>CM060409.1:103423359-108223359 GCA_030545235.1 Helianthus tuberosus
GTTGTAGAACTGCGTCTCTAGGAATAAGTCACAATGACTGGATGTGCCTAAAACGTGCTCTAAGTACAAAACTCAGCACTTTACATAATAATTCAGCTTTTAGCTAACTAATAAAGTGCCAAAACTTGAGAAAAATATTACTAGACACTTTCCAAAGTGACAGGAATAAGTTGTGTCACTAAAAAGGGTATTAACGACACTTTAAGCTTTGTTAAGCACTTTAACGGATTACTATCCAACCGAACAACCGGACTATACCCGAAACATGAAAATATTGTTATTTTCATTATTTATCTTTTTCTGAGCCAGTTAGGGTCCCTGAATACCCTAACACCCATTGTAACACATGACACACCACTAACCAGGTTAAGCACTTAGTTAACTACACTTAACCTAACTAGGTCCTAACTAATTGGTTGGTTTCAGGCTAGGACCCCCCCCCCTCTCTAACCGTCCCCAACTAAGGGGGGACACACTTGGTACAATTTTGATTAATTTAATCCTAGTGTTTAGTATCTAAGTGACATAGTGTCCATTGGGTAATGATCTTGTAATTGTCTATAAGTACCTAAGCTTAAACCATCATTCATTTCTCACTACACAACTCAACTTCAAACACTCCTCTCTCTCTCTCAAAGGCTTCGGCCGAACTCCCCTATACCCATCCATCATTGTTCGATTTTGATCAAGCAATCCCAAGTCCATACAAGTGTTACGGGTCACATACAAAGAAGCTTGGTGCAAACGGAAGGCGAAGGACCTCTCTATCTTGCTTTTATCCACGCG
This sequence comes from Helianthus tuberosus, assembly GCA_030545235.1. NCBI lineage: Eukaryota > Viridiplantae > Streptophyta > Magnoliopsida > Asterales > Asteraceae > Helianthus > Helianthus tuberosus. Next base: position 103,424,146 of record CM060409.1, read on the forward strand.
TTTTTCGCATAGATTCTTCCCTAGCCTTGAGCTAGTGGTATGTTGCTAAAATCACCTTCTTAAACTATTTTAAAGTGGTTAATACGATATATGATGCTTAAAACTCGAAATCTTACAAGATGATACTTTAAAGTCTACTAAAGATGCTATAAGTGTTGGATAATAGCTCATATGTTGAGTAAATGTTGTAGTAATTGAAATTTGTGACTATTTAGACCCGATCTATGTTGTGGTAGCTCGGATCATCACTTAACCCGGTTTGGTCATGATCACGAATCATGACATAAGGTTGTTTTGAATAGAACAAGGGTTAAAGGGTGAAACTCTACCACACGCGAATCATGAACTTGTGTAAAAATGTTTTACTTGTGGAATAGTGTTTAAAACTAGCAGATCTACGTATCTGCAAGTGGTATTTTCAAAGGACCAAGCGTTAAAGAAATCATGCTTTCTAAAAATGGATCTTACACTAACAAGAATGGTTTTTAGAACACACAAGTGTGTAAACACTTGTGTAACACAAAGTTTCGACAAAATAACTATTTTTGTAAAAGTTGACGAGAAGTTGTAAAGACGGAACTTCCATAAAAACGAGGTTTTTACAAAATCGGATTGTCTTATATATAGATCGACTAAAAGTAATGAGATTTACTTCACAGTTTGGATAAATCACAAGTTCATGAAATTTTATGCGATTTATATACATATTTTGACTAGTTTGTGATTTGAACATGGTTTTGATTGAATAAGAAGATTGTTGGTTTGATTTATAAAAGAAAATGATACGCTTGAAAGCGTGGCCACCTCCAGTTACAGAGGAAACTCTGGCGAAATTTTTCCAAAAACCTAACACTTAGAAATATTTTCACTATAAGTGTTAGAAATACATTTTGACTTGTTTTCAAAATATAAGTTTCGCCACGACTATATTTACAAAACATCGGAGGTGGGATTTTCACAAAATAAAACGTGATACATAAATATATTTAGTATATATTTTTCACAACACCACTTGTATAAGTGTTTATGATTATTTTGTGAACTACGTAAATATTATTTTTAGAGTAAAAATAATATTACTAAGTATTATTTTGGGAAATCACATGTATTAAAATATAATATTTTTGGGAAGAATATTTATATTTTGGAGTTAGGAAATAAAATATATTAAGTGAGACTTAATAGTGAAATCTGAATGTTACGAACACACATGTATTAAATCCCCCATCCTTGGGAAGGAAAATAACTACCAAGTATACAGAACGTAAACACGAAATAGTTGCCTAACTATTTCCCAAAAACTTAAACCATAAAGCTAAGGCACGGCCGTCCGTCTAATAGAGTTAGCACGTGTAGGTCGTCATACAGCTGATCGATTTGGAGGCATACTTGGTAGAGACGCACCACTGTGAGTTCATGTCCCCCTTTTCTCTAACTGTTTTCAGTTTTCTTAACTGCGGGGGTGAAATACATGTTACTTTGATTATAAGTACTTTATACATGGTATGGTTAGCGTAAGGAGGTTTATTACTTAGATCATGTGAGTGGGTAGGCAGAAACTGGAGGCCATTAATCCTCATTGTAGGACCGAGGGACGTAAGCGGTAGATCTATCTGGGTGTAGCGAGCCCAACAGAACGGACCTCTGAGAGGCCCAACAGAACGGACCTTGGAGTGACTTTGTACCCAACGCTAAATTTGCTAGGTTTGAGTCTTCCTACTTGCACTTCACACATATCAATGGCCTTGCAAACCGTTGGTGATCTCTTTTTCCTTATTTGCTACATACCAGGATTTTTATACATACAAAGGTTTACTTACTCACTTACACATGAACTCGCTCAACATTATTGTTGATTTTTCAACTTACATGTATTTCAGGAAATTAAAGATCTGGCGCGGTATGTTATGTTTTCCCGCTGCATAAGGGTTCCAAGGTCATCCCAGTTTAGGAAATGTGACTCTTTCCTGGACAAGTCACAAATCTTAAACTGCGTTTATTTCATGTCGGTGTTTATGTTATTCAAGACAATGTTTTATGTTATGAGGTTGTAAGTCTCTAAGACAATGTTATGTTACTCTGGTTTTAAAACTTAATCGAATGGATGATCTTGCATGATTTTATTTCATATAGCTTTGTTATGGTTAAGCTATGGTATTAATACGTCACACCAAAATAACCACGCTTCCGCAAAGTCAGGGTGTGACAGCTTGGTATCAGAGCTCTGATCATAGCGAATTAGGATTCTTTCGCGAGTCTAGACTATGATCACTAGGGCTCTCACGAAAACATTTTTTACTGCATACCACTTAAGTCCAGATCCAAAACTTTTTACAAACAAATGTTGAGCACATTTTATTATTTATAGGCTCAGTCTAGGAGGGCTGAGGCTCGGTCTGAGAGGCCGAGGCTCGGTCTGAGAGATCGAGGTAGTTGGCTAGTGGGACTAGGAGAATTGGCTAGTGGGACTAGGAGAATTGGCTAGTGGGACTAGGAGAATTGGCTAGTGGGACTAGGAAGAGCAGTCTGAGAGGCTGGGAGGCTAGTGGGACTAGGAGAACTATCTGAATGCTTACTTGGTAACGTACGTGATTATTTGATTGTATGATTGACTGTTTGTGCATGTTTGTGTTTATGTTACAGACACCATGGACACCTCTGGCACTGGTGATTCAGACACCACAGGACCTAGACCTATAGTATCGGACGACCTAGAGTCTTCTGAGCGTGAGGTTCACACATCCGACGTTACGAGCACGGACGAGGATGATTTCCAGCCCTTTGCCTTACCTGATGGTGCTGATGAGCTCGCTGATGGCCCTTTGGCCGGGGACCTACCGTTAGTGGAGATCCCTGCTCCCATACCCTTAGCTGTTTATCCTGCCTATGATTTGCTTCTCGACGCCGACAATGAAGACGACGTCGATCTTTTTGATGACGAGCCCTTGGAGGATGAGGTTCAGGGCGAGGCCCTTCTTGCTGCTGGTGATCTTTTGATGATCGCAGATGCTCCCGCCGAGGAGTCACCTGCTCACTCTCCGGTCCCAGACTCTTTCGAGTCTGTGGCCTCCGCACCTTCACATACTCAGAGTGCGCAGCCCTTTTCTCATGGATCAGATCCCGACCAGGCATCCTCTGTTGCCCCTATTCCTAGCTTTGCTTTCGACCATGATGATATGGAGGATTCCGATCCTGTCTTTCCCCCAGGATTCGACCCAGATGAGGATATAGAGTTTATACCCATGGATCAGCCTATGGAGGATCCAGTCGACCCAGTTGATCCCATCGATCCCGAGTTTGATTTTGAGATGGCCTTTGATGAGCCCGAGCAGCCACTAGACCCTGCTCCTGACCCAGTTCATGCCGACGCACCTATTATTGAGCCTGTCGTTGCTGACCCACCTATTGATGATCATCCTATAGATGCTCCATTATTGGAGGGCGATCATGTCCTTGTTGCTGATCACGTTGATCCCCCACTTTTTGCTGATGCACCAGTTGACCCCCTTGTTGTACCTCACCATGATCCTATGCCAGCCCAGTTTGATCGTGCACTTTTTGAGGCACGGATCGACCCCCGATACGAGCACGCCCAGTGTGGGTGGATTCCGGCTAATGACGAGGTCCCACCTATTCCCCCTCAGATCACTGATACCCGTCATATTGATACCTCTTTTTCATTCCCTCAGTTTACACCTCCAGCGCGACCTGGAGAAGGTTCTTCGGCACACCCTTTTGGGCATGTACCAGTATCTATCCCTGCTATACCACCATCTGCTACTTTTCCCACTGTTTCTCCATTTCATGTGGCACCTTTTGATCCCACCAGTGAGCCGTTCCTTTGGGCACCACACTCTGCTATGCCACCTACTGACCCCTACCATTCTTTCCACATGGGGTATACTATTGAGGACGTTTTGATATCGATTGTTGTCCAGCAGGAGGCACTCACACAGCGCATCCAGGAGCTCGAGAGAGCTCAGCCACCGCCGTGTCAGTGTCAGGGTCAGACCCACCCTGTTTCTTCGCAGCACCCTCGACCTTTGTTATCTGACTATGCCGCACGCCTTTTGACACTTGAGCAGCAGGTTGCTTCTTGGTTGCGTACCCAGAGAGCCATGGAGGAGGACTGGCTCCATTTGCGCCGCTTGTTTTACACGCACTTTCCCCCTCCTCCACCGCCATCCGTGTAGAGCTCTTCGGTACCGTATAGGTAGACCTTGGTGAGAAGACGGCGAATGCTTTTGACTGCACAGCATTTTTGGAGACTACATTATGATTCTGATTTTTGTTGACATGTATTTGATGTATTGACACTGATTCGATATAGTTTTTGGACTAGGGTGATGTAGCCCTTAGTCGACTGATGTTGTATGACACTGTGATGTACTTGTACGCTTACTATGTGGTCTCGATATATGGCAATCGCAGTATTCTCATCATATTTGATGCTTGATTTGGTTATTTGTATTTTAGGACATGGGATGTTGTGTGATTGATGTTTGTGACATGGGATGTTGTGTGATTGATATGATTATAACATGAGATGTTATGTACTATTACTATCGTTATATACATACGCTAAATTATGACCTGACTTATGTATTATAACTATGGCCTGACCGACATAAACACATCTTTTAGAAGATGCCGCCGAGACGTGAGACACACATGCCTACCAATGAGGCAGAACTCCAGCAAATTATCGCTGCTGCCATTGCACAATACGCCGCCTCTCAAGGAGGGACTAGTGGAAGCAACTCTGGCAACACTGGCAACAACAATAATCCACCTCATGGTAATACTAAGTCATTTAGACATACCATGACCTAATTGGATATCTTTAGCAATGATGCTAATGCCAATCGTATGTTATAACGTATGTGCAGGATGCACCTACAAGCAGTTTCTAGACTACAAACCGGTCAACTTTGATGGCACTGGAGGTGCTGTCGCCTTTGTTCGTTGGGCCGAGAAAACTGAATCTGTTCTTCGCATGAGCAAATGCGCGCTAGATCAGCAAGTCACCTATATCTCAGGGCTATTCTTGGATGGAACCCTCTCTTGGTGGAATCTGCAAGTACAGACACTTGTGAAGCTGCTGCCTACGCGCTAACCTGGACCGAGCTGAAGGAACTTATGCGCAAAGAGTACTGCTCTCGCGCGGAAATCCAAAGATTGGAAACCGAGTTCTGGCATTTGAAAATGGAAGGTCCAAAGATCGCAGAATACGTTCAAAGGTTCCATGACTTATCGCATGTGGTACCCTACATGGTCACTCCGGAGTTCAAGCGGATTGAACGTTTCATTTGGGGACTAGCTCCTCAAATCATAAGCATGGTGACCTCATCCAAGCCTGCGACCATTACTGAGGCGATTGATTTGAGCGTGGCTCTCACAGAGGAGGCTATTCGCCTGAACAAGTTTGGTGATGTTGAGCAAAAGAAGAAAGAGACTCATGTCGAGTCATCAGGAGGTAACAAACGGAAGTTCTCGAACTTCAAGCAGGGCGCCAGTGTGGTTGTTAAGAAAGGAGAGCCAAGCACACCAGCTCAGGTTACAGCTGGTAGAGGGAAGAAAGGAAAGGGATACATGGGCACCCAACCCAAGTGCAACGACTGCCAATGCCACCATTCTGGTCGTTGCGGGCCAAAAGTATGCGAAGCATGTGGGAAACGTGGCCACTTGAAGGACACTTGTTGGGCCACTGCTGGTCAGGGAGGCCAGGGAGGATTCGGAAACAGAAATAACAACCGGGGTGGGAATGGAAATCGCCCACAAGGGAACAATGGAGGAAACGGGAATCGAGGCAACATTGTGAATCAGGCTGGTAATGCGAACCAAAACAACAACCAAGCTGGGAATGGAGGTGGAAACGGGCAAAGACTTGGATGCTTTAACTGCGGTGATATTGGGCATTTTAAGAAGAATTGCCCAGAATTGAACCAAGCCCGTGGAAGAGTGTTCCAAATCGAAGCAAGGGAAGCGCGCCAGGACCCCAATGTTGTTACGGGTACGTTCCCTGTAAACCAACGCTATGCATCCGTTTTATTTGATACTGGTGCCGATTATAGCTTCGTGTCGTTAGAATTTAAGAATATGCTTGGGTTAGCCGCTAATAAGTTAGATATTCCCTACTCAATCGAATTGGCCAATGGGAAGTTAGTAGAAGCCGATGAAGTTATCAGAGGTTGTGTGATTGAATTGGGAGAGCGTGAGTTTGCTTTGGATCTACTACCAGTCCAGTTGGGAAGCTTCGACGTGGTAGTAGGAATGGATTGGTTATCAGGCAACAAGGCGGAGATAGTTTGCCACGAAAAGGTCGTTCGTATCCCAACCGAAGACGGCGAAACAATTGTGGTTCACGGGGAGAAGCGTGATACGCCGTTGAGGATTATCAGCTGCCTGAAAGCGCGAAAGAGTTTGCAGAAAGGATGTGCTGCCTTCCTGGCACACATTGTAGACAAGAAAGCTGCAGAACCAAAGATCGAAGACATCCCTGTCGTGAGGGAATATCCAGAAGTCTTCCCAGAGGACTTACCTGGACTGCCACCTCAGAGACAAGTAGAGTTCCGCATTGACTTAGTTCCAAGCGCCGCACCTGTGGCTAAGGCACCTTACAGACTTGCTCCGTCTGAGATGCAGGAGCTGTCGACACAACTTCAAGAGTTGTTAGACAAGGGATTTATCCGACCAAGCTTCTCGCCTTGGGGAGCTCCGGTTCTGTTTGTCAAGAAGAAGGACGGTAGTTTTCGTATGTGCATCGACTACCGGGAGCTGAACAAGCTGACGATCAAGAATAGATATCCTCTGCCAAGAATTGATGATCTGTTTGATCAACTGCAAGGTTCAAGCTTTTACTCAAAGATCGATCTTCGATCTGGATACCATCAGTTAAGGAAACAAGAGGAGAGTATCCCAAAGACAGCCTTCAGAACTCGTTATGGACACTACGAGTTCCTTGTTATGCCGTTTGGTTTGACAAACGCGCCTGCAGTCTTTATGGACTTGATGAATAGAGTTTGCAAGCCGTACTTGGACAAGTTCGTGATTGTGTTTATCGACGACATCTTGATCTATTCAAGAACAAAGGCCGAGCACGAACAGCATCTAAGAGCTATTTTGGAGCTGCTAAAGAAGGAACAGTTGTATGCCAAATTCTCCAAGTGCGAATTTTGGCTACGTGAAGTCCAATTCCTTGGACACGTGGTAAATGGAGATGGAATCCACGTGGATCCAACCAAGATCGAAGCGATCAAGAATTGGGAAACGCCAAAGACGCCAACCGAGATTCGACAATTCTTGGGTTTGGCTGGCTACTATCGAAGGTTCATTGAGGACTTTTCGAAGGTCGCTCAACCATTGACGCTCCTCACGCAGATCGAAGTGACAACCCGCACTAAACCAGGTATCCGTACGACTTAATTAGTAATTAATTACTGCTTAATTACTGTGCTTGCTTGAACTTGTGAATAAACTGCTACTTGAATATTGATACATGTACTTACTTGCATCATACTTTACTTGCTGTCACTACATTATTTACATGCTGAACCTTAGTGACAAACATGATGCACAAAAAGCACAGTAGCACTATAACGGATAACCTATTGAACATGCTGATAAGCCAGCATCAGGCAGACACTGCCTCTAAGGCCTGTAAGAGCCTGAAATATTTTGCTACACTAGTGGTGAGTGTAGGGATATAAGGGTTGTAGAACTGCGTCTCTAGGAATAAGTCACAATGACTGGATGTGCCTAAAACGTGCTCTAAGTACAAAACTCAGCACTTTACATAATAATTCAGCTTTTAGCTAACTAATAAAGTGCCAAAACTTGAGAAAAATATTACTAGACACTTTCCAAAGTGACAGGAATAAGTTGTGTCACTAAAAAGGGTATTAACGACACTTTAAGCTTTGTTAAGCACTTTAACGGATTACTATCCAACCGAACAACCGGACTATACCCGAAACATGAAAATATTGTTATTTTCATTATTTATCTTTTTCTGAGCCAGTTAGGGTCCCTGAATACCCTAACACCCATTGTAACACATGACACACCACTAACCAGGTTAAGCACTTAGTTAACTACACTTAACCTAACTAGGTCCTAACTAATTGGTTGGTTTCAGACTAGGACCCCCCCCCCCCCTCTCTAACCGTCCCCAACTAAGGGGGGACACACTTGGTACAATTTTGATTAATTTAATCCTAGTGTTTAGTATCTAAGTGACATAGTGTCCATTGGGTAATGATCTTGTAATTGTCTATAAGTACCTAAGCTTAAACCATCATTCATTTCTCACTACACAACTCAACTTCAAACACTCCTCTCTCTCTCTCAAAGGCTTCGGCCGAACTCCCCTATACCCATCCATCATTGTTCGATTTTGATCAAGCAATCCCAAGTCCATACAAGTGTTACGGGTCACATACAAAGAAGCTTGGTGCAAACGGAAGGCGAAGGACCTCTCTATCTTGCTTTTATCCACGCGTTTTTCGCATAGATTCTTCCCTAGCCTTGAGCTAGTGGTATGTTGCTAAAATCACCTTCTTAAACTATTTTAAAGTGGTTAATACGATATATGATGCTTAAAACTCGAAATCTTACAAGATGATACTTTAAAGTCTACTAAAGATGCTATAAGTGTTGGATAATAGCTCATATGTTGAGTAAATGTTGTAGTAATTGAAATTTGTGACTATTTAGACCCGATCTATGTTGTGGTAGCTCGGATCATCACTTAACCCGGTTTGGTCATGATCACGAATCATGACATAAGGTTGTTTTGAATAGAACAAGGGTTAAAGGGTGAAACTCTACCACACGCGAATCATGAACTTGTGTAAAAATGTTTTACTTGTGGAATAGTGTTTAAAACTAGCAGATCTACGTATCTGCAAGTGGTATTTTCAAAGGACCAAGCGTTAAAGAAATCATGCTTTCTAAAAATGGATCTTACACTAACAAGAATGGTTTTTATAACACACAAGTGTGTAAACACTTGTGTAACACAAAGTTTCGACAAAATAACTATTTTTGTAAAAGTTGACGAGAAGTTGTAAAGACGGAACTTCCATAAAAACGAGGTTTTTACAAAATCGGATTGTCTTATATATAGATCGACTAAAAGTAATGAGATTTACTTCACAGTTTGGATAAATCACAAGTTCATGAAATTTTATGCGATTTATATACATATTTTGACTAGTTTGTGATTTGAACATGGTTTTGATTGAATAAGAAGATTGTTGGTTTGATTTATAAAAGAAAATGATACGCTTGAAAGCGTGGCCACCTCCAGTTACAGAGGAAACTCTGGCGAAATTTTTCCAAAAACCTAACACTTAGAAATATTTTCACTATAAGTGTTAGAAATACATTTTGACTTGTTTTCAAAATATAAGTTTCGCCACGACTATATTTACAAAACATCGGAGGTGGGATTTTCACAAAATAAAACGTGATACATAAATATATTTAGTATATATTTTTCACAACACCACTTGTATAAGTGTTTATGATTATTTTGTGAACTACGTAAATATTATTTTTAGAGTAAAAATAATATTACTAAGTATTATTTTGGGAAATCACATGTATTAAAATATAATATTTTTGGGAAGAATATTTATATTTTGGAGTTAGGAAATAAAATATATTAAGTGAGACTTAATAGTGAAATCTGAATGTTACGAACACACATGTATTAAATCCCCCATCCTTGGGAAGGAAAATAACTACCAAGTATACAGAACGTAAACACGAAATAGTTGCCTAACTATTTCCCAAAAACTTAAACCATAAAGCTAAGGCACGGCCGTCCGTCTAATAGAGTTAGCACGTGTAGGTCGTCATACAGCTGATCGATTTGGAGGCATACTTGGTAGAGACGCACCACTGTGAGTTCATGTCCCCCTTTTCTCTAACGGTTTTCAGTTTTCTTAACTGCGGGGGTGAAATACATGTTACTTTGATTATAAGTACTTTATACATGGTATGGTTAGCGTAAGGAGGTTTATTACTTAGATCATGTGAGTGGGTAGGCAGAAACTGGAGGCCATTAATCCTCATTGTAGGACCGAGGGACGTAAGCGGTAGATCTATCTGGGTGTAGCGAGCCCAACAGAACGGACCTCTGAGAGGCCCAACAGAACGGACCTTGGAGTGACTTTGTACCCAACGCTAAATTTGCTAGGTTTGAGTCTTCCTACTTGCACTTCACACATATCAATGGCCTTGCAAACCGTTGGTGATCTCTTTTTCCTTATTTGCTACATACCAGGATTTTTATACATACAAAGGTTTACTTACTCACTTACACATGAACTCGCTCAACATTATTGTTGATTTTTCAACTTACATGTATTTCAGGAAATTAAAGATCTGGCGCGGTATGTTATGTTTTCCCGCTGCATAAGGGTTCCAAGGTCATCCCAGTTTAGGAAATGTGACTCTTTACTGGACAAGTCACAAATCTTAAACTGCGTTTATTTCATGTCGGTGTTTATGTTATTCAAGACAATGTTTTATGTTATGAGGTTGTAAGTCTCTAAGACAATGTTATGTTACTCTGGTTTTAAAACTTAATCGAATGGATGATCTTGCATGATTTTATTTCATATAGCTTTGTTATGGTTAAGCTATGGTATTAAGAAGTCACACCAAAATAACCACGCTTCCGCAAAGCCAGGGTGTGACACAAGCATTTAGTATAAATAGGCATGTCTTGTTTCATTTGAAGGTACCAGACCAGAGAGCCTTGTAACTTGTACCGAAGTGCTGCCGGTATATTTTGTGCCTGTAATCGTTGTTAAATCAATACATAAGGTGTTTAAAGTGATATTCAAGCTGTTTCTACGTTCGTTTCTTAGTTTCCGCCTCTGAAACGGATTAAATCTCTTCTGAACGACTCGTTTGGGTCACAAAACGATCCTACAAGTGGTATCAGAGCTCAGGAGGAAGAGATCTTGCCTAAACAGCCTGTTTTCGTCACTTTTCTGATTTCTACACCATTCTTTTTCAAATTTAAAAATTTTTCACGGTTAAAAACGGCTCAAACTTTCACATATTGTGCGTATTCTTGTATTAATCAATCATGGAAAGTTTTAGCATTTAAATCGAACTAAATCTAGTTCAAATCGGTCTGCTAGCTTGAAATTGGTTCGTAATTTGCTGACGTCATCAACGTTTCAAGCGAACATAACATCGTGTGTCAGCTTGAAACTGGTTACTCGCTTGAAAATTCAACCTTGTTCGCTTGAAAATTGACTGGTCGCTTGAAAAGATCAACCTTGTTAGCTTCAAACAGTCTGGTCGCTTGAAAATACACCGTATGATAGCTTGAAACTGGTTGTTCGCTTGAAAACATCTGACCACTTATAATAGTTTGCTCGCTTGAAAATGTCATGACCGCTTGAAAAAGTTCACTGCTTGAAACATTAAAAATGATCATGTGATAGGTGTCAGTCCCAGGTCTCATAAATTGATATTAGTTGGCATGTGATCTGATCAAAGGCAGTTGGGTTCAATTTCTGATACAGTGCATGTGAATGTTTGTTCCAAGAAATGCATGTGAATATTAAGTGTATAAACAAAGTTCTTGGACCAAGTTTCATCATAGTTGCGGTCCAATCAGATTTTTGTAAAAGTTGATATAGTCGGCTAAGTGGAGTGTGTTGTCAGCTGGTTACAATCATTGGTCAAAGGAAATATTGCATGTGTCAGTCATTAGTTCAGTTCATGTGATTCTTTATCGACACTAGTCACTTGGGTTACAATTTTTTATTCAATTGACATTCGGCCCACTGTCAATCTCTTAGCCCAATCAGAGATTGCATATTACAACCGGCTCATTGTTTTGCGGCACAAAGTATATTACAACAAGTTTCACTCTTAGTCCATATCTTGTGGTTCATTAGTTGTGGTATATTCATTCAGTGTTCATATCAGAATTCATTAAACGAGTCCGCGAGTCTTCGACACGAGTCCTAGATCAATTCAATCGTCATACACATTTTTACGTATTCAGTGCGTTTAAACTGATAGTTTGTTTGTTTGTGTTGTCAGGTATTTTACAAGCTGATACAGCTCATTTGAAAATTCGAAACATGGAGAACGAGTTCTACAATGCTTTTGCTAGTCCTATTACAATTACTCAGAGTACATTGCTTGAGAATGAAATGGGGACATCACAGAAACCACCCAAGCTCATGGATATTGATGATTACAATGGATGGTCCGAACGGTTTGGAAATTGGGTTGAGGCGTATCATTTGGGTGCGTGGGAACACACTGAGGAACCATATGTTAGACCCACAACGAATAATATTCAGTTAACAATTCGAGAAATGAGTACGGAAGATAAAAAGAAATATCGAGATGAGAAATTGATGGTGAGTCTGCTTCAGCAAGCAATAAAAGAAGACATCTTGATACTACTTCAACATGATGGAACTGCTTACTCAATCTGGACAAAATTGGAAGCAAAATTTGTTGGAAGTGATGATATGCTCAAAAACAAAATGTCTCTCATGAAGAAAGAATTTGATTTGTTTCGTGGTTTAAAATCTGAAAACACCAAGCAAATAATTGATAGATATTGTAACTTGGTGAGAAATATGACCAAACTTGGAATTAAAAAGGATACTGATGAATTGATTGAAAAACTTGCAGATGCGCTACCACATGAAACATGGGGAACGTTTCTGATGATGCTGAGATCCAACAGAAAAGATTATAAAAACATGACACTGGGAGACTTCATCAAACATTTGGAAGCTCTAGAGATGGAGCAGAGAAAGATTGCCAGGATGAAGAATTACGATGGAGAACAAGATATCAGCTTGTATTACAAAGGTGGTGTCAACGAAAAGTCAAATTATTCTCCAAAAGTCGAAACTGCTTACAGTGTTAAAGATTCTTCTGAAAAGAAATCATCCCAGGGATCAAGCAGCACAAGATTTTCCTCATTCGATCCAAACAGTTCTGCAACAAAGAATGGAAGAAAACTTCAGTGTAACATTGTATTAAATCTTGAAAGTGACCAAGATTATTCTGAAGAAGTTGCCAAAAATCAACTGTCTTTGTTGGGAATGGTTCTAGAGTCTTATAGTAGTTTTGTGGCCGGAAAGATCGGTAATCCAATGCTCACGAAAGAAGATTACGATCAAATCGATGCCGAGGAAATGGAATTGATGGATATTAAATGGTGCATGGCCAGTGTAATGAGAAGAGCTGAGAAGTTTAAACAAATTACGGGAAGAGATGATTTCTGTGATGCAAGTGTTTCAAATTTAGGCTTTGATAAATCTAAAGTTACATGTTTTCGTTGCAGGGAAAAGGGGCATTTCAAGAGGGAGTGCAAAAATCGTGAAGCTACTGGAGCCCAGAATCCTTTTGGAAACAACGATTATCACAAAAAGGCGATTTATCATCAAATCACACCATCGCATCAAACACAAACTGCTCACGGAAGAGATATAATTGAAGGTTCAAAAAGAGCATGTTTAGTTAATCAGGGCAAATATGATAATTTTACCTGGGATAAATATCTTCCAACAAACAGCAAAGTGTGTTTGGCAGAACAAGATGATGAAAAGTTGGCTGAAGGTTTCAGTTGGAATGATTTTTGCCCAGATCAAGACACTTCAAATGTTAAAGCTTTCATTGCAAATGCTTATGATTTGAAATGTGCTAAAAAGTGCAGAAAAGTCATGGAAGCTGCTGAAGCAAGAAGGAGAAAGCTTGAAGAAGAGGAAGAAGAGGAAGAGAGATTAAAAGCTGAAGCTAAAGCTGAGAAAAAGAGAAGAGATGAATTTTTACAATCAAACCGAACAGTTAAAGAGGTTCCTGAATTTGAAGTCAAAGTTGATGCAGAACCTGTCAAAGTTCCTGAAAAGTGCATGAACTGTGATTCTTTAATCAAGCAGAACAATGAGTTGCTGCATAACATAAACAGATTGAAAGAATCCTATGATACAATGAACAGAGAAATCAACAAGTATACTGATTCAAACGGTGAACAAGTTGTGGCAATGAATACATTGAAGATAGCATATCTGAGACAGTTGGATGATGTCAACTTTGACATAAAGAAATGTGCTGATCTAGAGTTGAAGTTAGCAACACAAAAGATAGAAACTGAGAGAGTCAACAAGTTATTAGAAAGTTACTCATGTTCTACTTTTGTTGTTGACAGGATTTATCCAGTTGTGGAGAATTTGAAGACGTTTGAAGATATGAAGACGTCCGAAGAAAAGAAATCTATGACAAAAGATGAAGATAAAATGAAGACTTCTGGTAAGAAACCAAGTGTGGTTTACAACAAATGTCCGCCTCCGGTCGAAAATGGATTTTTACCTCGAAATCCAAATTCCGAAAGAGTCAAAAAGGAAATAAACTTACAATGGGAGTCTGGGCTGTTGGATAACTTGCCAGAGAATATTGATGTTACATACACATCGTCTGACACTGATCATGAGTCAAAGTTGATAAAAAGTGTGGTCGATCAAGTGTTAGAAAAAGATGAAAGTGAGGAGTCAAACATGGAGTTCAAACCCGAGTCAAAGTCTGAGTCTGATGCGTCAAAGTCTACAATCAAAAAGGACAAACGGGTTTATGACAAACAATTTTTGTTATCAAAATCTAATTTGAATGATGAATCGGTCAAAGTAGCATATACTTTGAAAGGTTCTGACAAATTATATTCTGATGAGAGTTTTCCAATAAGAAGTGTCAGATTTGAAATGATTCAACAGGTTTTCAAAATTACAGAAATTAATATTTCTGAAATAAAAGATTTAAATCTTAATGGAAAACCTAAACAATACACTTCAAGAGATCAACAAAGAATTAACAAGAAAATGGGTTACAATTATGGTTACAGTTTCCAAAAGAAACCAAACTATAATCGTAATTTCAAAAAGAAAGGATTAGGTTTTGTATCACCGAAAAACTATAAAAATGAAAAATTTTCTAAACCAAAAACTGTGTTTGTTTCAGGAAATTTTTTAAATGATGAGAAAGAGCAAGCATTCAGAAAGCAGACAAATCAGGAATTCCTTGCCAAGAAGCAAGAAGAGTTGAAGAAGAATGTTGTTTCAAAGAAGATAGAAACCAGAACCTGTTTTCAGTGTAAAACTGTTGGTCATGTTGCTAGGAATTGTCCGAAGACATTCAAACCAAAACAGGAAGTCTCTGGTAAAATGAAAGAGAAAGTTGTGAATAACACTGAACTGAAAACCCGAAAGTTTACAGGCTTTGAAAATTCAACTTTTGAAAAAGGAGAATGTTCAAAGAGTGTTTTGAAAGAAAAAGAAAATGTAAAAAATAAAAAATGGGTTGTGAAAGGTTCAGGTTATAGTTCTGGTGATGAATCTGATTCCACAAAATCAGAGGAGCCACGGGTTGAGAAAAAGGTTGAAACATCAGTTCCAACTATGAATGATGAAAATTTTCCATCGTTGTGTGCTGAAAATTTTATGAAGAAAGTTGGAAAAGTTGAAATTTCAAATCAATTTTATTCTGATAAGAAGAAATTTGATGTTGATAAGGCTTTCAATGGAACTATGAAACATATTTTTGAAAAATGGTCAATGGTAAGGCCAAAGGAGTGAAAGAATTTTATGCTTCGAAAAGAAATGTTCACAGGTCGGTTGAAAGAAAAGATGAAGAAGAAGTTGTTACACCCAAGGAAGGTCAGGCTTGGGTGGATATATTTTTCAAACATTAAAAACCTGACTTGCCGGAGATCCCAAGTTGGTAATCGTGGATCATGAATCGGCATCATTCTTTATCATGTTAAATGTGTTTTTGAAAAGCAGGATTTGCCGGAACTCCCAGGTTTGTAAGTGTGGAGTAGGAATCGGCACCTTGAGAATTCAACCAACAGATGGTAAATTGGTTGAAAAATAGGTTTAAGTTGTATGTTTGTGATTTTTACAAGTGGTTCAGAATTTGAATCAGATTGATCTTACAAGTGGTAAATCAGGGACATTAAGTTGTATCTGATTTCCTACAAGTGGTTGAAAAACAATGTGATGAACCAAATCCCTTACCTACTAATGGTTTACAAAATCAACAAAACTAATTTTCCGGAACAACCATTTTGATTAAAACAAACTTAAGTGTTTTGAGATCATAATGGGAAAATAGTTTGTTGTGAGGAGGAGTTCTGATTGTTTATGCCAAGTGGATGGAGAATTGAGGCAATTCGATATCAGTTGTCATATTCTTGTACAGTTTGTTTTCAAATTTCCTAAAATGTGTTTGCATTTTAGGGGGAGTAAAAATTTCAGAAAATCCAAAAACATTAGAAAATTTGAAAAATTCAAAAACATGATAAAATCAAAAATGAGTTTTGTTGTGAAAAAGAGGAAATGATAGTACATCAGTGGACTATCACAGCATGCTAAAGAAATGGAAAGTTAAATAGTGATAAACGGTCTCACTGATGATATGCCAGCAGGTTTTTGCACATTTAGTAAATTGTGACGAGATATAAACCTAAATTTCAAACTTGCTTGTATCGTGGGGAAACATCTCTCGGATATATGGGTAACCCCCGAAATCTCGTTTGAAAGATTCTTTTTTCTGATATACTAGGTCTTTATACTCAGTGATATCTGGGGTATTATTCCTGGACTTCTGCTGAATGGAAATTCTGACCTAGTCCTCAAATAATACTTTCCGCAATGCTTGAAATATAGCATCACCCTCAGCATATATGATAAGACAATAAAATTGCTTAGCAATGCTGTTGTAAAAAAGATCCTCTAAAGGGGACACATCCAAAAGTTGAGTCATGATCTCTCTGCTGAACGGTAGTTCTGACCTGAGCTCTCATGATTCTTCATAATTTATTAACCCCTTACAGATATCATTTGTGTCATATTTACCTGTAAGACTGAATATTGGGATCTGGATACGAGAGTATATTCTGAGGTGGGACATGCGATTGAGTTTAAGTATCTAAGACATTAATCCGTATCTCGAAACAGTTGAACTTTGTGTGAAAATTTAAGTGGACCAGTATACTGACAATCTAAGTGAATTGTTTAGAACTTAAAATGAAATCAAGCTTGACGGTGTTGGTGATTTGTCTCAAAAACTGATATGATCCTCTTGCACGAATTCACAAAAATATTATCTGTAAATATTTCTTTACTGCATTTCATTTCTGTATTTTCTTGTTTCTACAAGTAGTATCAGTTATTTTGTTCAGAAAATCCAAAAATATTTTAGTGTGTTTTAGCATAAATTTTGAAAAATCCAAAAAGATTTTCGACAACTGATTTTGGAGAGCTGATTTTCAAAATTTCGAGTGCTAAACATGATGAACAAATGATTTAGGTGAAAGTATTTGAAGATTGTTGAAATGAAATGAGAAAAGGTTTTGCAATAAAAACGTTATTCCTGCAAGTGGTAAATTAGATTTGAGAATCTTATCCACAAATGATTATCAGAAAACTTATTTTTGGGTAGAGTTGTGTAGGTTGAACAGGTTCCAATACCTGAGTTAGATGAGTGCCAGGTTACGATCTAAGAACCTGTGAAAATTGAATTCCAGACTGCGATCCCAGCTTAGCGAAAGGGGGAGTCTGAGGACATCGAGAGGGAGTCTGAAGATTGTAGAGCCAGATTCAGATCCTGAAGAGTACGAGAAAGAGTAAGAGATTGATTGAGGATGCTTACAATGGAGAATTTTGAAGATAGTGAACAGACTGATAAAGACCGAAGATTGAAAAGACTCAACATTTAAGACTCGTCAACATCTGAGGGGGAGTCTGTTGGTGCATACATCTGTCGTCTTCGTCTTATATCGAGTCTGGGTTGAAATGTCTGATAGCTTGAGATGTCTGGTAGCTTGAACGTGTCTGGTAGCTTGAACGTGTCTGATAGCTTGAATATGTCTGGTAGCTTGAACATGTGTGTGTCATTTCAAGCTAACAAGCATTTAGTATAAATAGGCATGTCTTGTTTCATTTGAAGGTACCAGACCAGAGAGCCTTGTAACTTGTACCGAAGTGCTGCCGGTATATTTTGTGCCTGTAATCGTTGTTAAATCAATACACAAGGTGCTTAAAGTGATATTCAAGCTGTTTCTACATTCGTTTCTTAGTTTCCGCCTCTGAAACGGATTATGTGACAACCCTCAATTTACATGTATTCCGTACAATTAATTAGTGATAATGAAAGTGCTTGATGACTGTGTTGAATCATTTAATTGCTCTCTGATTTCTGTGTTATACTTACATGTGCGTGTTAACATACTAGAAGTATACAGAAAAGTTACTGAATAGTCCGGTATATTTTCCTGAGTGTTAGGAATTAACCGTGTTACGAAAATATATATATAAGACGCCTTACGAAACAATTAAACAATTTAACGGAACAGTATCCGACCGTACAACCGGACATTACCCGGAACACTAAATTTTTGTCATGGACATTGTTTTACTATTTGTAGCTAGTCATGATCCCCGTTTGCCATAATACCCACTAAAAACCCCATGACTAACTTATAACATCAATTATTTACAATCTAACTATCCATTCACCATTTTAGTCACAATTTTACATAAAGCCCCCCCCCCCCCCCCAAACCGATTTTTAGTCCCAAGAGGACCCACAAGATCCACTCCATACTTCTTAGATCTCTTAGTATATTTTATGAGATATTATGTGATGTCTTGCTTGAGAATGTGAACATAATATATGGTGTAAGATTATAAGTAACTTCCAAGATCATAACCATCATTCCTCAATCTTTCATCTCACTCTTCACACTCTCTCTCTCCCTCACGGTTTCACCCCAAACCAAAACCATCACCACCACTAAACATCATCATCTTCTTCCAAGATACAAGTGCCATTCAAAGCTTCAAAGAATCCATGGAGGTTGCAACTTGAAGGGATTTCAAAGGAGCTTGTTTCAAGTCTTTTCACCATCTTTTTCTTACCAACTTTGCACTAGATTTCATCCCTAGCTATAAGCTAGTAGTAAGCTCTTGTTTAACCTTTGTTCATCTTATTTTATGGCTAACATTGTAGTATGATGCTTATGTTTACAACTAAAATGCAAGAACACTAAAAATATAAACATAAAGGTTACATGAAGTTTACTTGTATATGAAATGCTATTAGTTGATGTTGTCATGGGTATGTTGTTGGTTTAGGGTTGGTTAATACATATATGATGATTGATCGTCGAACTCTTGATAAAATCCGTTGTTCGGACATGTGTTGATACAATATAGTAACATTTAAACTATAAAGAACATGCTGAATCACATTTCCAGCCGACTTCATCAGGCTGTAAATAGGATATAAACTCAACGAAAAACTGATATTTTGAATCTAAAATATGTTATTATGAAATACGGTTCTAATGGCACCGGAATCGTAATTTTTGGACTCCGTTTACTATTTTTAAAGTGTTAATTTGTAACAGCAGCTTAAGCTGAATTTTGACAGCAATAAATGGGTGTTATGCTTTCAGTCATAACCTGAGTTTTGTGATGAATCGGACCATGAAATTTGTACAGTAAATGAAAACCGATGCATTTGTAATTACCCCACTGGAATTTCGTAATTCGGATACTCGATGAATTTTTAATAAATTGTTCAGTGGACTGTGGTCAGAAATATATAAATCTGAGTTCAGTCCGAAATATGAATTTTTATAAAATATTGGTAATAAACCGGACCCCGATATTTTTACACAATAAAATATGGAACGTTTAAGACATTCTGTAAAAATTAGGGAATTTTTGAAATAATTTAACTATTTTATTAAAATGTCCGAAAACAGCTTTTGAATATAAATGCTTAAATGACATAAGTTGTGACTCGCGTGTCTACATGTCGAGTATGCTATCCGTGAATGATCTAACATGTTATATGTGTTACGTGCATTATCGTATGTTTGTTTATGAGTGGGGAATGGATGGGAAGTTTATATGGGCATGAACCGTTAAAGTAATGCGTGCTATGTGATAGATACGTGTAGGAACTGTGTGCTCTATTTGAAAATCACTAAATGAACAACTGGAAAATCATACTAGGACGTGATCGACCGACCTTGACTGTTAACTACTTTTGAGAGTCAAACCGAGCAACCGAGGTGAGTTCACACTCCTAAGGCATGGGATTCCCGGTGGGTTGGGAATGGGATTGAATAACTACTCGTACTATCATTACTATTAAACTACTTTTCACCGTCCTCGGATTGAAGGGCACGTACGTAAAACCTACGTACACTCACACTCGCTACGGTCCTTGGATCAAGAAGGGCACGTACAAACACGACTAGTCGACACATGGGAAGCCCCCACTAATCTTCACACACATGTTTGGGAAACCGCGATACGGCCACTAATCATCGCACACATGTTTTGGAAACCGCGATCCGGCCACTAATCATCGCAAACATGTTTGGGAAACCGCGATACAGATAACTAAGATACTTGGTTTACGAAATAAACAAATGATTCACGAACACTATAGCTAAACAACCAACTGTGAATTCACTCAACTTTGTTGTTGACTCGTTGTTACATGCCTTGCAGTTCGTTAGGTATCTATGGAGCTTGCATCGGAGTGGGAAGAGTCGTTGTGGGACATGGACAACTGTGTACCATGCTAAACATTTGAAACGTTTAAACTTATGATTTGGTTTTAAACTTTATGCTTCCGCTTGTAACTTAAACTATGTTTTGTTTAGACACCAATTGTATTGTGTTGGATTTTACAAACTACTTACATGCTTGTTCAATATGATTGGTGGCTTGATCCTGGTCACGTCACGCCTCCAAGCGGTGATACCCCGCATAGTGGATTTTGGGGGTGTGACAGATTGGTATCAGAGCCATTGGTTATAGCGAACTTGGTTTTAATAAAGGGAAAAAGTTTTTGTTAAAACCAGACTATAACCTTTACAGTGCTCAACGATCCACAACGACGCTTCGCTCCACGTGCAAGACTCGACACAATAGGTGGTATGATTTATGTTATATTGTTGGTTAGATAGATTACCCCGTGCATTAAGTACCGTTATAATTGATATTTGAACCTTGTGTGCTTACTCTTTTCTGTCACTCCACACTTACGCACTTGCGACACCTTTGTTACGTGTGTCCCTTCGATAGGAAGATCATGAGTGGAGGCCTCGACATGACCCAGGGTCAGCTGACGACCTTGATTAACGAACGGATTGCTGAAGCCTTAGCAACCCAAACAGGGAGTCAACCCATGCACCTTCAAACATGCTTGGGCACCTTCAAGGCGTTCCTGGAATGCAAACCTCCCACTTTCGACGGCACTGAAGGGACAATCGGCCTTCTACACTGGATCCGAAGAATCGAATTTACATTCGAAGAGAGTGAAAGCCCTACCAACAAACGAGTGGAGTACGCTACTGGCATGTTGCAAGGGAAAGCATATTCTTGGTGGAACACACAGGTTCAGATGCTCGGGTTGGCAGACGCGAATGCCACCCTCTGGAGCGACTTCAAGGATTGGATTAAGGAAGAGTTCTGCCACCTGGATGACATACTGAAACTTGAGATAGAGTATTATGGTTTGAAGATGGAAGGATCAGAGATTGAGGCGTACACAAAGAGGTCCAATGACTTGGCTGCCTTATGTCCTAACATGTCACAACCCATATCTAGGCGAATCAAGCTATACCTCAGAGGCTTAGTCCCGGAAATCCAAGGGTCTGTAAGTGCGGCCAACCTTCCCACAATCCAGCAAGTCATTCGTTTGGCACACCAGCTCACCGATCAGGCGGTGGAAGAGGGCAAGCTGCCCAAGCGTATTAACGCTACTACTACTGATGCTCCCAGTAACAACAAGCGCAAGTGGGATGGAAATTCGGGCGAGGGTTCTACTCCAGTTCAGTCTCATTCCCAGCAGCGAAAGACAGATGAACACATGAACCCCAGTCAGCAGCCTTTTGGAAATCAAGGTCAGGGTAGATACAGGGGAAATCACCCAAAGTGCAATCGATGTAGTTTGCACCACAGCAGGCCGTGCAACAAGGGTCGTTGTCAGAGATGTAGCAAGTTGGGACATGAAGCCAAAGATTTCCGAAGCTTACGTCCTGCGAAGCAGAACCGAAAACAGCGGCCACAAACTCCCCAAAACCAACAGCAACACCAGCAAGGTAATAAGGGATGCTTCCAGTGCGGTGCTGAGGGTCACTTCAAGAGGCACTGTCCTCAGCTGAATCAGAATCAGAACAACAACCAAGGAAATGAGAACAACAATGGAGGCAAAAACGGGGGTAACAATAACGGCAAAGGTCGCACCTTCGTGATTGGTCAGGCTGACGCAAGGAACGATCCCAACGTTGTGATGGGTAAGTTTCTTCTAGGTGATTTCTTTGTTACTGTTTTATTCGATTCGGGTGCCGATACTAGTTATGTGTCCTTAAAAGTTAGTCAAATGCTTAAGCGCACCCCAACACTTTTGACCGCCAAACACACGGTAGAGCTAGCAAACGGTAAAAGTCTCGAGGCCACACACATAGTTAAGGGTTGTAACCTCGTCTTAGCTGGTCAGACTTTCTCTATCGATCTCATCCCTATCACACTTGCTTGTATCGACGTCGTTATTGGGATGGATTGGCTATCTCATCATCAAGCGGAGATTGTTTGCAAGGAGAAAATCGTCCGCATTCCTCGTTCTGGTGAAGAACCTCTGGTGATTCTGGGCGATAAGAGTGGTGCTGTTGTAGGCATTATCTCTTTCCTTAAAGGCCCATAAGTGTTTGCATAAGGGCCACACTGCCACTCTAGCGCTCGTTACTGACACATCAATGGAAGAGAAGAAAATTTAAGACATTCCTATAGTGCGCGATTTTCCTGAGGTATTTCCTGAGGAATTACCTGGTCTTCCGCCTCATCGACGAGTCGAATTCCAAATCGAGCTAGCTCCTGGAGCAGCGCCCATAGCTCAAGCACCTCATCGCTTAGCCCCAACCGAACTGGAAGAACTGTCCAAGCAATTACAAGAACTTTGGAAAAAGGTTTTATTCATCCTAGCTCTTCGCCCTGGGGAGCTTCAGTGTTATTCGTAAGGAAGAAAGACGGTACCTTCAGAATGTGCATCGACTACCGTGAACTCAATAAGGTGACCGTAAAGAATCGTTATCCTCTCCCGCGCATTGATGACTTATTCGACCAGTTGCAAGGGTCGAGCTATTACTCCAAGATTGACTTGAGATCGGGATACCATCAGCTGAGGGTCCGAGATGAGGACGTCTCCAAAACAGCATTCAAAACTCGTTACGGCCATTACGAGTTTCTGGTTATGCCATTCGGGCTGACGAATGCACCAGCGGTCATCATGGATCTCATGAACCGAGTGTACAAGCCTTACCTGGATAAGTTCGTTATTTTGTTCATCGACGATATCCTGATCTATTCTAAGAGTCAGGAGGAACACGAGCAGCATCTACGACTTATGTTGGAACTTCTTCGAAAAGAGCAATTGCATGCCAAGTTTTCAAAATGTGACTTCTGGCTTCGCAAAGTCCACTTTCTAGGCCATGTGGTAAACAAGGATGGAATTCATGTGGATCCATCTAAGGTTGAATCGATCAAGAACTGGCCTGCACCCCGTACACCAACAGAAATCCGCCAATTTTTGGGTTTGGCAGGATATTACAGAAGGTTTATCAAAGACTTCTCCAAGATTGCGCAACCTCTCACTTCACTGACTCAGAAGGGTGTCACCTATCATTGGGGTGATGCACAGGAGTCCGCATTTCAGCACTTGAAAGATAGACTTTGTAGCGCGCCTATCCTCTCATTGCCTGAGGGCACATATGATTTTGTGGTTTACTGCGATGCTTCCATCCAAGGACTTGGTTGCGTGTTGATGCAACGTGACAAGGTCATTGCCTACGCATCACGCCAACTCAAGGTTCATGAAAGAAATTACACTACTCACGATCTGGAGCTGGGAGCAGTTGTATTCGCGCTTAAGATATGGAGACATTACCTGTACGGTACCAAGTGTACCATTTACACCGATCACAGGAGTCTCGAGCATATCTTCAAGCAAAAGGAGTTAAACATGCGTCAACGCCGATGGGTTGAGCTCTTGAACGATTACGAAAGTGCGATCAAGTATCATCCGGGCAAAGCCAATGTTGTGGCCGACGCCCTCAGTCGAAAGGATACCATACCTAGGCGTGTACGTGCTCTACAGCTTACCATCCAATCTAACCTACCCGCTCAGATTCGCGATGCTCAGGTTGAAGCATTGAAAGCAGAGAACATCAGAGCTGAATCCTTACGAGGATCGAGGCAGCGCCTGGAACAAAAGGAAGACGGTGCCTACTATGTTAACGGACGCATCTGGGTTCCACTGTATGGAGACCTACGCGAGCTTGTGATGGATGAAGCACATAAGTCTCGTTATTCGGTACATCCTGGTTCGGATAAAATGTACCACGACCTCAAGACTACGTATTGGTGGCCTGGCATGAAAGCCCACATAGCAACCTACGTTAGTAAGTGCTTGACTTTTGCGAGAGTCAAGACTGAATATCAAAAACCATCAGGCCTACTTCAACAACCAGAGATCCCTAAATGGAAATGGGGGCAAATTTCCATGGATTTCGTTACCGGCCTGCCTAGATCTCAACGCGGAAACGACACCATTTGGGTGATCGTAGATCGACTGACCAAGTCTGCAAATTTTCTGGCTATCAAAGAAATGGATAAGTTTTCTACTCTTGCAGACATTTACCTAAAGGAAGTGGTATCAAGGCACGGAGTGCCAACCTCCATCAATTCTGATCGTGACACGCGTTTTACTTCTGAACTGTGGCAAGCAATGCACAAGTCTTTTGGCTCACGTTTAGATATGAGCACCGCTTATCACCCACAGACGGATGGGCAGTCTGAACGCACCATCCAAACCCTTGAAGACATGCTTAGGGCATGCGTAATAGACTTTGGTAATGGCTGGGAAAAGCATCTCCCGCTAGTGGAGTTTCCGTACAACAACAGCTACCACACCAGCATCCAAGCCGCTCCGTTCGAGGCATTGTACGGACGCAAATGTTGATCGCCTCTTTGTTGGGCAGAAGTTGATGACAGTCAAATCACTGGCCCAGAACTTGTAGTAGATACAACCAAGAGAATTGCTCAGATATGGCAACGAATGGCGGCAGCTCGTGACCGTAAAAAAAAAAAAAAAACTATGCTGATAAGGGAAGAAAACCACTCGAGTTCCAGGTTGGGGATCGAGTGCTACTCAAAGTCTCACCTTGGAAAGGTGTAGTCCGCTTTGGCAAACGAGGCAAAACTCAACCCGCGTTATGTCGGACCATTCGAAATCATTGAGAAGATTGGCAAGGTAGCCTACAGGTTGAATCTACCTGAAGAACTCAGCGGAGTTCACAACGTATTCCATGTGTCGAATCTGAAGAAGTGTCTGTCAGATGAGACCCTCATAGTTCCTCTCAAGGAACTCACAATCGACGACCAGCTGCGATTCGTCGAGGAACCAGTAGAGATTACAGATCGAGAGGTTAAGATCCTCAAGCGTACCAGGATACCTCTGGTCCGAGTTCGTTGGAATGCTCGCCGTGGCCTAGAGTATACTTGGGAACGAGAAGACCAAATGAAACTCAAGTATCCCCAACTGTTTAAGAAAAACGCAACCACTACTGAGGCTGAAGCTACTGCAGAATTTCGAGACGAAATTCCAAATCAACGGGGGGATGATGTGACACCCCATGAAAATCAGGAAAACAACGCAACTTAACTAGCTTCCTCAGTAACCACGCGCTAAATTTCGGGACGAAATTCTCTTAACAGGGGGAGAATGTGACAACCCTCAATTTACATGTATTCCGTACAATTAATTAGTGATAATGAAAGTGCTTGATGACTGTGTTGAATCATTTAATTGCTCTCTGATTTCTGTGTTATACTTACATGTGCGTGTTAACATACTAGAAGTATACAGAAAAGTTACTGAATAGTCCGGTATATTTTCCTGAGTGTTAGGAATTAACCGTGTTACGAAAATATATATATAAGACGCCTTACGGAACAATTAAACAATTTAACGGAACAGTATCCGACCGTACAACCGGACATTACCCGGAACACTAAATTTTTGTCATGGACATTGTTTTACTATTTGTAGCTAGTCATGATCCCCGTTTGCCATAATACCCACTAAAAACCCCATGACTAACTTATAACATCAATTATTTACAATCTAACTATCCATTCACCATTTTAGTCACAATTTTACATAAAGCCCCCCCCCCCCAAACCGATTTTTAGTCCCAAGAGGACCCACAAGATCCACTCCATACTTCTTAGATCTCTTAGTATATTTTATGAGATATTATGTGATGTCTTGCTTGAGAATGTGAACATAATATATGGTGTAAGATTATAAGTAACTTCCAAGATCATAACCATCATTCCTCAATCTTTCATCTCACTCTTCACACTCTCTCTCTCCCTCACGGTTTCACCCCAAACCAAAACCATCACCACCACTAAACATCATCATCTTCTTCCAAGATACAAGTGCCATTCAAAGCTTCAAAGAATCCATGGAGGTTGCAACTTGTAGAGATTTCAAAGGAGCTTGTTTCAAGTCTTTTCACCATCTTTTTCTTACCAACTTTGCACTAGATTTCATCCCTAGCTATAAGCTAGTAGTAAGCTCTTGTTTAACCTTTGTTCATCTTATTTTATGGCTAACATTGTAGTATGATGCTTATGTTTACAACTAAAATGCAAGAACACTAAAAATATAAACATAAAGGTTACATGAAGTTTACTTGTATATGAAATGCTATTAGTTGATGTTGTCATGGGTATGTTGTTGGTTTAGGGTTGGTTAATACATGTATGATGATTGATCGTCGAACTCTTGATAAAATCCGTTGTTCGGACATGTGTTGATACAATATAGTAACATTTAAACTATAAAGAACATGCTGAATCACATTTCCAGCCGACTTCATCAGGCTGTAAACAGGACATAAACTCAACGAAAAACCGATATTTTGAATCTAAAATATGTTATTATGAAATACGGTTCTAATGGAACCGGAATCGTAATTTTTGGACTCCGTTTACTATTTTTAAAGTGTTAATTTGTAACAGCAGCTTAAGCTGAATTTTGACAGCAATAAATGGGTGTCATGCTTTCAGTCATAACCTGAGTTTTGTGATGAATTGGACCATGAAATTTGTACAGTAGATGAAAACCGATGCATTTGTAATTACCCCACTGGAATTTCGTAAATCGGAGACTCGATGAATTTTTAATAAATTGTTCAGTGGACTGTGGTCAGAAATATATAAATCTGAGTTCAGTCCGGAATATGAATTTTTATAAAATATTGGTAATAAACCGGACCCCGATATTTTAACACAATAAAATATGGAACGTTTAAGACATCCTGTAAAAATTTGGGAATTTTTGGAATAATTTAACTGTTTTATTAAAATGTCCGAAAACAGCCGGTTTTGAATATAAATGCTGAAATGACATAAGTTGTGACTCGCGTGTCTACATGTCGAGTATGCTATCCGTGAATGATCTAACATGTTATATGTGTTACGTGCATTATCGTATGTTTGTTTATGAGTGGGGAATGGATGGGAAGTTTATATGGGCATGAACCGTTAAAGTAATGCGTGCTATGTGATAGATACGTGTAGGAACTTTGTGCTCTATTTGAAAATCACTAAATGACTAACTGGTAAATCATACTAGGACGTGATCGACCGACCTTGACTGTTAACTACTTTTGAGAGTCAAACCGAGCAACCGAGGTGAGTTCACACTCCTAAGGCATGGGATTCCCGGTGGGTTGGGAATGGGATTGAATAACTACTCGTACTATCATTACTATTAAACTACTTTTCACCGTCCTCGAATTGAAGGGCACGTACGTAAAACCTACGTACACTCACACTCGCTACGGTCCTTGGATCAAGAAGGGCACGTACAAACACGACTAGTCGACACATGGGAAGCCCCCACTAATCT
The DNA here is from genome assembly GCA_030545235.1 of Helianthus tuberosus. Classification (NCBI taxonomy): domain Eukaryota; kingdom Viridiplantae; phylum Streptophyta; class Magnoliopsida; order Asterales; family Asteraceae; genus Helianthus; species Helianthus tuberosus. Next base: position 103,452,196 of record CM060409.1, read on the forward strand.
TCGCACACATGTTTGGGAAACCGCGATACGGCCACTAATCATCGCACACATGTTTTGGAAACCGCGATCCGGCCACTAATCATCGCAAACATGTTTGGGAGACCGCGATACAGATAACTAAGATACTTGGTTTACGAAATAAACAAATGATTCACGAACACTATAGCTAAACAACCAACTGTGAATTCACTCAACTTTGTTGTTGACTCGTTGTTACATGCCTTGCAGGTCGTTAGGTATCTATGGAGCTTGCATCGGAGTGGGAAGAGTCGTTGTGGGACATGGGCAACTGTGTACCATGCTAAACATTTGAAATGTTTAAACTTATGATTTGGTTTTAAACTTTATGCTTCCGCTTGTAACTTAAACTATGTTTTGTTTAGACACCAATTGTATTGTGTTGGATTTTACAAACTACTTACATGCTTGTTCAATATGATTGGTGGCTTGATCCTGGTCACGTTACGCCTCCAAGCGGTGATACCCCGCATAGTGGATTTTGGGGGTGTGACAGATTAAATCTCTTCTGAACGACTCGTTTGGGTCACAAAACGATCCTACAACCCACAATAGAATTGGAGCACCTCCTTCCCTCTCTCAAACACAACATACTCAACCAAACACCCTCGGTCTCCCCTCCAAATCCGGCGACAAGCACAGGGCCGGTTAACCGGCACACCGAACACCCCCCCTTCTGATGACGACCCGACGGCGGAGAACCGTCGGCATACGGCGGCGGTGGCGGTGGATCTTCACGACGGCACGATGACAGAGAGAGAGTAGAGAGAGAAAGAGGCTGAGGAGAGAGAGAGCCGCCGCTCACGGCGGCGGCGGCGCGTGGTGGCGTGGTGCTGTCATCGGACTGAGTAGATAGAGAGATCGAGAAGATAAAAGGAGATCGGAGACGCGGACCGCAGTCGGAGACTCGGTCCGGCGGTCCATGTCTCGGACCGGCGGTCCTTGTCTCGGTCCGGCGGTTTCTGCTTCCTTCCGACAAATTTTCCGGTAAACACCCACCACCCTGTTTCTTTTTATTTCTTGAAGATTGAAGGTGATGATGATTTTGTTGTTGCTAATGATGTTTCGGTTCAGATCTGAGTTATGTTCAGGCCAGATTTAAGACGATTCGGGTTATGTTTTGGTGCAGTTTATTTGGTTCAAATCATCAGGTCATGGTTCGTTTCGGTCAGATTTGGTTTCGGGTCAACCCGAGTTAACTCAGTTGACTCGGTCAACAGCGGCTTCGGTTCGTGGTTCGGGTTGACTCGGTCAAACCGAGTCAACTCAATTCAACTCGGTCAACTCAGACCCGGTCAACTCAGTCCGCGGTTCGACGCGAGAGATTTGGTAAAGATTGATGACGCGTTTAATATTGTGTTTTTATAGATTTAAACTTACGTGAACGAGCTCGAACCGATTTAGTTTACTATTTAGTTTATATTTCGTCATTTTTACGAAAATTACATATGTTGATGATTGAGTCTCGATTGAATTTTGATAAAATAACGACGACTTGTGTCGTCGGGGGCGTCCAAAAACAGAGGAAACTCTGCCCGTTTTTCGAGAAAATCCGTAAAAACAAAACATGTTTTATTGAAAAGCGACTTTTATAAGAACCAATATAAATGTGTATATCACTTTCGACGACGCTTTATCACATACGAAAACGACAATGCTTTTATAAAATAAATATATTTTATATATATTTATTTCAAGCGTCAAACAACTCGTATTCGTTTTACAAAATAAATATAGATTACATATTTATTTCGAATACTATACAACGCGAATTCTTTTATAAAATAAATATATTTTATATATTTATTTCAAGCGCCAAGCAACTCATATTATTTCAAGAAATAAATATAACTATCGTATTTATTTCAAACGACATCAACACGAAAACGCTATTAAATAAATATAAGTTGTTATATTTATTTCAAAACGCCTAAACGACACATAGTTTAGTTACCGTCGTTCATTTACCGTCATAACTTACAGACGAATCATTCAATTAGCGATTCGGTAAAGCTCGATGGCACGTAGTTAATTACTACGTTTATTGGAAACTTATAAGATATTCCGTGTTAGGAATATTGTAGAATGCACGCTAGCGAGTCAAGTCTTGGAAACGACATCACAAAGTCGTATTTAGCTAGCTTTGCACATGGAAATCCAGGTGAGTTCATAACCCCACCTTTTACGGTTTTGCATTTTTCTAAATGTTTTCGGGGTAGAAAGACATACACTTTTTGCAAAGCATACAAGAATTACATATTTCTAAACCATTTTACTAGCAAGTTTTAAACTGACACAAATAGTTTACGAAAAGCTTATGTTTTATACCGGTTTTTCAAACAAGCGTATTTTTCGAAATATGCATACACATGAGTTCTAGTTTTCTAAACTACGGGAAAATACAAGATACAAATGTACAATGTTTATAAATGGTATGATACAAAAATACAAGAAGCACTCTTGGTGAGAACGAGTACCAAGTATGATGCGTTTTAAGAATACAAAAATACAAGAAGCACTCTTGGTGAGAACGAGTACCAAGAATGATGCGTTTTGAGAAATGATATAAGAAATGATACAAGAAGTGATATGAGAAATGATATGAGAAATCGTGTCACGAATAGGGTACCATAAGCACCATTAATCAACAATATACCTAGACCGCAGAACAAAAGGTTAGATCTAACGGGTGTCGGGCAGCCTCACTCTTGGTGAGAACGAGTACCAAGCAGTGGTTTTGTGTCTCAGAATATGCCAACTAGAAAATGCCTAAGGTTTGGTTGCTTCCTATGTCATGTCACATGTTAATGGCCTTGCAACCCATTAACAACAAGATACATACAGAAAGACTTGATTTATACAAGAAAACATGATACATACAAGAATACTTGTTTTATACAAGAATACATGATACATACAAGAATACTTGATTCATACAAGAATACTTGATTTACACAAGAATACTTGATTTATACAAGATACATACAGAAATACTTGATTTATACAAGATACATACCATGTTTTCATACAAAGTTTCTGTATAACATGACAAGAAAACGATTTTAAATTCGTTTTCTCAATAATACTACAAAAACCGGTTATTCAAAAAGATTTATTTCAAATCTTTTACAAACAAACTATGAACTCGCTCAAATTTATGTTGACTTTTTCGCATGTTTCTTTCTCAGGTTACTTTACAGAAACAACGGAACAGTTGGAATTGGAGAACCATGAAGAGTCGAGTACTTAGTGGGTGTTCAATTTCTAAAAGACTTAGATTATTTGCTTCCGCTGTGCAATGAAGTTACCAGTCCAGTCACGCCAATGCTCTGATATTCGGGGTGTGACAATTAGAAAGTTATAAAACTTATTCACACTCACGGCCACTAAGCTCCTCAAGCAATAGGTAAAATGGCCACTTAAAAACTCCTAATTAACGATATGAAAATCCTAAAGTTTGATTGTCTTTATGCTTAAATTATATATTATTCTCACATCGCTTGAGAAGCTTAGTGGTCGGGTTAGTATAAATAAGTTTTATAACTACCTAATCATTGCTTTTCAAAAAATTTAACTATAAAATACAACATAAAAAATAACTAAAATATTAATATTGTCATCTTTTCCATAAATCTTTACTCGCAGAATCTAATAAAATTCTGATCAGAATCCATGCTTTTAGGTAGCGTTTGGTATGGAGAAATGAGAGGTGGAATGGAATGGACCATTGTGAGGGAATGAAGAAAAGAGTGTTTGGTTGGTCGATGGAATGGAATTTCCCATTCCAAAATGCATTCCATTCCCTCAAAATCATTCCATCCCTCCCCCCTATTTTTTTCCATTCCATTCCCTCTTCACCCTTCATTGACAACACCACAAACCACTACCGTTGCCACCACCCACCACCACTGTCATCCGCCGCCGTCACCCACCTTTGCCGCCACCCACCAACGCCGTCACCCGCCACCGTCGTTGCCGCCACCCACCTCCATCCCCGCCACCACCGTCGCCGCCATCCACCATCGCCGTTGCCACCTTCGATTACCGCTACCACCCACCTTCGATCATCGCCGCCACCATCGTCGCTGCCACCTCCGATCACCTCCTCCATCGCTATCAACCACCACTACCCACCGCCACCACCGCTACCACCTGCCACCACCTTCGCCACCGCTACCACCTCTGACCACCGCCGCCACCCACCTTCGCCATCACCCACCACCACCACCGCTGTCACCACCCATCACCGTCTCCACTCACCGCCGTCTCCACCCACCGCCGCCGCCGCTACAACTGTCACCTATCACCACCCATCATTGTGACAACTCGTATTTCCGAACCTATTTTTGTGCTTTGATGTAACGTATGTGAACGCAATGTGATTTTATGAAAGTGATTGATTAAATGAATGCTATGATTTTATGTGTTTATATGAATGTATGTATGATGTAGTTGCACAACACTCACCCGATCGCACAAGCCCATTCGGGCCACCACTTGTATTCGGATCATGGGCAGCCCATTGAGGGTTCGGCCCACTCTTCTCTTGGTCGCATAACATTAGGGGTTAGGGTATACTCCTCACTTGTTTGCAAAACATTCAAAACACAAACCCTAGCTCTCCTCTCTCTCTCTCACGAACCGAAGGCAGCCAAACATCCTCCTCATCGAAGTTCATAGGGTTCGGATCATTCTCTTGTTCGGATCAATTCTCGTTCCTTCTCTATTCGGTTAGTATGATTAACTATTGTTTGATGGTATTATGATGTGTGTCATATATGCTCGATATGATTGATGATGATTTGTTATGATTGTTTTGAATATTATGTGATTAAGAATGTATGAATGTAATCGGTCATATATGTATTTGATTCGAATCCGAAGAGTTGATTTTAGTGTTCATGAAATCGGCTTATGTGTATTATAGAATATTCATGATAAATCGGGTTTCATGTTATTGTTCTAAGAATCGAATGTTTGATAATAAGGTCGCATGATGTGATGTTATATGATGGATCATGGTTTTATATTAAACAATTCATATGAATCATTGTGTTGTTAAAGTCAACATAGATTAAATAAACACATGGGAGTATCTGACAATAGTTGATGATAATTTTGTGGTGTGGTCGAATAGGGTTTCTTGTTAGTGGACATGTGCTAAAACTACAATCATGAGTTAAAATATATATTTGATTTTCGTACATATGTGATGAACCGAATGCATGATTGATGATATGTTAGAATAGGTGTTTATCATGATAATGTAGGGAAGTCATGTGTATGAGATTGTCGGCCATGTGTGTGTGAGGTTGTAGTATTGACAAATCCAAGCATGTGCATAGTAAATGTGATTGTCAGAATAGTTAAGGTTATCATGTGATGATAATGGATTGGATGATAAATTGGCTAGTTGATCGATGGTATATGGAATTGGAAATAAGAAAACTGTTAGTTGACTTATTGTAAAATAGGAAATTATGGAATAGATGTAACTGATTGCTTGATTCACGAAAGTTTGTTAACCGGTCGCACAAGGCCCCTAGTCGCATAAGGGGTCCTTTCGCACAAGTCTGGTGAAATGTGACAACTCGAGTTTCCAAGATTCCATCTTCGTATAAATTTCGCTTTAATTATTTAAGTTGTTTGTTTACACAACTAGGTGGTCTCGCAACACTTACATTTGTAAAACGTTAAATCGTATTGCGATTGATATTTTATATTTGGGATGCATAATATTTATTATATGATAATAAGGTTTTGTATTAATTAACATGTTATAAATAAAATCGAACCTTACTGAAAACTAGTACCTATGAAATCACCCTAGTGGTGAAAACACCTTGAGTGTTTTCATCCACTGGTGACCAACGAAAACAGCAAATGGGCTTTGGGCCCAGTCATGACTAGATATAATTGTTCCTTATCCTTATCTTGTACGCAAACGGGCAACGATTTGAAAACCTAGAACACCTCTCTAACTGTGACGGCGACTGCAAGTCTACGGAGCTTTTGTTTTCGGTCAATCCATCAGTTTTACATCTCGGTTAGTTTGCACCGTGGTTTATTGTGTATAACCTTCATAGATTGATTCATGTCTGCGTATGTGTATATCTCTGGTTATTATATATATATATATATATATATGCGATTGGTATAATAATGATGTTGATTTTTTCTGATTGAACGATTACTGGTTGAAATCGTAACTGTAATGAGATTTTAGTTGCTGGGTTTAAGTTACTGTATTTGAGTATTTGATGATGACCAACGAAATCACCACCACAAATATAAACTGGACGAAATCACCTTGTGATTTCGGCCCAAACAGTTCCGGCCCAAAGGGTGTTTTCGGCCATAGGGGGGATTTCGCCATATTGGCGACTTTGTTTACTTGTTTACTGTTAACTTGTTAACTGTGTTAGTTAAGTTAACCCTGTTAAGTGGGTAACTCCGTTAAGTAAATAACCTAGTTGGTTTAATTACTCAGTTTATTAATTCAGTTAGTATGGTAACTTTGTTAAGTTTATTAGTTCTGTTAACTTGATTTACTTCTAAACCCAGTTAGTTTGTTAGTTCTGTTGGATGTTAATTCTGTTAAGTGTGCACCTCTGTTAGTTCAGCAACACAGTTAGTATATTAGTTCTGTTAATATGTTAACTGGGTTATGTTAACTGGGTTACATATGTAAAGCTTGAATTACATGAATGTGACTAACTGTTTGTGTGTTGCATCATATTAACTGTCAAACACTTCTGTTAGTCTGTTAATGTATAACCTTGTCAAAATGGACTGTGAAAGCCTTTATGTGAAACATGAATTGCATGAGTTGGATTAACTGTTTACATGGTACAAGATGCAAACTGCCAAACACACTTTGTGATATTACTTTGATGATAGTTACATGTGAAATATTACGAACGTGAACTGATTAAGTATACGTGCACTATAGGATTTGACTGATTTATTGTGAGCACTTAGCTTAGCATACCGAGCAAACTAAGGTGAGTTCACACTCTTACCAAGGCATGGGGTTCCCGGGGTTGGGAATGGGTTGAATGATGGAATTTAACAATTACTCGTACTTACGCGGCTACTAGACTATCTACCATCGTCCTCGGGTTAAGCAGGACACTTACGTAAAACCTACGTAAACAAGTACTTATCACTGTCCTCAGGTTTCGAGGGACACTTACGTAAAACCTACGTAAACTCACACATGCAACTGTCTTCCGGAGTCAGGAAGGACACTTACGTAAAACCTACGTAAACCCCACGCGTACCACTGTCCTCGGGTAAAGAAGGGCACTTACGTAAAACCTACGTAAACCTTGTACGTACTACTGTTCTCTGGCTAAGAAGAACACTTATGGTTATAAATAGTCTAGTGTATATACAAACATGGGAAGCCCCCACTAATAGACCATACTATCGGCCTAGTAGAGCCACACGTTATGAAGAGAATTTACTATTACGAACTTTCTTACTGTGAACTCGCTCAACTAGTTGTTGACTCTCTGTTACATGCCTTGCAGGACCTTAGGTACTTTTGGAGCTTGCACGGGAGGCACGGTCGTTGTGGACATGGATCGTGAATGTGTTGTTAAACATTATGACATTTTGTACTTAAACTTATGTTGGGTCTTACATTATTGCTTCCGCTACACACTTGTTTATGTTTGGTTTTGAAAGCACCTATCGTATCGATGTATGACTTTTACTATTTACTTATATGTTCAATATGATTGGTGGCTTGATCCTGGTCATGTCACGCCTCCAAGCGGTGGTACTCCGCGTGTGGATTTTGGGGGTGTGACAGGTGAGTCGCACAAGACACATGAACCGTACAAGATAGTTTGTTGTTTGTTGTGATTGGGCCGCACAAGATGGTTATCTGTTTTTAATTGTTGGGCCGTAGACATGGGATGGGTAATAGAGCTGATCGCACAAGTCGTTGTTCGATTTAATTGTTGGGCCGGGTGTTTATGTTTGGGCCGGGCTCTATCAGGTCGCACAACATGCTGTGGATCGCACAAGGATGTGCTGATCGCACAACGTGTTGGGCCGAGACTTATGTGGGCTTCATCCGTATGTTAAACATGGGGTAGCCCCCACGGCCATAGAGTCGGGCTGGAATAGCCAACGTAAGAACGGGTAACTAATAAACGTTTTTCGAACTATGGGGTAACCCCCACGGCTGGATAGCTGGTAAAGAACAAACTGTGTTTTCGGAATAACTATAAACTGGACAACCAAACGTGAACTCACTCAACTAGTTGTTGACTCGTTACTACATGCTTTGCAGGTCTATAGGTACTTAGCTGGAGCTTGCATAAGGAAGAGTCGTTGTGGGACATGGACAACTGTGTGCCATGTTAAACATTTGGTTAATTGAACTTTTGATTTGGTTTTAAACATTATGCTTCCGCTCATAACTTAACTATGTTTGTTTTGGACACTAATCGTGTTGGTTGGACTTTTACATTTAATTATTTACTTGTTCAATATGATTAGTGGTTTGATCCTGGTCAGTCACGCCTCCAAGCGGTGATACCCCGCATGTGGATTTTGGGGGTGTGACAGATTGGTATCAGAGCCATTGGTTATAGAGAACTTGGTTTTAATAAAGGAAAACGTTTTTGTTAAAACCAGACTATAACCTGTACAGTGCTCTACGATCCACAACGACGCTTCACTCCACGTGCAAGGCTCGACATTCTAGGTGATATGGTTTGTGATTTATTGCCTACTTGCTAGACTACGTAGAACTTTGCTCATGATATGCTTAGCTAGTATAGCTACTCTTGCTTGAACACTTGTGTGCTTACTCTCTTCTGTCATCGCACTTTCGCGAACCCCTCTCACTCATGTTTCCTTTGATATGAAGATCATGTCTGGACGCATCAACATGACTCAAGCCCAATTGACGGCTCTGATTAACGAACAGGTTGCTGCGGCACTTGCAGCTGCACAGGCAGGAGGTATACCCTGCAGTTTCTAATTCATTCTAGGATCTTTAGATCCTACTCTCGTGAACCTATCCTTGTGTTAAACTTTGTCCTTTCTTACACTCGCAACAGGTCAACATGCTCAGCCACCTGTGTGCACCTTCAAAACCTTTATGGACTGCCGACCAACTACTTTTAGCGGCACTGAAGGAGCAGTAGGTCTCCTCCACTGGTTTGAGAAACTAGAATCTGTGTTCGAAATGTGTGAATGCCCTGAGGCACGCAGGGTGAAATATGCTACCGGCACTCTCGAGGGTTTAGCCCTCACATGGTGGAACGCTCAAGTCCAAATGTTGGGGTTGGTTGCTGCTAACGCCACCCCATGGAACAATTTTAAAGAAATGATCAGGGAGGAATACTGCACTCGTGACGACATTCATAAGCTGGAAGTCGAGTTCTTCAACCTCAAGATGACGGGGTCAGAAATTGAGGCGTTTACTAAGAGATCGAGTGAGCTTGCACTACTGTGTCCTACTATGGTGGACCCTCCAATTAAGTGTATCGAACTTTATCTTAAGGGTCTAGTGCCAGCAATCCAAAGTCATGTGACATCAGCAAACCTCGCCACCTACCAGCAGGTTGTTCAGTTGGCTCACCGTCTCACTGATCAGGCGGTGGAGCAGAACAAGTTACCAAAACGCATTTGTGCTACAGCTACCTCTGAACCTCCCAGTGATAACAAACGCAAATGGGATGGAGCTTCCAGCAGAGGTTCGACTTCTGTTCAATCCCAGTCGCAGCAGAGAAGAACTGAAGAGTATAAGAGTCCTAGTCAGCAATCGTCAGGTAGCCAAAGTCATGGTGGATACAAAGGAAATCACCCCAAATGTAATCGTTGCAACTTACATCACAGTGGGCCATGCACCAGAAGTAACTGTCATCGGTGCAACAAGCCTGGTCATATTGCAAGAGAATGTAGGAGTCAGTTTCCCGCGAACCAAAATCAGCAACAACAGCGAGCCCCACTAAATCAACGTCAGCAGCAGCAACAACAGGGTAACAACAAAGGGTGCTTTCAGTGTGGAGCTGAAGGCCACTTCAAGAAAGACTGTCCTCAGCTGAACCAGAACAACAATAACAACAATCAGGGGATTAGAAACAACGAGGGTAATAATGGCAATGGAGCAAGGGGTCGTGCATTCGTTATTGGCAATGGAGAAGCTAGGAACGATCCCAATGTTGTGACGGGTAAGTTCCTTCTCGACGACTTTTACGTTACTGTCTTATTTGATTCGGGTGCTGATACTAGTTATGTGTCCCAAAAGGTTAGTCAACTGCTTAAACGTACCCCAACACCTTTGAACCCCAAACATGCTGTAGAGTTAGCTAATGGTAAAAGTTTAGAGGTCACACACGTAGTCAGAGGTTGTAGTCTTGTTCTAGCTGATCACACTTTCTCGATTGACCTCCTTCCTATCACTCTGGGTAGTTTCGACGTTGTCATTGGGATGGACTGGTTATCCCAACATCAAGCTGAGATCCTTTGCAACGAAAAGATTGTTCGTATTCCTCGCCCAGGTGATGAACCTCTCATGATTCGTGGCGACAAGAGTGGTGCTGTTGTGAGCATCATTTCTTCCCTTAAGGCTCAAAAGTGCTTGCGTAAGGGCCACACTGCTTTCCTGGCTCTTGTTACTGACACCTCCAAGAAAGAGAAAAAGATAGAAGACTTTCCAATTGTACGCGACTATCCTGAGGTATTTCCTGAGGAACTACCTGGCCTTCCGCCTCATCGTCAGGTCGAGTTTCAAATCGAGTTAGCTCCTGGAGCGGCACCCATAGCTCGTGCACCGTATCGTTTAGCTCCATCAGAGTTGAAAGAGCTATCTACGCAACTACAAGAACTCTTAGATAAGGGTTTTATTCGTCCTAGCTCTTCGCCCTGGGGAGCTCCAGTGCTATTTGTGAAGAAGAAAGACGGTACGTTCAGAATGTGCATCGACTACCGTGAACTGAACAAAGTGACTGTGAAGAATCGTTACCCTCTTCCACGCATTGACGACCTATTCGACCAACTGCAAGGGTCGAGCTACTACTCAAAGATTGATTTGAGATCAGGGTATCACCAGCTGAGAGTCCGAGAGGAGGACGTCTCCAAAACAGCCTTCAGAACCCGTTATGGACACTACGAGTTTTTGGTCATGCCATTTGGGATGAGAAACGCACCGGCGGTCTTCATGGACTTGATGAATCGAGTGTGCAAGCCTTACTTAGACAAGTTCGTTATAGTTTTCATTGACGACATCCTGATCTATTCTAAGAGTCAGGAGGAACACGAGCAGCATCTACGATTTATTTTGGAACTCCTTCGAAAAGAACAGTTGTACGCCAAATTTTCAAAATGTGACTTCTGGCTTCGTGAAGTCCATTTATTAGGCCATGTAGTGAACAAGGATGGGATTCACGTTGATCCATCCAAGGTAGAGTCAATCAAGAGCTGGCCTGCACCTCGTACGCCAACGGAAATTCGCCAATTCTTGGGATTGGCAGGTTATTACAGGAGATTTATCAAGGATTTCTCCAAGATTACTCAGCCTCTTACTTCACTAACGCAGAAGGGTGTTGTTTATCGTTGGGGAAACGTACAGGAGTTAGCGTTTCAGCACTTAAAGGATAGACTTTGCAGTGCACCTATCCTTTCATTGCCAGAGGGCACAGACGACTTCGTGGTTTATTGCGACGCATCCATTCAGGGTCTTGGTTGTGTATTGATGCAGCGGGATAAAGTTATAGCCTACGCCTCACGTCAACTCAAGGTTCATGAAAGAACTACACTACACACGATTTAGAGCTGGGAGCGGTTGTTTTTGCACTTAAGATATGGAGACACTACCTGTATAGTACCAAATGCGCTATCTACACTGATCACAGGAGCCTCGAGCACATCTTTAAACAGAAGGAACTCAATATGAGACAACGACGATGGGTCGAACTGCTGAACGATTACGAATGCTCGATCAGGTACCACCCAGGCAAAGCCAATGTTGTGGCCGACGCCCTCAGCCGAAAGGACACTGCGCCTAAGCGTGTACGAGCTTTACAACTCACTATACAGTCTAGTCTTCCTTCCCAAATACGAAATGCTCAGGTAGAAGCATTGAAACCAGAGAACGTCAGGGCTGAAGCCCTACGCGGCTCAAGGCAACGCTTAGAACAGAAGGAAGACGGTGCTTACTACGTCACAGGACGCATTTGGGTCCCACTTTATGGCAACCTACGAGAGCTTGTGATGGATGAGGCACACAAGTCTCGCTACTCAGTGCACCCTGGTTCGGATAAAATGTACGACGACATCAAAACCACATATTGGTGGCCTAGCATGAAGGCCCACATAGCAACTTACGTTAGCAAGTGCTTGACTTGTGAGAGAGTTAAGGCGGAATACCAGAAACCTTCAGGCCCACTTCAACAACCAGAGATACCACAATGGAAATGGGAGCAAATTTCCATGGATTTTGTTACTGGCCTGCCTAGATCACAACGTGGTAACGATACTATTTGGGTGATCGTGGATCGACTCACAAAGTCTGCTCACTTCTTGGCTATCAAGGAAACAGATAAGTTCTCCACCCTAGCAGAAGTATATCTCAAGGAAGTTGTCTCGAGGCACGGGGTGCCCATCTCTATCATCTCGGATCGAGATGCACGTTTTACTTCAGAACTATGGCAAGCAATGCACAAGTCCTTTGGCTCAAGGTTAGATATGAGCACAGCTTATCACCCGTAAACGGATGGGCAGTCGGAACGTACCATCCAGACCCTCGAAGACATGCTTAGGGCATGTGTGATTGACTTTGGCAATGGCTGGGAAAAGCATCTGCCGCTTGTGGAATTTTCGTACAACAATAGCTACCACAGCAGCATTAAAGCTGCTCCGTTTGAGGCATTGTACGGGCGTAAATGCCGGTCACCTCTTTGTTGGGCAGAGGTGGGGGATAGTCAGATTACTGGTCCAGAACATGTAGTGGACACAACGGAGAAAATTGGTCAGATACGACAACGAATGGCGGCAGCTCGTGACCGTCAGAAAGTCTACGCCGATAAGGGCAGAAAACCACTAGAGCTCCAGGTTGGGGAGCGTGTACTACTCAAAGTTTCACCTTGGAAGGGTGTGGTTCGTTTTGGCAAACGGGGCAAACTTAACCCACGGTACGTTGGACCCTTCGAAGTCATTGAGAAGATAGGCAAGGTGGCCTACAGATTGAATTTACCAGCGGAACTCAGTGCAGTTCACGACGTTTTCCATGTGTCAAATTTGAAGAAATATCTATCAGATGAGACCCACGTAGTTCCTTTGAAGGAGCTCACGATCGACGAGCAGTTACGATTCGTCGAGGAACCTGTTGAAATCACGGACCGGGATGTTAAGGTCCTCAAGCGTACTAGAATACCCCTCGTTCGAGTTCGATGGAACTCACGTCGCGGCCCAGAGTTCACCTGGGAACGCGAAGATCAGATGAAACAAAAGTACCCCCAACTGTTCGCAAACGGTACAACCACTACTGAGACTGAAGCTATAGAATTTCGGGACGAAATTCCAGATCAACGGGGGGAGGATGTGACACCCCATGAAAACCAGGAAAACCATGCAACTTAACTAGCTTCCTCAGTGAGTACGTGCTAAATTTCCGGACGAAATTTCTTTCAACTTGGGGATAATGTGACAACTCGTATTTCCGAACCTATTTTTGTGCTTTGATGTAACGTATGTGAACGCAATGTGATTTTATGAAAGTGATTGATTAAATGAATGCTATGATTTTATGTGTTTATATGAATGTATGTATGATGTAGTTGCACAACACTCACCCGATCGCACAAGCCAATTCAGGCCACCACTTGTATTCGGATCATGGGCAGCCCATTGAGGGTTCGGCCCACTCTTCTCTTGGTCGCATAACATTAGGGGTTAGGGTATACTCCTCACTTGTTTGCAAAACATTCAAAACACAAACCCTAGCTCTCCTCTCTCTCTCTCACGAACCGAAGGCAGCCAAACATCCTCCTCATCGAAGTTCATAGGGTTCGGATCATTCTCTTGTTCAGATCAATTCTCGTTCCTTCTCTATTCGGTTAGTATGATTAACTATTGTTTGATGGTATTATGATGTGTGTCATATATGCTCGATATGATTGATGATGATTTGTTATGATTGTTTTGAATATTATGTGATTAAGAATGTATGAATATAATCGGTCATATATGTATTTGATTCGAATCCGAAGAGTTGATTTTAGTGTTCATGAAATCGGCTTATGTGTATTATAGAATATTCATGATAAATCGGGTTTCATGTTATTGTTCTAAGAATCGAATGTTTGATAATAAGGTCGCATGATGTGATGTTATATGATGGATCATGGTTTTATATTAAACAATTCATATGAATCATTGTGTTGTTAAAGTCAACATAGATTAAATAAACACATGGGAGTATCTGACAATAGTTGATGATAATTTTGTGGTGTGGTCGAATAGGGTTTCTTGTTAGTGGACATGTGCTAAAACTACAATCATGAGTTAAAATATATATTTGATTTTCGTACATATGTGATGAACCGAATGCATGATTGATGATATGTTAGAATAGGTGTTTATCATGATAATGTAGGGAAGTCATGTGTATGAGATTGTCGGCCATGTGTGTGTGAGGTTGTAGTATTGACAAATCCAAGCATGTGCATAGTAAATGTGGTTGTCAGAATAGTTAAGGTTATCATGTGATGATAATGGATTGGATGATAAATTGGTTAGTTGATCGATGGTATATGGAATTGGAAATAAGAAAACTGTTAGTTGACTTATTGTAAAATAGGAAATTATGGAATAGATGTAACTGATTGCTTGATTCACGAAAGTTTGTTAACCGGTCGCACAAGGCCCCTAGTCGCATAAGGGGTCCTTTCGCACAAGTCTGGTGAGTCGCACAAGACACATGAACCGTACAAGATAGTTTGTTGTTTGTTGTGATTGGGCCGCACAAGATGGTTATCTGTTTTTAATTGTTGGGTCGTAGACATGGGCTGGGTAATAGAGCTGATCGCACAAGTCGTTGTTCGGTTTAATTGTTGGGCCGGGTGTTTATGTTTGGGCCGGGCTCTATCAGGTCGCACAACACGCTGTGGATCGCACAAGGATGTGCTGATCGCACAACGTGTTGGGCCGAGACTTATGTGGGCTTCATCCGTATGTTAAACTGATAACATTTAAAACATTCTATGTGTGTACTATGTTGCCATGATCGATACGTGTTAGCAATATGTTAAACTATGTGTAATCATACGTGCTTTAATTGAACCTAAACCTGACATGTGTGATAACCATGTTAGGACGTGGTTGACCACTAGCATTTAGACGTGACCTTTCTGTGTAATCTGCCGAGCAAACCAAGGTGAGTTCACACTTCGTTACAAAGCATGGGGTTCCCAGGGGTTGGGAATGGGTTAAGGAATATAGATTCCTCGTCCTGTTGAGACGTAATCAGGAACATAGATTCCTCGTCCAGTATGAGACGGATTTAACTATACTAGACTAGAACTCTATCAACGAAGTCCCTCCTTTTATATCGACTTAATCGCCGAGGCCAATGGCGAACGGGTCATTAGTTAAATAGCGCTATTAGGTTTAACAAACCTCACACCGTGCCGCAGAGGACGGGCGTGGACTAATGGACTATGGCACGTCAGTGATGATAGACACAGACGTTAGGGCACTTAAACATGACGAACGTTAGTAGTCGATATGGTAACGAGTCTGGTGAATTAAACATGGGGTAGCCCCCACGGCCATAGAGCCGGGCTGGAATAGCCAACGTAAGAACGGGTAACTAATAAACGTTTTTCGAACTATGGGGTAACCCCCACGGCTGGATAGCTGGTAAAGAACAAACTGTGTTTTCGGAATAACTATAAACTGGACAACCAAACGTGAACTCACTCAACTAGTTGTTGACTCGTTACTACATGCTTTGCAGGTCTATAGGTACTTAGCTGGAGCTTGCACAAGGAAGAGTCATTGTGGGACATGGACAACTGTGTGCCATGTTAAACATTTGGTTAATTGAACTTTTGATTTGGTTTTAAACATTATGCTTCCGCTCATAACTTAACTATGTTTGTTTTGGACACTAATCGTGTTGGTTGGACTTTTACATTTAATTATTTACTTGTTCAATATGATTAGTGGTTTGATCCTGGTCAGTCACGCCTCCAAGCGGTGATACTCCGCATGTGGATTTTGGGGGTGTGACAATCATCACCGCCCATCATTGATCACAGTCTTCCGATTTTATTCCTGCTTCTTTTCTCGCATACCAAACAACAAAAAGTAATGGTTTATTCTATTCTCACATGGTAACCAAACAACACATGCAATGGTAATGATCAATTCCATTACCTCATCCATTCCATTACCTCGTCTATTCCATTCCCAAGTCCATTCCATTACCCCATACCAAACAAACCCTTAAAGATTAGTATGACAATCTGAATTTTGTTAGTTATGTCACACTCTGACTTTTGCGGAAGCGTGATTATGGTGTGACTTTCTTAATAACATTGCATTCAATCATAACAACACTATATGATTAAACCATTAGATGTTCATCCATAAATTAAGTTTGAAAATATCACAACATAATTGTCTGAAACGTAGACTCCAAATTTAAATTACAAACCACAACATGTTTTAAAGAGTTCACGAAGACTCAAAAAAAGACCTTAAATAAAACCGAGTTTAGAACCATGTATCTCGTCCAGGATTAAGATACATCTCCTAAACCCTAATGACTTCGGATGACATCTTTTTATTCATAACGCAGCTTGGAACATCCAAACACCCGCCAGGTCCACTTAATTCCCTGAAATACATGTAGTTTGAAAACATCAACAAAAGTTGAGCGAGTTCATGTGTTTGTGTTTTTGTTTGTGTTTGTGTTTGTGTTTGTGTATATGAATGTATAAAACCTTGTGATCAGTGTATGTATGTATGTATGTTTGTAAATCCCGGTATGAAAGCAAAACAAGGAAACAGATCGATTAATGGTTTCCAAGGCCATTAACATGCGTGCAATGGCGTAGGAAGGCTCAAACCTAGCAAATTTATACCGGGCCTCCGGCTGTAAGACATAGTCACCTCATGGGCCACCCTGGTCCTCATGGGCGTGGGCTCGCTACACCCAAATAGATCTATCACTCATGCCCCTCGCTCCTAACACGAGGATTAATGGTCTTAAGTGTATGCCTACCCATTCACATGATCTACTGTACTTTCCTTAGCTAACCATACCAATTGCATTTGTTTGTAAGCTTTTTGTAATCATTTGAAACATGTACTTCACCCCCGAAGTTATAAAACTGAAAACTGTTAAGAGAAAAGGGGGACATGAACTCACAGTCTTGCGTCTTCAATACTCGTAACTCAAGTTCCTTCAGCAAACACGACTACCTACAATGTACTAATGTCTATTAGAAGAACGGGTCGTGCCTTGTCTTAGTATTAATATTTTTAAGTTATGTTTCTTTTATGTCTTCGGTATCATCCCGAGTTATGCAACTATTTGTTAAAATAATTAAGATTTTAACTTGAATTAATTTTTGGAATAACCGTTAAAACAGTATATCTTATTTTAATACTTCCCAAGTATTTATACTTGTACTTCCTTCCCAAGGATGGGTATATTTGTATTTGTATATTTTTGCCATGTATCGGTGTCGTATTCCGGTGTGGATTTATACGTACGAGAATACGTATTTTCTTGTAATTGTTAAGTATTCTTATACTTAATTTTGTGTTAAACTTTCTGTAATATTATTTCTAATAAAAGTCCACTAATATATATATTTTCCAGTATATATTTATTTAAGAATTATTACTTAGAAAAATTATTTATAATTTTTCCTTTTGGCAAAAATATTTGTAGTTACAATATAATACATTTTCAAGTCTAACTTTAGAAAATATATATAAACTTATTTTTATCCATAAATAATGTATTCCAAGTTTATCCAAGAAAATATATATTATTCCCAAAAATAATATATCTCCTAATAATTCCAAGGAAACATATATATATATATACTTTTATTCACCAAAAATTATATATTTCCTTTTTGTCAAAATATGATATAACTTTGTGACAATTGTAAAAATCATGTTTTCATTTCTTGTGTCCAAAAAATTATTTACCAAAAATATACTTATAAATGTATTTTCCGGAATATTTTGTAAGTGTGACACCTGTGTCACTGCGACCATCAAACAAATACCAAACCAATGAAATATTGTATTTCATACCGGGGATTTGAATAAAAATGTGTATCTTTTGCACATATCAATTCTTGTTTGATTTCAAGCTTTAAATCGCTTTCTGGAAGGTTATACGCGCACTGATGCGTAAATATAACCAGTTTAATGAAACAAATACTCCGGAACATCAACATATGCTTAACATACCTTAAATAACCTTTACATAACTTAGAAATAAGTTTTGAAGGCTTTGGTAAGGCAAAATCAAGTTAATTCTCTTATAGGGACTAAATTCGACAAACTGCGAAAGTATGACGATTCGTACTGGAACAGACATTCCGGAACATGACCATAAGTTAAACATACCATAAATATCCTTTACATAGCTTAGAAATAGGCTTTGAGGGGATCGGTATGCTAAACTAAACTTTTGGGTCATTCAGGGACTAAAAGCGTCAAAAAGTGCACAAGTTTGCATTTTCGCGCAGAACTTACGTTCTGAATACATCCGGACATCCAAAAATTTATTCAAGCATTAAAATATTTTATTTTAGTGTTTGGCATGATAAAATTCCATTCGTCGCTTAATTTGGATCGTTTTTGCGTTCGTTACGACTTCCGTCGTAATTAAGCGAATAACGCAACCGTACGACCAAACGAACCGACATCCGAGATTTTGTTGAGCATATTTTAAGTTCCCTATACTTTAACTTTATTTTAGAGCCTTGAAATGAGGTTAACGGGGCTTAAAAGTGCCAAAAAGTCAAGTTTTACAAGTGCAGGGACCGTTTTTGAAATTTCTGGCAGATTCAATGAACCTAGTCCATTTTGAAGTGTTGATGGTTTTTACCCATGGTTTTGCAAAACCATGGGATGGTATTCAATGAACATAGTCCATATTAGGGGCTCCCATGGTTTTAGAAAACCATGGGCACACATGTAAGGTCCAGATCAAAGCTCAGTTTTCGATGAACGATCTTAACGGTTCTTGAATTCCTATAAATACCCACCCTCACTTCCTCCCAAAGCACACTTGAATCTGATTTTGGCTCTCTAAGTTGAAGTTTATGCTTCATACCTGAGAGTAAATCGGATCAAGAGCTTGCGGGGACCTTCTGTAAGTATTCTTTCGTTCTTTTCATTCGTTTTTGTCGTTAAAGTCAAATTGTGTTTGACTTTCTGCTTTGACCAGTTTATGGTCAACGCGAAGTTCGTTTGAACCTCATAACATGAGCGTAATCACGATGGTTATAGTCCCTAGTGACTATACCTACTGATTACCACGTTATCTAGGCTCAGTGACGAGTCGTAGTTTCGGCCAAAATACGTATTCTTGCGTATTTTGTAACCAAACTACTTGTGGGTATCAAAACCGTTTGTTTTGATACCAAACCTGTTTTCAAACCTTGTTAAACATGTTCTAACATGTTTAGCTCGTCACTTTTAGTTTTATGCTTGTCTAGGGTCGTAAAGGTAAGCGATCTAATCAATCGCTTATACTTTCGAGCCCGACCCATTTGGTTGATCATTAGGATCCGACCAAACACATTAGGTGACCATAGTTGTATAGGGAATAACCTTCCGAGGATTTTACCTTATGGTCACAACGTTTAGTTAGTTGTATGATAGGTAGTATGTATGCCTTAGGTAAATTACCAAAATGCCCTTTTACGCCAAAATTCATCTTAAGCATATGTAACATAACTTTTGACATCTAAACTGTTTTGGCAACAATATTAGACATAATAAGGCATATTTTACTTTTCATAGGACTAGTTAGGCGGTCCAAACGCGTTTTACGCGAACGACGCGTTAAAGTAGCATAAGCTACCTAAACGGGTTGTAATGGGTCGTAAGCACTTAGGTTAAGTTTCATTGTGGTATGTAGGCTTTGTTAAACCATATTACACGAGTTCCCATACTCATTTGGTTTACGAACCCTCATTCTATCCGATCCTCCGATTTAGGTCCGGTTTATTAACATAGTTACCTATATTAGGTGCTGTTTGATTTCGTGATCTCTAGCATTGTTTGGTTGTTACTCAAGGACTCCTAGGAAATCTCAAGTGAGTACATAGACCCCTCTTTTACTGATTTTCAAACGTTTTGGGGTGAAACACATGTGCCTACTTGTTACTTGCATGCTTTCCTGTTTTCACATCATATACTTGCTATGTTCATTAGTACATGTATAGTACATGATTTACATTACATTTTGTTGCATATGCTCATCCAGCATATGAACACATTATATTACATTTTGAACCGTATGTAACTATTTGACTATGTGAACCGTTGTAACCATTCGACTATGTGAACCGTTGTAACCATTTGACTATGTGAACCGTTATAACCATTTGATTATGTGAACCGTTTGTAACTGCTGAACCGTGTGAACCGTATTTGACCATACATAAACATTTCTACAATTGTTAAACATTACATTTTGGTGGTTGTTTGGGTAAGTGATTTAAGTAACGAAGCGACGTGTAATACGATAAAAACATGGTGGATACGCCGCTGGTACTTCCTATATATAAGTGATTTTATGGTATTACATATCGTAGCGTTATTTAAACCATTTCAGTTTAGACATATTACATATACAATACAATCTTCACATAAACATCGTTTTACAAATAACTTAACTTATACAAACTCATTTTACATGGTTATTCACTTAACCATACATTATTCTTTTATACATATATATCATTTGATTTATTTATCACTTTTCAAATGATTTATGAAAGGAACCACTCAACAAGATTCATGGCTACTTTTATTAAACAGTTTCTTTAAACGCAAGTCATGAATCCTATTTTCACAAAACCTATGTATCTCACAGGCATTTTTATGATAACGTACCTATTTTCACATGTGTTTTCAGGAGCTGTTGCATAGGATGTTCGAGACACACTTAGGCGGACCTGTGCCTTAGTGACTTAAAACAAAGCAAGAACTAGTTGAATTATGTTATGTACTCTTTGTTTCTTGTTTAAGACAATGTAACTCTCTTGTTTGATAAATAAAACGTAACTTTAATATCCATGGTTGTGAAACAATTAATTCTGTTACAACACTCCCCGATGTTTCCGCCACGTTTCGTTGTTTTACGTGGTCGGGGTGTGACAGAAAAGTTGGTATCAGAGCCAATGGTTATAGGGAATTAGGTTATTAGTAATGCTTTGACCTAGACTATAACATTTCTAGGACCCTGACACAAGTTATCTTGTGTTTAGATCTTAAAACATGCACTTCACCTATCCTTAGGCGATAACCACAACGGGAACATCAATTCCGAATCCGCCTTGAAAATTAATCATCTGTTATTGGATGATTGATTACTAGGTTTTGAACCCTCTGTTGTAAGGTTTTGAACTCTCTGTTATAAGGTTTTGAACCCCTTTGAGTTTTCAAAATCTCGTCAAAGTTTTGGGTCCTAAATAGTGTGAACACGTGCAAACTGGAAGAGTGAATGCCTGTACCATGGGTTTTCTGTCTAAGGCTAGAGTGTTCGTACAAATCCACATAATCGGACCAGTCACTCTTACCTGGGAACTCTTGGGGTGAGTGTTCACTTATAGGCGAGCATGTCTTCGCGATACATTATTTGTGACAACCCGTACTCTCGTTGTCAAGAGAAGGGCATTTTAGTAATACGCACACTTATTTTTTTATTATTAACATTATCCTTATTATTATTATTATTATTATTATTATGTATTTACAAAATAATAATCCGCGATGAGAGGGTTGTTCGGGTATTTATTTCATTTACCGTTATCTTACAGATAAACCGGGCCAGTCGGTTGTGACGCGTAGTCGTTAGATGAACTCGCACACTCGGGCTAGGCCCAAGCCCACTCCCTAAACCCAAACCCTACCTATTTATGCACACTTAATCCTCTCCCCCTTCATTTTTTTCAAAAACACATAACCCTAAAAGTGCACCTAAAGCAGCCGACAAATACTCCCCGTCTCCTCCCTTTAACTCCGGCGGTCGGAGCTGTTCTCCGGCGACTCCACCGACGCCATGTTCAGGCCAGCTACACCAAAATCTTCTCCATTCCTTCTTTGTCCCTGTAACACACACACACCCCTCTTAATCTGCATATCTAGAGATAAAGCGAGAGAGAGAGAGAGAGAGAGAGTCGGAGGTGAGAGAGAGAGATCTTGACGGAAACAGAACCGCTGCGAGTGGCGGCGCAACCAATCAGTGACAGCAGCAAGGACGGGGACGATTATGTACGGTTGTCGATGATGAGGATGGCCACCTGTTGCTGATGATGACGATGTTGATGGTGGTGGTCGACGGCGGCGTTCGCCACCGGAGCCACGTCGGAAGAACCTTACAATGGCGGTGGTGCTTTGATTCCCGGTGGGCTTCACGTGGTGGCTGGTTCGGGTGAGGCCAGCCTGGTTCAGTCTTGGGTCACACCCCAACCCTTCGGTTAGTTTACTCACATTTTGTGTTTAGATCTTGTAGATGGTTGGCTGCTTGTTTTGATTTTTATGTGCACAAAGGGTCCCAAAAATTGTTTCAGCTATTAAAAACAACTGTCACTGTTTGATTGGCTCAAAACATGAATGTGGTGTGATTTGAACTAGGATTTGATGATTGATTGGCACTCGTTATTACTTGATGTTTCGATATGTGATGTTTTTCCTTTTGTGATAATATGCAAATTGTGAAACAGTAGTCTTGTGCAATATGGTTGTTTGGTGAAATAAGGCGTGTATGATGAATGGGCTGATGATAGGGTTTTGGAAAAATTCTTGTAACAAGCTGTTAACTTAGAACAGGACATATGCTTGCTGATTGGTTTTAAATCATGGTTGTAATATGGATTTGATTGAATAAATGTTGAAATATGGTTAGTTGTAATAGGTACGGATGGAGTAGTGATGATTCGATTATATTCATGATATGTTTTATGGTGACGTTGTGAGCATGATGATATGTTTTGATGAAAAGTTATAGTATTAGATCCATTTTGATGAATGATGAACTGTTTGAATAATATGAAAATATTTGAAATATGTTGGTTTAATCTGATTTGATGAGTGCACGGTAGAATAAAACATGTTAGTGAAATTTGATTGAATAGTACGTGCTTATGAAACCTGATTGGATAGTACCATTCGGGGAATTCTAGAAGCATCTGCATAACTGCGAGTCGAGACCTTATGGTTGCGACTCGAGACCATTGATTGACAACTCGAAACCAGACAACACGCTCTAGGAGTCGAGACCAGCTTGGTTACGACTCGAGATCTCCTGATCTCGACTAGAGGCCTGACTCGAGACCTCTACGTTTGCGACTCAGTTATGCACAACTCGAGACCGTCTGGTTGCGACTCGAAACTTCATGGTTGCGACTCGAGACCTCTTGTTCTCGAGTCGAGACCACCCGATTTCGACTGGACTACTCTGCTTAGTTGTTGGGCCGCACAAACTGACGTTTTGGACTATGTGCTACTGTTAATGTTTAACTGTTACTGTTGAACTGTTTTTATGATAGGATAGCCCAATAACGTATATGCTGCTATGCTATTGTAACTTACGTGCTATGTGCTAAATACGTGTAGTTGTACGTGCCATTACTTGCACACGAACCTAATAAATATTTATAAACCATAATAGGGTATGGTTGACCAACGTAACACAAGTAAATTAACTACCGAGCAAAGCAAAGGTGAGTTCACTACTTTTTACTTAAAGCATGCGTTCCCGGTGGTTGGGAAACGGAACAAAACAATTTTCCTGGTTTCGGATTGCTTACTATCTCCTTATGCGGGATACAGTATTTCTATCTCCTTGTGTGGGATACGGGTAATAACGCTATCTCCTTGTGATGGATACAAAACTATCTTTCTCCCCTTATGCGGGACTCTTAGTTAATTACTGTTTGTACGGAAATGCAACGAGCAACACTAAACGAAACTCTATCACTCAAGTCCCTACTACTTAATACCGATTAGTCGCCGGGGCCAGGCGAACGGGTTATTAGTTGATAGCGCTATTTAGGTTCAACCAGCCTCACACCGACCCTTGTTACTGGGAACGGGCGTGAACTAATAGACTCTGGCAAACCGTCAATGATGATAGAACATTGACAAACGGGGCACTGCGGAAACGTACGGTTAAGTAAGTATTCGGTATTGGAAAAACAGTTTAGTCGCTCACTTATGGGGTAGCTCCCCATGGCATGTATAAACGGATAAAATTAACTGGTTAAAACAAGCTTTTGGAAATTAAAACTGGAAAACTGTAAACACGTGAACTCGCCAACGTTATGTTGACACTCTTCTGCATGCTTTGCAGGTTGCTCGGTACAACTTTGGACGGACGTTGCAATCAGATGGAGTGCGTGGTTCGTAAGTTTCATATGAAAAACTTGTGGTTTTAAAGTACGATGTGTTCTTCTCTCCTTTCTGCTGCATACTCAATCTATGTTTTGGAAAAATTTAAAATTTGGTCGCTAATTATACCATTATTTGTAATAATAATTAAACGGTTCAAAATAATTAGTGGCTAAGATCCTGGTCGTCACACGCCTCGCGGTAATACCCCGCGTGTGGATTTTGAGGGTGTGACAGATTGGTATCAGAGCCATTGGTTATAGCGAACTAGGTTTTAAATATAAAATATTTTGGTTTGGGAAAAATAAAATATTTTTATATGAAAACCAGACTATAACCGTTCTTTAGAGGAAACCACAACGACACCACACTCCGGATTGCAAGGTTCGTCAACCTCAGATACTCACCTGGTAATGGTAGTCTGACGGCATTTGCTTGTGCATAACTTATGTGTGTGAACACGCATGTGTGTATGTGTATAAATAGCATATATGTGTTAGTATGTATGCGTATATTTAGTATTTACCACAGTGGACCATACGAAGGCTAGGCAAGCGTGTTACCTGTTAAATAGGAGCGAGTCCTCCTAAGTTGTGGTTCAAAACCACGATACACTAAGGGCAAGGAACCAATTATTCCAAGCCCTCGTCCACATATTTCCTAATATCATCCATGGACTGCAAATCGACACGAGGGACGTCCACTCGATAGACCTGCCCAGCTACGAAGCACATAGAGGAGTTACGAGAATTAATCGAGGAAGGGGAGCCACTCCTATATCATGGGATATTAGAAGGAACGACGACGTCATTCGCATCCTTTTTACTTGCGTATTTCTTTTCCCGACTTAGGTAGTGAGACTTGTTCCCTCACACGACTGATCACCTGGATTCTTGAAGCATTCTGTTAAGTCTACCCTTTTCGGGTTCTGTTTGCGCGTCTCGAACACGAAAAGCATGCATGGTGTATGCTTTTCATTGTGGTGCCAGCAATTGCATCACCTTTCCATCGACCGCGAAGTTATTTCCCATAATTCCTCGTTACATGGTTAACCCTTATTCGAATTGAACCTTATACCTTAGCACGCCCCAAAACTCAGCAAGGTGATATCTTTCTTACAAACCAGCGGATTGGAAAGCGTGGCAAGACGACGACACAAGCCAGTCGACCCACCGACGATTACGGTGACCTAGATGCTTACCTTATCCTCCATTTGCCAGAACCGTATTCCTTGACGACTTTTCTGATTCAGTGAATCCTTTCACTAACTTTCGTACGAATCCGCGTTTATTGCTCAAGATGGTAACCCTGCCTCTACCGTTTCTTCATCACAATATCCACGTTTCTTCATACGGGAACTTTGACCAGATTTCTCTCCAGATTAATGAATTCGGCAAGATCGACCTTTAGTCGACAAACTTCAGAAATCTTGAAAAATTGGCAACATTTACCTCAATCGTGCTTTTTCGAGAGCCCGTTTCCGCAGTTTCACGTCAACCCCCCCCCCCCCCGACGACGCAAGCGCTACTTCAAACTCATTCGCACGACTTAGAACAACCCACTCGAACTTGATTTTCTACCGACCTGAGAAATCACATCCTGCCAGACGTCTCAGTAGATCTTAAAACCTACCGACCCGCACGACGACCATCCCTCTCTAACTACTTTTTGTGCTAACCCCATCGACGTAACATCCCCTATCGGCCAGCAACGTCCTTTATCTTAACCGCCCACTGCTTGGATACGCCCAGCTACCTTATCGACGCCAGATAAATCCTTATCGCCGACCTTAAAGCCTTTTGTGTTTTGTCTAAAGTTGAGCGCATCAATTTTGACTATCCTTCTTGCAAGTTCTCGCTTCTCGCGTTATGTTTCACGAATTCCATGATTCCGACCCTACTCTATTCTGCACAAATCTCCGTTTGGACGAATTTCTTTCTACAAACGTTACCCGTTGGAGCAACGAGCCAAGGGTACCCCGGAGGTAAAGATACCGCAAGCATTGTTCTTCGAACTTGATACGATCAACACCTAGTCACGACACCTGAATTTACCCCATCCTGTCAAAAGTCGACACTTGTTTCTGTCGACGACGTCCAGACCTATTCCAAAAACCAGTGGGAATCAGGACGACTCCTACGCTCTACCCCGGTACTTCTACGACAAAAACCGCCCGCGTTAAGTTTTCAACGCGCGACTTGTAATGTCGCAAAGCCCGTTTTTCTCGATAGCATACGCAACCCCTCACGGTTTAGACTCGAAGGAGTATCACCTAACATTAGAGAGATGCTCAGCGATCCGCAACGCCAGCAAGTGGAAGATAATCTATGAGGTGCTTCTATGTTATTCTATCCTGCCCAAGCCATTGATGCAATGTCTGCTAGTAATTGCATACGACCAAAGAAACCGACAAGTTTTCGAACTGGTAACCATCTACTTGAAAGAAGTAGATGTCAGGCATGAAGTGTCAACTTCTATTGTCTATGATCGTAATCCACGTTTTGCATCTGATTCGTCGCAAGCTGCGGCCAAACCCTTTGGCTCACTGTTAGACGTGAGCACTGTCTACCACCTGCGGATGGGTGACCAACCGAATGCACCCTCCGAAACCCTAGAAGGCATGCTGAGAGCGTGTGTTATCGACGCCGGAAAACGAGTAACACTTCCCTTCTGTAGAATTCTCTTCCAACAACTGCTACCGCACTAGCATTCAGGCAGCACCATTTGAGGCATTGCACGGACGCAGATGCCGGTCACCTCTGTAAATTACCGGCCCAGAACTGGCGCTTGACACAACGGGTAGGATTTCCCAGAATAGACAACGCATGGCGGCAGCTCCAGACCGTCAGAAAAGCTACACGAATAAGCGTAGGAAACCTCTAAAATTCCTAGTCGGAGACTGGGTTCTACTTATAGTTTCTCCCTGGAAGGGTGTGGTACGTTTTGGGCTAACGAGGCGGACTTAATACGCGATATGCTGGACCGTTCAAAATTAACGAAAGGTCGGTAAGGTAGCTTTGTAGACTAAACCTGCCTGAAGAGCTGAGTGCGGTACACAACGTCTTTCACGTGCCTAATCTGAAGAAGTGTCTGTCAGATGAAACATTAGTTGTTCCTTTTCAGGAACCCGTGATCAGCAACAAACTACCCCTCGTTGAGAAACCAGTTGAGATCGAGGATCAAGAAATCAAAACCCTCGAGCGTAGTGTAACCAACAGACCGAGTTCGTTGGAACTCACGCCGTGGCCCAGAGTTTACCTGGGAATGGGAAAACCAGATGATGTGCATGTATCCCCAGTTGTTTACAAACATTACTTCTAGCACTGAAGCTACCGCTAAATTTTGGGAAGAAATTTCAAACCAACAGGGGGTGATGTGACACCCTACGAAAACATTTAAACACACTAGCTTGTCAGTGTTTACGCGCTAAATTTCGGGACGAAATTTCTGAAACTTGGGGATAATGTGACACTTCGGTTTTCCTGTACGTTTCTTGAATGCTATAGTTAATTTTGTGAAATTCTATACTAAGTGAAATATGTACGAACTCTATGGATATTGTGCTACGTGATATTTTTTGTACTATGTGATTTTATGTGCTATGTGACTTGCATGTTCGTTTTGGTGGACTTTCGTGAAAATACTTGTATCTACGTATAGTAATGGAATCTATGTATACATATAGAGCGCATCGTGTGACCTTAGCTTAAATTTCGAGGACGAAATTCCAGTAACATGGGGAGAATGTGACAACCCGTACTCTCGTTGTCGAGAGAAGGGCATTTTAGTAATACGCACACTTATTTTTTTATTATTAACATTATCCTTATTATTATTATTATTATTATTATTATGTATTTACAAAATAATAATCCGCGATGAGAGGGTTGTTCGGGTATTTATTTCATTTACCGTTATCTTACAGATAAACCGGGCCAGTCGGTTGAGACGCGTAGTCGTTAGATGAACTCGCACACTCGGGCTAGGCCCAAGCCCACTCCCTAAACCCAAACCCTACCTATTTATGCACACTTAATCCTCTCCCCCTTCATTTTTTTCAAAAACACAAAACCCTAAAAGTGCACCTAAAGCAGCCGACAAATACTCCCCGTCTCCTCCCTTTAACTCCGGCGGTCGGAGCTGTTCTCCGGCGACTCCACCGACGCCATTTTCAGGCCAGCTACACCAAAATCTTCTCCATTCCTTCTTTGTCCCTGTAACACACACACACCCCTCTTAATCTGCATATCTAGAGATAAAGCGAGAGAGAGAGAGAGAGAGTCGGAGGTGAGAGAGAGAGATCTTGACGGAAACAGAACCGCTGCGAGTGGCGGCGCAACCAATCAATTACAGCAGCAAGGACGGGGACGATTATGTACGGTTGTCGATGATGAGGATGGCCACCTGTTGCTGATGATGACGATGTTGATGGTGGTGGTCGACGGCGGCGTTCGCCACCGGAGCCACGTCGGAAGAACCTTACAGTGGCGGTGGTGCTTTGATTCCCGGTGGGCTTCACGTGGTGGCTGGTTCGGGTGAGGCCAGCCTGGTTCAGTCTTGGGTCACACCCCAACCCTTCGGTTAGTTTACTCACATTTTTGTGTTTAGATCTTGTAGATGGTTGGCTGCTTGTTTTGATTTTTATGTGCACAAAGGGTCCCAAAAATTGTTTCAGCTATTAAAAACAACTGTCACTGTTTGATTGGCTCAAAACATGAATGTGGTGTGATTTGAACTAGGATTTGATGATTGATTGGCACTCGTTATTACTTGATGTTTCGATATGTGATGTTTTTCCTTTTGTGATAATATGCAAATTGTGAAACAGTAGTCTTGTGCAATATGGTTGTTTGGTGAAATAAGGCGTGTATGATGAATATGCTTATGATAGGGTTTTGGTTAAATTCTTGTAACAAGTTGTTAACTTAGAACAGGGCATATGCTTGCTGATTGGTTTTAAATCATGGTTGTAATATGGATTTGATTGAATAAATGTTGAAATATGGTTAGTTATAATAGGTACGGATGGAGTAGTGATGATTTGATTATATTCATGATATGTTTTATGGTGACGTTGTGAGCATGATGATATGTTTTGATGAAAAGTTATAGTATTAGATCCATTTTGATGAATGATGAACTGTTTGAATAATATGAAAATATTTGAAATATGTTGGTTTAATCTGATTTGATGAGTGTACGGTAGAATAAAACATGTTAGTGAAATTTGATTGAATAGTACGTGCTTATGAAACCTGATTGGATAGTACCATTCGGGGAATTCTAGAAGCATCTGCATAACTGCGAGTCGAGACCTTATGGTTGCGACTCGAGGCCATTGATTGACAACTCGAAACCAGACAACACGCTCCAGGAGTCGAGACCAGCTTGGTTACGACTCGAGATCTCCTGATCTCGACTAGAGGCCTGACTCGAGACCTCTACATTTGCGACTCAGTTATGCACTCGAGACCGTCTGGTTGCGACTCGAAACTTCATGGTTGCGACTCGAGACCTCTTGTTCTCGAGTCGAGACCACCCGGTTTCGACTGGACTACTCTGCTTAGTTGTTGGGCCGCACAAACTGACGTTTTGGACTATGTGCTACTGTTAATGTTTAACTGTTACTGTTACTGTTGAACTGTTTTTATGATAGGATAGCCCAATAAGGTATATGTTGCTATGTTAGTGTAACTTACGTGCTATGTGCTAAATACGTGTAGTTGTACGTGCCATTACTTGCACACGAACCTAATAAATATTTATAAACCATAATAGGGTATGGTTGACCAACGTAACACAAGTAAATTAACTACCGAGCAAAGCAAAGGTGAGTTCACTACTTTTTACTTAAAGCATGCGTTCCTGGTGGTTGGGAAACGGAAAAAAAAACACTTTTCCTGGTTTGGGATTGCTTACTATCTCCTTGTGCGAGATACGGTATTTCTATCTCCTTGTGTGGGATACGGGTAATAACGCTATCTCCTTGTGAGGGATACAAAACTATCTTTCTCCCCTTATGCGTGACTCTTAGTTAATTACTGTTTGTACGGAAATGCAACGAGCAACACTAAACGAAACTCTATCACTCAAGTCCCTACTACTTAATACCGATTAGTCGCCTGGGCCAGGCGAATGGGTTATTAGTTGATAGCGCTATTTAGGTTCGACCAGCCTCACACTGACCCTTGTTACTGGGAACGGGCGTGAACTAATAGACTCTGGCAAACCGTCAATGATGATAGAACATTGACAAACGGGGCACTGCGGAAACGTACGGTTAAGTAAGTATTCGGTATTGGAAAAACAGTTTAGTCGCTCACTTATGGGGTAGCTACCCATGGCATGTATAAACGGATAAAATTAACTGGTTAAAACAAGCTTTTGGAAATTAAAACTGGAAAACTGTAAACACGTGAACTCGCCAACGTTATGTTGACACTCTTCTGCATGCTTTGCAGGTTGCTCGGTACAACTTTGGATGGACGTTGCAATCAGATGGAGTGCGTGGTTCGTAAGTTTCATATGAAAAACTTGTGGTTTTAAAGTACGATGTGTTCTTCTTTCCTTTCTGCTGCATACTCAATCTATGTTTTGGAAAAATTTAAAATTTGGTCGCTAATTATACCATTATTTGTAATAATAATTAAACGGTTCAAAATAATTAGTGGCTAAGATCCTGGTCGTCACACGCCTCGCGGTAATACCCCGCGTGTGGATTTTGAGGGTGTGACATTATTTTTGACCCATTTAGTTTGATTAGTCACAATGTGCCATTTGTTTGCCTTGTGGTAACAAACAAATGACCACCATCTTTGCTTTTGTCAATTTTTTGTATCACCTCATCCTTTTCATCTAATCATCTCGCACGTTTCCTTTCATGTTTCCCTCCTTTAGAATGCCTCCTCGACGCGACAATCAGATAGCGAATGCCGAACTGGCGAAAATCATCGTGCAGCAAATGGCTGCTGCCTTCCCAAATCTTATTGCTCAACTAAACCAAGCCAACAACAACAATAATGCTCCATGCAATTTCAAGAGTTTCAATTCGGCTAAGCCACTCAAGTTTAGTGGTTCTGAAGGAGCAACTGGGCTCCTACAGTGGATCGAGAGCACTGAGAGTACGTTTCGTCACGTTCAGTGTCCTGATAATCGCAAGGTCGAGTTTGCTTCCAGTGTGTTTCAGAAGAGGGCTCTTACATGGTGGAACGGGGTTATGAGAGACCGTGGTGCTGAGGTTGCTTTAGCACAGACTTGGGCCGAACTTAGGGCCCTTATGATGAAGGAGTTCTGTCCTCGTCATGAACTGAGGGCTTTAGAAAGGGAATTTGACGATCTTAAGCAAGAAAGCGGTGAGCATCGAGCCTACACGGACCGTTATGAGGAGTTAAGTCTGTTATGCCCAAACATGGTCACGCCTTTGGATAAGGCAATCGAAAAGTACATTGATGGCCTCCCTGACTCAATACAAGACATTGTGACTGGTAGCAACCCTACTACAGTTAGACAGGCCATTGAGCTATCTGCAACCTTGTCTGAATCTCAGA
Source organism: Helianthus tuberosus (assembly GCA_030545235.1). Taxonomy (NCBI): domain Eukaryota; kingdom Viridiplantae; phylum Streptophyta; class Magnoliopsida; order Asterales; family Asteraceae; genus Helianthus; species Helianthus tuberosus. The sequence goes on from CM060409.1 coordinate 103,484,382, forward strand.
TCAGGAAAGGTAAACTTTTCCGAAAAAGTGACAACAAACCGATCGAGGAATCAAAGACCATGGATGAACAGACTGGATCCCCTAAGAAGTCAAAGAAGCGAAAGGCTTCTCAGAACTTCGCCGTGGTCGCTCACAATGATCAAGCCATCCCTAACCAACCAGCTCAACCCCCTGCTAGGAAGCCCTACAACGGAACTGCACCCTTGTGCAACCAATGTAGCCTACATCATCATGCTGGTGCGAAGTGCCGCACATGCCAAGTTTGTGGACTTATAGGTCATACAGCGAGGGTTTGCCCAACTACAACTGCACCCAACCAAGTTAACAACAATCCTGCTCAAGGTCGTTTTCCACCAGGTTCTTGTTTCAACTGTGGCGAGATGGGCCATTTCCGAAGAAACTGCCCAAAGTTTCCTAATGCGAATCCGGTGCAGGGATGAGCATCTGATGGAAGACAACACTGTTTAGAAATAATCACGCCTTATGTATTATTTTCTTTTGTTGTCAAGGTCCATGAAACAGTTGTTGATGTTGTTTATAAATGAATCTTTTACTTACATTGCAATATGTTTATTGTGGTTGCATGAATAAACAACATATCCCCTACGATACCGACAATCAAGGAACCGTATTCCTTGAAGAACAGACTACCCCAAAATTCTTCCACTTTATGATCTCTTGCGTTTTCCACGAAAATCCTAAGTACCCGTTTCTTCCAAGGAAAACGAAGTACAAGGCGCAAGTTACAACTCTGGACGAATACCCACTCCTTAATGGGGTGCCTAAGGATATTTCCGTAAGTCCTTAATTATTGTATACCTAAATTCAAATGTGGTGATTCCTTATAATCAAAAATCGAATTTTTGGAAGATCGTCCTATCTTTTCAGATAGATGCTTGAGGATGTTGAAGTCCATCGACTGAGTTCCTGGTATACCTTGACTACCCATGTTCAAATCAACGCCAAGTTAATAGCAATCAATAGCAAGATAATAACAATTAATAACCAAGAAAACAATTATGTGATTAAGTGCTTATGTGTTCCCTTTTATGTTTTTGTGTGATCCAAATTTTGTTATCCAAATCCACGTAGAATCTTCCATATCTACGTATAAGGGATTCATAGTAGGATACCCAAAGGTACTACCTTAAATCCTTAATGGACTTCTACGTTGTAGTTAAGTCCCTTGGATTATAAAGTACTACTCAATAATTAGACCCCTTGAGTGGTCTAGTTAAACAAATTGATCCAAAAATTTGGTTAGGAATATCATGTGATGATATAGCTAAAAGGACTCCTTGGTGGTCTAATTAAAAAGATCATATGTCGATCTAATTAAAAGGACCCTATGGTAGTCTGGCCACCCTCATCACATGTTTGATTTTCTTCCCCTAAACAATTACAAAACAAACTGTGCGGACTGTGCAAGGAATTACGTAATTATGGATGCATACATAATTATGGAATTTAGTGCACAAGAATCACAGCAAGTTCTATCATGTATCTAGAGTTAACCCAATTCATTTCCAACTCTGATGAAGCAACCGTTGAAAATGACTCCGTCTGTTCATTTTCGTTTCTAAAGATTATCCGTTGAGGAAATGAATATCCGTTTGTCTAATCCTTCATTTCCATTTCTGATGAAGCAACCGTTGAAAATGACTCCTTCAGTTCATCTTCGTTTCTGAAGATTACCCGTTGAGGAAATGAATATCCGTTTGTTTATCCTTCTCATTTCCGTTTCTGAGGAAGCAACCGTTGAAGATGACTCCGTCTGTTCATTTTCGTTTCTAAAGATTATCCGTTGAGGAAATGAATATCCGTTTGTTTAATCCATCATTTCCAACTCTGAAGAATACCCGTTGAGGAAAATGACGGGTCGTGCCTTGTCTTAGTATTAATGTTTTTAAGTTATGTTTCTTTTATGTCTTCGGTATCATCCCGAGTTATGCAACTATTTGTTAAAATAATTAACATTTTAACTTGAATTAATTTTTGAAATAATCGTTAAAACAGTATATCTTATTTTAATACTTCCCAAGTATTTATACTTGTACTTCCTTCCCAAGGATGGGTATATTTGTATTTGTATTTGTATATTTTTGCCATGTATCGGTGTCGTATTCCGGTGTGGATTTATACGTACGAGAATACGTATTTTCTTGTAATTGTTAAGTATTCTTATACTTAATTTTGTGTTAAACTTTCTGTAATATTATTTCTAATAAAAGTCCACTAATATATATATTTTCCGGTATATATTTATTTAAGAATTATTACTTAGAAAAATTATTTATAATTTTTCCTTTTGGCAAAAATATATGTAGTTACAATATAATACATTTTCAAGTCTAACTTTAGAAAATATATATATAAACTTATTTTTATCCATAAATAATGTATTCCAAGTTTATCCAAGAAAATATATATTATTCCCAAAAATAATATATCTCCTAATAATTCCAAGGAAACATATATATATATATACTTTTATTCACCAAAAATTATATATTTCCTTTTTGTCAAAATATGATATAACTTTGTGACAATTGTAAAAATCATGTTTTCATTTCTTGTGTCCAAAATATTATTTACCAAAAATATACTTATAAATGTATTTTCCGGAATATTTTGTAAGTGTGACACCTCTGTCACTGCGACCATCAAACAAATATCAAACCAATTAAATATTGTATTTCATACCGGGGATTTGAATAAAAATGTGTATCTTTTGCACATATCAATTCTTGTTCAATTTCAAGCTTTAAATCGCTTTCTGGAAGGTTATACGCGCACTGATGCGTAAATATAACCAGTTTAATGAAACGAATACTCTGGAACATCAACATATGCTTAACATACCTTAAATAACCTTTACATAACTTAGAAATAAGTTTTGAAGGCTTTGGTATGGCAAAATCAAGTTAATTCGCTTACAGGGACTAAATTCGACAAACTGCGAAACTATGACGATTCGTACTGGAACAGACATTCCGGAACATGACCATAAGTTAAACATACCATAAATATCCTTTACATAGCTTAGAAATAGGCTTTGAGGGGATCGGTATGCTAAACTAAACTTTTGGGTCATTCAGGGACTAAAAGCGTCAAAAAGTGCACAAGTTTGCATTTTCGCGCATAACTTACGTTCTGAATACATCCGGACATCCAAAAATTTATTTAAGCATTAAAATATTTTATTTTAGTGTTTGGCATGATAAAATTCCATTCGTCGCTTAATTTGGATCGTTTTTGTGTTAGTTACGACTTCCGTCGTAATTAAGCGAATAACGCAACCGTACGACCAAACGAACCGACATCCGAGATGTTTTTGAGCATATTTTAAGTTCCCTATACTTTAACTTTATTTTAGAGCCTTGAAATGGGGTTAACGGGGCTTAAAAGTGCCAAAAAATCAAGTTTTACAAGTGCAGGGACCATTTTTGAAATTTCTGGCAGATTCAATGAACCAAGTGCCAAAATCATGCAATTTACACAACAACATGAACTTGAAATTTTATAAAACTTGTAGTAACTTACTAGTGTGTTTAGTAAGCTTAGTTACCCTTTAAAGTTTGGTTATTTATTTGTAAATCCCCTTTCTTGCAAGATTTAATCTTTTACAACTTACAAGATGATTTTTCTAGAAATCATTCTTTTGAATTTTTCTTGTTAACAATGTATTTCTGCACTTGATATACCACTAAAAACACGGTTAATTTCTTTAAAATCCATGATTATGTAAATCTTGCAAATAAACTTGGTTTCTTGAGAAAACTATGTTTAGAATCACTTTTATACAAGACTTCTAACATGTTTCATACTTTATCATACCCAAAATCATCCTTATTTTCAAGTTCATGTGAAACATAAAGTATGATCATCTTGGTCTTTCACAAGATCATCACTTCATCTTGCTAGATCATGTGTTTAATCATAATCTAGTAAGTTCCATATGATGTTTAACATCATAAACACAAGAATCAATCATCAAGTATCACACATATACTAAAACAACATATATTCTTATGTTAGTGAGCTTTATGTTAGAGATTATCTTCTTATTCTTTGATGTTCTTCAAGATTAACAACATACGTCATCTTTTAACCAACTAAATAAGAAGTAACAAGAGATTATAAGGGTCTTACTACTAGCACAAGGCTTGGGATGAAACTCAAGAAGATGAAGATGATGAATGTGATGGATAAAAGCAAATGAAAGAGGTCCTTCAATCTCCAAGCCCTCCAAGCTTCCTAACTTAGCTTCTTACACCTTGTGTGAGTATGGAATGGATGAAAATTGGATGAAGATGGTGGTGGTGTGTGGCCTTGTTCTCGGCCGTGAGCGAACAAGAGAGGGAAAGAAGAGTGTGTGTGTTTAGTGGGTGTGAGAATGAGATTATGATCCTTAAGATCTTACTTATAACCGTCCTACTCTTTTAACTCTTGGATAAAGTGTTCCATATCTTGCAACAAGATCAAATGAAAGATTCAACAAATCATCTTGGTGGGACCATGCTTGGTCGATTACATAGGTGGGGGGGGGGGGGTATTAGCTTAGGTTTTAACCAATTAGTTACCATCTAGTTTAATTTCAAGTATAAGCTAAGTGTTTTAGTTACTAGATATTTTGTATGATGTGTTATGATGTTTAGGGATCATAACTAGCTTGGTAATGTTAAAACAATGCTTCTAGTGTAATTTTGATGTTTCGGGTAGTGTCCAGTTGTTCGGTTAGATACTGGTTCGTTAAAGTGCTAAAGTATACAGTTTAGTGTTCTTTATGTACCCTTTTGTAACAATTTTAATTCCCGACACTTAGGAAAGTTTTTAGGACCATTTTGTCATATTTTTGCATGATACAAGCTTGTTAAAATGCTGATTTTTGCTGTATTTTGCAGAATTCTGCACTTTATGTGGGTTTTAGGCACTTTCCGGCACTTAAACTATTACTTAAAACGGCAGTTTTGTGATCCTCACTTTCCTACACACTATACTAGTGTAATACTTGGTTTCTGGCTTATTCTGTGTCTCATTGCACTGTCTGTCTATGTGCTGAGTTCTGTCAGCATTTTTCTGAGTTATCCGCTAACTGTGCTAACCTTGCTTTGTGCATCATTTATGTCAATATGGTTTGCATGTAATAATGATGTGACATTATGCGATATGTGATGCACATGTAAGTATGATGCAGTAATCAGAAAGTAGTAAATTGTAATTTAGCACAGTCATTAGGCACTAATCAGGGTTAAATAATTGTACGGATACCTGGATTTTTGACAGTTGTCACATTCTCCCCCTGTTAAGAAAATTTCATCCCGAAATTTTAAGCTTTACTACTGGCTGCAGGGGTCTTAGGGAATAAGTGCGGGTATTTAGCTTTCATGCGGTCTTCACGCTCCGAAGTAAACTCTGGGCCGTGACGCGCGTTCCATCGAACCTTGATAAGTTTAACACTACTCCTACGTGTTTTGTTAACCTTCCAATCAGTAACCTCAACAGGTTCTTCGGTAAAGTGGAGTGTGTCGTCAAAGTGAACTTCATCGGCAGGAATTACAACTGTTTCTTGAGTTGGACTCTTTTTCAGATTAGATACATGAAATGTATCATGGACTCCATTCAGTTCCGCGGGTAGATCCAACTTGTAGGCTACAAGACCAATCCTCTCCAGGATTTTGAACGGTCCAATATATCGTGGGTTTAACTTTCCACGCTTCCCAAAGCGTGCTACCCCTTTCCAAGGTGAGACTTTTAGTAAAACCATATCTCCCATTTCAAACTCCAAAGGTTTCCTTCTTTGGTCCGCATAGCTCTTTTGTCGATCACGAGCCGCCTTGATGCGCTCTCGGATCTGTATAATCTTATATGTCGTTTCTTGAACCAATTCGGGACCAACAAGCTATCTATCACCCGCATCTGCCCAGCATAACGGTGATCGACACTTGCGTCCGTAGAGAGCTTCAAACGGTGCAGCTTGAATGCTTGCATGGTAGCTGTTGTTTTACGAGAACTCAACCAAAGGTAGGTAGTCCCAAGTGCCACCCAAGTCCATTACGCAAGCTCGCAACATATCTTCTAGCGTTTGAATCGTTCGTTCGCTCTGAGCATCTGTCTGTGGGTGAAATGCAGTACTTAAATTCAGTTGAGAACCAAACGCTTCTTGGAAAGATTGCCAAATCCTTGACACAAATCTTCCGTCTCTATCGGAAATAATCGAGAGAGGCACTCCATGTCGTGCAACTATCTCTTTGAGGTACAGCTCGACTAGCTTACCAGTGTTATCCTTTTCCTTGATCGGCAGAAAGTGTGCAGATTTTGTCAGACGGTCTACGATTACCCAAATCGTATCATGACCTCTGGGTATCTTTGGCAACTTGGTTATAAAATCCATCGAAATCTGCTCCCACTTCCACATGGGTATCTCGGGTTGCTGCAGAAGACCTGAAGGCTTCTGATATTCGGCTTTTACTTTGGCACAGGTTAAGCACTTTCCAACGTAAGTTGCAACATCACCTTTCAATCTCCGCCACCAGTAGAAATCCTTCAAATCTTGGTACATCTTATCTGATCCTGGATGGATCGAGTACCTTGACTTATGAGCTTCATCGAAAATCAAGTCTCTAAGACCACCAAAGAGGGGAACCCAAATTCATCCCATAAAACACAATGTTCCTTCCCCGTTGGGTACCAACTGTTTCTCCATCCCACGGAGATATTCATCCACTAGATTCTCCTTCTTAAGAGCTTCTCTCTGCGCAGCACGGATGCGCAATGAGAGATCTGTCTGTATGATCATTTCCAAAGCCCTAACCCTTATGGGCTTAATCCTTTCTTTTCGACTTAAGGCGTCTGCTACGACATTTGCCTTTCTTGGGTGATACTTGATTTCGCAATCATAATCGTTTAGCAATTCAACCCATCGTCGTTGTCTCATGTTAAGCTCCTTCTGATCGAATATATGCTGTAAGCTCTTATGATCTGTAAAGATTGTGCATCGGGTGCCATACAAATAATGTCGCCATATCTTCAATGCAAACACCACTGCGCCTAATTCCAAATCATGCGTGGTGTAGTTCTTCTTGTGAACCTTCAATTGGCGCGAAGCAAAAGCGATAACCTTCTGTTGCTGCATCAGCACACAACCTAATCCCTGACGTGAGGCGTCACAGTACACCACGAAGTCATCGGTGCCTTCGGGTAGGGATAAAATACGTGCGTCACAAAGCTTGTTTTTCAGCAACTGAAAAGCTTCTTCTTGCTTGTCTCCCCATTCATACTCCTTATCCTTTTGAGTAAGGGAGGTCAAAGGTTGAGCGATTTTTGAAAAATCCTCAATGAATCTGCGATAATATCCTGCCAAACCCAAAAATTGTCGGATTTCGGTTGGCGTCTTCGGAGTCTCCCAATTCTTGATCGCCTCGATCTTGGTGGGATCCATAGGAATTCCATTTTTGTTTACCACGTGACCAATGAACTGAACCTCACGCAACCAGAACTCGCACTTCGAGAACTTTGCGTATAATTTCTCTTTCTTGAGCAGTTCTAAGATGGCTCTAGGGTGTTGCTCATGCTCTTCCTTCGTCCTTGAATAAATCAAAATATCATCGATAAACACAATCACGAATTTATCGAGATATGGCTTGCAGACTCTATTCATCAAATCCATAAATACCGCTGGCGCGTTTGTCAACCCAAACGGCATTACTAGAAACTCGTAATGTCCATAACGAGTTCTGAAGGCAGTCTTCGGAATGCTCTCCTCTTAAATTCGCAGTTGGTGATAACCTGATCGAAGATCGATCTTGGAGTAATAACTTGAACCTTGAAGTTGATCGAAGAGATCATCAATCCTTGGTAAAGGATACCGATTCTTGATGGTTAACTTGTTTAGCTCACGGTAGTCAATACACATGCGGAAACTACCGTCCTTCTTTTTGACAAACAACACTGGAGCTCCCCAAGGCGAGAAGCTTGGTCTAATGAATCCCTTGTCTAAAAGCTCTTGAAGTTGCGTCAACAACTCTTGCATCTCGGAAGGCGCAAGTCGATAAGGTGCCTTAGCTACAGGCGCAACGCCTGGAACTAAGTCAATGTGAAACTCGACTTGTCTTTGCGGTGGCAATCCTAGCAAGTCTTCGGGAAAGACTTCAGGATATTCCCTTACAAGTGGGATATCTTCCAGCTTCGGCTCTGTGGCTTCCTTGTCCATGACGTGCACCAAGAAGGCAACACATCCTTTTTGCAAACATCTTCGGGCCTTCAAACAACTGATAACCCTTAGAGGCGTATCATGTTTCTCTCCATGCACTACAATCGTCTCACCGTTCGCCATCGGAACACGAATGATCTTCTCGTGACATACGATCTCCGCTCGGTTGCTTGACAACCAATCCATTCCAACTACCACGTCAAAGCTTCCCAACTCGACTGGCAGAAGATCAAGCATAAACTCATGCTCTCCGAGCTCTATTACACAGCCTCTAATTACTTCATTTGCTTCTACTAGCTTTCCATTAGCTAGCTCTATCGAATACGGAATATCTAGCTTACTAGCTACTAACCCAAGCATTTTCTTAAACTCTAGGGATACAAAGTTATAATCGGCACCAGTATCAAACAGTACAGATGCAAAGTGTTGGTTGATAGGGAACGTACCCGTGACTACGTTCGGATCTTGGCGAGCTTCCCTAGCTCCAATGTTAAAAACTCTTCCCTAAGCTTGGTTGATCTTTGGGCAATCTCTCTTGAAATTCCCAACATCTCCACAGTTAAAGCAACTTGGTCCCCGACCATTTCCATTTCCAATTCCGCCCTGGTTATTGTTTGCTCCACGGTTTCCGCTACCAGCTGGGTTTCCATTACCACCACGGTTCCCATTACTGCCATTTCCTCCTTGAGTGCGGTTTTCAAACCCATTTCCACCACGGTTACCGTTTCCATTCCCGTTGCCATTACCTCTCAGACCACCATTACCACGACCGGCACCATACCAGCATGTCTCTTTGGCATGACCGACCTTTCCGCACGTCTCACACTTTTCGGCTCGGCATCGTCCAGTGTGATGAAACTGACCCGCATCGCATTTGGGCATGGTGCCCATATACCCTTTTCCTTTGTTTTCAACACCAGTCTTGACCTCGGCTGGTGGGTTCACATCTTTCTTCTTGCTAGCACTGCTGGTACCCTTCTTGAAATTTGAGAACTTCCTTTTGTTCTCACCTGACGACTCAACGTGAGTCTCTTTCTTCTTTTGGTCAGAAATCGAGAACTTGTTCAACCTGATCGCTTCTTCAGTTAGTGCCACGCTCAGATCAATGGCCTCTGTGATCGTTGGAGGCTTTGATGTTGTCACCAAGCTCATGATTTGGGGTGCCAATCCCAAAATAAAACGCTCAATGCGCTTGAACTCCGGATCAACCATGTAAGGTACAACGCGAGATAGGTCATGGAATCTTTGTACGTACTCAGCAATCTTTGGACCATCCATCTTGAGGTTCCAAAACTCTGTTTCCAATTTCTGTATCTCAGCCCTTGAATAGTACTTCTTGCGCATGAGTTCTTTCATTTCATCCCATGTCATAGCATTTGCAGCCTCTTCTCCCAAAGTCTGAACTTGGAGATTCCACCATGATAGAGCTCCGTCTAAGAACAGTCCAGAGATGTAGGTGACCTGGTGCTCCGGCGCACACTTGCTCATTCTTAGCACAGAATTGGTTTTCTCCGCCTATCTAACGAAAGCTACAGCACCCCCGGTGTCGTCGAAATTCAGAGGCTTGCAGTCAAGGAACTACGTGTAGGTACAGCCTGTACAAGCAACATCATTCACAGAAAGCATTAGCGAATGCACATGGAATATCCAAATGTAACATAATGTGTCTTTAGTGACTTAAACATTACCATGAGGTAGGTTACTTCCTAAGGTACCTCCGCTATGTTCAGAGCGCAAGGCCCGTGTTGTGCTATTGCTCGTTGTAGGATCGTTTTGACGACCAAATGAGTCAATCAGAGTCAACACATAACTGTTTGAAAGGCGGAAACAATCAAACAGCTTAGAATCAGTGAAAGAAAGTGTAGAAACAGAGTATGATACTTAAAACAAGCTTCTCATTGATAATTGACTTGAAAACACGGTGAAATTTTGACAGCACTTCGTTACACCACGTATAATTTCGTACCAAATGAGAAACTAAGACCACCTATTTATAGGCAGGTAATTTCGCATGGAATTACACTTGCCAGTTCAAGCGAAATTACCCTATGTAATTTCGTGCGAAATTACACTAAGTAATTTCATGCGAAATTACCTCAAAACATTATAAAATTACATTTAGACCCCTATACAAGCTACCGACATGACCTAGACTTTAGACGTAGGATATAGACATTATGCACCAACAAACTCCCCCTTGGATATTTTCGGAGTCTTCAGTCAGGTCTTCAGCGCTTTCTTCACAACGATTTGAACTTTTCTTCCCTCGGCTTAGGCTTTTTCATCAACAGCTTCCTAAGCTTCTCGTTCTCTTCAACTCTTTTCTTTTCTTCAGCAGCCATTCTTTGAACAACTGTATGCCTTAGCATGTTGTCTCTATCTTCACAAGCCTTTCTTTCTCTTTCAGCCTTCAACGCTTCCTCTTTCTCAATCTCTCTCCATTTAAAAGACCATTTACTTTCAGCATTGATACCTTTTTGAAAGCAAATAGAAACAACCTTCTGAAACTGCATAGCCTGGTCCTTATCTTCAGCTTTAAACCCGATCTTGTTAACAAACAAACATTCTATATCTTTTGCTGAGCAGTTAACCAACCACAAAGGATCATACACAAAGATGTGTCTGATTTCATTTTCAGCTCTGTAGGTGATCACAGCTTCAGTCGACAAACAGCTGTATACCCAGTACAAGAACCCCTTATGAAAATCTTGCTCCATTTTTGGTACTGGAATGTTCTTTATAACTCTAGGCTTCTTCACATGCAAGATCGTTTCTTCATTTCCAGTTTCAGGATTCACTCTCCTCACCTTCTTTGGATAGTGAGGTTTCCAGTGTTTGAATCCTCTGAAGGCTTCAAATTTCATCAAACCCCAGATGGGTACATCATGCTTTCTTACAGGATAATCTAGAGTTCTAACTTGCGATAACTCTTCAACATCCCACCAAGGTAGTGACATGATATCCTGTATGTACTCAAAATACTGCACTCCAAATTCTCTCCTGATAGCATACACATTCACTTGTGGTAGAAAACCCCAACTGATAATATCTCCCAGTGACACATCCCTGTCTCTTTTATAATACTTCAATGGCCGCTTGAATTTTCTTTCATTACTCTTTCTAAACTACTTCTTTCGTTCTTCGCTTTGTGCATCTTTTGTAGTACCATCAAAATTCTTATCTTTTAAACATTCTTCTACTTTCCGTCTCAATTCATCAATATTTTCTTGACTGAAAAACTCTACCAGAGTTAGAAAGTTTGATGTATCAACAGTCGCATTATCTTCGTCGCTACAATCTTCAACCTCAACTTGATCATAATTATCAGCCTCTTCCACATACTTGTATTGATATTCTGGCTGTTGATTCATATAAAATGCATTCAACTCTTCTTCAAAGTCAAACTTGAAGTTAGGATCATCAATACGTGTCATTTCAATAATATTAGCCATGGTGTAAGTATGTCTAATTTCTCCTTCCTCAACTTCAGGTTCAAGACGCAAAATCATCTTTTCTCTTTTATCAACGTTTTGATCATCAACGTTCTCCCCCTCACCTGTAGCATCCTCAGGCTCTTCATTCACATCATTGTGAAGATAATCTTCAACATTCTGTTCATTTGATGCTTCAGTGACTTTAACACCTGTACCACCTTGACCATCGTCATCATCATCATCGCTGTGACTACTAGCAGAAAATACATCATCTGCATCATCTTTTTCACTTTCATCATCTTCATCATCTTCCTCAACATCTTCCACATCTTCAATAATATCATCAATTAACACATCCTCTTCAAATATAGCAGAAACTGCAGAGATAGGACGAGGATTCTGGATAGGTGATTCAGAAACAGTAGATAAAACAATTGCCCTCTCAGAAACACCTTCAATACCTTTACCCTTATCTTTCATGTCAGCTTCTAAATCAGCTTGACGTTTTGCTCTAACCTCCTCAATCTTTATTTCATCGAATTTCTGTTCAACAGGCTTGCCAAGCAAATTTTCTATCACTTTCTTTAACATGTAATCTTCATGTTCTCGCATTGCTTTAGCAGCTTCCAATTCTTTATTCTTTAATTCGAAGTACTTGTTTTGCTCATCTCTGCGTGCTTTCTCTTCTTCCAACTCTGCAACTTTAACTTTCAGAATATCAATCTCAGCTTGATCAGATTCAACTTTCTTTAACAATGAAGAATTTTCAGCCTCGACTGTTTTTACACGCTTTTCTAGTTTCTTCTCATCCAACAACTTTTTATTTTCAACCAATACTTCTTCAACTTTCTTCTCCAACCTTTTCACTTGTTCCTCATTCACAAAACTGAAATCTCCAATATCTTCTAGAGGAATATTTGGAACGTTCGGAAAATTTTTGTAAGCAGAAGAACCAGGTGTTGTTTGGACAGGTGGTTGAGTGGATGGTGGTGTTTGAAAAATCTGCTGAGATGTAACAACAGGTTGTTCTTGAATTGGTGTTTGATGTGGTGGTGAAAGATGTAGTGGTGATTGGATTGGTGAGGGTTGATGTTGTGGTTCTGGTGGAGGTGATGGTGGTTTACTTGGTAATTTGATTGGTTTCTTCTTCAACAAAACTTTCAACCTCGGTGCTGCCTTTGGAGTAACAATTGTTTTTCCTGCAGACTGCTTCTTCCTACCACCAGATGATGGAGGTGTTTGAGATTCTATCACATGCTCAGGAGATGGATTGTATGACTCATCATCTTTATCTCCTCTCCTCTTTCTCTTGAGCTGTTTCTCTTTTTCAATCTCAGCTTTAATTCTCTTCCCACGTTCTGTTTCATCAATTTCTTCATCAGACGAGCTTGAAGAGCTTTTATCTGCATCATCACCTTCTTCACCAGCTGTCTTTTCAGTTTCTCTATCTTTAAAACTTTCTTTAAGAGCTTTCAATAACTTTGCAGATTCAGGAGACAAACGAACATCTCCTTCAACATTAACTTCTGCTTCAGCTTCAGCTTCATCTTCTTTATCTGATTCATCTATAAGCATAGTCTCAACACTTTTCTTTTGACGTTTTTTCTTTGGCTGAGATGATGAACCCTCCTCTACTTGAACTTTCGGAGTTGCTTTCCTGCTCCTCTTTTTCTTCTCTTCTTTCAAAAACCACTCGTTTCTTGATTCTTTGAAATCTTCAAAAATTTTCAACTCATCAGCATAACTTTTCTCTTTCATTTCTTTCTCATTTCTCCAGTTTTGATGATTGATTGGATCTGGATCTTGATAATTCTTATCTTTGATGAAACCAAAAAATTCAACTTTTGATGATGGCTCTGGATAGTTTGGGTGATATCTGGCCAATTGCTTCAAAGACTCATTATCCATGTGAAACTGCACCAACAAATCATTCTTTTTATCTCTTTCCAACTCAGGATACGCATGGTCTAACATCATCTGCACAAATCTGGGATAAACCCAAGTCTTGCTCTTTGAAGTGATATTTTCTACCATGTAATGAAATACAATCTTTGAAAAGTTATACTTCTTATTCAACACAAGAGCTGTCACCATGTTCATTTGATAGTCTCTCATCACATTGTAACCTCCCTTTCTGTGATTGAGAGCATGCAACACTGAATGGATAAGAAACTTGTAAAGCTTTGGAAAACATGCTTTCAAATAGTTAGCCTTGTTTAATGGACCATTGTAACCCAACCGCAACATGCATCCTTTTACCATCCTCTCTGGGAACTTTGTTGGAGAGTTTTCATCGTCCGGAAAGTTTATCACCTCACGTACTAACTGCTCTGTGATAATGATAGGTTTATTTTCATCATTCAAGCTCACAATTGAATTTATTGTTTTGTGTTCTTCGTCATACGTTGCGTTCTCCCAAAAACGTTCAATGTGGGATCTGAATACCAAATGTTGATTCGTCAAGGCTTTCTGAATCGGCAATCTCTCCATGAACTCTAGAATCCCTGTGAATCCAGCCATTTTTGGTATCTCCTTATCGTAAACACAACATATGTTGTTTAGTGGATCAAATAACACATTCGAAGCCCGAAAGATAACAACATACAATCAAGTCAGACACTTTGAAAATTTTTCAAACCAATAACAAGATTCAAACGAAATCATCTCATACGAAATAAGCAGTTCAAACGAAATTATATATACAAACGAAATCACAGTTTGAAGCGGAATGACTTGTTCAAACGAAATTACATATACAAACTAATTACCATTTTCAAACGAAATCACAGTTCAAACTGAACAACATTTTGATGCGAAATTACTTATTGAAACGAAATCATCATTTGAAACGGAATGCCTATTTCATACAAAATATGTCATTATTTCGTTTGAAATCCACTTTGATTTCGTTTGAAACTGACAAGATCAAATCAATGATTTTTCATGAACAGATGAACAAATTAATTATCTGGTGTTGTTCTATGATGAATTCCGAGCATGTGGGTGTGTTTTATTCACATTTTAGACCATCAATCAACCCTAGATCTAAGTCTGAAATCTCAGATCCATCGACTTCAAAAGGAATCAAGTTATTCAGTTCAAATTGACACCCTAAACAAGATCTACAACATAATCCAAGCATACAGATATGATTATTGTTCATTTTATTTAACAAACAAACCCTAGATCTAAGATATTTGTCCTGTTCATCGCTGACCAAACGAAATCAGTTCAGATCTGGGTCAAATCAACAAGTTTTCACACCTTTCCCATGATTATAGTTGAGTAAACCAACTAAAATCAGATTACGAGCAACAAATTGGACAGAGTAACGGCTTAAAACGATGATGATGGAGATTTCATATGAAATCGCCTGACAAAGAGCTTTGAAACGAAATAAGAATAATGAACCGTCCAAACGAAATCAGACCCCTTTATATAGACAGCCTAATTTCGTGTGAAATAGGCGTTGAGGACTTTTCAAACGAAATTACCGGATGAAGTGAAATTACATGTTCAAGCGAAATCAACATTTCAAGCGGAAATACCGGTTCAAGCGAAATCATGGTTGAAGCGAAATTACGTGTTCAAGCGAAATTATCATTTCAAGCGGAATTACTATTTTTTTCAATTTTAACTTTTTGAGATTTTACCGACACACCCAGTTAACCAAGTCCAAGTTAATGACCTTGGTCAACTGTTTAGCCTGCCAAGTCCAAGTTAATGACCTTGGCTGACCAGTTTATGAAGATGCTGATTTTCTGAAACAATTTTAAGTTCAAGTTAATGAACTTTTAAACCTTCAAGCAATTACCAATCACTTTTTCAATCTTCTGCTTACCCAAACCTCATGATCCAGACTTGTTCAGCACATTAGACTTTGATCATCTGATCCCTAACGTCTGATGTCGAAAATAAGATGAAATACAAATCTTTTTGGATTTTTGAATATGATAAGCAATAAACTGTACACACAATATTTTTGTGAGTGTGTTAGGGGATCATATCAGCTACCGACGAGATACGAGCACCGTTAAGCTTTGATTACATTTTAAGTATTAAACATTTTGCATTGATTGTCGATATACTGATCCTCTTAAATTTTCACACAAAGTTCAATCTGTTCAGGATACGATTTTAGTGTTTTAAGGCTTAACTTTTACGTGTGTACCACCTCAGAATATACTCCCGTATCCAGATCCCAATATTCAGTCTTATAGGCTATTGCTTCCGCAAAATCAGAGAGATGACGGCTTCGACTTTTGGTGGGTTCCCTTTAGAGAATCTTTTCTTCAACAGCACATGATTAGCATTTTGCAATGTTTCATCATTTTTTATGCTGAGGGGGGGGGGGGGGCTTTTATTTCAAGCAGTGTAAAGTATTCTCCGGGGACTAGGCCATTGCTTCCGCAAAATCAGAAGTCCCAGGATAATACCCCAGATATCACTAAGCATAAAGACCTAGTATCTCAGAAAGAGGGACCTTTCAAACAAGATTTCGGGGGTTACCCATATATCCGAGAGATGTTCCCCACGTAAAAGCAAGTAATGATTTAGGTTTATATCCCGAACAAACCTACTAAATGTATAAAAACCTATAGGCATATCATCTGCAAGACTGCTTAAAACATTTAAACTTTACATATCTTTAGCGTACTGCATCTGTCTAGCTGATGTACTATCATTTCCCCTTTTTACACAAACTAATTTTCAGTTTTTCTAATGTTTTTGGATTTTGAAATTTTATCATGTTTTTGGATTTTCTGCAAACTTTCTCCCCCTAAAAACAAAGACATATTTTTGTGTTTTTGTTTTTATCAAAAGCAGAAAATAAACTGTACAAAAACTTGACAACATAACGTGGATCACATCAGATCGCCGTCCTCCTCGGCTTCACATTCAATAACCCTCCCAGAAAAAAAAATTTTCATCCCATTTAATTTCAAAAGATAATTAAATCTCTTTTTATCAAACGGTTTGGTGTAAAAATCAGCCTTCTGTTCATCGGTGTGTATATGTTCGATTCGAATCAATTTCTTCTCGTGACAAACACGGATGAAATGATGTCGAATTTCTATATGTTTTGTTTTAGAATGGTGAACCGGGTTTTTCGTTATGTTAATCGCTGCTTCATTGTCCACAAATATAGGCGTGTCCAAGAACTGCAAACCAAAGTCTCGCATCTGCTGTTGGATCCAAAGGATTTGAGAGCAACAGCTCGAGGCCGAAACGTATTCAGCCTCGCAGGTAGAGAGCGCTACTGAGGTTTGTTTCTTGCACTGCCAAGTGACTAGTCGAGTTCCGAAGAACTGACAGCCTGCAGTGGTGGACTTAGCATTTTGCTTGCAACTACCAAAATCCGAATCAGCAAAACCTGTGAGAGAGAAATCGCCAGACTTAGGATACACAAGCCGGTGCTTGGGCAGCCTTTCAAATACAGTAAAATGCGTTTCACGATCGTCAAGTGTGACTGGCATGGGCTAGACTGATATTGGGCGCATAAGCAGGTCGGATACATGATGTCCAGGCGAGAAGCAGTAAGATACATCAAAGATCCAATTATCGACCGGTAATAAGTCTCTTCCACTTTTTCTGCACTCTCATCTGGGCAAATCCCATGATTCTGAGCCAGGGGGTTGATGTTGGAGTAGATTCAGACATGTTAAACTTCTCCAGAACATTATTCACGTATTTGGTTTGATGAATGAAGATTCCTTCAGGCATTTGCTCGACCTGTAGCCCTAGGAAGAACTTCATCTCCCCCATCGAACTCATCTCAAATTTCTTCTTCATAACATTCTCAAAATCTTTACACAAATCGTCATTTTTCGAACCAAAGATGATGTCATCAACGTAGATCTGCACGATTAATAGATGTCTTGCAACCTCTTTTGTAAACAGAGTACTATCAACCGTCCCTCTGGTGAACCCGTTGGCCAGCAGATGTTGGGAAAGCGTCTCATACCAGGCTCTTGGGGCCTGGTGTAGTCCGTAAAGCGCTTTATCGAGAAGATAGACTTTGTTTTTGTGTAGTGGATCAGTAAACCCCGGTGGTTGTCCAACATACACTTCTTCTTTGATTTTGCCATACAGGAATGCAGATTTTACATCTAGTTGGTAGACTTTGAATCCTTTCCAAGACGCGAACGCTAGGAAGATCCTAATCGCCTCAAGTCTAGCAACAGGCGCATACACCTCTGTAAAGTCAATTCCTTCTTGCTGACTGAATCCCTGTACTACCAATCATGCTTTGTTTCAAACAATGACTCCTCGATCATTCCTCTTACATTTGAATACCCACTTTATTTTGATCAACTTTTGATTTTCAGGAAGATCTACCAATCTCCAAACTCCCAGCTTCTCAAACTCCTGCAGCTCTTCCTGCATAGCATTAACCCAGCTTTCTTCAGTTAAAGCTTCTTTATATGTTTTTGGTTCAACCTGCAAGATGAAACACTTAAGTGAGAATTCTTCCTGTAAAGGAGCAACAGATGTATAAAAACATGTAAGAGCTTTGTTGATTTGATCCCGCGTTTTTACTCCGCTCTGAAGATCACCAATAATCTGCTCTGAAGGATGATACGACAAAGTTCTTGGCATAGCAGTGTTAGGCACGCTCACTTCTGATTGCAAGTTCGTAATGTCTTGATCACCGGTGTGATCCTCAGCTTCAGTCGTTGCAACATTTGGTTCCTCGTCAAAAGTCGGACCGTCTTCCGAATCTGAGTCGTCAGAATTATCAAATGTTGGAGCTGGTTCCTATGTGGGTTCCTCTGATACCACTTGTTGGATCGCTTGTACCCACGTTGGGTTGAGAAACTACCAACGGTCTTGGCACCTGATCTTGTGACATAGATTGTTGATGTTGGTATAGTAAAACGAGTTCCTCTACACTTGGCTCAGTCGACAGTTGGAAAGACTCCCAGAGTTTGTCGTAATCGAACAGGAATCTTTGTCCGAGAAGTTGTGGTGGAGCAGTATGCTTCTGACAATCAACATGCTGAACTTGAATTATCTTCCCCAGGCACGGAACGAACACCCTCTTCAGCGGACTCGCATAACCTACAAAGAAACCCTCATTACTTTTAGCACCAAACTTACCATATGGATCAATGAAAGTACAAGGCGATCCAAACGGTTCTAAAAATTTCAAATTTGGTTTATAATGATGAAGAAGTTCAAAATAGGTTTTCTTGTATTTCTTCACTGTGAGAACGCGATTCAATGTATAGCACGCTGTTGCAACTGCTTCACTCCAGAAAAATATCGGCAGCTTGGAATCGGCGCGCATCGTTCGAGCTGTTTCAATTAAGGTGCGATTCTTTCGTTTAGCTACACCATTTTGCTGTGGAGTGTATGGTGCACTGAATACATGAAGAATTCCTTTCTCATTGCAAAACTCGAGCATCCGATTGTTCTTAAACTCCGTTCCATTGTCACTCCGAATTCTTCTGATCGGCACTTTGTACAGTGTTTCCATTTTCTTGAATAGAACCATCAACGACTCAAAAGTTTGATCTTTACTTTCCATACACACTACCCATGAAAACTTTGTGAAGTCGTCAGTGACCACAAGACAGTACAAGTCTCCACTCACACTTTTTACATTGACTGGTCCGAAAAGGTCCATGTGTAGCCTTTCGAGCGGAACTCTGATTGAATTCAATAGCTTCTGCGGGTGTGTCTTCTTCGTTTGTTTTCCCTTCTTGCACTCTACACAATCATCATTTAAATGAAAGTTTTTCAGATTTACACCTTCTACGAGATCATTGTGCACAAGAAAGTTCATTTTTCGCACATGAATGTGGCCCATCTTTCGATGCCACATTCTCGACTCTTTTTCAGTCGCTTTCATTTTTGACACAAATCATTGTTTCTGATAATCTGTTGTTGTTGCGACACTCATATCGAGAACATACAAGTCATTTTCTCGTGGAGCTCGCATCAACACCATGTCCTCAGGAATTTTAAAACCAGGTTTTATGATTAAACATTCATTTTTAGTAAAGTGTACTGTAAATGACTTGTCACAGATCTGTGATATGCTTAACAGATTGTTTTCAAGTTCGACTATGTAGTTCACTTTTTCAAACGACACAACTCCATTTGTTAGAGTTCCTTCACCAACTATCCTGCCACCCTGATTCCCTGCAAATCCAACATATCCACCGTTGATTGATTTAACATCGTAGAGTAAAGCCAGCATTCCAGTCATATGCCTTGAAGCTCCACTGTCCATTATCCATTTTGAAATTATCGACCTCGGCAGCCCCTGCATACATCACAGAAATTCATTCAAACAATGAAGCCCATGATTTCTTTACCTTTGGAACACTACCAAACACAAGATCACATGACACATCAACTTTCGGAATGTTGAAAATGACGTTTGGAACATCAAGTTTTGGCTTTGATTTTAACACTTCTTCTTTAATTGGTGGAAATTCTTTAAGCAACTTGTCTAACCCAAATTTAGATTTCTCAACATCATTTGCACACACTTTTTGGTCAGATTTTAGCTCATTTTCCATCTTCTTTTCTCCAACTGATTGTTTTGGTTTAACCACCCATGATTGGTTTTCAAAAATTTTCGTCTTCGGATAAACCTTTGAAGTCATTCGGGTTTTCGAAGATTCACCAATCTCAAATGTTGATTTCGGCTTATCCTCGGACTTCAAAGATTCACCCCTTTTCAAAATTCGAACGGGAGAAATCATTGGTGTTTTGCCCTTATCATCAATTGAAATTTTAGGTTTGGGCTTTTGCAAAACTGGTTTCTCAAGCTTTTTTCCACACTGCTTGGCCATGTGACCAATTTCATTGCAGCGGTAACAGATTCTTTTGTCATATTCGACAAAAGTTGATCTGTAGGTCTCCTGTTTCAACTTCTTAGCTACATTGAAATCGTCAATGGCTTTTTTACTGAAGATATAATCCTTTTCAGCATCAACACTAGGACCAGCAACAAAAACATCACTCATCTTTTCTTTTGGCTTGACATTCTTCTTAGCCATTTTCTTTTCAAAACCAATACCTTTGTTTTTGAAATTACTTCCATTTCTCTTGTTATTACCACCATTGCCCACCCACTCTTTCTTTCCCGGGTTATTTGATTGTGGTTTCACAAAAGACTTTTTAGGTTTTGAGAGAAACTCGTTGTTGTTAACCTCGGAAATATCAATTTCAACCAGTTTAAACACTTTCTCAACATTTTCCAATCTAGCATTTTGAATTGGATACTCAAAATCAGAATAGAGTTTGTCAGTTCCGGTCATTGTGTAAACCACAATGATCGAATCATCATTCACAACCTTTTCTGATTTTGGTATAAACTTGTCTAAGAAGTTGCCATCCTCTTCAGAATCAGAAATGGAGTTTTCAAAATGGGTTTTCACAGTATCAAATTCCGAGTTATCACTTTCTTCATCTAACACTTGATCAACAACGGTTTTGATCACCTGTGACTCATTATCAGTGTCGGATGGAGAAAATGTAACATCAATACTCTCAGGTAATTCATTCTCAATGGTTCTCAATTTAAGATTCAAAGCAGATTCCACCCCGTCTGGATACTTTTGAGTGTAATGATTCCACATTGGGGGTGGAACACTTTTAAAGACAGGTTTCGCATCATGTTGTTGTGGAAGAATTTGATCAATCACATATGATGAAGCATCATAACTCATCAGTTTCTTATCAATTCTCTCAGTTTCAATTCTCACTAACTCAAGTTCTTTTTTCAAAGAACCAATTGTGTCCAGATGGATGTTAATTTCCATCTGTTTATCCATGACAGTAGATTTTAGCAATTTCGTGGCTTTATCATTTTCAAAACTTTCCTTTTTAATCATTTTGATTGATCGTGCCAAAGTGTCATATGCTTCTTTTATCTCACTGAGATCAAATTTTACTTCATCAGTAAACTTCTTCAATTCTTGAAATTGCTTGTCCTTTTCAAGACAATCCATGCATGGTTTTGAACAGTTTTTGCATGGAATTTCAAGAATCGAAACAACCTCTTCGGAAACCTTTTCTTCTTGATCAAATTTAATATATGTTTTACCAAAACCATCAGACTCTGACTCAGACTTTTCTGCTGATTTGATCTCCTCATTATCCGAATTCTCGTCAGACTCCTTTTTGACAGTTTCGACAGACACACTTTCAACCGACTCGGTTTCGACAGACTTTGATTCAACAGATTCTGTTTCTACCTCTTTTAGCTTGCCCATCAATGCTTTGTCAGCAACATCTTTAAGAGTCTCTTCATTCATTTCTTTGGAGACGTTTATTATCTCTTCAACTGGAATTTTCTCCTCATCGTATCGTGGGCAGAATCCTGTGGTTGGCTCATTGAAAAAACCTGCAAAAGAGTCAAACATATTAGGAGGCATTATTGATTTGAAAGAACTAGCAATAATCTCCTGTTCAGACTGGTAGTAGTAGACTTCTGCAGCAACTTCTTCAAGATCAGCCAAACTCTCTTCAGATGTCACTTCACTGACTTCTTCTGTCTCCACAACGCATTCCGGTTCTTCCACAATTTCTGCCATCATGGCCCTACCCACACTACCAGGGATGTACTTATCCCAACTAAAACCTTCAGCAACCTTCTCATCATCTTGATTGACTAAGAGAGCCTTTTCCGGTTTGTTTTCGATCTGAGGTCTTTGAGTGAATGGTTGTTGACTTGTCTTGTGATAGATTGCCTGCCTGTGGTAGTCGTTAGTGAACGGATTTTGATGGTTGTTGACTTCTCTGTTAGGACACTCTCGTTTGAAGTGGCCCTTTTCTTTGCATTTAAAACACGTGACTTTTGATTTTTCAAATCCAAGCTTTTGATCTGGTCCTGACAGACTATTCCTGCCAATTATTTCCATAAATCGTTGAGCTCTTCTCACCAAGCTAGCCATTCCCCATTTGATGTCGATCAACTCCAGTTCTTCTAGATCGATCTGATCGTAGTCTTCCTTTGTCATATCGGGGTTCCCAATTCTACCTGCAACCAAGCTTTCATATGATTCAAGCACCGAAGCAAGAAGTGCTATGTGCTGCTTTGCTGATGATTCAGTAAAGTCTTGAGCATTCTTTATGTTCACTGCTATGTTGCACAAAATTCCTAGACCTTGACTTTGACTGTTTGATCCTGATGAACTTTGAGTATAGGATTGATCAGGTGAGTTTTAAACCTTTGGATTTAGCTCAAAACTTGCAAATGGTGAACTGTTGTTGCTTGATGTGCCAGATGTAATTCAAGATGTTGAATCTGCACTAAAAGTTGTCTGCACTTTTGGACTTAGATTTGATGTTGCTGGAGTACTTCCTTTGTAATATAATGAGACATCTTGTTGAACACTTGAAGACTTCATCTTTCTAATCTTTGTCAACTCAAGCTCGTGTGACTCAATCTTTTCAATGAATGTGCTAAGGTTGAATCCCACATACTCCAAATTATTCTTCAACACCAACAGATAAGTTCCCCATTCATCATATGGCAATGCATCCGCCAATTTATCGACCCATTCCTCATCCGTCTTGGTTATGCCCAACCTCTTCATCTCAACAACCAGATGGCAATATCGTTCAATCAACTGCTTTGTTGTTTCACCCTTTATACCCGTAAAGATATCAAACTCTTTCTTCATCAAAGCAGTTTTGCTTTTGATCATAGACACGCTCCCAAGAAACTTTACTTTCAACGAATTCCAAACGGACTGAGAATCTCCCTGATGTTGTAACAGTACTAAGATATCCTCTTTGATGGCTTGTTGTAGAATGCTCATCATTTTCTTTTATGCCTTGAAGTCATCTTGTTCAATTGGAGTCAAACTGCTAATCGTTTTCTCAATTCCCAAACCATTCTTTGGAGGAACATATTTAGACTCGATTTTAATCCAGCATTCAAAATGGTTGGCTTGCACCCAAGTCTTAAACCTTTTCGACCACCCAGCATACTCATCAATATTCATCAACTTCGGCGGTTTCTGCATAGTACCGAGTTCATTCTCCATGTTCACATTTTGCACGATACTGGCTGGTGTTTGTGCTGTCGTCATTCCCCCACCGGCAAAGAAGTTGTAAAACTCTTGATTATCCATTTTACGAAAACAATTTTGGAAAAAATTTTCAAGTTTTGAAAACCGTTACTTTCAAGCGAAATTACTTTCTACACGAAATAGGAATTTCGAACGAAATCACAAACAATATGGACTTTCACACGAAATTAGATTTTCACACGAAATCAAGTTTCAAGTGAAAATAGCTATTTCACACAAAATTATACTTTCAAACGAAATCAAATGTCCTTTCAAGCAAAATACATAATTTCGTGCGAAATTAGCCAAACGAAATTACTTTTCAAACGAAATCAGGTGTATTTCAAACGAAATCAGTAATTTCGTGTGAAATTACCTCAACTTTTCAAACGAAAATAGATGTTCATTCAAATGAAATTAACTGTTATTTTACACGTAATATCAAAAAATCAGTCCATTTTGTCCATGAATTTGTCCAGAAGTCCAAAAATGAGAATTCTAAGCACTGATTCAAGTGTATTGACTCATCCTGAGCTCTGATACCACTTGTAGGATCGTTTTGATGACCAAATGAGTCAATCAGAGTCAACACATAACTGTTTGAAAGGCGGAAACAATCAAACAGCTTAGAATCAGTGAAAGAAAGTGTAGAAACAGAGTATGATACTTAAAACAAGCTTCTCATTGATAATTGACTTGAAAACACGGTGAAATTTTGACAGCACTTCGTTACACCTCGGATAATTTCGTACCAACTGAGAAACTAAGACCACCTATTTATAGGCAGGTAATTTCGCATGGAATTACACTTGCCAGTTCAAGCGAAATTACCCTATGTAATTTCGTGCGAAATTACACTAAGTAATTTCGTGCGAAATTACCTCAAAACATTATAAAATTACATTTAGACCCCTATACAAGCTACCGACGTGACCTAGACTTTAGACGTAGGCTATAGACATTATGCACCAACACTCGTGAAATCCGTTCTTGTAGCTCAGCCTCTGTTGTGAGCAGCTGGTTGTCTCTTCGAGGAGGCATCTTCTAAAGAAGATTGTATAGGTCAGGTCTTATGTATATAAGTATGTAGTACATGTATGTAATAGTATTTATCAACGCAAGTAAGCACATAACATCATATTCATATCACCAATGTATAATTCAACAATGTATATAATGAGAATATTGCGATTGAGCTTTTATAAATCATCGACCACAAATACAGTTACATGTTCTACAAATGTATCGTATCACATCAAAAGGGACTACAGGGTCACACTACCCTTGTCCAAAATGTCTATCAATCTACAACAGTCATATACTCAAAAAGTGGTCTTCAAAAGGGCTTGCAAGCTAGGCTCAATAGCGATACTCTCATCAAAAGCAGGCTACCTGCATAAAACCAAAAACCGGCTATACTGATGGCGGTGGAGGAGGAGGTGGAGGAATGAAAAGCAAGCTGCGCACATGCGCGAGCTCCTCCTCAAGATCATAAACGTGTCGCAGCAGATAGCTGATCTACTGCTCCATGGTGAGAAATCGAACATCAAAATCTGGATAAGGCAAAAGAGGAGCAGGTAGAGTCGCAAAAGGTGACTGACATGAACAAGGTGGAGGGCGTGGAGTCCTCTCAAGCTCCATAACTCTACGACACAGGATCTCCTGCTGAAGCTGCAATGACAGGAGTAAGTCATCCCTCGTGCAACCAATAAAGTGGGAGGGATGGTATGGATCAGAAACTGGCATAGTGTTCGGCAGAAACCATATGAGTGGCTCGCCTGACGGTGCAGAAGTAAAATGAGTAGCAGGCATATACTGTGGCATGTGAGGAAAAGCGGCTGACACGTGTGGAACCTGGCTAGGCTGCTGACTAGGCGGACCTTCCCCTGGACGGGGAGGAGGGATCTCCTGCAGGAATGTGACAGGTAGGTCTGTGCGGTGAACGTCGGACACAATCGGGTGAAAAGGGGCGACATCAACAGGTACATGTGTAGGTGCAGGAATCGGTATGAGTGGTGCGATGTCAGGTATGCCAAATGGTACAGTATCAAAATCAGGTAAAGGCTCAGGTGCTGGGGCCAGCTCAGGCTCAGCAGGCATCGGCTCAAGATCAGCCGGTGCATCAACAGGCTGATCGTCAGGAATAAAGTCAATCTCATGTCCAGGCTCAACGTCATGATCAAAGTCGTGTAGAGGAACAGGTGCAACAGACAGGGTCGTGTCAGTATCAGAATCAGTGGGGTAATGTTGCAATCCCAATGCATGCAAAGTGGTGGATGACACAGACTCGAAAGAATCTGGAGCAGAATGATCAGATGAAACCTCAATAATAGGAATCTCAATGAATGGAACAACAATGAGATCCTCAACTGGAACTCCATCACCCTGGGCAGCATCAGGGGGACCATCAATGAAAAGATCGACATCATCATCAGACAAGTCATCAAAAGGCAAATCCTCGAGAGGAAAAGCCGCAAGAGGCAAAGGGGTGAGGATCGGGACCACGGCATGCTCACCATCGGGATGTCCGAGGATGAGATGATCCTGTTCAGGAATAGGAACAAGAAAGGGATCCTCGTCGGGTAAACCATCAGCATGCGGTACATCGTCGCCAAAATCAGGTAATGCAAAAGGCTGGAAATCATCGTCATCATCCGACATCATCTCCGGGTCACTCTCAGTGTCGGAGGTAAATATCTTTGGGTCTGGGACAATCTCATCGTCCGAAACAATGGCCATGGGGTCGACAGTATCTGACAGTCCACTCTCAGATGAGGACATAGTGTCTGTAACAAAACAATCACAACATGTGCACATATATCAAAAATCATCATTAAGCATGTAAGTAATAACAATGTAAGCATGTATTCTTCCTAGTCTTCCCAGACTACCCACCTAGTCTCTCAGACTAAGCCTCCCAGTCTCTCAGACTGAACTACTTAGTCTCTCAGACTAACTACCCAGTCTCTCAGACTGAACTACCCAGTCTCTCAGACTTAACTACCCAGTCTCTCAGTCTGAACTATAAACGAATTCTTTGAAATGTGCTTTGTGTATTTTATTTGTAAAAATGTTTGTTTCCTGGATCTGGGCGTTTCGTGTATGCAATAAAAGTATGTTGTGAAAACATTTTCGTGAGAGCCCTAATGATTGTAGTCTAGACTCGAAAAGGAATCCTAGTTCGCTACTATAGAAGCTCTGATACCAAGCTGTCACACCCTGACTTTTGCGGAAGCGTGATTATATTGTGACTTTCTTAAAACCATTGCATTCAATCATAACAACACTATATGATTAAACCATTAGATGTTCATCCATAAATTAAGTTTGAAAATATCATAACATAATTATCTGAAACGTAGACTCCAAATTTAAATTACAAACCACAACATGTTTTAAAGAGTTCACGAAGACTCGACAAAAGACCTTAAATAAAACCGAGTTTAGAACCATGTATCTCGTCCAGGATTAAGATACAACTCCTAAACCCTAATGACTTCGGATGACATCTTTTTATTCATAACGCAACTTAGAACATCCAAACACCCGCCAGATCCACTTAATTCCCTGAAATACATGTAGTTTGAAAACATCAACAACAGTTGAGCGAGTTCATGTGTTTGTGTATATGAATGTATAAAACCTTGTGATCAGTGTATGTATGTATGTTTGTAAATCCCGGTATGAAAGCAAAACAAGGAAACAGATCGATTAATGGTTTGCAAGGCCATTAACATGCTTGCAACGGCGTAGGAAGGCTCAAACCTAGCAAATTTGTTTCGGGCCTCCGGCTGTAAGACATAGTCACCTCATGGGCCACCGTGGTCCTCATGGATGTGGGCTCGCTACACCCAAATAGAACTATCACTCATGCCCCTCGATCCTAACACGAGGATTAATGGTCTTAAGTGTGCGCCTACCCATTCACATGATCTACTGTACTTTCCTTAGCTAACCATACCAATTGTATTTGTTTGTAAGCATTTTGTAATCATTTGAAACATGTACTTCACCCCCGAAGTTATAAAACTGAAAACAGTTAAGAGAAAAGGCGGACATGAACTCACAGTCTTGCGTCTTCAATACTCGTAACTCAAGTTCCTTCAGCAAACACGACTACCTACAATGTACTAATGTCTATTAGACGAACGGGTCATGCCTTGTCTTAGTATTAATGTTTTTGAGTTATGTTTCTTTTATGTCTTCGGTATCATCCCGAGTTATGCAACTATTTGTTAAAATAATTAACATTTTAACTCGAATTAATTTTTGGAATAATCGTTAAAACAGTATATCTTATTTTAATACTTCCCAAGTATTTATACTTGTACTTCCTTCCCAAAGATGGGTATATTTGTATTTGTATTTGTATATTTTTGCCATGTATCGGTGTCGTATTCCGGTGTGGATTTATACGTACGAGAATACGTATTTTCTTGTAATTGTTAAGTATTCTTATACTTAATTTTGTGTTAAACTTTCCGGAATATTATTTCTAATAAAAGTCCACTAATATATATATTTCCCAATATATATTTATTTAAGAATTATTACTTAGAAAAATTATTTATAATTTTTCCTTTTGGCAAAAATATTTGTAGTTCCAATATAATATATTTTCAAGTCTAACTTTAGAAAATATATATAAACTTATTTTTATCCATAAATAATGTATTCCAAGTTTATCCAAGAAAATATATATTCTTCCCAAAAATAATATATCTCCTAATAATTCCAAGGAAACATATATATATATATATATATATATATATACTTTTATTCACCAAAAATTATATATTTCCTTTTTGTCAAAATATGATATAACTTTGTGACAATTGTAAAAATCATGTTTTCATTTCTTGTGTCCAAAATATTATTTACCAAAAATATACTTATAA
Organism: Helianthus tuberosus; assembly: GCA_030545235.1. Classification (NCBI taxonomy): domain Eukaryota; kingdom Viridiplantae; phylum Streptophyta; class Magnoliopsida; order Asterales; family Asteraceae; genus Helianthus; species Helianthus tuberosus. The sequence goes on from CM060409.1 coordinate 103,512,961, forward strand.
ATGTATTTTCCGGAATATTTTGTAAGTTACATCCTTTCATTCGGTTTCCCAATATTATGTGTGTAACGTGTGTATTTATTCCTTGAGATTTTTGGTAATACTTTGGATTGTAATTTCTTGGTATTTTGTTAAGTTATATTATTTCAAGTCCTAAAATACTATAACTAATACACAAAGTATACAAATAATCACACACACATGTCTTCTAAATATATATCTTTCCAATACATATTTAGCCATTTTTATTTACAAAAACCAACCTCCAATATTGAAGGGGTAAGGTCCCAAAAACCTCATAACAAGTACTTGGGACCATACCACAACCTCGTCCTTTAACCCTCTTTAGACCTTGCGCGGCCGCGCACTGGTCCTACAAAGAGTTTAGAAGAAAGATAGCAAGTAATGCCCGCGCGCTAAAAGGAAAATTATAAATCCTTACGCCGGTTCTCCATAACAAAAGGATAAAAATCCCAACAAGCACTCCCGCTTAAATAACACTCAGACTTGGATATTATTTACTAAACTGATACCACACGATAAGGAGTCACACCGGATTATGGCAATAATCTTCTAGAAGAACTCAATCGTGCACCACCAGACGGTTATAACCGTCTGGGACACGTGTCATCATCCCAGGTCATCCTGAAAGCACGATGATAGAATGAAATTGGAGAGAAACCTCCACTTGCCCACTTTCCACGTGGCAATTCCCTAACCGTGGATCTTAACAGTGATCCGTGTGCTCCCACATCAGATCAAGAAGATTAATGGAAGGAGAAGTAACCGCTTACGGGGTTAGCATCTTCCGTTAATATTTCAGCAACGAGTTTCCCCGCCCAAACTCTCGGCTATAAATATGAGAGTAATTCAGGTATGAACTTCAAGTTACACTCACTTCATCAATGTCACACCCCTTTCTAAGGCGGAAGCACGAGGTGTGATCATGAAAGGTTCTCATTGCATACGAAAGGTAAACATACTACATGCTCGTAAAAATAACTTCAAATGCCAAAACATTTCATATCTTGAAAACATAAGTTTAGTGTTTACATCACGAGGTAGCATAAAACATTGTCTGAAAGTTTACAACTTTATTTAAGGATAAACATGAGCATGAGTAAGACCGCGCGCACATCCACTTTAGTTACCTGAAATACATGTGAGTTTTGGAAAAACGTCAACATAATGTTGGTGTGAATTCATGCAATTTTTGTATTTCACGCTAGTATACTTTGTATGAAAACGTGATATATGTCTTGTAAAAATAAAGTATTCTTGTGTAAATAAAGTATTCTTGTATAAATAAAGCATTCTTATGGTATGAACCAAATAAAGTATTCTTGTGTACGAACCTCGTACAAATAAAGTATTCTTGTAATAATAAAGTATTCTTGTGGTACGAACCTCGTACCAATAAAGTATTCTTGTATGTATCAGGGTTCTTAATGGGTTGCAAGACCATTAACATGCGACACGACATAGGAAGTCACCAAACCATAGGCATTTTTCTAGTTGTCGATTCACGACGGAGACACAAAAGCACTACTCGGTACTAGTTTTCACCAAGAGTGTGGCTGCCCGGTCACCTGTTAGATCTAACCTTTTGTTCTGCGATCTAAGTATGTACACGATTAATGGTGCTTATGGTACCCTATTCGTGACACGATTTCTCGTATCATTCCTTAAAACGCATCATACTTGGTACTAGTTATCACCAAGAGTGCTTCTTGTTTTTGTATCCATCATACCATTTGTAAACATTGTAATATTTGTAACATGTATTTCACCCCCGAAGTTATAAAACTGAAAACAGTTAAAAGAAAAGAGGGAGCATGAACTCACAACTTTGCGTTCCTTGCGCCGTAAACTTCACCGGTTTTTGCTTATCTAGCGTCGTGACCTAAACGTGTTTTATTAACGTTAGTCACTAGACTTGTATCGCACAAGTACAAGTCACTACCTTTTGTATATGTGTTCTTGTGTTAAAAATAATTTATATTTTTAACTATGTGTCTTACTTATATTGTTTTCTCAAAAATAAATATAAGTATCTTGTACTTTTCACTCGAATTATGTATTTTGTCCAATACTTCATTTAATGTTCATAACTTGTCCAAGTAATATATTTTCATAAATATATTTTCTTATATTTGTCTAAGTATGTTGTATGTTCATTTTTGTATTTCCACTTCTTAGGAGTATTTAGTGTATTTTCAAGTCCTAATACACTATTATATGTAATACATACTACATACACTTAGCACAAAATTCGGTGATCAATAAATATATATATTTTCTTAAAAATATACATACTTAATATCAATTTTTAGTTTTGAAGAAATCATCATTTCTTAACACAAAAATTAGGGAAACCTTGGTAAATGTTCTTAGATACATTTTTTTAGGGAATAAGTTTCTCAAAAACTTATATTTTTCTAAGTGTCAAAATTCTATAGAAATTTTGACAGAGTTTCCCCTAAAAATGGAGGCTTCCCATGTTTTCAAAACATGTGTTTATTTTCTTTTAAAATCACCACAACAATCAACAACTTAATCAACACTTAACAAGTGCCAAAATCATGTAAATCACACTATATCATGAACTTGAAGTTTTTGTAATCATCTTGTAGTAACTTACCATGTTATTTAGTAGATTTAGTTACCCTTAAAAAAACATGGTTATTTGTTTGTAAATCACTTTACTAAAAGATTTAGTCATTTACAACTTGTAAAATGATTTTTCTAAAAATACTTCTCTTATATTTTTCTTGTTTCATAAGTGTTCATACATTTGTTTTTCTACTAAAAATAATGTAGGTTTGAGTAAAAACCAAGATCTTTTAAAAATCACATTTTAAATTTGGTTCCTTTGGAAAACCACTCATGAATCTTAGATTCACAAGATTACTAGCTTACTTGTTTTAATATTTTTCCAAGAAATCACTCATTCATCAAGTTCATGTCTTAACAAGAGGATGATCATCTTATGTTAGCACATAATCAACCCCTAACTTGCTAGATCATGTGTTTAATCACAATCTAGCAAGCTTCATGTAATGATCAACATCAATATTTCTAGTAACCAACAAACAAACATTATACTTCCACTAAACAACATCATTTCATCAAAATATCATCATGTGTAAGCTTTATGTTCATGATTCTTGTTTATGTCTTTTAGTATTCTAGAGTTAATCATCCTGTTATACCTTTTAACCAACTAAAATGGAGTTAAACAAGAGTGTTCAAGATGCTTACTACTAGCTTCAAGCTAGGGAAGAAACAAGTGATGAAGATGGGGTGAATAAAAGCAAATGAAGGTGGTCCTTGATGATCTGCAAGCTCCAAGCTCCTTTAATCACCTTCTAACACCCTTGGATTGTCTTGGATTGCCTAAACTTGAAATGGAAGTGATGGTGGTGGTGGGTGTGGCTCTCGGCCGAAATGAGAGGGAGAGAGGAGAAGTTTGGTTGGTGTTGTGAAGATGAATGAGAGATGATGTTCTTATATATAGGCCATATTTTCATAAGATCTTCACAAGTACAATTCATATCTTCACAATCTTATGAAATCTTGTAATATCTAAATGAAATCTAAGCAAGATCATTTGCAATCTCATGAGATCAAGTAAGATCTTTGGTGGGACCACCATGACCGTCCAACATATGGGAGGGGGGGGGGTAAAGTGCAACTTTCCAATCTCTAATTTCATTAATAAGTTAAGTTCCAAGTATAAAGTTTAGGGATTTAGTGTGTTGTTACGTTATAAGAGGTGTTTTGGTGTTCTGGGACCATAACTAGTTCGGAATAATGCTTCTAGTAATATTTTGATGTTCCGGGTAAAGTCCGGTTGTTCGGTTAAATACCGGTTCGTTAAAGTGCTAAATTGCACCGTTTAGTGTCCTTTAAGTATCCTTTTGTAACCCTTTTAATTCCCGACCCTTAGGGAAGTATCCTGGATCAATCTGTCGTATTTTTGCATGAAACAATCTTGTTATATTGCTGAATTTTGCTGAATTGTATAAAATTCAGCTTTTAAAGTGTATTTCGGGTGCTTTTTAGTGCGTATTTAGCTTCCAGAAAGTCTAAATATAAACCCTTGTATATACTCTTGGGTTTTAATGTATTCTTGTCGTTGGACCTACACCTAGGCTCCAATTTTATTGTCTAACTACTTTCTGCAGAATTGTTGACATAATGTGTCTTACCGGTGAGTTTACTAGTATTTCTGACACAACGCTGTTCGTTAATGCATAAAGTAATTCTTGTAGTATAAAACATGCATGAATTCACAAGTATAGTATGTAATCAAACAATGTTGACATTTAAGCACATAATTGCAATCATTAAATAATAATTAAAGTGTACGGAAATTATCAGTTTGGTGCCAGTTGTCACAATCAATACATCTTCTTCTTCATAAACACATACTTATTCTCACGCCGGAGTCGGGTCAAGGAGAGAACCTCCCTTCTCCCCTTGACGAGGCTAACGGTGTTCTGTTTTGCTGTATTCACCGGAGAAGAAGACTTGTCCCTTCGAATCAATCGAGAGAGAACCACCCTTTTATGCAGAACCTAACCCCCTGGATAATTTGATTCCGGCCATTTATCCAGTGTTTCTTCATTGGCGCCCACCGATTTCACTGTTTCATCTGTTTTCTCTCGTTTTTTTATTTACTCTGTTGATTCCATTTGAACATGGAAGAAACTTCAACTCATCGGCAAAACGGCCCTCGGCTAAATTTCGTTAACAATACCCAGGTGGAGGGTATTGTAGAAGAAGCTTCGGATGGTAATGAAGCACAATTCAATCATCCGAATGAACCTATCACCCCAGGGGTACAGCCGGAGATCCCTGTAAGCTCAATCCTATCCCCAGGAGAGACCCCAATCTCCTGGTATGTCAGATCTCAGGGGGCATTAAATGTTGTGTACACATAGCTATGTGCACAAACTGCTCCCCAAACTCAATCACGACGGCCTATATCTCGTGCTAGGGCACCGTCGGTACCTCATGTTTCTCAACATGACGGACCATCCCGAGTTCAGATCGAAGACACAGATGCTCACTCTAGATCTCCATCGAGATACGAATACACTCAATCAGAAAATCATCGAAGAGAGTATCGAGATGAGTCACACTCTCATAGAAGACCATCAGTTCACACCAGGTTGGGTTCTCAGCGGAACACCCACACCAGTGAATATGATCCAACTTACCTCGAAGGAGAAAGTGCCAGTGTGTTTACTCGGTTACAAGCGAATTTTAACAAGTGTAGACCCCGCGCGGTTTACAATCCTGAGGCTGAGCACAATTACGATCTGATCTATCGCCCTGCTAAAGCGGCGGAGAATTCAAAATTTACAAGCGAAATTGCTCTGGTTCCGCTAGAAAAAGCGAAGCTCCCGTCTAACGTTGGCAAGTTCAACGGAATAACAGACCCTGACGATCATCTGCGAGTCTCTACAAGCGCAGGGCTGGTAGGAGGCTGGACCCTACCAATGTGGTGCCACCTCTTCGTGCAAACCCTTACAGGCGCTGCAAGAATCTGGTTTGACAACTTGCCCATTGGAAAAATCACGTCATGGATAGATTTGCGCGAGAAGTTTCTGGTTCATTTCAGCCAACAAAGGCGATCTAGACACAGCAGACGTGATGAACATCTGGCGACATGATGATGAAAGTCTGGAAGACTTTATTACCCGTTATAACAAGGAGGTACTCGAGATCGGGGACGTCCATGAGCAGCTGATTCGCGCCCAATTTAAATATGCAGTCAGGTGCGACGATATGATAAAAGTCCTCTCTGGGACGGAAGGACTCCCGAAGAGCTGGGAAAAAGTGATGGCGGCGGCTAAGGTCTACGCTAAAACAGAAAAGAATCTCACCACTAACAGGCCGCCACCACCACACCATCGACCCTCAGATTTAGGCTCAAGTGGCGGAAAGAAATTTAAGAAAAGTTGGCGTGATTCTAGCTCAGGGAACTATTCATACGAGGATGCTCGAGCCACAATCAATAAGCTTGTCGTGCAAAGAGAAGCCAAACAAGAGAACAGGGAGAGACAATGGACTCCCTTAACCAAAACTCCTGCAGAAGTCTTAAGCACGGAGGATTATCAGTTTAAACCTCCACCACCCATGAAGAACAAACGTGGGCAGGACCCAGCTCAGTATTGTGATTACCACAAGGACAGTGGTCATACCACCAATAATTGCATCTCCTTGCGTACCGAGATAGAAAAGGCGCTTAAGAGTGGTGAGCTCACTCACCTACTACAAAACGTGCGCAAGGACATAAAACAAATAACTCGAGGCGAAGAAGGCCCGAGTAAAAAAGCGAAAAATTAAGAAGTAACTCTATGATCTCCTCGCAGAATGGAACAGGCTCTACAGTTTATCAAGTTTAAGCAGGAAATAGAGTGTAAGTTAAGTTCCGTGTATTTATTTTAATAGACTTTGTAACGGCCTCTACGCCTTATCCCGAAATAAACAACAAAGTTTCTATTATTCTTGTGTTTTTCTTACAAAGTGCATGCAATTTCTTTTGGTAAGCGCAAAAACATTATGGTAAATATAATACAAGTCTCATGAACGGTCAGTGATCACATCACACAAGACCATACGTTCACACATGAGCTTTATACCACCTTCATTCGCCTTACCTGATCAAAGTAATTGTACCCATGCAAAATATTGTAAACTAAAACACACACATCATACTACTCTTGGTGCACAAATACACCTTAAAAACTATCAAACACGGCAGTGTTTCAGTAAGCGTTACTTGCGCAGCAGCGCATTAACAAAAGAAGGGATACGCATCCCAAAAGACTACAGAAAATTGTTCAATACAATTACAAAAGGAAACCTACGCTAGATCTTCGGCTTCATCTGGGAAGATTTCCTTTAGTTGCGCCACATGATCTTCGGATTGCAAAGCAACATTTATAAGGTCCATGACAGGAAGCTGCAAATTGTTGAATTCTATTTTTAAAGCTGCAAGCGCAGCGCCAGTATTAACGCCATAAGTAGCGGATTTGCTAATATCCCAATCAACCTTCAGAGCATTATTCACCTGGTGCGAACACTCAGCATAGCCTTGGGTGTACCCATCATTTCGCGCAGCAACCACCAAGCGCGCGACAGTTTTATCTAGCTCTTCAGAATTCAATACTGATTCAGCAACCTGCAAGAACAAGAAAGATAAATAAAAGAAAGGCGCAAAGCATTCCCGCAAAGAAAATAAACAAAAAAGCAACTTACACAGGCAATCCCACGCTCTTTCAACCATAACATATCGCTTTTCAAAGGTTCCAACTTGCTCTCCATTGTTGCCCGCGCTGTTTCGGAATTCTCTAGTTTTTCTTCAGTATCGGCCAGGCGGCAGGAGATTTCGGTTTTCTCGGTACGCGCAAGTTCCAAATCTTTCTTGAGTTGTTCCTGATCAGAAAGCAAAGCGGTAAGTTCTTCTATCTCTTTATCTCTAAGAATAAGGGTGGCGCAAGCTTGTACCTCTCGTTGTTCACTTCGCTCCCTGTGTGAACGCGCCTCATCCCGCGCAGCTTCAGCATCCGTCTTTTCTTTCTTAAACTTTTCGATCTTCGCATCCTGTTTCTTCAATTTCTCAACTTCAGCTTTGAGATTATTGATAACGTTGCGGAGACTCATCTTTTCGGCGTTATCTTTTTCGCATATTTTCTTCCAATTCTTGCGCTCCTCAGAAAGAAGGGCAGCTTCGGCTTCCGCCTTCCTTTTCCAACCCGCAACGGACCATTCTTCTGTTTTTCGATCAGCCTCAAATTTGGCTTGATCAGCTTCCAACTTAGCCCTCAGCTGGGCAACACGGTCCTCGTCATCCGCAACTTTCTTCTTGGACACCTTGAAGTCAGCCCACTCCTTGTGCATACTATGCCACTCACGCACTATGCGATGCGTAGTGGATGTATAAGAAGCAGCCTCTTCAAGGTAGGCATGGTAAGTTTGCTCATGAAGACGAGTTTCTTGGAACTTAATCTCCCCAGGCGGAAATATCCCCTGCAACCAGTCCCGGCACACGCGCCAATCTGAAAAGGTGGCACCTTTCTTCAGATTCCAAACAGGGACATGAATGTCGGAAGCATCCTTTTCCGAATAAGTTCTATAATAATAATCCCCCAGAGTCTCATCTGGGCGGATTGGAGAACTCTTTCCAGCATCAGAAAATGAGCCTTGGTCTTCAGCAGAAATTTTCTCGATGTTTTCAGGCATAAAACCAGAAGCTTTAGAAGGAGAAGTTGTAACAGGGATTTCTTCAGCAGCTTTCTCTTTTTCCGAATCATGAGCAGCAAGTTCAGGGCTTGTGGGTTACCAGCATCATCCGCAATCTCGGGGCTAATAACTTTTTCTGCATTAGCAACAACTTCAACAGGCTTCTCAACTCCAAGATCCTCAACTCCAGCAGCCTTCTCAGTCCCACCCTCAAGAACCTCAGTGTTCTTTAACTTATCAGCAACAGAAGCGCGTGGAGGAGAGGGAGAGAGTTCTTCATTAACCACAGGCAATGATTCTGTGGGAACAGGAGAAATTGGTTTTTCTGAAAAACAACGTCTATGAGTCACAAAATTTTCAGTGAGCATATGAAGAAGAGAGCAAAAGATGACATTTACCAGGAACAGACTCTGAAATAAAAGCATCCAGATTGCCTCTCCTGGTAATCTTCTTTCTCTGAATCTTCTTCGCAGGCTGACCTTCAGCCTCAGTGTCAGACTGTTTTCTTTTCCCTGCCTTATTCCTCACTAAGTGCTCAGGGCTTGATTCCAAATCAATGGGATCATCAGGGTTGGACAGAGGAATATCAGCAGTATCTTTTGGTTCCGGCTTTGGCCTTCTTATAACTGCAGGCGCAAGACCCTCCAAAGAATCAGAAACCACCACATAATGACACCAGGAGTCAGAAGAGCGGCGCATACCTTTCTTCTCTCCCCCAACGTTTTTTTTTTGAAGACTGCGCTTTTTCAGCATCATTCTTCTTGGGCGCAGCCGTAGCGGTTGGCGCGCGTCTTTTCTTCTCAGGGCCTATGCCCAAATTAGACAAGTCACCTATTAAAGCGCAGAATAAAACTTATTCAAACACGCAAAAGAAGCGAACAATAAGCAATATGATGAAAGCTTACCAGCACCAGCAGCAGGTTGTGCAGACAGATCAGCATCCCGCAGAAGAACAAAGTTCTTCACAATACGATGATACCACAACTCTTCATCAGGTTTCTTTGGAAGGGTAGCCATTTTCCTACCTTCCCTCTTGAAAGCAACAACGTACAATGAAACAACTGCACAAAGGGAAAAGCAAAGGCAAATTCAAAAAAAGAAAAAGAAAGAGAAGACAAGGAAAAGAGCAAAAATCTTACTCTTGCCATCTTCCATATACACCGGCTTCTCTTCTCGTTCCATCCTCCAGTTCAGACTCATACCGGCACCAACAAGGGCTTTCTCTGGTAAAGTAATAGACAGAACGTCTTTAAGGTCCTGGTACCAATTTTCGTCAACAGGGGTTTGAATGGTCTCAGTAGGAACATCTTCCTTTCCTCTGAAAATCATCCTCATCGGAATAACTCCGGCCTTGATAAAGAAGAATTTCTACTTCCAATCATGGAAGGATTTTGGGGGTTGCAGCAAAATTTTCTTCACCGATGCTCTTTGAATGAAAGAATAAAACCCTTGGGTGCAGTGTATTTGATGAAAAACCCGAAATCGAGAAACCGTCGGTTCGATATGCATCATCCGGCACACAAACTCAAAATGCCGAACCCTAACCATACCAATTGGGTGCATCTGGGAGGTGTGGAACTTATAATACTCAAGAATTTCAAGGAAAAATTTTGTCACAGGCAGACGAAAGTTGCCTTCACAAAAGAAATCCCAAAAGAGGGTTATATACCCAGCCGGAGCGTCCGCCGCCGTTTGACCCTCTTTAGGGTATCGGGCACCCCAGTTCTCCGGAAATCTGAGGTTCCGAACCAATCCATTAAAGGTTGCCCTGGACCACTTCAACGGTGGAAGTTCGACATACATTTCTTCCGTTGAATCTTCGTAATGATCTTCGGTTGACATAGGAGGGAAAGATTGCAATTCTTTCTGAAAGAACAGATAAAGAAGACGAAGAAGGGGAAGGGTTTCAATGAAGTAATGATTACTGGAAATAGGAAATCCAAAGATCTTATATACCCACCGCCATAAATAGCTTAGGTAACTGCAACAACACCTTTTTCGGGATAGCACAGTTACCCAAGCGACAGGGGCGAGTGGAAACAACACAAACGCGAGTTCACGCGTGCATGTAAGACACGGTCAGTAATATACACCTGACAAGTGACATCCTGTCACACAGTCATTACTGTATCTTTTTCACCCAAATTCAAAGATTTTCAAAATCACCATAATGAGCAAAATGTACCTTCTTATAGAAGATTCCCTACTTTCGCGCCCAAAACCCCTACAAACAATAAAAACCCCTCTCTTAAAGTCCAGTGCTCCACTTATTTGCATAAGAGCAACACTAGACTGGGGGGACTTGAAGGGGTAAGGTCCCAAAAACCTCATAACAAGTACTTGGGACCATACCACAACCTCGTCCTTTAACCCTCTTTAGACCTTGCGCGGCCACGCACTGGTCCTACAAAGAGTTTAGAAGAAAGACAACAAGTAATGCCCGCGCGCTAAAAGGAAAATTATAAATCCTTACGCCGGTTCTCCATAACAAAAGGATAAAAATCCCAACGAGCACTCCCGCTTAAATAATACCCAGACTTGGATATTATTTACTAAACTGATACCACACGATAAGGAGTCACACCGGATTATGGCAATAATCTTCTAGAAGAACTCAATCGTGCACCATGAATGCAAGTTCCAAACATGAATGCAAATCAAAGGGACTTTTAAGGTTGTAACGTGGCTAGGTGTACGGGTAGGAAATGGAATATATATGAAGTAGCGAAAACTTAACCTGGTCTTTTATTACACAAAGAAACAAATAAATAACTACCAAACTTAACTACTATATACAGGATAACTAAACATCACTTTTTTTTCATTTTTTCATTGCTTTTTCTCTTCTTTTTTTCTTTTTCTTTCTTTTTCTGATTTTTTTTTTTTACCATAAGCAAACATACAATATAACATCAAATATATCTACATACTACTAACTACTACTAACACTATAAAACCGGGTCAAGTTGGGTAATTTTTAGGTAACTAGCTAAGGGGTAACAAATGATAGGCTTTTAGGCACAAAATTGGGCAACTAAATGTCCAAACCCCCGCCCCTCTCGCAACCATGCTCATATATATAATTTATGAGGTCCAACTCCCCAAATCCCACACTCACACACACTAAAGACGAGGCTTCCTAAATGCCCTTATCCTTTTCGCATTCATATCCAACTAAGGACTCAAACCGTATCAAGGCACAAGTTCTAATGCACCCCCACCCGTAGCCACTCTCATCAAAGACAAGTATTATTTATTTACATGTGTGGCTTCAATTCTCACCAAGAATAAAGGGTATTAAGGGTTGCCGGTGCATCAATTGGGGTTAATCCAAAGTGTTCAAATTCTCACATTGTTTCGCTTGATTTAAATTTTTTTCAAAAATTCCCCCCCATCCCCACACTTGGGATACATTGACCCCAATGTATGGTTTTAGGAGGATTTGATCGCTAAACTCTTTAACACCAACTAAAAGCTCAACATTCAAACCACAAATTTCTTTTTGGAATTTTTCATTTTATATTTATATATATATATATATATATATATATATATATATATATTTTAAACATCACACCGCCAACTTGCACAAACCCAACACAAAACCAAACAACTAACACCACCCAACCACCCGACCATAAACATAATAAACTAAAAACATATTCACAAAATGTACAAGAAAGAGCACCACCTGACTAATAATAACGCGGTTGAGGCGGTCCAAAAATGGAAGACATCATCTCGTTCCATTCTCCAAAGCCGAATGCACCGCTACCACTTCCACCTTGTTCGGATGCTCCTTGTTGTTGACGTGGGTCTAACCATTGTGAATGATGGATCGGCGGGGTTGGATACGAAACACTACCATCGTATGGTGGTAGAGATGCATAATCCACCGGAGGTGGATCCACAACCACGGGCCGACCGGTATGCCAATCCGCATGCATCCTTCTTGCTTGGTCATCTTCATACCAATTGTTCATCTCTAGCTCATGAGAGTAGGCGTGTGCACGATTCCATGATTCTTGACGATCGAAGTTATGCTTTAAAGCCCGCTCCATACTGGCACTCATCATCGTTTGTTGATCAAATAAAGTACGCTCCGAACCCGACCATGACTAAAAAACGGGTGCCGGAGGACGTTGGTTCTCGATAACCTCTTGCATCGTGCCATCATAAGCCCAATTCGGCTAATAGGAACGCTCCGTGTAATCGTAAAAGGCACCACCATAACCTCTACCTAGGCCCCCGTGGCCCACATTCACATTCTCACCGCCATGAGGCTCATCCGCATAATCATCATCACCACTCGGAACTTCCGCATCACTTTCCGGCTCATCCGCTTCACCCGGTAGAAGATCCCTTGCACCCACTTTCAATGCCCGCCATCGCTGACCCTCCGACTTGAGTTTATGATACCTTTCCGATTGCGTGTAAGTCCACCCAATACCCATCTTTTGCAAAGTAAAAGGCTGATGCCTTTTCGGGTGTCCTCTATCCTCCGACGTGATTGCCTTTTGCTGCTTCATCAATCCCGTTATAATTCGGCAATACGGGATAATATCTCTCCCCAACTTGTTTCGGCAAATCCAGAGATGGTTCATGATCAAATATCGGATTGGAAAACGCGGAGACCCATTGAGCAACGAATAGAGGATGGGTACTTCCGGGTACCTCACTTGCTCCTTATCCCCTCTTCGCGGGATGACTTTCAAAATGCAGATTGCTAGTAACAATTTCGCTTCTATCTTCAAGTTCCTCCGGTACAAAATACCACTATAGGTGCCGGGCAAAAATAAAGCTGCTAGCATGTCATTCCAACAAGGATGCTTCTCCGGTTTTATCAAAAGGTCATCAAGACTAGGGATCATATAATCACGAGCCGGTAAATTGTCATATTTCCCCCATTTCTTTAGCGTGTCAAATGACATCTCTACTGGAATCCCATTCACCTTACCCGTTAACTTCATTTGCGACGGCCTATCGTACTTGTTGCATGTCAACGTTGCCATCCATTCTTGAATTTCATCCATGAACAAGTTCTTACTATCCTTATCATAACAACTGAGAGCCGCCTCCCATCCTAGGGCGCGGAATCGGGCAAACACGTTGAACGGCACAAATTCAACCTCTCTCACCTCCCGTTCACAGATGAATGCAGCTGCCTTGTTTTTCAATCGGTTCATACTGTCGTGAAACAGTGTCGGTTGCCAATGCTCCGGCTGATCATCTAAAGGACCCGATTCCCATCTTGGCTTTTCAGCCGGGTCCAACTCTACCATTTCTTCATCCTCGCTTTCACTTTCACTAACTCTACCCAAATATTGTCTTTTCTTCGGTTGCTCTTCCGGCTGTTTGCCCTTGCCTTTAGACGAAGAAGATGAACTAGCTCTCGCGCTTTCCTTCGTCCATACCATTTTTCTACACACATTAAAGCAAACAACACAACCAAACACAAAAAGTTAGTCCTTTCTCTCCAAAACATCCCCACATTTGCTTGTTACTATGATTGTAGATGTTAGTGAACCAAGAATTTATAAATCTTTTCAAAAATTCGGCATGATGTCTCTATAATGTAGAGATTCCCAAAAAGTTCACAACTTTACATCAAACCTACATCTACAAACCATAACAATGTTCAAGTAACTAGTTTCATGACAAAATCTAAGACAAGCAAGTGGGTATGAACAAGTAACAAAAATAACCTTCCTTCTCACAATGCATCAACAAAACATAGCAAATAAACTTCCATACCTTTGTTTGAAGATGCTAGAAACACAAGTGAAGCAAGAACTTCAAAAACCCCCAAAATTTTCGGACCTAGGGTTTGTGATTCGGACCAGAAAACTTCGTTTTCTCACAAATCTCTTGGCAAAATCAGCAAGTACGTGAAAAATTAGTCAAGATAGACCTAGATTTCACTTGATTTGGACAAGAATTGAGGGAGATATGAAGGATTGAAGCTTGAAGAAGGTTATGGAGTTTGAAGATCTTGTGGGTCTTAGATGAAAGTGATAGATGATGTTAGTGGCGAGGGAAGAAGCAGAAAATCATGTGGATAGGAGAAAGTTCACGTGACTTATTATTTATTTTATATTTTTTTTATTTTATGTAAATGTTGCACCCGAATCGACCCTTTAACTCGCCAGGTCCACCGTAAATTACGGTGGACACCGTAAATTACGGTGGATGCTGGCACAAAAATCCCACCGTAACTCAGTGTGTTTTCACCGTAAAGCCCCATGTTTTTCACTTTCCACCGTAAATTACGGTACAGACCGTAAATTACGGTGGCTTCTGGGCCTTTTTGCTTCGCCAAAAACTCTAATTTTAAGTGTCTTTTTTTTAGATTTTTTCAGTTTTTTCAATCTTTTTGTGTTTTTTAAATTTTTCAAAAACATGGGAAAATTACCCTACCCCCTCGAAAGTCCCGTGTTGTCCTCAACACAATGTTAGAACAATTCATGACCTGAATGTCCCCACACTTGTTTCAAACACAAGCTTCAAGCGAGTACGGTAACTATGCAAACTATATAAAACAAACTAAACAAAATACTAACTATTTACACTACCAAACCTGGGCCTCTCATGGTTGTTCCTCATCGACCGGGCGTAAAATGTAGCCCGCTTTATCAAGCTCCAAGTTGTTGATGTCGTTCCCCTCCAAGTATGGCTTCAACCTATGACCATTCACCGTTTGTTGTTTATTTGTTTGCTCATCTTGGATATCTACATCACCAAACCTCCCAACTCGCCGAACAACATACGGGCCCATCCATTTGCTTTTAAGCTTGCCCGCAAACATCTTGAGTCTTGAATTGTACAACCAAACCTTTTGACCCACTTCAAAGGTTTTCTTCCTCAACTTTGCATTGTGTACCTTCTTGAGCTTGTCTTTGTAAGCCGATGCACACTCATACGCCTCGTCTCTAATCTCTTCTATCTCGCTCAATTGCAACTTCCTCATATTTCCCGCCTCATCATAGTCCGCATTCACCGTCTTAATCGCCCAATGTGCCCGATGCGCTAACTCCATTGGCAAGTGACAACCCTTTCCATAAACCATCCGGTAAGGTGTTGTGCCAATTGGAGTCTTGTAGGCCGTTCGGTATGCCCACAACGCATCATCCAACTTGCTCGACCAATCCTTCCTATCCATTCTAACCGTCTTCATGAGAATTTCCTTGATTTGACGGTTGGACACTTCGACTTGTCCACTCGTTTGCGGATGGTAAGGTGTGGCAATCCGGTGATTCACGCTATATCTCTTCAATAATTTCCCGAAATTAAAGTTCTTGAAATGCGAACCACCATAACTTATAATAACACGCGGGATACCAAAACGAGAGAAGATGTTGGATTGAACAAATTTACAAACAACCGAATGGTCGTTTGTTCGTGTTGCAATAGCTTCAATCCACTTAGAGACGTAATCCACCGCCACCAAAATATATAGAAAACCATTTGAATTCGGGAAGGGACCCATAAAGTCAATGCCCCATACATCAAATATTTCTACAACCAAGATTGGTTGTAATGGCATCTCGTCCCTCTTTGAAATGCTTCCCATCTTTTGACAATTTATACAATTTCTTGCAAACTCACACGCGTCTTTGAAAATTGTGGGCCAATAAAACCCACATGAGAGAACCCGGTAGCCCGTTTTATGCCCACTAAAGTGACCTCCGCACGCGGATGAATGGGCATGAGTTAAGATTTCTAACACCTCCGTTTCGGGCACACATCTCCGAATAACTTGATCCGGCCCGATCTTGAAAAGATCCGGTTCATCCCAAATGTATTGCTTCACTTGAACCATAAATTATTGTCGTCGCTTCTTGGTCCAATGACTTGGGATGGCACTCGTGGCTAAGTAATTTACGTAATGAGCATACCACAATGCAACAAAAGTGGAAACGGCTAAGAGTTGCTCGTCGGGGAACCTTTCGTTTATTTCACTTACATCGTCAATCCCTTCCACCGGAATCTGGGACAAGTGATCCGCCACTACGTTCTCACTTCCCTTTTTGTCTCGGATCTCTAAATCGAACTCTTGTAATAACAACACCCACCGAATTAAACGGGGCTTCGCGTCCTTTTTCTCCATCAAATATCGGACCGCACTATGATCCGAATAAACCACCACTTTGCTCCCCCAAATATACGAATGAAACTTATCCAAAGCATACACCACCGCTAATAATTCCTTCTCGGTTGTGGTGTAATTCAGTTGCGCTTCGGATAAGGTCTTGCTTGCATAGTAAATCACCACCGGCTTTTTATCAACTCGTTGACCCAAAACTGCACCAATTGTAGTGTCGCTTGCGTCACACATGATCTCGAATGGCTTTGACCAATCCGGTGGTTGCAAGATAGGAGCTTTGACCAAGTGTTCCTTCAAAACAGTAAATGCTTGCAAACATTCGTCAGTAAAGTCAAATGGAACATCTTTTAACAACAAATTACATAAAGGTTTCGTGATAACACTAAAACCTTTAATAAAACGTCTATAGAAGCCCGCATGTCCCAAAAATGACCTTACACCCTTAACATTTTTCGGTGGTGGCAAAGATGCTATTACCCTTATTTTTGCCTTATCCACCTCCATTCCCCTTTCCGAAATCACATGACCTAGCACAATGCCCTCTTGCACCATAAAATGACTTTTCTCCCAACTAAGCACTAAATTTTTCTCAACACATCTTTTTAAAACTTTGTGTAATTCGTTGAGACAAGATTCATAACTAGTGCCAAAATTGGAAAAGTCATCCATAAACACTTCAAGTGACTCTCCAACCATGTCCGAGAAAATACTCATCATACATCGTTGGAAAGTTGCCGGTGCGTTGCACAAGCCAAATGGCATTCGCCGAAAAGCAAAGGTACCATATGGACAAGTGAAGGTGGTCTTGTGTTGGTCATCCGGGTGTATTGCTATTTGATTGTAACCCGAATACCCGTCCAAAAAACAATAATACTTTTGACCCGACAATTTTTCAATGATTTGGTCAATAAAAGGCAGCGGAAAATGGTCCTTAGAAGTGGCGGCATTCAATTTTCGGTAGTCAATACATACACGCCACCCGGTGACCGGTCGGGTGGCAATTTGTTCACCATTTTCATCTTTGACTACTTGAATACCGGCCTTCTTAGGCACAACTTGGGTAGGACTTACCCAAGCACTATCCGAAATCGGATAGATAATTCCCGCATCTAACCATTTAATTACCTCTTTCTTTACTACCTCCCTTAGGTTCGGATTCAATCGCCTTTGAGCTTCTCGTGTCGGTTTTGCATCTTCGGTGGTGATTATCTTGTGCATGACGATTGATGGACTAATTCCTTTGAGATCGGCAATCGTCCATCCAATAGCTCCTTTTTTCTCTTTCAAAACTTCTAACAAGGCTTGCTCTTGCGCCATCTCTAAATTAGAGGCAATAATGACCGGTAAAGTGTCATTATCCCCTAAAAAGGCATACTTCAAGTGGGTTGGCAAGTCTTTGAGTTCCAACGTCGGTGGTTCTTCTAATGATGGTTTAGTACCCGAATTTATCTCCACCGGCAAGCCTTCGAATTGGTGAGTCCATGGTGGTCGACCTTCTTTCAAAGCCATAGCATCCTGTTTTTCCTCTTCAACCCGTAGTGCATAAGCATGTACCTGTTCAGAAAAATCACACAAGCAAATATCCATACCATCCTCCTCATACTCATGCTGGTTGCATCCATCAACTAAATCTGCCATGAAGCACTCATCAACACCATTAGCATTAGAATTGTTAGTAAAAACATTTAAACGCATTTTTCGGTTCCCAAAAGTCATATCGACTGTACCAAATCTACAATCGATCACAGCATGCGCGGTGCTCAAAAATGGCCGACCCAAAATTACATTTTGTTGTTGTTTTGGGTCCGCGGATGAGTAGTCCAAGACTAAAAAGTCAACCGGGTAATAGAACTCATCAATTTTAACAATCACATTTTGAACCATCCCCCGGGTAATAGAACTCATCAATTTTAACAATCACATTTTAACAACCGTCTTGAAGATTGGGCCTTCCTCTTGGAATTCACCGCCATTTGCTCTAAAAACGCCCGATCAACATGTTCATAATTCGTACCGAATGTGCCATTAGTGATCAACATTAAATCCCGTGCATCCTCCAAACTCAACCCCTCGTGAAATGCGTTCAACAACTCCCATAGTTGGATCCCATGATGAGGGCAATTCCGTAACATCATATTAAACCTTTCGAAGGCTTCATGAAACATCTCCCCCGATTGTTGTTGGAAGCTTCTCAAACCTCTTCTTACATCATTAGTCTTTTGAGAGGTGTAATATTCATCTAAGAATATTTGTTGCATATCGGCCCATGTAAAGATCGATGCGGAGGGTAGAGTGTGAAACCATCTCTTTGCCTTGTCTTCCAAAGAGAATTGGAAGAGATCCAACTTAACATCATCCGAAGAAAACCCTTGACCTCCAATAGTGTTGCAAATGGAGTCGTATGTCTCTAAATGAAAATAGGGTTCTTCCGTTGCTAACCCTTTGAACTTTGGTAGACTTTGGAGGGCGGTTGTTCTAACTTCAAACGTTCTTCCATCCGCATGATGAGGAATCACTACCGGTGAAGGATTGTTAGTGATAATAGGCCGGAAGTGAGCTTCAATTCCCCGTACGACCTCCCGGTGATGTCTTTGAGGGGCACCCAATGGTGCTCTTGGTTGACCCATTTGCATAGGCCCTTGAGGTGCAAAGGGTGGTTGAAACTGGTATTGCGGCATTTGTGGTTGTTGTTGAATCGGTCTTTGAAACTGTGGTTGTATATTTTGAGGACGTACTTGATGTAGCGGTGTAGGGCGTTGCAGTTGTGGCTCTTGTGGTCTAATGTGTTGCACCCCAACCGGTAGTCTACTCATGTCTTGAAATTGTTGGATCGGTTGACTTTGTTGACCCACTCCTCCTTGCGGTCCCAAGTAGCCTCCATCACCACCATAGTAAAAACCTTCCTCTTCATATCCTCTAAACTCCTCTTCATAGCCATCATCATATCCATCTCCTTGAATACCCGAGGATTGCCCGAATGGAATGGATGAGTATTGAAAGCCCAATTGGTTTGATGGTCTAAATGTAGAGGTAGCATGGACAATAGTTGAATTTGGTGGTATTGTGTAAGTAGAGGATGATTGGCCCGTAGTTGGGGGAAAGAAGTGTGACAATGGTGGTATTGTAGATGAAGGGCTAAAGGTAAGATTGGGTTCAACTCGAGTAGTGATCGGTTGTGTGGTGTTGGTTGGTGTAGTGTCATGAGGTAGAGTGGAATTTGTAGTGGTATTAGGTATGGTTGTGTTTGGTGATGGTTGTGTGGAAGTAGGTATGAATGATGAGGTCGTTTGACCCGTTGTGGGTGGTATTTGAGATTCTTGCATGATGTTTCGTGGTGTGATGGGTGAGGTAGGTGAACCAATAATTCTGTTTTCTCTTACTAAGACTCTGTTTTGCCTTAATGTTCTTTCGATCTCCGGATCAAATGACAATGGTGACGACTTGTGAGAGCCTCTAGTATGCATGCACCTGTAGAGCCTGCACACTAAACACACCAGTGTAAACCCGAAAATAACAAAGCAAAACTAACAAACTGACACACGTTGCGCACAACTCCCCGGCAACGGTGCCAAAATTTGACGTGCTGTCGTAGTACACGCAAATTTAATCCAAATAACAACTAATAGATAGTGGTAAATGGGTATCGAACTCAGGGAGTATGTGGAAAATGCGTTGATTTTATAGCTTGCGATTTAACTATAATTAACCTAATTTGCAGAAATTAAAGATCAATGATTTGGATTGTTTGTTTTAGAAAACTAAATTATCAGTTACTACTAATCAAGATTGGATTTTTAATTCAGAATATGAGAACAATGATCATCTTAGGATTCAGTTTCTTTTAACACTTGTGCAAAATTCCAACTAGAAAGAGTTACATAGACATAACTCGTGTATAAACAATTGTTGTGATAAAAGGGAACAAAGTACTCGGATTATATGAATGCGAGGTTGTTTCCCATTGACCAATCAATCAATATCCAACCCTAACCCTTCCCGTGATATCTCGATTGCCAACGGCACCAAGAACATACGAATTAGACTAGAATTGCAATACCAATTAACAAACTACAATCAATTACTCATACACCATGATAATCAAAGCAACACAATGTTATCATTCTAGAAATCAAGGAACAAACACACAAGAGTTTAGAGAAACCTTCACCTAAGATGATCACCACAAGTTTAGCCGGACATTGTTCGGTTGATCATCATAACATCCAAATTCAAGTTCATACAAATCAAAAACAAGAACCAAATGTTTAGAATTGTTTTGAACAAGGTAGAAGCAGCCAAAATCACCCCCAAGATGCCAAGAAAACATCCAATGATGAGATAATGTCAAAAGGCACCACAAAAAACTGTTTTAATGAGGCAGTTACAATATTTCCGTCATCTCCACCGTAAATTACGGTACCACCGTAAGTTACGGTGGACCAAAAACTGTTACGGTGAAGATAGACTGAGGTACGGTGGAAAATTGGGGATTTCAGGGCCACCGTAATTTACGGTGTACGGTGGCCACCGTAAATTACGGTGGAGCCCTGAATGTTTTGTTTCTTCTCTTCTTTCCTTCCACGTATGCCCCGTTCCACTCCGTTCCATCCTAAGCAGCGTGTTATCCACTTTTAGCTCCCAAAACATACCTGAAACATAAGCAACTGTAGTTATCTAATTCAAGATAATTACGCGATTAAGTGAAGGATACATTCGCCTTTTAACATCATTAAGGGTTGTCCTATGGACCACCCGTCAGGAGTCACACCGGATTATGGCAATAATCTTCTAGAAGAACTCAATCGTGCACCACCAGACGGTTATAACCGTCTGGGACACGTGTCATCATCCCAGGTCATCCTGAAAGCACGATGATAGAATGAAATTGGAGAGAAACCTCCACTTGCCCACTTTCCACGTGGCAATTCCCTAATCGTGGATCTAAACAGTGATCCGTGTGCTCCCACATCAGATCACGAAGATTAACGGAAGGAGAAGTAACCGCTTACGGGGTTAGCATCTTCCGTTAATATTTCAGCAACGAGTTTTCCCGCCCAAACTCTCGGCTATAAATATGAGAGTAATTCAGGTATGAACTTCAAGTTACACTCACTTCATCAATACATCTTCTTCTTCTTCTTCTTCATAAACACATACTTATTTTCACGCCGGAGTCAGGTCAATGAGAGAACCTCCCTTCTCCCCTTCACGAGGCTAACGGTGTTCTGTTTTGCAGTATTCACCGGAGAAGAAGACTTGTCCCTTCGAATCAATCGAGAGAGAACCACCCTTTTATGCAGAACCTAACCCCCTGGATAATTTGATTCCGGTCATTTATCCAGTGTTTCTTCAAATATTTATACTTTTTGTAATAAAATCATGGCAACTTTGTTATGAAAGTCATGGTTAAAATATACTTGTAAATACTTGTTTAAAATATTTTTCTATGTATTTAATTTTTACAAAAATTTTGCCATAGTTTCCCCTTAAAAATGGAGGTTTTCATGCTTTTAAAGCATATCATTTTCTTTTAAAATCATCCCAAACAATTAACAATTCAATCAACACTTACCAAGTGCCAAAATCATGCAATTTACACAACAACATGAACTTGAACTTTTATAAAAAACTTGTAGTAACTTACTAGTTTGTTTAGTAAGCTTAGTTACCCTTTAAAGTTTGGTTATTTATTTGTAAATCCCCTTTCTTGCAAGATTTAATCTTTAACCACTTACAAGATGATTTTTCTAGAAATCATTCTTTTGATTTTTTTCTTGTTAACAATGTATTTCTACACTTGATATACCACTAAAAACATGGTTAGTTTCTTTAAAATCCATGATTATGTAAATCTTGCAAATAAACTTGGTTTCTTGAGAAAACTATGTTTAGAATCACTTTTATACAAGACTTCTAACATGTTTCATACTTTATCATACCCAAAATCATCCTTATTTTCAAGTTCATGTGAAACCTAAAGTATGATCATCTTGGTCTTTCACAAGATCATCACTTCATCTTGCTAGATCATGTGTTTAATCATAATCTAGTAAGTTCCATATGATGTTTAACATCATAAACACAAGAATCAATCATCAAGTATCACACATATACTAAAACAACATATATTCTTATGTTAGTGAGCTTTATGTTAGAGATTATCTTCTTATTCTTTGATGTTCTTCAAGATTAACAACATACATCATCTTTTAACCAACTAAATAAAAAGTAACAAGAGATTATAAGGGTCTTGCTACTAGCACAAGGCTAGGGATGAAACTCAAGAAGATGAAGATGATGAATGTGATGGATAAAAGCAAATGAAAGAGGTCCTTCAATCTCCAAGCCCTCCAAGCTTCCTAACTTAGCTTCTTACACCTTGTGTGAGTATGGAATGGATGAAAATTGGATGAAGATGGTGGTGGTGTGTGGCCTTGTTCTCGACCGTGAGTGAGCAAGAGAGGGAGAAAAGAGTGCGTGTGTTTAGTGGGTGTGAGAATGAGATTATGATCCTTAAGATCTTACTTATAACCATCCTACTCTTTTAACTCTTGGATAAAGTGTTCCATATCTTGCAACAAGATCTAATGAAAGATTCAACAAATCATCTTGGTGGGGCCATGCTTGGCCGATTACATAGGTGGGGGGGGGGGGGGTATTAGCTTAGGTTTTAACCAATTAGTTACCATCTAGTTTAATTTCAAGTATAAGCTAAGTGTTTTAGTTACTAGATATTTTGTATGATGTGTTATGATGTTTAGGAATCATAACTAGCTTGGTAATGTTAAAACAATGCTTCTAGTGTAATTTTGATGTTTCGGGTAGTGTCCGGTTGTTCGGTTAGATACTGGTTCGTTAAAGTGCTAAAGTATACAGTTTAGTGTTCTTTATGTACCCTTTTGTGACATTTTTAATTCCCGACACTTAGGAAAGTATTTAGGACCATTTTGTCATATTTTTGCATGATACAAGCTTGTTAAAATGCTGATTTTTGCTGTATTTTGCAGAATTCTGTACTTTATGTGGGTTTTAGGCACTTTCCGGCACTTAAACTATTACTTAAAACGACAGTTTTGTGATCTTCACTTTCCTACACACTATACTAGTGTAATACTTGGTTTCTGGCTTATTCTGTGTCTCATTGCACTGTCTGTCTATGTGCTGAGTTCTGTCAGCATTTTTCTGAGTTATCCGCTAACTGTGCTAACCGTGCTTTGTGCATCATTTATGTCAATATGGTTTGCATGTAATAATGATGTGACATTATGCGATATGTGATGCACATGTAAGTATGATGCAGTAATCAGAAAGTAGTAAATTGTAATTTAGCACAATCATTAGGCACTAATCAGGGTTAAATAATTGTACGGATACCTGAATTTTTGACAGTTGTCACAAGTTAATATAAAATTGTTATTCGTGATAAGATAACCCAAAGAAACAATAGCACATAGAGGATTAGTTTACAAAGTTATAATTTATTTATTTCATACGTATAAGAAAAAAAATCTAAAGAGATATAGATCTTTTTATAATTAAATTAAATAATTACTTTTATTAAATGATAATAGGTTTAGACAAGAAAATAAAGTTAAGAATCTACAATTACATGTGTCTCTATCGATTTACTTTATCTATAATACTATATTAAGAGAACTGGGTTTTCTACCATTTTCGTAATTTTGTCATAGGTACAAATCTTGAAGCACCATGTACAAATTGTGACACCCCAGGAAAACCAGGAAACCACGCAACCTAACTAGCTTCCTCAGTAACTACATACTAAATTTCGGGATGAAATTTCTTTCAACTTGGGGATGATGTGACAACCCGTATTCCAGAACCTTTCTTTGTGCTTGATGTAACCTGTATAAACATTACGTGATAACTTGATGTGTTTGATTTCAATAAAAATGTTATGAGTTTGTTATCTTATGTGTTATGTGTTTGTAATGTGAGTATGTATGTATGTATAACAAACGTGGTCGCACAAACTCTTTGGGCCGCACACCTTAATCCTAGTCGCACATATCTTTCTCGGCCCACCTTGCTTGAACTCGAGACTAAGGGAAACCCAAAGATGGGTTCGGCCCACTCCCCTTGTGCGAATACAAATACCCATTATGGGGGTTTTGTTCCTCATAATTTACAAACAAGAAAACACACACAAACCCTAAGCTCTCTCTCCTTCTTCCCTTGGAAACCCGACGGCAACCCTCTCACCCGAAGCCCTCCATCTCGATCAAACTAGTCACATCACACACTTCCAGTTAGTGTTACATCTTTGTTAGTTGCCATGATCTTGATTATTATGATCTTATGTGACAATTAGGGTTTCATGCTAGTGATTTTATTAATGAGATTATGCTTGTGAAATCGGAACATGAGTTTAGTTGTGATGTTGATTTATGTTGGACCTAGTGATTAGAAACTTAGATTAACAAACTGATGGAGTTGGTTTAGATGAATCGATGATATACAAGCATGTTTGGTTCGGGTATTGCATGATGTTCGTGAGACAAGGTTTGATGCCATGATCGATGATTGTATGTTGCGTGATTTTGGTTTTGTAACCAACTGATGATTTGTTTGATATAGCATAATGATTTCATGATAAATTGTTTGGCCATGATTTTGGGTTACATGTTAGTCCTTGAATTCGCAAATCTGATGATCCAATTGAATGTGTAATTGTTGTTCATGTTTAGAGAATAATTAGGGTGCATGATTGTGGAATTAAAGGTTGTTTTGATCTGATTGGAAAACTGCCAAACTTGTTAGCAATTGTTACGGTGATAATGAACTTAAAATAAGGAAGTTTGTTACAACCCTTTGGTCTCGACACGGGTTGCGAGTCGAGAACCCATAGTCTCGACTCAAGACCACATCGGCACACAAACAACAAGACTCGAGACCATAGTTGCGGGTCTTGTTGCGACTCGAGACCTGACCTGAGATCACCTGGTCTCGAGTGATGAATGCATGATCTGAGATCCCTTTGTTGCGACTCGAGACATGACTCGAGACCACCCAGTCTCGAGTGAAAACTGCGCAAGCTGAGACCGCATAGTCTCGACTCGAGACAACCTGATCGCACACCCTCTTGTACACTCGCACACCTCACATGGGCTCGCACACTTCCACTGGCCCAATAACTTGGATCGCACATTTGGGCCTCGTATGTGTATGTGAATGTTACTGTTAAGTATGTTATGTGTTATTTATTAACTGCCTTGATGTTGTTTATATGCCATGATCAATTTGTGAATGTAAACTGCTAGTTATATGTGAAACATACGTGTATTACTTGAACCTAGACCTGACTCGTATGGTAACCATGTTAGGACGTGGTTGACCCAATTAGCTCAATTGACCTTTCTATTTATCTGCCGAGCTAACCTAAGGTGAGTTCACACTTTCTACAAGGCATGGTATTCCCGGTAGTTTGGGAATGGGTAAACGTTTAGTAAGGTCCTTGATACCTGCGTGTTCTCATTGGGTAGGACACGTACTCCCACCCTCTCAAGTGAAGGGTAACAACATTGAATAACACTAGACAAAACTCTATCATTAAGTCCCTCATTTTTATATCGACTTAATCGCCGGGCCAATGGCGAACGGGTCATTAGTTAAATAGCCCTATTAGGTTTGACAAGCCTCACACCGTACCGCAGAGGACGGGCGTGGACTAATGGACTTGGGCACTAGTCAATGATGATAGACATTGACGTAGGGCACACAAACATAACTACAGTCAGTAGTCGATATGGTAACGGGTCTAGTGGTTAACATGGGGAAGCCCCCACTGGTTATGGTTTGGGAAACAAGGAACTGGATAACTCATGGTTTTCGAAATAAATTATGGTTTTTGGAACAACACTAAAATGGACAACCAACTGTGAACTCGCTCAACATTGTTGTTGATCGTTGCTACATGCCTTGCAGGTCGTTAGGTACTTAGCAGGAGCTTGCATGGGAGGAGTCGTTGTGGAACATGGACATTGAGTGTTCATGATAAACTTATGAACTGGTTTTGAACTTAATGCTTCCGCTGATAACTTAGACTTTGTTAAACTGTTTTGACACCGATTATATTGTTTGGTTTGGACTTTTACTTATTTAAATTATATTGTTCAATATGATTGGTGGCTGGATCCTGGTCAGTCACGCCTCCTGCGGTGATACTCCGCTTGTGGATTTTGGGGGTGTGACACAAATGAAGCAAGCCATTTTAGAGGGGGGAAACTTGGACATTGTCCAAAGTTTTAAGACACTTTGAGGGCAATCTTGACATTTCATCCATGGAATCCATGCCCACTTATGTCTTCCATTAATTGAATTAAATTAAGGAATTAAATAAAAGTTTTATAATAATTAAAGGAATTAATTGATTAAATTAAAGGTTAGACATGCAACCTTTAAGATTTTCATGATTTAATAGTATGTATAAATATAAATAATCTATACTTACTACCTTATTAAGAGAACTAGGATTTTTACCCTTTTGGTAATTTTACATTGTGTGCACATTTTGAAGCAACATGTACAAGAGAGCCAAACTATTTTAGAGGGGGTAAACTTGCGCATTACCCAAAAATTTAAGACACTTTAGGGACATTTTAGTGATTTCGGCACCTTTGTAACCTATAATTAAGATAAATGTATAAAATTTTTCATCAGTACTACTCATCAATATTTTATGATTATCAGATAAATGTATGAAATCTATACTATATAATAAAAGAAACCATGTTAGGGACACATGGCGCTGTATGAGGCGGTCTGAATTATTTTTTAAATATTTATTATAGAAAGTCGATTATTGATAATATATTAAATTTAAAATTTGTAGAATGGATTTTAATGATAAAGACAAAGATAACTGATAATAATATATTAATTATTATAATCATATATTAATTATTAAAATCTAAAAAAATATATTAGCGTTTTAAATATTTATAAAGATAAAGATTTTATTTAATTGGTAGTTTTAATTGTTTTTATATTTTGATGATAAGAACAAGGATAACCGATAATCACATATTAAAATAAAAATATTTATTTTAATCAACTGTTTCGTTAAGAGGATTTACTACTAAAATATTTCTTTCCTTTTTTTTCTGCTGATTATCCAACATCAGGTAATATGTAAGTTTCTAACCTAATAATAATAAAAAAAACAATGACTAAATGTGTTAACGGATTATATTATTCGTGTAAAACATGTGTTTATTCAAATCGTGCAATACACGAGTTTTTAAAAGATGTAACTATTTTATTACTTTTTTTGGGTAAAGGGTTACTCCGGTGATTTTATATATATTCACAACCAAAAAAGAACAAGTAGCGTGGAAATGTTCCACACTTAGGACATGCCCCAATTATGTAAACTAAAACCAACAAAACAAACATCGAATAACAAACCAACCACTAGCCTACCAAAAACTAGGAACCCATCGAAACACAACTATTTTATTACTTAGTATATAAAATTATATTTATTCAACCCGTGTAATACACGGGGTTCTAACCTAGTTAATAATATTTCAAACATATATTTATATAACAAGTGATCAAAACCAAACTCATCGTGGAGTTGAAAACTTTAAAAGATAAACCAGGTGAAACAAACCATGCAAACTGCAGGTCAACAACGATTACACCTTAACTTTAGGTTTCATTTATGATACTGATTTCCAGTTAGTTTTATTCAGTCCTAGGTGATATGCTATATTTGTTCTTTCATCCAACCATTGTTACGCATTTCAAATTAATTTATCATAACTCACATGTTTCGTTTTGTAAGATAAGAGTGACATGTTGGGTTTTGTAACTAACAAACTTCATGCTTAAAAGTCAACATTTATAATACATATCATAAATGAATATGATATCAGTCGGGACACCCACCGTAATGCGCGGGCTTTCCCACTATTTAAAAAATATGGATATAAATATAGATGTAGGGATGTTCATGAGCCAAGCCGAGCTAGGGCAAGCTCGGGCTCGGCTTGGTTTTAAACCGAGCTGGTTCGGCTCGGCTTGGTTTGGCTCGAATTTAAAAAGAAAAACTAATACATAGCTCTCAAAGTTCAATAATCTAAAATATTATTCGATAGTTTAAAAGAGTAGGGTGGGGTTCGGCTACAAAGTTCATTTTTCCTACAAAGTGTACAAAATCATAAAACACCACCATTTCAGTAATAAAATACACTCAAAAGTCACAAATAACAGAGTGAAGATCACTGAAACACAATATCCATACCCTAACAGTCCATAAAAAACTTCAAACACATCATTGTAGAACTATGAATATAAAACACAACACAACATAATACTCAACATAAAACACACTAATATTAGTCATTCGATAATCAAAACCTTATCATCCAAAACACAACACAAAGCCCACAAATATGACGTTTTAGTAATATTCACTTTGTTATTTGTGGGTTTTGAGTGTGTTTTATGGTTGACATTATGGAGTATGTTTAACATGGAACTTTTAGGAGCTTATAGCTTTAAGCTTTTAAGAAAATGTTCGTACTCAATAAAAAAGGCTTGTTTGGTTGAAGGAGCTTGAATCTTTTAGGTTAAGAGTTTGAAGCTTTTAAGTTATGAACTTGAAGCTTTTGGTTGAACGTTCCTACTCGTAGCGTTTAAAATGAGCTACAAGCTTTTAGGGATAAAATAACTATTTTAATCTCTAAAGATAATAAATTTTTTAGTTATGTTTTTTTAGTTATTTTCATTTTGATGATTTCATACATTTTATTATGGACAACTACTCTACCAAATACCTAAATATATTTAAAAAACTACAGCTATCTAAAAAACTAGAATGAATAGTTATTATTTTAAGTTTAGCTTTTATCAAAGTCTAAATCGTCAAATTAAACCGGAACCAAACTATTAGTAACGGTTCAGTTTTAATTTCAAACGATTCGGTTTCGAATTTCACCAATAAAAATCATTACTAACAGTTTGACTCACAACTTGACTTAAAAACCATCAAAACCCAAGTATAAACACCCCAAAACTTTCCACAACCACCATCAAACAGATAGCACAATTGCTTGGCTTTGAGACCCCTACTTACCACCAATTGAGCCACGTTGAACAATCTCTTCAAAAAAAAAAAAAAAAAAAACAAATCAAAACCTTACCCAAACCCAACGAAAGAGATGGGTGTGGCATTTATTTAATTTTTATTATTTATTTCAATAAAAGATAAAAATAACAAGCCATCTCATAAAATAGAATTCCAAATCACCAAAACAGTGATGACTAAAAAAAGTAAGTTAATTTCCGTAGTTGACAAATTCTCAGGAGCTCCGTGTCTCAAAAACCCTCTCCCCCACCGGAAATTTCAGTCAATTTCTAGGGTTTATAATCACTCGATCAGTGAGTCATCGAAGCAAACCCTCCCTTATTATATCTGCTGATGAACAAGTTTGTTGCAGACGATTTAGTTAGTTTGATCGGTGCTCTCAAGTATTCTCCGCCTACATGGCCAATCATAGTCGCCGGTGTTTTCGTTTTCATCAGTCTAACCCTATCAATATACTTGTTGTTCGAGCACCTTTCTGCTTACAAAAATCCAGAGGTTAAAATTGTTTTCTAGGGTTAATACGTTAGCTGTTTTTAACCTTTTTGGGGCTAAAGATGCTGTTCATATTTGTGATTGATGTCAAACTGATGCTTGATTGCTGGTGTTTGGTCTTCAGGAACAGAAGTTTTTGTTTGGAATTATACTCATGCCACCTTGTTATGCAGTTGAATCAGTAAGCAATCACTGATATTTTCAGTCTAGTGTGTTTATTAGTGGTAGAGATTGGCTGTATTTTTTGATTTTGCATATATATGAGCTTGTAATTCATTTTAATGACAGTTATTAGTATTGCCAACCATTCATTATTAGAATTTAAATTGATTTTTATGTAGGTAATACAAAAAGAAATTAGTATGTTAATCAAGTATATCAAACTGTTAATACTGTATTCTTGTTAATCCATTTTTGTTAATAATAATGTTTATAACTTTTTTTTAAAATCGAGAAACGATTTCTCGATGGTTAAATACCGTTTTTTTATGGGAGTGGAATGAAATTTGGTTACCCTTCATTGTGTAATTATCTTATTTTATGTTAAGGTCTGAATTGGATTGTACATGCTCTAATTATGACTTTGTTCTTGTCTTCTTGCAGTTTGTGTCACTGTTGAATCCCTCAATTAGTGTTGATATCGGTATTCTGAGAGACTGTTATGAAGCTTTTGCAATGTATTGCTTTGGTAGATATCTTGTTGCATGCTTGGGTATGTATCTTCTGGCTTTTTTTTTAAAGAAACTATAGTTTGTTAAATTCAGCTATTAATGACCACAACGAATATATTGTATCCTTGAACATAATACTAGTTATGTAAGGTAAGGATGAAAGAAAGTGAGAGTTGGACATCAGTGTGAGAATCAGAGTATATCGAGTGGTATATAACAGCTGCTAGTGTATTTTTATTTACCAGTTATATGACACGTTTTTTCTCTTTTATTAGGAGGTGAGGACAGGACAATTGAGTTTCTTGAGAGGGAAGGGCGTGCAGGACCAAAAACCCCCTTACTAGAGCCAAGTTCTGAAAATGGAACCGTAAAACACATATTTCCAATGAATTTGTTTTTGAAACCATGGCGATTGGGTCAGAGGGTTTACCTAATCATCAAAATTGGAATTGTACAGTATGTAAGTTTTCACATTCGAGATGCAAACTGTATTTTGTTCACCGAATGCCGATTCCATGTTTGATGAAAAATTTCTTCTTAACAGGTGATAATAAAGGCTGTTACTGCTGTTCTAGCAGTGATTCTTGAAGCTTTTGATGTATATTGTGAAGGAGACTTCAAGTGGGGGTGTGGGTAAGATAGTCTTTTTGATTCACCTCAAATGGATTCTAAGCTATAAAGATTTTAGTTTACTAACATTCCTTTTGTTGAATGTGTAGGTATCCTTACGTGGCTGTTGTTTTAAATTTTAGTCAGTCATGGGCTCTTTATTGCTTAGTAATGTTTTATGAAATTACAGCTGATGAGCTGGCACATATTCACCCACTGGCCAAGTTTCTATCATTTAAGTCGATTGTATTTTTGACATGGTGGCAAGGTGTGGCTATTGCTTTTCTTTATGCCTTAGGGTTAGTCAGAAGTCCAATAGCTCATACTCTACAGTTTAAAACAAGTATCCAGGATTTCATTATTTGCATTGAGGTAATTTTCATTTTTTCCTTTTGAAGTAGTATATCTTTATATGTTAACTGGTGTTTTGTTTGAATCCAGAACAGATGGGCATTGCTTCTGTGGTTCACTTATACGTGTTTCCCTCAAAACCATATGAGTTAATGGGAGACCTTTTTAAGGGAAATGTATCAGTTCTTGGAGACTATGCATCTACAGACTGCCCAATAGACCCTGATGAGATTCGGGATAGTGAGCGCCCTACTAAACTACGTCTCCCTCAACCTGATGATGATAATTATGTCAAGACTAAAACCGCCATCAGAGAGAGTGTTCGTGATGTTTTTCTTGGTGGTGGTGAATACGTAAGTTTTTCTGATTCTTATCACTTGATTTCATATGAATTGTTTATGGTATTATTACTCTTTTGTTTTTGGTCTAGTATGTTGTGCTATATTGTTTGTTTCTTTAAATGTTTCACTTAGTTAATAGCTTACTTTCTTGAATGCTATTAAAGCATACCACCAAGGCTCATAGAGCTGAGAACCTATTAATATATAAGTCCTAAATGGATAAGTGTGAGAAGATCTACTGTTTTATCTAGGCAGTCGAAGTTGCAATGCACAAAGGGCTCGCTTGTCGGCTACGCAAGGCACAAAAAGGTTCATGCCCTCGACAAAAAAGCACATATATATCATATATGCGTGCGTGTGTCTGTATAATAGGCATAGAAGAGTAATAGCTAACAGTCTTTAACATTATAAATAACAACAGAATAAGATGTGGTCTAAAATCTGAATAATGACCGACAAAGAAACAAACATAATACACTTTTGTGCCTACATTATAATTGACCACAACATGGCTTGCTTTGTCAACCAAATTATAAGTTTGTGCAACTTGAGTGTGGATCGTTAGTGTTGGATCTGCTAAAGACTTGTGATGAAGCGGTTTGTCTTCACTTCTAGACAACAGCTAGCTTATAACGCTCAATAGGCTGCATATGTTGATTACGGCCTTATCGGTAAAGATAGGAAGCACAACTTTGTCGAAAGGGGATACATGCTTGAAGAAAATTACGTCTTGAAAGCAGTTGAGTTAGCAACGAAATTAAAGCATAAAAACATGATCGTTCACCAGGGAGTCGGTCGATGAGAATGGGAGTCAAAAATGAATATTTGTGAAGGTAATCGGTTAATCAAATGAACTGCAGTAGAGAGAGCTTCCACCCAAAATCTCGGTGATATCGAGGAGTCGCTAATGTTAGAAGTTAGAACCATATCTAACAAGTGAAGATTCTTTAGCCACTCAATTCGTTGTGGGGTACTATAACAAGACGCTTGAGATATAATACTACAATATGTTTCAGAAAGATTGGAAGTTGGAACTTGTGTGACATATTCTCCACCGTTATCAGATCGTTGCATCTTAATGCTTGTTGAAATTTGTGTCTCAACAGAAGCAGTTAAAGTTTGTAAGAGAGTGAACAGTAAGAATATCAGATTTGTATTACCACTGTGAAACAGCTGGTGATAGGGGTGGAAGCGGAAACGATATCAGATTTCTCTCTGGACCCGCGTGTATCAAGTTTCTGTTCTTCAGGCGAAAATAATCTCCGGACTCCAGAGATCTTTCCCTTTCAACAACATCCTGAACTAAATTACCTATGTAGCATACTTTTTTCCATTGAAACCCAAAGTCTCTGCAGATGGTTTATGACAAAACTTTCACTAGAGATGTTCTCAAATCGAAAACCTTAAGACTGAAAAGACTGTCAACCACAACTGTAATGACAACCAAATTGTTGATTAAAAATGATTATACTGAAGCGTTGGGTTCTGGTTGGCCTGACGGGTTAATGGGGTGACCCGTTTAATGTTATTATTTTTAAGTTTTTGATGTCATAATTATTAATTTGATTGAATATTTTATGCCAAAATTTAAACGATCGGACGTGATAGTTCAAACGTAATTGTTGTATAAACATTTGTGTATTTGGTTGTAAATTTGTATTATATAATATTAATATGCATAGACATAGTATAAGTTACTTTTCTGGGTTTCGTGTCAACCTGTGAATACACGTGTTGTGTTAGGACTTCGGGTTCGCGTGTTTGACAAGATGTCTTAAATTTACGGGTTCATGTTGGGTTTGACCTGCCATGCCAATCCATAAATACGATCCATTTTACGAATCTGTTCGCTCTTTATGAGGATATTTTTCCTTGAATCGTATCTGTACGATCTATTTTTGGAGGAAGGAAATGTTCAGCTAAATAATTCCTAAAACTTGGAGCTAATTTATACTTCTCTGTACATCTAGAACCACTGCATGCCTTCGACATCCACCATCTTAAATGGTAACGTTTTTTGTATTACATCTTTCTTTCTTTTGCACCTATATTTCATATTATTATTATTTTTTTTTTTGCTATATCTTTGAGTTCATGATTTAGGCTTTAACTTTCAGACAACACAACTAGAATCGAAGCTGTTAAGTCTAGGCTTTAAAGTTACTTACCATACCTATAGATGCTGCAGTTTTTAACCTTTTTTTTCCATGTATCTTCCACTAGACAAAATTATCAGTATGTTCCTTTTAATTCCCAGTTTTCGCATAATATAACTTCGAATATCATTTTCCTTGGGCGCGTAGCTGATTTTCTCTTGGTCTTTGATACACAGATTGTTAATGATTTGAAGTTCACTGTGAACCAAGCTGTAGAACCTGTGGAGAAGGGGTTATCGAGATTCAATCAAAAACTGCATAAAATATCACAAAACATAAACAGGAGAGCAAAAGACGATAGTTGCATCAGCAACACTTCACAGACAAAAAGAGTAATACGTGGGATCGATGATCCTCTTTTGAACGGAAGCTTTAGTGACAGCGGGGCAACCAAGAAAAAGAGGCATCGTAAAAAATCGGTAGGTGGAGGGTATACAAGTGCAGAAAGTGGTGGTGAAAGCAGCAGCAGTGATTATATGTTGTATCATGTTCGTGGTCGTAGGTGGGAGACAAAAGATTAATCCTATAATTGTATTTCTCATTTTGTTGAATATAATATGAATTTGAATATACTAATTTGAATTCAGTATATCTTAAATCTATATGTATTATTGTGGTTTTTGTTTTCTTTGTTTCATTTCCCAAAAAATGTAAATATTATTTAATATTTATCATAGAAATTGAATTTTAATAGTCAAAACTGTAACTTCTTAACTAATTATAATCCACACTGATACTATAGTTAATGACACTTCGAACATTTATGTTCGTTACCTAGGTGATCTCATTCGCATAATTATCATAGGATAACATTTACCTTGTGAGGAAACCAAGATGAAATTTCATAGAATACCATTTACCTTGTGAGAGTAACATTTACCTTGTGAGGAAATCAAGTTGAAAAATCATATAATTGTAAGTTTTCTAATAATTCGATGATTATCATTGATCATAAAAGGGGTATAAATACAAAGATACAATCGGAAAATAGGAAACAATATCTCCTATAACTAGAGAGATATCTATCTTTTATATTAAAGCAACTAGGTTATCACCCGGAAATTTTCCGGGTAGGAAAATTTAATTTAAAACAAATAAACGTATAAAAATAACACTTTTAACTTCAAAGTGGCTTCCTTTTGGATATGCCAATCTATAAACAAATTATGCAAATATGTTACAAATCAATCAGTTTCAATTGTTGATCCACGGTTGGATTGTGTATCGTCTAATCTTATATAAAATTCTCTGTCACATATTCATTGCATTAAGTTAAAAACTATTTTGAGTCTTATTTCTAGATTAAAAATACTAAATGAAATCACCGAGTGAGTTTCTATTTGACCAACCACATGTGGAGAGTGACATATGCTCAAAATAAAAGTGTAGTCTTTCTTTCTTTTAGATAACAACCGGCATTTCTCCAAAAAGACCAACATTCATAAACCACAAAACTTATTAAAAACCTGGATACAAAATCGCTAGTGGGTCAACTCGACCCAATTCATCACACATTAAATGTTTTATTAAACATAATTATATATATTTTAAAAACGAATAATGTTTTACGAATAAGGCTTGATAAGTCTATTTATCTCTCAAAATATTACCATGAAAGCACCTCAATACAATGATCGATAATTTGTAAAGTAGAAAAAATAAGCAATATTTTTAATCGGAAACTAAATGTCCGAAACATAGTCACATAAATATTACTGCAAAATATAATATGAAGTTGAAATATGGTGTTTACCAATAACGAATCGTACCGTACCTGGTAATTTTCTTTACCAGTACCTATTATTTGTGATTTTTGACACCGGTATATTTGGTAACGGTTGGTACCGAGCTCATCCCTAGTCTTATACAACTATTGAAGGTACGTACAACTTGATTAGATACATTATAAATAACCTGAAGTCATAAACAAAGCCATGATAAGAGAATCAACAATTGTATGCCACTTCACTCTATACCATCCGTCAATGCGTGAGGAAATTTTAATAGTTAATAACATTAAAATTTTAATAAAATGCATATGAAATCAAAACTTGTATTTAGTTAAGAGTAATTTTCTTTGCGCTTACAACAAATTAAAATATTTAAATATCAAAACTTGCATTTTGCGTTTCAGCTCCATGGTGCCTTTAATATATCTTAGCACTCTTTTCATCATTTCATGGCAGCCATATGTTGTTCAGTAGGATTTTCCATGCATCTACTTAATAGGGTAATAACAAACATGAGATTAGGTGTCATAGCTGCAAGATAAATGCACCATACCATTTCTTCCAAAACCAACAACCAAAATAACACATCCCATAAGCCAAACAATACGATAAAGCTATAATAGGCCATCTAAACCACAATATCCTCCCAACTTTCACATAGTGCTGCAACACTTGTTTAACCATTTGACCTTTATTGTAATAACCGGTTTCAAACTATCCAACCCAATCTTGAGCCAAAACCACCAGACCCAAAACGACTACCAGTCATAAGAATCCCTTATATCCACCCAACTAATTATTAAGAACCAGCTATCATACCAAACCAATGGTAGTATTCCTGGGTCAAATCTGAACCCAGCCCATCCAAAAACCTGCAAACCGCATACAAGGTTGTATAAGAAATTATAGAAAATTTGCATTAATTATTACCAATCATATCAACAATACTGGTTTTTAAATCAAACCCCACGGCCCCAATATCCCTCCTACTAGCATGATTTATCAAGGGCCCCGGATATCCCTCCTATTAACATGATTTATCAAGGGCCCTGTTTCATATCAGTGATCATACCACGCATTGTTTTATGTACAATGTCCTCTGAAATGATGACAGACACAGGGATCTCCAAAGCGATATCTCCAACTTCAAGATCTTTACTTGCTATAATCTACTCTTTTAGCTTATATACTTAATGTAATTGAAATTTACAGTTCACGTACTTGAAAAGTGGAGCCAATAACCATTGAAATAATAATGAATATAAACTAATATATTATATAATCCAAGTTTAATGCTCATTTGACTTACTATTCTAATGACAAAAATCTTTGAATCAAAGAATCGCAGATGCATGACTTTGATCAGATCCGTGATGGACACTATTTTATTGATTAATATCAATTCTACCAAATACAAAACATCAATCCCTTTATGTAGACCCTCAAATCCAATCCAAACCTAACTTAATCTCCAAGCTAACCTATTTTTTACTCAATTCAACAACTAAATCAAAACAGACCTTACCTTACCAAATATTAGACAATATCAAATCAACTTAAAAAAATAAACCTAACTAAAAAGAATCTTATACCGCTGACCAGTTTCTTCTTTCTGATGTGAACAATACAATTAAGCCATACATAAGGTTGAGCATACACGAAAATCGCCAAAAATGGTTACCGGTACCGAAAATGCTCGGTACGGTACCGTATTTGAAAGTAAAATGCGGGTACCGAACCTATCCCGAAAACGCCAAAAAGTGGATACCGAATTGGTACCGAAATGATTTTGTGCCGTAAAATCAACACCGATACTTGTCGATTTCGGGATTTGGTACCATTCTCATCCCTAGTCCTACATGTTTAAGCTTCAAGTTAAGTTATAATACAAACATATATATACTTAGTAATCAACAACTGCAATATGCATACAATTATACATAACTCACATTTATAACAGGCGTATTTATGGTATACATAAACCACATACTTGTTTCTTAATCCCACATTGCTAAAGAATCTAAAACATTTGAAGTCCAAATCATTATAAAAAAAAGGTTAAGCGAAACCAAGACATAAAATGATTAACTGAAAACCGATCAATTAAAGAAATCCACTAACGAAACATTTCAGCAGATGAGGACAAAAATTCGAACCGGACAAGCCCGTGCACACCCCTATGGCCCTAATCATAAGGGTTGATAACGGGTCAACAAAAAGGGGTTGTTTTGTATGGGTTGAGACAGGTTGGGTTTACCTAAAATACTATTTGTCCAGATCTTATAAATGTCTTGTGAATAACTCATGTGTTAAAATATGATTGCAAGAACTATACAACTTCAATAATTTTGAGTAAAATGATTTAGAAGAATTCAAGTTATATTCGTTGAAAATAAACTAAAATAAAATATAACGATTATGGACCACTTCGACCCCTTTGACATATTCTTTGTGTAGCTAAGTTGTTTTGAATTACCAGTTAGGAATAAGCATGACTTGAACCGACCAGTTAAAATGTAAAAGATATAAATAGGCATTAAGCCACTTACTTTCCATGAATTAGACCAGATAAATAAAATAACTTGGCTCCATCATAAATCTCAGTCCAGAATCGATGCTTAAGTCTCTGTTTTGTCTTTTTAAGTTTCTTAACATCCTTGAATTTATCAAGATGCGTAAGAATGCCCATAACCTTAGGAAATCCATGAACTTACATGATGTTAAAGAACAAAGGCTTCCTGCGAAATAAATCTAACATCAATTTAAAGCTACACATTTCAAAGAATTATAAAAATTAGTAACTTCATACACAATAAAGACTCACCATTTCACAACCATAGCTTCCATCAATAATCAACAGTGCAAGATCAGCATACTTAGCTGCATCAATCATCCCATTAATATCATTTGGCCACTCTACAAACTGTTGTCGCCTTTGCTTGCCTATTGTTAAACAAAAAAGTTATGTCTCAAACTTCATAAATGTTGTGAAGAAAACGATACATTAAATTTGCTTGCCCTAATTTCTAATTTCCTTTTACATCCGGTTATTTATTAAAGATTACACATGATCCAAATGTAGCTACATTTTCTAAACTTCAACATCAAACTAATTAAATCAGCTACCTCTCTGTCATAATATTCACTTCTAAGTCGCCCTTTGAACCACCATTTTCATGGGCAATAGGCCCCTTTCCTTTGACTGTGGTTGACTCCCTTGGGACCTGTAGGACCATAAGTTAAGAACAACAATTCTCCAAATTGATAACTATAAATTCATTACAAAAATTAGAGGTGAAATTGTGAAAGAGCAAACAATATTAGTTAAATGTTGACCAAACAATATTAGTTAACTGTATGAAAGAGCATCATATCTAAAGGTGACGATTTCAATAACTCTACACGGAACCGGTGTCACAGTTGCATTTAATCAATAAAAGGTCAAATGTAGAAAACCATCTTAAAACTTTTGTCAGATTAAATTAAATGTACTCAAATGTTGTTAATCATGTTTAACGTAATCTTTTTATAATATATTAAAAAAGAAAAAAAAGGTCATGTCCAGTCACCCATTCTGGCCCGACCTATTACGCCAAACACATAAAACTACCTGGTTGAACCATAACACGAACTACTTGATTTGTCACCTCTGATCAGATCTATCACCTGAAAGTGGAAAGAATAATAACAAAAGAAACGTACCATCTGAAACTGTAGCCGATAAGAAAGCTACTCTTGTTTCAGAAGTTAAAGACCCTAAATTCAACATTGATTCAGAAAATAAACAAAGTATTATATCATAACTATTATATCATAAATATGCCCTTGGTAGTATGGCCTGGCCCACTGGTTCTCAAAACAGTATCTCATTTGCAGATTTTTATTATAAATTGTGAGAGAATAGTTTAAATAATGTGTAAACGTGACAACTTTAGTTGATTTAAAAGAAATGAGTGAAATGGTCAAAGATTTAATGTAGTTAAAGATAAATGAGTCAAATGAGTCGAGTAGGTTCATCTAGTCAAAGTCACCTAATGTATATATAAATGTTTATCTTGTCTTAAATCATCATATTTAGAAGAAGTTAATGTTATATTTACACTACATATATAGCTTGTAAGCATTCTAATACAATAATAATTTATGAAATAAGAAAAAATCGTAGAAGACTTGACCCATTGGCCTACAGTGACATTTGATTAATAAAAAAATATCATAAAAGAAAACGATGTACCTGCTGGTAAATTGTCCAAATCCACATCCTTTTCCAATGATATTTTCAATGAAAGTATGTCACCATACTCGGAGAAAGGCTACCTAAGATCCTCATCGCTTACGGTTGGGTCCAGCCCTCAAACAAACATCTACGATCAATCAAGAGTTAGCCGCGAATAAAATAAAATAACAGTTTGATTCAACTTCACATGATATATAAACATTTAAAAATATATACTAACAAAAGAAACGTACCATCTGAAACTGTAGCCGATAAGAAAGCTACTCTTGTTTCAGAAGTTAAAGACCCTAAATTCAACATTGATTCAGAAAATAAACAAAGTATTATATCATAACTATTATATCATAAATATGCCCTTGGTAGTATGGCCTGGCCCACTGGTTCTCAAAACAGTATCTCATCTGCAGATTTTTATTATAAATTGTGAGAGAATAGTTTAAATAATGTGTAAACATGACAACTTTAGTTGATTTAAAAGAAATGAGTGAAATGGTCAAAGATTTAATGTAGTTAAAGATAAATGAGTCAAATGAGTCGAGTAGGTTCATCTAGTCAAAGTCACCTAATGTATATGTAAATGTTTATCTTGTCTTAAATCATCATATTTAGAAGAAGTTAATGTTATATTTACACTACATATATAGTTTGTAAGCATTCTAATACAATAATAATTTATGAAATAAGAAAAAATCGTAGAAGACTTGACCCATTGGCCTACAGTGACATTTGATTAATAAAAAAATATCATAAAAGAAAACGATGTACCTGCTGGCAAATTGTCCAAATCCACATCCTTTTCCAATGATATTTTCAATGAAAGTATGTCACCATACTCGGAGAAAGGCTACCTAAGATCCTCATCGCTTACGGTTGGGTCCAGCCCTCAAACAAACATCTACGATCAATCAAGAGTTAGCCGCGAATAAAATAAAATAACATTTTGATTCAACTTCACATGATATATAAACATTTAAAAATATATACTGACCATAGTATTGTTAAAATCTCCATCAGCATGAAGGCCGCCATTTGACATATAAACAGATCTAAGGAATGTTCGGTTATAAAGTGCAACTTACATTGGGTTCATAAAAAACGGTACCAAATAGGCCATAAGATATAAAGTGACATGCATGAAATAGGCCATAAGATATAATACATCACAAGTCTAAAACTTTGCGACATGCATGAAAGCAATTTTCATCCTCAAAGACAAACATGCCTGAGACTATATGCCTTGCACCGAAGCACCCAGACAGATTTACCCATTATCCCCCTGCCCCATAATTATTACAGAAACTGTAGAAAAAAAATATATGTGGAACCTACCAAGAACAAAAACTCATCCCACGAAAGAAAACACGAAAAGAAGCATAGCCTACCACTCAATTCACAACCCACTAGAACCTTTATCTCACAACTGAACATTCCAGCATTTATATATTTTAAAGTATGGAGTACCGAAATCCTCCAGCTCTTAAGGGATGGACCGGATGCACCTGCACCAGCTCTTAAGGGATGGACCAACATTCACACCAAGAAAACTCACAGTTATATTCTAGAAATAACATATTGACTTAATTTTACTAAAGAATATAATATTACACTTTAAATCCAAACAATAATTAACTTTGGGAAATCACGATTTTAAACTTGTTCACATCATCGATGTAGTTTCGGAAACCCTCACAAAACAAACAATGTGAACCCTAAAACAGGAAAAAGCAACCAACTTCAATCTTCAAACAACAAACCCATTTCACATTTCAACCAAATTTCCTACACCAGAAGAGAAGCGATAGTAAAAAAAATCATGATCATCAATGATGAAACGACAATCAAATCATAATAATAATCAACAAAACTATGACTTACGATTCGGATTATTCCGCTTGTTTAGTTATCACGTGTTGAAGAAGATTGATTGATTCGTGAATTCGGATAGCTATCGTTGGCAGTTCCCCAATCTTAGTTACATTGAACCCTAACAGCCGACATCGCCATCGTTTCTGGTTTGCGTTCATCACCAAATCCACAACCATACAGAAATGAAAAGCCTTCTAAAAGAAGATATACAAAAGAGAGTTTTCTTGAAGAGAGAGAAGGAAGATGAAGCAACCAACTTAACCAGATAGAGAACATGCAATAGAAAAAAAGCTTACCAGAAACATGTCGGAAGTGGATCGGAACCATAGCCGCTTGACCGCCGTCTCGCCGTCGGCATCCACCATAACAACCACCATCAACAACGATTAACAAAGCCACATCAGTTGTGACCTCGAATCTAAGGGATTAGTGGTGAAAAGGTACATGAGAATCACCATTGTCGATTTGCTGAAGAAGATTTTTGGATCGATTCAGGGGAAGAAGAAGATGGCACATGAACAGCTTTGTTTCTAGGGTTTGTGGAGAATGTCAAAGCGTGAGAAAGAAGAATGAGAAAAAAAAGGATATAAAGGATCCGTTTTGATCATTACGTGACCCAAAGTTCGACCCAGATGTTTCCGGATCCCGCGTGGACTAAAGTTTTATGTATTTAGAATGGATTCCCTCATAAACTCACAATCCACCTCCACCATAGGTTGCCACATCATTAAAAAGCTCCAAAATCACATGCCACATGGCCCAAATCCATCTCATTTATATATATCACCCGGGAATACTCCCGGGTTGTGAATCTTTATATCTAAAAAATAAATATACATCTATATATATTAATTAATAAAAATATACCATGTAGTTGTGAATCTTTATAACCCAGGAACTTCTCGGGCAGAAAAATAAATTTATAATCTAATTATGTCATTAAATAAATTAAAAGACATGTTTTCAAACGTTATTAAGTGTTTAAATAAATAAGTTAAAATTTGGTGTCAATACTATGCGGTTCCAATGTTGAAATTAAAAGACATGTTTTCAAACCTTATTTGCCGTAAAATAACACTGTTTTCCATGGGGCGCCTCCTTCCTTTTCTTTACATGTGCACCCCTATGCTATGCGATACGGTACCGGTTAAGCCAAAGCACTTATGAAGAAAAGAGTTGAGACAAACCACTTTTTTTTACCATAATCCCAAAGAAATAAAGGCACTTATGTTTTTACCTTTTTTAACCGAAACCCGATTACCAAACCTGACCCAATGCTACCTAAACCGAGTATTTAACACAATTGTACATGAAGCCACACATGACCTAAGTAAAAACATAACAAAAACTTTCCACATCAAACTTTCCACAACAAAACTTTTAAACACATTAAAAGAAGATAATTGAGATATATTTCCTTTTTTAAACATCCAACAAATCAAATTTTATTAAAAAACATATTAGCATTGTGCTAATCCACATCCAAAAAACAACCAGACAACAAACTACATCGTAGACCCAAAAAAATTAACAGGAAATTTCGCTAGTTTTCCTATGATAAACCAACGGATTTTGACTGATGTTTAACCCATAGGTACGCCAAAACTCTAATTTCCTACTTTAAACTCTCCACCTTAGGTTGTTTACGGTTGAAGATAATATTGTTTTGACTTCGCCAAATGCACCACACGACCATTAGAATAATGGAGTAGACAACCTTTCTCCACTTCACAGAGCCTCTCGCTTGCTTATAAAACTTCAACTGGTCCTCGAATTCAAAGAAAAAGAAGCCATAAAGCATGTACCATGTATTAATAAAGTCCCAGATAGTTTGCGTCATCCCACACGATACTAAAAGATGTTCTGCAGACTCCTCATATGCTCCACAAAAGCTACACATAATAGACCCAATACTAACGCTAAAAAATGACTTTAAGTGATACCCAATTGTTCCATTCAAAGACCGTGCCATGCTCCGAAGAAGATGTTGAATTCATTTTTTGTTTGAAGTTCTTTAGCAAAAAGTACACCAGATGCATCCGAACTCCAGACCCATGTCGTCGCCAAATCTGTCTGGTAAGATGGATAACAACGTTGTTATCCCGTCTGGTTCAGTTACCTCCTGGAATGTGGATGGTTGTTGAGCCCAGTCTTCTTATTCTAGAAATAGATTCCTTGTATTAAACAAAACCAATAATCTACTTAAAATTGAACATTCACCCCATGAGAGAGTGAGATGATGACTACCTTATACAACATCTACTCCAAAACCTTTAAATCATTCATGTAGTTGTCTCCACTGGAAGTGCTACCTAAAGAATGGATCAGATTTATCACATGCTATTGAACTAATAAAACAAATATTAAAAGTTGAAAATTCAAATTACAAAAGAAAATTATAAGTGGCAGAACCGTTATCCCATGGTAGCTAAGACGTTCCCTGAGCCCTCATGCCATAGTTAATAAAATACAATAAAAAACAAAAACATTATAACGTTGATTATTAATAAAAAATATTACAACACTTTGTTTATATATACAAAAATGAAGTAAAGCCATTCATCACAAACTTGTATCAGCCCATAATAAAATAAAGAAACATACCATCTTGTCCGTAGTTCGTCTACGCCGCCTAAAGACGACACAACCATCTGAAAAAAATACTACCATAGTTTCAATCAAAGCACTTTAATAACTATTGTTGTCCAACACCAAATAAAATAAAATAAATTAAGAAAACAAAAATAGTGAATATTATAATTAATGAAAAATAATGGTAACCACATTGCAGTATACAGAAGTACTAAACAATTAATAGAGTTAATATTAACCCATTACAATGGCATGCATAATACATGCCATAAATTATTAATAAATTATCTATACTATTATAAAAAGGAGAAGTGATGGATATGAATGTAATTTTACATCACATACAACTTTAAAAGCAATATGTACAAATAAAAACAACACATTTGAGAGGGATATAATAGTAATTAACATTAATTTTTAA
This sequence comes from Helianthus tuberosus, assembly GCA_030545235.1. NCBI lineage: Eukaryota > Viridiplantae > Streptophyta > Magnoliopsida > Asterales > Asteraceae > Helianthus > Helianthus tuberosus. Next base: position 103,557,898 of record CM060409.1, read on the forward strand.
GACACTAGAGGGATATAATAGTAAATTAATCATGCTCCTATAGTTAAAATCTAGATTTCATTTCCACCTTTACCCTTTTGACCCTTTCTCTACCCACAAAATTGTTACTGGCCTTTATTTCTTTCATAATTGTCTTTTAATTATTTCTTACTTTAATTCTCTTAATACTACATCATGAATTTCACCAGATGAACCGATGGATTAACTTATCAAGATTAAAGTCCAGCTTATTTCAACATCTTCTACACAAAATTCACCAGATGTTCTTCCAATGCGTCCTCTGGTTTTAGATCGATTCAATTCTCTCAATCATGGTTCAATTCTTGTTCAATTTATACATATAGAGAGAGAATCGGAAACCAGAACCGGCAAGGAAGGGAAGGGACTTTGCAACTTTAATCGAAGATCTTTTCACTACATAAAAAGAGATCAGAGGGAACCAACGAGGAATTGTGAGGCTCTAGGGTTTCTGTGAACAAATTGAGAGACGAGAGTAATTTTATGGCGGCATCGGCTGCGATTAATGTAAGGATTAGGGTTCTGGGTGATGAATGGTGTTTTACGGATATGCTTCTTTCATGTTCTCTTCAAGGTCTTGTCTTTCGGCTTTTTATATGATCCCACGTGTCTCCTCTTTAACCTTTATTCATATTTGTTGTTTTTCTTGTGTTCAAGCAGGGTGGAGCTTTAGCTTTTTAGATACTATCGGCACTATTTTTTGATAGTTTTGTCTATGTGGTGACGGTTCTTTTGTCTGCTCTTGATTTTTTGGTTGTGAAAATGTGAGTGGCCGGATCTTAGTTGGTTTGAGGTGGTTGATTGAAATTGATGACAATGTGAGTGGCCGGATCTTAGTCATGGTACAGGTCGAGGTTTTGTTTGTTTCGGGTTCAGTTTTGTCTACAGAACAGTAACTTATTTTTTATTTGTTCTTTTACGCGTCAGGTTGTATACGAATTTAGTTCGGTTAATTTCGGCTCGCTGTTTCAAGTATTAGAGCCAGTAAGTGCAAGCAAATCGGTCAAGATACTAGATGTTAGTTTACTTAGTTGATAATAGTAATAGCTTAGCAGACCAAATTAGTTTATGTAATGTTTAATTTTGGACATCCGGGCTTCTGTTCAGGCAAATGATTGTTACATTATGCAAGATTGAATCCTTTTTTTTTTAATGTTTACTGTTCTGACAGGTTACAAGATGATTGGATCATTTCTTACATGAGGGCTTGTGTATGTTGATTAAAACTCTTTCTTTTTAGTTTGGGAAATCTTAACTCGATTTTTTTTTTGATAAAACTACTTAATTACATGCAGGATGGTGTTTGGGTATGCATATCCAGCCTATGAGTGCTTTAAATTTTTGGAGAAAAATAAGCCGGACATCGAACAACCTCCCTAATGAACCAGGCTTACATATCGTAGCATATTTTGCCCAATTTACATTTTTTTTCTTATTTCATACTTGTGAAGGGTCCCGCTGTACAGTGAAGCAAAGTTGGCATTTTACATATACTTGTTGTACCCCAAAAAAAAAGGTGAAATTTCTCTTGTTTGAATAAAATCTTGTTTTTTATATTTGTATCTCATGAATGTCTTTTTTGTTGTTGTGCTCCAATTATTTTAGGGAACATCATACGTATATTCAAACAAGAACTTTTGATATTATCCAATATGTTGCGTCATAATCAACACTGAAACCTCGACCCTCTAAGGTTTATTTAACTTGCATTACTAGGCTCATTTGCATTTATTGTTATTTTTTATTGTAATAGTAATATAATTGTTTTAAATTAAAACTTGAAATACAGCCACAACAACTTGTGAAAGCTCGCCAACCTACACCTAACCACAGTGGCCAAACTGCAGCTCAACAACAGGAGACTAAAGAGCCACCATCACCTGCTGCCAGCTCATCTTCATTGCCGTCATCATCAAATTCGGGTTCTGATGAAATAGACATTCAATCAGATACAGGAAAGCCACAAGGGGCGCCAGTGTCAGTTGTCACGAAAGCACCAAAAGCAAACACAACATGAAACCTAGCTATGACTATAGAACTTCAAACCACTACTGAACAAGAGAGGAAACATATTGAGCCTGCGTGTTCATCTTCTTAAGTTACAAACCGTGTTCTGTTTGGGTATCGTTAAAAGTGAGGATGTAAACATCATCGGGCGTAAGTATTCGCCATTGCTTTCGTTTTCTTTACCTTATAAAGTTACTTTTCGGAAAATGTAACTCGTGTTGGCAATTTTTTTCTTTAGAAAACTTCATGATAGGTTATCAAGTAGTGTATGATCGCGAGAAGAATATTTTGGGCTGGAAAGCTTCTAATTGTGAGTGAATCTTTTATCATTTTCATATAAGTGAATGTTTTAATAACTAATGAGTCATCTTTCATCTTCAGGCTACAACGGCACAGAATCAAACACGCTACCAATAAGCCCGCAAGCCTCTCCCAGTGGTTCTCCGTCTATGTCTTTAGGGCCCGAAGCAACGTTAAAGAATGGTTCACCTAACCCGAGTCAGGCTGGGCAAGGAAATATTGCGTCCACATTATCATACACGCGTTTCATATACCAGGTATTTTTAGCTGTCGCTATCATAATTATATATACTAGGTATTTTTAGTTGTCGCTATCATAATTATAAATGTATTGGTGTTGACATCACTTCTCTGATTGGTGGTCAAGTAAAGTAGTAAACATGCATTTCATACGGCTTGCCATGTAGACAGAGCATCACGAAAGCGCCCGACACAGCCCGGATCCCTAGATCTGGAGTTCCGGACCCAGTGGGTAAAATTTAATCCGGGTAAACGGGCCTGGTATCATATTTCTTTAGCATGTGGATTATGGAACATCAATACCAAGGGTTCTAACGAGTGATCCAGGGTTTAACCTGGGGATTATTAGTACTATCAACATTTTGTAATATGGTACAATAATTTCCCAAATGACTGTTTTCAAGATTCATTGGTGCAAATTTCTCATAAGGAATTGTATTGATTCCCTTACCGTTGAGATAGATTGTTTAATTCCTGCATAATTTCTAATTTTTAACTAATGCGGTGTGCTTAACTGGCCCTATTCTGGGATCTTTAGAACACTGAAAATATACGGTTGCTAAGGTTTCTCATAAGATATTTTCCTAAGATAAGATTATAATCTCGGGCTCATAATTTCGTGCAGGTGAGACTAGGAAATGTCATTGAAAGAAAAGGTTTGTGTTAATTTTATTTTTTACTTCTACGAACACCAAAAAGACCTGATTATAGACTCACGGAACTGTTTCTACTTTCTACCTTGTTTCGCATTCATTCGCTTCAGGAAAAGTTTACCAGGTAATGTTTTTGTTAATGCTAATCAAGTAGTTTTATTTGAATAAACTCTGTGTGTGTGTTAAATTGTACCACCCTTATTGACGAATTTGATCGTGGTCTAGGTTGTAAAAGCACAACACTCAACTCAAGGAAGAGGAGGTGCTATTATACAGGTTAAGTCTCTTATGTGTTCGTTCATTTGTGATTATTCGTTTTCATGCATAGCTGTGTTAATTTCACAGTGATTATCGTTGATGACACTGAAAACATGATGTATGTGTGTTAATCTTACGTTATTCCTCTTGATCCATTTTAAGTCTCTAACTTTCTTAGATTATCAACAGGTAGAGCTTGGTGATGTTGATAGTGGAAACAAAGTGAATGAAAGGTTTCGCACAGACGAAACTGTTGAAGGTATGTATTTTCACTTTCTGGTTTGACTTGAACATGGAGAGTGTTTCATTGATTTCTGGCCTTTGATGCAGAAATATTTGTTGAAGCCAAATCTTACACTTATCTATACACTGATGAAGAAACGATACGATTGTGCTAACGGAGTAAGTTTTCTTGTTTAATTTTCTCATTCGGCTAAAATATATTGTTAAGCTTAAATTACAGGTGGCAAATTTGACCCATTACTTATGAATCTGTCGATTCGGGTTATTGTATTTTATTTTTATCTCAAATGGGTCAGAAGGGTAAAATAAGAAGAATTTAGTCAAAAGGAAACATGTAAAATAGTGCAAACGGGTCGGGGTCGGGAGTCACCCAAAGTTGATTCTTATGTATAACGGGTTAGCTGGATGGGTTGGGTCAAACAATATGGTACAATATTTACCATTTCTAAATAGTACACTTGATCAATAAAAGTGATTTACTTGACCCGTTAAGAGAGATATCTAACCTGAATCAACCCATTGTCAAATAAATTGGTCAAGATGGATAGATGGCTGATGTATAAACCATCTTACGCTCTGGTATGCATCATCTGAATGTTGATGACACTGATCATACTTCAAGAGCTGCAGAATCTTGTCAAAGCTCTCAAGCCACCATGGCATTTCAGGTACAAAGTATATTAAGTTTAAAACATTTTCCCTTTTTTTACATTACAAAGTATATTAAGTTTTCTATTCTAGAGCTCGTATGTGGAAGCTCCCCAATCCCCAATTTCCTTGTGTATTATAATTTTCATATAAGAGAACGTATGTCATGTGTTTGTATCATTTTGGTATATATGAGAATGTATTACTAAAATCACAGAACTTTGGCTCAATAACAAAAAAAAATAAAATAAACAAACACTTTATTTACTTCAACTAATCCTTTTTAATGATACAAATCTACCATAGCTGATAGCATGATAAAAGATAGAAAAAAAGGTCAATTTATATCAGAAAAGAAGGATCTTTCAAAGTTTCCAAGTCAAGTTTAAATCTGTTTTTCATATTTGTTTCAATTGGAATGGAGTAAAGGTTCGTTAATGTGATAGTGCATCATTTTTTATAAAGGAACGGTAATGTGGAAGCTTTAAACTTTTCTTTGCAACTGTAGTTGGTCACCTTGTTTCTGTTTTTAAATATATCAAAGTTTTATCAAACATACAATATTAATTCTAAAATTTTGGCTTATTTACATGTGGGTTTTTTCGCAGCACAATTGGGCGTAAGGTTGACGACTCAGGAGGCAATTCGCCCAACAATTATCTTGCAGCTATTGTTGAATGGAAATAAATGTTAGAAACCCGGAATGGATTGTGGTTCGTAATAGACATCATAATTGAAATTGATATCAGTCGGGACACCCGCCGCAACGCGCGGGCATTCCCACTAGTATCAACACATGGAAGAAACGTTACATGAAAGAACATAGAAAGCCTATATCAAAGTATATAATTAAGTTTTTTCTTTCATACATGGTGTATAGTTTTTGAGGTATGTTATAATACATACGCTATATAAAAATATAAACGAACTAATTTTTCTGTCCGTCATAACAGGTTTGCAGTTTACTCTCTAAAGACCAAAGCCTGTGCTAATTTTGGTAATTCTTTTTCCCTATATTCGGACTTTCCGTTTTTATTTTGGAAGCACTTGATGTGATTTACGGAAGCAACAATCATCAAACATAAAGGTTGGATACAGGACATGCCAAATTGGGTATTACTATTGGAACATTAGGTCAACGTACGATAAGAGAAGTTCATAAATGGAACCAAGCATCACAAGAGTCAACAATGTACAACACAGGTGCAACTTTTGGGTGAAGTCAGCACATTTCTCCAACCTATAATCCATCACACTTGATAGTTGATACATTGTTGTAATTCCTTAAATGTTTTTTTTTTTACTTTGTATGTATACTTTACATGATCCTCAGTTAATACCATCAAGTATATCTTACTAATTTAAGCCCAACATTATAACATTTGTTATTAATAAAAATATTACAACACTTTGTTTATATATACCAATGTTTTAAAAACCGGTTCAACCATCCGATAGAACCGTTTAAACCATCCAATACACCCGGTTGAACCGTTTTTGAGCCAAATCTGGTACAGTATAAAAACTGGATTTTAAAACATTGATATATACAAAAAATGAAGCAAAGGCGAATGTACCTTCATTCTTGAGCCCCTTAGACAATACACCAAAATGATCGCGGTCCCTGATAAGCTTCACATTGGCCCCTTAGATATTGCATTTTGGCCCCTTTTCAATTATAATATGTACACATAGAACCAACAGAGTAAGTAACAACCATAATTCATAATGATCATAAGTCTCTAAAGATTTCCTTGTATACAACAATAGGTTATCTACCCATCTACCCGTGTGTTATACGGTTTGAAAAATTTAAGTTGTATAAGACATAAAAATATATAATAAAATAAAGAAAAAGTAAACTGCATATTACTTTTAAGAAAATAAAAGAAATAATAAAATTGAAATTTACATAAATATAAAGTAGTCTTAAGTCTATAGCGAAGCCAAGCCGTATAAAAGTGAGTAGCGGGATTTGAAATGGGAATTGATCGGTCAACTTCACTTGAACTTGCCTGACTTCTTTCGCTACCTGAAATAAAATAGAATGAGAAAAGTTGACTTTTAAACCGTTGTGTTTTTCCACTCATTTCACAATAGTTTGCATTCGAATAAGCATCGATCTATAGAACCCTATATTGCATTCATGTATTCATATTTGTAAATCGTGTATAAGCATGATACATGTGTGTATTACTAATTAGCGAATGTGTAAAATTAGATTGCTTTATAAAACTGAAAGCTTCCTACCTTTGGACTTGTTATGAGGCATTGTTGAAGGTTTTGTTTTTGCAGCTGGTGTTGCGGATGATAGGATAAGAAGCGAAACCACCAACCCTTGCCCTGCCACCAAACACACATACTTTTACAATTGCTGTAAACAGCCTTCTTGAAATCTCAGAAACAGATTGGAAATAACACAAAGCATGAATAATTCACATGAGAGTCTCTAAAGCCCTCCTGATATATCCTAAATGGATTAGAAATAACACAAACTGTTGACTAATTCACCTGAACAAATCGAAACTAAATAATATGCAAAATTAATAATGAATTATCAACAAACAATCAAAAAATATAAAAAAATAGTAAGTGACAGCTATTCAAGTAATGAAATATTTGTTTGATAGAAATATCATGTATTGAAACAAACTGCTTGAAAATGCTTTACACTTCTATGTGTTCATAAAAAATTTAACCATTTTCTACGGCCAATGGACCAATTTAGTTGTATATTTGGAAGATTATTAAGTGCAATAACGGAAAGTAAAAAAAGGTGGTGATTTTGACCCATTTACTTATAAACGGGTCCGATAAGCAGGACCGGCCCTGAGAATTCGTGTACCCTGTTCGAGCTTGAAAAAACATGCCTTTAGGCCTTAACGAAGTTGAGTATTGAGCTCACTAAAGGTCTAAACCTAATGTTAATAGGCTAATAACTAATCTAAACCATAAAAATAGTTTTGTAAGTGAGCCTATGTTTGTGTTTGTATGGGTATATCCATTTTGACCTCTTACCCAACTCATTCGACTCACCCAACTCATTCGACTCACCCACTTTGCCATTGGGACAAATATAATAACTTAGAGAGCTGAGAAAAGCTTTTTGTAGTGCCAAGTAAGCTTTCATATGTATTGTTCCTTCAACAATACAATAGATCAGAAATATGAAAGCATTAATGTTAACATGTAATATACTTGCATTTGGTATGCATGTAACAATACTTCAATTTTTACCAATTAACTTAATCTACTTACATTTTGCTATGTCTATATATAGTAGTTACGTTATTTTATAAGCAATTTTTTCAGTGTTTGCTTCATTTAGTGCATGCACATATAGAGTATATAAAAATATTATAAGAAAACAATAAGTAAATAAATAAATTGAGTATTTAAATACAACATATGTTGATTTTCTCTTACCTTTTTTGAAGACTTGTTAGTGTGTCCAACATGAGCTGCGTCCCCGTCGCCTCCGTCTTCCCCCTGCCTGCCTCAACGTTCCTCCAAAACACACACACACACACATACATACATACATATGTATATACAAAGGGGCTTCCCGGCACCCGAACACATCCCTTTAGGCTCATCCCCCACACTCGTTGTTGTGGACGCCTACGTGGCGGATCATCCTCAAAGGACAACCTTCCTCCACACCCATTAGCCTTAGTTAGCTTTTCTAAGGAAATGTGACTGGAACGTAATAGAACTGGCTTGATTTTTGGTCCAGATTAATACACTTTGGTCGTTTTTTTCACGTGATACTCAATGAGACTTGTGTCACACCCTGGCTTTGCGGAAGCGTGGTTAATTTTGGTGTGACTTCTTAATACCATAGCTTAACCATAACAAAGCTATATGAAATAAACTCATGCAAGATCATCCATTTGATTAAGTTTTTAAAAACCAGAGTAACATACCGTTGTCTTAGAGACTTACAACATCATAACATAAAACATTGTCTTGAAGAACATAAACAGTAACATGAAATAAGCGCAGTTTAAGAGTTGTGACTTGTCCAGGAAAGAGTCACATTTCCTAAACTGAGATGACCTTGGAACCCTTATGCAGCGGGAAAACATAACATACCGTGCCAGATCTTTAATTTCCTGAAATACATGTAAGTTGAAAAATCAACAATAATGTTGAGCGAGTTCATGTGTAAGTGAGTATGTAAAACACTTGTAAGTATAAAAGTTCCCTGGTATGTAGCAGTGTAAGGAAAAAGAGATCACCAATGGTTTGCAAGGCCATTAGTATGTGTGAAGTGCAAGTAGGAAGACTCAAACCTAGCAGATTTCGCGTTGGGTACAAAGTCACTCCAAGGTCCGTTCTGTTGGGCCTCTCTGAGGTCCGTTCTGTTGGGCCTAGAGTTGGGCTCGCTACACCCAGATAGATCTACCGCTTACGTCCCTCGGTCCTACAATGAGGATTAATGGTCTCCAGTTTCTGCTTACCCACTCACATGATCTAAGTAGTAAACCTCCTTACGCTAACCATACCATGTATAAAGTACTTGTAATCAAAGTAACATGTATTTCACCCCCGCAGTTAAGAAAACTGAAAACAGTTAGAGAAAAGGGGGACATGAACTCACAGTGAAGCGTCTCTACCAAGTATCTCCTGCTCACGCAGCTGTGCGACGACCTACAGGTGCTAATTTCTATTAGACGGACGGCCGTGCCTTAGCTTTATAGTTTAAGTCTTTGGGAAATAGTTAGACAACTATTTCGTGTTTACATTCTGTATATACTTGGTAGTTAATCTCCTTCCCAAGGATGGGGGATTCAATACATGTGCGTTCAAATTATATCATTAAGTCTCAATTAATATATATATATTTCCAATTCCAAAATATAAGTATTTTTCTCAAAAATATTATATTTTCATTTCACATAATTTTTCTCCAATAATACGTTGTTAAAATACGCGTTCATAAATATTTTCGTAAGTGCGTAAGTTACGTTTTAACAATCGAGTGGTAATATACTTACCGGTGTAACTTATATATTTATGGTGAAAGCGTTCGTATTATTTTGGATTCGTTAACGTTCGTAAATATTATTTTTACTCTAAAAATAATATGTATTTTCTCAAAATAATCATAAACAGTGTGTGAAAATATATATTTATCACGTTAAATTTTGTGAAAATCCCACCTCCGAATATTTAGTAAATAAAGTCATGGCGAAATTCATATTTCGAAAACATGTCAAAAATAATTCTAACACTTGTAGTGTAAATAGTTCTAAGTGTTAGGTTGTTAGAAAAATTTCGCCAGAGTTTCCTCTGTAACTGGAGGTGGCCACGCTTTCAAGCGTATCATTTTCTTTAACAAATCAACTCAACAATTTTCTTTATTTGATCAGAACAACTTTTCTCACAACAATTAATCAACATATGTGTAAATTGCCAAAAATTTCATGAACTTGCAGTTTTCCCAAAACTGTGGTGTAAATCCCCTTAAATTTAGTAGATCTTCATATAAGGTAATTTGATCTTGTAAAAACCTCGTTTTTAGAGAAAATCCATCTTTACAACTTCCCGTCATCTTTTACAAAAACTGTTATTTTGTCGGATCTTTTCATTTCACAAGTGTTTACACACTTGTGGTTTATAAAAATCATTCTTGTTAGTGTAAGATCCATTTTTAGAAAGCATGATTTCTTTAACGCTTGGTCCTTTGAAAATACCACTTGCAGATACGTAGATCTGCTAGTTTTAAACACTATTCCACAAGTAAAACATTTTTACACAAGTTCATGTTTCATGTGTGGTAGAGTTTCACCTTTTAACCCTTGTTACTTCTAAAATAGCCTTATGTCATAATCCATGAACATGACTACACCGGGTTAAACGGTGATCCGAGCTACCACAACATAGATCGGGTCCAAATAATCATACATTTCAAATACTACATCATTTACACAACACATGAGTTTTTATCCAACACTTATAGCATTTTTAGTAGACTTTAAAGTATCATCTTGTAAGATTTCGAGTTTTAACCGTTACAAATCGTATTAACCACATTAGAATAGTTCAAGAAGGTGTTTTAAGCAACATACCACTAGCTCGAGGCTAGGGAAGAATCTTGACGAAAATGGCGTGGATAAAAGCTAGAGAAAGAGGTCCTTCAAACTCCGAGTGCACCAAGCCTCCTAATACGTGACCCTTGATGTTTGTGTAACCTTGGAATATGAAGATCGAACTCAAAAAAATTGATGGGTGGTTAGGGGGGTTCGGCCGAGAGCTCTAGAGAGGAGAGAGAGGAGAGTTGTGTTGTGTGAAATGATAAGTGTGTGTTATGTTGTGCAATTACATGAACTTATAGATAAATCATAATGTGTTTAACCAATGGTTAGTGTGTCTAGAAGATATTAAGCAAACAAGATTTTAATAATCTTGCAAGGACAAGTGTGTCCCCCCTTAGTTGGGGACGGTTAGGAGGGGGGGGGTCTTGGTCCGATTCCAACTAGATAGGTAAGTATTAGTTAGGTTAAACCAAGTTAGTTAAGTAGTTAACTTGGTTAGTTGCGTGTCATGCGTTACAATGGGTGTTAGGGTACTCAGGGACCCTAACTGGCTCAGAAAAAGATAAATAATGAAAATAACAATATTTTCACGTTCCGGGTATAGTCCGGTTGTTTGGTTGGATAGTAATCCGTTAAAGTGCTTAACAAAGCTTAAAGTGTCGTTAATACTCTTTTTAGTGACACGACTCATTCCTGACACTTTGGAAAGTGTCTAGTAATATTTTTCTCATGTTTTGGCACTTTATTAGTTAGCTAAAAGCTGAATTATTATGTAAAGTGCTGAATTTTGTACTTAGGGTACGTTTTAGGCACATCCAGTCATTGAAACTTATTCCTAGAGACGCAGTTCTACAACCCTTGTATCCCTACACTCACTACTAGTGTAGCAAAATATTTCTGGCTCATACAGGCCTTAGAGGCAGTGTTTGCCTGATGCTGGCTTTATCAGCATGTTCAATAGGTTATCCGTTATAGTGCTACTGTGCTTTTTGTGCATCATGTTTGTCACTAAGGTTCAGCATGTAAATAATGTAGTGACAGCAAGTAAAGTATGATGCAAGTAAGTGCATGTATCAGTATGCAAGTAGCAGTTTATTCACAAGTTCAAGCAAGCACAGTAATTAAGCAGCAATTAATTATTAATTAAGTCGTACGGATACCTGGTTTAGTGAGGGTTGTCACATTCTCCCCCCGTTAAATAAATTTCGTCCCGAAATTTAAGTTCTGCTTGTCGATGCAGGGTTCTTAGGAAAAAGGTGGGGGTATTTCTCTTTCATCCAGTCCTCACGTTCCCAGGTGTATTCAGGACCATGTCTGGCATTCCAACGAACTTTGACGAGCTTGACACTGCTCCGGCGGGTCTTGTTTACTTTCCAATCCGTAACCTCGACCGGTTCTTCAACTAAGTGGAGCGTGTTGTCAACATGAATCTCGTCGATGGGAATGGCAATGTCATCTTGAGTTGGACTTTTCTTCAGGTTGGATACATGAAATGTATCGTGAACAGAATGGAGTTCAGCAGGTAGGTCCAACTTGTATGCTACTAGTCCTATTCTTTCCAGGATTCTGAAGGGACCAATGTAGCGCGGATTTAACTTCCCACGCTTTCCGAAGCGTGCCACACCCTTCCAGGGTGAAACTTTCAATAACACCATTTCTCCAACTTGGAATTCCACATGTTTCCGGTTTGGATCCGCATAGGCCTTCTGTCTGTGGCGAGCTGCTTCGATGCGTTTAAGAATCTGCGCGATTTTGTCTGTCGTCTCTTGGACGATTTCGGGACCAGCAAGCTGCCTATCACCTGCGTCAGCCCAGCATAGGGGTGATCGGCACTTGCGTCCGTAAAGGGCTTCGAATGGCGCGACACCAATACTGGTGTGGTAGCTGTTGTTGTACGAAAATTCGACCAAAGGCAAATGCTTGTCCCAGCTACCGCCCAAATCCATAACACACGCTCTCAGCATGTCTTCCAAAGTCTGTATCGTTCGCTCGCTCTGACCGTCAGTTTGCGGATGAAACGCAGTGCTCAGATTCAATTGTGAGCCAAAGGCTTCTTGGAAGGATTGCCATATCCTTGACACAAACCTTCCGTCTCTATCAGAGATGATTGAGAGAGGTACTCCATGGCGCGCGACGATCTCTCTCATGTAAATTTCAGCCAATTTGCTCGTATTATCCTTCTCTCTAATAGGTAAGAAGTGTGCTGACTTCGTTAATCGATCCACTATCACCCAGATAGTGTCATGGCCTCTTGGCGTTCTTGGCAATTTTGTAATAAAATCCATGGAGATTTGTTCCCATTTCCACTTGGGAATCTCAGGTTGTTGCAGAAGTCCTGAAGGCTTCTGGTATTCCGCTTTAACCTTAGCGCACGTTAAACATTTGCTCACGTAAACAGCAACATCGCCTTTCATCCTAGGCCACCAATAATAATCTCTGAGATCCTGGTACATCTTATCCGCTCCTGGATGGATAGAGTACCGCGACTTGTGGGCTTCATCGAAAATAACTTTCCTTAAATCACCAAACAGAGGAACCCAAATCCTTTTCTCAAAACATAATGTTCCTTCTTCGTTTGGTACCAACAGCTTCTCCATCCCACGGAGATATTCTTCTTCAAGGTTTCCTTCCTGGAGAGCTTCCTTCTGCGCGGCACGAATGCGCAAGGAAAGATCGGTTCGTATAATCATCTCCAAAGCTCTAACCCTTATGGGCTTGATTCTCTCTTTATGACTTAGGGCATCGGCGACCACGTTTGCCTTCCCTGGATGGTACTTTATCTCGCAGTCGTAATCGTTCAGCAACTCAACCCATCGTCTTTGCCTCATATTCAACTCCTTCTGGTTGAATATATGCTGTAGGCTCTTGTGATCTGTAAAGATTGTACACTTCGTACCATAAAGGTAGTGTCTCCAGATCTTTAAAGCAAAAACCACTGCGCCGAGCTCCAAATCGTGTGTGGTATAGTTCTTTTCATGCACTTTCAACTGACGCGATGCGTAAGCAATAACCTTTTGGCGTTGCATCAACACACAACCCAATCCTTGACGCGATGCGTCGCAGTATACCACAAAATCATCAGTACCCTCTGGTAGAGCTAAGATTGGCGCGTTACAAAGCTTATCCTTCAATATCTGAAACGCTTCATCCTGTTTGATTCCCCAATCAAACTTCTTATCCTTCTGCGTGAGGAGCGTCAATGGTTGAGCGATCTTTGAAAAATTCTCAATGAATCTTCGATAATAGCCAGCCAAACCCAAGAATTGCCGAATCTCGGTTGGCGTCTTTGGCGTTTCCCAATCCTTGATCGCCTCGATCTTGGTTGGATCCACGTGGATTCCATCTCCATTTACCACGTGCCCAAGGAATTGCACCTCTCGTAGCCAAAACTCGCACTTAGAGAATTTGGCATACAACTGTTCCTTCTTCAGCAGCTCTAGAATGGCTCTAAGATGCTGCTCGTGTTCAGCCTTTGTCTTTGAATAAATTAAAATGTCATCGATAAATACAACCACGAACTTATCCAAGTACGGCTTGCAAACTCTATTCATTAGATCCATGAATACCGCCAGTGCGTTTGTCAAACCAAATGGCATAACGAGGAACTCGTAATGCCCATAACGAGTTCTGAAGGCTGTCTTCGGAATGCTTTCCTCTTGTATCCTTAACTGATGGTATCCAGATCGAAGATCGATCTTTGAATAAAAGCTTGAACCTTGAAGTTGGTCGAACAGATCATCAATTCTTGGCAGAGGATATCTATTCTTGATCGTCAGCTTGTTCAGCTCCCGGTAGTCGATGCACATACGAAAACTACCGTCCTTCTTTTTGACAAACAGGACCGGAGCTCCCCAAGGCGAGAAGCTTGGTCGGATAAAACCCTTGTCTAACAACTCTTGAAGTTGTGTCGACAGTTCCTGCATCTCAGACGGAGCAAGTCTGCACGGTGCCTTAGCCACAGGCGCGGCGCCTGGAACTAAATCGATGTGAAACTCTACTTGCCTCTGAGGTGGCAGTCCAGGCAAGTCTTCTGGGAAGACTTCTGGATACTCCCTCACGACAGGGATGTCTTCGATCTTTGGCTCAGCAGCCTTTTTATCCACAATGTGTGCCAGAAAAGCAATACATCCTTTCTGCAAACACTTCCTTGCTTTCAAGCAGCTGATAATCCTCAACGGCGTCTCACGCTTCTCTCCATGAACAACAATGGTCTCACCATCATCGGTTGGGATACGAACAACCTTTTCGTGACAAACTATCTCAGCTTTGTTGCCTGATAACCAATCCATTCCTACCACCATGTCGAAGCTTCCCAACTGGACTGGTAGTAGATCTAGAGCGAACTCACGCTCTCCCAATTCAATCACACAACCTCTGACAACTTCATTGGCTTCTACTAACTTCCCATTGGCCAATTCGATCGAGTAGGGAATATCTAACTTATTAGCAGCTAGACCAAGCATATTCTTAAATTCTAACGATACGAAGCTATAATCGGAACCAGTATCAAATAAAACGGATGCATAGCGTTGATTTACAGGGAACGTACCAGTAACGACATTGGGGTCCTGGCGCGCTTCCCTTGCTTCGATTTGAAACACTCTTCCACGGGCTTGGTTTAAGTCTGGGCAGTTCTTCTTAAAATGCCCGATATCACCGCAGTTAAAGCATCCAAGTCTTTGCCCGTTTCCACCAGCTTGATCATTCCTCTGATTACGATTCACGGCGCCCGCTTGGTTAGCATTGTTGCCTCGATTCTCGTTACCTCCATAGTTTCCTTGTGGGCGATTTCCATTTCCACCCCGATTGTAATTTCTGTTTCCGAATCCTCCCTGGCCTCCCTGACCAGCAGTGGCCCAACAAGTGTCCTTCGAGTGGCCACGTTTCCCACATGCTTCGCATACTTTTGGCCCGCAATGACCAGAATGGTGGCGCTGGCAGGTGTTGCATTTGGGCTGGGTGCCCATATACCCTTTTCCTTTCTTTCCCCTACCAGTTGTAACCTGAGCCGGCGTGTCTGACCCTCCTTTCTTAACCACCACACTGGCGCCCTGCTTGAAGTTCGAGAACTTCCTTTTGTTACCTCCTGATGACTCGACGTGAGTCTCTGCCTTCTTGGTCTTGATCTCGTCAAACTTGTTCAGGCGAATAGCCTCCTCAGTGAGAGCTACGCTCAAATCGATCGCCTCAGTAATGGTCGCAGGCTTGGATGAGGTTACCATGCTTATGATTTGAGGAGCTAGTCCCCAAATGAAACGTTCAATTCTCTTGAACTCAGGAGTGACCATGTAGGGTACCACATGCGATAAGTCATGGAACCTTTGAACGTATTCTGCTATCTTTGGACCGTCCATTTTCAAGTGCCAGAACTCGGTCTCCAATCGCTGGATTTCTGCACGGGAACAGTACTTTTTGCGCATAAGTTCCTTCAGTTCGGTCCAGGTCAGCGCGTAGGCAGCAGCTTCGCCAAGTGTCTGTACTTGCAGATTCCACCAAGAGAGGGCTCCATCCAAGAATAGCCCTGAGATATAGGTGACTTGCTGATCCAGTGCGCATTTGCTCATGCGAAGAACAGATTCGGTTTTCTCAGCCCAACGAACAAAGGCGACAGCACCTCCTGTGCCATCAAAGTTTACGGGCTTGCAGTCTAAGAACTGCTTGTAGGTGCACCCTGCACATACGTTGTAACATATGAACGGCATTAGCATCATCGCTACAGATATCCAATTAGGTCATGGTAGGTCTAAATGACTTGGTATTACCATGAGGTGGATTATTGTTGTTGCCAGTGTTGCCAGAGTTGCTTCCACTAGTCCCTCCTTGAGAGGCGGCGTATTGTGCAATGGCAGCAGCGATAATTTGCTGGAGTTCTGCCTCATTAGTAGGCATGTGTGTCTCACGTCTCGGCGGCATCTTCTAAAAGATGTGTTTACGTCGGTCAGGCCATGGTTATAATACATAAGTCAGGTCATAGTGTAGCGTATGTATATAACGATAGTAATAGTACATAACGTCTCATGTTATAATCATATCAATCACACAACATCCCATGTCACAAACATCAATCACACAACATCCCATGTCCTAAAATATAAATAAGCAATCAAGCGAATCAAATATTGTGAGAATACTGCGATTGCCATATATCGAGACCACATAGTAAGTGTATCAGTACATCCCTGTGTCATACAATCATCAATCAACTAGGGGCTACATCACCCCTGTCCAAAAACTATATCATGTCAGTGTCAAATACATCAAATACATGTCAACAAAAGTCAGGATCATAAAGTAGTCTCCAAAATGCTGTGCAGTCAAAAGCATTCGCCGTCTTCTCACCAACGTCTACCCAAACAGCACTGATGAGCTCTATACAGATGGCGGTGGAGGAGGGGGAAAGTGGGTGTAAAACAGACGACGTAACTGGAGCCAGTCCTCCTCCATGGCTCGCTGAGTACGAATGATAGAAGCAACCTGCTGCTCTAGTGTAAAGAGACGGGCAGCATAATCTGGAGGTAAGGGTCGAAATGGCTGCAGAGGAAAGTGTGTCTGACCATGGTACTGGCATGGTGGCAGCTGAGCTCTCTCAAGCTCCTGGATGCGCTGCGTGTGTGACTCGTGCTGGGCGATAAAAGACATCAAAACGTCCTCGATAGTATACCCCATGTGGAAAGAATGGTAGGGGTCAGTAGGTGGCATAGCAGAGTCTGGTGCCCAAAGGAACGGCTCACTGGTGGGATCAAAAGGTGCCACATGAAATGGAGCAACAGAGGGTGGAACAGATGACATCTGGGGCATGAAGGGGATAGACATCGGTACATGCCCAAAAGGATGGGCTGAAGAACCCTCTCCAGTCCTCGCTGGAGGTACAAACTGTGGAACCTGAAAAGAAGAATCAACATGTCGTGCATCAGGGATCTGAGGGGGAAAAGGTGGAACATCCTCATCAGCAGGTATCCAACCGTGCTGTGCATGCTCATCTGGTGGTTCCATGTGTGCCGCGAACAGTGCATGCTCGGGCTCTAGTGGGATGGGATCAGGTGGGGGAGCAACAAAAGGGTGAACAGGTGCAATGTGCTTAACAGGATGGTCAACAGGTATATCGACAACAGGTAGAGGAACAACAAGATCAACAACAACATGATCGCCCTCTATCAAAGGAACATCCACGGGGAGATCATCAACAGGTGGGTCTGCTATAACAGGCTCAATAGGGATGCCAGCATGTACGGGTTCATGCTCAAGTATGGGGTCTAGAGCGGCTGCCTGCTCAGGAGCGACGACAGGCTCGGGATCATCAAAAGCCATCTCGAAGTCAAACTCAGGGTCGATAGGGTCTACTGGGTCAGCTGGATCCTCCATGGGCTGATCCATAGGTATAAACTCGATATCACGATCCGGGTCGTATCCCGGGGGAAAGATAGGATCAGAATCCTCTATGTCATCATGGTCAAACGCAAAACTGGGAATAGGTGCAATAGAGGATGCCTGGTCAGGATCAGAATCATGCGTAAAGTGCTGTGCGCTCAATGTGTGAGAAGGTGCGGATGCCACAGACTCGAAGGAGTCTGGGACAGGAGAATGTGCAGGCGAATCCTCAGCGGGAACGTCAGCGATCATCAGAAGATCATCCGCAGGAAGAAGGGCCTCGCCCTGGATCTCATCCTCAAAGGGCTCATCCTCAAACAGGTCAATATCGTCATCAGCCTCGGCGTCAATAAGAAAATCATATGCTGGATAAACGGCTAAGGGTATAGGAGCCGGAATCTCTACTAGGGGTAGGTACTCAGCGGGAGGGTCATCTGCAGGCTCATCAGCACCATCGGGTAGTGCGAAGGGCTGGAAATCATCCTCGTCAGTACTGGTATAGTCAGATGTGTACACCTCGTGCTCGGAGGATGTGAGGTCATCCGATACGATAGGTATGGGTCCAGTGGTGTCCGAAATGCCAGTACCGGCTGTGTGACAACCGTCACTTTTCCGTACATTCCGTACACGAAATGAACAGTAATTTTTGCTTAAATGACTGTGCATGATCTGGTTTACCAGACAAATAAAATTCTGAATTCCATACAAGTGAATTCATGCATGATATATGCTACAAGAGTTACGTTATGATAGCGTTGCGTCAAAAATATTAGTAAACTCACCGGTAGGACACAATGTGTCAACAGAACTGTAGAAAGCAGTCAGACAATAAAAGTGGAGCCTAGGTGTAGGTCCAACGACAAGAATACATTAAAACCCAAGAGTACATACAAGGGTTTAATATATATACTATACGAAAGCAAAAATAAGCACTAAAAAGCACCCGAAACGCACTCTAAGTGCAGAATTTATATAATTCAGCAATAAATCAGCATTTAAACATAAGAATATTATGCAGAAATTACGTTTTATTATCCAGAATACTTCCCCAAGTGTTGGGAATTAAAAGGGATACAAAAAGGTACTTAAAGGGTACTAAAAAGTGTAATTTAGCACTTTAACGAATCGGTACCTAACCGAACAACCGGATATTACCCAGGACACCAAAATATTGCTAGAAGCAATGTTTTTATTTTTCTGAGCTAGTTAGGGTCCCCGAATACCCTAACCCACTTTATATTATATAACACATAATATTACACTAATCATATCATTAGATTGCAACTAGATAAGTAACCATCACCTTGCATCCCAACCAAACTAAACCCCCCTCCCAACAATCGGTTATGGGGTGTCCCCCACTCTTAGATCCTTTGAATTATTTATTGGGATTATGTTGGTGATTGTGAGACACATTACACAAGAGTTAAATGGAGAAAGTGGGTTATAAAGATGCACATGGGATTACCATATCCATTTCAACACTACTTCAAGCAAACTTCTTCCCTTCCTTCTTTCTTTGTTCGGCCGACCATACCACCATCATCAACATTCTATTTTTTTTATCATCTCCTACCATTTAAAGGGGTCTACAAAGGTGTCAAAGTGCAAACAACTAAGCTCGGTGCGTTCGGGAGTTGAAGGACCGCTCTCGTTTTCTTTTATCCACCACCTTTCTACACTCGAACTCCCCTAGCCTTGTGCTAGTGGTAAGCACTTAGATCCTTGTGTTTTACTTGTTGTTTAAGTGGTTAATAAGAGATTTAACGGGTAAAAATTATGAACACTAGAGATCAAAGTTTAAAGTCTTGTAAAGTATGATAAACTTGGTGGTTAAAAACTAAATAATAGTGTAAAACTTATGGAACTTGTTTTGTTATGGTTATTTATTGTTGTTGGATGCTAGTAGGGGAACGGATCGTCATCTAACCACGCTAGGTCATGTTCATGGAACATGAACTAGCACTATGTTTAGTGTAAAAATAACTAGATGACGAACCCTTTCACTCATAAACATGAACTTGTGTAAAAACGATTTTACTTGTAAAATAGAGTTTTAAACTAGTAGATCTAAAGATCTACAAGTGGTATTTTCAAAGAACCAAGTAAAATATACACAAGTCTTATTTTAAGCCGGATCTTACACAACTAAAAATATTTTTGAGAACCAAAAAGTGTGTAGACACTTGTGTAACGAAAGGATTTAACCAAGAAATATTTTCGTAAATACCGACTAGAAGTTGTAAAACTTCATATTCTTTAAAAATAAAGTTTTCGAGATAATGATTTTATTTTTAAAGATGGAAAGACTTACTAAATGTGCTAGTAAGTTACTACACATTTTTGTAAATATTCAAGTTCATGAAAGGGAGAAACTAGCGATTATTGTTGATAATGGTTATTGATGATTGTTGACAATTTAAAAGAAAATAAACACATGTTTTGAAAACATGGGAAACCTCCATTTTTAGGGGAAACTCTGTCAAAATTTTTATAAATTTTGACACTTAGAAAAATATAAGTTTTTGAGAAACTGATTCCCTAAAAATGTATTTAAAGTATTACCGAGGTTTCCCTAATTTTTGGTGATTAGAAATGAGGATTTCTTCAAAAATGAAAATGGATATAAATATGTATATTTTTGAGAGAAAAATATATATTATTTTATCACCAACTTTTGTGCTAAGTGTGTATAGTATGTGTTATACGTGCTAGTGTATTAAGACTTAAAAATACACTAAATACTCATGAGGAGTATAAACATAAAAAATACACATACAACATACAAGATACATAATTCGGGTGCAAAGTGCAAAACACGAGATACTTATATTAATTTTAGAGAAAATAATATAAGTAAGATACGTAGTTAAAAATATAGAATATTTTTAACACAAGAATATATACAAAAGAGAGTGACTGTACTTGTGCGACGCAAGTCTAGTGACTAACGTTAAGAAAACGCGTATAGGTTACGACGTTAATTAAGCAAATCCGGTGAAGTTTACGACGCAGGAACGCAAAGTCGTGAGTTCATGCTCCCCCTTTTCTCTAACTGTTTTTTTTGGTTTTATAACTCTCGGGGGTGAAATACATGTTACAAATATTATAATTTTTACAAAGGGTAAAAATACAAGAAGCACTCTTGGTGAGAACGAGAACCGAGTGCAATATGATTTGAGAATACGAGAAGCACTCGTGGTGAGTGCAATATGATGAGCTTTAAGAAAAGCCTAGATAATACTAGATCATGTGAGCTTAAACTAGATATTGAGATGCCATTAATACTTAATTATGGACGAGGGTTAGATCTAACGGGTACGGCCGAGCCCCACTCATGGTCCTTATGTGACCTCTTGAGTGCTTCGGTGTCCCAGTCGAGGGAAATCGACACAGTCGAGGTTAATCGACACAGTCAAGGGAAATTGACACAGTCGAGGTTAATCGACACAGTCGAGGGTAATCGACACAGTTAAAGGAGAAAATACTAATGCTCCCTATGTCCTCACATGCCTTAAGGGAGAAAACACTAATGCTCCCTATGTCCTCACATGCCTTGAAGGAGAATATACTAATGCTCCTTATGTCCTCACGTGCCTTAATGTCCTTGTATAAACAATCATTTAAAACGTGGGGTACACAAGAAAACTTGAATGATACTTGAGTACGTGGGGTACTCAAGAAAACGGGAATTATACTTGAGTACGTGGGGTACTCAAGAAAGACTTGAATTATACATGACAAATACTATGTTTTCATACAAAGTATAAAAACGTGAAATACAAAAACGCATGAACTCGCTCAACTTTATGTTGATGTTTTCCAAAATTACATGTATTTCAGGTGACAGGATGGATCTTGGGTGCAAGTGTCGTAACTAGAAGTAGACTACAAGTTTAGATGTCATCCACTTTTGTTGAATTGTAACATTGTCAAAGGTCGTATTTTGAAAACTTAAATAACAAGTGTTTGTAATACTCAAATTTTCATGAATGGATGAACATCGTTTTGATCATGTAGTTGTTTATTACGATTGAATGCAATGATAACAAGCTAGTCACACATCATACGCTTCCGCAAAAGACAGGGTGTGACAGTTTGGTATCAGAGCCTCGATTGTAGTGAACTAGGATTCTTTCTCGAGTCTAGACTACAATCACTAGAGTTCTCTCACGGAAACATTTTACAAAAAGGTTTTCATTGCATTCATGGAAGCGCCAAGATCCACAAGTCAGACACTTTTCAAAAAGTGACAAGGCAAGGACATTAGTGAGGAATACCTTTAAAATAAGGTGCCAATCAAAGCGTAGTCTACACGAGTTAGACTTGCTAAAAACAAAATGACCCCCAAAAAAACGAGAGTTATACGTAATATAATGCATTAAATTGCTTGATTATGCTAAGTAGCATATATGTTATTGATATACATACATACAAATAAGTGTACGGAATGATTATTGACGTGAATGAGATACTTTCGACTCTGACTCCTATTACTATACGTGACTCGCACGATGAAGCTACCGACCTCGCGTCCTTTGCGAAGCTCATGGCTGGGAGTGATTACCAAACAAGATGCTGAGCTTGCTTCCGTAGGAGATGGCTGCTCTTCCCTCTTGATCGTGAAGGTGCCTAACTACGGTGATGATGACGAGGCAGAGGCGGCAACCTTGAACGAATTCTCAATCAACGGGACGAGATCCCTGCGGCTTATGTGAAGCAAGATTGACGATATGCTTAACCAGAAAAGGGAGATGAAGTATTCATCTCGAAGGTGCCCCTCCAACTACTAGGAATTCTCTCTATTCCTATTCCATCTAATCATCGTGCCTATACGCGCGTAACGATAACGAATGTTAGCGCGTGGACCATCGCAAAGGTCCTTTCCATGACAAGAGGTATAAGGACAGTAGTGTCCCCTCTTTGATTGATCATCTGTTTGGACGAGAGAAAATTTGGGTAACTGT
Source organism: Helianthus tuberosus (assembly GCA_030545235.1). Classification (NCBI taxonomy): domain Eukaryota; kingdom Viridiplantae; phylum Streptophyta; class Magnoliopsida; order Asterales; family Asteraceae; genus Helianthus; species Helianthus tuberosus. Next base: position 103,580,641 of record CM060409.1, read on the forward strand.
GCAAGACAATTTATTATTACGGGGGCCCACGTAATAACGACTTGTAGTGCACAGGAATCCTGGTGGACTCTGTGGGCCGAGCTAATGAAAACCGTACAAAATTAATCTATAGGTGTACTCACCTTCATCTGGTAGAACAACACATAGATCAGTGCTTTAGCACGTCAGAAAGTAGGAAGCCTGTCTTAGTCTACTTCGTGACTGACACTTCTACCTGCATACGAGACGTTTGAGAAAACGATATTTAAGCAAGAGAGGTGGAATGACATTCAGGAAGAATCAGCGACGATACACTCTCTACCACCTCTACACAAACAACCCCATTAAAGGGGAAATATACGCACCAGTAAAGCGAAAGACCTAAGAAAACCAATGTAGCAGGAAATAACTAAAACTTGAATGACCAAGGCGATGTAGCCTCGAGTTCATTTCAAACAATAAGCCAAGTTGGCAAGCCTATGTGAAGGCTCAATAACTGTTTCCTCGCTCATACATTGATTATATATACATGTGAAATTGGGTGACTACATGATGGCTTATGGTGCTATGTATCTCATAGACAATTATGGAATATTGTCTAACCTACTTCATACCATTTTGGCAGAAGAGAATGCCGCCCAGGCGAGACACAAACACCAGTACGCTGCCAAGAACAGAAGCCGAGCTGCAAGAACGCATCTCACAGGCGATTGCTCGACATGAAGCCCTCCGCTATAAGCACAGCGATGGCACTACTGGAAATAACCCTCCGACTGGCTGCACCTATAAACAATTCCTGGACTGCAAGCCATTAAATTTTGATGGCACAGGAGGTGCCGTTGCATTTGTTCGTTGGGCAGAAAAGACTGACTCCATTCTAAGAATGAGTAACTGTTCGCCCCAACAGAGTGTTACCTATATCTCAGGGTTATTCATAGATGGCGCACTCTCCTGGTGGAACCTTCAGGTTCAAACCCTTGGTGCGGATGCTGCTTATGCACTAAGCTGGGACGAGCTCAAGGAAATGATGGGAAAGAAATACTGTTCTAGGGCTGAAATCCAGAAGATTGAGGTGGAGTTCTGGAACTTGAAAATGGACGGACCAAAGATTCCTGAATACGTCCAACGATTTCACGACTTGTCTAGGGTCGTCCCCTACTTATTCAAACCGGAATTCAAAAGGGTTGAACGATTCATTTGGGGACTTGCACCTCAGATCAGGAGCGTGGTTACTACCTCAAAGCCCTCAACCATTGCAGAGGCTATCGATATGAGTGTCACTCTTACTGAAGAAGCTCTACGTGTGGGAAAATTTTCGGAATCTGAGGATAACAAGAGAGAGACTCATGTGGAGTCATCAGGCAATAAGAAAAGGAAGTCTTCGAACCTAAAGGTGGGCACACGAGTCAGCTATGGAAGCTCTAAAGCAAACAAAAGAAAGAAAGTGAATCCACCACATGACAGGGAAACTGATGGAGCCACTAATAAGGCCGGTGGTAGAATATACTCGGGGACTAAACCGAAGTGCGGAGAATGCAATTTCCACCATGAAGGTCGATGTCCGAGGCCTAAGTGCGGAAAGTGTGGAAAAGAAGGGCACAACAAGGTTGCCTGTTGGGCAAAGGACCCAGATGGAAGAAATAAGAGAATACCGGGTTGCTACAGATATGGTGAAGCAGGGCACTTTAGGAAAGATTGCCCTAAGAAGAAACAAACAAGGAAGGGTTTTCACGATTGAAACTCGTGAAGCACGCCAGGATCCAGATGCGGTTACGGGTACGTTCCCTATTAACCAACCTAATGCATCTACTTTTAATTAATACTGGCACCAACTTTAACCTTGCATGCTTAGAACATAAGAAACTGCTTGGCCTAGTTTCGAGTAAAATAGACGCCCCGTATTCTTTAGAAATGGGCATATAGGAGGCTAGTTTAAACAGTCGAAGCGATTAAGGATTGTATTTAGGGACTCAGAAGGCCGGAACCTTCTGTTACCATTGACTCGCGAAGTCATAATATGAAAGGCAGCATGGATCGGAAATCCAAGTATACAGCTGAAGTCGTTCGATATAAGAAAATCAGACGCATCCCTCTTGCGGATGATGAAACCCAACTTTCCTGCAATAGGTGCAAGGATGTTAGACCCCACAAGGCGACAGATCTACGACACCCCTCATTGGTCGAAGAGGCATAGAAACGCCTCTGAGTAGACTGCAGAGCCTGAGAACATCCCCGTGATGAAAGAAGTCCCAGTAGCCTTTTCAGAAGACTTGCCAGGAACGCCTCTCTGTAGCGACGAGAGGAGTTCAGAATAAATCGCGTGCCAGGAGCAGCACCAGTGACGAATGACGCCATACCGACTAGCTTCACCAGCGAAGCATGAAGCTCTGATATAACTGCAAGAGCTGCTAGACAGAGGAAATTAAGGACGTAGCATCCTTAGTTAAGGAGACAAAGAGAAAGTTGGTAGTCTCCACTTTACATAAACTTCAGAAAATTGAGAATCAGAATCCTTTGCCAGGGACTGATGACACAAATGAGCCAATCGTAAGGTTCCAGTTACCACTCAAAGTTCAACTTGAGGACAAGAGGTCCTCCACTGTGAATACAAGAGGAAATATCCCTAAAACGACCTTTAGGACTGGCTTCGAGTATTACGAGATCCTTGTCGTATCATTTGGCTTGACACATGCATCGACAATATTCATGGACCTCATGAATCGAACGTGTGAGCCATACCTGGATAAGTCATATACTTATTGACTACATTCTTATATGGCCAACGACCAAGGAAGGTCGTGAGCAACAGCCGCAATTTACCTTGCAACTATCAGAGAAAGCACAGTTATGTGCAATGATGACGAAAAGCGGATTTCGAGTTCGCGAAGGGAGAACTTTAAGATACAGGGTGGATAAGAACGAAATTCACGCCAACCCTGCAACCAAGAGCTAAGGAGCTAGAGTTGCAATTATGTGACGTCTCTCGACAAGTCTCGATTGTACGTCGATGCAACGAGACCACGACATCGCACACGCGGCACATTGATTAAGGAATCATGAGAAAAGACCTTGAGATAGATACAGTAATTGCGCGCCGCAAACTGGACGTCATTACCTGAAAGAAAAACGCTGCACGACCTTTACTGATCACAAGGGTTGCAGCACACCGATGATCGTAAGAACTCGAATATAAACTGAGCTGCTGAACGATGCGGACTGTATGAACACAATACGTGCTTGTGTGATAAACTTTAATGAAAAGTCGGAACACTCACTTGCCCTTAGTGGAGTTTTCCTACAACGGTATCTATCACACCACCGTCTAAACCGCTTCGTGTAAAGCTTTAGACGGAACATAATGAGTAGATTCCCGTCATGTTGAACGGAGACCAGAAATAAACAATCAACTAGCCCGAGATGGCCCAGGAAAAACTAGAGTCAAGATCCTTCAGATATGTGATCATATCAGGACAGCCCGCAGAATACAGAAAAATTACGCCGATGAGCGACATAAGTCGAAAGAATTTGAGACAAGAAGTATGGCTTTGATGAGAGCCTCGCCTAGAGAAGGCGTAGTGTGATTTGGAAAACGAAAAGGTAGAAACCCCGGTGTAGGGATCAGAACCATTGCTCACAAGATGAAGCTCCCAGAAAAAGATCAGTAGTGATCGCGACACATTCATGTGTCTAGTCTGTAGAGGAGTCTGACTTAAGGAACAGTCGTTGTTCCCACAAATAAGATTCACGTCAATGACAAACGACAAGAATTACTATAGAAACCTGTTGAGGTTTTGGACCAAGAGTCCGTGATACTATAGAAACCTGTTGAGGTTTTGGACCAAGAGTCCGTGATACTATAGAAACCTGCTGAGGTTTTGGACCAAGAGTCCGTGATACTATAGAAACCTGTTGAGGTTATGGACCAAGAGTCCACAAGATACAGAAAAGTCATGATCGACTTATTTGAGTATGATAGAATTCATGACATGACCCAGAGATTTCATGGGAACATGAAGACAAATCATGAATCTAAGTGACCATATTGGTTTCACAACTCCCCTGTGACCGATGGCATCGCTTGAATTTCGGGACGAAATTCTTTTAACGGGGGGAGACTGTGACAACCGTCACTTTTCCGTACATTCCGTACACGAAATGAACAGTAATTTTTGCTTAAATGACTGTGCATGATCTGGTTTACCAGACAAATAAATTTCTGAATTCCATACAAGTGAATTCATGCATGATATATGCTACAAGAGTTACGTTATGATAGCGTTGCGTCAAAAATATTAGTAAACTCACCGGTAGGACACAATGTGTCCACAGAACTGTAGAAAGCAGTCAGACAATAAAAGTGGAGCCTAGGTGTAGGTCCAACGACAAGAATACATTAAAACCCAAGAGTACATACAAGGGTTTAATATATATACTATACGAAAGCAAAAATAAGCACTAAAAAGCACCCGAAATGCACTCTAAGTGCAGAATTTATATAATTCAGCAATAAATCAGCATTTAAACATAAGAATATTATGCAGAAATTACGTTTTATTATCCAGAATACTTCCCCAAGTGTTGGGAATTAAAAGGGATACAAAAAGGTACTTAAAGGGTACTAAAAAGTGTAATTTAGCACTTTAACGAATCGGTACCTAACCGAACAACCGGATATTACCCGGGACACCAAAATATTGCTAGAAGCAATGTTTTTATTTTTCTGAGCTAGTTAGGGTCCCCGAATACCCTAACCCACTTTATATTATATAACACATAATATTACACTAATCATATCATTAGATTGCAACTAGATAAGTAACCATCACCTTGCATCCCAACCAAACTAAACCCCCCCTCCCAACAATCGGTTATGGGGTGTCCCCCACTCTTAGATCCTTTGAATTATTTATTGGGATTATGTTGGTGATTGTGAGACACATTACACAAGAGTTAAATGGAGAAAGTGGGTTATAAAGATGCACATGGGATTACCATATCCATTTCAACACTACTTCAAGCAAACTTCTTCCCTTCCTTCTTTCTTTGTTCGGCCGACCATACCACCATCATCAACATTCTATTTTTTTTATCATCTCCTACCATTTAAAGGGGTCTACAAAGGTGTCAAAGTGCAAACAACTAAGCTCGGTGTGTTCGGGAGTTGAAGGACCGCTCTCGTTTTCTTTTATCCACCACCTTTCTACACTCGAACTCCCCTAGCCTTGTGCTAGTGGTAAGCACTTAGATCCTTGTGTTTTACTTGTTGTTTAAGTGGTTAATAAGAGATTTAACGGGTAAAAATTATGAACACTAGAGATCAAAGTTTAAAGTCTTGTAAAGTATGATAAACTTGGTGGTTAAAAACTAAATAATAGTGTAAAACTTATGGAACTTGTTTTGTTATGGTTATTTATTGTTGTTGGATGCTAGTAGGGGAACGGATCGTCATCTAACCACGCTAGGTCATGTTCATGGAACATGAACTAGCACTATGTTTAGTGTAAAAATAACTAGATGACGAACCCTTTCACTCATAAACATGAACTTGTGTAAAAACGATTTTACTTGTAAAATAGAGTTTTAAACTAGTAGATCTAAAGATCTACAAGTGGTATTTTCAAAGAACCAAGTAAAATATACACAAGTCTTATTTTAAGCCGGATCTTACACAACTAAAAATATTTTTGAGAACCAAAAAGTGTGTAGACACTTGTGTAACGAAAGGATTTAACCAAGAAATATTTTCGTAAATACCGACTAGAAGTTGTAAAACTTCATATTCTTTAAAAATAAAGTTTTCGAGATAATGATTTTATTTTTAAAGATGGAAAGACTTACTAAATGTGCTAGTAAGTTACTACACATTTTTGTAAATATTCAAGTTCATGAAAGGGAGAAACTAGCGATTATTGTTGATAATGGTTATTGATGATTGTTGACAATTTAAAAGAAAATAAACACATGTTTTTAAAACATGGGAAACCTCCATTTTTAGGGGAAACTCTGTCAAAATTTTTATAAATTTTGACACTTAGAAAAATATAAGTTTTTGAGAAACTTATTCCCTAAAAATGTATTTAAAGTATTACCGAGGTTTCCCTAATTTTTGGTGATTAGAAATGAGGATTTCTTCAAAAATGAAAATGGATATAAATATGTATATTTTTGAGAGAAAAATATATATTATTTTATCACCAACTTTTGTGCTAAGTGTGTATAGTATGTGTTATACGTGCTAGTGTATTAAGACTTAAAAATACACTAAATACTCATGAGGAGTATAAACATAAAAAATACACATACAACATACAAGATACATAATTCGGGTGCAAAGTGCAAAACACGAGATACTTATATTAATTTTAGAGAAAATAATATAAGTAAGATACGTAGTTAAAAATATAGAATATTTTTAACACAAGAATATATACAAAAGAGAGTGACTGTACTTGTGCGACGCAAGTCTAGTGACTAACGTTAAGAAAACGCGTATAGGTTACGACGTTAATTAAGCAAATCCGGTGAAGTTTACGACGCAAGAACGCAAAGTTGTGAGTTCATGCTCCCCCTTTTCTCTAACTGTTTTTTTGGTTTTATAACTCTCGGGGGTGAAATACATGTTACAAATATTATAATTTTTACAAAGGGTAAAAATACAAGAAGCACTCTTGGTGAGAACGAGAACCGAGTGCAATATGATTTGAGAATACGAGAAGCACTCGTGGTGAGTGCAATATGATGAGCTTTAAGAAAAGCCTAGAAAATACTAGATCATGTGAGCTTAAACTAGATATTGAGATGCCATTAATACTTAATTAGGGACGAGGGTTAGATCTAACGGGTACGGCCGAGCCCCACTCATGGTCCTTATGTGACCTCTTGAGTGCTTCGGTGTCCCAGTCGAGGGAAATCGACACAGTCGAGGTTAATCGACACAGTCGAGGGAAATCGACACAGTCAAGGGAAATTGACACAGTCGAGGTTAATCGACACAGTCGAGGGTAATCGACACAGTTAAAGGAGAAAATACTAATGCTCCCTATGTCCTCACATGCCTTAAGGGAGAAAACACTAATGCTCCCTATGTCCTCACATGCCTTGAAGGAGAATATACTAATGCTCCTTATGTCCTCACGTGCCTTAATGTCCTTGTATAAACAATCATTTAAAACATGGGGTACACAAGAAAACTTGAATGATACTTGAGTACGTGGGGTACTCAAGAAAACGGGAATTATACTTGAGTACGTGGGGTACTCAAGAAAGACTTGAATTATACATGACAAATACTATGTTTTCATACAAAGTATAAAAACGTGAAATACAAAAACGCATGAACTCGCTCAACTTTATGTTGATGTTTTCCAAAATTACATGTATTTCAGGTGACAGGATGGATCTTGGGCGCAAGTGTCGTAACTAGAAGTAGACTACAAGTTTAGATGTCATCCACTTTTGTTGAATTGTAACATTGTCAAAGGTCGTATTTTGAAAACTTAAATAACAAGTGTTTGTAATACTCAAATTTTCATGAATGGATGAACATCGTTTTGATCATGTAGTTGTTTATTACGATTGAATGCAATGATAACAAGCTAGTCACACATCATACGCTTCCGCAAAAGACAGGGTGTGACAGGCTGAATCCATAAGTCTGTAACATAAACACAAATATGCTCAAATAATCAGTCATACAATCAGATAATCACATAAGTCACCAAGTAAGATATCACATAATTCTCCTAGTCCCACTAGCCTCCCAGTCTCCTAGACTACTCTATCAACTACCTCGACCTCTCAGATCGAGCCTCGGTCTCCAATACCGAGCCTCAGCCTCCAAACTGAGCCTACTCTTCCTAGTCCAACTAGCCAACTATGTATAAAGTACTTGTAATCAAAGTAACATGTATTTCACCCCCGCAGTTAAGAAAACTGAAAACAGTTAGAGAAAAGGGGGACATGAACTCACAGTGAAGCGTCTCTACCAAGTATCTCCTGCTCACGCAGCTGTGCGACGACCTACAGGTGCTAATTTCTATTAGACGGACGGCCGTGCCTTAGCTTTATAGTTTAAGTCTTTGGGAAATAGTTAGACAACTATTTCGTGTTTACATTCTGTATATACTTGGTAGTTAATCTCCTTCCCAAGGATGGGGGATTCAATACATGTGCGTTCAAATTATATCATTAAGTCTCACTTAATATATATATATTTCCAATTCCAAAATATAAGTATTTTTCTCAAAAATATTATATTTTCATTTCACATAATTTTTCTCCAATAATACGTTGTTAAAATACGCGTTCATAAATATTTTCGTAAGTGCGTAAGTTACGTTTTAACAATCGAGTGGTAATATACTTACCGGTGTAACTTATATATTTATGGTGAAAGCGTTCGTATTATTTTGGATTCGTTAACGTTCGTAAATATTATTTTTACTCTAAAAATAATATGTATTTTCTCAAAATAATCATAAACAGTGTGTGAAAATATATATTTATCACGTTAAATTTTGTGAAAATCCCACCTCCGAATATTTAGTAAATAAAGTCATGGCGAAATTCATATTTCGAAAACATGTCAAAAATAATTCTAACACTTGTAGTGTAAATAGTTCTAAGTGTTAGGTTGTTAGAAAAATTTCGCCAGAGTTTCCTCTGTAACTGGAGGTGGCCACGCTTTCAAGCGTATCATTTTCTTTAACAAATCAACTCAACAATTTTCTTTATTTGATCAGAACAACTTTTCTCACAACAATTAATCAACATATGTGTAAATTGCCAAAAATTTCATGAACTTGCAGTTTTCCCAAAACTGTGGTGTAAATCCCCTTAAATTTAGTAGATCTTCATATAAGGTAATTTGATCTTGTAAAAACCTCGTTTTTAGAGAAAATCCATCTTTACAACTTCCCGTCATCTTTTACAAAAACTGTTATTTTGTCGGATCTTTTCATTTCACAAGTGTTTACACACTTGTGGTTTATAAAAATCATTCTTGTTAGTGTAAGATCCATTTTTAGAAAGCATGATTTCTTTAACGCTTGGTCCTTTGAAAATACCACTTGCAGATACGTAGATCTGCTAGTTTTAAACACTATTCCACAAGTAAAACATTTTTACACAAGTTCATGTTTCATGTGTGGTAGAGTTTCACCTTTTAACCCTTGTTACTTCTAAAATAGCCTTATGTCATAATCCATGAACATGACTACACCGGGTTAAACGGTGATCCGAGCTACCACAACATAGATCGGGTCCAAATAATCATACATTTCAAATACTACATCATTTACACAACACATGAGTTTTTATCCAACACTTATAGCATTTTTAGTAGACTTTAAAGTATCATCTTGTAAGATTTCGAGTTTTAACCGTTACAAATCGTATTAACCACATTAGAATAGTTCAAGAAGGTGTTTTAAGCAACATACCACTAGCTCGAGGCTAGGGAAGAATCTTGACGAAAATGGCGTGGATAAAAGCTAGAGAAAGAGGTCCTTCAAACTCCGAGTGCACCAAGCCTCCTAATACGTGACCCTTGATGTTTGTGTAACCTTGGAATATGAAGATCGAACTCAAAAAAATTGATGGGTGGTTAGGGGGGTTCGGCCGAGAGCTCTAGAGAGGAGAGAGAGGAGAGTTGTGTTGTGTGAAATGATAAGTGTGTGTTATGTTGTGCAATTACATGAACTTATAGATAAATCATAATGTGTTTAACCAATGGTTAGTGTGTCTAGAAGATATTAAGCAAACAAGATTTTAATAATCTTGCAAGGACAAGTGTCTCCCCCCTTAGTTGGGGACGGTTAGGAGGGGGGGTCTTGGTCCGATTCCAACTAGATAGGTAAGTATTAGTTAGGTTAAACCAAGTTAGTTAAGTAGTTAACTTGGTTAGTTGCGTGTCATGCGTTACAATGGGTGTTAGGGTACTCAGGGACCCTAACTGGCTCAGAAAAAGATAAATAATGAAAATAACAATATTTTCACGTTCCGGGTATAGTCCGGTTGTTTGGTTGGATAGTAATCCGTTAAAGTGCTTAACAAAGCTTAAAGTGTCGTTAATACTCTTTTTAGTGACACGACTCATTCCTGACACTTTGGAAAGTGTCTAGTAATATTTTTCTCATGTTTTGGCACTTTATTAGTTAGCTAAAAGCTGAATTATTATGTAAAGTGCTGAATTTTGTACTTAGGGTACGTTTTAGGCACATCCAGTCATTGAAACTTATTCCTAGAGACGCAGTTCTACAACCCTTGTATCCCTACACTCACTACTAGTGTAGCAAAATATTTCTGGCTCATACAGGCCTTAGAGGCAGTGTTTGCCTGATGCTGGCTTTATCAGCATGTTCAATAGGTTATCCGTTATAGTGCTACTGTGCTTTTTGTGCATCATGTTTGTCACTAAGGTTCAGCATGTAAATAATGTAGTGACAGCAAGTAAAGTATGATGCAAGTAAGTGCATGTATCAGTATGCAAGTAGCAGTTTATTCACAAGTTCAAGCAAGCACAGTAATTAAGCAGTAATTAATTATTAATTAAGTCGTACGGATACCTGGTTTAGTGAGGGTTGTCACAACTTGGACGTTATAGCTTCAGCTCATCGGGTTTGTTTCCTTTTTTTTGACCCATTACATGACCAAGCCCATTTGCCATAGATCGGTGTCTATAGACCGCCACCATCGTGGCGCGGAACCCATAACAATTTTGTACGTGTATTATATACAATATGTGTACAAAGTAGACCAAAATATACACACAGTTTGATCTCGACCCGAATTACAACACAACGTTCGTAGACTGCCGCAACAAAAGAAAAAAAAAGTTGACATTTAAATGATTCAAAACGATAACTCATCAAATGTAATTATCAATAGGTGTGATGAAAAAGAATAATTATAAATATAGATGTTTTGATATAGTTTAACTTTTTCTTTATGATAGATATAGTTTTAGCCAAAATAACTATGAAATTCCTAATATTTATATGTTAAACAGTTTCTATGCTGCAACTGAGTTTAAGTTGATAAATATTAAACTAATAATTTAAATCTAACCTTTTCTGGTAAAAATATATATATAACTTATCTTTTTTAGAACAAATATGAAAGATATTTATATTATATTGTAGATAACATATTTGTTTTCGTTTTCAAACTAACTCAAAAAGAAAAATTATGTGTTTATATCACTGTTTGCAAATTATACAATATTAATTAACATGAAATTTTGTTATCAAGGTGACAGAAACCTACCTCTTCTCGACTTAAATAGGTTTTCTGTATGATAATATGCAATTGACAGTGACTTCGAATTTTGCAGTGCCTTCATTATATATTTTGTTGATTTAGTGGATTAAATTAGTTAAGCACCCCACATCCAGAACAAAATTACCACATAAATCAAAGTTTGTGAATGCAGTTCTCAGATCATGTTCCATGTTAAATTAACTGCCATAAGTTATAATAAATTCATATATCATTTAACTTACCAGGTATATCAACATCAGATTTTGGCCTTTTGACCTCTCCTTTAAGTAACTTAACATGTTCATTCATGCATTTTGAATGACCAGTGGCCTATAGAATTCCTGTCCTATTCTGTGTACCAAAATCACAGTTCCAAACGTAGTATCACAAATCCTACAAATAAATTGATAAGTAAACTTCATTTGTTTCATCTTATTTATATTCGAATATACGTTTAAAATGGAATAGTCGTATATGCTAAAACCTCATAAACTTTTACTATATTGAGAATGTTATGATTATTTTAATTTTGTCCCTAAATTCATAGGTTTATTATCTAGCAATGTACAACAAAGCAAAGTTCCAAAGCCAAAGCCTTTTTAACTACAATACTACTAACTAAGCCTCCCAACAAACCAATCAATGATCTACAAAACCCACAAACAACTGGTAAAAAACAGCTAAAGTAAATCGAAATACCTTCTGGACCAAGAGCAGAGCGTTTATTGGGGTCGTTTAAAATGCTCAAACCATGCTTAAATACCGTATTGTTCCCGACGCAGATAGAAGAAACGAACGCCACTAAATTTAAAACCTTAGTAGCCGCCGGATGCATGACGACCATCACTAAACTTTCGTCATCCACCAAAGCGCCATTCATGGTTCTGGTAATCGACGCCCAAGCCAATCAACATCACCACTGCTAGGGTTCTGCATGATCAAAAAATGATTAACGTGAATGAGACGACAGAGAGGAACCAAATCAGGAGCCTATTGAGGAGCTAAGGGAGTACATACCTAATGAAATCGACGGTGACAGCTCAGAACCAACTTCCAGCGATGATGACATCGAGGTTGAAGAGGCTTCTGTCGTCTCATAAATCATGATAGCATTCTGCAGCTGAAGTGAAACCTCATGTTTTATCTTTCTATCAACTATATTTACAATTTTGTCTTCCAACTATATTTACAAACATATGCATGTGAACGTCAGCATGAAAACAATGTCATTTAAAACAAAAATCAGTAACCGTCTCGACATCATTCTGAGCCTAATATCAAAACAACATCATAAACGAATTGGTGGTTTAAATAAAACAAAAACCATAGATACCAGAACGAATTGGAAAGATTTTTTAATCAATCTGCCATAATTCAGCTCGGCTTGTGAACAACCCTAAATCAAACAACAAAAACATTTAATCAATTCCTTGATGAGGGAAATAAGAATCCTTGTTCTTCCTAATATTATTTAGATTTACATCAGGTTCATCATAGTAAGGCCTGCTCCAAAGAAGCTAACATAAAAACACTACACAATTTGTCTTTTTCAAGGTCCGGTTTCCTTTGAGCCGATTCATCATGTGCTTGAACTTTAAAATTAGGTAAGTACATAAAGAGGATTTTCAAACCGGTGGCAATCATGGACCAGAAACTAACAGAAGGAGGACGATTTGTTTGAAGGAAGGGTTTGCAACGCATGTGTGATATTAGCAAATCCAAATCAAATTCGCAATTCAACTAACCAATTAACTAACCATCAACATGAAATACAAACAAATCAACAGTTGAATCACAAAAACTCATTTAGATACCTTGAGTCGTTGGCAATCAGAGCTCAGAATATCTTCAACTTTTGAAATCAGGGCTCAAAGCCCAGCAAATAACTTGAAAGAACAACTCTCTTCAATCCTTTTGTCATGCCTAACTTGAAAACTAACCTCCTTCCTGAGACCAACATCAAGCCCAAAAGTCACCTACATTGCGTTTGCGGAAACCGCCACACAACGTGGTTTGGTAACACCAACAATTCCACTTCGACTACTGCGGATCAAAAACACGGACCGATTAGCCAACAATAATCAAATGCAAAATGACATTATTTACATGAAATCTAAATAAAATCACATATCTAAATTAAATAGGTTTATCAACACATAACCATTCCTATTAAAGCCATTATTTCCAGTTTTGTAGTAGATACCGTCCCAGTAGTAACTATCTTCTCTGCAATTGAAAAACAACTTTATGTTAAAAAATAATTAGATCATAAAAATCAAAATAATGAAGAAACCCAAGCAAAAAAAAAAAAAAAAAAAAAACTTAAAATGAAAGGATTAAATTCACAGATTATATCCTTTAAAAATCCTTCTTCACAGGTTATATCCTTTAAAAATCCTTCGTCCTTTTCTCCTCATTATCATGGTGTTCTGAACTCACCACCCCAAGTATAGGAGGAGATTTAACATCAACATAACCTGTGGAACATTTCCAGAATATAAGTGAACTATATCTTTATTGTCAGAAGATGACACCATATCAGATTTCACAGCGGCGACTGGTGATGCAAGAAAAGATGCAATGAATTACACATGGTGTGTGTGTGTTTATATTTACATCCTACATTTGAAACAAAAAGTGAGAGCTGAACAATCTATGATCTTAATTTTAATATTCTTGGTTCAGCTCCCTTCATTGAATAGTATTATATATGTGTGTGTGTGTGTGTGTAGAGAGAGAGAGAGAGAGATACCTGGTGCAGCTAAAATGATGATATCAGGTTCACATTGGTGATGTGGTTTCTTTCACAGATGCAACAACAACCTCAACCACACCATCGCCAGTAAATTCATTGTGTGATGAATCCTCCACATTCTGTTGGTCCCCAATCTCACATTAGACACGAAAACAAAACAAACTAAAAACCCTAAATGTTATTAGAAAGGAGAAGAATTTCATATAACCAAAATCACACAAAGGGTAATTTGCAGGTTGGAAATGTTGGTTGGAAAGTCTAATCTTTAGCTAATCACCTTGGTTTTCTTTCCAAATCATCTAATACCTCGAACTAATATCTATCACATTCCACATAAGCAAACGCTGTAACAACAGAAATAAATGAAATTCGTCTACCTTGTTTAAACATAACATCTATCATTGCAACCTTACCTCCTGAAAGAAACAACTGAACAAAGGATGTAAACTACACCACTACACAAAACAAAAACCTGCAAAATTAAACTCATGAACAGTTGAGTAATAGACATAATGAAAGCATGTTAAAATTAAATAGTTAACATACGCTACATCGATCCCAAAGGGCATATTAGTGAGGAATTCCTTGATCTAACACATGTAACTGGCTGTGAATGATACTATTGCTCTGGTTGCTCGATAGTCGAGGACAAATCATTAAAACTACAAAACGCAAGATGATACAGTCAAAAATTACTATTAAAGAAACATACTAATAAGATGTGAAAACTGAACCAAATTGTTAGTTAGAGTGTAGACCTGCGTATCACTATAAGGTTGCCATGAAACGAACCATGAGATCCTCCTGCAAATCAATAAATTAAAAGGGTTTTCAAAAGAGATCCAACAATATCAAACAAACCATGAGCATTCACAACGCAAACTTTTAAACTAAATGTGTTTAAAAAATATCGAAACACCAGATAAAGAGACGGAATCTATATCAAATATCAAAAGAGATGGAATCCATAACAATTGTCGCTATGTCACCAAAACAACAACAAACCTGCTTTAACCAAAGAAACATAAGATACATAACAAATAATAACAACAGCAAAAAAAAAATCCAAACATACCAAGCACAATCGAGGTTAAGAAGAACATCAATTGAGCAGCAACTAATGACGAATAACACCAGCAAACCTAATCATAAAAAAAATTAACAGCATCCTAAAGAAATCAAATCAATCATCGCAGCTCAAAGGAATACGTACCGAAAAAATACACACATGCTTTGGTCAGATGTTAATCAGAAGATATTAGCACGGCGACAGTCGCCGATGATGATTTTAGCGTAAAAACCCTAAAATCAATTCCTTAATAGGATAAAGTATCAACGATTAAACTGATGTATAAAAAACCCTAATAGTATCAATGATTTAACTGATGTATAAAAAACCCTAATAAATCAAAATGCAAACAAAACCTCAAATCTAAAAACCCTAAAATCGACGGAAACTGACCTTCCTGTTTGAAAAATATGAACCTAGTTTGAAAGAATGAACCTGGTAATTGGGGATTGAAGAAGAAGATGGGAGAAGGCAAAGAGGAGAGGCGGATAGATAAGATGGAGTGTATTAGGGTTTGGAAAGAAGATGGAGTCTGAACAATATAAAGGATCCGAGCTTGAATTTCCGGCCCGAATAAAAAACGGATCCCGCGTCATTTTTTTTGTTAAAATCATGATTGTAGAAGCAATTTGTGATTTCCCTCCTAAACTAAACACAATAACTTGCCACATCAGCCAAAATGGCCAAATACAAATGCCACCTAGCCCGAATCCATCTCATTTATATATATATATAGAAATGACTTTGACAAATTGACCATGATGTGGCATAGGTCTTTAGCCAGAGAATTGATTTTTAAGCGCCATTTCTCTCAATTATCATTCAATTCTCTATCAATTCATATACGCGCCTCCTTCCTCACAAGCCTCTTCCTTCCACAATACGATTCACAAACCCTAATTCATCAATCGGCGCGGCGCTCTTTTTCTCCCTAGGTTTCTTCCTCTGCCAGTTTGTTCTTCATTAATCGCCGCTCTTTTCCTCCCAGCAGTTCCTCCATAACAACGATTGTTACTCGAATTCATCTCGATTTGTTCTCCTATTCTGACGTTTGGCATCCAGGTAACAATCGTTGTATCATTTATTTTGAATATGCGATCTTAATTCCACGTTCTATTTGGAACCCTAAAATTGATGGTTCTTTGTTGAAGATTGGAGATCTCTCTTTGTTTCTAAATCGTAGTTTTCTTTGATGCTAGAGAAGATGGCTAAAACCCTCTTGGAATCGGTCAGTCATAACTAGAGTTCTTCATCGAATTCTAAGCAAAGAAACGCAGATCCTTATGTCCACCGTATCCTGACTCTTTTTTAGAATTAAATTCTACTAAATTAAGGTATGTTAATGCGATCTATCATCATCCTATATCTGATTCTCTCTTTTTTGCATTTGTTTATGTTTATATGAACATAGTTTGCAGAGTTATTGGTTCAATTAGGGTTTCATGCAATTGAAACTAATTGTGTTACATATTGATACGCCGAAAGATGATTTATTCTAATATTTGCTGATGTAAATTGTTTTTGAAACGTATTTGAAGTGATATGATTGAAGAACAACTTATTTTAGGTGACTGATATGATTGAGATGTTGGTTCGTATGTGACATAGAGGTGTTGGTGGATGTGAGACGAACACCAGCAATGGTAAGGTAACAAGTTCTCCATTTTATAAACTATATGGCTTTTTATAATCTATTTTTCTTTGTAATTAGCTCTGCTAATTGCGTACCATTACTTCTTTCCTATGTGTTTAATGGATTTATTCTTCTTTAGGACCTTTATAGTTGCCACACATACGAGGATCACCTAATATACTCTAGTATTGTGCTTCTTATGTCAAATTAATTAACTTTTAATATACTCCAGTGACTAGGTGACATATTAAAAAAATATTTGCGAGTTTGATCTTTTCATTATATAGTAAAAGTTAAAGGTCCTAAAACACTTGGATAATCAGCCCTTTATTCGAGATGGGTTAATCAGGCCAACTATCTTATTATTCATCAATGGCAAAGGTAGTTCTCTATTTTTTTTTTCTCAAAACAGTTATAATTAACGTTACTTCAGTCGAGTATTTATTATGTTTGTGGGGTTTTTTTGCAGAAGAAGAACCAGAATAACTACAACGTGAAGCAAATCAACAAAAGCAAAGAGAATGACGGTACTGTAATGGTGGATCTCAAAATTGGCATGAACCTGTGAAAGTTCCGCTAGAAAAGTCGTTAAATTCGTTCAATCTCTCAACGGTAATCTATTTGTTCATTAGTAATGAAGCCCAAACAATTTGGTTAGGAGAAATTGAGGTAAATGGAAAAATGTATATACTAGCAAACCTTAGGACAACTACTAACAAACTCTTAACAAATATTAAGCTGACGAATAATTATTTTCTAATATGTCACAATTTGTTGGCGATTATTTATGATTTTGATTTTTGGGTGTGTATATGTAGGTGTGAAATTATTGGAGAGAGTGGAGAATGATTGGATGAAAATCACAGTGGTTGGTAAAGTCGACCTGATCGAACTTTGTGAGAATGTTAAGGCAAAAGTAAAAAAGAATGTGGAATTGGTATCTCCGGCAAAAAAAAATGGTGGTGGGGACAAATAGGAGAACCAACGAAAACAACAAACTGTTGCCGCGAATGACGAGAGTACACACAAAAAAGTTAGTTCTTCTGCTAAGTTATGCCTCAATGGTGACCTACTTTTGACTAATTAGTTTGTATTGATAATTGTTGTGTGATTTTTCGATGAATCAGGTGATGACAACGGTGTTGAAGGTGCCATTATACTGACGGGGATGCATCAAGAAGATTCAAGATCTGGTCAGGAAGACCGATGGTAATTAACTATTTATGAATATCATGTTTTGAGTATTACGAGTGACCATCTTTTAACGTTGTTAATTACCGGCGTGAATGTTTACAGGGTTTGTGGAGATGTCGATTGATAAGAGCAATGATTTGGTGAGGATGATATGAGCCATGGACATGAAGTTATTGACGACAACTTTAAGGACAAAATGAATAGTGTGGTGGAAAGAAGGGGAAGGGTGAGGGGGAGGGGGAGGGGGAAGGGAAGGGAAGGAAAGTTGTGGTGGTGGTGGACCGATGGTGGCTGGGCATAACCATAGGATGGAGTATTTCACTGGTCAAGGTTAATACAGGTACCCACAGTATGTAAGTTGACCTGGTTTTGTCGTTTTTGGACTATGCATGAAGCTTTTCAACCAAGATATGAGAAGTTAGTGTTTCTTTGAATTCATAGTCAGATTTCTACTTTCAAGATTTTACTGGATAGGTGGCAATTTTAACTGTCATCTCTAACGGGTCAAACAAATAAAATAAAAAATATTTAGATAAAACCTTCTTCTGAACCAAGTTATTCAATAAGTTATATTATTATTGATTGCTTATAAAAATGGTTAAGCTTTTTGGGTCAACCAAACATGGTCTGGTTCGTTTCAACCTGTGCCAAAAAAATATAAAGTTTTCGGTGTTGAGTCGTTACTCAACCTCCCTATTTTGCCACCTCTATTGTTCAGTGTCGGATAATAATGCAATTATAACTACTTTTAGATTCTGACAAAGTATCACACATTTGTAAGCGAAATAAACTTAAGTTGATTATACGCACACATGAAGATTAGCATAGGGGCAGTTGATTACCCTTTTCTCTGCTAATAATTATTGTGGTAAGCATCCTTAGCTTTACATATTTTTGCTCCCTCTCTCTCTCTTTATATATACACACACACACACACCATATACATACTAGATGTTTATTGGGTTGATGCTAGGGGTGTTAATCGGGTCGGGTTAGTTGGGTTTTGAGGTTTCCAAAATGTAATCGAACACTGGCCCAAATAAGCTCGGTTCAATCGGTGCTCAGGTTTAACGAATTGGGTCAGTTGGTTACTTGGGTTGTTAAATTGGCTGCTAAAAAGTCTTCCGAAGTTTGGTTTAATCATGCTATGTAAATGGATTGATTACATATCACAATATTCAGCTTAATGTAAATAGATTGATTTTGTATTTGACTTTGGAAAATTAAATCAGATTTCAGTTTTGAATGTATAGTCGTGTCAAACTAGGGGTTTTTGGTTGTGGGTTTTAAGTTTTAACGGTGGTTAACTGATCATTAAGTCAGTTTTGTGCCACGGGTGGCCAGTTTTTTTATTACTATATGATGATTTAAGGTCAAACAACCAGTTACCGCAACACTAATTAAAAAAATGGCAGATGTTGGATATGATGTTATAAAACGAGAACTTGGAGATACGTACTATGCTATGTAACTATGTCATGGTTTATGTTCTATAAAGTTTAGTCACACATCTTTCTTCAAGTCAATTTTCTTACACCCGAAGCGAATATACCGGTACCGAAAACGAGGAAAATAGGTATTGTATTGTAGATTGCTGAAAGGATTGGAGTTGAGGTATGAAGCAAGGCGAACCGCTAATGAATTGACGAAATAACGTTTCTGTTGTAAGTTAGGTTTTCGGGTGTTGAATACAATTGTGTAGTGCCGTATTGTTTTATCATTTATGGTTATGGTATGATATGTCAGTGGTACGTGATCGAGCCTGGGTTGGCAAGTCGCACTATACAATGGTTATCATTCAAGGGGGCTGCAAAACTATCAATTTGGCCTTCTACATTTGACTGTAAGAATATTAGGCGGTAAGCTTTTTACTTCAGTTGAGAATGTTTTCCAACATTTTTTTTTGTTTGTTGGCAAGATCATTTCATTTTTTTAAATTGAATAATACTATGTTTGGCTTGCAGAGTCACTGTTTGATGCTTTCGCTCCTGCTTCCTTTTTTAAGTTTGTGATATTCTCAATCTTTGAGATGAGATATCTTCTTACTATTTGGAAGGCAAGTCGGTTTGTAAATAATGTAGAGGGTTAAGAAGCAATGAGACGTGAACTTTCACTTCTTTATAGCTGGTTCTGAATCCCAGAAAGCATTTGAAATAATGAGGTCAGAAGAAATGAAATAAAGAGATGATAATTTCGTCTTTAATGATCCCCAGAAGATTACACTGAAAGTGATGAGAAGCCAGAGCAGAATCCAAGAGATGATAATTTCGCCTTTAAGGATCCTGAGAACATTACAACCGAAAGTGATGAAAAAATCTAATTGCTTCATCCATTGAGTTAAAATCAAGTTTGCGCACATACATTTAATATCATGGTGGTATAAGATTAACCATTTTGGTAAAACTAGATTCTTGATGCATGAGGGATGATGATATTACATCTTGCACATTTTGCCATTGCATTCAGTCAAGTATCGTGGACTGGTCCTTATTCAATTGCCTTGGATACAAGCAATGCTTTGAACATGGAACAAGACTACAGGAGATAGCAATGATACGGGTGGTATTTTCTTCTATCTTATTTTTAGCAATTTTTTTTGAAGGAATATTAATACGTCAACTAATTTTAAAATAAAAAAGAAGTCTCAGACCAGTGTTGAAAGTGCCTTTTGTTCTTAACATGTCTGCCCACACCATATTGCCACGCATCATTAAAAAAAGGTTATTACAATTTACCAAAGTATATAATGTTGGTTACAAGTCTATTAAAGCAAAATAATGGAAAACGATTGTGTTTGCACAACGAAAAGAATGGTTGAGCATTGTACGTTTGGAATTAGAATAGCTAAACTTTGGTTTAAAGTGTTATGATCTGAATACTATATCCGCTCCAATGTTAAAGCCAACTTCTTATGATCTAATTACTCTCATTTAGAAACTGAGTAGCAAGATAAGGATGTTTACTTTCTAATATGGATCTAAAGTTAAAAAAATGTTATGAGTTTTATTATGGTTGTGTTTATTTTGGGCGTGCAGGATTAGTTATACCAAGACCAATATGGTGATCGGAATCGAATTGATTTGCTGCATAGGGAACATGACCGTAGCACCATGAATGTTGAAGAACATATAAAACTGAGGGTGTGAAGGAGCCAATGGCACACTTGAAAGAGGTAGCATATGACAGATGAAAAAAAATTCATCCATATGTTAGTGCACGAGATAGAGGAAGATAATATAATTTAGACAAAGATGACAACCTACAAATAAAGCAATAAATGTTGGTATATAAAGTGGAGTGAATATGCCACCCGGGTATTTGACTTCATTAGACCACAAACTGTAGCTTTTAAAACTAACGTGTATAAAATAATAATATTAATATCAATAGTGATAATGATGATATATTCTTTTATTAACCCGCGAAGTTCGTGGGTTCTTAAACTATGTTGTATGTAAAGAGATCTTCAATGACTTGTGAAATTTTTATGGTTATCATGTAGTTTCGTTATTTCACGTACTTTCTATGATATATGTTAATATTTGAATGTACCTGTAATAAATTATTTACGTAATAAAGTATAATTTTTTTGTTGTTTAGCCACCCGTGTATTACACGGGTACTTAGACTAGTTTACAAAATATACAAAATAATGCACATAAATTATTGCTTAATTTATTCCGCTAATAGACCCCCGCAGTCGAAGCAGTAGCCGGCCGAATGCAAAGACTGGACTTGAAGCGATTAAATAGAATACACGGTAAGCCTTTAGTGAATATGTCTGCATACTGGTACTCTGTAGGAACATGTAGAACACGAACTGCACCAAGACGAACTTTTTCGCGCACAAAATGAATATCAATTTCCACATGCTTGGTGCATTGGTGCTGAACCGGATTGTGAGACAAGTAAATAGCAGAAATGTTGTCACAGTAAATGATGGAGGCCTGTCTGACCGGTAAATGCAGTTCGAGGAGAAGATTACGAATCCAGGAGAGCTCAGCTGTGGTGTTGGCGACACCGCGATATTCCGCTTCAGCACTAGAGCGTGAAATAGTAGATTGACGCTTGGAAGACCAAGAGATTAAGTTGTCCCCAAGAAACACGCAATAACCAGATGTTGATCGTCTCGTATCTGGACAACCCCCCCCCCAAGTCAGCATCAGAGTACGCGGTCATTTGAACTGACTTGGAGGGGAGCAAATGTAACCCGTGATCAGCTGTGCCTTTAAGGTAGCGTAGAATACGTTTAAGGAATGCGAAGTGAGGCTCCCTTGGGGCATGCATAAACAAGCAGATCTGCTGAACTGCATACGAAATGTCCGGGCGGGTGAAAGTAAGGTATTGCAAAGCACCCGCAAGACTACGGTACAAGGTGCCATCAGGAAGGAGGTTGCCAGCTGAAGCACTAAGTTTTGAATTAATGTCAGTTGGCGTATGACAAGGTTTGCAGTTTTCCATCTTTGCCCTACTTAAGATGTCCTGTATATAAGAGCGCTGGGAAAGGAAGAGACCTTCATTCTGGTGTTGAACTTCAATACCCAAGAAATGGTGTAATCTGCCAAGATCAGTCATGGAAAATTCTTGTGACATAGCCTTGATAAAATGGTGTAAGAGACGATCACTAGAGGCAGTGAGGATGATATCATCCACATATAACAAGAGGTAGGCCATGTCGTTGCCCTGTTTATAAATAAATAGTGAACTGTCGGATGTAGATGTGTGAAACCCACACCGGAGAATATAAGTGGCAAACCGATGGTACCACGCCCTGGGCGCCTGCTTGAGCCCATATAAAGACTTCTTCAGCCTACACACATGCTTAGGGTTACATGCATCAACAAACCCGGGTGGTTGAAACATATATACTGTCTCGTTTAGATCCCAATGCAAAAAAAAAGCATTTTTGACATCCAACTGATGAATGGGCCAAGACCGAGAGATAGCCAGACTTAGAACGGTGCGGATGGTAGTAGGCTTGACAACGGGATTGAAAGTTTCGTCACAGTCTACACCAACCTGCTGTGACTTACCGTTAACCACGAGCCGAGCCTTGTAGCGTTCCAAGGTACCGTTAGCATGAAACTTATGGCGAAATAACCACATGCATTTAATAATGTGGGCGTCGGGAGGTCGAGGCACAAGATCCCATGTGTGATTTTCTATTAAAGCAGTGAATTCAGTTTTCATGGCATCGGACCAGTGTGGATCGGACTGGGCGTCAATGTGGGACTTAGGTAAAGGTGATATGGTTTCAACATTTAAATTAAAGGGTGCCTTTGGTTTAGAGGTACCGTCACGAGACCTGGTAATAATAATAACATTTACCTTGTGAGGAAATCAAGTTGAAATACGTAAATTTATAATGATTATGTGAGTAAATTTCTTTATTGACAATAAAAGTGAAAATTGTAATGTTACAGATTAAATATATTTTAATTATAACTTATATGATACAAACACCTAAAATCTTTCCAGGATTATTTTTTACCCTTTAAGGAAGCATATAAGTTTGTTTGGATGGTGGTAGTGGGTGGTGGCGGTGGGCGGCGGCGGCAGTTGGTGATAGTGGCGGCGGTAGAGGGTGGCGGCTGCGGGTGGTGGCGCCGACAACGATGGGTGGTGACGGCGGTGGTTGGCATGGTAGTGGTGTTAGTCGACGGTGGCATCAGTGGTCAGTGTCACACCCTGACTTTTGCGGAAGCGTATGCGTGTGACTTAATTGGTTCTCATTGCATTCGATTATAATAAACAACTATATGATCAAAATGATGTTCATCCATTCATAAAGTTCAAAACATTACAAACACCAGTCATTTAAGTTTCAAACAACACAACCTTTGATTAAGTTACAAACCAACAAAAGTGGATGACATCTAAACTTGAAATTTACATCCAGTAACGACACCAGCGCCCAAGATCCAACTTGTTTCCTGAAATACATGTAATTTTGAAAACATCAACAAAAGTTGAGTGAGTTCATGCGTTTTGTATGAGTACTGATAAGCTTGTAAACATTTGAGAGACTCCTTTGAAAATAGGTATGAAAAGCGTCTATGAACAGATCAATTAATGTTTTGCAAGGACATTAATGTATGTGAAGACATAGGGAGTAGTCATTATGAGTAGATTTTTGTCTTTGTCGAATCCCCTCGACTGTGTCGAATTCCCCTCGACTATGTCAAATTCACCTTGACTGTATCAAATCACCTTGATTATGTCAAATCCCGTTGACCATTGTCGAATCACCTCGACTGGGACACTAAAGCACTCTAAGTGGTCACATAAGGACAATGAGTGGGGCTCGGCCGTACCCGTTAGATCTAACCTTTGTCCATGATTCTTATGAGAGTTATTGGCATTTCAATTTCAGTCTATACTCACATGATCTAATAGTTCATTTCATAGCCAAATCATACCATTTGAACATTCGTAACATGTATTCCACCCCCGAGAGTTATAAATCCGAAAACAGTAAGAGAAAAGGGGGACATGAACTCACAAGTTTGCGTCCTGCTATCTCGTATGCTCAATGGTCCTTCTATGAGTCGTACAACTACCTACACACGTGCCATGTTTTATTAGATGTTTAGGTCGTGCAACGACTCTTTTGTCTTAGTTGTTCGTTAAGACTTGTTTTGGAAGTCTTGGTATGCTTTGAGTTACATCTTTGATGTACATTGTATAATTTCAAAGTATATAATTATTAGTTAAAATAATAATATTTTAACTTATATTATTTTCATCCACATATTTGGAATATTAATATATATATTTTGCCTTAGTTCATTTTGCAATTCTTTTCCTGGATATTTCCCAAGTATGGGTATAATTATCCTGGTGTATTTTGCCAAGTATTCGTGGTGTATTCCGGTGTGTATTCGTACGTACGAGAATACGTATTTTTGTTGTATTTATCAAGTATTCTTATACTTAGTTTTGTATTTATACCTTCCGGAATATTATTTAAAAATCACCAATTTACATTCTTAAAATATATATATTTTAAGAAAACTCTTATAGAAAATTATCTATAATTCTTCGTTGGCAAAAATAATTATATTTTCACATAAATCCCAAAAATAATATATTCTCAAGATTAACTTTGAAAATATTTATAAATCCATTTTTCACCCCAAAAATGATATATTCTAAATTTGTTTAAGAAAATATATTTTCTTCAAAATAATATATATCTTCTAATAATCCAAGAAAATATATATTCTTCCTTTACTCAAAAATAATATATTTTCTTCTTAACAAAAATATGATATATTTTTGTAACACTTGTAAAAATTATAATTTCCATTTCTTTGGCTTCCAAAATACCGTTTAACTTATTCGTCAAAATATATATATAATCTTAATTCTGGAATATATATGTGTAATTCATATTCCTTGTTCGGTTTGTCAAATTTTTGGGTATAGATTATATATTTGTTTTCTTGGAATTTTGGTAATATTTTGTATTATAATACTTGGTATTTTGGTAAGTTATATTATTTCAAGTCCTAAAATAATATAACTAAGACACATAATATACAAGTAATCATACAAATTGTGACATCTAAATATATATCCCTAAATATATACTTAGTCACTTTTATTTATCAAAAACAACCTCCAATATTTGTAATTTTTGTAACAAAAATCATGGCAAATTTTATATGAAAAACCATGGTTAAAATTTACTTATAAATGCTTGCTTAAAAATATTCCTTTCTAAGTGTTTAAATTCTACAAAAATTTTGCCATAGTTTCCCCTTAAAAATGGAGGTTTCCATGCTTTAAAAGCATATCATTTTCTTTAAAAATCATCACCAATCAACAACAAATTATTCAACACTTACCATATGCCAAAAATATGAAATTTACACTATGACATGAACTTGAAACTTTGTAAAAATTTGTAGTAACTTAGCATGTTATTTAGTAGGTTTAGTTACCCTTAAAAATGTGGTTTTTTGTTTGTAAATCACATTCTTCCAAAATTTGGTCATTTACAACTTGTAGGATGATTTTTCTAAAAATAATTCTTTTGTATTTTTCTTGTTACAAACATGATTCTAGCTTTGATTTAACACTAAAAATGTGATTAGTTTCTCTAAAATTTTTGTTTATGTAAATCTTGCAAATAAACTTGGTTTTTTTTTTCTTTTTTTGAGAAAGCTATCTTTGAAAACATCCATATGTAAGTCTTATATTATTTATCCATCATCATCTTACATAAAAACAACTTCATCTTTCAAGTTCATGTTTACATAAAGGATGATCACTTTGATTTCTTACAAGATTCATCCTTTCACTTGCTAGATCATGTGTTTAATCACAATCTAGCAAGTTTCTTATGATGATTAACCTCATAATCACAAGAAATCAACAATCAAGATATACATATACACTAAAACAACTTAGTTTCTCATGTTATTTAGCTTTATGTTCATGTTTATGCTTATGTTATCTTGAGATTCTTTAGATTAACATGATACATAACACTTTAACCACTAAAATCATGAGTAAAAATAGGATCAATGAAGCTTACTACTAGCTCTAAGGCTAGGGAAGATCAAGGTAGAAGATGCAGAAGAAATGTAGTGGATAAAAGCCCCTTGTGATGGTCCTTCAAGTTCCAATGCTTCCACACTTCTTAACTAAGCTCCTAGCACCTCTAAACCACCTTAGATTGTATGAAGATGAACTTGAAAGGAAGATGTATATAGAGAGAAGTGTGGCCATGAGTTGAGTGAGAGAAGAAGGAGATTTGTTGAAGTTGCAAATTGTTAGAATGATGTTGGTTATGATCTTGTGGTTTAAATAAACTTTTCTCCAACATTCTTATATCTAAAGGTTCTTATGTTGCAAAAATACTCAACAAATCCAATAAACAAATAAAAGAAAATCATGGTGGGTCCCCATGTTTCCTAACCGGTTATGAAGGGGGGGGGGGGTCTAGTTGAGATGAAATGGTAAGTTAAGGATTATAGTTAGAATTCAAGTATATTAGTTAGGGTTATGAGTGTTATATACTTATAGGATGTATTATGATGTTCGGTGACCGTAATTAGCTCGGAAATGTTAAAACAATGCTTCTAATGGAAATTTGGTGTTTCGGGTAGTGTCCGGTTGTTCGGTTGGTTACCGGTTCGTTAAGGTGCTAAATAGCGCAGTTTAGTGTGCTTTATGTTACCTTTTCTGACAGTTTTGATTCCCGAAACTTAGGAAAGTATTATGGACCATTAAACCACATTTCTGCATTATATTTTGTTGTTAAAATGCTGAAAATTGCTGAATTTGTTTATTTTCTGCAGAATTTTGTAGTTTTAGTGTGTTTCTGGTACTTTCCGGCACCTAAATCATCACTAGGAAGGCAGTTTTGTAATCCCTACTTTCCTACACACTATTCTAGTGTAACACTTGGTTCTGGGTCTCATTCTGTGTCTTAACATCATGTCTGTCAGAGTACTGAACTCCCGTCAGTACTTCTAGTTTGTCTGATAACTATGCTAACTTTGTGCTGTGCATTAAGTGAACCACACTGTGTTGCATGTAATAAAGATAAAAATCTTGCAATATGAAATGCCTTTATATGTATATGACAGTAATCAGAAATTCATTCGTCTTGTTAATTCAATCATGCACAGTCATTACTGTTCATTATTGTACGGAATACTTGGAAAATTGCCAGTTGTCACATTCTCCCCCTGTTAAAAGAATTTCGTCCCGAAATTCAAGCGGTGTCATTGGTTGTAGGGGAGTTATGAAACAGATATGAATACTTAAACTTGATTTATTCTTCATGCTCCCAATAATTTCTGGGCCATGACGTGAATTCCAACGAATTTTAACAAGTTTAATACGATTTCTCCGTGTTTTGTGGACTTCTAGTCCGTAACCTTAACATGTTCTTTAGTAAATTGGAGTTTGTCGTTGATGTGAATCTCATTTGCGGGAATAATGATTGTTTCTTGAGTCAGACTCTTCTAAAGACTAGACACGTGAAACGTGTCATGAACACTGCTAAGTTCTTCTGGAAGTTTCAGCTTACAAGCAACAGTTCCGATCCTTTCCAGGAACTCGAAAGGTCTAATATACTATGGGTTCAACCTCGCACGCTTCCCAAATCGTACCACGCCTTTCCAAGGCGAGACTTTCATTAAAACCATATCTTCAATCACAAATTCCAACGGTTTCCGCCGCTTGTCGGCGTAGATTCTCTATATACCACATGCTTGACTTGATGCGATCATGTATCTGAATGATCCTGTCTGTAATTTCCTGAACCAACCCGGGCCAGTAATTCGTGTATCTCCGGTCTTCGCCCAACACAAAGGGGACCGATACTTACGTTCATATAAAGCTTCACACGAGGCGGCCTATGTGACAACCGGTGATTTACGGCTCTTAATTATGTGATTAACAGGCGATTAATGTGATAATAAATAGTGTTTAAGACGTAGATTAACTCATTTAGGCCCTTGGAGTGCCCAGGAACGTTTATTCGGCTGTACAGTGCGCGTATGGTGATTTACGCAAAGATCCGGTGAATATTAAGCGACAACGAACTGATGCCGTACAAAATACTGACAACACCGACAAATATTAAATTTTTACGACATATTCTAGCTTCGTAATTAAATTTAAGCAATCGAAGTTGAAACCGGCTTGAAAAACGGATTAAAGACAGCAATGATGTAATTTTTCGCATTTATTACCGTTATCAACGCACGAACGCGACTACGACGGATACCGACACTATTTTACACGTTTAACTCTATAATATTATTTTACTAGGCTACAGTGATTTCGAGTTTTGGTAACGGGTCTCGTAGGAATTACGGGCCGCTTAAACACGGGGATTGAGCTTGTGGGCCCTGGGCCCAAGCCCAAAACCCACAAGCTAAACCTACAACTAAATCTTAGCAAAATCTTTACAAGATCTTTGTCTCAAATCCTTTGAAAATCTTATCAAAATCTAAACAAAATCTCTACAAGAGATTATGTCTCAAACGTTGAAACATCAATACTCTATAAGATCCATGCTTGATTTTATCTATATACTGCATACACACACATACAAAAAATCAAAGGAACCATCCTTATCATCTCTCTCTCTCTCTCTCGATGATACACAGACAACAACACAAAGCTCACATCAAATATGAAAACCCTTCATCTCTACAACACCATCTCTCAAATACACGCACACTTTCATTGCCAAACAACCCCTTCTCCTCAAAACATCTGACCGGCGTGACTGGCGGAGCTCCGACCGGAGCACGGCGGACCGGCGGTGGTTTTTCTCGGAGATCCGACACTCACAACCACACCGGTGAACCCTCGCACCCACCCCCTTCCTCTTCGAGCTGTGCGACGGCCGATCAAGCACACCCACCCACCCCCATGACCTTCGTCTCTTCTCCGATAAGACCACTGGTGGCGGTGGTGACTCTGGACTACGGGAACAGCCCTCACACATTTGATTTGGGAAGAGAGAGAGAGAGCAAAGTTAGAGAGAGAGGGTGGCGGCGGAGTGGTGGTATCACGGCAGCGCAGCGGCGCCGCCGATGCGGCGGCGGTGATGGAGCGACGCCGAAGTTCCGGTGAGCTTTTATAGTCTGTTGATTATTTATTTATTCATTTTTTTTCCTTTCCTTTTCATCTCCAAATGAAAACGTTTCGGGTTATGATTTGTTTGAAGATGACTATGATGATGGTTTTAATCGTGGGTGATGTTTGATGATAATTGTAGTGATGAAGGTGGAGGTGACCGATGGCAGTGGTAGTGGTTAGGTCGGTCCAACACAGGTCAACAGTTTAAGTTCAAGATACAGTTCAGATTTAAAGAATGGTTCAGGTTTCGCGGCGACTCGGTCCTGGTCAACCTCAGCTCCTGTTCAAGACTCGGTCAGACCCGAGTCAACTCGGGTCAACTCAGTCGGATACTCGGGTCAAATTCGAGTCAACTCGGTTAAACCGAGTCGACTGGGTCAACATTCAGCTTAACTCGGTTCGGGTCCAGGTCAAGCAGTCAACTCGGTCAACTCAGTTGACTCGGTCAACTCAGTCAAACCTTTCTGCAAATCGACACGAGGATTGGTAAAGCTTTTTTTTGTGACGCGAACATTAATTATATGATTTTTATTAATTTCGTCATACGAACTCGAACCGATTCGGATTAGTGTTTAGTTTACCTTTTGTCGTTTTACGGAAATTACTTATATTGATGATCGAATATTGGTTGAATTTTGAAAAATAACGACACCTTAGTTGTCGGGGCCGTCCAAAAACAGAGGAAATTCTGCCCGTTTTTCGAGAAAATCCGTAAAAATTAACGTGTTTTATTAGAAAACGAAACCTTCCGGATTCAAACGATTTTATAAACATAGATACAAACGCGTATTTGATTTGACGACGCCTTTTAACCTACACAAAATAAACCGATAACTTTTCGATGAACATGTTTACTAAATAACGGAATTCGGTATTCTTTTATAAATTAAATGTAACTATTTATGTTTGGTTTAAACATCGAAACTCGGAAACGCTTTTATAAAAATAAATAAATATAATTATATATTTATTTCGAACATCAAACAAAACGACGATTCTTTTATAAACTTAAATATAGTTTATATGTTATTTCAAATACCGTACCACACGAATTCCTTCACAAAAATAGATATAACTTATTTATTTATTTCAAACATTCAACAACTCGATGATACTTCTATAAAATAAATATAACTTTTTATATTTATTTCAAATGCCGAAACGGCATGTACATATGTTTTGGCAAATATATACAAGACGCAATATATATAATACAAGTTTATTATATATTACTTTCATACGAATATTCCTATATACACAAACAATTTCTCGAGACGACAAGCGACCTTAACAATATATTTATATGTTTTGATATAAATATTTATTTATTTCTAATATCTCGAGAATCAAGTCTTTTCAAGGCTTATTGGTTATTATCGACAATAAATGATACTTATCAAATATGACCTAATCTTTTCCGATAAGTTAACTACTTACCGTTGAATCGTTCAACTAACGATTCGGTAGAGCTCGGTGACACGTAGTTTAATTACTGCGTTTATTTAGAAACTTATAAGATATTCCATGTTAGGAATATTGTAGAATGCACGCTAGCAAGTCTCGTCTTGGAAACGACATCACAAAGTCGTAATTAGCTAGCTTTGCACAAGACAATTCTGGTGAGTTCATAACCCCACCTTTTTACGGTTTTATATTTTTATAAATGTTTTCGGGGTGGAAAGACATGCACGTTTTGCAGAAAACACACAAAGTTCTCGATGAACAAAGACTGCATATTTTAGACAAAGCACGTTTTGGAAGAACATACAAAGTTTTTGAACGAACAAAAACTCATATTTCTAAATCATGTTACGAATGGATTTCGAGGAACTCAAATGGTTTACGAATGGATCATACTAAATATACCGGTTTTTACAAAACAAATGCATATTATCGAAATGTGAATGATTTTCATGACTAGGGATGGGATCGTCTGGTGATAATATTGGGATTGGGTTGGTCTGAGAGACTGGAGAGTTAGTCTGAGAGACTAGCTGGGTAATTCAGTCTGAGAGACTGGGGAGTTGGTCTGAGAGACTGGGGAGTTAGTCTGAGAGACTAGCTGGGTAATTCAGTCTGAGTGACTGGGGAGTTGGTCTGAGAGACTGGGGAGTTGGTCTGAGAGACTGGGGAGTTAGTCTGAGAGACTAGGTGGGTAATTCAGTCTGAGAGACTGGGGAGTTGGTCTGAGAGACTGGGGAGTTAGTCTGAGAGACTAGCTGGGTAATTCAGTCTGAGAGACTGGGGAGTTGGTCTGAGAGACTGGGAAGTTAGTCTGAGAGACTAGCTGGGTAATTCAGTGTGAGAGACTGGGGTGAAATACATGTTACAAAGGGATACTTACAATACTATTGGTATGATTAGCCTAGGAAAGAACCATAGATCATGTGATAGGGTAGGCGGATACTTGGGACCATTAATCCTCGTATCAGGACCGAGGGGCATGAGTGATAGATCTATTTGGGTGTAGCGAGCCCACACCCATGAGGCCGGGGCAGCCCATAGTGGTGACTATGTCTTCCAGCCGGAAGCCCGGTACAACTTTGCTAGGTTTGAGTCTTCCTACACCGTCACACATATCAGTGGCCTTGCAAACCATTGGTGATCTTTTCCTTGTTTGCAATCATACCGGGACTTTCATACATACAATGAATACAAAGGTTTTATACAAATTCAAAGCATAGGATTATGCGGGCATGGAGTCAAAGTCAGGGTGGGCATTGACGGTATACGAACATTACAAATACGAGAGTTTACAAATACATGGTTTTACGAACATTATGCGTTACAAATACAAAGTTTCCATATAACTTGGCAAGAAAATGATTTCTAAATTCGTTTTCTCAATAACATTTCATAAACCGGTTATTCAAAAAGATTTATTTTAAATCTTTTACATACAAACTATGAACTCGCTCAACTTTATGTTGATTTTTCGCATGTTTCTTTCTCAGGTTGTATTTCTAAGACAAGGCACGGTTGGAATAGGAGAACCATTGGGGATTCGAGTACTTAGCGGGCGTTTAATTTCTAGAAGTCTTAGCTTATTTGCTTCCGCTGTGCAATGAAGATACCAGTCCAGTCACATCAGCTCTAATAATTTCGGGGTGTGACAGATTGGTATCAGAGCTATAGGTTACAGCGAATTAGGTTTTTATTGTGATACCTAGGCTCTAACCTCACTTTTCTCTGGGACTTAGACAATTAAGACCTTGAATACATACAGAACGCCTAGTACTCGAATATGGTCTCCAACCGTTGCCGAAAAACAAACAGTCAAAATTTTGTTTTCAAACATACGCTATTGTGGTGTTTCATACACGGTGCATAAAATAATTACATACAGTACACAAAACTCTGAGAGTTTAGGAAACATGCATTTAAGACCTTCAGAAACTTATGTTGAAGTTCATTAAAGGTCATCACGTAGAAACCGCGAGCATTAACTCGGGCACACACTATTATCCATATTGTCTATGATATTTTAACTTCCCGAGCAGGCAACCTACGCATAACGAAACACTAGTGCACGAGAATACATGGAACTCAAATTTTACGTCAACGGATATCGGAGTACATCACATTCTACGCGGAACGAAACGCTAGCGCACAGGTATACGTGAAACTTAAGCTATACATCAACAGAGGCTGAAGTACGACACATACGACTATCGAGGCGAGGCCTTTGAAAAGACACGATGGCGTAATTCAACGACAATGCTAATCTTATCAGCAGGAGAACTATCGATAAGGAAGCGGCGGTTTGGCACGCGGTCCTGCAACGACACGAATCACGCCAAGGAGAAGACGTATGTCTCCGCATTCCCCCTATTTCAGTTAACGACAAATACGCTATATTCGACATTCCATGGTAATGTCAACTAACAACCGGTCATCACATCAAACCCCAGGTAGAGTCCTTAAATTTCTTTTATTGAAATTTCGACTTTTACATTTACTGAGTAGATTTTCGTATCTCTACTCCTCTTAAAGGTCATTGTGTCATGATCATTTCTTTCAGTATAGCGAATATTCATTTGCTTCATTTCTTGAAAATTCATATGTTACGCATGCATCATTTGTTGCGCATGTGGTTTCGTTCCGAATAAGCGTTTCATCAAAGTTCATATTGATTCGCTAAACCTAATTATTGATTTGTGATTCGAATGACTCGCATTATTGTAATTGTTGGCTCCTTTGTTATCAAGTCACCACAGTTTCTTGAAAATTCTCTTCTTTTCAAGTTACATACATGGTTTTTCGTTGTGACCATGCCGAAAGTTTTCTTGTTGATACATGTACTTATTGTCGGCTTGCGCCGAAATCAAATTCAATTGTTTGAACCTGTTCATTACACATATTCAATTCAAAGCATCATATGATGTATTGGGAGCATCATATTCAAATCAATTTTTAACGAGCACTTCATTTGTTTCGAGTCGTAGTAAACTTGTTTGGCATTCGACTCCATTAAATTGTTTGTTGATTTCGACACCACGTGGTGGTGTTTTCATTAATTCGAAGCTTGCGCTCAACTCGTTTACGCATCTCATGCACGGATTTAATTATTTATTTATCGACTTGCTTTAAATCCGCTTTGATTTATCATATTACAGCAGTCTTAACACAATCGTGTGTTAAGGCAATGGTACACAAATTCATTCTATATTCCGGTGTACCTACTAACGGTTCTTTCATTATCGATCGAATGTTTTGCGATATCCATTTGTGACAACTGGCACAAAACCGGTAACTTCCGTACACTTTAATTATTATTTAATGACTGCAATTATGTGCTTAAATGGCAACATTGACTGATTAGATGCTAAGCAAGTGAATTCATGCACGTTGTATACTACAAAATATTGCTTCATGCAATCGAGAGCGCTGCGTCAGAAATATTAGTAAACTCACCGGTAAGACACACTGTGTCAACGGAACTGCAGAAAGCAGTCAGACATTAGAATTGAGGCCTAGGTGTAGGTCCTACGACAAAGGTACATTAAAACCCAAGAGTACATATAAGGGTTTAATTTATGGTCGTTGCGAAAGCTAAAGCACGCACTAAAAGGCACCCGAAACACACTTTAAGTGCAGAACTTTATTAAATTCAGCACAATTCAGCTTTTAACAACATAAATATTGTGCGGAGATGTCATTTTATCATCCAGAATATTTCCCTAAGTGACGGGAATTCTTTGTGTCACTAAAAATAACACTAACGACACTTTAAATGCTTATTAAGCACTTTAACGAATCGGTATCTAACCGAACAACCGAACAATTTGATTCGATACCGATTTCAAGCTTTAGATCACTTTCTGGAAGGTTATACGCAAACTGGTGCTTAAACGCAATCAGTTTAACGCGACGTACACTCCAGAACTGTGACGTAAGCCAAATATACCCTAAATATCCCTTTCATAACTTAGAAATAAGTTTCGAAGGATTCGGTATGGCGAAAACATGTTTATTTGAACTAAAGAACTAATTACGACAAAACTGCGAAACGAACGTTAGCGGCCGCCCGGATAATATTTAATCCCACAAATATTCTGTTATGATTAAAATTTTATTTTAATCAGGTTCGTGTTGAAAAATAAATTAAAACGCTTAAAAACGTTATTTTTCAAGTTTAAGCGCGTACCGTGTGTTCCTACGCGACACAATGCTTACACTGCAAAACGCAGACAACGCAGCAAACCCAGGAATATGCCAGGAATATACCAGGAATATACCAGGAATATGCTAGGAATATGCCAGGAATATGCCAGGAATATGCCAGGAATATACCAGGAATATGCCAGGAATATGCCAGGAATATGCCAGGAATATGCCAGGAATATGCCAGGAATATGCTATATGGAAGGTCTATAAATACCACCATTTCATCACTCCATCTTCACTTCCCTCTCTCCCTCCCTTGTCCTCGGCCCAACTAAGCACCACCGCCACCCTCATTTTCCAACTCATCCATCCATTCCAAGGTGATATTGAGGAGTAAGAAGGCCACTAACGAAGCTCGGTGCAAGCGGATCTTGAAGGACCTTCTTCATTTGCTTTTATCCACCTCTTTTGTCCTCTTGAACTCCCCTAGCCTTGTGCTAGTAGTAAGTGCTTCTAAACATCTTCTTGTTCTCGTTTATGATGGTTAATAGATGATTTAATGGCTAAAAACCATAAACACTAAAGATCACCAACTAAAAGTCTTGTAAAATGATGAACTTAATGGATAAAAGGAAAGTAATGGTGTAAAACTTGTTAAACTTGTTTTGTGATGATTATTTTGTGTTGTTTAATGCTAGTAGTAGTTCGGGTCGTCATCTAACCCGGCTAGGTTATGTTCATAGAGCATGGACTAGTGTATGTTAAAGTATAAAAAGGGCAAGATGATGAACACTACTACATAATAACATGAACTTGCGTAAAAGGAATTTTTCTTGTAAAATGAAGTTCTAAACTAGTAGATCTAAAGATCTACAAGTGGTATTTTCGAAAAACCAACTGTAAGACGAAACCATGTTTTAAAACCGGATCTTTCATGAAATAGAGGTGTTTTTGTGAACAAACAAGTGTGTGGACACTAGTGTAACAAAAGTTTTAACAAAGAAATAATTTTCGCAAAAACCGACTAGAAGTTGTAAAACTTCATATTCTTTAAAAATAAGATTTCCAAGAAACCGACTTTATTTTTAGAGATGGAAAAACCTACTAAATGTGTTGAAGAGTTACTACATAATTTTACACAACTTGCAAGTTCATGTGTATGCGATTTGTGTTTATTTTGACTAGTTTGATATTTGAAGATGGTATTTTGATGATGGAAAAATTGATTGGTTGAATTTTAAAAGAAAATGATACGCTAGTAAGCGTGGCCACCTCCAGTTACAGAGGAAACTCTGGCGAAATTTTTCCAGAAAATAACACTTACAATATTTTTGGTGACAAGTGTTATGAATATATTTTTGACTTGTTTTCCAAACAAACTTCGCCATGATTTTTATTACAAAATTTCCAAACATCGGAGGTGGATTTTCATAAAAAAAAACTTGTTAAATATATATTTAGAATATATATTTATCGCTGGTGTGATTATGTGATTATTTTGTGAACTAGGTATATATTATTTTTAGAGTAAAAATAATATGACTTGGAGATACTCGTAACGAGTAAAAATACAAAAATACACATACAACATACAAGATACATAATTCGGGTGCAAAGTGCAAAATACAAAAAGCTTATATTTATTTTGAGAAAATAATATAAGTAAGATACTTAGTTAAAAATATAAAATATTTCTAACACAAGAAAATATACACAAAAGAGAGTGACTGTACTTGTGCGACGCAAGTCTAGTGACTAACGTTAAGAAAACGCGTATAGGTTACGACGTTAATTAAGCAAATCCGGTGAAGTTTACGACGCAAGGAACGCAAAGTTGTGAGTTCATGCTCCCCCTTTTCTCTTAGCTGTTTTCAGTTTTATAACTTCGGGGGTGAAATACATGTTACAAATAGTTCAATATTTACAAAATGGTATGATATGTACTAAAACGAGAAGTACTCTTGGCGACAACTAGTGCCAAGAATTGATACGAGAAATCGTGTCACGAATAGGGTAACATAAGCACCATTAATCGTGTACATACTTAGACCGCAGAACAAAAGGTTAGATCTAATGGGTTTCAGGGCAGCCCCACTCTTGGTGACAACTAGAACCAAGTAGTGTTTTTGTGTCTCAGTCGTGAATCGACTATAGAAAAATGCCTATGGTTTGGTGACTTCCTATGTCGTGTCACATGTTAATGGCTTTGCAACCCATTAACACTTGATACATATGGAAATACTTGATTTATACTTGAATACGTGATTTAACAAATACATACCATGATTTTTATACAAAGTATACAAGCGTTAAAAACGAAAACTGCATGAATTCACACCAACTTTATGTTGACGTTTTTCCAAAACTCACATGTATTTCAGGTAACTAGGTTGGATGTGCGCGCGGTCTCGCTTATGCTTGTGGATGTCGCTTGTGTTTATCTTTAAATAAAGTTGTAAACTTTTCAAGACAATGTTTTATGCGACTTAGCGATGTAAACGCTAAACTTATGTTTTCAAATTATGGTATTTGATGTTTTCACGAGCATATAGCATGTTTACCTTTCGTATGCAATGAGAACCTTTCATGATCACACCTCGTGCTTCCGCCGCAGAAAGGGGTGTGACACCATTGCTTCTTCATCTTCGATCGAAAACATTTTTTCATTGATGTTTCATTTTTCAATCGAAAAATCCTATGACGTTAGAAACAAATTTTCATATTTACTTCATTGTGCTTTCATTTGATATAAAAAACGGTGAATTTGTTTGATCACCGCTATCATTGAATTATCTAAATCACTACGACACCTTGTGGTGTCAGTACAAACTTGTAGCTTGAGCTAATCATGAATGAGCGTTTCATGCAAAACACAGGTGATACCTGTTCGATCACCGCTTTATTTGAATTGTTTCATTCACTACGACACCTTATGGCGTCGGTATAACTTGCAGCTTGTGCTGATCACGATCGAGCGTTTAATGCAAACTAGTACATTTGAATTTGTTGATTCTAAGTTCATCCAGTGGATGTTATTGCTATTAGAACTCATTTACATATTGTAAACGTTCATACGGAATTCGATTGGTCGAAATTCCTCTTTTATTGGACCCCTGTTAACTTGGTCACACTGGTGACGGTATCAGTATGTCTCGTTTCCTTTGACATTGTTCGTGTCACACCCCTAAAATCCACCACGCGGAGTATCACCGCTTGGAGGCGTGACGTGACCAGGATCGAGCCACCAATCATATTGAACAACGTATTTAAGTAAGTAAAACTAACCACAATACAATTGGTGACCTTAAGACAGTAACCAACTTAAAGTTAACAGCGGAAGCATAAAACGTAAGTCCAAAACATAAGTTTGTAGTTCATAAGTTTAAAGACTTCAAAACATAAGTTCCATAAGTTTATAAGGTTTAATTATTAAGTACGGCACATAACCTTCCTTATCCCACAACAACCTCCTCCTCGTGCAAGCTCCATAGCATCTAGCGACCTGTAAGGCATGTAACAACGAGTCAACAACAAAGTTGAGTGAGTTCACGTTTGGTTGTTTAGTTTTAAGTTGTTTCTGAAAAACGTGGTTTGACTTTCGTTGGCTTATTTGCCGTGGGGGTTACCCCATAGTTGAAAGTATGTTTAACCAGTTCCTTTTATTACCCAAACCATATCCATAATCAGTGGGGGCTTCCCCATGTGAACTACCAGACCGTTAAGATATCAACAACTGACGAACAATAGTTGTGCCCTACATCAGTGTCTATCATCACTGACAGTTTGCCATAGTCCATTAGTACACGCCCGTTCGGACGACACGGTGTGAGGTTTGTTAAACCTAATAGCGCTATTAACTAATGACCCGCTCGCCATCGGCCTCGGCGATTAAGTCGATATAAAATGAGGGACTTAATGATAGAGTTTTGTCTAGTAAGTTTTAAGGGTGTTGTCCTACCCAAGGAGGACGAACGTACGTATTCTCCCCAAAGAGAGTACGCAAGATTAATATTGGCATCGTACCCAAGGAGGATGGCCGTACATATCCTACCTAGGTAGGATATGTAGATTCCGTTTTAATTCTTTAACCTATTCCCAAACCACCGGGAATCCCATGCCTTAGAAAGTGTGTGAACTCATTACTCTAGAAATCAGGAAATCAAGCACGTCCTAATAAGGTACAGATAACAATTAGTTTCTCATGCACGACACGTATCCTACGTACGGTTTATCTACTCATTACTTCTATCACATACCACATAATTCAAACGTCAGGGTACTATGTTAAGTTATATTATTTTACCCTAAAGTAATATAACTATCACACAAATTGACAAGTATCCATACAAGTGTCCTAGAATAAAATATATATTCTAAATATATATTTAACCATTTTATTTGCAAAATCAACCTCCGGCACTTTGTATTTTTGTAAATAAAATCATGGCGAAGTTTATTTTGAAAACAAGGTTAAAATATAGTTGTAACACTTGTTAGAAAAATATTTTCTAAGTGTTGGATTTTTAGAAAAATTTTGCCAGTGTTTCCTTTGTAAATGGAGGTGTCCATGCTTACTAGCATATCATTTTCTTTTGTACAAATCATTCAAAAATCACCAATCAACATTATACAACCTCTACTTACCGAACTTGTCAAAAACAAGCATAAACTATAAACTCATGAACTTGAAAATTTATAAAAATATGTAGTAACTCATTAACACATTTAGTAAGTCTTGTTACCTTCCAAAATGCGATTAGTTCTTTAAAAACTTTATTTTTAAAGAGTTTGAATATTTACAACTTCTAGTCATATTTTCTAAAAATATTTCTTTGAGAAATTCTCTTTTTACACAAGTGTTCCTACACTTGTTTATCCACTAAAAATGTGATTAGTTTATGTAAGACCCAAGTTTTATCAAAACTTATACCTTTCACTTGGTTCTTTCGAAAAACCACTCATAGATCTTTAGATCTATAAGATTATAACTCATTTTGATCTTTATTTTTCAAGAAAATATGTATTTATTCAAGTTCATAGTTTATGTGTGGATGATTCCATCATCCTACACATCTCTAACTTTTACATCTTGCTAGTTCATGTCTTTAACCATGATCTAGCAAGTCCATGTGATGAACCATATCATTTTTACTAGCAACAATAATCAACAATCATAACAACACAAGAACAACATGATTTCATCTTCATTTTAACACTACTTCGTCACTTTAGTTTATGTTCAGAGACTTGATGATGTTCTTTAGAGTTCTTAATATTTCACCATTCTTTTTACTATTAACCAACAAAAATATGAAGAGTATGAAGATCTAAGGCACTTACTACTAGCACAAGGCTAGGGGAGTTCAAGAGTGTAAATGTGGTGGATAAAAGAAGATGAGAGTGGTCCTTGAGCTTCCGAACACACCGAGCCTCGTTGTACACCTTCTAACACCTTTGAGTAAGCTTGGAATTGAATGATGAAGATTAGATGATGTTGATTGTGGGTGGTCTTGTGTTCGGCCGAAGCCAAGAAGGAGAGAAGAGAGAGTTTTGGTGTTGTTGGTGTGATGATGAAATGAAGCTAAGTCCTTAATGCATTCTTATAATCCATGCCATCACATAATCCCTTGGTTATTATGTCTCAAAAGATCCTACATGATCTAATTTTTAATTCAAAGAAAATCAAGGGTGGGGGCCACCCTTGGAACCGTATGCATGGGGGGGGGGGGGGGGGTGCTTGGTTGAGTTTCAATGTTATGGTAACTAACTAGTTAGGATTTAAATGTTAAGTTAGTAGTTTAAGGTGTGTTGTTAATTATATAGTGTGTTAGGGTGTTCGGGGACCCTAACTAGCTCAGAAAAGTAAAAACAATGTGTTTGGCAATATTTTTGTGTTCCGGGTAATGTCCGGTTGTTCGGTTTGATAATGTTCCGTTAAAGTGCTTAGTTAGTCCGTAAAGTGTCCTATATATATATTTTTGTAACACTTTTAATTCCTAACACGTAGGAAAGCATACCGGACTATTCAGTAACTTTTCTGTACACTACTAGTATGTTAACAAGCACATGTAAGTATAAAACAGTAATCAGAAAGCAGTTAAGTGATTCCACACAGTCATCAAGCACTTTAATTATCATTAATAAATTGTACGGTTACATGAAGTTTTGAGGGTTGTCACATTCTCCCCCTGTTAAGAAAATTTCGTCCCGAAATTTAGCTCGTGGTCACTGAGGAAGCTAGTTATGTTGCGTTGGTTTCCTGGTTTTCCTGGGGTCTCACCTCATCCCCCCGTTGATTTGGAATTTCGTCCCGAAATTCTGCAGTAGCTTCAGCCTCAGTAGTGGTTGCACTTTTCTTAAACAGCTGGGGATACTTGAGTTTCATTTGGTCTTCTCGTTCCCAAGTATACTCTGGGCCACGACGGGAATCCCAACGGACTTGGACAAGAGGTATTCTGGTATGCTTAAGAACCTTAACATCTCGATCAGTAATCTCTACTGGTTCTTCGATGAATCGCAGCTGGTCGTCGATGGTGAGTTCCTTGAGAGGAGCTATGAGGGTCTCATCTGACAGACACTTCTTCAGATTCGACACACGGAAAACATTGTGAACTCCGCTGAGTTCTTCAGGTAGATTCAACCTGTAGGCCACCTTGCCAATTTTCTCGATGATTTCGAGCGGTCCGACATAACACGGATTGAGTTTGCCTCGTTTGCCAAAACGAACTACACCTTTCCAATGTGAGACTTTGAGTAGCACCCGATCCCCAACCTGGAACTCGAGTGGCTTTCTTCGCTTATCAGCATAGCTTTTCTGACGGTCACGAGCTGCCGCCATTTGCTGTCTTATCTGAGCAATTCTCTCGGTTGTATCTACTACAAGTTCTGGGCCAGTGATTTGACTGTCACCAACTTCTGCCCAACAAAGAGGCGATCGGCACCTCCGTCCGTACAATGCCTCGAATGGAGCGGCCTGGATGCTGGTGTGGTAACTGTTGTTATACGAAAACTCCACTAACGGGAGGTTTTTTCCCAGCCATTACCGAAGTCGATTACACATGCCCTAAGCATGTCTTCAAGGGTTTGGATGGTGCGTTCAGATTGCCCATCCGTCTGTGGGTGATAAGCGGTGCTCATATCTAAACGTGAGCCAAAGGACTTGTGCATAGCTTGCCACAATTCAGAAGTAAAATGCGCGTCACGATCGGAAATGATAGAGGTTGGCACTCCATGCCTTGATACTACTTCCTTTAGATAGATGTCTGCTAGGGTAGAAAAATTATCCGTTTCCTTGATAGCTAGAAAATGTGCAGACGTGGTCAGTCGATCCACGATCACCCAAATGGTATCGTTTCCGCGTTGAGATCTAGGCAGGCCGGTAACAAAATCCATGGAAATTTGCTCCCATTTCCATTTCGGGATCTCTGGTTGTTGTAGTAGGCCTGATGGTTTCTGATGTTCGGTCTTGACTCTCGCACAAGTCAAACATTTGCTAACGTAGTTTACTATGTGGGCTTTCATACCAGGCCACCAGTATGTAGTCTTGAGATCATGGGACATCTTGTCTGAACTAGGATGTACTGAATAACGAGACTTATGTGCTTCATCCATCACTAGCTCGCGTAAGCCTCCATAAAATGGAACCCAGATGCGTCCGTTAACATAGTAGGCGCCATTTTCCTTTCGTTCTAGCCGTTGCCTCGATCCTCGTAAGGACTCAGCCCTGATGTTCTCTTCTTTCAACGCTTCAACCTGGGTATCTCGTATCTGAGCGGGAAGGCTAGAGTGAATGGTAAGCTGTGACGCACGTACACACTTAGGTATAGTATCCTTTCGACTGAGGGCGTCGGCCACCATATTGGCCTTGCCCGGATGGTACTTGATCGCGCATTCGTAATCATTCAAGAGCTCGACCCATCGGCGTTGTCGCATGTTTAACTCCTTTTGCTTAAAGATATGCTCGAGACTCCTGTGATCGGTGTAAATGGTGCACTTGGTACCGTACAGGTAATGTCTCCATATCTTAAGCGCGAAAACAACTGCTCCCAGCTCCAAGTCGTGCGTAGTGTAGTTCCTTTCATGAATTTTAAGTTGGCGTGATGCGTAGGCAATGGCCTTGTCGCGTTGCATCAACACGCAACCAAGTCTCTGGATGGAAGCGTCGCAATAAACCACAAAATCATCTGTGCCTTCAGGCAATGAGAGAATAGGTGCACTACAAAGTCTATCTTTTAAGTGCTGAAAAGCAGATTCCTGTGCATCACCCCAACGATAGGTGACACCCTTCTGAGTCAGTGAAGTGAGAGGTTGCGCAATCTTGGAGAAATCCTTGATGAATCTTCTGTAGTATCCTGCCAAGCCCAAGAATTGACGGATTTCTGTTGGTGTACGAGGTGCAGGCCAGTTCTTAATCGAGTCTATCTTGGATGGATCAACATGAATCCCATCCTTGTTTACCATATGGCCTAGAAAGTGGACTTCGCGAAGCCAGAAGTCACATTTCAAAAAATTTAGCATACAGTTGCTTTGCTCGAAGAAGTTCCAGCATAAGTCGTAGATGCTGCTCGTGTTCGTCATGACTCTTTGAATAGATCAGGATATCGTCGATGAATACAATGACAAACTTATCCAGGTAAGGCTTGCACACTCGGTTCA
The DNA here is from genome assembly GCA_030545235.1 of Helianthus tuberosus. NCBI lineage: Eukaryota > Viridiplantae > Streptophyta > Magnoliopsida > Asterales > Asteraceae > Helianthus > Helianthus tuberosus. Next base: position 103,624,402 of record CM060409.1, read on the forward strand.
TGAGATCCATGAAGACCGTAGGTGCATTCGTTAATCCGAAAAGCATAACCAGAAACTCGTAATGGCCGTAACGAGTTCTGAATGCCGTTTTGGAGACGTCCTCATCTCGGACTCTCAGTTGGTGGTAACCTGACCTTAGGTCAATCTTGGAGTAGAAACTCGACCCTTGCAACTGGTCAAACAAGTCGTCAATGCGTGGAAGAGGATAACGATTCTTCACGGTCACCTTGTTAAGTTCGCGATAGTCAATACACATTCTGAAAGTGCCGTCTTTCTTCTTCACAAACAAGACTGGAGCTCCCCAGGGCGAAGAGCTAGGACGTACAAAACCCTTTTCCAAGAGTTCTTGTAATTGCGTGGATAGTTCTTCAAGTTCTGATGGAGCTAGTCGATAAGGTGCACGAGCTATTGGTGCTGCTCCAGGAGCTAGCTCGATTTGAAACTCAACTTGACGATGAGGCGGAAGACCAGGTAATTCCTCAGGAGATACCTCAGGAAAATCGCGTACAATAGGTATGTCTTCTATCTTCCTTTCTTCCGAGGATGTATCAGAAACGAGGGCTAGGACAGCAGTGTGGCCCTTTCGCAAACACTTCTGGGCCTTAAAGAAAGAGATGATGCCCACAACAGCACCACTCTTGTCGCCACGAATCAACAGGGGTCCTTTACCAGAACGAGGGATGCAGACAATCTTCTCGTTGCAAAGAATTTCCGCTTAACGGTGGGATAATCAATCCTTCCTAATAACAGCATCGAGGCTACTAAGTACGGTAGGAATAAGATCGATAGACAAGGTCTGACCAGCTAAGACGAGGTTACAACCCTTAACTGTGTGTGTGCCCTTAAGACTTTCACCATTAGCTAGTTCTACAACATGTTTGGTGTTTTAAGTGTAATGGGGTACGCTTAAGCACCTGACTAACTCTTAGGAACACATATCTAACATCTGCACCCGAATCAACTAAAATAGAAACAAGGAAATTGTCTGGTAGGAACTTACCCGCCACAATGTTGGGGTTGTTTCTTTCTTCCTCTTGTCCAGTCAGGAACTCATGCTTACCAGTCCTGCGGTTATCCTTATTATCTCCGTTATTGTTCCCGTTGCCCTGGTTGCTGCTGTTGTCACGATTCTGCCTCATCAGCGGACAGTTCCTCTTGAAGTGGTTTTCAGCACCACATCGAAAACACCCCTTCTTGCTACCCTGCTGCTGCTGGTTCCGGTTCGCAGGATATGGGCTCCTGCAGTCTCTAGCCATATGTCCCAACTTCTTGCACCGATGACAACACGATCCCGCACATGACCCGCGGTGGTGCCGTTGGCACTTGCGGTATCTCGGTTTATTCCCTAGGTGTCCCCCTGATTTTGGTAGTTCAACCCGAGTTTCCTGTGCGGTTCCCGTTGTATAGAGCTAGGACCCTCACCTTGGTGATCACCCCAAATATACTTGTTACTAATAAGAGCATTTGCATTGGAAGAGTTACGCTTGGGCAACTTGCCCTCTTCCACCGCCTGATCGGTGAGTTGGTGCGCCAAACGAACGACTTGCTGGATTGTGGGAAGGTTTGCCGCACTTACAGACACTTGGATTTCCGGAACTAAGCCTCTGAGGTATAGCTTGATTCGTCTAGATATGGGTTGTGACATGTTAGGACATAAGGCAGCCAAGTCGTTGGACCTCTTTGTGTACGCCTCAATCTCTGATCCTTCCATCTTCAAACAATAATACTCTATTTCCAGTTCCAGAATGTCGTCCAGGTGGCAGAATTCTTCCTTAATCCAATCCTTGAAGTCGCTCCAGAGGGTGGCATTCGCGTCTGCCAATCCGAGCATCTGAACTTGTGCGTTCCACCAAGAATACGCTTTCCCTTGCAACATGCCAGTAGCGTACTCTACTCGTTTGCTGGCAGGGCTTTCACTTTCTTCGAATGTATATTCGATTCTTCGGATCCAGTGTAGGAGGCCGATTGCCCCTCGAGTGCCGTCGAAAGTGGGAGGTTTGCACTCCTTGAACGCCTTGAAAGTGCCTATGCGTGTTTGAGGGTGCATGGGTTGATTCCCTGTTTGGATTGCTAAGGCTTCAGCAACCCGTTCGTTAATCAAGGTCGTCAGCTGACCCTGGGTCATGTCGAGACATCCACTCATGATCTTCACATCGAAGGAACACACATAAGAAAGGTGTCGCAAGGTGCGTAAGTGTGGAGTGACAGAAGAGAGTAAGCACACAAGCTTCAAATAGCAGTTATCACATTAACTAATGCATACCATGAACAATGTACCATGTAACTTAACAAGTAGGTAATATAAACATAAACCGTATCACCTAGGATGTTGAGTCTTGCACGTGGAGCGAAGCATCGTTGTGGATCGTTGAGCACTGTACAGGTTATAGTCTGGTTTTATCAAAAAGCTTTTCCCCTTTTTTAAAACCAAGTTCACTATAACCAATGGCTCTGATACCAATCTGTCACACCCCCAAAATCCACCACGCGGAGTATCACCGCTTGGAGGCGTGACGTGACCAGGATCGAGCCACCAATCATATTGAACAACGTATTTAAGTAAGTAAAACCAACCACAATACAATTGGTGACCTTAAGACAGTAACCAACTTAAAGTTAACAGCGGAAGCATAAAACGTAAGTCCAAAACATAAGTTCGTAGTTCATAAGTTTAAAGACTTCAAAACATAAGTTCCATAAGTTTATAAGGTTTAATTATTAAGTACGGGACATAACAGTCCTTATCCCACAACAACCTCCTCCTCGTGCAAGCTCCATAGCATCTAGCGACCTGTAAGGCATGTAACAACGAGTCAACAACAAAGTTGAGTGAGTTCACGTTTGGTTGTTTAGTTTTAAGTTGTTTATGAAAAACATGGTTTGACTTTCGTTGGCTTATTTGCCATGGGGGTTACCTCATAGTTGAAAGTATGTTTAACCAGTTCCTTTTATTACCCAAACCATATCCATAATCAGTGGGGGCTTCCCCATGTGAACTACTAGACCGTTAAGTTATCGACAACTGACGAACAATAGTTGTGCCCTACATCAGTGTCTATCATCACTGACAGTTTGCCATAGTCCATTAGTACACGCCCGTTCGGACGAAACGGTGTGAGGTTTGTTAAACCTAATAGCGCTATTAACTAATGACCCGCTCGCCATCGGCCTCGGCGATTAAGTCGATATAAAATGAGGGACTTAATGATAGAGTTTTGTCTAGTAAGTTTTATGGGTGTTGTCCTACCCAAGGAGGACGAACGTACATATTCTCCCCAAAGAGAATACGCAGGATTAATATTGGCATCCTACCCAAGGAGGATGGCCGTACATATCCTACCTAGGAAGGATATGTAGATTCCGTTTTAATTCTTTAACCCATTCCTAAACCAACGGGAATCCCATGCCTTAGAAAGTGTGTGAACTCACCTCGGTTTGCTCGGTTAGATTAATTACTCTAGAAATCAGGAAATCAAGCACGTCCTAATAAGGTACAGATAACAATTAGTTTCTCATGCACGACACGTATCCTACGTACGGTTTATCTACTCATTACTTCTATCACATGTAACATCTGTGCTTGTAATCATTGTGAACAGTTCTATTATCAATAAAACGAAGTTATTTGATCCCAATGTTTGTTTGGTTATGTTTTACATTTTTCATGTTTTGACTTTTATTCAATTTCAAACTCTATATCGCTTTCTGGAGAGTTATACGCAAACTGGTGCGTAAACGTAACCAGTTTAATGCGAAAAATACTCCGGAACATCAACATATACTTAACATACCTTAAATAACCTTTACATAACTTAGAAATAAGTTTTGAAGGCTTTGGTATGGCAAAAACAAGTTAATTCGCTTACAGGGACTAAACTTGACAAGCTGCGAAAGTATGCCAATTTGAACAGTAACGAACATTCCGAAACATGACCATAAGTTAAACACACCTTAAATATCCTTTATATAGCTTAGAAATAGGCTTTTAGGGGTTCGGTGTGCTAAAAGAAACTTTTGGGTCATTCAGGGACAAAAAGCGTCAAAAAGTGCACAAGTTTGCACTTTCGCGCATAACTTACGTTCTAAATACATCCGGACATTCAAAAATTTATGTAAGCACTAAAACATTTTATTTTAGTGTTTGGCATAAGAAAAATCCATTTGTCGCGCAATTTGGATCATTTTTCGCGCTTATGCGCATTCCGTCATAATTAAGCGAACATCGCGATCGTACGACCAAACGAACTAACATCCGACATATTTTTGAGCATGTTTCATGTCCACAATGTTTAGGCATCCTTGTGGAGCCTTGAAAATGATTTAACGAGCCTTAAACATGTCAGAAATGGCCTTAATACGCAACGGGGACTGAAAGGTGAACATTAGAAAGTGTTTGCTGATCAGGGAGACCCTAGCGTGACACCTAGCCCCCTTGGCGGTACGCTAGACCTCTTCTGATCAGCAAAAGCCATTTTAATGACATGTTAACATCCCCTAACACCCTCCAAAGGTCAAGTGCCACATGTTAATCTCTTATGGTGGCCAAAATCAGCTACCACAACATTCCAACAAGTGTAGGGATGTGATCATTCCCTCTTCTCCAAGAAACGATCCTAACGGTGGACCGAAAACTATAAATACCCACCTCCACCCTTCACTTTTCCTCACAAGAATCTGATCTAATGTGCTCTAAGTTGAAACCTTTGTTTCATACCTGAGCTATTTTGATCTAGATTAGCATTCGGGGACCCTTTGTAAGTGTTCCTTCGTTCTTTTATTGCTTTTCGAGTCCGAAAGTCAAACTTTGTTTGACTTTCTGCATTGACCAGTTTATGGTCAATGCGAAGTTCGTTTGAACTTCGCAACGTGATTGTAATCATGATGGTTATAGTCCCTTGTGACTATGCCTACTGATTACCACGTTGTCTAGGGTCGTAAGGGTAAGCGATCTAATAAATCGCTTATACCTTCGAACCCGACCCATTTGGTCGATCAATAGGATCCGACCAAACACATTAGGTGACCATAGTATATAGGGAATAACCTTCCGAGGTTATACCTTATGGTCGCTTCGTTTAAGTAGTTGTATGATAGGTAGTTTATATGCCTTAGGTAAATTACCAAAATACCCCTTTGATGCCAAAATTCATTTTAAACATATGTAACATAACTTTTGACATCTAAACTGATTTGACAACAATATTAGACATGTTAAGGTATATGTTACTTGTCATAGGACTAGTTAGGCGGTCCGAACGCGTTTCACGCGAACGACGCGTTAAAGTAGCATAAGCTACCTAAACGGGTCGTAATGGGCCGTAAGCACTTAGGCTAGGTTTCATTTAGTATGTAGGCTTTGTTAAACCATACTACATGAGTTCCTATACTCATTTGGTTTACGAGCCCTCATTCTATCTGATCCTCCGATATAGGTCCGGTTTATTAACATAGTTACCTATATTAGGTGCCGTTTGATTCCGTGATCTCTAGCATTGCTTGGTGGTTATCTTAGGACTTCTGAGCAATCTCAAGTGAGTACATAGACCCCTCTTTTACTGTTTTCCAAACTGTTTTGGGGTGAAACACATGTGCCTACTTGTTACTTTCATGCTTTCCATGTTTTCACATCATATACCTACTATGTTCGTTAGTACATTATAGTACATGATTTCATTACATTTCATGCTATGTATGCCCATTGTGTGCGTACCTAGTACATCGTTTTACATTACATTTTATGCTATGTATGTCCATTGTGTGCATACTTAGTACATTGCTTTACTTTACATTTCTGCTATGTATGTTGACTGATAGCATGCTAGCACATTGATTTACATGACTTTTCTGCTTTGTATGTTAACTTAGCATACTTAGTACATTGTTTTCATATGACATGTATACAACTGCTATAACATTTGGTTTGCACAAACGAGACTTTTATACGTTCATTAACATTAGCTACGCCGCTCGGTAGTAAGTACTGGTACCATAGGACTTGAAAAATCCCATTCCTGACATCCCGAGTTTGTTTGGATGTAAGGAATGACTGAATCCGAAAACATTTCTTTTGATAACCTTGACTGAAAGGGTTATCCGACTGTCTCAAGGCTTGAATGTATGCGTTAACTTACCACATAAATGTTTGTATCAATGTAACATGCATTACTTTGCAAAACATAACTTTTTGATATATTCAAAATACTTTGTTTTGTACATTTCTACATTTGGATTATGTGACAATACTTTACTTACAATACATAACATTTGTTACACATTACTTGACTACATTTGGACTGTTAAACATTTGACATGGCTTATACAAGGACTTTTGACTATTGGTTTAAACATAGACTTTATACATTGGTGGTTTGTTTAAGTGACTTAAGTAACGAGATGTGAGTAATATGATACAAGCATGGTGGATACGCCGCTGGTACTTCCTATATATAAGTGTTTGTATTATATTACATATCATAGCGTTATTTAAATCATTCAATTTGGACTTATACATTTTACGCAAGTAACACAATTTTCACAAGACTTTGGTTTACAAACAATTTACTTTATACAACTCATTTTACTTAGTTATACATTTAACCATACATTATACTTTTATTTATACATATCAATTGATCTTATCGCTTGTTAAATGACTTACAAAACAAAACAAATTACAAGGTTCATGACTGACTTTTACTAAATAATTCTTTCTTAAACTTAAGTCATGAATCCTATTTTCACAAAACCTATGTATCTCACAGGCATTTTTATGCTGACGTACCTATTTTCACATGTGTTTTCAGGAGCTTTTGCGTAGGATGATGATCGTGACACTAGGGCGGACCTGTGCCTTAGAGACTTAAAATTAAGATAGACTTAGTTTAACTATGTTATGAACTCTTTATTTCCTCTTTAAGACAATGAAACTCTTATGTTGATAAATAAAGTACAACTTTGAATGCCATGGTTATGAAACAATTAATTCTGTTACAACACTCCCCGACGTTTTCTGCCACGTTTTGTATGTTATACGTGGTCGGGGTGTGACATCACATACCACATAATTCAAACGTCAGGGTACTATGTTAAGTTATATTATTTTACCCTAAAGTAATATAACTATCACACAAATTGACAAGTATCCATACAAGTGTCCTAGTATAAAATATATATTCTAAATATATATTTAACCATTTTATTTGCAAAATCAACCTCCGGCACTTTGTATTTTTGTAAATAAAATCATGGCGAAGTTTATTTTGACAACAAGGTTAAAATATAGTTGTAACACTTGTTAGAAAAATATTTTCTAAGTGTTGGATTTTTAGAAAAATTTTGCCAGAGTTTCCTTTGTAAATGGAGGTGTCCATGCTTACTAGCATATCATTTTCTTTTGTACAAATCATTCAAAAATCACCAATCAACAATATACAACCTCTACTTACCGAACTTGTCAAAAACAAGCATAAACTATAAACTCATGAACTTGAAAATTTATAAAAATATGTAGTAACTCATTAACACATTTAGTAAGTCTTGTTACCTTCCAAAATGCGATTAGTTCTTTAAAAACTTTATTTTTAAAGAGTTTGAATATTTACAACTTCTAGTCATATTTTCTAAAAATATTTCTTTGTGAAATTCTCTTTTTACACAAGTGTTCCTACACTTGTTTATCCACTAAAAATGTGATTAGTTTATGTAAGACCCAAGTTTTATCAAAACTTATACCTTTCACTTGGTTCTTTCGAAAAACCACTCATAGATCTTTAGATCCATAAGATTATAACTCATTTTGATCTTTATTTTTCAAGAAAATATGTATTTATTCAAGTTCATAGTTTATGTGTGGATGATTCCATCATCCTACACATCTCTAACTTTTACATCTTGCTAGTTCATGTCTTTAACCATGATCTAGCAAGTCCATGTGATGAACCATATCATTTTTACTAGCAACAATAATCAACAATCATAACAACACAAGAACAACATGATTTCATCTTCATTTTAACACTACTTCATCACTTTAGTTTATGTTCAGAGACTTGATGATGTTCTTTAGAGTTCTTAATATTTCACCATTCTTTTTACTATTAACCAACAAAAATATGAAGAGTATGAAGATCTAAGGCACTTACTACTAGCACAAGGCTAGGGGAGTTCAAGAGTGTAAATGTGGTGGATAAAAGAAGATGAGAGTGGTCCTTAAGCTTCCGAACACACCGAGCCTTGTTGTACACCTTCTAACACCTTTGAGTAAGCTTGGAATTGAATGATGAAGATTAGATGATGGTGATTGTGGGTGGTCTTGTGTTTGGCCGAAGCCAAGAAGGAGAGAAGAGGGAGTTTTGGTGTTGTTGGTGTGATGATGAAATGAAGCTAAGTCCTTGATGCATTCTTATAATCCATGCCATCACATAATCCCTTGGTTATTATGTCTCAAAAGATCCTACATGATCTAATTTTTAATTCAAAGAAAATCAAGGGTGGGGGCCACCCTTGGAACCGTATGCATGGGGGGATGCTTGGTTGAGTTTCAATGTTATGGTAACTAACTAGTTAGGATTTAAATGTTAAGTTGGTAGTTTAAGGTGTGTTGTTAATTATATAGTGTGTTAGGGTGTTCGGGGACCCTAACTAGCTCAGAAAAGTAAAAACAATGTGTTTGGCAATATTTTTGTGTTCCGGGTAATGTCCGGTTGTTCGGTTTGATAATGTTCCGTTAAAGTGCTTAGTTAGTCCATTAAGTGTCCTATATATATATATATATATATATGTAACACTTTTAATTTCTAACACTTAGGAAAGCATATCGAACTATTTAGTAACTTTTATGTACACTACTAGTATGTTAACAAGCACATGTAAGTATAAAACAGTAATCATAAAGCAGTTAAGTGATTCCACACAGTAATCAAGTACTTTAATTATCATTAATAAATTGTACGGTTACATGAAGTTTTGAGGGTTGTCACATTCTCCCCCTGTTAAGAAAATTTTGTCCCGAAATTTAGCTCGTGGTCACTGAGGAAGCTAGTTATGTTGCGTTGGTTTCCTGGATTTCCTGGGGTGTCACATCATCCCCCCGTTGAGTTGGAATTTAGTCCCGAAATTCTGCAGTAGCTTCAGCCTCAGTAGTGGTTGCACTTTTCTTAAACAGCTGGGGATACTTGAGTTTCATTTGGTCTTCTCGTTCCCATGTATACTCTGGGCCACGACGGGAATCCCAACGGACTCGGACAAGAGGTATTCTGGTATGCTTAAGAACCTTAACATCTCGATCAGTAATCTCTACTGGTTCTTCGACGAATCGCAGCTGGTCGTCGATGGTGAGTTCCTTGAGAGGAACTATGAGGGTCTCATCTGACAGACACTTCTTCAGATTCGACACATGGAAAACATTGTGAACTCCGCTGAGTTCTTCAGGTAGATTCAACCTGTAGGCCACCTTGCCAATTTTCTCGATGATTTCGAACGGTCCAACATAACACGGATTGAGTTTGCCTCGTTTGCCAAAACGAACTACACCTTTCCAATGTGAGACTTTGAGTAGCACCCGATCCCCAACCTGGAACTCGAGTGGCTTTCTTCGCTTATTAGCATAGCTTTTCTGACGGTCACGAGCTGCCGCCATTTGCTGTCTTATCTGAGCAATTCTCTCGGTTGTATCTACTACAAGTTCTGGGCCAGTGATTTGACTGTCACCAACTTCTGCCCAACAAAGAGGCGATCGGCACCTCCGTCCATACAATGCCTCGAACGGAGCGGCCTGGATACTGGTGTGGTAACTGTTGTTATACGAAAACTCCACTAATGGGAGGTGTTTTTCCCAGCCATTACCGAAGTCGATTACACATGCCCTAAGCATGTCTTCAAGGGTTTGGATGGTGCGTTCAGATTGCCCATCCATCTGTGGGTGATAAGCTGTGCTCATATCTAAACGTGAGCCAAAGGACTTGTGCATAGCTTGCCACAATTCAGAAGTAAAACACGCGTCACGATCGGAAATGATAGAGGTTGGCACTCCATGCCTTGATACTACTTCCTTTAGATAGATGTCTGCTAGGGTAGAAAACTTATCCGTTTCCTTGATAGCTAGAAAATGTGCAGACTTGGTTAGTCGATCCACGATCACCCAAATGGTATCGATTCCGCGTTGAGATCTAGGCAGGCCGGTAACAAAATCCATGGAAATTTGCTCCCATTTCCATTTCGAGATCTCTGGTTTTTGTAGTAGGCCTGATGGTTACTGATGTTCGGTCTTGACTCTCGCACAAGTCAAACATTTGCTAACGTAGGTTGCTATGTGGGCTTTCATACCAGGCCACCAGTATGTAGTCTTGAGATCATGGTACATCTTGTCTAAACCAGGATGTACTGAATAACGAGACTTATGTGCTTCATCCATCACTAGCTCGCATAAGCCTCCATAAAATGGAACCCAGATGCGTCCGTTAACATAGTAGGCGCCGTTTTCCTTTCGTTCTAGCCGTTGCCTCGATCCTCGTAAGGACTCAGCCCTGATGTTCTCTGCTTTCAACTCTTCAACCTGGGTATCTCGTATCTGAGCGGGAAGGTTAGAGTGAATGGTAAGCTGTAACGCACGTACACGCTTGGGTATAGTATCCTTTCGACTGAGGGCGTCGGCCACCACATTGGCCTTGCCCGGATGGTACTTGATCGCGCATTCGTAATCATTCAAGAGATCGACCCATCGGCGTTGTCGCATGTTTAACTCCTTTTGCTTAAAGATATGCTCGAGACTCCTGTGATCGGTGTAAATGGTGTACTTGGTACCGTACAGGTAATGTCTCCATATCTTAAGCGCGAAAACAACTGCTCCCAGCTCCAAGTCGTGCGTAGTGTAGTTCATTTCGTGAATTTTAAGTTGGCGTGATGCGTAGGCAATGGCCATGTCGCGTTGCATCAACACGCAACCAAGTCCCTGGATGGAAGCGTCGCAATAAACCACAAAATCATCTGTGCCTTCAGGCAATGAGAGAATAGGTGCACTACAAAGTCTATCTTTTAAGTGCTGAAAAGCAGATTCCTGTGCATCACCCCAACGATAGGTGACACCCTTCTGAGTCAGTGAAGTGAGAGGTTGCGCAATCTTGGAGAAATCCTTGATGAATCTTCTGTAGTTTCCTGCCAAGCCCAAGAATTGACGGATTCTATTGCTGTACGAGGTGCAGGCCAGTTCTTGATCGAGTCTATCTTGGATGGATCAACATGAATCCCATCCTTGTTTACCACATGGCCTAGAAAGTGGACTTCGCGAAGCCAGAAGTCACATTTCGAAAATTTAGCATACAGTTGCTTTGCTCGAAGAAGTTCCAGCATAAGTCGTAGATGCTGCTCGTGTTCCTCCTGACTCTTTGAATAGATTAGGATATCGTCGATGAATACAATGACAAACTTATCTAGGTAAGGCTTGCACACTCGGTTCATGAGATCCATGATGACCGTAGGTGCATTCGTTAATCCGAAAAGCATAACCAGAAACACGTAATGGCCGTAACGAGTTCTGAATGCCGTTTTGGAGACGTCCTCATCTCGGACTCTCAGTTGGTGGTAACCTGACCTTAGGTCAATCTTGGAGTAGAAACTCGACCCTTGCAACTGGTCGAACAAGTCGTCAATGCGTGGAAGAGGATAACGATTCTTCACGGTCACCATGTTAAGTTCGCGATAGTCAATACACATTCTGAAAGCGCCATCTTTCTTCTTCACAAACAAGACTGGAGCTCCCCAGGGCGAAGAGCTAGGACGTATAAAACCCTTTTCCAAGAGTTCTTGTAATTGCGTGGACAGTTCTTCAAGTTCTGATGAAGCTAGTCGATAAGGTGCACGAGCTATTGGTGCTGCTCCAGGAGCTAGCTCGATTTGAAACTCAACTTGACGATGAGGCGGAAGACCAGGTAACTCCTCAGGAGATACCTTAGGAAAATCGCGTACAATAGGTATGTCTTCTATCTTCCTTTCTTCCGAGGATGTATCAAAAACGAGGGCTAGGACAGCAGTGTGGCCCTTTCGCAAACACTTCTGGGCCTTAAGGAAAGAGATGATGCCCACAACAGCACCACTCTTGTCGCCACGAATCAACAGGGGTCCTTTACCAGAACGAGGGATGCGGACAATCTTCTCGTTGCAAATAATTTCCGCTTAATGGTGGGATAACCAATCCTTCCTAATAACAGCGTCGAGGCTACTTAGTACGATAGGAATAAGATCGATATAGAAGGTCTGACCAGCTAAGACGAGGTTACAACCCTTAACTGTGTGTGTGCCCTTAAGACTTTCACCATTAGCTAGTTCTACAACATGTTTGGTGTTTTAAGGGTAATGGGGTACGCTTAAGCACCTGACTAACTCTTATTACGTTTTTATCCACAGTTCAAAATAAAATTATGTTTTTGTCCACAGTTCAAAATAAAATTATGTTTTCCACCCTAGCTCAAAATTATCAGCTGCCTGTCACTTCCCTATTGGACAAACTCATTTTTAATTTAATTTTATTCCCATTAACTATACAACATTTATTTTCGATAATCAATGTAGAATCCAGTTATTCCCAAATTAGTTTAGATGTACAATCCAGTTATTCCCAAATTAGTTTAGAGATCCCTAACTTCCTATAGTCATATTACGCCTTAGACATTTAGTCCTTACCAAATTCACTTGAAGATGATAGGGTAACACTTGGGGATTTTCCCAACGTATTCAATACAACCAGCTCTTGTGTGCTCGATTTGCTAATCCATGTGAGTTTACATAGCCCTTTTTCATTTAAACTTTTGGGTGAAACATGTTACTTTCAATTATTTATGTTAACTTTTTATCTCTACACTTCTTGTCATAAACATAAATTTAGGAGTTTATAACTTAGTATAATCATTAACTTCGGCCAAGCCCACTGTAGTAGATTATAACGCTATAGGTCCGACAAACCAATCCCCGTATGGATCTAGGGATGATTGAAACAACAACATACACAAAGGTTAACTTTTCGCAGTTCCTTCAGTCACAAGATTTGATTATGCGCCCCAATTGTTCCTAAGTGTTGTTTTCACAAGATAGTTCTAAACAAAACTTGACATGCTATTTACTTACTTATTTTCGCAAACCTATGTATGCTTGCCAGCTTTTCGAAGTTGACCTTTATTTTCCACATGTTTCAGGAAACAATGCATGATGATTACCAGGATATCACATCTAGGACGCTTTGGGACATAGAATAATTTTAACTTGATCTAGTTATTTTGTTGTATTATTTGTTTTTCTTGTATAGATAATCTTTAAATTGATTAATAAAATATTTAAAATTTTTAGTCAATCATGAGCTATTGAGCAATCTATTTACGTGACGCCCTGACGTTTCCGCCGTCATCGGTTAGGGTGTTACATGCCTTGTCCAGGTGATACTTAATCTCACAATCATAACCATTCAGTAGATCAATTCATCTTAGTTATCTCATGTTTAAGTCCTTCTGATCAAAGATGTGCTGCAAACCCTCGTGATCAGTAAAGATCGTGCAGCGTTTTCCATACAAGTAATGACGCCAAATCTTTAACGCGCAAGTACTGCACCTAGTTCAAGGTCTCTTCTTTCGATCCTTTAATCAACGTGACGCGTACGCGATGGCTTGGTCTCGTTGCATCAACACGCAATCGAGACCCTGTCGAGAAGCGTCACAAGAACCGCAATTCTATTGGTACTATCAGGTGAAGACAAAGATAGGTATCGTCTGGGCTGGAGTTGTTAGCGGTTGAGAAATCCTTGAAAAGTTTTCTAGGAGTCGTCTGATACAGCCTACAATCCCCAAAGATTCTTAGTTGTCTCTTTGGGTCTCCTTAGTTCTTGATTGCAGGGTCGACATGAATCCCGTTCTTATTCACCACGAGACCTAAGAATCTTGCCTCGCGAATCCAAGGTTCGCACTTCGACATCCTAGCACACAACTGTTCTTTCTCTAAGAGTCCCAAGATAAATTGCAGATGTTTCTCATGACCTTCCTTGGTCTTAGAGCATATAAGAATGTAGTCAATAAATATAATCACGATCTTATCCAGGTACGGCTTACGCATCCGATTTATGAGATCCATTAATACTAAGAGATTCCTAAAGGTCGTCTTAGGGATACTTTCTTCTCGTGTCCTCAACTAGTGATATCCTATCCTTAAGTCTATCTTGGAATAGTAGCTGGGACCTTGTAGTTGGTCGACAAGTCATCAATTCTTGGTAAGGGGTACCGATTCTTGATGGTTAGTTGTCTATCTCCCTGTAACCTATGCGTAATACTTTTTCCACATTAATTCTTCTGAGTTCCTCTCAGATTAGGCTGTGTACACGTATAAAAACTGTCATCCTTCTTCCTAACGAAACACTGGGGCTTCCCAAAGTGAGAAGCTCGGCCTGGTAGATTTCTGTCACACCCCCAAAATCCACCCTGCGGAGTACCACCGCTTGGAGGCGTGACGTGACCAGGATCGAGCCACCAATCATATTGAACATCGTAATCTTAGTAAGTAAAACCAATCACAATACAATTGGTGACCATAAGATGGTAACCAGTTTTAAGTTAACAGCGGAAGCATAAAACGGAAGTTCAAACATAAGTTTAAAGTTTATAAGTTTAATGTCCAAAACATAGTTTATAAAATTCAATTATTAAGTACGGGACATAACAGTCCGCATCCCACAACAACCTCCTCCTCGTGCAAGCTCCATAAGCATCTAGCGACCTGTAAGGCATGTAACAACGAGTCAACAAAAAAGTTGAGTGAATTCACAGTTGGTTGTTTAGTTATAGCATTCGTTCATAAATCATCTGTTCGTTTTGTAAACCCTGTATCGTATAAATTCGTATCGCGGTCTTTCTGACATGTTTGCGAAGATTAGTGGGGGCTTCCCATGTGTTACTAGACCACGCGTATCGACTGCTACGAAAATGTAAGAGGTGCCCTAAGTCAATGTCTATCAGCATTGACCCTTTGCCCATAGTCCATTAGTACATGCCCGTCCGACTGGCACGGTGTGAGGTTTGTTAAACCTAATAGCGCTATTAACTAATGACCCGCTCGCCATAGGCCTCGGCGATTAAGTCGATAAACGAGGGACTTCATTTGATAGAGTTGATGGTCTTATGGTCGTGTACGTAGGCTTTACGTACGTGCCCTTCAATCCGAGGACAGTAGTAAATAGTTTAATAGTAATGATAGTTCGAGTAGTCATTCAATCCCATTCCCAACCCACCGGGAATTCCATGCCTTGGAAAGAGTGTGAACTCACCTTGGTTGCTCGGTTTGACTCTCAAATATAGCTAATAGTCGAGCTCGGTCAATCACGTCCTAGTATGATTACCACTTAGTTTATTAGTGATTTCAAATAGAACACAAAGTTCCTACACGTATCTATCACATAACATGCATCACTTTAACGGTTCATGCCCATATAACCTTCCCATCTATTCCCCACTCATAGACAAACATACAACATTGCACATACCACTTTTATTGACATATAACATGTTATATCATTCTCGGATAACCTACTCGACATTTAGACACGCAAATCACTACTCATGTCGTTTCAGCTTTATTAATCAAAACTGGACTGTTTTCGAGCATTTTAATAAAATAGTTAACCTTCTCCAAAAATTCCCAAATTTTTACAGAATTTCATAAACGTTCCAAATTTTATTGTGTAAAAATATCGGGGCTCAGTTCATTACCAATATTATATAAAAATTCTTTTACCCGACTGCAATCAGGTTTGTTGCTTTCTGATCGCAGTTTACGGAAAAATTCACTAAAAATTAATCGTAAGCCCGATTGAAGAAATTCCAGTTGGAGGGTCACGGCAACAACGGTGACCATCTATAGTAAAAATCCCATGAGTTGATTCTACTCAGGTTTTGAGTTACGACTCCGAATACAACATACTTTTTCAGCAGGAAAATTTCAGCTTGAGCTGCTTTCTTAAAACAAATCTTTAAAAATAGTAAACGACCTCGAAAAATTACGATTCCAGTACCATTTGTTCGGTTGTTCAAAAATACATAATTTAGACTCCATAAATTCAGTTTTTCGATTTAAAATGACCCAGTTACAGCCTGTTGAAGTTGGCTGGAAATTTCAATCAGCATGTTTATTTCAAGTTTAATGTTTCAAAAAAAAAAAAAAAACACATTAACAAGTGTCCTAACAATGATTTATTATTAACTTAATGATCAGCCATTATGCATGTATTAACCAAACTCAAACCAACCCGGTAACATCTTCATGCAAACATTTTTATGTATGATTTTATGTACGGTTCCATGTGCGTATTTTTAGTGTTTTAGCTTATGTGTGACATGAACATTATACATATCATAACAAAGAACAAGAGGAAACAATGGTGTGAAGGGACTTACTACTAGCCCAAGGCTAGGGTAAAAATCTAGAACAAAGATGAAGAGGAAGGATGGTGATAAAGACTTGAACAAGGCCTTCTTGAGAGCTTTTCAACTTGTGACTTTTATGAATCAATCTTGGAGCTTGGAATGGGACTTGTTAGTGAAGAAGATGAAGGTATGAGAGAGATCGGGGGTGGGTTTGGTTATGTGGAGCCGAAAATGGGGGAAGGGAGTGAGTGAGAGAGTGTGGATTTGCAATGATGAGTGATCTTGGTTGCCCAATGCATGTAGAGATGATGCTCTTACACCATGAGCCACCCTAATCCCTATTGTCATGATCACCTAGCTCTTGGCCAACCACAATCAAGATTCCAAGAAATAATATCTCAACAAAATATATGGTGATGATTTGGCTGAAAAATCGGTTGGGGGGGGGGGGTTTATGTAAAATTTTCACCTAATTAGTAAAGGGTAGTTAAAACTCAAGTATCTTGATCATATAAGCTAGTGTTTTGATTTCTAGTGGGTGTCATGATAAACGGGGATCATGACTAGCAAAAAATAATTAAATAATGTGTTTGACAAATATTTGGTGTCCCGAATAATGTCCGGTTGTTCGGTCGGATACTGTTCCGTTGAGTTGTTTAATTGTTCCGTAAGGCGTCTTATACATATATTTTTGTAACGAAATTTATTTCTAACACTTAGGAAAATATACCGGACCATTTAGTAACTTTTCTGTATACTACTAGTATGCTAACACGCACATGTAAGTATGACACAGTAATCAGAGAGCAGTTAAATGATTCAGCACAGTCATCAAGTACTTTTATTATCATTAATAAACTGTACGGTTACATGCGAATTTGAGGGTTGTCACATTCTTCCCCTGTTAAGAGAATTTCGTCCCGAAATTTAGTGCGTAGTTACTGAGGAAGCTAGTTAAGTTGCGGTGTTTACTGGTTTTCCTGGGGTGTCACATCATCCCCCCGTTGATTTGGAATTTCGTCCCGAAATTCTGCATTAGCTTCAGCCTCAGTAGTGGTTGCACTGTTTCCGAACAACTGGGGATATCTGAGTTTCATTTGGTCTTCTCGTTCCCAGGTATACTCTGGGCCACGACGAGCATTCCAACGAACTCGGACCAGAGGTATCCTGGTATGCTTGAGGATCTTAACATCTCGATCCGTAATCTCTACTGGTTCCTCGACGAATCGTAGCTGGTCGTCGATTGTGAGTTCCTTGAGAGGAACTATGAGGGTCTCATCTGACAGACACTTCTTCAGATTTGACACGTGGAATACGTTGTGAACTGCACTGAGTTCTGTTGGTAGGTCTAGTTTGTAGGCCAGTTTGCCTATTTTCTCTATGATTTCGAACGGTCCGACATATCACGGATTGAGTTTGCCCCTTTTGCCAAAACGGACTACACCTTTCCAAGGTGAGACTTTGAGTAGCACCCGGTCCCCAACTTGGAGCTCGAGTGGCTTTCTTCCCTTATCAGCATAGCTTTTCTGACGGTCACGTGCTGCCGCCATTCGTTTTCGTATCTGAGCAATTCTCTCGGTTGTATCTACTACAAGTTCTGGGCCAGTGATTTGGCTGTCACCAACTTCTGCCCAACAGAGAGGTGATCGGCATTTGCGTCTGTACAATGCCTTGAACGGAGCGGCTTGGATGCTGGTGTGGTAGCTGTTGTTATATGAAAACTCCACTAACGGGAGGTGCTTTTCCCAGCCGTTACCAAAATCGATTACACATGCCCTAAGCATGTCTTCAAGGGTCTGGATGGTGCGTTCAGATTGCCCATCCGTCTGTGGGTGATAAGCGGTGCTCATATCTAAACGTGAGCCAAAAGACTTGTGCATGGCTTGCCACAGTTCAGAAGTAAAACGCGCGTCTCGATCAGAAATGATGGAGGTTGGCACTCTGTGCCTTGATACCACTTCCTTTAGGTAAATGTCTGCAAGAGTAGAAAACTTATCCGTTTATTTGATAGCCAGAAAATGTGCAGACTTGGTCAGTCGATCTACGATCACCCAAATGGTATCGTTTCTGCGTTGAGATCTGGGCAGGCCGGTAACGAAATCCATGGAAATTTGCTCCCATTTCCATTTCGGGATCTCTGGTTGTTGAAGTAGGCCTGATGGTTTCTGATATTCAGTCTTGACTCTCGCACAAGTCAAGCACTTACTGACGTAGGTTGCTATGTGGGCTTTCATGCCAGGCCACCAATATGTAGTCTTGAGATCGTGGTACATCTTATCCGAACCAGGATGTACCGAATAACGAGACTTGTGTGCTTCATCCATCACAAGCTCGCGTAAGTTGCCATAAAGTGGAACCCAAATACGCCCTGTTACATAGTAGGCGCCGTCTTCCTTTTGTTCTAGCCGCTGCCTCGATCCTCGTAGGGACTCAGCCCTGATGTTCTCTGCTTTCAATGCTTCAACCTGAGCATCGCGAATCTGAGCAGGGAGGTCGGATTGGATGGTAAGTTGTAAAGCACGTACACGCTTAGGTATAGTATTTTTCGACTGAGGGCGTCGGCCACAACATTGGCCTTGCCTGGATGGTATTTGATAGCGCATTCATAATCGTTCAAAAGCTCCACCCATCGGCGTTGACGCATGTTTAACTCCTTTTGCTTGAAAATATGCTCGAGACTCCTGTGATCGGTGTAAATGGTGCACTTGGTACCGTACAGGTAATGTCTCCATATCTTAAGTGCGAAAACAATTGCTCCCAGTTCCAAGTCATGCGTAGTGTAGTTCCTTTCGTGAACTTTGAGTTGGCGTGATGCGTAAGCAATGACCTTATCACGTTGCATCAACACGCAACCAAGTCCTTGGATGGAAGCATCGCAATAAACCACGAAATCATCTGTGCCTTCAGGCAATGAGAGGATGGGCGCGCTACAAAGTCTATCCTTTAGGTGTTGAAATGCGGACTCCTGTGCATCACCCCAACGATAGATGACACCCTTCTGAGTCAGTGAAGTGAGAGGTTGCGCAATCTTTGAGAAATCATTGATAAACCTTCTGTAATATCCTGCCAAACCCAAGAATTGGCGGATTTCTGTTGGTGTGCGGGGTGCAGGCCAGTTCTTGATCGATTCAACCTTAGATGGATCCACATGAATCCCATCCTTGTTTACCACATGGCCTAGAAAGTGGACTTCGCGAAGCCAAAAGTCACATTTTGAAAACTTGGCGTACAACTGCTCTTTTTGAAGAAGTTCCAGCATAAGTCGTAGATGCTGCTCGTGTTCCTCTTGACTCTTAGAATAGATCAGGATATCGTCGATGAACACAATAACGAACTTATCCAGGTAAGGTTTGCATACTCGGTTCATGAGATCCATGAAGACCGCTGGTGCATTCGTCAGCCCGAATGGCATAACCAGAAACTCGTAATGGCCGTAACGAGTTCTGAATGCTGTTTTGGAGACGTCCTTATCTCGGACCCTCAGCTGATGGTATCCCGATCTCAAGTCAATCTTTGAGTAATAGCTCGACCCTTGCAACTGGTCGAACAAGTCGTCAATACGTGGAAGAGGATAACGATTTTTCACGGTCACCTTGTTAAGCTCGCGATAGTCAATACACATTCTGAAGGTACCATCTTTCTTCTTTACGAACAAGACTGGAGCTCCCCAGGGTGAAGAGCTAGGACGTATAAAACCCTTTTCCAAGAGTTCTTGTAATTGCATGGATAGTTCTTTAAGTTCTGATGGAGCTAGACGATAAGGTGCTCGAGCTACTGGTGCTGCCCCAGGAGCTAGCTCGATTTGAAACTCAACTTGACGATGGGGCGGAAGACCAGGTACTTCCTCGGGAAATACCTCAGGAAAATTGCGCACAATAGGGATGTCTTCAATTCTCTTTTCTTCCGTTGATGTGTCAGTAACGAGCGCTAGAATGGCAGTGTGGCCCTTTCGTAGACATTTCTGGGCCTTAAGGAAAGAGATGACGCCTTCGACAGTACCACTCTTGTTGCCACGAATTACGAGAGGTTCTTCACCAGAACGAGGAATGCAGATGATTTTCTCCTTGCAAACAATCTCCGCTTGATGATGAGATAGCCAATCCATCCCAATAACGACGTCGAAACTACCTAGTGTGATAGGAATAAGATCGATAGAGAAAGTCTGACCGGCTAAGACGAGGTTACAACCTTTAACTACGTGTATGGCTTCAAGACCTTTACCGTTAGCTAGTTCTACCGTGTGTTTGGTGTTCAGAAGTGTTGGAGTGCGCTTAAGCATTTGGCTAACTTTTAAGGACACATAACTAGTATCGGCACCCGAATCGAATAAAACAGTAACAAAGAAATCATCCAGAAGAAACTTACCCATCACTACGTTAGGATCATTCCTTGCTTCACCTTGACCAATCACGAACACTCGACCCCTGGCACCGTTGCCATCATTGTTTCCTCCATTGTTGCCCCCATTATTGTTCCTGTTTCTCTGGTTGTTGTTGTTGTTCTGATTCTGGTTAAGCTGGGGACAGTTCTTCTTAAAGTGGCCTTCAGCGTCACACTGAAAGCATCCCCTGTTGCCCTGTTGCTATTGCTGATTCTGCGGTGCTTGCTGTTGCTGCTGAAGATTCTGATTTGCAGGCCGTGAGCTCCTACAATCCTTGGCTTCATGGCCCATCTTGAGACACCTCTGACAACGTCCCTTGTTGCACTGACCACTATAGTGTCTGTTGCATTTGTTGCACTTTGGGTGGTTTCCTCGATACCCACCCTGTCCTTGATTACCGGAGGATTGCTGACCAAGACTCTGGTAGTCATCAGTCTTTCGCTGCTGAGACTGACCTGAAGCAGAACCCTTACTGGAGTTTCCATCCCATTTTCGCTTGTTGTCAGTAAGTGCATCAGAAGTAGCTGTGGCACTGATTCGTTTGGGCAGCCTGTTTTGCTCCACCGCCTGGTCAGTGAGTCGATGGGCCAACTTGATGATTTGCTGTATGGTACCCAGATTGGCTGAAGTCACGTGACTTTGAATCTCTGATACAAGGCCCTTGAGATACAGCTCAATTCGTTTGATGGGAGGGTCCACCATAGTTGGACACAAGATGGCCAGCTTGTAACGCCCTAAATACGTTTTAACCTAAGATTCGCAGCGGAAAATACATACCTAAAATTTCTTTCATGATATTCTTTCTCTCACTTAATTACATTAATCCCATTTGTAAATTAACCAAAAACTGACAAACTTATATCAAATTAAGTGACCACCTAAACACCCACGTACAATCCATGTCTTGACTCGATCTTCAACCGCGTACAATTCCTGATGAAACATCCATGAACCTGTACAATCTGCAGTCACCACAACCAATTACTTCATTAGCAACCGATGACATAATACATATACT
This sequence comes from Helianthus tuberosus, assembly GCA_030545235.1. Taxonomy (NCBI): domain Eukaryota; kingdom Viridiplantae; phylum Streptophyta; class Magnoliopsida; order Asterales; family Asteraceae; genus Helianthus; species Helianthus tuberosus. The sequence continues at coordinate 103,646,192 of CM060409.1, forward strand.
TTAAAACGTGCATAATCAAGCATCAACATCTCTTATTCTCGTTCATATAAGTCCATTCATCCATCCATTCGGACACTCTCGTCTGACTTCCATACTTAACCTTCATTCTCCATTATTAGTATACCTGCACTTCCATTTCATTCTTAACAGAAAACAATTAGCATCGTTAGACTTATCTCATATGCGTAATTTAACTAATTTCCATTTCATGTATAAATACCTTACCAATCATACCCCCTTCATTTACAACTTACATCTTACCCACATGTATAATTACTTATTTCATCTTTGGGCATAATACTAACGTGTATATTCCCTTCCTTACCCATACTTAATAGAAATTACTTTCCTACCCACTTTCGACTCCTTTTCCATAACTTACCTTATTACTTCCATTGTTTATTACTTTCTCACATGAATCACAATAATCATCATACTACAATATATTTTTACATCTAAAGTGTAAGTCCGGGATTTACTTACCTTACGCGCCCGTATTTGCATTCGCTTACTTGAGTCTTCTTGTCCCGTTAGCCTTCCACGCTCCCATCCATCTTGACATGATTCCTATACTTTCATGTCATTACATTTACATCCTTATTAGCATACATGATTATTCAGATGAACGATCATATCAAGTTCATATCTCACATATGTATTTCATTAGCCGATTCAAACAAGCATATAGCATACTCACATCATTATAACACAACTTTCACCTATTATTGTCATTTAGACATTTCATCAAACACGTGGTGTGCGTACTACTTCCTAGGCACCATGTACAACTAGTTTATGCATAATCTTCCTAGTTCATTCATATTTCATCAAATCTTCTTACTAATCAACAAGTATCATTAACACATAAACATCAAACATAGCATCATCATATTTCTCCTAATTCATCTAACAAGAATTCATCATACCTAGATAATACATCAATCTTTCCACAAGACTTGGACATAGGTGGTGATTCTAGTTATCATCTTCACCATAACTAACGGGTTTTACCTCTAATCATCAAATTAACACAAACCATACGTAACCCATGTTCTATACGAGGATTCTAACCCTTGTACATGGTTAATTTCATATTAACTCACGGATTAGAACATAACCCACTTCACCCATGATCACAAATCTTAGATTTAAGACATACCTTATGATCCCCTCGTGATAGTGATCATTTATCCATGCTCGGTTATGATTTTAAGCGTCATCTTGCCTTTCAATTTGAGCTAAAAGATGAAGTTAGGGTTTGAGGCTCCTTGGGAGCCTCCTGCTCGTTGATGAACACACACACACACACGATGTGTGTCTATGTGTGTGTTGTTTACTTTTAATAAAACAACTTTCAAGTTGTTCACTTTGGTCCCTCATGTTTCGTTTTAATTAAATAAGGCTACAACCCTTCGTTTAATACCAACGATACTAATATTCAACTAGGTTAATTATTCCTAGTTAATGTTCATTTACGGGTTCACTTTTCCCCTAACGGTATTTTACCCGTTCCTTTATATTAACCGGGTTTAAATTACCAAACCCATTTTTTTGGGGTGTTACACAGCTCGTTTGACCTTTTCGTATACGCCTCAATCTCAGACCCCGTCATTTTCAGATTGAAAAATTCCACTTCTAGCTTGTGGATGTCATCCCGACTACAGTATTCTTCTTTGATCAGTTCCTTGAAACCATTCCAGGGTGTGGCATTAGCAACTGCCAGTCCTAGTAGTTGAACCTGTGCCTTCCACCAGGTTAACGCAGCTCCTTCAAGTGTTCCGGTAGCATATTTCACCCTACGGTCTTCGGGGCATTCGCACATCTCGAAAACTGACTCAAGCTTTTCAAACCAGTGAAGAAGGCCTACTGCTCCTTCTGTACCACTGAAAGTAGTAGGTCGGCAGTCCATGAACGTTTTGAATGTGCACACAGGAGTTTGAGCATGTTGATCTCCTGCAGGGTTAGCTGCGAGTGCCTCAGCGACTCGTTCGTTGATCAAAGCCGTCAACTGGGCTTGAGTGAGGTTGATACGTCCTCCGCGTCCGCTCATGATCTGCATAATGAAGCAACGTAGGTGAGAAAAGTGTCGCGAAAGTGCGTAAGTGTGGGACGACAGTAGAGAGTAAGCACACAAGGTTCAAATAGCAATTATCACGTTAACTAATGCACAGTGTGAATTATCTAACCGACAATATAACATAATTCATACCACTTATTGTGTCGAGTCTTGCACGTGGAGCGAAGCGTCGTTGTGGATCGTTGAACACTGTACAGGTTATAGTTTGCTTTTATCAAAAAGCTTTTCCCTTTTTAAAACCAAGTTCACTGTAACCAATGGCTCTGATACCAATCTGTCACACCCCCAAAATCCACCCTGTGGAGTACCACCGCTTGGAGGCGTGACGTGACCAGGATCGAGCCACCAATCATATTGAACATCGTAATCTTAGTAAGTAAAACCAATCACAATACAATTGGTGACCATAAGATGGTAACCAGTTTTAAGTTAACAGTGGAAGCATAAAACGGAAGTTCAAACATAAGTTTAAAGTTTATAAGTTTAATGTCCAAAACATAGTTTATAAAATTCAATTATTAAGTACGGGACATAACAGTCCTCCTCCTCGTGCAAGCTCCATAAGCATCTAGCGACCTGTAAGGCATGTAACAACGAGTCAACAACAAAGTTGAGTGAATTCACAGTTGGTTGTTTAGTTATAGCATTCGTTCATAAATCATCTGTTCGTTTTGTAAACCCTGTATCGTATAAATTCGTATCGCGGTCTTTCTGACATGTTTGCGAAGATTAGTGGGGGCTTCCCATGTGTTACTAGACCACGCGTATCGACTGCTACGAAAATGTAAGAGGTGCCCTAAGTCAATGTCTATCAGCATTGACCCTTTGCCCATAGTCCATTAGTACACGCCCGTCCGACTGGCACGGTGTGAGGTTTGTTAAACCTAATAGCGCTATTAACTAATGACCTGCTCGTCATAGGCCTCGGCGATTAAGTCGATAAATGAGGGACTTCATTTGATAGAGTTGATGGTCTTATGGTCGTGTACGTAGGCTTTACGTACGTGCCCTTCAATCCGAGGACAGTAGTAAATAGTTTAATAGTAATGATAGTTCGAGTAGTCATTCAATCCCATTCCCCACCCACCGGGAATCCCATGCCTTGGAAAGAGTGTGAACTCACCTTGGTTGCTCGGTTTGACTCTCAAATATAGCTAATAGTCGAGCTCGGTCAATCACGTCCTAGTATGATTACCACTTAGTTTATTAGTGATTTCAAATAGAACACAAAGTTCCTACACGTATCTATCACATAACATGCATCACTTTAACGGTTCATGCCCATATAACCTTCCCATCTATTCCCCACTCATAGACAAACATACAACATTGCACATACCACTTTTATTGACATTTAACATGTTATATCATTCTCGGATAACCTACTCGACATTTAGACACGCAAATCACTACTCATGTCGTTTCAGCTTTATTAATCAAAACTGGACTGTTTTCGAGCATTTTAATAAAATAGTTAACCTTCTCCAAAAATTCCCAAATTTTTACAGAATGTCATAAACGTTCCAAATTTTATTATGTAAAAATATCGGGGCTCAGTTCATTACCAATATTATAAAAAAATTCTTTTACCCGACTGCAATCAGGTTTGTTGCTTTCTGATCGCAGTTTACGGAAAAAATCACTAGAAATTAATCGTAAGCCCGATTGACAAAATTCCAGTTGGAGGGTCACGGAAACAACGGTGACCATCTATAGTAAAAATCCCATGAGCTGATTCTACTCAGGTTTCGAGTTACAACTCCGAATACAACATACTTTTTCAGCAGGAAAATTTCAGCTTGAGCTGCTGTCTTAAAACAATTCTTTAAAAATAGTAAACGAACTCGAAAAATTACGATTCCAGTGCCATTTGTTCGGTTGTTCAAAAATACATAATTTAGACTCCAGAAATTCAGTTTTTCGATTTAAAATGACCCAGTTACAGCCTGTTGAAGTTGGCTGGAAATTTCAATCAGCATGTTTATTTCAAGTTTAATGTTTCAAAAAAAAAAAACACATTAACAAGTGTCCTAACAATGATTTATTAATAACTTTATGATCAACCATTATGCATGTATTAACCAAACTCAAACCAACCCGGTAACATCTTCATGCAAACATTTTTATGTATGATTTTATGTACGGTTCCATGTGCATATTTTTAGTGTTTTAGCTTATGTGTGACATGAACATTATACATATCATAACAAAGAACAAGAGGAAACAATGGTGTGAAGGGACTTACTACTAGCCCAAGGCTAGGGTAAAAATCTAGAACAAAGATGAAGAGGAAGGATGGTGATAAAGACTTGAACAAGGCCTTCTTGAGAGCTCTTCAACTTGTGACTTTTATGAATCAATCTTGGAGCTTGGAATGGGACTTGTTAGTGAAGAAGATGAAGGTATGAGAGAGATGGGGGGTGGGTTCGGTTATGTGGAGCCGAAAATGGGGGAAGGGAGTGAGTGAGAGAGTGTGGATTTGCAATGATGAGTGATCTTGGTTGCCCAATGCATGTAGAGATGCTCTTACACCATGAGCCACCCTAATCCCTATTGTCATGATCACCTAGCTCTTGGCCAACCACAATCAAGATTCCAAGAAATAATATCTCAACAAAATATATGGTGATGATTTGGCTGAAAAATCGGTTGGGGGGGGGGGGTTATGTAAAATTTTCACCTAATTAGTAAAGGGTAGTTAAAACTCAAGTATCTTGATCATATAAGCTAGTGTTTTGATTTCTAGTGGGTGTCATGATAAACGGGGATCATGACTAGCCAAAAATAATTAAATAATGTGTTTGACAAATATTTGGTGTCCCGAATAATGTCCGGTTGTTCGGTCGGATACTGTTCCGTTGAGTTGTTTAATTGTTCCGTAAGGCGTCTTATACATATATTTTTGTAACGAAATTTATTTCTAACACATAGGAAAATATACCGGACTATTTAGTAACTTTTCTGTATACTACTAGTATGCTAACACGTACATGTAAGTATGACACAGTAATCAGAGAGTAGTTTAATGATTCAGCACAGTCATCAAGTACTTTTATTATCATTAATAAACTGTACGGTTACATGCAAATTTGAGGGTTGTTACAATTTCCTCTGCCTAGCAGCTCTTGCAGTTGCATCGGAGGCTCCTGTATCTCGGACGGAGCTAATCGGCAAGGCGCCATCCGTCACTGGTGCCGCTCCTGGCACTAGGTTTATCCTAAACTCCTCTTGTCGCTGTGGAGGTAACCCAGGCAAGTCTTCGGGAAAGGCTTCTGGAAATTCCTTCACAACGGGGATGTCTTCTGGCTTTGACCTCTTGGTCTCTTTATCGACAACATGAGCAAGGAAGGCTATGCAGCCTATTCGGAGGCGCTTCTATGTCTCTATGACCAATGTGAGATGTCGCAAATCCACCGCCTTATGGGGCCTAGTGCCCTCGCATCTATTGCAAGAAGGTTGTGTATTATAAGTGTCTCATCATTCGCAAGAGGGATGCAAATGATTTTCCTTATGACGAACAACTTCAGCTCTATCCTTGGATATCCAATCCCTGCTGACTACAATATCATGACTTCCCAAGTCAACGGTAATAGAAGGTTCCCGCTCTCTAAGTTCCAAAACACAATCTTTAATCACCCCACCTGCTTTAACTTACCTTCTATTTGCCAATTCTAAAGAATACGGGGCGTCTATCCTACTTGAAACTAGGCCAAGTAGGTTCTTAATTCCTAAGGATACAAGGTTAAAGTCGGCACCAGTATCAATCAAAATGGATGCATAGTGTTGGTTAATAGGGAACTTACCCGTAATCGCATCTGGATCCTGGCGTGCTTCATGAGCTCCGATCGTGAAGACCCTTCCTCGCTTGGTTCTTCCTAGGGCAATCTTTCCTAAAGTGCCCCACGTCACCACATTTGAAGCAACCTAGAACTCTACCATTATCATTTCCATCTTGGTTGCAGTCATCATTTCCCTCTTGTTTGGGATATTTCGCCCAACAGGCATCCTTACTGTGTCCTTCCTTTCCACATCTGTCGCACTTAGGTCTCAGACATCGACCTTCATGGTGAAACTTGCATTCATCACATCTCAGCTTAGTCCCCAAATAAACCTTACCACCAGTCTTATTAGTGGCTCCATAAGCTTTCATGCCACGAGGCGGGTTTACTTCCCTTCTTTTGTTTGTATTAGAGTTGTCATAACTGGCTTGGGTGCCTACCTTCATGTTCGAAAACTTTCTTTTGTTATTGCCCGAAGACTCCACGTGAGTTTCTTTCTTGTTTGTCTCAGATCCCGAAAACTTTCCCATACGAAGAGCTTCTTCAGTGAGCGTAACACTCAAATCAATAGCCTCTGTGATGGTTGGAGGCTTTGAGGCAGTAACCATGCTCAGGATTTAAGGTGCAAGTCCCCAAATGAATTGTTCAATCCTCTTGAATTCAGGCTCGACTAAGTAGGGAACAACCCTAGACAAGTCATGAAAGCATTAGATGTACTCAGTAATCTTCGGCCCGTCCATTTTCAAATTCCAGAACTCAGTCTCAAGCTTCTGGATTTCAGCCCTGGTGCAGTATTTCTTCCGCATCAATTCCTTGAGCTCGTCCCAGCTCAGTGCATAAACAGTAGCTTCACCAAGGGTCTGAACCTGAAGGTTCCACCAGGAGAGTGAGCCATCCAAAAAACAACCCTGAGATATAGGTAACTCTCTGCTCGGGCGAACATTTACTCATTCTCATAACGGAGTCAGTCTTTTCTGCCCAACGAACAAAAACAACGGCACCTCCTGTGCTATCAAAATTCAATGGCTTGCAGTCCAGGAACTGTTTATAGGTGCAGCCAGTTGGAGGGTTATTTCCGGGAGTGCCACCGCTGTGTTCAGAACAGAGGGCTTCATGCTGCGCTATAGCTTGGGAAATGCGCTCATTGAGTTCGGCCTCAGTTCTTGGTAACGTATTGGTGTCTGTGTCACGTCTGGGCGGCATTTTCTTTTGTTAAAAAGGTATGGGGTAGGTTAGACAACATCCAATAATCGTCTATGAGGTATATATCACCACAAGCAAACATGTAATCACCTGACATCACATGCATATGAAATCAACAATGTATAAATAAGAAAACAACCACTGAGCTTTCATATATGCTTGACAACTTGACTTATTGTTTTTATTAGAGGAAAACAAAATGAACTCGAGGTTACATCATCTCGGTCATACAAGTTCCATAATATGAAAGTAGTAGTTATTTTCCTTCTACATTGGTTTTCTTAGGTCTTTAGTTTCACAAAGACGGGTATACTTCCCAAGAGATGGGGGTTATGCATTTCTACCACATATAGGGGGGATAGAGAGTGTAAAGTTGCTGAATCTTTCCCGAGTGTTAGCCATCTTCACTTGCTTAGATATCGGTTCCCAAACGATTCGTATACGGGTAGAAGTGTCAGACACGAAGTAGGCAAAGACATATTTCCTACTTTGTAGAGTGCTATAGCAACTATCTAGGTATTGTTCTATTAGATGAAGGTGTGAACACTTAGAAATTTTTGGATGGGTGGTGATCATTAGCTTGACCCGCAGAGTCCACCAGGATTTCCACGCACAACAAGTCGTTATTACGTGGGTCCCCGTAATAATAAATTGTCTTGCATGGTCACCCCAATTTTCCCTCGTTTAGAGCAGATGATCAACCAAAGAGGGGACACTACTGTCCTTATACCTTTGACATGGAAAGGACCATTGTGGTGGTCCACGCACTATCATTCGTTATCGTCACGCGTGAATAGGCACGATGCTTAGACGTAATAGGAATAAGGGGAATTCCTAGTAGTTGGAGGGGCACCTTCAAGATGAGTACTTCATCTTCCTTAACTGGACGAGAGTGTCGTCAATCTTGTATCGCAAAAGCCACAGGGACCTCGTCCTGCTGATAAGGTTGTTATCCAAGGTTACCTCCTCCGCCTCGCCGTCATTACCGTAGTCAGGCACCTTCACATTCGAGAGGGAAGAACAACCATCTTCTACGGAAACCAGCTCAGGATCTCGTTTGATAATCACTCCAGCCATGAGCTTCGCAATAAACGCGAGGTCGACAGTCTCATCGTGCGAGTCAAGAACAATAGTAGGATTCGGAGCCGGAGGTATCTCATTCACGTCAATAATTATTCCGTAAACTTATACGTATATATATTAATGAATAAATATGTTACTTATAAACATGAAAATAGATGCATCATGTCACATATAACTCTCGTTTGTCCTTTTGGGGGGGGGGGTCATTTTATCTTTGGCAAGTCTATCTCACGTAGACTATACCTCAATTAGCACTTTAATTTGGGGTATTTTCCTCCCTACTAATGTCCTTGTCTTGTCTTTTCTTTGAAAAATGTTTGACTCATGGATCTTGGCGCTTTCTTCAATGCAAAGAAAAACCTTTTTGTAAAAATGTTTTCGTGAGAGAGTCCTAGTGATTGTAGTCTAGACTCAAGAAGGAATCTTAGTTCAATACAATCGAAGCTCTGATACCAAACTGTCACACCCTGACTTTTGCGGAAGCGTATGCGTGTGACTTTATTGGTTCTCATTGCATTCGATTATAATAAACAACTATATGATCAAAATAATGTTCATCCATTCATAAAGTTCAAAACATTACAAACACCAGTCATTTAAGTTTCAAACAACACAACCTTTGATTAAGTTACAAACCAACAAAAGTGGATGACATCTAAACATGAAATTTACATCCAGTAACGACACCAGCGCCCAAGATCCAACTTGTTTCCTGAAATACATGTAATTTTGAAAACATCAACAAAAGTTGAGCGAGTTCATGCGTTTTGTATGAGTACTGATAAGCTTGTAAACATTTGAGAGACTCCTTTGAAAACAGGTATGAAAAGCGTCTATGAACAGATCAATTAATGTTTTGCAAGGACATTAATGTATGTGAAGACATAGGGAGTACTCATTATGAGTAGATTTTTGTCTTTGTCGAATCCCCTCGACTGTGTCGAATTCCCCTCGACTGTGTCAAATTCACCTTGACTGTATCAAATCACCTTGATTATGTCAAATCCCCTTGACCGTTGCCGAATCACCTCGATTGGGACACTAAAGCACTCTAAGTGGTCACATAAGGACAATGAGTGGGGCTCGGCCGTACCCGTTAGATCTAACCTTTGTCCATGATTCTTATGAGAGTTATTGGCATTTCAATTTCAGTATATGCTCAAATGATCTAATAGTTCATTTCATAGCTAAATCATACCATTTGAACATTCGTAACATGTATTCCACCCCCGAGAGTTATAAATCCGAAAACAGTAAGAGAAAAGGGGGACATGAACTCATAAGTTTGCGTCCTGCTATCTTGTATGCTCAAGGGTCCTTCTATGAGTCGTACAACTACCTACACACGTGCCATGTTTTATTAGATGTTTAGGTCGTGCAACGACTCTTTTGTCTTAGTTGTTCGTTAAGACTTGTTTTGGAAGTCTTGGTATGCTTTGAGGTACATCTTTGATGTACATTGTATAATTTCAAAGTATATAATTATTAGTTAAAATAATAATATTTTAACTTATATTATTTTCATCCACATATTTGAATATTAATATTTTAACTTATATCGTTCACGGGTGGTGCGTTACTCCTATAGCGCTATACATGTTGAATGTAGGCTCGTACGAAGTTAATGACATGTGTATCACATGAGAATAACCCAAGAATATGAATCAAGCATAACAAGTAAGTATGCATGTATTTGGATTGTTTTGTGCATTGCATAAAGTATGTGGTGTTTGCGATTTTAATAGACTAACATGTTGCACCTAAAAATGTGTAAAACGAAAATGGGTCAAGTGTACTCACGGTTTTGCAAGGATTCAAACTTTATAATCCTGTGAAGTGTTGTAGGTTTGAGGATGGAATCACCAAATCACCCTACATGGGGAAACGAAGGTGTGTAAGTTTATGGATTTAGAAGGGAAGATTCAGACTTGGAATTTAAAGTATTAAAAGTATGTATACGAAAGTAATATCTAGTTCTAAGAGCTCGTTTAGGACACTATGTTATGTGGTTTCATGGGTCCAAATTGCTCATTAGAATCATCAAAGAGTATCTTAGATTATAGATATATTAGCCTAAGTTTATGATGGTTAATCATAGGTTGATTAGCATCACAAATTCAACCTTGTTTTATATGTATTTATATGGTAATAATAGTAACCTAAACTAAGTCCAATCATAGATAATCACGTAGCATCATGTATATCAAGCATGGAGGTTAAAACCTCATTATATGATTCACCACTACACAAACTATCACAAGGATAGTTCGGAGGGTCATGAATAACGAGAATAAATCTAACTAATCATAAGCTCAAGCGACCAAGTACTCTACAACCCGGATGTGCCAACACATCATGAAAAGAATTAACTAAGTGAGGGAGACTAGATGGGGCTAAGGTACTTTGATTCTAGTAAGTCACGTGGGTGTTTATACACAAGGCTCAAAATGAAGGAGTGGAACTTAGTTTGGAAAGCCAAAGCTTCCATTTTTTCACACTTCACAAGTCACAAGTTCATCATATGAAAGATGATGACTTGTGCTTGCTTTCATCATTCGATTTTATCATGTATAAACAGAAATATAATGACCGTATATCCAAGAGATGTTAAGCCACTAATTAAAAAGTTTTTCTTTATATTTATATCTCAAAGACAATTTACTAAATGTGCGAAGTCTACTGGCACATCATTAATGAGACATGTTTAACACTTTTTAACACTACATTTCTTTAGCATACTGTGATAGTCCACTGATGTACTATCATTTCCTCTTTTTTGCACGAAAACCTTTTTTTGTCTTTTTCATGTTTTTGTACTTTTTTTATTTATATGTTTTTGTATTTTCTCAATTTTTTTCTCCCCCTAAAATCAAAAACATATTTTGGATTTTTGTTTTTAAAGAAAGAAACTAATCGACCGATGAGAATCACATCAATTCGCCATCCATTATTGCTTCACATTTTTCTTTTATAATTTCTTTCCTTCATGATGACAAAACTTTGGCATTTTTTATTTTAAAAACACTTACAAATATGTCTTTTCAACAAGTTTTGTCTGTTCAACAGTGAGAATTCTGTGATTTTTAAAATTTTCCAAAAATTTTCTTGGAAATAAACGTTCTAGCAAATTTATTATAGCCTGAAAATTTTTCATTTGAATAACCCGACTACTTTCTCGTCATGTGCCAAGGAACCTCGTTCTTCATGATTAACTTTGATTCTCGGATGTTCCTGCATACAAACTTACACAATTAGTTGAATAGAGATACCCAAGTCTTTCCATTCTTGGGATCGACTTTAATTTCCTTTACACAATCAGATTTATATGTAACTTTCTCAAGTCCCACCTTACTTTGTACTTATGTGAAATTAATAGATGTGGTTTATTATATTGAATTGTTATATATATGTATGAATGTGCAAGCCATAATTATACAAGAAATTATTAAGCATTAATGAATGGGCAGCCGCACACCCAAATCATCTCGCACACCCTCTTGACCGCACACTCCTACACCTCATTTATATACACTTGGCCCATGTCCACAGTGAGCCCACAAGTGACCGCACACCCTCAGCTGACGTAGGCTGCACATTTGGGTCGCACATGTGTGTATGTGGTATCTTCCATTGGGTATTTATACCCCATAGCTATTAACCCTAGAGCATGTAATTTGGCGGCGAGATCATCTTTCACATACATTCTCTCCTCTTTTAGAAACCCTAGAACATTCTCCTCTCTCTTTGTAATTTGGCGGCGAGATCATCTTCTCAATCATTTCAACAGCAACCTACAATCATACTCTTGGAGATTCATTTCCCTTTTATTTTATTTCACAATCTCTTGCATCTCAAACCTCCGGTTAGTGTGTTAACACCATTTGATTCTTTTATACATGATAATGTCTACGCTTGTTTGATGGTTTATTTATATGGCATTATTGATAATGATGATCAAGTATTGATAAAGAACATGTTTGACATTTATTGTAAATGTATGAAAGATGATTTACTTAACTAGAGTTGCTTGATGTTAGTGTGTTAAAGGTTTGATATGATGTTCATAGATCTGATTTTTGTGCTTGATAATAATATGCATAGTGGTTAGACAAAGGTCTAGGGTTACGCTAGAATCAAGATTCAAAATTGTTTTAATTGTAAAAGATTTTGTAGAAATGCAAGGGGATTATGTGCAAAAAGGGATTCTTGATGATTATTGATGAAATAGAACTCTAGATCTATTTTTGATGATTTGATGTTATGTGAAAACTCAGAATCTGATAGTGTTAAGCATTTTGATGATATGTATTCATAAACTGATTATGATTTTACATGTTTATAAAGACTAGCTGATGATTCGGGTTCACAGGAATTCATGTATAAATCTGTGTTTTTGTTTGTTTTTGGACCATTGCAACATGAATGATTTCTTGTTTGAATCAGTGGGATCGAACCGTAGACTACGGTTGAGCGTCAGAGTCTACGACAGGATTTAATTAACACCGCACACACATGAGATGTACAACCTAATCCGCATAACGTACAATCTCGCACAACACACCGCACACTTATTTGCTACGTGTACCACACACTCGTGAATGTTACAACTACCGAAGCACAACATACCATCGAACGGTGCAAGGCGGCACATTTCTGAGACCACACATTCCAGATTGTACAAGCGCCTGATGCACACTGTACAACTGTCAACTGCATGACCACACACTATGAGAAAGTCGCATACTCTTGTGTGTGCCGCACACTCATCATTGGGCCGTATATAGTGGGCCACACACTTGTTTATATTGAATGGTATGTTACTGTTCACTTGATTGGGCTTTTGTTGAGAATCTAGTTATGGCCCACATGTTTGTTTATGTGATACGTGATGTTATAACTTGCATGCTACCTGTTAGTTACGTGTAGAAAATACGTGGATTACTTGCATACAAACCTAATTGTTATTGGTAACCATAATAGGACGTGGTTGACCAACTTTAAAACAAGTAATTAATCTGCCGAGCAAAACAAAGGTGAGTTCACACATTTACCAAAAGCATGTATTCCCGGTGGTTGGGAACGGACTTCACTTTCTCTGGTTTGGTATTGCCTAGTATTCCGTGGATGGAATACTATTAGATGCTATTTATATTTCACGTCTTAGCGTACTAAACGAAACTCTATCACGAAGTCCGCACTTACTATACTGATTAATCGCCTGGCCTGGCGAACGGGATATTAGTTGATAGCACTATTAGGCTTGACAAACCTCACACCGTTCCGGGGAGGACGGGCGTGAACTATTATGCCGTGGCAACTGGTCAATGATGATAGACATTAACTTGGGGCACAAACAACTCAAGAGTCGCAAGTATTCGGTACTACACAGTTTAGTAGCTTACAGATGGGGTAGCTCCCCATAACATGATTATAAATGAGTAATTTAACAACATACGTTTTTGGAAATAAAACTGGAAAACCGTGAACTCGCCAACTTTATGTTGACACCTTACTGCATGCTTTGCTGGTCCATAGGTACAGCTCGGGAGCTTGCAGCGGAGGAGTGTAGTCGTTGCGTTTGGATTTTAAAACTATATACTTCCGTTGTTAACTTTATTATTGCTTTTAGACTTTGAACTTTAGTCACTAATCGTATTGTGGTGATGGATTTACTATGTTTTAAATGATTGTTTAATATGATTAGTGGCATGATCCTGGTTAGTCATACACCTCACGACAATACTCCGCATGTGGAAATTGTGGGTGTGACACATTTCAAGCTCATGCGCTTAAAGTTTTTCGATGAATTTACTCAGGCTCAAAGTATTATATTCTGAACTATTATTCAAAATTGTTAGATAAGTCGACCATTCTCCCTGATGCAATGTATCAGCCAACTTGTCAACCAGTTCTTCGTTCCCTTTTCGTATACCTAAGCGTTTCATTTCCACGACTAAATGACAATATCTTTGAATTACTTGTTTCATCGTTTCTCCTTTAAAAGCCGTGAAAATGTCAAACTCTTTCTTGAGTAGCGCTGTTTTACTTTTTATCATTTGTGTGCTACCCAGAAACTTTACTTTTAAAGCGTTCCAGATTGACTGAGCATCTCCTTCATGCTGTAGCAAAGTAAATATGTCTTCTTTAACAGCTTGGTGCAAGATATTCATCATGTTCTTCTCTCTCAAGAATTTATCTTTCTCTTCTGTAGTAAGTTGGGTTAATGTTTTTTCAAGCCCATTCTCTCTAGTGGGTTCAACATACTTCTCCTCAATGGCATACCCGCAATCGAAATAATTGGCTTGTACCCAGTTTACAAAATGTTCATTCCACCCACCATAGTCTTCTAGGTTCATTAACTTAGGCGGTTTCTGCATCGTCCCCATTAGATTATCTAGATTTAGATTTTTAGTAATCGACGTGGAAGTTGATTGTGGACGGTGTAGTGAAGGAATTATAAAACTCGTTATCCATTTCATTGAAGTTGTGAGAAATGCTTTGTACAAAGTTGTCCTTGTGTGAAATTGACCCTGGTGCGAAGATAGACAAAGAAACACAGTTAAATCCCAGTTCATACGAAGATAAAAAACAACCAAGATTTCAGATCTATCTTCGTGCGAAGTTAAAATCCAACACTTCCAAGAACTCACTTCGTACGGAGGTAAAATTTCATATTTGACAAAGTTTCACTTCATACGAAGGTAAATTTATCTTCGTGCGAGGTAAAGTTTAAGATCGTGCGAAGTGAGGTTTCAGATCGTGCGAAGTGAAGTTCACAATTTCACGTTTTTCGCTGATTTTATCATTACTTCGTGATTTTAGGTCTAAATCTTTCAAGGATTTGTTAGAACGTGATTTTACGTATTCCTTGAGAAAATTAGGCCATTTGGACCATTAGATGTTTGAAAAAATGATAAAAATGAGAAAAATGAGAAGAAGAAAAGTCATCAATGTTTGAATTTTGCAGAATTGTCTTCAAATCAGGCCTTCCAAGCGAAGGTAAACTAGTCACATCGTACGAAGGTGATGTTTCACTTCGTACGAAGTTAATATCTACGTTCGCACGAAGAGAGGAAGTCTATAAATAGAAGGTCGAGCATAATGTTAGGTATTCGTTTGTGTAGACCAGGACGACGGATCTCTGATACTACTTGTAGGTCCGTTCTAGGATCCGAAAGCTCAGGTCCTAACTTGAGTAGCCTAGTCTTAAACGTGCGGAATCTATTTAAGAGTTAGGGGCTGTTTGTTTAGCTCTTAGTGAGTCTCTTATGGTTCAGACATCTTATTGGTTTAGTACTAATGATTCAGAATGTTTGTTTCACGAGCAGATGTCTAAATGGTTTAGACATTTGCATCTGAATGGTTAAGCATTATACTGAGTCTGAATGGTTAAGACCTCTAATCTGAATTGGTTAGACATTTGCCTCTGAATGGTTAAAAATTATAATGGTTCTTAATGATTCAGACCTCTTACTGCTTCAGCACTTAATGGTTCAGACCTCTTACTTGTTCAGCACTTAACCATTCAGAAGTTGCCAAACAGCCCCTTAGGCGACAATATTAACAAGATTCACTTCTAACTATTGTTTCATTAATACTTCAACGTTTCCTGCCTACACAAACGAATGCCTAACACTATGCTCGACCTCCTATTTATAGACTCCTTCTCTTCGTGCGAACATAGATATCAACTTCGTACGAAGTGAAACATCACCTTCGTACGAGGTGACTAGTTTACCTTCGTACGAAGTGAGCATTCACCTTCGTACGAAGTGAATCAATACAACATGAAATCTAACATTTCGTTCCTATTACAGACTCGACATGATTTGATAACGTAGGCAACAAACATATGCATCAACAAAAACGAGGTGACCAAACAACCGAACATTACATATTTACCAAATTACACCAATCTACCCAACTAACATTCTTATTTAAAGGTCTACTTTTAAACCATAAATACCCTACCGATTTTATTTCACAAATAATCTCTTCTATCTTTACCGGTTTGTTTTTAAGCTTGGCTTCATTCCTCACCCTCCAAATACTCCTGCAACCAATCCTCACAATCCCTTTTAAAGCCTCTTTTTGTTGGCCTGTAATTGAATTTGTGCATTTATATTTTTATGGTGGTTACACAAATAATTAATAAGTTTTAAGACTATACATTTATACTTTATTATTTATAACTAGTTGAAACTAAAACGTAATACAAAAGTTAAAATTATAAAATAATTGTCATGGTTATATTCACAAATATTTATGTTGTCTTAAATGACAATGTTGGTGGGTTTCCCACCGACAACCCCACCCCTTCAACTTTGTAAATGTCATTTTTAACCTTATTTAAGTTTTCTTTTTAACGCTCAAGTTTATTGACTTTACACATTCATCATCAATCTTTTGGCAAGTGATACAATGACTCATAACTTTTAATATTTAACAACTTTGTCCCCCCCCCCCCCCCCCCCCGCGATTTATATCTACTTAATAACTGCACACTTCGTCTTCTTTAACATTTCAATTCTTTTCACTAAATTACTTTTACAACTTTATACTGCAACTTGCGAGACATTATACTTTTTTTATACTTTTTTTTATCTATGCCTAACCACGTTAATGTTACTAACGTAACATGTGCAATAAAGGAAAAAAATGTGTCACACTACGTTAATGTCATTATCATAACGTGTGCAACAAAGTCACAAACGTGACGTTGTCGCCGCAACATACGGCAGGGGTAAACGTCGAGTGTATATTATATAACATTAGAAGTGTGAAAGTGAAATACATGTCCATTCTTAAATTTATTAAACAACATTTCAACACATTACATTTGGTAAATTACCTTTTAACTCCTACGAAAACTAAAAAGTTCAATACATTAGATAGGTGTAAATTAGTCAATACAAAGGATGATAAAAGGGATCCATGAAACCCGAAACTGTAAAATGAAAACATGTTAATTTGGAAGAAAAAGTCAAAATATAACATTTGCTGATTTTGACTTTTCAGTGAATTGAAGCAGTGGCAGTAACGTAATAGCGATGGAAAGGAGGCTATGAACGAAACACAATATCCCTCCAATAGAAAGGAAATGATGATGCGAGAGTCCACAAGAAGCATTTGATTTATGATTTGCTTTTGTCCCAATTACCAGGAGGCCCAAAGCAACGGCTAGGATTACCCTGATCCATTAATAACACAATTTTTTAATTAAAAATAATCTTAAGGAAAATTATAACATATTGTATTTTGTATCTTTAATAATTCGGTTATAGGATTTTAAGTTGACTATTAACAAAATATATGTTAAGAAATTGAATTACATTTAAAACCATTTGTTTGAAGTTACATGGTTTTAGGGGTGTGTTCAAATTTTTTTTTTTTTCTGGTGCTAAAGTGAATCTAAAAATCGGTGTTGTCTTTTTGTAAGGCCAGAGGGTGTGGAGGCGTCACCATGACCACCTCAGCCCCTATAGCGCCACCAGGCGCCATCGACCCACACCCAACAAATTAACTAGGGGCGCTATGGGCATGGCTCCATCATGATAACGAGGAGGAAGAAGTGTTCAGGTGGGGCCCACATACATTTCAACCAATACAATCTTTTTTTTAATTTTGTTTAATAAGGGGCTTTATCCCACACCCTGCAAGTTAAGGGGAGACGTTATAAAGCCCCCTGGCTGACGTGGATCCTACGTGTCGCTGACGTGTCTTGATAAAGCCCTTACGCGCTCTATCACACACCCTCCAGCCTAATAAAAATAATTATTTTATTCACAATTCCAATATTAAGTTACCATCATTATTGGGGTTACATTGAAAACGTAATTAACTTCATTGTGTAACACATCAAATAAAAATGCAAAATTATAAATCAGTTAATAGCGGTTATTAATATCGGAGGCTGAATACATATATAAAAGAAGTGAACCTAAATCTCATTACTAGGCACATTAAAACCTAATCTCTATTTTGGGGGGGGGGGGGGGCTAAAGCTAGTATTTTTTAGTGAAAAAGATATACATTAAGAACTTAATTTTTGCAACATGTATAACTAGGAGACCGATAGGGGAAAGAGTACCATGTAAAGAAGAGTGATAACAATGACAATTGTCTCCCAAGCGAAGCTTTATGGATTTCCTCATGACTACAAGCGGTGCAACCACTTAGCAAATTAGCCAACACATGAGCCACAATTAAGAGCACAATGGCAGCAAAGCCAAGGTTATATGCTTCTTGGCTTGGTTGTTTGCACTCAAACAACCACAACCTCAAATGCTTCTCCTATATTCATCAAAACCACACATTCAGTCCTATAAACTGATTCATTTGTTCAAATGAATAAAGATTATCGTACCTCATTTTGAGCCGCTTCCGCTCTAATACCAAGAATACCCGCAGTTATATCTAACGCAATGATGACAAGACATACAAACACGCCTACGCCTTTGTTAACCATTGTGATAAGATTTGATAAAGAAAATGGAAGATACTGCCTATTGGTGTGTGTTTTGAAAGTGTTGTTGGCTTTGAGATCAAAGGGATGGTATATAATATATGGTGTTCAGGGAGAAGGAAAAAAACTAGGTATTTTGAATTTGTTTTTTTAAAAAGGGTGTTTTTTTGCATTCTTTTTGGGACACTTTTTTTCACTTTGGATTCTTTGGAGGGGTAACAAGGAAAGCAGGGTATAAAACAGCTAAGGGGGAAGTGGGTATGTCTCAAAGAATCTAATACTTTCTTCCTTTAGTTGAAGAAACAAGCAAACTAAAACAACCCATATTAAAGAGTAAAGTCCTTTTTGAGTCCCTGTGGTTTGTGCATTTTAACTATTTGAATCCAAAAACCAACATTGTCTTGATTTGAGTCCCTGTGATTTGTATTTTTAACCCTTTGAATCCAAAATAAAACCTCATCCAACCCTTTGAGTCCCTGTGGTTTGTATTTTTAACCCTTTGAATCCAACCCTTTTAGTCCATGATTTGGATGAGGTTTGCGTTTTGGATTCAAAGGGTTAAAAATAAAAACCATAGGGACTCAAATCAAAACATGTTTAGTTTTTTAATTCAAATAGTTAAAATGCACAAACCGCAGTAACTCAAAAAGGACTTTACTCCATATTAAAAGTTTCATCTTTGAACCCTAAAGTAATTATCAACTATACTAATTATAAACTATTAACCATCTAGTTGTTGAGGTGCACCAAGGTCAGATTCAGTTGGAAGGCACGGCAACATTCTAAGCGAAGTTGTATAAAACTTTAATCATTTGTGTTTTATATACATATATAGGGGAGAGTTGTCTTGAGAACCCTAAATATTGCGAGAACCGTGAGAACAATGAAAAAATCAATCAAAACCAATTTTTTTTTAATACAAACCTCAATATAATTAAAATACAACATCAAAAAAAGAATTTACAACATCAAATAACTTATTTCCCCTATGTAAATCAATCTTATTTAAATTTTTACACATGTGTAAATTTTCAATATTTACGAATACATGTAAATTTAAGCGTGTAATTTAATTTCTAGCATTCTATTCGAATAATAATGATAAGTGTAAAAAAATTTGAATTTGAATTGTTTTTGACCAAGTTCTCGTGGTTTTTTCATTCGTTTTCATGGTTCTCACAATATTTAACGTTCTCATTTAAACCTTTCCATATATATATATATATATATATATATATATATATATGGTTAGGATTTAGAGAAAACGGTGAAAAGTGTAAGAACAGTGAGAATGCTTATGGATCGTCCGATCAAAACAATCTATGGACTAGATTGGCGCGGTGGCGTTTTCGTAAATAACACCAATTTTATTAAGTGGACGCGCTTCTTTAAGGGTAAAAAGGTCTTTTACCGCTCAAATTCAAAACGCCAACTAAAATGAGAACACGCCATTAAAAAAAACGCCATTAATACAAAACGCCAAAAACTAGTGATCGTTGGAAATTGCAGGAAGATGAGACAACACAGTAACTAAAACTCAATTATTAACATTTATTAGAAGAAGTTCTGTGAATGCATTTGTCCGTGAATGCATTTGTCTATCGCTTGCGTCAATCACGTATAGTAGCTGAATCAAATGTTTCAAGACAAGTGCTGAAAGGAGATAAATGTCATCCGAACAGATCTACAACATGTCCATTCGGACGGATGCAGATTAAAGATCATCCAGATAGTTTGGTTAGCCCATCCGTCCGGATGGAACCCCATCCGTCCGGATGGAGGCCATTCGCCAATCTGATGCATCCGGATGTGCTATGTCTATAAATAGGAGAGTAGGTCTTGATAATTTGTAACTTTTGAGACTAGAGTGGGGAAACTCTGTCCGTTTGATTTCGTGGTGTAAACATTGTCAAATCAGTAATAGAAATCAGTTATAATTACATCCTCGTGTTCTATCCACACACGTGATTGGATTCTACACATTTCATGTGTTCGTACGCAGTCAAAGGTTAAAGGAATCGATCCAGATCCTGAATTCACAAGTGATATCAGAGTGGGTGTTTGATTGCATGGATTGAAGACATGAAGATTCAACAACTTCATCAGATTCAGAGACAAATCTTCATCTTTTTCTACTCATCTTCTATATTTCTTCTTCTTTAAACTTAAATCTCAGACCTACAAAGATTTCACGGTCAAAATTAACCAAATTTTGGATATGTTGAGTGAAAAACGTATTCAAACAATCCTACAAAGTTTCAAATCAAAATTCAAACAATATAATACTCAAACCAGTAAAAATCATGAACTTCGGAACTGAGTTTGCTGACGTCATTGTCCATCCGGACGGATAGACTTGTTCATCCGGACGTTTAGGATTATTTGTTGTTCATCCAGAAATTTGTTCATCTGGATAAAGCTCATCCGGAAAACTATCCATCCGGACAAACATCCATTCGGACCAAACCCATCCGGATCAATCCCCAGCCGGATCAGTTCATTCGGACAAGTCCATCCGGACAAAATACCTTGTATTGTGTGTTTGTCATAGTTTGATCAAGTGTTTTTGTGATTGCAGGAATTATGGCTGAAGAATTTTACAACATATTTTACAATGCATATACATCCGAAACAACAACTGAACCAATCCCAGTTACAACGAAAACAGTTTCGAGTGCTATTTCAGAAAGTTTGAAATATGACAATGTGTACGAAAATCATCAAAGACCACCGATACTCATGAACATAGAAGATTATCATTGGTGGAGCACAAGATTTGAAAACTAGGTAAAGGCTTATGCCTATGAGAGTTGGATTATGATGACATTCGGATATAAAAAACCTGGGAATGATCAAAATGTTTTACTTGCTATTCCACAATTTTCAGAAATTGATAAAACCAACCACTCTAATGAACTAAAAATGGTAACTTTGTTACAACAATCTTTTAGAGAGGATATTTTATTTTTACTCCAACATGGCGAAACTTCCAAGTCGATGTGGGAAGCTTTAAAGCTGAAAGCCGAAGGTGTCACACCCCAAAAACGTCGCAGCGGAATATAAAACGTAGCGGTGACAGAAGTTGGTGCCCATTAATATCTTGCTGAACGATGCATCGAAATGTTGGACAATCAACTAAATTAAAACATAGTTTTTCAGCTTAAAGTTTCAAAGTACGACACAACCACAACATAGTTTAGTAGTTTTGATCCTTATGGATCTTATTACATTGGTCCTAAATTGTTTTAAAAGTTTCCAAAACATTTTCAAACCACACATGCATCAACAACCACAAGATACGCCATAATTCCCGAAGCCGAACTCAAGTACCTGAAGAACACGTTAAAATCAAGTGTCAACACAAAGGAGGGTGAGTTCACATATTCAAATTTAAATAATTTGATCCAAGGAAAAACTTTCTAATTATGTGTTTATTATTAAAACATCCATATAATTTTTAAGAAAGTTGTTTCATTTCCTTATAAAAATTCAAGGGTCAGTCGTCGCAAGCATTTCCGTAGAACCTTCCGACCATAGACATCTTCCCGAATTTACATATTAAATTGATAGAATCAAATGTTCAGACTCGTAAGTTAGCAAGACATTACGAACTATATATTAACAATGAAGGTATAATCAATGCTAGACTATAAACAGAATATCAATTCGTCGTTTGACTTGACACGGGGCGACCGGTCATGACGGGGTTGTCAACCCGATAGATCTACCAACAATTCCTCGCGTGCAATACTTAAATGATTAAACGACATTACTTGCGCATGGCCCATATCGAGGCCATCTATAATGCCTGCCTCATGAACAATATATATATCCCTACTATGTAACAACACTCAAAAACACATTATAAGAAACCTTAGTTGAGACCCAAAACATGTACGACGCGAACCGAAACGAAAAATCAGGATTTAGGGTTTAGGGGGGGGGGGGGGGGGGTCATGGGGGGACCCCTAAACCTTCCGCGACGTGCGAAAGGTACTAAAACGTGTCAAAACCAGAAATCGTCGACACCACAGAGCTAGAAACACAGCAAGGCAGGCCCAGGCAAAATAGGTCTCTCAGGCGACACGCGGAAGGTGTCCACGTTTCTGTCGCGACACGCGGGAGCGAACCATTTTGGGTATATAAAGCCTGGCCTGGGACTTGAATTTCTGTACCATTTCGACCGAATTTCGAAATATCTGTCATTCTGTATCTCCATTTCTTTCAATATAGTGCACCCCTAATTCACGAAACTCTGCCTCGTTGTAAGTATTATAACCCACTGTTACATATTAGTAACTCTGCCCGATTGATCTAGAGCTCCGTAACGCATGTCAAGGCTCTGCCTGACTCAGTCGTTGGAGTTCTGTCTCGGGGGTATGGCTAATGTAAATTGGGTTATCTTACTAACACGTGTGCATTGTTTAATTTTAATAAATTATAACCAGGAAGTTACCAGAAAGCAGTAGTATTATCTAAAACAACAATGTGAGTACATTCACTTTTTGTAAACTTTTTTTACAAAACCTAAATTGTTTTCAAGTATATTTAGCAGTGATTGAGTCTATGTATTCTACAATTACTGTCGGTATGTTGGGGTTTTGTATACATTACTTGTTACTACACTGTGAGTAGTAGCATGACCATAAGTCAGGATTGACAGTACCATGGGTGGTAATTGGGTAGATAAAAACACTGTAATTGCTCTCAATACTGTAAAATTATAAAATCTATTTTGATTAAACTGGGATGCACTGGCCAGTATTTCTTGTTGATAAAACTTTTTAAAACGCGTTTCAGGTAACAAAATGTGAAAGCCAAATAGAAGCCAGCTGGAGAGCACTGAAGGCTTGGAAAAGTGGCTATAAAAGTTACATAAACAAGAAAGAAGTTTTATTTCCATAAGTTGGGATTTATCCCTATAAACATATTTGTAATGGAAACTTGGGTTTTTCCCATGTATTTCGTATTTATAAAGGTGGTGTTTTACTCTGATAAACTATTTCCTAACTATAATTCTGATGTATTTTCCGCTGCGAAATTAATAAACACCGATACCACTGATACTATCCTCGCGGCCGCCCGCTCCCGAGGTGGGGGTCGGGGGTTGCGACAGAGAGTGGTATCAGAGCTACAGCCATTGGTTTAAGCCACAGAAGTGTTCCGCTGACATCAAGATTTTATTAACTTTGTTAGGAAATAATCTATGTGACTATGTGTATTATTGTTTTTGTGTTATTTGACAATCTGTTAGTTTATAGTATGAGTGAGCAAGGTACGTCTGACGCCTATCGTCATCTAGCTAGTTCTCCCAAGAGTGAAGGAACTTCATCACAGCCTACTCCTTCGGGGTATTCTGCTGATACAGAAGAGGGAATCTTCATCTTTAAGGCGCAATCCGAGGAACCATTCCCTTCGAAAAAGAAAGGATGGTTCAGTCGGGGAGCACATGAGAGGAGAAAGCGAATGAGAAAGTTACAACAACAGAGAGCGTTAGCAGCAGCCAATAGGGAAGTAAATGCCCAAACCCAAGAAATGGTTAATAGACGGTTGGCAAACTTTCATATACTAGCCACCACTGCAGCAGATCTAAACCTAGATCAGATAATTGCACCACAACCATTGCCACTATTCCCAACCCAACCAATGGAGATAGAACTTAACCAAGGAGACCAAATTTCCATACCATCATTTGACCCTAACGAGATACCTAGAATCCCAGTACCTAATCCTCTAGCTTATGATCCATGGGAAGATGACAATAGAGAATATCAGGAACTCTATCCACAGGGAGAACCAATACCAAACCCCATAGCACAGTATACCAACCTTAATCCTTTAGATCCATATTGGAATGCCGATCAGTATGTTCAGGAAATATTAAACAACCCGTACCTATATGGAGAACCTATACCTCAGTACCCTGACCCGGTACCCGCACCACTGCCATCTATGAGTGAAGAGAATGTGCAGGAACTCCGCACATATGGTGAGGAATTGGTAGAGGAAGGAGAGAGGATAAAACAAATAGGAGAAAAGCTCATGTGGAAATACGATGAGCGGAAATGCAGTTCTGGATGAATAACCCATAATAATAATAGTAATATATATATATATATATATATATATATATATATATATCAAATCAACTAAAATAGATAATCTAATATCTATTGATGCATAACTAGTAGTGTGTTCAAATTCCCGTTGTAGATTGTAATAGATATATATATGAAAAGAGTAAAGGTCGCAATGCTCGACGATTTTGATCAATTTGTTTGCGTGATTGTTTACATTAAATCTTATTCTGTGATATTAATACCTGATAAATGTTTATAATTCAGATGGACAACGAAGTAAATCAGGAAAACCATAATAAAGATAATAATGGGAACCAAATAGATAACAGTGCCATCCAACACATAGTAGCACAAGGGATTATAGACGCTATGCCATATATTATCAAGATTGTTAAAGGAAGCAAAAAATAATAAAACTAATAGTGGAAGTAAACGACCACCTACTGAACCCAGTCACAGCGTGAATAATGGACTGCTACTTCAATTGCCTATTCAAAAAAGAAGAAGAACCATGTCATATAGTTGTTCTTACAAAGAATTCTGTTCTTGCTAACCCATAGAATTCTATGGTAATGAAGGAACCATTGCAGCTCTACGTTGGATAGAAAAGACAGAAGTAGTCTTAAAAATAAGCAAATGTGCAGATGAAGAAAAAATTATGTTTGCTTCTAATCTTTTTAAGAATGCAGCCTTAGAATGGTGGAATACTATTCTCCAGTCTAGGGGAAGTGACAGAGTCTATAATATGGAATGGACTGACTTTAAGAACATGGTTGAAAGAAAATTATGTCCTCCCAATGAAAAGGAACAAATTGCTAATAAATTTTTAAACCTTAGAATGACTGGAGTAGACTGCAAGGGTTACACTACCATATTCTTCGAATATGCTAGAATAGTGCCAACCCTAGCCTTACCAGAACCAGTATTAATCTCCCGCTACATCTGGGGATTAATTAGTGAGATCAGACATGTAGTCAAGGCAGCTAGACCACATACCATAGAAGAAGCAGTAGAATTAGCCAATACCTTGACTGATGAATTAGTACATACGCAAGAAGAAAACCAGAGAAAAAACCTAGCCCAAAAGCTTACCCAGGAATTTCGCTACGGTAATTCGAACCGTGGGAAAGGTACAGGTTCTACTTCCGCACCTTACTGTAAGTACTGCAAGAAGAAGCATTCAGGAAGATGTTCCATATACTACAACTTCTGCAAAATATCTGGACACAAGGAAGAAGACTGCAGGAAGAAACCCAACAATAAGCTATGCTTCAACTGTGGAGAAACGGGGCATATCAAATCGAACTGTCCGAAACTAGCTCCATCCACAAACAGCAAGACTACCAAGAATGCAAGAGCATTTGTTCTGACATCTGAAGAAGCCAGATGTGATTGCCGGTACATTTTTAGTTAGTGATATTTTTGCTAAAGTATTATTTGACTCTGGTGCGAATCAAAGTTTTATTAATACTTCGTTTTGCAAACTTCTCAATCAACCATTAACTAAAATTCAACAAGAATGTCTGGTAGAAACGGCAAATGGAGAATCTATTAAGATTACTGAAATCTTGCAGGGAGCAAGAATAGAAATTTTAAAGCATAATTTTATTGCTAACCTTTTTCCAATGAATCTGGCTGGATTTGATATCGTATTAGGAATAGATTGGTTAGTAGCCAATCATGCCAGTATTCTATGTGATCAAAATTCAGTACAAGTAAGTTCACCAAGGGGTGAAAATATCACAATTAAAGGAGACAAGCCAACCAGGTCCACAAAGTTCATCTCTGTGATGAAAACAGCAAGCTATGCAAGGAAAGGATCACTAGCGTATATGATTTCTATAATCATTAACACTAAAGGAAAATAATTGAAAGATATTCCCGTAGTATCTCAATTCTCAGATATTTTTCCAGAAGAGTTACCTGGACAACCGCCAGATAGAGAGGTTGAATTCAGAATTCACCTACTACTAGGGACAGCACCGATTGCCAAGGTACCTTACCGTTTAGCACCAACGAAAATGCAAGAACTAAAGAAACAAATGGACGAACTTCTGGAGAAAGGTTTTATACAGCCTAGTTCATCGCCATAGGGAGCACCAATCTTGTTTGTCAAGAAAAAGGATGGATCAATGCGTATGTGCATTGATTACCGAGAACTGAACAAGGTCACGATTAAAAGTCGGTACCCACTACCGAGAATCGATGATCTGTTCGATCAACTTCAAGGAGCTCGATTCTTTTCTAAGATCGATTTACGCTCATGATATCATTAATTGAAAGTACAGGAAGAGGACATTCCTAAAACTGCTTTCAAGATAAGGTATGGTCATTATGAATTTACAGTCATGCCATTTGGTTTAACCAATGCCCCAGCCGTATTTATAGACATGATGAACAGAATATGTAAACCATATCTGGATAAATTCATAATTGATTTTGTAGATGATATTCTTATTTACTCTAAGAGTAAAGAAGATCATGTAGAACATTTATTTATACTTCTGAATTTGCTGAGAAAAGAAAACCTTTATGCTAAATTCTCAAAATGTGAATTTTGGTTACAAGAAGTACAATTTATCGGACATTTAGTTAATCATGAAGGAATTCATGTGGATCTCATAAAAATAGAGGTGATTACCAAATGGAAAGTCCCTAAATCACCAACAGAAGTGAGAAGTTTTCTTGGACTAGCAGGATATTATAGACGGTTTATCCGAGATTTTTCTAGAATAGCCATTCCTTTAACAAAACTGAACTGTAAATCAGTTAAGTTTGAATGGGGACCAAAACAGGAAGAAGATTTTAGAATTCTTAAGCAAAGATTAACCAACGCACCCATACTCGCGTTACAAGAAGGAACTGAAGACTCTGTAGTCTATTGTGACGCTTCTAAGTTAGGTTATGGATGTGTGTTGATGCAATGTCAAAAGGTTATAGCCTATGCCTCTAGACAACTTAAGAATCATGAAGAAAATTATACAACCCATGATCTAGAGTTAGGAGCCAAAATTTTTGCCCTTAAAATTTGGAGACATTACCTTTACGGTAGCAAGTTTACTATTTACACCGATCATAAGAGACTAATATATGTTTTCGGGCAAAAGGAGTTAAATATGAGACAGAGACGATGGATGGAAATTCTTAGTGATTATGATTGTAATATCCGGTATCATGCAGGAAAGGCTAATGTAGTAGCTGATGCTTTAAGTCGAAAGTACCATGAAAAGGCAAGACGAGTACGTTCTCTTAAATTAAATATGTGGATAGATTTAAATGAGCAAATTAGAAAAATACAGGAATCAGTAATTAAGGACGATACTGAAAAATTAAAAGGAATGATTAAGTAATTAGAACAAGGAATAGATGGAATTTGGAGATTCCATAAGAAAAGAATCTGGATACCTAAACAAGGAAACCAACGCCACCGAATTTTAGAAGAATCCCATAAGTCTAAGTATACGATACACCCTGGTAATGATAAAACGTATCAAGACTTAAGGAAGAAATTCTGGTGGATAGGAATGAAAAAGGATATAGCAACCTATGTTGCTAGATGTCTAACCTGTTCACGGGTTAAAGCCGAACATCAGAAACCCTCAGGTTTATTGTAGCAACTAGAAATGCCAATATGGAAATGGGAATTGATAACAATGGACTTTGTTACCAAATTACCCAAGACACGAAAAGGAAATGATATATATATATATAATTCAAGAAACAAAAATGGTTCCCTTTTATAACCATTTTTGGCCATGTACAAAAAACCGAAAAGGTAAGTTTTGTCCGAACAAACAAATCATCCATATGAAATAATTTTTCAAGATTCCCTTATGCATGTAAGAAAATAATCTTGAAAAACAAAGGGATAACCATGTTAAAACTTTCGGCCATAGGGTTTTATCCAAACACGAAACTCGAAAATTTTAATCTATTGAAGCAAGAATTCATATAAGCGGCTCTAGATGCCATTGTTGGAATTTTCACATGTTTATCAAAGTGATTTCATCTGTATAAAATCAAAACGCAGCGGAAATAATATTTAAAACATGTTACTTTTAAGATATAAATTTCATTTATATGCAAAATCCCAAAACCCGGATCCATATATGAACATGCATACTATCAAACACAACCATAGGATGTTTAGAAGACTACCTTCTTGGAGTAAAAGGAAATGAAAGGGATGATGCTTCTTGAACGGTTGCCTTCAACTGTAGAAGACCTCAAGCTTATATACCCCAAGCCTTCCAACAACACCTTGAGTTTAGCTAGGATTTTTAACACTTATGATCAAAACCGAAACCCTTCTTGGAGCCAACCCTTGGCCGAAAATTCCACAAGGGAATTTGAGAGTTCTTGGCACTTGAATTGAAATTTGAAAACCCTTGAATAACACCTCTCTTGGCCGAAAATTTTAGAGCCAAAAAACAATTTCATCTTTATTTTTGTCATCTAAAAAGTTTTATAGAAGTTGAGAGAATCTTGCCACCTTCTTGCCCAATCAAGTCCCTACTAAAACATGCAAATGCATGTTTGTTTATTGGACCACAAAATCCTTGGGAAGAACACCAAGGGGGGCGGCCTAGACTTTATTTTTTTAAAAAAATTCAAAATTCTTTTAATGATAATTTAAGTCTTATATATAATTTTTTAACTTTTATAAAATTATAACATCACATGTTATAAGACTTATAATACTTTTATTATGTTATTTAACCCATTAAATAGCAAAATAAAATATATCAACTCAAAATAAATTATCCATATAATTTATTAGTTTGTCAAGTGCAATTATTTAGAAAACCGATTTCTAAATATTATAAGTGTTAATATCTATTTGTTTGATCATATCAAAAATAAATATTTTAAGTTGTTTGTCTACACTACTAGAAAAATTAAAATTTTTGACACCTTTTTCCGTAGGAAATTCGTCACAACTCGTGATTTTCTACGAATTTGTGACAAAATGCATATGTAGGAAAACCACTCGTAGGAAACTGGTTTCTTACGCATTTTCCTACCCATTTCTGACAGAAAAGGGCTGTCACAAATTGCTACGCATTTTCTAGGCATTTTTCTACCCATTTAACGGAAGTTAATTTTAATTTTTGCTACACAATTGTCAGGAAATTTAATTTTTATATTTTTTCATAGTTTATGACAAATTTCCGACTACTTGTTTACTACACATTTCTGACGAATTTATAATAAATAAAATGAAAAAAGAAAAGGTTTTTGGCAATGGATTTTGTGCCACAAACCCTTCAGTAAAAATATGCTTTGTTTAAAGAAAATGTTTTTTCTAGCTTTATTCTATTTATAAAACATCCAAGAGAGATCGGATACAAAAGCAAATAAAATTAAAAACTATACAAATTCAATAACATTAATCATAAATTTATACAAATTTACAAACAAAAAATGTATAAAATCTACGAACATAAAGAAAATAAAATTACATATTCATCGGAAGCTTGTGTTGTCTTCATCTCTTCTCTAAATTTATGTGATGCCTTCACTATCTCAGCGTATGTGAACCTTTCGAATCCGGTAGCAATTTCTAGGTAGGTTTGGGTTGTTGCCTCCACTGAGTCTGAACCAAACCACTACCACTACTGCCGTCTTTGACCCGAAATCGCGAACCAAAACTTCATCGAACAAGAATTATCTGATTCTTCCTCTTACCTTGTCACCATCCTTGGAAAAATGAGAGAATAGGGCGCCGTTCAGATCCACCACCGCCGCCGCTAACGGCGGCGCTGCCGCCTATCTCCGCCGCTCTCTCCATCTGAGCAGTCTCGGTCTCTTTCTCTTCGATGTTCTCTACCACTTGGTTCACATAAATCAAACCTAAGAATTTGTTAAATGTCACACCACCAAAATCCACCTGCGGAGTACTACCGCTTGGAGGAGTGACTGACCAGGATCCAGCCACCAATCATATTGAACAAGCATATAAGTAGTTATAGAATCCAACCAATACAATTGGTGTTCAAACAAAACATAGTTTAAGTTGCAAGCGGAAGCATAACGTTTAAAATCAGAACATAAGTTTAATTGTTTCAAAGTTTAACATGGCACACAGCTGTCCATGTCCCACAACGACTCTCTTCCATGCAAGCTCCAGCTAAGCACCTATTGACCTGCAAAGCATGTAGTAACGAGTCAACAACAAGTTGAGTGAGTTCACGGTTGGGTGTTTGTTTTAAGTTGTTTCGAAAACAGTTTCCTTTATCTGGCATCCTGCCGTGGGGGTTACCCCATAGTTAAAAACATGACTTGTTTGTTCCCGGTTACTCTGGCAATCCAGCCGTGGGGGCTACCCCGTGTTAGTTATCTGGCATTTCGACCGTGGGGGCTACCCCATGTATATACTAGACTCGTTACCATATCGACTGCTGACTGTAGTCATGTTTATGTGCCCTGAAACTGTCAATGTCTATCATCATTGACGTGCCCCAGATCCATTAGTTCACGCCCGTCCTCTGCGGCACGGTGTGAGGTTTGTCAGACCTAAATAGCGCTATCTAACTAATGACCCGCTCGCCATTGGCCCGGCGATTAAGTCGATATAAAAAGGAGGGACTTCGTGATAGAGTTTTGGTCTAGTACGAGTTATCTGTCCGTGAGGACGAGGAATTTCATTCCTGAACCATTGCTGTCCTATCCAAGGAGGACGAGGAACCCATGTTCCTTAACCCCATTCCCAACCCAGGGAATCCCATGCTTTGTAGAGGGTGTGAACTCACCTTGGTTTGCTCGGCAGATACACAGAAAAGTCAATCAAGCTGTAAGTGGTCAACTACGTCCTAACATAGATACCGTACAAGTCAGGTTCGTAATCAGGTAGTGCACGTATGTTTCTACACGTATGCTAGCACATTGCATGCAAGTTTCATTCATGGCAGCCCAAATAACATTCATTCACCACAGAACGTATAAGGTCCATGCATTAAGCCCAAAAGTCCGGCCCAATTACCTAAGGCCGTAATGGGGTGCAAGTCCAAACAGTGTGCACATGCACATGGTCTCGAGTCGAGACTGTGCGGTCTCTAGTCGAGACTGTGCGGTCTCGAGTTATAGCTTACAAGTCTCGAGTCGCAACTGATGAGGTCTCGGGTTATGCATATGTTGGTCTCGAGTCGCAACCGGACTCGCAAGTATGGTCTCGAGTCATGATGTTTATGTGTGCTGATCAAGTGTGGTCTCGAGTCGAGACTATAGGTTCTCGACTCGCAACTTGTGTCGAAACCGGGGATCTCGAGTTGACATATGGTGGTCTCGAGTCGAGACCGAAGGTCTCGGCTGGACATCTGCTGATTCTACACAGTGTACTTGACCAATGGAATTTCATGTTCATGAGATCATGTACTATCCAATAACATTGCACTAACATGTCTCCTTGTCTAACCTTAACCGAAATGGATCAAACATACCAATTTTTCAAATATTCAAGACATCTTCATATCACATTCATGTTGTTCTTCATACATTCAAGTAGTTCATCATGATTATTCAAACTTGTTCATCATATTTTAGGGTTTTTAGCATTAATTACAACATAACATGAACAACAATCAAAACACTTGAACATACTCATCTAATGGTTTCAAATCATCGCATAACATCTCAAAATCAACTCTACACTAATCCGATTTCCACACATATGCAGCCGATTAACAATCATTCGGTTCTTAGCACAATAATATATAATGACATTATCTAATACATATATGCAAGCCTATTTCATGAACATCAACAATCAATGGTTCAAATCTCATTTAGACACAAGACATCATTAGCCCATTATGTGATATATCCGAAATCAAGACATGTTAGCCGATAACATCATCATACACATCCGGTTCACAAAACATCATCAAGCATACAACTATACTAGTTAAATCATATCATTCATACTATCATTTAACAACAAACATCATAAAGACACTAACCGGTTGATGGGTTTCAAAGGTGAGTATGAAGCTTCCAAACGGGTGTGTGTGTGAGACGATCCGAGAGCTCCTTGTGGTCACCGGTTTGATCCGAGAAGAAGGAGAAGGATGCTGAGACTTAGGGTTTAAGGTTTTCTAGAGAGAGAGAGTGTGTAGGAGGAGGTGTGGGAGTGAGTGTGTTGTCCAAAGAAATGGCAAACATGGCTATCCACCAAGTTTATATATCCGTTCCAAGTAGTGCACCCTAATGGGCTTTCGGTTGGGTTAAATGAGGTGTATGGCCCATCCGGCCCATTGTTTCATTGCTCACTCGAGACCGCATGGTCTCGAGTTGGGTCCTTGTGTCTCGGCTCACTTAAACATATACACATACCATACATATAAGCATACATATATCACATAAAAGGTTCACTTATCATTAATTACACAAGTTAATTAATCACATAACGTTCAAGCAAGTAACATCGAGATATAACGAAAGGTTCTAAATTTCGAGTTATCACATTATCCCCAAGTTGAAAGAAATTTCGTCCCGAAATTTGGTAAGTACTCATTGAGGAAGCTAGTTAAGTTGTATGGTTTTCCTGGTTTTCCTGGGGTGTCACATCCACCCCCCGTTGATCTGGAATTTCGTCCCGAAATTCCGTAGCTTCAGCCTCAGTAGTGGTTGTACCGTTTCCGAACAGTTGGGGATACTTTTGTTTCATCCGATCTTCGCGTTCCCAGGTGAACTCTGGGCCGCGACGTGAGTTCCAACGAACTCGAACGAGAGGTATTCTAGTGCTCTTGAGGACCTTAACATCCCGATCCGTGATTTCAACTGGTTCCTCGACGAATCGTAACTGCTCGTCGATAGTGAGTTCCTTCAGAGGAACTACGTGGGTCTCATCTGACAGAAACTTCTTCAGATTCGACACGTGGAAAACGTTGTGAACTGCACCGAGTTCTGCTAGTAAGTTCAGTCTGTAGGCCACCCTGCCTATTTTCTCAATGATTTCGAAAGGTCCAACGTATCGTGGGTTAAGTTTGCCTCGTTTACCAAAATGAACCACACCCTTCCAGGGTGAAACTTTGAGTAGTACCCGCTCCCCAACCTGGAGCTCTAGTGGTTTCCTGCCCTTATCGGCGTAGACTTTCTGACGGTCACGAGCTGCCGCCATGCGTTTTCGTATTTGAGCAATTTGTTCGGTCGTGTCTACCACATGTTCTGGACCAGTGATCTGACTATCCCCCACCTCTGCCCAACAAAGAGGTGACCGGCATTTACGTCTGTACAATGCCTCAAACGGAGCAGCTTTAATGCTGGTGTGGTAGCTGTTATTGTACGAGAATTCCACAAGTGGCAGGTGCTTTTCCCAGCGGTTACCAAAGTCGATTACACATGCACGAAGCATGTCTTCTAAGGTTTGAATAGTGCGCTCGGACTGCCCGTCCGTCTGAGGGTGATACGCTGTGCTCATATCTAACCGTGAGCCAAAGGATTGGTGCATTGCTTGCCACAGTTCTGAAGTGAAACGTGCATCTTGATCCGAGATAATAGAGGTGGGCACCCCGTGCCTCGAAACAACTTCCTTGAGGTATATTTCTGCAAGAGTGGAGAACTTATCCGTCTCCTTGATAGCCAAGAAGTGTGCAGATTTTGTAAGTCGGTCCACGATCACCCAAATAATATCGTTTCCGCGCTGAGATCTAGGTAGGCCAGTAACGAAATCCATGGAAATTTGCTCCCATTTCCATTGGGGTATCTCTGGTTGCTGGAGTAGACCTGAGGGTTTCTGATATTCAGACTTGACTCTCGCACAAGTCAAACACTTGCTGACGTAGGTTGCTATGTGGGCCTTCATGCTAGGCCACCAGTACGTGGTTTTGATATCGTGGTACATCTTATCCGAACCAGGGTGTACCGAGTAGCGAGACTTGTGTGCTTCATCCATCACAAGCTCTCGTAAGTTGCCATAGAGTGGGACCCAAACGCGTCCCGTTACGTAGTAAGCACCGTCTTCCTTCTGTTCTAAGCGTTGCCTTGATCCGCGTAGGGCTTCAGCCCTGACGTTTTCTGGTTTCAATGCTTCTACCTGAGCGTCTCGTATTTGGGAAGGAAGACTAGAATGTATAGTGAGTTGTAACGCTCGCACGCGCTTAGGCGCGGTGTCCTTTCGACTGAGGGCGTCAGCCACAACATTGGCCTTGCCCGGGTGATACTTGATTGAGCACTCGTAGTCATTCAGTAGTTCGACCCATCGTCGCTGTCGCATATTCAGTTCTTTCTGTTTGAAGATGTGCTCGAGGCTCCTGTGGTCGGTGTAGATGGCGCACTTGGTACCGTACAGGTAATGCCGCCATAGCTTAAGTGCAAAAACAACAGCTCCCAGCTCTAAGTCGTGCGTAGTGTAGTTCTTTTCATGAACCTTAAGTTGGCGTGAGGCGTAGGCTA
Organism: Helianthus tuberosus; assembly: GCA_030545235.1. Taxonomy (NCBI): domain Eukaryota; kingdom Viridiplantae; phylum Streptophyta; class Magnoliopsida; order Asterales; family Asteraceae; genus Helianthus; species Helianthus tuberosus. Next base: position 103,681,271 of record CM060409.1, read on the forward strand.
TAACTTTATCTCGTTGCATCAATACACAACCAAGACCTTGAATTGATGCGTCGCAGTAAACCACAAAGTCGTCAGTGCCCTCTGGCAGTGAAAGGATAGGCGCGCTGCAAAGTCTATCCTTTAGATGTTGAAATGCTAATTCCTGTGCGTTTCCCCAGCGATAAACCACGCCTTTCTGCGTTAGTGAGGTGAGAGGCTATGCAATCTTGGAAAAATCCTTAATGAACCTCCTGTAGTAACCTGCCAAACCCAAAAATTGGCGAATTTCCTTTGGTGTACGGGGTGCAGGCCAGTTCTTAATCGAGTCTACCTTGGATGGATCAACGTGAATCCCATCCTTTTTTACCACGTGGCCTAGGAAATGGACTTCTCGAAGCCAGAAGTCGCATTTCGAGAATTTTTCATAAAGTTGTTCTGTTCGAAGGAGTTCCAGGATAAGCCGTAGATGTTGCTCGTGTTCCTCCTGACTCTTAGAATAGATCAGGATGTCGTCGATGAAGACTATAACGAACTTGTCCAGGTAAGGCTTGCACACTCGATTCATCAAGTCCATGAAAACCGCAGGTGCGTTTGTTAGCCCAAAAGGCATGACCAAAAACTCATAGTGTCCGTAACGCGTTCTAAAAGCTGTTTTGGAGACGTCCTCCTCTCGGACTCTCAGCTGGTGATAACCCGATCTCAAATCGATCTTCGAATAGTAGCTCGACCCTTGCAGCTGGTCGAACAAGTCGTCAATACGCGGTAGAGGATAACGATTCTTCACCGTCACCTTGTTGAGTTCCCGGTAGTTGATGCACATTCTGAAGGTACCGTCCTTCTTCTTCACAAATAGTACTGGAGCTCCCCAGGGCGATGAGCTAGGACGAATGAAACCCTTATCCAAGAGTTCTTGTAGTTGCGTAGAGAGTTCTTCCAACTCTGATGGAGCTAAACGATAAGGTGCACGAGCTATAGGCGCAGCTCTAGGAGCTAGTTCAATCTGAAACTCGACTTGGCGATGAGGCGGAAGACCAGGTAATTCCTCAGGAAATACCTCCGGATAGTCACGTACAATTGGAAAATCTTCTATTTTCCTCTCTTTCTCCGAGGTGTCAGTAACAAGAGCCAAAATGGCAGTGTGGCCCTTTTGCAAGCACTTCTGGGCCTTAAGGAGAGAGATGACGTTCTCAACAGCACTCCTCTTGTCGCCACGAATCATGAGAGGTTCATTACCAGAACCCGGAATACGAACAATCTTCTCGTTGCAAAGAATCTCTGCTCGGTGTTGGGATAACCAATCCATCCCAATGACAACGTCGAAACTACCCAAGACAATAGGAATGAGGTCGATAGAGAAGGTCTGGTCAGCGAGAATAAGTTTACAACCCTTGACTACGTGTGTGGCTTCTAAACTCTTACCATTTGCTAGCTCTACAGTGTGCTTGTTGTTCAAAGGTGTTGGAATACGCTTAAGCATTCGACTAACTTCTCGTGACATGTAGCTAGTATCGGCACCCGAATCAAATAATACTGAAACATAAAAGTCGTCGAGAAGGAACTTACCCGCCACAACATTGGGGTCATTCCTTGCTTCACCTTGGCCAATCACGAACGCTCGCCCTCTGGCACCATTGTTGTTGTTGTTCCCATTGTTACCATTCCCCTGATTGTTGTTATTGTTGTTGTTGTTGTTCTGGTTCCTGTTCAGTTGGGGACAATCCCTTTTGAAGTGACCCTCAGCTCCACACTGAAAGCACCCTTTGTTATCACCTTGCTGCTGCTGCTGGCGTTGGTTCTGTTGGGCTTGCTGACGATTCTGATTGGCGGGATATAAGCTCCTGCAATCCTTTGCAGCGTGACCTGATTTGTTTCACCTATGACAGTTGCCCCTGGTGCATGGCCCGCTGTGGTGCAGGCTGCAACGATTGCATTTGGGGTGATTCCCTTTGTACCCACCATGACTTTGACCACCGGATGATTGCTGACTAGGACTCTTGTAGTCATCAGTCTTTCTCTGCTGAGACTGGGACTGAACAGAAGTCGACCCCTTACTTGAAGTTCCATCCCATTTCCGTTTGTTGTCACTAGAGGTACCAGAAGTAGTTGCAGCACCTATGCGCTTTGGTAACTTGTTCTGCTCCACTGCTTGGTTAGTAAGACGGTGAGCCAACTGAACAACCTGCTGGATAGTCGCGAGGTTTGCTGAAGTCACATGGCTTTGGATCTCTGGCACCAAGCCCTTGAGGAAGAGTTCAATACGCTTAAATGGAGGGTCCACCATAGTAGGACACAGTAAGGCAAGCTCATTTGACCTCTTAGTGTACGCCTCAATTTCTGACCCCGTCATCTTGAGGTTGAAGAACTCGACTTCCGGCTTATGAATGTCATCCCGACTGCAGTATTCTTCTTTGATCATCTCCTTAAAAGTTTCCCATGGGGTGGCGTTGGCAGCAACCAACCCCAGCATTTGGACCTGAGCGTTCCACCACGTGAGGGCTAAACCCTCGAGAGTACCGATATCATACTTCACCCTGCGCGCCTCAGGGCATTCACACATTTCGAAGACAGATTCTAGTTTCTCAAACCAGTGGAGGAGACCTACAGCTCCTTCAGTGCCGCTAAAAGTAGTTGGTCGGCAGTCCATGAAAGTCTTAAAAGTGCACACGGGTGGCTGAGCGTGTTGACCTATTGTGGGTGAAAGAAAAGACAGAGTTTAACACAAAAGGTTGGTTCACGAGAGTAGGATTCTAAAGATCCTAGAAAGAGTTCGGACTGCAGGATATACCTCCTGCGTGTGCAGCTGCAAGTGCTGCGGCAACTCGTTCGTTAATCAGAGCCGTCAACTGGGCTTGTGTCAGGTTAACGCGTCCAGACATGATCTTCATATTAAGAGGAACGTGAGTGACAGGGGTTCGCGAAAATGCGATAACAGAAGTGAGTAAACGTACATGTGTTCAAGCAACAGTAGTCATACTAACCAAGCATACCATAAGCAATGTACTATGTAACTAACAAGTAGGCAATATATACACAGATCATATCACCTAGAACGTCGAGCCTTGCATGTGGAGTGAAGCGTCGTTGTGGACCGTTGAGCACTGTACAGGTTATAGTCTGGTTTTAACAAAAACGTTTCTCCTTTATTAAAACCAAGTTCACTATAACCAATGGCTCTGATACCAATCTGTCACACCCCCAAAATCCACCTGCGGAGTACTACCGCTTGGAGGAGTGACTGACCAGGATCCACCCACCAATCATATTGAACAAGCATATAAGTAGTTATAGAATCCAACCAATACAATTGGTGTTCAAACAAAACACAGTTTAAGTTGCAAGCGGAAGCATAACGTTTAAAATCAGAACATAAGTTTAATTGTTTCAAAGTTTAACATGGCACACAGCTGTCCATGTCCCACAACGACTCTCTTCCATGCAAGCTCCAGCTAAGCACCTATTGACCTGCAAAGCATGTAGTAACGAGTCAACAACAAGTTAAGTGAGTTCACGGTTGGGTGTTTGTTTTAAGTTGTTTCGAAAACAGTTTCCTTTATCTGGCATCCTGCCGTGGGGATTACCCCATAGTTAAAAACGTGACTTGTTTGTTCCCGGTTACTCTGGCAATCCAGCCGTGGGGGCTACCCCGTGTTAGTTATCTGGCATTTCGGCCGTGGGGGCTACCCCATGTATATACTAGACTCGTTACCATATCGACTGCTGACTGTAGTCATGTTTATGTGCCCTGAAACTGTCAATGTCTATCATCATTGACGTGCCCCAGATCCATTAGTTCACGCCCGTCCTCTGCGGCACGGTGTGAGGTTTGTCAGACCTAAATAGCGCTATCTAACTAATGACCCGCTCGCCATTGGCCCGACGATTAAGTCAATATAAAAAGGAGGGACTTCGTGATAGAGTTTTGGTCTAGTACGAGTTATCTGTCCGTGAGGACGAGGAATTTCATTCCTGAACCATTGCTGTCCTATCCAAGGAGGACGAGGAACCCATGTTCCTTAACCCCATTCCCAACCCAGGGAATCCCATGCTTTGTAGAGGGTGTGAACTCACCTTGGTTTGCTCGGCAGATACACAGAAAAGTCAATCAAGCTGTAAGTGGTCAACTACGTCCTAACATAGATACCGTACAAGTCAGGTTCGTAATCAGGTAGTGCACGTATGTTTCTACACGTATGCTAGCACATTGCATGCAAGTTTCATTCATGGCAGCCCAAATAACATTCATACACCACAGAACGTATAAGGTCCATGCATTAAGCCCAAAAGTCCGGCCCAATTACCTAAGCCCGTAATGGGGTGCAAGTCCAAACAGTGTGCACATGCACATGGTCTCGAGTCGAGACTGTGCGGTCTCTAGTCGAGACTGTGCGGTCTTGAGTTATAGCTTACAAGTCTCGAGTCGCAACTGATGAGGTCTCGGGTTATGCATATGTTGGTCTCGAGTCGCAACCGGACTCGCAAGTATGGTCTCGAGTCATGATGTTTATGTGTGCTGATCAAGTGTGGTCTCGAGTCGAGACTATAGGTTCTCGACTCGCAACTTGTGTCGAAACCGAGGATCTCGAGTTGACATATGGTGGTCTCGAGTCGAGACCGAAGGTCTAGGCTGGACATCTGCTGATTCTACACAGTGTACTTGACCAATGGAATTTCATGTTCATGAGATCATGTACTATCCAATAACATTGCACTAACATGTCTCCTTGTCTAACCTTAACCGAAATGGATCAAACATACCAATTTTTCAAATATTCAAGACATCTTCATATCACATTCATGTTGTTCTTCATACATTCAAGTAGTTCATCATGATTATTCAAACTTGTTCATCATATTTTAGGGTTTTTAGCATTAATTACAACATAACATGAACAACAATCAAAACACTTGAACATACTCATCTAATGGTTTCAAATCATCGCATAATATCTCAAAATCAACTCTACACTAATCCGATTTCCACACATATGCAGCCGATTAACAATCATTCGGTTCTTAGCACAATAATATATAATGACATTATCTAATACATATATGCAAGCCTATTTCATGAACATCAACAATCAATGGTTCAAATCTCATTTAGACACAAGACATCATTAGCTCATTATGTGATATATCCGAAATCAAGACATGTTAGCCGATAACATCATCATACACATCCGGTTCACAAAACATCATCAAGCATACAACTATACTAGTTAAATCATATCATTCATACTATCATTTAACAACAAACATCATAAAGACACTAACCGGTTGATGGGTTTCAAAGGTGAGTATGAAGCTTCCAAACGGGTGTGTGTGTGAGACGATCCGAGAGCTCCTTGTGGTCACCGGTTTGATCCGAGAAGAAGGAGAAGGATGTTGAGACTTAGGGTTTAAGGTTTTCTAGAGAGAGAGAGTGTGTAGGAGGAGGTGTGGGAGTGAGTGTGTTGTCCAAAGAAATGGCAAACATGGCTATCCACCAAGTTTATATATCCGTTCCAAGTAGTGCACCCTAATGGGCTTTCGGTTGGGTTAAATGAGGTGTATGGCCCATCCGGCCCATTGTTTCATTGCTCACTCGAGACCGCATGGTCTCGAGTTGGGTCCTTGTGTCTCGGCTCACTTAAACATATACACATACCATACATATAAGCATACATATATCACATAAAAGGTTCACTTATCATTAATCACACAAGTTAACTAATCACATAACGTTCAAGCAAGTAACATCGAGATATAACGAAAGGTTCTAAATTTCGAGTTGTCACATTAAAAGCTATAAAAGAAGTTGGTAAATATTAGCAAACCACAATTGACAGTGATTTGAGGTATGTTATGACCAGAAACGATAGCCTCAGCAATATAGGGAGAGCCTGATTGTTGCAGGCCTTTAGATGATGCACTACTTCAGTGATGTTTTGTATAAAATAATTTTGAATTTTAAGTTCAGTGATTCTTCTCCACTTGCTCCCCCTTTCCATTGCTAAAGTTGAATTTTAACTTCAGTGATGTTTGTATACATGGGGTATAAGATTGTGTGTTTCTAGAGGTGTGTTTTCATCCATTGGATGAAGAGGCTAAGAGCATAGAATACCGTACGATCATGATCCTTGTGATGGGAAAGTAAAGCTTTGATTGGATCACTTTGTTTTTTTATTTTTAAAAGTATTTACTTTTTAAAAGTAGAACAGATTATTTAACATTTGATTTTCATTAATTTTGAATGTTTATATTTATTTACCACATGCCTCAATTCTCTTTATTCTTTTTATAAAAATTATAATATCAATAATATTTATTAAACCCTTAATTGTATGTTATACGAACAAACGAAATAGTTGTTTCGCAATTTAGTTTTTTTTTATCATTTTTCGCTTTATGTATATATTATAGTTATTATTGCGCCAAACTATTAAGAAAAATTTTCGCAATTGGTTCATTAACACAAATATGATCTAGTGGCGGACCCAGAAATTCTTTCATGGGGTGCGGAATATTTTTAAAAATCTTAGGCACCTAGATATATAAATAAAAAATTCGGTTCGGTTCGGGTTGGGTCGGTTCGGGTCGGGTCATGTAAAACAAAAGAACATCAAACTAAAATTTATATAATCATAAAAAACGGGCCAAAAGTTATTACAAACATATTTAAAATGGCGCTCTACGGGTTTTCATTTTTTGAATCTATCCAAAACATCATCCAGCGGTACTTTCTTAAGCAAGTCTTTTCTCTATATAACATATATACATTGTGTCTATCACATACAAAATAAACAATGATCTTCGACTGTCCAATTGGTCCTGGGTTCGATTCCCACAAGGGGGTTTTTCCCATATTTATTGGTTTTCCTCCTAAATTGTTGTATAGGCATTATGCCTAGTGGAGATGGATATGATCGGGTGGTCCCGCTGGTGGCACGATGATATTCGATACGGTATTGTACAATACCGTACTGGTATTTGAAAGTAAAATTTGGAAAAATATTGGTACATACACAAACGTATACATACACATACATATATATAGACACATATACATACATATACACATATAATTAAACATTCAAATATTGTAACCATTACGTTGCAAATGCATAGCAAGTTGCTAAGCATTTCCGACACAATTATAAATAATAAATTAATTAAACATTTATATATAGTAATAATTTTTTCGTCACAAATGCGTAGCAGGTTGCTACGCATTTCCTACGCAATAATTAATAATAAAACTAATCAAACATTAAAATATAATTTAAGTATAATAATAAATGTTTCGTCACAAATGCGTAGCAAGTTGCTACACATTTCAGATGCAATAATTAATAATAGTATTAGTTAAACATTTAAATATGATCTGAATATAATAATAAATGTTTTATCACAAATGCGTAATAAAATGCTATGCATTTCCTAAGCAATAATTATGAATATTATTAGTTAAGCATTTAAATATAATTTAAATATAATATTACATGTTTGTTGTAAATGCGTTTCTGACGCAACAATTAATATTTGAATGAATTCAACATATAAATATAATTCCAACAAATAAATACTAGTTTCGTCGAAAATGCGCAGCAAGTTACTACGAATTTCCGACGCACTAGTTAATAATGATAATAATTAAACGTTTAAATATAATTCAAATGCAAATATAATTCATCCGTCGTAACTGCGTAGCAAGTTGCTACGCATTTCAGACGCAATACTTAGAATTAGTATTTCTATCATTATTGTGTCACAAATTGGCCAAAAAAATCCAAGCTTTATTTCCGTAGGAAATGCGTAGTAAATGTGTCAGAATTTGCAACACATTTTTTTGCGTAGGAAATTTCCGTAGCAAAATGACTACTTTTCTAGTAGTGCTAGCTTGTATTTGGGTATGTCTCGACTTGGATCATAACATACTAGCCACATCAATCTAATATGTGTCTTGGGTATACAGAGTCCAACACCATCATCATCAAAATCATCAAGAATCAAGAACAAGGTTTTTAAAGTGAGTTTTATACCTTCAAGATTTTGATGGGTTTTTAGCTAAGGTTGATGATATGGAGCTTGATTGTTCTTAAAACACCTTAAAATCACCTTTGGATCCTTAAAATTACTTGAAAACACATTGAAATGAGCTTTGATCATCAAGAACTAGGTTGAAATTTTGAAAATGGATGTTGTAAGAGGGTGTTCGGCCGAAGCTTTGTGAGAGAGAGAGAAAGAGAGTGATTGAGTTTGTGATCTTGTCTTGGAGTTGTAAAGATTTTTGAAGGTTTTTAGAAAGGCATCGTCATCATGCACAATTATCTAGCCAACACATGGAGGAGAGAGGTGAGAGAAGACTTGCATGGCTGCCACATGCCCTCACACTCTCATTTTCTATATATATTACACGTATACATACATACATTTACATATATATAGATTACAACTGGTATTTTACTGGATACCGTGTATTTTATCTAGCGTTTTAATCCCATTTTAAGACGTTTTAAATTATTTTTATCACTCTATAAAAATAAACTCGTCAAAATATTACTGAAATAATTATCAGTTGCCTTGACTGGCTGCGTTGACAGTATTTTGTCAGATATGCGCAGTATTGCGCGGTACGCACTTAAACTCCAAAAGTAGAGTTTTTTTAGCGTTTTAATTTATTTTTCCTACCGGACATGATTAAAATTACCATTCTAATCGTAATAGATTATTTTTAGGATTTTAACATTGATCGGGTGGTCACCGACGTTCGTTTCGCATTTTGTTCGTTACGCGATAAGCGTTTATCTTATTATTGCCAACATAATTTTTATCAATGTTTGGATTTACCAACACATCAAATATCACATATAAACATCAATATCAGTCAAATACATCCTTTTTATTTATTCATGATACGTGTTACATTTGTACGATACAGCCTAAATAGCCGGGTGTCACTGTCTCCCCCTGTTTAGGAAATTTCGTCACCGAAATTCTATTCTACAGGTTTTGTTTTCGCACTCAGTGGAAACAGTAAGAACAGTCTTGTTAAATATGGTCTTGTAGTTTCTGTGAGAAACTTTGATTCTTACAAAGAATCCTTGTAGACCTTTATTAAATAATCCCATTTCCTAATTTCTCGTCTCAATACTCTCTACCTTCTACAAGGTTCATCGTTTACGAGTACTTAATCAGAAAGGGTAAAGTCAGTGTTCCACCAATTCAGGTTTGACATATCTGTTACCACATATATGTTGTCCTATACCTGAGGTAGTCTGAGTCTACATACGATTGATCCAACTCGAGATGGGCTCTCGAAAGTATCTAATCCCATGAGCTTGTTTTCTTCCCCTTTCGCATTTATTTCGAATATCTACTCTCCACAAATTGAACAATCAATAGATCGCATATACCATTAGGAATCTGTAATCGTCTTTCTGGTTATCAACAAAACTCTTCTAACCAAATTTACAACTTCAATAGGTACTTCGATAAACTTTTGTTTATCGCCTAAGTAAACCTCATCAAAGAATATAGTCAGTGTATTATCTATTATACACTTTTTCAGGTTGGATACATGAAACACATCATGTATTCCACTTAATCGCTATGGTAGCTTGAGCCTATAAGCGACTGATCCAACTCAAGATGGGCTCTCGAAAGGACCTAATCAATGTGGCTCAACTTTTCTCTCTTTGCTAAATCTAATAGCACCTTTCCAAGGTAACACCTTCAACAAAACACAATCTTCAACCTGAAACTGCAACAGTTTCCTTCGATTGTCTTCGTAATTCTTCTGTCGATCGACGACGACTTTTAACCTTACGTTGATCTAGGCAAACACTGTCGCTGGTTTCCTGGATAAGCTCGGGTCTGGTTAGTTGCCTTTCGCCAACTTCAGCTCAACAAAGTGGTGATCGACACTTCCTTCCATACAAGGCTTCAAACGGAGCAGCCTTGATACTATCGTGACAACTATTGTTGTAGGAAAACTCAGCCAATGGCAAATGAGTATCCCCACTTCCACCGAAATCGATCGCACACGCTCTTAATAAATCCTCTAACGTCTGAATGGTTCTCTCACTCTGACCTTCCGTTTGAGGATGATATGCAGTACTCATGTCCAAACGAGAACCCAACGACTCTTGAAGAGATCGCCAAAACCTGGAGTCAAACCGTTCGTCTCTATCGGAGATAATTGACACTGGTACTCCATGACGGGATACAATCTCGTTAAGGTACAACTGCGATATCTTCTCCATGTTGTCTATTTCCTTAAGCGCTAAGAAATGAGTAGACTTTGTTAATCTACCTACGATTACCCATATCGTATCATGTCCACTCGACGTACGGGGTAACTTGGTGATAAAGTCCATCGTAAGATGTTCCCATTTCCACATAGGAATCTCTGGTTGCTGCAAAAGCCCAGACGGCCTCTGATGTTCAGCCTTAACCTTTGAGCATGTCAGACATTTACTCACATACACCGCAGTATCTCTCTTCATATTCGGCCACTAGTATAACTCCTTAATATCCTGATACATTTTGGTAGAACCTGGGTGAATAGAATATCTAGATTTATTAGCTTCGTTCATAACCAGTTCACGTAGGTTACCTCTAAGCAGAACCCAAATCCGGTTCATGAAGTACATCACCTCATCCGCTTTTGGTATCAGTTCACACTCTAATCCTCTCAAACCTTCTCTTCCCAGGTTTTCATCCTTCAAAGCTTCTCGTTGCGCATTGCGAATTCGATCGGTCAAACTCGTCTGTATGGTCAAGCCCAAAGCACGCACAAGTAGAGGCTTCTCCTGCTCTTTCCTACTAAGCGCATCCGTAACAACATTTTCTTTACCAGGGTGATAACGAATATCACACTCGTAGTCGTTGAGTAACTCTACGTAACGTCTCGGTCGCATGTTGAGCTCCTTCAAATCAAAGATATTCTGGAGGCACTTATCGTTTGTGTATAGCGTACACTTCGTGCCATACAAATAATTTCTCAAGATCTTCAAGGCAAACACAACAGCTCCTAACTCCAAATCATGTGTCGTGTGATTCTTCTCGTGCACTTTCAATTGTCTGGATGCATAGGCTATCACTTTGTCCTTCTTTATAAGCACGCATCCTAGGCCTAAACGTGACGCATCACAATATACAATGAAATCATCATTTCCCCCAGGAAGGGAAAGAATAGGTGCACTACACAACTTTTCCTTCAACAGCTGAAAAGCTTCCTCCTGCTTTTCCGTCCAATTAAACTTCCTTTCCTTCTGGGTCAATAGCGTCAAAGGCTGCGCTAATCTGGAGAAATTCTCTATGAATCTTCGGTAATACCCAGCAAGTCCTAAGAATTGTCGCACCTCAGACGGATTCTTTGGCGCTTCCCAATTCTTGATTGCCTCTATCTTCGATGGATCCACGTGTATACCTTTCTCGTTTATGACGTGTCCGTGAAAATGAACTTCTTGAATCCAGAATTCACATTTTGAGAACTTGGTATACAACTTTTCTTCCTTCAGCAGCTCCAAAATCAACTTCAATGATGCTCATGATCTTCTTTGGTTCGTGAATACATAAGTATATCGTCGATGAATACTATCACGAATTTATCCAAATAGGGTTTGCATCCCCTGTTCATGAGATCCATGAACATAGCTGGCACATTAGTTAAGCCAAAAGGCATGACTAAAAACTCGTAATGGCCATATCGTGTTCGAAAAGCAGTCTTCGGAAAATCTTTGTCAGCAACCTTCAACTGATGATATCCTAAACGCAGGTCGATCTTCGAGTAGTAGCTGGATTCCTGTAGCTGATCAAACAAATCGTCAATCCTCGGTAAAGGGTACCGATTCTTGATAGTCAACTTGTTTAGCTCTCTATAATCAATGCACATCCTGAAGGATCCATCCTTCTTCTTCACAAACAGAACTGGTGCACCCCAAGGCGAAAAGCTTGGTCGAATGAAACCTTTGTCTAGTAGCTCTTGAAGCTGATTCGACAATTCTTTCATCTCTGACGGTGCTAATATATAAGGAGATTTTGCAATTGGTGCAGCACCGGGTACCAGATCAATTCTGAACTCGATCTGTCTCGTAGGGGGCAATCCAGGTAAGTCTTCAGGGAAAACTTCTGGATAGTCGCGTACTATAGGAATCTATTCAATCTTCCTACCTTCAGCCTTCGTATCCACTACGTTAACTAAGAACGCAGGATAACCCTTACACAACATCTTATGCATCTTCATAACACTGACAACACTCGACACTCGACTCGATCGGTCTCCATGAACAACTATAGCTTCACCACCTCCAGGACAAGGTATCCTCACTTGCTTCTCCGAGCAAATAATCTCAGCTTTATTCTTGGATAGCCAATCCATCCCCACAACTACATCAAACTACCCAGCTCCACTGGCAAAAAGTCGATACTAAAACTATGATCATCTAACTGAATACTACAACCACGAACGACTTCGCTAGTCTCTACCAGTTTACCATTTGTTAGTTCTATCGAGTACTTTTTACTTAGCTTACTTGTTGGAGAACACATAAATGGTTCAAAGTTTTTCGAAACAAAACTCAAGTCAGCCTTAGTATTAAATACTACGAACGCAAAATGGTTGATGATTAAGAACGTACCGGTAGCAATTGCAGGATCATTACATGCCTTCCCAGCATTCATCTTGAAAGCTCTGCCCTTGGCATTCTGACCCTTCATTTTCGAACAATCTCTCTTGAAATGTCCTTGTTCACCGCACTGGAAGCATCCCTCTAGCTTCGCTCCCTCCGAAGTACTTTTAGCATAGCACTCGCGGGTAACATGCCCAGTTCGACCACACCTAACGCACTTTCTGTGCTCATCATCGTGTGTCTTCTTCTCCGAACCACCCCTGCCACCCTTGGCATTATCCTTTCCTAACCCACTCGAGTTAGTCACATACGCTTTCCCCAAACTGCGTTTCTTATCACGCTTCTCATCGGTATCCTTCCTCAAACTCTCAGACTTTCGCTTTCACAAATCCCCAGATCTAGGCTTCGAATGCTGAATTATTTGAATGGTCGACCCGCTTTGACAGACCGACATCACGCATACCGTTACCACATCATTGCATAGGGCACCAGTAAATGATATTGGGTTACAACCCTGGATTGTTTTATGTGTACATCTATGTACTATTCACAAGGTTAATGAAAATCAGGAATACGCTCCGATTATATCATAACACATGAACTACTAAACTCTCCGATCATTATATTACCTGGAGGGTTTCCAATCTGTGCCCCACCAAAACCATGCCCATGAGCACCACGTCCACATCCCTGGCCATTATTCTGGTTAGCATTGCACTGTTCCATGGCAATATTAACGTGTTGGGCTATGAGTTGTGCCAACTCCTCTGAGGTGGTAGGTATTCAAGGACCCTGTCTCGCTTTTGGCGACATTTCGTCGTTTCTATTATTATAGCAATAATAACAACATAAGACGATAACCAAAAATAATTCAATCATTAAATGCTAGTGGACCAAACATTGCGCATGTATAATATCCACATATTAATGAGAATAATTTTTAAACCAAAAGAAACCCATTCGTTATTTATACCAGAAATTACATAGCTTGTTTTTAGTACAAAGACTAATCAAAATTTGGCGTGTCTACATCAACACCCGCAACAAGTCTATATGAAATTTCCTTCTAAATATCTGAAAATTTGGCATGCAAGCTGTAAATAGGGTTTATCAAATGAGACATACGAAACAAACTACAGATACAACCAACAACTAACACTTCAGACCCAGGAAGTCCAGCAGTTTCCTAACAAGCTCTTCTAGCTCAACTATCCTCCAGTGCATCTGATCCCTAGCACTGTCATCTAAGTCCTTAAGCTTATCATACTAGTCCATCTGTCCCTCTAAGTCCTTTATCTTGCAGTGAGAGCGATGGACCCAAATCCCTTTCTGCTCCTTCAAAGCGGACACTGTCTCAGCTCTAGAAGTCGATGCGATCTCTCCAACGGGTCGAGTCCTTTTCCTACGACAAGTGTGGACTAAAAGAGGTGTAGCAAAATGCGTGACTCGAATAGTGGAATAGACGATTCTGTAACGACGGGTGGAGGAATCTCAAGTGCAGGCTCGACAGTATCAGTGAGCAGGACTAATAATGGCTCTATAGGCCGAGACGTGACATAACGTAACCGTACAAAGTAAGTGTGTGTTCAAATGAAAAATAACACATAAGGCCCAAATAAATAGATAATCACGTACGCACATAAACACGCAATGGTTTTCGTACATGATAAAAATTCCATGTTTATTCAAAAATTTTGGCTTCGCGAATTTTGGACTTAAATCTCAAAATTATTTGGTTGAAGTCTAGAGTTTTCCCAGAAAACATCTAGTTCGCTAACAACCATTGGCTCTGATACCAACTTCTGTCACACCCCAAAAACGTCGCAGCGGAATATAAAACGTAGTGGTGACGGAAGTTGGTGCCCATTAATATCTTGCTGAGCGATGCATCGAATTGTTGGACATTTTAACTTAATTAAAACATAGATTTTAAAACATAAGTCTTAAAATTCATCACAACCACACCATAGTTAAGTTGTCTTGATCCTTATGGATCTTATTACATTTGTCCCAAATAGTTTCAAAAGTTTGTCCAACACATTATCAACCCAAACATGCATCAACAACCACAAGATACGCCATAATTCCCGAAGCCGAACTCAAGTACCTGAAGAACACGTTAAAATCAAGTGTCAACACAAAGGAGGGTGAGTTCACATATTCAAATTTAAAATAATTTGACCCAAGGAAAAACTTTCTAATTATGTGTTTATTATAAAAACATCCATATAATTTTCAAGAAAGTTAATTCATTTCCTTATAAAACAACTTAAGGGCCAGCCGTCGCAAGCATTTCCATAGAACCTTCCGACCATAGACATCTTCCCGAGTTTACATATTAAATTGATAGAATCAAATGTTCGGACTCGTAAGTTAGCTAGACATTACGAACTATATATTTACAATGAAGGTATAATCAATGCTAGACTATGAACAGAATATCAATTCGTCGTTTGACTTGACACGGAGCGACCGGTCACGACGGGGTTATCAACCTGATAGATCTACCAACAATTCCTCGCGTGCAATACTTAAATGATTAAACGACATCACTTGCGCATGGCCCATATCGAGGCCATCTATGATGCCTGCCTCACGTACAATATATATATCCTACTAAAATGACAAATTTAATATAAAACGTTGTACGAATTTACTGAAATCCCTGGGACCAAGCAAATTCGTCCCAACTACACGGTCGTTTTCTCTGAAACACCGTACAAATCCCCGTTTCTCCCCGAAACATATATTCAACAAAACCGTTCCATCCCGAAACATATATTTTCACCAAAACCGTTTCATCCCAAAACATATATTTTCACCAAATCCGTTTCTCCCCGAAACATATATTTTCACCAAATCTGTTTCATCCCGAAACATATATATTTACCAAATCTATATATTTTCAACGAAAATATATAATTTATATCAAAAGGTATGTTTTTATTCCAAAAACATTATTAAATCCCTTTTTAGGCGTGTTCTTCCCTCAAAACATATACAAAACAGTAAAAAGAGGGGGTTTAGTGACACTCACCTTTGGGTGCGTATTTTAAATAGCGCAATCCCACAAATTGATTTCTACACGTCCTAATATACGTAGGAATGATTTATCAATCAATATATATCACATAACTTTGAGATTTTCTCAAAAAGTTATCGTTTTAGATTATGTTGGCACGTTAATATATATATATATATGAGTTCATATATATATATATATATATATATTTAAGATCTTGCGACTTGAATGATTTTATTGGAGACCATTATCATGTAAATCCGTTAACACACCCGTTTATACGTAATATATCTACGATTTGCGTGTCGTAATATATATACATAAATGTACACATAAACTAAATGTCATAACACGCGAATTCTCATTAACTTATTTATTTCATCATTTTTAAAGCATGTATACATAAAATAACTTATATGTATCAATTTTCATGCTCGCCAAACAAGTTACACATTTAAAGCGATTTTACCGATTCTACCGCTTTAAGCGCAAAAGTGTACATGCATAGTCTAAATTTCCCGTTATCATGTCAACACTTAACATATTATCATATAAAAATATCTAAATCACATAACATATTTTAACACATAAGGTTTACGCATAATTAACCCATGCTAGTGTACATTGTAAAACGCGTGTTTTAGTGATTCGGTAACGTTTTCGGGCGTCGGAAGTCACGTATGACTAACCAAACAACAAGTAAACTTAATATTAGTTAAAATACTTATATTTAAACTAAAAATATCAGTTTACTTACTGATTTAAAACAGTTTTATAAAACCCTTCAAAAAGCCGATTTTTAACCGTTTTACCGCATAGTTTTGCGTTACACGTTACCATAACCATAACCATCTCAACTCGTAACGACTTGATATTTTAACATAATAAATTTTATTTACTAATTAAAATGATGGTTATAATCAGATTAGTGCAGTTTTTGTGTAAGTCACATAAATCATGCGATTTCACTTATTTTACAACACTTAAAGCACCAAGTACAACATGCAAAGCTAGTAAACTTCATGACAACGTTTTATACCATTTTAGAACTTCAAATAATTATATTTTTAGTGTTTAG
The DNA here is from genome assembly GCA_030545235.1 of Helianthus tuberosus. NCBI lineage: Eukaryota > Viridiplantae > Streptophyta > Magnoliopsida > Asterales > Asteraceae > Helianthus > Helianthus tuberosus. The sequence continues at coordinate 103,697,964 of CM060409.1, forward strand.
AATCTGAATAAAAATCATCTTCATCATACCATACATAAATCATCATTTCATGACCATTCATCCACATGCATGCTTAAGTACAAGCATCTAATGCATTCAATTCACATCATCATCAACATGCATGAACTAAATTATATCTATCATGCATTTAACTCATGTTCAAACATTCAAGAACATCATCATCTTCATATGATCATCATCTAATCATTTAACATAAATGTAAGACATATGCATATATTCTTACACATAAAAAATTATCAACATCAAAATGTTCATGCATGCATATATACACACACATATACAGCTCGCGTATACATACACACATATAAATCCAAAATTTTACTTTTACATGTCCATTCACATGATTAAAACTCCTATTAGAACTTTCCAAGATCACATGCACATCACTTTTCAACATCTTATCAAACAAGATCAAACCAAAATTCAAAACTCATACTCTAACATACACATATACATATGTATGACCACATATATACACACACACACATACATCCATTTTTATTTTATTCAAAAAAACCCATTTGTTATTATTTTCAAGTTTGTGTTTATTCCAAGAACAAGAGAAACTTCCATCATCATCAAAATCATCAAGAATCAAGAACCAGGTTTTTAAAGTGAGTTTTATACCTTCAAGATTTTGATGGGTTTTTAGCTAAGGTTGATGATATGGAGCTTGATTGTTCTTAAAACACCTTAAAATCACATTTGGATCCTTAAAATTACTTGAAAACACATTGGAATGCGCTTGGATCTTCAAGAACTAGGTTGAAATTTTGAAAATGGATGTTGTAAGAGGGTGTTCGGCCGAAGCTTTGTGTGAGAGAGAGAGAGAGAGTGATTGAGTTTGTGATATTGTCTTGGAGTTGTAAAGATTTTTTAAGGTTTTTAGAAAGGCATCATCATCATGCACAATTATCTAGCCAACACATGGAGAGAGGTGAGAGAAGACTGGCATGGCTGCCACATGCCCTCACACTCTCATTTTCTATATATATTACACGTATACATACATACATTTACATATATATAGATTAAAACTGGTATTTTACTGGAAACCGAGTATTTTATCTAGCGTTTTAATCCCGTTTTAAATTATTTTTATCACTCTATAAAAATAAACTCGTCAAAATATTACTAAAATAATTATCAGTTGCCTTGACTGGCTGCGTTGACAGTATTTTGTCAGATACGCGCAGTATTGCGCGGTACGCGCTTAAACTCGAAAAATAGAGTTTCTTAGCGTTTTAATTTATTTTTCCTTCCAGACATGATTAAAATTACCATTCTAATCATAACAGATTATTTTTTAACATTGATCGGGTGGTCACCGACGTTTGTTTCGCATTTTGTTCGTTACGCGATAAGCGTTTATCTTATTATTGCCAACATAATTTTTATCAAAGTTTGGACTTACCAACACATCAAATATCACATATGAACATCAATATCAGTCAAATACAGCCTTTTTATTTATTCATGACACATGTTACATTTGTACGATACAGCCTAAATAGCCGGGTGTCACAAACACGTGCAATCTGGAAGGGTGGGTGCCTGTACCTCGAGTTTTCTGTCTAAGGCTAGAGTGTTCGTACAAATCCGCAGTATCAGACCAGTGACTCTTACCTGGGAACTCTTGGGGTGAGTGTCCACTTATAGGCTAAAGCATGTCTCCGCGATACATTAATACGACCCATTTACTTTGATTAGTCACAGTGTCGTTTGTTTGTTTTAGGTAACAAACAAATGATCACAATCTTGATGCTTTATCAATATTCTTTTAAGCATTCAACTTTGACTATCCAAAATCATCTCACTCGTTTCATCTCATGTTTCTTTGCTCTTTTAGAATGCCTCCTCGACGTGATCAAACTCAGGTTACCGCAATGGCAGCCATAATCGCTCAGCAAATCGCTGTTGTACTCCCAAACCAGGTAACTATAACACCTCGTAAAAAATCATGTCCAATAAAATAAAGACACGTGTCATGGAAGGTAAAACGTGTTATAAGCCCGGATCAAGTTGAAAGATGTATGGTAGGATTTAAAAGTGTCGACATGTTAATTAATACCTCTGAGCGACCCATTTATAAATCCCAAACCTTAATCTGTTTTATAAACAACTGATATTTAAATCCGGTTAATTCTGATAAATGCATAATTCAAATTTTGCACAAGAATTGGATCATATGAGTGGTTACGACAAATCTTACATTCAAGACTCTTTCAAAAGAATCCAAGACAACATAAGTGCATGGCAAGGCTTTCACAGCTTTTCAAAACTGATCAAGTGGCCCTATTCTGATGTTAAAGACCTTGGATTCGTATTAGCAAAGTTGCATGGGCAAAGCCTAAAAGTTTACAATTTTTTTTTGTCTTCTGAGCATCGGTTACGGACCGTATGGCATAAGGCTTACGGTCCACAAGGACTGTAACTGGGCATTTCAGATCGGAGCTGGTTGCGGACCGTATCAGGTTAGACTTACGGTCCGTAAGAGTTGGATAGGGACCGCAAGGGTGTTAGCTTACGGTCCGTAAGACTGTCACTGGCAGTTGCCTGTTATAACCGGTTACACCGCCTTAGTTGCATGGTATTCGAAATTCAGGAGTTGGGCCAATGGTTTTGCATGCATAGGGACACATGGGATCATCTGGAAACAATTGTAGGCTTTGTTGTGATGATCTTATGAGATTTGAGGTCCTATATAAAGAATTCAAGTTGCAACCATTTCATTTGTTCACTTCAACTCACTTCAAGGACTTCTCTGGAGCTTCTCTGGTCTTCAACAAGTTTCCTTAGGATCCATAATCGTGCTTAGGATCTTTGTAAGTGTCCTTAACTTCCTAATTTCAGTTTTAATTAGCTTAATGACCATAAGTCAAACTTATCGTAATTAAGGTTTGACTTTGTGATTAATCACTAATGGTCCAGTCATTAGTTAAATTAAAAGTAGTTTTGAGTTGGTAATTATATGGGTAATAAACCCTTAAAAGGGCACCCTCTGATTTCCACTCTAAATAGGTCAATTGTCGGGTCAAACTTAATCATAAAAAGTCAACAGAAAGCTAATTTTCAAATAAACACATAATTAACAATGTAGAAGCCGTACAACCTGTTTTATCATTCATATAACTTGGTAATTAATGTAAGAACATGTCTAAGCATGTTCAACCCGACAATTTTCAATATAAGCTTGGTTCGGAACCGAAAGTCGCATAAATAGACTTTTGTTTTGACTTTCAGTTCTGACCCAATGTAGCATGTTTTAGAAATTCCTTAGAGCTTTATTAGGACCAGGTTACATGTTAGTATAACCCTCTGTGATTATACAACTTGGTTCATTAGTTATCCGATTCATATGCGTGTTTCCGTTATATGCCTAAATGTTGACCAATATGCCCTTTTGACCTTAAAACAAGAATTTTGAAAATGTGAGAGGACAATAATCTTTATTACTGATATATAAACATGTCCCTAAATTTTGACATCAGTTTGAGGTCTAGATTAAGAGTTATGCTCAATAGCGTAATTAGAAAGCTTTTTATTAATTAAACGGCGTAATTAGCATAGAGTCTATCTAAACCCAATTTTTGATACCAAACTTTTTACCTACTGATGTAAAATAATATTTTGGGATTTTTGAAGATTTTTATTTATTTTTAAGCTGAGCATAACATAGGGTTCTAGCCTTAATACGGTAATTGTCGGTTTTGCCCTTTTGGACTATAAAATGAGTTTTACAAAACATTTTGACACCCAACCTTTTTCTACTGATTTGATATGATAAATAAAACATTTTAAGCTTTTTGGAATGATAAAAATATCAGCTTTTCATATAAAACCCGGAAATCGCTTAAAATCGCCTTTTTACGCGTTTTTAACGCATAGTATAAGTTAAAACTATTTTTAACATATAAGGTTTGATACCTACTGATGTTTTAAGTAAATTTACATATTTTAACAGTAAAGATAAGTTTTTAAACTTAGATTCCCTATTTTGACCTTTAAAGCCTATGTGAAATTACCAAAATGCCCCTACGGTGCATAGTTTGATTATAAAAGGTAAATTTCACATATATGCCATACCCTACTGTTATGATTTATAAAAATAAGTATTTTTACAGATTATATCAGACCTGAAACTCATATTTATATTTAAACTCTTTTATAAGCTTTAAAATGACCAAAATGCCCCTACGGGGCATAGTTTGAGTTTAAATTCGTTTTGGGCATAATGGAAGGTATCTTACTGATATCACAAAATATTTAAGGCATATTGACTTAGGAAACCTGTTCATGAATCATTTGGTTACCCGTTACGCACTTTTCACGTTCGGATCGGTTTATGTAACTAGTTTGCATAAATTAGCCGAAACGGGTCAAACCTTATCATTTTTAGCTCAAAATCCAGAATGTGGTTAGTTTACCCATATTATACAAGTATACAAACTTGTCGGGTCTAAACCACACTCTAATCCGGTCATCGCTTAATCGTGCGTTTGAACCGTATATCTTCCTTTAAAACTAACCGGTCTAAGCTTAGACTTATTTAAGACCCGTTAGGAATCTAATAGGTTATTAAAACCTTCGTTCCAGATTAGGATCCCGGTAAAAGCTACGTGCACTTGCTGTTTGTGAAACTATACTTGCTCAGGTAAATACTTTTAACTTATTTTCCCTATACGGGCTTGGGATACGGTATTATAATAATACCGCTTGGTCGGGTATGTAGTTGTTTAAATCGGATTGTGATTAATATATTTACATAACCCGTTTTAATCTGTTTTATTTGGTATATGGCCCTTGGGGGCTTAATAACCATGTCCCGGATATCCTTGGCATCATTTAAAGAAATGGCCACGACCTAAGCACGGGGTGTAGGCATACACCTGATAGTTGCATTATGTAAAAACTGGTAATCAACTTAAAGGAATCAACCTTGTGGGCATTATACCTGTGGCGTGTCAGTTAATCTTGTCCGGCTCTTCTAACCGGCCCTGACGGACGACAAATAAGTAAAACTGTATACAAGATTATTTTTAAATAATTGTCCCAAGTTATAAAAGATATTTTGTGCCATGTGCATTCTAACTAATTTTCTTAAATATTTTCAAAATGAGTCAGTTAATTGTATTTACCAGTGTAAACTGACGTATTTTCCAAAAAGGCTAAGTGCAGGTACTAGACGAAATAGGATGGCTACTCCTGGCATCATTAATCAAGTCTTGCAAGCTCTAGATGTTAAATTCTGTTGAACAATAACCTTTTTATCTTTCGATCCGCCTGTGGATCCATTACAGTCCGTTGTGATACTTTGATATTACTATTTATTCGGTTTGTAATGTGATTCATCTTTTGCTTCCGCTGTGCATTTAAAATTGTGTTGTTTGACTATGATGATATCAACTACTCACGATACTCCCCACCGGGCCCACCAGTTATACGTGGAAATTCGGGGTGTGACGGTAACCCAGTTAAACCAAGCAAACAACAACAATAATAATAATGCACCCGCCCCGTGCAACTATAAACAGTTCAACTCAGCTAAGCCACTTATATTTACTGGGTCTAAAGGAGCTACTGGGCTCCTACAGTGGTTTGAGAGTCTCGAAAGCACGTTTTGTCATGTACAATGCCTAAACGAGTGAAAGGTTGAGTTTGCATCGAGTGTATTCAGAAAAGAGCACTCACATGGTGGAACGGTGTAATGAGGGATAGGGGTGCCGATGTGGCAATGGCACAAACCTGGGAAGAGATTCAAGCTCTAATGATGAAGGAATTCTTTCCTCGTCATGAACTCAGGGCATTGGAAAGGGAATTCGACGATCTTAAGCAAGAAAGCGGTGAACATCGAGCCTACACAGATCGTTATGAGGAATTAAGTATGTTATGTCCTACTATGGTTACGCCTTTGGATAAGGCGATTGAAAAATACATTGATGGTCTCCCTGACCCTGTTCAGGACATTGTTACTGGTAGTAACCCTACCACAGTTAGGCAGGCTATTGAGTTATCTGCTACCCTGACTGAATCTCAGATCAGGAAGGGTAAACTTTCACAAAAAGGCGACCAGAAACCATCAGACAAGTCTGCACAAGAAAAACCAAAGGATAAACAGACTGAGTCCTCTAAGAAGTCAAAGAAGCGTAAGGGGTCACAGAACTTCGCAAAGTAGTTGCTCAGAACAATCAGGTTGCACCCAACCAGCCAGCACAGTCTCATGCTAGGAAAAACTATGCTGGCACTGCACCTTTGTGCAACAAATGCAACCGTCATCATCTGGATCAAACACCGTGTCACAAATGTACCCACTGTGGGCGATTGGGACATTTGGTCAATACATGCCGTCTTGTTATCCAAAACAAAACTGTTGCAAATCCTGCTGCTGCTCAAGCACCATATCTACCTGGATCGTGCTACAACTGTGGTGATCTTACTCACTATCGGAACAATTGCCCAAGACTTGTTAATGCAAATCCAGCACGTGGACGAGTATTTAACATAAACGAGGCAAATGCAAATGACAATGCAGCAGTGAATAATTAAACTTTCGTATTTTCTTTGTTATTATCTATAACACTTGAAACAAATCAGTTGGTATATAAATAAATATGTTGTCACAATTTTATTTACAAAACTAATGCGATTGCATGTATGTGTGGCATACCTTTACAATACCGACACGAAGGAACTATATTTCTTATAAATCAAACTACCCTTGTAGTTTCATCCATGATCGCTCACAACCACCACAAAAATCCTAAGTACTCGTTTCTTTTAAGAAACAAAGTACAAGGTACAAGTTACAAACTCTTAAACTAATACTCGAAGTACCATTTCAAATCCCTGATTGGATATCTAAAAGTATTTTCATAAGACCTTAATTGGTCTTATGCTATATGTCTATATGCATGGCAATTCATTCTGGCTTTTCATAACAATATACAAGAACATTTTTGCTTCGTATGTTGACTTAACATGCCTAGCGCATTGATCTCAAGGATCCTTTTGCGTCATATGCTGACTTAGCATATCTAGCACCTTGATTCCATGAACACTTTTGTGTCATATGCTGACTTAGCATATCTAGCACCTTGATTTCATGAACACTTTTGCGTCATATGTTGACTTAGCATACCTAGTACATGGATTTCAAAACAGCTTCACCACACAAATTCCAAATCCTTATAGGATCTTCCTATCTTCATAGTTAGATCCCTGTGGATGTTTAAAGTGCAAAATCAAAGTCCTTAATTGGATTTTTTGTGTGCTTTAATACATATGTTACGATTCAATAAGACAAAACCAAATCCTTATAAGATTTTCCTATCTTCATAGTTAGATTCTTGAGGATGTTTAAAGTACTAATTGAAGTCCTTGATTGAATTCCTGATGTGCTTTAAATGCATATATACAAGTTAATGAATGAGCTAATAAAGTTAACGATTATGTGATTATGTGTTTAGGTGTGATTCTAATGCTCGCTATCCAAATTCTTGTAGAATCTTCCGTATTTTCATATGTTAGATTCTCAGAAGGATGTCCAAAGTACTATCTTAAATCCTTAAGGGGCTTTTCTATACAAATAGTCAGACCCTTGGATTCCAAAGTGCTATTCCAAAACTATTATTTGATTCAAAGTTAAAGAGACCCTTTGGTGGTCTATTTAAAAAGATCGTACGTTGATCTAGTTAAAGAGATGATGTGTTGATCTAGTTAAAGAGATCGTTCGTTGATCTAGTTAAAGAGACCCTTTGGTGGTCTAGTCAAGTCATTACATGTTTGTTCGATTGATTTTTCCCCTACGCATTACGAAATGAACTGTGCGGACTGTGCAAGGAATTACATAATTATGGATGCATACATAATTATGGAATTCAGTGCACAGAAACTACTGCAAGTTTTGTCATGTGTTAAGAACTATAGTGATGAGAATAACAAAACAGGAACAATGTAAAAAGGGCATGGTGGATACGCCGCTGGTACTTCCTATATATAAGTGTTCCTTATTACATTGCCGAGCGTATCGTTATTTAAGTTACTAGAAGTCCTGGACCTTGACCAATGTTGTTTTATCTTACACTCTCCGACTCCCATTTCAAACACACACAAGTTTCCTATAATAGTTTTCATAGGAAACATTCTCCAACCCATCGTTCGAAACTCCGAAGTTCACACACTCTTCATATTTTGATGCAACAAGGAAATCACCTAGATACTAACAAGGCGCTCTTGAGTTTCGATATAATTATACATCTATTATTTGGAGTGAAGTTTAAATCTTCGGATCTAAACTCATCCTAATAAACAACTGACGGGTACAATTAACAAATTCACTGGAAATCCAAACATGGCCCATAGTTTTACTTATGGAACGGAGGATTCATCTGAAAGCGAAACAATCACATCTACTTTCACAAGTTTCCTCTAAAATTAAATTTTGGGACGAAATTTCCTAAAGTAGGGGAGACTGTGACATTTATGCCTTTACAACCATCACACAAATACGAATCTAATGAAATCCTGTGTTTCATTCTCGTGATTTGTACAATTTCACATGACATTACACATATCAAATCTCGTATGATTTCGAACTCTCAAAAAGCTTTTCTGGAAGTTTTATGTAAACTATTATGCAAACGTAATCAGTTTAACATGACAAACACTCTGGAATAGTCACATAAGCTAAACATACCTTAAATAAACTTTACATAACTTAGAAATAATTTTTGGAGGGTTTAGTATGGCGAAAACAAGTTTATTCGATCACATGGACTATTTACGACAAACTTCAAAAGTCTGCCGATTCGTATAGCAACGTACACTCCGGAACAAGATCATAAGCTAAACATACCCTAAATACCCTTAACATAGCTTAGAAATAAGTTTTGAGGGGTTCGGTATGCGAAAATACGCTTATTTGATCACAGGGACTAAAAGCGTCAAAACTGCAAAAGTATGCAAATTCATGCATATCTTGCATTTTGACCATATCTGGATATCCAAAAATTATTGTAATCATTAAAATATTGTATTTTAGTGATAGGAATGCAAAAATACCATTCGTTTCGCAATTCGGATCGTTTTCGCGTCCGTTACGATTTCTGTCGTAATTAACCGAAAACCGCAACCGTACATCCAAACGTGTGACAACCGTCAAAAATCCAGGTATCCGTACAATTAATTAATTGTGATAAGTGCTTAATGACTGTGCTGAATTACAAATGACTGCTTTCTGATTTCTGCATCATACATACATGTGTATCACATTTCATACTGTCACATCATTTTTACTTAGAAACTTTAGTGACATAAACGATACACAAAGCACAGCTAGCACAGTTAGCAGATAACTCAGAAAAATGCTGACGATGTTCAGTACATAGACAACAGTGTTTTGAGACCCAATATGGGCCAGAGATAAGGTACTACACTAGTATGGTGTGTAGGGAAGTAAGGACCATAAAACTGCTTCACTAGGTGATAGTTTAAGTGCCGGAAAGTGCCTAAAACCCACTAAAAGTGCTGAATTCAGCACATTTCAGAAAAAATCAGCAATTTAACAAGCTAGTAACATGCAAAAATATGACTAAATGGTCCTGAATGCTTTCCAAAGTGTAGGGAATCAAAAGTGTCACAAAAGGGTACTTAAAGATCACTAAACATAATAGTTTGACACTTTAATGAACCGGTATCTAACCAAACAACCGGACATTACCCGAAACACCAAAATTATACTAGAAGCACTGTTTTAATGTTTCTGAGCTAGTAATGATCCCCGAACACCCTAACACACTATATAACATCTAATACACATGAACACTAAACTTTACACTTGAAATCTAACTTAATAACCTAACTAACCATTAAACACCAACTAAATACCCCCCCCCCTAAGTGGACGGTCACATATGTGACCCCACCATAATCTTCCATGATCTTGTTAGATATGATTGGATCTCATTTGATTTAGTGAAGGATTTGTATTGTACTTAACAAACACATAAACCATTGGATAAAAGAATTAGAGGTTATAAGAAGGATTAGAACTCATCACACTTCACACCACACTTCATCTCCTTCTCCCTCTCCTCCAATCGGCCGAGAACAAGCACCCACCACCCCACCATCATCATTTCACTTTCATTCAATCCATATACTCACAAAGGTGTAAGGAACCATATAAGAAGGTTTGGTGGTCTTGGATCTTGAAGGACCTCTCCCGATTGCTTTTATCCAACTCATTTGTCATCTACAACATCAAGTGTTCTTCCCTAGCCTTGTGCTAGTAGTAAGGCCCTTATGATCTCTTGATACTTCATATATTGTTGGTTAATAGATGATGAACATTGTTAATCTTGATGAACATTAAAAGACATATTCATGAATCTCTAACATAAGCTTATAAACATGTGAATACTTGTTGATTTGTGTTTATTTGCTTTTTGTTGATTGATTATTAGTGTTAGTGATGTTAGACATCATATGGAACCTACTAGTAAGTTAATGTGATGATCTTGTGAAAGACCAAGATCATCATGCCTTATGTTTACATGAACTTGAATAATAAAAGTTGTTTTCATGTGATGATGATTTAAACAAGATACAAGTCTTGTGAGTGGATGATTTCTAAAATAGTTTTCCAAGAAACCAAGCTAAATCACAAAGATTTACATGAACATTGTTTTAAAAGAACTAATCATGTTTCTAGTGTTGAAACAAGTATAAGAATACTTTGTTTACAAGAAAAATTCAAAAGAATGATTTTTGGAAAAATCATCTAGTAAGTTGTAAACACCTAAATCCTTTAAGAAAAAGATTTTTAAAGAAATAAACACACTTTAAAGGGGTAACTAAACCTACTAAACACACTACCAAGTTACTACAAGTTTTTATGAAAGTTCAAGTTCATGATCATTATGTAGATAGCTTTGTTTTAGCACATGGTAAGTGTAGATTGATTGTTGATTGCTTATGATGATTTTTGAAAAGAAAATGATATGCTTAAATAGCATGGACACCTCCATTTTTATGGGAAACTATGGCAAAATTTTCTAAAAATATAAACACTTAGAAAAATACTTTCTAAACAAATATTTATAAGTGAGTTTTAACTATGGTTTTCACTATAAACTTTGCCATAGATTTTGTTACAAAAATACAAGTATTGGAGGTTGGTTTTTATAAATAAAAATGGGTAAATATATATTTAGAATATATATATATATATATATATATATATATATATATATATATTAAAGACACTTGTGTGAATATTTGTATACTTTGTGAAATAGTTATATTATTTTAGGGTAAAGTAATATAACTTAACAAAATACCAAGAATTTACAATCCAAAAATATTACCAAAAATCTCAAGGAATAAATATATAAGTTACACACATAATATTGTGAAACCAAACGCAAGAACGTAACTTACGTAATATTCCGGAAAATACCGTTATAAATATATTTTTAGTAAATAATATTTTGGACATAAGAAATGAAAATATGATTTTTGTAAATATTACAAAAGTTATATTATATTTTCGACAAGGAGAAAATATATTATTTTTGGAAGTAAAAATATATTTTCTTGGAATATTTAGAATGTATATGTTTTTTGGGAAAAATATATATTATCTTGACAATACATTATTTTTAGGACAAAATAAGTTATTATATATTTTCTAAAGTGAGACTAGAAAATATATTATTTTGGAAACTACAAATACAAGAATACGAAAATACACATGTATGAGATACCCCCATCCTTGGGAAGGAGATACGAAAATAAGTACTTGAGAAGTATTGTTACAAAATATTGTTTAACAATTATTCCAAAAATTAAGTATAATTTAAAGTTAAAACAATTATTATTTTGACAAGTAATTATAACTTGGAATAATATTCAGGACATAAAAGAAACGTAACTAAAAAAGCGTTAACTCTAAATCAAGGCATGGCCCGTTCGTCTAATAGACATAGTACATTGTAGGGAGTCATGTTTGCTGAGGAGATTTGAGTTACGAGTACCGAAGACGCAAAACTGTGAGTTCATGTCCCCCTTTTCTTTAAACTATTTTTTTTATTTACTTCGGGGGTGAAATACATGTTACAAAAGGATTACGTACAAATACAATTGGTATGATTAGCCTAGGAAAGAACCATAGATCATGTGAATGGGTAGGCGGATACTTGAGACCATTAATCCTTGTATAAGGACCAAGGGGCATGAGTGATAGATCTATTTGGGTGTAGCGAGCCCACACCCATGAGAACCAGGGTGGCCCATAGGGTGACTATGTCTTCCAGCCGGAAGCTTGGTATAAATTTGCTAGGTTTGAGTCTTCCTACACCGTCACACATACCAGTGGCCTTGCAAACCATTGGTGATATTTTCCTTGTTTGCTTTCATACCGGGATTTACATACACTGTTTACCAAGGTTTATACATACCTATACAAAACACGTGAACTCGCTCAACTTTTGTTGATGTTTTCAAATTACATGTATTTCAAGGAACTAAGTGGATCTGGCAGGTGTTGCATGTTTTCAAGCTGCGTTATAAATAAAAGATGTCATCCAAGTCTTTAGGGTTTAGGAGATGTATCTTACTCCTGGACGAGATACATGGTTCTAAGCTCGGGTTGGTTTAAGTTATGTTGTCGAGTCTTCGTGAACTCATTAAAACATGTTATGGTTTGTAATTTGAATTCGGTGTCAACGTTTCAGACAATTTATGTTGTGCTATTTTCAAACTTAATTTATGGATGAACATCTAATGGTTTTATCATATAGCGTTGTTATGATTGAATGTTATGGTATTAAGTAAGTCACACTAATAACCACGCTTCCACAAAAATGCTATGGTATATCCTTAATGTAAATTTATGAATGTTAGTCTCATTATATAAATTCTAGTTCGAAAGTGGTAGTGTAAAACATGGTAATTTGATGTGTTGAACATTTAAGGAATGGTTAGAAAAAAAATTGAGAAAGTAAAGGAATGGCATGTAGTCGAACCGTATGAACGGGTCACATGAATAGAATGTATGTTGGAATGCTATGTAGTCAAACCCTATGAACGAGTCATACTAAAAGAATGTATGTTGGAATGTTATGTAGTCGAACCGTATGAACGGGTCGTACTAAAAGAATGTATGTTGGAATGTTATGTAGTCGAACCGTATGAACGGGTCGTACTAAAAGAATGTATGTTGGAATGTTATGTAGTCGAACCGTATGAACGGGTCGTACTAATAGGATGTATGTTGGAATGCTCTGTAGTCGAACCATATGAACGGGTCGTACTAATAGGATGTATGTTGGAATGCTATGTAGTCGAACCATATGAACGAGTCGTACTAAAAGAATGTATGTTGGAATGTTATGTAGTCGAACCGTATGAACGTGTCGTACTAAAAGAATGTATGTTGGAATGTTATGTAATCGAACCGTATGAACGGCTCGTACTAAAAGAATGTATGTTGGAATGTTATGTAGTCAAACCGTATGAACGGATCGTACTAATAGAATGTATGTTGGAATGCTATGTAATCGAACTGTATGAACGGGTCGTACTAATAGGATGTATGTTGGAATGCTATGTAGTCGAACCATATGAACGGGTTGTACTAATAGGATGTATGTTGGAATGCTATGTAGTTGAACCGTATGAATGGGTCGCACTAATAGAATGTATGTTGGAATGTTATGTAGTCGAACCATATGAACGGGTCGTACTAATAGAATGTATGTTGGAATGGTATGTAGTCATGAATGCTAGTACCTTACATAAAACTTAGTTAAAAGTAGCATAGTGGAACATGATCGAATTTATGTGGTGAATATAGAAGGAATCACTTAGAAAATGAAGTAGTAATGTATGTGGTATGACCCGTTTCGAATGGATCGAAATGGGTTAAAAGTAAGACGGTAAAATGGATTAAGTAAGGACTTGATTGTAAACGGGTAAAAAATGATGAAATTGTATCAAGTATGTATGATATAAATTGACCCATTGTAAATGTGTTAATAAAGACTTGTATGATGAATTGCGGCGATGGTTGAGCATTTGCTCGTTACTAACGGGTCGTATGGGTTGCATGTATGAATGTTAATGAGATGTTGGAAATGAAAGAGAGTAAATGGAAATAATGCTAAAACGGAAAGAATGGTTACAACAAGGATTGTTAACAAAATGGTAATTTTGTCAATGGGTTGAATAAGGATAAATAATGAATGTTAAGGGTTTTGTTTGGTATAATGAATTAACGAATGTTTTGATGTTGTGTATGTTAGGTAAATCTCATCCTTAATAACGGCGAGCCTAGAACGAACGCACTACAACTCATGCCCAAAAATGTGCTTCCGTTTAAATTTTTGTGTCAAATGGGTCAAAACTCTCTTTTGGTTTGTAAGATGCTCCTTTGTATTTAAGGTCTTTTGTAATTAAATTAGTTGATGGTTATGGTTAGTTAGTTTTGAACAATTGTAGTTTAAAAGTTATGATGGTCGTAATGTCATAATTAGCCGTAAAGGGTATTTTGATGAAATTGTATGTGTTAAAATGATAGTTTTAAATTTTTGACATTTTTACATGTCGTTTTGACCGTATGTAAAAGTGGGCGTTACAACATATGCATTCACAACGACATTTCTTTTTGCGTAAAATTCATCATTTGATTGTTCTTTAGCCAGACTTTCTTTCTCACTAACAGTGCTTGTTCCAAAAACAAATTCACTTTTATTTGTGTAATTTGGTTCTTGAAACTTGTTATTTTTCTTCTTGACAAAACCAAAACCATTCCTCTTGTTTTCCGGATAATCCCTTCCCTTTCGATGGTAATTATTGTAAACTTTCTTTGGTTTGGAATAGTAAGCTGCATTTTGCTTTTCAGGATCAGAAAGACTAACTTCGACCAATTTGAACACCTTGTCCACTCTATCAAAATTCACATTCTGAATCGGAAATTTTATCAGAATACAGTTTGTCTGATCCATTCATTTTGTAAACTACCACATTAGATCATCATTCAGACTGTTTTCTGATGTTTAAATGTTATTCGTAAGAAAACTTTCTTCATCTTCAGAACGAGAGCTTGATTCTGACTTTTCCAATTTTGACTCAGCACTTTCAAACTCAGTGCTATCAGATTCATTCCCCAAAACATTTCCGACAACGTTTTTGACAACATCTGGCTGAAATTCATAAGTCACATCAATGTTTTCTGGCAGCTCGTCTTCTTTTTGTTCAGTTTTGGCTTTAAATTGAGCGCCTTTTCCACCCCATCTGGATATTTTTTAGCATAATTGTTCCACATTGGGGGTGGACATTGATTGTAACCCATACTTTTGTTTTGTTTTTCAGAATCATTTTCTTCCTGTTTGGTTTTCTCAATTTGTTGTGGACGAATATGATCTATCACATATGAGGACACTGAGTAACTAATCAACAATTTGTTGACTCGTTCAGACTTAATTTTTATGGCTTCAAGTTCAGCTTTAAGCTTAGCAATGGTGTCTATGTGAATGTTAATTGCCATTTGCTTATCCATTAATGTAGCTTTTAACATTGATCTTATTGCCATGTCCTCTCAACTGACTTCTTAAAATTTTTTGATCGATTTACTAAGTTTATCATAAGCAACTTTGGTGTCTTTTAAGTAACTTGTCAAGTTGTCAGTATATTTTTTTAGATCTTAGAATTTTAAATCCTTTTCTGAGCATTCCTTGCATGGCTCCAGACATTTCGTGCATGGTTTCTCAAATTCTTTGATTACAACCTTAACCTATCCTTTGATTAACTCATTAACTGACTCTTTCACTTCTTGACTCTCCTCAGGAACTACCTCTTGTAACTAAGCCATCATGGCTTTGTCAGCAATTTCCTTCAGATTTTGTCCGTTCATCTCCTTTGTGACATCGATAATTTCTTCAACATGTTTCTTGGATTCTTCTTGCTTCGGTGCATATTGATATTGGCCTGAACCTCCAAAGAAACCTGCAAAAGAATTATAAACATCAGGAGGAATCACAGATTTAAATGCATGATGAAATATGTCTTCCTCAGCACAACGTTCGTAGTAAATTGCTTCAACACACTCCTCAGCACTTAGATTAGGCGTCTCGTCAAACACAATCTCACATTCTTCATTCGAACTCTCTTCGATCACTTCATCAAACAATGGTTCTTCTATTATTTCAGGAAGCAGTGCCAAACCCTCTTTTTTAAGAATATAGTCATTCTAGTTAAATCCCTCCTCTTCCTGAGTTACCACGAGAGCTTTGTTGGTTTTTGACGAACCATCCTTAGTAGCAATAAGCTTTGATGAACTTTGAGGAGGATAAGTCTTATGATATATCGATTTCTTGTAGTAATCATCAGCAAATGGATTGTGATTACCATGGACTTCTCGGTTCGGGCACTCTCGCTTAAAGTGACCCTTTTCCCGACACTTAAAACATGTCACCTTTGACTTATCAAATCCCAACTTACCGTTTGGACCTCCCAAACTGTTACGTCCTGTTATTTCCATGAAGCGATGAGCTCTTCTAACAATACTGGCCATACACCATTTGATGTCGATTAATTCCAGTTCTTCAGAGTTAATTTGATCGTAATCCTCCTTGGTCATGTCGGGATTACCGATCTTACCGGCTACAAGCTCTCATATGATTCAAGAACTGATGCGAGTAGAACCATATGCTGCTTAGCTGTACTTTTGATGAAATTTTGGCATTTGCCAGATTCACAGCTATGTTGCACTGAAGAATCCTTTTATTTTGATTTGACTTGTTGTTTTGGCTATTGGTGTAGTTGTTAGAGCTCTTGGATGATTGCTGTCACACCTCGATATTTCCACATATTACCGGTGGGCCCGGCGGGGAGTATCGTGACGTGGTTGATATCATCATAGTCAATACACACAATATAATAGCACAGCGGAAGGCTTGGTGAATAAACTATTACAAACCATAATGTCTGAGTGTTCAAGCGACAGAATATAAAGACTGGAATGTAATAAGATCCACAGGCGGATCATAAATAAATACAAAGAAACAAAATAACAGACTTCGGGCATCTATGGATTTGCAAGATCCTCTTATGACACCTAATAGCTCCAGCCTATTACGAGAGGTACCTGTCAAATCAGTCTTTAAGAAAATACGTCAGTTTACACTGGTAAATACAATTAACCGACTCTTTTGAAAACATTTATGAAAATTGATTTAAGTGCACATGGCACAAATCTTTTATAACTTGGGACAATTATTTAAATATAATCTTGTATACAGATTTACATGTTTGTCTTACAATTGGGGTCGGTTGGAAGCCGATCGTGATTAACCGACTCACCACTTATAGAACCCACAAAGGAGTTATCCCCAACATGTGGGTTTATATTTTAGCATTTGCATCTGTCAGGTGTATGCCTACACCCCGTGCATAGGTCGTGGCCATTTTCAAATGAAATGAGCCGAGGATATCCAGGACACGGTCGTATTAACCCCCAATGCTTATGTTATCAAACAAGACAGATTAAAACGGGTTATGTAAATTTATTAATCACAATCCGATTAAATGATTTCATACCCGACCAACTGGTATTATTATAAAATCATATCCCAAGCCCGTATAAGGGAAAATAAGTTAAAAGTATTTACCTGATGCTAGCAGTATAATCCTAAGGCTCTTGATGGAACCTTCTACCGGAAGCTATTTAAATAGTATAGAAGGTTTATTACCTATTAGGATGCTAACGGGTCTTTAATTTAGTCAAGGACTTAGACCAGCTAGCTAGAAGGAAACCTTACGGTTCTAAACGCTAGATTAAGCGGAGACCGGAATAGAATGTGGTTTAGACCCGACAAGCTTGGATACTTGTATAATATGGGTAAACTAAACACATTCTGGAAATTGAGAATTTATTGATAAGGTTAAGCCCGTTTCGACCATTTTATGTAAACTAGTCACATAAGCCGATCCGAACGCGTAAACGTGTAACGGGTAATTATATACAGGTCTTAATCATTATTATGCTCAAAATATGTTAATACATCAGTAAGATGTTAACATATATGCCCAAAAAGTAATTGAAACCAAAATAAGTCCCATAAGGGCATTTTGGTAATTTTGATGTCCATAAAAGAGGTTAAATGTGAAACTGAGTTTCAGGTCTGACTTAATTAATAAAAATATGTATTTTTATAAGTTATATCAGTAGGCTATTTTATATGTGTGAAATTTATCTTATACAATCCAACTATGCACCGTATGGGCATTTTGGTAATTTCACATAGCCTTTAAAGGTCAAAATAGACTTCTTAGTTTAAAAACTTTGACTTACTGTTTAATTGTATAAATTAACTTAAAACATCAGTAGGTAATAAGTTTTATATGCCAAAAATAGTTTTAACTCATACTATGTACTAAAATGCTTAAAAGTCGGTTTTAAGGGATATTCGGGTTAAAATAGGAAATCTAAGTTTTTGATCAGTTTATAAAGATCAAAATATTTTATTTATCATATAAAATCAGTAGCAAAAATCTTGACATCAAAATGTTATGTAAAACTCATTTTATGCATGAAAAGGGTAAAACTGACAATTACCGAAATCAAGCTATAATCCTATGTTATGCTCAGCCTAAAAATAAATAAAAATCTTCAAAAATCCCAAATATTATTTTACATCAGTAGGTAAAAAGTTTGGTGTCAAAGATCGAGTTTAGATAGGCTTTATGTTAATTACGCCATTTAAATAATAAAAAGCTTCTTAATTACGCTATTGAGCATAACTCCTATTCTAGACCTCAAATTGAAGTCAATTTTTCGGGACATGTCTAAATATCAGTAACAAAGGTGTTAGTCCAATCACATTGTTAAAAATCTCAGTTGTATGTAAAAAGGGCGTTTATGGCATTATTAAAGATAATTACATGGAAGAATTAAGCTTGAACGGGTCAGAACTGAAAGTCAAGCAAAAGTCAAGCTTTTGCTACTTTCGGTTATAAGCTAACCTTAGACTATTAATTGTCGGGTTAGGACTAATAAAACATGTTTTAATATTAATTACCAAGTGATTATAATGTGAAAATATAATTTAGAACCTCTGGTTTATTAATTTTAATCATATTCAAACATTCTGTCCAGTTTGACTTTTTGTCAAACTACTTTGACCCGACAATTGACCAGTCAAACGAGATAATTAGGAGGTTCCCTTTTAAGGGTTAATCACCTACACTAATGTGGCTCTATAACCACTTTCAATTTGATCAGTGGCTGATCCTTATGTAATTAACACGAAAGTCAAACTTAATTTACGATAAGTTTGACTTTAAGGTAATTAAGCTAATTAAAATGACTAAACAAGTAATTAGAGGCTTACTAAAGGTCCTAGCAATCTTTTCTACACTTCAAAGTCTTCTCCTTGTCCTAAGCAAGCTCCAGAAGTTGTAGTATAAGAAAATGTTGCAAGTGTGCTTGTGAACTCAAGAACTAGTTCCTTTATATACTACTTTGCATGATCATGGATCAATTACATCTGTTATAGGGCATTATAGGATCACCCCAGGTGTCCTACCTGGTGCAATAAAGCGACATATAGCTCCCTAGGTCGTTACAAACTAGGTTAAGGCGGTGGAACAGCTGAAACATACATCTGTCCAAAACTTCTGCCCAGCGACGGTCTTACGGACCGTAAGCTTAAACCCTTGCGGTCCGTATTCACCTCTTACGGACCGTAAGTCCGATTAGTTGTGGTCCGTAACCGAACCCGAATTTCATCGCCCAGTTAAATCCTTGTGGACCGTAAGCCTAGGGCCATACGGTCCGTAACCGATGACCAGAGGACAAAAATTTTTGAACCTTTATATACTTGACCATGCATTTCTTTAACTCGAATCTTCAGATAATTTCAGTTGGAATAGTCCACATGATCAGACCTGTATTGTTCAGAATATGATGCCATGCATTTGTGTTTCCCTTGGAGTCTTTAGGAAGTGGCCAAAATGAAGAATTCGTCGGTATTGCACATGAATTCCCAATTATTGAATTATCACTAATTGCCCGAAGTTTATGAATTCTCTAATAGCCATTCATAAGGGTGTAATATACAATTTATAAAGCTTTTGGGAAACGTTTAAAAGGTCATTCAGAGGTAGCATTAACATGTTGACACGTTTAATCCCTGTAGCTTTATTATTTTCCGACGACATTCACAAACGACTTCTTTGTCACACCCCCAAAATCCACCTGCGGAATACCACCGCTTGGAGGCGTGACTGACCAGGATCCAGCCACCAATCATATTGAACAAGCATGTAAGTGATTATAAAACTCCAACCAATACAATTGGTGTCCAAATAAACATAGTTTAAGTTGCAAGCGGAAGCATAACGTTTAAAACCAAAACATAAGTTTAATTGTTTCAAAGTTTAACATGGTACACAACTGTCCATATCCCACAACGACTCCCTTCCATGCAAGCTCCAGCTAAGTACCTATTGACCTGCAAAGCATGTAGTAACGAGTTAACAAGAATGTTGAGCGAGTTCACAGTTGGGTGTTCGTTTTAGGTTGTTTCGAAAACAGTTTCCTTTATCTGGCATCCTGCCGTGGGAGTTACCCCATAGTTGAAAACGTGATTTGTTTAACCCAATTACCCTGGCAATCCAGCCGTGGGGGTTACCCCATGTTTAGTTATCTGGCTTTTTGGCCGTGGGGGCTACCCCATGTATATGCTACTAGACTCGTTACATATCGACTGCTGACTGTAGTCATGCTTATGTGCCCTGATCTGTCAATGTCTATCATCATTGACGTGCCCAGATCCATTAGTTCACGCCCGTCCTCTGCGGCACGGTGTGAGGTTTGTCAAACCTAAATAGCGCTATCTAACTAATGACCCGCTCGCCATTGGCCCGGTGATTAAGTCGATATAAAAAGGAGGGACTTCGTGATAGAGTTTTGGTCTAGTGAAAGTTATCCGTCCAAGAGGACGAGGAATTATATTCCTGTACCAGCACTGTCCTACCCAATAAAGGACGAGGAATCCATGTTCCTTAACCCCATTCCCAACCCCTGGGAATCCCATGCTTTGTAGAGAGTGTGAACTCACCTTCGGTTGCTCGGCAGTTTAGTTAACTTGGTTAGGTATGCTGGTCACCACGTCCTAATATGGTCACCAGTATAAGTAAGGTTTGGGTGTAAAGGAGTCTCGTATATTCTACACGTATCTAATACATAGCATACATGACATATATTTACCCTCTAAGTTATTGGGCCTGTCCACGTTCTTAAACAGTAACAGTTAACACACAGCCCAATTAACAGTAACACATAATCCAGTTAAACGGTAATAAGCGTGAACAGTCCAAACAATTCGGCCCAATAACGGAAACAAGCGACCCAGTCGAGACAAGGTGGTCTCGACTCGAGAACAAGCAGTCTCGAGTCGCAACCAGGAGTTCTCGAGTCATGAACGGCTGGTCTCGAGTGGTGCAGGCATGAGTTGGAAACTTAGAGGTCTCGAGTTCAGTCTCGATTCGAGACCATGAGATCTCGAGTCGAGACCTTGCTGGTTCCGAGTCCTTGAAGCTTGTCTCGAGTTGTCACGTGATGGACTCGAGTCGCAACTACTGCGGTCTCGAGTTGTAGCCTAAAGGTCTCGAGTCGAGACCAGGGGTCTCGATTCGCATTCCTGCTGATTCTAGAACATGTGCCAGCTTTTTGTACTAGCCAATAACATTGCATAATCGTGATTTGGTGTACTATCCTATGAGAATTCACAAACATGTTTTCTTGTCTAACAATTAACCAAAATGGATCAAACAACAGGTTTTTTAAATATTCATATCATATTCAACAAGTTCTTCATCTAGGGTTTTCATCATTAATTCAAACATGTTCATCCTATGGGCCCGAATCATAACACATAATTTAGATATCACAAGTCATCTCGCGGATCATTATCAAACAAACATTTGTTCTATGACATTTATCATAAAAATCGGATGATCATAAATAATCCTAAACTATCATTCTTTTGTCATTCAAAACATCTTATTCAAATGTTATCCTAACAAAGTTATGTTCATCTAAGATAATGGAACCAAGCATGTATCATTTAACAAACAAGGACCCATTAAGTCAAACAAACACTTTTGTTATAATCACACAATAGTCACAATTGCATATCATCACATAATCAACACTTAAATCATGCATGTACATATGTTTGCAAAGAAACCACTAACCGGTTCAAGTATAGGTACGAGGGTGTGAAGTAGTAACGAATGAAACTTCCGAATGGGTGTGCACAAGCTGATCCGAGAGCCCCTTGTGGTCGCCGGTTTGAGTTCGAGTGGTGGGAGAGAATGTGATGCTTGATTGCTAGGGTTTTAGTGAGAGAGGGAATGTAGGAGAGTGTGTGTGAGAGTGAGTGTGAGTTGCCCAAAGAAATGGCAAGGTTGGCTAGGAGTATGAGTTTTATACTAGCTCCAAGTTGGTGCACCCTAATGGGTTCCGGATGGATTAAAGGAGGTGTATGGCCCAACCGGCCCAACTGTTTTACTGTTCACTCGAGACCAAGCGGTCTCGAGTCGGGTCCTTGTGTTTTGGTTCCGGTTCACTACAAACATGCTTGTATAAAACTATACTTTATACGTACACCTTAATAACACATAGCATATCAAGAAAATAACGAACTTTCATTTACTAATATATAAACACATAACGTTCAAACATGTTACATCAAGATGCAATGAAGGGTTCTAAATTACGAGTTGTCACATTATCCCCAAGTTGAAAGAAATTTCGTCCCGAAATTTGGTAAGTACTCACTGAGGAAGCTAGTTAAGTTGTATGGTTTTCCTGGGGTGTCACATCCTCCCCCCGTTGATCTGGAATTTCGTCCCGAAATTCCGTAGCTTCAGCCTCAGTAGTGGTTGTACTGTTTGCGAACAGTTGGGGATACTTTTGTTTCATCTGATCTTCGCGTTCCCAGGTGAACTCTGGGCCGCGACGTGAGTTCCAACGAACTCGAACGAGAGGTATTCTAGTGTTCTTGAGGTCCTTAACATCCCGGTCCGTGATTTCAACTGGTTCCTCGACGAATCGTAACTGCTCGTCGATGGTGAGTTCCTTCAAAGGAACTACGAGGGTCTTATCTGACAGGCACTTCTTCAGATTCGACACATGGAAAACGTTGTGAACTGCACTGAGTTCCGCTGGTAAGTTCAGTTTGTAGGCCACCTTGCCTATTTTCTCGATGATTTCAAAAGGTCCGACGTATCGTGGGTTAAGCTTGCCTCGTTTGCGAAAACGAACCACACCCTTCCAGGGTGAGACTTTGAGTAGTACACGCTCCCCAACCTGGAGCTCAAGTGGTTTCCTGTCCTTATCGGCGTAGCTTTTCTGGCGGTCACGAGCTGCCGCCATGTGTTGTCGTATTTGAGCAATTCGTTTGGTTGTGTCTACCACAAGTTCTGGACCAGTGATCTGACTATCCCCCACCTCTGCCCAACAAAGAGGTGACCGGCATTTACGCCCGTACAATGCCTCAAACGGAGCAGCTTTAATGCTAGTGTGGTAGCTGTTATTGTACGAGAATTCCACAAGTGGCAGATGCTTTTCCCAGCTGTTGCCAAAGTCGATTACACATGCACGAAGCATGTCTTCTAAGGTTTGAATAGTGCGCTCAGACTGCCCGTCCGTCTGAGGGTGATACGCTATGCTCATGTATAAACGTGAGCCAAGGGATTTGTGCATTGCTTGCCACAGTTCTGAAGTAAATCGTGCATCACGATCTGAGATAATGGAGGTGGGCACCCCGTGCCTCGAGACAACTTCCTTAAGGTATACGTCTGCTAGAGTGGAGAACTTATCCGTTTCCTTGATAGCCAAGAAGTGTGCAGACTTTGTGAGTCGATCCACGATCACCCAAATAGTATCATTTCCGCGCTGAGATCTAGGCAGCCCGGTAACGAAATCCATGGAAATCTGCTCCCATTTCCATTGGGGTATTTCTGGCTGTTGGAGTAGGCCTGAGGGTTTCTGGTATTCAGTCTTGACTCTCGCGCAAGTCAAACACTTGCTGACGTAAGTTGCTATGTGGGCCTTCATGCTAGGCCACCAATACGTAGTTTTGATATCGTGGTACATCTTATCCGAGCCTGGATGTACCGAGTAACGAGACTTGTGTGCTTCATCCATCACAAGCTCTCGTAAGTTGCCATAGAGTGGGACCCAAATGCGTCCCGTTACGTAGTAAGCACCGTCTTCCTTCTATTCTAAGCATTGCCTTGAGCCGCGTAGGGCTTCAGCCCTGACGTTTTCTGGTTTCAATGCTTCCACCTGAGTATCTCGTATCTGGGAAGGAAGACTAGACTGTATAGTGAGTTGCAAAGCTCGCACGCGCTTAGGCATAGTGTCCTTTCGGCTAAGGGCATCAGCCACGGCATTGGCTTTGCCAGGATGGTACTTGATTGCACATTCGTAATCGTTTAATAACTCGACCCATCGTCGTTGACGCATGTTTAGTTCCTTTTGTTTGAAGATATGCTCAAGACTCCTGTGATCGGTGTAAATGGTGCACTTGGTACCGTACATGTAATGTCTCCATATCTTAAGCGCAAAAACAACAGCTCCCAGCTCTAAATCATGCGTAGTGTAGTTCCTTTCATGAACTTTAAGTTGGCCTGAGGCGTAGGCTATAACTTTATCTCGTTGCATCAATACACAACCAAGACCCTGAATTGATGCGTCGCAGTAAACCACAAAATCGCCTGTGCCCTCTGGCAATGAAAGGATAGGTGCGCTGCAAAGTCTATCCTTTAAATGCTGAAATGCTAATTCCTGTGCACTTCCCCATCGATAAACAACGCCTTTCTGCATTAGTGAGGTGAGAGGCTGTGCAATCTTAGAAAAATCCTTTATGAATCTCCTGTAGTATCCTGCCAAACCCAAGAATTGGCGAATTTCCGTCGGTGTACGAGGTGCAGGCCAGTTCTTAATCGAGTCTACCTTGGATGGATCAACGTGAATCCCATCCTTGTTTACTACATGGCCTAGGAAATGGACTTCACGAAGCCAGAAGTCGCATTTCGAGAACTTTACGTAAAGCTGTTCCGTTCGAAGGAGTTCCAAAATAAGTCGTAGATGCTGCTCGTGCTCCTCCTGACTCTTAGAATAGATCAGGATGTCGTCGATGAAGACTATAACGAACTTATCCAGGTAAGGCTTGCACACTCGATTCATCAAGTCCATGAAAATCGCAGGTGCGTTTGTCAGCCCAAAAGGCATGACCAAAAACTCATAGTGTCCATAACGAGTTCTAAAAGCTGTTTTGGAGACGTCCTCTTCTCAGACTCTCAGCTGGTGATATCCCGACCTCAAATCAATCTTTGAATAGTAGCTCGACCCTTGCAGCTGGTCGAACAAGTCATCAATACGTGGTAGAGGATAACGGTTCTTCACGGTCACCTTGTTGAGTTCACGGTAGTCGATACACATACGGAAGGTACCGTCCTTCTTCTTCACGAATAGCACTGGAGCTCCCCAGGGCGATGAGCTAGGACGAATAAAACCCTTATCCAAGAGTTCTTGTAGTTGTGTAGAGAGTTCTTCCAACTCTGATGGAGCTAAACGATAAGGTGCACGAGCTATAGGCGCAGCTCCAGGAGCTAGTTCAATCTGAAACTCGACCTGGCGATGAGGCGGAAGGCCATGTAATTCCTCAGGAAATACCTCAGGATAGTCGCGTACAATTGGAAAATCTTCTATCTTCTTCTCTTTCTCCGAGGTGTCAATAACGAGAGCCAGAATAGCGGTGTGCCCCTTTCTCAAACACTTCTGGGCCTTAAGGAAAGAGATGATGTTCTCGACAGCACCCCTCTTGTCGCCACGAATCATGAGAGGTTCGTCACCGGAACCAGGAATACGAACAATCTTCTCGTTGCAAAGAATCTCTGCTCGATGTTGGGATAACCAATCCATCCCAATGACAACGTCGAAACTATCCAAGACGATAGGAATGAGGTCGATAGAGAAGGTCTGATTAGCAAGAATAAGTTTACATCCCTTGACTACGTGTGCGGCCTCTAAACTCTTACCATTTGCTAGCTCTACAGTGTGCTTGTTGTTCAAAGGTGTTGGAATACGCTTAAGCATTTGACTAACTTCTAGTGACACGTAGCTAGTATCGGCACCCGAATCAAATAAAACTGTAACATAAAAGTCGTCGAGAAGGAACTTACCCGTCACAACATTGGGGTCATTCCTTGCTTCACCTTGACCAATCACGAACACCCGCCCCCTGGCACCATTGTTGTTGTTGTTATTCCCATTGTTACCATTCCCCTGATTATTGTTATTGTTGTTGTTGTTCTGGTTCCTGTTCAGTTGGGGGCAATCTCTCTTGAAATGGCCTTCAGCTCCGCACTAAAAGCACCCTTTGTTGATTCCTTGCTGCTGCTGCTCCTGCTGCTGTCGCTGGTTCTGTGGGGCTTGTTGTTGACGATTCTGGCTTCCGGGGTATAAGCTTCTGCAATCCTTGGCGGCGTGACCTGGCTTGTTGCACCGATGACAGTTACCCCTGGTGCATGGCCCGCTATGGTGTAGGTTGCAGCGATTGCATTTGGGGTGATTCCCCTTGTACCCACCATGGCTTTGACCACCAGATGATTGCTGACTGGGGCTCTTGTAGTCATCAGTCTTTCTCTGCTGAGACTGAGATTGCACAGAAGTTGAACCTTTGCTTGAAGCTCCATCCCATTTTCTCTTGTTGTCACTAGGAGCATCCGAAGTAGCTGTAGCACTTAAACGTTTTGGTAACCTGTTCTGCTCCACCGCCTGATCAGTGAGACGGTGAGCCAACTGAACAACCTGCTGGATGGTGGCGAGGTTTGCTGAAGTCACATGACTTTGGATTTCCGGCACTAAGCCCTTGAGATAAAGTTCGATACGCTTGATTGGAGGGTCCACCATAGTAGGACACAGTAATGCAAGCTCATTTGACCTCTTCGTATACGCCTCAATTTCTGACCCCGTCATCTTGAGGTTGAAGAACTCGACTTCCAGCTTATGGATGTCATCACGACTGCAGTATTCTTCCTTGATCATCTCTTTAAAATTGTCCCATGGGGTGGCGTTAGCAGCAACCAACCCCAGCATTTGGACCTGAGCATTCCACCAGGTGAGAGCTAAACCCTCGAGAGTACCGGTAGCATACTTCACCCTGCGCGCCTCAGGGCATTCACACATTTCGAGCACAGATTCTAGTTTCTCAAACCAGTGAAGAAGACCTACGGCTCCTTTAGTGCCGCTGAAAGTAGTTGGTCGGCAATCCATAAAAGTTTTAAAGGTGCACACAGGTGGATGAGCATGTTGACCTGTTGTGGGTGAAAGAAAGGACAGGGTTTAACACAAAGGTTGGTTCACAAGAATAGGATCTAAGGATCCTAGAATGAGTTTGGACTGCAGGATATACCTCCCGCGTGTGCAGCTGCAAGCGCCGCAGCAACTTGTTCGTTAATCAGAGCCGTCAACTGGGCTTGAGTCATGTTAACGCGTCCAGACATGATCTTCATATCAAGAGGAACATGGGTGAGAGGGGTTCACGAAAATGCGATGACAGAAGAGAGTAAGTACGCACGTGTTCAAGCAACAGTAGTTATACTAACCAAGCATACCATGAGCAATGCACTATGTAACTAACAAGTAGGCAATATAGACATAGATCATATCACCTAGAATGTCGAGCCTTGCATGTGGAGTGAAGCGTCGTTGTGGATCGTAGAGCACTATACAGGTTATAGTCTGATTTTAATAAAACTTTTTCCCCTTATTAAAACCAAGTTCACTATAACCAATGGCTCTGATACCAATCTGTCACACCCCCAAAATCCACCTGCGGAATACCACCGCTGGGAGGCGTGACTGACCAGGATCCAGCCACCAATCATATTAAACAAGCATGTAAGTGATTATAAAACTCCAACCAATACAATTGGTGTCCAAACAAACATAGTTTAAGTTGCAAGCGGAAGCATAACGTTTAAAACCAAAACATAAGTTTAATTGTTCCAAAGTTTAACATGGTACACAACTGTCCATGTCCCACAACGACTCCCTTCCATGCAAGCTCCAGCTAAGTACCTATTGACCTGCAAAGCATGTAGTAACGAGTCAACAAGAATGTTGAGTGAGTTCACAGTTGGGTGTTCGTTTTAGGTTGTTTCGAAAACAGTTTCCTTTATCTGGCATCCTGCCGTGGGGGTTACCCCATAGTTGAAAACGTGATTTGTTTAACCCAATTACCCTGGCAATCCAACCATGGGGGTTACCCCATGTTTAGTTATCTGGCTTTTTGGCCGTGGGGGCTACCCCATGTATATGCTACTAGACTCGTTACATATCGACTGCTGACTGTAGTCATGTTTATGTGCCCTGATCTGTCAATGTCTATCATCATTGACGTGCCCAGATCCATTAGTTCACGCCCGTCCTCTGCGGCACGGTGTGAGGTTTGTCAAACCTAAATAGCGCTATCTAACTAATGACCCGCTCGCCATTGGCCCGGTGATTAAGTCGATATAAAAAGGAGGGACTTCGTGATAGAGTTTTGGTCTAGTGAAAGTTATCCGTCCAAGAGGACGAGGAATTATATTCCTGTACCAGCACTGTCCTACCCAATAAAGGACGAGGAATCCATGTTCCTTAACCCCATTCCCAACCCCTGGGAATCCCATGCTTTGTAGAGAGTGTGAACTCACCTTGGGTTGCTCGGCAGTTTAGTTTACTTGGTTAGGTATGCTGGTCACCACGTCCTAATATGGTCACCAGTATAAGTCAGGTTTGGGTGTAAAGGAGTCACGTATATTCTACACGTATCTAACACATAGCATACATGACATATATTTACCCTCTAAGTTATTGGGCCTGTCCACGTTCTTAAACAGTAACAGTTAACACACAGCCCAATTAACAGTAACACATAATCCAGTTAAACGGTAATAAGTGTGAACAGTCCAAACAATTCGGCCCAATAACGGAAACAAGCGACCCAGTCGAGACAAGGTGGTCTCGACTCGAGAACATGCAGTCTCGAGTCGCAACCAGGAGTTCTCGAGTCATGAACGGCTGGTCTCGAGTGGTGCAGGCATGAGTTGGAAACTTAGAGGTCTCGAGTTTAGTCTCGATTCGAGACCATGAGATCTCGAGTCGAGACCTTGCTGGTTCCGAGTCCTTGAAGCTTGTCTCGAGTTGTCACGTGATGGTCTCGAGTCGCAACTACTGCGGTCTCGAGTTGTAACACCTGTGTCATTTCAACCATCAAACAAATGCCCAACCAGTGAAATATTGTATTTCATACTTGGGATTTGTAAAAATAGGTGTATCGTTTACACATATCAATTCTTGTTCGATTTCAAACACTATATCGCTTTCTGGAAGGTTATACGCGCACTAATGCGTAAATATAACCAGTTTAATGCAACAAACACTCCGGAATAGTGAAATAGGCTTAACATACCTTAAATAAACTTTACATAACTTAGATATAAGTTTTGGAAGGTTTGGTGTGGTGAAATCAAAGTTTAATCGCTTACAGGGACTATAGTTGACAAACTGCGAAAGTATGCCAATTTGAACTGTAACAGACATTCCGGAACATGACCATAAGTTAAACATACCATAAATATCCTTTACATAGCTTAGAAATAGGCTTTGAGGGGTTCGGTATGCTAAAATAAACTTTTGGGTCATTCAGGGACTAAAAGTGTCAAAAAGTGCACAAGTTTGCATTTTCGCGCATAACTTACGTTCTGAATACATCTGGACATCCAAAAATTTATGTAAGCATGACTACATTATATTTTAGTGTTCGCCTTAAGAAAAATCCATTCGTCGCGTCATTTGGATCGTTTTTCGCGCTTGTGCGCATTCCGTCGTAATTAAGCGAACATCGCGTTCGTACGACCAAACGAACCATCATCCGACATATTTTTGAACATGTTTCATGTCCACAATGTTTAGGCAACATTTTAGGGCCTTAAAGTTGGCTTTACGGGCCTTGGAAGTGTCGGAAATGCCTTAAAACACAACAGGGACCATTGCTGCCAACTTTCAAAACTTGCTGATTCAGGAGAGGTGCTCGCGTAGCGCGAGCCCATGAGGCCTATCCGTCGCGCTACGCGACTGACTGTTCTGGGCAGATTCAATGTTTTAACAAGCGGGTCCCATCTGTTCGATTCTCAACCACACGTTTCTTATCGTCTAGTCAGCGGATAAGAACAACATTTTAGCCACCATAACATCCCGACAAGTGTACGCCTTGGATTCGATCACGTACTACGAGAAACGATCCTAACGGTGGTGCATATCCTATAAATACCCAACCCCCCTTCCATTCAAAACCCACAAATCTGATCAAGAAAGCTCTAAGTTGGAACCTTCGTTTCATACCTGAGCTATTTTTTATCTGGGTTAGCATTCGGGGACCCTTCGTAAGTATTCTTTCGTTCTTTTCCTTATAGTTACTGCTTTTCGAGTCAGAAAGTCAAACTTTGTTTGACTTTCAGCGTTGACCAGTCATGGTCAATGCGAAGTTCGTTTGAACTTCGCAACGTGATTGTAATCACGATGGTCATAGTCCCTTGGGACTATGCCTACTGATTACCACGTTGTCTAGGGTCGTAGGGTAAGCGATCTAATGAATCGCTTATACCTCGAACCCGACCCAGTTTGGTCGATCATTAGGATCCGACCAAACACATTAGGTGACCATAGTAGGTAGGGAATAACCTTCCGAGGTTATACCCTATGGTCACATCGTTTAAGTAGTTGTATGATAGGTAGTTTATATGCCTTAGGTAAATTACCAGAATACCCTTTTCATATATAATTGGTAATTAAGCATATGTAACCTAAACCTTTGTCACATAACTGATTATGTAATATGTTTAGGCATATAACACTTGTCATAGGGCTAGTTGGGCGGTCCGAACGCGTTTCACGCGAACGACGCGTTAAAGTAGCATAAAGCTACCTAAACGGGTCGTAATGGGTCGTAGACACTTAGGTTAAGTTTCATTTAGTATGTAGGCTTTGTTAAAACCAAAAGACACGAGTCTCTACACTCGTTTGGTTTACAAACCCTAATGCTACCCGATTTTCCGATTTAGGTCCGGTTTATTAATGTAGCTACCTATACTAGGTGCCGTTTGATATCCGCGATCTCTAGCATTGTTTAGTTGTCACTCAAAGACTCCTAAGCACTCTCAGGTGAGTACATAGACCCCTCTTTTACTGTTTTCCAAACTGTTTTGGGGTGGAACACATGTGCCTACTTGTTACTTTCCTGCTTTCCTGTTTTCACATCATATACTGCTATGTTCTTTAGTACATTATAGTACATGATTTCATTACATTTCATGCTATGTATGCCCAAATTGTGTGCGTACTTAGTACATTGTTTTACATTGCTTTTCTGTTGCATATGCTTTTCTAGCATATGAATACATTATACTACATATTGAACCGTTGTAATCATTTGACTGTGATCCGTTGATATCTGTGAACCGTTGTATCTGTGAACCGTGTGAACCGTATTTGACATAGACATTTCGGCATAGACATTTTAACATGATTGACATTTGATCATGCATTTTCCCACAAAACATAACTTTGATTTAAACCAAGTTTTACTTTAATACTTTGTTTTTGTGTATATGGTTTAGTTGAGACATTTCACTTGCCATACATGATATTTCGACATAGACATTTGACATGGATATTTGACTTAGACATTTGACATGGATATTTGACATAGACATTTGAAATGGATATTTGACATAGACAGTTTGACATTTGTTTGGTTTGATTAAGTGATTAAGTAACGATGCGTGTGTAATATGATACAAGCATGGTGGATACGCCGCTGGTACTTCCTATATATAAGTGTTTGTATGGTATTACATATTGTAGCGTTATTTGAATCATTTCAGTTTGATACATATAACATTTTATACAAATAACATACTTTTCACAAGACATAGTTTTACAAACAACTTATCTTATACAAATCCGTTTTACTATGGTTATTCATTTAACCATACATTATTTACTTATTTATACATATCATCTGATCTTATCGATTTTCAAATGATTTACAAAACAAAGCAAATTACAAGGTTCATGACTAAACTTTTTCTCAAACATAAGTCATGGAACCTATTTTCACAAAACCTATGTATCTCACAGGCATTTTTATGCTGACGTACCTATTTTCACATGTGTTTTTCAGGAACTGTTGCATAAGATGATCAAGATACATATAGGCAGACTTGGGCTTTAGTGACAATAAAAGATGCAAGACTAGTTAATTTTGTTGTATTTTCCTTGATTGATTAGACTTGTAACACTTTTAATCAATAAAACGAAACTTCAATTGCCATGGATTTGAAACAATTAATTCTGTTACAACACTCCCCGATGTTTCCGCCGCGCTTTGTTGTTTTACGCGGTCGGGGTGTGACAGAAAAGATGGTATCAGAGCCAATGGTTATAGGGAATTAGGTTATTAGTAATGCTTTGACCTAGTCTATAACTTTCTTAGGACCCTAACGCGAGTTTACTTGCGTTTAGTCATAAAACAATACCGTCACCTATCCTTAGGCGACTACCACAACAAGAACATAAATTTCAAAACCGCTTTGAAAATTAATCATCTGTTCTAGGATGATTTATTACAAGGTTTTGAACCCTTTGTTATAAGGTTTTGAACCCCTTTTAATTTTCAAAAAATCTCGTCAAGGTTTTGGGTTTTAAATAATGTGAACACGTGCAAACTGGAAGGGTGAATGCCTGTATTCTGAGTTTTCTGTCTAGGCAAGCACCTCGTATACATCTCAACCAGACGCGAGACCAGTTGTGCTTACCTGGGAATTCTTGGGATGAGTGTTCACTTATAGGCGAGCATGTCTTCGCGATACATTATTTTTGACCTATTTACTTTGATTATTCACCGAGATCGGTTGTTGCTTTGTAGTAACAAACAAATGACCACTATCCATTGCGTTCATCAAATTTGTTTCATCTCATTCTTTTCGTCTAATTCTCTCACTCGTTTCCTTTCATGTTTTCTCTTTTAGAATGCCTCCTCGACGCGAAAACCAGATAGAGACTGCCGAGTTGGCAGAAATCATTGCGCAGCAAATGGCTGCTCAATTCCCAAACCTCTTTGCTCTATGGAATCAAGCCAACAACAACAACAATGGTCCATGCAATTTCAAGAGTTTTAACTCGGCGAAACCACTCAAGTTTAGTGGTTCTGAGGGAGCGACGGGGCATCTCCAATGGTTCGAGAGCATTGAAAATACTTTCCGCCACGTGCAGTGTCCTGACAATCGCAAGGTCGAGTTTGCTTCGAGTGTGTTCCAGAAGAGAGCCCTTACGTGGTGGAATGGGATTATGAGGGATCGTGGTGCAGAAGTTGCTCTAGCACAGACATGGGCTGAACTTAGGGCCCTTATGATGAAGGAATTCTGTCCTCGACACGAGATCAGGGCTTTGGAAAGGGAATTCGACAATCTTGAGCAAGACAGCGGTGAGCATCGAGCCTACACGGACCGTTATGAAGAGTTAAGTCTGTTATGCCCAAACATGGTCACGCCTTAGGATAAGGCAATCGAAAAGTACATTGATGGCCTCCCTGACTCAATACAAGACATTTTGACTGGTAGCAACCCTACTACAGTTAGACAGGCCATTGAGCTATCTGCAACCTTGACTGAATCGAAGATCAGGAAAGGTAAACTTTTCCGAAAAGGTGACAAGAAGCCGGTCGAAGAATCAGAACCAATCGAGGAATCAAAGATCATGGATGAACAGACTGGATCCCCTAAGAGGTCAAAGAAGCGAAAGGCTTCTCAGAACTACGCTGTGGTCGCTCACAATGATCAAGCCGTCCTCAATCAACCAGCTCAACCCCCTGCCAGGAAACCCTACAATGGAACTGCACCCTTGTGCAACCAATGTGGCCTACATCATCATGCTGCTGTGAAGTGCCGCAAATGCCAAACTTGCGGACTCATAGGCCATACAGCAAGAGTCTGCCCAGCTGCAGCTGCACCAAATCAAGTTAACAACAATACCGCTCAGGGTCGTTTTCTACCAGGTTCTTGCTTCAACTGTGGCGAGATGGGCCATTTCCGAAGAAATTGCCCAAAGCTTGCTAATGCAAATCCAGCACAGGGATGAGCATCTGACCGAATGGAAGACAACGCTGTTTAGAAATAATCAATCCTTATGTATTATTTTCTTTAGTTGTCAAGGTCCGAGAAACAGTTGTGATCATTGTTTATAAATAAACCTTTTATTTACATTGCAATGTAATTATGTGGTTGTATGTATAGACAACATATCTCTTACAATACCGACAATCAAGGAACCGTATTCCTTGAAGGACAAACTACCCCCAAAATTCTTCCATTTTACAATCTCTTGCGTTTTCCACAAAGATCCTAAGTACCCGTCTCTTGCAAAGAAACGAAGTACAAGATAAAAGATATAATTCTGTACGAATACCTCAAGTACCACTATAAATTCTTAATAGGGTACCCAAAGGTATTTCCGTATATCTTAAATTGTTGTGTTCCTTAATTCGACTATTAGGTTTCTTTGAAAACAAAATCGAATTTTTGAGAGATCTTCCTATCTCTTCAGATAGATCCCAGAGGACATCGAAGTCCATTGACTGGTTTCCATATCCGTTCTCAATCGATAACAAATTAATAACAAATTAATAACCAAGTTAAACAACTATGTGATTATGTGCTTATGAACATTACAAGACAAACTGTGCGGACTATGCAAGGAATTACGTAATTATGGATGCATACATAATTATGGAATTTAGTGCACAGAAACCACAGTAAGCTTTGTAATGTGCCTAGGAGTTAACTCCGTTCATTTCCGTTTCTGAGGAAACAACCGTAGAAAATGACTCCGTTTGTTCATTTTCGTTTCTGAAGATTTTCCGTTAAGGAAATGAATATCCGTTTGTCCATCCATTCATTTCCGTTTCTGAGGAAACAACCGTAGAAAATGACTCCGTTTGTTCATTTTCGTTTCTGAAGATTTTCCGTTAAGGAAATGAATATCCGTTTGTCCATCCTTTTCATTTCCGTTTCTGAGGAAGCAACCGTAGAAAATGACTCCGTTTGTTCATTTTCGTTTCTGAAGATTTTCCGTTAAGGAAATGAATATCCGTTTGTCCATCCTTTTCATTTCCGTTTCTGAGGAAGCAACCGTAGAAAATGACTCCGTTTGTTCATTTTCGTTTCTGAAGATTTTCCGTTAAGGAAGTGAATCCCCGTTTGTTTATTCCTTCATTTCCGCCTCTGAAGAATACTCGTTGAGGAAAATGACTCCGTTTGTTCATTTTCATTCTGAAGAATGTCCGTTAAGGAAATGACAGGATTATGCTTCACATACCTCTGGTGGTTATCTGACACAACGTCACAAATAGACTCCTACGAATTAATTTCGGGACGAAATTTCCTAAAGTAGGGGAGACTGTAACACCTGTGTCATTTCAACCATCAAACAAATGCCCAACCAGTGAAATATTGTATTTCATACTTGGGATTTGTAAAAATAGGTGTATCGTTTACACATATCAATTCTTGTTCGATTTCAAACACTATATCGCTTTCTGGAAGGTTATACGCGCACTAATGCGTAAATATAACCAGTTTAATGCAACAAACACTCCGGAATAGTGAAATAGGCTTAACATACCTTAAATAAACTTTACATAACTTAGATATAAGTTTTGGAAGGTTTGGTGTGGTGAAATCAAAGTTTAATCGCTTACAGGGACTAAAGTTGACAAACTACGAAAGTATGCCAATTTGAACTGTAACAGACATTCCGGAACATGACCATAAGTTAAACATACCATAAATATCCTTTACATAGCTTAGAAATAGGCTTTGAGGGGTTCGGTATGCTAAAATAAACTTTTGGGTCATTCAGGGACTAAAAGTGTCAAAAAGTGCACAAGTTTGCATTTTCGCGCATAACTTACGTTCTGAATACATCTGGACATCCAAAAATTTATGTAAGCATGACTACATTATATTTTAGTGTTCGCCTTAAGAAAAATCCATTCGTCGCGTCATTTGGATCGTTTTTCGCGCTTGTGCGCATTCCGTCGTAATTAAGCGAACATCGCGTTCGTACGACCAAACGAACCATCATCCGACATATTTTTGAACATGTTTCATGTCCACAATGTTTAGGCAACATTTTAGGGCCTTAAAGTTGGCTTTACGGGCCTTGGAAGTGTCGGAAATGCCTTAAAACACAACAGGGACCATTGCTGCCAACTTTCAAAACTTGCTGATTCAGGAGAGGTGCTCGCGTAGCGCGAGCCCATGAGGCCTATCCGTCGCGCTACGCGACTGACTGTTCTGGGCAGATTCAATGTTTTAACAAGCGGGTCCCATCTGTTCGATTCTCAACCACACGTTTCTTATCGTCTAGTCAGCGGATAAGAACAACATTTTAGCCACCATAACATCCCGACAAGTGTACGCCTTGGATTCGATCACGTACTACGAGAAACGATCCTAACGGTGGTGCATATCCTATAAATACCCAACCCCCCTTCCATTCAAAACCCACAAATCTGATCAAGAAAGCTCTAAGTTGGAACCTTCGTTTCATACCTGAGCTATTTTTTATCTGGGTTAGCATTCGGGGACCCTTCGTAAGTATTCTTTCGTTCTTTTCCTTATAGTTACTGCTTTTCGAGTCAGAAAGTCAAACTTTGTTTGACTTTCAGCGTTGACCAGTCATGGTCAATGCGAAGTTCGTTTGAACTTCGCAACGTGATTGTAATCACGATGGTCATAGTCCCTTGGGACTATGCCTACTGATTACCACGTTGTCTAGGGTCGTAGGGTAAGCGATCTAATGAATCGCTTATACCTCGAACCCGACCCAGTTTGGTCGATCATTAGGATCCGACCAAACACATTAGGTGACCATAGTAGGTAGGGAATAACCTTCCGAGGTTATACCCTATGGTCACATCGTTTAAGTAGTTGTATGATAGGTAGTTTATATGCCTTAGGTAAATTACCAGAATACCCTTTTCATATATAATTGGTAATTAAGCATATGTAACCTAAACCTTTGTCACATAACTGATTATGTAATATGTTTAGGCATATAACACTTGTCATAGGGCTAGTTGGGCGGTCCGAACGCGTTTCACGCGAACGACGCGTTAAAGTAGCATAAAGCTACCTAAACGGGTCGTAATGGGTCGTAGACACTTAGGTTAAGTTTCATTTAGTATGTAGGCTTTGTTAAAACCAAAAGACACGAGTCTCTACACTCGTTTGGTTTACAAACCCTAATGCTACCCGATTTTCCGATTTAGGTCCGGTTTATTAATGTAGCTACCTATACTAGGTGCCGTTTGATATCCGCGATCTCTAGCATTGTTTAGTTGTCACTCAAAGACTCCTAAGCACTCTCAGGTGAGTACATAGACCCCTCTTTTACTGTTTTCCAAACTGTTTTGGGGTGGAACACATGTGCCTACTTGTTACTTTCCTGCTTTCCTGTTTTCACATCATATACTGCTATGTTCTTTAGTACATTATAGTACATGATTTCATTACATTTCATGCTATGTATGCCCAAATTGTGTGCGTACTTAGTACATTGTTTTACATTGCTTTTCTGTTGCATATGCTTTTCTAGCATATGAATACATTATACTACATATTGAACCGTTGTAATCATTTGACTGTGATCCGTTGATATCTGTGAACCGTTGTATCTGTGAACCGTGTGAACCGTATTTGACATAGACATTTCGGCATAGACATTTTAACATGATTGACATTTGATCATGCATTTTCCCACAAAACATAACTTTGATTTAAACCAAGTTTTACTTTAATACTTTGTTTTTGTGTATATGGTTTAGTTGAGACATTTCACTTGCCATACATGATATTTCGACATAGACATTTGACATGGATATTTGACTTAGACATTTGACATGGATATTTGACATAGACATTTGACATGGATATTTGACATAGACAGTTTGACATTTGTTTGGTTTGATTAAGTGATTAAGTAACGATGCGTGTGTAATATGATACAAGCATGGTGGATACGCCGCTGGTACTTCCTATATATAAGTGTTTGTATGGTATTACATATTGTAGCGTTATTTGAATCATTTCAGTTTGATACATATAACATTTTATACAAATAACATACTTTTCACAAGACATAGTTTTACAAACAACTTATCTTATACAAATCCGTTTTACTATGGTTATTCATTTAACCATACATTATTTACTTATTTATACATATCATCTGATCTTATCGATTTTCAAATGATTTACAAAACAAAGCAAATTACAAGGTTCATGACTAAACTTTTTCTCAAACATAAGTCATGGAACCTATTTTCACAAAACCTATGTATCTCACAGGCATTTTTATGCTGACGTACCTATTTTCACATGTGTTTTTCAGGAACTGTTGCATAAGATGATCAAGATACATATAGGCAGACTTGGGCTTTAGTGACAATAAAAGATGCAAGACTAGTTAATTTTGTTGTATTTTCCTTGATTGATTAGACTTGTAACACTTTTAATCAATAAAACGAAACTTCAATTGCCATGGATTTGAAACAATTAATTCTGTTACAACACTCCCCGATGTTTCCGCCGCGCTTTGTTGTTTTACGCGGTCGGGGTGTGACACGAGTTGTAGCCTAAAGGTCTCGAGTCGAGACCAGGGGTCTCGATTCGCATTCCTGCTGATTCTAGAACATGTGCCAGCTTTTTGTACTAGCCAATAACATTGCATAATCGTGATTTGGTGTACTATCCTATGAGAATTCACAAACATGTTTTCTTGTCTAACAATTAACCAAAATGGATCAAAAAACAGGTTTTTCAAATATTCATATCATATTCAACAAGTTCTTCATCTAGGGTTTTCATCGTTAATTCAAACATGTTCATCCTATGGGCCCGAATCATAACACATAATTTAGATATCACAAGTCATCTCGCGGATCATTATCAAACAAACATTTGTTCTATGACATTTATCATAAAAATCGGATGATCATAAATAATGCTAAACTATCATTCTTTTGTCATTCAAAACATCTTATTCAAATGTTATCCTAACAAAGTTATGTTCATCTAAGATATTGGAACCAAGCATGTATCATTTAATAAACAAGGACCCATTAAGTCAAACAAACACTTTTGTTATAATCACACAATAGTCACGATTGCATATCATCACATAATCAACACTTAAATCATGCATGTACATATGTTTGCAAAGAAACCACTAACCGGTTCAAGTATAGGTACGAGGGTGTGAAGTAGTAACGAATGAAGCTTCCGAATGGGTGTGCACAAGCTGATCCGAGAGCCCCTTGTGGTCGCCGGTTTGAGTCCGAGTGGTGGGAGAGAATGTGATGCTTGATTGCTAGGGTTTTAGTGAGAGAGGGAATGTAGGAGAGTGTGTGTGAGAGTGAGTGTGAGTTGCCCAAAGAAATGGCAAGGTTGGCTAGGAGTATGAGTTTTATACTAGCTCCAAGTTGGTGCACCCTAATGGGTTCCGGATGGATTAAAGGAGGTGTATGGCCCAACCGGCCCAACTGTTTTACTGTTCACTCGAGACCAAGCGGTCTCGAGTCGGGTCCTTGTGTTTTGGTTCCGGTTCACTACAAACATGCTTGTATAAAACTATACTTTATACGTACACCTTAATAACACATAGCACATCAAGAAAATCACGAACTTTCATTTACTAATATATAAACACACAACGTTCAAACATGTTACATCATGATGCAATGAAGGGTTCTAAATTACGAGTTGTCACATTCTTATATTCAATTAATCATTTGATTATGAATATATTCTTCACGTACTGTCATTCAGAGGCCCGAGTTTGGCATGTTGACAGTTTTAGTCCCTCCAACTAAATCTTTCACATATTTAGAGTTTAGGACACGTGTCTATACATAATTTGACATGTTTTTACGTGGTGTTACATCCTCACCCCCTTAAAAGAAATCTCGACCCCGAGATTTACTGGAACAAGTGAGGGTATTTCTGTTTCATAGTGGACTCGACTTCCCACGTAAATTCGGGACCTCTACGGGCATCCCATTTGACATTTACTATAGGTACATGCTTTCTTCGGAGCTTTTTAACCTGACGATCCTCAATCGATAAAGGTCTTTCAATAAATTTCAGGCTTTCATCAATTATCAATTTGTACGTCTTTATGAGACATAGCTAGCGATTCATCAGCTAAGCATTTCTTGAGATTACAAATGTGGAACACATCATGTATTCCACTCAGCTCCTCAGGCAAGTTTAGCTTATAAGCTACACTACCGACACATTTGATAATCTCGAATGGTCCAATATACCTAGGGCTTAACTTACCCTTCTTACCAAAACGCATCACACCTTTCCAGGGTGATACTTTCAGTAAAACTTTATCGCCAACCTCAAACTTTAGAGGTTTTCGCCTCTTATCAGCATAACTTTTCTGCCTATCTCTGGCAGCTTTTAGGCGATCACGAATCTGGACAATCTTGTCCGTTGTTTCAAGAACTATATCAGGTCCTGACAACTGAGCTTCTCCTACTTCTGCCCAACAGACAGGCGTTCTGCATTTCCTACCATATAATGCCTCAAAAGGCGCAGCCTGAATACTTGTATGGTTGCTATTGTTATAGGATAACTCGATCAAAGGTAGGTGGTCATCCCAACTACCACCTAAATCAATAACACATGCTCGAAGCATGTCTTCTAAAGTTTGAATTGTACGCTCACTCTGTCCATCAGTCTGAGGATGGTAAGCAGTACTAAAATTCAAACGCGTGCCTAAAGATTGTTGGAAACTTTTCCAAAAATGTGAGGTATATCTAGTATCCCTGTCAGAGATAATAGCTACCGGTACTCCATGAAGAGCTACAATCTTATCTACGTACAACTGGGCTAATTTATCGGAGCTGTGAGTCTCCTTAATGGGCAGGAAATGTGCTGACTTCGTCAGTCTATCGACTATAACCCATATGGTGTCATTTCTGTGTCTTGTTTTAGGTAACTTGGTTATGAAATCCATAGTTACCATTTCCCACTTCCATGTGGGGAGTTCCGGCTGTTGTAGAAGACCTGATGGCTTTTGATGTTCAGCTTTAATCTAAGCACAAGTCAGGCACTTAGCTACATGAGTGGCAATAGATTTCTTCAAACCTATCCACCAATAATTAGCCTTTAAATCCTGATACATTTGTCACCTCCCGGGTGAACTGAGTACTTGGAGTTGTGAGCTTCCTGGAGGATTACATCTCGAAGTCCTCCATGAATGGGAACCCAGATTCTCCCATTCAGTCTGAGAATTCCATCCTTGCCAGGTGTTAACTGTTCAGCAGTTACACCTAATTTTTCATCTGGAAGGTTAACTTCCAAAACAGCATCCTTCTGTGTAGCTAATAGTCTTTCATTCAGACTATTCTTTAACTCAATGCTCTTGGCATTGATCCAAATTGGTTT
Organism: Helianthus tuberosus; assembly: GCA_030545235.1. NCBI lineage: Eukaryota > Viridiplantae > Streptophyta > Magnoliopsida > Asterales > Asteraceae > Helianthus > Helianthus tuberosus. The sequence goes on from CM060409.1 coordinate 103,739,625, forward strand.
AAATCCTTCCTTTCGGCTTAGAGCATCCGCTGTGACACCCCAGGAAAATCAGGAAAACAACGCAACTTAACTAGCTTCCTCAGTAACCACGCGCTAAATTTCGGGACGAAATTCTCTTAACAGGGGGAGAATGTGACAACCCTCAAATTCCATGTATTCCGTACAATTTATTATTGATAATGAAAGTGCTTGACGACTGTGTGGAATTATTTAACTGCTCTCTGATTTATGTGTTATGCTTACATGTACTTGTTAACACACTAATAAAGTACAGAAAAGTCATTCAATAGTCCGTTATGATTTCCTAAGTGTTAGAAATTAAAAACGTCACAAAAATATATACATAAGACACTTTTCGGATTAATTAAGCACTTTAACGGAACAGTGTCAAACCGAACAACCGGACTTTACCCGGAACATAAAAATATTGACAATGACGTTGTTTCTCTTTTTCTGAGCCAGTTAGGGTCCCCGAATACCCTAACACCCTTTATAATTCACAATACTTTAGTAACTAATTTAATTACTTAATTAAACCAACTAATACTTAGACTTTGGTTAAAATCCAACCCATTTACCCCCCTCCCTTGACCGAATCGGTCACCACAAGGGGACACACCCTTGTCCTAGATTGATTATTTAAATCAAGTTGTCAAATATCTAGACAACACATTAACCCTTGGTTAATCTAGTAAAGTGGTCTATAAGTTTGTATGAGGAACAAGCACTCACATTACAACAACACATAGCAAAAAAAAAAATCACTCTCCTCTTTCCCTCTTGCTACCTTTGGCAGAACCCACACAACCATCATCCACCCACTTTCAATTTCTTTCTAGCCACATTATTTAGATACAAAGGAGAAGGGTCACGCATAAGGAGGCTCGGTGTTTACGGAATCGCAAGGACCTCACCACAACGCTATTAACCACCCGTTTTTCGTCTAGTTTCTTCCCTAGCCACGAGCTAGTAGTAAGTGATTCTAATCACCTTCTTAAGCTTGTCTAAAGTGGTTAATAAGAATTTTGTCAGATAAAAATCATGAACACTAGAGTTCAAAACTAAAAGTCCACTAAAAATAATAAACATGGTGGTTAAAGAATGAATGTTAGTGTAAAACTTTTGAAACTAGTTTTGTTATGATTCTTGGTTGATTATCTGATGCTTTGCTGGTTAGTATTGATGTTTAATGTTGTTGTGATTAATAAACTTGCTAACGGAAATCAATCGAACACGAACTAGGAAGTTAAAGAGTGAAAACAGAATCTGTCCCGGTTTTACAGCCAACTTCAGTTGGCTGTAAACAGGTCATAAACTCTACGAAAAACTGATATTTTGAGTCTAAAATGTGTTATTATGAAATACGGTTCTAATGGCACCAGAATCGTAATTTTTGGACTTCGTTTACTATTTTTAAAGCGTCATTTCGTAACAGCAGCTAGAGCTGCGTTTTTCTGCTGAAAATATATGTTTTGTTTTCTGTCATAACTCGGGTTCTGTATAGAGTTGGATCCTGAAACTTGTACGGTAGATGACCACCGATGTATTTGTAATTATCCCACTAGAATTTCGTAAATCGGACGCTCGATGAATTTTTAATAAATTATTCCGTGGACTGTGGTCAGAAAAATATAAATCTGAGTTCAGTCCGGAAAATGAATTTTTATAAAATATTGGTAATGAACCGGACCTCGATATTTTTACACAATAAAATTTGGAATGTTTAAGACGTTCTGTAAAAATTTGGGAATTTTTGGAATAAGTTAACTATTTTATTAAAATGTCCAAAAACAGCCCGGTTTTGAATATTTATGCTGAAATGACATAAGTTGTGACTTGCGTGTCTAAATGTTGAGTATGCTATCTGTGAATGATCTAACATGTTATATGTGTTACGTGCACTATCGTATGTTTGCTTATGAGTGGGGAATGGATGGGAAGTATATATATGGGCATAAACAGTTAAAGTAATGCATGCTATGTGATAGATACGTGTAGGAACTTTGTGCTCTATTTGTAAGCCATTAAATGACTAACTGGTAAATCATACTAGGACGTGATTGACCGACCTTGACTGTTAGCTATATTTGAGAATCTAACCGAGCAAACCGAGGTGAGTTCACACTTTTCTACAAAGCATGGTAAATTCCCGGTGGGAATGGGAATGGGCACAGGAATAGGGATTCCTCGTCCTTTGAGACGTGTTCAGGAATGTAAATTCCTCATCCTGTTGGGACGTATTAGACTTACTGGACTAGAACTCTATCAGCGAAGTCCCTCCCTTTTTGTATCGACTTAATCGCCGAGGCTATGGCGAGCGGGTCATTAGTTAATAGCGCTATTAGGTTTAACAAACCTCACACCGTGCCAGTCGGACGGGCGTGTACTAATGGACTATGGCACGTCGGTGGTGATAGAACACCGACGCTAGGGCACAATTGATTTTTTTTAGTAGTCGATATGATAAACGAGTCTGGTAGTTTAAAATACTGGGGTAGCTCCCCACGGCCAAAGTGCCGGGCTGGATAGCCAGGGAAGGTGGACATGGGATGGTTAACAAATAAACGTTTTCGAACTATGGGGTAACCCCCACGGCTGGATAGCCGAATGAGATTAAACTATGTTTTTGGAAACAACAATAAAATGGACAACCAACCGTGAACTCACTCAACTTTGTTGTTGACTCGTTATTACATGCTTTGCAGGTCATTAGATGCTATGGAGCTTGCATATGGAGGTGGTCGTTGTGGGATGCGAACTGATATGTCCCGTATTTAATGAATAAACTTTATGAACTTATTAAACCTACGCTTTGGACTTTAAACTTATGAACTATGGACTTATGTTTTGAACTTATGTTTTATGCTTCCGCTGTTAACCAAAAATCGGTTTACTTCCTTTTGGTCACCAGTCGCATTGTGTTTGGTTTTATTTACTTAATTTTGTTGTTCAATATGATTGGTGGCTCGATCCTGGTCACGTCACGCCTCCAAGCGGTGATACTCCGCATGGTGGATTTTGGGGGTGTGACATCCGCGACCACATTCGCTTTACCAGGATGGTAGCGAATTTCGCAATCATAGTCATTTAAGGTTTCCATCCAATGGCGCTGTCTCATATTGAGCTCTTTTTGATTGAACAAATGTTGGAGACTTTTGTGATCAGAAAATATCACACATTTAGTTCCATACAAATAATGTCTCCATAATTTTAGTGCGAATACAATGGCACCCAACTCCAAATCGTGGGTGGTGTAATTCTTCTCGTGCACTTTTAATTGTCGTGAAGCATAGGCAATCACCTTGCCTCGTTGCATAAGTACACAACCCATACCGGTGTGTGAAGCATCACAGTATACGACAAACTCTTCAATTCCATCAGGTAAGGTTAACACTGGAGCATTGCTCAATTTCTGCTTAAGAATCTCGAAGGATTCTTGTTGTTTAGGGCCCCGATCAAACTTAACATTCTTACGGGTCAAGGAAGTCAATGGTGCAGCTATTCTTGAGAAGTTCTCAATGAATCTTCTATAGTAACCTGCTAAACCCAGAAAGCTACGAATTTCGGTTGGAGTCTTGGGTGCTTCCCAATTCATTACGGCTTCTACCTAAGCGGGATCTACTTGGATACCTTGCTCACTGACAACATGTCCAAGAAATTGGACTTCACGAAGCCAGAATTCACATTTGGAGAATTTAGCATATAGCTTCTCCTATTGAAGTAATCCTAAGATACATCAAAGATGCTTCTCATGATCAACTTGGTTACGAGAGTAGATAAGTATGTCATCTATGAAGACGATGACAAATTTATCTAAATATGGTTTGCAGACTCTATTCATGTGGTCCATGAATGCTGCTGGTACATTAGTGAGCCCAAAAGGAATCACTAAAAACTCGTAATGTCCATATCTTGTTCTGAATGCCGTTTTAGGCACATCTTCAGACCTAACCTTGAGTTGATGATACCCAGATCTCAAATCAATCTTCGAGAAGAAGCTCGCTCCTTGGAGCTGATCGAATAAGTCATCGATCCTGGGTAAAGGATAACGGTTCTTAATCGTTACTTTGTTTAGCTCACGATAATCAATGCATAAACACATTGATCCGTCCTTCTTTTTCACAAATAATATTGGAGCTCCCCAGGGCGAAGAGCTAGGCTGTATAAAACCTTTTTCCAATAGGTCATCCAATTGAGTCCTGAGTTCTTTCATTTCAGTAGGTGCTAGACGATAAGGAGCTCGTGCAATAGGTGCAGCTCCCGGAAGAATGTCTATCCTGAACTCTACTTGCCTCTCAGGAGGTAATCCAGGTAACTCGTCAGGAAAGACATCAGGATACTCAGAGATGATTGGGATGTCTTCAATCTTAGGTTTCAGATCATTCACAGTCACTTGTGCCATGTAAATGACACATCCGCTCTTTAAACACTGTGATACCTTGAGAATAGACATATTGTTGGGCAACCCGTATTGTGTATCTCCTTGAATAGTGACAGATTCACCAGAAGGGGTTTTGATATTAACTAGCTTTTTATCACAGGCAATTTGGCCTTGGTTATGCGACAACCAATCCATGCCCAAAACTATATCAAACCCAGCCAACTTCATTGGCAAGATGGATAGCGGGATAGAATGATTCTTGATGGATATAAAGCATCCATCAAGCAAAGTTGAAGCTGTTTCTAAGGTACCATCGGCAAGTTCTACCTCATATTTTATGTCTAGAGTCTTAATAGGCAAATTCAGTGACTTACAAAACTTATGGTCTACAAAAGACTTATCAGCACCTGAATCAAATAAGACTCTAGCATAATTATTATTAATGAGGAAGGTACCTGTTATGACGTTCTCGTCGTTCACCGCTTCCCTAGCATTCATTTGGAAAACCCTTGCATTGGTTTTCTTTGCCTCCTCGGACTTCTTAGCATTCTTGGGGCAATTGGTTTTGATGTGCCCCTTTTCGTTGCAACCGTAACAGGTTGCATCCTTAATATTTCGGCACTCTACAGATTTGTGCCCCTTCTTTTTGCAGATCCCACATGGTTTGGCTTGTGGGTCCTGGTTGCACTTTCCAAAGTGCCTTTTATTGCAGGTTTTGCACCTTGGCTTATCACTTGACTGCCCCTTTTTGAAATTAAAGTTTCCTTTATTCTTCTTGTTCGACTGAGGGGACTTGTCTTCATCCCTCTTCCTTTTCCCATCATCGGTAGCTTTCTTTGTCCTACTTCTCACAATATCAAGGGTGAGTGACAAAGATAGATCCACAGCAGATCTATATGTAGCAGGCTTAGAAGCCTTGACGTTTCCTTTCACTTCGGGAGCTAAACCACCGATGAAACGCGCAATGCGTTTGGGTTCAAGAGTGACTAAGTATGGTACCAGCCTTGACATTGAATTAAAGCTGGTCACATAGGATCTACAATCTAAATCCTTCATTACTAAAGTGAGGAAGTCAGATTCAATCCTCTCAACTTCGTGTTGAGGGCAGTAAGTGTCTTTTACAAGATCTACAAACTTGTTCCACGAAAGGTTATATAGATGAACCTTCCCAGTGGACTGAACTAACGCTTTCCACCAAGTGAGGGCATCGCCCTTGAAAGATTGAGACACAAACATGACTATGTCTTCCTTAGCACATCCGCTGATGTCTATCACAGTCTCCATCTCGTCTAACCATTTCATGCAATCGATTGCTCCCTTTTCTCCTGTAAAATCCCTCGGTTTACAGGAGACAAAGTACTTATAGGTATAACCCTTGGTGTACCGGGGAGTCGGCTCGAGGACAACCTGCCTCTTAGGCTCACTACCCTGATTAGATGAGTGCTGAGACTCACTTTTCTTATGAGTATGGGGTTGAGAATGGGATCTTGAATGGGTTTGAGACCGAACAATACTTGGCTCTTTAAATTTAGCATCCATAGCCTGAGCGACTGCTGCGGTTATCATTTCTTGCAGTTCGGCACCAGTGATATTAATCCTGGTGTTGTTTCCTTCTGTGGGATGACTGTTTGCTTCATCCGAGCCAGCCATTTTTTATTACTATATAAAACAGTAATGATATATTTAATTTATGCAATAAATCATCATATTGATGATTAGATGGTCATGGTATTATTAAACCATATAGACCACTTTAAGAAAATAGTAATAGTCAAGAGATATAATTCTTTATATTTCTATTAGACAGGGGAATATAGATTACACTGTCAATGTCATAAGGACATATTCATTTTACACAAAGCTCGTCTCGAAGGACAATTAGATGGCACAAAGCCTTGTCACAAGGATGATTATAATCATTGATTTCTTTAAGGGTCGAACAAAGTTCATCGCCTTTTTGACAATAAGTTTATAAATTTAAAACTTTCACTGTCATTATTACACCTTTGCTTATAAGCATACATCACTAATGGATGTTGTGGTGTATACATCATATTGATGTTCACTAGCCATGATTCAGGTTGATCATATAGGCTATAATAGTGACTTGGAAAAGTCCAAGTACATAGGAAGATTATGTGGTTTCTCGTACCACTCAATTTAGGATTGTTAACATGTTTTCAGATGTTAACAGAGAGTTATTATCTTAAAAAGGTTGTACCATCATAGCCATTTAATATTTTGGCTAGGTTATACTTTTAAGAAATTTGTTGGCAGATCAAATAAATTTGAAATGATATAACATGATGTAATACAATACATATTTAAAATCGAAAATAACTTCATTAACCACGAAACGAATACAACATTGCCCCAAAAAGGGACTTGAGAAAAACAACACAAATTGCCCACGTAGGGGCTACTGAAACTGAAAATAAGTCCACGCAGGGACTTGGTACATGAAAACAAAATAAACGTCCTCGCAGGGACTTATTGAAATACAATCATGGAACAACAATTTCCTACTTCTTGTTGCCCTTAAGAAGGTTCATAAAACCTTTGTCAAAACCATTGTGCTTCTTCTTAGTTTCGTGGGCTTCATGTTCAACTCGGTCTAACCTCTGTAAAATCTCTTGAGTTTGATCCTGATGGTGAGGAGGAGGTTGTTGGTAGGGTGGATATTGGTATCCCTGCGCCGAGTATCCAGTTGGATGAACTGGAGGGTAAGAAGAAGAAGGGTAAAGATGATGGTATTGTGCAACTGTAAGGTATGGATCATGGTTTCCATAGTCGGACGGGTATCCAGACGGATTATACCTAGACGATCCTAGGTATGTCGGGATCGGGTTGTCAAAACCCAACGGTGGCTGTGGTGGTGCATGAGAAACTGGCGGAAGATTGACTTCCGGCACCGTGTGTGAGGGTCCGCCAGACTGTGGGTCCTCTGGGATAGGAGGGTAAGAACTTGAGCCATGACGAGATGCAAACCGTGGTCCCCCACGTACGAACATTCTAGCATTTCTCCTTCGCCTTGGTGGCTCGGGAGGCTGTTGAGGTGGTTCCTCAACTGGTAACGGTAGTGGGTGGGGTTCAACCAAGGGAGGTTGGGCTGGGGAGTTATGGTATGAAGGTGTATAGAACCAATCATACTGTGCCATCCTCTCCTGATATGAGTCGGGTCCATGATACGGTGATCCCTGAAATGGGGAACCGCTTGAGATGCTTATTGGGTGGCCTGGTGTTCCTGTTTGCAAATCTGAATCCGGGTCATCGTCCATCTCCATTTCCTGAGAAAAGTGATCCTCAGGACCCAAAGGGTTGTAGCCCAAAAAGTCATTAACATAATCATTCAGATTAAATTGTGCAGGAGAGTATGTAGAATCTGAATGATGAAAAGGATGAGATTGAAAGGAGTGGTGTGATTGGTTTGAATGATGAGATCCCAGCGAATGATGAGAATGCTGGTGTTCGATAGGAACGGGCAACTCAAAGTAAGGAGGATCGATTGTTGAGGATCCCAGCGAGACAGAATGTCTTGCTGGTTCGAAGCTATGGCTCCAATTATCCCTTGAGTCGGAGCCTGAAAGGGAATCGGACGGTGTACGTCTATAGGAGGGTCCTGCACTGCCAGACGGTCCTCCACGCATTGGTCCTTTGCCTCTTCCTCTTACTCTAGGTGGCATTTTACCAAGTGGTAATACCTGTCAAAACAAGTAACTATAATAAAATAATAAGAGGAAGGTTAAGAGTAAAATCCTAGGTCATTTGCCTAGACTCGAGAGTCTAAGGAATGTGCTTATTGTGTCATTGAGATTAAACACAAAAGGTTAGGGTTTAATTCACTCAATGTTGGCTCTGATACCAACCTGTCATACCCCGATATTTCCACATATTACTGGTGGGCCCAGCGGGGAGTATCGTGACATAGTTGATATCATCATAGTCAATACACACAATATAATAGCATAGTGGAAGGCTTGGTGAATAAACTATTACAAACCATAATGTCTGAGTGTTCAAGCGACAGAATATACAGACTGTAATGTAATAAGATCCACAGGCGGATCATAAATAAATACAAAGAAACAAAATAACAGACTTTAGGCATCTATGGATTTGCAAGATCCTCTTATGACACCTAATAGCTCCAGCCTATTACGAGAGGTACCTGTCAAATCAGTCTTTAAGAAAATACGCCAGTTTACACTGGTAAATACAATTAACCGACTCTTTTGAAAACATTTATGAAAATTGATTTAAGTGCACTTGGCACAAATCTTTTATAACTTGGGACAATTATTTAAATATAATCTTGTATACAGATTTACATGTTTGTCTTACAATTGGGGCCGGTTGGAATCCGTTCGTGATTAACCGACTCACCACTTATAGAACCCACAAAGGAGTTATCCCCAACATGTGGGTTTATATTTTAGCATTTGCATCTGTCAGGTGTATGCCTACACCCCGTGCATAGGTCGTGGCCATTTTCAAATGAAATGAGCCGAGGATATCCAGGACATGGTCGTATTAACCCCCAATGCTTATGTTATCAAACAAGACAGATTAAAACGGGTTATGTAAATTTATTAATCACAACCCGATTAAATGATTTCATACCCGACCAAGTGGTATTATTATAATACCATATCCCAAGCCCGTATAAGGGAAAATAAGTTAAAAGTATTTACCTGATGCTAGCAGTATAATCCTAAGGCTCTTGATGGCACCTTCTACCAGAAGCTATTTAATCTGTATAGAAGGTTTATTACCTATTAGGATACTAACGGGTCTTTAATTTAGTCAAGGACTTAGACCGGCTAGCTAGAAGGAAACCTTACGGTTCTAAACGCTAGATTAAGCGGAGACCGGAATAGAATGTGGTTTAGACGCGACAAGCTTGGATACTTGTATAATATGGGTAAACTAAACACATTCTGGAAATTGAGAATTTATTGATAAGGTTAAGCCCGTTTCGACCATTTTATGTAAACTAGTCACATAAGCCGACCCGAACGCGTAAACGCGTAACGGGTAACCAAATAAATTATATACAGGTCTTAATCGTTATTATGCTCAAAATATGTTAATACATCAGTAAGATGTTAACATATATGCCAAAAAAGTAATTGAAACCAAAATAAGTCCCATAAGGGTATTTTGGTAATTTTAATGTCCATAAAAGAGGTTAAATATGAAACTGAGTTTCAGGTCTGACTTAATTAATAAAATATGTATTTTTATAAGTTATATCGGTAGGGTATTTTATATGTGGGAAATTTATCTTATACAATCCAACTATGCACCGTAGGGGCATTTTGGTAATTTCACATAGGCTTTAATGGTCAAAATAGACTTCTGAGTTTAAAAACTTTGACTTACTGTTTAATTGTATAAATTAACTTAAAACATCAGTAGGTAATAAGTTTGATATGCCAAAAATAGTTTTAACTCATACTATGTACTAAAATGTTTAAAAGTCGGTTTTAAGGGATATTCGGGTTAAAATAGGAAATCTAAGTTTTTGATCAGTTTATAAAGCTCAAAATATTTTATTTATCATATAAAATCAGTAGCAAAAAGCTTGACATCAAAATGTTATGTAAAACTCATTTTATGCATGAAAAGGGTAAAACTGACAATTACCAAAATCAAGCTATAATCCTATGTTATGCTCAGCCTAAAAATAAATAAAAATCTTCAAAAATCCCAAAATATTATTTTACATCAGTAGGTAAAAATTTTGGTGTCAAATATCGAGTTTAGATAGGCTTTATGTTAATTACGCCATTTAAATAATAAAAAGCTTCTTAATTACGCTATTGAGCATAACTCCTATTCTAGACCTCAAATTGAAGTCAAATTTTCGGGACATGTCTAAATATCACTAACAAAGGTGTTAGTCCAATCACATTGTTAAAAATCTCAGTTGTATTTAAAAAGGGCGTTTATGGCATTATTAAGCATAATTACGATCAAGTGCATATAATTCAAACCACTAGGCACCAAGCAATATAACTCCAGAGGGTTATACTACTAAGTAATGTGGTCCTAATGGAAACTTAAAACATGGAAGAATTAAGCTTGAACGGGTCAGAACTGAAAGTCAAGCAAAAGTCAAGCTTTTGCGACTTTCGGTTATAAGTTGACCTTAGACTATTAATTGTCGGGTTAGGACTGATAAAACATGTTTTAATATTAATTACCAAGTCATTAGAATGTTAAAATATAATTTAGAACCTCTGGTTTATTAATTTTAATCATATTCAAACATTCTGTCCAGTTTGACTTTTTGTCAAACTACTTTGACCCGACAATTGACCAGTCAAACGAGATAATTAGGAGGTGCCCTTTTAAGGGTTAATCACCTACACTAATGTGGTTCTATAACCACTTTCAATTTGATCAGTGGCTGGTCCTTATGTAATTAACACGAAAGTCAAACTTAATTTACGATAAGTTTGACTTTAAGGTAATTAAGCTAATTAAAATGACTAAACAAGTAATTAGAGGCTTACTAAAGGTCCTAACAATCTTTTCTACACTTCAAAGTCTTCTCCTTGTCCTAAGCAAGCTCCAGAAGTTGTAGTATAAGAAAATGTTGCAAGTGTGCTTGTGAACTCAAGAACTAGTTCCTTTATATACTACTTTGCATGATCATGGATCAATTACATCTGTTATGGGGCATTATAGGATCACCCCAGGTGTCCTACCTGGTGCAATAAAGCGACATATAGCTCCTTAGGTCGTTACAAACTAGGTTAAGGCGGTGGAACAGCTGAAACATACATCTGTCCAAAACTTCTGCCCAGCGACGGTCTTACAGACCGTAAGCTTAAACCCTTGCGGTCCGTATTCACCTCTTACGGACCGTAAGTCCGATTGGTTGCGGTCCGTAACCGAACCTGAATTTCATCACCCAGTTAAATCCTTGCGGACCGTAAGCCTAGGGCAATACGGTCCGTAACCGATGACCAGAGGACAAAAATTTTTGAACTTTTATATACTTGACCATGCATTTCTTTAACTCGAATCTTCAGATAATTTCAGTTGGAATAGTCCACATGATCAGACCTGTATTGTTCAGAATATGATGCCATGCATTTGTGTTTCCCTTGGAGTCTTTAGGAAGTGGCCAAAATGAAGAATTCGTCGGTATTGCACATGAATTCCCAATTATTGAATTATCACTAATTGCCCGAAGTTTATGAATTCTCTAATAGCCATTCATAAGGGTGTAATATACAATTTATAAAGCTTTTGGGAAACGTTTAAAAGGTCATTCAGAGGTAGCATTAACATGTTGACACGTTTAATCCCTGTAGCTTTATTATTTTCCGACTACATTCAGAAACGACTTCTTATATTCAATTAATCATTTGATTATGAATATATTCTTCACGTACTGTCATTCAGAGGCCCGAGTTTGGCATGTTGACAGTTTTAGTCCCTCCAACTAAATCTTTCACATATTTAGAGTTTAGGACACGTGTCTATACATAATTTGACACGTTTTTACGTGGTGTTACAATTGCGGAGTACTTAGTGTATTCGGATCATAACTCAGAAATGATGTAAACCCGGTACTGCTGCTTGAATTGTTTGTCGAAGTATGTGACGAGTTGTTAGCACTGAAAGCAATTTGGATCTTCGAGCTTTGGTTATTGGAATTGGTACTTCCTTTATAGGACAGATTAACATCTTGTTGTGCATTTGCACTTCTGGATTTTGCCATCTTTTGTAGATCCAAATCATGACTTACAAGCTTCTCAATAAATTTTGAAAGACTCAACGTGTTGTTGTAGTCAGGACTATTCTTGAGAATCATGAGAAATGTTGACCATTCGCCCTCGGGTAGTGCATCAGCTAGCTTATCTACCAGTTCTTCGTTGTCTTTGTTGACCCCCAACCCTTTCATTTTGTAACATCTGTGCTTGTAATCATTGTGAACAGTCCAATTATCAATAAAACAATGTTATTTGATCCCAATTTTTGTTTGGTTGTGTTTTACATTTTTCATATTTTGACTTTTATTCAATTTCAAACTCTATATCACTTTCGGGAGAGTTATACGCAAACTGGTGCGTAAACGTAACCAGTTTAATGCGAAAAATACTCCGGAACATCAACATATACTTAACATACCTTAAATAACCTTTACATAACTTAGAAATAAGTTTTGAAGGCTTTGGTATGGCAAAAACAAGTTAATTCGCTTACAGGGACTAAACTTGACAAACTGCGAAAGTATGCCAATTTGAACTGTAACGAACATTCCGGAACATGACCATAAGTTAAACATACCATAAATATCCTTTACATAGCTTAGAAATAGGCTTCGAGGGGTTCGGTATGCTAAAATAAACTTTTGGGTCATTCAGGGACTAAAAGCGTCAAAAAGTGCACAAGTTTGCATTTTCGAGCATAACTTACGTTCTGAATACATCCGGACATCCAAAAATTTATGTAAGCACTAAAATATTTTTATTTTAGTGTTTGGCTTGAGAAAAATCCATTCGTCGCGTCATTTGGATCGTTTTTCACGCTTATGCGCATTCTGTCGTAATTAAGCGAACATCGCTATCGTACGGCCAAACGAGCCGACATCCGAGATGTTTTTGAGCATGTTTTGAGTTCCCTATACTTTAACTTCATTTTAGAGCCTTGAAATGAGGTTAACGGGGTTCAAACGCATCGAAAATAGCTTAAACGGGCTGCAGGGACCATTTCTGCCATTTTTGAAACTTTTCTGAATATGGCACATGCTAGCGTAGCGCGAGCACTTCATGCCTATCCAATGGTGCTACGCGAGCGCCTCATCTAGGCAGAAACACTGCATCTGGTCCATTTTCACTTTCGCACACGGTTTTGGGTAATACCATGGGCTCAAATGGTTTTCTAAAACCAGGGTTTTGAGGTGGAGGGTTGAGATTGAAGCACGGTTAACGAGGAACGATCTTAACGGCTCTACGAATCCTATAAATACCCCTTTCCTTCACTTGCCAAAACCCACAAGAATCTTGATTCGAGAAGCTCTAAGTTGAAACCATTGTTTCATACCTGAGCTACTTGGATCGAGATTAGCATTCGGGGACCCTTTGTAAGTATTCCTTCGTTCTTTTATTGCTTTTCGAGTCCGAAAGTCAAACTTTGTATGACTTTCTGCATTGACCAGTTTATGGTCAATGCGAAGTTCGTTTGAACTTCGCAACGTGATTGTAATCACGATGGTTATAGTCCCTTGTGACTATGCCTACTGATTACCACGTTGTCTAGGGTCGTAAGGGTAAGCGATCTGATAAATCGCTTATACCTTCGAACCCGACCCATTTGGTCGATCTTTAGGATCCGACCAAATACCTTAGATGACCATAGTGTATAGGGAATAACCTTCCGAGGTTATACCTTATGGTCGCTTCGTTTAAGTAGTTGTATGATAGGTAGTTTATATGCCTTAGGTAAATTACCAAAATACCCCTTTGATGCCAAAATTCATTTTAAACATATGTAACATAACCGACGACCTCTAAACTGATTTATCAACAATATTAAACATGTTAAGGCATATTTTACTTGTCATAGGACTAGTTAGGCGGTCCGAACGCGTTTCACGCGAACGACGCGTTAAAGTAGCATAAGCTACCTAAACGGGTCGTAATGGGTCGTAAGCACTTAGTTTAGGTTTCATTTAGTATGTAGGCTTTGTTAAACCATATGACACGAGTCTCTATACTCGTTTGGTTTACGAACCCTCATTCTATCCGATCCTCCGATTTAGGTCCGGTTTATTAACATAGTTACCTATATTAGGTGCCGTTTGATATCCGTGATCTCTAGCATTGTTTGGTTGTTACTCAAGGACTACTAAGCAATCTCAAGTGAGTACAAAGACCCCTCTTTTACTGTTTTCCAAACTGTTTTGGGGTGAAACACATGTGCCTACTTGTTACTTTCGTGCTTTCCTGCTTTCACATCATATACTTGCTATGTTCATTAGTACATTTATAGTACATAATTTCATTGTGTTCATGCTATGTATGTCCATTGTGTGCATACTTAGTACATTGTTTTACATTACATTTCATGCTATGTATGTCCATTGTGTGCATACTTAGTACATTGTTTCACATTACACTCATGCTATGTATGTCCATTGTGTGCATACTTAGTACATTGTTTCACATTACATTTCATGCTATGTATGCCCATTGTGTGCATACTTAGTACATCGATTTACATTACATTTTATGCTATGTGTGCCCATTGTGTGCATACGTAGTACAATTGTTATTCATCACATGCTTACATTTTGGGTATGACATTTGGTTTGTTCAAATGGGACAATATACATTCATTAACATTGATCACGCCGTTCGTTAGTAGGTAGTGGTACCATAGGAATTGACAACTCCCGTTCCTGAATCCTAGGTATGTTTGGATGGAAGGAATAACCGAATTCGATACACATAACTTATATAAACCTTTAATTTGTTTAAGGGTTTATCGCCACAGTCTCAAGGCTTGGATGTATGCATTATAACAATACCGCATAGATGTTTGTATCAGTATAGCATGCATCTGTTCCACAAAACATAACTTTGATTTAAACCATGTTTTACTTCAATACCTAGTTTTTGTGCATTTCACATATGGTTTAGTTGATATATTTCACTTACCATACATAATATTTTTGGTACACATTACATGATCTACATTAAACATAAACATTTTGACATTGATATACACATTTAGTGGTTTACATTGGACATAGACATTTCGATTTGGTTTACACATTAACACATGACAATTCATCTATACATAAACAATTTACATTGGTGGTTGGTTTGAGTAAGTGATTTGAGTAACGAGGCGTGTGTAATATGATACAAGCATGGTGGATACGCCGCTGGTACTTCCTATAAATAAGTGTTCGTATGATATTACATGTCGTAGCGTTACTTAAATCATTTCAATATTTGACATATTACGTTTTACATAAACAACTTATTTTCACAAGACATTGATTTACAAAACAACTTATCTTATACAAACTCATTTTTCTTGGTTATTCATTTAACCTTACATTATTCTCTTATTTATACATATCATTGCTTTTTGAATGATTTACAAAACAAAACAACTTACAAGGTTCATGACTGACTTTTGGTAAACAACTTTTCCTAAACTTATAAGTCATGAATCCTATTTTCACAAAACCTATGTATCTCACAGGCATTTTTATGCTGACGTACCTATTTTCACATGTGTTTTCAGGAGCTGTTGCTTAGGACAATGATCGTGACACTAGGACGGACCTGTGCCTTAGAGACATAAAACGAAGATAGACTTAGTTTAATTATGTTGTGTACTCTTTGTTTCCTGTTTAAGACAATGTAACTCTTATGTTGATAAATAAAATACAACTTTGAATGCCATGGTTATGAAACAATTAATTCTGTTACAACACTCCCCGACGTTTTCCGCTACGTTTTGTATGTTATACGTGGTCGGGGTGTGACAGAAGAGTTGGTATCAGAGCCAATGGTTATAGGGAATTAGGTTATTAGTAATTCTTTGACCTAGACTATAACCTTTCTAGGACCCTAACACAAATTATCTTGTGTTTAGATCTTAAAACATGCATATCACCTATCCTTAGGTGATTATCAAAACAAAAACCAAATTTTCCGAAACGATTTTTTGAAAAACAATCATCTGTTTTTGGATGATTTATTACAAGGTTTTGAACCCTCTATTGTAAGGTTTTGAACCATCTGTTATATGGTTTTGAACCCCTTTGAGTTTTCAAAATCTCGCAAGGTTTTGGGTTTTAAATAATGTGAACACGTGCAAACTGGAAGGGTGAATGCCTGTACCCTGGGTTTTCTGTCTAAGGCTAGAGTGTTCGTACAAATCCACATAATCGGACCAGTCACTCTTACCTGGGAACTCTTGGGGGTGAGTGTTCACTTATAGGCAAGCATGTCTTCGCGATACATTATTTTTGACCCATTTACTTTGATTAGTCACTGTGTGTCGTTTGTTTGCTTTGTGATGCGAATAAATGACCACCATCTTTGCTGTTGTCAATTCTTGTTTCATCTCATTCTTTTCATCCAATCATCTCACTCGTTTCCTTTCATGTTTCCTCTTTTAGAATGCCTCCTCGACGCGAAAACCAGATAGCGACTGCCAAACTGGCAGAAATCATTGCGCAGCAGATGGCTGCTCAATTTCCAAATCTCTTTGCTCAATGGAACCAAGCCAACAACAACAACAATGCTCCATGCAAATTCAAGGATTTTAACTCGGCTAAACCACTCAAGTTTAGTGGTTCTGAGGGAGCGACTGGGCTTCTTCAGTGGTTCGAGAGCATTGAGAATACTTTCTGCCACGTTCAGTGTCTGGATAATCGCAAGGTAGAGTTTTCTTCGAGTGTGTTTCAGAAGAGGGCTCTCACATGGTGGAACGGGGTTATGAGAGACCGTGGTGCAGAAGTTGCTCTAGCACAAACCTGGGCTGAACTTAGGGCTCTTATGATGAGGGAGTTCTGTCCTCGTCATGAACAGCGAGCTTTGGAGAAAGAGTTTGATGACTTGAAACAAGACAATGGCGAGCACAGGGCATATACTGATAGATTTGAGGAGTTGAGTCTACTTTGCCCAACAATGGTTACCCCACTCGACAAGGCTATCGAAAGATACATCGACGGCCTACCTGACTCAGTACAAGACATCATTACTGGTAGTAACCCTGCCACACTCCGTCAGGCGATCGAGTTAGCAGCGACATTGATTGAGTCGCAGGTTCGAAAGGGAAAGCTGCATAAAAAGGGTGACAAGGGAAAGAAGCAGGCGTCTGACAAGGGGGATAGCAAGAAAGGTCAAAACAAGAATGGAAAGAATTCTGGTTCCTCAAAGAGTTCTAGGAAGCGAAAGGCTTCCCAAAACTATGCTGTCACTGCCCAAGCTAACCAGGCAGCTCCCAACCAACCCGCACAGCCTCCAGCGAAGAAGCCCTATACAGGGAATGCACCTTTGTGCAATAGATGCAACAGTCACCATCAGCCTCATCATCAGTGCCGTTTCTGTACTAACTGTGGGAAGTCAGGTCATCTTGCCGATGTTTGTCGGTTTGCTCAGAATCGGGCAGTTCAGAACCCAGCTCAACAAGTTGCTCAGCCTCCTGCTCAGCAACAAGGCCAAGCTGCACGACCACACTACCCGCCAGGTTCTTGTTACAACTGTGGGGATCTGACCCACTACCATAATCAATGTCCAAGATTGGTGAATGCGAATCCAGCTCAGGCTCCGGCTCGAGGTCGAGTCTTCAACATGAATGCCCAAGAGGCGCAGGCGGACGATAACGTGGTGAACGGTACGTTCTTTATTAATAATCAGCCTGCATCTGTTCTTTTTGATTCGGGTGCTGATAAGAGTTTTGTGTCATTGTCTTTTGAGCCAATGCTTCGCGTGTCTAGAACAAAACTAGGTAAGCCTTTGACAGTAGAAGTTGCTAGTGGTGAACCCATTGTTCTTGATTCTATTCTTCGCAACTGCCAGTTGAACCTTAGCGATCATCTTTTTCCTATCAACCTCACGCCAATGCAACTTGGAAGCTTCGACGTTATAGTGGGTATGGATTGGTTATCCAAGCATCACGCAGAGGTAGTTTGTTTCGAGAAGATCGTTCGTGTGCCGCTTCCGACAGGTGAGATCCTACAAGTTCATGGTGAGAAACCTACAGGTGGTCTCAAACTCATGTCTTGTTTTAAAGCTCGGAAGTATCTGCGAAAGAATTATGTGGCCTTCTTGGCACATGTCACGGCAGATAAAGGCAAAGGTAAATCTATTCAAGATATTCCTGTTGTTCGGGATTATTCTGAAGTATTCCCTGAAGATTTACCTGGTCTACCCCCAGCACGCCAAGTTGAGTTCCGTATTGATCTCGTACCTGGTGCAAATCCCATTGCCAGAGCTCCATATCGTCTTGCACCGTTTGAGATGCAAGAGTTGTCTAAGTAGCTTCAGGAGCTCTCTGACAAAGGTTTTATCCATCCTAGCTTTTCACCTTGGGGTGCTCCCGTTCTTTTTGTCAAGAAGAAGGATGGATCTTTTAGGATGTGTATCGATTATCGTGAGCTTAACAAGCTTACCATCAAGAATCGATATCCCCTACCTCGCATCGATGATCTCTTTGATTAGTTACAGGGCGCTTCTTATTTTTCAAAGATTGATCTGCGATCTGGATATCACCAACTTCGTGTGCATGAAGAAGATATTCCCAAGACAGCGTTCCGCACTCGTTATGGGCATTATGAGTTCACAGTCATGCCATTCGGTTTGACTAATGCTCCTGCTGTTTTCATGGACTTAATGAATAGGGTCTGCAAGCCTTATTTGGATCAGTTCGTCATTGTTTTTATTGATGACATCTTGATTTACTCTAAGACGTGAGCTGATCATGAGCAACACCTTCGTCTTACTTTGGAGCTCCTAAAGAAAGAGCAACTTTTCGCCAAATTCTCCAAGTGCGAATTTTGGCTTAAAGAAGTTCAACTTTTGGGGCATATCATCAACGAACAAGGTATCCATGTAGATCCCTCCAAGATCAGTGCGATTAAGGATTGGGATACGCCTACTACTCCTACTGAAGTTCGTTCTTTTCTTGGTCTGGCGGGTTATTACCGCCGCTTCATTGAGAACTTCTCAAAGATCGCAGTTCCTCTAACTGCTCTAACTCATAAGAACAAGCCCTTTGATTGGGGATTCAAACAAGAGGAAGCATTTCTGACTTTGAAGCACAAACTTTGCGGCGCGCCTGTTCAAACTTTGCCTGAGGGCAATGATGATTTCGTCATTTATTGAGATGCATCTAAATTGGGTCTTGGCTGTGTTCTGATGCAAAGGAACAAAGTCATAGCATATGCATCGAGGCAGTTGAAGATACATGAGAAAAACTACACCACTCATGATCTTGAGTTGGGTGCAGTTGTTTTCGCTCTAAAGATCTGGAGACACTATTTGTACGGTACAAAATGTGTGGTTTTCACGGACCACAAAAGTCTTCAGCATATCTTCAATCAGAAAGAACTCAACATGAGGCAACGACGTTGGGTCGAGCTTCTAAACGACTATGACTGCAAAATTCGCTACCATCCTGGTATGGCGAATGTCGTAGCTGATGCATTGAGTCGTAAGGAACGTACTAAGCTTCATTGTGTTCGTGTTCAATCTGTTATGCAAGCTCGATCCGATATCCAAGCCCGCATTTCTCAGGCTCAACAATCTTGTGTTTCACAAGGTTTGATGGATAAGGAATTTCCCTATCACATAACACCTGATTTGTAACTGAAGGACAATGGATCGTATTACTTCATGGACCGTTTGTGTGTCCCAAGCCAAGATAACCTTCGCACCTTGCTTATGGATGAAGCCCATAAGTCTCGCTATTCTGTTCATCCTGGCTCAGATAAGATGTATAAGGATCTTCGTATTCAGTATTGGTGGCCTGGTATGAAGAAAGACATTGCCTTATACGTATCAAAATGCCTTAATTGTCTTAAGGTTAAGGCTAAACATCAACGTCCTTCGGGTTTATTGGTGCAACCAGAGATCCCAGTTTGGAAATGGGAAAACATTACTATGGATCTCATTACTAAACTTCCACGCACAAAGAAAGGTCATGATGCCATCTGGGTAGTTGTTGATCGTCTTACTAAGTCAGCACATTTCTTGCCAATCCGTGAGGATTTTCCTGCTGACAAACTTGCTAAAATCTATGTGGATGAAATTGTAGCTCGACATGGTGTTCCTTTGAACATCATTTCTGACAGAGATGCTCGTTTCACTTCTCATTTTTGGAGAACCATGCAATCAGCTATGGGGACCCAACTTAACATGAGCACAGCTTATCATCCGCAAACGGATGGTCAATCTGAAAGAACAATCCAGACTCTGGAGGATATGCTTAGAGCTTGTGTGATCGACTTTGGTGGTAGTTGGGATTCACATCTTCCGTTAATTGAATTCTCCTACAACAACAGTTATCACACCAGCATCAAAATGGCTCCTTTCGAAGCTCTCTATGGTCGAAAATGTCGTTCACCAGTCTGCTGGAATGAGATCGGCGAGGCTCAGCTTACTGGACCTGCCCTCATTTTTGAGACAACAGACAAGATTAAGAAAGTTCGTGATAACCTTCAGACAGCTAGAAGCCGTCAAAAGAGTTACGCGGACCCAAAACGCAAGCCCTTGGAATTTCAAGTCGGTGATCGAGTATTACTTAAGGTCTCACCTTGGAAAGGTGTGATCAGATTTGGAAAGAAAGGAAAACTTGCACCTAGATACGTTGGACCATTCAAGATCGTCGAAAGAATCGGTAAGGTAGCCTACAGACTTGAGTTACCTCCTGAACTTGGAAATGTTCATCCAACTTTTCACGTGTCTAATCTCAAGAGGTGTTTAGCTGATGAGAACCTCCACATACCGCTTGACGAAATTCGTGTTGACAAAACACTGAAATTTGTTGAGAAGCCAGTGGAAATCATGGAACGTGAAGTCAAGTGGCTTAAACATAAACGCATTCCTTTGGTCAAAGTTCGCTGGGAAGCTAAACGTGGACCCGAGTTTACTTGGGAACGCGAAGATCAAATGAAGGCGAAATATCCGCATCTTTTCCCACGAGTTTCCTCTAAATAAATTTCGGGACGAAATTTCCACAAGTAGGGGAGACTGTAACATCTGTGCTTGTAATCATTGTGAACAGTCCAATTATCAATAAAACAATTTTATTTGATCCCAATGTTTGTTTGGTTGTGTTTTACATTTTTCATATTTTGACTTTTATTCAATTTCAAACTCTATATCACTTTCTGGAGAGTTATACGCAAACTGGTGCGTAAACGTAACCAGTTTAATGCGACAAATACTCCAAAACATCAACATATACTTAACATACCTTAAATAACCTTTACGTAACTTAGAAATAAGTTTTGAAGGCTTTGGTATGGCAAAAACAAGTTAATTCGCTTACAGGGTCTAAACTTGACAAACTGCGAAAGTATGCCAATTTGAACTGTAACGAACATTCCGGAACATGACCATAAGTTAAACATACCATAAATATCCTTTACATAGCTTAGAAATAGGCTTCGAGGGGTTCGGTATGCTAAAATAAACTTTTGGGTCATTCAGGGACTAAAAGAGTCAAAAAGTGCACAAGTTTGCATTTTCGCGCATAACTTACGTTCTGAATACATACGGACATCCAAAAATTTATGTAAGCACTAAAATATTTTTATTTTAGTGTTTGGCTTGAGAAAAATCCATTCGTCGCGTCATTTGGATCGTTTTTCACGCTTATGCGCATTCCGTCGTAATTAAGCGAACATCGCGATCGTACGGCCAAACGAGCCGACATCCGAGATGTTTTTGAGCATGTTTTGAGTTCCCTATACTTTAACTTCATTTTAGAGCCTTGAAATGAGGTTAACGGGGTTCAAACGCATAGAAAATAGCTTAAACGGGCTGCAGGGACCATTTCTGCCATTTTTGAAACTTTTCTGAATATGGCACATGCTAGCGTAGCGCGAGCACTTCATGCCTATCCAATGGTGCTACGCGAGCGCCTCATCTGGGCAGAAACATTGCATCTGGTCCATTTTCACTTTCGCACACGGTTTTGGGTAATACCATGGGCTCAAATGGTTTTCTAAAACCAGGGTTTTGAGGTGGAGGGTTGAGATTGAAGCACGGTTAACGAGGAACGATCTTAACGGCTCTACGAATCCTGTAAATACCCCTTGCCTTCACTTTCCAAAACCCACAAGAATCTTGATTCGAGAAGCTCTAAGTTGAAACCATTGTTTCATACCTGAGCTACTTGGATCGAGATTAGCATTCGGGGACCCTTTGTAAGTATTCCTTCGTTCTTTTATTGCTTTTCGAGTCCGAAAGTCAAACTTTGTATGACTTTCTGCATTGACCAGTTTATGGTCAATGCGAAGTTCGTTTGAACTTCGCAACGTGATTGTAATCACGATGGTTATAGTCCCTTGTGACTATGCCTACTGATTACCACGTTGTCTAGGGTCGTAAGGGTAAGCGATCTGATAAATCGCTTATACCTTCGAACCCGACCCATTTGGTCGATCTTTAGGATCCAACCAAATACCTTAGATGACCATAGTGTATAGGAAATAACCTTCCGAGGTTATACCTTATGGTCGCTTCGTTTAAGTAGTTGTATGATAGGTAGTTTATATGCCTTAGGTAAATTACCAAAATACCCCTTTGATGCCAAAATTCATTTTAAACATATGTAACATAACCGACGACCTCTAAACTGATTTATCAACAATATTAAACATGTTAAGGCATATTTTACTTGTCATAGGACTAGTTAGGCGGTCCGAACGCGTTTCACGCGAACGGCGCGTTAAAGTAGCATAATCTACCTAAACGGGTCGTAAGCACGTAGTTTAGGTTTCATTTAGTATGTAGGCTTTGTTAAACCATATGACACGAGTCTCTATACTCGTTTGGTTTACGAACCCTCATTCTATCCGATCCTCCGATTTAGGTCCGGTTTATTAACATAGTTACCTATATTAGGTGCCGTTTGATATCCGTGATCTCTAGCATTGTTTGGTTGTTACTCAAGGACTACTAAGCAATCTCAAGTGAGTACATAGACCCCTCTTTTACTGTTTTCCAAACTGTTTTGGGGTGAAACACATGTGCCTACTTGTTACTTTCGTGCTTTCCTGCTTTCACATCATATACTTGCTATGTTCATTAGTACATTTATAGTACATGATTTCATTGTGTTCATGCTATGTATGTCCATTGTGTGCATACTTAGTACATTGTTTTACATTACATTTCATGCTATGTATGTCCATTGTGTGCATACTTAGTACATTGTTTCACATTACATTTCATGCTATGTATGCCCATTGTGTGCATACTTAGTACATCGATTTACATTACATTTTATGCTATGTGTGCCCATTGTGTGCATACGTAGTACAATTGTTATTCATCACATGCTTACATTTTGGGTATGACATTTGGTTTGTTCAAATGGGACAATATACATTCATTAACATTGATCACGCCTTTCGTTAGTAGGTAGTGGTACCATAGGAATTGACAACTCCCGTTCCTGAATCCTAGGTATGTTTGGATGGAAGGAATGACCGAATTCGATACACATAACTTAGATAAACCTTTAATTTGTTTAAGGGTTTATCGCCACAGTCTCAAGGCTTGGATGTATGCATTATAACAATACCGCATAGATGTTTGTATCAGTATAGCATGCATCTGTTCCACAAAACATAACTTTGATTTAAACCATGTTTTACTTCAATACCTTGTTTTTGTGCATTTCACATATTGTTTAGTTGATATATTTCACTTACCATACATAATATTTTTGGTACACATTACATGATCTACATTAAACATAAACATTTTGACATGATATACACATTTAGTGGTTTACATTGGACATAGACATTTCAATTTGGTTTACACATTAACACATGACAATTCATCTATACATAAACAATTTACATTGGTGGTTGGTTTGAGTAAGTGATTTGAGTAACGAGGCGTGTGTAATATGATACAAGCATGGTGGATACCCCGCTGGTACTTCCTATAAATAAGTGTTCGTATGATATTACATGTCGTAGCGTTACTTAAATCATTTCAATATTTGACATATTACGTTTTACATAAACAACTTATTTTCACAAGACATTGATTTACAAAACAACTTATCTTATACAAACTCATTTTTCTTGGTTATTCATTTAACCTTACATTATTCTCTTATTTATACATATCATTGCTTTTTGAATGATTTACAAAACAAAACAACTTACAAGGTTCATGACTGACTTTTGGTAAACAACTTTTCCTAAACTTATAAGTCATGAATCCTATTTTCACAAAACCTATGTATCTCACAGGCATTTTTATGCTGACGTACCTATTTTCACATGTGTTTTCAGGAGCTGTTGCTTAGGACAATGATCGTGACACTAGGACGGACCTGTGCCTTAGAGACATAAAACGAAGATAGACTTAGTTTAATTATGTTGTGTACTCTTTGTTTCCTGTTTAAGACAATGTAACTCTTATGTTGATAAATAAAATACAACTTTGAATGCCATGGTTATGAAACAATTAATTCTGTTACAACACTCCCCGACGTTTTCCACCACGTTTTGTATGTTATACGTGGTCGGGGTGTGACACATTTCGACTACGAGGTGACAGTACCTCTCAATCATCTGTTTCGTCAACTCGCTTTTTAGAGGATGAAAGATATCAAATTCTTTCTTCAATAGTGCTTGCTTGCTCTTAATCATTTATGCGCTTCCTGTAAATTTAACCTTGAGCGCATTCCAGATGGAATGAGCGTAATTTTAATCATGTAACAACGTTAAAATATCCTCTTTTATTGACTGCTGTAAGATATTCATCATTTTCTTTTCATGTTGGAGTACAGCTTTTTCTTAATCAGTATATTGCATTATTCCTTTCTCTAAACCATTCTCTCCTGTTGGAATCTTATACCCTTCCTCTATCGCGTACCAACATTGAGGTAGTTGGCTTGCACCCAATTGGTAAATCTTTCGTGCCAACCCTTATAATCTTCAAGATACAACAATTTGGGTGGTTTAGCCATCGTGCCCATTTCATTATCTAAGTTTAAGGTTTGGGCGGCTGCGGTCGAAACAGCTGAAGTAGCGAATGCATTGAAAACCTTGTTCTCCATCTTTTCAGAAAAATTGCCTGGAACAAAGTTAAACGCTAAACCAATTAAGATTTCAGTTGGAGAGAAGTAAAAATTACTAAAAACAGATTAATCTTCGTGCGAAGATAGAGTTATCTTCGTGCAAAGGTAAATATTTTTCAACTCTCACAAATTTTATCTTTGTGCAAAGATAGAGTTATCTCCGTGCGAAGGTAATTTTATGTTCGTGCGAAGTGAGGTTCAAAATTTCACGTTTTTTGCAATTTTTGACTTGATTTCGATTGTTTTTAGCTCTGTTCTTTTCAAGGGTTTGTTTAAAACGTTCTTTTACGTATTATACTTTAAAATCAGTCCATTTTGTCCATGAATTCATTTCAGAAAGTGAAAAATAAGAAGACTGAGTAGAATAAGAAGTCTTCTAAGGCTGAATCTTGATCAATTGTCTTCAAATCAGGCCATCTTGAGCTCTGATACCACTAGTAGGATCGTCTTATCCAATAAGCGCATGACCTAATCTGATTAACTAGTCATAAAGTGCGTGGAATTCATTTTATAACAAGCGACAATATCAAGATTACTGTTTAAAGTTCATTGTTTCATTAATGTTCAATATGTGTACAATCCTGAAACAATTTGGGCAGGGCTTCGCCTTACCACTCAGCAAACCAGTTACAGACTCAAACCCTAACACACCTATTTATAGGAAATGGCATTACCTTTGTGCGAGGGTAAGAACTATCTTCGTGCGATGGTAAGTTACCTTCGTGCGAAGGTAAAGACTACCTTCATACGAAGTGAACTTCACTTCGTGCGAAGTTGAGTACATACACATCAAAATGTAATCTAAGAGTTAAACCCTATTACATACTCAGACACGACCCTAAGACGTAGGCAATAGATATAGTGCACCAACAGTATCAATATATGAAATTGAAGAAAACTAATCAAACATCCTTAAAGGGTTTTGAAGAACATCGAAGTGAATACCAAAGAAGGTTTATCGGGATTGACTGAAGTTTGAAAATTTGAAGAGATGCAAAAGACAAGGTTGCGATAATATCCAAGGCGGAGTCTGTTAGTACATGTATGTCTAATGCTTGCATATTTTGTAATTGTCATTTTGTTTATACGTTAGCACATTCTTCGAATAGTTTTGTGTTAAACTGAAATGTAAAACAATAGTGATATGCATCGCAACACTGGTGCGCGCACATATCAATGATACGCTGATGTGTCCAGCGCTTTGCTTATATATTGAGGTAGTTGGTGTGTGTGGATAGATAACTTTCATTTGTAGCATTTTGATAAAGGAGAGCAAGGTGTAACGAAGTGCTTCCGGAATCAATATAGAATGTATATTTACTGATCTTTGTCATACACAACACATATGCATGGATTCTTCACTTGCATGTGTAACACCTAGACCACGTGGAAACTTGTGGCGGAAACGTCGGGGAGTCATGTTACAAATTGATCACAACACATGATACTAAAGTTTAATTATATTGATAGTTTGAATTTCATAGTCTTTCGAAACACAAAACTAATATAAACAACTGTTCTTAATTTAAGAAAAAGTAAGGCCCGAGTCCGAATCCTATGCGTAGCATACTTGTATAAACATCAGACATTTATACCTGAAACATATGTGAATATAAATGGTCAACAATTAAGTTGGTGAGTAAAATAGGTTTTGTGGTCTAATTCATGACTATGAATTTGTATTGCAATACCCTGTCCGACTATGGGGGTCGATGAGTGAAAACCGTGTAACCAAAAATGTATCAATTGTGTTTGGTATTGCAATATGTGTAACTAACTACGAAAGATGGGTATAATAAAGAAAACCTTGTAGCCATGAATCTTGACCAAAGTGTTTCTTTGTAAAACAGTTTAAGGGGCTGTTTGGTAGCCTCTTAATGACCATTCAGATGCTACCTCTTAATGGTTTAAAACCTCTGAATGAATAAGAGGTAACCTCAAGTCTGAATGGTTAAGAGGTAACCTCTGAATGGTAAATCATCACATGTCACATTCTTCTACCTTCTCATTGGTAAAATTCTTAATGGTTCCATTAAGAGGTAGCCTCTTAATGACCATTCAGAGACTACCAAACAGCCCCTAAGTCATCAATTGTTTACTCGGAAATTTGTATGTGATGTGCTGAATGTGGTCTATAAAAACTAAACCTAATCTAGACACCCTAGTTTTAAATTCATAAACCAAGACTCTCTAAATACTAGACCACTGACAGGCAAGTGTACCTATCGTACGTAGTAAAACCTAATAAAGTCCGAGTATCGATATCACGAGACGACGCTAACTAGACTCTGACTCAACTAATTACTTAATTGATTTAATTTGTGTTTTTGGGATTTTTCTAATTCTACTAAAGTGAGTAAACAAGAAAACAGAACAAGCAAGCAAGATGGTGAAGTGACGGGAAGCAGACAATGATGAGAAAGAACTATCCAGGCTTCGAATCCCTATAACCAACCCATGACCTCTAATCCTGACCAATGGCTAAAATAGAAGATGGAACAGAGTGATGAAGTGCTAAATTGGAAATGACTCGAGCTATCGACACCGAATCCCACGACTGTCAGATTAAAAACAACTATGGTGCTAAAATCCTCCGGTCATGAAGTTAAACCTGTAAATAACTGAAAACCTAAGAAACCCTAAACGCGAATAAGTAGCCGGATCTGAGCTATCGGCCACCCAAACTACCAAACAACGCCTAGCTAAATAACCTAGCAATCCTGAGTCGTCGCTAGAGTTGCCAGAAAAGGATGCACACTATACTCAGTTGATTTTAATTAATTTAGTTAAACTTGAATTATATCTAATCTCAAGCTCTAGACCGAAAACCTAATAGATTAACGAACCTAGAATGATCTAAATATTTCCAGACCAGACTAACAAGATCACTTAACCAAACAACCAATCACAACCAAGAAAAGCATACAAATTTATAAACAATCACAAAATAGGAACATGTAAATCATCTCAATTTAATCATTAGTCAAAACCGAATAGTCAAAACATTAAATCATAGTTCATCTAAGCCTAGTTAGTATGAAAATTAGCCAAGAATGTAAGATTAAATATATTATGTAACAATATTTAATCTATAGCCATTATAATCATTTACATAATATAGATCAAAATATATAATAACCTATTAAATAATTAGTTGGTAATTGTTGATGGACCATATTACCCTTATTAACTAATTAGGTTTCCTCCTGGGTGCTTATATAAGGAGAATTATGTGGAGGTTAAAGGGTTAGACAGTTACACATTAGACACAACCCATTAGCCATAACATCAATAATTTCGACCTCCTCTCCTAATCGAATCCCCTATTCGATTTCTAAGTCCCCATCATCAGTCAGCACCCTAAGGAGGAACCAGATCACGATGACAAGCATGTCGAACTCCATTACTGGATTCTCCACTGCACTATCTGCTGTAACAGGTATGTTTTACTGTTTTCCCTCATGATTAAACAGAACTGAACCAACCTGTGGTATCAGAGCATATGTTGATTAGTCAGTTCTGTTTTCGTATCCATAATTCTGGGATTGAAACTTGGAAAACGGAATTTTTTGAAATCTTATGAATTAACAGCCGGTTTCGAGTGGGTATATGTTTGAAATCCCTGTTTTCGGAAAATATTAATCATATGTTTGCTCGAAATCTAATGGGTTATGTTTTTATGACCGAAATCTGTTTTAGAAAAACCTTAAAATTCAGGTTTCGGGTTCTAGAATTCATGTTTTAATTTTTAGGGTTCATCATGTTCTTAGTTAAAATTCGAAATATCCTTTATGTTTTGGAGTATGATTTGAATTGTTATATGTTTTTCCTGATTTTGATCTAATTTTCTAATAAGGATTTTTCGAAATCTGTTAAAAGGATAAGCAGATCATTATTTCGAAATTTTATGATAAAAATAGATCAACATTATAATAGGAAACTCTATCACAATTCATAAATTTCGAATTTTCAGTTGTTATAACCATAAACAACAACTGGATCGCACAAGATCACATAAGAGATGATCTGATCGCATAAGATAATCGCACAAGATCAGATCACATAAGAGATGATCTGATCGCATAAGATAATCGCATAAGATAATCGCACAAAACTTATGGATCGCACAAGGCATAACGGATCGCACAAGGCCTTAATGATCGCACAAGTTTACTTTGGGCCTTATGGATCGCACAAGTCTTGGGCCTTATGGATCGCACAAGTCTTGGGCCTTATGGATCGCACAAGTTTTGGGCATATTGGATCGCACAAGTCTAAAAAATTTTTTCGGGGCTAACGGGTGGTTTGCTATTAAATAAATGGTTTTGTAATTTACTTAGTTAATTAATCAGAATCAGATAATGTTTTGCAAAACCAGAATAGCTTAACTTGAATGAGCTTTTGATATATCATTTCTGGCCAAAGCTGACTTGATACATCTACTTATCGTTCAAGTATTACGAAAGCTATGTTGTGTGTGCATCATAAGCATGAATGTCTTAATTTCTGGCCAAAGCTGATTTAATTCATTCATAGATGGCATACTCAACAAGTGCATAACTAAAGTGATTGTTTCAATTTCTGGCCAAAGCTGATTTGTTACAAACACTTTGCACATATGCTTAAATGATTACACTTCTGGCCAAAGCTATTTTGTCTTCGTTTAAGTAGAATTTTTTAGCTAAGTCTATTATTTTTGATGTTAGTAATAGACAATATCACAGCTTCATAATGTAAAATGGTCATTATTTATGCTTGCCTTAGTTTAACGTGCCCTTAGATCACATTAGGACTTCTTCATTTGTATCATAACTTGCTCATCTTATTTCCACTATCAGCACCAAATTGCGGAATTCCACCTTTGACTGGTGATAACTTTGCTGCATGGAAGGATGCTCTCATGCTTACTCTTGGGCTGCTGGACTTTGATTATGCTCTAAGAGAGAATAAGCCAGCGGACCTTACTGCCACGAGTACTGCTGCTGAGCAGTTAACTCATGATAAGTGGACTAGGTGTAACCGCATGTCTCTCATGTTTATGAAGCAGTCCATCAGCAATGCAATCAGAGGAGCTATTCCTGATTCTGAAGATGCTAAAACCTACTTGGAACATGTGGAGGCTCAGTTCAAGGGGACGTCTAAAGCACACGCTAGTACTCTTATTCTCAAGCTGGTGACAACTAAGTATGATGGGAGGAGCGGCATTCGCGAGCACATCATGATGATGAATGACATGGCCAATAAGCTGAAGGGGCTGGAAATGGAAATCAGTGATGGTTTCCTTGTTCATTTCATCATTACTTCGCTCCCTTCGTCCTTTAAAGCATTCAAGATCAATTACAACACTCAGAAGGACAAATGGACGATGAGTGAGCTGGTCGCTATGTGCGTACAGGAGGAAGAGCGTATGAGGATGGATCGCCATACTGATGTTGCCAACTTCACTACCTCCAACTCTAAGAAGAGGAAGAACAATTATCAGAGGAAGGATGCTTCAAAAGTCCAAAGGCCTAATCCTAATCCTAATACAAGTGCACCTTCCAGCTCTAAGAACTCCTTAGGCAGTATCCGCTGCAAGTTCTGTAAGAAGACATGACACATGCAGAAGGAATGCCCTGACTTCAAGGAGTGGCTGGCTAAGAAAGGTAACGATTATTTTATGATACTTGAGTCCTATAATTTAAGTGTTCCTGCTAATTCTTGGTGGTTTGATTCTGGTTCTATGGTTCATGTTACCAATTCAACTCAGGGATTCCTTTCAATCCGGAAGCTGGAAAGAAACCAAAGAACGCTTAAGGTTGGGGATGATCGAGAATTAGAAGTGAAGGCCATTGGAACATTACAATTAGTTATGAAAACTGGTTTATGTATTAAACTTTATGATACCTTATATGTTCCTGAGGTAACTCGGAACCTTGTATCAGGACCAAAGTTAGACATGGAAGGTTTTATTGTTTCCCATGGCCATCGCAAACTCTCTATCCTTTATGATTCTGTTCTTTATGGTACTGGTATTCTGGATGGTGGTCTCTATAGATTAGAACTAGAAGATAACTTTTCCAAATCTTTGTTGTCATATAACATTAATGAATCACTCACAAAGATGGAAGAGAAACGAGACTTAGAAACTTCATCCATGTTGTGGCATCAGCGTTTAGGCCACATCTCAAGAGAACGATTAAATCGTCTCGTAAAGGATGAAGTCTTACCTCCTCTCGATTTCTCTGATTTTGGAACATGTGTCAAATGTCTTAAAGGTAAAATAACATTAGCGAATAAGAAAGGTGCCACTAGGAGCTCTAATTTATTAGAACTCATTCACACTGACATTAGTGGTCCCTACCAAATCGCTGGCATAACAGGACATACTTCATTTATCACTTTTATTGATGATTATTCTCGTTACATGTACTTGTATCTAATTAAGGAAAATTCTGAATCTCTAACAACTTTTAAAGATTATAAGGCTGAAGTTGAAAAGCAATTAGATCGTCAGATTAAAGTTGTGAGATCAGATAGAGGCGGTGAATATTATGGAAGACATACTGATGTGGATCAAGCTCCTGGTCCATTTTATGAGTTTTGTAAGGGCCAGGGGATTGTGAACCAATACACCATGCCTGGTACACCTCAGCAGAACGGTGTCGCTGAAAGAAGAAACCGTACCCTTATGAACATGGTGCGCAGTATGTTAGCCAACACTAATTTACCATTATTCCTCTGGACTGAAGCGTTAAAAGCAGCTGTTCATATACTCAATAGAGTTCCTTCTAAGTCTGTCCCTAAAACTCCTTATGAACTTTGGACAGGAAGGAAACCGAGTCTTAAATATATGAAAGTATGGGGCTGCATTGCTGAAGCAAAACTTTATAATCCTTTCCTAAGGAAACTTGACCCTAAAACAGTTACCTGTTTCTTTATCGGGTATCCTGAGAACTCTAAGGGTTATCGTTTCTATTGTCCTTCCCATGTCACCCGTATTGTTGAAACCAAGCGTGCTGCGTTCCTGGAGGATTTCAAGGTCAGTGGGAGCAGTACCAACCCTTACGAAGAATTGCAAGAAGTACAAGACGCGGGGGGGGGGGGGGGGAGACTCGTCGCTTACCATTACTCCGATTACTCCTCTTGTACCCAATGTAACTACTGTACCTGAAGCTACTGCACCAACTCCAAATTCACCTCTACAATCAGAACCCATTATACCTCATGACGAAGGCACATCAAACGCTCAAAACCAAGACAACGCTGAACCCGATAATCCACTCAGGAGGTCATATAGGCAAAGAAGGCCTACTAATTGGGATGATTATGTTACCTACCTGACTGAAATGGATGCTGGAAAGCTCAATGATCCTATCTCTTACAATGAAGCCATTAGCAGTGATCAGTCTTCTGAATGGAATAAAGCGATGATTGATGAGCTTGAATCCATGAAGAAAAATGACGTTTGGGATTTGGTAGAATTACCCAACGGAGCCAAACCCGTAGGATGTAAATGGGTATTCAAAACAAAACTGGATCCGAATGGGAATGTTGAACGCTACAAAGCGAGATTGGTTGCAAAGGGCTACACTCAGAAAGAGGGAATTGATTATCAAGAGACGTTTTCACCTGTCTCTCGTAAAGATTCATTAAGGATCGTCATGGCCCTAGTAGCTCATTTCGATTTAGAGCTGCATCAGATGGACGTTAAAACCGCTTTCCTTAACGGAGATTTGGATGAAGATGTTTACATGAAGCAACCTGAAGGCTTTAAACCTGAAGGTCAGGAGCATCTAGTCTGTAAGCTGAAGAAATCCATTTACGGGTTAAAACAAGCATCACGTCAATGGTACCTCAAGTTTGATGAAGTCATGAAGAAGCA
The DNA here is from genome assembly GCA_030545235.1 of Helianthus tuberosus. Taxonomy (NCBI): domain Eukaryota; kingdom Viridiplantae; phylum Streptophyta; class Magnoliopsida; order Asterales; family Asteraceae; genus Helianthus; species Helianthus tuberosus. Next base: position 103,772,684 of record CM060409.1, read on the forward strand.
AGGTTTTATGAAGAATCAAGTGGATCAATGCACCTACCTCAAGATGAGTGGGAGCAACTTTACTTTACTATACTTGTCCTTTACGTAGATGATATTCTATTGGCAAGTAATAGTTTAGACATGTTGCATGAGTCGAAGCGGATACTTTCGCATAACTTCGACATGAAGGATCTCGGAGAGGCTTCTTACGTCATTGGCATCGAAATTCACCGAGATAGACACAAAGGGATCTTAGGATTGTCCCAGAAGGCTTACATAGATCGTGTCCTTACACGATATAACATGCAACAGTGCAAACCCTCCGTCGCTCCAGTAGTTAAGGGAGATGTTTTCGGTTCATTCCAGTGTCCGACAACAGAGGTTGAGAAGGAGCAAATGAGCCAGATACCTTACGCGTCAGTAGTCGGGAGCTTGATGTATGCTCAAGTCTGTACTCGCCCAGATATCGCTTATATTGCTGGAATGCTAGGCCGTTATCAGACCAATCCTGGCCTAGATCACTGGAAAGCAGCTAAGAAGGTACTTCGATATCTGCAAGGGACGAAAGACTATAAACTGACTTATAGAAGAAGTGATCATTTAGAAGTGGTGGGCTATTCTGATTCTGACTTTGCAAAGTGCAAAGATGACAAGAAATCCACTTCGGGCTATATCTTTATGTTAGCAGGCGGCCCTATCTCATGGAAGAGTCATAAACAACAGTTGACCACAACTTCCACAATGATGGCAGAGTACATTGCTGTTTATAACGCAACCTGTCATGGAATGTTGCTTAGAAATCTGATCACTGGACTCAAAATCGTAAATTCCATTTCTAGACCATTGAAGCTTTACTGTGATAATTCAGCTGCCGTTAGTTTCTCGAACAGTAACAGTTCGACTGGAGCTGGTTTATATCTCGATACAAAATATCTGTTCGTACGAGAACGAGTTGAGGAAAATAATCTTTGTATTGAGTATATTAGTACTAAGGATATGCTTGCGGATCCGATGACTAAAGGTCTCCCTCCTAAGGTTTATGAAGAACATGTTCGTAATATGGGATTTAGTAAAGTCCTTATTTAAGCATATTGTACTAGCTTATGTTTTATGTTAATGAAATTTCCTCAGTTTGATTTTGTATGTCTCTTAGAATATGTTCAACCGGTATAATGGCATATTGACAAATAAAGTTACAAATCAAACAAAGGGCTTACGCGTATTTTGATCATGATGATTAGGTTTTAAATTAAGGCTATAGTATGATTAATGGGGGTCCTGAGTCGCATAATGATTCAACGGCTGTATTTCTCTGCTATAGTACTTGTTTAAGGCTAAAATGAGTGTTAACTCCTGATCAGGCTTATCTAATACTCATAGTAAATGATTACTCGGCTAAGTGGGAGAATGTAAGATTAAATATATTATGTAACAATATTTAATCTATAGCCATTATAATCATTTACATAATATAGATCAAAATATATAATAACCTATTAAATAATTAGTTGGTAATTGTTGATGGACCATATTACCCTTATTAACTAATTAGGTTTCCTCCTGGGTGCTTATATAAGGAGAATTATGTGGAGGTTAAAGGGTTAGACAGTTACACATTAGACACAACCCATTAGCCATAACATCAATAATTTCGACCTCCTCTCCTAATTGAATCCCCTATTCGATTTCTAAGTCCCCATCATCAGTCAGCACCCTAAGGAGGAACCAGATCACGATGACAAGCATGTCGAACTCCATTACTGGATTCTCCACTGCACTATCTGCTGTAACAGGTATGTTTTACTGTTTTCCCTCATGATTAAACAGAACTGAACCAACATAACATCGCCACTAAAAAGAAACAAGTCTGAATTAATAAATAATCCATAGCAATTAAGTTAAAAAAAACACAACGTTATTAAGACTGAATATAAATTATTTGCAAACGCGGACTGGAATCTTGATCACGTCTTGAACCCTAAAACCAATCGGCTTTTTTTAATTCTCTTCTACTGTTCGTGCGTCCCCTACTGCCTTCTGTCGAATTATATAAATAGGACTTCCTCCACTGATGTTCTAAAAATAACAAAATTCCTCCTTTTTTTTTCTTTCGATCACCTTCACTTGCTGTTGTCTCAAAAAATTAGCAATTCCCATCAAGCTTGTTGTCGAGAATTATATTGTTGCAATATATATATGAAAGATTTCTTTAGGGTTTAGATTTATTTGTTTTTAAAAAAACAATGTGGCAGGCTTGACTTCTATCCACCCCAGAAATCCTTTTCTTTTTCCAAGTCACGTTGAAGTATTTTTTTTTGTTGACTTCTTTTTTTTTTTCTAATATTAATAATAATATCAATGCTCTAGCTTTCGTCTAATGGGTATCTTAGCAGCCCAAACTTCATGCGGTAATTTTAATTCAGTCGCTGACGCCCCACTCTGCCCAACTGCCTGGTTATTTCAATATGCACCAAGACCTGGCCCAACACAAAATAAAATAATATAACACTAAAACTAAATAAAAACTATACAGTAATTATACACTTTACACGGGGCAAATATGTGTATTTTACCACAAATCAAATATCCCCACACTTAAACATTTTTTGTCCGTGAAAGAGAACTTATGCCAACGGAATCAGAATCAGATAATATTCAGGTTCAAAAATCTAAATTACTTATTAAAATTAAAACTCGTGTTAATCGCGATTGCAAGTATATTTATCCACTTATACCCAAACCCGGTTCCAAACCCTTATCATGTAATTTAAGTTCAAGTTCGGTTAATTTACCTAGGGTCTCACACTAAAAATCGCAGTTTCATCTAATCCCGCCTCAAGCTTATAGAAAAAAGGAACAGTCACTGGACTATTTCCTAACGGTTTTATACCAAAATCAAAAGAATTTAACATCAAAATTATCCATCTTTTTTTTTTCTTTTTCTTTTGAGCTTTTAGACTATGCATACTTAACCCAGAGGCTGCCTTAACTAGAGTCACCATCCCCGAGAGCGACAATGTAGGCATCAGTATTTTGCATTTTTTTAAACAATCCCAGAGACATTCTAAGTCAGAGTTACCATCCCCAATGAAGATTACATAGGCCTTATTATTTATTCGGTCTAGCTCATTTATTGCATATTTTTTTTTCTATGATAAAATTTCTAACAATTTTAGTTTATAACAGCATTCCTTATACTATTTTTGCTGGTTTCGGTTTCCTACTTTTCCAATATGAGAACCCACTAGTAGACTAACAATTATGTATTTTTATATCAAAGGAACCTAGAAACCGGGCCAGGCTTACTCACACATCCCAAATTAGGCACAAACTTAACTTTTTATTCTCATATTATTATTATTTGAAACTCGAACATATCTGATTTTTCTATCATTTTCCGTTTTTATTTTGCAAACATCTAAAACAAGAGACATTTTCAATTTTTCAGATTTTTGTATTTTTCAGATTTTATTTTATGACTCAACGACTCAAAAACTAGACATTAAAGATAGTTTCCCATCCCCACACTTAAACTCTACATTGCCCTCAATGTAGGATGGAAACCGACTCAAAAACTAAAAATAAATAAGAACTAAATAGACAAAGGGCAAATTGGAAAGGACTTACCTGGTTTTATAATGCGTAAGCTTCCGAAATTCTAGTCCAATCTAGCTCGATCGTATAGCATTTTGGTCGCGATCGGCTTTGACTCTTACTGGCATACTTGGAAAATTCCTTGAAATTTGTTGTACAGCTCCGAAATCACCCGAATGGAGATTGAGTACGGGTGGTACATATTTAAACCTACATAAACAAAAAAATAAGCAAAACCAAAGCAGTACCGACTCGACAGATACTGACTCAAACCAACTAACTTAGACTCAATATACAAAAACTACGACTCTATACAAACTCTATGAAACCTCCCCACACTTGAATTTAATCAGGAGGTTTCTCCTTTATCCAACCCTGGTCCAACCCGTTCAATTCCACCCTTTTACCAGTTTTCAATAAGAAATCATTTGTTAAATTGAAAAACAATATAGAAAACTCAAATGGCTCAACCCATCATGTAACATCCCGAAATTTCAAAACTTTATACTAGAATTATAAAGTGTATAATAAACAAGAATAAACTAACTAGGATAAATAACCTAGTTAGTTAGGAGTCTTGTAGTAACACTTGAATGAGTTAAAAAGGCCAAGGATATAAACTAAATAAGAGTGGAGGGACTTAAGTTGTTAAAATTGAAACTTAAGATACTAATATTAGTGAAATAAAACAAACCAAACACCTCAAATGAGGGCTGGTCGATCAACAGAAGGCAGGGGGCGACACCCACACTTCCAAAACCTAAAAATCTACTAAACTCTCAAATTGAAGACCAAAATCCAGTAGAAATCGAAATCTAAACATGGAATCGTGATCACCTCGTCAAGGGGGTCATAAGGTATGCTGAATTAGGTCATTTTCATTTGATTCAAAGTTCATGCATGTGATCAAAATCGAATGTAGAGCTTGATTATGTGTTGTAAACATGAAATTGGAAGTAATGTAAGGTTTAGGGACAAACCCTAGATGATTTCTTGTCAAAATCTTGCATGTTAGTTGTAAGGATCGAAATCACCATAGTGGGTGATTAGTAAGTTAGTAGAACTTGATAAACACTAGGATTAAGACTCTTGTTCTAGTGAAAACTGAAATTTGTGGGATAATCTCTGAAATTGTTGATGTTAAAATATGCGTACATTGTCTAATTGAAGTTAATTTGAGTGATAAATTCAAGTTATGAACTTGGTTTAGATCATGTAGAAATCTGACCCGCAAGGTGTTTGATAAAACGCCTAAATGAGGGTTAAAATGTTAAAGATTTGCTAAAAAAACACAGATTCGCATATGTTATGAATGAATGCGTTAAAGCTTATGAAAGAGAGTTCTAATCTTGCTATGAATTGAACTCTTTAGGCAAGGAATCCGGAACGTCAAGTGGACACGCCGGAAGCGATACCCGCGGAAAAGGTGTGCTTTAAAGGTACGTGACTTTAGTGTCGTTGTATTATGTAATAATATTTGGTTTTAGTGTACAAACGATGTCGGATTGTAATTGATGCGTTGATGTATCGTTAAAGTGGCGAAGTTCACTAGATCATCAAACGGGTCAAAATAAACATTAGAAATTTGGTTTGGTATACTAACAAAGTGATGGTCATCACTAGATAGCCAAACGGGTCAAAATGTTGCTTGAAAACGAATCACATGAGTAGAGACTTAAAGGTCTCATATCTTGCTAGGTGATAGATGGTAATACACCAATAAATTGGTTATGAAATTTTTAGTTTACGAACCCGGTATATCGGGTCAAACAATAGAAGTTAATAGAAGGTGTTGTTTGAAACGGGATGCTTGAATTCCGAGAAAACAAGTGTTTAGTTCGGAGAAAACGCGAAGCCATGGTATGACGCGTATACTCCAAGGTCATAAACCCGGGAAGTTGGGTAATTATGTCTAATGTGTCATTAGGATGGAAATATGGAATCATGTATTTTGTTATTGGGTTGAAATCTTAAAATAACAAAATTGGGAGCCGAACGTCGGTATCTCGGTTTCCGTGATGTGTAATTTATATGGTTGGATCCGAAATCTTATTACAGACTCGTAGGAAAAAGAATCGACTAAATTGGACTAACGAGTAAAAAGTTATGAACTTTTAAAGTTGAAAAATAGTTAAGGGGAAATGATGCAGAACCCACCGTAACTTACGGTCTCACCGTAAGTTACGGTGGACATCAAAGTTGTACGGTATGAATTCCCTGCTTTACGGTAGGACCAGGGATATTCCAGGTTCACCGTAACTTACGGTGGTACCGTAAGTTACGGTGGAACTCAGGAAAATTATATTTTGTTTGTTGCTTTGCGTCGTTAAAATTCGTTTATACGTAATGTATTAATGTCAAAACTAATATTTTAGTGTTTGACCCTAGGTACGTATGAAGCCATTCCCGGATGATGATCAAGCACAATGTCAAGAACCGAACACGCATTTTGAAGCTTCCGCATTAATCTTAATCTTGTCAAGACATAATCATGTTGTAAACACTTTTGTTAATCACGTTTTAAATCTCTTTAACTAGTGGTTAGTTTACTAGCAAGGGTTAACTTTTAAACTTGTTATGGATTATCTTGGGATGTGTTTGGTACTATCTCAAGTGTGTATGGTTTAAACACGAAATATTTTTTGTAAACTCTGATTTTTATAAAGTCTCATGTAATTATTAGTTAAATTCCGTCAAATTGTTTAGGGTGTTACAAGTTGGTAATCAGAGCCCAAGGTTGTTAACAAGTGTTCGGTTCAAGCTTGATCAAACATCCGGTAAGAATTAATTGTTCTAAAGTAGAGTTACTAAGTATAAAAAGGGAAGTAATGAATGGAAATGCATGGGAAGAGCGTGTTAACACACTCAAACCCGGAAAGTGCATTAAATAAGAACGGTGAAAACAAGTCATGAACTTGAACAAACCGAAGTGAATAAATCATACGTCATAAATGAAATGTTAACGCTTAATGTAAACATTTCAGTTAAAGATGACGGATAAAGGCAATGATGATGCGGTGCCAAGAGTCACCGAGCAAACGAGAGAAGTGATTGCTGAAGAGGTAGGAAAAGCAATCGAAAACAGTTTGTCGGGTTTCATCGACAAAATCCAAACCACGGTATTATCAGTGGTGGAAGAAAGAATCAAGAAATTGGAGGATAATACCAATTTAGCAAAGGAAAAGTCAGGAGGACGAAAATCTTGTTCTTATAAAGAGTTCATGGCGTGTAAACCGCCCATTTACAATGGGGAGGTTGACCCGATCATATGTCAGCGATGGTTAAGCGATATGGATGGGGTGTTCGAAAGGACTCATTGTGATCCGGATGATTACGTAGCCTATGGCACGGGTCAGTTAAGGGGTCAAGCGAAAGACTGGTGGGATAACAAGAAAAAGGAAATTGGAAGCGAAGCGGCTAAGGCTATGACATGGGATGAGTTTAAGACGCCGTTTCTTAAACATCACAGTCCCAAGGCAGTTATTAACAAGATCAAGGAAGAATTCATGCAGCTTCGACACAAGGGTGAATCTATTGACAAAATCACGGGAATATTCATGGATAAGATGAAGTTTTGTGATGAATTGATAACGAATGAGGAGCAGAAAATATATTATTATTATAATATGTTGAGCGCCGAGTATAGGGAGTTTATGACTCCTTCAAAGTATGAGACTCTCACCGAAATTATAAACGTTGCTCGGGAACGGGAGATAGAGTTGAAGAAACAGATTGAAAGAGGTGAAAGAAGGGCTCAGATAGTCAATCCAAGCCCAACGAAAAAGGCGCGCACAACAGAATCCTCAAAGAAACAAGAAGGTAAAGGCGGGTCGTCAAACTGCAAGATATGCGGGAAAGGGCACAAAAGTGAGTGCCGGTTCAAGGACAAACCGTGTCCTATATGTGGGAAGACGGGACACACGGCTGCATTGTGCCCGGGAAAGGTGTCGGTGTGTTACAAATGCTACCAACCGGGTCACAAGAAATCTGAGTGCCCGGAGTTGGTTGGAAAGAAAGATGACAAGAATACACATACTGAGACACCAAGAGCAAAGGCGAGATCTTTCCAGTTGACAGCAATGGAGGCAAAAACAGAGCCCGATGTGGTCTCAGGTATATTTGCCATAAATTCAATTCCTGCACATGTGTTATTTGATACGGGTGCGAATAAATATTTTGTTTCATATGGATTTATTCGACATCCTTCTTTTGTATTAACAAAATTTCCTATGCCATTAGAGGTAGAGATAGGTGATAACAAAAGTTTTCTTGTATGTGATGTATGTCAAGATTGCAAAATAAGCGTTGATGATGAGGAATATTTGATAGACTTGATCCCTATGTCAATGGGAGAATTTCAAGTAGTGGTAGGGATGGATTGGTTATCCCGACATCATGCAAAGGTGATATGTTTCCGCAAGGAGATACAGTTGACATCTCTAAGTGGAAAGCAAGTCACCATTTATGGCGAAAAAGGGGGCAGTCCCATTATGTGCTCAATACTAAAGGCCCACAAACTTATGAGGCGCGGATGTAAAGCATTCATGATATACGCAAACGAACCTAATAAAGAGACGCCAAAGATGGAAGACGTACCAGTGGTACGTGAATATGTCGATGTATTTCCGGAAGATTTACCGGGAATACCGCCAGTACGGGAGGTAGAGTTCGGGATCGAATTGGTTCCGGGCGCAAAACCTGTGACCAAGGCGCCGTATCGACTCGCGCCATCAGAATTGCAAGAATTGATGTCACAAATCCAAGAATTGCTCGACAAGGGATTTATTCGGCCAAGCGTGTCACCATGGGGCGCACCGGTATTATTCGTGAGAAAGGACGGGAGCATGCGTATGTGCATTGATTACCGGGAGTTGAATAAACTCACGGTAAAGAATCGATATCCGCTTCCAAGAATTGATGACCTATTTGACCAATTACAAGGTGCAAGTTGGTTCTCAAAAATCGACCTCAGATCTGGGTATCATCAGTTGAAAGTCAAAGAGGAGGATGTACCGAAAACGGCTTTTCGTACACGGTACGGACATTACGAGTTCCTCGTGATGTCCTTTGGGTTAACTAATGCACCTGCGGCTTTCATGGATCTCATGAACCGGGTTTGCAAACCCATGCTAGACAAGTCAGTGATAGTGTTTATCGATGATATTTTGATATACTCCAAGAATGAAGCAGAACACGCAAGTCATTTGCGTGAAGTCTTGGAGACGCTCAGGAAAGAGAAATTGTATGCGAAATTCTCAAAATGTGCCTTCTGGTTACGAGAGGTGCAATTTCTTGGGCATATCATTAGTGCAAACGGAGTGTTAGTAGATCCGTCAAAGATAGAAGCTGTGTCAAGATGGACTCCACCAAAGAATCCTTCGGAAATCAGAAGTTTCTTAGGGCTTGCGGGTTATTATCGGAGATTCATACAAGATTTCTCCAAAATTGCTACGCCATTGACCAAACTAACCCGTAAGGATGAAAGGTTTATTTGGGCCGAGGATCAAGAAAGGGCGTTCCAAACGCTCAAGGAAAAATTGACCCATGCGCCGGTGTTGACATTACCGGACGGAACGGAGGATATGGTAGTTTACTCGGATGCATCGCAGTCGGGACTTGGCTGCGTTCTGATGCAGCGGGGCAAGGTTATAGCCTATGCCTCGAGACAGCTAAAGACTCATGAGAAGAGATATCCTACCCATGACCTCGAGTTGGCAGCAGTGGTGTTTGCCTTGAAGATATGGAGGCATTACTTGTACGGGGTGAAGTGCACTATCTTTACCGACCACTGACGTGTGCGTATATATACATAATATTTTGCAATGAATTACACACGATTGGGTTTTAAATTTATAAAAGTGATTATTACTTTTACATCAAAACACACACGAAAGAGGCAAGTGTACCCCGTCATATATGTAATAAAGTATCGGTAAGAACCAAGTATCGATCCAAGGAAATGGGCGGAGAACTAGTACTAGACCTTTTTCACTAAACTACCGGTAAAAACATAGGTTTGGTTGATTTAAACTAAACTAAAGTAACATAACCAAATACATAATAAAAACATAATAGGTAGTAGATAAAAAAGCCTTGCTAAATACACAACCACAGCATGTCAACTAAGTCAGTTTTGGCACTAGAAGCATCCGGTCAATTTTCCAATTTAAAACAATTAGTATCCCTTTCGGGAATCCTATCATGACAATCATTCGGAAAGTTAAAACGATAGACACACTTTAACCACCTAAAATTGTTCTTTAACGTGCAATTGATAAATGTCTATAAAAATCTCTTAAAAATAAGTTAGGCAGCCGTTAGGATTATTCTAACCTCACTTAAACAAGGAAAGCGACACCGATAAACACAATGCAACCACCGAGATAAGCATAAACTAGATTAAATCACAACCGAGTTCATTTTACAAATCTTGCACAATAATTCACTAAGATAGCAATTTTGGCCTAAACTACTAACTAAGCTAACAAATCATGGCAAGAATTCATAACGACACCATCTAACCCGTTTAGGTCCTTCCGTGACGGCAAGCTCTCTTGATTAATAATAATTACATTTTATTAAATCACTAACCATTTCTAGTATCATGATGCATACATTTAAACCAAGCTAAACTAGTTAACCAAGTTCAAAGTTTACTAATACAAGATTAATTAAGCTTCATTTTTCAACTATCTTAACTAACCAAGCACCAATCATCCAACACAATTACTTATAATCAAGAAATCAATATCAATAACAAGGTTGCAAACTAATCATCAAAGATAATCATAGAAAATACTTCAAATGTCATTACAAACAAAGTTTAACACACTAATGGTTATAATCTAGCAAGGGATTGTTGTGTTTTTGCCCAAAGGCTACAATAATACATAAATCATAATCTAAGTACTTGAAAGATTAACAAAAACTTGGAAAGATTAGAAAATCAAACCATAAACAAGTACTAGACTAAGGATCCGGGTAGTAATCGAGCTAATCGGGATAATGTGGCTTGAATCCGGGTGAAAGCTAATGCCTCCGGAGCCTGAAAATCGCCTGAGAGCTCTCCAAAAATCCAGAATGTCGAGCAGAAAGTTTCTGCTGAGTTTTTATACTTTTTTGCTGTTGCACGGTCGTTCCCCATATGGAACGACCGTTCACTTTATTGAATTATTGATGATGGGTCGCCATACTGCATACGTCACCGGATCGTTGACCAGATCTGAAGTTGCACGGTCGTTCTTCGGGATGGAACGACCGTTCAGTTCCGAGCTATACATGTTGCACGTCAGGTCGCACCGACCGTTCAGTTCCGAGATGATCTTCGATGTCGGAGATGCACGGTCGTGCATCAGGTGGAACGACCGTTCCACAGGCCCAGTTCTGAATCCTTAACAGAATGTCCGCAGATTTGTCGTTTTGTCCGGAAAGTCTTCGTTTTTGCTATCATCTTGTCTGAAATGCAGTTTTAGGCCTGTAAACACAAATGTAGATAAATAAGTATCCGAACAACGGTTTTACGGCCAAAAACGCATAAAATAGGGGTAAAATGGGGGACTAAAATATGTGTAAATTAGAGTGTATCAAATCTCCCCACACTTAAACCTTGCTTGTCCTCAAGCAAGCTAAACTAAAAAGCAATAAATGACATAAACAAACAAGAACGATAATTTACACACTATTTTATTGAAAACTAAAATATAAACGGTTAGCCGGTTTGTCGAAAGACAACATCAAAAGATTCAAACCCAACAAGCATATGCAATTTAAAAAGCGACAACCAAGAAGCCGAGACTAAACATTTAATTGACTCACATGTTAATCTTCACCCAACTCACAATGTTCACACACACTCGGTTTTATTTATGAATCATACATAAAATGTGTATGCGTAAACACTCAACGCCTAGTCAATGAAATGTGCAATATCATAAGCTTGTCATAAGATCTCGTCTCCACCAACTAACATGCAAATAAGTGTAAATCAAGAGGTCTTTACGGGTTGTAACGTTAGGCTTGGGCGAAGGGTATGGAAGTGGACATTTAAAATGGCGAAAATGGTTAAAACTCGGTAGTAGCGTTTAACTAGCAATAAACAATACAACTTTACATAAAAACGCCTTAAAAAGGCGACTAAAGCGCACTCGAGCTAATCAACAAGATTTTTAACATTTAAGCATTCAAAATTGCTCGCTTTCTATTAACTTCACCCTATTTTAGGGTGTTTTTTTTTTTTTTTTTTTTTGCAACTATACAATGAAATATAAATACCAACAAGCTAGTTAAACTATTATTTTAACCGAGTTTCAACACTAAAAAGGTTTAAAAACATAAAAAGGCTAAATTTGGTTAAGTAGGCGATAATGTGGGTAAACAAAGGTGAACGGGAAGGCTCGACATGGTTAATCCTAAAGGGTAATATAAGGTGAACGGGAAGCACAACACAAAGAACAAGGTACACAACAAAGGGGTAATCTAAGTGCCTCTATCACGTTTACACAAATCCGCACGTTCATGGTCTTAACAAGCATACTAGTGACAAGTTCTAAATTGCACAAAACATCCGGCTCACTCCTATATCCGAAATGAACAAATATATAATCATCTAAGCTCAAATATGCTCACGTAACGGAAAGAATGGGTAAAAGTGTGAAAACTATCATGTAAGTCTTTCTTTGTTTGTCACGCTTTCCGGTTTCCTTTTTCCAAAAATATTTTGCTTGTCGAGTTTTTTATCAAGTCCGATGCTTTCTAAAACATAACCAACCGGTTTATTTACCAACATATATACAAAACACAAGTATTATTTTTTTTTTAAATGATTTTTCTGATTTTCTGTTTTTTTTTTTTTTTTTTTTTTTTTTTTTTTTTTTTTTACATAATAAACGAGGACAAACAAAGCTATTGTTAACAAAGTTAACCCCCTCCCCACACTTGAACTTCGCATTGTCCCCAATGCGAGACCCGAAATATAGAGAAAGGGATAAAAATACTCCCCTCAAGATGATGTTGGTGCCACGAGACTTCCGAAGCTCTAACTGGTACGTGCTCCGGTCCAAGATCCGATAGACAAAATCTGCAAGTATGTCGTGTACACCCAAAATATAACAGAAAAAGAAAAACCAAACAACCATAATGTACATAAATGCTAATATCCAAACAAAACAGAAAGGAAATTGTTTCAAAATACATATCCGGGGTGTTTTAAATACTAAGTCAAAAATAAACACCCAAATAAAAAACAAAGTACTGAAACATAAACACCACCAAGTGCTACCACTACCGCAAACTACTCATCAGCATCGTCATCATGCCTCGTGCCAGATGGGCCCTGATCGCCATAGCCAGGGGGGTTCCACGGTGGGAACTCCGGCGGGTGCTGAAAATAGTTGGGGTATGCGTGATGCATCTCCCCGAACAAATAAGAAAAACCCGCGGACACCCCCTGGTATAGAGTATCCTGGCGCTGCTCTAGTCGGTCATGTGCGGCCCGAAGCTCTGCCTGACTGGCCCTAATCTCGTCCTGGCTGGATCTGATCTGGTCAAAGTATGTACCATGCTGCTCCTGTGTGACACGCATGTCCTGGAACTGCTGGTAAAAAGTAGGCCAATCCTCATGCTGCTGAAATGCATGATGCTGCGGCGAGTGTGGTGGTGTCGGTGGCTGTGGCTCGTGCTGCTCTCCCATCTCTTCGTCTTCATCCTCATGTACCTCCTCAGCTGGAGGTAACGGGTCCCATATCTCTCCATTCAGACCCCTCAACCTATCTCTCCCAGGTAACTCAGCAATAACCCCCATAAACTTCAAAGACCGGATGTCAACATGCACCCCCTCAGTGACCAAAGTGAAACCACTAAGCACCCCCGGCGTCATTAGTCGCTCATTGTACGCGATCTCGGTCACGTACTGTCCGCCGTGGATCTCACTATTGTGGGTCCGCCCTGAACACTTAACAAAGTATTCAGCCATTCGCGCGGCGAGGTTGATCGGTGCTTTGTCAACCAACGCATAAAGAAAGAGCAAATCTGGTGTTGGACAGTTACCTTGACTGTCCATGCGTCCGCAAATAGAATGACTGAAAACATGGTGCATCACTCGCACCAGAGGGTCTCGAAGGCGCGAAGCCTTTGACATCCGTGGGTTGTATGGTCCCCCAATAGCGTTACGTGCCCAGAATGCCTCTCGCTCTGCATCATTGGGGAAATTGTACCGATCATTGAAGACATCGGGATCATCCATGTCCTCCCGCGTATAAATCCCAAGCCTCCTTCCTAGCCGACCCACCGACCATGTGTGCCATCGCCCACACAACCTGAAGGTGACCCGATTCCTGTAACGGAAATCAGGTTCTGTATGTAAAACCGGCTTTTCATACTTATACGAGGCGAAGAATTCAATAGTCAACTCTTGGTACACGGGTCGGTTGCAACCGACCAGGTTTGCTAGCGCGGGAGTCATCATTTCATCAAGGCGATCATACTGGTTGAGGTCACGCATAACCTCCCAGTCCAACCAACGGGGTTCTCCAAACTGATCCCGCCTCGCCCACAAGGCATTCCGCTTCGGGATGCATAACGCTTCCTTCTCGATGTTGGGGTTAAATTGTAGGAAAGGGTGATCCATCTGCAATGGGGAATGTTGTTAGGAAGACAGAAACAGGAGAAAATTGAGTTGAAAACAAGCGAGCAGCCAATTATGAAGCTACTGTCCAAACTGTGCTGGGCATATGGCACGGTCGTTCTCCGGGTCGCACGGTCGTGCGTCACCGAGAACTAACAGGCCAGACCAGACGATATCGTGAATAGCCGGCGACGCACGGTCGTTCCACCCGAGGAACGACCGTGCACTTCCGAGTCTGCAGACTTCGACCCCTGATCTTAGAACAATCAGATTTTTCAAAATTTTAACAAGTATTGGCTCAACAGGGGTCTGCAATTCAGCCGGGTGTTCACGATACTTCGATTTAACAAGGGTTAGGGTTTCGATTTGTTTATGAAGAGAACCCCAAAAATTCCTTGAAAAATCGGAAGAAAATTACACTAGAAAGGAAATAAAACAAGAAATCTAACACTAGAGACGTACCGTGCGAAGTTGGGTGTTTGATCGTGCGAAAAATCGTGCGAAACGGTGAAAAATCGCCTTGGAACGAGCTGCAGCTGCTAGGGTTCGCGAATGATCGTTTTAGCAGCAGATAATGGTATATATAGTGTGCAAAATGACCAAATTGCCCTCAGCCTGTCGCACGGTCGTTCCCCGGAATGGAACGGTCGTGCGTTACCGAGGTCGTTCAAACCCAGCAGCGTGTTCTCGGAGATGCACGGTGGGTGCGATCTGCCGTTCCGGCTTGCTCGGCATTGCACGGTCGTTCCATAGGTGGAACGGTCGTGCATCAGGTGCAGATGCAGATTTTCTGCAGAAGCTATTTCCAGCACCCGTTTAGGCCGTTTTTCGCCGTTTTTTCGACACACCAACTGTTCTAACTATATAACAATACAGAACCTTCGCCCGGCACGTACGGAAACTAAACAAACAAACGAAAACTACCTAACTAACCTAAATTACGCTAAAACTACAAAAAACAAATAAAAGGACAGTTTTGCCCTTATAGCGCCAAAGACGCTCCTGCTGCATTTTTGTCGGCGAGTCAGCAGCGTAGACACATGCTAAATTTTTGTCGGCGAGTCGATAGCAAGACTCATGCTAAATTTTTGTCGGCGAGTCGATAGCAAGACTCATGCTAAATTTTTGTCGGCGAGTCGATAGCAAGACTCATGTCCCCACACTTTACGTGTGCGGGCCATTACCACGCCCCTTCGGGTTCTGCTCCGTGTTGCCCGGAAGACCACCCGGGGGTCTCTCCGACAACATTTTTGCCAACTGGCCCACTTGATTCTCGACATTCTGAATGGAAGCCTTTTGACTCCGCATTTCTCCCTCATTGACCAAGAACCGCTCCTCATGCTGCTGATATCGCTTTTCAGCCATTTGATTAGCACTATTGGAGTTGTTCAGCAGTTGTGCCATCATTTCCTCCAACTTTACATTGCTTTGAGAGGCGTGCGGCTGTGAACTGCTTCCTGAGCCTTGATTATGATATTGAGGCTGAAAGGATTGACCATGAGAATGTTGTGGCGCGGGAGCATGTTGAGCAAAACCGGGCGCGTTCTGGTTCCCAGAACCAGATTTCCACCCAAAGTTTGGGTGATTCCTCCACCCTGGATTGTACGTGTTGCTGTAGGGGTTATTTTGGGGCCTGTTTTGATTGCCCATGTAGTTCACCTCTTCGTGACCGGTAAACATAACACCCTGCTCACACGCACCTGGCACATGTGACACTCCACACTGGTCACATCCAGGGCCAACTTGCGCGGCTGATTGGGATTTCTCGAATTTCGTTGCCAGAGCTGAGATTTGAGCAGTAATGGCTGTGTAATCATCCACAGCGTGAGCTCCTGCGCGAGATGATGATGATGTAGCCCGACCTCTATCGCCTTCCCGGCGCGAGCTGGATTTCAACGCAGCTTTCTCTATTATATCGCATGCTTCCGCCGGTGTCTTCGTTCCCAGATCGCCTCCTGCGTTAACATCTAATCGCTCCTGCGTGTTGTAGCTGAGCCCCTGATAGAAAGTCAAAACCAGCTGTCTCTTGGAATAGCCGTGATGTGGCACATCAATCAATAAATCCTTGAATCTCTCCCAAGCTGCATGCAACGATTCGCCCTCGTCCTGGCGAAATGAAGTAATCCGGTTTCGTAGCTTGTTCGTTTTCTCAGGTGGAAAGTATTTATGCATAAACTGCTCTGCCAACTGATTCCAGGTCCTAATGGACCCGGCTGGAAGTGACATAAGCCAAGCTCTGGCTTTATCACGCAATGAAAACGGAAACAACCTCAACCGAATTGCGTCCTCCGAAACATCCCTAATCTTGAATGTGGAGCAAACATGAAGAAAAGCCGCAATGTGTCTCCCGGGATCCTCGTGCTCTCGCCCGTCGAATTGCACTGAATTCTGCACCATGTTAATAATACTAGATTTAATTTCAAATGAAGGTGCATCAATAGTGGGTCTAATAATACTGGGCTCCAAGCCTTCTCGTCCGGGCTGATTAGTCTCATTCATAGGTTGATTATCGTCTGCCATGATTTCGTCCCCCGAGTTTTCGCTTTCAGAAAGTATCACCGGGTCGTCAATCGCGTTTGCAATCCGTTGTGCAATGACACGTGCCCTTTCTCGAAGCCTCCTACTCCTCCTAAGATTATGCGCGGGTTCGTCAACCGGCTCAGCAATATTAGGCGCGGGAGTTGAGGACATTAACCTGCAAACGAAAATTTCACACAATGAATATTTTATTACTATATAATAATTCTGCCCTTTTTTTTTTTTTTTTTTTTCAGCTGAATAGAAGCAGAAAATTATTATAAAAGGGCTGAAAATTTTATAAAAAATCCGAAAAATAGCCCAAAATTTTATAAAAATTCAACAAAATAAATAAACGAATCGACTAATACAAAAATGGCTTTAGGGTGCCGAAAACCCAAAGAATAAGCGAATAAATGAACCCGGATCAAATAAACAAATGAAACAAAAAAATAACGCAAAAATGAATAAATCGAATAAAACAAGAAATATTAACAAATGAATAAACAAATAAATAATCAAGAAATTATACACAAATATTAACAAGTATATACACCGATAACCAAATGACTCGGGTCGTTCCTAAAACTCGCCATTTCCCCGGCAACGGCGCCAAAAACTTGACGTGTGCGTATATATACATAATATTTTGCAATGAATTACACACGATTGGGTTTTAAATTTATAAAAGTGATTATTACTTTTACATCAAAACACACACGAAAGAGGCAAGTGTACCCCGTCATATATGTAATAAAGTATCGGTAAGAACCAAGTATCGATCCAAGGAAATGGGCGGAGAACTAGTACTAGACCTTTTTCACTAAACTACCGGTAAAAACATAGGTTTGGTTGATTTAAACTAAACTAAAGTAACATAACCAAATACATAATAAAAACATAATAGGTAGTAGATAAAAAAGCCTTGCTAAATACACAACCACAGCATGTCAACTAAGTCAGTTTTGGCACTAGAAGCATCCGGTCAATTTTCCAATTTAAAACAATTAGTATCCCTTTCGGGAATCCTATCATGACAATCATTCGGAAAGTTAAAACGATAGACACACTTTAACCACCTAAAATTGTTCTTTAACGTGCAATTGATAAATGTCTATAAAAATCTCTTAAAAATAAGTTAGGCAGCCGTTAGGATTATTCTAACCTCACTTAAACAAGGAAAGCGACACCGATAAACACAATGCAACCACCGAGATAAGCATAAACTAGATTAAATCACAACCGAGTTCATTTTACAAATCTTGCACAATAATTCACTAAGATAGCAATTTTGGCCTAAACTACTAACTAAGCTAACAAATCATGGCAAGAATTCATAACGACACCATCTAACCCGTTTAGGTCCTTCCGTGACGGCAAGCTCTCTTGATTAATAATAATTACATTTTATTAAATCACTAACCATTTCTAGTATCATGATGCATACATTTAAACCAAGCTAAACTAGTTAACCAAGTTCAAAGTTTACTAATACAAGATTAATTAAGCTTCATTTTTCAACTATCTTAACTAACCAAGCACCAATCATCCAACACAATTACTTATAATCAAGAAATCAATATCAATAACAAGGTTGCAAACTAATCATCAAAGATAATCATAGAAAATACTTCAAATGTCATTACAAACAAAGTTTAACACACTAATGGTTATAATCTAGCAAGGGATTGTTGTGTTTTTGCCCAAAGGCTACAATAATACATAAATCATAATCTAAGTACTTGAAAGATTAACAAAAACTTGGAAAGATTAGAAAATCAAACCATAAACAAGTACTAGACTAAGGATCCGGGTAGTAATCGAGCTAATCGGGATAATGTGGCTTGAATCCGGGTGAAAGCTAATGCCTCCGGAGCCTGAAAATCGCCTGAGAGCTCTCCAAAAATCCAGAATGTCGAGCAGAAAGTTTCTGGTGAGTTTTTATACTTTTTTTGCTGTTGCACGGTCGTTCCCCATATGGAACGACCGTTCACTTTATTGAATTATTGATGATGGGTCGCCATACTGCATACGTCACCGGATCGTTGACCAGATCTGAAGTTGCACGGTCGTTCTTCGGGATGGAACGACCGTTCAGTTCCGAGCTATACATGTTGCACGTCAGGTCGCACCGACCGTTCAGTTCCGAGATGATCTTCGATGTCGGAGATGCACGGTCGTGCATCAGGTGGAACGACCGTTCCATAGGCCCAGTTCTGAATCCTTAACAGAATGTCCGCAGATTTGTCGTTTTGTCCGGAAAGTCTTCGTTTTTGCTATCATCTTGTCTGAAATGCAGTTTTAGGCCTGTAAACACAAATGTAGATAAATAAGTATCCGAACGACGGTTTTACGGCCAAAAACGCATAAAATAGGGGTAAAATGGGGGACTAAAATATGTGTAAATTAGAGTGTATCAACCACAAAAGCTTAAAGTATTTCTTCGATCAGAAGGAATTAAATATGAGGCAGAGGCGGTGGTTAGAAACTGTCAAAGACTTTGATTGTGAAATACATTACCACCCCGGGAAGGCTAACGTAGTGGCAGACGCGTTGAGCCGAAAGACGGATTATATGCCTATTCGAGTAAGATCGATGCAATTAATTGTGATATCGGGTTTGCTTGAACAAATCCGAAAATCTCAAATTGAAGCAATCAAGGAAGAAAATGTGAAGAAGGAAAGGATAGTTGGGCAACTAGAAGACCTGGAGGATGGTAATCAAGGATTGAAAACTCGATTTGGGAGAATTTGGGTTCCAAATACGTGTGGGGCCAAGGCGCGTCTTCTTGACAAGGCCCATAAATCTCATTATTCAATTCATCCGGGGGCGACAAAAATGTATAATGACGTAAAACAAAACTATTGGTGGCCCGGAATGAAAAGAGATATTGTGAAGTATGTGGAAAAGTGTCTGACTTGTTTACAAGTCAAAGCAGAGCACCAAAAGCCATATGGTAGGTTGCAACCGCTGGATATCCCAGTTTGGAAATGGGAACAAATCACGATGGATTTGTTAACCAAATTGCCCAAAACCAATCGTGGATTTGATGCTATATGGGTAGTCGTAGATCGATTGACAAAAAGTGCTCACTTCATTCCGATTCGTGAGACTTATACATCCGAGAAGATGTCGGAAGTGTACACCAATGAGATCATAGCACGTCACGGAGTGCCAATATCCATTGTGTCAGACAGAGATACTCGGTTTACCTCTAAATTCTGGCGCGAATTTCAAGAGCAAATGGGAACTAAACTGTACATTAGCACTCCTTATCATCCGCAAACGGATGGGCAAAGTGAGAGAACGATACAAACGTTGGAAGATATGTTGCGGGCTTGCATCATCGACTTCGGGGGCAGTTGGGATGTCCATCTACCCTTGGTCGAATTTTCATATAACAATAGCTATCAGTCGAGCATTAAAATGGCCCCGTATGAAATGTTATATGGTAGAAAGTGTCAAACCCCGGTGTGTTGGGGAGAAGTGGGACCACGAGGATTAGCGCATACTGATATAATCCGAACTACGAATGAGAAGATTGATGTGGTTCGAGCTCACCTAAAAGCAGCTCAGGACCGACAAAAGTCGTATGCGGATAAGCGAAATAGACCTATTGAATTTCAAGTTGGCGATAAAGTAATGCTAAAAGTATCGCCATGGAAGGGAATTATACGATTCAGAAAAAGAGGAAAGTTGAGTCCGAGGTTCATTGGGCCATTCAGGATCATTGAACGGGTTGGTAAGGTAGCATATCGCCTTGAACTACCCGAGGAGTTGAGTGGAATTCATAACACCTTCCATGTGTCACATCTTCGAAAATGCTTAGCAGAAGAAACTGCCCGTATCAGCTATGATGACATTGAGGTGGAAAACAGCCTCAACTATGCAGTGAGACCAATTGCAATCTTAGATCAAAAAGAGAAGAGTCTGAGGAACAAAGTAATTAACCAAGTGAAGGTTAAATGGGAGCACAGGAAGGGTGCGGATACCACGTGGGAATCCGAAGAAGAGATGCAACGGCTCTACCCTAAACTATTTGGTACGTATTACGGTTTCGAGGACGAAACCCTTTTTAAGGGGGGTGGACTTGTAACATCCCGAAATTTCAAAACTTTATACTAGAATTATAAAGTGTATTATAAACAAGAATAAACTAACTAGGATAAATAACCTAGTTAGTTAGGAGTCTTGTAGTAACACTTGAATGAGTTAAAAAGGCCAAGGATATAAACTAAATAAGAGTGGAGGGACTTAAGTTGTTAAAATTGAAACTTAAGATACTAATATTAGTGAAATAAAACAAACCAAACACCTCAAATGAGGGCTGGTCGATCAACAGAAGGCAGGGGGCGACACCCACACTTCCAAAACCTAAAAATCTACTAAACTCTCAAATTGAAGACCAAAATCCAGTAGAAATCGAAATCTAAACATGGAATCGTGATCACCTCGTCAAGGGGATCATAAGGTATGCTGAATTAGGTCATTTTCATTTGATTCAAAGTTCATGCATGTGATCAAAATCGAATGTAGAGCTTGATTATGTGTTGTAAACATGAAATTGGAAGTAATGTAAGGTTTAGGGACAAACCCTAGATGATTTCTTGTCAAAATCTTGCATGTTAGTTGTAAGGATCGAAATCACCATAGTGGGTGATTAGTAAGTTAGTAGAACTTGATAAACACTAGGATTAAGACTCTTGTTCTAGTGAAAACTGAAATTTGTGGGATAATCTCTGAAATTGTTGATGTTAAAATATGCGTACATTGTCTAATTGAAGTTAATTTGAGTGATAAATTCAAGTTATGAACTTGGTTTAGATCATGTAGAAATCTGACCCGCAAGGTGTTTGATAAAACGCCTAAATGAGGGTTAAAATGTTAAAGATTTGCTAAAAAAACGCAGATTCGCATATGTTATGAATGAATGCGTTAAAGCTTATGAAAGAGAGTTCTAATCTTGCTATGAATTGAACTCTTTAGGCAAGGAATCCGGAACGTCAAGTGGACACGCCGGAAGCGATACCCGCGGAAAAGGTGTGCTTTAAAGGTACGTGACTTTAGTCTCCTTGTATTATGTAATAATATTTGGTTTTAGTGTACAAACGATGTCGGATTGTAATTGATGCGTTGATGTATCGTTAAAGTGGCGAAGTTCACTAGATCATCAAACGGGTCATAATAAACATTAGAAATTTGGTTTGGTATGCTAACAAAGTGATGGTCATCACTAGATAGCCAAATGGGTCAAAATGTTGCTTGAAAACGAATCACATGAGTAGAGACTTAATGGTCTCATATCATGCTAGGTGATAGATGGTAATAGACCAATAAATTGGTTATGAAATTTTTAGTTTACGAACCCGGTATATCGGGTCAAACAATAGAAGTTAATAGAAGGTGTCGTTTGAAACGGGATGCTTGAATTCCGAGAAAACAAGTGTTTAGTTCAGAGAAAACGCGAAGCCATGGTATGGCGCGTATACTCCAAGGTCATAAACCCGGGAAGTTGGGTAATTATGTCTAATGTGTCATTAGGATGGAAATATGGAATCATGTATTTTGTTATTGGGTTGAAATCTTAAAATAACGAAATTGGGAGCCGAACGTCGGTATCTCGGTTTCCGTGATGTGTAATTTATATGGTTGGATCCGAAATCTTATTACAGACTCGTAGGAAAAAGAATCGACTAAATCGGACTAACGAGTAAAAAGTTATGAACTTTTAAAGTTGAAAAATTGTTAAGGGGAAATGATGCAGAACCCACCGTAACTTACGGTCTCACCGTAAGTTACGGTGGACATCAGAGTTGTACGGTATGAATTTCCTACTTTACGGTAGGACCAGGGATATTCCAGGTTCACCGTAACTTACGGTGGTACCGTAAGTTACGGTGGAACTCAGGAAAATTATATTTTGTTTGTTGCTTTGCGTCGTTAAAATTCGTTTATACGTAATGTATTAATGTCAAAACTAATATTTTAGTGTTTGAACCTAGGTACGTATGAAGCCATTCCCGGATGATGATCAAGCACAATGTCAAGAACCGAACACGCATTTTGAAGCTTCCGCATTAATCTTAATCTTGTCTAGACATAATCATGTTGTAAACACTTTTGTTAATCACGTTTTAAATCTCTTAAACTAGTGGTTAGTTTACTAGCAAGGGTTAACTTTTAAACTTGTTATGGATTATCTTGGGATGTGTTTGGTACTATCTCAAGTGTGTATGGTTTAAACACGAAATATTTTTTGTAAACTCTGATTTTTATAAAGTCTCATGTAATTATTAGTTAAATTCCGTCAAATTGTTTAGGGTGTTACACATCAATATTTAAACTTACCTGGACCAAACTTGATTCGTGCTATGTAATGACGAAGATGGTTATCTCTGCACTTCAGTTTCTCCCTTTGCTTCTGTTTACACCATCTCTGAATCCTTGAACTATGTCGATCCAAGCATTTTTGTGCCTTCTCAAGTGATTTTAAATATGATGGTGATCCAATATCTAAATCTTTCATGAGCAAGCTGTCACCCCTCAACCACTTTCTCTTCTTCTACGTTTGGTGTGTGTTTGAGCTCCATGGTCGGTTCCTTTTCAAGTAATGTCTCTAAATAGGCGAGACACCAACCGGGTCAAAGTCTTCATCTTCAAGAGTTGGCAAACCTACCAACTCATCACCAAACTCCTCTTCCCAAGATGGTACATAATCTTTCTTCTCAACCTCCATCTTATCAAGTGGCTCTTCTTCTACTTCTTCACTCCAGGCTGCGGTGTAGTCGGGCACCTCCAACTCTGCCTCTTCTACTACCCCCTCATCATCATCACTCCAAAATCCATCATCAATATCCCATGGCGTGGGACACCAACAGCTGGAATTAACGACTTGTTGAACCGGTGGTGGGACTTCAACGTCCATTATTGTCTCTGGTTCATGAGTGTGATCCTCATCTTCTTCATACACAGGCTTAAAATGTGAAACCTGCATGACATCATCCTCACAAAACAAGGGTAAATCTGATTCATAAGAATTATAATAATTAAAAGTAGAATCAAAATATTTACCTGGCAGTGGGATCTCAATGCACATTTCTCCCCCCGGATTTGGAATTGTATAATCCATCTCACCATCGGCCGTTTGATATCCTAAATAATTTCCATTCATATCATACGTGTAACGGCCTTGGCTCTTCAAGCTCTTTTAACTTAAACTATCAATTGCGGCTTGAATCCCCCTATCTTTTTCTTCCTTAGCAGCCTTAACCCAGTCACGGAAGTCCTCTGTTATTCGTTCAGGTTACCCATTCCAAGGCTGATATGACTGTGGCTGCACATAAAGGTTAGCATCGAAGTCCGTGGAACACCCCGAATTATTTGGACAATATTTGGTGTAATGTGGCCCTCCAAAGATAAAACACATGATAAAATATATATATATATATATATATATATATATATATATAATGAACTAATAAAAATATATTTACAAACACGACTAGACACACTACAACTAGACACAAACCCTAAGACTCAAACTACAAATAAGACCAATTAAACAAATAAGATCAGTCAAAGCTAATAACGCAATTGCCTAAGTGTCCCCGGCAACGGCGCCAAAAAAAATTGATGTGCTGAATGCGGTCTATAAAAACTAAACCTAATCTAGACACCCTAGTTTTAAATTTATAAAGTAAGACTCTCTAAATAATAGACCACTGACAGACAAGTGTACCTATCGTACGTTGTAACGCCTAATGAAGTTCGAGTATCGATCCCACAAGACACTAGCGAAGCTAACTAGACTCTGACTAAATTAATTACTTAATTGGTTTAATGGTGTTTTTGGGATTTTTCTAATTCTACTAAAGCGAGTAAACAAGAGAACAGAACAAGCAAGCAAGATGGTGAAGTGACGGGAAGCAGACAATGATGAGAAAGAACTACCCAGGTTTCGAATCCCTATGACCAACCCATGACCTCTAGTCCTGACCAATGGCTAAAGCTCCGAATATACCCAGAAAACCTCTCGCTAAGGATGATCAACCAAAATAGAAGATGGAACAGAGTGATGAAGTGCTAAATTGGAAATGACTCTAGCTATCGACACCGAATCCCACGACTGTCAGATTAAAAACAACTATGGTTCTAAAATCCTCCGGTCATGAAGCTAAACCTGTAAATAACTGAAAACCTAGGAAACCCTAAACGTGAATAAGTAGTCGGATCTGAGCTATCGGCCACCCAAACTACCAAACAACGCCTAGCTAATAACCTAGTAATCCTGACTCGTCGCTAGAGTTGCCAGAAAAAGGATGCACACGATACTCAGTTGATTTTAATTAATTTAGTTAAACTTGAATTATCTCTAATTTCAAGCTCTAGACCGAAAACTTAATAAATTAACGAACCTAGAATGATCAAAATAGTTCCAGACCAGACTAACAAGATCACCTAACCAAACAACCAATCACAACCAAGTCAAGCATATAAATTCATAAACAATCACAAAAAAGGAATATGTAAATCATCTCAATTTAATCATTAGTCAAAACCGAATAGTTAAAACATTAAATCATAGTTCATCTAGGCCTAGGTAACATGAAAATTAGCCAAGAAACATCGCCACTAAAAAGAAACATGTTTGAATTAATAAATAATCCATAGCAATTAAGTTAAAAAAACACAAAGTTATTAAGACTGAATATAAACTATTTGCAAACCCGGACTGAAATCTTGATCACGGCTTGAACTCTCAAACCAATCGGCTTTTTTTTAATTCTCTTCTACTGTACGTGCGTCCCCTACTGCCTTATGTCAAAATATATAAATAGGACTTCCTCCATTGATGTTCGAAAAATAATAAGAGTCCTTTTTTTTTCTTTCGATCATCTCCACTTGCTATTGCCTCAAAAAATTAGCAATTCCCTTCAAGCTTGTTGTCGAGAATTATATCTATTATATATAATAAATGAAAGTTATTTGGGCCACGTGTCAGAAGATGAGGGCTACCTTTTTCCCTTTTCCCGCCCAACAGTACCACTCCCCTCTTTTATCTATCTCATCTCTCATTTAGGGCTTCCCCACTTTCTCTCTCACTCTGCTCTATTCCGATCTTAATAGATGTTCAGATCAACGCTCCGAATCAAGGTTAGATTATCAATAACTTCCATTAAGCATTTTATCATTCTATAAGTGTCAATCTTTGTTTTCATTGTTCACTCATTCGATCTTCATGCGTCTTTACCTAGGGTTGTGCTTCAGCTAGGGTTCCGCTGGGAACTTGATGACGGAGATGATCGGAGGTTGTTGGCTTTGCGGCCTGCAGTTCTCTTGGTTAATTTTTTGTCAGGTTTGTTGTTCAATTTTGATGTTCACTTATCTAATTTTCATTTATTTTTAGACTTCTATATGATTTTGAGGTCGATTGAATGGTTATGCTGTAATGGATTTGAGGTTTAGGGTTAGTTATAAATATATTTTTTCATTTTTTCCATCTTGAGTTTCAGGTTAGGGTTTGTTTTATTTTTGGGCTTCTATATGATTTTGAGGTAGATTGATTGGTGACTTGCTATTGTTGTTTGTTAATTAGGCTGCTGACATCACCGACCGACTCCAACAACATCGAAAGGTTGTAGGACTATGACGACCAACTCAGAGATTCGAATGACAAATATCAAGTGTTTGGTTTCATTTTTTCTATGTTTTACTTATTTTCATATTATGAAATTTGTGAAATAAGGTGAAAATGGCCACTCTAATTACCTGAAGATTGCGTATGATATCCTTTTAATTTTAATCGCCCAACAAGTTTTTTGGTTTGTTTCTTTGTTCTTTGATTATTTGTTAGATGTACAGATTCTACAGAATGTAGTTAGGAGCAGCACATAAATCTCACCAGTTATGGTTTCGGCAAGTATCGGTAAATTGTTGATCCTTTTGTTAAGAGCCGCACATAAATCATGTAATTGTTATTCTTTTGCTAATTGTTAATACACTTTGTAATCAGTTCTTCTTCTTCTTCTTCGTTATTTCTTGAGCTTTGTTACATCGTTTCCAGATTGAAGTTTCTTCAAATCGTCATCTTCTCCAATGCTTCCATCGATTCTTCTCTCGCTAAATCTGGTAGCAATCCGTGACCTAATTTCTTTCATGATTCTATGAAATTTGTTTGATATGTTAGTAGCTTTTGATTTTGTCTTTGATTTGTAATTGTTTATTCGGATGCTTGCTTTGGTTTACCATGTGATTATCAGTAGATTAATTTCGATATGTTTGTAGTTTTTCTTTTTCACATTCTATTTTGTTGGTTTATTCACCCATGTTTCAGTCATAGATCTCTATAATCCATATTTATGGTTTCAAATCTGTTTCCTGAATTATTTACAGTTGTAGCACAACAAATATTTGTTATTTGTATTGAGTTGGTATATTGGGATTAAATACTAAACTGGTGGAATTACAGCAAGTCCAGGTCATGCTTCAAGCTGTCTCGATCTCTTTGGAGGCGGATAGGTGGCTTTGGGAGGTCTGAAAAACCGAATTGATAAATTTAGGGAAAATGGGGTTGAAAGATGATAACCCAACAGTTGAGGATCTTATTCTACTGCTTCGATAAATTCAGGGGTATTCTCAAATAATGCTTCCTAGATGTTTGAAGACCGACAAATGTTCAAAGAAGCAGCGCTGTGGACATTTGTAGGTCTTTATCGGTCTTCAAACATCTAGGAACCATTATTTGAGAATACCCCTGAATTTATCGGAGCTGTAGAATGAGATCCTCCACTGTTGGGTTATCATCTTTCAAACCCATTTTCCCCAAATTTATCGATTCTGTTTTTCAACAGGGATGTAATGCAATGATTCCTCTCAATTGAATATACGGACACTTACTTCCTCTCAAAGGGTTATTGTCACACCCCAACCGATGGCGGAATCACCGGGGCGCGGCACTAGGCGAATCAGATTGCTCAAGAGAATCCATAACAACTATATTGCGATAATATTTAATACATTCGTTATCCCATACTAACAAATAATACAATCACATAAGTTATCACAGATTTCTTGTCCTCTCGAACAATACAAATCCGACAACCTAGATTTTAGTTGAGTTTCTAGACTCCCTAGCTTGATTTGATATTGCCTGCGATCTAACCTGCAACATACGTTAAAATATTTGTCAATACAAAAGTATTGGCGAGTATACAGGTTTGATAAGTATAGCATAATAGATAAAAAGTGCTGCGAATTTCCACATGCATAAACGTAATACACGACATATATACTCACAAAACTGATACTACCAACTAAGTCCTCGATGCTCGAATGTACGATGGCATAACTAGACCCCGTCGGGCGCAATAGTACTATACTAGTCGTGGTGGGACGTCGCGAGTATAAGCCCTAGCACATATGCAACTAGCATCACGTATATCTATGCATAACAGTTATTCGCAAGTGATAATTCGATTGATTGAATATTTCGATTGATAAGTTCGTTTTGTTAGAAACGTATGTTACACCCAAAATTCGATTAAAAAGGGGTCAAGTATACTCACAGTGCGTATTTAGCGGGAATATAACTTGATTTAGTGGATTACGAGTACGTCTGTAATGATCCTTGGAGGAATAGAGTAAACGATGTACGGTTAAGCGAGATTAACTTGAAAAGTTACACATTTGGTTGAATGGTCCTCATCCGTGCGGATCAGACATGCTATCCGTCCGGATGACAGGTCATCCGTCCGGATGGCACGTTATCCGTGCGGTTGATATAGTGATACGTGCGGATGATTGTGCGCGCGGTTGACCTGTGCGCGCGGGTGACTTGTCCGTGCGGGTGACATGTACGTGCGGGTGGCTTGTACGTGCGGGTGACATGTTATCCGTGCGGACTTGTGTCATCCGTGCAGACTGACCTATTGTCCGTGCGGACTGACATGTTGTCCGTGCGGACTGACATGTCATCCGTGCGGACATGTGTCATCCGTGCGGACTGACATGTTGTCCGTGCGGACTGACATATCTGTTTCGCACTCTGAACACTGTTTTCGAGTGTGTAACGGAAGGAATACGTTCGTTTTTACTAGGGTAGTGTGATTTCGCACTAACACTTGAAGTTCCGTCCATTCCGACTCGTTCTAACGGCCGGGAATCACCCCGTTCCATCAGATCCGGCCGTTCATGATGGTTCTTCATGGTTAACTCGAAATCGCACAGATTTAGGTGAGATTTGTTACCAAAACATGTGGAAATCACCCGGATCTGAGTCGTTTATAGTGAAATGAGATCCCAACTTGAAGTTCATAAGAACTCTTGGTGACATCACCTCAAAACGCCTCAAATCCGCAGATTTCACGGTTAGAATTTGAGTTTTGAAAGATAGAATGATGTGGAATCGAGTGTAGATTGCAGAAGTACAAGTTTTAGGTTGAAATCTTACCGGAATCGCAAGGAAATCGAGAGAAAAGGGTCTTGGTGCGCGTTTGGTTGAACTGGGGCTGTCACATCACTGTTCAAGTGATGTGACATGGTATTTATAGGCAACAGAGGAGAGGGAAAGAGATCAGGCCCGGATAGCCCATCCGTGCGGATGGCCCATGCGTGCGGATGGCCATCCGTCCGGATGGTCCATCAGTCCGGATAGCTATCCTGACGCTTGGACTTCTCCGTTTTTGATCGTTTTGATATTTTTCGAAGCGCGTACGTCCATAATTAGTTTATATTATCAATATATATTGTTATTATTATATATATATATATCACTAGTGGTCGTATTTACGTAACCATAATCCAAAGTTTCGATAATTAACAATCGGTTTCGATTCGAGTATGCGATTATAAGCGACGGTTCACGGCCATCAATGAGGGTAGCATAGGTCCTTTCTTGATGTCATCGTGAACATTATTTCTTGTGGTGCCACAAAGACTGACGGGGTACCGTTTACTCGCATTGTCATCATCGTCATGACGACTGGAGCTACAGCACTCACCCGAGAGTCCTTGTTAGCGTTAATTGTTTACGTTTGACACATCACGGCCACTGAGGAGGGTAGAATAGGTCCTCGCTCAATGCCTCCGTGAGTGTTAGTGTGATAATAGCGCAGTATAGTGATATTGTATATCGAAAATATGCGATTATCCTTCGATTATCGATGTATACGATATAGTTACATTATGACCCGAATCTCTGGTGTTAGGCGTAACGAGTATAGCGAGTAGTAACAACGCACAAAAGTGCGGGTTGTTACAGTCTCCCCTACTTTAGGAAATTTCGTCCCGAAATTAATCCAATAGGTAGACTTCTAAGAGTTGATCTTGTATAAGTAGCGGTACAGCGAGTGATTTGACCGTAAGTTGACAGCGAGAACGTTTCGAATAAGAGAGATCGACTGCGATTAGCGAGAAGGCGACGTAAAGACGAAAGTATTAATCCCACGAGTTGGCATTCCCAAGTACCTTGTCTTGCGTAGAATTCGTTAGCTCGATGCGATTGTAATTTGAAAGGGTTTCTCATAACGTAAGAAGCATTCGTTTCAGATATTGAGAAGGGATTTAGGACGAAAATCTTTTGAAAATTTTCCTTTTAACATGCGGTCAACAGAATCGATGTCAACTGATGTTGCAAGAAAGTTCAAGTTTCTAACATTTTAAGGAATTCGAAAATGAAAACAAAGGTTACGAAAACTCTCCTATGACATGGGTTCAAGCTAAACTCGATGTTTGAACCAACATCTCCAGAAAGTCTTGTTTTTGATCTTGAAAAAGGTTTTAAGGAAAAAAAATTGGACTCATGAAGCTCCCTTTGAACATGGAGTTAAGCTGATTCGATGTTACCTCCACATTGTGAGGGATTTCACTTGTTCCATGGTTTTAATGAAAGTTTTATAAAAATCAGTTTTAACCTTTTGGAAAGGATGATTTAGCATCACGCCCCACTTGGCACCTTCCCACGGAAGTTCCCTAATATGTTTAAAACACTTATATATAGGAATTACCAGCGGCGTATCCACCATGTTTTGCCCATATTACTTCCGTTTCGTGAGGCAGTGTCAGGTGTGCCGATGTGACTCGGATAGAATTGCATTTACTCGGCCCAATCGATAGAAGGTCGGACCGAGTATAGGATAGGATAGGATCGAATAGATTAATCCAGCGAGTTGATAAGCGAGAAGCGAATGGCGCGTTTTCGATTTGATTCCACATTACACCCACATGGCACGTTCCCACGGGGGTTTTCTAACATGGCGAAACACCCTGCTTAACCAGGTTAGCTTTGCCTCGTGAAGCGGTGTCATGTGTACTTAATACCATATAGACTGCAATGAACTCTAAGCGAGCGATAAGCGGTAGATTACACACGATAGGTGGTCGGCGATTAGGTGATTTAACGAATGATACGATCATAACACTAGCAATGATGATGAAAAGCGAATTACGATAAGCGGTAGTTGTTGCGTTGCAAGCGATGGAGGTATGCGGTTTGATTTTTGATTGATTAACACCACAGAGTTTGACTAGCATAGGCCCCACATGGCCTTTTTCCATGAAAGGTCGCTGATATGGCTAATACACCCTGCCTTAACCATATGAGCTTCATCTCGTGAAGCGAGGTCATGCGTGCTAACTTAACACGAATATTACGGATAACGGTATAGCGTTAGATTGATACACAGCAGATGATAGAGATTCACAAAATAAGTGATAGAGTTTTCGAGATAGACATAATAAATGATTTCGATTTGCCGAGTTTTGTTTCGAGTAAGCTTAACGTCACATTGCGACGCATCACGGCTATCGAGGAGGGTAGAGTAGGTCCTCACCCGATAATATCGTGAGCGTTAGTGTGTTTGATGAGATTGCTTGCTATAGACTTACGACCAGTCTTGCGTTGATGCAATTGTCCTGCGAGGTAGACTCCCCAGAGTCCATCGATGAGGCGATTGCATTACGTTTGCAGACTTATGACAAGTCTTGCGATGATGCAATTTCGGTTGTTACGCCTTGCGATTGAGTGTAGTGTGTTGAAAATAATCACAATAGTATATAGGTCTAATAACGTTCAACTCCGCGTGGCACTTTCTTCACGGAACTTCGGGAGTATGGTAAGGCATTCCTCGCCCGACCCCTACTACTTTCATCCCGTGTTTTGGTGTCACCTTTTGTCAAACGCTATGGCACCTTAAAATTCACTACGATCTCCGTGCACTGACCCAAGTAATCCCGTGTGCACCCGCGATTAATCGTTCCTTGCACGTTTATCGTACCTCGTTCTAAAAGTGCAGTGAGGGTAAAACACATTATTTCGTGATATAGTATATAGTATATAGTATGTGTGTGAATCTAGTCTAAGTGTGACGATTAGAGAGCGGAAGAGAAAACGAAAACGAGAGTTAATGTTACATATAGTGGTAACTTCGAATAAGAGGGTAGATTCAAAACTTAGAAATTAACGTCGAGAATCGTATCATTACAGCTCTATCCTACGCTTGCTAGATGTCTGATGCTTGAAGACTTTTGCTGGAGCTGTTGTTGTTGTACTCAAGTTTACGGTTCGATGCGGCAGTTGC
This sequence comes from Helianthus tuberosus, assembly GCA_030545235.1. Classification (NCBI taxonomy): domain Eukaryota; kingdom Viridiplantae; phylum Streptophyta; class Magnoliopsida; order Asterales; family Asteraceae; genus Helianthus; species Helianthus tuberosus. The sequence goes on from CM060409.1 coordinate 103,804,970, forward strand.
GGGTGAAGTGACCGTAACGGTTGCAGTTATTGCAATAGCGACAGTCATCCCCAACTGGATGATGATAGGTACACGAGTAACACTGAGGATGAGCTCCAGTGTAGGCTCGTTTTGGAAACATCGGAACTGTTCGAAGAGGTTCCGGTTGCAGCAGTTCGGTTGTTGATGAGTTCGGGCTTGAAGTCTTTCGTTTGCGGCCGGGTTCGTCGGTGTTTTGCGAAGAGATGTCATCGTTGGAGGATTCGTCTGAAGACTCGCTTGCTGAGTCTTTGGCTGATTCGTCGGAAGATCCGTCGGCAGATTTGTCAGAAGAATCGGCAGCAGATTCGTCCGAGGAATCGTTAGCAGATCCGTCAGAAGAATCGTTGGCTGATTCATTTGAAGAATCGCCAGTAGATTTGTCGGAAGATTCGTCAGTAGATTCATCAGAGGATTCGTCAACATGTTCGCCTGAAGGATTACTGGCGATTGCTTGATGAGCTTGCTTGACAGGATTCTTTGAGAATAATCCTTCCATGAGTCGTTTGTTGTTGATTTCGGCAGCTAAGCGGTAGGTTTCTTCGATGGTAGCGGGCCTTGCAGCTTCGACAAAATCACCCACACACTCAGGCAAGCCACGAATGTACTTCGCGATGGCCTTCCCCGGAGTGTTGACTTGACTTGGGCAGATTATGCTAAGCTGTTTGAACCTTACGGTGTAGCCAGCATTGTCACCTTCGGTTTGCTTGATTTTCCAAAATTCGTTTTCCAGCTTCTGAATCTCATGAGGAGGACAGTACTCTTTCTCCATGAGCTCTTTCAGCTCATTCCACGAGAGAGCGTAAGCTGCGGAGATCCCACGTTTGTTACGTTCGGCGGTCCACCAGTCGAGTGCTCGCGATTGAAATACTCTGGTGGCGCAAGTAGTACGGAGACTATCGGGACACCCACTTTGACGAAGGGTAACTTCGATGGAGTCGAACCACTGGAGTAGTTGAGTCGCACCTCCTTCACCCGTGAATTCCATCGGGTCACAGGCTTTGAAGTGCTTATAGAGAATAGTAGATTGTGGCTCTCCTGTCTTAACGTCTTCCGAAGCTCGAGAGTGGCTGAGAGGGTGCCCTCGAGCGGCAATTTGAGAACTAAGCTTACTCACTTCCTTAATCACAAGTGAAGCAATTCTCTTCTCGGCGCTTCGTTTGGCTTTCCTCCTAGCTACTCACCTCGAGGTAGAGTTGTTGGAAGGCATCTAGACAGGAAGAGACTTGGAGTGAGATTCGATCATAATGATTTTTGAGTTTTGCGTTGCGATTTAGCGCGTTCAAAACTTGGTGCGATAGTATAGTAGTAATACGAATCACATAGGAGCCACATAGGAGACACGAAATTCCTAAGTTCTCACACAATGACTTGTTTGTTTATACGTATATATATATATTTATATAGATGTAATTTGTAATCATGCACATATAGGTCGGTTTAGAATAAGCGAGGTCGCGTCGAAGTGAGAAAACGAGAGCGAATGCGATAGATTATGCATTAGTTTTGTTGCGAACATTCGGATTTCGTTTTAGATTGCGATTGCTGTGCGAATTGTGCATTTATAAAGTAGGGAATGAAAATCGTTACATCGAGAAATCGATAAAGCGTAAAGTTTCAAAATGTAAATAAGTTTCCAACCAGTTGTAAGATTGGCAGGTCGTATGATAGAGTGCCTTGGGTGTTTAGGCGTCGACTACCCAAGGTAACCCAACTATATCTAACAAGTTCGAGCGTGCGCGTTGACCTAGAGGAATTCATGCTTCCACTGGGATGCAGCTCATGGCATTCGTCTTCCTAGTCATCGCGTGGTTCGAGTTATCGTGATAGTCGAGTCCTTGGTGAGAGCTTTCGAAAACCAGTTTATAGAGAATGGAACGACTTATTAAGGTACGGGTTTCACCCCTGGCTTAACAGTTTTGTTCCTATTTGTGGTTATGCTCCTCGAATAAATTCGTGAGTTCCACTAGATTTAGAAATGGAGACTTTTGTCGAGATGTGGATGTCACTCCTAACTCGAAGAAAAGTTCTCGTGCTAGAAAAATTGCGCTGAGTGAGCAATCCTATCGAGAGTTCTTGGTTTCCACACCTGATCTCGACTGGATCGCTCGGTTTCGTTATGCGAGTATTTTCGAAAACACGTGTATTGTGTCGGCCTTAGGAAAGGCTAAGTAGTATTTCAGCCATAGGAAAGGCTCCTTCGTGTGAAGTTGTAGTATGCGGTGTTCACACAAAGTTGTAGCTTTTAGCAATTTCGATCGAGAGTATCAAGTAAGCCCAATACAAACCCCACCGGGTTTGTATGAGTCGGCCTGTAGGTACTTAGACTATAGACTAGGTCAATTTCTAAGACGTCGACCCGGACTAGGTTGAGTCTGGCCTAATTCCCTATAGTTATGGCTCTGATACCAATCTGTCACACCCCAACCGATGGCGGAATCACCGGGGCGCGGCACTAGGCGAATCAGATTGCTCAAGAGAATCCATAACAACTATATTGCGATAATATTTAATACATTCGTTATCCCATACTAACAAATAATACAATCACATAAGTTATCACAGATTTCTTGTCCTCTCGAACAATACAAATCCGACAACCTAGATTTTAGTTGAGTTTCTAGACTCCCTAGCTTGATTTGATATTGCCTGCGATCTAACCTGCAACATACGTTAAAATATTTGTCAATACAAAAGTATTGGCGAGTATACAGGTTTGATAAGTATTGCATAATAGATAAAATGTGCTGCGAATTTCCACATGCATAAACGTAATACACGACATATATACTCACAAAACTGATACTACCAACTAAGTCCTCGATGCTCGAATGTACGATGGCATAACTAGACCCTGTCGGGCGCAATAGTACTATACTAGTCGTGGTGGGACGTCGCGAGTATAAGCCCTAGCACATATGCAACTAGCATCACGTATATCTATGCATAACAGTTATTCGCAAGTGATAATTCGATTGATTGAATATTTCGATTGATAAGTTCGTTTTGTTAGAAACGTATGTTACACCCAAAATTCGATTAAAAAGGGGTCAAGTATACTCACAGTGCGTATTTAGCGGGAATATAACTTGATTTAGTGGATTGCGAGTACGTCTGTAATGATCCTTGGAGGAATAGAGTAAACGATGTACGGTTAAGCGAGATTAACTTGAAAAGTTACACATTTGGTTGAATGGTCCTCATCCGTGCGGATCAGACATGCTATCCGTCCGGATGACAGGTCATCCGTCCGGATGGCACGTTATCCGTGCGGTTGATATAGTGATACGTGCGGATGATTGTGCGCGCGGTTGACCTGTGCGCGCGGGTGACTTGTCCATGCGGGTGACATGTACGTGCGGGTGGCTTGTACGTGCGGGTGACATGTCATCCGTGCGGACTTGTGTCATCCGTGCGGACTGACCTATTGTCCGTGCGGACTGACATGTTGTCCGTGCGGACTGACATGTCATCCGTGCGGACATGTGTCATCCGTGCGGACTGACATGTTGTCCGTGCGGACTGACATATCTGTTTCGCACTCTGAACACTGTTTTCGAGTGTGTAACGGAAGGAATACGTTCGTTTTTACTAGGGTAGTGTGATTTCGCACTAACACTTGAAGTTCCGTCCATTCCGACTCGTTCTAACGGCCGGGAATCACCCCGTTCCATCAGATCCGGCCGTTCATGATGGTTCTTCATGGTTAACTCGAAACCGCACAGATTTAGGTGAGATTTGTTACCAAAACATGTGGAAATCACCCGGATCTGAGTCGTTTATAGTGAAATGAGATCCCAACTTGAAGTTCATAAGAACTCTTGGTGACATCACCTCAAAACGCCTCAAATCCGCAGATTTCACGGTTAGAATTTGAGTTTTGAAAGATAGAATGATGTGGAATCGAGTGTAGATTGTAGAAGTACAAGTTTTAGGTTGAAATCTTACCGGAATCGCGAGGAAATCGAGAGAAAAGGGTCTTGGTGCGCGTTTGGTTGAACAGGGGCTGTCACATCACTGTTCAAGTGATGTGACATGGTATTTATAGGCAACAGAGGAGAGGGAAAGAGATCAGGCCCGGATAGCCCATCCGTGCGGATGGCCCATCCGTGCGGATGGCCCATGCGTGCGGATGGCCATCCGTCCGGATGGTCCATCAGTCCGGATAGCTATCCTGACGCTTGGACTTCTCCGTTTTTGATCGTTTTGATATTTTTCGAAGCGCGTACGTCCATAATTAGTTTATATTATCAATATATATTGTTATTATATATATATATATATATCACTAGGGGTCGTATTTACGTAACCATAATCCAAAGTTTCGATAATTAACAATCGGTTTCGATTCGAGTATGCGATTATAAGCGACGGTTCATGGCCATCAATGAGGGTAGCATAGGTCCTTTCTTGATGTCATCGTGAACGTTATTTCTTGTGGTGCCACAAAGACTGACGGGGTACCATTTACTCGCATTGTCATCATCGTCATGACGACTGGAGCTACAGCACTCACCCGAGAGTCCTTGTTAGCGTTAATTGTTTACGTTTGACACATCACGGCCACTGAGGAGGGTAGAATAGGTCCTCGCTCAATGCCTCCGTGAGTGTTAGTGTGATAATAGCGTAGTATAGTGATATTGTATATCGAAAATATGCGATTATCCTTCGATTATCGATGTATACGATATAGTTGCATTATGACCCGAATCTCTGGTGTTAGGCGTAACGAGTATAGCGAGTAGTAACAACGCACAAAAGTGCGGGTTGTTACAGTTATGGAGTGGTTATAACAGCTGATCATGCTAAGGACTGTTATAACTAACCACTGCTCCTTATAAAGACTGATGGACTTAAAGACTGATGAGACTTATCCACTGTTGAAGACAAAGCGCTGTTAAAGACAAGCACTTATGTACCTAAGGCCTGATCAACCAAAGGAAAACCACTGGTCAGTAACAGCAGTGGTTCAGCATCTACAGTGGATTCAACATCAGTATTTATGTATCAGTGTTTCTCATGTAACAGTGTTTAGATTTTGTTACAGCTTCGATGATGGTTGTTAGATTTATGAAAATGTCTAACAATTTCCGATTAGGTATATTCATTCACAGTTTTATGCTACTTCAGTGTTTATGATGAAAATTATGTTGGTTCCTTGATTGACTGCTCCCCATGTTGATTCGCTTAATGGTATGTTATGTATATACAATCTCTCAAGACAAACCCTAGAGTTTATCTCTCGAGACAAATCCTAGACAAAACCAAAAGTGAACCACTTCGCAACAACAACAGTGGTTCAGCATCAACAGCAGATAATCTACCTTTGTTTATGTTAATAGTGTTTATGTTTATATGTAACAGTATTTATCACATCAGTGTTTTATAGTCTGTTAGGTTGTTAGATTTCATATCACTTCAGTGTTTATATGTAACAGTATTTATCACATCAGTGTTTATATGTAACAGTATTTATCACAACAGTGTTTATATGTAACAGTATTTATCACATCACCTCAGTGGTTTGATCTGTACTATAATTAGAACAGTGGTTTGATTTTTATACTAATAAATAAAAATGAAGTGCACTTAGATGGTTATTAAGCTCCTCATTTTGATTGTTTGGGTATAGTATTCTTGAAATTGGTCTTTTTTGCAAACAGAGGAGCCTGGGCAAACATCTGTTTAAGGTCAAACATCTGTTTAAGTCCAAACAACTGATATAGAAGGCAAACGTCTGTTTATGTAGGATCGTTTGCGGACCCGAACGAGTCGTTCAGAAGAGTTTATCTCGGTTTCAGAGGCGGAAACTAAGAAACCGAGGTCAATTCAGCGATATTTCACTTTAAACTGTTGTTGTATTGATAACGAATGCGATTACAGACCTAACAACACTTCGGCAGCACTTCGTGGCTCACCGGAAGAATCTCAGAAAAGTTTCGAACTATTACAAATGACAAGACATAACACCTATATATAATACACATGATTTCGCTTGAAGCTTGAAGCGAAATCCCTTGCATTTTCTTTCAAGCGAAATTGACAAACACCTTTGTCGTGAAGCGAACCTCACATGCGAGCAACAATCTGATTTGAATTTCACTTTTGTCTTTTAGTGAGTGATGCAATATGTGATGTCACTAGTGTGATGTCATCATCAAGGATGATGACATCATGCTTGATTATATCCGCACCAAACCCGAGACTCGATACAAGACGAAGACGACAGATGTATGCACCAACAGACTCCCCCTCAGATGTTGACGAGTCTTAAGTGTCGAGTCTCCTCAATCTTCAGTCTTTATCAGTCTTTGATCTTTCTCTGAAGTATTTGTCATTGCAAGAATCCTCATTCTCTATCTTTAACATCAACAAACTCCTCTCTCTCAAATGTTGAATATCATGATGTCTTCAGACTCTCCCTCTCAATCTGCTGGGATCGTAGTCTGGAATTCACTTTCCACAGGTTCTTAGATCGTAACCTGGCACTTCATCACTCTCAGGTTTCAGAACCTGGCTAACCTGCAAAAACTCTACCCAAAAATAAATTTTCTGATAACCATTTTGTAGATAAGATTTTCAAGACTAATTTACCACTTGCAGGAATAACATTTATATTTCAAAACATTTTTTTCATTTCATTTCAACATTCTTCAAACACTTTCACCCAAACCATTTGTTCATCATGTTTAGCACTCAGAATTTTGAAAATCAGCTCTTCAATACCAGTTGTCGAAAATCTTTTTTTGATTTTTCAAGAATTTATGCTAAAACACACTAAAATCTTTTTGGATTTTCTGAAAGAAAATAAATGCAGAAATGAAATATTTACAAACAATATTTTTGTGAGTTCGTGCAAGAGGATCATATCAGTTTATGAGACATATCACCAACACCGTTAAGCTTCATTACATTTTAAGTTCTAAACAATTCACCTAGATTGTCAGTATATTGATCCACTTAAATTTTCACACAAAGTTCAATTGATCCGAGATATGAGATTAATGTTTTAAGCTCTTGAACTTATTCGTGTGTCCCACTACTTGAATATACTCCCGTATCCAAATCCCAATATTCAATCTTACAGGTGAGTATACCACAGATGATATCTGTCAAGGGAATAAATTATAGTACGAGGGCCGTGAGAGCTCAGGTCGATCTTTCGATACGCAGAGAGATGACGGCTTCGACTTTTGGTGTGTCCCCTTTAGAGGATCTTTTGCATTACAACAGCAGTGACTATCAATTTTATTGTTTCATCAGCTTGCTGAGGGCGATGCTATGTTTCAAGCATTTGCAGAAAGCATTATCCGGGGACTAGGTCAGAAATTTCTTTCAGCAGAAGTCCCGGGATAATACCCCAGATATCACTGAGCATAAAGACCTAGTATCTCAGAATAAGGGACCTTTCAAACAAGATTTCAGGGGTTACCTATATATCCAAGTTTGTGTTAACCCACAGAACAATCAAGTTTGAAATTTAGGTTTATATCTCGTCACAATCTACTAAATGTGTAAAAATCTACTGACACATCATCAGTGAGACCGTTTATCACTTTTTTTATCTTACCAAATCTTTAGCATGTTGTGATCGTCCACTGATGTACTATCATTTCCTCTTTTATGCAACAAAAACTCATTTTTGAATTTTATCATGTTTTTGTCTTTTTCAAATTTTTCAAATGTTTTTGGATTTTCTAAAATTTACTCCCCCTAAAATGCAAACACATTTTAGGAAATTTGAAAACAAACTGTACAAGTAACATGACAACTGATATCGAATTACTTCAATTCGCCATCCACTTGGCATAAACAATCAGAACTCCCCCTCACAACAAACTATTTTCCCATTATGATCTCAAAACACTTAAGTTTGTTTTAATCAAAATGGTTTTTCCAGAAAATAAGTTTTGTTGATTTTACCACTTGTAAAATTAGGGTTTTGTTCATCACATTGTCTATCAACCATTTGTAGAAAATCAGATACAACTTAATGTCCCTGATTTACCACTTGTAACCATCACAAACATACAACTCAAACCTGTTTTTCAACCAATTTACCATCTTTTGATTGAATTCTCAAGGTGCCGATTCCTACTCCTCGCTTACATACCTGGGAGTTCCGACAATTCCTGCAAAAATTCTCAAAAATTTTCAATTTTCAAACAAACAACATAAGAATGATGCCGATTCATGATCCACGATTACCAACTTGGGATCTCCGGCAAGTCAGGTTTTTACTCTTTGAAAAATATATCCACCCAAGCCTGACCTTCTTTGGGTGTAACAACCTCTTCATCATCTTTTCTTTCAACTAACCTGTGACCTCCTCTTTTGGCAGCGTAAAATTCTTTAACACCTTTGACCTTACCATTGATCATTTTGCCAAAAATGTGTTTCACAGTTCCGTTGAAAGCTTTATCAACATCAAATTTCTTCTTGTCAGAATAAAATTGATTTGAAATTTCAACTTTCCCAACTCTCTTTTTAAAATTTTCAGCACTCAAAGGTGGAAAATTCACATCATCCACTTTTGGAACTGATTTTTCAACCTTTTCTTTAACAACTTTTGGCTCCTCTGATTTTGTGGAATCAGATTCATCACCAGAACTGTTTCCTGAACCCTTAACAACCCATTTTTGATTTATCAGATTTTCTTTTCTTTTAACCACATTCTTTGAACATTCTCCCTTCTCAAAGATTGAATTTTCAAAGCCTGTGAACTTTCGGGTTGAAAGTTCAGTTTTCTCAACAACTTTCTCTTTCAGTTTACCAGATACTTCCTGTTTTGGTTTGAATGTTTTCGGACAATTCCTAGCAACATGACCAGCAATCTTGCACTGAAAACAGGTTCTAGTTTCTATCTTCTTTTGAACATGATTTTTCTTCAACTCTTCTTGCTTCTTGGCAAGGAATTCTTGATTTGTCTCCTTCCAGAATGAACTCTTTTGTTCTTTCTCTTGACTTGTTCCTGAAACAAAATCAGTTTTTGGTTTATAAATTTCCTCATTTTTATAATTTTTCGGTGGTATAAAACCAAGACCTTTCTTTTTGAAAATACGATTATGGTTTGGATTCTTTTGGAAACTATAACCACAATTGTAACCCTTTTTCTTGTTTAATCTTTGTTGAACTCTTGAGGTGTATTTTTTAGGTTTATCAGTAAGATTTAAATCTTTCATTTCAAAAATATTAATTTCTGTTAATTTGAAAACCTTTTTGATCAATTCAGTTTTAACACCTCTTAATGGAAAATCTTCATCATAATATAATTTGTCAGAATCTTTCAAAGTATATGCCACTTTAAATGATTCATCATTCAAATTAGATTTTGATATCAAAAACTCTTTATCATAAACCCGTTTGTCCTTTTTGACTGTTAACTTTGACGTATCGGACTCAGACTTTGACTTGAATTTGAACTCCGGTTTTGACTCCTCACAATCATCTTTATCTAACACCTGATCGACCACACTTTTTATCAACTTTGACTCATGATCAGTATCTGATGACGTGTACGTGACATCAATATTTTCTGGCAAGTTATCCGACGGCCCAGGCTCCCATTGTAAGTTTATTGCCTTTTCGACTCTTTCGGAATTTGGATTTCGAGGTAAAAATCCATTTTCAACCGGGGGCGGACATCTAGTGTAGACCACACTTGGTTTCTTACCAGAAATCTTCACTTCATCTTTTGTCACAGTTTTCTCTTCTTCAGACATTTTCATTTCTTCAAATGTCTTCAAATTCTCCACTACGGGATAAATCCTGTCAACAACAAAAGAAGAACATGAGTAACTGTTTAATAACTTTTTAACTTTCTCAGTCTCTATCTTTTGTGTTGCCAGCTCCAACTCTAAATCAGCACATTTCTTGATATAAAAGTTAGCATCATCCAGCTGTCTAAGATATGCTACTTTCAAAGTATTCATCGCCATTGCTTGTTCACCACTCGAATCAGTATATTTGTTAATTTCTCTGTTCATTGTGTCATACGATTCTTTCAACTTGTGAATATTGTGCAATAACTCATTGTTTTGTTTGATTAACGAATCACAGTTCATGCACTTTACAGAAACTTCAACTCGTTCTTCATCAATCTTCATTTCATATTCTGGAACTTCTTTGACACTTCTGCTTGATTGTAAAAACTCAGCTCTTCTTCTTTTCTCAGCTTTCGCTTCGTTCTTCAATCTCTCTTCTTCTTCTTCCTCTTCTTTGTTCTTCCTTCGTCTTTCTTCAGCTGCTTCCATGACTTTTCTGCACCTTTCTGCACATTTCAAATCATAAGCATTAGCAAAAAAAACATTAACATTTGAAGTGTCTTTAGACATCTTATTCCTGAGCATATCATCACTTCCAGTAAACTTTGCTTCCAACTCTGTCCAGATCGAATATGCAGTTCCATCATGTTGAAGTAGTATCAAAATATCTTCTTTTATCGCTTGCTGAAGCAGACTCACCATCAATTTCTCATCTCGATATTTCTTTTTATCTGAAGTACTCATTTCTCTAAGTGTCAACGGAGTACCATTCACAACATCATTCTTTGTGGGCTTAACATACGGCTCTTCAGTGTGTTCCCACGCATCCAAGTGATACGCCTTAACCCAATTTCCAAACCTTTCGGACCATCCATTGTAATCATCAATATCCATGAGTTTTGGTGGTTTCTGAGATGTCCCGGTTTCATTTTCCAAGTTCATATTCTGAGCGATAGAACCCGGAGTAGTCGGAGTAATAAACGCGTTGTAAAATTTGTTATCCATGATTCGGATTTTCAAATGAGCTGTATCTCCTTGTAAAATACCTTACAACACTTTAAAACAACCTGATGAACCTTTAAACAATTTGAATTCCAAACCGTATGAACTGAACTTTATCACGCGACTCGACCACGCAAAACGACCTGACTGACACACGTACTGATCAAACCGAGCAAACAAACTAAACTCCAAACCTTGTGACCTGATTACTGACAAGGCCGTTTGTATATGACTAACAACAATTATCAATATGAGATCTCAAAACAATTATATGTGCCGACAAATATGATCACATGAAATCTGTATATGACTGACACACTTACATGTTTAACATGCAACGAATTATCATATCACATATAGTCAACAAATCTCAACTTAATTCTATTTAATGATCAATAATTCTGAATACACAAGATATTCTCAAATTTCCATTCAAGACTCACATGCAGCCGACAACAATTATCTTATCACATGTAAAGACTGACAACTTACACATATATCGAATATGAATTACATGCAATTTGATTTAATCAAGAACCGACAGAATGTGACCTAATACTTATCAACTCACATGCTACACATAAATCGACGTGTTCACAAGTACACAAAGTTCACATGTAATCTGTCATCAATCAACGTAAAATATTAGACAACAAGCACAGGTATGCACATGTATACATTTAATGAACCGAATCTGAAAGAAATCGATGCACTATATAAACCGATATATTCACAACCAGATAAGCTGACTTAAGCAGACAATTGGTTTTTAATGAACAGCAGGTTTCGATGAACAGCACAATTCAGTTAAGACATCAGAATATTTCAAGTGAACTGCAGGTTTCAATCAGATGTCAACGTATTTTCAAGCGAAATGCAATCAGATCAATTTCGCTTCAACTATTCAAGCAAAAATCAAATGATGTTCTCAAGCGAAATCAACATATTATCATCAACTTGAAGCGAAATCATGTAATTCAACCTTTCAAGCGAAATTTCAATATATCTTGAAGCGAAATCAAACAGGATTCACATAAATTCAAGCGGAATCTACGATGAAATGTGAACTCTCAAGCGAAATCTAACACAAATCTCAAGCGAAATCTATGACATCAGCAATAACGAACTGATTTAGGTCTGATTGAACGAGTAAATGATCGAAATACGTTCTGAAACTTTCAAGGCTTTGTTAAAACATGTTTTCGCACAATATGTGAGAATTTGAACCGATTTTATCCGTAAAAAGTTGATTAATTTTGAAAGAAGGTGTAGAAAAACAGAAATAGTGGCTGAATTGGTATGAACTCTTCCTCCTGAGCTCTGATACCAATTGTAGGATCGTTTGCGGACCCGAACGAGTCGTTCAGAAGAGTTTATCTCGGTTTCAGAGGCGGAAACTAAGAAACCGAGGTCAATTCAGCGATATTTCACTTTAAACTGTTGTTGTATTGATAACGAATGCGATTACAGACCTAACAACACTTCGGCAGCACTTCGTGGCTCACCGGAAGAATCTCAGAAAAGTTTCGAACTATTACAAATGACAAGACATAACACCTATATATAATACACATGATTTCGCTTGAAGCTTGAAGCGAAATCCCTTGCATTTTCTTTCAAGCGAAATTGACAAACACCTTTGTCTTGAAGCGAACCTCACATGCGAGCAACAATCTGATTTGAATTTCACTTTTGTCTTTTAGTGAGTGATGCAATATGTGATGTCACTAGTGTGATGTCATCATCAAGGATGATGACATCATGCTTGATTATATCCGCACCAAACCCGAGACTCGATACAAGACGAAGACGACAGATGTTTAACCAGATCCACTGTCTGCTCATATTTTAACACTCTTCAAAATAGTTAAAAATGATAGTTTTCATTAATCCTTAAAAGTCTGTTACATCCACTGTTTTGGTTCAAACATCTGATTGTTAAAAGTTATCCACTGCTCAAAGACAACCTCTCTTTCTTCATTCTTCATGTTGACCACTGACTGACCAAACGTCATTGTTTCAATCACTGTTGGCTATCCACTGATAGTTTAAAAACAGCCACTGCTCACATTTTTATTGTTGACATCCACTGATATTGACCATCAGTGGTTTCCCTAAAAAACAGCCACTTCTCACATTTTTATTGTTGATGTGGTTAATTAGTGATAGAATGAAATTATCAAATGAAAACTAGAATTACAATGAAATTACCATTTTACCTAATAGTTACATTCCAATGAGATAAGAGTTCCTCCAACATTGTTTTGGTGATAAAAATTAAAGTTAAAATAAAAAATTAAAAAAAACTGGTGATGACAATTTGTGCATATCAAATCAGTAATTAATGCTAATTTCTTGATCTTTGGACATTGAAAATATGCAAAATGGGAATTTCAAATTGATTATTTTCTCTTAATTAAAGTTAAAATGAAAATTAGAAAAGTCATGATGACAATTGCTTTCAAATCAAATCAGTAATTACTGATAATATCAATAACTTTTGAAATTCAAAATATGCAATTGGTAATTTAAAATTGACGTTCTCTTTTTTTTTTTCCTACAAATGCAACATAAATTCATAAGATTAAAATTTATTAATTTATTCATGACATTAAAAGTCCAATAATTACATAACATACTGAACAACTAAACTTTCAAATCTAAGAATAACAACAAGAATTAAGAAACTTTAGCTTCAACTCCATCGATTGCTGAACCTCTTGATGTATGTCCTTCAGCATCGCCATGAACTCCACGTCTCTATCACCGCACTCTATATTACTGATAACACAAAGCTCACGAACGGAAGTTGAAGGCATCCGTATAAGATCTCTAGAAACCTGCTGTCTCGTGAACAGGCCAACGTGCAATCCATCAAAACATCTCTTCAGCACTTGAAGAGTAGCCCTATCTTCATACACCTGTTCCTCGATTTGCTTGACAAAACGCTGCTTTAAATCATCTGATTTTACAGAAGTGAATGACGACATTTCAATAAACTATATTACTTGACTTTCCTGAAAGTATGATATCTTCGTAGGAAAACTTGATGAAAAACAGCTGAAGTGGCTATGAGTTTATATACTTAATCAATCAAAACGTGTAGATTTAATATAAACATATTAATGTATATTTAAAAACAACAGTCTTTAAATGCAAAAACCTTTTCAAAACCTAACTTTTATGGGAAAACTGTAAAATTAAATACCAATAAACCCAAGGGACAAATTTTCGAAGTTCAAAGAACAAAAGCAGTTTATCATAATTACAATTAACCTCTTCATTTACCATGTAGACGCGTTTTTAAACTCTATAAAAGACCGATGATTACTTTGATTCAAAACATCAACAAATTGTCCTACAAATCACTGTCTGTGAAAAATTGTTCCATATCAGAAAATCCAACAAAAATCTACATGGCAAACTTCAGCTTCTACCACTGGTCAGACACCAGCGATGTTAAAACTCAATTCTCGATGTGGTCACTCAAAGAAAAAACAACAGATGAAGAACTAAACAGGAAAGTCGACATAATCAATGACACTAATTACAACAAAACCTAGAACATCATAGCATTGCTCGATGAAGTCCTCCACTCTCCTCCATCACATTTCCAGAAGAATGCAGAAGAGTTTCTTACACAACTTCTAAAACAAGATCAGAAAATCTACAACATGCTAACTGACCTGAAAAACAAAAGCGAGCATGAAATCACATGGAGAAATGCCAGAGTCTACGAAATCCTAGCATGTGTTAACTCTAGCGTGTAATAGTTTATAAATATTTCATTAAATTTCTATTTTTCTATGTAATAGTTTATTTTAATAATCTCAACATGCATCTTAACATATTCTAAAATGTCAATGTCAATAAAAAATCTCAACATCATCAACAGTTAATCAAAATAAGAAACAATCCTAAAATGCAAAGGTCTCCTCTCAACTGTTGTAGCACATCTAACTTTTCATGATATTCATTCACAGTTTTATGATACTTCAGTGTTTATTCATTCACACTGTTCAATCTAACATGGGTTTCCATCCAGCTGTTGACCAAAAGTCAAACAGATGTTCAAACCACTGATTGTGTTATTTAAATTTCTGTTGAATACTAAATGAGATGTTGACCAAAACTCAAACAGATGTTCATCAAAAGTCAAACTGATGTTCACCAATAGTCAAACAGATGTTAACCTTAAACAGATGTTTTGTTTAAGGCCAAACATCTTTTTATGGGCAAACATATGTTTAAGGTCAAACATTTGTTTAAGGCCAAACATCTATTTATGGCCAAACATCTGTTTAAGTCTAAACATCTGTTTAAGTCTAAACATCAGTGTTTCAATCACTGTTGGCTATCCACTGATAGTTAAAAAACAGCCACTGCTCACATTTTTATTGTTGACATCCACTGATATTGACCATCAATGGTTTCCCTAAACAAGTGTCATCCATTTTCATTAGAAGTTGTTATGTGGACAGTTCTTAGCCGTCCACGCTTTGTAACCGCTGCCACGTCAGCATTCACTTTTCACTTTTATAAAACCCTGATCAAAACCCCAAACAGGGTTTTAACTGCCATTTCGAATTCCAAAATTCTTTCAAAAGCGGTTTCCATCAAATTCTTTAAAAACTCTTCATCTTCTTCTTCCTCTCACAAATTCCTTCGAATCACCATGGCTCTTGCTCTTAAAAACTCTCATAACTATCTGTGTACACTTGAGAAAACAAGTAAAAACACAAGTTTTCACTCAATCATCGATGCTCTTTCATCCACAATGTACAAAACTTTGTTGACCTGCAACGCACCTATTTACCAAGAAACCCTACGGGATTTTTGGAAAAATGCAAAATTAGAAGTTCAATACAACAAGCCTTGGGCTATTACATCAACAGTAGGTGGGATTCAGGTTGCTATTACACCACAAACCATATATTAGGTTTTTGAGATGAACGATCATACAGGTAAAAACTCTTTCCCTAAAGAAGAGTATCAACGAGATTTGATTGAAAGGGGGTATGAAGAGCAATGCACCAAAGCTACTATGAAAAAAGGAGCATTCCCACCTTCCATGAAATTTTTATTTCATACTTTACTCTTGTGTGTTTCAAACAAAACAACAACTTTCAATGAAATTCCATTGAAAATTCAATACTTGGGATATGCTATTATGGCTAAACAAGATTTCAATTACTTCTAAGAGATTTTCAATAATTTGGTTAAAAATGTCAATAATATAAAAGATAAGAAAAAACCATTCCTGTTATTTCCAAGGTTTTTAAGCTACTATTTACAGCAGAAAGTACTAAAAGACAGTGCACAAGTGCTTGTCCAAGGTGCTCCTTGTGAAATAAATAGTTTGTTGGCTGAAACTTTTACAAGGTTGTCAGAGTCAAAAGCTTTAAAAACACAAATAGAGGAGCCTGAGCAAACTTTAGATGCGTCCACATCTGCTCCTTAGGTTTCTGCTGTTGAGCCCACTGCTTTTGCTGACCACAGCAGTACAACCACTACTGTGCAACCCCTACCAAAAATCACCAAAAAGACCGTCAAGAAAAAATCCAAAAAGCCCCCCCCCCCCAAACCCTACAAAAAGGACTTTCTGGAAAATGAGATCCCAGAAGTAACTCCTGTGACAACACAAAAGTCACCATCATCCGCTGTTACTACTTCCTCACAACAGTTGGAAAGATCTCCACCACAGGCCTCAACTCCTCCTGCTTCCTCACAAAAGGAACAGGTTGTAAGCACAGGGACACCAGTCTATGGTACATTACCCTCACTTGAGGGTATGTTCTATAGCCCTGCTCCCGGGGTAATTTCTCTTTTAACTCCTATCCCTACAACCACATTACCACCCACCATTTTACCTCTGGTTAAAGCATTGGATATAGATTAGACAGTAATCAGTTCTTCTCAACAACCCATCACTGAGAATATACTCCAACAAGTGACTGAGTCTGATGCCTCTACCTTTGCTAACCCATCAACAGTTGAGGAGGTTACACCCCTAGAGTTACATGTATCTCTTGGTGGTAGTTCAAGTGGAGCAGCTACTACAGGTGTTGAATCCACTGATTTACACCTGGATAGTAGTTTCATAAGTCAGACTCCCTTGAAGGCAATTTCTTCCTTGGGAAACAAGGTATCCACTAGTGTGCTCAAGCTAACAACTGGTGTGCTTACTAAGGTAACTACTGCTGAAGAAAGAAGTCCCTAGTACCAAGAAAAAAGGGGCATCAGTGGATGAACCATTGGAGACTTCTCCTGGTCCAACTGCTGATACAACCACTGCTGGTGGGAAATCAGATGATCCCATTAAATAGGGTGATGGTTTAAAATATTAGGATTTGACGGAGAGAGTTACCAATCTTGAAACATCTGTGGCAGACATCAAAAATATGCTGCAACAGTTGTTACAATCCTCAAAGTCTCAATCCACTTCTTCATCATCTGCTACCACAACAAGTGAGCTATGGCAACTATTTCAACGTATGCTTCATAAACAAAGACAATATGCTGATCAACAGCATGAAATTCAGCTAAAGATGTTCAGAAATGTGATGGAAGCAAGGTATAAGGATACTCAAGCTGACATTAAAGCCATCAAAGCTCATTTACTTAAAATGACTGGTACTTCTCCTCCTATAATTATCTATGTTGAAAACCCTGATGATGCCAAAAAGGGGGAGAAAGGAAAGAAAAGAAAAGAAGGTTTGTATCTACCACCAGATCCAATGGCTAAACATGTTGTAGAAATTCCAAGGCCTGATGGATCAAAGAAGGTTGATGTGACTCTCAATGCCTTTGCTGAACAAAAAGCAGATAGAAAAGTGAAAATGGAACGAAAGGGCTCTAAAAGATTTGAAAAAGAAAAGGAAGTTTTGACGGCAAAGGAAGAGCAGGGTACTTCAAAAAGAATAAGAACTACCAGAAAAGTCAGCGAACCCACTTCCACACCTGTTATATCAACAGGTGTTGATACTCAGTGGTTGATACATCACCTTCTAAAATCCCCAAAAGCTCCTCACCTCAAACCATAAAGCCAACAGATGTTGAGACACCTATTATATCATCAGCTGTTGATACATCAGTGGTTTCAATAGTTGTTATCATAATAAATGTTGTTGTCACTTTACCAACCACCACTCAATCCACAAATCCAACTCCAAGTTCAACACCTCCAACCACACCAAAAATCAGAAGAAGGAGGATAACAAATGTCATACTTGAAGATGACACTGTACCTTCTTCACTTCCAATATCTTCACAACCTCTGATCCTATCAACTGTGCAAAAACCTACTTCAACTACTTCAATTCTAACCCCTGACCAAACTACTGCTGATGTGTGCAAAATGCAACATATAAATTACATCAATTGTGGCATAAAACTAACATTTTTTTAGTACTAATGTTGGAAAAAGTGTGCTTTTGTCTTCCTTTTGTATTTTCAAGATTAAATGAGCTCAAATTAACAAAAGAAGCAAAAGGCAGCTAAATCTAACATAAATACAAGAAAAGGAACAAACGTGGCATGCCCGACCTCCCCGAAAGCATCTTCCCAAGCAAAACAAGAGAACAGAAGGCTGAACACGCCCCGTGCTCAGTGAACACTGGGGCGTGCCCAAGTGCCAGCATAAAAGACAAAGCTATAGAAGCTTCTATCGCCCACCACGGGGCCGTGCTCAGCGGACACGGGGCCGTGGTCAACTATAAGATTCACAGAATCCAGGCAAATCTTGATACTACAGATATGCTTCTACACACGGGGGCGTGGTCAACTAATACAGACAAACTGCAATTAATGAAGACAGAGAAGAGGATGGACACGGGGCTGTGCCCAATGGACACGGGGCCGTGCCCAATGGACACGGGGCCGTGCCCGAGCTTCTGTTCAGCCTATAAATAGGAGTGCTTGGCTCAAGTTCAAACCATCCCTTGGCACACCACCTCTCTCACACTTCACCCACCACCCACCACCACCATAACACCATCATCTAGCACCATCATCCATTGTCCATCATAGAGTGTGTGAGTCGTCTCGGGATCCAAGATTGATTGTAAGAGTTCTTGACAATCAAGGCCATGTTTGCCTAAGTCTCTTACATCACTTGGTGAAGACAAAGTGTCTAGTGTAATACTTTTTATTTTTAATCTTTTCGCACTTTTTACTTGGTTATGTATTAATGACTTTAATAACTAGTTTCTTATGTTGAAGGTGATTTTTCCTTATCGTTTTTCCGTGGTGTCTTGGCATTATTTTACTGTCTATATAAAATAAAAGATTTTGCACGATTCATATCTCCACGGTCTATATGGAGGTATGTTGGCTACCTGGTCGGGGGTTAAGGGAACGGTTTGGTAAGAGTCTTGCCTTGTTCAGTGTATAGATCCTGCAAGGACCTGGGTCAAATTTAGTAGGACCTCCTTCAATACTTAACGGTATTGGATGGCGGGGGTCCAAACTCTTTGACCCCCTCATATGTAAGCTACTATTAATACTTTAACCCGGCTACTTAGGACTGTATCCCTGCTGACTCAGACTACTTAGCCGAGGGTAACGTCACCTTCAAAAGAGGGGCCTACCATAATATGCATTAATAACTTAATTAATTATCTTTCAATAATCCAACCCTTTAGGATTGTATCCTTGCTGACTCAAACTACTGGGTTGAGGGTAACGTCACCTTCAAAAGAGGGGCCTACTACAATAACTAAGATAATCTCTTAAAAAGTGCAAAAGTGCGGAAATAATCAAAGGTTACACTATACACGAGTCGGAGCCAAGTGATTCATCTTGTGTATCTGTTTTTACATTTATTTTATTTTCAGCATTTTAGTTAGTTTTTATTTTTCTAGTTTAAAACCTTTTTCTAATTTTTTATTTGATTAGACGTTGAGGATAAACCGGTACTAAAAGCTCTTGTATCCTTGGACGACCTCGGTATCTTACCAACACTATACTACGCTCACGATGGGTGCACTTGCCCATATGTGTGTTTAGTGTTAGTAAATATCGTGTTTTATAAATTTAAAACTTGGCTAAAAAAGTGTAAAAGGGCTTAAAATAAACATTAAAACCATAACACACTTCAAGCACATCAAGTTTTTTGGCGCCGTTGTCGGGGACACAAGGATTTTAAGAAAGCTTAAAATCGACGGCCTAATCAGTTTTTCAAAACCTTTTTAAAACGCGCGCACATTTTTCTGCATTTTAGTTTAGTTTTGCATTTACAGTAACCTGAACACGGGCCGTGCTCACTAAACACGGGGCCGTGCTGCATATTTTTCATAAAACACCCAGATACAGTAGCTTGAACATGGGACCGTGCTCATTGAACACGCCCCGTGCTCATAGAAATCAGTAACTTTAATTAAAACGCCCAGATACAGATTCTATACACGGGGCCGTGTCCACTGAACACGGGGCCGTGTCCAGCCTCTGTTTCCGTTTTTATTTTTGTTTTCTGGTCTCGAGACTCTGTTGTGGTCTGCTGAGTGATTCTTATGGATCAATACTCAGGAGGTTACAACTACACCTATGAGGAGGATGATTATAGGGAAGACTATTGCACTAATTGTGGAAACCCGCACTCGGTTCAATATTGTAACTTATATCAACCATCCACTTCATATACCTACTATGAGGAGCCCAGGTACGAGCCATCAACTTCATACACATCCTATGAAGACCAAAGGTATGAACCTCCTCCCTCATACTCATATTTTGATGAACCAAGGTATGAGCCTTCTTACTCCTACTTTGAGGAACCAAGATATGAGCCACCACCTTCATATGCTTATTATGAGGAACCATGGCGTGAACAACCCATCTCATATGAGTATTATGAAGAACAAAATTACGACCCTTATCCATCATATGCTTACAATGAAGAACAATGGTGTGAACCATCTACTTCATATGGGTATTATGAGGAACAAAGGATCGAACAACCGGATTCAAGCTTTGAAAATCCCGATCCTTTTTCTATAACCGAAGTGACCGATAGGATATTAGAACACCTTAGAGTTATCGATCGCTATATAAAAGAATCTCGCGCAAGGGAAGAGGAGTCCCGCGCAAGAGAAAAATTAAATAAAGAAAAGATAACTAAAAGTGTGAAAATGGAAGAACAAACAAGTGAAAAACCGACACATGAGTTAAACAACGAAAAAGGTGAGTCCGTCAACGTTAAAATTCAAGAAGAGTCTAATTTTGAAGAAATTAATCTCTTGTCACCTTCTTTTGAAAATCATTGTTTAGTTCCAACTCATGCTAAGTTTTTAAAAGAATTAAACACTAACACTAAAATTGACGAAACAGTAAGTGTTAAGTTAACTAATGATCAAACCTTGCTAATAAAAGAAGACCCATTTGAAATCAACATTACACCGGTTCCATGTTTCTTTCAAAATTCATTTATCAGTAATGTCACAATTGATAAAGATCTTTGCTTTAACATAATGCCCAACTACATTTTCGAAAAATTAAGTATTAGTGATTTTTCTCCACTTCAAATACCCATTTTTCTATCCAATCGGAAGGTAATAAAATCAATCGGTGTAGTTGAGGACGTCTTGGTTCAAACAAATCAAATAGTAGTCCCAACCGACTTTGTCATCCTCGATGACGCTCCTCTAGTGTTGGGACGACCATTTGTAAAAACTCACGAAGCTTTGAAAAACCGGAAGTACAACAATCTACCTCTTCAATTAGGGGCATTTAAAAAGAGTGTCGATCTTGAGCGGTCAATGAAATATCCATTCGGCAATAATGACCCCCTAATTGAAGATGAAGATGAACCACCCGATACAAGTGAAAAGTTTGACCACTTTGTTGAAGAAGAGGTCGCCATAGAACAAACTTTTAAAGTTCTTGATCAAAATGAGCAACCAAATAAGGAGTCTCCTAAAGACCCACCTCTTGAGCTCAAAGAACTTCCAAAAGGTTTGGAATATGCTTTTCTAGACAAGGATGGTAAATTACCTGTAATTATTTCGTCTAAATTAGATAGTTTAGAAAAAGAAAAATTAATTAACCTTTTAAAAAAACACAAAAATGCGATCGCTTGGAAGCTTGTAGATATTAAAGGAATAAGTCCTTCCATGTGCACGCACAAAATCTTAATAAATGATGACTACAAATCGGTAATACAACCACAACGTCGAGTAAATCCAAATGTTCAAGAAGTGGTTAAAAACGAAGTCATCAAATTACTTGACGCCGGACTTATTTATCCTATCTCCGATAGTCCTTGGGTAAGTCCCGTCCAAGTAGTTCCAAAGAAAGGAGGTATGACGGTAATAACTAACGAAAAGAATGAATTAATACCAACGAGAACCGTCACAGGATGGAGAGTATGTATAGATTATAGACGATTAAATGAAGCAACAAGGAAAGATCACTTTCCTTTACCCTTCATTGATCAAATGTTAGAAATATTATCCGGTCATAAATTTTATTGTTTCTTGGATGGTTTTTCAGGTTACTTTCAAATCCCGATAGCACCCGAAGACCAAGAAAAGTCAACCTTCACATGCCCCTATGGAACTTTTGCTTATCGACGCATGCCATTTGGTCTATGTAATGCCCCCGTGTAACACCCCCAAAACCCAAATGTTTATATTCGTTAAATATTATGATATGGCACATCAAGAAATAAATAACTAGGTTATTTATCCTAGTTAAAAGTATGGTAGAAACAATTAAAAAATAAGAGTTGTGCCAATTATAAATAAGAGAGAGAACATGAGGGACTAAGATTGCCAAACTTGAATCTGAGTTTAATTAAAACAAAAATCTCACACACACTAGGTGTGTGTGTGCGTGAGATCGATCAGGAGGAAGAGAAATGGGTGTAAACCCTAGTTCACAAGAAAGCTTCAAATTGACAAGGAGATTAGGCTCTAATCCGATGCATGAACTCGTTTTCTTGATGATCTAGCCCTAGCAAACATGTGGTAAGTTGTAATTTAAGATTTGATGATCTTGTATGAAGTGGGTTATGATCAATCCACGAATTTGTTTGAAATTAAGCATGAATATGTGTTAACATCATCATAGGGAACATGTGTTATGCATAATTTTGACTAATTTGATGTTTAAGGATGTAAACCCACTAGTTGGGTGATTAAGATGACATGGGTGTTCATCATGTCCAATTCTTGTTAAATATTCATGAATTATGTTGTGTTATAATGAACTATTGTTAGATGAATTGAAAGAAATGTGGTGTTGATATGTTTGATGTTTATGTGTTAATGATACTTGTTGATTAGTAAGAAGATTTGATGAAATATGAATGAACTTGGAAGATTATGCATAAACTAGTTGTACATGGTGCCTAGGAAGTAGTACGCACACCACGTGTTTGATAAAATGTCCAAATGACAATAATATGTGAAGGTTATGTTATGATGATGTTGAGTATGCTATATGCTTGTTTGAATCGACTAATGAAATACATATGTGAGATATGAACTTGCTATGATCGTTCATATGAATAATCATGTATGCTAACAAGGATGTAAATGTAATGACATGAAAGTATAGGAATCATGTCAAGACGGATAGGAACGTGGAAGGCTAACGGGACAAGAAGACTCAAGTAAGCGAATGCAAATACGGACGCGTAAGGTAAGTGAATCCCGGACTTACACTTTAGATGTAAAAATGTATTGTAGTATAATGATTATTGTGAATCATGTGAGAAAGTATGAAACAATGGAAGTAATAAAGTAAGTTTACGGTAAATGAGTCGAAAGTGGTTAAGAAATAGTTTCTATTAAGTATAGGTAAGAAAGAAGCTTACATGATGGTATTATGTATAAAGATGAAATAAGTAGTTATACGCGTAGGTATGGGTTAGTTTGTAAGTAAGTAATTGGGACTCATAGGAGAGTATGAATATAAACTCGTAAGTATGGAGAATTATGTGTATACGATTTACACGTATAGGCGGGTGTGTTTAGGACTTGTAAGTAATATTGTGTAGAATGTAAGTAGTAAGTACATGTACAAATAGAAAGGGTATGTATGCATGAATTGGAATTTAGTTATATGTACAAATGAATGAGACTTGTTATGCGTATACATGGATATGTTCGTATGAATGAAATCTAATGATGCTAACCGTTTTCCTATTGAGAATGAAATGGGAATGCAGGTATACTAGTGATGGAAGTTGAAGGTAGACACCGAAATCCAATGCGGGTGGTTTGAATGGATGGATGAATGGACTAACATAAGCAAAAGCATGATATGTTGATGCCTAATTATGCATGTTTAAATTTTATGTATGATGTCACCGGTTGCTAATGATGTGATTGTACGTGGTGTCTGCATGTTGTACAGAACTGTGGATTCTCATCATGGAGCGTAAAAGGTTGAAGATCGAGTCAAGACATGGATTGTACATGTGGGTGCGTGGTCACGTAATTTAATATAAGTATGTCAGATTTTATAAATTTATAGAAAGCATTAATGTATCTAATGTAAAAGAGTGATTTAATGTATTTCTAAGTATGTTAGAATGAATTTAATGAAAGAAAATTTTTAAGTTCGTATTTCCGCTGCGACTTTTGGTTAAAACGTGTTAGGGAGTTACACTCTTAGCCAAAGGCATGATAGCGGTGGCGTCGTTGGGTTAAGAGATTTGATAGTCCGTCACTGCATTCACACCCGCAGACACCTCGATGTTCCGTACCTCCTGCTCATAAACATGCATTTAAACCGGCTTGCTGCTCCGCCTACCCCTATCTTCTTCGGGGGGTGGGTGTACCGTCTCTTCAAGCACTTCGTGAATATTCCTAGGTCCTTCGAAAGGAGTTCGTGGTCGGGAAGGGTGGATGTACACATCTGCCGCTCCATGAACCTCATTTATGAAGCTGAAGACAGGTCAGTTAGCTTTCAAAGGATGCAGGGGCATGCATGGAACCCGCAAGAAGCACTTGTCCTTCACGCTCCACAACATCATCAGTACCAGTATCAGCCCCACGGTGATCCGGGCCAGTCCTCCTCACAAGGAGGTGGTTTTCCTAACTTCCAAAGTTTACATGATTTATTGCAGGAAAACCTCATGTGCACCAGGAATACCTATAACATGGCAAGCAACAAGTATGCCCGGGTTGGAGCAATCGAGAGAAACATATCCGATATCCAAGATGATATTGGGAATATCCGGGAACACATTGCGAGGCATGGTGGAGGAGATGATGATGATGAGGACGAGGACATGGACTAGGCGGGAGGAGCGGAGGCAGAAGCGGTTGGTTGGTGATCCCACAGGTTAACCCGCCCCTTTTTTATCTTGAACAATTTCCGGCCTGCGTGCCGAGTGTTGAACAATTTACTTTCCTTTAACTTTTTACTTTCTGCATTTGTTTTTCTTTTTAACTTTGTTGACGTGGATGTTGAACTTGGTAAATTAGGGTGTTTGCTATGGTTTGGTGTAGTGTTTATTGATAAAGCAGGTACAAACAAGGCTTAGAGCACTAAACATTAGTGCTACTAAAGCCGGGACAAGAAAACCAGAGCCAGAAACCTGTTTTTTCAACCTTGCAGATTGTCTACACGGGGTCGTGTCCAGCCGACACGCCCCCGTGCCCACTTCCCCAAGACCTGCTGTTTGTTTAATTAGGCATGATTTTGACAGACACGGGGTCGTGCCCAGTCGACACGCCCCCGTGTCCACTTTCTGTAAGTTTTCGTTACTGGCACCTGAACACGGGGTCGTGTCCATCGGACACGGGGCCGTGTCCAGATGCCCAGTAACACAATTTTTTGTTTTTTAACACCTTTTTACACATTCAATCAACCTAAAAACTTATTTTTGGGACACATTGAGGACAATGTGTAATTTAAGTGTGGGGGGGGGGGGATGCTAAAACCTTGAATCTTGCAAGTCCTAATAACAAGCCTTATACAAAACTCTATTGGAACCGCTAATCACCCCAATTTTTTTTCAAAAATTTTCATTTTTTTTACTTGTCTAGGTTTAACTCGGGAAATTCAAGTTCTAAAAATGTTATATTTTTACAAATTTACAACCGATAGCGTCGTGATAAAAAGAACCAACATAAGAAAATTATGAAACGGCATGACAAGCTTAGCTAAAATTTGATTATATATACTTGATCACATAAAAACCCATTCCCACAAAAGTGAGTTTTGAGCCTTTATTAAGCATACAAATACATATCATTAAACTAAATGCTCATTTTCTGTTTCTTGTGTGAATAGCCGCTTGGTTCTTACGACTCTAGAACTTGCCACGACGATACATTCCCGGTCCTTACCAACTTAAACCCGAGTAAGTAAATGATGGAGGCATTAGGACTAACCCTTTTTTATTTCTACACCATTATTTTTCTTTTTTTTTTACCACCTACCCAAAATCCCCCTAGTTAGCCCTTTTGAGCCTAAACCTTTTCATTTCATAACCCAAACCAAACACCCCTTTCACCCACCAAAACCTTTTGTTTTAGTAAAAAGCTCGGTTTTTCGTATGACTTTGAAAAAAAAAATATTTGTGTTAATGATGAAGCAAAAGAGAAATAAACAAACAAGTATAAAAAATTACTTTGTTTGAATCAAGGCTTCATCAAAATAAAAATTGCAAAAAAATAAAAAGTCTTACGAAAACCGACGTTTGTTACGCTTTTTCGCCCTTTCAACTAACCACTAACCCAACCACCTATCTTTAACCCAAGCCTAACCCTTCACCCAAAAAGTCCTCTTGATATTTACAAAGGTGTATTGTTAAGAAGGAGGAGGATTGATTGCTTGGCAAGCCTATGGTAGGAGTAAGTTCCATGCCGCTCTCGAGTGATTCACTAAAATACATCTTCGGCCGAGTGTTGAGTGATCCCCCGTGAGGTATGTGAATTTGTATATAAATAGAATTTTAAAGAGGCATGTTATGCCCTAATAAGTAATTTATCTTATGAAAAGTTTTAAATAAATCATGACGAATAGGATTGTAAATAAAGAAAAATAAAACTTAATAAAGAATCTTGGAAATCCCGACACTCTATGACAAGCCCAAAAACCTTCTCTTCTACCCATTCCATTTGGGAGTGTAAAGCCACATTATAAAGAGTTTTGCTTGAGGACAAGCAAAGATTCAAGTGTGGGGGTATTTGATGTGTGCAAAATGCAACATATAAATTACATCAATTGTGGCATAAAACTAACATTTTTTTAGTACTAATGTTGGAAAAAGTGTGCTTTTGTCTTCCTTTTGTATTTTCAGGATTAAATGAGCTCAAATTAACAAAAGAAGCAAAAAGGCAGCTAAATCTAACATAAATACAAGAAAAGGAACAAACGTGGCATGCCCGACCTCCCCGAAAGCATCTTCCCAAGCAAAACAAGAGAACAGGAGGCTGAACACGCCCTGTGCTCAGTGAACACGGGGGCGTGCCCAAGTGCCAGCATAAAAGACAAAGCTATAGAAGCTTCTATCGCCCACCACGGGGCCGTGCTCAGCGGACACGGGGTCGTGGTCAACTATAAGATTCGCAGAATCCAGGCAAATCTTGATAGTACAGATATGCTTCTGCACACGGGGGCGTGCCCAGCGGACACGAGGGCGTGGTCAACTAATACAGACAAACTGCAATTAATGAAGACAGAGAAGAGGATGGACAAGGGGGCCGTGCCCAATGGACACGGGGCCGTGCCCGAGCTTCTGTTCAGCCTATAAATAGGAGTGCTTGGCTCAAGTTCAAACCATCCCTTGGCACACCACCTCTCTCACACTTCACCCACCACCCACCACCACCATAACACCATCATCCACCACCATCATCCATTGTCCCTCATAGAGTGTGTGAGTCGTCTCGGGATCCAAGATTGATCGTAAGAGTTCTTGACAATCAAGGCCATGTTTGCCTAAGTCTCTTACATCACTTGGTGAAGACAAAGTGTCTAGTGTAATACTTTTTATTTTTAATCTTTTCGCACTTTTTACTTGGTTATGTATTAATGACTTTAATAACTAGTTTCTTATGTTGAAGGTGATTTTTCCTTATCATTTGTCTGTGGTGTCTTGGCATTATTTTACTGTCTATATAAAATAAAAGATTTTCACCATTCATATCTCCACGGTCTATATGGAGGTATGTTGGCTACCTGGCCGGGGGTTAAGGGAACGGTTTGGTAAGAGTCTTGCCTTGTTCAGTGTATAGATCCTGCAAGGACCTGGGTCAAATTTAGTAGGACCTCCTTCAATACTTAACGGTATTGGATGGCGGGGGTCCAAACTCTTTGACCCCCTCATATGTAAGCTACTATTAATACTTTAACCCGGCTACTTAGGACTGTATCCCTGCTGACTCAGACTACTTAGCCGAGGGTAACGTCACCTTCAAAAGAGGGGCCTACCATAATATGCATTAATAACTTAATTAATTATCTTTCAATAATCCGACCCTTTAGGATTGTATCCTTGCTGACTCAAAGTACTGGGTTGAGGGTAACGTCACCTTCAAAAGAGGGGCCTACTACAATAACTAAGATAATCTCTTAAAAGGTGCAAAAGTGCGGAAATAATCAAAGGTTACACTATACACGAGTCGGAGCCAAGTGATTCATCTTGTCTATCTGTTTTTACTTTTATTTTATTTTCAGCATTTTAGTTAGTTTTTATTTTTCTAGTTTAAAACCTTTTTCTAATTTTTGATTTGATTAGACGTTGAGGATAAACCGGTACTAAAAGCTCTTGTATCCTTGGACGACCTCGGTATCTTACCAACACTATACTACGCTCACGATGGGTGCACTTGCCCATATGTGTGTTTAGTGTTAGTAAATATCGTGTTTTATAAATTTAAAACTTGGCTAAAAAAGTGTAAAATGGCTTAAAATAAACATTAAAACCATAACACACTTCACGCACATCAACTGCCTTGGTTCCTTTGAGTGTGAAATTTCCTCTGGATCTTCCAGCAGTTAGGGAGAAGATCAAATCCTTTTATTCTGAAGATGATCCTGAAAAGAGGAATCTTCCATCTCTTCAAGGGTATCCTTTACCAAAGAACATTCATGAATACCTTCAATTGAAAGCCAAACAAGCAGAGGATATCTCAAAAAGAGACAAAAAAGAAAAATTTGATAAAGAAATACAGAGAAATCTGCAATATCTGCTCAGCCAAGTCAGAACATTAGAGCAGTTTTCAAAAGATCTTTGTCAGTAGTTATCAGAAAGAAATGATGAAAGCCTAAGGAATGATTACATTGAGCTCATCATACAAAACAAGAAATACAAGGCAGAAAGGTATCAATTCAAAGAGTGGACCATAAGTGAGCTCAAGCAAGAAATTGCAAGAATACAAAAGATGCTTGAAGACTCAACAATAAAACCAACCCCACCAGTCTGGTCCCAGTATAAAAAAAAATGTACTTGAAAGTTCTTTGAAATTGAAGAGAATGAAGAAGAGCTTATAACTGCAAATTATGGCTCAAGGAATCAAATCACAAGGTGGAAAGAGATTAAAGTGATAGAGACATACAAAACATTGGAAGAAAAAGAAAGAATGATCCCTCTGTTCCTAAAAAGCCAGATTATCCAGCATCAGAGGTTTCAATCAAACAGACCGTACCAACTAAAAGATTTGCTAAACCCACGGTTCCATCTGCTGTTGTTGTCAATCAAACAAAGAGGCAAAAACAGATGGATGAAGAAGAACAGGCCCATAAAGAATCCGAATATTTTAAATTGGCCATCAAACAGATGTTGGTAGAAAATCCTGACTCAGAAAAGCTACAAGAAATAGCCAAAGGTCTGAACAACCAAAGGTGAACCACTGCCCAACAACAATAGTAGTTCAGCATCAACAACAGACATTGCATCAGTGTTTATGTTAACAGTGTTTGTATGTAACAGTATTTATGCAGTAAAATACAGTTTGAGCGTTTTTGACCCGTTTAATATATTATCCTTTTAGTGAATTTTCTTTTCGAGTTGTCCCATCTAAGATAAAACACACAATTAAATCATACGGTCAAATTGTTAAGGGTCTTGATGATTTAAGATGCTAAATGTGTGGCTCTATTAGCTAATTATTTGTAATTTATATTAACAGTGTTTATATGTTAACAGATGTTGACCAAAAGTCAAACAGATGTTGACCAATAGTCAAATAGATGTCGACGTTAAACAGATGTTTGGTTTAAGGCCAAATATCTGTTTATAGGCAAACATCTGTTTAAGGTCAAACATTTGTTTAAGGCCAAACATCTGTTTATGGCCAAACTTCTGTTTATGGCCAAACACCTGTTTAAGGTCAAACATCTGTTTAAGTCCAAACAACTGATATAGAAGGCCAAACAGATGTTTAACCAAACATCTGTTCTAAACACTGTTCAATCCAACATGGGTTTCCATCCAACTGTTGACCAAAAGTCAAATAGATGTTCAAACCACTGATTGAGTTATTCAAATTTCTGTTGAATACTAAATGAGATGCTGACCAAAACTCAAACAGGTGTTGACCAAAAGTCAAACAGATGTTGACCAAAAACTAAATGGGATGATCCGACCCGGTTACATGGGATATTTTTAAACCTTCTAACTTTTTCAAGATCCTCATAAAATCTCGGTTCCTTTCTCTCTCCACGTATCTTTGTACACTTTCTCCAAGAAACTCTCTCATCTTCTTGGATTTCTTCCGATCTTCATCAATATCATCTTGGATAATAACAAAGGTATTGTTAAATAATCTGATTTGTTTTGTACTTTTTCATGTTTATTCTTTTAGTTTTGAATTCCATAGCCGATTATGGTTCTTGCTGTTTTAATGAAGAAGTTGTAATCGACGGTGGTGTATTCATGTATCTCCCTGTTTTTTTTCAATCCATTGTTGGTTATTATTGTGTTTATTGTTGCGGCTTATACTCGAACAACTTCTGATAGTCCTAATTTTTTTTATATCCAATTACTATATAGTTATAATGCATGTTATGATAGACATATATGATTCTAAAAAAAATATAAAGTTGTTCATGTAACGATGTTATTCTGAAGTATAATATAAATTTCCGATTTTAACTGATGTATTCTCATGTGTATTTGTAAAGTTGAACTTATTTTGATTAGTAGTTGGTATACTGTTTTTAAGTTTTTGTTTGGTACAGACACAAGTCACTATCCTGTCTTTCTATATCTATACAATTTATTCAGCTGATGATCTTCCATGTCTATTTGTGATACTTAATCGAAAATGTAGGTTTTAAGTTTTAATTATATGATTTGCTATAAAAAATATATATATTTCGATATGATAAGAAAATACATGTATTCTCACCTTTTCGATGTTGTCTATTGTTATTTTGATATATATTAGTTGTATCATCTTTTATTTAGATGTACTGCATACCTTAATGGATTGTATTCATTTGTTTCTTAATTTTATTGATTTTGATTCTATATAATTGATATTGTTACAGTTTTACGTGACAATGATTTATGGATTTCCGTGTTACCTTGAAGACAGTAAAAGTAAATGTTTGGTTAGTAATTTTATCTGATCTTACTTTAACACTTAATTTTTATTTTTTCGTATGATATCTAGCAATAAAAGTGTTTTATTTATTTATGCTTAGATTTTGCCAAAACAGTATGAAAAATGGATTCAACAGTTTAATTATCCAACTGGAAATACAAACATCCGGACCACAACTGGAAACGTTTTTAAAGTCAAGATCTGTCCTCTAAGCAATAGCAGATATTATTTCTATAATGGTTGGTGTCAGTTGGTAAACAGTTTGAAAATACCTTCATATTCATGGTTGATATTTCATTATGAAGAAGCATTAGAAAGTTTCAGAATATTATATTTTTATCAAGACATTTCTCTTGCTCCTTGTGATGATTTCTACTACAAACCATCTGGTAACGAAGATTATGTGGTATGTAACTTCGAACAATATTCATCATGTAATTTTTTTAGAGATACGGTTGTTTAATTGTTGTTTTTTATTTATTTACTTAATTTTCTGATATATTTTTACTAATGTACTATATAATGTGTTTTATTCTGATTGTAGAGTATTAATCGTTCTTTTGTTCATCACAAGATGTTAAACACTATTCCTTCATATTCGGTTCTTATTAAAGGATCTGGAAACCAGAACTGGTCTGTACGGATGGAAGATATCAACAATGAACTTTACATAACTACCGGATGGAAGGAGATAAAGAATGAGTTGTCATTAACTGTTGATCATCTCATTGTCTTTGAGATGATAGATCTTCAGACTTTTCATATCACGGTTTTCAATTGTGCTACCTGCGATTTAGTGCTTCCACCGGATGTCTGTGCTTTTGTTAAAGAAAAGGTGGTAGAAGAGATTGTCTTGAGTTCAGATACTGAAGCTGTACAGGACATCGTTAATGTCAATGAAGGTGGTATGGTTGTTGTGAATGAAGATAATCAGATCGTACCTATTTCTTTCCGTGTGGACGGTCATTTTGTAAGTTTGTGATGATGAGTTTACTAATATATAATACTTTACTCAGATTTTAAAGATGTGTTAATTCTTTGTTTATTGAATTGTTCGTTGTTTGTTACAGCGCCTTTTTAAAAAACAGGCTGAAGATCTCAGACTGAATCGTAAGATGGATTTGAAGATTGTGGACGTGGCAGGTGATGTTTGGAATGTTCAAGTTGCTATAGGTCCATCTCAAGGTCAACCAAGATATTATGTGCAAGAAATGAGAAAGTTTGTGAAGGATAAAGGCATGGCTCTAGGTGAAGCATTTACACTTAACTTTGTGAAAGGTAAAAAGCTTTTTTTGTTCGGATGAATGTTCATGGGATTAAAGAAGGCAAATGCAGAACGATGGATGGAACCAAGTTTTTGGGTTGTAGTTCTTCGCTTTTAGAAACTGATGGTAGACTTGTTTGTTTAGTTTTGAAGTTGTGGTTGAAAAACTATATATGTGGATGTAAATTATTGGGTCCATGTCTAACGGAAACAATGCGGCGATGTAAGCTAAAGACAGTATATTCAGTTACTTGCTTGAAACGATTCCTTGATGAAAAATATAGTACAAACTAATAGCAAAATCATGTTTAAAGTTATAAGCCCTATTCTTTGACAATGATAAGCTGATTAATTATACCATTAAAAGAATAAAAAAATCGAGTTCTATTATATGATAATCATTTCAAGCAAATAGAAACACATACAGTTTCGATTATATTAAGAAACATATCGCCTTTTACTGGGACTGGTGTCCACAATTTCCAAACTAAAACTCAAATTGATCAAATGAGACATGTTAAATATGTATAAGAAATCATGTATGGGTCACTTCGTTTGATTTTTGGTCAACATCTGCTTGACTTTTGGTCAACATCTGATTGACTTTTGGTCAACATCTCATTTAGTATTCAACAGACGTTTGAATAACTCAAACAGTGGTTTTAACATCTGTTTGACTTTTGGTCAACAGTTGATGGAAACCCATGTTAGGTTGAACAGTGTTTTGAAGAGGAAAACAGTGCTAAAATATAAGAAGATAGTGGATCTGGTTAAACATCTGTTTCACTTTTGGTCAACAACTGTTTGACTTTTGGTCAACAACTGTTTGACTTTTGGTCAACATCTATTTGCCCGATTAGATTGGGTGTTAAATTATAGTTCTTTAAGTCATTGTTTTGTTTTCTTGAATTCTATGCAATTTTGTAAAGAAGTACAAGAACAAACATTTTTACAAAATCCCAAATCACCTGATCACGTAAGTGCATTGAAGTAAAAGTGGAAAAGATGTTATTCATGTGGTCCTGTTGCGCTTTTGTTTGACCTCTAATATGGGTTCATGATCTAATCCGGTGATGTGAGGACACTGTTGTTGAATCCAATGAGATGCTTGATGTAATAAGGTCGTATTAATAACAAATAATAATTAATATAACTAAGTTTCCCGAGCCCGGGAAGCAATCCCGAGTAATAACCTAGTTGTTGCAATAAATATATATATATATATATATATATATATATATATATATATATATATATATATGAAAGATTTCTTTAGGGTTTAGATTTATTTGTTTTTAAAAAAACAATGTGGCAGGCTTGACTTCTATCCACCCTAGAAATCATTTTCTTTTTCCAAGTCACGTTGAAGTATTTTTTTTTTGTTGACTTCCTTTTTTTCTAATATTAATAATAATATAAATGGCCACCTTTCGTCTAATGGGTATCTTAGCATCCCAAACTTCATGCGGTAATTTTAATTCAGTCGCTGGCGCCCCACTCTTCCCAACTGGCTGGTTATTTCCCTATTACTCATTTTTGCTCCATTTGCACCAGGAACTGGCCCAACACAAAATAATATAATATAACACTAAAAACTAAATAAAAAATAAAAACTATACAATAATTATACACTTTACACGGGGCAAATAAGTGTATTTTACCACACATCAGTATGGTTTATATATATATATATATATATATATATATATATATCTTATACTAATAAAGAAATCTTTTTAATGTCACGTGGCATTCTTCTCACTTATTTAGTTATAATAATACCACATGGTTGTTCCTTGAATTTCACAATTCTTATTTATATTTTTTAATTTAATATATAATAAATATCACATAACATTGTCTTAATCCCTGAAACAATAAATATTTTAAAAAATATCATCAATCTCTTCTTCTAATATTAATAGTAAATATAAATCTCTTCATCATGATATATATTATGACCATATCTATTATTGATTAGTTTTATTTAGATAATCAAAATATTTTAGATTTTCGCAATGAATATTCTTTAGTTATAACTAAGTCGATCTAGGACCCGCACGTTATGTTAAACCTGTCAAATGGGAAAAAACAGACGATGTAAAAATGTTCACCTACATACGCACGTTGCGTCATGTTAACTCGCAAAATTTAGAACGAAACGTAAAAACGTTAAACCAAAGACGCACATTGCGATGTGTTAAGTCACAAAATTTAGAACCAAGCATAAAGCGAAAAATTTGCGGAAAATGAAAAATATGAAGGACCAAAGTTGAAAGTAAAAAAAGTTATGAGGATAGATTGCAAAAGATAAAAAGTTTTGGGTTAAAAGTAAAAAACAAAGAGTTTTGGGTTAAAAGTAATTTATAAAATACTTTTGGGTGAAAAGTAAAAAAAAACATTTTTTTTGGAAAACCCCCAAAGCCAACGTTACGACAACCATATGCATAACCATTTTTTCTTTGAAAAACCCCCCAAAGCACACCTTGCGTTGCGGCGGGGCGTAAAACGGTGTCAAATAGTACTAATGTCACACAACCGTCATCGACCACCAACACTGACTTGACCTAGGATATGCGTGTTGCGATGAACCTGTCAAACATGGAAAAACAAAGGTAAAAACGTTGAACCACACATGCACGTTGCGTCGTATTAACTCGAAAAAATTAGAACTATACGTAAAACGAAAATTTGTGAAAGGTGAAAAGTATAAGTGACAAAAGTTGTGAAGTTAAATTGCAAATAATGAAAAGTTTTGGGTTAAAGTTAAAAAAACAAATTATGTAGGGTTAAAATTGCAAAAGGTAAAAACCTTTGGGTTAAAAGTAAAAAATCAACTTTTTTTTTTTTTGAAAAATGGCCAAAGCACAATGTACAACTCATGATGCACATATAACTTGCTAATTTATATATGGATAAATTAATATTAACTATAAAAATAGTTAATATAAATTATATTATTGCAATTGTAAATGTAAATGTATTTATGCGAATAGCATTCTCTCTTTTAATTTAATAATAAGATTAGTTAGATATAATTAATATAATAATTACTTCTAAAATAACTCTAATGGGTATCTGATATTCTTCTATATATTAAAAAGGGAATGCTTTGAACAGTAGTAAAGTATATTAAAAAGACAATGTTTTGGATAGTAAGATCGTGAGGTATGGTGGGGCAGGGGTTTACGGCATGGGTTGACACGTGGAGTTCGAGCCCTCCCACTGGTGAGTGACGTGTCTGTGGGGTATGATGGGGCGTGGCTTGGCCAGGTGGGGCGGGGGTTTACGGCATGGGTTGACACGCGGAGTTCGAGCCCCTCCACTGGTGAGTGACGTGTCCGTGGGGTATGGTGGGGCGTGGCTAGCCCGGCGTGGCTTGGCCAGGTGTATTAAAATAAAAAATGGTCCGCTATGCCCTAGCCAACAAGCCAATAAGAGCCGGCCACATTGGATCGCTAGCATGCCCTAGAGCCGGCCTTAAACTCCCGCCCAAGGGGCCACGCTCAAACCCAAGCCCGCCCGAGGTGGTGACTTGGGCGTTTCTCTCCAACCCACGCCCCAACCTCCGCCCCATACCCCATAGTCTAAGTAGAAAAAGACAATGTTTTGAGCCGTAACTAGAAAAGGTTATAATAATAAATATAGTTTTTTTTAATTATTTTTATTATCTTCTTTACTTTTTAAGTTAGATAAATTTATGTTAACTGGTACTGGTATCGTAAATACCAATACGGTTATCGGTACATGAAGGTAAAAACCGATACCAGCCTGGTACAGAAAACACCAAAAGTCGGTATCGAATTGATTTTGAAAATCTTTTAGTTCGGAATATTCGGTACTGCTACCCGGTACCATTTGCTCATCCCTGATCACGGGTGTCGTACGAACAACAACGGTATCGTGCAACTTTTTTTGTTGATTTTTTTCAACTTTTAATGATTTCTTTTTTTAGTTTCAGAGGTAGGGATGAGCTCGGTGCCAACCAATACTGAATCGGTACTGGTACCGAAAATACCAGTTACGGTACCAGTATATGAAGGTAAAACACGGTAGCGAACCGGTAGCAGGAACGCCAAAAGTCGTACCGAATTGGTACTTAAGATCTTTCGGATTAGGAAATTCGGTACCGGTACCCAGTATCATTTGCTCATCTCTGACCACAGGTTTCATACGAACAACATTATTACCATGCAACTTTTTTGGTTGATTTTCTTTTGGTTATCTTTTAGTGTTTTTTCCTATATTTTCTTTTTATTCTTGTGAATGGTTTCGTGCGCAACGCGCTTGTAGTGATTTCAAAACACATGTAAACACATACTAAACAACAAAAGACGTTCGCCGCAACGCGGCGATAGTAAAAATCTAGTTATAATTAATAACCATAGTGTATTTTTTAAGATGTGTTATGAATTATATTAATTTATTAATAATATTATTAATATATTAATTAATATCTAATATTATTATCATTAATATATTATTATGTGTTGTATTGTATTGTAAACGAATTCAATATTTAAATGATCTAAAGATAATTAGGTTCTTATGTCCTTAATTTTGGTCATTCACGGGTTCGATCAATTCAATCGGAGAATATCCCCACTTTTGCATTTATGACTCTAATTTTCAGATCTCTTATCAAAATGCATGTCAGGATTTCATAATTTAAAAAAATGTTAATCTCAAGCTATCCGTGTTGATCTAAATGGCAATCTATAAACATCACCGCTAATAACAATTTTAACTTTACCAAAGCATAGCGGTTTACCTTTTCTATTAAAATACCATAAAATACCATACCACCGCTATTATTTTTCAATATTTCAAAAAATCTAAATATTTTCATAACAGAGTCATACTTGCTACGAACAAAGTTGTACAGAAAGTAAATGATCACATACTTTCATTGCTTCCCGACAAAGAAAAAGAATAACGAAGTTATGTAAATTCACCTACTTTCATTGCTTCCCGACAAAAAAAAAAAAAAAAAGAATGACTAAGTTATGTAAATTGGTGTATGTATAAAAATAATTCACTTGTGTATATTTGTGCAAATATTGTAAAGTGGCATGATTTCTATCTTTAGATCTGTGTAATACACAGGCTTATAATCTAGTATATATATATAGATATATATGTTTGAAAACCATTTGTAACCTTGTGTAAACCAATTGTTTCGTCTTGTATAAACCAATAGTTTTGCTTTGTATAAACAAGTGTGGTCTGTGGTGAATACTAATCGAAGGATTGTCACCGATGGACTCGTACCCATAAACTTGTAGAACATTCAACTATATATGAATCCAGTCTAAAATCTTATTCTAAACTAGACAAACGGATAGTTCATTGGTTGACTATTCTCTAAAAAAGTAACGAGATTAGGAAGTTCCATCCAAACTTTTTCGTCGTTAACCGTTGGTTTAGCCATGAGGCAATTTCCCTTTGGTTGTTAGTCGGTGAATTGTGATGGATTACTGACTATTTACTTTAGTTCACATTATTGTGTTCCATCAATGTATCACTGACAACCAATATAACGACAAAGCATCACTAACAGATTCTCATCTGTGATCACTAAAACAGACGAGATTGTCTGTAGATGATGTCCCTTTTCTATAGCAGTGATGCGATTTGTTAAATCTCAACATAAAAGAGCTTTAAGAACAGGTTTATCAATATGAACCGGTAATATGTAAGTTCGAAAATTATACCGGTCCTCTAATTTTACCGACCGCTATAGTGATGTGATTTGCTACATCTTCTTCTTTCTTGAAATAATTGGTGCAAAAAGGATATTGAGGCATGTATTTTTAAAACATGTTTTAGAGCGTATTAAAAATGGTAGTTGGCATTAGTTGTACAAGTATTATATAATTTAATTATTCTTAAGTGTACTATAGTGGCTAAAACGTCTCACGATTTATCGTAAGACAAAATATTAGCTCAAGGCTCCAAAATTTTATTTTGCTGTTGGCCTTTGAATTGGCGGAGCCATCCTTGATGTTCCCCTACCTAACCTGAAGACAACCTACCTGAAAATTATAATGTTTGGTTGTGATAAATCTGACCACCCAGAAAAGGTGAACCCATAAGAAAAAATTCTGGATTTGCTGATGTCCCTACTGGTGTGTGTGTGTGTGTGTATATATATATATATATATATATATATATATATATATTTGCTTTTAGTTTTGGTCACTGATATTTGTAATAATAACTTCTTTTATTTACTTTTATTTTGTTTTGGTCAAAAATTACCGAAGCAATTAAGTGATCAAATTAGTTTGTGAGGTAGTGTGCTAGCAATGCTTGTGAAAAATATGTTGGTTTGTTCATTTATAAAAACATTTTCATGATATAGCCCCAGGATATGAAACTATACCAATAATCAAACAATGAGCTGAAAAAGTAAAATTGCACACAAGATATACGAGGAAAACCCTTGATCAATCTAGATCTCAGGCATAAAACCTCGGGAGCTGACAATCGTCGGCTGCCTTGTTCTTCTTATTACTTGAATATTCAGGATACAGTGCAGGATAATGCTCAGATCGCTACTAAGTGGTACAATGATTGTAAGTGATGAGTGTTAGTGTGCAGTTGCAAGAGAAATGTATGAGAGTTCGAGAGCTGTGTGTTAAGTGAAGTGTTCCTACGATCTGGCACTTCTATTTATAGTTACAAATAACAAACGACTTCTCCTATAAACTAGGGATGCTCCAGAATTTTCCCTTTTGAACGTTGGAGACCTGTTCTTCCGGTTTCAACGTCCATTCTCCAA
Organism: Helianthus tuberosus; assembly: GCA_030545235.1. NCBI lineage: Eukaryota > Viridiplantae > Streptophyta > Magnoliopsida > Asterales > Asteraceae > Helianthus > Helianthus tuberosus. Next base: position 103,844,309 of record CM060409.1, read on the forward strand.
CTGATTAGAGCGAGTCTTCAGTAGAATGAGTCCACGTGAACGTTATGATCCTGCAGCCATGACCTACAAGTAAATAATTAGTAACTGCCAGGATACTGCCTCAGGGTGTTACCAATATCCTGATCCCGTATCCTGATCGTAATCAGACATCATAAAATCAAGATATAATTTCACTATATGGGCACAGAATTCCACCCATAACATATTTTAGATGTGACACGGCACGACACGAGAGAGGCTATAGATAATGATATGAATATTTTGTTGAAGACGATCCCCAAAATTTTTCGTTAGTTAGGTATTTCATTGGTTTAGCTTTATATATAGATTTTGGAATTTGAATGTAATTTATTTGTAGTATCTTATACAGTTTATTCCTGAATTTTAGTGTAGTTTGTTATACATTTAGCAATGAATTGTCATTTGACCGGTTTATTTTCGAACTGAATGTTTATTGTGTTAATTTGAAAAGGTTCAAATTGGTGTATATATATTATCTTGATTTGGAACTACAAAAAAAATATGTCTAACATTTAAAAGACGCGGTTTATTATATTAATTTTGATAATTTTTAGGAAATGTATTTGGATTTTTAGACGAGTTTTCTGACACTGACCTTAAAGCCCCGTCTTAGAGCCCATTTTAAATGTATTTGGATTTTTAGAAGAGGTTTCTAACTCCGTGTCTTAAAGCTGATTTTAAAACCCCGTCTAATGTATCCTATTTTAAGACACGCCTATAAAATTAAAAATGAGGTTTGAAACTCCGGTGATGTTTGTTTTTTCTGTGGGAAAAGGTCTGCAGTCTGCGGACCACATCTGCAGGCATCTGCAGGAGAAGAGGTGGACCAAATGTCTGCAGTCTGCAAGGAGAAGGGGGTTTGTTTTTTTTATATATAACCTCTTCTCACACTCAACATACACAACACACATCTCTCTGATCTCTCTCTCTGCCTCCCTCTACCACCACAAGCACCGTCCACCTCCACCACCACAACCAACCTCCACCACTTCAGCCACCACCCACCCCGTCGCAGCCACCACCACCCCGTCGCAACCACCACCACCTAACACTCACCACCACCATCTCCTCCTTCCTCCCCCACCAACCCCGTCGCAACCACCAAGCACCACCGCCACCACGAAGCCAAGCACCACCACTTCAGCCGCTGTCAACCACCTCCACCGAAACCCTAATTTCACCATCTTCAAGGGTTTCGATTTGGGGGTTTATGAAGAGAGAGAGAGAGAGAGAGAGAGAGATCGAGGGAGGAGAGAACGGTGGTGGTTGTCACCGGAGATGCTTCACAATCAACCGGCACCAGAGCTGAACCGTTCTGACGCAACCTCTGGTTTCTCGGAAGGTTCTGGTAAGTTCGAGATGGAAGTTACTGGTGGCGATGGTGGAGATGACGGCTGAGGAGGGAGAAGAGGGAGAAGAGGTGGTGTCGAAGGTGGAGGTGGTGGCAGAGGAGGTGGTGGCAGAGGAGGTGGTGTCGGCTGGAGGGAGAAGAGGAGAAGAGGTTTGCAGACTTGGGGACATGTCTGCTTGGGGAAGAGGTGGGGAAGAGGTAAAATGTGAGAAGCTCTTCCGGAAAACAAACGAGTTGCAGACCTCAAACGTCTGCGCGCATCTGCGCGACGCAGACATAAGTGGCCAGAAGTGCTTCTGGCTAAAAAACAAACACCACCTCCGTCTTAAAGTCCAAATTACCCTATTTAATGCTCCGTTTTTGTACTAGTGTGGGTATGTGTCTAGTATAAGACCGTGGGGTATGGTGAGGTGGGGGTTTGGGGCATGGGTTGACACGTGGAGTGGGAGCCCCCCGCTGATGAGTGACGTGTCCGTGAGGTATGGCGGGGCGTGGCTAGCCCGCGTGGCTTGGCCAGCTTTATTAAAAATAAAATAAAAACCTAAAATTAAAAAATACACACAACATTTAAAAAAAAACCTAAAATTTTATTAAAATTTCCTAAAAATTACAAAATTCTACAAAAAAAAGATTACGAAATAAAAACAAACCTAAAGCGTTTGGTAATTTTTGAAAAGGGCGAGCTTGTCAAACGGCTTCCGCTCCTTGCCTCGGAACTCGATGTTGGCCACCGCCACCCGTTCTTCGTGACTTATCTCACCGCCTGGGACGCTGTCGTAGTAGGCTTTAAAACGATCGAGCTTCGGTCGTAGCTCGTGCCATTTATGTTGGCACGCGTTTAAATTGTGCCGGTCGTTTCCCACGTTATGCCGGTAGCTAGCAAAAGCTTCCGGCCAGTAACGGGTCTCACTTGGTTGGCGACCCTTCATCGCGTCCACAACGCTCGTGACAAGGGCTAGCTCTTCCTCATGCGTCCAAGAGGCCATCGAACAAGTGTTTGTGGGTAGCGGTTCGGGTAGGTGACTTGGATTGGGGTAGCGATGTGGACAGCCGGTGGGGTTGGGGGTTATATAGTGATGTGGACAGCTAGGTGGGTGAACCGTTTGGCTTGGTCAAACAGTTATATTTTAAAATTTAAATGGCCCGCTATGACCTATCCAACAAGCGAATAGGAGCCGGCCACGTAGGACCGCTAGGCATGCCCAGCGCCCGGGCTTAAACTCCCGCCCAAGGGGCCACACCCAAACCCAAGCCCACCCGGGGTGGTGACTTGGGCGTTTTCAGCCAACCCACGCCCCAACCCCCACCCCATACCCCATAGTTATAACACCCCGTGTTTTGAAAGTCATAGTAAAAGTCAAGATTGAAGTCAAAGGGAGACAAGATTGCTAATTGCGATCTGTCACTCCTTGCTCAATTACTGTTTTGACTTCTTTGACTTGTAGACAGTCTATTTTATGCTTTACTATGTGGAGTACTTATTAATAATCGAGGTTTATTCGATGATTATCGCATGTTTTATCGCTTATCGCGATCGCACTCGCAACTCGAATTACGCGTTCAGGATAATGCTATATGTGTGTGTGCCTTATGTGTTACTTGTGCATGTTTATTTATGTTGATGTTGTGTGATTAATCGAAACGCAATCGAAACTCAATCGCAATCGAATCACAAACGCTAAACGAATGTGAAATAAGGGTGTTTGTATGTTGATATAGTAGTTGGGATTAAAAGTAATTTGACTAGGAAACTCAATCGAATCGCAACGCTCGCAATCGCAACCGAAACAGCAAAACTCATCGTGTCATGCCCTCCAATCGAGTGGCCAACCGATCGAATTGCCCCCCGATCGGGCTGCCATCCGATCGAGGTGCTACTCGATCGGGCTGCCACTCGACCAGGGTAACCACTCGATCGACAAGCCCTCTCCTCCCCTTTCCTTTTATGGATACCCTATAAAGACCCCTGTCAACACCACAAACTTACCTTTTCTGTACCTCTCGGTCGACCAGTGCTTCTTGCCCACTTTTCTTCAGATTTCTCGCGATTCTTGTAAGTTTTCCATGCAAATCTAGTACTTTCTTGATCTACACTCACTCCTACACCTTTCTATCTTTCGAATCTTAACTTTTAACCGTGAAATCACTAGATTTGAGGTGTTCTAGGATGATGTCATCATGGGGTTCTTATGAACATCATGTTTTGACTTTAATCCACCAAGAACAACTTAGATCTGAACGATTTCCACACAAATAAACAAAGATCTTGCATAGATCTAAACATATTCATGGTGAAAAAGGATTGAAAGATGGTTTCTAACTTTCTTTCAACTCTTTTACACTCAATGCACTCAAACCGATAGAATCAGACCTTGTTCTAACCTTCTACTCCTTCTTGGTGATGTGTTGGTTCAAGATCTGAGTTCTGCCAACGAGACAACCGATTTCGGAATAAGCAAGAACAACCGTCTTGAACCGGTTAACTGGTTGAACTTGGGTGATTCCTGTTCGATCGGGTCACTTGTGTCAAGATGGGGTTCTGTTGATTTGCACGTTGTCACACCGTCTCGATAGAACTACAACCCATCGAAAACAACCAAGTATACGACGATCAGGCTGACCAGGACGGAGTGCCATCCGATCGGACTGCTATCCGACCAGATTGACACCCGATCGGGTTGCCACCTGATTGGCTTACACCTTGGCCCCACACTCAACTTTTATTTTCAAACTTTTGAGGTTGAACATTGAACGAAATGCTGTCCAATCGGAAAACCACTCGATCGGATTACCACTCGACCATGAGATGTTCTGACTTCAACACTTAAACAATTTTCAACATGTTCAATGCACAAGGGTTGCCACCCGATCGGACTACCATCTGATCGAGTGACAAACTGCTGTGAACTTGTTCTTACTAAAAGTGTCCAACCAATCGGTTTGTCATCCGATCGAACGGTCGTCCGATCGAACGGTCGTCCGATCGACCAACCTGAAGGTAGAGATACTTCTATATTTTCAAAATGCTACAACGAAAACTTCAAAAGACAAGCCATCATACACAAACACATCTTTCCCAAGCGAAGTAACAATCCACTCGAAAGGTCACCCGATCGGATGACCATCCGAGCGGATTGTCACCTGATCGACCGTCTACCCGATCGGATTGCCATCCGATCGGATTGCTGTTCGACCCACTGACACTTTGTTCCATTTTACGCACCGCTTATCATTATGCTATCGTTCTGATCAAGCTAATTTCCGCTCTAAGCGCTCCCTTCAATCCATCAATCGCTGTGAGTATACTCGATCCCTTTTTGCTTTACGTACTTTTGGGTGTTACATACGTTACTTATTCTAAATCACATCGAACACACTACGCAATACTTTAACGCTAACCGTTACTGCATGTTATACGTGACTTAATGAATGCTTGTTTGTTATGTTTACACATGGAATGTTGTCTACCAGCCTTAGCAACGGTAGTACTATTAGTTTGGACTCAGCACCTGTTCACTCAGGGGTTGTTAAGGACAATTAGTTACATGGCTCACAGTGGTGAGTGTGTATCGCGAACTACCTTGGGCAGTTAACCCGCAGTCATTGGTATCGATAGGTTCATGTCGATAACTAACATGCCTCATTTTACACTGTGTACGTGCTGGTTATGCGTAAACGATTTCGAACTCTATTATATCTATTAAACTTGTATGCTCATCTTTACACCATGTGTATTGACTTTTACTTTAACGTGCGTGGCAGGTGCTTAAGGTGTTTAGATGCTTTGCTTGCTGTGAAATCGAGGCTAGGAAAGACCTAGAACAATAATAAATTGTCTGTACTTAAAATCTGAGTTGTCGGCACAGAACAATTTGACTAGATCTTGTCTGTAATAATTATGATATCCTTTATGACATGGTATGGGACATGTTGCTTTAAATAATTGGTAATTATAGTTGTTATGGAAACTTCTGGACAATCTGTTTCGCTCAGTGCCATGCCCCGATGTTTCCGCCATCGATTGGGGTCTGACAGATTGGTATCAGAGCCATAACTATAGGGAATTAGGCAACACTCGACCTAGTCCGGGTCGATGTCTTAGAAACGACCTAGTCTATAGTTAGTCACCAACAGACCGACTTGTGCATATCTTGTAGGGATTTTGTACGAGCATGCTTGCCATTTCTCGCTATTCTCGCCTACGCTACACTATCACTGCACTCTAGTTTTAAAAAAATGAACAAACAATTGGGTCGAGATTAGGTGTGAAAACCGCAAACTCTCGACTAAATTGCTTGTTCGATCTGCATTATTATCTACAAATAGGAGAATTTACGTTGAATTAGGAGTGAAATCCACACTTTGACGTATAATCCTTCCTTTATTTTATCAAAACAGGAACCAGGTCGTTAAGTCAGGGGTGAACCCCGAACCTCGACGACTTATTCCGATCTATATTTTATTTTACAAAACTCTTACCAAAGTCTCGACGGACTCCAATGACTTGAAGTCACGATATGACTGGAAGGATGCACGCCGATCGCCCAGATTCGAGGCGAGAGCACAGTCCTGAAGGTCAAAGTGTGTACAAAAGTCCTTGCGAATAGTCGAATCACTTTGGGTAGTCAATGTCTATTGAGCCTGAGACAATCTATTTCTCGATTTTATGTGATTCGATTCTGAGCTCGCTACTGCCGACTCTGACACTCATCGATTTTATGTGTTTATGTGTGTATTTACCTGCTTATATGTTTTAATTTTGGAGATTTATTCGAATTTTGCTATTGTTAATCGACACACACGACTCGCACTGCTCACTTACCTCAAACCGCTAACAAATCGCTACTACGTGAGGAACGACTTTGCGCACTGTTGCTTGCTATACTATTCGCTTACGCTATACTAATCGCTATGATATTCGCGATCACTATTTTCAAACGCTCACGGACATTGAATGATAGGTTTCTGTATTCTAACTGCCTTATGTGCTTCTGTGCTTTTGTGTTTCTGTGCCTTACATGCTTATGTGCTTCTGTGCTTATGTGAATCTATGGTTATGTGCATATGTGTTTACATGATCTTGTTCCTGAGCTATAGTAGTATTAGACGTGTGAGGTGAGATTCGATTATGCTGTGACTAAGCCCCACGGCGATGTCTGTTGCAGACAATGTCTTCATCCGGACCTTCATCTGGACCCCGTCACCCACGAATTACTCATCAAGAACAGAGAGACAAACGCCTAGCTGCTATCGTCGCGAAGCAAGTAGCAAAAGTCGTCCCTCAGATTGTGAGTGAAATATACGAGAATGTGAGTTAATCGTCTGAAGAGTCTAGAACCGAAGCTCCTAAAGGTACTCCCAAAGCTGCTTTTAGTTTCAAGCAGTTCAAAGCTTGTGGTCTAAAGGAATTTACTGACAAAGATGGCCCAACTGCTATGTTTCAATGGTTTGATTCCATCGAAGTCACTCTGCGCCAGAGTGGATGTCCTGAAAATCTCCGTACTCTAAACGCTACCGGCGTCTTCCAGTCCCGTGCACTAGACTGGTGGACGGCCGAGAGGAACAAACGCGGAAATGACGCAGCCTATGAGCTGACGTGGGAAGAGCTGAAGGCCATTATGATGGATGAATTATGCCCTCCCCATGAACGCCAAAAGCTGGAGGACGAATTCTGGCATATCAAGTAGAAGGATGGAGAGAATGCAGCTCTGACTGCTCGCTTTAAGCAGCTCAGTATCATCTGTCCTGACCAAGTGAAGACCACCGACATGACGATCAAGAAGTACATCCGAGCTCTGCCAGACTGTGTTGCAGATTTTGTGCATGCTGCAAAGCCAACAACAATCTAAGAAACCTACTTGCTTGCCGCTGAAATCAACAACAAGCGAGTAAAAGCAGGTTTTTGGGATAAAGCTTCGAAGAGTCTGCACCAAGCTACTACCGCCGCACCAGCTACCGAAACCGCCACCGCACAATCATCAAAGTCCTCACGTCGTAAGAAGAAGAACAACAATAGCAGCTCCAGCAACAAGAACTGTGCTGCCACTACCACTGCTGCCCCGCTTCAAGCCGTACCGGCTCAGCAGCAATCTCAGCACCGATCAGAACTAGTTATCTATGCACCACCTGCAAAGCGTGCATACACTGGTCCCCACCCTGCTTGCCCGATATGTACTTATCATCACCCGGTGGGTATCGCCTGCAGATTTTGCGTGCATTGCAACATGTACGGCCACTTCACTGCTAATTGCCGTACTGGTCCCCGACAAGCACCAGCCTAAGCCACTGCTCATCAAGCTCTACTTCCAGCTCCTCAAGGCCAACAAGCGGCTCAGGCACCCGCGGTCAACGCCAGAGTCTGCTTTGCGTGTTGTGATCCCAACCACTTCGCGAACATGTGCCCGAACAGGGTTGTGAAACAAGAGCCCCAGCAGCAGCAGCCTCAGCAACAGCAACAGCAGCAACAACAGCCTCAACAGCCTCAACAACAACAGCAACAAGTCGCCCGTGCCAGAACTTTCAACATCAATAACGTGGTCAATGGTACATTCCTTGTGAATGGTATTTATGCTTCGTGTTTGTTTGATACTGGAGTCGATAACTGTTTTGTGTTGTTCGAATTCGAGAAACTCCTTAGTCGTAAGCACTCTCATCTCCCCTTGATGTTCGATGAAGTCGCCACTGGAAGAACAGTCGCTGTCAATTCTGTTCTTCGTGATTGTACTCTTGAGCTCAACAATCACATCTTCCCAATCGACCTTATTCCGATGCAACTTGGAAGTTTTGACGTCATAGTAGGCATGGACTTTTTTCATGAAAACTATGCTGAAGTTGTGTGCTTTGATAAAATGATTCGATTCTCACTCGCAAATGGTGATGTATTGTGTGTTTATGGCGAAACTGCTTCGAAAGGTCTCAAGCTCATGTCATGTGTCCAAGCTAGCAAGTATCTCCTCAAGGAATACCGAGCTTTCTTGGCTAATATTGTGGTAGCGGAGAAGGAAAAGAAAGGTAGACCGGGAGTAAACGACGTTCCTATGGTTCGAGAATTTCCTAACGTTTTTCCTGAGGATCTTCCCGAACTTCCGCCAAATCGTGATATCGACTTTCGTAACGACCTCATTCCTGGAGCAAACCCCATTGCTAGAGCTCCTTATCGACTCGCTCCGTCCGAAATGCGTGAACTCTCGAGTCAGCTTCAGGAATTACTTGATAAAGGCTTCATTTGCCCGAGCACCTCTCCATGGGGCGCACCAATCCTTTTCGTTAAAAAGAAGGATGGGTCGTTCCAAATATGCATCGACTATCGGGAATTGAATAAGTTGACTATCAAGAATCGCTATCCCTTTCCTCGCATTGATGATTTGTTTGATCAGCTACAAGGTGCTACGTGTTTCTCGAAGATTGATCTACGCTCAGGCTATCACCAACTATGCATTCAAGAGGAGGATATACCCAAAACCGCTTTTCGCACTCGATACGGCCACTATGTGTTCGTTGTTATGCCTTTTGGTTTAACCAACGCACCCGCGGTTTTCATGGATCTGATGAATCACGTGTGTAAACCTTATCTCGACCGCTTCGTCATCTTGTTCATCGATGATGTCTTGATCTATTCCAAGTCGAAAGCCGAACACACGCAACATCTACGTTTGGTTCTCGAGCTACTCCAGGGAAATCGACTCTATGCCAAGTTCTCCAAGTGTGAATTCTGGCTGGAGGAGGTTCAATTTCTTGGTCACATTGTTAATAGTCAGGTATACACGTCGATCCCGCGAAGATTGAAGCAGTTAAGAGTTAGATTACACCCAATCTGAAGTCCGTTCTTTCCTCGGATTGGCGGGCTATTATCGACGATTTATCAAAGGATTCTCAAAGATCGCTGTGCCGCTCACCACTCTCACGCATAAAGACAAGCCTTTTGTTTGGGGAGCTGAACAAGAGTCTTCTTTCCAAACCCTCAAGCACATGCTTTGCAATGCTCCTATTCTCACTTTACCTGACGGAAATGACGACTTTATTATCTATTGTGATGCCTCGAACCTCGGTCTTGGTTGTGTCCTCATACAACGGGATAAGGTCATTGCACGCATCTCGTCAGCTCAAAATCCACGAGAAGAACTATACAACCCATGATCTCGAGCTAGGCGCAGTTGTTTTTGCGTTAAAGATTTGGCGACACTACCTGTATGGTACCAAGTGTACGATCTTCACCGATCATAGGAGCCTACAACATATCTTTGACCAGAAGGAACTTAATATGCGTCAACGCCGATGGGTAGAACTTCTTAACGATTACGACTGTGAGATTCGTTATCATCCTGGCAAAGCGAATGTCGTTGCCGACGCTCTTAGCAGACGGAGTTATCTGCTCAGCATCCATAATACCCAAGCCCAATATGATCTCGAAACCCTCATCCGCGAAGCTCAGCATGCCTGTTTTAATGAACGCATCCTGAAGAAGGAAAGAATCTACCATGATGGAGCCCAGCTTATGAATAAGTCGAATGGGATATTCCACTTTCTGGACCAAATTTGGATCCCTAAGCGGACCAATTTACGACAGATATTGATGGACGAAGCCCACAAATCTCGGTACTCTATTCATTCCGGTGCCGATAAAATGTACCAGGACCTTCGCTACAAGTACTGGTGGCTGGGCATGAAGAGGGATATCGCTCTCTACATTGGGAAGTGCCTGACTTGCTCGAAAGTCAAGGCTGAACACCAAAAACCCTCTGGCTTACTCGAACAACCCCCGATCCCTGTGTGGAAGTGGGAGAGTATAGCTATGGACTTCATAACGAAACTTCCGCGCATGCCATCAAGTCACGACAGTATCTGGGTTGTTGTTGACCGTTTGACCAAATCTGCTCACTTCTTGCCAATATGAGAAGACTACAAGGTAGAAAGATTAGCCCGAATTTACACCGATGAGATCATTTGTCGACATGGGACGCCTCGCGACATCATCTCTGACCGTGATTCTCGGTTTACCTCGCATCTGTGGGAAACGTTTCAAGCGGCTCTCAGTACTACGCTTAATCTAAGTACCGCATTCCACCCTCAAACCGATGGACAGACTGAGAGAACGATTCGTACCCTTGAAGACATGCTCCGTTCGTGTGTCATAGATTTCGGTGGTAATTGGGACGCATACTTACCTTTAGTCGAATTCTCATACAACAACAGTTATCATTCCAGCATTCAAATGGCACCGTTTGAGGCTTTATACAGAAGAAAATGTCGATCGCCTATTGTATGCTCGGAGTCGACAGAAAAGTTACGCCGATAGACGACGCAAGCCCCTTGAATTTGACGTTGGAGACTACGTACTCCTAAAGGTATCACCTTGGAAGGGTGTGGTCAGATTCGGCAAGAGAGGGAAACTAGCGCCTCGATATGTTGGACCTTTTAAGATTCTGGAAAGGATCGGAAAAGTCGCCTACAGACTCGAGCTACCGGAGGAACTTAGCAACGTTCACCCAACTTTCCATGTGTCGAACCTCCGAAAGTGCCTGGCTGGGCAAGATTTAATTGTACCCCTCGAAGATCTCCAAGAAAATCAAACACTACACTTTGTGGAGAAGCCTGTCGAAATCATGGATCGCCAAACCAAGCAGCTCAGACGCTCGCGCATTCCCATTGTGAAAGTCCGATGGGAAGGCAAACGAGGCGCAGAGTTCACTTGGGATCTAGAAAGCGACATGAAGGAAAAGTACCCGCAGTTGTTTGTTACGGCTTCGGCCTAATTTCGGGACGAAATTCCCTCATCTAGGGGAGGCGGTAACACCCCATGTTTCGAAAGTCAAAGTCAAAGTCAAGATTGAAGTCAAAGGGAGACAAGATTGCTAATTGCGATCTGTCACTCCTTGCTCAATTACTATTTTGACTTCTTTGACTTGTAGATAGTCTATTTTATGCTTTACGTTAGTTGTATTATGTGGAGTACTTATTAATAATCGAGGTTTATTCGATAATTATCGCATGTTTTATCGCTTATCGCGATCGCACTCGTAACTCGAATTACGCGTTCAGGATAATGCTATATGTGTGTGTGTGCCTTATGTGTTACTTGTGCATGTTTATTTATGTTGATGTTGTGTGATTAATCGAAACGCAATCGAAACTCAATCGCAATCGAATCGCAAATGCTAAACGAATGTGAAATAAGGATGTTTGTATGTTGATATAGTAGTTGGGATTAAAAGTAATTTGACAAGGAAACTCTATCGCATCGCAACGCTCGCAATCGCAATCGAAACAGCAAAACTCATCGCACCGTGCCCTCCAATCGAGTGGCTAACCGATCGAACTGCCACCCGATCGGGCTGCCATCCGATTGAGGTGCCACTCGATCGGGCTGCCACTCGACCAGGGTAACCACTCGATCGGCCAGCCCTCTCCTCCCCTTTCCTTTTATGGAAACCCTATAAATACCCCTGTCAACACCACAAACTTACCTTTTCTGCACCTCTCGTCCGACCAGCACTTCTTGCCCACTTTTTTCTTCAGATTTCTCGCGATTCTTGTAAGTTTTCCATTGAAATCTTGTACTTTCTTGATCTACACGCAATCCTACACCTTTCTATCTTTCGAGTCTTAACTTTTAACCGTGAAATCACTAGATTTGAGGTGTTCTAGGATGATGTCATCATGGGGTTCTTATGAACTTCATGTTTTGACTTTAATCCACCAAGAAAAACTTAGATCTGAACAATTTCCACACAAATAAATGAAGATCTTGCATAGATCTAAACATATTCATGGTGAAAAAGGATTGAAAGATGGTTTCTAACTTTCTTTCAACTCTTTTACACTCAATGCACTCAAACCGATAGAATCAGACCTTGTTCTAACCTTCTACTCCTTCTTGCTGATGTGTTGGTTCAAGATCTGAGTTCTACCAACGAGACAACCAATTTCGAGTTAAGCAAGAACAACCATCTTGAACCGGTTAACTGGTTGAACTTGGGTGATTCCTGTTCGATCGGGTCACTTATGTCAAGATGGGGTTCTGTTGATTAGCACGTTGTCACACCGTCTTGATAGAACTACAACCCATCGAAAACAACCAAGTGTAAGACTATCAGGCCGACCAGGACGGAGTGCCGTCCGATCGGATTGACACCCGATCGGTTTGCCACCCGATCGGCTTACACCTTGGCCCCACACTCAACTTTTATTTTCAAACTTTTGAGGTTGAACATTGAACGAAATGTTGTCCTATCGGATTACCACTCGATCGGATTACCACTTGACCATGAGATGTTCTGACTTCAACACTTAAACAATTTTCAACATGTTCAATGAACAAGGGTTGCCACCCGATTGGACTACCATTCGATCGAGTGACAAACTGTTGTGAACTTGTTCTTACTAAAAGTGCCCAACCAATCGGTTTGTCGTCCGATCGAATGGTCGTCCTATCGACCGACCAGAAGGTAGAGATACTTCTATATTTTCAAAATACTACAACGAAAACTTCAAAAGATAAGCCATCATACACAAACACATCTTTCCCAAGCGAAGTAACAATCCACTCGAAAGGTCACCCGATCGGATGACCATCCGAGCGGATTGTCACCCGATCGACCGGCTACCCGATCGGATTGCCAGCCGATTGGATTGCCATCCGATCGGATTGTTGTTCGACCCACTGACACTTTGTTCCGTTTTACGCGCCGCTTATCAATATGCTATCGTTCTGATCAAGCTAATTTCCGCTCTAAGCGCTCCCTTCAATCCATCAATCGCTGTGAGTATACTCGATCCCTTTTTGCTTTACGCACTTTTGGGTGTTACATACGTTACTTATTCTAAATCACATCGAACACACTACGCAATACTTTAACGCTAACCATTACTGCATGTTATACGTGACTTAATGAATGCTTGTTTGTTATGTTTACACATGGAATGTTGTCTACCCGCCTTAGCAACAGTAGTACTATTAGTTTGGACTCAGCACATGTTCACTCAGGGGTTGTTAAGGACAATTAGTTACATGGCTCACAGTGGTGAGTGTGTATCGAGAACTGCCTTGGGCAGTCAACCCGCAGTCATTGGTATCAATAGGTTCATGTCGACAACTAACATGCCTCATTTTACACTGTGTACGTGCTGGTTATACGTAAATGATTTCGAACTCTATTATATCTATTAAACTTGTATGCTCACCTTTACACCATGTGTATTGACTTTTACTTCAACATATGTGGCAGGTGCTTAAGGTGTTTAGATGCTTTGCTTGCTGTGAAATCGAGGCTAGGAAAGACCTAGAACAATAATAAATTGTCTGTACTTAAAATCTGAGTTGTCGGAACAGAACTATTTGACTAGATCTTGTCTGTAATAATTATGATATCTTTTATGACATGGTATGGGACATGTTGCTTTAAATAACTGGTAATTATAGTTGTTATGGAAACTTCTGGACAATTTGTTTCGCTCAGTGCCATGCCCCGATGTTTCCGCCATCGGTTGGGGTGTGACAATAGTCTAGAAGCGGTATTTATTTAGGGGTTTTCTAGTGGCACACCCCCTATCTATCTACACACTTTTTCAATTCAATACGCATCGTATTGACCTATACGATGCGTATTGAAGTAAAGTAAAAGACATGGCAGACTGACAGGTGCAGGTTATGTCTTGCGGCGGGCTTTATACGCATCGTATAGGCCTATACGATGTGTATCAGCCCACAGTTTTTTTGAATTTATTTTTTGTTGTGTTGTGTCGAATGCGAACCCGAGAAATGAAAGGGATTTCGAACAGTTGGTCGATGATATGATAGATAAAGATCTTGACACGATTATTTCCATTTTCAAGTGTTATTAAAACCATTTAAGCCCACCAGTCTACAATGTGGTTCCCAATTTGCGGAACATAATCCCAGATTGTCTAAAGAAGCGCTTTTATCATGTGTCATGTGATAAACAAATAACAAGGATGTATATACAGATCTCTACTCGTTCATCTTTCCAAGCTTTTACACACGAATATGTGGTTCCCAATTTGTGGAACATAATCCCAGATCGTCTAAAGAAGCGCTTTTATCATGTGTCATATTAGATGTGTTATGGTGAGATTTTTCAAGTTTGCATAGTGGGAGAAAAGACTAACACCTCTGTCAGTATTGTCCTTTAAATTCGCATAAATATATATTTGTTTCATAACCTCCTCCTATAAATCAACCACAACTCACCCGATACGTCTTCTATGATGATTCGAAACATTCAAGATAAAAGCGCTTCTTTAGACAATCTGGGATTATGTTCCATTTTATGACACATGATATGGCACGCTTACCTTAATCACATCTTCCATGGAGTCACAAATCCGACAATAGGGCCCACGGATCTTATGCCCACCCGAGACCGACCTCTGGATCACACATGATAAAAGCGCTTCTTTAGACAATATGGGATTATGTTCCGTTTCTTCAAGATTTACATCTGATGTCCAAGTTTGATCACATTTGACTTCATCTGCGGCAGTCCAATGACTATCTTGGTTCAATAATCCGACAATAGGGCCCACGGATATTATGCCCACCCGAGACCGACCTCTGGATCACACATGATAAAAGCGCTTCTTTAGACAATCTGGGATTATGTTCCGTTTCTTCAAGATTTACATCTGATGTCCAAGTTTGATCATATTTGACTTCATCTGCGGCAGTCCAATGACTATCTTGGTTCAATAATCCGACAATAGGGCCCACGGATCTTATGCCCACCCGAGACCGACCTCTGGATCACACATGATAAAAGCGCTTCTTTAGACAATCTGGGATTAAGTTCCGTTTCTTCAAGATTTACGTCTGATGTCCAAGTTTGTCACATTTGACTTCATCTGCGGCAGTCCAATGACTATCTTGGTTCAATAATCCGTTCAATATCAACGTTGTTTATCACCCTGTGTGAGCATTGGAAGCCCGACAAATAGTCTTGCTATTACATCTTCAATCGAGACCGCATTATTAATTATAATGAAGCAATGAAGATTGAATATGGAAACTGCAACAGTTTTTTTACTACGGAAACGGTGGCTATGGGAAATACAAACCTAACACGAACCACAATGGACTCAGACTCATACTACCCTTGTCGTTCCGTATTTTCTCCTTTTCTAATTCTCGAAGAATCTCGTAACTACCGATATCTCATGTTGGGAATGAACCCTACCAGAGGAACAGATAATTAAAGCCAAAACCGGATCACAACAGTGGATTCACAATAAGCAGTTGTTTACATTAGACTTTCCCCTTGAAAGTGATTATAACAACTGATGGTTCTCTATCCACTGTCCGTATACAACTGCTGCTACCCTTTAAACTGCTGATATGGCCCTGAAGAAGTAAACACTGCTGATTCAATCTACTGATGACAAAGCACTGCCCACTCAAGGACTGATCAACTTTGAGGAAAGCACTGACAGAAGAAAATAGCAGTAGTTTAGTGTATTACTTGTCTTATGTAGAATCAGTGGTTAAGATTAGCAGTGTTTGTGTAGGAACAGTGGTTACAGGTTGTTTAGGCTGTCGCTTTCATGGTGACGTCAGCTGAGATGTCTTAGTGGTTTGGTTTGCCTATAAATGGAGCAGTACTCTGTACTTTTACATTTGATTGACTGAGCGAGTTCTTCTCCTCTAGTCCAATCCTTTCATCTTGTGTGCAATCAACCATGGAGTATCAGGCTGAGGGGGAGTTTAGTTTGTAAGCTTACTTTGTAATCTTTTGATTTGCTTTGTAACCTTTCGACTGATGAAAAGCATGTGTTTATCAAAACTATTTTCTTCTTTGATTGTGTTTACAAAGTTTGTGTTCATTTCCGCTGCATAATGTTTATTAATTGTTCATTTATTACAAACAAACACAATCATGAGAGCATCCGATCCTAACAATTGGTATCAGAGCTTGGACAGTCAAATTCGATCTAACAGTCAATTTGACATAACAGTTCAGCTCAAAATTCATTGATACTAAGGTTGATTGCATTTAGTTAAAAAAACAGAGTAACGAGTTATCACGTTCAAAGCTGCTATTCAAACACTCTGTAAAACAACCAAGATGTCATAAGAAACACAAATTTTACACAACAAGTGATGTCATGCACAAGTCACCCATAGTTCTCAGATCTGAAAACATGTCTGGTAACTATAGTATGATCAATTCTTTTCAAAATTGATTTCAACTATTGTTATGAAATTTGTAATGGTTTCATCATGTTTGATGCTAAAGTATGAACCTCAGATTAACAAAAACCTATGTTCATAAAAACATTAGTGTTTTTGTTTACATAAAAAGAGGGAAATTAAAACTTTAGTCATTTAGATCTTATGTATTGAAAAACAGGTTGAGAATCCTTCAAAAGGACCAAAAATCAATTGTGTTAAGAATACATTAAGAAAATCAGCAGTAAAAAATGTCCAGATCATGGGTGATGTGAAATTTGGCATAAGTATGTGCAGAAATGACCAAATCTCTCAAAACATTGCTGCAAAATGATTCTGGAATAAGGATTTCCTCAAAAAAAAAAAAAAAAAAAAAAACCTTTCTAGTAAGTATTTCATTACTTATGGATGGGATGGGTGTCACACCCCGACCACGTGGAATATACAAAACGTGGCGGAAATGTCGGGGAGTGTTGTAACAGAATTAATTGTTTCAAATCCATGGCAATTGAAGTTTCGTTTTATTGATTAAAGGTGTTACAATGTCTTAACAAACAAGAAAATACAACATAATTAACTAGTCTTGCATCTTTTATTGTTACTAAAGCCCAAGTCTGCCTATATGTATCTTGATCATCTTATGCAACAGTTCCTGAAAAACACATGTGAAAATAGGTACGTCAGCATAAAAATGCCTGTGAGATACATAGGTTTTGTGAAAATAGGTTTCATGACTTATGTTTGAGAAAATGTTTAGTCATGAACCTTGTAATTTGCTTTGTTTTGTAAATCATTTGAAAAACAATGAGTTCAGATGATATGTATAAATAAGTGAATAATGTATGATTAAATGAATAACCATGTAAAATGAGTTTGTATAAGATAAGTTGTTTGTAAATAAATGTCTTGTGAAAAGTATGTTACTTGTATAAAATGTTCTATGCCTCAAACTGAAATGATTCAAATAACGCTACAATATGTAATACCATACAAACACTTATATATAGGAAGTACCAGCGGCGTATCCACCATGCTTGTATCATATTACACACGCATCGTTACTTAATCACTTAATCAAACCAAAACACCAAAGTAATGTTTAACAGTTGTAGAAATGTTTATGTATGGTCAAATACGGTTCACACGGTTCACTGATACAAACGGTTCACAGATACAGACGGTTCACAGAGTACAAACGGTTCACAGATACAAACGGTTCACAGATACAAACGGTTCACAGATACAAACGGTTCACGGACACAAACGGTTCACAGATATCAATGGATCACATAGTCAAATGATTACAACGGTTCACATAGTCAAATGTTTACAACGGTTCAAAATGTAATATAATGTGTTCATATACTGGATGAGCATATGCAACAAAATGTAATGTAAAACAATGTACCAAGTAATGCACACAATGGGCACACCTAGCATGAAATGTAATGTAAAACAATGTACTAAGTAATGCACACAATGGGCACACCTAGCATAAGATGTAATGAAATCATGTACTATAATGTACTAATGAACATAGCAAGTATATGATGTCAAAACAGGAAAGCATGAAAGTAACAAGTAGGCACATGTGTTCCACCCCAAAACAGTTTGGAAAACAGTAAAAGAGGGGTCTATGTACTCACCTGAGATTGCTCAGTAGTTCTGGAGTGACAACTAAATAATGCTAGAGATCGCGGATATCAAACGGCACCTAGTATAGGTAACTATGTTACTAAACCGGACCTAGATCGGAAGATTGGGTAGCATTAGGGTTTGTAAACCAAACGAGTGTAGAGACTCGTGTCATTTGGTTTAACAAAGCCTACATACTAAATGAAACTTAACCTAAGTGTCTACGACCCATTACGACCCGTTTAGGTAGCTTATGCTACTTTAACGCGTCGTTCGCGTGAAACGCGTTCGGACCGCCTAACTAGTCCTATGACAAGTGTTATATGCCTAAACATGTTACATAATCAGTTATGTGACAAAGGTTTAGGTTACATATGCTTAATTACCAATTATACATGAAAAGGGTATTCTGGTAATTTACCTAAGGCATATAAACTACCTATCATACAACTACTTAAACGATGTGACCATAGGGTATAACCTCGGAAGGTTATTCCCTACCTACTATGGTCACCTACTGTGTTTGGTCGGATCCTAATGATCGACCAAACTGGGTCGGGTTCGAGGTATAAGCGATTTATCAGATCGCTTACCCTACGACCCTAGACAACGTGGTAATCAGTGGGCACAGTCCCAAGGGACTATGACCAACGTGATTACACTCACGTTGCGAAGTTCAAACGAACTTCGCATTGACCATTACTTGGGCAACGCTGAAAGTCAAACAAAGTTTGACTTTCTGACTCGAAAAGCAGTAAAATAAGGAAAAGAACGAAAGAATACTTACGAAGGGTCCCCGAATGCTAAACTCGATTCAAAAATCTCAGGTATGAAACAAATGTTTCAACTTAGAGTTTCTCAAATCAAGTTTCTAGTGATTTTAGCAATGGGGGGTATGGGGTATTTATAGGAATACCCGAACCGTTAAGATCGTTTCATGGAAAACGTGCCTTAATCCCATCCGTACATGTGTTGCAAAGTTATGGTGTTTAGGTGTTTAAATTCCATCCATACATGTGTTGCAAAGTTATGGTGTTTAGGTGTTTAAATTCCATCCATACATGTGTTGCAAAGTCATGGTGTTTAGGTGTTTAAATTCCATCCATACATGTGTTGCAAAGTTATGGTGTTTAGGTGTTTAAATTCCATCCATACATGTGTTGCAAAGTCATGGTGTTTAGGTGTTTAAATTCCATCCATACATGTGTTGCAAAGTCATGGTGCCAAAATTCCATCCTTATCCGCTGACTAAGCAAGTTTAGAATGTGTGGTTGTGAATTAAACAACGGCTAATACATCGAATCTGGTCCCGAATGCGAAAAACGAACCAAATGACGCGACGAATGGATTTTTCTTATGGCGAACACTAAAATAAAATATTTTAGTGCTTACATAAATTTTTGGATGTCCGGATGTATTCAGAACGTAAGTTATGCGCGAAAATGCAAACTTGTGCACTTTTTGACACTTTTAGTCCCTGAATGACCCAAAAGTTTATTTTAGCACACCGAACCCCTCAAAGCCTATTTATAAGCTATTTAAAGGATATTTATGGTATGTTTAACTTATGGCCATGCTCCGGAATGTCTGTTACAGTTCAAATTGGCATACTTTCGCAGTTTGTCAAATTTAGTCCCTGTAAGCGATTTAACTAGATTTTGCCATACCAAAGCCTTCAAAACTTATTTCTAAGTTATGTAAAGGTTATTTAAGGTATGTTAAGTATATGTCACTATTCCGGAGTGTTTGTTGCATTAAACTGGTTATATTTACGCATCAGTGCGCGTATAACCTTCCAGAAAGCGATATAGAGTTTGAAATCGAACAAGAGTTGATATGTGCAAAAGATACACATATTTATACAAGTCCAAAGTATGAAATATAATATTTCATTGGTTTGGCTTTTGTTTGATGGTTGAAATGACCCAGGTGTTACAGTCTCCCCTACTTTAGGAAATTTCGTCCCGAAATTAATTCGTAGGAGTCTATTTGTAACTTTGTATCAGATAACCACCAGAGATATGTAAGGCATAATCCTGTCATTTCCTTAACGGACATTCTTCAGAACGAAAATGAACAAACGGAGTCATTTTCCTCAATGAGTATTCTTCAGAGACGGAAATGAAGGAATAATCAAACGGAGATTCATTTCCTTAACGGAGAATCTTCAGAAACGAAAATGAACAACGGAGTCATTTTCAATGGTTGCTTCCTTAGAAACGGAAATGAAAATGAATAGACAAACGGATATTCATTTCCTTGACGGATAAACTTCAGAAACGAAAATGAACAACAGAGTCATTTTCAACGGTTGCTTCCTCAGAAACGGAAATGAAAATGAATAGACAAACGGATATTCATTTCCTCAACGGATAATCTTCAGAAACGAAAATGAACAACAGAGTCATTTTCAACGGTTGCTTCCTCAGAAACGGAAATGAAAATGATAGACAAACGGATGTTCATTTCCTCAACGGATAATCTTCAGAAACGAAAATGAACTAACGGAGTCATTTTCAACGGTTGTTTCCTCAGGTTCGGAAATGAAGATGATAGACAAACGGATGTTCATTTCCTCAACGGATAATCTTCAGAAACGAAAATGAACTAACGGAGTCATTTTCAACGGTTGTTTCCTCAGGTTCGGAAATGAAGGATTAAATAAACGGATATTCATTTCCCTCGACGGATACTCTTCAGAACGAAAATGCACAAACGGAGTCATTTTCCTCAACGGGTATTCTTCAGAATTGGAAATGAAGGATAAACGGATATTCATTTCCTCAACGGATATTCTTTAGAAGTGAAAAATGAATAGCTAGTTCATTTTTCCTCAACGGATACTTCATCAGAATTGGAAATGAATAGGGTTAACTTCTAGGTACATGACAAAGCTCGCTGTGGTTTCTGTGCACTAAATTTCATAATTATGTATGCATCCATAATTACGTAACTCCTTGCACAGTCCGCACAGTTTGTCTTGTAATGTTCATAAGCACATAATCACATAGTTGTTTAATTGCCATTATCTTGTTATTGATTGCAATAAACTTGGCACCTCGTACTTCGTTTCTCTTGGAAGAAACGGGTACTTAGGATTTTTGTGAAAAACGCAAGAGATCATACAATGGAAGAAATTTTGGGAGTAGTCTGTTCTTCAAGGAATGCGGTTCCTTGATTGTCGGTATTGTAGGGGATATGTTGTTTATACATACTATCACATAAATACATTGTAATGTAAATAAAAGATTTATTTATAAACAACGATAACAACTGTTTCTTGGATCTTGACAACAAAAGAAAATAATACATAAGACGTGATTATTTCTAAACGATGTTGTCTTCTGGTTGATCATATGCTCATCCCTGCGCTAGATTTGCATTAGCAAGCCTTGGGCAATTCCTACGAAAATGGCCCATCTCGCCACAGTTGTAGCAAGATCCCGGTGGAAAACGAGCTTGAGCAGGATTGTTGCCAGCTTGATTTGGTGCAGCTGCGGTTGGGCAAACCCTAGCTGTATGACCTATAAGTCCGCAAACTTGGCATGTGCGGCACTTCACCCCAGCATGATGATGTAGGCCACATTGGTTGCACAAAGGTGCAGTTCCATTGTAGGGTTTCCTGGCAGGGGGGTTGAGCTGGTTGGTTGAGGACGGCTTGATCATTGTGAGCGACCACAGCGTAGTTCTGAGAAGCCTTTCGCTTCTTTGACCTCTTAGGGGATCCAGTCTGTTCATCCATGATCTTTGATTCCTCGATTGGTTCCGATTCTTCGACCGGCTTCTTGTCACCTTTTCGGAAAAGTTTACCTTTCCTGATCTTTGATTCAGTCAAGGTTGCAGATAGCTCAATGGCCTGTCTAACTGTAGTAGGGTTGCTACCAGTCAAAATGTCTTGTATTGAATCAGGGAGGCCATCAATGTACTTTTCGATTGCCTTATCCAAAGGCGTGACCATGTTTGGGCATAACAGACTTAACTCTTCATAACGGTCCGTGTAGGCTCGATGCTCACCGCTGTCTTGCTCCAGATTGTCGAATTCCCTTTCCAAAGCCCTGATCTCGTGTCGAGGACATAATTCCTTCATCATAAGGGCCCTAAGTTCAGCCCATGTCTGTGCTAGAGCAACTTCTGCACCACGATCTCTCATAACCCCGTTCCACCACGTAAGGGCTCTCTTCTGGAACACACTCGAAGCAAACTCGACCTTGCGATTGTCAGGACACTGCACGTGGCGGAAAGTATTCTCAATGCTCTCGAACCATTGAAGAAGCCCAGTCGCTCCCTCAGAACCACTAAACTTGAGTGGTTTCGCCGAGTTAAAACTCTTGAAATTGCATGGACCATTGTTGTTGTTGTTGGCTTGATTCCATTGAGTAAAGAGGTTTGGGAATTGAGCAGCCATTTGCTGCGCAATGATTTCTGCCAGCTCGGCAGTCGCTATCTGGTTTTCGCGTCGAGGAGGCATTCTAAAAGAGGAAACATGAAAAGAAACGAGTGAGAGATTTAGACGAAAAGAATGAGATGAAACAAATCTGATGAAAGCAAGGATGGTGGTCATTTGTTTGTTACTACAAAGCGACAAATGACCTCGGTGAATAATCAAAGTAAATAGGTCAAAAATAATGTATCGCGAAGACATGCTCGCCTATAAGTGAACACTCATCCCAAGAATTCCCAGGAAAGCACAACTGGTCTCGCGTCTGGTTGAGATGTATACGAAGTGCTTGCCTAGACAGAAAACCCAGAATACAGGCGTTCACCCTTCCAGTTTGCACGTGTTCACATTATTTAAAACCCAAAACCTTGACGAGATTTTGAAAACTCAAAGGGGTTCAAAACCTTATAACAGAGGGTTCAAAACCTAGTAATTAATCATCCTAGAACAGATGATTAGTTTTCAAAGCGGTTTCGAAAATTATGTTCTTGTTGTGGTAGTCGCCTAAGGATAGGTGACGGTATTGTTTTATGACTAAACGTAAGTAAACTCGCGTTAGGGTCCTAAGAAAGTTATAGACTAGGTCAAAGCATTACTAATAACCTAATTCCCTATAACCATTGGCTCTGATACCATCTTTTCTGTCACACCCCGACCACGTGGAATATACAAAACGTGGCGGAAATGTCGGGGAGTGTTGTAACAGAATTAATTGTTTCAAATCCATGGCAATTGAAGTTTCGTTTTATTGATTAAAGGTGTTACAATGTCTTAACAAACAAGAAAATACAACATAATTAACTAGTCTTGCATCTTTTATTGTTACTAAAGCCCAAGTCTGCCTATATGTATCTTGATCATCTTATGCAACAGTTCCTGAAAAACACATGTGAAAATAGGTACGTCAGCATAAAAATGCCTGTGAGATACATAGGTTTTGTGAAAATAGGTTTCATGACTTATGTTTGAGAAAATGTTTAGTCATGAACCTTGTAATTTGCTTTGTTTTGTAAATCATTTGAAAAACAATGAGTTCAGATGATATGTATAAATAAGTGAATAATGTATGATTAAATGAATAACCATGTAAAATGAGTTTGTATAAGATAAGTTGTTTGTAAATAAATGTCTTGTGAAAAGTATGTTACTTGTATAAAATGTTCTATGCCTCAAACTGAAATGATTCAAATAACGCTACAATATGTAATACCATACAAACACTTATATATAGGAAGTACCAGCGGCGTATCCACCATGCTTGTATCATATTACACACGCATCGTTACTTAATCACTTAATCAAACCAAAACACCAAAGTAATGTTTAACAGTTGTAGAAATGTTTATGTATGGTCAAATACGGTTCACACGGTTCACTGATACAAACGGTTCACAGATACAGACGGTTCACAGAGTACAAACGGTTCACAGATACAAACGATTCACAGATACAAACGGTTCACAGATACAAACGGTTCACGGACACAAACGGTTCACAGATATCAATGGATCACATAGTCAAATGATTACAACGGTTCACATAGTCAAATGTTTACAACGGTTCAAAATGTAATATAATGTGTTCATATACTGGATGAGCATATGCAACAAAATGTAATGTAAAACAATGTACCAAGTAATGCACACAATGGGCACACCTAGCATGAAATGTAATGTAAAACAATGTACTAAGTAATGCACACAATGGGCACACCTAGCATAAGATGTAATGAAATCATGTACTATAATGTACTAATGAACATAGCAAGTATATGATGTCAAAACAGGAAAGCATGAAAGTAACAAGTAGGCACATGTGTTCCACCCCAAAACAGTTTGGAAAACAGTAAAAGAGGGGTCTATGTACTCACCTGAGATTGCTCAGTAGTTCTGGAGTGACAACTAAATAATGCTAGAGATCGCGGATATCAAACGGCACCTAGTATAGGTAACTATGTTACTAAACCGGACCTAGATCGGAAGATTGGGTAGCATTAGGGTTTGTAAACCAAACGAGTGTAGAGACTCGTGTCATTTGGTTTAACAAAGCCTACATACTAAATGAAACTTAACCTAAGTGTCTACGACCCATTACGACCCGTTTAGGTAGCTTATGCTACTTTAACGCGTCGTTCGCGTGAAACGCGTTCGGACCGCCTAACTAGTCCTATGACAAGTGTTATATGCCTAAACATGTTACATAATCAGTTATGTGACAAAGGTTTAGGTTACATATGCTTAATTACCAATTATACATGAAAAGGGTATTCTGGTAATTTACCTAAGGCATATAAACTACCTATCATACAACTACTTAAACGATGTGACCATAGGGTATAACCTCGGAAGGTTATTCCCTACCTACTATGGTCACCTACTGTGTTTGGTCGGATCCTAATGATCGACCAAACTGGGTCGGGTTCGAGGTATAAGCGATTTATCAGATCGCTTACCCTACGACCCTAGACAACGTGGTAATCAGTGGGCATAGTCCCAAGGGACTATGACCAACGTGATTACACTCACGTTGCGAAGTTCAAACGAACTTCGCATTGACCATTACTTGGTCAACGCTGAAAGTCAAACAAAGTTTGACTTTCTGACTCGAAAAGCAGTAAAATAAGGAAAAGAACGAAAGAATACTTACGAAGGGTCCCCGAATGCTAAACTCGATTCAAAAATCTCAGGTATGAAACAAATGTTTCAACTTAGAGTTTCTCAAATCAAGTTTCTAGTGATTTTAGCAATGGGGGGTATGGGGTATTTATAGGAATACCCGAACCGTTAAGATCGTTTCATGGAAAACGTGCCTTAATCCCATCCGTACATGTGTTGCAAAGTTATGGTGTTTAGGTGTTTAAATTCCATCCATACATGTGTTGCAAAGTTATGGTGTTTAGGTGTTTAAATTCCATCCATACATGTGTTGCAAAGTCATGGTGTTTAGGTGTTTAAATTCCATCCATACATGTGTTGCAAAGTTATGGTGTTTAGGTGTTTAAATTCCATCCATACATGTGTTGCAAAGTCATGGTGTTTAGGTGTTTAAATTCCATCCATACATGTGTTGCAAAGTCATGGTGCCAAAATTCCATCCTTATCCGCTGACTAAGCAAGTTTAGAATGTGTGGTTGTGAATTAAACAACGGCTAATACATCGAATCTGGTCCCGAATGCGAAAAACGAACCAAATGACGCGACGAATGGATTTTTCTTATGGCGAACACTAAAATAAAATATTTTAGTGCTTACATAAATTTTTGGATGTCCGGATGTATTCAGAACGTAAGTTATGCGCGAAAATGCAAACTTGTGCACTTTTTGACACTTTTAGTCCCTGAATGACCCAAAAGTTTATTTTAGCACACCGAACCCCTCAAAGCCTATTTATAAGCTATTTAAAGGATATTTATGGTATGTTTAACTTATGGCCATGCTCCGGAATGTCTGTTACAGTTCAAATTGGCATACTTTCGCAGTTTGTCAAATTTAGTCCCTATAAGCGATTTAACTAGATTTTGCCATACCAAAGCCTTCAAAACTTATTTCTAAGTTATGTAAAGGTATGTTAAGTATATGTCACTATTCCGGAGTGTTTGTTGCATTAAACTGGTTATATTTACGCATCAGTGCGCGTATAACCTTCCAGAAAGCGATATAGAGTTTGAAATCGAACAAGAGTTGATATGTGCAAAAGATACACATATTTATACAAGTCCAAAGTATGAAATATAATATTTCATTGGTTTGGCTTTTGTTTGATGGTTGAAATGACCCAGGTGTTACAATGGGTAAAAAGGGAAAAAGAAAATTCACAAGTACTCAATAAGTGTGTTTATCTCAAAACTTTTGATGTCAAAAGAAAAGAGCATAAATGTAAAACACTTAAGAGTCAAAATTAGGGGTAACAATGGTCATCAAGCACAAGCAACTGTGTGCATTCATTGGTTCAGGGAAGTTCAGGTAACGATAGTATCTCCAGTAAGTAAACTTACAAGAGGACTAGACAAGTTATCAGAATCATCACATGGTAACAAAATTTGTAACAGGGTTTTCAAAAATTTATGTGTTCATGTGTCCTCATTTTTGTAATCAACTGACAAGAAAATGGTACCAAACAGTGGTCAAAATGTATCTACAATTTCATACCACTGTGGTAGAACCACTGACCATCTTCATAAAATTGAGAATGATATGATTATGAGTTTTATTGGAAAATATACCAGATCCTTTTGGTGCTGTTTTCAGAAAATCCTTTGATTATTTTTCTGGAAGAGGAATTTCTTAAATAAAGCAGGATATATTATTCTTTATTTTTCTTTAAGAATAATATATTTTGTACTTTTACTGGTTTTTTATTGTAAAAGTTTCAATCTCCTATCAGGATATAGAACCTTTATTTTCTTTGGTGATATTATCCTCGAAAATGGATCAAAAGGAAATGGTGTATGTGTCAAGGAATCTATAAAATTTTCAAGACTTGAATTGACATGTGGCAAAACCCTGAATGCAAATTCCTGTAAAAGCTGCTGACATATTGAACTTGACAATATGCATCTAAAATGTATTTTGTTAAGGACAGAAATCTTGCAGATATCTTATGATCATCTTCAAATGACTGGATATGATATTGTGGTTACACAAAACAAAGTCATTCCTTTCATCTAAACAACAGATGATCACGAATTCTGTCAAAAGCCTATCCACTGTTGCACTAAAGTTGCTGAGATACTAACCACTAAACACTGTTTTGCTTAAACATCTGTTTCCTAAATACTGTCCACTGCTGAAAGTCAACCCCTGATCCTTCATTTTCTTGGCAAGCACTGATGCTCAAAATCAGTGTCTTATCCACTGATATGCTATCCACTGATAGTAAAAATCACCCACTGCTCTCATATTGTTACCGTTGTAACCACTGATATTTGCTTCATCAGTGGTTCTCTCAAAACAATTGTCCTCCATAAAACATCTCTTCATCAGCGGTTGACACGTGGTCAGTTTTTAGCCTTCAGATCTTTTGTAACCGCTGCCACGTCAGCATTCACTTTTTCCCTAAATAAAACCCTGATCAAAACCCCAAATAGGGTTTTACTCTGTCGAATTGAATTCCCAAAATTCTCTTCTCAAAGCAGTTTCCAAACTTTCATCCCAAATCATTCTTCGCTCCTCTTCATCAAAATGACGAAATCAAAGTCAAAATCAAAATCAAAATCATCCTCGTCTCCCAAAGAGGACACTCAAATGGCTGCTGAATCCATTGAAATCCCTTACAAATCCCCTCACAACCACTTGGGTCTACTCACAAAACCCACCAACAACCACACCTTCGATTCCATCATCGACATCATGACTGCATCAAAGTATAAAACTTTGCTAACAGCAGATGCTCCAATCTACCAACAAACCCAGAGAGAGTTTTGGAAAAATGCTACGCTTGAAAAACAAGACGATAAAGTCATAGCCATCAACTCCTCCATACAGGGTAAAGCGATTCAAATTACTCCTCAATCCATCTCGGAAGTCTTTAAACTCGATGATCAGAAAGGTAAAACATCTTTTTCCCAAAAATGAGTTGAAAACTAATTTTCTGAAAAGGGGGTATGCAGAACAAACAAAAAGAGATACCTTACAAAAAGGTTTCTTTCCTTCTGCACCTAGATTTTTATTCCACACACTTTTGATGTGTGTTTCAAATAAAACAACTGCTTTTAACGAAATACCATTGAAGATCCAATGTCTGGGTTATGCTATTTTAAATAATGAAAATTATAACTATTCCCAGGAGATCTTTGATGATTTGGTGAAAAATGTTGATAGCAAAGCATTTCTACTTTTTCCAAGGTTTCTAAGCTACTATTTTAAACAAAAATTTGGAAAAGAAAATGAAAATTTGCTCGAACAAGGTGTTTATTTTCAAATAAAAGGTTTAACACCTGAAACATTCACTAGAATGTTAACACCTTTAAAAACAAAAGCAGAGGTGCCTGAGCAGAATTTAGCAGTTACCACTGCTCCTCAGGTATCAGCTGCTGAGCCCACTGCTCCAGGTGATCATAGCAGCACAACCACTGCTTTGAAACCCACACCTGCCATCACCAAAAAGACCAAAAAGAAATCATCCAAAAAGCCCACCAAACCCTCTAAAAAGGCAACTCTGGAAGATGAGATCCCAGAGCTAATGCCAGTGACAACACAAATGTCACCACAAACCACTGCTGCTACTTCCTCACAGCAGATGGAAGAAAGATCTCCACCATTGCCTCAAACTCCTCCTGCATCCTCACAAAAGGATCAGGTTGTAAGCACAGGGACCCCACAATATGAAGCTCTGGACCCAATCGGATCCATCTTCCTCAGTCCTGATCCTAAGGACATGTCTCTTTCAACACCCATACCCTCACCAATCACATTACCAGAATCCATAATACCCTTGTTGCATGCAGTTGCTATAGCTCAGACACAAACCAGTTCCTCTCTATCACCTATCACTGAGAGTACACTCCCACAAGTGACTGGGTCTGATGCTACTACCCCTGCTATCCCAGCAACAACTGAGGAGGTTACACCCCTTGAGTTACAAGTAACTCTTGGTGGTAGTTCAAGTGGAGCAGCAACTACAAATGATGGATCAACAGATCTACATTTGGACAGTTGTTTCATTAGTAAGACTCCCTTGAAGGCAATTTCTTCTATAGCACCTCTGGTAACCACCCGTGAGTTTGTTTTAACCGCTGGTACCCTCAAAAGGTTATCAAGTGTTGAGGAGAGAAGACCCCAGAACCAAGAACAAGGGGCATCAATGGATGATTTTTGGGCTTCGTGTCGTAAATCACACATTGATAAAACCACTGCTGGTGGGGAATCAGATGATCCCATTAACTTGGGTGATGATTTAAAATATCAGGAATTGACGGACAGAGTTGAAAATCTTGAAACATCAGTTGCTGAAATAAAGGATATGGTGCAACAGTTGTTAAAAGCTCAAAAAGCACAATCCACTGCTGTTCCAGCTCAAGCACCTGCACAACCTGCACCTGCTGCAAATGAGTTATGGAATGTATTTCAACCCCTCCTTGAAAAAACAAAAACAAATGGCTGATCAGCAGCATGCAATACATGTACAAATGCTGACAAACATGGTGGAGTCAAGATTTAAAGATACTCAAGCCGACATCAAAGCTATCAAGGCTCATATACAAAACACCACTGGAAAAGTTCCTCCCACTATTCTCTTCATGGGTAACCCCCTTCCAGATAATGCCAAAAAGGGGGAGAAAATCAAGCAGTTGAAGAAAAAGGGAGTTGAAGATGGTCTTTTTGTTGAACTAGAAAAGGAAAAGCAAGCTTCTAAACCATCTACCCAAACAGCTGTTGTAACTCCTGCTGTATCAACAACTGTTGGCACATCAATAGATTCAGCAGTTGTTAAAACCATCACTTCAACACACACTACTTCACCACACACCACCACAGCCACAACCACTGACCTATCACCACCCATCAAATCACCTCCTGCTAAAAAGCAGAAGACATCAGATGTTACAACATCTGTTGTAATGGCAATAGTGGTTCAAACACCAGTTGTTTCAACACCTGTTAGTCAAATCAACCTCACTTCACTTCAAGCTATTTTCACTCCAATCAACAAATCACCCAAAAGCACTCCTTCACTGGAGAAAACTTACACCAGAAAAAGAATAACAACTCAGGCAGATGAAGACAAATATGATCCCATTGCTGCAAAATATCCATTGGAACCTGAAGCTGTAAAAAATAAGATGAGACAATTCTACACTGAGGATGATCCTTCAAAAAGAAGATTTCCTTCTCTCATAGGCTTCATAATCCCAGAAAATATGGATGAATATCTCAAGCTCAAAGCAAGGCAGGCTAAGATAAGAGCCAAGCTTTAAAGTAAAGATCAAAGTGAGAAAGCCATTTCTGAAAAAAGTGGAACTCTTGCTCACTAAAGTCAAACAAATGGAAGACTATGCAATAGATCTAAGCAATGAAATGTCAAATTTGCCACCCAAAGCAAATCTACGAAAAGAAATGATAAAAGAATATCTTGCATACATCATGAAAGAAAAATTCTATCCAGCTGAAGAAAAACAATTCGAAGAATGGCCAATAGTTGCTTTAAAGCATGAGGCAAACGGAATTGAAAGAATAAAAAATGATCCAAGCAAGAAGAAGACAACTCCAAACTGGAGCAAATACAAAAAGCTCATTGCTGATCTTACATCTGAGTACAAAAGAAATAAGCAGGAGTTAGTGGATGCAAAGGTGGATACTGCTAAAGCCATAGCAAAATGGACAAAGCAGTATACAGATGAGGCTTATGAAAGGCTGAAAAGAATAAAAGTGACAGATCCTAATTCATCAAAGAAGCCTAACCACAAAGAGCTAAAACAGGTCATTGATTCTGAACCACTGATCACATCAGCAGATACCTCTGTCACTGTGATTGACCAAGAAAAGAGGAAACATCTGACTGTTGCAGAAGAAAAGGAAAAGGAAGCTGAATACTTTGAAGAAGCCATCAAGAAAATGGCTTTAGATAAAGACAGATCAGCAAAGCTTCAAAACCTTGCCAAAAAGGTATTGAACAATCCATCATCACCAAACACATCAGCAGATATTTCAGACATTGAGCTAGATCAAAAGAAGAGACAAGAGCAGATTGATAAAGAAGTTGCAGAAGATATAGCTGCAGCTAATGATGTCATAAAACTAGCTTTCAAACAAATGTCTGAAAACTCTAAGCTAGCAAAAGCTCAGGATACTGCTTCACAAATATTTACAAGGCCAAAATCTCCCAACTCATCTGTAAATAAACGTCTCCCAAAAAACCCATCGGGTTCAAAAATACTAAAATCGATGTCTGATCAAAAGACCCATGTATTGACCCTGTTCAGATCCAATGGAGAAGTGAAGTACATATCAAGGAAACAAGCACTAAGCCTTGGTGTTGAAGATCTACAAGATCTCCTTGAACTTACACTGTGCAGGGATGAGGATGATTCAAGTTCCAAGGATTTTGAAGAAGAATTTAAAAGACAAGCTAAGGAACTTCTGATGAGAAAATAAAGATCCAGAATAATGAAGGGTTTTGGAATTATCTGTTCCAGGGGGAGATTGTTGAGATTGAACCCTACCAGAGGAACAGATAATTAAAGACAAAACCGGATCACAACAGTGGATTCACAATAAGCAGTTGTTTACATTAGACTTTCCCCTTGAAAATGATTATAACAACTGATGGTTCTCTATCCACTGTCCGTATACAACTGTTGCTACCCTTTAAACTGCTGATATAGCCCTGAAGAAGTAAACACTGCTGGTTCAATGTACTGATGACAAAGCACTGCCCACTCAAGGACTGATCAACTTTGAGGAAAGCACTGACAGAAGAAGATAGCAGTAGTTTAGTGTATTACTTGTCTTATGTAGAATCAGTGGTTAAGATTAGCAGTGTTTGTATAGGAACAGTGGTTACAGGTTGTTTAGGCTGTTAGACGTCGCTTTCATGGTGACGTCAGTTGAGATGTCTCAGTGGTTTGGTTTGCCTATAAATGGAGCAGTACTCTGTACTGTTACATTTGTTTGACTGAGCGAGTTCTTCTCCTCTAGTCCAATCCTTTCATCTTGTGTGCAATCAACCATGGAGTATGAGGCTGAGGGGGAGTTTAGTTTGGAAGCTTGCTTTGTAATCTTTTGATTTGCTTTGCTTTGTAACCTTTCGACTGATGAAAAACATGTGTTTATCAAAACTATTTTCTTCTTTGATTGTGTTTACAAAGTTTGTGTTCATTTCCGCTGCATAACTCATTGAATTATGTTTATTAATTGCTCATTTATTACAAATAAACACAATCATGAGAGCCTCCGATCCTAACATCTCATCCTTCTGTTGTTCAGTACTTCCGAGATGATTATGAAGCAAGTGTCTGTCTATTCAATTGAGAGGAATCATTGCATTACATCCCCGTTGAAAAAAAATTGTGTCTTTCTGAACCAACCGAAATCCACAAATTTCCAACAATTAACAGGACATTGTTAAAAGGGAGAATCTATTGGAACAACTGATTGAGAGAAACTTCTTCGAGCTAACTGCTGATATCTCATCTTCTGTTGTTCAGTACTTCCGAGACATTTCCCTCATGGGTATTTTTGCCAAACTTTCGCATATTTTGAGAAAATTCAAAGTTTTATACGAATCGTATAGGCCTATACGATTCGTATTAAGCTGATATATGATACAACATAGGCCTATACGATCATATATGGCATTATTTCAAATTTAGTGTTATCGTGTTTCCCTCGGTTCGATGCGTATACGTCTCGTTTTTTGCCGAACTTTCGCATATTTTGTCATTTCATTATGTATACCTTCAACATCAGTCGTTTCGGTGCCGTTCAGTTGCGTGCGAATATCGTATTCTATGATTACGTACAGTTTTGTTTGAAATCCACTTGTACTCCATAGTGCCGTATTATATGTATACGTGTGTGGAAATATCGTTAGTCGCGTATTTTGACGTATTTTTGCGTATTTTGATGTATTCTAACATGTTGTTGCGTATTTGAGCGTATTCTAACGTATTTTAGCTTATTTTAACCTATTTTAGGGTATTTTTACGTATTTAGGCGTATTTTAACGTATTTTGGCGTATTTTAGCGTATTATAACGTAATTTTAGCGTATTCTAACATAATTTAGCGTATTCTAAAGTATTTTAGCGTATTTTGGCGTATTTTAGCATATTTTGACCTGTTTTAGCACATTTTTACGTATTTTACGTATTTTATCATATGTTAACGTATTTTAGCGTATGTTAACGTATTTTAGCGTATTTTAGCTTATGTTGAAGGATAACGCAAACAAGTTCTCCAAAGTTTGTTATTCAGATGTCTATTCGGTCATCTTTCCAAACTACACCACACGATAAGTTTAAACTTTATAGTGCGTGATTTGACCAGGAGAGGATTGGAGGTGATTTATACTTTTCCTTCAATTTCGAGAACATTCTCCGTAACATGAAGACGTGTCGGGTTCTTCTACTAGTGGTATTTTAATGAAGTATTGAAAATTGAATGTGCAAACCGCAACCGTTTTTTACTACGGAAATGGTGGCTATGCGAAATACAAACCGCAAATGCCTTGACTATGGGAAACACAAGTTTTCTTTTTGAGCTTGATGGATGTCCGTTATCTCAGTTGAGGCATGCATTCTTTAAATCTGAATATAACTAGATGTTACGTGTAACTTCATTAAACCAAGAACAAAGCCTATTTCAAAACACATGTGTTCGTATCAGCATTGTTTATCACCCTGTATGAGCATTGGAAACCCGACAAACAGTCTTGCAATTATATCGTGCCAAGATGTTTCAGTTTGCACATTCAATATTCACAGTTGCATTTGGAACAAGAAGTCCAACAATCCGTTTATTATCCGTTTGTTCATCTTCGTTATCCTTTGCTTTCTGCAATTCAAGCAGGCACGAATGCAAAATGTACTGTTATTAC
The DNA here is from genome assembly GCA_030545235.1 of Helianthus tuberosus. Classification (NCBI taxonomy): domain Eukaryota; kingdom Viridiplantae; phylum Streptophyta; class Magnoliopsida; order Asterales; family Asteraceae; genus Helianthus; species Helianthus tuberosus. The sequence goes on from CM060409.1 coordinate 103,878,466, forward strand.
ATCCGAGACAATTCAAGTGAGTCCTATGAAGCAAGTGTCGGTCTATTCAATTGAGAGGAAACATTGCATTACATCCCTGTTGAAAAACGTAACCGAATTTTTGAAGTACACGTTCTCCATAAGACTCACTTGAATCATCTCGGAAGTACTGAACAACAGAAATAACAGCTTCGGTTTCATCAGTTGCATCGTTTACCGTGGAATGCATCCGTATTTTTGTAAATCGCCCAAACAAGCATGCCTTGAACGAGTCTAGAACACTCGTAATTGTAGGATCGTTTTCACGACCGAAACGAGTCGTTCAGAGGTGTTCTTCTTAATACGAGAGGCGGAAACTAACTATTGAGTTCGATTCAGCTAGATATTCACTTTAATTGTCTTTCTGATTGATATAACAATGATTTACAGCGAGTAGACACTTCAGCAGCACTTCGGCTCTGGAATCGGAAAGTTACAAATGAGATGGCACAACAGGTATTTATAGGCTGGCCTATTTCGCACGAAACAATTGGTACGAAATCAGTTTCACACGAAATAGTCATTTCGTGCGAAATGACCAACTGATTTCGTACGAAATAGCTGTTTCCTATTTCGTGCGAAATACCCCTAAATCCTAATTTCTCGTACTTCGTGCCCTGATCTATACAATCTAGTACAAGACTCGATACAAGACGAAGTCGACAGACGTATGCACCAACAGACTCCCCCTCGGATGTTGACGAAGTCTTCAGTGTCGAGTCTTCAACGTCTTCAGTCTTTATCAGTCTTTTTGCTCTTTCTGAAGTATCTGACAGTGTAAAACATCCTCATACTTATCTCTTCTTCCTTCTTTCTTTTATCCCAAGATTTGTAACTGGCTTTCGAACATTCAAACTCCCCCTTGAATGTTGATCCAACTTTCAATCTCTTTCCATGCGATACAGCCTTCACAGGTTCAGAATCGTAACCTGGCTCTCTGTAACACTCAGAGACAGAAACCTGTAACCCGCACATTCTCTACCTCAAAATAAATTTCACAAATTTAACATTTGAAAAATTTATAAATCACTAGTATGAATAGAATGATTTAACATTTAAAAGATTCTGATGACCACTTGTAGGCACACATTCAAATCACTTTTCATTTTAAATAGACTCTCTTCACCAGTTGTTCATCATGTTTAGCACTTGAAATTTTGAAAATCAGCTTTTCAACATAAGTTGTCAAAAATCTTTTTGAATTTTTAAATTATTATGCTAAAACACACTGAAAATCTTTTTGGATTTTTGTATTTAATGGAAAGCAGTAAAGAAATATATACAAACAATATTTTTGCGAGTTTGTGTAAGAGGATCTTATCAGTTTTTGAGACAAATCACCAACACCGTTAAGCTTTAAACATATTCAGTTCTAAACGATTCACTTAGATTGTCAGTATACTGATCCACTTAAATTTTCACACAAAGTTCAACTGTTTCGAGATACGAGATTAATGTTTTAGAGACTTAAACTTATACGTGTGTCCCACCTCAGAATATACTCCCGTATCCAGATCCCAATATTCAGTCTTACAGGTGAGTATACCTAGATGATATCTGTAAAGGGTTAAATGCGAGGGCCATGAGAGCTCAGGCTATTGCTTCCGCAAAATTAGAGAGATGATGGCTTCGACTTTAGGTGTGTTCCCTTTAGAGAATCTTTTCTTCAACAGCACATGATTAGCATTTTGCAATGTTTCATCATTTTTTATGCTGAGGGGGGTGCTTTATTTTAAGCAAGCGAAAAGTATTATACAGGGACTAGGCCATTGCTTCCGCAAAATCACAAGTCCCGAGATAATACCCCAGATATCACTAAGCATAAAGACCTAGTATCTCAGAAAGAGGGGTCTTTCAAACAAGATTTCGGGGGTTACCCATATATCCGAGAGATGTTCCCCACGAGATAAGTAAGTTTGAAATTTAGGTTTATATCTCGAACACAATCTACTAAGTGTGTAAAAACCTACTGGCATATCATCAGTGAGACCGTTTATAACATATTAACTTTCCAATTCTTTAGCATGCTGTGATAGTCCACTGATGTACTATCATTTCCTCTTTTTTCAACAAAACTCATTTTTGATTTTATCATGTTTTTGGCTTTTTCAAATTTTTGAAATTTCTAAAAATTTTTTACTCCCCCTAAAATCAAAATATATTTCAATTTTGATTTTTCAGGAAAATCTGAAAACAAACTGTACACATAAACTGACAACTGTTGTGAATTACTTCAATTTGCCATCCACTTGGCATAAACAATCAGAACTCCCCCTTACAACAAACTATTTTCCCATTATGATTTCAAAACACTTAAGTTTGTTTTAATCAAAATGTTTTTTTCCGGAAAATTAGTTTTGTTGAATTCACAAACCATTTGTAGGTTAGGGGATAAACTCATCACATTGTTCTTCTTTAACCACTTGAAATTTTTTAACATTTTTCGATTTAATCAACAACACCACTTGTAGGAAAGATAAATCAAGTACAACTTAATGTCCTTGATTAATCCTTTTGAAATACGAAATATCACCTAAGTGAATTTCTCAAGAAAGATGCCGATACCCGCTCCACACTTACCAACCTGGGAGCTCCGGCAAGTCAGGATTTTTACTTGTGAAATACAGACTTCCAAGCCTGACCAAACTTGGATGTGACCTTTTCAGTCTCATTTGGGGTTTCAACATTTCTTTTTTCTTCATAAAATTCTTTCACCCCTTTGGCCTTTCCCTCGACCATTTTCCCAAAAATATGTTTCACTTTTCCATTAAAAGTTTTTTCGACATCAAATTCTTTCTTTTCAGAATAGAATTGATTCGAGATCTCAACTTTTCCAACTTTTTGTTTAAAGTTTTCAGTCCTCAATGGTGGAAAGTTAACATCATCCATCGGCGAAACTGAATTTTCATCTTTTACCTCAACTTGTGGCTCCTCTGACTTTGTGGATTCAGATTCATCGCCAGATTTCACCTCAGATTTCTTAACAACCCACATTTGGTTGTCAAGATTTACTCTTCTTTTGTAAAATCTTTTCTTCGAACCTTCACCAACTTAATATGTTGAATTTTTTAAAATTTTGAATCTTTCAGTTGGTGGTTCATTTTTCTCAAGAATCTTTTCTTTAAGTTTAGAAACAACTTCCTGTTTGATGTTGGTTGCTTTAGGACAGTTCCAAGCAATATGACCAACTTCTTGACACCTGTAACAGGTTTTTGTTTCCTTTCTTTGATATGCTCCATTCTTCATTTCTTCTTGCTTCTTAGCAAGAAATTCTTTGTTTGATTGCTTCCAGAATGAGCTCTTTTCTTCCTCTTCTGCGCTTGCTCCTGAAACAAATACAGTTTTTGGTTTATAAGTTTTCCCATTTTTATAATTTTTCGGTGGAATAAAACCAAGTCCTTTCTTTTTGAAATTACCGTTACGGTTTGGTTTCTTTTGAAAACCTGAACCAGAATTGTAACCCATTTTCTTGTTTATCTTTTGTTGAATTCTTGAAGTGTACTTTTTAGGTTTTTCACTAAGCTTTACATCTTTTATTTCAGAAATGTTAATTTCTGTTAATTTGAAAACCTTTTTGATCTTTTCAATCTGAACACTTCTTATTGGAAATTCTTCATCAAAATATAATTTGTCTGAATCATTCAAAGTATATGCCACTTTGATTGGTTCGTCATTCAAATTAGATTTTGATAACAAGAATTCTTTATTGTAAACTCTTTTAACCGATTTTGGACTATCAACTGATGAATTCAAACTCTCGGATTCGGACTTTGACTCTGACTCCTCATCCTTATCCAACACCTGATCGACCACTTTCTTTATTAACTCAGACTCATGATCAGTGTCAGACGATGTGAACGTGACGTCAATGTTTTCTGGTAACTCATCAGTTGTTTCAGACTTCAATTTTATGTTGACTGCCTTTTTGACTTGCTCCTCATTTGGTTTTCTGGGAGAATAACCTTCCCAGATTGGAGGCGGACACTTGTTATAATTTGCACTTTGTTTCTTACCAGTATCCTTCTCTTCCAATTCCTTGTCTTGAAAGGCTTCAAAACCTGCAACAGTTGGATATTTTCTGTCAATTAAATAATCAGAACTTGAATAACTTTGCAGCAATCGTCTGATTCTTTCATTCTCTATCTTTTCAGTTTCCAACTCTTGCTTCAACTTTGCACATTCTTCAATGTAATAATTTATGGCTTTCTGTTTTGACATCATCACCGCATTCATCATTGTTAATGCATCTTCTCTTTCAGAATTTGTCTTCTGATGACCATTCACTGTTCTGTTCAAAACGTCATATGATTCTTTCACATAATTGAGATCGAACAATAACTTTTCTTTCATCTTATCTTGCTCACTCAATTTCTCATCTTTTTCTTCACATTGTTTGCAAGATTCTGAACACTTTAAACACGGCTTAATGACTTCAACAAACTTTTCAACTTCGATCACCTTTTCAACTTCAACAAATTTTTCAGCCTCAACCATCTTCTCAGCGACGTTAACTTCTTTACTCTGTTCAGTCTTTCCTTTTTTATCAATACTTTCACATTTCATCCTTTTCTGTTCTTTTGCTGCTCGTCTCTCCTTCAGCTTTTCCAATCTATCTGCAAAATAAAATTCAAAACTTTCAGGAGATATGAAGTTTTTCCAATGTTTATTTGTGTTTCTTCTTCATCATCACTATCATCAGATAATGAATGATCAAAGGCTGTTGTCTTTTCTGAACTATCGTCTGACGAAACAAACTCTCCATCTTTGTTATTCTCATCACTAGCAATCCCTTTCATCCATTCCTTCAACAAATCTGGTTCTTGAACTATTCGTGCTGTGAGAGCTACTACTTTTGAATCAGGTGGAATGTATTTGTCCCAACTAAAACCTTCTGCCACTTTTTCATCATCTTGATCAATTATACCAAAATAAGCTTTCCTTGTTGACTCTTCGATCGCTTTCTTAGCATGTGCAGTTTGTGGTTCTTGTTGTGGATACGGTTGATGAGCAACTTGTTGATATATGGCTTTCTGATAATAATCGTTATTCCCGAACAGATTTTGTGATCCTCCTGCTTCTCGATTGGTACATTCCCTCTTGAAATGACCTTTTTCCCTGCATAAAAAACAAGTAACTTTAGATTTATCAAAACCTAAAGTAGAAACATTAGCATCCCTGAAATCATCTCTTCCGATAATCATCTTAAATTTTTCAGCTCTCCTCAAAACACTAGCTAAACACCATTTAATGTCCATAAGCTCCATCTCCTCAGCATCGATCTGATCGTAATCCTCTTTTGTCAGCATAGGATTTCCGATCCTTCCAGCAACCAATCCTTCATATGATTCTAACACAGTAGCAAGTAATGACATGTGACCTTTAGCAACCTCTTCAGAGAAATTTTGACCATTCTGAAGATGCAACGCGATGTTGCAATGTAAAACATGACCATTCCCGCTATTTGAGCTTTGGAACTGATGACTTAAGGTTGACTTTGGACTAACACTTGGATATGAAGAAAATCCACTGCTACTATTTGGACTTTGATTGACTGATCCAGATGAGTTTTCAGCACTGAAAGCAGTTTGGACTTTTGGACTCGCTTCAACATCCTGAACACTTCCTTTGTAATACATCTTGATGTCTTGTTGACCACTTGGACTGTTCATCCTTGCAATCTTTTGCTGTTCAAGATCTTGACCCTCAATCTTTTCAATGAACTGGGAAATTGTCAATTTGTCATATTCTCCAGTGTTTTTCAAGATCATCAAATATGTACCCCATTCTTTCTGAGGTAAAGCATCAGCTAATTTATCAACCCATTCCTCTTGATCTTTGACTATTTCTAACAGAGACATAGATCGCACTAAGTGACAATATCTTTCAATCAGTTCCTTTGAAGATTCACCCGGTAAACTTGTAAACAAGTCAAATTCTTTCTTTAGCAATGATTTTTTACTCCTAATCATCTTCTCACTTCCCTCAAACTTGATTCGAAGTGCTTCCCAAATCGAACGTGAAGTATTGTCATGTTGAAGCAAAATGAAGATGTCTTCTTTCACGGCTTGCTGTAGCAGACTGATCATCATCTTTTTTGCTTTATACATGTCTCGTTCTTTATCCGTCAATTCAGAAATTGCTTTTATAACTCCCAAATCTGTACGAGGCTTAACATATTTTTCTCAATACATTCCCAAGACCGCAAATGATTTGCTTGAACCCAGTTTTCAAATCGGTCTTTCCAACCATAGTACTCCTCAATACCCATGAGTTTGGGGAGTTTTTGCAAAGTTCCAGTCTCATTTTCCATGTTCATGCTTTGAGCAATGGTAGCCGGAGTAGTCGGGGCAGTTGCAAATGCGTTATAGAATTCTTCTTCCATGATTTGGTAAAAACTTTCACACAAACAGCTTTTCAAAGAAATCAGCACTTTCAAACGAAATAACCTGCAAAACAACTTCAAACGAAATGAGACCGCACGAAATGATTTCACACGAAATGAGTGTTTTCGTGCGAAATGAGCCTAATTTTCAAGAGAAATAGTGATTTCGTGCGAAATCAACTCAATCTCAAACGAAATAGTGATTTCGTATGAAATAATTCACGCGAAATAGTGATTTCATGTGAAATCAACCAATCTCAAACGAAATAGTGATTTCGTACGAAATAATTCACGCGAAATAGTGATTTCGTGCGAAATCAACCAAATCTCACACGAAATACGGATTTCGTACGAAATGAACTAACTTTTCAAGCGAAATGAAACTCAAATATGATTTCGTGCGAAATGAAGGATCTATTCAGTGCGAAATGCTGCTGACGTCATCATGTCGGCCATATATTTGTCAATTTGTTCAGGTTTTAGTTCGAATTTTGGTTCAATTCTTTCAAGGCTTTGTTAAAACAGTGTTTCGCATATAATGTGTGAAATTCAATCCATTTTAACCATTAAAACTTGTTTAATTTTGAAAAGAAGGTGTAGCACTCAGAAAATTGATGAAATCAAGCTGAATACAGTAAGAACTCATCCTCCTGAGCTCTGATACCAGTTGTAGGATCATTTTCACGACCGAAACGAGTCGTTCAGAGGTGTTCTTCTCAATACGAGGGGCGGAAACTAACGTATTGAGTTCGATTCAGCTAGATATTCACTTTAATTGTCTTTCTGATTGATATAACAACGATTTACAGCGAGTAGACACTTCAGTAGCACTTCGGCTCTGGAATTGGAAAGTTACAAATGAGATGGCACAACAGGTATTTATAGGCTGGCCTATTTCGCATGAAACAGTTGGTATGAAATCAGTTTCACACGAAATAGTCATTTCGTGCGAAATGACCAACTGATTTCGTACGAAATAACTGTTTCCTATTTCGTGCGAAATACCCCTAAATCCTAATTTCTCGTACTTCGTGCCCTGATCTATACAATCTAGTACAAGACTCGATACAAGACGAAGTCGACAGACGTATGCACCAACAGTAATCCTCAACCGGCTTTGAAACCGGACGGAATCTACGAAGAAACTGTTCGATTTCACGGTGAGTGGAAAAATTAGCGACGGAGAAGCAACTAAAAAAGCGGTGAACGGTATTTAACGTACACACCGCATTCGAAGATCCTTGCATTAGACACAATTTGTTGGAATTTGTGGATCAACAGAAATAACTGAAATAACAGCTTCGGAATCTATTAACCCAATAAGAAACAAATCATTAGAACGATCCTTGTTTTGAGAACCCTAGACCATGGTCTCAGACTCTCTCCCCCTCCTTTTCTCTCTCTGACAACCCTAGACCCAAACCACCGCAATCCACCACGATTATGTCTCTTCTAGCCACCGGCACCGCCGCATGACCAACCTGTCGCTGCACTGTTCTCGTTGTGGTCAACGTATACCAACGATTCTGCGAAAAAAAACATCATCTGTTCATCATTGTTTGAAGATGAAGATGAAGAAACGAGGGTTTATTCTCTTTAATTTATTAGAACGATCCTTGTTTTGAGAACCTGATTCTGTTGTTTAGTACCAACAGAATGCATACACAAATAGTTCTAGTGGACGAAGCAAAGAGACCACCTTGTTAATTTTAATAAAGCAATGAAGATTGAATCTGCAAACCGCAATCGTTTGTGACTATGGGAAACTTGGACATCAGACGTAAATCTTGAAGCAAATATGTGGTCCCCAATTTGCGGAACATAATCCCAGATTGTCTAGAGAAACGTTTTTATCATGTGTCATATGGTAACAAGAGTGTATTCTCAAATAATGTTTCCTAGATGTTTGAACACCAACAAATGTCCAAAGTGCTGCTTTTTCGTTCACGTGACGGAAAGCTACCGCGTGACAGGAAGCTATCTTGCAAAAATTAAAAAATTAAATTGACACCCTCAATACGCATCGTATAGGCTTGCAAAAATTAAAAGATTAAATCGACACCCTCAATACGCATCGTATAGGCCTATACGATGCGTATTACTTTTTGGTAGGGAACAATGGCAGCCTTTGGCAGACATAGAAGTTTGAACCCACCTCAATACGCATCGTAATAGGCCTATACGATGCGTATTGAGGGTGTCGATTTAATCCCCAAAGTGTGCCAATAATACGACCCTTTATTTAAGACATTGAATATGAAACACGTCACTATTTTAAAAAAAAGCATAGTGTTCACATGAAAACATCATTCACACCATGTCAAGGAAAAAGGGATGCAACATCAGTCTTGGTGTATTTGTGTACGTCAGGACTTATCTGTCATCATTTATTGGGTGTCCATCACCACCCGTGAATCTTCTAAAATCTCTCAATTGATTTAATAATAATTTTTACTATCAAATAAAGCTCGTCGAAATATGGGACCGAAAACTAGTAATTATTTTTAAAAAATATTACAACTAACTTATAATCAAGTGCATGTTGAAATAATATATTTCACAACCGGTTGTATCTATTTTATGAAATAAATTATTAATAGCAAAGCTAAATTAGAGTGTGAGGAGAGTAAGATTTAAACAACTTTATCTCTACCCTGTATAAGTAGAGAGGCTATATCCAGTGAGACCTCTGGCTCGATAGTAGTTTTGCATCAAGCCCTGGACATAAGGCACATAACACTCAGCAATTAGGACAAAACCGATTAGTGCATGTACCCCCGTATCTTTCGGTTATCAACGCCACCACATGATTCATGATTAACCGTCCCTTGTTTTTTAACGTTATTTCACGAAATCAGTAAAATAACGTTAAAATTAGTGCATTTTCACTTTTGCCCCTTGAATGCCCACATATAAATACATTATATGCGCATGCAGTAAACGGGGCGTTATATTAAATAAGCGTGTACCTAATGATTTCAATCTGATATTTACTTAGAATTAGTACGATGTAAATTAAGAGTACACTTCAACATATAAAATAATTAAGCTTATAAATTGGTTTTATTTCAAATTAACTAACATCTCACCATCTTTCTATCGAGTAAAAATAATAGTGTTTATTATCTTATTTCGAACAATTTTATTTTATTTATACTTTTCAAAAAACAGATAACAAGCATCGGATAAATAAAATTTCTTACACCTAAATACCAATTTAATTTTGGAGTTACAAAAATTGTAAACATACAGTTTTTGTGAAGAACAAAAGCTATACCACTATATCACAACGTATAGGCATGTTAATATATATAAAATGAATTTTATGCGAGAAAACGTAAGCATTATGAGACATGCATATGTAGCTTCGCGAGCTATTTTTTTTTTTTTATATTTTATGTTTTCATATTAACTTTTAATTAGATAAATAAAAAAATAGATGATTGATAGTGGTGTTATCGAGTTTCAACGTGTAATAGTGGTTTTGAAAATACTGTAATATGTATATATTGAAGAGTACGCTCTTATCTTAATATGTTTTTTCATGCTTTACCACGAATCTTCATAATAGTATTAACACCTATAGTTAATCGTATTTTATTCAGGTGCTTTAGTTGAAGATATTATATAAATATGGAGTGACACAAAAGGCAGACAGTGTGTGGATATTGTTTCTTCACAGAATTTTCTTGGATGGACCTTTAATTTGGTCAAGTCGTTATCAACTTTACTTTTTTGACAGTACCACCAGATTACTACCATCGTGATGCACGTTGCCGGTGTTCGTGTTTCATGGGTATAAAAGTATCACCATCATTCACTGAAATTAAAACCTGAATCCATACACAGAGACAGCAAAGCATTAATTAGGTAGTTAGAATTTGAAAAAGCCAGAGATGGTGAGAACTCCAAGTTGTGATAAGAATGGTCTTAAGAAGGGAACATGGACTCCTGAGGAAGACAAGAAGTTGGTAGATTATGTTACCACTTACGGCTGTTGGAACTGGAGACAACTTCCCAAGCATGCAGGTAACAACAATTTATTTTGAGTTGCCAAGAAAAGACATATAATATATAGTTTACCTAAGTGTTACCATATGTTCATGGTTTTAGGGTTAGCAAGGTGCGGAAAGAGTTGTAGACTACGTTGGATAAACTATTTGCGACCGAATGTCAGAAGAGGAAACTTTAGCCAAGAAGAGGACGAGCTAATCCTAGATTTGCATCAATCGCTGGGAAATAGGTATGTTCTTGCTAAATATTTTAAGGTTAGTTTGGTCTAATTCTGAAGCTTATGATACATTCAGATGGTCTACCATCGCAAAACATCTACCAGGAAGAACAGATAACGAGATTAAAAACCACTGGCATTCATCCCTCAAGAACCGTTCAACCAACTTTAAATTAAAACCAGCCGTAGGAAACAATTTGAAAACGGCTAGTGGTAAGGAAGAAAAGTCGACAAATGGAGAATTCAATATTGACTCGTTGTTGGACAGTGCTACTCACACCATACTTGAAAGCACTCCAATTCTTACATCTCCATTGCCATCATCATCATCCATTATATCATCACTTTCTCTCAGTGATTGTTCAGGAATAAACTTCAAGAATTTTGGCGTGGAAGACGACGCATGCTCTACGCAACTGATCGGAGAAAACAGTTGCGATTTTTGGACCCAACCATTTTTGCAAGATTTCGAGGGAAGTGTTAATTGCTCAGCTGATGATTTCATGAATCCTCTTCGTGAGCTTGGGATTCTATATCCACCATGTCCCATTGACGATGAAGAAAGTTTCTGGTTTTATGGGTTGCACATGGCACAAACAGATGAAGTTCAGTTGTGAATTAGTGACTGCAATTCTCATCGACTCTCAGCTTCTTTCCCTATTCATCTAAAAAATATTTAGTAAACTGCCCAAAGACATAAACCTGTTATCGTTTGTGGGTTCGACCAAGACCACCATCCAAATGGTAATACCAGTCTTCTATGACAATTTTTTCGTAAACACTATATCACCACCATCTGAAGCAGTGGCGGAGTAAGGGGTTTTTTTTTTCCATTGGGGTGGTGATCGATTTTTTATCAACTCGAGGTTTGAATGTTCAGTTCGGATCACGCTTTATCAGTAAAGTCACTTATTTTTCATATGAAGCTTTAAAGTTTCTATGATTAGTTTTTTTACTGTATATTGCTAAGACCAATTAGAACTTTTATTTTCCAATATGTAATACATGTTATAGTGATTATAAGTTAATAATACTTTATAACAAGCACCGTACATAGAATACGTTAAGAAATAACTAATGTTGTAAGAACATCTAAATCAAGAAATCGAGTGGAGATATTGATAAAGATGTAAAATGTTTCAGTGATCTATATATGGATATAAGTTCTTGAACAGCTCCTAAATTATGTGTTTATAATCATAATTTTTTCTTTAGACTACCCTAATTAACAACTAATACTTGCACATTGCAGGATATCACTGGATAGAGGGGACACCTTACCAAATGGATATTCTTTGGGGATGAATAATCATAAATTGTGTTACTAATGCATATTTAGGGTGGTTAAGTATGATTTCGATTATAAAATCTTATATATGTATATTTTTCTCATGACAGCTTAATAATTAAGGATAATTTTAAATAATTTAGAGATTGTATTAAACATAGATAACATTTTGAAAACATTTATCAACTTTGTATGTTAATAAATATGTTAGTTGAATTTCATTGATAAGGTGTCTTTTGGAAATAAGTTAAAGTTTGTGGATTTTGTGCATTGTTATGATTATTGCACTAGCTTGCATTAACTCGAACTTAGATGGTGACCGGAGTTTAGACGCAAAACTTTAGAATTATGGCGGTCTTACTTGAAATTTGTGAATCATTGTTGACACACTTGTTTAAACATAGGAACTGTCACACCCTCAAAATCTGCATGCGGAGTACTACGGCGAGTCGTATGACTGACCAGGATCCAGCCACCAATCATATTAAACAGTTAAAATAATAGTAATATAGTTCACCAATAATACGATTAGTGACCATTAAAGTTTAAGTCCAAAAGTTCATAAGTTCAAAACATCAGTTTTAGTAAGTAGCGGAAGCATAAGTAAAATAGTTTAAATACAAGTTCATAGTTCATATTTATTAAAGAACCCAACACGGGTTAAGACGTCCACTACACTTCCCCAAGCTGCAAGCTTCAAAGTCACTGAGTACCTGCAAAGCATGCAGTGGGGTGTCAACATAAAGTTGACAAATTCACGAGTTTGTCTAGTTTTAATTCCAAAAACTTGTTTAAGTAGTTAAGTTACTTATTTATATCATGCCATGGGGAGCTACCCCATATGTAAGCTACTAAACTGTGTTATACCGAATCCTTGCGACCGTACGTTTCCGTAGTGTGCCCCGTTTGTCAATGTCTATCATCATTGACGGTTTGCCAGAGTCTATTTGTTCACGGCCGATCCTATCCAGGCACGGTGTAACACCCCGACCCCGCTAGGGCTGACGTGTCACTCTTACAGATACCAAAGCTAAAACCAATCCATAACATTTAATAAAAGATCATAATTACATTTCATTACAATGCTAAAACAAAGAATCTTGATCAGCTACTTCCTAACACTCCTTACCGAAATCTCAGATTATCCCAGATTACCTGTAAAACAAATAAGACAAACACAAAAAGAAAATACGGCTGAGCCAGTTTGCTCAGTAACGGAGAAATTAATAGTACAACTAAAGTCATATCAGCGGAAAACAAAACCCAACATAACAGAACTGAGACTGAACTGAAATGATCACTGACACGAGTACTAAAAACAAATGAAGACGCAACATTGATACACGAACCGGTCTGAAACTGTAGCGGGAACTGATAAAGAAACAAAAGACATTCAGATTTAACCGATACCAAACCCAACTCAAAAATTGATGTAGAGACGTTGACCATGATGATTAAAGCCATTTTTAATTTATAGACGGATCCATTCTAATTTATCATTTAATAATACTAATATTTTTAATACGGGATACTTAGCAAAACTATTTTCTTATATTGGACATTCAATTATTTTAAAGTTATAATAATTTATCATATTTAATAGCAACCATCATCAGACAAAAATACATAATTTTCTAACTATGAAAAGTTTTATATTATAGAAAGAATAATTTGATTAACCTGGATTTCTAAACAAAATAATAATAATAATAATAATAATAATAATAATAATAATAATAATAATAATAATTTCGTAAACCGACATGGGAAACATTTATTCTTTTATAAACAGTTTTATCTTAACCATCACTTAATAATTCAACGATTTTGAAAACAGGTTAATTGTCTTCGTTAAATAGAAACCCAAAATAAATAAATATTATCTTGTAATAAACGTTGAGATTTAAACAAGATCTAATACTTTATTGAGTCTCATAGCAAGTCATTACTAAAGAAAACAATATAGTGATTTACTAACTTTGGAAATTTATATTTAATATAAATAAAACACTAGAAATAACCGGATATTTAAAAGAAAAATAAGTAAATATTTACGAAGATTTTATAAACAAATATATATAAAAAGACAGTTTAAAAAACCAAAAATACTAAGACAGACATCAAAACAGATACTGACAGATACAAACTGAACGTATAACACGACATCAGAATATAAGTCGAAACTGAAACTAACACTAAGACAGATACTGAGACAAAACCATTACGGATGCTCGGTCAAAACAAATATAACTAATACAGAACATAATCGGATACTGAACATAGCCAGACCCAAACTCATAATCAGAAACAGAGACGTAATCAGATTCTGAACATATCATAATATAATCAAATACACGATTGGAACCATATTCAGAGCATAGTCAGATGCACACATAACTTATCATAACAAAATCAGAAACATAACATATTCGCATACTGAAACATATACTAACTTGCATGACAGGTGTATATCAACAAAATAAGTTGTGTAACATAGAAGCACCCAGAGCCAGAAACAGAGGGGTACACAGGTAGCTACTCTATGCACCAATGAGATGGTGAGTGTGGCATGCACCCATTATTCCATCCCCCAAAAGTCAGAAAACAGAAGTCAGAAACAGAGCTAGGATCGATCCATACGCCTCTAAAGGGCCAAGGTGCTACACAAGCACAAGTCAGAGACGCCGTGATTTTCATTACGCACTGTCACGGAAAGTGTTCATGTCGTTGACGCCCAAACGACAAGTTAGAAACGCTCGGGTGACAGAGTACAAAAGTTTGAGTCATGTAAATAGTTTACAGACAACTAAAATTAATTACCAATAGGAGCATGCGACCATGAGAACAAATCTGAGGTATGACATGCTATAACATACTATTAATCAAAACAGACAATTTCTAAAAGACCTAAAATGTATCAAAATACACAACGAAGACCGACTAACCGCAACAAAATCCGTACTAGAAAGTAGCGGATACAAATTTATACTATGATGAAAAGGAAAAGGAAACGGAATCCGTACCAAAGACTAACGAAAATTATAATAAAAATACTACGATGTGAACGAAACAGAATCCGTACCTTAGCCAAGAAGCGAAAAAGTAAGCCAAGCAAATCAATAACCAAACAGTCTTTAATACGTGAGCGAACCTATATTTCATTATTAAAATCACTAACATTAATTCTGCTATATGATTTGTTGATTTATCGATTGCCCAGCGATGAATACCTTTACGTATCTGAGTAATTACCAAAATGATTTAGACAAAGGTTCATAATTGTGTTATGTTATTTATCATATAAAAAGTTTCTTTTAGTTACTAATACTTGTATAAAAGACATCCTAAATAGTGATATATAAACGTAAAAATCACCATGCACATACTACACCAGCTTATTATTTCCATAATCACTTTGAAGTGAACTATCTACTTTAAACAAGTGTTATATAACGTATGCAACCATATTAAAATAAGAATATAAACGACTAAAAGCGTGAGACCGACTCATCTTTTCGTTTAGAAATTAGTAGCAAGAAAATAATGGGTTTTAATTACAATATTTAGCCAAAGTTTATAAGGTATCTTTTAATTTTGACAAACCAGGACTCTTGTTCAAATTAGCAAAACCCAATCACCAAAACAGGTTTGAAGTCGCCGGAAATCCCAGACAGAAAACGAGAGTTCGGATATCAAAATTTAAATCGGAACATGGTTTGATTAACACACCTTCATTGCTGGATCAGAGTTGAACAAACATTGACATAAATTATCCCGTTGTCACTCCGAAGTTCTCGTAGCAGGGTGGCGGTTGTTTGAACCAGAGGGTGTCGTGGTGGCTGTGAATGTCACCAGAACCGGTTAACTAAATATGAGGTCGGGTTTGAAAGAGATAAAGATTGGGTGTCACAGTACCTGTTTGTGGATCGGAGATCTCTAGTAACTGAAACGATGGCGGCGGACAGAGGTGCGGCCATGTGCGGCGGCGTGTGGTACTTGTGCGGCATGAACAACGGTGTGGCGGTTGTAACAACCCGACTTTTTAAGTCAAAGTACAAGTCAAAGTCAAAGTCAAAGGAAGAAAAGATTGCTAATGAGATCTGTCATTTCTGACTTAATTATTGCTTGTACTCTTGACTCGATAATCGATACTTTGCTTGACGCTATTTGTTTTACGATTTATTAATATGTGAAGTAACAATGCGATAAACGCAATTAAATGCTAATCTACTAAATGCTACCACATCGCTATTGCATCGCAATTCGAATTACAAGTTATGGATATTGTTTTATGTGTGTGTGCTATTATGTGTTACTTGTGCATGTTTATATTTGTTTCGGGATGTTATTTGAAAACGCAATCGCAACTCGATCGCAACGCAATCTCATCGCAAACTCGAAATCTAAGGTTTACTTTTATGATTAATAGTAGTTATGTTATTTGGGTGACTAATGTTTAATACTATCGCACCGCTTACTCGCAACGCAACGCTCAACGCGCGAAACAAAAGTCGGAAACTAACTCGCACAAGCCCTCCGATCGAAGGACCATTCGATCGAATGGTCATCCGGCCATCGGATCGAAAGGCCCTCCGACCCACCTCACCTGCACCGCCTTTCTCTCCTCTTCACCTATAAATACCCCACCTGTCACATCATTGTTCATGATGTGACAGCTCCCTCCGTTCCAGCGCGTTCTCAGCCTATTTTCTCTCGATTCCTCACGATTCTTGTAAGTTTTCATCTCAAATCTTGTACTTCCTTGACCAATACACACTTCCTCATCAATTTCACCATCAAATCACACTTTTAACCATGAAATCACTTGATTTCGGGCTGTTCAATGGTGACGTCATCGCGGGTTCTTATGAACTTCGGAGAATGACTTCATCCTTACAAGAACGGTCCGAATCTAACAGATTTCTACACGTTTTTACATCATTATCAACTAAATCTAAACAGCTCTCCAATGTTTCAAACTTTTCTTCAACAATCTTTCACTTTTCACTCAAAACCGTTAGAATCCGGGCTCATTCGGGTTCACTACTCATTCTCTAGTGGAGACCCGGACTGAGAATGGATTTCTAACGAAGAGACGGCCGATGCATGGGCTGAACATGAAACTCCGTCAAGAACAGTTAAGTCTGGTCGAACGGAGTGACTCCCATCCGACCGGATGAGTTGGACTTGATGTTGTTTCTGTTGTTTAAACACGTCATCATACCGTCTCGGTCAAACTGCAAACTTTTCAAACTTTTAACTTAACACGTCATCACACGTTTAACCCAATCGGATAGCCGTCCGATCGGACCACCATCCGATCGAACGACTATTTGATCAGGTGCCTTGGTTTTATAAGTTAAAACACTAGAAAGTTTTGGAAGGTTTCAAGGAATATCAGTCCACTCGGATCACCATCCGAGGGGACGGCCATCCGTCCGGATGGCCTGACGTATAGAGATTTTTCAAACTTTATAAAATGCTACAACAAAAACTTCAAAGTTCATACACAAACACATCCTTCCCAAACGGACAACCCTCCGACCGAATGGTCATCCGTCCGGATGGTCGTCCGATCGGATCGCCATTCGTCACTCAGACTCTCCAACGCACTGATTAACGCACTGTTCAACACTTAAACTATCGTTCTCTGATCAGGCTAACCCTTCAGCGCTCCCTTCAATCCAAGACTGTGTTTAGTTACTAAACACGATCTGTGAGTATACTCGATCCCTTTTTGCTTAACGCACTTTTGGGTGTTACATACGTTACCTATATCAAATCACATCGACCACACAACACAAACACTTTTTATACGCTAACCGCTCTCGCATGTTACACGTGTTATTCGATGAATGCTTGTATGTTATGTTTACACAGTGATTGCTGCCTGACACCTTAGTAACGATAGTACTATAGTTTGGACTCAGCACTTGTCGTGGACAGGGGTTGTTAAGGGCTTTTCTTCACGTGTCACGGTGGTGATATGTGTCGCGCATTCTACAACTCGCAGTCACGTCTGTACATATTTCATTGTCGATAACTTACTTGCTTCACATTTCTATGTGTTACATGCTGGTTATGCGTAAATCGCTTTCGCTACTAGTATACTATTAAACTTGTATGCTCACCTTTACACTATGTGTATTGACTTTTATTTTAACATATGTGACAGGTGTTTAGGATGCTTTTGCTTGCTAGCTGCTATAGAATCAAGCTTAGGTGGTCTAGAAACCCACGAATAATTTTATGAGTTGTTGGAACAATATTTGTGTTTGAGAACAATATGTCTGTAATAACTATGTTACTTAATATGCTATGGTATGGGACGTAACTGTAACGCCCTGCGTCCCTGATCTTTTAGATTTTGTCAATTTTAGTCCCTGTACTATGTGATGCTTGATGTTTTTGACACTTGTGAAACTTTATGCTATGAAACTTGATTCTTGGTGATACTTGACACTTAATTCTAGACTCTTGACTCTTGATACCGATGCTTATTTAACACTATGAAACTAGATACTTGATACTTGACTCTTAATACTAGATTCTTGATACTTAAATCTCGATTCTTGATACTTAATACTATGATTCTTGACACTTAATTCTAGATACTTGATTCTTGATTCTTAACTCTAGACACTTGATTCTTAATACTATGAGACCTGATTCTTGATGCTTGATTCTAGATACTTGATACTTGGAAGCTAGATCCTTGATTCTTGATACTTGATATTTGGTGCTTGACTCTTGAGACTTGTAAAACTTGAGACTTGGTTGAACGAGAGACTGGAGACTTGTCACTGGTGTAAACTTGGAAACTTTTGTGTTAATGATATAATCTAGTTAGGTGATACTATTACACAATAATACACAACGCAACGCTTAATCTAACTCTCGAAACGAACCAAAGATGGAGAATGGCAAGGGATTGGACTGTCCGAATGACAATCCAATCTGATGGCCATCCGATCGGAGGGCCATTCGATCGAACAGTCATCCGATCCATTTGCCACACCGCCTTATCTCCTCTACCACGCTATAAATAGGACCTGTCACATCATTCTTCACTGATGTGACAGCCTCCTCCGATCCAGACGCACACACTCCCCTTCTCAGGCACTTTTCTTCGATTCTAGGCCGATTCTTGTAAGTTCTCAACCGAAATCTTGTACAACTTCAATCTATGCACTATTCTCTACATGATTCTTCCTCGAAATCACACCTTTCACCGTGAAATCTCTAAGACTCGAGCTCTTGAGGATGACGTCATCATGGCGGTTGTACAAACATCTGTGTGATGTCATTCCAGTCAAGGTCTAGCTCAGGTCTAAGGAATTCATGTGTTTTTGCACCGAATCTTTACTAAATCAAGGTTTTTCAGTCTATTTCATATTTACCTTCAAACTTTCTTAAGACTTTTTACTTAAAACGGTGTAATCCGGACCCAGACGGGCTGTAGACTTGATGATTAGTCTGGAGTCGGCTTGGAAGTGGATTATCGCCAGAGAAGATGGCCGGATTACGGATTCAGACATGACAGCGTCAAGAACAAATACCTGATCGGACGAGGTGATTCCCATCCGATCAGTTAGGCTGAGCCTTGCTGTATTTACAGTTGTCTCAATACGTACGACGTCGTCACCGTTAAACCAGAAACTTAAAAACTTTACAAGGTTGCAAAAAGGAACGACACCATCACGATCGAATGGTAATCCGATCGGACTGCCGTCTGATCGAACGACCATCCGATCAAGGGTCACGTGCCTTACAACCTCCAACGCTTAAACTATTTTAGGTCAGAACTTAAACTTTGAAACCTACATTCAAACAGTCATTCGACCGAACGGTCATCCGATCGGATGACCATCCGATCGAACGACTTGGATTTATATTACAACGAAAACTTCAAAAGCTGAACCTTTGGAAAACACCCTTTGATTGAATGGCCATCCATCCGGATGACCATCCGATCAGATGGTGGTCCGTTCAATCTAGTAAGTCATCCGACCGGATAACCATCCATCCGGATGGCCATCCGATCAAGTGACTGATCCGACACTTTGCACGATTCTCGTTATTCTGTCCGACACTTATCTGTTAAACTATAATCAGGTTAGTTCAGAGCTCCCTTTGATCCAATCAGTAGGTGTCAATACTTAGCACCCACTGATAGGATGCTGGATTCATGGAAATCAAGCTAGGATTGATGCTTAGAAACTCGCCTAGTCTAATCTAGAAACTTGAACAATGTTTTGTTGCTATATTCGATACTTCTGTTTGCGTTTGATGTTTTAGACTATGTTATCATGAAACTTAATTAATCTATATTGAAACAACTAGTGTTATGGAAACTCATGAGCAATCTAAACGCTTAGTGCCACACCCCGATGTTTCTGCCATCGGTTGGGGTGTGATAGATTGGTATCAGAGCCATAACTATAGGGAATTAGGAAAAGTAGGAATACTTGCCCTAGTCTATAGTTCTAGGAATCTTGACTCTTATCTGTTGTTTAAGACTTATGCGTTCTACCGTATCTGCTTCCTAGCAACACATATTCCTGTTAAACTTACATGCCTTTCCTAAGGCTGACACTGTATACACTTGGATACTTTGAAAACACTGCTAGCCAGTGTTTGTGTTTTACACGAGATCAACCCTCAAGTCATGAGTGACATCCGAACCTTGATGGGAGATTTCCATATTGTCGCAACCCCCGATCCCTAATCCCCGGGAACGGGCGGCCGTGAGCCAGTTTCAGTGGTATCGCGTGTTTGTCTAATTTGGCAGCAGAATTTTTCATCAGGACCGTAGTTAGGAAATATTAAATCAGAGTAAAATACCACCTTTTCATAACATTAAACACATGGGATAAAACCCAAGTTTTCATTACACACACTTTCATAGGAATAAATCCTATTTTATTCAATAAAAACATTTATTTTATTTTAGGTAACTTTATTGCCACTTTTCCAAGCCTTCAGTGCTGTCCAGCTAGCTTCTATTTGGCTTTCACAGTTTGTTACCTGAAACGCGTTTTAAAAACATTTGTCAGTGGGAAATACTGGTGAGTGAATCCCAGTTTAATCAAGTTTAAGTAAAACCCATTATACAGTATTGAGGGCGATCTTGCAATTACATTTGTTTCCAAGTTATAACAATTAACATCCATGGTACTGTCAGACCCGACATGTGGAAATGTTACTCCTTGACCAGGTGGTAACAAATTTTGTATACAAAACCCCAACATACTCATGATAATTGTATTCTTACAAATGCTTAATAACTGCTTTAATATACATTTAATTGTATGAGGTTTTGTAAAAACAGTTAACAAAAGGTTTACAAAAAGCGGATCAACTCACATTTCTGTCTTAGATTATCCTTTAGGGTTTCCCGGTGACAAACTATAATTTACACAAATGCACACGCGTTAGTATAATAACCCATTTTAACATTAGTAATTCCCTCCCCGAGACGGCATTCCAACGACTACGTCGGGCAGAACCACGACAGCCGTTACGGAACCCTAGATCAATCGGGCAGCGTATCTAATACGTATCCAGGGGTTATAATACTTACAACGGAGCAGAACTTAGCTATTTAGGGTGTAACACCTTGTAAATTCATGTCCAATATAATGAAGACACTTGTCATGAGCTTTTAACGTGTAAAGGATTGAATATGAGGGACTAAAGTTGACAAACAAAGAAAGTATATGTGTAAAAGGATTCAAGGTGTCAACATTTGATAATTATACCTTTCAACAACCCTACACGACGTTATAACCTTAAACGAATGGATTATGAAGCATATGAAGCCATTTGTGGAAGAAAGTGAAAGTTTACAAACCGCAAGGGTTAAAAGTGTCAACATGTTTAATTTATACCTCTGAGTGACCTTTTAGCGAACCTGAAGCTTTGTAACAATTAATTATGCTCACTAGAATAAGTGATAAAAATTTCACAAGGTTTCGATAACGTATGAGAAAGTTATGCTAACATTCGTATACGAGGGGTTAAAAGCGTCAACGTTGAAATTTAAGGCTTTTCGGGTGATCATAAAACTAACCAAGGACTTAACAAATTTGGTTATGTCTTGGAGCCCTTACAAGTCAATTTGAAGGGTTAAAAGTGCAAAATAAAAGGGTAAAACCACTTTAAAAAGGACCAAGGACTTAAAATGCAATTTTGTCAAACTTGTGACTTGAACCTGGGCCTCATACCAGCCGCGTAAGACCATGCTGGTCTCTTACGCGGGCCGCCTCAACATCCAGCGACAGAAAATCAGCACAGGTGTCTGTTTCAGCCTGTTACACTTCCTTAACTTACCATTTCTCAGTTCCAGGGGCTGCATCAACATGTTTTCATGCATAGGGGGCACCTGTAAGCATCTGGGATCAATCCTAGACTTGCTTGGCATCATCTTGATCAATTAAACTCACTATATAAGAGGTCCCTTGTTGCAACATTTGAGCACTTCACTTGAAAACTTTCATAGCACTTGTTTTGGAGATTCCTGGAGCTCAAGACCACTTCCTAAGGATCATTAGTCGTGCTTAGTACTCCAGAAGCCTCCTTGACCTTTCTTAATTCAGTTTTATTAGTTTAAAGGCCTAAAGTCAAACCCATCGTAATTAAGGTTTGACTTAGTGATTAATCACTAATGGTCCAGTCAATTCTCGAATTGAAAGTATCTTTGAGTTGGTAATTATGTGGGTAATAAACCCTTAAAAGGGCACCCTCTGATTCCCAATCTAACTAGGTTAATTGTCGGGTCAAAGTTAATTATAAAAAGTCAACATAAAGCAAATTTTCGCATAAACACATAATTAACAATGTAGAAGCCATGGAACCTGTTTTATCACTCATATAACTTGGTAATCAATGTAAGAACATGTCTAAACATGTTCAACCCAACAATTTTCAGTTTAAGCTCGGTTCGGAACCGAAAGTCGTAAAAGTAGACTTTTGCTTTGACTTTCAGTTCTGACCCAATGTAGCATATTTTAGAAATGCCTTAGAGCTCTATTAGGACTAGGTAATAGGTTAGTGTAACCCTCTGAGGTTATACAACTTGGTTCATTAGTTATTCGATTCATATGCATGTTTCCGTTATATGCCTAAATGTTGACCATATTGCCCTTTTGACCTTAAAACGAGAATTTTGAAAATGTGAGAGGACAAAAACCTTTATTACTGATTTATAAACTTGTCCTAAAAATTTGACATCAGTTTGAGGTCTAGATTAAGAGTTATGCTCAATAGCGTAATTAGAAAGCTTTTTATTAATTAAACGGCATAATTAGCATAAAGGCTATCTAAACCCAAATTTTGACACCAAACTTTTTACCCACTGATGTAATATAATATTTTGGGATTTTTGAAGATTTTTATTTATTTTTAAGTTGAGCATAACATAGGGTTCTTGCTTTAATTTGGTAATTGTCGGTTTTGCCCTTTTCTTGAGTAAAATGAGTTTTACATAATATTTTGACACCAAACTTTTTGCTACTGATTTTGTATAATAAATAAAATATTTTGAACTTTATAAACTGATCAAAAACTCAGACTTCCTATTTAAACCCGAAAATCGCTTAAAACCGACTTTTACGCGTTTTAAGCGCATAGTATGAGTTAAAACTATTTTTGGCATATGAAACTTAATACCTACTGATATTTTAAGTAAATTTTTATAAATAAACAGTAAGCTAAAGTTTTAAAATCAGAATTTCAGATGTGACCTTTAAAGCTTATGTGAAATTACCAAAATGCCCCTACGGTGCATATTTTGGTTATAATAGATAAATTTCACATATATGCAATACCCTACTGTTATGACTTATAAAAATAAATATTTTTACTAATTATATCAGACCTGAAACTCAGATTAGTATTTAAACTCTTTTATAACCTTTAAAATGACCAAAATACCCCTACGGGGCATAATTTGAGTTTAAATCCATTTTGGGCATAATGGAAGGTATCTTACTAATATCACAACATATTTAAGACATATTAACTTAGGAAACCTGTTCATGACTCATTTGGTTACCCGTTACGCATTATTCGCGTTCGGTGCGGTTTATGTAACTAGTTTGCATAAATTAGCCGAAACGGGTCAAACCTTATCGTTTTTATCTCAAAATCCAGAATGTGTTTAGTTTACCCATATTATACAAGTATTTAGACTTGTCGGGTCTAAACCGCATTCTAATCCGGTCTTCGCTTAATCGTGCGTTTGAACCGTATATCTTCCTTTAGAACTAACCGGTCTAAGTTTAGGCTTAATTAAGACCCGTTAGGAATCTATTAGGTTATTAAAACCTTCGTTCCAGATTAGGAGACCAGTAAAAGATACTTGCACTCGCTGATTGTGATATATACTTGCTCAGGTAAATACGTTTAACTTATTTTCCCTTATACGGGCTTGGGGTACGGTATATAAAATACCGCTTGGTCGGGCATTGAATTGTTAATCATATGAAGGTTAATTTATTAATATGACCCGTTTAAATTGTTTTTTTTGCTTAAAGCCTTTGGGGGGTTAATGACCATGTCCCGGATATCCTTGGCATCATTCATTGAAATGGCCACGACCTATGCACGGGGTGTAGGCATACACCTGCCAGTGCATATATATAAAAAGATATAACCGATGGTTTGAGAATAACTCACCGTGGGATTATATCATGTGGTGTGTCTATTAATCTTTAACCTGGTATTCAGCCCAGGCTACTGAACGTATAACGAACATGTAATTCTTTTACAAGTTTATGTATAAATAATTATCCCAAATTATAAAAGATTATTTTGTGCCATGTGCATTCAAATCAATTTTCTTAAACATTTTTAAAATGAGTCGGTTAATTGTATTTACCAGTGTAAACTGACGTATTTTCCAAAAAGGCTAAGTGCAGGTACTAAACGGAATAGGCTGGCTACTCCTAGCATCAATAAAGAGTCTTGCAAGCTTAGATGTTATTAAATCTATTGAACAATGTTCCTTTGAACTTTGATCCGCCTGTGGATCCTTACAACCATTTTGTAATACACTTGATATTACTTTTTATTCGGTTTGTAATGATTTTATCTTTCAAATTCCGCTGTGTATTAAACTGTGATATTATAAATTGTCTATGATATCAACTACGTCACAATACTCCGCACCGGGCCCACCGGTAATACGTGGAAATATCGGGGTGTGACAGGTTGGTATCAGAGCCAACGTTGAGTGAATTAAACACTAGCCTTTTGTGTTTAATCTCAATGACACAGTTTGCACATTCCTCGACTTTCGAGTCAAGACAAAGAAGTTAGGACTAATCCAAATTTGTTTTATTTTAATTTTGTCCTTTATTTTTCTTTGTTGTGTCCTTTGTTTGTTTTGACAGGTTCAAAAAGATGCCACCAAGAATCCGAGGAAGAGGTAGAGGCAAGGGGCCATTAATCGCCCCCAACGATCACGAGGCCGGGCCTTCACACCAGCGAACTCCATCAGACTTGTCACACCCCGACCACGTATAGCATACAAGACGTGGCGGAAAACGTCGGGGAGTGTTGTAACAGAATTAATTGTTTCATAACCATGGCATTCAAAGTTGTATTTTATTTATTAACATAAGAGTTTCATTGTCTTAAACAGAAATTAAAGAGTTCAGAACATAATTAAACTAAGTCTTTCTTCATTTTAAATCTCTAAGGCACAGGTCCGCCCTAGTGTCACGATCATCATCCTACGGAAAAGCTCCTGAAAACACATGTGAAAATAGGTACGTCAGCATAAAAATGCCTGTGAGATACATAGGTTTGTGAAAATAAGATTCATGACTTAAGTTTAAGAAAATGTTTAGTCATGAACCTTGTAATTTGATTTGTTTTGTAAATCGCTTGAAAAACAATAAGTTCAGATGATATGTATAAGTAAAAGAATAATGTATGGTTAAATGAATAACCATGTAAAATGAGTTGTATAAAATAAACCGTATTGTAAAACAAAGTCTTGTGAAAACATGTTACTTGTATAAAATGTATAAGTCCAAAATCAATGATTTAAATAACGCTATGATATGTAATATAATACAAACACTTATATATAGGAAGTACCAGCGGCGTATCCACCATGCTTGTGTCATATTACTCACATTTCGTTACTTAAGTCACTTAACCAACCAACAATGTATAATGTCTATGTTTAAACTAATTGTCAAAAGTCCTTGTATAAACCATGTCAAATGTTGATAATCCAAAAGTAGTCAAGTAATGTGTAACAAATGTTATGTCTTGTAAGTAAAGTATTGTCAAATAGTCCAAATGTAGAAATGTACAAAACAAAGTATTTTGAATGTATCAAAAAGTTATGTTTTATAAAGTAATGCATGTTACATTGATACAAACATTTATGTGGTAAGTTAACGCATACATTCAAGCCTTGAGACAGTCGGACAACCCTTTCAGTCAAGGTTATCAAAAGTAATGTTTTCGGATTCAGTCATTCCTTACATCCAAACAAACCCGGGATGTCAGGAATGGGATTTGTCAAGTCCTATGGTACCAGTACTTACTACCGAGCGGCGTAGCTAATGTTAATGAACGTATAATAGTCTCGTTTGTGCAAACCAAATGTCATAGCAAAAGTGAACATGTTATATGAAAACAATGAACTAAGTATGCTAAGTTAACATACAAAGCAGAAAAGTCATGTAAATCAATGTGCTAGCATGCTATCAGTTAACATACATAGCAGAAATGTAATGTAAAACAATGTACTAAGTATGCACACAATGGACATACATAGCATGAAATGTAATGAAATCATGTACTATAATGTACTAACAAACATAGCAGGTATATGATGTGAAAACAGGAAAGCACGAAAGTAACAAGTAGGCACATGTGTTCCACCCCAAAACAGTTTGGAAAATAGTAAAAGAGGGGTTCTATGTACTCACTTGAGATTGCTCAGAAGTCCTAAGATAACCACCAAGCAATGCTAGAGATCACGGAATATCAAACGGCACCTAATATAGGTAACTACATCAATAAACCGGACCTAAATCGGAAGATCGGATAGAATGAGGGTTCGTAAACCAAATGAGTATGGGAACTCATGTAGTATGGTTTAACAAAGCCTACATATTAAATGAAACCTATCCTAAGTGCTTGTGACCCATTACGACCCGTTTAGGTAGCTTATGCTACTTTAACGCGTCGTTCGCGTGAAACGCGTTCGGACCGCCTAACTAGTCCTATGACAAGTAACATATGCCTTAACATGTCTAATATTGTTGTCAAATCAGTTTAGATGTCAAAAGTTATGTTACATATGTTTAAAATGAATTTTGGCATCAAAGGGGTATTTTGGTAATTTACCTAAGGCATATAAACTACCTATCATACAACTACTTAAACGAAGCGACCATAAGGTATAACCTCGGAAGGTTATTCCCTATATACTATGGTCACCTAATGTGCTTGGTCGGATCCTAATGATCGACCAAACGGGTCGGGTTCGAAAGTATAAGCGATTGTTTAGATCGCTTACCTTACGGCCCTATATAAGCACTAAACTAAAAGTGACGAGCTAAGCATGTTAAAACATGCTTAACTAAGTTTAGAAAACAGGTTTGGTATCAAAACAAACGGTTTTGATACCCATAAGTAGTTTGGTTACAAAATACGCAAGAATACGTATTCTGACCGAAACTACGACTCGTCACTGAGCCTAGATAACGTGGTAATCAGTAGGTATAGTCACTAGGGACTATAACCATCGTGATCACGCTCACGTTATGAAGTTAAAACTAACTTCTCATCGACCATAAACTGGTCAATGCAGGGACTCGAAAGCGATAAAAGAACGAAAGAATACTTACGAAAGGTCCCCGAATGCTAATCTAGATCCAAATAACTCAGGTATGAAACAATGGTTTCAACTTAGAGTCTTTTAGATCAAATTCTAGTGAGGAATGAGTGAAAATGGGTTGGGTATTTATAGTAAACCCACAACCGTTAGGATCGTTTCTTGGAAAAGGGGGCACGATCTAGGCCGTACACTTGTCAAAATGTTGTGGTAACTAATTTTGGCCACCATAGGAGATTAACATGTGGCACTTGACCTTTGTGAAGTGTTAGGGGCTGATAACTTATGTCTAAAATGGCTTTTTGCTGCATTTTTTAATTTATTTATTTATTTATTTATTTATTTATTTTTTATATTTTTTTTTGCAGTTTTGCAGTTTTGGTTCCTGAGCGCGTATCGTCGTGTTTTGGCACTTCTAACACCCGTCAAGCCCATTTTTAAGCTTCACAAGGATGTTAAAGTATAGGGAACATGAAACATGCTCAAAAATATTCCGGATGTCGGTTCATTTAGCCGTACAATCGCGTTGTTCGGTTAATTACGACGGAATGCGCATAAGCGTGAAAAACGATCCAAATTGCGTGACGAATGGATTTTTCTCATGCCAAACACTAAACTAAAATATTTTAGTGCTTACATAAATTTTTGGATGTCCGGATGTATTCAGACCGTAAGATATGCACGAAAGTGCAAACTTGTGCACTTTTTGACACTTTTAGTCCCTGAATGACCCAAAAGTTTATTTTAGCACACCGAACCCCTCTAAGCCTATTTCTAAGCTATGTAAAGGATATTTAAGGTGTGTTTAACTTATGGTCATGTTCCGGAATGTTCGTTACAGTTCAAATTGGCATACTTTCGCAGTTTGTCAAGTTTAGTCCCTGTAGCCGAATTAACTTGTTTTTGCCATATCAAAGCCTTCAAAACTTATTTCTAAGTTATGTAAAGGTTATTTAAGGTATGTTAAGTATATGTTGATGTTCCGGAGTATTTGTCGCATTATACTGATTACGTTTTCGCATCAGTTTGCGTATAACTCTCCAGAAAGCGATATAGAGTTTGAAATTACACAAAAGTCAAAACATGAAAAATGTAAAATATAACAAAACAAACATTGGGATCAAATAACATTGTTTTATTGCTAATAGAACTGTTCATAATGATTACAAGCACAGATGTTACAGTCTCCCCTACTTGTGGAAATTTCGTCCGGAAATTTATTTAGAGGAAACTCGTGGAAAAAGATGCGGATATTTCGCCTTCATTTGATCTTCGCGTTCCCAAGTAAACTCGGGTCCACGTTTAGCTTCCCAACGAACTTTGACCAAAGGAATGCGCTTACGTTTGAGCCACTTGACTTCACGTTCCATGATTTCCACTGGCTTCTCAACAAATTTCAGTGTTTTACCAACACGAATTTCGTCAAGTGGTATGTTGAGGTTCTCATCAGCTAAACACCTCTTGAGATTGGACACGTGAAAAGTTGGATGAACATTTCCAAGTTCAGGAGGTAACTCAAGTCTGTAGGCTACCTTCCCGATTCTTTCGACGATCTTGAATGGTCCAACGTATCTAGGTGCAAGTTTTCCTTTCTTTCCAAATCTGATCACACCTTTCCAAGGTGAGACCTTAAGTAATACTCGATCACCGACTTGAAATTCCAAGGCCTTGCGTTTTGGATCCGCGTAACTCTTTTGACGGCTTCTAGCTGTCTGAAGGTTATCACGAACTTTCTTTATCTTGTCAGTTGTCTCTAAAATGAGAGCAGGTCCAGTAAGTTGAGCCTCGCCGATCTCATTCCAGCAGACTGGTGAACGACATTTTCGACCATAGAGAGCCTCGAAAGGAGCCATTTTGATGCTGGTGTGATAACTGTTGTTGTAGGAGAATTCAATCAACTTAAGATGTGAATCCCAACTACCACCAAAATCGATCACACAAGCTCTTAGCATATCCTCCAGAGTCTGGATTGTTCTTTCAGATTGACCATCCGTTTGCGGATGATAAGCCGTGCTCAGATTAAGTTGGGTCCCCATAGCAGATTGCATGGTTCTCCAAAAATGAGAAGTGAAACGAGCATCTCTGTCAGAAATGATGTTCAAAGGAACACCATGTCGAGCCACAATTTCATCCACATAGATTTGAGCAAGTCTGTCAGCAGGAAAATCCTCACGGATTGGCAAGAAATGCGCTGACTTAGTAAGACGATCAACAACTACCCAGATGGCATCATGACCTTTCTTTGTGCGAGGAAGTTTAGTAACAAGATCCATAGTAATGTTTTCCCATTTCCAAACTGGGATCTCTGGTTGCTCCAATAAACCAGAAGGACGCTGATGTTCAGCTTAACCTTAAGGCAAGTAAGGCATTTGGATACGTATAAGGCAATGTCTTTCTTCATACCAGGCCACCAATAGTGAATACGAAGATCCTTATACATCTTATCTGAGCCCGGATGAATAGAATAACGCGACTTATGGGCTTCATCCATAAGTAAGGTACGAAGATCATCCTGGCTTGGGACCCACAAACGGTCCATGAAGTAATACGATCCATTGTCCTTCAGTTCCAAAGCAGGCGTTATGTGATAGGGAAATTCCTTATCCATTAAACCTTGTGCAACACAAGATTGTTGAGCCTGAGAAATGCGTGCTTGGATATCGGATTGAGCTTGAATAACATATTGAACACGTACACAATGAAGCTTAGTACGTTCCTTACGACTCAATGCATCAGCTACGACATTCGCCTTACCAGGATGGTAGCGAATTTCACAGTCATAGTCGTTTAAAAGCTCAACCCAACGTCGTTGCCTCATGTTGAGTTCTTTCTGGTTGAAGATATGCTGAAGACTTTTGTGGTCCGTGAAAACCACACATTTTGTACCGTACAAATAGTGTCTCCAGATCTTTAGAGCGAAAACAACTGCACCCAACTCAAGATCATGAGTGGTGTAGTTCTTCTCATGTATCTTCAACTGCCTCGATGCATATGCTATGACTTTGTTCCTTTGCATAAGAACATAGCCAAGACCCAGTTTAGATGCATCGCAATAAACAACGAAATCATCATTGCCCTCAGGCAAAGTTAGAACAGGCGCGTTACAAAGCTTCTGCTTCAAGTTTTGAAAAGCTTCCTCTTGTTTGAATCCCCAATAAAAGGGCATTTTCTTCTGAGTTAGAGCAGTTAGAGGAACTGCAATCTTCGAGAAGTTTTCTATGAAGCGGCGATAATAACCCGCTAGACCAAGAAAAGAACGAACCTCAGTAGGAGTAGTAGGCGTATCCCAATCCTTGATCGCACTGATCTTGGAGGGATCTACATGAATACCTTGTTCGTTGATAATATGTCCTAAGAATTGAACCTCTTTGAGCCAGAATTCACACTTTGAGAATTTGGCGAAAAGTTGCTCTTTCTTTAGGAGTTCCAAAGTAAGACGAAGATGTTGCTCGTGATCAACTCGCGTCTTAGAGTAAATCAAGATGTCGTCAATAAAAACAATGACGAACTGATCCAAATAAGGTTTGCAGACCCTATTCATTAAGTCCATGAAAACAGCAGGAGCATTAGTCAAACCGAATGGCATGACTGTGAATTCATAATGTCCATACCGAGTGCGGAACGCTGTCTTGGGAATATCTTCTTCATGCACCCGAAGTTGATGATATCCGGAACGTAGATCAATCTTCGAAAAATAAGAAGCGCCTTGTAACTGATCAAAGAGATCGTCTATGCGCGGTAGGGGATATCGATTCTTGATGGTAAGCTTGTTAAGCTCACGATAATCGATACACATCCTAAAAGATCCATCCTTCTTCTTGACAAAAAGAACGGGAGCACCCCAGGGTGAAAAGCTAGGACGGATAAAACCTTTGTCAGAGAGCTCCTGAAGCTGCTTAGACAACTCTTGCATCTCTGACGGTGCAAGACGATATGGAGCTCTGGCAATGGGATTTGCACCAGGTACGAGATCAATGTGGAACTCGACTTGGCGTGCTGGAGGTAGACCAGGTAACTCTTCAGGGAAAACTTCAGAATAATCCCGAACGACAGGAATATCTGAAATAGACTTACCCTTGCCTTTATCTGCTGTAACATGTGCTAAGAAAGCCACATAGTTCTTCCGCAGATACTTCCGAGCTTTAAAACAAGACATGAGTTTGAGACCACCGGCAGGTTTCTCACCTTGAACCTGTAGGATCTCGCATGTCGAAAGCGGCACACGAACAATCTTCTCAGAACAAACTATCTCTGCGCGATGCTTAGATAACCAATCCATACCCACTATGACGTCGAAGCTTCCAAGTTGCATAGGCGTGAGGTCGATTGGAAAAAGATGATCGTTAAGATTCAACTGGCAGTTGCGAAGAATAGAATCAAGAACAATGGGTTCACCACTAGCAACTTCTACTGTCAATGGTTTACCTAGTTTCGTTCTAGACACGCGAAGCATAGGCTCAAAAGACAATGACACAAAACTCTTGTCGGCACCAGAATCGAAAAGAACAGATGCAGTCTGATTATTAATAAAGAACGTACCGTTCACCACGTTATCATCCGCCTGCGCCTCTTGGGCATTCAAGTTAAAAGCTCGTCCTCGAGCCTGAGCCTGATTCGGGTTCGCATTCGGATTCTGGTTGGCTAGCCTTGGGCACCGGTTCCTGTAGTGGGTCAGATCCCCGCAATTGTAGCATGAACCAGGAGGAAAATGAGGTCGTGCAGCTTTACCTTGTTGCTGAGCAAGAGGCTGAGCAACTTGTTGGGCTTGGTTCTGAACTGCCTGGTTCTGGTTAACAGGAATGCGGCAGGTGGCAGCAAGGTGACCAGGCCTTCCGCAGTTGGTGCACTGTCGGCACTGGAGGTGTGGTTGATGATAGCCGTTACACCTGTTGCACAAAGGTGCATTGCCAAGATAAGGCTTCTTGGCTAGTGGCTGCGCAGGCTGATTTGGCGCAGCTTGGGCCTGTGCAGTAACGGCATAGTTTTGGGAAGCCTTCCGCTTCCTAGACCCTCCAGAATTCTTTCCCTTCTTGTTTTGACCTTTCTTGCTATCTTCTTTGTCAGATGTCTGTTTCTTGCCCTTGTCACCCTTTTTATGCAGCTTCCCCTTTCGAACCTGCGACTCAGTCAATGTCGCTGATAACTCGATAGCCTGACGGAGTGTGGCAGGGTTACTACCAGTAATGATGTCTTGTACTGAGTCAGGTAGGCCGTCGATGTATCTTTCGATAGCCTTGTCGAGTGGGGTAACCATAGTTGGGCAAAGCAGACTCAACTCTTCAAACCTATCAGTATAAGCCCTGTGCTCGCCACTGTCTTGTTTCAGGTCCTCAAACTCTTTCTCCAACGCTCGATGTTCATGACGAGGACAGAATTCCCTCATCATAAGGGCCCTAAGTTCAGCCCAAGTTTGCGCTAGAGCAACTTCTGCACCCCGATCTCTCATAACCCCGTTCCACCATGTGAGAGCCCTCTTCTGAAACACGCTCGAGGAAAACTCGACCTTGCGATTATCCGGACACTGCACGTGGCGGAAAGTATTCTCAATGCTCTCAAACCATTGAAGAAGCCCAGTCGCTCCCTCAGAACCATTAAACTTGAGTGGTTTAGCCGAGTTAAAATCCTTGTATTTGCATGGAGCATTGTTGTTATTGTTGGCTGCGTGCCATTGAGCAAAGAGATTTGGGAACTGAGCAGCCATCTGCTCCGTAATAATTTCTGCCAGTTCGGCAGTCGCAATCAGATTTTCGCGTCGAGGAGGCATTCTAAAAGAGGAAACATGAAAAGAAACGAGTGAGATGATGGGATGAAAAGAATGAGATGAAACAAAATCAACAAAAGCAAAGATGGTGGTCATTTGTCCGTATCACAAAGTAAACAAACGACACACAGTGACTAATCAAAGTAATGGATCAAAAATAATGTATCATGAAGACATGCTCGCCTATAAGTGAACACTCATCCCAAGAATTCCCAGGTAAGCACAACTGGTCTCGCGTCTGATGAGATGTATACGAAGTGCTTGCCTAGCCAGAAAACCCAGAATACAGGCATTCACTCTTCCAGTTTGCACGTGTTCACATTATTTAAAACCCAAAACGTTGACGAGATTTTGAAAATTTGAAGGCACAAGGCCAAAAATTTAGTCAAACTGGAAGGGTTCAAAACCTTACAATAAATCATCCAAAAACAGATGATTGTTTTTCAAAAATCGTTTCGAAAAATTTGGTTTCTTGTTTTGATAATCACCTAAGGATAGGTGATGTACATGTTTTAAAATCTAAACACAAGACAACTTGTGTTAGGGTCCTAGAAAGGTTATAGTCTAGGTCAAAGCATTACTAATAACCTAATTCCCTATAACCATTGGCTCTGATACCAACTCTTCTGTCACACCCCGACCACGTATAGCATACAAGACGTGGCGGAAAACGTCGGGGAGTGTTGTAACAGAATTAATTGTTTCATAACCATGGCATTCAAAGTTGTATTTTATTTATTAACATAAGAGTTTCATTGTCTTAAACAGAAATTAAAGAGTTCAGAACATAATTAAACTAAGTCTTTCTTCATTTTAAATCTCTAAGGCACAGGTCCGCCCTATTGTCACGATCATCATCCTACGGAAAAGCTCCTGAAAACACATGTGAAAATAGGTACGCCAGCATAAAAATGCCTGTGAGATACATAGGTTTGTGAAAATAAGATTCATGACTTAAGTTTAAGAAAATGTTTAGTCATGAACCTTGTAATTTGATTTGTTTTGTAAATCGCTTGAAAAACAATAAGTTCAGATGATATGTATAAGTAAAAGAATAATGTATGGTTAAATGAATAACCATGTAAAATGAGTTGTATAAAATAAACCGTATTGTAAAACAAAGTCTTGTGAAAACATGTTACTTGTATAAAATGTATAAGTCCAAAATCAATGATTTAAATAACGCTATGATATGTAATATAATACAAACACTTATATATAGGAAGTACCAGCGGCGTATCCACCATGCTTGTGTCATATTACTCACATTTCGTTACTTAAGTCACTTAACCAACCAACAATGTATAATGTCTATGTTTAAACTAATTGTCAAAAGTCCTTGTATAAACCATGTCAAATGTTGATAATCCAAAAGTAGTCAAGTAATGTGTAACAAATGTTATGTCTTGTAAGTAAAGTATTGTCAAATAGTCCAAATGTAGAAATGTACAAAACAAAGTATTTTGAATGTATCAAAAAGTTATGTTTTATAAAGTAATGCATGTTACATTGATACAAACATTTATGTGGTAAGTTAACGCATACATTCAAGCCTTGAGACAGTCGGACAACCCTTTCAGTCAAGGTTATCAAAAGTAATGTTTTCGGATTCAGTCATTCCTTACATCCAAACAAACCCGGGATGTCAGGAATGGGATTTGTCAAGTCCTATGGTACCAGTACTTACTACCGAGCGGCGTAGCTAATGTTAATGAACGTATAATAGTCTCGTTTGTGCAAACCAAATGTCATAGCAAAAGTGAACATGTTATATGAAAACAATGAACTAAGTATGCTAAGTTAACATACAAAGCAGAAAAGTCATGTAAATCAATGTGCTAGCATGCTATCAGTTAACATACATAGCAGAAATGTAATGTAAAACAATGTACTAAGTATGCACACAATGGACATACATAGCATGAAATGTAATGAAATCATGTACTATAATGTACTAACAAACATAGCAGGTATATGATGTGAAAACAGGAAAGCACGAAAGTAACAAGTAGACACATGTGTTCCACCCCAAAACAGTTTGGAAAACAGTAAAAGAGGGGTTCTATGTACTCACTTGAGATTGCTCAGAAGTCCTAAGATAACCACCAAGCAATGCTAGAGATCACGGAATATCAAACGACACCTAATATAGGTAACTACATCAATAAACCGGACCTAAATCGGAAGATCGGATAGAATGAGGGTTCGTAAACCAAATGAGTATGGGAACTCATGTAGTATGGTTTAACAAAGCCTACATACTAAATGAAACCTATCCTAAGTGCTTGTGACCCATTACGACCCGTTTAGGTAGCTTATGCTACTTTAACGCGTCGTTCGCGTGAAACGCGTTCGGACCGCCTAACTAGTCCTATGACAAGTAACATATGCCTTAACATGTCTAATATTGTTTTCAAATCAGTTTAGATGTCAAAAGTTATGTTACATATGTTTAAAATGAATTTTGGCATCAAAGGGGTATTTTGGTAATTTACCTAAGGCATATAAACTACCTATCATACAACTACTTAAACGAAGTGACCATAAGGTATAACCTCGGAAGGTTATTCCCTATATACTATGGTCACCTAATGTGCTTGGTCGGATCCTAATGATCGACCAAACGGGTCGGGTTCGAAAGTATATGCGATTGTTTAGATCGCTTACCTTACGGCCCTATATAAGCACTAAACTAAAAGTGACGAGCTAAGCATGTTAAAACATGCTTAACTAAGTTTAGAAAACAGGTTTGGTATCAAAACAAACGGTTTTGATACCCATAAGTAGTTTGGTTACAAAATACGCAAGAATACGTATTCTGACCGAAACTACGACTCGTCACTGAGCCTAGATAACGTGGTAATCAGTAGGTATAGTCACTAGGGACTATAACCATCGTGATCACGCTCACGTTATGAAGTTCAAACGAACTTCTCATCGACCATAAACTGGTCAATGCAGGGACTCGAAAGCGATAAAAGAACGAAAGAATAATTACGAAAGGTCCCCGAATGCTAATCTAGATCCAAATAACTCAGGTATGAAACAATGGTTTCAACTTAGAGTCTTTTAGATCAGATTCTAGTGAGGAATGAGTGAAAATGGGTTGGGTATTTATAGTAAACCCACAACCGTTAGGATTGTTTCTTGGAAAAAGGGGCACGATCTAGGCCGTACACTTGTCAAAATGTTGTGGTAACTAATTTTGGCCACCATAGGAGATTAACATGTGGCACTTGACCTTTGGGAAGTGTTAGGGGCTGCTAACTTATGTTTAAAATGGCTTTTTGCTGCATTTTTTTATTTATTTATTTTTTTTTTTGCAGTTTTGCAGTTTTGGTTCCTGAGCGCGTATCGTCGTGTTTTGGCACTTCTAACACCCGTCAAGCCCATTTTTAAGCTTCACAAGGATGTTAAAGTATAGGGAACATGAAACATGCTCAAAAATATGCCGGATGTCGGTTCGTTTAGCCGTACAATCGCGTTGTTCGGTTAATTACGACGGAATGCGCATAAGCGTGAAAAACGATCCAAATTGCGTGACGAATGGATTTTTCTCATGCCAAACACTAAACTAAATATTTTAGTGCTTACATAAATTTTTGGATGTCCGGATGTATTCAGACCGTAAGATATGCACGAAAGTGCAAACTTGTGCACTTTTTGACACTTTTAGTCCCTGAATGACCCAAAAGTTTATTTTAGCACACCGAACCCCTCTAAGCCTATTTCTAAGCTATGTAAAGGATATTTAAGGTGTGTTTAACTTATGGTCATGTTCCGGAATGTTCGTTACAGTTCAAATTGGCATACTTTCGCAGTTTGTCAAGTTTAGTCCCTGTAGCCGAATTAACTTGTTTTTGCCATATCAAAGCCTTCAAAACTTATTTCTAAGTTATGTAAAGGTTATTTAAGGTATGTTAAGTATATGTTGATGTTCCGGAGTATTTGTCGCATTATACTGATTACGTTTTCGCATCAGTTTGCGTATAGCTCTCCAGAAAGCGATATAGAGTTTGAAATTACACAAAAGTCAAAACATGAAAAATGTAAAATATAACAAAACAAACATTGGGATCAAATAACATTGTTTTATTGCTAATAGAACTGTTCATAATGATTACAAGCACAGATGTTACAAGACTCTTTAAGAAAAAGTCCTCAAGAAGACTAGAGGACCCATTTAGAACCCGCGAGACGTTTAGTCTCGCTGAGCTCCTCACCTTCTTACCTCAACTATTTCGGGCCTCAATCGGAGAATGAGCCCCACAACTCACATCACTCCTTTATACCCCTTCAAAGCCCCAACTCACACCATTCCTTCAACGACCCAACACCCTACTTTCAAAGTCGGTTCAACCCGGCAAACCTAATTGAAGAGCCAATGGGTTATAACCCGTTGGGACTGGAGGACCATTTCTCCATGGA
Source organism: Helianthus tuberosus (assembly GCA_030545235.1). Taxonomy (NCBI): domain Eukaryota; kingdom Viridiplantae; phylum Streptophyta; class Magnoliopsida; order Asterales; family Asteraceae; genus Helianthus; species Helianthus tuberosus. The sequence continues at coordinate 103,916,436 of CM060409.1, forward strand.
CATGGACGAGGATCCGGAACCTGCCCAACCGCCAACCGGAACGCCTACTCACCCCATCGAGATTTCGGATGGGTCACCCTTTCTTAGATCACCTTATAGTGGTCCCGACAGCTACGAGGTGAGGTTTAACCAATACGACAGGGTGTTTACTCCCAGTTGCCACTCATCTCAGAAGCAGCAGCAGCAGGATCCCTCAGAGGATTCGCGTTTTGTAGCGGTTACTCCACTGCCACTACCACCAGTGCAGCAACAGCCTCCGGAGCCACCGAGGCGTAGGAGATCAACCGCATGGATGGCCGTGCGAGGGGGAGTGTCACACCCCAACCGATGGCAGAAACATCGGGGCATGGCACTGAGCGAAACAGATTGTCCAGAAATTTGCATAACAATTATCATTACCGATTAATTTAAAGTAACATGCCCCATACCATGTCTTAAAAGGCAAACAAATTATTACAGACAAATCTAGTCAAGTAGTTCTGTTCCGACAACTCAGATTTATACATAGAAAATTTTTTATTTATTGGTTTCTAGGACTCCGTCCCTAGCCTCAATTTCATCACCAGTACACAAAGCATGTAAACATCCTAAGCACCTGTCACATACGTTAAAGTAAAAGTCAATACACATGGTGTAAAGGTGAGCATACAAGTTTGATATAGCATATAGAGTTCGAAAGCGTTACGCATAACCAGCACGTACACAGAGTAAAATGAGGCATGTTAGTTATCGACATGAACCTATCGATACCAATGAGTGCGGGTTGACTGCGCAAGGCAGTTCGCGATACATTCTCACCACTGTGAGCCATGTAGGTAATTGTCCTTAACAACCCCCGAGTGAACGGGTGCTGAGTCCAAACTAATAGTACTACCGTTGCTAAGGCAGGTAGACAGTATTCCATGTGTAAACATACCAAACAAGCAATCATTACGTCACGTATATCATGCGGTAACGGTTAGTGTTTAAAGTATTGCGTAGTGTGTTCGATTGTGATTTTGTATATGTAACGTATGTAACACCCAAAAGTGCGTAAAGCAAAAAGGGATCGAGTATACTCACAGTGATTGATGGATTGAAGGGAGCGCTAGAGAGTAGGCTTAGCCTGAACAGATCGATAGCATAACGATAAGTGACGCGTAAAACGGTGCCGGGTACAAATGAGTCGGACAGCAGTTCGATCATATGGTAATCCGATCGGATGGCCGGTCGTGCGAGTGGTAATCCGTTCGGACAGCAGTCCGGTCGGATGGTTGTTCGAGTGGATTGTTCCTCCCTTTGGAAAGGATGTGTTTGTGTATGATGGCTTGACTTTTGAAAATTTCATTGTAGTATTTTGAAAACATCGAAGTACCTCTACCTTTCAGGTCGGTCGATCGGACGGTCGTCCGATCGGACAGCAAACCGATAGGTTGGCACTTCAGCGAAAACAAATCCACAGTAGGGTGGTCACTCGGTCGGATGTCCATCCGAGCGGGTGGCAACCCTGTTGTTGAACATGTTGAAAATTGTTTAAGATTTAAATGAATCAAGATGCAACCCGATCGGACGGTGGGTCGAACGGATGGCAACCCGGTCGGACAGCAGTCCGGTCGGATGACACTCGTCCCAACGACTTGATCGTGCTGTTACTTCAACTTACTTGAAGTGTTAACTTGAACGAGGCGTTGTGATGACTGGTTTAAACAATGGGAACCCTATCTCGTCCCAATGACCTGACCGAGCAGGAATCACCCTAGTCCGACGGTGCACGGTACGAGACGGTTGTTCATGTCCAAACCCGAAATCACTATCCTTCAGATGGAACCCAGATCTAGCACTGATACATCACTACGAACGAGTAGACGTTCAGTAGTAGTTCCGATTCCCACCGGGTTTGAGTGCATTGAGTGTAAAAGAGTTGAAAGAAAGTTGAAAAACCTTCTTTCACCACTATTCGTTGTGAGTTTGTCTAGATCTATGAAAGATCTTTGTTTGTTTATGTGGAAATCGATTAGATCTAAGTTGTTCTTGGTGGATTGAGGTCAAAACATGAAGTTCTTCAAGAACACATGATGAAGTCATCCTAGAACACCTTGGATCTTGATGATTTCATGGTTAAAAGTCAAGATTTAAAAGATAGAAAGGTGTAGGAGTGCGTGTAGATTAAGGAAGTACAAGATTTAGGACGAGATCTTACCGGAATCGTGAGAAATCTGAAGAAAAGTGAGGAAAACGAGCTGGTCGGACGTCACTTGCCAAAAGTAGCAAGTTTGAAAGTGACAAGGGGTATTTATAGGATGCCCAAAGTGCAAAGGGGCTGGTCGGTCGGATGGCATCTCGCCCGGATGGCAGCCCGGCCGAGTGGCTCCTCGGTCGGATGGCACCTCGCTCGGGTGGCAGCCCGGTCAGATGGCAATCCGGCCGGCTGGCACCTGGTTCGAGTGCTCAGCGCGACGAGTTTTGCCGTTTCGATTTCGATTGCGAGCGTTGCGATGCAACAGAGTTTCCTAGTCAAATTACTTTTAATCTCAACTACTCATATCTCGCACTATATCTTCTCTACCAATTATCATACTCTTTCGATTGTGATTGAGTTCGATTGCGTTTGAGTTTCGATTGCGATTCGATTTATTACCACACATAACATAATTTAGACACGCACAATTAACACATAAGGCACACACACATGTATACACTAACCAAAATGCATAAGTCGAGTTGCGAGTGCGATTACGATAGCGATAAAGCGATTAAACATGCGATAAATAGCGATTAATATGTGATTATTAATAGATACTCCACATAATACAACTAAAGCGAAAATAAAATAGACTAATCGCAAGTCAAAGAAGTCAAAACAGGAATTGAGCAAGGAGAGACAGATCGCAATTAGCAATCTTGTCTTCCTTTGACTTCAATCTTGACTTTGACTTCAGAAACACGGGGTGTTACAGCCTCCCCTAGTTGAGGGAATTTCGTCCCGAAATTAGTCCGAAGCCGTAACAAACAACTGCTGGTACTTCGCCTTCACGTCGCTTTCGAGTTCCCAAGTGAACTCTGCGCCTCGTTTGCCTTCCCATCGGACTTTCACAATAGGAATGCGTGAGCGTCTGAGCTGCTTGGTTTAGCGATCCATGATTTCGACAGGCTTCTCCACGAAGTGTAGTGTTTCGTTTACTTGTAGGTCATCGAGAGGTACAATTAAATCATGCTCAGCCAGGCACTTTAGGAGGTTTGACACATGGAAAGTCGGGTGGACATTACTAAGTTCCTCCGGTACTTCGAGTCTGTAGGCGACTTTTTCGATCCTTTCCAGAATCTTAAAAGGTCCAACATATCGAGGCGCTAGTTTCCCTTTCTTGTCGAATCTGACCACACCCTTCCAAGGTGATACCTTTAGGAGTACGTCGTCGCCAACGTCAAATTCAAGGGGCTTGCGTCGTCTATCGGCGTAACTTTTCTGTCGACTTCGAGCTTTCAACAAGTTGTCTCGAATTTGGAGGACTTTGTCAGTCGTTTCTTGCAATAGCTCAGGACCGGTTAATTGTGAGTGACCAATCACGTGCCACATAATAGGCGATCGAAATTTTCTTCCGTACAAAGCCTCGAATAGTGCCATTTGAATGCTGGAATGATAACTGTTGTTATACGAGAATTCGACTGACGACAGGTATGCATCCCAATTACCACCGAAATCTATAACACACGAACGGAGCATGTCTTCAAGAGTACGGATCGTTCTTTCAGTCTGACCGTCGGTTTGAGGGTGGAATGCGGTACTCAAGTTAAGCGTAGTACCGAGAGCCGCTTGAAACGTTTCCCACAGTCGCGAGGTAAACCGAGCATCACGATCAGAGATGATGTCGCGAGGCGTCCCATGATTACAAATGATCTTGTTGGTGTAGATTCGGGCTAATCGTTCTACCTTGTAGTCTTCCCGTATTGGCAAAAAGTGAGCTGATTTGGTCAACCGGTCAACAACAACCCAGATGCTGTCGTGACCTGATGACGTGTGTGGAAGCTTTTGTTATGAAATCCATAGCTATACTCTCCCACTTCCACATAGGGATAGGCGGTTGTTCGAGTAAGCCAGAGGGTCTTTGGTTTTCAGCCTTGACTCTTGCACAAGTCAGGCACTTTCCAACGTAGAGAGAAATATCCCTTTTCATGCCCGGCCACCAGTACTTATAGCGAAGATCCTGGTACATTTTGTCGGCACCGGGATGAATAGAATACCAGGATTTGTGGGCTTTGTCCATCAAAATCTGACGCAAATCGGTCTGTTTAGGGATCCAAATTCGGTCCAAAAAGTGGAATATCCCATTCACTTATTAACAAGCTGGGCCCCATCGTGGTAGATTTGTTCCTTCTTCAGAGTGCGTTCGTTAAAACATGCGTGCTGGGCTTCGCGGATGAGAGTTTCGAGATCGTATTGGGCTTGAGTATTACGAATGCTGAGCAAATAACTCCGTCTACTGAGAGCGACGGCGACAACATTTGCTTTGCCTGGGTGATAACGAATCTCACAGTCGTAATCGTTGAGAAGTTCTACCCATCGGCGTTGACGCATATTAAGTTCTTTCTGATCAAAGATATGTTGTAGGCTCCTATGATCGGTGAAGATCGTACACTTTGTACCATACATGTAGTATCGCCAAATCTTTAACGCATAAACAACTGCGCCTAGCTCGAGGTCATGGGTTGTATAGTTTTTCTCGTGGATTTTGAGCTGACGAGATGCGTAAGCTATAACCTTGTCCCGTTGCATAAGAACATAACCAAGACCAAGGTTGGAAGCATCACAATAGGCAATGAAATCATCGTTTCCGGCGGGCAATGTGAGAACAGGAGCATTGCAGAGCATGTGCTTGAGGGTTTGAAAGGCAGACTCTTGTTCAGTTCCCCAAACAAAAGGCTTGTCTTTATACATGAGAGCGGTAAGCGGCACAGCGATCTTTGAGAATCCCTCGATAAATCGTCGATAATAGCCCGCTAATCCGAGAAAAGAACGGACTTCAGACGGGTTCTTAGGTGTAATCCAACTCTTAACTGCTTCAATCTTCGCGGGATCGACGTGAATACCTCGGCTATTAACAATGTGTCCCAGAAACTGAACCTCCTCCAGCCAGAATTCGCACTTGGAGAATTTGGCATAGAGTTGATTCCCCTGGAGTAGCTCGAGAACCAAACGTAGATGTTGCGCGTGTTTGGCTTTTGATTTGGAATAGATCAAGACATCGTCGATGAACACGATGACGAAACGGTCGAGGTATGGTTTACACACGCGATTCATCAGATCCATGAAAACCGTGGGTGCGTTGGTTAAACCAAAGGGCATCACAACGAATTCATAATGTCCATAACGGGTGCGAAACGTGGTTTTGGGTATATCCTCTTCTTGAATGCGTAGTTGATGATAGCCTGAGCGTAGGTCGATCTTTGAGAAACATGTATCACCTTGTAGTTGATCAAAAAAATCGTCAATGCGAGGCAGGGGATAGCGGTTCTTGATAGTTAACTTATTCAACTACCGATAGTCGATGCACATCCTGAATGACCCATCCTTATTTTTAGCGAAAAGGACTGGCGCGCCCCAAGAAGAGGTGCTCGGGCGGATGAAGCCTTTCTCAAGTAATTCCTGGAGTTGGTTTGAGAGTTCACGCATTTCGGACGGTGCGAGTCGGTAAGGAGCTTTGGCAATAGGATTGGCTCCAGGAATGAGGTCGATACGAAAGTCGATATCACGACTTGGCGGAAGACCTGGAAGATCTTCAGGAAAGACGTTGGGAAATTCGCATACAACAGGTACCTGGTTTACCGCCTTTTCTTTCTTTTCCTTCTCCGCTACTACAATGTTAGCCAAGAAAGCTCTGTATTCCTTGCGGAGATACTTGCTTGCTTGGACACATGACATGAGTTTGAGACCTTTCGAAGCAGTTTCACCATAAACACACAATAAATCACCATTCGCGAGCGAGAATCGAATCATCTTATCGAAGCACACAACTTTAGCATAGTTTTTGCGAAGAAAGTCCATGCCTACTATGACGTCAAAACTTCCGAGTTGCATCAGAATAAGGTCGATTGGAAAGATGTGATTGTTGAGCTCAAGAGTACAATCACGAAGAACAAAATTAACGGTGACAGTTCTTCCAATGGCGACTTCAACATCGAACGTCGAGGGGAGATGGGAGCATTTACGACTAAGTAGCTTCTCGAATTCGAACGACACAAAGCAATTATCGGCTCCAGTATCAAACAAACATGAAGCATAAATACCATTCACAAGGAACGTACCATTGACCACGTTGTTGTCATCCTGGGCTTGGCGCACGTTGATGTTGAAGGTTCTGGCGCGTGTGGCTTGTTGCTATTGCTGAGGCTGCTGCTGCTGGTGTTGCTGCTGCTGCTGCTAGGGCTCTTGTTTCACAACCCTGTTCGGGCACATGTTCGCAAAGTGGTTGGGATCACCACATGCGAAGCAGACTCGGGCGTTGACCGCGGGTGCCTGAGCCGCTTGTTGACCTTGCGGGGCTGGGAGCAGAGCTTGATGAGCAGTGGCTTGAGCTGGGGCTTGACATGCGCCAGTATGGCACTTAGCGGTGAAGTGGCCGTACATGTTGCAGTGGGCACAGAAATGACAGGCGAGACCCACCGGGTGATGATAAGAACATGTTGGGCAAGCCGGGTGGGGGCCTGTGTATGCATGCTTTGCTAGTGGTGCATAAGTAACTGGTGTTGGATGGTGATGATGCTGCTGCTGGGCCAGTACGACCTGAAGAGGAGCTGCAGTGGTGGTGACAGCACAGTTCTTGTTGCTGGAGCTGCTGTTGTTGTTCTTCTTCTTGCAGCGTGAGGACTTGGACGGTTGAGCGGTGGTGGTTTCGGCAGTAGGTGCAGCGATGACTTGGTGCAGGCTCTTTGTAGCTTTATCCCAAACACCAGCTTTTACCCGCTTGTCATTGATTTCAGCGGCAAGCAAGTAAGTTTCTTCAATCGTTGTTGTCTTTGCGGCATGCACAAAATCCGCAACACAGTCTGGTAGAGCTCGAATGTACTTCTTGATCGCCATATCAGACGTCTTCACTTGAATGGGACATATGATGCTGAGCTGCTTAAAGCGAGTAGTCAGGGCAGCGTTGTCACCTTCCTTCTGCTTAATATTCCAGAATTCGTCCTCCAGCTTTTGGCGTTCATGGGGAGGACAGAACTCATCCATCATGATGGCCTTCAACTCTTCCCAGGTCAGCTCATAACCTGCATCATTTCTGTGTTTGTTTCTCTCAGCCGTCCACCAGTCTAATGCGCGGGACTGGAAGACGGCGGTAGCGTTTAGGGTGCGGAGATTTTTCGGACATCCACTCTGGCGCAGAGTGACTTCGATGGTTTCGAACCATTGAAACATAGCCGTCGGGCCATCTTCTCCAGTGAATTCCTTCGGACCGCATGCCTTGAACTGCTTGAAGCTGAAAGCAGTCTTGGTAGCAACTTTAGGAGCTTCGGTTCTAGACTCCTCAGACGATTTGCTGACGTTCTCGTAAATCTCACCCACGATCTGAGGCACAACCTTGGCCACTTGTTTCGCGAGGATGGCAACAAGGCGTTTGTCCCTCTGTTATTGGTGAGAGAGTTGTGGGTGACGGGGTCCTGATGATGGTCCAGTTGACATTGTCTGCAACAGACATTCTCATAGGTCTTAGACACATCATAATCGAATCTCACCTCACATGTCTAATACTTCTAAAGCTCAGGAACACAGCGAAACATGTATCACATAAACACATAGGCACATAATCACAGATACACATAAACACGGAAGCACATAAGCACATAAAGGCACATAAGCACATAAGTCACAGAACCATAGAAGCATTAAGCACAAGAGGTAGTCAGAATATAGAAACCATCATTCACAGTTCACGAGAGTTCGAATATAGCAATCGCATTTAGTATATCGAGTAGTGTAGCATAAGCGTATATCATAGCATAAGGTCGTCCATAGTTTAGCGATTTGTCAGCGTTTTGAGATATAAATGCAGTGCGAGTCGTGCCTGTCGATCGATGTGAAAGCAAAAATCGAATAAATCTCCAAAATTTAAACACACATACAAGCATATAAAATTGGCGAATCATCAGAGTCAGCAGTTGCGGGCTCAGAATCAAAACACATAAAAATCGGGGAATGGATCGTCTGCGGCTATTAGACTTTGACTACACAAAGTGGTTCAACTATTCACAAGGACTTGTTGTGCACATTTGACCTCCAGGACTGTGCTTTTGCCTCGATTCTTGGGCGTTTGGCACGCATCCCATTAGTGATATCATGACTTCAGGTCGTTGGATTCCATCGAGACTTTGGTGAGAGTTCTTGTAAAACAAAATAAAGATCGGAACAAATTGTCAAGGTTAGGGTTTCACCCCTAGCTTAACAACTTCGTTCCTGTTTTGATAAAATAAAAGAGAACTATGCGTCAAAGTATGGATTTCACTCCTATTTCAACGCAATTTCTCGTGTTTATAGATAAAAATATGGGTTGATCAAGCAATTTGATCGAGAGTTTGCGGTTTTCACACCTAATCTTGACTTAATCACTCATTCATGATCTGAAAATTCGAGTGCGGTGATAGTGTAGCATAGGCGAGAATAGCGAGAATTAGCAGTAAGCTCATACATAATCCCTAACGGATATGCACAAGTTGGTCTTTTGGTTCCTAACCATAGACTAGGTCTCTAAGACATCGACCCGGACTAGGTCGAGTCTTGCCTAATTCCCTATAGTTATGGCTCTGATACCAATCTGTCACACCCCAACCGATGGCGGAAACATCAGGGCATGGCACTGAGCGAAACAGATTGTCCAGAAGTTTCCATAACAATTATCATTACCGATTAATTTAAAGTAACATGTCCCATACCATGTCTTAAAAGACAAACAAATCATTACAGACAAATCTAGTCAAGTAGTTCTGTTCCGAGAACTCAGATTTATACATAGACAATTGTTTATTTATTGGTTTCTAGGACTCCGTCCCTAGCCTCAATTTCATCACCAGCACACAAAGCATGTAAACATCCTAAGCACCTGTCACATACGTTAAAGTAAAAGTCAATACACATGGTGTAAAGGTGAGCATACAAGTTTGATATAGCATATAGAGTTTGACAGCGTTACGCATAACCAGCACGTACACAGAGTAAAATGAGGCATGTTAGTTATCGACATGAACCTATCGATACCAATGACTGCGGGTTGACTGCGCAAGGCAGTTCGCGATACATTCTCACCACTGTGAGCCATGTAGGTAATTGTCCTTAACAACCCCCGAGTGAACGGGTGCTGAGTCCAAACTAATAGTACTACCGTTGCTAAGGCAGGTAGACAACATTCCATGTGTAAACATAACAAACAAGCATTCATTACGTCACGTATATCATGCGGAAACGGTTAGCGTTTAAAGTATTGCGTAGTGTGTTCGATTGTGATTTTGTATATGTAACGTATGTAACACCCAAAAGTGCGTAAAGCAAAAAGCGATCGAGTATACTCACAGCGATTGATGGATTGAAGGGAGCGCTAGAGAGTAGGGTTAGCCTGAACAGATCGATAGCATAACGATAAGTGACGCGTAAAACGGTGCCGGGAACAAATCAGTCGGACAGCAGTTCGATCGGATGGTAATCCGATCGGATGGCCGGTCGTGCGAGTGGTAATCCGTTCGGACAGTAGTCCGGTCGGACAGCAGTTCGGTCGGACAGCAGTCCGGTCAGACAGCAGTCCGGTCGGATGGCTGTTCGAGTGGATTGTTCCTTCCTTTGGAAAGGATGTGTTTATGTATGATGGCTTGACTTTTGAAGTTTTCGTTGTAGTATTTTGAAAACATCGAAGTACCTCTACCTTTCAGGTCGGTCGATCGGACGGTCGTCCGATCGGACAACAATCCGATAGGTTGGCACTTCAGCGAAAACAAATCCACATTAGGGTGGTCACTCGGTCGGATGTCTATCCAAGCGGGTGGCAACCCTGTTGTTGAACATGTTGAAAATTGTTTAAGATTTAAATGAATCAAGATGCAACCCGATTGGACGGTGGGTCGAACGGATGGCAACCGGGTCGGACAGCAGTCCGGTAGGATGACACTCGTCCCAATGACTTGATCGTGCTGTTACTTGAACTTACTTGAAGTGTTAACTTGAACGAGGCGTTGTGATGACTGGTTTAAACAATGGGAACCCTATCTCGTCCCAATGACCTGACCGAGCAGGAATCACCCTAGTCCGACGGTGCACGGTACGAGACGGTTGTTCATGTCCAAACCCGAAATCACTATCCTTCAGATAAAACCCGGATCTAGCACTGAAACATCGCTACGAACGAGTAGACGTTCAGTAGTAGTTCCGATTCCCACCGGGTTTGAGTGCATTGAGTGTAAAAGAGTTGAAAGAACGTTGAAAAACCTTCTTTCACCACTTTTCGTTGTGAGTTTGTCTAGATCTATGAAAGATCTTTGTTTGTTTATGTGGAAATCGGTTAGATCTAAGTTGTTCTTGGTGGATTGAGGCCAAAACATGAAGTTCTTCAAGAACACATGATGACGTCATCCTAGAACACCTTGGATCTTGATGATTTCACGGTTAAAAGTCAAGATTTAAAAGATAGAAAGGTGTAGGAGTGCGTGTAGATTAAGGAAGTACAAGATTTAGGACGAGATCTTACTGGAATCGTGAGAAATCTGAAGAAAAGTGAGGAAAACGAGCTGGTCGGACGTCACTTGCCAAAAGTAGCAAGTTTGAAAGTGACAAGGGGTATTTATTGGATGCCCAAAGTGCAAAGGGGCTGGTCGGTCGGATGGCATCTCGCCCGGATGGCAGCCCGGCCGAGTGGCTCCTCGGTCGGATGGCACCTTGCTCGGGTGGCAGCCCGGTCGGATGGCAATCCGGCCGGCTGGCACCTGGTTCGAGTGCTCAGCGCGATGAGTTTTGCCGTTTTGATTTCGATTGCGAGCATTGCGATGCGACAGAGATTCCTAGTCAAATTACTTTTAATCCCAACTACTCATATCTCGCACTATCTCTTCTCTACCAATTATCATACCATTTCGATTGTGATTGAGTTCGATTGCGTTTGAGTTTCGATTGCGATTCTATTGATTACCACACATAACATAATTTAGACATGCACAATTAACACATAAGGCACACACACGTATACACTAACCAAAATGCGTAAGTCGAGTTGCGATTGCGATAGCGATAAAGCGATTAAACATGCGATAAATAGCGATTAATATGCGATTATTAATATATACTCCACATAATACAACTAAAGCGAAAATAAAATAGACTAATCGCAAGTAAAAGAAGTCAAAATAGGAATTGAGCAAAGAGAGACATATCGTAATTAGCAATCTTGTCTTCCTTTGACTTCAATCTTGACTTTGACTTCAGAAACACGGGGTGTTACAGGGAGTCCGTATCAGCACCCCTCAGTATTCAAATGGCAGTCATTACCCGCCACTATATGAAGACCCACAGATAGGTGGGCCTTCTAACCCTGTTTCTGAGGTGGAGTCTGCGCCAGTTGCACCGCCACCAGTGGGTTATGATAACCCAATTCCTACATACGCCAGTGCAGCGGCGTACAACCCCTTTGAGAAGCCTGCCTACCCGGGGTATAACTACTATAATGCCCCCAATGTTGACCCATACCTTGTAGCAGCCAACTACAATGCCCTTCATCCTGAAGGACCTTACGCATCCTCCTACCAAACCGGGTACCCACCTTATGGGTATCAACAACCGCCACCTCCTCAACCTCCACAGTATCAGCAGCCCCCGCAGCCGCCACTGTTATCGCCACCGCAGCAGCAGGAGATTCTTCAAAGGTTGAGTCGGGTGGAGCAGGAGGTTCGGGAAGAGCGTTGGCACAACCGAGGAATACTCAAGGGTCTGGCAAGCTTAATCAAGGGAAAGAGCAAAAAGGATCATTAAATCCTTTATTTGTTTATTTGTATTTCTTTAATTTTAATCAAGTCCCTACGTGGACATCTGTTTCTGTAACCAGTCCTTGGGAGGACTTGTAGTTTCTGTTTAGCCCCTGCGTGGGCGTGTCATTTCTGTTTAGCCCCTGCGCGGGCAGGTTATTTCTGTTAAAGTCCCATTTAGGGCAATATGTACTCTTTGATTTAAATTTTAGTGGCATGTTATCATTTAAATTTTTGCATAAATGTAAAATGTATGAAATAAATAAATTCAAAATATGTCATTCCTTTTACAAGATCTACCTTTAAATATTAAATAAGAATCTTAAAAGGTATAACCTAGCCTGTATGTCATTATAAGACCTGGCCATGATGGTAAAACCTGTTTAAAAAAGATTCAAATCCTTGTTAACATCTGAAAACCTGTTAACATTCCTGGCTGATGTGATTCGTAAAATCACACGTGTCATCCTTACATTGGATTATTCCAATTCCTTCTTTAGTATTTAAACATCCAATTGTGATGTAATGCCTACGGGCCATAATCATTGTCATATAAGACAAAAGTGTCACACCCTGGCTTTGCGGAAGCGTGGTTAATTTGGTGTGACCTCTTAATACCATAGCTTAACCATAATAAAGCTATATGAAATAAAACCATGCAAGATCATCCATTCGATTAAGTTTTAAAAACCAAATACAATAACATTGTCTTAACGGAAACACATCCTAACGACATAAACATTGTTCAACAAACACAACATAACATAAGCATAGTTTAAGGACTGTGACTTGTCCAGGAAAGAGTCACATTCCCTAAACCCGGATGACCTCGTAACTAGTGCAGCGGGAAAACGTGTCATACCGCGCCAGATCCTTTAATTCCCTGAAATACATGTAAGTTGAAAAATCAACAATAATGTTGAGTGAGTTCATGTGTAAGTGAGTAAATAAACCTTTGTAAGTATAAAAATCCTGGTATGTAGCACATAAGGGAATTGAGATCACCAATGGTTTGCAAGGCCACTGATATGTGTGAAGTGCAAGTAGGGAGACTCAAACCTAGCAGATTTATGCGTCGGGCACAAAGTCACCCCGAGGTCCGTTTCTAGTTTGGCCTGGGGCTGGGCTCGCTACACCCAGATAGATCTACCGCTCCTGTCCCTCGGTCCTACCATGAGGACTAATGGCCTCATGTTGTTCCTACCCACTCACATGATCTAAGTAGTAAACCTCCTTACGCTAATCATACCATGTATAAAGTACTTGTAATCAAAGTAACATGTATTTCACCCCCGTAGTTTAGAAAACTGAAAACAGTTAAGAGAAAAGGGGGACATGAACTCACAGTGGTGCGTCTCTACCAAGTATACCTCCAAATCAAGCAGCTGTGTGACGACCTACACGTACTAACTCTATTAGACGGACGGCCGTGTCTTAGCTTTAAGGTTTAAGTTTTCGGGAAATAGTTAGACAACTATTTCGTGTTTACATTCTGTATACTTGGTAATCATTTTCCTTCCCAAGGATGGGGGATTTAATACATGTGTGTTCGTATAATTTCGAAATATATTATTAAGTCTCACTTAAAATATATTTTATTTCTAATCCCAAGTATAAATATTCTTCTCAAAAATATTATATTTTCTATTACATAAATTTTCCCAAAATAATACCTTGACAAAAATACGCGTTAGGTCATATTTTCTTAATATGCGTAAGTTACGTTTTAATGATCGAGTGGTAATAATAATTACCGGTGTAACTTATATATTTATCGTAGAGACGTTCGTATTATTTTGGATCCATTAACATTCGATAGTATTATTTTTACCCTAAAAATAATACTAGTATTTTCACAAAATAATCATAAACACACATCAAGTGACTTTATGAAAAATATATACTAAATATATATTTACCAAGTTTTATTTTGTGAAATGCCACCTCCGATGTTTTGTAAATAAGTCGTGGCGAAATCTATAATTTGAAAACAAGTCGAAAAGTATTTCTAACACTTATAGTGAAAATATTTCTAAGTGTTAGGTTTTTGGAAAAATTTCGCCAGAGTTTCCCCCGTAACTGGAGGTGGCCACGCTTTTAAGCGTATCATTTTCTTTTATAAATCAAACCAACAATTTCCTTATTTAACCAAAACAATGTTCAAGACAACAAACTAGTCAACAAATATATATAAGTCGCAAAAATCACATGAACTTGTGGTTTTCTAATATTATGAAGTAAATCCCATTACTTTTAGCGGATCTCTATATAAATCCATCCGATTTTGTAAAAACCTTGTTTTTAGAGAAATTCCGTTTTTTACAACTTCTCGTCATCTTTTACAAAAATAGTTATTTTGTCGAAACTTTGTGCTACACAAGTGTTTACACGCTTGTGTGTTCTAAAAATCATTTTTTTTGTTAGTGTAAGATCCGTCTTTAGAAAACATAATTTCTTTGATACTTGGTTCTTTGAAAATACCGCTTGTAGATCCGTAGATCTACTAGTTTTAAACACTATTTCACAAGCTAAATCGCTTTTACACAAGTTCATGATTCGTGTGTGGTAGAGTTTCATCCTTTAACCCTTGTTACTTCCAAAACAACCTTATGTCATGATCCAAGATCATGACCAATCCGGGTTAAACGATGATCCGAGCTACCACAACATAGATCGGGTCCAAATAACTACACAAATCAAATACTACAAGTTTTACACAACAAACAAGCTTTTAACCATCACTTTTAGTGTTTTTAGTAGACTTTCATGTTTCAACTTGCATGTTTACGAGTTTTAGCCGTTACATAACATTTTAACCACTTCAAAATAGTTCGAGAGGGTGATTATAGCAACTTACTACTAGCTCGAGGCTAGGGAAGAATCTAGACGCAAAATTAGAGGATAAAAGCAATAGAGTGAGGTCCTTCGCCTTCCGATTGCACCAAGCTTCCTTGTAGGTGATCCTCAACACTTGTGTGATCTTGGAATGAGAAGATCAAAATCGAAAGATGGATGGATGGTAGAGGGGTGTTCGGCCGAGAGCTCTTAGAGAGAGAGAGAGTTGTGAAGTTGAGTTGTGTGATGGAAATGTTATGGTGGGTTAATGGGTTTACTTATAGACAATTAGTATGTGCATTAACCATTGGATTAAGTGTCTACTAGATATTAGACATAGAAGATTAAGTAAATCAACAAGGTACAAGGGGTGTCCCCCTTGGGGACCGAATTCGTTGGAGGGGGGGGGGGGGTTCTTGGTTCATTTCCAACTAAATAGTTAGACATTAGTTGGTTAAGTGTGAAGGTTAACTCGGTTATTAGTATGTTATGCGTTATAGCGGGTGTTAGGGTATTCAGGGACCCTAACTGGCTCAGAAAAAGTAAAACAGTGTTGATGACAATATTTTTTATGTTCCGGGTAAAATCCGGTTGTTCGGTTGGATAAAGATCCGTTAAAGTGCTTAACAAAGCTTTAAAGTGTCGTTATAATTATTTTTAGTGACGCAACTTATTCCTCCAAAGTTTCGGGAATATTTTCCTCATGTCTTGGCACTTTATTAGTTAGCCAAATGCTGAATTTTAATTTAAGTGCTGAATTTTGTACTTTGAGTACGTTTTAGGCACATCCGGTCACCGTAATTTATTCCTAGTGACGCAGTTCTACAACCCTTATATCCCTACACTCACCACTAGTGTAGCAAACTATCTCAGGCTCGTACAGGCCTTAGAGGCAGTACCTGCCTGGTGCTAGTTATGACAGCACGTTTAATAGGCTATCCGTTCATTGTGCTACTGTGCTTTTGGTGCATCAAGGTTGTCACAAAGGTGCTGTAAGCAAAACATGGAGTGACAGCAAGTAAAGTATGATGCAAGTAAGTACATGTATTAGTATCCAAGTAGCAGTTTATCCACAAGTTCAAGCAAGCACAGTAATTAAGCAGTAATTAATTGTGAATTAAGTCGTACGGATACCTGGTTTAGTGAGGGTTGTCACATTCTCCCCCCGTTAGAAAAATTTCGTCCCGAAATTTTTAGTTCTGCTTGTAGATGCAGGGTTCTTAGGAAATAAGTGGGGGTATTTCTCTTTCATCCGGTCCTCACGCTCCCAGGTGTATTCAGGACCATGTCTGGCATTCCAACGAACTTTGACGAGCTTGACACTGCTCCGGCGGGTCTTGTTTACTTTCCAATCCGTAACCTCAACAGGTTCTTCAACGAAGTGGAGCGTGTCGTCAACATGAATCTCGTCGGTGGGAATGGCAATGGTATCTTGAGTTGGACTTTTCTTCAGGTTGGATACATGAAATGTATCGTGAACTCCATTCAGCTCGGCAGGTAAGTCCAGCTTGTATGCTACTAGTCCTATTCTTTCCAAAATTCTGAAAGGACCAATGTAGCGCGGATTTAACTTCCCACGCTTTCCGAAGCGTGCCACACCCTTCCAGGGTGAAACTTTCAATAAAACCATATCTCCAACTTGGAACTCCACATGTTTCCGGTTTGGATCTGCATAGGCTTTCTGTCTTTCGCGAGCTGCTTCGATGCGTTTTCGAATCTGCGCAATCTTGTCTGTCGTCTCTTGGACGATTTTGGGACCAACAAGCTGCCTATCACCTGCGTCCGCCCAACATAGGGATGATCGACACTTGCGTCCGTAAAGAGCTTCGAATGGCGCGGCACCAATACTGGTGTGGTAGCTGTTGTTGTATGAAAATTCGACCAAAGGCAAATGCTTATCCCAGCTACCGCCCAAATCCATAACACACGCTCTCAGCATGTCTTCCAAAGTCTGTATCGTCCGCTCGCTTTGCCTGTCGGTCTGCGGGTGAAATGCGGTGCTCATATTCAATTGCGAGCCAAAAGCTTCTTGGAAGGATTGCCAAATCCTTGATATGAACCTTCCGTCTCTATCGGAAATGATTGAGAGAGGTACTCCATGGCGCGTAACGATCTCTCTCATGTAAATTTCGGCCAACTTGCTCGTATTATCCTTCTCTCTGATAGGTAAGAAGTGTGCTGACTTCGTTAATCGATCCACTATTACCCAAATAGTGTTATGGCCTCTTGGCGTTCTTGGCAACTTTGTAATAAAATCCATGGAGATTTGTTCCCATTTCCACTTGGGAATCTCGGGCTGTTGCAGAAGTCCTGAAGGCTTCTGATATTCGGCTTTAACCTTAGCGCATGTTAAACATTTGCTCACATAAACAGCAACATCGCCTTTCATCCTAGGCCACCAATAATAATCTTTGAGATCCTGGTACATCTTATCCGCTCCAGGGTGGATAGAGTACCGCGACTTGTGAGCTTCATCTAAAATAACCTTCCTTAAACCTCCAAACAAAGGAACCCAAATCCTTTTCTCAAAACATAACGTTCCTTCCTTGTTTGGTACCAGTAGCTTCTCCATCCCACGGAGATATTCTTCTTCAAGGTTTCCTTCCTTGAGAGCTTCTTTCGGCGCGGCACGAATGCGCAAGGAAAGATCGGTTCGGATAATCATTTCTAAAGTCCTAACCCTTATGGGCTTGATCCTCTCCTTTTGACTTAGGGCATCGGCGACCACATTCACCTTCCCTGGATGATACTTTATCTCGCTGTCGTAATCGTTCAGCAACTCAACCCAACGTCTTTGCCTCATATTCAGCTCCTTCTGGTTGAATATGTGTTGTAGGCTCTTGTGATCTGTAAAAATTGTACACTTTGTACCATAAAGGTAGTGTCTCCAGATCTTTAATGCAAATACCACTGCGCCAAGTTCCAAATCATGTGTGGTATAGTTCTTTTCGTGCACTTTCAATTGACGTGATGCGTAAGCAATAACCTTTTGGCGTTGCATCAACACGCAACCCAATCCTTGACACGAAGCGTCGCAGTATACCACAAAATCATCTGTACCTTCTGGTAGTGCTAAGATTGGCGCATTGCAGAGCTTATCCTTCAATATCTGGAACGCTTCTTCCTGTTTGATTCCCCAATCAAACTTCTTATCTTTCTGCGTGAGGAGCGTTAATGGTTGAGCGATTTTTGAAAAATCCTCAATGAATCTTCGATAATAGCCAGCCAAACCCAAGAATTGTCGAATCTCGGTTGGCGTCTTTGGCGTTTCCCAATTCTTAATCGCTTCGATCATGGTGGGATCCACGTGGATTCCATCTCCATTTACCACGTGCCCAAGGAATTGTACTTCTCGTAGCCAAAACTCGCACTTAGAGAACTTAGCATACAACTGTTCTTTCTTCAGCAGCTCCAAAATAGCTCTTAGGTGTTGCTCATGCTCAGCCTTCGTCTTTGAATAAACCAAGATATCATCGATGGACACTATCACGAACTTATCCAAGTACGGCTTGCAAATTCTATTCATCAAATCCATGAACACTGCAGGTGCGTTTGTTAACCCAAACGGCATAACTAGGAACTCGTAGTGCCCATAACGAGTTTTGAAGGCTGTCTTTGGGATACTCTCCTCTTGTATCCTTAACTGATGGTATCCAGATCGAAGATCGATCTTTGAATAAAAGCTTGAGCCTTGCAGTTGGTCAAACAGATCATCAATCCTTGGCAGAGGGTATCTATTCTTGATCGTCAGCTTGTTCAACTCCCGGTAGTCAATACACATACGAAAACTACCGTCCTTCTTCTTGACAAACAAAACTGGAGCTCCCCAAGGCGAGAAGCTTGGTCGGATAAATCCCTTGTCTAACAACTCTTGAAGTTGTGTCGACAGTTCCTGCATCTCAGACGAAGCAAGTCTATAAGGTGCCTTAGGCACAGGCGCGGCGCCTGGAACTAAGTCAATGCGGAACTCTACTTGTCTCTAAGGTGGTAGTCCAGGTAAGTCCTCTGGGAAGACTTCTGGATATTCCCTCATGACAGGGATGTCTTCTATTCTCGGCTCAGCAGCCTTCTTATCCACAATGTGTGCCAGGAAGGCAACACATCCCTTCTGCAAACACTTTCGCGCTTTCAGGCAGCTGATAATTCTTAACGGCGTATCACGCTTCTCCCCGTGAACCACAATTGTTTCGCCATCTTCGGTTGGGATACGAACGACCTTTTTGTGACAAACTATTTCAGCCTTGTTGCCTGATAACCAATCCATTCCTACCACCACGTCGAAGCTTCCTAATTGGACTGGTAGTAGATCCAAAGCAAACTCACGCTCTCCCAATTCGATCACACAACCTCTGAGTACGGAATATCTAATTTACTAGCGGCTACACCAAGCATATTCTTAAACTCTAACGACACGAAGCTATAATCGGCGCCAGTATCAAATAAAACGGATGCATAGCGTTGGTTTACAGGGAACGTACCAGTGACAACATTGGGATCCTGGCACGCCTCCCTCGCTTCAATATGGAACACTCTTCCACGGGCTTGGTTCAACTCTGGGCAGTTCCTCTTGTAATGCCCAAGATCACCACAGTTGAAGCATCCGGGTCTCTGCCCGTTTCCACCAGCTTGATTATTCCTCTGGTTACGATTCACGGCGACCGCTTGATTAGCATTGTTGCCTCGATTCCCATTACCTCCATTGTTTCCTTGTGGGCGATTTCCATTCCCACCCCGGTTGTTATTTCTGTTTCCGAATCCTCCCTGGCCTCCCTGGCCAGCAGTGGCCCAACAAGTGCCCTTCAAGTGGCCCGGCTTTCCACATGCTTCGCATACTTTCACACTACAATGGCCAGAATGGTGGTGTTGGCAGGTATTACACTTGGGCCGGGTGCCCATATATCCTTTTCCTTTCTTTCCACTACCAGCTGTAACCTGAGCTGGCGTGCCTGATCCTCCTTTCTTAACCACCACACTGGCGCCCTGCTTGAAGTTCGAGAACTTCCGTTTGTTACCTCCTGATGGCTCGACGTGAGTCACTTTCTTCTTAGGCTCAGCATCATCGAACTTGTTCAGGCGAATAGCCTCCTCTGTGAGAGCCACGCTCAGATCAATTGCCTCAGTAATTGTCGCAGGCTTGGATGAGGTCACCATGCTTATGATTTGAGGAGCTAATCCCCAAATGAAACGTTCAATCCGCTTGAACTCCGGAGTGACCATGTAGGGTACCACAAGCGATAAGTCATGGAACCTCTGAACGTATTCTGCGATCTTTGGACCTTCCATTTTCAAATGCCAGAACTCAGTTTCCAATCTTTGGATTTCCGCGCGAAAGCAGTACTTTTTGCGCATAAGTTCCTTCAGTTCGGTCCATGTTAGTGCGTAGGCAGCAGCTTCACCAAGTGTCTGTACTTGCAAATTCCACCAAGAGAGGGCTCCATCCAAGAATAGCCCCGAGATATAGGTGACTTGCTGATCTAGGGCGCATTTGCTCATGCGAAGAACAGATTCAGTTTTCTCAGCCCAACGAACAAAGGCGACAGCACCTCCTGTGCCATCAAAGTTGACCGGTTTGCAGTCTAGAAACTGCTTGTAGGTGCAACCTGCACACACATTGTAACATGTGAACGGAATTAGCATCTTTGCTATAGATATCCAATTAGGTCATGGTATGTCTAAATTACTTAGTATTACCATGAGGCGGGTTGTTGTTGTTGCCAGTGTTGCCAGAGTTGCTTCCACTAGTCCCTCCTTGAGAGGCGGCGTATTGTGCGATGGCAGCAGCGATGATTTGCTGGAGTTCTGCCTGATTGGTAGGCATTTGCGTTTGTTGACGTCTCGGCGGCATCTTCTAAAAGATGGGTTTACGTCGGTCAGGCCATAATAAAGATCCCATGTTACAATACGTACGCTTTATTATAATAGTAATAGTACATAACATCTCATGTTATAATGATATCAATCACATAACATACCATGTTATAAAACATAAATAATCAATCAAAACATCACATATGATGAGAATACTGTGATTGCCATATATCGAGACCACATAGTAAGTGTACAGGTACATAATAGTGTCATACATCATCATCGACTAAGGGCTACATCACCCTAGTCCAAAAACTATATCAAATCAGTGTCAGTACATCAAATACATGTCAACAAAAGTCAGAATCATAATGTAGTCTCCAAAAATGCTGTGCAGTCAAAAGCAATCGCCGTCTTCTCACCAGCGTCTACCCATACGGTACTGAAGAGCTCTACACGGATGGTGGTGGAGGAGGGGGAAAGTGAGTGTAAAACAAGCGACGCAAATGGAGCCAGTCCTCCTCCATGGCTCTCTGGGTACGCAAGAAAGAAGCAACCTGCTGCTCTAGGGCAAAAAGGCGTGCAGCATAGTCTGGTGGTAAAGGTCGAGAGGGCTGCAAAGGAGAGTGAGTCTGACCCTGGCACTGACACGGCGGCGGCTGGGCTCTCTCAAGCTCCTGAATGCGCTGCGTGTGTGCCTCGTGCTGGGCGAAAAAAGACATCAAGACATCCTCAATGGAATATCCCATATGGAAAGGATGGTAAGGGTCGGTCGGTGTCATGGCAGGTGGTGATGACCAGAGAAACGGCTCTCTGGTGGGATCAAAAGGTGCCACATGAAATGGAGAAACAGGGGGAAAAGTAGCAGATGGTGGTATAGCAGGGATAGATACCGGTACATGTCCAAAAGGGTGAGCCGAAGAACCCTCTCCAGGTCGCGCTGGAGGTGTAAACCGAGGAAATGAAAAGGAGGTATCAATGTGACGGGTATCAGTGATCTGAGGGGGAATAGGTGGGACCTCGTCATCAGCAGGAATCCACCCATGCTGGGCGTGCTCATCTCGTGGGTCCATCTGTGCCTCAAAAAGTGCACGATCAAACTGAACTGGCATAGGATCATGGTGAGGTGCAACAAGAGGGTCAACTGGTGCATCAGCAATAAGTGGGGGATCAACATGATCAGCAGCAATGACATGATCGCCCTCCAACAACGGAGCATCCACTGGGTGATCATCAATAGGTGGGTCAGCAATGACATGCTCAATAATAGGTGCGTCAGCATGAACTGGGTCGTGCTCAAACGCAGGGTCTAGAGCGGCTACCTGCTCAGGGGCCATGGCAGGCTCGGGGTCATCAAAGGCCATCCCAAAATCAAACTCGGGATCGATGGGATCAACTGGGTCTACTGGGTCGACTGGATCCTCCATAGGCTGATCCATGGGTATAAACTCTATATCCTGATATGGGTCGAATCCTGGGGAAAGACAGGATCGGAATCCTCCACATAGGGGCAACAGAGGATGCCTGGTCGGGATCTGATCCATGTGAGAAGTGCTGCGCACTCTGGGTGTGTGAAGGCGCGGAGGCCACAGACTCGAAAGAGTCTGGGACCGGAGAGTGAGCGGGTGACTCCTCGGCAGGAGCATCTGCGATCATCAAGAGATCACCAGCAGCAAGAAGGGCCTCGCCCTGAACATCCTCTTCTAAGGGCTCATCATCATACAGATCGACGTCGCCATCATCGTCGGCGTCGAGAAGCAAATCGTAAGCAGGATAAACAGCTAAGGGTATGGGAGCAGGGATCTCCATTAACGGTAGGTCCTCGGCCAAAGGGCCATCAGCGAGCTCATCAGCACCATCAGGTAAAGCAAAGGGCTGAAAGTCGTCCTCGTCCGTGCTAGTAACGTCGGATGTGTGGACCTCGTGCTCTGAAGACTCTAGGTCATCTGATACTATAGGTCTAGGTCCTGTGGTGTCTGAGTCACCTGTGCCAGAGGTGTCCATGGTGTCTGTAACATAAACACAAACATGCACAAACAGTCAATCATACAATCAAATAATCACATAAGTCACCAAGTAAGCATTCAAATAATTCTCCTAGTCCCACTAGCCTCCCAGCCTCTCAGACTGCTCTTCCTAGTCCCACTAGCCAAATTCTCCCAGCCTCTCAGACTGCTTTTCCTAGTCCCACTAGCCGAATTCTCCCAGCCTCTCAGACTGACTCCTCCTAGTCCCACTAGCCAAATTCTCCCAGCCTCTCAGACTGACTCCCTAGTCCCACTAGACAACTACCTCGGTCTCCCAGACCGAGCCTCGGCCTCCCAGACCGAGCCTCAGCCTTTCCAGACTGAGCCTATAAATAATAAATAAAATGTGCTCAACATTTGTTTGTAAAAAGTTTTGGATCTGGACTTAAGTGGTATGCAGTGTAAAAATGTTTTCGTGAGAGCCCTAGTGATCATAGTCTAGACTCGAGAAGGAATCCTAGTTCGCTATGATCAGAGCTCTGATACCAAGCTGTCACACCCTGGCTTTGCGGAAGCGTGGTTAATTTGGTGTGACCTCTTAATACCATAGCTTAACCATAACAAAGCTATATGAAATAAAACCATGCAAGATCATCCATTCGATTAAGTTTTAAAAACCAAATACAATAACATTGTCTTAACGGAAACACATCCTAACGACATAAACATTGTTCAACAAACACAACATAACATAAGCATAGTTTAAGGACTGTGACTTGTCCAGGAAAGAGTCACATTCCCTAAACCCGGATGACCTCGTAACTAGTGCAGCGGGAAAACGTGTCATACCGCGCCAGATCCTTTAATTCCCTGAAATACATGTAAGTTGAAAAATCAACAATAATGTTGAGCGAGTTCATGTGTAAGTGAGTAAATAAACCTTTGTAAGTATAAAAATCCTGGTATGTAGCACATAAGGGAATTGAGATCACCAATGGTTTGCAAGGCCACTGATATGTGTGAAGTGCAAGTAGGGAGACTCAAACCTAGCAGATTTATGCGTCGGGCACAAAGTCACCCCGATGTCCGTTTCTAGTTTGGCCTGGGGCTGGGCTCGCTACACCCAGATAGATCTACCGCTCCTGTCCCTCGGTCCTACCATGAGGACTAATGGCCTCATGTTGCTCCTACCCACTCACATGATCTAAGTAGTAAACCTCCTTACGCTAATCATACCATGTATAAAGTACTTGTAATCAAAGTAACATGTATTTCACCCCCGTAGTTTAGAAAACTGAAAACAGTTAAGAGAAAAGGGGGACATGAACTCACAGTGGTGCGTCTCTACCAAGTATACCTCCAAATCAAGCAGCTGTGTGACGACCTACACGTACTAACTCTATTAGACGGACGGCCGTGTCTTAGCTTTAAGGTTTAAGTTTTCGGGAAATAGTTAGACAACTATTTCGTGTTTACATTCTGTATACTTGGTAATCATTTTCCTTCCCAAGGATGGGGGATTTAATACATGTGTGTTCGTATAATTTCGAAATATATTATTAAGTCTCACTTAAAATATATTTTATTTCTAATCCCAAGTATAAATATTCTTCTCAAAAATATTATATTTTCTATTACATAAATTTTCCCAAAATAATACCTTGACAAAAATACGCGTTAGGTCATATTTTCTTAATATGCGTAAGTTACGTTTTAATGATCGAGTGGTAATAATAATTACCGGTGTAACTTATATATTTATCGTAGAGACGTTCGTATTATTTTGGATCCATTAACATTCGATAGTATTATTTTTACCCTAAAAATAATACTAGTATTTTCACAAAATAATCATAAACACACATCAAGTGACTTTATGAAAAATATATACTAAATATATATTTACCAAGTTTTATTTTGTGAAATGCCACCTCCGATGTTTTGTAAATAAGTCGTGGCGAAATCTATAATTTGAAAACAAGTCGAAAAGTATTTCTAACACTTATAGTGAAAATATTTCTAAGTGTTAGGTTTTTGGAAAAATTTCGCCAGAGTTTCCCCCGTAACTGGAGGTGGCCACGCTTTTAAGCGTATCATTTTCTTTTGTAAATCAAACCAACAATTTCCTTATTTAACCAAAACAATGTTCAAGACAACAAACTAGTCAACAAATATATATAAGTCGCAAAAATCACATGAACTTGTGGTTTTCTAATATTATGAAGTAAATCCCATTACTTTTAGAGGATCTCTATATAAATCCATCCGATTTTGTAAAAACCTTGTTTTTAGAGAAATTCCGTTTTTTACAACTTCTCGTCATCTTTTACAAAAATAGTTATTTTGTCGAAACTTTGTGCTACACAAGTGTTTACACGCTTGTGTGTTCTAAAAATCATTTTTTTTGTTAGTGTAAGATCCGTCTTTAGAAAACATAATTTCTTTGATACTTGGTTCTTTGAAAATACCGCTTGTAGATCCGTAGATCTACTAGTTTTAAACACTATTTCACAAGCTAAATCGCTTTTACACAAGTTCATGATTCGTGTGTGGTAGAGTTTCATCCTTTAACCCTTGTTACTTCCAAAACAACCTTATGTCATGATCCAAGATCATGACCAATCCGGGTTAAACGATGATCCGAGCTACCACAACATAGATCGGGTCCAAATAACTACACAAATCAAATACTACAAGTTTTACACAACAAACAAGCTTTTAACCATCACTTTTAGTGTTTTTAGTAGACTTTCATGTTTCAACTTGCATGTTTACGAGTTTTAGCCGTTACATAACATTTTAACCACTTCAAAATAGTTTGAGAGGGTGATTATAGCAACTTACTACTAGCTCGAGGCTAGGGAAGAATCTAGACGCAAAATTAGAGGATAAAAGCAATAGAGTGAGGTCCTTCGCCTTCCGATTGCACCAAGCTTCCTTGTAGGTGATCCTTAACACTTGTGTGATCTTGGAATGAGAAGATCAAAATCGAAAGATGGATGGATGGTAGAGGGGTGTTCGGCCGAGAGCTCTTAGAGAGAGAGAGAGTTGTGAAGTTGAGTTGTGTGATGGAAATGTTATGGTGGGTTAATGGGTTTACTTATAGACAATTAGTATGTGCATTAACCATTGGATTAAGTGTCTACTAGATATTAGACATAGAAGATTAAGTAAATCAACAAGGTACAAGGGGTGTCCCCCTTGGGGACCGAATTCGTTGGAGGGGGGGGGGGTTCTTGGTTCATTTCCAACTAAATAGTTAGACATTAGTTGGTTAAGTGTGAAGGTTAACTCGGTTATTAGTATGTTATGCGTTATAGCGGGTGTTAGGGTATTCAGGGACCCTAACTGGCTCAGAAAAAGAAAAACAGTGTTGATGACAATATTTTTTATGTTCCGGGTAAAATCCGGTTGTTCGGTTGGATAGAGATCCGTTAAAGTGCTTAACAAAGCTTTAAAGTGTCGTTATAATTAATTTTAGTGACGCAACTTATTCCTCCAAAGTGTCGGGAATATTTTCCTCATGTCTTGGCACTTTATTAGTTAGCCAAATGCTGAATTTTAATTTAAGTGCTGAATTTTGTACTTAGAGTACGTTTTAGGCACATCCGGTCACTGTAATTTATTCCTAGTGACGCAGTTCTACAACCCTTATATCCCTACACTCACCACTAGTGTAGCAAACTATCTCAGGCTCGTACAGGCCTTAGAGGCAGTACCTGCCTGGTGCTAGTTATGACAGCACGTTAAATAGGTTATCCGTTCATTGTGCTACTGTGCTTTTGGTGCATCAAGGTTGTCACAAAGGTGCTGTAAGCAAAACATGGAGTGACAGCAAGTAAAGTATGATGCAAGTAAGTACATGTATCAGTATCCAAGTAGCAGTTTATCCACAAGTTCAAGCAAGCACAGTAATTAAGCAGTAATTAATTATGAAATAAGTCGTACGGATACCTGGTAGTGAGGGTTGTCACAAAAAGACGGTCGTAGCCTATAATTGTAATGTGCTATAATTGTAATGAGAAAGGGTGTATCAAGTCCAAAAAGGATGCAACGTGCTATAATTGTAATGAGAAATGGTATATCAAGTCCAACTGCCCTAAGTATGACAAAAAGCCCGAAGAAGCCAAAAAGACCAATGTTAGGGTCTTTCAAATGGATGCACGAGAAGCCGTTCAGGATGATAATGTGATAACAGGTACCTTCCTTATAAATGATGTTTATGCAAGGGTGTTATTTGATTCGGGTGCGGATAAGTCATTTGTAGATGATAAGTTTTGTAAGTTGTTGAATTTACCTGTTAAAACCCTAAGCGTGAAATATGAAGTAGAGTTGGCCGATGGTACCTTAGAAACTGCCTCAACTATGCTAGATGGATGTTTTATATCCATTAGGAACCACTCCTTTCCGTTATCCTTACTTCCTTTGAAATTAGCTGGTTTCGACATAGTAACAGGCATGGATTGGTTATCTCATAACCAAGCCCAGATTGTTTGTGACAAGAAACAAGTGGTGATCAAGATTCCGTATGGTGAGCCACTTACCATACAAGAAGATACTCAGTATGGGTTTCCTAATCAAGTGTCTGTGCTTAAAGCCTCAAGGTGTATGAAGAAAGGTTGTGTCATTTATATGGTACAAGTGACTATTAATGAGCCAAAACCTAAGATTGAAGACATCCCTATCATTTCTGAATACCCTGATGTATTTCCTGAAGAACTACCTGGTTTACCCTCAGATAAGCAAGTGGAGTTTAGAATTGACATTATACCTGGAGCAGCACCTGTTGCAAGAGCACCTTACCGATTAGCCCCAACTGAGATGAAGGAGTTGAGAACTCAGTTGGACGATTTGTTGACAAAAGGATTTATCAGGCCTAGCTCATCCCCTTGGGGAGCACCGATCCTATTTGTAAAGAAGAAAGATGGATCGATGCGTCTATGCATCGATTATCGAGAGCTGAACAAGGTTACAATTAAAAACAGATATCCATTGCCCAGGATCGATGATCTGTTCGATCAGCTCCAAGGAGCAAGTTACTTCTCCAAGATTGACTTGAGGTCAGGTTACCATCAACTGAAGGTTAGGGATGAAGATGTGCACAGGACTGCATTTAGAACTTGCTATGGTCACTACGAGTTCTTGGTGATGCCTTTTGGGCTCACTAATGCACCAGCAGCGTTCATGGACCTCATGAATCGCGTTTGCAAACCCTACTTGGACAAGTTTGTCATCATCTTCATTGATGACATCCTCATTTATTCAAAGAATCAAGCTGATCATGAGAAGCATCTTCGTTGTATTCTTAAACTTCTTCAACAAGAAAAGCTTTACGCCAAGTTTTCAAAGTATGAATTTTGGCTTCGTGAAGTCCAATTTCTTGGACACATGGTTAGTGAGCATGGAATCCAAGTAGACCCCGCTAAGATTGAAGCTATCATGAATTGGCAAGAGCCGAAGACGCCCACAGAGATTCGCAGTTTCTTAGGCCTGGCAGGATACTACAGGCGTTTTATTGAGAATTTCTCAAGGATTGCAGCACCCCTAACTTCGTTGACCAGGAAGAATATTAAGTTTGATTGGGGTCCTAAGCAACAAGAATCCTTCGATATTCTTAAACAAAAGTTAAGCAATGCTCCTGTGTTGACATTGCCTGAAGGAATTGAAGAATTTGTGGTTTACTACGACGCATCGCACACTGGCATGGGATGTGTGCTAATGCAGAAAGGTAAAGTTATTGCATACGCTTCCCGACAATTAAAAGTGCACGAGAAGAATTACACCACCCACGATTTGGAGTTGGGTTCCGTTGTATTTGCACTAAAGCTATGGAGGCATTATTTGTATGGTACCAAGTGTGTGATCTATTCTGATCACAGGAGCCTTCAACACCTGTTTAATCAGAAGGACTTAAAAATGAGGTAGCGACGGTGGATGGAGACTTTAAATGATTATGACTGCGAAATACGATACCATCCAGGAAAGGCGAATGTAGTCGCCGATGCTTTAAGTAGGAAGGAAAGGGTTAAGCCCATTAGAATCAATGCCAAGATCATTGAATTGAAGAACAACTTGAATGAAAGATTGTTAGCCGCTCAGAAAGAAGCTGTATTAAAAGCCAACTACCCGAATGAGAAGTTGGGAGTAACTGCTGAACAGTTATCATATGGCAAAGATGGAATCCTAAGATTAAACGGACGAATATGGGTTCCAATCTATGGAGGACTACGGGATGTTATCCTCCAAGAAGCCCACAGTTCTAAGTATTCCATTCATCCTGGAAGTGACAAGATGTACCAGGATTTGAAGGCAAATTATTGGTGGATAGGCTTGAAGAAGTCTATAGCTACTTATGTAGCCAAATGTTTGACGTGCACACAAGTTAAAGCAGAACACCAGAAGCCGTCAGGGTTGCTACAACAGCCTGAACTTCCCACCTGGAAATGGGAAATGGTGACTATGGATTTTATCACCAAGTTGCCAAAGACAAAGTGAGGAAATGATACTATTTGGGTTATAGTGGATAGATTGACTAAGTCAGCCCACTTCCTACCTATTAAGGAAACACACAGCTCAGATAAGTTAGCTCAGTTGTACCTGGATGAGATTGTATCTCTCCATGGAGTGCCAGTGTCTATCATTTCTGATAGGGATACGAGGTATACATCACATTTCGTCTCAAAGCTGCCAGAGATAGGGAGAAAAGTTACGCAGATAAAAGGCGTAAACCTCTAAAGTTTGAGGTTGGTGACAAAGTGTTACTGAAGGTATCACCCTGGAAAGGGGTAATGCGATTTGGCAAGAAAGTTAAGTTAAGCCCAAGGTATATAGGACCATTCGAGATCATCGAATGTGTCGGAACAGTGGCTTATAAGTTAAATTTGCCTGAAGAGCTCTGTGGTATTCATAATGTATTCCACATCTGCAATCTGAAGAAATGTCTAGCTGATGAATCACTAGTCATACCACATACGGATGTGCATATAGATGAGAGCCTGAAATTTGTTGAAAAACCTTTGTCGATTGAGGATCGACGGGTTAAGAAGCTTCGAAGAAAGCATGTACCAATCGTAAAGGTTAAATGGGATGCCCGTAGAGGTCCCGAGTATACGTGGGAGGTAGAGTCCACAATGAAAGAGAAGTACCCTCATTTAGTTCGGTAAATCTTGAGGTCGAGATTTCTTTTAAGGGGGTGAGGATGTAACACCTCGTAAATTCATGTCCACAATGAAAGAGAAGTACCCTCATATAATGAAGACACGTGTCATGAGCTTTTAACGTGTAAAGGATTGAATATGAGGGACTAAAGTTGACAACCAAAGAAAGTATACGTGTAAAAGGATTCATGGTGTCAACATTTGATAATTATACCTTTCAACAACCCTACACGACGTTATAACCTTAAACGAATGGATTATGAAGCATATGAAGCCATTTGTGGAAGAAAGTGAAAGTTTACAAACCGCAAGGGTTAAAAGTGTCAACATGTTTAATTTATACCTCTGAGTGACCTTTTAGCGAACCCACAGCTTTGTAACAATTAATTATGCTCACTAGAATAAGTGATAAAATTTTCACAAGGTTTCGATAACGTATGAGAAAGTTATGCTAACATTCGTATATGAGGGGTTAAAAGCATCAACGTTGAAATTTAAGGCTTTTCGGGTGATCATAAAACTAACCAAGGACTTAAAAAAGTTTGGTTATGTCTTGGAGCCCTTACATGTCAATTTGGAGGGTTAAAAGTGCAAAATAAAAGGGTAAAACCACTTTAAAAAGGACCAGGGACTTAAAATGCAATTCTTTCAAACTTGTGACTTGAACCTGGGCCTCATACCGGCCGCGTAAGACCATGCTGGTCTCTTACGCGGGCCGCCTCAACATGCCAGCGACAAAAAATCAGCACAGTTGTCTGTTTCAGCCTGTTACACCGCCTTAACTTACCATTTCTCGATTCCAGGGGCTGCATCAACAGGTTTTCATGCATAGGGGGCACCTGTAAGCATCTGGGATCAATCCTAGACTTGCTTAGCATCATCTTGATCAATTAAACTCACTATATAAGAGGTCCCTTGTTGCAACATTTGAGCACTTCACTTGAAAACTTTCATAGCACTTGTTCTGGAGATTCCTGGAGCTCAAGACCAGTTCCTAAGGATCATTAGTCGTGCTTAGTACTTCAGTAAGCCTCCTTGACCTTTCTTAATTCAGTTTTATTAGTTTAAAGGCCTAAAGTCAAACCCATCGTAATTAAGGTTTGACTTAGTGATTAATCACTAATGGTCCAGTCAATTCTCGAATTGAAAGTATCTTTGAGTTGGTAATTATGCGGGTAATAAACCCTTAAAAGGGCACCCTCTGATTCCCACTCTAACTAGGTTAATTGTCGGGTCAAAGTTAATTATAAAAAGTCAACAGAAAGCAAATTTTCGCATAAACACATAATTAACAATGTAGAAGCCATAGAACCTGTTTTATCACTCATATAACTTGGGAATCAATGTAAGAACATGTCTAAACATGTTCAACCCGACAATTTTCAGTTTAAGCTCGGTTCGGAACCGAAAGTCGCAAAAGTAGACTTTTGCTTTGACTTTCAGTTCTGACCCAATGTAGCATATTTTAGAAATGCCTTAGAGCTCTATTAGGACCAGGTTATAGGTTAGTGTAACTCTCTGAGGTTATACAACTTGGTTCATTAGTTATTCGATTCATATGCATGTTTCCGTTATATGCCTAAATGTTGACCATAATGCCCTTTTAACCTTAAAACGAGAATTTTGAAAATGTGAGAGGACAAAAACCTTTATTACTGATTTATAAACTTGTCCTAAAAATTTGACATCAGTTTGAGCTCAAGATTAAGAGTTATGCTCAATAGCGTAATTAGAAAGCTTTTTATTAATTAAACGGCATAATTAGCATAAAGCCTATCTAAACCCAAATTTTAACACCAAAATTTTTACCCACTGATGTAATATAATATTTTGGTATTTTTGAAGATTTTTATTTATTTTTAAGCTGAGCATAACATAGGGTTCTTGCTTTAATTCGGTAATTATCGGTTTTGCCCTTTTCTTGAGTAAAATGAGTTTTACATAATATTTTGACACCAAACTTTTTGCTACTAATTTTATATAATAAATAAAACATTTTGAACTTTATAAACTGATCAAAAACTCATACTTCCTGTTTAAACCCGAAAATCGCTTAAAACCGACTTTTACGCGTTTTAAGCGCATAGTATGAGTTAAAACTATTTTTGGCATATGAAACTTAATACCCACTGATATTTTAAGTAAATTTTTATAATTAAACAGTAAGCTAAAGTTTTAAACTCAGAATTTTAGATTTGACCTTTAAAGCTTATGTGAAATTACCAAAATGCCCCTACGGTGCATATTTTGGTTATAATAGATAAATTTCACATATATGCAATACCCTACTGTTATGACTTATAAAAATAAATATTTTTACTGATTATATCAGACTTGAAACTCAGATTAGTATTTAAACTCTTTTATAACCTTTAAAATGACCAAAATACCCCTACGGGGCATAATTTGAGTTTAAATCCATTTTGGGCATAATGGAAAGTATCTTACTGATATCACAACATATTTAAGGCATATTAACTTAGGAAACCTATTCATGACTCATTTGGTTACCCGTTACACATTATTTGCGTTCGGTGCGGTTTATGTAACTAGTTTGCATAAATTAGCCGAAACGGGTCAAACCTTATCGTTTTTATCTCAAAATCCAGAATGTGTTTAGTTTACCCATATTATACAAGTATTCAGACTTGTTGGCTCTAAACCACATTCTAATCCGGTCTTCACTTAATCGTGCGTTTGAACCGTATATCTTCCTTTAGAACTAACCGGTCTAAGTTTAGGCTTAATTAAGACCCGTTAGGAAGCTAATAGGTTATTAAAACCTTCGTTCCAGATTAGGAGACAAGTAAAAGATACTTGCACTCGCTGATTGTGATATATACTTGCTCAGGTAAATACTTTTAACTTATTTTCCCTTATACGGGCTTGGGGTACGGTATATAAAATACCGCTTGGTCGGGCATTGAATTGTTAATCATATGAAGGTTAATTTATTAATATGACCCGTTTAAATTGTTTTGTTTGCTTAAAGCCTTTGGGGGGTTAATGACCATGTCCCGGATATCCTTGGCATCATTCATTGAAATGGCCACGACCTAAGCACGGGGTGTAGGCATACACCTGCCAGTGCATATATATAAAAAGATATAACCGATGGTTTGAGAATAACTCACCTCGGGATTATATCATGTGGTGTGTCTATTAATCTTTAACCTGGTATTCAGCCCGGGCTACTGAACGTATAACGAACATGTAATTCTTTTACAAGTTTATATATAAATAATTATCCCAAGTTATAAAAGATTATTTTGTGCCATGTGCATTCAAATCAATTTTCTTAAACATTTTCAAAATGAGTCGGTTAATTGTATTTACCAGTGTAAACTGACGTATTTTCCAAAAAGGCTAAGTGCATGTGCTAAACGGAATAGGCTGGCTACTCCTAGCATCAATAAAGAGTCTTGCAAGCTTAGATGTTATTAAATCTGTTGAACAATGTTCCTTTGAACTTTGATCCGCCTGTGGATCCTTACAACCGTTTTGTAACACACTTGATATTACTTTTTATTCGGTTTGTAATGATTTTATCTTTCGACTTCAGCTGTGTATTAAACTGTGATAATATAAATTGTCTATGATATCAACTACGTCACAATACTCCCCACCGGGCCCACCGGTAATACGTGGAAATATCGGGGTGTGACATAGGGGGTATTCGACCCGAGTATAATGCCTATTATCAGAGATTCATGTTTAGAAAGAAAGATTTGAACGATTTCTGCTGAAACCCGATGCCTGCTACTTATAGTTCCACATTTCAACTTTTACGCGGCCCGCGTAAATGTAGACAAGGGTCTACGCGGCCCGCGTCAAACCCGGTCAACGGCGTAGCTTGGCTGGGTCAGCTTATAGGGTTGCCGTGTGTTGGGCCACGTGGCGGCCCAGGGTCGCGCCAGGTTTTAAGTTGTCGCGGCCCGCGTAGGAGTAGCCAAAGGGCTACGCGGCCCGCCTCAAACCCAAAAACCTGATTTTTAATTATTTTTGTTAATATTTAAGGTATTTGGGGCCCGTTTTCAAGTATGGGGTATATTTTGGGACATGTTGGGATATTTTAAAATATATTAGGGTGTCAGAAATAATTCGAGGGTGTCGGTTTTCTTTGAGGATTGTTATATCCTCCCCACCTTGTTTTAGAGCTCGTCCTCGAGATCTACTGGAATAGGTGTGGATATTTCCTTTGCATTTCTGATTCAAGCTCCCATGTGTACTCAGGTCCTCTTTTGGAGTCCCACTTTACTTTGACCAGAACTAATCTCTTATGCTTGAGATTTTTGACTTTCCTGTCTTCGATCTGTAGAGGCCTTTCTACAAACTTGAGTTATTCATTAACCTCTATATCCTTAAGAGGTACCATCAGTGACCCATTGGCTAAGCATTTCTTGAGATTTGATACATGAAATACATCATGTATTCCTGCCATTTCCTCTGGCAGTTGTAGCTGATAGGCTACAGGTCCTATTTTTCTAATAATCTCAAAAGGTCCAATATACCTGGGACTTAGCTTTCCTCTTTTGATGAATCTTACTACTCCTTTCCAAGGAGAGACCTTTAACAATACTTTATCTCCTACTTGAAATTCTAAGGGTTTGCGTCGGTTATCAGCATAACTTTTCTGTCGATCACGTGCTGCTTTCAGTCATTCCTTGACTTGAATGATTTTGTCAGTTGTTTCTTGTACTATCTCAGGTCCAGATTGTCACACCCCCAAAATCCACAAGCGGAGTATCACCGCTTGGAGGCGTGACTGACCAGGATCAAGCCACCAATCATATTGAACAAGCATGTAAGTAAACATAATTCAACCAAACAATATGAAAGGTGTTCAAAACCAAAGCATAGTTAAGTGTTTAGCGGAAGCATAATTGTAAAACCCATTGATAGTATTAAATACGAAATAAAGTAATGTTCATAGCATGGCACACAAGGCCATATTCCACAACGACCGCTCCTCCCTGTGCAAGCTCCATGAGTACCTAATGACCTGCAAGGCATGTAGCAACGAATCAACAACAAAGTTGAGCGAGTTCACAGTTGGTTGTTTAGTTAAAGTATTCGTTTTGTAAATCGTATGTTGTTTTGTAAACCATGTATCGTATTAATTCGTATCGCGGCCATTCCAGGCATGTTTGCGATGATTAGTGGGGGCTTCCCATGTGTTACTAGACCACGTGTATCGACTGCTACGAAAATGTAAGAGGTGCCCTAAGTCAATGTCTATCAGCATTGACCCTTTTGCCCATAGTCCATTAGTACACGCCCGTCCGACTGGCACGGTGTGAGGTTTGTTAAACCTAATAGCACTATTAACTAATGACCCGCTCGCCATAGGCCTCGGCGATTAAGTCGATAAATGAGGGACTTCCTTTGATAGAGTTGATGGTCTTATGATCGTGTACGTAGGTTTTACGTACGTGCCCTTCAATCCGAGGATAGTAGTCAGTATAAGTGTACGTAGGTTTTACGTACGTGCCCTTCAATCTGAGGACAGTAGTCAGTATAAGTGTACGTAGGTTTTACGTACGTGCCCTTCAATCCGAGGACAGTAATAAGTAGTTTAATAGTAATGGTTGTATGAGTAGTTATTCAATCCCATTCCCAACCCACCAGGAATCCCATGCCTTGGCTAGTGTGAACTCACCTTGGTTTGCTCGGCAGATACACAGAAAGGTCAAGTCTAGCTACTAGTGGTCAACCACGTCCTAACATGGTTACCATACAAGTCAGGTTTCGGTTTTTGAGTAGAGCACATAAGTATCACATAAGCTAACGGATATGGAACACATACAGATCATGGCAAACACACTTCATCACGTTTAACAGTTATAACGTATTCAACCTATGCGATTAAAAGATTTGGGCCGAACCGTTTGTACGGTATATTAACATAACCCATTTAAACCCCCGGCCCAACATGTTGTGCGGTCTGCACAGCCTTGTGCGACCCACATCATGTTGTGCAATCCATCATATACCCGGCCCAAAGAGTAGAAGCCCAACTGCTATACATACGGCCCAACACACCAAAGAGATAACAATCTTGTGCGATTCAAAACATCTTGTGCGACTGGACCTCTTGTGCGATCAGATCAGGTCTTGTGTTGTCACACCCTGGCTTTGCGGAAGCGTGGTTATTTTGGTGTGACTTCTTAATACCATAGCTTAACCATAACAAAGCTATATGAAATAAAATCATGCAAGATCATCCATTTAATTAAGTTTTAAAAACCAAATACAATAACATTGTCTTAACGAAAACACATCCTAACGACATTGTTCAACAAACATAACATAACATAAGCATAGTTTAAGGACTGCGACTTGTCCAGGAAAGAGCCACATTCCCTAAACCCAGATGATCTCGTAACTAGTGCAGCGGGAAAACGTGACATACCGCGCCAGATCCTTTAATTCCCTGAAATACATGTAAGTTGAAAAATCAACAATAATGTTGAGCGAGTTCATGTGTAAGTGAGTAAGTAAACCTTTGTGAGTATAAAAATAGTCTTGGTATGTAGCAAATAAGGAAAAAGAGATCACCAATGGTTTGCAAGGCCATTGATATGTGTGAAGTGCAAGTAGGAAGACTCAAACCTAGCAAATTTAGCGTTGGGTACAAAGTCACTCCAAGGTCCGTTCTGTTGGGCCTCTCTGAGGTCCGTTCTGTTGGGCCTAGAGTTGGGCTCGCTACACCCAGATAGATCTACCGCTTACGTCCCGCGGTCCTACAATGAGGATTAATGGCCTCCAGTTTCTGCCTACCCACTCACATGATCTAAGTAGTAAACCTCCTTACGCTAACCATACCATGTATAAAGTACTTGTAATCAAAGTAACATGTATTTCACCCCCGCAGTTAAAAAAACTGAAAACAGTTAGAGAAAAGGGGGACATGAACTCACAGTGGTGCATCTCTACCAAGTATGCCTCCAAATCGATCAGCTGTATGACGACCTACACGTGCTAACTCTATTAGACGGACGGCCGTGCCTTAGCTTTATGGTTTAAGTTTTTGGGAAATAGTTAGGCAACTATTTCGTGTTTACGTTCTGTATACTTGGTAGTTATTTTCCTTCCCAAGGATGGGGGATTTAATACATGTGTGTTCGTAACATTCAGATTTCACTATTAAGTCTCACTTAATATATTTTATTTCCTAACTCCAAAATATAAATATTCTTCCCAAAAATATTATATTTTAATACATGTGATTTCCCAAAATAATACTTAGTAATATTATTTTTACTCTAAAAATAATATTTACGTAGTTCACAAAATAATCATAAACACTTATACAAGTGATGTTGTGAAAAATATATACTAAATATATTTATGTATCACGTTTTATTTTGTGAAAATCCCACCTCCGATGTTTTGTAAATATAGTCGTGGCGAAACTTATATTTTGAAAACAAGTCAAAATGTATTTCTAACACTTATAGTGAAAATATTTCTAAGTGTTAGGTTTTTGGAAAAATTTCGCCAGAGTTTCCTCTGTAACTGGAGGTGGCCACGCTTTCAAGCGCATCATTTTCTTTTATAAATCAAACCAACAATCTTCTCAATCAACCAAAACAATGTTCAAATCACAAACTAGTCAAAATATGTCTATAAATCGCATAAAATTTCATGAACTTGTGACTTATCCAAACTGTAAAGTAAATCTCATTACTTTTAGTGGATCTATATATAAAACAATCCGATTTTGTGAAAACCTCGTTTTTATGGAAGTTCCGTCTTTACAACTTCTCGTCAACTTTTACAAAAATAGTTATTTTGTCGAAACTTTGTGTTACACAAGTGTTTACACACTTGTGTGTTCTAAAAACCATTTTTGTTAGTGTAAGATCCATTTTTAGAAAGGATGATTTCTTTAACGCTTGGTCCTTTGAAAATACCACTTGCAGATACGTAGATCTGCAAGTTTAAAACACTATTCCACAAGTAAAACATTTTTACACAAGTTCATGATTCTTGTGTGGTAGAGTTTCATCTTCTAACCCTTGTTATACTTAAACAAGCTTTATGTCATAATCCAAGACCATGACTAAACCGGGTTAAATGATGATCCGAGCTACCACAACATAGATCGGGTCTAAATAATCACAAATTTCAATTACTACAACATTTACACAACATATGAGCTATTATCCAACACTTATAGCATTTTTAGTAGACTTTAAAGTATCACCTTGTAAGATTTCGAGTTTTAACCGTTACAAATCGTATTAACCACTTTAAAATAGTTCAAGAAGGTGATTTAAGTAACATACCACTAGCTCGAGGCTAGGGAAGAATCTAGACGAAGAACGCGTGGATAAAAGCAAGATAAAGAGGTCCTTCAAACTCCGAGTGCACCAAGCCTCCTAATACGTGATCCTTGAAGCTTGTATGATCTTGTAATGTGAAGATGGAAGCCGAAAAATATGATGGATGGGCAAGGGGATCTCGGCCGAAGCCTTAGAGGGCAAGAGAGAGTTTTTTGTGTGGTGAGTTGTGAATGTTATGATCATATGGTTCTAATCTTGGTCTTATAGACAATTAGGATAGCATTAACCAATGGTTCTTGTGCTACTTAGATATTAGGCAAGAGGATTATAATAATCAAGTGTAGTACAAGGTGTGTCCCCCTCATGGGGACGGTTTGGTTAATGGGGGGGGGTCTTGGTCCGATTCCAACTAGTTAGTTAGGTATTAGTTAGGTTAAACCAAGTTAGTTAAGTGTTTAACCCAGTTATTAGTGTGTCACGCGTTACAGTGGGTGTTAGGGTACTCAGGGACCCTAACTGGCTCAGAAAAAGATAAATAATGAAAATAACAATATTTTCATGTTTCGGGTATAGTCCGGTTGTTCGGTTGGATAGTAATCCGTTAAAGTGCTTAACAAAGCTTAAAGTGTCGTTATTACTCTTTTTAGTGACACAACTCATTTCTGACACTTTGGAAAGTGTCTAGTAATATTTTTCTCAAGTTTTGGCACTTTATTAGTTAGCTAAAAGCTGAATTGTTATGTAAAGTGCTGAATTTTGTACTTAGAGTACGTTTTAGGCACATCCAGTCATTGTGACTTATTCCTAGAGACGCAGTTCTACAACCCTTATATCCCTACACTCACCACTAGTGTAGCAAAATATTTCTGGCTCATACAGGCCTTAGAGGCAGTGTCTGCCTGATGCTGGCTTTTTCAGCATGTTCAATAGGTTATCCGTTTATTGTGCTATTGTGCTTTTTGTGCATCATGTTTGTCACTAAGGTCCAGCATGTAAATAATGTAGTGACAGCAAGTAAAGTATGATGCAAGTAAGTACATGTATCAGTATTCAAGTAGCAGTTTATTCACAAGTTCAAGCAAGCACAGTAATTAAGCAGTAATTAATTATTAATTAAGTCGTACGGATACCTGGTTTGGTGAGGGTTGTCACATTCTCCCCCCGTTAAATAAATTTCGTCCCGAAATTTTAAGTTCTGCTTGTAGATGCAGGGTTCTTAGGAAATAAGTGGGGGTACTTCTCTTTCATCTGGTCCTCACGCTCCCATGTGTATTCAGGACCGTGTCTGGCATTCCATCGAACTTTGACGAGCTTGACACTGCTCCGGCGGGTCTTGTTTACTTTCCAATCCGTAACCTCAACCGGTTCTTCAACGAAATGGAGCGTGTCGTCAACATGAATCTCGTCGATGGGAATGGCAATGTCATCTTGAGTTGGACTTTTCTTCAGGTTGGATACATGAAATGTATCATGAACAGAATGGAGTTCAGCAGGTAGGTCCAACTTGTATGCTACTAGTCCTATTCTTTCCAGAATTCTGAAGGGACAAATGTAGCGTGGATTTAACTTCCCACGCTTTCCGAAGCGTGCCACACCCTTCCAGGGTGAAACTTTTAATAAAACCATTTCTCCAACTTGAAATTCCACGTGTTTTCGGTTTGGATCCGCATAGGCCTTCTGTCTGTGGCGAGCTGCTTCGATGCGTTTAAGAATCTGCGCAATCTTGTCTGTCGTCTCTTGGACGGTTTCGGGACCAGCAAGCTGCCTGTCACCTGCGTCAGCCCAGCATAGGGGTGATCGGCACTTGCGTCCGTAAAGGGCTTCGAATGGCGCGACACCAATACTGGTGTGGTAGCTGTTGTTGTATGAAAATTCGACCAAAGGCAAATGCTTATCCCAGCTACCGCCCAAATCCATAACACACGCGCTCAGCATGTCTTCCAAAGTCTGTATCGTTCGCTCGCTCTGACCGTCAGTTTGCGGATGAAACACAGTGCTCAGATTCAATTGTGAGCCAAAGGCTTCTTGGAAGGATTGCCATATCCTTGACACAAACCTTCCGTCTCTATCAGAGATGATTGAGAGAGGTACTCCATGGCGCGCGACGATCTCTCTCATGTAAATTTCAGCCAATTTGCTCGTATTATCCTTCTCTCTGATAGGTAAGAAGTGTGCTGACTTTGTTAATCGATCCACTATTACCCAAATAGTGTCATGGCCTCTTGGCGTTCTTGGCAATTTCGTAATAAAATCCATGGAGATTTGTTCCCATTTCTACTTGGGAATCTCAGGTTGTTGCAGAAGTCCTGAAGGCTTCTGGTATTCCGCTTTAACCTTAGCACATGTTAAACACTTGCTCACATAAACAGCAACATCGCCTTTCATCCTAGGCCACCAATAATAATCTTTGAGATCCTGGTACATCTTATCCGCTCCAGGGTGGATAGAGTACCGCGACTTGTGAGCTTCATCAAAAATAACCTTCCTTAAATCTCCAAACAAAGGAACCCAAATCCTTTTCTCGAAGCATAACGTTCCTTCCTCGTTTGGTACCAGTAGCTTCTCCATCCCACGGAGATGTTCTTCTTCAAGGTTTCCTTCCTTGAGAGCTTCTTTCTGCGCGGCACGAATGCGCAAGGAAAGATCGGTTTGAATAATCATTTCTAAAGCTCTAACCCTTATGGGCTTGATCCTCTCCTTCCGACTTAGGGCATCGGCGACCACATTCGCCTTCCCTGGATGATACTTTATCTCGCAGTCGTAATCGTTCAGCAACTCAACCCATCGTCTTTGTCTCATATTCAACTCCTTCTGGTTGAATATGTGCTGTAGGCTCTTGTGATCTGTAAAAATTGTACACTTTGTACCATAAAGGTAGTGTCTCCAGATCTTTAATGCAAATACCACTGCGCCAAGTTCCAAATCATGTGTGGTATAGTTCTTCTCGTGCACTTTCAGTTGACGCGATGCGTAAGCAATAACCTTTTGGCGTTGCATCAACACACAACCCAATCCTTGACGTGAGGCGTCACAGTATACCACAAAATCATCTGTACCTTCCGGTAGTGCTAAGATTGGCGCATTGCAGAGCTTATCCTTCAATATCTGGAACGCTTCTTCCTGTTTGATTCCCCAATCAAACTTCTTATCTTTCTGCGTGAGGAGCGTCAATGGTTGAGCGATTTTTGAAAAATCCTCAATGAATCTTCGATAGTAGCCAGCCAAACCCAAGAATTGTCGAATCTCGGTTGGCGTCTTTGGCGTTTCCCAATTCTTGATCGCTTCGATCTTGGTTGGATCCACATGGATTCCATCTCCGTTCACCACGTGTCCAAGAAATTGGACTTCACGTAGCCAAAACTCCCACTTAGAGAATTTGGCGTACAGCTGTTCTTTCTTCAGCAGCTCCAAAATAGCTCTTAGATGCTGTTCGTGCTCAGCCTTTGTTCTTGAATAGATCAAGATGTCGTCGATAAACACAATCACGAACTTGTCCAAGTACGGCTTGCAAACTCTGTTCATCAAGTCCATAAAGACTGCAGGTGCGTTTGTCAAACCAAACGGCATAACAAGGAACTCGTAGTGTCCATAACGAGTTCTGAAGGCTGTCTTCGGGATACTCTCCTCTTGTATCCTTAACTGATGGTATCCAGATCGAAGGTCGATCTTTGAATAAAAGCTTGAACCTTGCAGTTGGTCGAATAGATCATCGATTCTTGGCAGAGGATATCTATTCTTGATCGTCAGCTTGTTCAATTCTCTGTAGTCGATGCACATACGAAAACTACCGTCCTTCTTCTTGACAAACAGGACCGGAGCTCCCCAAGGCGAGAAGCTTGGTCGGATAAATCCCTTGTCTAACAACTCTTGAAGTTGTGTCGACAGTTCCTGCATCTCAGACGGAGCAAGTCTATAAGGTGCCTTAGCCACAGGCGCGGCGCCTGGAACTAAGTCAATGCGGAACTCTACTTGTCTTTGAGGTGGCAGTCCAGGTAAGTCTTCTGGGAAGACTTCTGGATATTCCCTCGCGACAGGGATGTCTTCTATCTTTGGTTCTGCAGCTTTCTTATCCACAATGTGTGCCAGGAAGGCAGCACATCCTTTCTACAAACTCTTTCGTGCTTTCAGGCAGCTGATAATTCTTAACGGCGTATCACGCTTCTCCTCGTGAACCACAATTGTTTCGCCATCTTCGGTGGGGATACGAACAACCTTTTCGTGACAAACTATCTCAGCCTTGTTACCTGATAACCAATCCATTCCTACTACTACGTCAAAGCTCCCCAACTGGACTGGTAGTAAATCCAAAGCAAACTCACGCTCTCCTAATTCGATCACACAACCTCTGATGACTTTGTTGGCTTCTACTAACTTCCCATTAGCCAATTCGATCGAGTAGGGAATATCTAACTTATTAGCGGCTAACCCAAGCATATTCTTAAATTCTAACGACACGAAGCTATAATCGGCACCAGTATCAAATAAAACGGATGCATAGCGTTGATTTACAGGGAACGTACCAGTAACGACATTGGGGTCCTGGCGCGCTTCCCTTGCTTCGATTTGGAACACTCTTCCACGGGCTTGGTTCAACTCTGGGCAGTTCTTCTTAAAATGCCCGATATCACCGCAGTTAAAGCATCCAAGTCTTTGCCTGTTTCCACCAGCTTGATCATTCCTCTGATTACGATTCACGGCGCCCACTTGGTTAGCATTGTTGCCTCGATTCTCGTTACCTCCATAGTTTCCTTGTGGGCGATTTCCATTCCCACCCCGGTTGTAATTTCTGTTTCCGAATCCTCCCTGGCCTCCCTGACCAGCAATGGCCCAACAAGTGTCCTTCAAGTGGCCACGTTTCCCACATGCTTCGCATACTTTTGGCCCGCAATGACCAGAATGGTGGCGTTGGCAGTCGTTGCACTTGGGTTGGGTGCCCATGTATCCCTTTCCTTTCTTCCCTCTACCAGCCGTAACCTGAGCTGGCGTGTCTAATCCTCCTTTCCTAACCGCCATGCTGGCGCCCTGCTTGAAGTTTGAGAACTTCCGTTTGTTACCTCCTGATGACTCGACGTGAGTCTCTGCCTTCTTCGTCTTGATCTCATCAAACTTGTTCAGGCGAATAGCCTCCTCAGTGAGAGCTACGCTCAAATCGATCGCCTCAGTAATGGTCGCAGGCTTGGATGAGGTTACCATGCTTATGATTTGAGGAGCTAATCCCCAAATGAAACGTTCAATCCGCTTGAACTCCGGAGTGACCATGTAGGGTACCACATGCGATAAGTCATGGAACCTTTGAACGTATTCTGCGATCTTTGGACCGTCCATTTTCAAATGCCAGAACTCGGTTTCCAATCTTTGGATTTCCGCGCGAGAGCAGTACTTTTTGCGCATAAGTTCCTTCAGCTCGGTCCAGGTTAGCGCGTAGGCAGCAGCTTCACCAAGTGTCTGTACTTGCAGATTCCACCAAGAGAGGGCACCATCCAAGAATAGCCCTGAGATATAGGTGACTTGCTGATCCAGCGCGCATTTGCTCATGCGAAGAACAGATTCAGTTTTCTCGGCCCAACGAACAAAGGGGACTGCACCTCCAGTGCCATCAAAGTTGACCGGTTTGCAGTCTAGAAACTGCTTGTAGGTGCATCCTGCACATACGTTATAACATACGATTGGCATTAGCATCATTGCTA
Source organism: Helianthus tuberosus (assembly GCA_030545235.1). Classification (NCBI taxonomy): domain Eukaryota; kingdom Viridiplantae; phylum Streptophyta; class Magnoliopsida; order Asterales; family Asteraceae; genus Helianthus; species Helianthus tuberosus. The sequence goes on from CM060409.1 coordinate 103,960,142, forward strand.
AAGATATCCAATTAGGTCATGGTATGTCTAAATGACTTAGTATTACCATGAGGTGGATTATTGTTGTTGCCAGAGTTGCTTCCACTAGTCCCTCCTTGAGAGGCGGCGTATTGTGCAATGGCAGCAGCGATAATTTGCTGGAGTTCTGCCTCATTGGTAGGCATGTGTGTCTCACGTCTCGGCGGCATCTTCTAAAAGATGTGTTCACGTCGGTCAAGCCATAGTTATAATACATAAGTCAGGTCATAATATAGCGTATGTATATAACGATAGCAATAGTACATAACATCTCATGTTATAATCATATCAATCACACAACATCTCATGTCACAAACATCAATCACACAACATCCCATGTCCTAAAATACAAATAACCAAATCAAGCATCAAGTATGATGAGAATACTGCGATTGCCATATATCGAGACCACATAGTAAGCGTACAAGTACATCACAGTGTCATACATCAAATACATGTCAACAAAAGTCAGAATCATAATGTAGTCTCCAAAAATGCTGTGCAGTCAAAAGCATTCGCCGTCTTCTCACCAGTGTCTACCTATACGGTACTGAAGAGCTCTACACGGATGGCGGTGGAGGAGGGGGAAAGTGAGTGTAAAACAAACGACGCAACTGGAGCCAGTCCTCCTCCATGGCTCTCTGGGTACGCAACCAAGAAGCAACCTGCTGCTCAAGTGTCAAAAGGCGTGCAGCATAGTCAGATAACAAAGGTCGAGGGTGCTGCGAAGAAACAGGGTGGGTCTGACCCTGACACTGACACGGCGGTGGCTGAGCTCTCTCGAGCTCCTGGATGCGCTGTGTGAGTGCCTCCTGCTGGACAACAATCGATATCAAAACGTCCTCAATAGTATACCCCATGTGGAAAGAATGGTAGGGGTCAGTAGGTGGCATAGCAGAGTGTGGTGCCCAAAGGAACGGCTCACTGGTGGGATCAAAAGGTGCCACATGAAATGGAGAAACAGTGGGAAAAGTAGCAGATGGTGGTATAGCAGGGATAGATACTGGTACATGCCTAAAAGGGTGAGCCGAAGAACCTTCTCCAGCTCGTGCTGGAGGTGTAAACTGAGGAAATGAAAAGGAAGTATCAATGTGACGTGTATCAGGGATCTGAGGGGGAAAAGGTGGGACCTCGTCATCAGCCGGAATCCACCCACACTGGGCGTGCTCGTCTCGGGGGTCGATCCGTGCCTCAAAAAGTGCACGATCAAACTGGGCTGGCATAGGATCATGGTGAGGTGCAACAAGAGGGTCAACTGGTGCATCAGCAATAAGTGGGGGATCAATATGATCAGCAGCAATGACATGATCGCCCTCCAACAACGGAGCATCTATAGGGTGATTATCAATAGGTGGGTCAGCAACGACAGGCTCAATGATAGGTGCGTCGGCATGAACTGGGTCATGCTCAAGTACTGGGTCAGGAGCAGGGTCTAGTGGCTGCTCGGGCTCATCAAAGGCCATCTCAAAATCAAACTCAGGGTCGATGGGATCAACTGGGTCGACTGGATCCTCCATAGGCTGATCCATGGGTATAAACTCTATATCCTCATCTGGGTCGAATCCTAGGGGAAAGACAGGATCGGAATCCTCCACATCCTCGTGGTCGAAAGTAAAACTAGGAATAGGGGCAACAGAGGATGCCTGGTCGGGATCTGATCCGTGAGAAAAGTGCTGCGCACTCTGCGTATGTGAAGGTGCGGAGGCCACAGACTCGAAAGAGTCTGGGACCGGAGAGTGAGCAGGTGACTCCTCGGCGGGAGCATCTGCGATCATCAAAAGATCACCAGCAGCAAGAAGGGCCTCGCCCTGAACCTCATCCTCCAAAGGCTCGTCATCAAAAAGATCGACGTCGTCATCATCGTCGGCGTCGGGAAGCAAATCATAGGCAGGATAAACAGCTAAGGGTATGGGAGCAGGGATCTCCACTAACGGTAGGTCCCCGGCCAAAGGGCCATCAGCGAGCTCATCAGCACCATCAGGTAAGGCAAAGGGCTGGAAATCATCCTCGTCCGTGCTCGTAACGTCGGATGTGTGAACCTCACGCTCAGAAGACTCTAGGTCGTCCGATACTATAGGTCTAGGTCCTGTGGTGTCTAAATCACCAGTGCTAGAGGTGTCCATAATGTCTGTAACATAAACACAAACATGCACAAACAGTCAATCATACAATCAAATAATCACATAAGTCACCAAGTAAGCATTCAAATCATTCTCCTAGTCCCACTAGCCAATTTCTCCCAGTCTCTAAGACTGCTCTATCATCTACCTCGACCTCTCAGATCGAGCCTCGGTCTCCAATACCGAGCCTCAGCTTCCAAGACTGAGCCTACTCTTCCTAGTCCAACTAGCCAACTACCTCGATCTCTCAGACCGAGCCTCGGTCTTCAATACCGAGCCTCAGCCTCCAAGACTGAGCCTACTCTTCCTAGTCCAACTAGCCAACTACCTCGATCTCTCAGACCGAGCCTCGGCCTCTCAGACCGAGCCTCAACCCTTCTAGACTGAGCCTATAAATAATAAAATGTGCTCAACATTTGTTTGTAAAAAGTTTTGGATCTGGACTTAAGTGGTATGCAGAAAAATGTTTTCGTGAGAGCCATAGTGATCATAGTCTAGACTCGAGAAAGAATCCTAGTTCGCTATGATCAGAGCTCTGATACCAAGCTGTCACACCCTGGCTTTGCGGAAGCGTGGTTATTTTGGTGTGACTTCTTAATACCATAGCTTAACCATAACAAAGCTATATGAAATAAAATCATGCAAGATCATCCATTTAATTAAGTTTTAAAAACCAAATACAATAACATTGTCTTAACGAAAACACATCCTAACGACATTGTTCAACAAACATAACATAACATAAGCATAGTTTAAGGACTGTGACTTGTCCAGGAAAGAGCCACATTCCCTAAACCCAGATGATCTCGTAACTAGTGCAGCGGGAAAACGTGACATACCGCGCCAGATCCTTTAATTCCCTGAAATACATGTAAGTTGAAAAATCAACAATAATGTTGAGCGAGTTCATGTGTAAGTGAGTAAGTAAACCTTTGTGAGTATAAAAATAGTCTTGGTATGTAGCAAATAAGGAAAAAGAGATCACCAATGGTTTGCAAGGCCATTGATATGTGTGAAGTGCAAGTAGGAAGACTCAAACCTAGCAAATTTAGTGTTGGGTACAAAGTCACTCCAAGGTCCGTTCTGTTGGGCCTCTCTGAGGTCCGTTCTGTTGGGCCTAGAGTTGGGCTCGCTACACCCAGATAGATCTACCGCTTACGTCCCGCGGTCCTACAATGAGGATTAATGGCCTCCAGTTTCTGCCTACCCACTCACATGATCTAAGTAGTAAACCTCCTTACGCTAACCATACCATGTATAAAGTACTTGTAATCAAAGTAACATGTATTTCACCCCCGCAGTTAAAAAAACTGAAAACAGTTAGAGAAAAGGGGGACATGAACTCACAGTGGTGCGTCTCTACCAAGTATGCCTCCAAATCGATCAGCTGTATGACGACCTACACGTGCTAACTCTATTAGACGGACGGCCGTGCCTTAGCTTTATGGTTTTAGTTTTTGGGAAATAGTTAGGCAACTATTTCGTGTTTACGTTCTGTATACTTGGTAGTTATTTTCCTTCCCAAGGATGGGGGATTTAATACATGTGTGTTCGTAACATTCAGATTTCACTATTAAGTCTCACTTAATATATTTTATTTCCTAACTCCAAAATATAAATATTCTTCCCAAAAATATTATATTTTAATACATGTGATTTCCCAAAATAATACTTAGTAATATTATTTTTACTCTAAAAATAATATTTACGTAGTTCACAAAATAATCATAAACACTTATACAAGTGATGTTGTGAAAAATATATACTAAATATATTTATGTATCACGTTTTATTTTGTGAAAATCCCACCTCCGATGTTTTGTAAATATAGTCGTGGCGAAACTTATATTTTGAAAACAAGTCAAAATGTATTTCTAACACTTATAGTGAAAATATTTCTAAGTGTTAGGTTTTTGGAAAAATTTCGCCAGAGTTTCCTCTGTAACTGGAGGTGGCCACGCTTTCAAGCGCATCATTTTCTTTTATAAATCAAACCAACAATCTTCTCAATCAACCAAAACAATGTTCAAATCACAAACTAGTCAAAATATGTCTATAAATCGCATAAAATTTCATGAACTTGTGATTTATCCAAACTGTAAAGTAAATCTCATTACTTTTAGTGGATCTATATATAAAACAATCCGATTTTGTGAAAACCTCGTTTTATGGAAGTTCCGTCTTTACAACTTCTCGTCAACTTTTACAAAAATAGTTATTTTGTCGAAACTTTGTGTTACACAAGTGTTTACACACTTGTGTGTTCTAAAAACCATTCTTGTTAGTGTAAGATCCATTTTTAGAAAGGATGATTTCTTTAACGCTTGGTCCTTTGAAAATACCACTTGCAGATACGTAGATCTGCTAGTTTTAAACACTATTCCACAAGTAAAACATTTTTACACAAGTTCATGATTCTTGTGTGGTAGAGTTTCATCTTCTAATCCTTGTTATACTTAAACAAGCTTTATGTCATAATCCAAGACCATGACTAAACCGGGTTAAATGATGATCCGAGCTACCACAACATAGATCGGGTCTAAATAATCACAAATTTCAATTACTACAACATTTACACAACATATGAGCTATTATCCAACACTTATAGCATTTTTAGTAGACTTTAAAGTATCACCTTGTAAGATTTCGAGTTTTAACCGTTACAAATCGTATTAACCACTTTAAAATAGTTCAAGAAGGTAATTTAAGTAACATACCACTAGCTCGAGGCTAGGGAAGAATCTAGACGAAGAACGCGTGGATAAAAGCAAGATAAAGAGGTCCTTCAAACTCCGAGTGCACCAAGCCTCCTAATACGTGATCCTTGAAGCTTGTATGATCTTGTAATGTGAAGATGGAAGCCGAAAAATATGATGGATGGGCAAGGGGATCTCGGCCGAAGCCTTAGAGGGCAAGAGAGAGAGTTTTTTGTGTGGTGAGTTGTGAATGTTATGATCATATGGTTCTAATCTTGGTCTTATAGACAATTAGGATAGCATTAACCAATGGTTCTTGTGCTACTTAGATATTAGGCAAGAGGATTATAATAATCAAGTGTAGTACAAGGTGTGTCCCCCTCATGGGGACGGTTTGGTTAATGGGGGGGGGGGGTCTTGGTCCGATTCCAACTAGTTAGTTAGGTATTAGTTAGGTTAAACCAAGTTAGTTAAGTGTTTAACCCAGTTATTAGTGTGTCACGCGTTACAGTGGGTGTTAGGGTGCTCAGGGACCCTAACTGGCTCAGAAAAAGATAAATAATGAAAATAACAATATTTTCATGTTTCGGGTATAGTCCGGTTGTTCGGTTGGATAGTAATCCGTTAAAGTGCTTAACAAAGCTTAAAGTGTCGTTATTACTCTTTTTAGTGACACAACTCATTTCTGACACTTTGGAAAGTGTCTAGTAATATTTTTCTCAAGTTTTGGCACTTTATTAGTTAGCTAAAAGATGAATTGTTATGTAAAGTGCTGAATTTTGTACTTAGAGTACGTTTTAGGCACATCCAGTCATTGTGACTTATTCCTAGAGACGCAGTTCTACAACCCTTATATCCCTACACTCACCACTAGTGTAGCAAAATATTTCTGGCTCATACAGGCCTTAGAGGCAGTGTCTGCCTGATGCTGGCTTTATCAGCATGTTCAATAGGTTATCCGTTTATTGTGCTACTATGCTTTTTGTGCATCATGTTTGTCACTAAGGTCCAGCATGTAAATAATGTAGTGACAGCAAGTAAAGTATGATGCAAGTAAGTACATGTATCAGTATTCAAGTAGCAGTTTATTCACAAGTTCAAGCAAGCACAGTAATTAAGCAGTAATTAATTATTAATTAAGTCGTACGGATACCTGGTTTGGTGAGGGTTGTCACATGTGTGACCTGATCTTGTGCGACCGAGAGGGACTTGTGCATTTGGTTTTAATTTCCGATTTTCATGTATATCAGTTACAATCTTTCAATGGTTTCCAAATTGTCATTTATCAATTAACACAATCACAGATTCTATCCAATCCCTTAATCGATTAAACAAAGGTTTTTAATCATTCCATTCATATGAACCCTAATGAATACATAATCAATACATGAACAATAACTTATCAAATCCTATTGTTTGGTCTGATTTCATGAATATACAACCGATTACATGCATCTGAATCAAGATTATCATCACATAAACATCAACTCTAATTCAGTTTAAGCACCCTACACAAGTGATTCGATCTACATGAGCAACCCCTGGTGATTTGTAATCATAAGCAATCATATAACATTCTCCAAATCATTAAACAACAATCCGAAAACAGGACATGATGATCAATTAACATCTATTCGGTTCTTAAATTAACATTATAACATCTGATCCACATAAGCATAATCACATAAACATCATTGTTCATTATATATACAACACTTAATCATTATATCAATCATGTAATCATAACATCATGAACACTAACCGATTAGAGAGTATAACAAGGATGATCCGAACAAGGGAATGATCCGAACACTAAAGGCTTCGAGAGAAAAGATGTTGTTGTCGTCGAGTTCTAGAGAGAAGGAAGAGAGCACTAGGGTTTTGTGTGTGTAGGTGTTTAGCAAACAAATGAGGAGTATACCCCCCTTCCTATGAGGTTATGCGCAAATACAAGAATGGGTCGAACCCAAAGTGTGGCCCGAATGGGCTTTGTGTAATCGGATTATAGTTGTGTGTTTCGAATCACATACGATCACATATCACAATAACATAACATTCATTAAGTCAATCAAGTTCATATAATCACATCACGTTCACATACGTTACATCAAAGTACAAAGATAGGTTCCGAAATACGAGTTGTCACATTATCCCCAAGTTGAAAGAAATTTCGTCCCGAAATTTTATACGTACTCACTGAGGAAGCTAGTTAAGTTGCATGGTTTTTTTGGTTTTCCTGGGGTGTCACATCCTCCCCCCGTTGATCTGGAATTTCGTCCCGAAATTCCGTAGCTTCGGCCTCAGTAGTGGTTGTACTGTTTGTGAATAATTGGGGATACTTTTGTTTCATTTGATCTTCGCGTTCCCAGGTGAACTCTGGGCTGCGACGTGAGTTCCAACGAACTCGAACGAGAGGAATTCTAGTACTCTTGAGGACCTTAACATCCCGGTCCGTGATTTCAACTGGTTCCTCGACGAATCGTAACTGCTCGTCGATAGTGAGCTCCTTCAAAGGAACTATGTGGGTCTCATCTGATAGACACCTCTTCAGATTCGACACGTGGAAAACGTTGTGAACTGCACTGAGTTCTGCTGGTAAGTTCAGTTTGTAGGCCACCTTGCCTATTTTCTCTATGACTTCGAAAGGTCCGACGTATCGTCGGTTAAGTTTGCTTCGTTTACCAAAACAAACCACACCCTTCCAGGGTGAAACTTTGAGTAGCACTCGCTCCCCAACCTGGAGCTCGAGTGGTTTCCTGTCCTTGTCGGCGTAACTTTTCTGACGGTCACGAGCTGCCGCCATTCGTTGTCGTATTTGAGCGATTCGTTCCGTTGTGTCTACCACAAGTTCTGGCCCAGTGATCTGACTATCCCCCACCTCTGCCCAACAAAGAGGTGATCAACATTTACGCCCGTACAATGCCTCAAACGGAGCAGCTTTAATGCTGGTGTGGTAGCTGTTATTGTACGAAAATTCCACAAGTGGCAGATGCTTTTCCCAGCCGTTTCCAAAATCAATTACACATGCCCTAAGCATGTCTTCGAGGGTCTGGATGGTGCGTTCAGACTGCCCATCCGTTTGCGGGTGATAAGCTGTGCTCATATCTAAACGTGAGCCAAAAGATTTGTGCATTGCTTGCCACAGTTCTGAAGTGAAACGTGCATCACGATCAGAGATGATAGAAGTGGGCACTCCGTGCCTCGAGACTACTTCCTTAAGATAAACGTCTGCTAATGTGGAGAACTTATCTGTTTCCTTGATAGCCAAGAAGTGAGCAGACTTTGTGAGTCGATCCACGATCACCCAAATAGTATCGTTACCACGTTGAGATCTAGGCAGGCCAGTAACAAAATCCATGGAAATTTGCTCCCATTTCCATTGTGGTATTTCTGGTTGTTGGAGTAGGCCTGAAGGTTTCTGATATTCCGTCTTGACTCTCGCACAAGTCAAGCACTTGCTAACGTACGTTGCTATGTGAGTTTTCATGCTAGGCCACCAATACGTAGTTTTGATATCGTGGTACATCTTATTCGAACCAGGATGTACCGAGTAGCAAGACTTGTGTGCCTCATTCATCACAAGCTCTCGTAGGTTGCCATAGAGTGGAACCCAGATGCGTCCTGTTATGTAGTAGGCACCGTCTTCCTTTTGTTCCAATCGTTGCCTTGAGCCGCGTAGGGCTTCAGCCCTGATGTTTTCTGGTTTCAATGCTTCTACCTGAGCATCTCGAATCTGAGAAGGAAGACTAGACTGTATAGTGAGTTGTAAAGCTCGTACGCGCTTAGGCGCAATGTCCTTTCGACTGAGGGCGTCAGCCACAACATTGGCTTTGCCTGGGTGGTACCTGATCGAGCATTCGTAGTCATTCAGTAGCTCGACCCATCGTCGTTGTCGCATATTCAGTTCCTTCTGTTTGAAGATATGCTCGAGGCTCCTGTGATCAGTGTAGATGGCGCACTTGGTACCGTACAGGTAGTGTCTCCATATCTTAAGTGCAAAAACAACAGCTCCAAGCTCTAGATCGTGTGTAGTGTAGTTCCTTTCATGAACTTTGAGTTGGCGTGAGGCGTAGGCTATAACTTTATCCCGCTGCATCAATACATAACCAAGACCCTGAATAGATGCGTCGCAGTAAACCACAAAGTAGTTTGTGCCCTCTGGCAATGAAAGGATAGGTGCACTGCAGTGTCTATCCTTTAAGTGCTGAAATGCTAATTCCTGTGCATTTCCCCATCGATAAACAACGCCTTTCTGCGTTAGTGAGGTGAGAGGTTGTGCAATCTTGGAGAAATCCTTAATGAATCTTCTGTAGTAACCTGCCAAGCCCAAGAATTGGCGAATTTCCGTTGGCGTACGAGGCGCAGGCCAATTCTTAATTGATTCTACCTTGGATGGATCCACATGAATCCCATCCTTGTTCACCACATGGCCTCAGAAATGGACTTCACGAAGCCAGAAGTCGCATTTCGAAAACTTGGCGTACAGCTGTTCTGTTCAAAGGAGTTCCAAAATGAGTCGTAGATGCTGCTCGTGTTCCTCCTGACTCTTCGAATAGATCAGGATGTCGTCGATGAAGACTATGACGAACTTGTCCAGGTAAGGCTTGTAAACTCTATTCATCAAATCCATGAAGACCGCAGGTGCGTTTGTCAGCCCAAAAGGCATGACCAAAAACTCATAGTGTCCATATCGAGTTCTAAAGGCTGTTTTGGAGACGTCCTCTTCTCGGACTCTCAGCTGATGATATCCTGATCTTAAATCAATCTTTGAATAATAGCTCGACCCTTGCAGCTGATCGAATAGGTCGTCGATGCGTGGAAGGGGATGGCGGTTCTTCACAGTCACCTTGTTGAGTTCACAGTAGTCGATGCACATTCTGAAAGTACCGTCTTTCTTCTTTACGAATAGCACTGGAGCTCCCCAGGGCGAAGAGCTAGGACGAATAAAACCCTTATCCAAGAGTTCTTGTACTTGTGTAGAAAGTTCTTCCAACTCTGATGGAGCTAAGCGATACGGTGCATGAGCTATGGGCGCTGCTCCAGGAGCTAGCTCGATTTGGAATTCGACTTGGCGATGAGGCGGGAGACCAGGTAATTCCTCAGGGAATACCTCAGGATAGTCGCGTACAATCGAAAAATCTTCTATCTTCTTATCTTTCTTCGAGGTGTCAGTAACGAGAGCCAGAATAGCAGTGTGGCCCTTACGCAAACACTTCTGGGCCTTAAAGAAAGAGATGATGCTCACAACAGCACCACTCTTGTCACCACGAATCAATAGAGGTTCATCACCTGGGCGAGGAATACGGACAATCTTCTCGTTGCAAAGAATCTCTGCTTGGTGTTGGGATAACCAGTCCATCCCTATGACAACGTCGAAACTACCCAGAGTGATAGGAAGGAGGTCGATTAAGAAAGTATGATCAGCAAGAACAAGGTTACAACCTTTGACTACGTGCGTGACCTCTAAATTCTTACCATTAGCTAACTCTACAGTGTGCTTAGGGTTCAAAGGTGTTGGGGTACGTTTAAGCATTTGGATAACTTTTAAAGACACGTAGATAGTATCGGCACCCGAATCAAACAAGACAGTAACATAAAAGTCGTCGAGAAGGAACTTACCCGTCACCACGTTGGGATCATTCCTCGCTTCACCTTGACCAATAACGAATACACGACCCCTTGCACCATTGCCGTTGTTACCCCCATTGTTTCCATTCCCCGGATTGTTATTATTGTTATTGTTCTGGTTCTGAATCAGCTGGGGACAATTTCTCTTGATGTGGCCTTCAGCTCCACACTGATAGGATCCCTTGTTGTCTCGTTATTGCTGCTGCTGGTCTTGTGGAGCTGGTGGTTGTTGTCGCTGGTTCTGATTCGTAGGTCGTAAGCTCCTACAATCCTTAGCTTCATGACCCATCTTGAGACACCTCTGGCAACGACCCTTGTTGCACTGACCACTGTGGTGTCTGTTGCATCTGTTGCACTTTGGAAGGTTTCCTCGATAACCACCTTGCCCTTGGCTACCAGAAGATTGCTGACCAGGGCTCTTGTAGTCTTCAGTTCTTCTCTGTTGAGACTGAGACTGAACAGAAGTTGAACCTTTGCTTGAAGTTCCATCCCACTTACGTTTGTTTTCACTGAGAGTTTCAGAAGTAGCTGTAGCACTAATACGCTTTGGTAACTTGTTCTGCTCCACCGCCTGATCAGTGAGACGGTGAGCCAATTGAACAACCTGCTGGATGGTGGCGAGGTTTGCTGAAGTCACATGACTTTGGATTTCTGGCACTAAGCCCTTGAGATAAAGTTCGATACGCTTAATTGGAGGGTCCACCATGGTAGGACACAGAATAGCAAGCTCATTTGATCTTTTTGTATAAGCTTCAATCTCTGACCCCGTCATCTTGAGGTTGAAGAACTCGACTTCCAGTTTTGAATTTCATCACGATTGCAGTATTCTTCCTTGATCATCTCCTTAAAATTGTTCCATGGGGTGGCGTTAGCAGCAACCAACCCCAGTATTTTAACCTGAGCGCTAAACCCTCTAGAGTACCGGTAGCATACTTCACCCTGCGATCCTCAGGGCATTCACACATCTCGAACACAGATTCGAGCTTTTCAAACCAGTGGAGGAGACCTACACCTCCTTCAGTGCCACTAAAAGTAGTGGGTCGGCAGTCCATAAAAGTTTTGAAGGTGCACACAGGTGGCTGAGCATGTTGACCTGTTGCGGGTGTAAGAAAGGACAAAGTTTAACACAAAGGTAGGTTCACGAGAGTAGGACCTAAAGATCCTAGAATGAGTTTAAACTACAGGGTATACCTCCTGCTTGTGCGGCTGCAAGTGCCGCAGCAACTTGTTCGTTAATCAGAGCCATCAACTGGGCTTGTGTCATGTTAACGCGTCCAGACATGATCTTCATATCAAGGAAACATGAGTGAGAAGGGTTCATAAAAGTGCGATGACAGAAGAGAGTAAGTACACATGTGTTTTAAATTAACAGTTGCTACGTTTATCTAAGCATACTAAAAGCAAAGTTCTACGTAGTCTAGCAAGTAGGCAATGTAAACATAAATTATACCACCTAGAATGTCGAGCCTTGCACGTGGAGTGAAGCGTCGTTGTGGATCGTAGAGCACTGTACAGGTTATAGTCTGGTTTTAACAAAAACGTTTTCCCTTCTCTATAAAACCTGGCTCTGATACCAATCTGTCACACCCCCAAAATCCACAAGCGGAGTATCACCGCTTGGAGGCGTGACTGACCAGGATCAAGCCACCAATCATATTGAACAAGCATGTAAGTAAACATAATTCAACCAAACAATATGAAAGGTGTTCAAAACCAAAGCATAGTTATGTGTTTAGCGGAAGCATAATTGTAAAACCCATTGATAGTATTAAATACGAAATAAAGTAATGTTCATAGCATGGCACACAAGGCCATATTCCACAACGACCGCTCCTCCCTGTGCAAGCTCCATAAGTACCTAATGACCTGCAAGGCATGTAGCAAGGAATCAACAACAAAGTTGAGCGAGTTCACAGTTGGTTGTTTAGTTAAAGTATTCGTTTTGTAAATCGTATGTCGTTTTGTAAACCATGTATCGTATTAATTCGTATCGCGGCCATTCCAGGCATGTTTGCGATGATTAGTGGGGGCTTCCCATGTGTTACTAGACCACGCGTATCGACTGCTACGAAAATGTAAGAGGTGCCCTAAGTCAATGTCTATCAGTATTGACCCTTTTGCCCATAGTCCATTAGTACACGCCCGTCCGACTGGCACGGTGTGAGGTTTGTTAAACCTAATAGCGCTATTAACTAATGACCCGCTCGCCATAGGCCTCGGCGATTAAGTCGATAAATGAGGGACTTCCTTTGATAGAGTTGATGGTCTTATGATCGTGTACGTAGGTTTTACGTACGTGCCCTTCAATCCGAGGACAGTAGTCAGTATAAGTGTACGTAGGTTTTACGTACGTGCCCTTCAATCCGAGGACAGTAGTCAGTATAAGTGTACGTAGGTTTTACGTACGTGCCCTTCAATCCGAGGACAGTAATAAGTAGTTTAATAGTAATGGTTGTACGAGTAGTTATTCAATCCCATTCCCAACCCACCGGGAATCCCATGCCTTAGCTAGTGTGAACTCACCTTGGTATGCTCGGCAGATACACAGAAAGGTCAAGTCTAGCTGCTAGTGGTCAACCACGTCCTAACATGGTTACCATACAAGTCAGGTTTCGGTTTTTGAGTAGAGCACATAAGTATCACATAAGCTAACAGATATGGAACACATACAGATCATGGTAAACACACTTCATCACGTTTAACAGTTATAACGTATTCAACCTATGCGATTAAAAGATTTGGGCCGAACCGTTTCTGCGGTATATTAACATAACCCATTTAAACCCCCGGCCCAACATGTTGTGCGGTCTGCACAGCCTTGTGCGACCCACATCATGTTGTGCGATCCATCATATACCCGGCCCAAAGATTAGAAGCCCAACTGCTATACATACGGCCCAACACACCAAAGAGATAACAATCTTGTGCGATTCAAAACATCTTGTGCGAATGGACCTCTTGTGCGATCAGATCAGGTCTTGTGTGACCTGATCTTGTGCGACCGAGAGGGACTTGTGCGTTTGGTTTTAATTTCCGATTTTCATGCATATCAGTTACAATCATTCAATGGTTTCCAAATTATCATTTATCAATTAACACAATCACAGATTCTATCCAATCCCTTAATCGATTAAACAAAGGTTTTTAATCATTCCATTCATATGAACCCTAATGAATACATAATCAATACATGAACAATAACTTATCAAATCCTATTGTTTGGTCCGATTTCAAGAATATACAGCCGATTACATGCATCTGAATCAAGATTATCATCACATAAACATCAACTCTAATTCAGTTTAAGCACCCTACACAAGTGATTCGATCTACATGAGCAACCCCTACTGATTTGTAATCATAAGCAATCATATAACATTCTCCAAATCATTAAACAACAATCCGAAAACAGGACATGATGATCAATTAACATCTATTCGGTTCTTAAATTAACATTATAACATCCGATCCACATAAGCATAATCACATAAACATCATTGTTCATCATATATACAACACTTAATCATTATATCAATCATGTAATCATACCATCATGAACACTAACCGATTAGAGAGTATAACAAGGATGATCCGAACAAGGGAATGATCCGAACACTAAAGGCTTCGAGAGAAAAGATGTTGTTGCCGTCGAGTTCTAGAGAGAAGGAAGAGAGCACTAGGGTTTTGTGTGTGTAGGTGTTTAGCAAACAAATGAGGAGTATACCCCCCCCCCCTTCCTATGAGGTTATGCGCAAATACAAGAATGGGCCGAACCCAAAGTGTGGCCCGAATGGGCTTTGTGTAATCGGATTATAGTTGTGTGGTTCGAATCACATACGATCACATATCACAATAACATAACATTCATTAAGTCAATCAAGTTCATATAATCACATCACCTTCACATACGTTACATCAAAGTACAAAGACAGGTTCCGAAATATGAGTTGTCACACAGATAGTTGCTTTTCCCCAATTTCTTCCCAACAGACTGGGGTTCGGCACTTTCGTCCATAAAGTGCTTCGAATGGTGCAGCATTTATACTTGTGTGATAACTATTATTATAAGAAAATTCTATTAAAGGTAAGTGATCGTCCCAATTACCTCCAAAATCAATTACACAAGCTCTAAGCATGTCTTCCATTGTTTGAATCGTCCTTTCGCTTTTTCCGTCCATTTGAGGATGATAAGTTGTGCTCAGATTTAACTTGGTTCCAGTTGCCTTTTGGAAACTTAACAAAAAATGAGAGGTAAAACGGCTATCCCTATCAGAAACAATTGATAAAGGAATTCCATGTAATGAAACTATTTCATTTACATATAATTTAGCTAACTGTTCCATACTGAAAGTTTCCTTCATTAGTAGGAAATGAGCTGACTTGGTTAGCCTATCTACAATCACCCAGATTGTATCATTACCTTTTCTTGTTTTGGGTAATTTGGTAACAAAATCCATTGTTATCAATTCCCATTTCCACACTGGCATTTCTAACTGTTGTAACAAACCTGAGGGTTTCTGGTGTTCAGCTTTGACTTGTGAACAAGTTAAACATTTAGAAACATAGGCTGCTATGTCCTTTTTCATTCCTATCCACCAGAAATTCTTTCTTAAATCCTGATACATTTTATCACTTCCTGGATGCATCATATACTTGGATTTATGGGCTTCTTCTAATATACGATGACGTAGGTTTCCTAATTTAGGTAACCACATTCTCTTTTCATGGAATCTCCAAATTCCATCTGTTCCTTATTTTAATTCCTTAATCATACCTTTTAGTTTTTCAGTATCATCCTTGATTACTGATTCTTGTGCTTTTCTAATTTGATCATTTAAATACACTTATAGATTTAATTTAAGAGAACGTACCCTTTTTGGCTTTTCATGATACTTTCGGCTTAAAGCATCTGCCACTACATTTGCTTTTCCTTCATAATACTGGATATCACAATCATAATCGCTAAGCATCTCCATCCAGCGTCTTTGTCTCATATTCAACTCCTTTTGCCCGAAAACATATCTTAAACTTTTATGATCTGTAAATATGGTAAACTTACTACCATAAAGGTAATGTCTCCAAATCTTAAGGGCAAAAATTATAGCTCCTAACTCTAGATCATGGGTTGAGTAATTCTCTTCATGATTCTTAAGTTGTCTAGACGCATATGCTATAACCTTTTGGCGTTGCATTAAGACACATCCATAACCTAATTTGGAAGCGTCACAATACACTACAAAGTCTTCAGTTCCTTCTGGTAACGCTAGTATGGGTGTATTAGTTAATCTTTGTTTAAGAATTCTAAATGCTTCTTCTTGTTTTAGTCCCCATTCAAACTTAATGGATTTACAGGTTAACTTAGTTAAAGGAATGGCTATTCTAGAGAAATGTCGAATAAACCTCCTATAATAACCGGCCAATCCTAAGAAACTTCTAACCTCGGTTGGTGACTCAGGGGTTTTCCATTTGGTAATCGCCTCGATTTTTGTTAGATCTACATGAATTCCTTCATGATTAACTAAATGTCCAAGAAACTGTACCTATTCTAACCAAAACTCACACTTTGAAAATTTAGCATAAAGCTTTTCCTTTCTTAATAGACTTAGAAGTGCGTGCAAATGCTTTGCATGATCTTCCTTACTTTTAGAATAAATGAGAATATCATCAATAAAAACAATTATGAATTTATCCAAATATGGCTTACATATTCGGTTCATCATGTCCATAAATGTGGCTTGGGCATTGGTTAAACCAAATGGCATGACAGTAAATTCATAATGGCCATACCTTGTTCTGAATGCGGTCTTAGGAATATCCTCTTCCTGTACCTTTAATTGATGATATCCTGACCTTAAATCAATTTTAGAGAAAAATCGAGCTCCTTGCAGTTGATCGAACAGATCATCGATTCTTGGTAACGGGTACCGATTCTTAATTGTGACCTTGTTCAATTCACGGTAATCAATGCACATACATATTGATCCGTCCTTCTTCTTAACAAATAAAATCGGCGCTCCCCATGGCGATGAACTCGGCTGTATGAATCCTTTCTCTAATAATTCATCTAACTGTTTCTTTAGTTCCTGCATTTCGGCGGGTGCCAAACGATAAGGTGCTTTGGCAATTGGTGCTGTTCCTGGTAGCAGATGAATTCTGAATTCAACTTCTCTGTCTGGCGGTAGTCCTGGTAATTCTTCTGGAAATACATCTGAAAACTGAGACACTACTGGAATGTCTTTTAGTTCTTTTCCTTTAGTGTTAGTGATTATAGAAATCAAATACACTATAGACCCTTTTCTTATATAACTTACAGTTTTCATCACAGAGATGAATTTCGTGAATCTAGATGGTTTATTTCCTTTAATTGTGACCGTTTTACCTTTTGGTGAATTTACTTGAATTGACTTTTGATCACATAAGATACTGGCCTTATTGGCTATTAACCAATCCATTCCTAAAACGATATCAAATCCTGCCAGATTCATTGGATAAAGATTTGCCATAAACTTTTGATTTAAAATTTCTATTCTTGCTCCCTGTAAGATTTTAGAAATCCTAACAGTTTCTCCATTAGCTGTCTCTACTAGACATTCTTGTGGTAGTTTAGTTAATGACTGATTTAGAAGTTTGCAAAATGATGTATTAATAAAACTTTGGTTTGCACCAGAGTCAAATAATACTTTAGCAAAAACATCATTAACTAAAAACGTACCGGCTATGACATCCGGAATCATTTTGGCTTCATCTGCAGTCAGAACAAATGCTCTAGCATTTTTAGTGTTCTTGTTATTCGTATCTGGAGCTAATTTTGGACAATTTGGCTTGATATGACATTTTTCTCCACAGTTGAAGCATAGTCCATTACTGGATTTTCTCCTGCAATCTTCTTCCTTGTGTCCTGGCATCTTGCAGAAATTACAAAGAGTAAAGCATTTTCCTGAATGCTTTTTCTTGCAGACCTTGCAGAATGGTGCAGAGGTAGAACCTATATTCCTATGGTTGGAATTCCCAGAACGGAATTCTTGGGTAAGCCTTTGGGCTAGGTTTCTCCTCTGGTCTTCTTCCCTAGTACGGATTAATTCATCTGTCAAGGTATTTGCTAGTTCTGCAGCTTCTTCTATAGTTTGGGGTCTAGCTGCCTTGACTACATGCCTAATCTCTCCGATTAATCCCCATATATAACGGGAGATTAACACTGGTTCAGGTGATGCAAGGGTTGGTACTATTCTAGCATATTCAAAGAATGTGGTAGTATAACCCTTACTATCTACCCCGGTCATTCTTAAGTTTAAAAACTTATTTACTATCTGTTCCTTTTCATTGGGAGGGCAGAATTTCCTTTCTACTATATTCTTAAATTCCTCCCATTCCATGTTGTATATCCTATCACTTCCTTTTGATTGGAGGATAGTGTTCCACCATTCTAAGGCTGAGTTTTTAAATAGATTAGAAGCAAACATTATCTTATCTTCTTCAGCACACTTGCTTATTTTTAAAACATCCTCAGTCTTTTCTATCCAGCGTAGAGCTGCAATGGGTCCTTCATTGCCCGAGAATTCTATCGGTTTGCAGGACCAGAAGTCTTTCTAAGAACAACCATAAGGCATGGTTCTTCTTCTTTTGGGAATGGGCACTTGAAGTACGGGTCCATTGTTTACGCTGTTTTCTGGTTCAATTGGTCGCTTACTACTATGTTTACTTTTATTATTCGCTTCTTGAACCGTTTGAATAATAAGTGGCATTGCATCTATGATTCCTTGTGCCACTATGTGTTGGATAGCACTATTATCCACTTGGTTTCCATTGTTATTGATGCTTGGATTCTCATTAACCAAGTTAATGTTACTCTGGTTATCATTATTCAGATTTTCTTGATTTCCTTCGTCGGCCATCTGAATTTTAAACAATTACCCCATATTAATATAACAAAATAATATTTAATATAGTCAATCACATGACACGCACTTTGGTTAAAAGCGTCGATCATTGCGACTTACTCTATTCATATAGTATGCATCTATTACACACCAGTACTGAAATAAAAATTACAATACCAACTGAAATAAAATTACACTAATAGTAGTAGGCAGCCGTACACACATATTTTATTTTATTTTTTTATTTTATTATTATGATTACTACTACCGTCTCCTCCATCACATCACGGATATGGATTCATCCAAAAATCCATATTGCGCTCGTCATACTTCCAGACGAGTCGCTCTCCCACCTGTCGCATTCTTTCACTACTTTCAAGAATTTTCTCACCAAATGTCCTAAGTTCTTGTACGTTATCCGCACTCATTGGGGGTGCAGGTTCTAGGACTAGGTTCGGAATCTGGGGTGCGGGTTCCTGGTATGGGGGTGTAGGTGCCTGGAATCGATAAGTATCTTCTAAGATCTCTCTAATATATTCATCGTGGTAATAAGGATCTAAAGGATCCAAACCTGGGTAGGCTCCTATGTTTGGCATGGGCATGTCTTCATGGATCGGGTAACGTTGCACATAGTCCCTATTGTTGTCCCTCCAGGGGTCGTAATTTGGGTCTAGGGGGTTTGGTGCTGGTACCCTAGGTATTTCTTCTGGATTGAAGTCATGTATTTCTACTTGATTTTCAGGGTTTTCTATTTCCATGGGTTGGTCAGGGATTGGTAGTTATGGTTGAGGTGCTATTATTTGTTCCAGGTTAGGGTCAGCTGCAGTGGTTGCTAAGATGTGGATATTGGCTATACCCCTATTAATCATATCCTGGGCATAGGCATCAATTTCTCTTTTAGCTGCTGTAGTACTCTCTGTTCTTGTAACCTTTTCATACGCTTTCTATGTTCGTGTGCCCCTCGACTGAACCATCCCCTCTTTTTCTAAGGAAATGGCTCCTCGGACTGAGCCTTAAACACAAAGATTCCTTCTTCCGTATCAGCAGAGTACCCTGAAAGGGCAGACTAAGAAGAGGAGGTGTCTTCGCTTCTAGGCGAACCAGACAATTGACGATACGCGTCAGATGGTCCTTGGTCGCTCATACTGTAAACTAACAAATAGTCAAATAACACACAATAATAAATACAGTTATGCATGTATTTCCGTAATTTATTTCCTAACACTTTGAATTTTGATGTCAGCAGAACACTTCTGTGGCTGAATCAGTGGCTTAGCTCTGATACCACCTTCTGTCGCAACCCCCGATCCCTAATCCCCGGGAACGGGCGGCCGCGAGCCAGTTTCGGTGGTATAGCGTGTTTGTCTAATTTGGCAGCGGAATTTTTCATCAGGACCGTAGTTAGGAAATATTAAATCAGAGTAAAATACCACCTTTTCATAACATTAAACACATGGAATAAAACCCAAGTTTTCATTACACACACTTTCATAGGAATAAATCCTATTTTATTCAATAAAAACATCTATTTTATTTTAGGTAACTTTATTGCCACTTTTCCAAGCCTTCAGTGCTGTCCAGCTGGCTTCTATTTGGCTTTCACAGTTTGTTACCTGAAACGCATTTTAAAAACATTTGTCAGTGGGAAATACTAGTGAGTGAATCCCAGTTTAATCAAGTTTAAGTAAAACCCATTATACAGTATTGAGGGCGATCTCGCAATTACATTTGTTTCCAAGTTATAATAATTAACATCCATGGTACTGTCAGACCCGACTTGTGGAAATGTTACTCTTTGACCAGGTGGTAGCAAATTTTGTATACAAAACCCCAACATACTCATGATAATTGTATTCTTACAAATACTCAATAACTGCTTTAATATACATTTAATTGTATGAGGTTTTGTAAAAACACTTAACAAAAGGTTTACAAAAAGCGGATCAACTCACATTGTTGTCTTAGATTATCCTTTAGGGTTTCTTGGTGACAATCTATAATTTACACAAATGCACACGCGTTAGTATAATAACCCATTTTAACATTAGTAATACCCTCCCCGAGACGACATTCCAACGACTACGTCGGGCAGAACCACGACAGCCGTTACGGAACCCTAGATCAATCGGGCAGCGTATCTAATACGTATCCAGGGGTTATAATACTTACAACGGAGCAGAACTTCGCTATTTAGGGGGTATTAGACCCGAGTATAATGCCTATTATCAGAGATTCACGTTTAGAAAGAAAGATTTGAACGATTTCTGCTGAAACCCGATGCCTGCTACTTATAGTGCCACATTTCAACTTTTACGCGGCCCGCGTAAATGTAGACAGGGGCCTATGCGGCCCGCGTCAAACCCGGTCAACGGCGTAGCTTGGCTGGGTCAGCTTATAGGGTTGCCGTGTGTTGGGCCACGTGGCGGCCCAGGGTCGTGCCAGGTTTTAAGTTGTCGCGACCCGCGTAGGAGTAGCTAAAGGGCTACGCGGCCCGCCTCAAACCCAAAAACCTGATTTTTAATTATTTTGCTAATATTTAAGGTATTCGGGGCCCGTTTTCATGTATGGGGTATATTTTGGAACATATTGGGATATTTTAAAATATATTAGGGTGTCGGAAATAATTCGAGGGTGTCGGTTTTCTTTGAGGATTGTTATACATATTATATTCTAGTAGGTCTTATCTTTTGATAAGTACCGACGTTATTAGGGTACGGTGTTGTCAAGTTAGAGGTGAAACTCAGACCTTGATGACTAGTCCCACTCTTTGATTTTCATGTCTCGCCAAAGTCGCGAAATTTCAGATCAATTTGGAACGTGAAATGACCAAAAGGACGAATATCGTAGGCCTAACATCGATGACGTATTTGTCTAAGTAAGTCAAGATACGTTGCCTCGATTCGAGAAGGGTTCGAATCGCTTTGGTTAGTCATCATTCCTCTACCCGGAACAATCCTATGTTTTATGAGCCTATCTTTTTGTGTTAACTCGATTTTATGTATGTGGTTTTAGACTTGATTCTTCGTTCATTTGGAGGCTTTTTACACAAATCGCACGTATGTCCGCAATCTAAAACAAAAATTCTAATCTCTCAAGACCAAACTAAATTTACGAAGCTTTATTCATCATGCTAATCTATGTGAGAATCTTGATTAACTATGATACTATTTGATGAATCTATGTGTTATCGTGGTAGTAAGACACTAAACGTAACATGGCACAAAAAGACGAGACAAAAGTGGCATGTCCGAAGCATGGTGGATACGCCGCTGGTACTTCCTATATATAAGTGTTTCCGACATGTTACCAACTTTTGTACCAAGTGCCATGCGAAACTTAGTGTTTTACAGACCGGTGATGAGAATGTTGAACTCTAAACTAGGGGAAAACTACTTGTGTAATCTAAGTGTACTCTAGCGTAATCTATGTTTAATCAATGTATGTGTTGTTTTGAGTAACAAAATACGAAACGTAGCCTAGCGCCGAAGACGAGGCAGACGTGGCATGTCCGAAACATGGTGGATACGCCACTGGTACTTCCTATATATAAGTGTTTCTGGCATGTTGCCGAACCTTCGTACCACGCGCTAAGTGAAGTTCGTAATTTTGTACTCGGATTGAAGTGGCTGAATCTATTTGGTTAATCTAAGTGAAAGTCTCGTGAGAATGATGGAGTAAATGTTATGGTTAGCGAAGCATGACACTGATGACGAGACGGATGTGGCATGATTGAAGCATGGCGGATACGCCGCTGGTACTTCCTATATATAAGTGCTTCCGACATGTTGCCGAACTTTCGTAGCACGTGCCATGCGGGATTTTGTTGTTTTGTGGATTGTGGTGAGACCGTTGAACACTAATCTATGTGAATCTATTGGGTTAATCTACGTGTGATGATGATGATGATGTGTGTGCTGTTATGTTTGGCAATTGCGACATGTAACATGACACCGAGTACGAGGCAGAAGAAATGTGCCCGAAGCGTGGTGGATACACCACTGGTACTTCCTATATATAAGCGTTACTGACACGTTGCCAAACTTCGTACAACATTCTATGCGAAAGTCATGGGTTTGCGATGTTGAATCTATTGGAATCTACGTGAAACTTGTTGAAACTTGAGTCTTAATCTATCATGAGTGCATCTATATACTGCGAGACTTTGTGATTTAAACTTATACGATCCTCTTGATTGGATCTTTAGATGTCTTCTCGTAAGCTATCTGACACTCTCAAGAGATCCAGGGAAAAGTCCCAGAAAAAGATGATGTCCTTCATGGCCAACCAGATCGCTCGCGTCGTGCCAAAGATCGTCTCTGAGATCCAAGGATCAAACACTCCTCCATCCTCTGCTGATTCTAAGACAGAGAAGGTGAAGCCTACTAAATTCAGCTACAAACACTTTATCTCTTGCAACCCTAAGCCTTTCACGGGCAGTGATGGGGTGACTGTTATGCTGGAATGGTTTGACAGCATCGAGGTTACCTTCATTAACAGTGAGTGCCCAGAGCATTTAAAGACTAGGAGTGCAACGGGGATGTTTCAAGGCAGAGCTCTGGAGTGGTGGTCGAATGAGAGAAATATCTGCTCAAACGAAGAAGCTTATACTCTTCCATGGCAAGAGGTACGAGAATTAATGATGCTTGAATTCGCCCTCCCCATGAATAGTTGAAGCTTGAGGAAGAGTTTTGGCATCTCAAACAGATTGGTGATGACAATCTGGCTTATACTACCCGTTTCAGCAGCTCAGCTTAATCGTCCCTCACTTGGTTTCTGTAGGATCGTTTGCACGACCAAACGAGTCATTCAGAAGAGTTCTCGATCAATACGAGAGGCAGAAACGAACGTATTGATGTTGAATCTGCTTGATATACACATTAACTGTCTTGTTTATTGATTTGAAAGCGTTTTACAGGCTAGAGACACTTCGGCAGCACCTCGGCTCCCGGAATTCAAAAGTTACAAATGAAAGACCAAGCACACATATTTATAGGCAAGCCATTTCTTGCGAAATGGATATCTGCCCATTTCGTACGAAATGGACATGTTCCATTTCGTGCGAAATGGCTGCATTCCATATGATTCTCGTTTTTCTCGATCTTCATGCCCTGATCTATCATACTAGTTACAAGACTCGATACAAGACGAAGTCGACAGACATATGCACCAACAGTTTCTACTCCGAAGCGTATGATAACCAAGTACATCAACGGGTTACCTCCTGCCATGCGTGACTCGATTGAAGCAGCTCAGCTAGGAACTATTGAAGAAGTCTACTGTCTTGCAGCAAGTTTAAACAACAACCGGGTTCGTGACAAACAATTTGGAAACTCTGCTCCCTCGAAGTCAGCAAACCAAGTTACCCAGCAACCTAGTGGCAACCAAAACAAGAAGTGAAAGTCTCAGGGTTCAGGCTGTAATGCCATTGTCCCTACTACAAATGCAAACCCTATAGGCAAAGCTATTGTGCTTGCTGCTACTGCTACTGCTGCTAACCCTCCTGCTCCGGAGAACAAAAAGTTGTACACTGGACCTCATCCCAAGTGTGCTACTTGTAATTTTCATCATCCTGTTGCCTCTTCTTGCCATCTGTGTGCCAACAGCAACCACTATGGCCACACAACTCCTTACTGCCGTCAGGCCAACCAAGCCCAGCAAGCGCCAGCTCAGGCAGCTTTAGCAGCACTTCCAGCTCCTCCGCAGAATCCAAGGCCAGTCAACGCTGTTCGTGCATGCTATAAGTGTGGAGACACTACTCACCTCCGTAATCAGTGCCCTCAGCTAAACCAGGAGCAACAGCCAGCCGCTCGTGGACGATCGTTCAACCTCAATGCAAACCAGGCTCGTAACGACAATGACGTCGTTAATGGTACGTTCCTCATCAATAACCTTTACGCTTCTATACTATTTGATACTGGTGCCGATAGAAGCTTTGTGTCCATGGAATTTGAATCTTTGTTAAACTGTACACGCTCAAAACTACCTAAGTCTTTTTCGGTTGAGATTGCCAATGGTAAATCGATTCTAGTTGATTCTATTCTCCGTGGTTGTTCCTTGACTCTTAACGACCACGTCTTTACTATTGATCTAATACCCATGCAATTGGGTAGTTTTGATGTCATCATCGGTATGGATTGGTTGCGTAAGAATCATGCCGAGATTGCTTGTCACGAGAAGTTTGTTCGTCTTCCTCTTCCGTCCGGTGATATTTTGCACGTCTACGGAGATCGGCCTTCGAAAGGACTGAAGTTGATGTAATGCACCCAAGCGAGCAGATGCTTACGTAAACAGAACTTTGCCTTCTTGGCTCACGTGGTGGAACAAAAGGGCAAGGGAAAGAACATAAGTGATGTTCCAGTAGTGTGTGACTTCCCTGATGTCTTTCCCGAAGATCTTCCTGGTCTACCTCCTCCCTGGTCTGTTGACTTTCGTATTGATCTCATACCTGGTGTAACCCCTGTTGCTAAATCTCCTTAACGACTTGCACCTTCCGAAATGCAATAATTATCTAGTCAGCTAGAAGAACTGCTCGATAAGGGATTCATTCACCCAAGTACCTCTCCGTGGGGTGCTCCTGTACTATTCGTCAAAAAGAAAGATGGTTCGTTTCGTATGTGTATCGACTACTGAGAGCTTAATAAACTCACCATTAAGAATCGTTGCCCTCTCCCTCGTATCGATGATCTATTCGACCAACTACAAGGTGTGTCCTGTTTATCTAAAATCGACCTTCGATCTGGTTATCATCAGCTTCACATTCTTGAAGATGATATCCCCAAAACTGCATTTCGCACTCATTATGGACACTACGAGTTCGTGGTTATGCCTTTTGTCTTGACCAACGCACCTGCAGTGTTCATGGACCTTATGAATCGTGTTTGTAAACCTTACTTGGATCGTTTTGTGATAGTCTTTATTAATGATATTCTTATTTACTCGAAAACTAGTGTTGATCGTGAACGTCATTCACGCTTGATGCTAGAACTTTTACGTGGTGAATGCTTATACGCTAAATTTTCTAAGTGTGAGTTTTGGATTGATGAAGTGCAATTTCTCGGGCACATCGTTAGTAAACAAGGTATTCATGTTAACTGTAACATCTGTGCTTGTAATCATTATGAACAGTTCTATTAGCAATAAAACAATGTTATTTGATCCCAATGTTTGTTTTGTTATATTTTACATTTTTCTTGTTTTGACTTTTGTGTAATTTCAAACTCTATATCGCTTTCTGGAGAGTTATACGCAAACTGATGCGAAAACGTAATCAGTTTAATGCGAAAAATACTCCGGAACATCTACATATACTTAACATAACTTAAATAACCTTTACATAACTTAGAAATAAGTTTTGAAGGCTTTGGTATGGCAAAAACAAGATTTATTCGTCTACAGGGACTAAACTTGACAAACTGCGAAAGTATGTCAATTTGAACTGTAACGAACATTCCGGAACATGACCATAAGTTAAACACACCTTAAATATCCTTTACATAGCTTAGGAATAGGCTTTAAGGGGTTCGGTGCTCTAAAATAAACTTTTGGGTCATTCAGGGACTAAAAGTGTCAAAAAGTGCACAAGTTTGCACTTTTGCGCATAACTCACGTTCTGAATACATCTGGACATCCAAAAATTTATGTAAGCACTAAAATATTTTAGTTTAGTGTTTGGCATGAGAAAAATCCATTCGTCACGCAATTTGGATCGTTTTTCACGCTTATGCGCATTCCGTCGTAATTAACCGAACAACGCGATTGTACGGCTAAACGAAACGACATCCGGCATATTTTTGAGCATGTTTCATGTTCCCTATACTTTAACATCCTTGTGAAGCTTAAAAATGGGCTTGACGGGTGTTAGAAGTGCCAAAACACGACGATACGCGCTCAGGAACCAAAACTGCAAAACTGCAAAAAAAAATATAAAAAAAATAAATAAATAAAAAAATGCAGCAAAAAGCCATTTTAAACATAAGTTAGCAGCCCCTAACACTTCCCAAAGGTCAAGTGCCACATGTTAATCTCCTATGGTGGCCAAAATTAGTTACCACAACATTTTGACAAGTGTACGGCCTAGATCGTGCCCCCTTTTCCAAGAAACGATCCTAACGGTTGTGGGTTTACTATAAATACCCAACCCATTTTCACTCATTCCTCACTAGAATCTGATCTAAAAGACTCTAAGTTGAAACCATTGTTTCATACCTGAGTTATTTGGATCTAGATTAGCATTCGGGGACCTTTCGTAAGTATTCTTTCGTTCTTTTATCGCTTTCGAGTCCGAAAGTCAAACTTTGTTTGACTTTCTGCATTGACCAGTTTATGGTCAATGAGAAGTTCGTTTTAACTTCATAACGTGAGCGTGATCACGATGGTTATAGTCCCTAGTGACTATACCTACTGATTACCACGTTATCTAGGCTCAGTGACGAGTCGTAGTTTCGGTCAGAATACGTATTCTTGCGTATTTTGTAACCAAACTACTTATGGGTATCAAAACCGTTTGTTTTGATACCAAACCTGTTTTCTAAACTTAGTTAAGCATGTTTTAACATGCTTAGCTCGTCACTTTTAGTTTAGTGCTTATATAGGTCCGTAAGGTAAGCGATCTAAACAATCGCTTATACTTTCGAACCCGACCCGTTTGGTCGATCATTAGGATCCGACCAAGCACATTAGGTGACCATAGTATATAGGGAATAACCTTCCGAGGTTATACCTTATGGTCGCTTCGTTTAAGTAGTTGTATGATAGGTAGTTTATATGCCTTAGGTAAATTACCAAAATACCCCTTTGATGCCAAAATTCATTTTAAACATATGTAACATAACTTTTGACATCTAAACTGATTTGACAACAATATTAGACATGTTAAGGCATATGTTACTTGTCATAGGACTAGTTAGGCGGTCCGAACGCGTTTCACGCGAACGACGCGTTAAAGTAGCATAAGCTACCTAAAACGGGTCGTAATGGGTCACAAGCACTTAGGATAGGTTTCATTTAGTATGTAGGCTTTGTTAAACCATACTACATGAGTTCCCATACTCATTTGGTTTACGAACCCTCATTCTATCCGATCTTCCGATTTAGGTCTGGTTTATTAATGTAGTTACCTATATTAGGTGCCGTTTGATATTCCGAGATCTCTAGCATTGCTTGGTGGTTATCTTAGGACTTCTGAGCAATCTCAAGTGAGTACATAGACCCCTCTTTTACTGTTTTCCAAACATTTTGGGGTGAAACACATGTGCCTACTTGTTACTTTCATGCTTTCCTGTTTTCACATCATATACCTGCTATGTTTGTTAGTACATTATAGTACATGATTTCATTACGTTTCATGCTATGTATGTCCATTGTGTGCATATTTAGTACATTGTTTTACATTACATTTCTGCTATGTATGTTAACTGATAGCATGCTAGCACATTGATTTACATGACTTTTCTGCTTTGTATGTTAACTTAGCATACTTAGTTCATTGTTTTCATATAACATGTTCACTTTTTCTATGACATTTGGTTTACACAAACGAGACTATTATACGTTCATTAACATTAGCTACGCCGCTCGGTAGTAAGTACTGGTACCATAGGACTTGACAAATCCCATTCCTGACATCCCGGGTTTGTTTGGATGTAAGGAATGACTGAATCCGAAAACATTACTTTTGATAACCTTGACTGAAAGGGTTGTCCGACTATCTCAAGGCTTGAATGTATGCGTTAACTTACCACATAAATGTTTGTATCAATGTAACATGCATTACTTTATAAAACATAACTTTTTGATACATTCAAAATACTTTGTTTTGTACATTTCTACATTTGGACTATTTGACAATACTTTACTTACAAGACATAACATTTGTTACACATTACTTGACTGCTTTTGGATTATCAACATTTGACATGGTTTATACAAGGACTTTTGACAATTAGTTTAAACATAGACATTATACATTGTTGGTTGGTTAAGTGACTTAAGTAACGAAATGTGAGTAATATGACACAAGCATGGTGGATACGCCGCTGGTACTTCCTATATATAAGTGTTTGTATTATATTACATATCATAGCGTTATTTAAATCATTGATTTTGGACTTATACATTTTATACAAGTAACATGTTTTCACAAGACTTTGTTTTACAATACGGTTTATTTTATACAACTCATTTTACATGGTTATTCATTTAACCATACATTATTCTTTTACTTATACATATCATCTGAACTTATTGTTTTTCAAGCGATTTACAAAACAAATCAAATTACAAGGTTCATGACTAAACATTTTCTTAAACTTAAGTCATGAATCTTATTTTCACAAACCTATGTATCTCACAGGCATTTTTATGCTGACGTACCTATTTTCACATGTGTTTTCAGGAGCTTTTCTGTAGGATGATGATCGTGACACTAGGGCGGACCTGTGCCTTAGAGATTTAAAATGAAGAAAGACTTAGTTTAATTATGTTCTGAACTCTTTAATTTCTGTTTAAGACAATGAAACTCTTATGTTAATAAATAAAATACAACTTTGAATGCCATGGTTATGAAACAATTAATTCTGTTACAACACTCCCCGACGTTTTCCGCCACGTCTTGTATGCTATACGTGGTCGGGGTGTGACAGAAGAGTTGGTATCAGAGCCAATGGTTATAGGGAATTAGGTTATTAGTAATGCTTTGACCTAGATTATAACCTTTCTAGGACCCTAACACAAGTTGTCTTGTGTTTAGATTTTAAAACATGTACATCACCTATCCTTAGGTGATTATCAAAACTAGAAACCAAATTTTTCGAAACGATTTTTGAAAAACAATCATCTGTTTTTGGATGATTTATTACAAGGTTTTGAACCCTCTTTTGTAAGGTTTTGAACCCTTCCAGTTTGACTAAATTTTTGGCCTTGTGCCTTCAAATTTTCAAAATCTCGTCAACGTTTTGGGTTTTAAATAATGTGAACACGTGCAAACTGGAAGAGTGAATGCCTGTATTCTGGGTTTTCTGTCTAGGCAAGCACTTCGTATACATCTCATCAGACGCGAGACCAGTTGTGCTTACCTGGGAATTCTTGGGATGAGTGTTCACTTATAGGCGAGCATGTCTTCATGATACATTATTTTCGATCCATTTACTTTGATTAGTCACTGTGCGTCGTTTGTTTGCTTGGTAATGCGGACAAATGACCACCATCTTTGCGTTTGTTAATTTTGTTTCATCTCATTCTTTTCATCCAATCCTCTCACTCGTTTCCTTTCATGTTTTTCCTCTTTTAGAATGCCTCCTCGACGCGAACACCAGATAGCAACTGCCGAACTGGCAGAAATCATTTCGGAGCAGATGGCTGCTCAGTTCCCAAATCTCTTTGCTCAATGGCACGCAGCCAACAACAATAACAATGCTCCATGCAAATACAAGGACTTTAGCTCGGCTAAACCACTCAAGTTTAGTGGTTCTGAAGGAGCGACTGGGCTTCTTCAATGGTTTGAGAGCATTGAGAATACTTTCCGCCACGTGCAGTGTCCGGATAATTGCAAGGTCGAGTTTTCTTCGAGCGTATTTCAGAAGAGGGCTCTCACATGGTGGAACGGGGTTATGAGAGACAGGGGTGCAGAAGTTGCTCTAGCACAGACATGGGCTCAACTCAGGGCCCTTATGATGAGGGAATTATGTCCTCGCCATGAACAGCGAGCGTTGGAGAAAGAGTTTGATAATTTGAAACAAGATAGTGGTGAGCACATGGCATATACTGACAGGTTTGAGGAGTTGAGTCTGCTTTGCCCAACTATGGTTACCCCACTCGACAAGGCTATCGAAAGGTACATCGACGGCCTACCTGACTCAGTACAAGACATCCTTACTGGGAGTAACCCTACCACACTCCGTCAAGCGATCGAGTTAGCAGCGACATTGACTGAGTCGCAGGTTCGAAAGGGAAAGCTGCATAAAAAGGGTGACAAGGGTAAGAAGCAGGTGTCTGATAAGGAGGATAGCAAGAAAGGTCAAAACAAGAAGGGAAAGAATTCTGGAGGGTCTAGGAAGCGGAAGGCTTCCCAAAACTATGTCGTTACTGCACAGGCCCAAGCTGCACCAAATCAGCCTGTGCAACCACTAGCCAAGAAGCCTTATCTTGGCACTGCACCTTTGTGCAACAAGTGTAACGGCCATCATCAACCACACCTCCAGTGTCGTCAGTGCACCAACTGCGGAAGATCTGGTCATCTTACTGCCGCCTGCCGCATTCCTGTTAACCAGAACCAGGCAGTTCAGAACCAAGCCCAACAAGTTGCTCAGCCTCTTGCTCAGCAACAAGGTCAAGCTGCACGACCTCATTTTCCTCCTGGTTCATGCTACAATTGTGGGGATCTGACCCACTACAGGAACCAGTGCCCAAGGCTAGCCAACCAGAATCCGAATGCGAACCCGAATCAGGCTCAGGCTCGAGGACGAGCTTTTAACTTGAATGCCCAAGAGGCGCAGGCGGATGATAACGTGGTGAACGGTACGTTCTTTATTAATAATCAGCCTGCATCTGTTCTTTTCGATTCTGGTGCCGACAAGAGTTTTGTGTCATTGTCTTTTGAGCCTATGCTTCGCGTGTCTAGAACGAAACTAGGTAAACCTTTGACAGTAGAAGTTGCTAGTGGTGAACCCATTGTTCTTGATTCTATTCTTCGCAACTGCCAGTTGAATCTTAACGATCATCTTTTTCCAATCGACCTCACGCCTATGCAACTTGGAAGCTTCGACGTCATAGTGGGTATGGATTGGTTATCTAAGCATCGCGCAGAGATAGTTTGTTCTGAGAAGATTGTTCGTGTGCCGCTTTCGACAGGCGAGATCCTACAGGTTCAAGGTGAGAAACCTGCCGGTGCTCTCAAACTCATGTCTTGTTTTAAAGCTCGGAAGTATCTGCGGAAGAACTATGTGGCTTTCTTAGCACATGTTACAGCAGATAAAGGCAAGGGTAAGTCTATTTCAGATATTCCTGTCGTTCGGGATTATTCTGAAGTTTTCCCTGAAAAGTTACATGGTCTACCTCCAGCACGCCAAGTCGAGTTCCGCATTGATCTCGTACCTGGTGCAAATCCCATTGCCAGAACTCCATATCGTCTTGCACCGTCAGAGATGCAAGAGTTGTCTAAGCAGCTTCAGGAGCTCTCTGACAAAGGTTTTATCCGTCCTAGCTTTTCACCCTGGGGTGCTCCCGTTCTTTTTGTCAAGAAGAAGGATGGATCTTTTAGGATGTGTATCGATTATCGTGAGCTTAACAAGCTTACCATCAAGAATCGATATCCCCTACCACGCATAGACGATCTCTTTGATCAGTTACAAGGCGCTTCTTATTTTTCGAAGATTGATCTACGTTCCGGATATCATCAACTTCGGGTGCATGAAGAAGATATTCCCAAGACAGTGTTCCGCACTCGGTATGGACATTATGAATTCACAGTCATGCCATTCGGTTTGACTAATGCTCCTGCTGTTTTCATGGACTTAATGAATAGGGTCTGCAAACCTTATTTGGATCAGTTCGTCATTGTTTTTATTGACGACATCTTGATTTACTCTAAGACACGAGCTGATCACGAGCAACATCTTCGTCTTACTTTGGAACTCCTAAAGAAAGAGCAACTTTTCGCCAAATTCTCAAAGTGTGAATTCTGGCTCAAAGAGGTTCAATTCTTAGGACATATTATCAACGAACAAGGTATTCATGTAGATCCCTCCAAGATCAGTGCGATTAAGGATTGGGATACGCCTACTACTCCTACTGAGGTTCGTTCTTTTCTTGGTCTAGCGGGTTATTATCGCCGCTTCATAGAAAACTTCTCGAAGATTGCAGTTCCTCTAACTGCTCTAACTCAGAAGAAAATGCCCTTTTATTGGGGATACAAACAAGAGGAAGCTTTTCAAAACTTGAAGCAGAAGCTTTGTGACACGCCTGTTCTAACTTTGCCTGAGGGCAATGATGATTTCGTCATTTATTGCGATGCATCTAAACTGGGTCTTGGCTGCGTTCTTATGCAAAGGAACAAAGTCATAGCATATGCATCGAGGCAGTTGAAGATACATGAGAAGAACTACACCACTCATGATCTTGAGTTGGGTGCAGTTGTCTTCGCTCTTAAGATCTGGAGACACTATTTGTACGGTACGAAATGTGTGGTTTTCACGGACCACAAAAGTCTTCAGCATATCTTCAATCAGAAAGAACTCAACATGAGGCAACGACGTTGGGTTGAGCTTTTAAACGACTATGACTGTGAAATTCGCTACCATCCTTGTAAGGCGAATGTCGTAGCTGATGCATTGAGTCGTAAGGAACGTACTAAGCTTCATTGTGTACGTGTTCAATCTGTTATTCAAGCTCGATCTGATATCCAAGCCCGTATTTCTCAGGCTCAACAATCTTGTGTTTCACAAGGTTTAATGGATAAGGAATTTCCCTATCACATAACGCCTGCTTTGGAACTGAAGGACAATGGATCGTATTACTTCATGGACCGTTTGTGGGTCCCAAGCCAGGATGATCTTCATACCTTACTTATGGATGAAGCCCATAAGTCGCGTTATTCTATTCATCCGGGCTCAGATAAAATGTATAAGGATCTTCGTATTCATTATTGGTGGCCTGGTATGAAGAAAGACATTGCCTTATACGTATCAAAATGCCTTACTTGTCTTAAGGTTAAGGCTGAACATCAGCGTCCTTCTGGTTTATTGGAGCAACCAGAGATCCCAGTTTGGAAATGGGAAAACATTACTATGGATCTTGTTACTAAACTTCCGCGCACAAAGAAAGGTCATGATGCCATCTGGGTAGTTGTTGATCGTCTTACTAAGTCCTCGCATTTCTTGCCAATCCGTGAGGATTTTCCTACTGACAGACTTGCTCAAATCTATGTGGATGAAATTGTGGCTCGACATGGTGTTCCTTTGAACATCATTTCTGACAGAGATGCTCGTTTCACTTCTCATTTTTGGAGAACCATGCAATCTGCTATGGGGACCCAACTTAATCTGAGCACGGCTTATCATCCGAAAACGGATGGTCAATCTGAAAGAACAATCCAGACTCTGGAGGATATGCTAAGAGCTTGTGTGATCGATTTTGGTGGTAGTTGGGATTCACATCTTAAGTTGATTGAATTCTCCTACAACAACAGTTATCACACCAGCATCAAAATGGCTCCTTTCGAGGCTCTCTATGGTCAAAAATGTCGTTCACCAGTCTGCTGGAATGAGATCGGCGAGGCTCAACTTACTGGACCTGCTCTCATTTTAGAGACAACTGACAAGATAAAGAAAGTTCGTGATAACCTTCAGACAGCTAGAAGCCGTCAAAAGAGTTACGCGGATCCAAAACGCAAGGCCTTGGAATTTCAAGTCGGTGATCGAGTATTACTTAAGGTCTCACCTTGGAAAGGTGTGATCAGATTTGGAAAGAAAGGAAAACTTGCACCTAGATACGTTGGACCATTCAAGATCATCGAAAGAATCGGGAAGGTAGCCTACAGACTTGAGTTACCTCCTGGACTTGGAAATGTTCATCCAACTTTTCACATGTCCAATCTCAAGAGGTGTTTAGCTGATGAGAACCTCCACATACCACTTGACGAAATTCGTGTTGGTAAAACACTGAAATTTGTTGAGAAGCCAGTGGAAATCATGGAACGTGAAGTCAAGTGGCTCAAACGTAAGCGCATTCCTTTGGTCAAAGTTCGTTGGGAAGCTAAACATGGACCCGAGTTTACTTGGGAACGCGAAGATCAAATGAAGGCGAAATATCCGCATCTTTTTCCACGAGTTTCCTCTAAATAAATTTCGGGACGAAATTTCCACAAGTAGGGGAGACTGTAACATCTGTGCTTGTAATCATTATGAACAGTTCTATTAGCAATAAAACAATGTTATTTGATCCCAATGTTTGTTTTGTTATATTTTACATTTTTCATGTTTTGACTTTTGTGTAATTTCAAACTCTATATCGCTTTCTGGAGAGTTATACGCAAACTGATGCGAAAACGTAATCAGTTTAATGCGAAAAATACTCCGGAACATCTACATATACTTAACATACCTTAAATAACCTTTACATAACTTAGAAATAAGTTTTGAAGGCTTTGGTATGGCAAAAACAAGATTTATTCGTCTACAGGGACTAAACTTGACAAACTACGAAAGTATGCCAATTTGAACTGTAACGAACATTCCGGAACATGAACATAAGTTAAACACACCTTAAATATCCTTTACATAGCTTAGGAATAGGCTTTATGGGGTTCGGTGCGCTAAAATAAACTTTTGGGTCATTCAGGGACTAAAAGTGTCAAAAAGTGCACAAGTTTGCACTTTTGCGCATAACTCATGTTCTGAATACATCTGGACATCCAAAAATTTATGTAAGCACTGAAATATTTTAGTTTAGTGTTTGGCATGAGAAAAATCCATTCGTCACGCAATTTGGATCGTTTTTCACGCTTATGCGCATTCCGTCGTAATTAACCGAACAACTCGATTGTACGGCTAAACGAAACGACATCCGGCATATTTTTGAGCATGTTTCATGTTCCCTATACTTTAACATCCTTGTGAAGCTTAAAAATGGGCTTGACGGGTGTTAGAAGTGCCAAAACACGACGATACGCGCTCAGGAACCAAAACTACAAAACTGCAAAAAAAATATAAAAAAAAATAAATAAATAAAAAAATGCAGCAAAAAGCCATTTTAAACATAAGTTAGCAGCCCCTAACACTTCCCAAAGGTCAAGTTCCACATGTTAATCTCCTATGGTGGCCAAAATTAGTTACCACAACATTTTGACAAGTGTACGGCCTAGATCGTGCCCCCTTTTCCAAGAAACGATCCTAACGGTTGTGGGTTTACTATAAATACCCAACCCATTTTCACTCATTCCTCACTAGAATCTGATCTAAAAGACTCTAAGTTGAAACCATTGTTTCATACCTGAGTTATTTGGATCTAGATTAGCATTCGGGGACCTTTCGTAAGTATTCTTTCGTTCTTTTATCGCTTTCGAGTCCGAAAGTCAAACTTTGTTTGACTTTCTGCATTGACCAGTTTATGGTCGATGAGAAGTTCGTTTGAACTTCATAACGTGAGCGTGATCACGATGGTTATAGTCCCTAGTGACTATACCTACTGATTACCACGTTATCTAGGCTCAGTGACGAGTCGTAGTTTCGGTCAGAATACGTATTCTTGCGTATTTTGTAACCAAACTACTTATGGGTATCAAAACCGTTTGTTTTGATACCAAACCTGTTTTCTAAACTTATTTAAGCATGTTTTAACATGCT
Source organism: Helianthus tuberosus (assembly GCA_030545235.1). NCBI lineage: Eukaryota > Viridiplantae > Streptophyta > Magnoliopsida > Asterales > Asteraceae > Helianthus > Helianthus tuberosus. The sequence goes on from CM060409.1 coordinate 103,995,817, forward strand.
TAGCTCGTCACTTTTAGTTTAGTGCTTATATAGGGCCGTAAGGTAAGCGATCTAAACAATCGCTTATACTTTCGAACCCGACCCGTTTGGTCGATCATTAGGATCCGACCAAGCACATTAGGTGACCATAGTATATAGGGAATAACCTTCTGAGGTTATACCTTATGGTCGCTTCGTTTAAGTAGTTGTATGATAGGTAGTTTATATGCCTTAAGTAAATTACCAAAATACCCCTTTGATGCCAAAATTCATTTTAAACATATGTAACATAACTTTTGACATCTAAACTGATTTGACAACAATATTAGACATGTTAAGGCATATGTTACTTGTCATAGGACTAGTTAGGCGGTCCGAACGCGTTTCACGCGAACGACGCGTTAAAGTAGCATAAGCTACCTAAAACGGGTCGTAATGGGTCACAAGCACTTAGGATAGGTTTCATTTAGTATGTAGGCTTTGTTAAACCATACTACATGAGTTCCCATACTCATTTGGTTTACGAACCCTCATTCTATCCGATCTTCCGATTTAGGTCCGGTTTATTAATGTAGTTACCTATATTAGGTGCCGTTTGATATTCCGAGATCTCTAGCATTGCTTGGTGGTTATCTTAGGACTTCTGAGCAATCTCAAGTGAGTACATAGACCCCTCTTTTACTGTTTTCCAAACATTTTGGGGTGAAACACATGTGCCTACTTGTTACTTTCATGCTTTCCTGTTTTCACATCATATACCTGCTATGTTTGTTAGTACATTATAGTACATGATTTCATTACGTTTCATGCTATGTATGTCCATTGTGTGCATATTTAGTACATTGTTTTACATTACATTTCTGCTATGTATGTTAACTGATAGCATGCTAGCACATTGATTTACATGACTTTTCTGCTTTGTATGTTAACTTAGCATACTTAGTTCATTGTTTTCATATAACATGTTCACTTTTGCTATGACATTTGGTTTGCACAAACGAGACTATTATACGTTCATTAACATTAGCTACGCCGCTCGGTAGTAAGTACTGGTACCATAGGACTTGACAAATCCCATTCCTGACATCCCGGGTTTGTTTGGATGTAAGGAATGACTGAATCCGAAAACATTACTTTTGATAACCTTGACTGAAAGGGTTGTCCGACTGTCTCAAGGCTTGAATGTATGCGTTAACTTACCACATAAATGTTTGTATCAATGTAACATGCATTACTTTATAAAACATAACTTTTTGATACATTCAAAATACTTTGTTTTGTACATTTCTACATTTGGACTATTTGACAATACTTTACTTACAAGACATAACATTTGTTACACATTACTTGACTACTTTTGGATTATCAACATTTGACATGGTTTATACAAGGACTTTTGACAATTAGTTTAAACATAGACATTATACATTGTTGGTTGGTTAAGTGACTTAAGTAACGAAATGTGAGTAATATGACACAAGCATGGTGGATACGCCGCTGGTACTTCCTATATATAAGTGTTTGTATTATATTACATATCATAGCGTTATTTAAGTCATTGATTTTGGACTTATACATTTTATACAAGTAACATGTTTTCACAAGACTTTGTTTTACAATACGGTTTATTTTATACAACTCATTTTACATGGTTATTCATTTAACCATACATTATTCTTTTACTTATACATATCATCTGAACTTATTGTTTTTCAAGCGATTTACAAAACAAATCAAATTACAAGGTTCATGACTAAACATTTTCTTAAACTTAAGTCATGAATCTTATTTTCACAAACCTATGTATCTCACAGGCATTTTTATGCTGACGTACCTATTTTCACATGTGTTTTCAGGAGCTTTTCCGTAGGATGATGATCGTGACACTAGGGCGGACCTGTGCCTTAGAGATTTAAAATGAAGAAAGACTTAGTTTAATTATGTTCTGAACTCTTTAATTTCTATTTAAGACAATGAAACTCTTATGTTAATAAATAAAATACAACTTTGAATGCCATGGTTATGAAACAATTAATTCTGTTACAACACTCCCCGACGTTTTCCGCCACGTCTTGTATGCTATACGTGGTCGGGGTGTGACATTGACCCTTCTAAAATCGAAGCTGTGAAGAATTGGAGTACACCTAAATCTACATCTGAGATTTGTTCCTTACTAGGATTGGCAGGTTGTTACCGCCGATTCATCTCGGACTTCTTAAAGATTTCCGTTCCTCTAACTTCTTTAACTCAGAAGGAGAAATCTTTTGCTTGGGGTTCTGAGCAAGAGGAATCCTTTCAAACTCTTAAGACCCTTCTTTGTAACGCCCTTGTTCTTGCTCTCCTTGAGGGGAATGATGATTTTGTGGTATATTGGGATGCCTCGAACCGTGGACTAGGCTGCGAGCTTATGCAGTGGGACAAGGTTATTGCTTATGCCTCCCGACAACTCAAAATACATGAGAAAAACTATACTACCCATGACCTTGAACTGGGCGCTGTTGTTTCTGCATTAAAGATCTGGCGACACTACCTGTATGGTACGAAGTGTGTGGTTTTCACTGACCATAAGAGCCTGCAACATATCTTTAATCAGAAAGAACTTAATATGCGTCAGCGACGATGGGTGGAATTACTTAACGACTACGACTGCGAAATTCGCTATCACCCGGGCAAGGCGAATGTCGTAGCCGACGCTCTTAGTCGTAAGACTCATGATAGCAGTATCCGTTGCTTTCATATCTCTAGTGATCTTCATGCTTGTATTCGTAAAGCTCAGTATTCGGCAGCTAATGAAGGTAGTCTAGATGTTGAAATACGAGGCGCTTCTATTGACCTGCTTGTGACGAAACCCGATGGTCTTCAATACTATCTAAATCACATCTGGGTGCCGGATCGCGATAATCTCCGTGTGCTCATTTTGAATGAGGCTCACAAATCCCGATACTCTATTCATCCTGGTGCCGATAAGATGTACCATGACTTGCGTACGATCTATTGGTGGCTTGGTATGAAGAGAGAAATCTCCGCATATGTCTCTAAGTGTCTCACTTGTTCTAAAGTCAAGGCTGAACATCAACGTCCATCAGGCCTTCTTGAACAACCTGAAATCCCTGTTGGGAAATGGGATAGCATCGCTATGGACTTTATAACCAAACTACCCTGAACGCACACTAGTCATGATAGTATTTGGCTCATCGTTGACCGTTTGACCAAATCAGCCCACTTTCTTCCTATTCGGGAGGATTTTAAAGTGGAGAAACTTGCTCGAATCTATACCGACGAGATTATATGCCATCATGGTATACCTCTTGACATAATATCTGACCGCGATGGTCGTTTCAGTTCCCGTCTTTGGCAAACGTTTCAATCCGCTATGGGTTCTCACTTGAATCTTAGTACAGCCTTTCATACTCAAACGGATGGACAGACTGAACGTACTATTCAGACCCTAGAGGATATGCTCCGTTCCTGTGTCATCGACTTTGGTGGTAATTGGGATGTACATTTACCATTGATTGAGTTCTCGTACAACAACAGCTATCATTCCAGTATTCAGATGGCTCCTTTCAAAGCTTTATACAGTCGCAAGTGCCGATCTCCTCTCAGTTAACTTGAGATTGGTGACAATCAATTTACTGGCCCTAAGATCATTCAAGAGACGACAGATAAGATTCTTCAGATCCGTGATAACTTGATCAAGGCTAGGAGCAGACAAAAGAGCTATGCTGATAAAAGGTGTAAACCTCTGGAATTTGATGTTGAAGATCGAGTACTGCTCAAGGTATCTCCCTGGAAGGGAGTGGTTCATTTTGGTAAGAAGGGAAAGCTCGCCCCTCGCTATGTGGGTCCTTTCACGATACTCGAAAGGATTGGTAAGGTGGCGTACCGACTCGACCTGCCACAAGAACTTAATAATGTGCATCCGGTATTCCACGTATCGAATCTTCGGATATGGTTAGCCGATGAGAAACTGTAGGTACCTCTCGAAGATTTGTAAATAAATGAGGCCTTACACATTGTGGAGGAACCGGATGAAATCATGGACCAAGGAACCAAGCGATTGAGTCGCAGCAAAATCCCCATTGTAAAGATTCGATGGGAAGGAAAGCGTGGCGCCGAGTCCACTTGGGAACTCAAAAGCGAAATGAAGGCCAAGTATCCACAACTCTTCAAGCAGTCTTCCTCTTAGATTTCGGGAATGAAATCTCCTAAAGGAGGGGAGACTGTAACGCCCTGCGTCCCTGATCTTTTAGCTATTGTCAATTTTAGTCCCTGTACTATGTGATGCTTGATGCTTTTGACACTTGTGAAACTTTATGCTATGAAACTTGATTCTTGGTGATACTTGACACTTAATTCTAGACTCTTGACTCTTGATACCGATGCTTATTTAACACTATGAAACTAGATACTTGATACTTGACTCTTAATACTAGATTCTTGATACTTAAATCTCGATTCTTGATACTTAATACTATGATTCTTGACACTTAATTCTAGATACTTGATTCTTAACTCTAGACACTTGATTCTTAATACTATGAGACCTGATTCTTGATGCTTGATTCTAGATACTTGATACTTGGGAGCTAGATCCTTGATTCTTGATACTTCACATTTGGTGCTTGACTCTTGAGACTCATGAAACTTGAGACTTGGTTGAACGAGAGATTGGAGACTTGTCACTGGTGTAAACTTGGAAACTTTTGTGTTAATGATATAATCTAGTTAGGTGATACTATTACACAATAATACACAACGCAACGCTTAATCTAACTCGCGAAACGAACGAAAGATAGAGAATGGCAAGGGATTGGACTGTCCGAATGATAATCCGATCGGATGGCCATTCGTTCGAACAGCCATCCGATCCATTTGCCACACCGCCTTATCTCCTCTCTGACACTATAAATAGGACCCGTCAGATCATTCTTCACTAATGTGACAGCCTCCTTCGATCCAGATGCACACACTCCCCTTCTCAGGCACTTTTCTTCTATTCTAGGCCGATTCTTGTAAGTTCTCAACCTAAATCTTGTACAACTTCAATCTATGCACTATTCTCTACATGATTCTTCCTCGAAATCACACCTTTCACAGTGAAATCTCTAAGATTCGAGCTCTTGAGGATGACGGCATCATGGCGGTTGTACAAACATCTGTGTGATGTCATTCCAGTCAAGGTCTAGCTCAGGTCTAAGGAATTTCATGTGTTTTTGCACCGAATCTTTACTAAATCAAGGTTTTTCAGTCGATTTTATATTTATCTTCAAACTTTCTTAAGACTTTTTACTTAAAACGGTGTAATCCGGACCCAGACGGGCTGTAGACTTGATGATTAGTTTGGAGTCGGCTTGGAAGTGTATTATCGCCGGAGAAGATGGTTGGATTACGGATTCAGACATGACACCGTCAAGAACAGATACCTGATCGTACGAGGTGATTCCCATCCGATCAGTTAAGCTGAGCCTTCCTGTGTTTACAGTTGTCTCAATATGTACCACGTCGCCACCGTTAAACCAGAAACTTAAAAATTTACAAGGTTGCAAAAAGGAATGACACCATTGCGATCGAATAGCAATCCGATAGGACTGCCGTCCGATCGAACGGCCATCCGATCAAGGGTCACGTGCCTTACAACCTCCAACGCTTAAACTATTTTGGGTCAGAACTTAAACTTTGAAACCTACATTCAAACAGTCATTCGACCGAACGGCCATCCGATCGGATGACTATCCGATCGAACGACTTGGATTTATACTACAACGAAAACTTCAAAAGCTGAACCTTTGGAAAACACCCTTCGATCGAATGGCCATCCGTCGGATGACCATCCGATCGGATGGTGGTCCGTTGAATCTAGTAAGTCATCCGACCGAATGGCCATCCGATCAAGTGACTGATCCGAAAGTTTGCACGATTCTCGTTATTATGTCCGACACTTATCTGTTAAGCTATAATCAGGCTAGTTCAGAGCTCCCTTTGATCCAATCAGTAGGTGTCGATACTTAGCACCCACTGTGAGTATACTCGATCCCTTTTTCATTTTAAACTTTTGGGATGCAACATGTATTCTATGACACTTGAAACTTAAACTATGTGAATCTAAACTCTATCCTTTGTGAATGTGAAACTTGATACTTTTGGATTCTTGATTCTTGACTCTTTATGCTATGTGAACGTTTAATCCCTGTGTGTAGTTCCACCTTAACAATAGTAGCGTTATAGGAAGATGCACCTCCCCATTATTCTCGGGGGTATTGTTAGGAGGATTATATTCTCTTTCCTTGATTCTTGGGGAAGTGGTTAAAGCATCGGGACACTTGGGCTATCACTTGGACTGCGAACACTAGCATGGCTGAAACTATTTTTATCATTTACATGATGGATATGAGTCTTTTTAACCTATTATGCTATATACTCAAACTTGTATACTCGCCAGTACATTATTGTATTGACTTTATTTTAATACATGTTGCAGGCTGATAGGATGCTGGATTCATGGAAATCAAGCTAGGATTGATGCTTAGAAACTCGCTTAGTCTAATCTAGAAACTTGAACAATGTTTTGTTGTTATATTCGATACTTCTGTTTGCGTTTGATGTTTTAGACTATGTTATCATGAAACTTAATTAATCTATATTGAAACTACTAGTGTTATGGAAACTCGTGAGCAATCTGAATGCTTAGTGCCGCACCCTGATGTTTCCGCCATCGGTTGGGGTGTGACAGTAACGTTAAGTATTCGGTAATTTTAGCTGTTATGGATTCTCTTGGATAATCTGTTTTGCTCAGTGTCATGCCCCGATGTTTGTGCCAACGGTTGGGGTGTGACAGATTGGTATCAGAGCCATAACTATATGGAATTAGGCAAGACTCGACCTAGTCCGGGTCGATGTCTTAGAATTGACCTAGTCTATAGTCTAAGTACCAACAGACCGCCTTGTGCAAACCCGGTAGGGGTTTTGCGCGAGCTTACTCCTTAGACTCTTGATTGCACTCGCTAAATTCACAACTTTGTGCAGACACTCAGCCTTTCCTAAGGCTGACGACACACGATTTTCAAAAACATTCGGGTGATTTGGTCGAGATTAGGTGCGAAAACCGCAAACTCTGGATCAGATCGCTCGCTCAACATGCATTTTATTTCATAAAACACGAGAATTTGCGCTAAGTCAGGTGTGAAAACCATACCTCGACGCGATTCTCCCTACCTATCTCGTGATATTATCACACAAACAGGAATAAAGTTGTTAAGTTAGGGGTGAAACCCGCATCTTAATGACTTATTCCGCTCTACATCTTGGTTTTACAAAACTCTCACCAAAGTCTCAATGGGTTCCAACGACTGGGGTCACGTAATGGCCGAAAGGATTCGTGTCATTTGCCCAAATTGAGGCGAAAGCACAGTCTATTAAGCCAACGCGTGTACTCGAAGTCCCTGAGAACAGTCGAATCACTTTGGGTAGTCAAAGTCTAGTACACCCAAGACATTCCATTTTTCAAAACTACAATCGCTGATTTTACGCTTTATCGCTTTTATGTGTTTCGATTATGAGATCGCAACTGCTGACTCTGTAAAATGTCGATTTTATGTGTTTTATGTGGTTTTTATGTGTTTATGTATGTTTCGGTTTTGGTGATTTACTCGCTTTTCGCTCATCGCTTTTATTAAACGCGTACAACACGCACAACTATTTATATCTCAAAACGCTAACAAATCACGGATTTTCACATGTTATATTACTCGCCATCGCTACTCGCTACTCATTTTTGTAACTCTCGATCGCCTTTCACAGCCGTGAAAGATAGGTGAATACGTGCAAAATATGTAGGTAAATACGTGCAAAATATAGTGAATACGTGCTTACGTGGACTACGTGCTTCTGTGCTTATGTGTTTATGTGCTTATGTGCCTCTATGTTTACGTGCTTACGTGCCTGTGTGATTTATGTGCCTAAGTAACTGATGTGTTCTTGAGCTTTATAAGTACGTTGGTTAAATGCTATGTGGTGAGATTGAGTGTATCGTCTAAAATCCAATGACGATGTCTGCTGCAGACAATGTCGTCATTCGGATCTCATACTTCCCGCTCTGCTCGCTGCAATCACGCTGACAAACGCATCGCCTCGCTAGTCGCCAAGCAAATGGCTAAGGTCATTTCCGCAAATCGTCAGCGAAATTAATGAGATCGCTAGCAAGTCCTCTGAGGAATCTAGGACCGACTCTCCGAAAGCTACCTTCAGCTTCAAGCTGTTTAAATCTTGTGGACCCAAAGACTTCACTGGGGAAGATGGGCCGAGCGCTATGTTTCAATGGTTCGACTCGATTGAAGTCACTCTACGACAAAGCGGATGTCCAGACAACCTCCGCACTGTTAACGGAACTGGTGTCTTCCAGTCTAGGGCAATGTAATGGTGGACAGCGGAGCCAAACAGGCGTGGGAATGACGCAGCCTATGGATTTACTTGGGAGGAATTGAAAGAAATCATGATGAAAGAATTCTGCCCTCCGCATGAACTCCAAAAGCTGGAAGACGAGTTCTGGCACATCAAGCAAGAAGGTGGCGACAATGCTGGTCTTACTGCTCATTTTAAACAGCTTAGCATCATCTGCCCTGGCCAACTCACAACTCCCGACATCACAATCAAGCAATATATTCGTGCTTTACCTGATTGTGTTGCCGATTTTGTCCAAGCAGCCAAGACTACTACCATTGAGGAGACCTTCCTGCTCACTGCCAAGATTAACGATAAGCGAGTTCGGGCTTGTTACTTCAAGAACACCGCCAAGAGTCTTCACCAGGTCACCGCTACTTCTGCTGCTCCCACCGCTGAAACCGCCTCACCTCAAGCCTCAAAGTCTTCACGCCGCAAACGCAAGAACAACAACAACAACAACAATTATGCAGCTGCTACCGCTCCTCTCAATGATGTTCCTGTCCAACAGCAGAATCAGAACCGCCAGGTTACTACACCCGCGACCAATGCACCTCCTGCAAAGCATGCGTACACTGGTCCTCACCCATTGTGCCCTACTTGTACTTATCATCATCCTGTTCGGATCGCATGTCGGTTTTGTGTTCACTGCAACCTTTACGGCCATTTTACCGCAAACTGCCGTAGTGGCCCTTGTCAAGCTCAAGTTCAAGCTCCTCCTGCTCTACCAGCTCCACCTCCCGCTCCTCAGGGACAACAAGCAGCTCCTGCCTCAGCTGCTCACGCAAGAGCCTGCTATGCGTGTGGGGATCCTAACCATTTCGCGAATGTCTGCTAGAATAGAGTGGTGAAGCAAGAGCCACAGCAGCAACCAGCACAACAACAACATCAACAGTAGCAGCCTCAGCAGCAGCAGCAGCCAGCTCAGCAAGTAGCCCGTGGACGAGTTTTCAACATCAACGCTCGCCAGGCCCAAGCAGACAACAACGTAGTTAATGGTACGTTTCTCGTGAATGGTTTATATGCTTCGTGTTTATTTGATACTGGCGCCGATAACTGTTTTGTATCGTTCGAAATCGAAAGGCTCCTAAACCGTAAACGCGTTAACCTCCCATCGACGTTTGACGTAGAAATTGCCACTGGAAGAACTGTCACTGTTAGTTCCATTCTACGTGATTGTACCCTTGAGCTCAACAATCACGTTTTCCAGATCAATCTTATCCCGATGAAGCTCGGTAGCTTTGACGTCATATTAGGCATGGATTTTCTTCGTGAAAATCATGCTGAAATTGTTTGTTTCGTTAAAATGATTCATTTCTCCCTTGCAAATGGTGACCAACTCTGTGTTTATGGAGAAGTTCCTTCGAAGAAACTGAAACTCATGTCATGTGTCCAAGCAAGCAAGTGTCTCCTCAAGGAATACAAAGCTTTCTTGGCACACATCATAGTAGCGGAGAAGAAAAAGAAAGAGAAGACAATGGAAAAGGTGCATGTGGTTCGTGATTTTCCTGCTGTCTTTCTGGATGATTTTCGAATTGACCTTATTCCTGTAGCTAATCCTGTCGCTAAGGCGCCTTATCGTCTCGCTCCACCCGAAATGCGCGAACTTTCGAGTCAACTCCAGGAATTGCTTGATAAAGGCTTCATTCGACCTAGCACCTCTCCTTGGGGCGCACCTATCCTTTTCTTCAAAAAGAAGGACGGATCATTCCGGATGTGCATCAATTATAGGGAACTCAATATGCTGACTATCAAGAATTGTTATCCCTTACCTCGAATCGATGATTTGTTTGATCAATTATAGGGTGCTACATGTTTTTCCAAGATCGATCTACGCTCTGGCTATCATCAATTACGAATCCAAGAGTAAGATATATCCAAAATCGCTTTTCAAACCCGATACTGTCACTATGAATTTGTTGTTATGCCCTTGGGTCTAACCAACGGCCCCGCAGTCTTTATGGATCTAATGAATCACGTATGTAAACCCTTTCTCGACCGCTTCATCATCGTATTTATCGATGATATCCTGATCTATTCTAAGTCAAAACCCGAACACGCGCAACATCTACGTTTGGTTCTTGAACTATTCCAAGGAAATCGGCTCTATGCCAAGTTCTCCAAGTGCGAATTTTGGCTTAAGGAGGTTCAATTTCTCGGTCACATTGTCAACAGTCAAGGTATTCACGTCGACCCCGCGAAGATCGAAGCAGTTAAGAGTTGGATTACACCAAAGAACCCGTCCAAAGTTTGTTCTTTCCTTGGATTGGCATGTTATTATCACCGATTCATTGCTGATTTCTTGAAAATCGATGTCCCTCTCACCTCTCTTACGCACAAGGACAAACCTTTTGTTTGGGGAACCGAACAAGAGGAAGCCTTTCGAACTCTCAAGCTTATGCTCTGCAATGCCCACGTGCTCGCACTACCTGACGGAAACGACGACTTTGTAGTCTATTGCGATGCCTCTAACCTCGGTCTCGGTTGTGTTCTTATTCAACCGGACAAGGTTATCGCGTACGCCTCTCGACAGCTCAAGATCCACGAGAAGAACTATACAACCCACGATCTCGAGCTTGGTGCAGTTGTTTTTGCGTTAAAGATTTGGAGACACTACCTTTATGGTACTAGGTGTACGGTCTTCACCGACCATAAGAGCCTACAACACATCTTGAACCAGAAAGAACTGAATATGCGCCAACGCCGATGGGTTGAACTCCTCAACGATTACGACTGTGAGATTCGCTACCATCCTGGCAAAGCAAATGTCGTTGTCGATGCTCTAAGCCGACGTGCATTACCTTTAGTCGAATTCTCGTACAACAACAGTTATCACTCCAGCATTCAAATGGCACCATTTGAGGCATTATATGGAAGAAGATGTCGATCGCCTATTGTATGGCACGAGATCGGAGATGCGCAAATTACCGGTCCTGAGTTATTTCAAGAAACGACTGACAAGATCCTCCAAATTTGAGACAATCTCCTGAAAGCTCGGAATCGTCAAAAGAATTACACCGATAAACGCCGCAAGCCCCTTGAATTTGACGTTGGCGATCACGTACTCCTAAAGGTTGCACCTTGGAAGGGGGTGATCCGATTCGGCAAGAAAGGAAAGCTAGCGCCTCGATATGTTAGACCCTTTAAGATTCTGGAAAGAATTGGCAAAGTGGCTTACAGACTCGAATTACCAGAGGAACTCAGCAACGTACATCTGACTTTCCACGTTTCGAACCTCAAAAAGTGTTTAGTCGACTAGAACTTACATGTTCCCCTTGAGGATTTACAAGTGGACGAAACATTACACTTTGTGGAAAAGCCAGTCGAGATCATGGACCGACCAGTCGAGACCAAGAAACTCCGACGCTCACGCATTCCCATAGTGAAGGTTCGCTGGGAAGGCAAACGCGGTGCCGAGTTCACCTGGGAACTCGAAAGTGATATGAAGGCTAAGTATCCACAGCTGTTCGATACGCCTGCACCTTAATTTCGGGATGAAATTCCATAAAGTAGGGGAGGCTGTAACAACCAGACTTTTTAAGTCAAAATACAAGTCAAAGTCAAAGGAAGAAAAGATTGCTAATGAGATCTGTCATTTCTGACTTAATTATTGCTTGTACTCTTGACTCGATAATCGATACTTTGCTTGACGCTATGTGTTTTACAATTTATTAATATGTTAAGTAACAATGCGATAAACGCAATTAAACGCTAATCTAATAAACGTTATCACATCGCTATCGCATCGCAATTCGAATTACAGGTTATGCATATTGTTTTACGTGTGTGTGCTATTATGTGTTACTTGTGCATGTTTATATTTGTTTCGGGATGTTATTCAAAAACGCAATCGCAACTCGATCGCAACGCAATCTCATCGCAAACTCGAAATCTAAGGTTTACTTTTATGATTATTAGTAGTTATGTTATTTGGGTGACTAACGTTTAATACAATCGTATCGCTTTCTCGAAATCTAAGGGGTTGTTAAGGGCTTTTCTCCACGTGTCACAGTGGTGATATGTGTCACGCATTCTACAACTCGCAGTCACGTCTGTGCATATTTCATTGTTGATAACTTACTTGCTTCACATTTCTACGTGTTACATGCTGGTTATGCGTAAATCACTTTCGCTACTAGTATACTATTAAACTTGTATGCTCTCACCTTTACATTATGTGTATTGACTTTTATTTTAACGTATGTGACAGGTGTTTAGGATGCTTTTGCTTGCTAGCTGCTATGGAATCAAGCTTAGGTGGTCTAGAAACCCACGAATAATTTTATGAGTTGTCGGAACAATATTTGTCTTTGAGAACAATATGTCTGTAATAACTATGTTACTTAATATGTTATGGTATGGGACGTAACGTTAAATATTCGGTAATTTTAGCTGTTATGGATTCTCTTGGACAATCTGTTTCACACAGTGTCGCGCCCCGATGTTTCCGCCATCGGTTGGGGTGTGACAGCGGTGGTCACGACGATGGCATTGCGGTGATTAAAAACATAACTGCGCGGCCGAATGATGGTGGTCTTTGGCTATCAGCTGGCGAAACGGATGGTTGCGGTATAGAACAAAAGGTCGTAAACTGATTCAAGTTTAGGGATTGAAGCATTTATAAAGATGGAAGATATATGTAAATCCCAAAAGTCACGGCCGGTTATTCGAACGAAATTATTCTTGATTTGAATGATTGAATATATATAAAAAAAAACAAATAAAAAAGTTATGTTTTTTTAACAACATCGACTATATACAAATATAGCGGCCAGTCAGAGGCTGAAAAGGCCAAAAAGAGGGATTACATGAAGGATGAAATATCAAACGCAGTCCACTCAGACCAAAAAAAAAAGATATGTAAATGTTGAAAGTGAAATTAATTATTTTATATTTATTCGTATGATTAGGAAATCAAAAGAATCAAATACATCCACTACATATCACAATCTAATTAGACTTTCTTTTTTTCTTAATTATTTAGTTTATGAAGAAAAAATAACTGATATACACTAATCTTAAATAATCTCTACTAAATAAAACATACGGTTAGAAACGATACTCGATTTTGTCGAAATTAAAATGTGTTAAATTCGTTTAGAACCGACATAATTAATAAATATATTTTATAAGGTTTTCAAATTTTCAGGTATTACAATTCTACCCCTCTAAAAAAGTTCATCCACGAAATTGCTCGTTACGGATATCTAGCAAAATTTCGATATAACAGATACGGAACTGATTTTTTTTACATCGTAACATCAAATGCGATACTTACTAAGGTTACGAAGTTTCTTACACCAAGGTTAATTAGGGACGGTAACTTAGCATATAAAAAAAATCAGAGTACTAAGGGCTAAAACAAATTCGGATAATGAGAACACATCGTGTCTTCAACTTCTTAGGTAGCTTCGGGTCCTGAATGGTTCTGGTTGGTGGCTGAATCGTGAGTGGTGTAGCACAACAATGGTGTATAGGTTCATGGCGACATGTGATTATAGTAGTGTATGGATGGTGCGCAACATCGAGTTCAAGCGGAACAAAATACAATGATGAATGAGGGCGAAGTGTTTAATAGAGCTCAAGGCCGTTATAGTCTTACCAAATTATTTGGTTTGATCGTTGTAACACCCGTTCTTATAAATTAACGTTTAACGTATCATTTACGAAAAACAATCATGTAATTAAGATTACATATGCATTGGAAATTACGGGTTTATTAAAACTTTTTACAATTTAAAAGTATACAACATATCATGTGTACGTTCGTCGTTTAACATAATAACGATACATAGTGCGGAAGCTTATTTCGTGATCGTGTTCGGTTCTTGCTCGTCGCTTGATCTTCATCCGTGCACTCTTGGCATTCACCTATGATCAAAACCAACTTAAAAGTTAGTTTTGATAGTCAAATATTAAGTTCAAACAAGTACAGGGGTTAAAATGACAAAATTTAAAAATTTTTGGAGTTAGGGGGCTTCGCGTGACGCCAAGGGCCTAGGCGTCACGCCTAGCCCTGTTTTTCACAGCCTGTTGCCTTCAGCTGATGCTGTACATACCCAGCACGACCTGATTTCACGGAAACGGACATAACTTCTTCGTTATTGATCCGTTTTACCCGATTCTTTTTCCTACGCGTCCGTAATTTAATCCTCCATCTTATGGAGTTAAAATCCTACATCCAACATAAGAAATTTTGAGACTTCTAAGCCTTCGACTCGTTACCTTTTTATCGAATTTTAACCCGTTTATGCATTTTATCAAACAAACGTATTTATTTGATTCCTATATCTTATACACTTCTTTAAATTAATGTTACCTACTATATTAGGTTCTAATCATAGGTTTATTACACAATTTAAACCCGTTTTCGCTCGTATGCTTATTTTGACCCGTTAAGGGTATTTAAGCACTTTAAAGCTTGAAATCGCTTTCATTCATTTCTAGCATCCTATTCCTACATTTCTTATCAAGTAATCTTCAACTACAACTCTTTGTGTGTTGGATTTCAATGTGTATATCTATATGTTCCGAGTTTTACCCTTTGGATTGTTATTTTACGGCAAGACTCAAATAGAGCTATTTGACTAACGTATTACATCTTTCAACTTCTACACTTATTCTAAGTATTTATTTAATCATGAAACTCGTTTCCAAACAACCTTTAAGGGTTGTTTGTTCAATTTAACCTACAAGGGCATTTTGGTCAATTTTGGTCCTTCTTTTACGACAAAGGACTTTCAGATACTTGTTTGACCCAAAAATTCGATCTTTTAACTATAACCTTGTTTAGAAGCCATTATGTTTCTAAATCACTACAATTATAACTTGAATTATTCGGTTTATATTTAAGATAACCAAATATCCAATTTGACCTTGTTTAACTCTTAGAAAACCTCAAGTTCTACATGATGAATTGAATCATTATACATACCTGGCTCGGATCAATATATTGACCCGTTTCAATACCTTGACTTAGTAGCCGCTAAGCAATAGCGATGTGCGTATCCATTTGATATTTATTCCTATAAACATGTAACTCGACAAACCATTAGTCGATATTGTCAAAGGGTGATAATTTCACTTTTGACCCGTTTATTTACCTAGTGATCTTCGTCACTTCCACTAAATGCCAATTTCATGTATTATGCTAATTTAAAGTCTACTAACGAAAATACGAAATCAAGCATAATGTAACGGAACCGTAGTTACGTACCTTTTAAGCATCCTTTCCAAACGCGTATTTCCACCGGCTTGTCCATTTAACGATCCGGATTCCTTGCCTAAAGAGTTCAATTCACAATCCGTTTAGAACCCTTTTTATAAGTCTTTACGCACAATTTCTTAACCTATTCAAATCTGCGTTTTACCCAACCTTTACATTTTAATCTTCATTTAGGCGTTTTATCAAACACCTAGCGGGTCAGATTTCTACATGGTCTAAACCAAGTTCATGACTTGAGTTTATCACCATAATTAACTTAAATTAGACTACATGTCCATATTTTAACATCAACAATTTAGAGATTTCCTCATAATTTCAGTTTACACTAGAACAAGAGTGTTAATCCTAGTGTTCATCGAGTTCCCCTAACATATTAGTCACCCATTATGGTGATTTTGATCCTTACAATTAACATGCAAGAATTTATCAAGAAATCATCTAGGGTTTGTCCCTACACCTTATATCACTTCCAATTTCATGTTTACAACACATAATTAAGCTCTATACTCGATTTCAATCACATGCATGAACTTTGAATCGAATCAAAATGACCTAATTTGACATACCTTGTGACCCCTTTGACGAGGTGATCACGATTCTATGTTCAGATTCCAATTTCAACTGGATTTTGGCCTTCAATTTGATAGTTTAGTACATGTTAGGGTTTTGGAAGTGAGGGTGTCGCCCCCTTCTTGTTCTTGATCGACCAGAGCCTCAATTGAGGTGTTTGGTTTTATTTTTTGATTAAAACTAATAATAATAGTTTCAAGTTTAATAACATTGGTCCCTCCCCTTTTGTTTAACATTTAATTTTGGTTATTCTGTCCTTATTTCAAGTTATTTCTAGACTTGTAGTTAACTAGGTTATAATTTTTCCTAGTTAATTAGTTCTTGTTCAAAAATCCGTTTTATTTTAAGTCCCGTTAAATCTCGGGCCTTTTTATATACTTTGCTTTCTCAAAGTATTTCCCATCTTTTTAATAAATATTAGATTTATTTATTTAAATCCTAATATTCACCTGGTTAATTTTACCACTAACGGTATTTTACCCGTTTTTACTATTAACGAGGTTTGATTACCAAACCCGTTTTCGGGGTGTTACAAGTCTACCCCCCTTAAAGAGGTTTCGTCCTCGAAACCTTTTCTTTCATAATTTGTAGAATTTAACTCCATGCATATGCTCTCAATAATCAATTGAGCATTGCTCATATTTTAATCGATTGTTAGTATTACCAGAAAAAATATGGTAATACCTTTTTGGTTACAAAACATCTACGTGCCTCATTCGACATAATGCAACTTGAAATAACGTAATTTCGTTATTTCTACTAGTTTAGTTAACTTAGCGATATCCATATTATCGAACCCTTTGTGAATCCGTTACCTTGACCCGTTTAAAGGTCTTTAGTGAAATCTTTCACTTTTAACTACAATTTCTTTTGTTTTGAAGTTCATTTATTCGGTTCAGTTATACCGAATCCTCCGCTTATAAGCAACCAAATTTTTTTAAATGACCTTAACCGGTCCCACTAACTAGACTTATTAGTCCAGTTACTCTTTACCGCTCGCTTGGTTATATTGTGATTCCACTTCACATTGTATTTCTTGACCGTGATCGTGTCACGTCATGTTTAATTTATATCAACGTTTCTTTATCATACTTCTTCTGTTCGAATGTATTGTCTCGCACCTATCGATGTTAAGACCCATACTCTTTGATATTAACCATTTTCTAATCTCTCTCGTAATATCCACATTTGTTAAAACATTGTTTCTTACTAAAACTAAATTTTAGTTTAACGTTTCCTTTTTCTCCTTGCCTTACATCTTTTACTCATTTCTAGGACTTTTACGTCTGATAATTTATTCCTTTCTGTTGTCTTTTCGGTAATATTTTTGTCTTTTTTGTGAATTATTAGAATTTAAATAATTGTGAATCCTTTTTGTTATTTCTGCCCGTTTAGATGTTTTAGTGAAATCCCTCACTTTTGTCATCCAGACCTTTCACGATCTCTTCGCTTTTAACTCACTCAGTTAAGTTAGCGAAACCCCTCGCTTTTATACTACCTTTACCTTCCGTTATTATTTTACGCGGGGAGTTTAACTATTTTCCTCGCTTCATGTTATTGACCCGTAGGTTCTTTCACTTAGCCTCGTAGGCTTATTTCTTTAGATTTTCACCTTTTTAAGGCAAGGCCTTTATGATCACTTTGCTTCAATTCATGTCCCGTGGGTCATTTTTGCCCCGTAGACCTTTACACTAATTAATATCCCGTAGGTTATGATGATCCCGTAGATCATCTTTTATTCTAGTCTTTATTCAAATGTGTATACGTTTATATACGCATATGGCGTTAAGGCACCCCTTTTTATGTTTATAATTATTCACCTTTACTTTTTGGATTTCATTTGACCTTGACCGTAGTCTAAGGCTACATTGTTTTCTTTCGAATCATCTTTCCGACTTCTCGACTTCTAACGTCAATTTACACGTCGGTTTTCCATACACTTACCGTTACCCGGTTCATACTTATACTCCTTTACAACCCATTACCCGGGTCTTTCTATCTTATTGTTTTTAGCTTTCCGGTTTCACCGGTTTGCGTTTTTCCTATTACATTAAGCGTTATTCCTTAATTGACTCGTTTGACTCATTTTGGGTGAATTTTCATCACTTATGAATGTCAAACTTCATTCTTTATTTGACCCGTCCAACTTTGAAATGGTTGAACGTAATTACCAAAATTTATGTTTGCGAATATTCTTGTCATCTTTTAGTCATGACTCAAAACCCGAGTCTTTTAACTTCCCATCCGAGTTCCCGTTTCTCGGTCCACGCATGCGTTTAAATCCTTACCCATCAACCGGGTGTTTTACCGAAGTCGTTAATATTGCAACCCTTACGGTATGCATTATGACTTCTTTTCTCTTTTATATTCCTACTTTGTTCTCAAATTTGGTGTTTTACTAAATCGGCCCGTTAAGAGTCATATTTGCATTCTCCGGGTTCGAGTGTAAGCACACCCCTCCCAATTGCATATCTTAATTATTTTACATGTTTCTTTGTCCCTTCCCTCGGGATCATTATCCTAATATAATACGCTTCCGTCACTCTGCTGTGCGTTTACATTATGATCAAATATTCTGCTTATATGATTCATTTGGGTACTTTTTAATTTGTCCCTTTAACCCCGTCCTTACTACATCGGATGTAAACGTGTCCGCTATAAGAAGTTCATGGTATCATATGCCACTACTTACTTGGCCAGAGTAAGCGATTAACACATGACACGCATGACCTTTTTATAGTTTTCACATCACGCCCTATGTAAGTAACGCCTCTATTTAGTCTTCTTGGAAATAATATCCTGGATAGGTATTCTATTCAGGTTTTCCAAGTTTCTAACTTACATATGCAACAATTAGTCTCTACATGTTTGTTGCATATTGTTATTTGTGCGATTATATTTAAAAGCACGCACCTGGTAATGCTTGCCCCGACGGGCGTTTCTTACCTTTAACTTTGTTCGCGGTCGTTACGCGATTTAGTCCTTGGTGAGCATGCTCCTCTTGTCATACTTCGGACCGTTCTTCTATCATATCCGTAATTTGTTAAGCTCTCGCTATCCTCATATGCGAGTGTCCTTCAACTAAAACATATACAACAGTTAATAATTTCAACATTAAAGGATGCCCGTATTATAATACAAGGCTTTTCTACTATACGCATCAACGCGTGTAATTTCGTTGACTACATCTATTCTATATCGATTTTATTGGTGTAACGTGTATTACACGATAACCATATGTGTTGTTCTCAACACTTTAATCATATTAAACCATTGATATACATGTACTTACCGGATTTGCGATCAAGCCTCGAACCGAACACCAATCATTATCAAGAGCGTAAGGTTTAAGTCCAAGCATCGCTTTCCCGCCATACTTGAATCTCTTAAACCAAGGCTCTGATACCAACTTGTAACACCCGTTCTTATAAATTAAGGTTTAACGTATCATTTACGAAAAACAATCATGTAATTAAGATTACATATGCATTGGAAATTACGGGTTTATTAAAACTTTTTACAATTTAAAAGTATACAACATATCATGTGTACGTTCGTCGTTTAACATAATAACGATACATAGTGCAGAAGCTTATTTCGTGATCATGTTCGGTTCTTGCTCGTCGCTTGATCTTCATCCGTGCACTCTTGGCATTCACCTATGATCAAAACCAACTTAAAAGTTAGTTTTGATAGTCAAATATTAAGTTCAAACAAGTACAGGGGTTAAAATGACAAAATTTAAAAATTTTCGGAGTTAGGGGGCTTCGCGTGACGCCAAGGGCCTAGGCGTCACGCCTAGCCCTGTTTTTCACAGCCGGTTGCCTTCAGCTGATGCTGTACATACCCAGCACGACCTGATTTCACGGAAACGGCCATAACTTCTTCGTTATTGATCCGTTTTACCCGATTCTTTTTCCTACGAGTCCGTAATTTAATCCTCCATCTTATGGAGTTAAAATCCTACATCCAACATAAGAAATTTTGAGACTTCTAAGCCTTCGACTCGTTACCTTTTTACTGAATTTTAACCGGTTTATGCATTTTATCAAACAAATGTATTTATTTGATTCCTATATCTCATACACTTCTTCAAATTAATGTTACCTACTATATTAGGTTCTAATCATAGGTTTATTACACAATTTAAACCCGTTTTCGCTCGTATGCTTATATTGACCCGTTAAGAGTATTTAAGCACTTTAAAGCTTGAAATCGCTTTCATTCATTTCTAGCATCCTATTCCTACATTTCTTATCAAGTAATCTTCAACTACAACTCTTTGTGTGTTGGATTTCAATGTGTATATCTATATGTTCTGAGTTTTACCCTTTGGATTGTTATTTTACGGCAAGACTCAAATAGAGCTATTTGACTAACGTATTACATCTTTCAACTTCTACACTTATTCTAAGTATTTATTTAATCATGAAACTCGTTTCCAAACAACCTTTAAGGGTTGTTTGTTCAATTTAACCTACAAGGGCATTTTGGTCAATTTTGGTCCTTCTTTTACGACAAAGGACTTTCAGATACTTGTTTGACCCAAAAATTCGATCTTTTAACTATAACCTTGTTTAGAAGCCATTATGTTTCTAAAACACTACAATTATAACTTGAATTATTCGGTTTATATTTAAGATAACCAAATATCCAATTTGACCTTGTTTAACTCTTAGAAAACCTCAAGTTCTACATGATGAATTGAATCATTATATATACCTGGCTCGGATCAATATATTGACCCGTTTCAATACCTTGACTTAGTAGCCGCTAAGCAATAGCGATGTGCGTATCCATTTGATATTTATTCCTATAAACATGTAACTCGGCAAACCATTAGTCGATATTGTCAAAGGGTGATAATTTCACTTTTGACCCGTTTATTTACCTAGTGATCTTCGTCACTTCCACTAAATGCCAATTTCATGTATTATGCTAATTTAAAGTCTACTAACGAAAATACGAAATCAAGCATAATGTAACGGAACCGTAGTTACGTACCTTTTAAGCATCCTTTCCAAACGCGTATTTCCACCGGCTTGTCCATTTGACGATCCGGATTCCTTGCCTAAAGAGTTCAATTCACAATCCGTTTAGAACCCTTTTTATAAGTCTTTACGCACAATTTCTTAACCTATTCAAATCTGCGTTTTACCCAACCTTTACATTTTAATCTTCATTTAGGCGTTTTATCAAACACCTAGCGGGTCAGATTTCTACATGGTCTAAACCAAGTTCATGACTTGAGTTTATCACCATAATTAACTTAAATTAGACTACATGTCCATATTTTAACATCAACAATTTAGAGATTTCCTCATAATTTCAGTTTACACTAGAACAAGAGTGTTAATCCTAGTGTTCATCGAGTTCCCCTAACATATTAGTCACCCATTATGGTGATTTTGATCCTTACAATTAACATGCAAGAATTTATCAAGAAATCATCTAGGGTTTGTCCCTACACCTTATATCACTTCCAATTTCATGTTTACAACACATAATTAAGCTCTATACTCGATTTCAATCACATGCATGAACTTTGAATCGAATCAAAATGACCTAATTTGACATACCTTATGACCCCTTTGACGAGGTGATCACGATTCTATGTTCAGATTCCGATTTCAACTGGATTTTGGCCTTCAATTTGATAGTTTAGTACATGTTAGGGTTTTGGAAGTGAGGGTGTCGCCCCCTTCCTGTTCTTGATCGACCAGAGCCTCAATTGAGGTGTTTGGTTTTATTTTTTGATTAAAACTAATAATAATAGTTTCAAGTTTAACAACATTGGTCCCTCCCCTTTTGTTTAACATTTAATTTTGGTTATTCTAACCTTATTTCAAGTTATTTCTAGACTTGTAGTTAACTAGGTTATAATTTTTCCTAGTTAATTAGTTCTTGTTCAAAAACCCGTTTTATTTTAAGTCCCGTTAAATCTCGGGCCTTTTTATATACTTTGCTTTCTCAAAGTATTTCCCATCTTTTTAATAAATATTAGATTTATTTATTTAAATCCTAATATTCACCGGGTTAATTTTACCACTAACGGTATTTTACCCGTTTTTACTATTAACGAGGTTTGATTACCAAACACGTTTTCGGGGTGTTACGATCGTTGTAGGAGATAAGGAGTCATTGAGATGATAGGTAAAGGAGATTGAAACAATTCAATATTTATATGAGATCAAACTAATTTAAACATATTAAACTTCAGAGTACTAAAACATAAAAAAATTTGTATACCCACTAATCTACATAATAGGAATCCCAAAGCACACTTATGTACCTGTAATTCACAATTACATTCATGACCTTAATTGTCAATCACCTTAGATCAATGCCCTAACGGTCCTCCTATCATGAATCTCAGTGTCTAATCCAAATTGTAAGTAACAGAATAGTGACGATAAAGGAAGAATGGTCGGTTGGTATAATTCTAAGACATAACAATAAGATAACTAACGTCGATGCTCATAGAACATAAAACTGATGTGAAACACCTCTTGAAGTACATATGGTAGCAAGGTTCTTATGGCGCGTAATCAAGTTCGTTCAATGCCGTATTCACTTTGGTCGTGTCATCCACCATGTCCTGAGTCATTTCATGAATTCAATAGTGAAACCGCATTGATGATGGAATAACAATTTTATACAGTCAAGATACATCGGTAACTCTATGATTTTTAAGACAACGCAACTAGCAAAACTACTTACTTTAGATAACATTTGGATTCAATCGAAAACTAATAATTTATCGAATTTAAGAGAAATCTTTATCTGATAACAATAACAGTTTTTCTACCACCGAAAAAATTTATATTGAAGGAACATGTAAAACCCGATAGGATCTTTCAATGATATCAAACGTGACTTATGAGAGTGCGGAAACCAATCACAAGTAATAGTATAAACGAAACAATAATATTCAAATACAAACCAGAATATCTTGCATTCAAAGATGAACAATGACTGATACAAGACTTCTTCTATGTTTCGGCTGGCCTCTTTAGTCGCATTCACTGATCAACCTCAACCTAATGGTTGAGGTTTGTTTAAATACAAAACAAACTGGGTCGAAACCCTTTAGGCCCAACTCGAAACCTTACTAGACCCACTAAACATGTCCGGCCCAAACATATAAAACAAAACCTTACAAAACAACCCCTAAACTCTTGTAATCCTCTATGAATAAACCTTCAGGTTCCAACAATCTCCCCCTAGGTTTATGCATAGAGTTTGTGAAGACTTCAACTTCCACCGCTACCACCCAATCGATCCTTGAAACCACCAAACCCTTTTGTACGGATGTGCAAAACTGAAGCAACAGCAGCAGTCCATCCTTTAGCTACTTCTTCATATTTCTCAGTAGACCTAATCTGGTTGCGAGCAAGCACTTCTAAATGTTCTTGAGCTAAGTTCAGCAAATCCACTTGATCAACTAAATGGAAGTTCACATCATCATCACAAACAATCACAACTTGCCCTAAACGAGCATCATAAGCCCAAAAATGCATGGTCTTCAGAGCACCTTTAGGAATTTTCTTCACCAATGGAATAGTCTTTTCCTTATCAGTCAGTGGCCATGACACTATCTTCATTCGTTTATTGGTGCGTGGATCCCTCACACCCTTTTCAGCAGGAGTAAAAATGGATTCTGCAGTGTGCATAGAAGGAAATCCACGTAAAACTTCTCTTTGCAGTCTTTCAAAAAACAAATATCCATGCTCGCCAGGCTTATCATCAACATAAGGTGCCCTTGACAAAGTGATCAAGTCCACCTTAGTGAATGTTTGAAATTGAGTGGGATTCTTGTACCATTCTACAGGTCCAACCTTCCTTTTAATCCACCATCTTCGACGGTCATGATCAAATCCCCAGCTAACCACACCAGAGTGATTTCCAACTTTATCATAAAGAGTTTCACCAACATCCATTAGATGATGAGTGGCTTGAGCATCTTCATCTTCTGGATTAAGATTCTTGTTCTTGAGGATCACAAACTCTCTTTTCTTCTTTATCCTTTCAACTTTTGCCTTGTTAGCATCTTTATCAGTAACCTTCTTGAAATAATGCTCCATAGCAACATTCCTTTCAGCGTCATCCTTAGCAAAAGCTCTTGCTCTATCTTCATCAGCTTTTCTTCTACTTTCCACATCAGTTGAATCAGAAAACTCTTGGCCAAACTTCTTTTCCAACTTTCCACGTAAATCATAAACCATGTTGAACAACAAACTAACATCACCTTGAAGCTGATCAACTTGTTGATTCTTTTGCACAGTGGTATCTTCAAGCTGAATGATCTTGGCGTCTTTATGAATAGAATCTTGCTCAAGCACAACTATTCGTTTCTTCATCTCCCTCATGCTAATAAACTCCTCATCATCACTTGAATCATCGTCAAATAGCATTCTCAATGGCTCTTCAGGCCACTTACCACTAGAACTACATGGCTCTTCATGAATCATTCCAGATGAACCAGCAATAGTAGTAACAACAGGTGGTGTTGGATCGATAACAGAAGCAGAAACAATGGTGGTAACTGGAATCTCTGCAGAAGTGGTATTCACATCCATTCTTTGAGTATCAACATCAAACTCAAAGATATTTTCAGTAGCAGTGGTGGTAACAGTGATATTCTTCTCAAAATCAAAGTCATACAAACCCTCTTCATCTTCAGTAACATTTGTGGGTTGATCTTGGCTTTGCTCAACATATATTCCAGGTTGAGGATCCCTCCTTTTTCGCTTCAAAGGTAGAGTATCAGGATCCTTTGGGTCAGTAAACGTTTGCTCTTCAACTTGAACTGAAGGATTGGAAGGAGGATTTCCCATCTTTTCAGTTATAGATTTTAATAGCTGAGCCAAACTTTCAGACGTGATCACAGGTTGTTGAACAGTAGAAATGGCAGTGCTAACATCAGCTTCAGGAGGAAGCTCAGCTTCGTCTTCATCATCACAACTAATTTCAATGCCTTCATCGTCAGAGTTAATTGTAAGAATCTCTCTCTCAGGCTCTTTTTCAACATCACCTTGAACAACATGCTCTTCAGCAATCATAGCATTGATTTGTGCATTAACAGGTGCTGCATTCATAGGTGCTTGTTGTACTAACACAGGTTCAGCCGCTACATCTTCCGTCTCAGCAAACTGACCAAACTTTTCTAACGGTATTTTTCCTTCAAACTTCTTTTATGTACCCTTCTTAGGCGTAAGAGCACCAAAACAAGCTGGACCTATAGACTTTAATTCCAAGGTGTTACCAGATCTCTCCAACTCTAGATAACGAGCATTAAACACCATTTGCAAGAACCTTGGATACATAAGAAATTTGTCCTTTCGAACCCCTGTCACATTCCTCTTCATGCCTTCAAACACATATTTTGAATAATTGAATGGTTGATTCGTAATCAAAGAAACAAATGCAGCAGACTGTGTGATATTCAACTGATCTGTGCCTCCTCGGTTTTCTGTCATGCATAGAATGAACATATTTACCAACAAACGCCAATATGGATGCACAAATTTCTTTACCAACGATGGATACTTTCCTTCATAACTTAATCGTAGCAAAATTGCTTCCACAGTTCCAGCTGGAAGATCGATTGGATTAGTTTCTTGGTCATTAAACTGCAGCACCTCCCGTATCATCTATTCGGTCATAGTAACAACCTTCTTTTGAATCTCTGCAACGATTGCTCCTTTACCCTCAGCTTTAAGTGCCTCGAATCTCGCAGTCTTCCAGAAATCTTGAATCAAGCTTTCAAATACAACAGGATTTTCTCGTAACGCGTGCACTATCCTGCAGCTATTCAATCCCTTGATTAAAGACGTATACATTCTCTTGTGTTTCTCTGGAGGTGGAGCTAGATATCCTGCCTGATTATGCGTCGAAATAAATTCCAGATCCATATCCTACACAAACCAAAAATGTTAAGTATTGAATTACGGTTGAGAAATTCAATGTTAACTTGCTTCAAAATTCACAATAATGCAAATTCTTTCAAGTCAAAAGATCAGCACAGGTCAAAGGTCCAAAACTCAGATTGCGAGTCAAACAGTGTAACCTTGACTCGAGACCATGAGATTTCGAGTTGAGACTGCGTGATTTCGAGTCGAAACCACGTGATTTCAAGTCGAGATCCCAGTCGAGACCATGTAAATGTGAGTCGAGACCTCAGTCAAGATCAACGAGGTTGTGACTCGCAACTACAAGTCTCGAGTCCACATGTGAGAGCAGTCGCAATCCGAGTCGAGACCCCATAAACAGCAATCATCTAATTAATTTTGGATCAAAATCCATAAACGCTCTTTGATTTTCATGAAGGCCAAAATTAACCTAGAATTAGGGTTCTTAATGATGTTCAAATCTTCAATCAATCTTCAACTAATCTTCAAAAACACCTGCAAAACTTCAATTAATCTTCAATCAAACATCATAATACCTTCAAAGATTGATGATAACGAGTCGAAACCGGAAGAACTCGTCGGAAATAAATGATCTTGCCGGAAAAATTAAGAGAGAATTAAGAGCAACAGTAGAAGGTTTCGAGTGAATAGAGAGGTCTCGACTCAAAACTTCCTTAAATACTTCACATATCATGGGTCGGGCCTTTGATTTTGGGCCGACACCATGATCTCGAGTTGAGACCGGGCCTTTGATTTTGGGCCGAGACCATGATCATGAGTCGAGACCATCAGAGGATTTGTTTTCAGGATTTTATTAAACATAATTTAATAATAATTATTATTTTAAAATCCATTTAAAACAAACATTTCTTAGATAACCCTTTTAACCTCCCGAGCACGTTTTACGAGATCAAAACCTAAAAACACAAAACTATATAATATGAATAAATATTTACAAAAATAAAATTGGAAATATCGTAATTGCTCAGGGATCAAATCACGAGGTTTTGGGCTTGACTTCACTTATCAA
Organism: Helianthus tuberosus; assembly: GCA_030545235.1. Classification (NCBI taxonomy): domain Eukaryota; kingdom Viridiplantae; phylum Streptophyta; class Magnoliopsida; order Asterales; family Asteraceae; genus Helianthus; species Helianthus tuberosus. The sequence goes on from CM060409.1 coordinate 104,022,971, forward strand.
CACTAATCTACTACCGAATGATCTAGATGATTGCCAGTATATTTGTCCACTTAAACTTATCTCCCTAGACCTTTTCCATATAACTGCCTGTAACTATATTTATCATGTTTTGATGTCTTAACAATGAACACCTAAACAAATACTAATCAAATCCTGGAATTTTAGGTAGCACACTCTATCATGCAAGCAGTTTCCCTACCACATATTTCCACAAGTCCGTTCCAGAGTTCTGAAACCTTAACTGGGACTAGGTTAAGAAGAGAACAGAATAGATCATAAGCAGAGATGATATAATATACAGATCAAATGAGTTTTCTCAGTTTGATATAGGTTTCTTGGGTTTCTTTTGGGCACTTGAGGGCCTCTGTCGAGTTTTAATTGATCTATAAGACGACAGACACTCAGGTAGGTCTTTGCTCACGCAAAACAGAAGCTAAGCGCTACCTAGCACCTCCAGGTCTTTGCTCACGCAAAACAGAGGATATACACGACTTTTTCAGAGAAGATTTCAGAACCAGACGAAAATTGTGTGTATCGAGACATCACACAGGCATTCAAATAGAAATGAGCTAATTCAAAGTGACTTTCTTTCCTGGGGTCATATACTATTTTAGGTTCTGAACAGAAACAGCCAATGTTTCCAGCCTTAAGGATAGAGCCTACCAACACATCATACTAGAGTCAAACTATTTCGATACTGGTCTTACATGAGTCAGCCCTTTACCTTAATGTGAAAATTCATTTCATTTCCCATGTCATGCAATGCTTCATTTTGTATTTTTCAAAGTATTTCAATGTTTTTGTATTTTTCAAAATTTCTCCCCCTAAATTTGTGCATAAATAAAAACTACCTAAGAATAGAAAACTTTATGTACAAATTTACCTACGAAAAACATGCTCAGTCAGTATAACGGATCATTTTCAGAACAAGCACTTGAAACTTGGAGCTGCTGACAGGTTTTGTAAACATATCGGCAGCATTTGCATCTGTGTCGATTTGCTCCAGTTTGATAAGACCTCTGTCAAAACAGTCTCGTATAAAATGAACTTTAATGTCAATGTGCTTGGTTTTTTAATGGAAGACAGAATTTTTCACAATTTGTATAGCGGCATCATTATCACAGTATATGGTACTGTTAAGATAAGTCAAACCGTAGTCCTGCAATTGATGCTGCATCCACACCACTTGGGAGCAAGACGCCGAAGCCGCAACATACTCTGCTTCAGCTGTTGAAATTGCCACCGTTTGCTATTTCTTGCATTGCCAAGAAATAAGCCTGTCACCCAAAAATTGGCATCCAGCTGATGTGGATTTCCTGTCTTTGTCAGTGCCTCCAAAATTACTATCAGAAAACACAAACAGGTCAAAATTGGAATCCCTCGGATACCACATACCAAACCGAGGTCGGCCTTTAAGGTACCGAAAGATTCGTTTAACAGCAGTAAGATGAGAGGTTTTAGGATTAGCCTGATATCGCGCGCAGTTGCAGACAGCAAACATAATGTCTGGACAGCTCGCTGTCAGATACATCAAAGACCCGATCATAGACCTATAAAGTCTTTGATCAACAGGGGATCCATCTGCATCTTCAGTTAGTAAAGGTCTTTCTGCCATTGGAGTTTCAGCCGGTTTAGCGTCTGTGAACTTGAATTTTGCCAGCACATCATCTACATATTTCCCTTGATGAATGAGAATGCCTCGAGAATCCTGTTTGACTTATAAGCCTAAGAACAATGTCATTTCTCCGAGCGCACTCATCTCGAACTTCTTTTTCATAACTCCCTCAAAATCCTTACAAAGAGCATCACTTGTCGATCCGAAGATAATATCATCGACATAGATTTGAACCAGTATCAGATCCTTGCCCACTCTCTTGATAAACAGAGTCTGGTCTATTGTGCCTCGTGTGTACCCATGAGCCAGAAGATGTTCAGTCAGAGTTGCATACCAAGCTCTAAGTGCTTGGTGCAATCCATATAATGCCTTATCAAGCTTCTAGGCATATTCTAGATGATCTGGATGAATAAAGCCCGGTGGTTGCTCAACAAAGATTTCCTCCTTCACGTCTCCATACAGAAATGCAGTCTTGACGTCCATCTGGTAAAGAGTGAACCCCATGTAGGATGCGTATGCTAAGAAGATCCGGATTGCTTTAAGTCGGGCAACGGGGGCGTAAACTTCATCATAATCCAGTCCCTCTATCTGTCGGAATCCTTGGACCACTAATCTTGCTTTGTTTCGAACGATAACTCCTGCAGAATCTTGCTTGTTTCTGAAAACCAAGCGAGTTCCAAGTTTGCGTTTCCCTTTTGGCAACTCCACAAGCTTCCATACTCCTAGCTTCTCGAACTGGTTCAGCTCTTCATGCATAGCATCGACCCAGCCTGGTTCCTGCAAAGCTACATCTATGGTTTTAGGTTCAATTTGAGAAATGTGGCTAGAGTATAAGCAAAGATTAATGGTTCCTGATTGGCTCTTGGTTTGGACTCCTGCATTAACAGGGCCAATCACATTCTCAATAGGATGATTTCTTTGAACGCTTGTTGGAATGGCAAATTCATGTATGGTCTCGTCTTGAGGTGTGTTGATATTGCTTGACACCCCTTCATTAGATGCTACCGTACTGTGAACCACAGGAGTAGTAACAGCACAATCTTCAGGGATAGGATCAGCAAACAGATCTGATCCAGATGCATTTGAGGAAACGCCTCCTGATGGTGCACCTTCAGGGTTTGATGAGACGTTGGATGCTTAGTAAATCTCATTCCTAGTGGATCAATAATGTGATTTCTTTAGCTCCCTTCTTCATGTTCCACTTCTTCCGTATCACCAAAAGAAACTGGTTGTTTCGGAGTCGACACACCTGCATCAGGGGAAACACTAGACAAAATGTTAAATGATTTAAACAAATCAACGTAATCATACAACCAATCTGGACCAACTCTAGCATCCGTAGAATTTTCTTCGAGCCATTCAACGTTGCACGATTCGACGACTTTCTTGGTTACTTTATTGTACACTCTATAGGAAGATCCTTTAGTGTATCCAATAAAGAAACATTCATCCCCTTTGACTTCAAACTTCCCATTAGTGTCCATGAGTAGCAAGACACACGGACAACCAAAGACACGGAAGTGTGAGACCGAAAGTTTACGTCCTTCCAGAATCTCGTAAGGTGTTTTCATATGACGTTTGTTTACTAAAGCATGATTCTGGATGTAACAAGCCATGCTAACTGCTTCGGCCAAGAAGAAACTAGGAAGCTTCGAGTCGGCCAGCATGGTTCGTGCCGCTTCTATAAGAGTACGATTGCGTCTTTCAGCAACTCCATTTTGTTGTGGAGTCCGTGGTGCACTGTACTGTCGTTCAATTCCCTTTTCTGTGCAGAATGTATCCAAGGTGATATTGTTGAATTCAGTCCCATTGTCTGATCGAATTGCTTTCACCCTTGTACTTGCCTGATTTTCAACTAGAGTGATGAACTGTTTAATCAAACTTGCGGCCTCATTCTTGTGACTAAGAAAGTAAACCCATGTGTAACGAGAGTAGTCATCTACGATCACAAGACAATACGCCTTCTTGCCAATACTCAGCACGTTCCTTGGACTAAAGAGATCCATGTGTAGTAATTCAAGCACAACTTTTGTTGAAGGAGTAGAATTGGACTTATGAGGCTTTCGATGAGCTTTTCCTTTTGCGAAAGCAACACACATCTCTACCAGCATGAAATCTTTGATTGGTAGATCACGAACCATTTGACATTTAGCAAGACGATTCAGATTTTTCATATTTGCATGCCCAAGGCGACGATGCCATAACAGACCGTCATGTTCTGAAATCTTTAAGAAGAGGCAAGTTGTGACAACTGTCAAAATTTCATGTATCCGTCCATTGATTAAACAGTAATTTATGACTTAATGACTGTGCTGATTTAAAATAATGACGTGAATGCTTTCTGATTATTGTCATAAAACATACATGTGCATCACATATTGCATGATGTTATACCATTATTGCATGCAACACTTTATGATTCAAATGATGCACGAAACAAAGTTAGCACGGTTATCAGACAAATCAGAAATGCTGATGGGAGTTCAGTACTTAGACAGACATGGTATTGAGACACAGAATGAGCCAGAAAACAAGAGTTACACTAGTATAGTGTGTAGGAAAGTAAGAATCATAAAACTGCCTTCCTAGTAATAGTTTAAGTGCCGGAAAGTGCCTAAAACTCACATAAATTACATAATTAAGCAAAATTCAGCAAAAATCAGCATTTAAACAACTTAATATCATGCAGAATTATGGTTTAATGGTCTAGAATGCTTTCCTAAGTGTCGGGAATCAAAACTGTCACAAAAGGTAACATAAAGCACACGAAACTGCATAGTTTAGCACCTTAACGAACCGGTAACCAACCGAACAACCGGACACTACCCGAAACACCAAATTTTCACTAGAAGCATTGTTTTATCATTTTTCGAGCTAGTTATGGTCCCCGAACATCATAACACCTCATATAATCATGCAACAACTTATAACGCTAACTAGACATTTGAAATCTAACTAGTAAACTTAACAAGCCATTACATACTAACCATACCCCCCCCCCTCAATTCACGGTTACATGAGGGTGGCCCACCCTAGATTTCTTTGAATTATTTAATTGATCTTGGCTAAATCTTTTGAAACATAATGTACATTGGATAAGTGTATGTTGGGAGCTTGTTAATATAAACCATTAGTTCATCATTCTCTTTCATTTTCACCAACATCACCACACTTCACTCTCCTCACTTCCTCCTCCACTCATGGCCGAGAACAAGAGCCACCACCACCACCACCACCATCTTCACCTCATCTTCATCCAATTTCAAGTGATCATAAGGTGTAAGGAGCTAGGATAAGAAGCTTGGTGACCTTGAAGGACCTCTCTCTAGTGCTATTAACCACCAAGTTTATCATCATCTTCATCTTGAATCTCTTCCCTAGCCTTGTGCAAGTAGTAAGGCCCTCCTAATCCCATTTTACTTCTTGTTATGTTGGTTAAAAAATGATATAAGTAATTAATCATGAAGAACATAAAGAATCAAGAACATAATCTTTAACATAAAGCTCAAAATTATAATGATCTATGTTGTTTAAGTGTATATATGCTTCTTGATTGTTGATTATTTATGTTTATGATGTTAAACATCATATGAAACTTGCTAGATTGTGATTAAACACATGATCTAGCAAGTGGGTGGATGATCTTGTGAAAAACTAAGATGAACATCCTTTATGTTCATCATGAACTTGAAAACAAAGATGGTTTTGTGAATGATTATTGTCTAAACATAATATAAGTCTTGAACATGGATGATTTCAAAACTAGTTTTCTTAAGAAACCAAGTTTACTTACAAGATTTACATAAACATGGTTTTTAAAGAAACTAATCACATTTTTAGTAATTAATCAAGTGTAGAAACATGTTATTAACAAGAAAAATTCAAGAAGAAATATTTTTAGAAAATCAAGTTACAAGTTGTGAAAGACTAACTTTCTCAAGAATGATGTTTTTAAACAAATAACCACACTTTAAAGGGTAACTAAGTCTACTAAATAACATGGTAGGTTACAACAAGTTTTTACAAAAATTTCAAGTTCATGAAGTAGTGTAAATGGCATGATTTTGGCTTATGGTAAGTGTTGTTTGATTTGTTGATGAATTGTTGGTGATTTTTAAAAGAAAATGATATGCTTTAAAAGCATGGAAACCTCCATTTTTAAGGGGAAACTATGGCAAAATTTTTCTAGGATTTAAACACTTAGAAAAATATTTTTAAACAAGTATTTACAAGTGTATTTTAACCATGATTTTTCATATAAAATTTGCCATAATTTTTGTTACAAAAATTACAAATATTGGAGGTTGGTTTTTGATAATAAAAGTGACTAAATATGTATTTAGGAAAATATATATTTAGATGTCACAATGTGTGTGATTATTTGTATATTATGTGTATTAGTTATATTATTTTAGGACATGAAATAATGTAACTCACCAAAATACCAAGAATTATAATACAAAATATTACCAAAATCCCAAGAAAAGGAATATATAATTTATACCCAAAATTGAGACAAACCGAGCAAGGAATATAACCTACACAAAATATTCCAGAATCAAATTCATAAGTATATTTTGACAAGTGAGTAAAACGTTATTTTGGAAACCAAGGAAACGAAAATATGATTTCTACAAGTATTACAAAAAAATATATCATATTTTTGTCAAGAAGAAAATATATTATTCTTGGGTAAAGAAAAAGATATATGTTTTCTTGAACAATTAGGAAATATAATATTTTTGGAGAAAATATATATTTTCTTAAATAAATTTAGAATACATTATTTTGGGGTGAAAAATGGATTTATATATATTTTCTAAGTTAAACTTGAAAATATATTATTTTTGAGATTTATATGAAAATATAAATATTTTTGCCAAGGAAGAATTATAAATAATTTTCCCATACAACTTTTCTTAAAATATTTATATATTTTAAGAATATCTATATTGGTGATTTTTATTAAAAATAATATTCTAGAAATTTAAACATAAAAATTAAGTATAAGAATAATAAATACAAGAAAATACGTATTCTCGTACGTATAAATGCACACCGGAATACGCCACCAATATTTGGCAAAAATACACAAGTTTAAGAATACAAGTATAAGTATACCCATCCTTGGGGGAAAATATTCATGTGTAAATACATAATGTATCAAGTTAAAATATATTATTTTAACAAATATTCCAATAATTAATAAATATAATTTAAGTTAAAATATTTATTATTTTAACAAATAATTATATACTTTGGAATATTATTAATGACACAAAGAAATGTAACTCAAAGATACTAAATAAGACTAAAAGTCAAGGCACGACCCATCCGTCTAATGAACCGTAGCACGTGCGTAGGTAGTTGTGCGACCAAGAAGACGCTTTGAGTTACCGAGTTCGAGATGCAAGACAGTGAGTTCATGTCCCTCTTTTCTTTTAACTGTTTCAGTTTTATAACTTCGGGGGTGAAATACATGTTACAAATGATTACGATTACAAATGGTATGGTTAGCTAAGGAATGAACTGATAGATCATGTGAATGGGTAGGCGTTAACTTGAGACCATTAATCCTTTTATAAGGACCGAGGGGCATGAGTGATAGATCTATTTGGGTGTTGCGAGCCCCACCCATGGGTCCGCGAGTTGACCGCATGTGGTGACTATGTCATTCCAGCCGGGAGGCCCGGTGCGAAATACGCAAAGGATTGAGCCTTCCTACACCGTTACACACACATTAATGACCTTGCAAATCATTAATTGATCTGTTCATATTCGCTTTCATACCGGTTTACAAATACATACTTACAAATGTTTACAAGGTTATTCGTGCACACATACAAAATACATGAACTCGCTCAACTTTTGTTGATGTTTTCAAACTACATGTATTTCAGGGAATTGATTATGGATCTGGCAGGCGTACAAGGATTTCAAGTTGTGTCTTCAATAAAAGATGTCATCCAGTGTTAAAGGGTTTGAATTGTGTATTTTATCTTTGATAGGATACATGGTTCAAATCCCCATTCTATTAGAGTCTTTTGTTAAAGTCCATTATGGAACTTAAACTTGGGATGTTTTGTGTTTTAAACATGAAGACTTGGTTTGAAGTTAAACAATGATGGTTGTAATATTTGAAACTTAATTATGGATGAACATCATGGTTTCTATCATATAGTTCTTTGTTATGGTTGAATGCAATGATATTAAGCAAGTCACACGTAACACGCTTCCGCAAAAGTCAGGGTGTGACACAAGTAATTTCTTCACATGGTTTCTTGTTCATATCGATAATATACGCATTTCCTCGTCTTTCAGCAGTCATCAAAAACCAATCTTCTGGTATCACGATTCCTGGTTTAAGCACATAACATCCCTTCTTGGTGAAATGAACCGAATTTCATCTGTCACAAATTTGCGAGATACTCAGCAAGTTGTCTTTCAGTTCTGGGACGTAATTCACATTCTCGAAGCTCAGAACGCCATTTCTCAATGTTCCTTCTAATGTGATCTTGCCTGATTCTCCTCCCGCAAAAGAGACATATCCACCATCAAATTCTTTGACATTGACGAGTTGGGACAAGTCTCCTGTCATGTGTCTGGAACAGCCACTATCCATGTACCAAAGTCCTACATGATTAGCGGGATCAGTTAGATTTAGGAACCCAGCCCATAGTGGATCTGGGTTTTCCTTGTGCGTCAATGTATGTCACTTTCTGCCAAACTAGATTGTCTTTGTTTAAGTACTTTGATGGGTTTTTATTGGTAGATTTCTGTTGAAATATGTTTGATTGAGCAGCTTTAGCTTTGGGTTTCCAATATTGATGTGACCATTTATAATTGTAATTTCTGAAACTTCTATATTTATTTTGATGAAAATCATTTTGACAATTTCTATTTCCTTGTTTAGCTGCATTCCAATCGTGATCAGAAGGCTTAGCTTTACGATAGTTATTCTTCATTGTCTCAAACTTTGCAGCTATCACTGACTCCGAACAACGAGATCGGTTTGGTTTGGCCTTCTGATTCTGTGCATTCTTATGCTTAGATTGCACGCTTGGGAGTTGAACACAGTTTCTAGCGATGTGTCCAGCAATACCACAATTAAAACATGTTTGTCGTTTCAAAGTGTGGAAATTTTTGTGCTTCATAGCAGATGTGGATCTATTGAGTTTTGAAGTATGAGCCTGTTTGGTTTTTCTTGATTGTTTAGCTTGTGCTTTTTCTAAGCATTTTGGTCCCTGCTGATCAGAACTGGCACAAACATGAGATGTAGACGGATGATGAAATTCATCCTTCTTACCATTATCATGATCCTTTTGAACAACCGGTGTTTCAGTTTTAGCTTTATTTTGATTGATGACTTATCAGTTTTTGGACCATAAGTCATCGTATCCTCATTAATCAACTCCTCCATAGAGTAAGGCATGTAGGTGTAGTTATGATTGTAAGGAGGAGGAGCCTTCTTATAACCCAAACCACACCCTTTCTTTTGTTTGTATTCCAATTGAATATCACAAATATCCTTGACCAATTTGCTAGAAGTATCATATTTTTTAATGTTGATTTCATTTAGTTGATACTTCAACTTGATTTCTTCCAGGTCTTTGATCAAATCATTCATGATTACCTTATCATACTCATAGTTACAACTTTTAACGCTGAGATCCTCCTTCAATTTAGCAATGTCTTTCTTTTGAGTTTCAATTTTTTTCTTTATAAAGCTTTTCATTTTTTACTAAACTAATTTTTTTATTTTTTATGTCTTTGTAATATTGGATCAACTCAGCGTTGTGTAACCGATATGCCCCAACTCTTTCTCTACATTCAGGAGTACAAAAAACAGAACGTACCTCTTCAGCAGTGAGTCCATGGATGGGAGCTGACATAATCTTAGTCATAAGTGCCAAATTTTCAGCTGGAAACTCATCCTCAGGTGCTGAATTCTTGTCTTCAGAAGCTGAAGTCATGAAAGCAATGTTCTCTCAGGCAGTCTGATTTTTGGGAGCAGAGTTGTTCAAACGTTGAATCTCAGCATTCCAATCAAAATTAGCATTTGGCTGAACTACCAGGGTTGAACTTTGAGTGCTTCCACCTACAACTGTTGAAATATCAGTAGTAGTGACAAGAGCTCTTTCAGGGTTCGGTGGAGCAGGTTGTGCTGGAGTTTGTTCTCTATTGACTCTTGGCTTAGTGCAGTTTCGAGCCACATGTCCTGGTTCATGACAGTTGTAGCAGCGTAACTCAAATGGCATCTTGGTGGGTCCTGTAAAGGTGAGTCCATCCCATTTGTTTCTTCCAGTTCTTCTTACAAAGTTCTTTGCTCTGAAAGCAGCCATGGCCATCTGCCATGTAATGTCCATCTCTTCCACATCATCAGGATGAATCTGGTCTAGATCATCCATAGAATATCTAGGAGGATTCAGTTTACCTGCAACAAAAGCATTTAAGCAATTTATAACAGAAGCAGCGATTTCCAGATTTTCTTTAGAATGTTGTGTGAAGAAGGCAATCGTCTCGTTTTTCACATTAGGACTAGCAGCAGTAGATGCAACTGTTGACGGTGCTGAAGAAGAATCGGGTGAACCAGAGTAATAAACATTTGCAGAAGTAGGAGCTGCCTTTTGGAATCCACTTTGAGAGACGAGAGCAACATTGTTGTTGTTTGTTGCAGTAGGAGTAGCAGAAAAACCGGCAGCCAACATGCTATTCTTGTGGTTAGTTTCCCTTTGCTTGTCATCTAGCTCACATGCCTTGATGTGAGAAATCATCTCAGGCAAAGTACATCTTGCAAGATCCTTGGTTCTCTTGATCATGGCAACATGATGATCCCAGCTTTTTGGTAGAGCATTAAGCAGCTGTCGATTAGTAGCAGCTTTAGAAGCTGGTATTTCTTCCATATCCATCTGAGTAACAATCTCCACAAACCTCTGAATTTGGTTATCAATAGTCTCTCCATAGACATAATTGAAATTGTTGAAGTTCTGCCTCAACAAGTTCCTTCGACTCTCTTTCATGTCTTCATTACCTTCATAGACATCGATCAACGATTTCCACATTTCCTTAGCTGATTTGCAAGTACGAAATCCCATAGCAATGTCTGGACCCAGAGCCATGGTCAGATAGGAAAGAGCCTTGTCATCTTCCTCAACTATAGCAAAATCCTCTTTAGTATATTCCCCAACAGGCTTCTTGACTTTAATTCCTGGAGCATTTTCTCGTTCAAACATAATCTCCCTAGGACCTCTTAAAATGTTTCTCTAAATCTTAGCATCCTTAACTTTCACATGTTGTTCAAAACGCCATTTCCATTCGGAAAAGTCATTTCCATCCAGTAATCTGGGAATACGCGTAGTGGTTCCAATTTTTGAATCTAACTCTTGCTGTGTATTCATGGCTGCCAGGTCAACACTCAGATTATTTGTGGTCATTGTTTCTCGGGTTATTATTTTTTTGGTCAATTAACTGATCAATTAATTAACTGATTGATTAATTTTAAGTCCAAAAGTCCAAAGTCCAAGATTCACAGTCCACAGTTCAAAAATCACGTTGCAGATTGTCTTTCCGACTCGAGACAGTGAGTCGAGACTAAGATTGCGAGTGATGAAGTGATGAAGAGTTGAGTCGAGACTAAGATTGCATGTCGAGACGGAGATGTTGACTACTCGAGATCACTGCTGGTTACGAGTCGAGACGGAGATGATGACAACTCGAGACCACTGTTGGTTGCGAGTCGAGACGGAGATGTTAACAGCTCGAGACCAATGTTGATTGTGAGTCGAGACAAGCTGGTTCCGAGTCGAGATCCTGCAAAACAAACCGTGAGATAATAACAACCAATATCCCTGATTTCCAGCAGCTTCCAAAATTTAAAGATCTCATTTTTATCCTAACAACCTCCAACAAATCAGCAAACACCTTTTCAGAAAATCACAGAACCAAAATCAGTAATATTCAACGATATATGTGAAGAACAATATGAAGAATTGCAAAATTTTTAAATCAATAAGCACACCCAACTAAAATCGCTGTCAACAAACATAACAAAACAAGATAAGTAGTTAAATAGGCCTTTTCTTGAATCAGAATGATATCGAACCGAACCAAGAATTGGTTTCTTTGCTCTGATACCAATTGTAAAACCCGATAGGATCTTTCAATGATATCAAACGTGACTTATGAGAGTGCGGAAACCAATCACAAGTTGATTCAAGAACAATAGTATAAACGAAACAATAATATTCAAACACAAACCAGAATATCTTGCATTCAAAGGTGAACAATGACAGATACAAGACTTCTTCTATGTTTCGGCTGGCCTCTCTAGTCGCATTCACTGATCAACCTCAACCTAATGGTTGGGGTTTGTTTAAATACAAAACAAACTGGGTCGAAACCCTTTAGGCCCAACTCGAAACCTTACTAGACCCACTAAACATGTCCGACCCAAACATATAAAACAAAACATTACAAAACAACCCCTAAACTCTTGTAATCCTCTATGAATAAACCTTCAGGTTCCAACAAAACAACATAATTTAGATAACCTAGATATCAAAACATGTACCTGAGAACTTATGGAAGTTTTGCAAGCTGATATGGAACAAGAACAGAAACAAAAAACCAAAACAAAACAATTATCACATGTGCCGATAGATTTAAAATCAAACACAGCCTCTAAATCTAAACACCAAAATCCCAACACAACACACAAAAAATAAACTTCAAAAATTTAGTGCCTTAATACACATCGTATAGGCCTGTACGATGCGTATTATGTCAGCCGCCAGACAACACCTGCACCTGGACACACATAAAGGTAAGCAATAATGGGGCTCTGGGCGATTTTGGAGACATCGTGAAACCCTAGAAGATTCAACCTGTTCCTGGTATTGATCGATCTTACTTAGCATCTAAGGGTTTTCATCCTTTAGACGTTAAACATTTGTAATCAGGTCAGGGATTCGAGTTTTAGGGCCGTTTTTCTTGTTTCGATTTGATTTCTGATTGAAGACGGGTCATCTGCGGAGTGGTTGCTTGTCAACGACTAGGGTTTCGGCAGCCTGCATACTTTGTCGCTGATTAAGTTTAGTTGGCTGACCGATTCTCGTTAGGGTTCCAGCAACATCCGTTTCGTTCGCTGATTGTTTTTTGTTCGCTGATTATTCAGCAACATCTCGTTAGGGTTCCAGCAACATCTCGTTATGGATGGCCAAGATGCTGAAAATTCTAATGTGTTTGTGACAAAGATGAAGAACATTGATGGTAAACCATTTGAGCCTAGACAAATATCACTTATGCCGGCTAGGGTTGCTGAATTGCCGAATAAAAAGGTATGTTTTATGATGCCACTTAGTGATTCTGAGCATGTTATTGGCAGCTCTGATTCTCCTAATCAGATTTATGCGAAGGTGTTTGACAAACGAAAGGTAGCATTTGTGCTACCGTTGAAGGATGTTAGTCCTCCTCGTGGTCAAGATCAGATACAAGATGATAATGCTCATGTCCAATCTTATGCGGGTGTGGTCCTAAATAAACAGGTCGAGCAGGGGGATATTAAGCGTGGTAGTGATTTAATTCAGAAACAGAATGATGATAAATTTGCTAGAAAGGCCAATGATGCGGCTGAACAAGTTCCTAAAGTCAAGTTTCGTTCTCTAAACTCAGATGTCTCAATGGATGGCGTGGATGTAGTGCTTCCGATTGATTCTGTTCGCCAGGTTAACAACAGGTTAGCTAACACTCTTTATGGTTATTTTCTGGGGGATAGAATTGCGTATCCAGTAGTTGAACACTTTGTGAGAACAAATTGGAAGAAACATTGTGACAACTGCCACTTTCGGGTAATTTACGTACATTTAAAGCAATGATTTACATTATACAAGTATGTGTTTTGAATATTCGGACTGCATGATTACACGATATACATCTAAGAAAATTCATGGAATATTCGTTTATTATTACACATGATTCACTTTTATTGGGTACATTTGAAATAGTGCAAACAATTCACCGAAACAACTAGAGTAGTGCCTAGTGAACGGTAGTGCTGACGAAAACTCCGGATCCGCAGAAAACATCTAAAATGACATCTTTAGGACTCGGATGAGAGTCCAATATCAATTATATATTAAACCCGATATGGGAATACAAGAGTTCGGGTAATATTTTACCGATGTCCGGTAGCACTAAAAACTGCCGAAAAGCACTAAAAGAGACGATTTCTACACTTTTCCGCAGAAATTCTGCAGAAATCAGTTTTGTAATATTTTTACGACATGTAAAAATATTATTTAACATATAATTCATATGAGGATACTTTCGGGTATCATCCGAACCAATAACTACATCAATTCATACAAGTTACACAACTTAGCGTTCAAATAACGTCTAACCGAAACAATTCGAAACGAATATCCGAACAATGTCGGATCTTTTTTTTAGTGACCATCTAATATTATTTAGATCATATTAGACTTATAATGGTCACTTAACACCTTCTTAACACATTTATACACTTGAAACATTTAAACACCAAAACACCTAAACTTTGCTAAAAGTTTCTAACACTTTACACACTTAATAACATTTCAACAATTCAAGACCCCCCCCCCCCATGTGTGAACGTTTTATGTGGGTCCCACACCCATATTTCACATGCAAAATAACTAGATATTTTCTATAATTACAAGTGGTGTTGCAAGTGGATGATGTTGGTGATAAATTAACAACTTACTAACTAAGTAACTAGATATTTTTATTATGTTGCAAGTGGTTAAGTTGGTGGATGATTATATCATTTAATCACATAAGTTTACTAGCATTTTAATACCACTTTACACCTTTATTTACACACACATAAGTAAACTCTTTCAATCTTCATCATTTCACCAAGAACACCATCCAAAAACCCAATTATTTTTATCACCTCCTTCATGATCAACATGGATTTCCAAGTAACATAAGGTGATCTAAAGCTATTGGAAGTAAAAGGAAGGGTTTTCATCCATACAAAAGTGTTCTACCATCAAGATTATCATCTTCTTAGTTCTTAATAATCTTCTAAGATCATCCCTAGCCAAGTGCTAGAAGTAAGCTTCTATAACTATTTTTTTTTATACAAATATATTATGATTATGATTGTTATTATTACTAATAATAACCAAGGAAATCATACATAATAAACATGAAGAAAATACAAAGAAGCAAAGAATAAAAATCATGATATAATTATGATTGTTTATATTATGATCTAAGACTTGATATATGCTTATTTAGTCTTGTTATGATGTTTATGATGCAAATAAATTGTTAGAAGATGTTTAAGATATGATCTAAGAATTATGCATGTTTATGTTAAAGGGTTTTTAACATAAAGGATTAAATGGATGATGATAACTATTGATCTTGTGAAAATATATAAGGTTTTTATTTAAAAACAAGACTTTTACAAAATTATAAAAAGTAACATACAACTAGAGATTTTTATAAAAGTTGTTAAAACTAGAAGTAAACTTGGTTTTTGAACTAGTTAGCATATATTATGATCATGTCCAAAACCCTACATGATTTGGAGATCATTTTGATAAGTTTATGTTATAAAAATCTCATATGTTTTAGTTAAGATGTTATGAGTAAATTGATGATGAATTTGAAAAGAAAATGATATGTTTATCTAAACATGGCAAAATACATAATACAAAGGTTATATGGCCAATTTTTCTTAGAAATCATATGTTAGAAAAATTATCATTTTTAACAAAGTCTTTACAAGATTAGAAAGTGGTCTTTCTAAAAACAAAAATAGATGTAAATATATATTTTTGGGAAAATATATATTAGTGATCTTAACAAGTTATTTACTATGTGTTTATTATTTGTATTAGTTATGTACAAACATTAGGTATTTGATAACAATGATACAAATAAATACAAGACACATTTACAAGTAAAGACTTACAAGAATACATATATACACACTTGAATACAAATTGCGGATCATTCGGACATCGGATACAAATTATGGTCAAAACGGACGACGGGCGAATCTATGAACATATCGCCATTCGGAGAAGTTACTACGATGCTTAGGCGACCTTTCGACGCGGACACAAATTACGTTACCATTAACAAAATTCGGACATTTTGAGACTTATAAAAACTATTATGTTTTTATTTACTAAAAAGTATACTTAGTGAATTTTTATAAAAATGTTTTTATAAAAATGAAAGACTTATATTTACTAGTGGGCTATTTCATACAAATGGGCTATGTTTATACAAATGGGCTTAATTTCATAATGGGCTTATCAAAACACATGGGCTAAGCCCAATACCAAACATATGGGCCAAGGCCCAATAACATTAAGCCCAATACTATTGAAGCCCAACACTATTGAAGCCCAACACTATTGAGGCCCAACACTATTTGAGGCCCAACACTATTTGAGGCCCAACACTATTGAAGCCCAACACTATTGAGGCCCAACACTATTTGAGGCCCAACACTATTTGAGGCCCAACACTATTGAGGCCCAACACTATTTGAGGCCCAACACTATTGAGGCCCAACACTATTTGAGGCCCAACACTATTTGAGGCCCAACACTATTTGAGGCCCAACACTATTGAGGCCCAACACTATTTGAGGCCCAGCACTATTTAAGCCCAATAACTTGAAAACATGGGCTTGGCCCAATGTTACCATTTTTGGAAACACAACTATACAAGTGATACATACAAGACACGAGATTCAGCGGACGAGATCCGACTATACAACTCATTCATTGAATACACAGTTAACGAACATTTGAACAACTCATTCATCGAATACACAGTTAACGAACAATTGAACAACTCATACATCGAATACACAGTTAGCGAACAGTAAAGACATACAAGTCTTACATATACTCAAGACACGAGACTTGTACTCAAGTTCTTTTCAAAGACCGAAGTGTCTAACAAAAATAAGAACGTTTGTAGGTCGCCACGCTATTCAGGACGACCGCACGTGAGATCTTATTTACATCTATTTTCAGGACGCAATACAGTGAGTTCATGTTCCCCTATTCATTTAAATGTTTACAAACTTTACAACTATCGGGGAGGATACATGTTCAGAGTATGTTAAAGTTAGGTAATGAAACACCATAGATCATGTGCGAATTAGGGCCATACTATAAGCACCATTAATCCAGTTTGGACCAAGGAACAAAGGCTTAGATCTAATGGGTTTTGGCGAGCCCCACTCTTGGTCATGGACCCCTACGGAAGAGTGCGTTTGTGTCCCAGTCGATAGGAATCGACATAAAATCGTCTAGGGTTGGTTTGCTTCCTCTTTCGGCACACATATTAATGTCCTTGCAAAACATTAATGATCAACGATTTCATTGACGCTTTACATACTACAACTCACATTTTTCATACATCGATTACAACTAAATTGCATGAATTCACCAACTTTTGTTGATGTTTTCAAACTTAACATGTATTTCAGGAAATTAGTGGACCTGGTAGACATTTCAGTCAAGGAAAGCAAGTATCAAGACTCCATGCCACCATTTGAAGGGTTTGCCCGTTATATACCGCCTCTTTGCGGTGATATAGTGGTCAAAGCCTTGACATTTTAAGACTTACCTTTTTGATGTATAAAACGATGACAACTTATTTTCATTTGATGGTTTGTAACCAATACATTCAACTTATGTTGCATTCTTTTGGGAAACACTTATGTAATGGCAATGGCAATGGAGTATGTTTTATTCATATAGTTTGTTCATGTACATCGATATTTATGCAATGAAAACCATACAGATCACACCTTGCGTTTCCGCTACGAGCGGGTGTGACAGTTTGGTATCAGAGCATCGATTGTAGTGAACCAGGATTCTTTATTGAGTCTAAGTCTATAATCACTAGGGATCTCTCATGAAAACCATCTAAACACAAACACATGTTTTCATTTGCATAAACATTTTCATGGTCCATTTTCAACAAGAATTCATCTCATACAAAGCAAGCAAGGACATTTCCATGGGTGAAGTCTATGAGAAACAGACACAATACATTAATAGACTATGTGCCTACAATACATTACATTATCAGTTTATGCATTATAAACAGTTTACTGGTTCAGCTTATACAAGATAGAAATCCTTGTTTGATAGGATTTACATGATTATATATATAGGTGGTTCATATATATGTTACATGAAATATTTTGCCAAGAACAAAATACCTTCGACTTCAAACTCTATTATTATTCTTTACTCACACGGTGAAAATATCGACCTCATGTCTATTGCGGAGCTTATGGCGAACATGATTCCTAAGTGAAATCTTAAACTTAATTCCGTAAAATATGGTTGCTTTCTCGCGAATGCTGAGATGCCTGACCATGATAATGACGACGAGGCGAAGGTGGTAACCTTGGACAACAACTCCATTAGTGGGACGAGATCCATGTGACTCATACTAACCAAGGTGGATATACTCTTGTCCTTACAAGGAAGATGAAGTACTCATCTTGAAGGTGCCTCTTCAGTTGTTATTGTTACCGATTCTTTTCATTTCTATTTTCATCTAACGCCGTACCGTTCTGCGAGTAATGACAACGAACGTTGACACGTGAGCTATCACGAAGGTCCATCCTATGTTGAAGGTATATAAACAATAGTGTCCTCTCTCTGACTGATCGCCTGCTCTGAACGAGAGAATGCTAGGGTGACCATGCAAGACAATTTATTATTACGGGGGCCAACGTAATAACAACTTGTAGTGCATGGGAATTCTGGTGGACTCTGCGGGCCAAGCTAATGATCACTATTCGTTCAAAGTCTTAAATTATTATTTGAGATTCAATGTTTCTTATCTATTAGAACACGAACTGTGGTGGTTAGTATAACACCCTACAATACAATACAATACAATACAATACAATACAATACAATACAATACAATACAATACAATACAATACAATACAATACAATACAATACAATACGGGAAGACGACACATATTTGTTCACACCTAACATTCGATCTATATCACGATTCAGTTGAGACTAGTCATTTAAACAAACAAACCATGTTAGCTACTCATGGAGGATTTTCCTCAACATTCTCGAAATTCTTGAACATGGGTTGGTTCCAGGGTGTCTATGACACTTTATCCTACTTTACCTTACCTTACCTTATCATATTCCACCTTATCATATTCATTGGAAGCGATACAATAAATTCCGTTGTTTGACATTGTCTTTTCCCAAGGAAAGGTATGGCATGAGCCATGCTGCAATTCCCTCATGCATTCTATTCGACATTTTTTTTTAGATTCTAATCATCTTGCTAGAGCTCGTAAAACTCAAGCACTATTACCATAATGGTCACATGGACAAATAAGACAAAGGATTTTCTCTACTTCGGACGATTGAGGTCATAGAGTAGGGAACCCATATTATATGGACGAAGACCACTGGTTGGTTTCCCCTCCTCAACGAATTATTTCTCTTTCCATTTAGACGTATGACCAATACATGCAAGAGGCATTACGCCTTTTGGTTTTGGTTATCCACATTATCATTTATTCAAACATGTATGAACAATATGGTCTTGAGGTTTCCATGACCGATTGATTGTATTCTTCATTCTTGGGCACATGATAGACTTTATTTATTCAAATAAATGTCTAGATTCTTTTAATTGTGTGTATTAAAAAGATCATGGCGCCAAAAGAATCAATTGTTTAAGTTAAAAATTATGTGTTGAAAACTATTGCTTTTACACAAGACATGGTTTATACATGACATTGTTACGCAAGACATTGTTATACATATCATTTGATGTTGGTTTACACAAGACATTTTTGGTGGTTATTTGTAAGTGATGAGACGTGTGTAATATGATAAAAGCATGGTGGATACGCCGCTGGTACTTCCTATATATAAGTGCTTATGTTATATTGCATATCGTGATGTTATTCAAATCTCTTCGACAAAGACAAGACATGACATTTTTGCACAAGACGCGACATCCTCTACACAAGACATAATATTCTATTTCAAGACATGATATATTTATACACTACATTTCTAGTGGTTATTTATTTAACCATACATCATTCTTTTATATCATCTGATTTTCATATCTATTTTCATATGATTTTATAAAAGAATTCGATCATAACTAGAGCTAATATTGTTGGTTACACTTGATGCTTTCACGATATCTCAAGGGTTGTTCCATAATGGGTAACACCCGAATTCAAACACACTGAGTGATATATTTTAGGTTTAGCCTCGGAGATCCGAAGCATAACCGCATCATCCCTCCTTACCTCGATCACTCAAACAATAACTCTCGCCATGAGAGAAATGAAGTCATGAGTACGTACACTCTACGATCATCATGTATCAATTTTATTGATACCAACACCGAGCTTAGCTATTGCTTTTAAATGTTAAGCATATACTCGAATTAGAGTCTTGTTGGACACACATTACTATATCAAGTTAGCTAATGGGGAATTAGCTGAAACATATCAAATCATTAAGGGCCATCGGTATGTATCCTATTCGTCAACATTTCACATCCATGTTATTTTAATACAATTGGCAATTTTAGCTTCATCTCAACATTTCACATACATGAGTTTCATGGCTAGGGACGGGATTGTCCTAGCTACAATTAGGGATTGGGTTATCCTACATCTAAACATATGGTTGGGTTATCCAACAACTAAACATATGGATTGGGTTATCCTACATTTAAACATAGGGTTCCTAAAACTATACAGTGAAGTCCTCGCCACACAGAATTTAAAATGTACTTGGCCTAGAGTCAAGTAAGCTAGACGTCTCCTCATTCTATAGAATTGGCAAACGGTAAACTAGCCGAGTCAGGAGCAGAAATTTCATATCGATCTCGTACCCATTGAGTTGGGTATTTTTGACGTAGTGGTTGGCATGGATCGGCTATCCAATAATCGAGCCAAAGTCTTCTGTCATGAGAAGATCATTTGCTTACCACTACCGAATGAAGATACACTTGTTATCCATGGAGAAAAGCGCAACACATCATTGCGGATCATCAATTGCATGAAGGCTTAGAAGTGCTTATGAAAAGGTTGTACTGCCTTCCTAGCACGAGTTGTCGACAAGAAGGCCGTTGGGCCGCAGCTGACAGATATTCCTGTGGTAAAAGAAATTCCTGAAGTCTTGCCAGGACTACCACCATATCAACAAGTTGAGTTTCACATCAACTTGGTACCTGGAGCCGCACCCATAGCCAAATCTCCATGTCGATTAGCACCTTCTGAACCTTGTAGTTGACCGAATGAGGATGTTGTGAGTACATAACCCCTACTCTTAAGCACTAT
Organism: Helianthus tuberosus; assembly: GCA_030545235.1. Taxonomy (NCBI): domain Eukaryota; kingdom Viridiplantae; phylum Streptophyta; class Magnoliopsida; order Asterales; family Asteraceae; genus Helianthus; species Helianthus tuberosus. The sequence goes on from CM060409.1 coordinate 104,043,966, forward strand.
ACATCTTTATAAAGGTTTTGGGGGTGGAAAGACATGCAAGTTTTGCAAAAATGCACAACATTTCGATGAACGAAAATTCATATTTCTAAACCATGTTACAAATGAATTTCCAACTAACTCAAATGGTTTATGAAAGGTTCTAGCCTCTACTCTAAGATAGACTTACGATCGGAGTATCATCAGTTACGAATTCAAGAGGAAAGCATACCGAAAACGGCTTTTAAGACTCGTTACGGTCATTACGAGTTTCTCGTTATGCCTTTTGGTTTAACAAATGCACCAGAGGTCTTCATGGATTTAATGAATCGTGTGTGCAAGCCGTATCTTGACAAATTCGTCATAGTGTTTATTGACGACATTTTGATATACTCTCGATCGACTGATGAACATGAGCAACATTTGAGAACCATTTTAGAGTTGTTAAAGACAATAAATTCGCCCCAAATCGAAAAACAAGATATAGCCTTACAACTTATTCTTAAGGTTGGTGCATAGTATTTTACAATCTTATCATTATCCGACGATACCGATAACTCTGTTGTAGACTATGATGCCTCGCATCAAGGATTGGGTTGCGTACTCAGGCAATGTGAAAAAGTTATTGTGTACACGTCGCGCCCAATTAAAAAGTTCATGAGAAGAACTATACCACTCTCGACCTTGAGTTAGGCGTGGTGGTATTCGCTTAAAAATTATGGCGACATTATTAATATGGTACTTAATGCATTATTTTCACGGATCATAAAAGTCTTCAACACATATTCAACCAAAAAGAATTAAATATACGTCAACGATGTATATTGAATTGTTGAACGACTATGATTGTGAAATAAAGTACCATCCGGGCAAGGCAAATGTTGTAGCAGATGCCTTGAGCCGCAAGGAACGAGTTAGAACACTGAGAGTTCAAGCATTAGAGAAGATGATTCACAAGCGCTCAAGGAAGAGCATATTCAAGCAGAAACACTTCGAGGCATGAAGAAACAATTATTGTAAAGAAGATGGAACTTTATACCTTATGAGTCGAAATTGGGTTCCATTCTTTGGCGGCCTTCGTGATGATATTTTGAGGAAGCACATAGGCCTAAGTAGTGAAAGAATACTACTGGTGGCCTAACCTCAAAAGTGATATCACGACTTATATCGGAGAATGCTTGACTTGCGCGAAAGTCAAAGTCGAGTAGCAAAATCCCTCGGACTTGTTACAACAACCCGAGATTCCCGTTTGGTAATGGGAACAAATATCGATGTACTTCATTACGAAGTTACTCAGGACCTCAAGAGGTCACTACATGATATGTGTAATCATCGATAGACTAACAAAGTCCACGCACTTCTTACCGATTTTGTAGAAGGATAATACTGAGAAACTAGCAGAACTCTATCTCAAAGAAATAGTGGCTCGTCATGGAGTGCCTATTTCAATCATTTCAGACCGAGACGGTCGTTTTATTTCTAGAATTTGGAAATTATTTCAACAGGCCTTTGGATCTCATTTGAATCCAAGTACGGCCTTTCATCCATAAACTGACGGCCAGAGCGAACGGACAATCCAAACACTCGAATATATGTTTCGCGCATGTGTTATGGATTTAGGCGGCAATTGGGATACTCATCTACCTTTAGTTGAGTTTTCCTACAATAACAGCTACAATACTACTATACAAGCTGCACCGTTTGAAGCTCTTTATGGTCGAAAGTGTCGCTCTCCGCTATGTTGGGCGGAAACAGGCGATAGTTAATTAATTGGTCCGAAACTAGTCCAAGAGACTACGGATAAAATTTTTCAGACCCGAGACCGTATCAAAACGGCTCGCGATCGACAAAAGTGCTACGCAGATAAAAGACGAAAACCATTATCTTTCGAGGTTGGAGACAAAGTCTTGTTGAAAGTCTCGCCTTGGAAAGGCGTAGCGAGGTTCGGTAAATGTGGAAAGCTTAACCCACGTTACATTGGACCATTTGAAATCTTAGAAAAGATTGGCACTGTTGCCTACAAGTTGAAGTTACCAGATGAACTTAACAGTATGCACGACACGTTTCATGTGTCGAATCTTAACAAAAGAGCCCAACACAAGCAACCGTTATCATTCTATTCACCTTGACGACAAACTCCAATTCACTAAAGAACCTGTTGAAGTCATGGACTGTAAAGTCTAGAAATCATGGAGGAGTCGTATCAAATTATTAAAATGTACGTTGGAACTCTCGACACGGACCCGAGTATACTTGGGAACGAGAACATTAAATCAAAGCCAAATACCCTCACCTGTTTGAGAACAATCCTGCAAAGGATGACTCATCTTGAATTTCGGGACGAAATTCTCAATAACAGGGGGAGAATGTGACAACTGCCACTTTCGGGTAATTTACGTACATTTAAAGCAATGATTTACATTATACAAGTATGTGTTTTGAATATTCGGACTGCATGATTACACGATATACATCTAAGAAAATTCATGGAATATTCGTTTATTATTACACATGATTCACTTTTATTGGGTACATTTGAAATAGTGCAAACAATTCACCGAAACAACTAGAGTAGTGCCTAGTGAACGGTAGTGCTGACGAAAACTCCGGATCCGCAGAAAACATCTAAAATGACATCTTTAGGACTCGGATGAGAGTCCAATATCAATTATATATTAAACCCGATATGGGAATACAAGAGTTCGGGTAATATTTTACCGATGTCCGGTAGCACTAAAAACTGCCGAAAAGCACTAAAAGAGACGATTTCTACACTTTTCCGCAGAAATTCTGCAGAAATCAGTTTTGTAATATTTTTACGACATGTAAAAATATTATTTAACATATAATTCATATGAGGATACTTTCGGGTATCATCCGAACCAATAACTACATCAATTCATACAAGTTACACAACTTAGCGTTCAAATAACGTCTAACCGAAACAATTCGAAACGAATATCCGAACAATGTCGGATCTTTTTTTTAGTGACCATCTAATATTATTTAGATCATATTAGACTTATAATGGTCACTTAACACCTTCTTAACACATTTATACACTTGAAACATTTAAACACCAAAACACCTAAACTTTGCTAAAAGTTTCTAACACTTTACACACTTAATAACATTTCAACAATTCAAGACCCCCCCCCCCCCCCATGTGTGAACGTTTTATGTGGGTCCCACACCCATATTTCACATGCAAAATAACTAGATATTTTCTATAATTACAAGTGGTGTTGCAAGTGGATGATGTTGGTGATAAATTAACAACTTACTAACTAAGTAACTAGATATTTTTATTATGTTGCAAGTGGTTAAGTTGGTGGATGATTATATCATTTAATCACATAAGTTTACTAGCATTTTAATACCACTTTACACCTTTATTTACACACACATAAGTAAACTCTTTCAATCTTCATCATTTCACCAAGAACACCATCCAAAAACCCAATTATTTTTATCACCTCCTTCATGATCAACATGGATTTCCAAGTAACATAAGGTGATCTAAAGCTATTGGAAGTAAAAGGAAGGGTTTTCATCCATACAAAAGTGTTCTACCATCAAGATTATCATCTTCTTAGTTCTTAATAATCTTCTAAGATCATCCCTAGCCAAGTGCTAGAAGTAAGCTTCTATAACTATTTTTTTTTATACAAATATATTATGATTATGATTGTTATTATTACTAATAATAACCAAGGAAATCATACATAATAAACATGAAGAAAATACAAAGAAGCAAAGAATAAAAATCATGATATAATTATGATTGTTTATATTATGATCTAAGACTTGATATATGCTTATTTAGTCTTGTTATGATGTTTATGATGCAAATAAATTGTTAGAAGATGTTTAAGATATGATCTAAGAATTATGCATGTTTATGTTAAAGGGTTTTTAACATAAAGGATTAAATGGATGATGATAACTATTGATCTTGTGAAAATATATAAGGTTTTTATTTAAAAACAAGACTTTTACAAAATTATAAAAAGTAACATACAACTAGAGATTTTTATAAAAGTTGTTAAAACTAGAAGTAAACTTGGTTTTTGAACTAGTTAGCATATATTATGATCATGTCCAAAACCCTACATGATTTGGAGATCATTTTGATAAGTTTATGTTATAAAAATCTCATATGTTTTAGTTAAGATGTTATGAGTAAATTGATGATGAATTTGAAAAGAAAATGATATGTTTATCTAAACATGGCAAAATACATAATACAAAGGTTATATGGCCAATTTTTCTTAGAAATCATATGTTAGAAAAATTATCATTTTTAACAAAGTCTTTACAAGATTAGAAAGTGGTCTTTCTAAAAACAAAAATAGATGTAAATATATATTTTTGGGAAAATATATATTAGTGATCTTAACAAGTTATTTACTATGTGTTTATTATTTGTATTAGTTATGTACAAACATTAGGTATTTGATAACAATGATACAAATAAATACAAGACACATTTACAAGTAAAGACTTACAAGAATACATATATACACACTTGAATACAAATTGCGGATCATTCGGACATCGGATACAAATTATGGTCAAAACGGACGACGGGCGAATCTATGAACATATCGCCATTCGGAGAAGTTACTACGATGCTTAGGCGACCTTTCGACGCGGACACAAATTACGTTACCATTAACAAAATTCGGACATTTTGAGACTTATAAAAACTATTATGTTTTTATTTACTAAAAAGTATACTTAGTGAATTTTTATAAAAATGTTTTTATAAAAATGAAAGACTTATATTTACTAGTGGGCTATTTCATACAAATGGGCTATGTTTATACAAATGGGCTTAATTTCATAATGGGCTTATCAAAACACATGGGCTAAGCCCAATACCAAACATATGGGCCAAGGCCCAATAACATTAAGCCCAATACTATTGAAGCCCAACACTATTGAAGCCCAACACTATTGAGGCCCAACACTATTTGAGGCCCAACACTATTTGAGGCCCAACACTATTGAAGCCCAACACTATTGAGGCCCAACACTATTTGAGGCCCAACACTATTTGAGGCCCAACACTATTGAGGCCCAACACTATTTGAGGCCCAACACTATTGAGGCCCAACACTATTTGAGGCCCAACACTATTTGAGGCCCAACACTATTTGAGGCCCAGCACTATTTAAGCCCAATAACTTGAAAACATGGGCTTGGCCCAATGTTACCATTTTTGGAAACACAACTATACAAGTGATACATACAAGACACGAGATTCAGCGGACGAGATCCGACTATACAACTCATTCATCGAATACACAGTTAACGAACATTTGAACAACTCATTCATCGAATACACAGTTAACGAACAATTGAACAACTCATACATCGAATACACAGTTAGCGAACAGTAAAGACATACAAGTCTTACATATACTCAAGACACGAGACTTGTACTCAAGTTCTTTTCAAAGACCGAAGTTTCTAACAAAAATAAGAACGTTTGTAGGTCGCCACGCTATTCAGGACGACCGCACGTGAGATCTTATTTACATCTATTTTCAGGACGCAATACAGTGAGTTCATGTTCCCCTATTCATTTAAATGTTTACAAACTTTACAACTATCGGGGAGGATACATGTTCAGAGTATGTTAAAGTTAGGTAATGAAACACCATAGATCATGTGCGAATTAGGGCCATACTATAAGCACCATTAATCCAGTTTGGACCAAGGAACAAAGGCTTAGATCTAATGGGTTTTGGCGAGCCCCACTCTTGGTCATGGACCCCTACGGAAGAGTGCGTTTGTGTCCCAGTCGATAGGAATCGGCATAAAATCGTCTAGGGTTGGTTTGCTTCCTCTTTCGGCACACATATTAATGTCCTTGCAAAACATTAATGATCAACGATTTCATTGACGCTTTACATACTACAACTCACATTTTTCATACATCGATTACAACTAAATTGCATGAATTCACCAACTTTTGTTGATGTTTTCAAACTTAACATGTATTTCAGGAAATTAGTGGACCTGGTAGACATTTCAGTCAAGGAAAGCAAGTATCAAGACTCCATGCCACCATTTGAAGGGTTTGCCCGTTATATACCGCCTCTTTGCGGTGATATAGTGGTCAAAGCCTTGACATTTTAAGACTTACCTTTTTGATGTATAAAACGATGACAACTTATTTTCATTTGATGGTTTGTAACCAATACATTCAACTTATGTTGCATTCTTTTGGGAAACACTTATGTAATGGCAATGGCAATGGAGTATGTTTTATTCATATAGTTTGTTCATGTACATCGATATTTATGCAATGAAAACCATACAGATCACACCTTGCGTTTCCGCTACGAGCGGGTGTGACAAACATGGTCTTCAGAAAACTATGATGAATTCGAATGGGTTCTTTTTCTTCAAGTTTGAAGACAGAAAGGGTATGGATGTTGTTCTTGAAGGGGGTCCCTGGATGATCCGTAACAAACCTATGTTTCTCAACATTTGGTCCCCTACAAACACTCTTAAAAAAGAAGAAGTTAAAAAGATTGCAGTTTGGGTTAAATTGCATGATGTCCCTCTAGTGGCATATTCTGATGATGGTTTAAGCATGCTGGCTTCAAAAATTGGGAATCCTGCGCGGCTTGATTCGTATACTATTGATATGTGTAATGAGGCTTGGGGAAGGAGCAGCTATGCTAGGGCTCTCATTGAAATATCGGCTGATCAGGATTTGAAAGAGACTCTTACCATGGCTATTCCTGAATTGGATGGGAATAAATATGTTACTGAGACTATTAGGGTGGAGTATGAATGGGAACCCCCGAGATGTGCCTATTGCTGTGTTTTTGGGCATGTTTATGAGGAGTGTCCTAAAGGCATTCGATCGACAGTGAAACCTCCTACAAACAATCAGAAAGTAGATGAGGATGGTTATACGGAAGTCAAGACAAAGAAGAATGTAAAGAAGAGCGGTTTTCAAGTTAACAATCAAAAGCCCAAGTTTGAATATAGACCTGTGGATAAGAAGAAAAAGGCAGTGACTAGCTCGTCCAAGGTTCAAACACAAAATTCTTTTAGTGCTCTTGGGTTTGTTGGGGGGACGGGGGTTCCTTCCAAGGGAGATCTAATGGGGGACATGAGCTAAATGCGGAGTCTGACGATGATGAGGTAGAGAATGTATATGATGAAACGAAGGAGTTTATGACATCGGGTACACATCCTACGTCTTCTAGTACAGGGGCAAGCACCTCTCACATAAAGGTGTCCAATGGATAGGTGGCTTCTGTTTCATGCAAAGGGGCTGCCGGTTGGTAGCAACTTCATTTTTGATGATGGTGGTTGACGTCGTTTGTTTGTTTTTTTTCGTTTGTCTACTAGTTAGTCATTATCATGATTGTAGTAGGCTAGATTGAGGTGGTAACTTGTTTTGTTTGCTTTTTTGTTTACATATACGGGGCATGTCCTGTATATGAACTAGTGGGGAACTCATCCTCACTACTTGTTCTTATTTGGCGGTTGTCTATAATAGAATCACCGGGGTAACCCTTTACCCAAAAAAAAAACACCTGCACCTGTCAGTCTGCAATGTTTTTTGAATATCCAGGTGTGTGGATAGATAATAACCATGATCGTATATCGTATAAACCTATACGATGCGTATTGAATATCCAGGTGTGTGGATAGATAATAAGGTGTGGAAATAGAATTCCCCTATTTCAAACCTGCAAATCATGAGGCCCTTAGTCCGCATGTTCTCTCAACTTCATCTAGCCAATGAAACCACCTACACTTACAACACAATGATGAAAGCCCAGCTCGCGAATTCAGATTCAGTCCCGCAAATGGCTTTGGAAATTTTCGTCAAAATGAAAAGAAATGGAATCGTTTGTGATAATTATACATACCCAATTGTGTTAAAGGCCTGCAGGATAATACGTGGACTGTGGGAAGGAAGACAAGTTCATGGGGAGGTTGTGAAAATTGGGTTTTTCAATTCTGATGTTTTTGTGACAAATGGGTTGATCGGAATGTATTGCAAGTGTGGTCAGATGAGTTGTTCAAGGGCTTTGTTTGACTGGTTTCATGACAAAGATTTGGTGTCTTGGAACTTGCTGGTCAGTGGGTATGTAGAGTGTGGTGATATGGTGGAAGCACACAAGGTGTTTGATGAAATGCCTGAGAGAGATGTGGTTTCTTGGTCCATTATGATTGATGGGTATGGCAAGGTTTGCAGACTTTTTTTTTTTTGTATTTTTTATTATTGGGTATCAAACAAATTATCCAAATGCAAAGTAACATGTGTGTGATGTTGTGTTCATTTTCAGAAAACAGGTGATGTTACGCGCGCTCGCTTGCTGTTTGACAAAATGCATAACCGAGACGTGGTGTCATGGAATACCATGATAGATTTATATGCGAAGGTAGGTGATATGGTGGCAGCACGGGAACTATTTGATATGATGGAGCATAAGAGTCTAATTTCATGGAGCATTATAATAAACGGCTATTTGCAGCATCATAATCCCATGGAAGCGTTAAAAATGTTCAATTTTATGCTTTCTCATGACATAAAACCAGATAAATTCTGCGTCGTGGGTGCAATATCAGCTTGTACCCAATTGGGTGCACTTGATCAAGGAAGGTGGATTCATACGTACATCAAAAAGAAGAAAATCGCGCTCGATATAGTGGTGAATACGGCACTTGTGGATATGTACATGAAATGTGGTAGCACTGAAGAGGCCCGGGCCGTTTTTAATGGTATGCCAGAAAAAAATGTGGTTAGTTGGAATGTAATGATTTCTGGGCTTGGCGTCAATGGTTTTGGAGGTGAAGCGTTGACCTTTTTTAGTCAAATGGAACGAGAACGAATCCAGGTGGATGATTTGATATATGTGAGTGCATTATCCGCTTGTAGTCACGGAGGTTTTCTAACAAAAGGTCTTGAGATCTTTAGGAGAATAAGAAACCCGAAGGTTGAACACTATGGATGCTTGATTGATCTTCTTGTTCGAGCTGGAAAACTGGAACAAGCACTAAGCTTTATAGTGTCGATGCCAATGCAACCGAATAAAGATTTGTGGGGGTCGGTTCTTTTGGGATGCCGGGTACAAAAGAATGTCGGGTTAGGTGAGTTTGTGTTGAATAAGCTTAAGGAAGTTGGTGGTGATGATTGTGGGGTGTATGTTCTTATGTCAAATATTTACGCTGATAATGGAATGTGGGAAGATGTAATGAAGATGAGGAAGATTTTGTTGGAGAAAGGGGTTGTTAAGGAGAGTGGGAAGAGTGTGATCGAGGCGGTTGATGGCAGCGTTCTGGAGTTTGTTTCTGGTAAAAACAGTCTGTCGTTTTGCGACAATGATATCGAACATGTTCTTTGGAGCTTGTTGAAAATGGTGGATTTGGAATAGGTGCAATGGACTCGGTAGGAATTTATCCTCCACAACTTTTCATATCATGCGACTTTTAACAATCAAGGCGAGGGGGATGACCTTTAACCATAAGTCCTGAAAGGATTTTGTAGAAACCAAGAGGTAATAAACATGTTATTTTTAAGTTTAATAGTTCTGTGATTGTTTATAAAATAATTAATTTTCAGGTTTAGAATAATATCTAAACAAGTTAAAGTAGAAAATTATCAACACATGAATAAAAAAAGTTTCTAGTGATTTGAGTGGATAACTAATCTACCTTAAAAAATTCTACCAAGAGTTTGTTATGTAATATAGATTTACACATACTTTGGTAGGGATTAGCAAATGCTTCTCTCTAACAAAGACGATGATCACATTTACAAACTTCTCTCTAATAATGTAGAGATGATAGAGATTAGGATGACAGTAAGGGGTATCTTTATTATGTAATTATTAAATATTGTCTATAATTATCATATATCATAGAAAAATGCAAACAAGAGTTGACGTTCTTGATCGATCGTAATTTTAAAAACAAAATAAGCATTCGAGTGTTAGGAATAAATTAGTTTTGATTAAGAAGATATGTTGCTTAGTTTGTTTTTAAGGGATATTATTATTGTATTTTTTCAAACATTTCAGTGGAATGAAAACTTTTCTTGGGGGGTTGAAGGAATTCTTTCCATTTCAATGCCCAATCAAACATAATTTTATACGGAATCATTTCCAATTTCAATTCCGTGGGATTCCATGAACCAAACGGGCCTTTAGCGCCAAACTCAAATAGTGAGTTTTATACAAGAATAAATATGTAGAACTTTGAATATTCAAAAACACCATCTTCTTATGAAATTGATGCTTTATACTTCCCGTTGACAAATAGATGTTATTTTTACAAATCTAATAAGTTTTTATATACTAGTTTCAACGTATAGGATATGTTCCATAAGTTAAAATCAAAATTGCAAAATAAAGAAGGAAGGGGAGATATATGCATTTAAGACATAGGTATAAATAAGGAAGGGGCATTTAAGCATAGATTTAAGTATCAATCTGGGCACTCAATTAGCTCAGATAATTATAACCTGATTATAATATAACAATAACTTATTTAAAATTTTAAAATACATCTATGATTGTCATAACTTGATCGTTATGTATGTTATATCCGTTCACAATACATTTTGCAGCCCTTCTAACTTTCACAATACAAACAAGGCCTTCTAACTTTCACAATACAAGGTCTTCAACTTATCTATTATTCCCATTCAACCCTTCTAATTATCAACTATTCAATAACATCCAAAAGACACAAATGTGACAGCTACATTCTTCATCCTCATTCTTCTTGATCCAAAAGCACGGGAGAAGTTCTCCCATCATCTTACATATTGTATTTACATTGTATACCCTTTGAATATTTACAATGTAGGTCCCCCCAACTTCACTTATTTCACATTCAGTCCCTACATTCTTGAATTTGTTCATATACCCCCCGATATCTCATTCAATTAGAAGCAAAAACTAAGGAGAATCACTCTCTTGGCTCTCTTCATCCGAACTAGTATAACCCGATGGGCTACCTTTGTTAGACGGAAACAGTTTATCACGCCCAAACGGTTCTTCGGTTGAGTTAGATTGGTTTTTCTTTGCTTGCATCGCGGTTGTTCTTCTTATATCGTTGCACACGTTATCTAAAAGTAGCAAGAAATCGCGTACAACAACAAACAAGTGTAAGCCTTCGTCTTTTCTCGACTTTCCGTGGAAATAATCACCCGTGTTCTTAACGAGGGCCATCACCCGCTTCTCCACTTCCAACAACCACATGATCTCGGCTTCTGCCCGACCCACAAACTCCGTAAGAAACTTCTGGAACTGGGTACCGTCCTCGAAGGTTTTCATTTCATTATTTGCAAAATCTTTGGTCTTCCTTAACATATTTCCTAGTTTCAAAACAGTTGATGTCAGGGTCTCACCGTCAATAAGTGCTGCCTTTTTAACAATATCAAGTTCCTCACTTAACTTGGAAACAACCTCGAGGCCATATCCTCGGTATTCTTCTGGGGCTTCTTGATGTAGAACGTCTTCGGATGAACTACTCTTTGCTCTCCGGGCAGCTTTATTACCTTCTGTCCGGATCATTTCTTGGACCACAAAAGACAACAGTGTGGTCTTGCCATCTGTGCCTTTGACATCCGAGAGCTTTAAAAGTGTGTCGAGCTTGAATGCCTGGGCCCCGCCACCATACGTACCGACGTTCATACGATTCCCTGTCTTAAGAACTGCTTCTAGAAGTTTCAGGAAGAGCCTGCTGTTTCTTAGGGTTGTGCAAGCTACCTCTAAAGTTGCAAACGAGTCTTTAATGGAAGAGGATTCCTCATGAAGTGAAGCGATAAACAACAAAGCTTCAAGACGTTTGAATGCAAACGGGATATCAACCAATACTTTAAGAAAGCGTTCCGAAGGGCCAAGAAGCGCAAGATCCCCGTTATATGTCCGAAGTTTTAGTTCTTCTTCACGGGTCGGTGCCATTTTCAACAAAGTTGAAATAAATTCGACAGGAAGCTCATTACCTGATCATATTCACATCAACAATTCAATTCATTCCCATTAAATAGGGGTGTTGTAAACGGGCCGAACCACTCAAGATCAGCTCGCTAAAAGCTCGAATCAAGCCGGGCTTAAACAAGCCCGACCCACACTCAAGCCTAAATTGAAGCTTGTTTAATAAACGAGGCATGTATTGAGCTCATTTAGGCTCGCGGGTACTTTTTAATCAATATAATAATATTTATTTAAGATAAAAATATATAATACAATAAATATTATTATACATAGTTATATGATAAGAATAAATATAGAATATATAATATGCTACATGTATAAAACTATAGTTATAAAGATACGTAAAAACAATTATCTTTTTATAAAATAAATAACAAACATGTCGAGCTCGAGCTAGAAAACTTTCTCATAAGCCGAGCTTGAGCTCTGGATACAAAGCTCGGAACAAGCCGAGCTTGAGCTCTATTTAGTTAAACCAGTTGAGCTTGCTCGGCTCATTTATATCCTTGCCAATAACATACGATCATGATTCATGAATGCATGCGAGTAACAATATTTTTGTGAAACATCTCTCTTTATATATTAGTTTTAAACTTGATGAAGGAGAGAGACTCGCCTTCCCTAATGGCATCAGAGACTTCTTCCATTGTTATATTTAATGCTTTTAGAAGAATAGCCAAATTCTGTGTTTTTTTGGGATCGATATTCTGAATCAATTTGGGTTGGTTTGGTAAGACAGTTGCGGTTTTTCCACTCTCATTCTTGTTTTGACCACTTGAAGCGCCAAACAGATTTTCCATCATCTCCTCATTGAACCTGTCCATTAACAAATTTAACTACTAATCAAAATTCAAAACGTTGATAGTAACATAAATCTGGGCCAACAGAACATGACCCACATCGTTTGACCTGTTACCCAACCTGCCCGATCACCTATCTTGCCCCCTATTGGTGTAAATAACTGTGGTTAGTGGGTTGAGAGCCTTACTGGAATGATCCGGCTTTGATATCATGCCACACCATTGAGCGGTTAGGGCTAGTATTCACCTTATCCCAGAAAAAGGGTTTTAACTTTGTTTTATTGGCATCAGAATCTCCAGTTTCGTCGTCTTCATTTCCAGAGCGCCCTCCAGGTGGACGTGGCTTTGCCATTGGTGGATTAGGCACATTAGCAGCCTTCAGGGGTGGTGGTGGCGGGGCTGGTGGTAGGGGTGCCTCAGGGGCAGGCGGTGGTGGTGGGGGTGGCGCTGGAGGCGGCAACGGCGGTGGTGGTGGAGGCGGTGGTGGCGGTGATGGTGGAGGAACAGTTCTTCCTGGTTGTAATGGTAATGATCCATCCTCTGATACTTGATCTCGGGGCATGGAAGCACCTTTGGTTGATAAATTTTGCATCCCATCTCTTGTACCTCCAACTTTTTTCGATCTTGATAAAGAACCTACTAAAACAAATTTTGAATTCTTAAATTATTTGAATCTCATAAGGGGTGTTTGGATTTGCGTTTTAAAAGTGGATGATCTGTTGGTTGATAATTTTTTTATTAACTCCATACTTGTTTTTCATAACCTGGCCACAAATAAACCAGAATCATGTTTTTACCCAAACACTCCAAACTTCATATCGTAATATGAACTCGTGGTAGTCATTTTAAATGCACATCCAAACACCCACCCCGTAATAATCAATTGGATAATTTTTATCTAGTTGAGAGAGGAAACTACAGCATGATCTTCTTGGGATCAAACAAACCATTTTTTGATTTTATATCTCATGAGCGGTATGTTTCAACAAAGAACTGTTAACTGAATTTTAATTTCACAAGGAAAGTAATGCATGTCAGAAAATGTTGGTAAAAAAAAAAATTTAAATTTTGAGAAGCTATAGGTTTGACCTCAAAAGTCAAAGTTCATTATAGGAACATGAGAAAAGTATTCAACTAAGTAGTTACCAGTAGCAAGAAGCCCTCCTTCCCTTCTTCCATCATTAGGCTTCCTTCTCTTTCTTAGTCTAAAGAAGCAAACCAAAAATAATGAGAGAATAGCTAAAGCTGCCACTATACTTGAAGATATAGCAATGATCAACAATTTACGCTCCTTGCCACTGCCTTTTTACGGCGAATCAAGGGGCTTTTCGGTCTTTTCCTCGGGATAAGGATCCATATCAGGTAACGGTTTTGGTGAAGGCTTGGGAAAACGTCCAGGTCTCAGAGATGGATTAGGGGTCGGTGTTAGAGATGGAGGCCTGTTAGGCACATGCCTTGGGGGTCCAGGCTTATTGGGAGTCCCTGGCGGGGCCAGTGATGGAGACGGCCTGCTGTCATTAGTTGGTGATAGAGAGGTGCTCCCATTATATGTCGGGGTTGGCGGTGGGGCCCCTTTAGGAATCGGGATTGGAGGTGGGGCCCCTTTAGGAGTTGGGGTCCCTTTAGGAGTTAGGGTTGGAGGTGGAGGTGGGGCCCCTCTAGGAATCGGGGTTGGAGGCGGGGCCCCTTTAGGAGTTGGGGTTGGAGGTGGGGCCCCTCTAGGAATCGGGGTTGGAAGCGGGGCCCGTATAGGAGTCAAGATTGGAGGTGGGGTCCCTGTAGGAGGCGTGGCTCCTCTAGAAGGTGGGGATGAAGGTGTGGCCCCTCTAGGAGGTAGGGTCCCTGTAGGAGGCGGGGCTCCTCTAGAAGGTGGGGATGGAGGTGTGGCCCCTCTAGGAGGTAGGGGCCCTGTAGGAGGCGGGGCTCCTCTAGAAGGTGGGGATGGAGGTGTGGCCCCTCTAGGAGGCAAGGTTGGAGGTAGGGTCCTCGTAGGAGGTGGGGCTCCTATAGAAGGTGGGGTTGGAGGCGCGGCCCCCCTAGGAGGCAGGGTTGGAGGTGGGGTCCCTGTAGGAGGCGAGGCTCCTCCAGAAGGTGGGGTTGGAGGGGCGGCCCCTCTAGGAGGCAGGGTTGGAGGTGGGGCCTTAATTGGAGTTAATGGGGGAGATGGAGCACTTGCTGGTGTAGGGCCGAATGTCCATGGTTGACGAGGGCGGCGCCGCCTACGTCTCCGCCTACGTCGGCGGTACTTTGGCTTGAGGATTCTACCATTCAGTCTGGTTGTGGTGTCTTCTTCTTTTACAAGGATTCTTCTTAACAATGCTACATGAGAGTTTCTGTTATAGTTTGTGACTTGTGGTAAATTGAGTTTAATATACTCGATAGCTTCTGTAATTTGTTCAAATCCTTTCCTACACAACACCAAAACTTGATCTCCCTGTAAACATACATACATACAATAGTTTCATCATACTAATCCAAAAAAAAACAACAATCATTGATGGTGATATTATCTAAAATTGGGGAAGTGAAGAATCATACAATGTTATCCTGTATATGATGAGGGCTCCAATGGTGGTATGAAGCATTATCAAGGATTCTGCGATTTCCTTGACCAAAATCTGCCACCGATAAAACGAAAAAAGCTATAAAAACACCTAAAAAAACACAAGTTTCTCTCATCCATTGGCTTTTCAGTTCCATAATTCAACCCTTCTCATTTCATCAATGTTGTTGGCGTATAATCACCCCATATTAATAATTTAACTAACTATTGCATTTTGCTTTACACGCATCAGAGCAATAACAAATTTGCAAAGGAATATGATATTGTTTAAACTGAAATCTCCAATGAGAACCCTCAATTTCCCAAGGCTTTTTCGTGATAATGCAATGAATTTCACATAAATTATCCTTATCTCTAACCCTAATAAGCATGGGAAGGTAATTGATCCAATAAACAGCTGATTTCGAATGCTGAAGCAGATAAGAGTCTACTAAATGATAAATTTTCAAAATGTAGTTAGAATTTGTAACGGATTTATTGCAAAATAGCCTGTAAATTTGAAACGGAAAGTGGAGAACCTTGGTTTTGTTGGAACATCCTGAAACAAGTTTGCTGTTGGAAACTATTTTTGGGGAAGAAAGGGAGGAGACGTGGCAGAAGATAGGAAAACGAATATTGGATTTAGAAAAAGAATTTTTTATTTTTATTTTTATTTTTTTTTCAAAATACTATCTTATGGTTGTTTGTTTACCTATTAATGAGAATCTTAATGGCTAAGACCTCTTACTAGTTCAGACTGTTTGTTTCACGAGCACATGTCTGAATGGTTCAGACATTTGTCTTTGAATGGTTAAGATTTATACAGAGTCTGAATTGTTAAGACCTCTAATCTGAACTGGCCAGACATTTGTCTCTGAACGGTTAATCATTATACAGACTCTTAATGGTCTAGACCTCTTACTGGTTCAGCACTTAATAGTTCAGATATCTTACTAGTCCAACACTTAACCATTCAGATGTTGCCAAACAGCCCCTTAGTAACACGTGTATTTATTAAACGAGTTAAATAAAAAAATTCTTTAATAGCTAATAATCATATATAATATTATGAGATTATATATGTTTATAAAAATAGAGTTAAATGCCATTTTAGTCCTTGTGGTTTGGGCAATTTTGCCAGTTTGGTCCAAAGGTTTCATTTTTAACCTGTGGGTCTAAAAATGTTTCACAGTTGCCATTTTAGTCCACTGGGTTAACTTCATCCATTTTTCTGTTAACGAGAAGGCCAATTTGGTCATTTTGTATGTAATTCTGTTAACTAAAAGGGCAATTCAGCCATATAAAATGACCGAATTGGCCTTCTCGTTAATAGAAAAAACGGATGAAGTTAACCCAGTGGACTAAAATGGCAACTGTGAAACCTTTTTGGACCCACAGGTTAAAAATGAAACCTTTGGACTAAACTGGCAAAATGGCCCAAACCACAGGGACTAAAATGGCATTTAACTCAAAATAAAATATGAAATACAAATGATAAAATCGTTTTTGATTGTATCGAATATGAGCCTCTAGTAGGGGGGAGCATTTTAAACTAACCGACCCGACCCTAGAACTTAAAACAATGAAATACAATACCCGATTAAATACCCTATAGGCATGGTTCAGTTCCAGTTATATATCAATCGGGTTTCTTGTTCCGACAATGAATACCCGACCTGACATATTAAACCTTTTTCCCCATTTGTTAAAGCCATTGTACACACACAAATGACAGACACAACATGAAGTTCCTGATTTCATCATTCAAGCTTTGTAAACATGGGTTGATAAGTGATAACATGTGTAGTTTCTGTTCTCTAGTGTGTATACGGTATATTCTGTGACTTTTTTTACACATACACCTATGCTCGGAAGTGTCTTAGTAATCTTAAATATTTTAATAGTCAACACAGCTTTAGAAATACATTGCATTCAAGAAACATGTAGAAGCTAAGGGGGCGTTTGGTTCGCATAATGATTTGGAATTGGAATTTGTAAAGAAATTAGAATTTGAAAGAATTGGATTTGGAATTTAAACATTCCAATTGGAATTGAAAATTATTGGAATTGGAATCTCAATTCCATTTTTGTTGTGTTTGGTTGTCAAATGAATTGGAATCCATCACCCCGGCACCCACAACCACCAGTTCGGTTCGAAACGGTTCGATTCGAAATGGTACTGGTCGAAACGGTACGGGTCGAAACGGTTTGCGTCGAAACGGTTCGATTCAAAACGGTACAGGTCGAAACGGTACAGATCGAAACAGCACGGGTCGAAACGGTTCGATTCGAAACAGTATGGGGCGAAACGGTACGGGTCGAAACGGTTCGGTTCGAAACGGTACTGGTCGAAACGGTTCGCGTCGAAACGGTACGGGTCGAAACCGTTCGCGTCGAAACGTTACGGGTCAAAATTGTTCGTGTCGAAACGATACGAGTCGAAACTGTTCGCGTCGAAGCGGTCGGGTTGAAACGGTGCGGGTCGAAACGAATGAAGATTCAAATAAATTTACTTTAATTCCTTCACATATAGGAAGGATTTTGAATTCCTTTAGCTAAAGGAATTTGAAGGAATTCATGACTAATTCCAATTCCATTGTCAACCAAACACATGAAGATTGGAATTGAGATTCCAATTCCACCACATTCTGTGAACCAAACATGTTGAGTGATGGAATTCAAATTCCAATTCCCTTAAATTCCGTTAAATTCCTGTGAACCAAACGCCCCCTAAGGAATCAGTTTAATCAAACAGTTAATGGTAGAATAACCATATACATTCAAGATGTTGTCTTTCCACTTAGATTGGTTGTGTTTCAATTTTCGGTTAATACCTGCACAAACAATATGAACCATAATAAAAGATATTGTTTATTTGGTATTTTTTTTTCTAAACATCGCATGTAGTTATGTCTACAAACGATCAAACATCGTAATACGTATTAAAACATTGTTATTTCGGTCCAGGTACTTTAATGTCGGGTTTACTTGTTTGTTTGGACCGGAACCGACCCGATCCGAATTCATGAGATAAACAGGAACCAACCTAATACCCTAAATGCTACAAATAGGGTCGGGTTCGGTTTAATGTAGGGTCGGTTCTCAGTTCTTTTCGGGTCGACCCTAAAAATGCTCACCCCTAGAAGATAGACAAGAAATCAAAGACAAAGAGGAGAAAACACTTTTTTGAGACAGGAATCGGCATATATCTAAGGAATTCAAAGGTTCCGGTATATATGAAAAAGGGGAACGAGATCACAGTGAGATTTTCATCTCAAAAAGGGGGATATGGCGAAATTGGTAGACGCTACGGACTTTCTAGAGACCCCCAACGGCCAATCTTCGCATGAATTGCTAAGGATCCAATAACTCCAACATTTATTCCTTCAAATGTGTCAATTGGGCAAATAGTAATGCAACCAATTATTATTCATAGGACATAGATATTAACACATAACTAACTCTTCGCATACCCTATAAACTTAGTCCTAAATTAAAAATTTATACTAATGTACATCAAATGACTATACCGTAATTACTTTTTTCAAACACATTTAAAATATATGTTGATACTGCTAGACAATTTTTTTTTTGTTAACAACCAACTTTATATATATAATCATGGCAAACGCATAACCACTCATTACATAAAGAAGAAAGAGGCATAGAATGTTACTATGTGATTTTCATACATATTTTTAAAATGTAATTATGTAATAAACGGTTATGATTCATATACCTTGTATTTTTTCATATTTATTAATACACTAGTGGGGAACCCGCGCGTTGCAGCGGAGTTAATAATATTGCATTGGTCGACAATATGTGGCGGGAACATGATACCCATCAGGCATCAGGTGGTCCGAGAAAGTGAAGTAAGGATGTCATGGGATTGGGAGGTCATTGTACAACCTTATACAAATATTATATCTACTTATACAAAAAGATTTATCCATTTAATTGTGTAATGAAAGTATCAAATTCCTAAATCTGACCAATTTGTCTGGTTTTGTAAAGACTAAATTAAAAATAAACACTTAGATTAAAATCAATATCACAAACTTATTAACACATGTAAACCTTCAAGTTCAATCAAAATCAAGGCTTAAAAAGTTCATAATACAACAAATTTAGTTATTTAAACAAAAGAAATACACATTGTTCCATGTTTACCACACTTCTCAAACTACCCAACACCATGAGGATGTGCATGCACCATTTGTATAAAGTCATGTACCAAGCAAAGTATCACGCTGGAAACATTTCTCATTGCAAGTCGGAATTCCTTAGCATCATATTTCAGAGACATGTCATTGGACGATTTAGAAAACTCGGCACTAAATGCAGGTAAAAATTGGTAGAAAGAGTGATTTTAGCAACTACTCGGACAATTTATGGCATGAGCTATTAATTAAACTATAGTAAGAAAATATGTCACACCCCAAAATACCACCTAGGGAGTGTCCCTGTTAGGCGTGTGACAAACCAATAACGAGCCACTAATCATATTGAACCAATCACAAGTGTTGAATAAAATCATCAATTATTACTGGAAAGTACCGTCAATAAGTTTAAATGAAAACCAACATGTTCAGCGGAAGCAAATAAAAGAAAACATAGTTAACTGTTTCAAATTAAATGTATGTAATCAATAAACCCATCATTTGTATCCAATCAGCACGACCCATGACCACTCCAGCTACTTCAGACAGCAAGTTCCAAATCCATATAATCTAACGACCTGCGAGCATGCAACAAGTGTATCAGACAACGCTGGTGAGTTCATAGTTTTACGAAAACGTTAGTTACCAAGTGATTGGTTAATCCATTGAATTTAATTCCAAAAGTAATGTTGATAATACCCCGAATACAAGACGGCTTCTGATTATTTTGCCCTTTCTCCAATGCTCCTATCAAAGCATTGGTCATGACTAGGTCATTAGTTCAACACCCGTCCTCCCAGGTACGGGGTGAGGTTGCCAAACCTAAGTAGCGCTACTAACTAATACCATGTTACCTCCCCGGTAACCAAACAACACGGAGGGACTTTAAAGGTGATAGGATGAGTATATTATCCAACATTCCCGTTTTTACCCAAAAGACTTATCCCTCCCCGGGATACCCACTAACTGTCCCAACCACCGGGACGCATGCTCAAGAGAGATGAACTCACCTTTGGTTTGCTCGGTAAGATTAGTTACGTGTTCAAATTGTTCAAACAATCCTAACATGGATACCATTAACAATTAGTTTGTATGCACGTAAGTCACGTAATCCACATTCACAACACAAGTAGCGTACAAGTAGCGCACATAACGTTATACCAATCGTAACAAGAATTCACGCATCACACCGGTCATAGCACCCTATTAATTACTTCTCCAACTAACACCAATTCATTGAGTTTATGAATATAATACGTTATAAATATGTGATCATATATCGTTATTATCATCAACTAAAACACAGTTACTTGTATCCTCCTTTATTAACTCTCACTAGCCCTAATAAATGCTTGGACCCGCGTTTTATAACCTTCATACATTCACTATTTGATAAGACATGAGAATCGTTAATGCTATAACCCATGAACACAGATTCCAATTAACAAACAAAATATCACCTCATTATTTAACTTTCATAATATTAATACATTGAATATTCTGACAACATTATTAGTATTCACATGGTTTGCTTACAACACACACATGAGCCGCCATTTATATATTATAACATTCCTCATTGCTTAACATGAATCCTCAAATAACAATCTAGTCGTCACAACATATACACATAAGACAAATCATCATCATTATGTCGAGCCTTTCATGATTTGATTCATGTATGCTAACATTTTTATATTATCCATTTATCACATAACCTATGGTCATGCAGTTGTCATCCCATATCCCCACCATCACAAATAATTATATCATATATCATAGTTGTCAATATTCATGCAACATATTCGAATACTCCAAACACGCCCAATATACTTCTTCAAACAATCTATCTATTTGTTAAATAATACTTATCTATCAAGATGGATCCCAAGTAATAATGTAGCCATGTGCTAACGCCTGACAACCTAGATTGCGTTTAGTATCATTCAACACGTGACCTTTGATCTGACTGTTTGGGCCCATAGCATCATTCAACCAAGAGGTTGCATGTGAAGGTTCTTGGGTTGCTTAATATTTAGACTATTGAAACAGTAAAACCAGTAGCACATGTGAATAATTTGGGCGTGGTCCAATAGTTCATAAATTCATGAAAAATACCAACACAAATATTATCATACATGAGCATAATTCATATCAACATCACGAACAACAAGCGGATTAATAATGGAGATTTAATATACTAACCGAAAGGCTGGTGATGGTGATAACGACGAGAGGGGGGGTTTCTCCGGCTGTCGCAACTCCAAGGAGGTAGGGTTTGTTTATTGGAGTTGTGAGGTATTAGATAACATGTTGAGTATATATCGCATTATGAGTTCTTTTGACCGACCCTTATCAAACAATCAGCCCATTATCAACCTGATTGGGCTCACGCAGTTAAGTTTAGTAATATATGTGTTTGTTTTTAAATTATAATCGGCCCACTATGTGTGTTTGTTTTCAATTCATAACCGGTTAGGCTTAACTTGGGCCTAGGGCGTGTGTGCCGGGCTTAGTTCAATTGACAAGAGAAAGGATTCGACCCTTAGATCACTCATAACGGTGTTTAGTCTAATACCTAAACATGTTTACTCGACCAAGTATGCACATAACTACGATGTATGATGACCGATAGAATACAGTGATACAAGTTAGTGATCGGGAAAACAAATGATGATTACCTAGCGAGTTCGGGTTGTCACATCATCCCCAACTTGAAAGAAATTTCATCCCGAAATTTGACAAGTAAACACAAAAGAGTGAAGTGAGAAATCAAGATTGTTGCGGATTATTCTCAGGTGCCACATCATCCCCAACTTGAAAGGAATTTCGTCCTGAAATTCACCAGTTGCATCGGAATTGATTCAGCAGATTCTTACGATTTCAGATACTTAGTCTCGAGTTCCAACGAACTCTCATAATTGGAATTTGACAGTACTCGCAAACCTTAACCTCCTGGGGCATGATTTCAATAGGCACCTTGACAACTGCAACTTGACGTTAGACTCAGACTCTAAGAAGGTATCACAAGCGTTTTGTCGGACAAACCCTGCTTTAGACTCGCGACATAAATGACACCATGAACGTTACCCAATTCGTCGGGTAACTCGAGTTTTAGACGACATGACCGATTCTTTCCAGAATTCCGAATAACCCGACGTAACGTAATTTAAGCTTGTCACGCTTCCCAAGCGTACCACACCCTCCCAGGGTGAGACTTTCAACACAATACGATCGCCTCCAGCGTTTCCCAAGTTTATCAGCTTTCCCGACAGTCACGCGTTGCCGCCAATCGTCTCCAGTAATTAAGTTGTCAACCATCTTAGTCTAACAAGAAGGTTGACCTTATCATCTATGTCCCGCACGAACCCAGCTTGGGAATTCTCTTCCTTCAATGCTTCGACTTGGACAGGGCAAATCTGATCGTGTAGGCTAGAGTCGATGGTGAGTTGCAAGTTCATACACGTTTAGGTTCCATAGTCGTATTCGCTCAGGAGTTTCGTCCAGCAATGCCATCACATAATTAACTCTCTCAAAACAAAGGTGCACGGGAGGCCTCTTGTGATCGGTCTAAATGGTGCAATTGGTACCGTCCAGGTGATGCCTCCATCTTAATTCCAAGGACCATGGCTTCCACCGCAGGTCGTGAATCGAGCAGTTCTTCCTGTAAGTCCACCGCGTGGGCCATCTCCTTCTCGTGCTGCATTGATGTGTAACTGGGACTCTGATTCGAACCATCATGGTATACCGCCAGATCATCAGTACCCTCGGATAGAAGTGATGCTCAATGCGTTGCAGGGTTGGGTTTCAAAAGCTGAAGAAACGTTTCCCTATTTTATTTCCCATGAATTCACAGCTCCCCGCTGTGCTAAGGAGGTTGAAGTTGCGCCATCTTCGAAAATCTCATGATGAATCTGCGATAGTATCCAACAAACCCAATGGATTGCTGTATCTCAGAAGGAATCCGAAACTGCCTGAGGTCAATCTGAAATTCCACCTGACGATGTGGAGGAAAACCAAGTAACTCTTCAGAAAACACGTGAGAAGATTTTACGAACAACTGGAAGATCCTCGATCTTCCCTTCTTCAGGTTGCGAATCGGTGACGAGAGCTAGAATAGCAGGGTAGCCCTTCAGTAGACACTTCTGGGCTTTCATGACTAAGACGATGCCAACGATGGCACCACTACGATGATCTTGAACTGATAAGGATTCCCCACTAGGGAGAGGGATACGCACGATTTTCTCTTTACAGAGAATTTCCGCTCAACGACTACGTCAAAACTTACAAGAATATCGGGAAGTGGGTCAATGTCGAACACTTGACCCATGAGATCAAGTTTACAACCAAAAAGAACATGAGAAACTTCTATCGATTTACTATCAGTTAATTCTACTACATGCTTATTTACAAGAGGGGTGGGAGTCAGTCCTATCTGACAACTGAACCCTAAAGGCACATAACTCCAATCGAAACAAGAGTCGAATAAAACAGAAGCAAAAAGATCATTCAAAGAAGACGTATCGGCCTCAACATCACCCTTCATTGTGAGTTTCCCCCAGCGCCAATAGTAAATACTCTTCCACGTGCTCCGTTCCCACCATTGTTCCCATTGTTGTCATTCCCAGTATTGTTGTTGTTGCCAGCATTCTGATTAAGCTGAGGGCAATCCCTCTTAAAATGATCCTCATCACCACACTGAAAGCACCCCTTTTGATTTCCCCGATTCTGTTGAGGCTGTTGCCTCTCTTGTTGTTGTGGCTGCTGCTGCGGCTGCTTAGGAAGCCAGACCCTACAATCTCTAGCCATATGACCCACCTTGTTGCACCTATGACATACCCGGGTGCATGGCCCGCGATGGTGGAACATACACTTATTACACTTTGGTAGCTTTCCCTCGTATGAACCCTGATTTGAATTGTTGCTCTGATTCTGGTTCACAGTAAACGACTGGCTAAAACTGCGGTGGATGCTGTTGTCTGCCCTTTTCTGAGATTGGCTGGCACTGGTTGCTTTGTCAGTATCATTCCATTTTCTCTTGTGATCACTAGCAGGTGTGGTAGCGGTAGCAGTCGAGGTAGTATCCGATACACGTGGCGGCAAGTTGCCATGTTCGACCTCTTGGTCAGTAATCTTATGTGCCAAACGGACGATACAGGGCAGATTGTCTAGGTTTGCAGCAGTAACATACCCCTTAACAGCTGGTGCTAAACCCTTGAGGTACAACTCAATTCGCCGATGTGGGGGTCGAGACATGTTAGGGCACAAGGTTGCTAAATCATTAGACCTCCTAGTGAATGCTTCAATCTCAGATCCCTCCATTTTCAGATTGTAGTACTCATTCTCCAGTTTCTGAACCTCATCACGAGGACAATACTCCTCTCGCATCAACTCCTTGAAATCATCCCATGTAGTGGCATTCGCCATTTCGATACCCAACATCTGAACCTGGGCATTCCACCATGTCAGGGCACCATCCTCGAGTGTACCCGTAGCATACTTCACTCTGTCCCCAGCAGGACAGTTACACATTGCAAATACCGATTCTGCCTTCTCGAACCATCGTAGGAGTCCTACAGCCCCTTCAGTCCCACTAAAGGTCTGTGGCTTGCAATCCATGAACATCTTGTACGTACAAGCAGGTGGAGCAGGTAGATTGTTTTGATTCGCAGGTTGACCTAAAACGAAAGAACGTACAACACACAGGTAAGATTCGAGTATACGACACAAGGATAGAAAGTAATTGGCACATATCGTACCAGCCTGGTAAGCCGCTAGGGCTTCAGCTACACGAGTGTTGATCAAGTTGGTTAATTCGGCCTGTGTCATAGCAATGTAGCCACGTCCATGGCCTCGTCCGCTCATGTTTCTATACAGGAAGAGGAAAGATTTAAAATGCAAGTTCGAGTAGGAGTCAAGTATTACTATGACCTCTATAGACTACTGAGTTCTAACATAACACCAATTAGCCGAGTGGAACCCTTTTCACACTCGTTAAGCCTCACTGGGACTCACATGCACCTCACGTTATTATCATGTGTGCACCCATAATAATAAGGCGATTTGCATGCCTATCTCAGTGACTCTTAACTTGCGCTAAAAGGTTCCCCACATTCAAATAGCAAACGAAAGGTTTTACAGGATCAAGAATCACAATAGTCAATGGGTAGTGTCACACTAACAGATCATATAACAGGGGTTGGTAACATAAGGGCTCATACTGTTGTGCCAAGTGTGCATTCACATATAATGTTATACATAAGTGTACACTAGATGTACTATGCAATAGTAAATGAGAAACGAACCTTGCAGTCTGGAGCTGAGTGTCATGGTCGATTTCAGTACTGTTCGGTTATAGTCTGGTTTTATAAAAACGTTTTAAAACCAAGTTCACTATAACCAGTGGCTCTGATACCAAACTGTCACACCCCAAAATACCACATAGGGAGTGTCCCTGTTAGGCGTGTGACAAACCAATAACGAGCCACTAATCATATTGAACCAATCACAAGTGTTGAATAAAAATCATCAATTATTACTGGAAAGTACCGTCAATAAGTTTAAATGAAAACCAACATGTTCAGCGGAAGCAAATAAAAGAAAACATAGTTAACTGTTTCAAATTAAATGTATGCAATCAATAAACCCATCATTTGTATCCAATCAGCACGACCCATGACCACTCCAGCTACTTCAGACAGCAAGTTCCAAATCCATATAATCTAACGACCTGCGAGCATTCAACAAGTGTATCAGACAACGCTGGTGAGTTCATAGTTTTACGAAAACGTTAGTTACCAAGTGATTGGTTAATCCATTGAATTTAATTCCAAAAGTAATCTTGATAATACCCCGAATACAAGACGGCTTCTGATTATTTTGCCCTTTCTCCAATGCTCCTATCAAAGCATTGGTCATGACTAGGTCATTAGTTCAACACCCGTCCTCCCAGGTATGGGGTGAGGTTGCCAAACCTAAGTAGCGCTACTAACTAATACCATGTTACCTCCCCGGTAACCAAACAACACGGAGGGACTTTAAAGGTGATAGGATGAGTATATTATCCAACATTCCCGTTTTTACCCAAAAGACTTATCCCTCCCCAGGATACCCACTAACTGTCCCAACCACCGGGACGCATGCTCAAGAGAGATGAACTCACCTTTGGTTTGCTCGGTAAGATTAGTTACGTGTTCAAATTGTTCAAACAATCCTAACATGGATACCATTAACAATTAGTTTGTATGCACGTAAGTCACGTAATCCACATTCACAACACAAGTACCGTACAAGTAGCGCACATAACGTTATACCAATCGTAACAAGAATTCATGCATCACACCGGTCATAGCACCCTATTAATTACTTCTCCAACTAACACCAATTCATTGAGTTTATGAATATAATACGTTATATATATGTGATCATATATCGTTATTATCATCAACTAAAACACAGTTACTTGTATCCTCCTTTATTAACTCTCACTAGCCCTAATAAATGCTTGGACCCACGTTTTATAACCTTCATACATTCACTATTTGATAAGACATGAGAATCGTTAATGCTATAACCTATGAACACAGATTCCAATTAACAAACAAAATATCACCTCATTATTTAACTTTCATAATATTAATACATTGAATATTCTGACAACATTATTAGTATTCACATGGTTTGCTTACAACACACACATGAGCCGCCATTTATATATTATAACATTCCTCATTGCTTAACATGAATCCTCAAATAACAATCTAGTCGTCACAACATATACACATAAGACAAATCACTATTATTATGTCGAGCCTTTCATGATTTGATTCATGTATGCTAACATTTTTATATTATCCATTTATCACATAACCTATGGTCATGCAGTTGTCATCCCATATCCCCACCATCACAAATAATCATATCATATATCATAGTTGTCAATATTCATGCAACATATTCGAATACTCCAAACACGCCCAATATACTTCTTCAAACAAACTATCTATTTGTTAAATAATACTTATCTATCAAGATGGATCCCAAGTAATAATGTAGCCATGTGCTAACGCCTGACAACCTATATTGGGTTTAGTATCATTCAACACGTGACCTTTGATCTGACTGTTTGGGCCCATAGCATCATTCAACCAAGAGGTTGCATGTGAAGGTTCTTGGGTTGCTTAATATTTAGACTATTGAAACAGTAAAACCAGTAGCACATGTGAATAATTTGGGCGTGGTCCAATAGTTCATAAATTCATGAAAAATACCAACACAAATATTATCACACATGAGCATAATTCATATCAACATCACGAACAACAAGCGGATTATTAATGGAGATTTAATATACTAACCGAAAGGCTGGTGATGGTGATAACGATGAGAGGGGGGGTTTCTCCGGCTGTCGCAACTCCAAGGAGGTAGGGTTTGTTTATTGGAGTTGTGAGGTATTAGATAACATGTTGAGTATATATATCGCATTATGAGTTCTTTTGACCGACCCTTATCAAACAATCAGCCCATTATCAACCTGATTGGGCTCACGCAGTTAAGTTTAGTAATATATGTGTTTGTTTTTAAATTATAATCGGCCCACTATGTGTGTTTGTTTTCAATTCATAACCGGTTGGGCTTAACTTGGGCCTAGGGCGTGTGTGCCGGGCTTAGTTCAATTGACAAGAGAAAGGATTCGACCCTTAGATCACTCATAACGGTGTTTAGTCTAATACCTAAACATGTTTACTCGACCAAGGGTGCACATAACTACGATGTATGATGACCGATAGAATACAGTGATACAAGTTAGTGATCGGGAAAACAAATTATGATTACCTAGCGAGTTCGGGTTGTCACAAAATATACTGACCATATAGAGCATTTTCCATCTGTTGCTTCTACCTGAACCCGACCTAAGAGCTCAATTTGCAAAAAACAACCAACGCACACTATAGGCTCGGGCAACTTGAACCTCTGTAAGCGATTTTCATGTTTCCATAAAGTTTGTTCATGAATACATCAAAAGACACATACACATGTGCAAGATGGCGTATGCATATTTCTTAACGTGGTAGAACGACTCCCCTAGCTAATTAGGCAATTAACGGGTCAATGGATTATGGTTAAAATAGGAGTGCTGCCCAGGCCGAGTTGTGTTATATCCTATAAATACATTTTTTTGCCCATTTTCTAGCGTTTGGTTATAACAACTTAATGATTTGATTAAGGAATATTTTTTTAATATAGCACTATAAAACCACATCTTTTAGTTTTTTTTGAACCTTTTGATTTGTTACATAATCGGAATTGACTCGTGCATAATAACACAGGTAAAAAATGGCACCTATTAGAGGTGCAAATGAGCATACCTACTCGAGCTTGGCTAAAAAGATAGCTCGAAACGAGCCGAGCTTAAACGAGCTCGAGCTCAAGCCGTCTTGCTAGCTTATACGAGCCCACTATTTATATAACTTTAATTAATATATCAAATATATATTTAGATAATACAAATACTATTTATAATATCATGGAAAAATAACTAACTTATATATGAAATAAAGATCATAACTAATATAAATTAATTAACAATTATTAAATGAACCGAGCTTGAGCTATAAAAACAAAGCTTGAATCGAGCCGAGCTCGTAAGAAACAAGCCAACCATGGAAGGGATGCAAGTTTATTTCTGTTTTAACACAAAGATTATATACCAGTGGCTCAGGTGTTTCTAAATCATCATTTCTTGTATCTTTTAATGATGTGAAGCTGAGATTTAGCTTTGTTCAGCAGTTTTATGAGCTTCAAACCCTTTTAGTGATTCTGATAGTGATTTTTTGGCTTGGGTCACAGGCTAGGGAGAAAATATCATCAACAACAGCACGAGCAACAAATAAAGTAGAGTCTCAACTGTATCGAATATATCAACAGAAGCATAAAAAAACCTTGCTTGATTTGTGTAGAGCTGATGAAATCAGAATATAGAGTTGAAAGAAGAACCGAGGCCATTTCTTTCTCCCTATCATGCCTGTCCATGGCCATTGACACAAGTCTCTTAATGAAGGATGGTAATCAGCTGACCCGAGTTCCCTGAGTTCAGATATAGCTAAATCCACATCACCAGTGGAGAAGTATTCATCAATGATGAATGCCACTTTTCTTTTGCATTCATCTAACGGGTTAGAAACGGCTCCTAAAATTTCATAAACATATAGCCACTCATGTGTACGCTACATAAAAAAAACTTCAAAACATGAATCGAATCTGGCAGATAATTTGTTAATACCTCACCATTATCGTAATTTGGGTAATTACGATCAATATGAGGTTTACCATCAGTGTCAAGGAGTTTTTCCCCAGTACCCTTGCCACCACCACCACTTGATTTCAAAGTTAGTCAACAAAAAAAGTATAATATAAGCATTTAAAGCTAAACAAAAAAAGAATGACGATAACTTGTGCATGCAAATTAGCTCAAATTCATAAACATGAAGATAAAACATTAGCCGGCGAGTCACCTATAAGCTGGTTGGTTAACATTAGAGGTGTCAACGAGCCAAACCGTATGTAAAGTACTCGAGATCGGCTCGTTAAAAGCTCGAATCAAGCCGAGCTTAAACAAGCTAGAGCCCGAGCTCATGCCTAAAAATAAGCTTGTTTTTTAAATGAGCTGGAGCCACAGCTTCACTTATCAAGCTTGAGCTGGTTGCCCAGCATAAACAAGCCTATTATTCACACAAATTAGATTTAATATAAGGTACGGCTGAAATGGTCATGGAAGCAAAACTGAATATTTTTTACGGCCTACTAAAAAATTGAATCATTTTTTAACAATTTAACCCATTCACTTATAAATGGATCGCTTTGGGTCATGTTTAACGGGTCAAAATTTTGATCAGTTAAAGTACACTAAAACCCAAATAGAAAACTGCAGCAAATTCTTTCCGTCTAAATGTCTGGCACCAAACATTATTAAAGTTTGATGTACCTCCAAGTCTCAAACAATATGTATCCATAAGCTAAAACAAAAACCGTTGCAGGTTAGGTGAACCTAAGAAATTACCCAATTTATTTATACATTATGGATTGTAGCTTATAGAAAACCAGTTTATACTATTTACATTTATTATAAAAAACATCCTATACCAGATCAATTAATCAGTTAGCGTATAGAATAACCATTAACAACTACTACTTTCCTAGCTGCAAGAGTTAGTGATTCCAAATATTACCGACACCACTGGTGACCAAAACACAATGCAATGGTGCCATTGTAATTATTAACCAAATGCTTAAGAATTATCAGCCCACTATGAAATTGGAAGCCTATTGAACGTAGGTTATTAATATGTACAAAACGACTTCTTTTTCTCTACATATATCTATAGAACAATGGGGGTTTTGTTATTGTATATAACATCTAAACATTAATAAAAAAGTTTTATTTTCTAGAAACATTAATCTAAATATATAACAAATCTCTCTGTTTCAAGAACTGCATACCTGCACTCGAAGTTGATGCTGCTTGGGATATTGGACGACTTCATCCAGCATTGGATGATAAAAACCGCAACCATGGAATTATTCAGCAGTGACTTTATCCAGCATTAACAAATGTTGTCAAGACAAAAACATCTGTAAAAGTTCGACAAAACACTCATGAATGTTAACCTGTAAGTCGAATATATTCATTTACTTGAATTGCTAACCCACAGTTTCTGCTCATCTTCTCGTTTATGATTTAATTAGGGTTTAGTCAACAGATAATAACATCGAGAGAGGTAGTATTTAGTAAAAAGGCTAACTAAGGTTAGAAATTATACCTTTAGATCGAAGTGAAGACAAACAATTGAAGGTTTAATCTCATGAGTTTGTAGCCAGAGATCGGAAGCCATTGAGTTAGCCAGAATATATGGACAACTGCAGAGTTATATGGACAACATGATATTAGAATTGAGACTGTTTCACCATCTTGGTTTAAAGTATGAAACCCAAAATCAACTTCGTTTAATGTATACCGAATACATGTTTTAAAAGATGAAGATGAATCGTATCATTCAAGGAGGAAGGGTAGGCTATATACCTCATGCCATTATAGCTCAAGGGAATTTACACAGTTTTACAAAATAATACAAATACAGAACCTGCAAGTGTTTTGAGTTTGCAAATTCATTAGGTATATGAAAGTAATTAAATGTTGTAACTAAGAAGAAAGGGGTTTCAATATTCACAAGAGAAATCTTACTTACTACTGAACCTCAACTCTTTTCTACTAGGAAAACAAAACATTCACCATCGTCTACCACAAGATTCATCTGCCTGAATCCTAACAACCCCTGACTGACTTGCAACAAAACCCTAAAGCCACCGTTGTTGGGGCTTCGCATTGTCCACAACCTACCACCGCCATCATCCGAACACCATCATCACTGACTCGACGTCATCTCAGGATGACTTCTTAATATGTGGGGGTGGCTGGAAACGGACGGGGCTATTGAAGAGGAACAACTGAATTAAAGAATCTATTGATTGCATTGAAAGAGGAACTCTTGAGTTTAAGAAACTGATAATGGCATTGAAGGGGAAGGGAACGGCTTAGAGAGAATCAATCAATATTGATAAATGGTGTATCCATTTGTGTGAGGAGGGGCATAAAGGGAACAAAATGATAAAAAAAATAGGCATTTTAACTTGACCTTTCACATACCATCTTAAAAATTGTGTAGGAAATTACATTTTAGTACATCTGAAATCCTTTATAAAGGTATATAGATAAACGTCTATTATCATAACTTTGTTACATGTTATTAATACAAAAAAACGTCTATTATCACAACTTTATTACATGTTATATAGATATGAGAGGTGTTTATTTTTGGTAGAAAAAGAGTTAGGATTACGTTATTTGATAAGACCTGTTTGTCATCAATCGAATTTCTATTAAGAACAACGTGATGAGGGATCCTTAAGACATTTAAAAGTAAAAGGATTATCATAATAGATCAACATATTGATGTTAAAAATACAGTTTAAATGTTTTATTATTTCTTTTATTTTTCCTCCTTCTAATCCTTTTTTATATATTTCTCTTTGAGGTTTGGTGTTTTGGGCTTTATCATTGTCTCGGGCTTCCTTGCTGATGGGCTCTCCGGATTGGGCTTCTAGCCATTTGTGGATTGCTGCTGGTTTTAGGGTTATGCCCCTTATAAGAGGCTGAAGGTTCTAGAGATCAGTGCACTCGATCTCATTCTTCTCTCGTGCACCTCTTCTTGGTTGTTTGTCTTGTTCCCTGTCATTCACACGTTACATTCGTAAGTGTTGGGTTTTGTTTGTATTGATCATCCTACTGGAGATCTTTTGATTCTTGTAAAACTGTGATGACAGGTTCATCTCTTTGATATATTTGATTGAGTGATTTTATCAGTTGATCCGTGTTTCTGACATGGTATCAGAGCCCCGAGGTTAAGACGGTGCTCTGGTGCTCTTCCGCTGCTCTATATCTGGTCTCGCCGCTGATCGTGAAGATTGAAACCCTAATTTCTAGGGTTTGGGGTTTTTTTTTTGTTTCCGAAGCCGTTTGACTTCCTGGAGACGGATCTGATCTTGAAGGTTGAAACCCTAGCCTTTTGGGGGTTTTGTGTTACTCTCGGAGAAGACTCTCGTTGGTCCCTCTTTAGGGCAAACCAACAGATCTTGTGCTTGTTCTCTAATCAGAAGCTTGTAACCCTAAGTGAAGGTTACAAGCCTGATTCACCGGAGTTTATTGCACCCGCTGTGAGTTCGTTCCATCTCTTCCTTTTTACTTTTCCTTGCATC
The DNA here is from genome assembly GCA_030545235.1 of Helianthus tuberosus. Lineage (NCBI taxonomy): Eukaryota > Viridiplantae > Streptophyta > Magnoliopsida > Asterales > Asteraceae > Helianthus > Helianthus tuberosus. The sequence continues at coordinate 104,077,240 of CM060409.1, forward strand.
ATTTGATTGTTTGTGACTAGGCATCTTGATACCATGTTTTAGGCAAGACCGGTTTGATATTGGGACACAGAGAGGGTACACTCTGTTGCATTTAGTTGGTCAGTCGTGTTGTGGCTCCCTGGATTACGTCTGCGGAGGCATCTTGAGTGACGAACCTCTGATCGGACCTCTGTCCAGGCTTCGCCGGTCCTTTTATTATTGCATATGTGTTTGATGGTTTTGTCTGCTCTTATCCACTGACTGTGTTCTCTGCTTATTGTGTTTCCTGCTTCTGTGTTACCTGCTTCTGTTCTTGTGTTACTGGCTGGTTTTATCTACTTAAATGGGTGATAAGTCTGAGTCATCTGTCACTTTGGTTAGTAAGCTTGATGCTAGTGATCCTTTATATCTCCATGCCAGTGATTCTAGTGGTCCTTACTGTTGTCAATATAAAATTGAAAGGAACTGAAAACTACGTGGTGTGGTCAAATGCTATGAAACTTGCTCTAATGGCTAAAAACAAGTTAGGTTTTATTGATGGTACCTGTGTTAAATCTAAAACTGACGATGTTCTAGCTAGTCAATGGGACCGATGCAATTCTATTGTGTTAACATGGATTTTAAACTCTGTTTCTGAAGAATTATATGTTGGACAAGTTTACTCTAGACCTGCATCTGAAGTTTGGGATGATTTAAAAGACACTTATGATAAAGTTGATGGTTCTATTGTGTTTGGTCTGTTTCAAAAAAATCAACTCTGTGAGTCAAAATGGTGCTAGTGTCTCTGAGTATTATCATAAGATTAACACAATGTGGAAACAATTTGATGTCATGCATCATTACCTGCTTGCACCTGCAATTCCTCTACTAAGTTTAAAGAATTCTATCAATTAATCAAACTTATGCAGTTTTTAATGGGATTAGATGACATTTATCAACCTGTTAGAACCAATCTGTTGACAACGGACCCTTTACCCACTATTAAAACTGCTTTTTCTATTATCTCTAGAGAAGAATCCCATAGGGATCTAATAATGTTTCAAAAATTCCAAATGTTGGATTTGTTGCAAAATCAAATAACTTTAGTGATAATAAGAAAAAAATTAACAAAGGTCCTAATCAAAACCTTAAGTGCTCCCACTGCAACAAGGTTGGATACACTGTTGATAAATGCTTTGAACTGCATGGGTATCCTTCAAATTATAGGCAAAAACCAAATAATTATCAGTGGACTAGATCCAACAACTCTACCAGTAGTGGCTCTAGCTCCTCCATAAATGATTCTATGAATGATAAAAATGCTAGTTCCTTGAACTATTTGACTGCTGATCAGTTTTCTAAGTTGCTAGGGATGCTTAATGAAAATAAAACTAAGGACATGAGTAAATCCAATGTAGGAGGTAAATGTTTTAACTCCTTTTCCTCTGATTGCTACAAAAACACCTTCTGTTTTAATTCAAAAAGTTTCTCGACACAAAATCTGAACTGGATAATAGATTCTGGTGCAAACCAACATATGGTTATGACCAGCAACAACATGTTTAATCTTGTTGATGTGTCTGAATATAATATTACTGTTAAACATCCTAATGGAACTGATGCTAAAGTTACACAAATTGGCTGTTTTAAACTGTCAGATTCTGTGATTCTAAAAGATGTGTTTGTTGTTCCTGAATATTGTGTAAATCTCATCTCTGTGTTTAAATTAGCTAAGGACAATAAGCATAGAGTAATATTTGATGAAAATGCTTGCTATATTCAGGATTTATGCTCAAAGAAAACCATGGTGACTGGTAAACAGACTGAGGGTCTGTATTTTTGTGGTAACTCTATCAGTTCTGGTTTTTCTTGTTTAAGTAAGACCGAAAATATAAAGCTCTAGCATTCTAGACTAGGTCATCCTGCTGAACAGGTGTTGAATGTTTTACAAATAAAGTCTGAGTCTAATGAGATTAAACCTTGTGATATATGTCACAAAGCTAAACAACATAGGGTTCCTTTTCCTCTTAGTGACCACAAATCAACTAAAGTTGGGGACCTTGTTCACCTTGATGTATAGGGGCCATACAAAGTCACTAGCATAGAAGGGTACACGTATTTCCTCACCATAGTTGATGACTTTACCCGGTATGTCTGGGTTTATCTAATGAGCTCAAAATCTGAGGTTTTAGAAAATATACAAAGTTTTTATAATCTGGCTAAAACTCAATTTGAGGTAAATATCAAGGTCTTTAGGAGTGATAATGGGTCAGAATTTATTAATTCTCAAATGTGTGCTTTTGTTAAACAAAAAGGAATTATTCATCAAACTTCGTGCACGTATACTCCACAACAGAATGGGGTTGTGGAGAGGAAACATAGACACCTGTTAAATATTGCAAGAGCTTTATTGTTTCAGTCTAAAGTCCCTCTTAAGTATTGGTCTGAATGTGTGCTGACTGCCTCTTACCTGATTAACAGGCATCCTTCTTCTGTGCTTTGTGGTTGTTCACCTTATGAAATGCTATTTGGCTTTAAACCTTCTCTTGATTACTTGAAAGTTTTTGGCTGCCTATGTTTTTTTGCTGTTTTAGATAATTCTGATAAATTTGAAGAAAAAGCTGAGAAATGTGTTTTTATGGGATACTCAAATTTTAAAAAAGGATACAAAGTTTGGAGTCTAGATCAAAAGAAGTTCATCTTTTCAAGGGACGTCAGTTTCCATGAGACTGTATTCCCCTTTAAAAATGACTCCTGCCCTGATCTACACAATCCAAACAACTTAAATCTGTTAAACTTTTTTGATAACCTTGATATTTTAAGTGATATAAATCCCGATGATGAAGAGAAGGGTTCTATTGATTCAACTATTGTGACTCAGCAACACAGTGATGAAGTTGAATCTACCTTTGATAGCAATGCTCAGCAGTCATCAGGGACGGATGACTTGTTTGAGAGTAGTGTGTCTATGGGTCTTGAAACTGGTCCTGTGAGGGCTGAGTCAAGTAGTGTTAGTGATGTGTCAAACCTTCCTGAGGGTACTCAAACTACTAGAAGATCCTCTAGGTCTACGTCTGCTCCGAAAAAATTTGATGACTTTGTCGTTGGTAATGCTAGATATAGCTACGATAAGGTGGCTAATTACTCTAACTTGCCTTGTGAAAATGTTTGCTTCGCTGCTAATATTAATAAAATCTCTGAACCTTGCAATTATAAACATGCCCTTAAGGATAAAAGATGGATTGATGCTATGAATGATGAGTTGTCTGCTCTATATAAAAACAACACTTGGGATATTGTTGATCTCCCAAGTGATAAAAAACCTATTGGGAGTAAATGGGTATTTAAAGTAAAATACAAATCTACGGGTGAAATTGATAGGTTCAAAGCCAGACTTGTTGCTAAAGGATTCAATCAACGAGAGGGTATTGACTTTGAGGAGACCTTTTCTCCTGTTGTTAAAATGGTTACCGTAAGGTGTGTCATTAGTCTATCTGTTCAAAACAATTGGCCTTTATATCAGCTTGACGTAAATAATGCTTTCCTTTATGGAAACCTTAGGGAAGAAGTTTATATGACTCTTCCCGAAGGGTTAAAAGTAGAAAATCAAAATAAAGTCTGTAAGCTAAACAAGTCTTTATATGGCCTAAAACAAGCTCCACGAATGTGGAATGAAAGACTTGTTCAAGCTTTGGTTAAATTTGGCTTTGTTCAATCCAAATGTGATCATTCCATGTTTATTAAGTTTGAAAAATCTGTTTTTATTGCTCTCTTGGTGTATGTTGATGATATTGTGCTAACTAGTAATTGTGAACATGAGATAAATAAGATTAAGAACTTTTTGAAAACTGAGTTTTTAATCAAAGATCTTGGTTTACTAAAGTTTTTCCTTGGAATAGAAGTAATTCGGGTTAATGATAGTATTTATCTCACCCAAAGAAAATACTGCATGGATCTATTAAACGAATATGGGATGAGTGGGAGCAAGCCCACTAGCTGTCCCACAGAACAAAATCATGTTTTAACTAAATTAACTACGAAAGATTCTAAAACCGTCGATGTCACTCAATACCAGAAATTGATAGGTAAATTAATTTACCTATCCCACACTAGACCGGACATCGCATATTCCGTTCACTAGCTGTCTCAATTCATGCATAAGCCGACTGGGGCACATACACAAATTGCCCTCAAACTTTTAAGATACTTAAAGGGTGCTCCTGGTACTGGTATTTTGTTCAAAAATGGAAGTACTTTTCATCTAACTGCCTTTGCAGATTCGGACTGGGCTAAGTGTGTTGATACCCGTAGATCTGTCACGGGCTTTTGCAACTTTCTTGGCAACTCTTTGATTTCTTGGAAAAGCAAGAAACAAAGTGTTATTTCAAGATCATCCGCTGAAGCTGAGTATCGGTCCATGTGTAGTGCTACATGTGAAGTTCTGTGGTTAATAAATGTGTTAAGGGAATTGAAAGTTGATGTTAACATTCCTGTTGTGCTGAAATGTAACAATACAGCAGCCTTATCTATTGCTGCCAATCCAGTTTTTCACGACAGGACAAAGCATCTTGAAGTTGACCTTTTTTTCTTACGCAAAAAAATAGCTTCAGGTTTAATTAAAACTATGGGAGTCAAATCTGAGCATCAGTTGGCTGACATGTTCACTAAAGGCTTGCTGCTGAAAGATCATTCCGAAATGTGTAAGTCATTGGGAATCACTAATCTCTTTACATATTTAAACTGAGGGGGGTGTTAAAAATACAATTTAAATGTTTTATTTTTCCTCCTTCTAATCATTTTTTATATATTTCTCTTTGAGGTTTGGTGTTTTGGGCTTTATCATTGTCTCGGGCTTCCTTGCTGATGGGCTCTCCGAATTGGGCTTCTAGCCATTTGTGGATTGCTGCTGGTTTTAGGGTTATGCCCCTTATAAGAGGCTGAAGGTTCTAGAGATCAGTGCACTCGATCTCGTTCTTCTCTCGTGCACCTCTTCTTGGCTGTTTGTCTTGTTCCCTGTCATTCACACGTTACATTCGTGAGTGTTGGGTTTTGTTTGTATTGATCATCCTACTGGAGATCTTTTGATTCTTGTAAAACTGTGATGACTGGTTCATCTCTTTGATATATTTGATTGAGTGATTTTATCAGTTGATCCGTGTTTCTGACAATTGATAAATTTTCAATTCTATTTGGATACTATGATGTGTAAATTGATGTTCTTTTATGTTATATGATTGAACGATTAGACTCAAGTCTTATAAAAAGGTGGAAGATGTCTTGTTGGTGAGCTTAGTTTATCAAGTTATTTTAATATATTTAATTTAGGTAAGAATCAATGAAAAATCTAAATAATCATTGATACGATAAATGATATGTGAAGTGCATATTCATTCGAAATTAATTCGATTTTTGTCTCCCATGAACCTGCTCGTAGCGAGGTGAGCGAGTCACACCCACGACAAGCGAAAATTCAACTACTATAGTTGAAAGCCTCTGAACTTGCATCTAATCTAGTTGGTTGGTTGATTCACAGTAAAAATATTCTTTAACAGGAACTAATTAACACTAATTAAGTGATCACCAACAACTGAGCAATCACTAATAACTAGGTGAACAATAGTAAATAAGTTACTACTAACAAAAGTGAAAAACGCAGAAAAGATCTTGTTCTAAGTTGTTAGACTTTGACGAACACGAACTTCCACTTTTACATCATTCCATAGTGCGGAATCCAAGGAATTATGTGGTGAAATTGCAAGAACAAGGTAAATAAACGTTTCTTTAATTCATAGAACCAAGCGGACATAGCTTTCTATCCTTACTATTTCATCTAGCAAGGATTCAGTTGGCTATCCAGTAAATTGTTCCTTATCAGCATCATATGATTTCTTTTCCATGATGTGATTAAGATAATCCTCTCTGAGTAGCTTTTTAACATCTGCATCACTAATGGGATCATGTAGATCATGTTGGCATAGCCTCTCAAAGCTTCTACCTTTTTGTATTCTTGTGCTAGAATCTACATGATTTTCTTACCATCCTTCCCTTGATTTCTTTCTAATACCATTCTTTGGCCTGCCGTTTCTTCAATTCTAAGTATTCTTCAACACTAGCTAGGCTAGGAAGGCTTGCAGTAGGTATAGAAGATGATGGTGGTGAAGATGTTGGGATATAAGTTGTAGGAATTTTGATGAGTGATTTAATAGGAAATTTTTTTTTTCTGGTTTGAGGGATACGTGGTAATGATTTGGTGAGTGGTGTTGATGTAACATTTGTTGCCCCTTTTGTAATACCAACAAATGTTTGAGAAGTAGTGGTTTGTGGTGGAACAAATGTTTAAATCGATGTGACATGGTTTGAGTAATAGGTGGAGTAATGGTTTGAGTAATTTTAGTCTTTATGGCTGGATTTGCAAGTGGGAGCTTTTCCAGGCTATCACTACTTTCCCCCCTTTTGGCATCATCTTCAGGATGTCTAGGAGTTGGAGCAACACCTGTTGCTTGAAGAAGATAATCTTTTATGGCTTTGATTTCTGCTTGTGTATCAGAGAATCGTGCTTCAACCATATTTCAGATTAAATCCATGTGGATATTGTGGGTAGCATCTACAGACTGCCTTTGAAGTTAGAGATAAGATTGGGCGTGGAACCAAACTTTCTCTGCAAGTTCTACATTTGTAGGAGGAGTAGAGTTTTGTACCAATCTTCATCATGTCTTTTATCTCAGGCACTGTTGATTCAAGATTGGATACTCTAACAATCAATTCTTTGTATCTTAACTTATCACCTGAACAAATAGGATCATCTGAATTCCCACTAGAAGTGGTTGTATCTGCTTTTGAACCAGATGCCCCTTTTTCATGGTATTGGGGACTTCCAATTGTTTTTTAGTGTACAATTGTAGACTCAAGAATTGTTGCCTTCAAGGGGGTCTTAGTAATGTAACTACTGTCTAATTGTTAAACTGTTGTCTCTACAATTGTAGTAGCTACCCCACTTGAGATACCAACCTGTGTCTCTTGGGACACAGGAGGTGTAACCTCCCCTACTTATGGGTTAACATTGAGTCCTGGACTTGTCCTAGTCACTTACTGAGGTATACTCTCACTAACTAGTTGTTGAGAGAAACTAGGTTTATGCAGTCACAGTTGTCAAGTGCATTAAACAATGGTTTGATGGTGGAAAGTATAAGTGTGGTGGGTGGAGTATAAAGAAAAGCAACCCTGGGAGAGAGGGGCTTGAGTAGAGATAATCAAGTGATATATCTCCCCCATGATTTGGGCCCCCTTTGCTTACAACACTCTACTTTTGTGAGGATGAGTGAGGAGTTTGGATAGGTGGAGGTGTTTGCATCTGTTGTGCGGAAGTAACAACGGATGTTTGCTACTTTTGTGATATAGCAGGTTCCTCTGGCACCTCATCGTCCAGAGTGACCTTTTTTGGTGTTTTCCTTTTTGGTTTTGGGCTTGCGGATAGATGAAGTCCTTTTGGAAATGGTTGGTGTGTGTTCCACTATACTTGGTTGGGTACTGTGGTCACCAGGAGCAGTGAGCTTTGCAACAGATGTTGTAACATCTGTTGTTGGATTTTCTAAAACATTTTCCTCACCCACATTTTCTTGACTATTGGTCATCATGTGAATAATAGTTTTGTTTGAAAGAATTTTAATTTGGAGGCCCTCTACTCTTGCAAAAATGTTTTGTGCCAAGAGCCTTTGTAAAAGATAACCTATGAGTCTTGGGTATAAGAGAAAAGCTTTGGGTTTGCCATCTTTCTTGGCTTTTACATTTGCAACTATATCAAGAAACAGAGTATTGGAGAGCTGGAAATTAGATTTTCTTAACATGGCATATCCCACATACTATGTTTTCATGGAAATTTCATTATAAGTGGTGGTTTTAGGTGAAAGACACATAAGTAAGGTATGAAAGAAAAATTTCATGGCAGGTGGAAAACTAGATTTATAAATTGTTGAAACTGCCAACTGACCATCATACCCCCTTTCTATGAATTCATGATGAAGATTAGTTTTGGAAAAGATTCACTACCTGTCTCATCGTCTAGGGAGAATGTAGTAGAGATCAGTTAAGAGGTGATCTGAACAGCAGTACTGTGACACCCGGCTTTTCAGGCCGTACCGTACAATTGTAACACGCGTTGTGAATAGGTAATAGGGCTGTATTTGACTTGTTATGATGTTTATATGTGAAATTTAATGAGTTGGTAAAATTAAACTTTGATAAAAATTATGTTGGCAACGGTAAGATAAACGCTTATCGCGTAACGGTTAAAATGCGAAACGAACGTCGGTGACCACACGATCAGTGTAAAATCCTAAAAATAGTCGGTTATGATTAGAATAATAATTTTAATCATATTCGTGTGGAAAAATAATTTAAAACGCTAGGAAACTCTATTTTTCGAGTTTAAGCACGTACCGCGCAATGCAGCGCGTGTACCGACAAAATACTGTCAACACAGCCTGTCAAGTCAACTGATAATCATTTTAGTAATGATTTGATGAGTTTATTACTTTAGAAAGATAAAAATAAATAAAAACGCATAAATCCCTATTTTTGCGATTTTGCATACTGCCAAATACCGACAACGTAGCCAGTCCAGGCAAACAAAATATTGTTCAATAATATTTTGGTGATTTTATTTTTATAGAGTGTTAAAAATAATTTAAAACGCACTAAAACAGGATTAAAACGCTAGATAAAATACCCGGTATCCAGTAAAATACCAGTATTTAGCTTATATATGTGTAATATATATATATATATATATATGTATATGTATGTGTGTGAACCATATATGAAAGAAAGAGAGGGACCAAATGGCGCCTCATGGCAGCCCACCAACACTTATCACCCATGCATGTATGCCATGTGTTGAATCTTGAAAACATAATGATGAGAATTCTTCCATACATTGCACATTCCCACACAAAACTCAATTCCCTTCCTTCCTCTCTCTCTCCCAACCGTACACACCCACATTCATATCCATTTCAAAATTTAAAACACTTCCATTGAAGAATAAGGTCCAATCCAAGGTGTTTTCAAGTGAGTCTAGTGATTTGATGGCCTATTCAAGGAGTTTTTGAGAAGATGCAAGCTTTTTATCACAAAAACCATCATCAAAAACCCATTTATATCCTTGAAAGGTATAAATTACTTTTAAAAAAATATACGTCTTTTCTTGATAATGATAATGATGGAAAGTTTCTCAAAAGCTCGGAATTATTCACAAACTTGGAAATCTAAACAAGAAAATCAATTTTATCAAACAAAAATGGAAGTAAATATATGTGTGTGTGGCCGTGAGTGTGTATGAGTATGTGTTAGAGTTGTGTTTATTAATATGTCAAGTAGTGAAAGAAATGATATTTGAAAGATTCATGCATGTGTGATTGAAAGTGATCTACATGAAAACGATTTGAAATGAGTTTATGTGAAAAGTAAATTTTAGAATCATGTTTATATATGTATCTGGCCGTGTATGTATGTGTAAGTGTGCATGCATATGAAATTTTGATGTTAAAAGTCTTAGATGTGTAAGATTGTGCATGTTTTGCACTTATGATAAATGATTTGATGATAATCATGTGTAGAATATGATTGTTCTTGAATACTTGAATATGATTTAAATATGTGCTAGATATATATTTTAGTTCATATAAAATGATAATGATGTTATATGGATGCATTAGATGCATTTACTTGAACATACATGTTGATATGTGATCATAAAAAGGTGATTTGAGTATGATTTAGTAAAAATCAGTTTTAATCAGATTATAAACACTAAAATAAAGTTATTTTAAAGTGTTTAGTGACATATAACTTTGTCATAATGTTTGCTAGCTTTGCATGTTGTACATGGTGCATTAAAAGTTGTAAAATACGTGAAATCGCATGATTTATGTGACTTACACAAAAACTGCACTAATCTGATTATAACCACTATTTTAATAATTAAATAACATGTATTGTGTTAAAATATCAAGTTGTTTCGAGTTGGGATGATTATAGTAACGTTTAACGCAAAACTATGCGTTAAGACGGTCAAAAATCGGCTTTTCGAGTGATTTTTGCAAAACTGATTTAGATCAGTAAATAAACTGATGTTTTTAGTTAAAAACAAGTATTTTAACTAATTTTAAGTTTACTTGGTGTTTGGTTGGTCATACGTGACTTCCGACGCCCGAAAACGTTACCGAATCGCTAAAATACGCATTTTTCGATGAACACTAGTATGGGTAAGTTTTGAGTGAACCTTATGTGATAAAATGTGTTAAGTAATTTAAACATGTAAATGTGATAATATGTTAAGTGTTAATTTGATAGTGGAAAATTTAGACTATGCATGCATGCATGCATGTACGTTTTGTGCGGTAGAAACGGTGACATCGCGTTAAATGTGTAATTTGTTTGTGGAGCATGAAATTTGATACATATGAGATGTTTTATGTATATTTGCTTTAAAAATGACAAAATACATAAGTTAACAAGATTTCGTGTGTTTTGATGATAATTTATGTGAACGTTTATGTATATATATTACGACTCGCGAATCGTAGATATATTGCGTATAAACGGGAGAGTTAACGGATTTACACAATAATGGTCACCAATACAATCGTTCAAGTCGAAAAATCATAAATATATATATATATATATATATATATATATAGACTCATATATATATTAACGAGCCAACATAATAAAAAATGATAACTTTTCTAGAAAATCTCAAAGTTATGTGATAATTCTAAGAAACGGAGAAACTTAGGAATTTTGTGATGTTTATACTGATTTAAAATCGTTCCTATATATATATTAGGACGTGTAGAAATCAATCTCTGGGATTGCGCTATTTAAAATACGCACCCAAAGGTGAGTGTTACTAAACCCCTCTTTTTACTGCTTTGTACATATTTTGGGGGTAGAACACGTCGTTAAAAGGGTTTAATAATGTTTTCGAAATAAAACATACATTTTAATGTAAAATATATATTTTCGCTGAAAATATATGAGGTTTGATAAGTTACACGTTTCGTAGTAAAACTTTTTTGATGAATAAATGTTGGACATTGGGATGGTACAGTGTTTCCGAGGCGAAACAGACCGTAAAGTTGGGACGGATGCCGGCCTGGGTCTCGAGTGATGGAGATTCAGGGGATTCGAACAACATCGTGTATTAAATTGTCATATTAGTAAGATGTATATATTGTACGTGAGGCAGACATCATATTGTTCTCAAAGAGAGAACCCTGCGTCCTTGATGTCGTTTAATCAGTTAAGTATTGCACGCGATGAATTGTTGGTAGATCTATCGGGTTGACAACCCCGTCGTGACCGGTCGCCCCGTGTCAATGTCAAACGACGAATTAATATTCTGTTTATTGTCTAGCTTTGATTATCCCTGCATGGTTAATATATAGTTCGTATCGTCTAGCTAACATACGAGTCTGAAAAGTGACGCAATAATTTAATATACAAAACCTGGGCAATATATATTACAGTTGTCGGATCGATGAACCGGCGGAAGGCCCATGGATTTTTAATAAGAAAGTAAAATGGACTTTCTAAGAATTAAATGGATGTTTTTAAATAAACACCTAAACAGAAAGTTTTCCTCGGAATAAAAATCTGTTAGTAAACGAATAAGTGAACTCACCTTCCTTTGTGTTGACACTTGATTTTAACGTGTTCTACAGGTACTTGAGTTTGGCTTCGGGAATTATGGCATATCTTGTGGTTGTTGATGCATTTTTTGTCACTTAAATATGTTGGACTGACTTTTAAATATTCTGGGACAATGTAATAAGATCCGTAAGGATCAAAATACAACTTAACTATGTCGTGGTTGTGTCGTGTCTTAAAACGTAATGTTTAAATAACTCACATCTAAAATATACTAAAATGTCCAACAATTAAATGCATCGATCGACAAGATATAAATGGGCACCAGCTTCCGTCACCACTACGTTTTATATTCCGCTACGACGTTTTTGGGATGTGACAGAAGTTGGTATCAGAGCCATTGGTTGTTAGCGAACTAGATGTTTTCAGAGGAAAACACTAGAATTCAACCGGAGAATTTTGAAATATAAAATCCAAAATTCTCGAAGCCAAGAATTTTAAATAAACATAGAAAAATTTTATCATGTATGAAAACCCTTATGTGTTTATATGCATACGTGATTTTCTGTTTATTTGGGCCTTATGTGTTACTATTCATATTGATCACACACTTACTTTGTATGGTTACGGTATGTCACGTCTCGGCCTATAGAGCCATTAGTAGTCTTGCTCACTGATATTGTCAAGCCTACACTTGAGATTCTTTCGCCTGTCGTTACAGAATCGTTTGTTTTGTTATTCTAGTCGCGTGTTTTGCTACACCTCTTCTAGTCTATACTCTTCGTAGGAAGAGGACTCAACCCATTAGAGAGATCGCATGGACTTCGAGAGTTGAGATAACGTCCACTTTGATGAGGCAGAAAGGGGTATGGGTCAATCACTCTCACTGTGATCGTTAGTTCGCCACGTTACACGGAGGCATGGAGACGATGAAGGACTTAGTGGGACAGATGGACTAGTATGATGAGCTAGGAGAGCTTGATAGGAAGATGTTGGACTTCCAGGGATTGAAGCGTTAGTTGTTGGTTGTTTCTGTTGTTTGTTTTGTATGTCTCATTTGATGAACCCTATTTTTGGCTTGCATGCCAAATTTTCAGACATTTAGGAGGAAATTTCATATAGACTTGTTGCGGGTGTTGATGTAGACATGCCAAAATTTGATTAGTCTTCGTACTAAAAACAAGCTTTGTAGTTTCTGGTATAAATATCGAATGGGTTCCTTTTGGTTTAAAAATTGTTCTCATTAATACGTGGATATTATACATGCGCAATGTTGGTCCACTACCATTTAATGATTTAATTATTTTTTGTTATCGTCTTATGTGATTATTATTGTTGTGAATAATAAAAACGACGAAATGCCGCCAAAAGCGAGACAGGGATCTGGACTACCTGTTACCCCGAAGGAGTTGGCACAACTCATAGCCCAACACGTTAATACTACCATGGAACAGCGCGATGCTAACCAAAATAATGGCCAGGAACGTGGAATGATGCTCATGGGAATGGTTTTGGTAGGACGCAGATCGGAAACCCTTCAGGCGATATAATAATCGGAAAGTTTTAGTAGTTCCTGTGTTATGATATAATCGGAGCGTAAATCTGATTTTTCATTAACTTTGTGAACAGTACATAGATGTACTCATAAAACAAACCAGGGTTGTAACTCGAGATCATTTGTTGATACCCTATGCAATGACATGGCAATGGTATGCGTGATGTCGGGCCGTCACAGCGGATCGACCATTCAAATAATTCCGCATTCCGAGCCTAGATCTGGGGATTCACGAAAGCGAAAGTCTGAGTGTTCAAGGAAAGATACCGATCAGAAGCGTGGTGAGGATGGATTGATTATCGAAGAACGAAGTAGGGATTATTGCTTGAAGAAGTTAGCTAAGATATCTCGTCCTGATGACGGTAGAAAGGTGGTAGTTGTTCGCGAAGACCAACCGAGTCGAGTGTAGAGTTTCGACTGTCGAGTGTTGATGGATGAGAGTTATCAGTATTGTGAGGATGCTCAAGTCGCTGCGAAAAGGCTATCCTACGTTCTTTGTTAATGTGGTGGATATGAAGGGGCCAAATGTAGGAATATCGAAGAAATTCCTATTGTTCGCAATTATCCAGAAGTTTTCCTAAAAAGACTTACCTAGATTGCCTCCTGCGAGACAGATCGAATTCCGAATCGATCTGGTACCCGGTGCTGCATCCATTTGCACAATCTCCTTGTAGATTAAGCACCGTTTGGGATGAAGGAACTATCGAGTCAGTTTCAAGAGCTACTGGACAAGGGTTTCATTCGATCAAGCTTTTCGCTTTAAGGCGCATCTGTTTTGTTGAAGAGAAAGAAGGAGGGATCCTTCAAAATATGTGAGGATTTCCAAGAGCTAAACAAATTGACTATTAAGAATCGGTACCCTTTACCGAGGATTGACGATTTATCCGATCAGCTACAAGGATCCAGCTGCTACTCGAAGATTGATCTGCGATCAGGATACCATCAGTTGAAGGTTGCTGATGAAGATATGTTGAGGACTGCTTTTCGAACACGATATGGCTATTTCGAGTTATTAGTCATGCCTTTTGACTAAACTAATGCGCCATTTTTATTCATAATTCTCATGAACAGGGTATGGAAACCCTAATCGGATGAATTCATGATAATATTCGTCGACGACATACTTGCTTTCACGCGAGCCAAGGAAACTCATGAGAAACATTGAGGTTGACTATGGAGTTGTTAAGGAATAAGGAAGGTGTGCATGTAGATTAGTCTAAGATAGGAGCAATCAAATGATGAGGAGTGCCAAAGAACCTGTCGGGAGTATGATGATCCATATGACTAGCTAGGTGCTACCGGAGAATTATTAAGAAGTTCTCTAAATTAGTGCAGCCTTCGACACTAATAACCCCAAAAAGAAAAGGGAAATTGATTGGACAACAAGATAGTAGGAAGCTTTTCGGACCCTTGAAAGAAAAGTTGGGGGCATGTATGATGGACTCCGAAGGAAGTTAAGATACTCACATGCCCTTGGCAGAGTTATCTTACAATAATAATTAACACGCTAGTATTTAGGTTGCTCCGTTTGAAGCCTTGCATGGATGGAAGTGTTGATCACCATTTTGTTGAGCTAACATGACAGAGGACAATTAACCAGACCTTAGTTTATCTAGGAAACCAGCGACAGGATTTGCCTGGATCGAGGGAAGGTTAAAAGTCACCAATTGATCAACAGAAGGATTACATGGACCATTGAAGTGTGACAACCGGAAATTAACGGCTTCTAACTACGTGATTAACAAACTTTTAGACGATAATAACTAGTGTTTAAGACACGTATTAACTTAATTAGGCTCTTGGTATGCATAGGAACGCTTATCGGACGTTACAGTGCGCGTATGAGGATTTTCGGGAAACCTGCTGAGCGTTAAACGAATACGAACTGATACCATACAAAATACTGACAACGTCGACAAATACGAAGTTTACACGTATGACTTATACCTACGAAGGTGGTTTTGCGAAAACATTATCCTTTTGAACGACACAAAGCACAAATGTGAATGAAAAACGCGGAAACAATAACGCGCCGACAATCAACGACAAAACAGAAGCACTAGACTCGAATTTCCGTCTTGATATTAATATATTATGATATATTTAACTTCTTTTTAAGATTTTATTATCCGTAATTGAAAACGGATCGAAAAGCAGGTTAGAAACGTGACTTAAGTGTTATGCACGATTTAACGCGACTGAAAAACGTATGCGTTTAGTAATGGCGTGCGACATAATTTCATGAACTTTCAACTCTAAAACTTTATTTTACGATATTACACGATGATCGGGTTTGAAAACGGGCTTCGGAATTCTATTGGGCCGCTTAAAAAAAACACGCTAACGGGCCCTGGGCCCAACCCAGTTACTAAAACCCTAGTATATATTTGTGGCTATAACCTTATCCTCCATTTGAAAAACACTGATCAAGAAACACGCACACCACCCCTGATCTCTCTCCATCTCCTACATCTCAAAACCCTAACCCTCAAACAAAAGAAAACACAGACATATAGTTTGCCTCATTCTCTCTCTCTTGCTACTTACAAACACACACACAACCAAACAGCAACCTGCTCCCCTCTCGTCTCTCTCATCCAACCCCGGCGATCGGAGTGGCGCCGGTTAACCGGCCGTTCCTTTGCCGACGAACCTCTGACCAGCCAAACACCCTTGTAACCTATTCTTCTTGTTCCACTCACACCCCTGTTCCTCTCAAACGAATGGCCTGCCACCGTGGTGGTGGCGGCACACGTCGGTGAAGACCGAGATGTTAGAATGAGATGAAGAGAGAGATCGGGAGAAGGTGATCGACGAAGGAGAGAGAGAGGTAGACGAGGCGGTGGCGGTGGAGGCTCAGACGGTGGTGGAGCTATTTTGACGATTTTCTTGACAAACCCCGATGATGGCGATGTTTTGGGGGGGGGGGGGGTATCTCGTTCAAGATTTTGATTTGATTCAAGGTAAGCTCGGTTTAAGTTTGGTTCGGTTCTAAGGATTCACTTCAAGATTCATGTGCGGGTTCTATTTCAGCTCGGTCAACAAAGTCAATCCAGTCAACACGTCTGGTAGATTGGTCAACACTCGTCAACTGGGGTCTCGGGTTCGGTCAACGGTAGTCACAGCAGCCAACGGATTGGTTTCGAGTCCTGGTCAACATAGTCAAACCAAGTCAGATTCGGTTTGGCCAACCGTGGTCGACATCAGGTCAACGTGAGGTCAACCTCAGTCAACCGAAGACCCGGTAAAGTTTAGGCGTAGCGAGTCGTTATTACGCCAGTTTACATTAGATTTTAGACTTATACGCGACCTGAGCTCGACCCGAATTGATTAAATATTAGTTTATATTTATTATACTCGACGAAAACTTTATATAGATTGTTTACATTATTGAATTGTTGGATTGAATTATTGAATTTTAACAAGTTAACGACAACTTTTATTGTCGGGGTATTCCAAAAACAGAGGAAACTCTGCCCGATTTTCATAAAAATCCGAAACACGACAAATGATTATATCGTAAAAGACGACACTTATCGAGATACAAGTTTTCTTATAAAATAAATATATAAGTATATTTATTTTAGCGACGTCTTATAACATATGAAACGAGTTTATAACACTTTGACAAAAATGCATTACTAGTTTACGAAAACCAGATACTTAATTAAAATAAATATAATTCTTTATATTTATTTCAAACGTCTTTACTCGAAGTATGACACCTTGCCGTAAGATTTATAACAAACGATATCATTAACCGACTCGATTCGATAACAACGAGCTATATATATATCCTAAACCATTCGGAATACTAAGTCGTTTTCGAGACCTAGTTTTATCCCGAGTATAAACGGGATCAACTAACAATAGTTTGGTTATTTCCAAACCAAAATAATAATACCTTTATAGAATCGTTTAGTTTAACGATTCGGTAGAGCTCGGACACGTAGTTTAACTACGTTTAAACTAGAAACTTATAGTTATTCCTTGATTAGGAATGCTTTAGTTGCACGCTAGCGAGTTCACATTCTTGGAACGACACTTTGGAATCACGATAAGCTAGCTTTGCACAAGGATATCAAGGTGAGTTCATAATCCCCACTTTTTACTGTTTTACATTTTTATAAATGTTTTCGGGGGTGGAAAGACATGCAAGTTTTGCAAAAACACAATGTTTCGAGAAACAAAAATCATATGTTTATAAACCATTTCGCAACAGGATTTCAACGAACTCAAATGGTTTTCGAAAAGGTTTAAGCTAAACTTACCGGTTCTTACAACAATACAAGGTTTTCGAAACATGCATGAGTTTAATGGCGTGGGCAAAGTCCCAATGTCACTAGGGCTGGATAGTCCACTAGCGTTCGAAAAACAAGACAACCCAGTGAGTTCATGTCCCTCCTTTCACTATTTTCAATGTTTTGTTTTCAAAAACATAGAGGGGAAATACATGCTAAAACTATTGGTATGTTAGTTACGGAGTAGATGGCATGATCAATGTGCATAAGTAGGGAAACTACATTAGTAATCATTAATCACTTAGTGACCAAGGTGCAAAAGGTGTAGATCTATTGGGTTTGAGGCACGCCCCACTCCTAGTTGTTAACCGTGGAGTGCTTTTGTGATCCCAATGTGGACAAAGTGTTCTAGGTTTGGTTATTTTGCTTATGGTGCATTATGTCAGGGGGCTCGCTACCCACTGATATATCCTTAACAGACTCCATGAACTAATCAGAACATACCAGGATTACAAGATACCAGAAAACATTTCAATACCGGTTTACAAGGATAACAAGAATCATTTCAATACCAGTTTACAGATACGACAGAAAACATATCATTACTGGTTTACGAACTCAATAGTTACATATATCGGTTTATAAATATAGCATAAAACATTTCGTTACCGATATGCAAAGACGACATTTCAAATGCTTTGAGATATTAAGATCTCACAAACCGGTTTTTCAAATGCAAGATTTCAAGTGTTTTAAAACGCATTTGATACAAAACAAACTATGAACTCGCTCAACATTATGTTGACTTTTTCGCATGTTCTTTCTCAGGTTGCATTTTCAAAGCTATGGAACGGTTGGAATAGGAGAACCCACGGGATTTCGAGTACTTAGCGGGCGTTCAATTTCTAAAAGTCTTAGCTCAAATACTTCCGCTGTGCAATGAAGATACCAGTCCAGTCACGCCAGCTATGATATTTTCGGGGTGTGACAGATTGGTATCAGAGCTATAGGTTTCAGCGAATTAGGTTTCTGTAGAGATACCTAGGCTTTAACCTCACTATCCTCTGGGGACTTAAATATCAAGAATTGAACGCATACAGAACGCCTAAGACTCGAATATGGGTTCCAACCGTTGCCAAAAACAATGAGTCAACTGTTTTGATTTTAACATGCACAAGAGTTGTGTTTGATACACGATACACGATACACGAAATGATTACATACGGTAAGCAAAACCTTGAGAGTTTTGGATAACATGCATTTAGGACCTTTGTAAAGCTTATGTTGAAACTCATTAAGGGTCCTCACTTAGAAACCATGACTAACAACTCGGGCAAGCGCCATTATATTATGTCGTCTATGCTATCTTACTTACCCGAGCAGGTAACCTACGTGGAACAAAACGCTAGTGCACAAGAATACATGAACCTCAAATTACACGGCAACGGATGTCGGAACACATCACATTCTACGCGAAACGAAACGTGCACAAGTATACATGAAACTTAAACTATACGTCAACGGACGTCGAAGTACATCACACACGACTTTCGAGGCAAGGCCTTGGGGAAACCACAAATGGTCACGACAACAACGATGCTAATCCCGTCAGCAGGAGAAACAACAAAAATGTGGTACTTTGCCACGTGATCCTGCAAATGACACGAGTCACGCTAAGGTACGTTAAAACAAGATTTCACAACAGTCGATACTTAGTCTGAAGAGACTTACAATGGTTGGCACTGCAAAAGAAATCACACGTCTTCGCATTTCCCCTATTTCATTTATGGCAAATACGCTATGTTCGACATCCCATGGTAATGTCACCTAACAACTAGTCCTCACACGAAATTCCAGGTAAAGTCCTTAGATTTCTTTATTGAAATTCTGATTTTTGCATATAGTGAGTAGATTTTAGCATCTGTACTCCACCTAAGGGTCATTGCATCGCGAATTTTTTTTTATTTCATGATAGCGAACACTCATTTGTTTCATTTATTGACAAATTCACACGTTACGCATGCGTTGTTTGTTACGCATGTGGCTTCACTCGAAATTGTTTCTTTATCAACGTTCAATATTGTTTTGCTATGTCGATTATTGCATTGTGATTGGATGATTTCATTGTTGCAAAGCGTTGACTCCTTGATATCGAGTCAACGAAACTTGTTGAAACTCTTTTTCCTTTTTGAGCTACATACATGGTTTTTCGTTGTGGCCATGTCGAAACCTTCGTATTGATACATGAATTCATTGTTGGATTATGTTTCAACCAAGTTCAATTGATTTAACTTACTCGTAATATATATTCGATTCAAGGTTCCATATGATGGATTGGGGCCATCATATTCAACTTAATCCTAACAAGCACTTCATTTGTTTTGAACTATACCATGCTTGTTATGTCTTTGACTTTATTGAATCGTTTCTTTGATCACGATCACCTTGTGGTGGCGTTTTTCACAAGTTTGAAGCCTGCGCTAATTTCGTTGCTCGCCTCATGTACGGATTTAATTATTTATTTATTTGATTATTGATATTAAATCCGTTTTGTTGATTATCACATTAAAGCAATCTTAACACAATCGTGTGTTAAGATAATGGTACACAAATTTATGTGATATTTCGGTGTACCACTTAACGGTTCTTTCAGCATCGATCAAACATTTTGTGATATGTATTGCTTGTCATCTTTGCTCGAAAACATTGTTTATTTGTTTCATTTTCAATCGAAAATCCTATGAGATTTGTTTGAAACAAACATCCAGATTTACTTGTTGAACCTTTCATCTGATTCAAAACACGGTGATACTTGTTCGTTCACCACTATTATTGAATTGTTTCAATCACTACGACACCTTGTGGTGTCGGAAGGAGCTTGTAGCTTGGGCTAATTGTAACAACTGTGCTTGTAATCACTATGAACAGTTCTATTATCAATAAAACAATGTTATTTGATCCCAATGTTTGTTTGATTGTGTTTTACATTTTTCATGTTTTGATTTTTGTTCAATTCCAAACTCTACATCGCTTTCTGGAGAGTTATACGCAAACTAGTGCGTAAACGTACTCAGTTTAATGCGAGAAATACTCTGGAACATCAACATATACTCAACATACCTTAAATAACCTTTACATAACTTAGAAATAAGTTTTGAAGGCTTTGGTATGGCAAAAACAAGTTAATTCGCTTACAGGGACTGAATATGACAAACTGCGAAAGTATGTCAATTTGAACTGTAACGAACATTCCGGAACATAACCATAAGTTAAACACACCTTAAATATCCTTTACATAGCTTAGAAATAGGCTTTGAGGGGTTCGGTGTGCTAAAATAAACTTTTGGGTCATTCAGGGACTAAAAGTGTTAAAAAGTGCACAAGTTTGCATTTTCGCGCATAACTTACGTTCTGAATACATCTGGACATCCAAAAATTTATGAAAGCATGACTACATTATATTTTATTGATCGCCTTAAGAAAAATCCATTCGTCGCGTCATTTGGATCGTTTTTCGCACTTATGCGCATTCCGTCGTAATTAAGCGAACATCGCGTTCGTACGACCAAACGAACCATCACCCGACATAATTTTTAGCATGTTTCATGTCCACAATGTTTAGGCAACATTTTAGGGCCTTAAAGTTGGCTTTACGGGCCTTAGAAGTGTCGGAAAAGGCCTTAAACACGTGCAGGGACTGAAACTGCCATTTTTGAAAGTTGTGTGCAGATCAGGAGGGCCAGGCGGCCCGCATTGTATTTGGCTGATCCTGAAGCGGGCCGCTTCCCACTATCTGGGCAGATTCAATGTTTCTAATTACAAGTTGCAACTAATTGATTCTTAACCACATGTTTTAAGTTGATGTGTCACTAAGATAAGGAGCATTTGTGGCACCATAACATTCCGACAAGTGTACGCACGAGATTCGATCACGTTATTCAAGAAACGATCCTAACGGTTACCCGAAAACTATATATACCCCATGCCTTTCATTGTTTTTAAGCACTAGAATCTTATTAGTTGTGTTCTAAGTTGAAACCTTGTTTCATACCTGAACTATACTGATCTAGATTAGCATTCGGGGACCCTTCGTAAGTATTCTTTCGTTCTTTTCCTTATTTTTACTGCTTTTCGAGTCAGAAAGTCAAACTTTGTTTGACTTTCAGCGTTGACCAGTGATGGTCAATGCGAAGTTCGTTAGAACTTCGCAACGTGATTGTAATCACGATGGTCATAGTCCCTTGGGACTATGCCTACTGATTACCACGTTGTCTAGGGTCGTAGGGTAGGCGATCTAATAAATCGCCTATACCTTCGAACCCGACCCAGTTTGGTCGATCATTAGGATCCGACCAAATACATTAGGTGACCATAGTGTAGGGAATAACCTTCCGAGGTTATACCTTATGGTCACGACGTGTAAGTAGTTGTATGATAGGTAGTTTATATGCCTTAGGTAAATTACCAGAATACCTTTTTCATACATAATTGGTAATTTAGCATATGTAACCTAAACTTTTATCACGTAACTGATTATGTAACATGTTTAGGCATATAATACTTATCATAGGACTAGTTAGGCGGTCCGAACGCGTTTCACGCGCACGACACGTTAAAGTAGCATAAGCTTCCTAAACGGGTCGTAATGGGTCGTAAACAATTATGTTAAGTTTCATTTAGCATGTAGGCTTTGTTAAACCATATCACGTGAGTTCCGACACTCATTTGGTTTACAAACCCTAATGCTACCCAGTCTTCCGAGATAGGTCCGGTTATTAACATAGTTACCTATATTAGGTGCCGTTTGATTCCGAGATCTCTAGCATTGCTTGGTGGTTATCTTTATACAACTGAGCAATCTCAAGTGAGTACATAGACCCCTCTTTTACTGTTTTCCAAACTGTTTTGGGGTGGAACACATGTGCCTACTTGTTACTTTCATGCTTTCCTGTTTTCACATCATATACATGCTATGTTCGTTAGTACATTATAGTACATGATTTCATTACATCTTATGCTAGGTGTGCCCATTGTGTGCATCACTTGGTACATTGTTTTACATGACATTTCCTGCTAGGTGTGCCCATTGTGTGCATTACTTAGTACATTGTTTTACATGACATTTCCTGCTAGGTGTGCCCATTGTGTGCATTACTTAGTACATCGTTTTACATGACATTTCACGCTATGTATGTTCCTTTGATTACATACTTAGTGCATTGTTTTCACATGTTTACATTTTGGTATGACATTTGGTTTGTTTACATGGGACAATACATTCATTAACATTAGCTACGCCGTTCGTTAGTAGGTAGTGGTACCATAGGAATTGACAACTCCCGTTCCGGACATCCCAGGGTAAGGGGACAGAAAGGAATGACTGAATTCGTTGACATAAGACAGATAGACCTTTAATTTTTTTAAAGGGTTTATCACCACAGTCGCCAGGCTTGGATGTATGCATATTCACAATACCGCATAGATGTTCATATTAAATAGTTGCATGCATTTACACAAAACATAGCTTTGATTTAAACCAAGTTTTACTTCAATACTTTGTCTTTGTGCATATGGTTTAGTTGAGACATTTCACTTGCCATACATGACATTTTGACATAGACACTTGACATGGATATTTTGACATAGACATTTGACATGGATATTTGACATAGACATTTGACATGGATATTTAACATAGACATTTGACATGATTTACATCTTGACATAAACACTTTGACATATTATTCAATACATTTGACAATTTGGTTAAACATAGACTTCTTACATTGGTTGGTTTGGTTTGATTAAGTGATTAAGTTAACGATGCGTGTGTAATATGATACAAGCATGGTGGATACGCCGCTGGTACTTCCTATATATAAGTGTTTGTATGGTATTACATGGCGTAACGTTATTTGAATCATTTCAGTTTGAGACATAGAACATTTTACACAAATAACATACTTTTCACAAGACATTGATTTACAAACAACTTCTCTTATACAAACACATTTTCTCATGGTCATTTATTTAACCTGACATTTACTTATACATATCATCTGATCTTATTGTTTTCAAATGATTTACAAGACAAAGCAAATTACAAGGTTCATGACTAAACATTTTTCTTAAACATAAGTCATGAATCCTATTTTCAAAAACCTATGTATCTCACAGGCATTTTTATGCTGACGTACCTATTTTCACATGTGTTTTCAGGTGCTTTTCCATAGGATGTTGATCATGATACTAGGGCGGGCCTGTGCCTTAGAGACTTTAAAAGATGATAGACTATGTTTAATTATGTTCTGAACTCTTAATTTACTGTTTCGAGACAATGTAACACCCTTGTTTAATAAATAAAATACACTTTGTGTGCCATGGTTATGAAACAATTAATTCTGTCGCGACACGCCCCGATGTTTCCGCCGCGGTTTGTTGTTTTACGCGGTCGGGGTGTGACAGAAGAGTTGGTATCAGAGCCAATGGTTATAGGGAATTAGGTTATTAGTAATGCTTTGACCTAGACTATAACTTTTCTAGGACCCTAACACGAGTTATCTTGTGTTTAGATCTTAAAACATGTACATCACCTATCCTTAGGTGATTAACAAAGCAAGGAACCAAAATTTTTCCGAAACGATTTTTGAAAAACAATCATCTGTTTTTGAATAAATTTTTACAAGGTTTTGAACCCTCAATTGTAAGGTTTTGAACCCTCTGTTATATGGTTTTGAACCCTTTTCAGTTTGGTTTTTGGCCTTGTGCCTTCTAAGTTTCAAAATCCCGTCAAACGTTTTGGGTTTTAAATAATGTGAACATGTGCAAACTGGAAGGGTGAATGCCTGTATTCTGGGTTTTCTGTCTAGGCAAGCACTTCGTATACATCTCAAACAGACGCGAGACCAGTTGTGCTTACCTGGGAATTCTTGGGATGAGTGTTCACTTATAGGCGAGCATGTCTTCATTTTACATTATTTCTGACCCATTTACTTTGATTAGTCACTGTGTGTCGTTTGTTTGCTTTGTGATACGGGCGAATGACCACCATCTTTGCTTTTGTTGATTTCGTTTCATCTCATTTCTCTTCATCCAATCATCTCACTCGTTTCCTTTCATGTTTTCCTCTTTTAGAATGCCTCCTCGACGCGAAAATCAGATAGCAACTGCCGAGCTGGCAGAAATTATTGCGCAGCAGATGGCTGCTCAATTCCCAAATCTCTTTGCTCAATGGCAACAAGCCAACAACAACAACAATGGTCCGTGCAAATACAAGGATTTTAACCAGGCTAAACCACTCAAGTTTAGTGGTTCTGAGGGAGCGACTGGGCTTCTTCAGTGGTTCGAGAGCATAGAGAATACTTTTCGCCATGTGCAGTGTCCGGATAATCGCAAGGTCGAGTTCTCCTCGAGCGTATTTCAGAAGAGGGCTTTGACATGGTGGAACGGGGTTATGAGAGACCGGGGTGCAGAAGTTGCTCTCGCACAGACATGGGCTGAATTTAGAGCCCTTATGATGAGGGAATTCTGTCCTCGTCATGAACAGCGAGCGTTGGAGAAAGAGTTTGATGTTTTGAAGCAAGATAGTGGTGAGCACAGGGCTTATACTGATCGGTTTGAAGAATTGAGTCTGCTTTGCTCAACAATGGTCACCCCACTCGACAAGGCTATCGAGAGATATATCGATGGCCTACCTGATTCGGTACAAGACATTCTTACTGGTAGTGAACCTGCCACACTCCGTCAGGCGATCGAGTTATCAGCGACATTGACTGAGTCGCACATTAGAAAGGGAAAGCTACACAGGAAGGGTGACAAGGGCAAGAAGCAGTCGGCTGACAAGGAAGATAGCAAGAAAGGTCAAAACTTGAATGGAAAGAACTCTGGTTCTTCGAAGAGGTCAAGGAAGCGTAAGGCTTCCCAAAATTTTTCTATCACTGCCCAAGCTAATTAGGCAGCTCTCAACCAACCCGCACAGCCGCCAGCAAAGAAACCCTATACAGGGAATGCACCTTTGTGCAATAGATGCAACAGTCACCACCAGCCGCAACTTCCATGCCGTTTCTGTACTAACTGTGGGAAATCAGGCCATCTCGCCAATGTTTGTCGATCTGCTCAGAATCCCGCGGTTCAGAACCCGGCTCAAGAAGTTGCTCAGCCTCCTGCTCAGCAACAGGGTCAAGCTGCACGACCACAATACCCACCGGGTGCTTGTTACAATTGTGGGGATCTGACCCACTATAGAAATCGGTGCCCAAGACTGGCGAACCAGAACCAGAACCAGAACCAGAACCAGAATCCGGCTCCGGCTCGAGGCCGAGTTTTTAACATGAATGCCCAAGAGGCACAGGCTGACGATAACGTGGTGAACGGTACGTTCTTTATTAATAATCAGCCTGCATCTGTTCTTTTCGATTCTGGTGCCGATAAGAGTTTCGTGTCTTTGACTTTTGAACAAATGCTTCGCGTGTCTAGAACGAAACTAGGCAAATCATTGACAGTAGAGGTTGCTAGTGGTGAACCCATTATTCTTGATTCTGTTCTTCACAACTGCCAGTTGAATCTTAACGACCATCTTTTTCCTATTGACCTCGCGCCTATGCAACTTGGAAGCTTCGACGTTATTGTGGGAATGGATTGGTTATCCAAGCATCATGCAGAGATAGTTTGTTCTAAGAAGATT
This sequence comes from Helianthus tuberosus, assembly GCA_030545235.1. Classification (NCBI taxonomy): domain Eukaryota; kingdom Viridiplantae; phylum Streptophyta; class Magnoliopsida; order Asterales; family Asteraceae; genus Helianthus; species Helianthus tuberosus. Next base: position 104,103,326 of record CM060409.1, read on the forward strand.
GTTCGTGTGCCACTTTCGACAGGCGAGATCCTGCAGGTTCAAGGTGAGAAGCCTACCGGTGGTCTCAAACTCATGTCTTGTTTTAAAGCTCTGAAGTATCTGCAGAAGAACTATGTGGCTTTCTTAGCACATGTTACAGAAGATAAAGGCAAGGGTAAGACTATTTCAGATATTCCTGTCGTTCGGGATTATTCTGAAGTATTCCCTGAAGATTTACCTGGTCTACCTCCAGCACGCCAAGTCGAGTTCCGCATTGATCTCGTACCTGGTGCAAATCCCATTGCCAGAGCTCCATATCGTCTTGCACCGTCTGAGATGCAAGAGTTGTCTAAACAGCTTCAGGAGCTCTCTGACAAAGGTTTTATTCGTCCTAGCTTTTCACCCTGGGGTGCTCCCGTTCTTTTTGTCAAGAAGAAGGATGGATCCTTTAGGATGTGTATCGATTATCGTGAGCTTAACAAGCTTACCATCAAGAATCGATATCCTCTACCTCGCATTGACGATCTCTTTGATCAGCTACAGGGCGCTTCTTATTTTTCGAAGATTGATCTGCGTTCCGGATATCATCAACTTCGGGTGCAAGAAGAAGACATTCCGAAGACAGCGTTCCGTACTCGTTATGGGCATTATGAATTCACAGTCATGCCTTTCGGTTTGACTAATGCTCCTGCTGTTTTCATGGACTTAATGAATAGGGTCTGCAAACCTTATTTGGATCAGTTCGTCATTGTTTTTATCGATGACATCTTGATTTACTCTAAGACGCGAGCTGATCACGAGCAGCATCTTCGTCTTACTCTGGAACTCCTGAAGAAAGAGCAACTTTTTGCCAAATTCTCCAAGTGCGAATTTTGGCTTAAAGAAGTTCAATTTTTGGGACACATTATCAACGAACGAGGTGTTCATGTAGATCCCTCCAAGATCAGTGCGATTAAGGATTGGGATACGCCTACTACTCCTACTGAAGTTCGTTCTTTTCTTGGTCTAGCGGGTTATTATCGCCGCTTCATAGAAAACTTCTCTAAGATTGCAGTTCCTCTAACTGCTCTAACTCAGAAGAAAATGCCCTTTTATTGGGGATTCAGACAAGAGGAAGCTTTTCAACACCTGAAGCAGAAGCTTTGCGATGCGCCTGTTCTATCATTGCCCGAGGGTGATGATGATTTTGTTGTGTATTGTGATGCATCGAAATTGGGTCTTGGCTGTGTTCTAATGCAAAGGAACAAAGTCATAGCCTATGCATCAAGACAATTGAAGATACATGAGAAGAACTACACCACTCATGATCTTGAGTTGGGTGCAGTTGTTTTCGCTATCAAGATCTGGAGACACTATTTGTACGGTACAAAATGTGTGGTCTTCACTGACCACAAAAGTCTTCAGCATATCTTCAACCAGAAAGAACTCAACATGAGACAGCGACGTTGGGTTGAGCTTTTAAACGACTATGACTGCGAAATTCGCTACCATCCTGGGAAGGCGAATGTCGTAGCTGATGCATTGAGTCGTAAGGAACGTACTAAGCTTCATTGTGTACGTGTTCAATCTGTTATTCAAGCTCGATCCGATATTCAAGCCCGCATTTCTCAAGCTCAGCAATCTTGTGTTTCACAAGGTTTGATGGATAAGGAATTTCCCTATCACATAACACCTGCTCTTGAACTGAAGGACAATGGGTCATATTATTTCATGGACCGTTTGTGGGTCCCAAGCCAGGATGATCTTCGTACCTTGCTTATGGATGAAGCCCATAAGTCTCGCTATTCTATTCACCCCGGCTCAGATAAAATGTATAAGGACCTTCGTACTCACTATTGGTGGCCTGGTATGAAGAAAGACATTGCCTTATACGTATCCAAATGCCTTACTTGTCTAAAGGTTAAGGCTGAACATCAGCGTCCTTCTGGTTTATTGGAGCAACCAGAGATCCCAGTTTGGAAATGGGAAAACATTACTATGGATCTTGTTACTAAACTCCCGCGCACAAAGAAAGGTCATGATGCCATCTGGGTAGTCGTTGATCGTCTTACAAAGTCAGCACATTTCTTGCCAATCCGCGAGGATTTTCCTACTGACAGACTTGCTCAAATCTATGTAGATGAAATTGTAGCTCGACATGGTGTTCCTTTGAACATCATTTCTGACAGAGATGCTCGTTTCACTTCTCATTTTTGGAGAACCATGCAATCTGCCATGGGGACCCAACTTAATCTGAGCACAGCTTATCATCCGCAAACGGATGGTCAATCTGAGAGAACAATCCAGACTCTGGAGGATATGCTTAGAGCTTGTGTGATCGATTTTGGTGGTAGCTGGGATTCACATCTTAAATTGATTGAATTCTCCTACAACAACAGTTATCACACTAGCATCAAAATGGCTCCTTTTGAGGCTCTCTATGGTCGAAAATGTCGTTCACCAGTCTGCTGGAATGAGATTGGCGAGGCTCAACTTACTGGACCTGCCCTCATTTTAGAGACAACTGACAAGGTCAAGAAAGTTCGTGATAACCTTCAGGCAGCTAGAAGCCGTCAGAAGATTTACGCGGACCCAAAACGCAAAGCCTTGGAATTTCAAGTCGGTGATCGAGTATTACTTAAGGTCTCACCTTGGAAAGGTGTGATCAGATTTGGAAAGAAAGGAAAACTTGCACCTAGATACGTTGGACCATTCAAGATCGTCGAAAGAATCGGAAAGGTAGCCTACAGACTTGAGTTACCTCCTAAACTAGGAAATGTTCATCCAACTTTTCACGTGTCCAATCTCAAGAAGTGTTCAGCTGAAGAGAACTTCTCCATACCGCTTGACGAAATTCGTGTTGGCAAAACACTGAAATTTGTTGAGAAACCAGTGGAAATCATGGAACGTGAAGTCAAGTGGCTTAAACGCAAGCGCATTCCTTTGGTCAAAGTTCGCTGGGAAGCAAAACGTGGACCTGAGTTTACTTGGGAACGCGAAGATCAAATGAAAGCGAAATATCCACATCTTTTTCCACGAGTTTCCTCTAAATAAATTTCGGGACGAAATTTCCACAAGTAGGGGAGACTGTAACAACTGTGCTTGTAATCACTATGAACAGTTCTATTATCAATAAAACAATGTTTTTTGATCCCAATGTTTGTTTGATTGTGTTTTACATTTTTCATGTTTTGATTTTTGTTCAATTCCAAACTCTACATCGCTTTCTGGAGAGTTATACGCAAACTAGTGCGTAAACGTACTCAGTTTAATGCGAGAAATACTCTGGAACATCAACATATACTCAACATACCTTAAATAACCTTTAAATAACTTAGAAATAAGTTTTGAAGGCTTTGGTATGGCAAAAACAAGTTAATTCGCTTACAGGGACTGAATATGACAAACTGCGAAAGTATGTCAATTTGAACTGTAACGAACATTCCGGAACATAACCATAAGTTAAACACACCTTAAATATCCTTTACATAGCTTAGAAATAGGCTTTGAGGGGTTCGGTGTGCTAAAATAAACTTTTGGGTCATTCAGGGACTAAAAGTGTCAAAAAGTGCACAAGTTTGCATTTTCGCGCATAACTTACGTTCTGAATACATCTGGACATCCAAAAATTTATGAAAGCATGACTACATTATATTTTATTGATAGCCTTAAGAAAAATCCATTCGTCGCGTCATTTGGATCGTTTTTCGCACTTATGCGCATTCCGTCGTAATTAAGCGAACATCGCGTTCGTACGACCAAACGAACCATCACCCGGCATAATTTTTAGCATGTTTCATGTCCACAATGTTTAGGCAACATTTTAGGGCCTTAAAGTTGGCTTTACGGGCCTTAGAAGTGTCGGAAAAGGCCTTAAACACGTGCAGGGACTGAAACTGCCATTTTTGAAAGTTGTGTGCAGATCAGGAGGGCCAGGCGGCCCGCATTGTATTTGGCTGATCCTGAAGCGGGCCGCTTCCCACTATCTGGGCAGATTCAATGTTTCTAATTACAAGTTGCAACTAATTGATTCTTAACCACATGTTTTAAGTTGATGTGTCACTAAGATAAGGAGCATTTGTGGCACCATAACATTCCGACAAGTGTACGCACGAGATTCGATCACGTTATTCAAGAAACGATCCTAACGGTTACCCGAAAACTATATATACCCCATGCCTTTCATTGTTTTTAAGCACTAGAATCTTATTAGTTGTGTTCTAAGTTGAAACCTTGTTTCATACCTGAACTATACTGATCTAGATTAGCATTCGGGGACCCTTCGTAAGTATTCTTTCGTTCTTTTCCTTATTTTTACTGCTTTTCGAGTCAGAAAGTCAAACTTTGTTTGACTTTCAGCGTTGACCAGTGATGGTCAATGCGAAGTTCGTTAGAACTTCGCAACGTGATTGTAATCACGATGGTCATAGTCCCTTGGGACTATGCCTACTGATTACCACGTTGTCTAGGGTCGTAGGGTAGGCGATCTAATAAATCGCCTATACCTTCGAACCCGACCCAGTTTGGTCGATCATTAGGATCCGACCAAATACATTAGGTGACCATAGTGTAGGGAATAACCTTCCGAGGTTATACCTTATGGTCACGACGTGTAAGTAGTTGTATGATAGGTAGTTTATATGCCTTAGGTAAATTACCAGAATACCCTTTTCATACATAATTGGTAATTTAGCATATGTAACCTAAACTTTTGTCACGTAACTGATTATGTAACATGTTTAGGCATATAATACTTGTCATAGGACTAGTTAGGCGGTCCGAACGCGTTTCACGCGCACGACACGTTAAAGTAGCATAAGCTTCCTAAACGGGTCGTAATGGGTCGTAAACAATTATGTTAAGTTTCATTTAGCATGTAGGCTTTGTTAAACCATATCACGTGAGTTCCGACACTCATTTGGTTTACAAACTCTAATGCTACCCAGTCTTCCGAGATAGGTCCGGTTATTAACATAGTTACCTATATTAGGTGCCGTTTGATTCCGAGATCTCTAGCATTGCTTGGTGGTTATCTTTATACAACTGAGCAATCTCAAGTGAGTACATAGACCCCTCTTTTACTGTTTTCCAAACTGTTTTGGGGTGGAACACATGTGCCTACTTGTTACTTTCATGCTTTCCTGTTTTCACATCATATACATGCTATGTTCGTTAGTACATTATAGTACATGATTTCATTACATCTTATGCTAGGTGTGCCCATTGTGTGCATCACTTGGTACATTGTTTTACATGACATTTCCTGCTAGGTGTGCCCATTGTGTGCATTACTTAGTACATTGTTTTACATGACATTTCCTGCTAGGTGTGCCCATTGTGTGCATTACTTAGTACATCGTTTTACATGACATTTCACGCTATGTATGTTCCTTTGATTACATACTTAGTGCATTGTTTTCACATGTTTACATTTTGGTATGACATTTGGTTTGTTTACATGGGACAATACATTCATTAACATTAGCTACGCCGTTCGTTAGTAGGTAGTGGTACCATAGGAATTGACAACTCCCGTTCCGGACATCCCAGGGTAAGGGGACAGAAAGGAATGACCGAATTCGTTGACATAAGACAGATAGACCTTTAATTTGTTTAAAGGGTTTATCACCACAGTCGCCAGGCTTGGATGTATGCATATTCACAATACCGCATAGATGTTCATATTAAATAGTTGCATGCATTTACACAAAACATAGCTTTGATTTAAACCAAGTTTTACTTCAATACTTTGTCTTTGTGCATATGGTTTAGTTGAGACATTTCACTTGCCATACATGACATTTTGACATAGACACTTGACATGGATATTTTGACATAGACATTTGACATGGATATTTGACATAGACATTTGACATGGATATTTGACATAGACATTTGACATGATTTACATCTTGACATAAACACTTTGACATATTATTCAATACATTTGACAATTTGGTTAAACATAGACTTCTTACATTGGTTGGTTTGGTTTGATTAAGTGATTAAGTTAACGATGCGTGTGTAATATGATACAAGCATGGTGGATACGCCGCTGGTACTTCCTATATATAAGTGTTTGTATGGTATTACATGGCGTAACGTTATTTGAATCATTTCAGTTTGAGACATAGAACATTTTACACAAATAACATACTTTTCACAAGACATTGATTTACAAACAACTTATCTTATACAAACACATTTTCTCATGGTCATTTATTTAACCTGACATTTACTTATACATATCATCTGATCTTATTGTTTTCAAATGATTTACAAGACAAAGCAAATTACAAGGTTCATGACTAAACATTTTTCTTAAACATAAGTCATGAATCCTATTTTCAAAAACCTATGTATCTCACAGGCATTTTTATGCTGACGTACCTATTTTCACATGTGTTTTCAGGTGCTTTTCCATAGGATGTTGATCATGATACTAGGGCGGACCTGTGCCTTAGACACTTTAAAAGATGATAGACTATGTTTAATTATGTTCTGAACTCTTAATTTACTGTTTCGAGACAATGTAACACCCTTGTTTAATAAATAAAATACACTTTGTGTGCCATGGTTATGAAACAATTAATTCTGTCGCGACACGCACCGATGTTTCCGCCGCGGTTTGTTGTTTTACGCGGTCGGGGTGTGACACTAATCATGATCAAACGTTTCATGCAAAACACGGTGATGCTTGTTCGGTCACCGCTATTGTTGAATTATTTCATTCACCACGACACCTTGTGGCGTCGGTATAAACTTGTAGCTTGTGCTAATCGTGATTGATTGTTTCATGCAAAACCACGTATGCTTTTCGTTTGATTAATCATTTAACTGGCCTTAATGCAACTATGTATTAAGGCGATGATACACCAGGTTCGGTTGTATTTCATTTCGGTGTATCCTTGCAACTCAAAAATGTCAACACGTTAATTTTATTCATTTAATGGTTCGATAGTTGACAAATCATTTTTATGATTATATTTATTCGAGCTTGTTAAACTCGAGTTTCAATCATACAGCAACCAACGCAACATTCCGTTGGTAGTAAATTCGGTTGTTTCAAAAATTGATTTGCAGTTGTGAACGTTCATTTGGAATTCCATTGGTTGAATTTCCTCTTTTGTTGAACACAGTAAACTTAGTCACATTGGTAATAGTATCCCAACATTTCGTTCACTTGACATCGATTTCTTGAACAAACTCAGCTGAACTGTTGGATTCTTATTGATGCAAAATGTCTTTACACTCACGTAATTCGAATGAGTATTGATTCGATTATGCGGTCATTCACTTGAGTATTATTCGGACTTACCTGCGAACAACACAACTCTGAGGAGATAACATAGTCTAAATTTCGAGGACGAAATTTCTGTAACAGGGGGAGAATGTGACAACCGGAAATTAACGGCTTCTAACTACGTGATTAACAATCGTTTAGACGATAATAACTAGTGTTTAAGACACGTATTAACTTAATTAGGCTCTTGGTATGCATAGGAACGCTTATCGGACGTTACAGTGCGCGTATGAGGATTTTCGGGAAACCTGCTGAGCGTTAAACGAATACGAACTGATACCATACAAAATACTGACAACGTCGACAAATACGAAGTTTACACGTATGACTTATACCTACGAAGGTGGTTTTGCGAAAACATTATCCTTTTGAACGACACAAAGCGCAAATGTGAATGAAAAACGCGGAAACAATAACGCGCCGACAATCAACGACAAAACAGAAGCACTAGACTCGAATTTCCGTCTTGATATTAATATATTATGATATATTTAACTTCGTTTTAAGATTTTATTATCCGTAATTGAAAACGGATCGAAAAGCAGGTTAGAAACGATGACTTAAGTGTTATGCACGATTTAACGTGACTGAAAAACGTATGCGTTTAGTAATGGCGTGCGACATAATTTCATGAACTTTCGACTCTAAAACTTTATTTTACGATATTACACGATGATCGGGTTTGAAAACGGGCTTCGGAATTCTATTGGGCCGCTTAAAAAAAAACACGCTAACGGGCCCTAGGCCCAACCCAGTTACTAAAACCTTAGTATATATTTGTGGCTATAACCTTATCCTCCATTTGAAAAACACTGATCAAGAAACACGCACACCACCCCTGATCTCTCTCCATCTCCTACATCTCAAAACTCTAACCCTCAAACAAAAGAAAACACAGACATATAGTTTGCCTCATTCTCTCTCTCTTGCTACTTACAAACACACACACAACCAAACAGCAACCTGCTCCCCTCTCGTCTCTCTCATCCAACCCCGGCGATCGGAGTGGCGCCGGTTAACCGGCCGTTCCTTTGCCGACGAACCTCTGACCAGCCAAACACCCTTGTAACCTATTCTTCTTGTTCCACTCACACCCCTGTTCCTCTCAAACGAATGGCCTGCCACCGTGGTGGTGGCGGCACACGTCGGTGAAGACCGAGATGTTAGAATGAGATGAAGAGAGAGATCGGGAGAAGGTGATCGACGAAGGAGAGAGAGAGGTAGACGAGGCGGAGACAGGCGACGGCGCCACCGCACGACGGCGGTGGCGGTGGATGCTCAGACGGTGGTGGAGCTATTTTGACGATTTTCTTGACAAACCCCGATGATGGCGATGTTTTGGGGGGGGGGGGGGGGTATCTCGTTCAAGATTTTGATTTGATTCAAGGTAAGCTCGGTTTAAGTTTGGTTCGGTTCTAAGGATTCACTTCAAGATTCATGTGCGGGTTCTATTTCAGCTCGGTCAACAAAGTCAATCCAGTCAACACGTCAGGTTGACTGGTCAACACTGGTCAACTGGGGTCTCGGATTCGGTCAACGGTAGTCACAGCAGCCAACGGATTGGTTTCGAGTCCTGGTCAACATAGTCAAACCAAGTCAGATTCGGTTTGGCCAACCGTGGTCGACATCAGGTCAACGTGAGGTCAACCTCAGTCAACCGAAGACCCGGTAAAGTTTAGGCGTAGCGAGTCGTTATTACGCCAGTTTACATTAGATTTTAGACTTATACGCGACCCGAGCTCGACCCGAATTGATTAAATATTAGTTTATATTTATTATACTCGACGAAAACTTTATATAGATTGTTTACATTATTGAATTGTTGGATTGAATTATTGAATTTTGACAAGTTAACGACAACTTTTATTGTCGGGGTATTCCAAAAACAGAGGAAACTCTGCCTGATTTTCATAAAAATCTGAAACACGACAAATGATTATATCGTAAAAGATGACACTTATCGAGATACAAGTTTTCTTATAAAATAAATATATAAGTATATTTATTTTAGCGACGTCTTATAACATATGAAACGAGTTTATAACACTTTGACAAAAATGCATTACTAGTTTACGAAAACCAGATACTTAATTAAAATAAATATAATTCTTTATATTTATTTCAAACGTCTTTACTCGAAGTATGACACCTTGCCGTAAGATTTATAACAAACGATATCATTAACCGACTCGATTCGATAACAACGAGCTATATATATATCCTAAACCATTCGGAATACTAAGTCGTTTTCGAGACCTAGTTTTATCCTGAGTATAAACGGGATCAACTAACAATAGTTTGGTTATTTCCAAACCAAAATAATAATACCTTTATAGAATCGTTTAGTTTAACGATTCGGTAGAGCTCGGACACGTAGTTTAACTACGTTTAAACTAGAAACTTATAGTTATTCCTTGATTAGGAATGCTTTAGTTGCACGCTAGCGAGTTCACATTCTTGGAACGACACTTTGGAATCACGATAAGCTAGCTTTGCACAAGGATATCAAGGTGAGTTCATAACCCCCACTTTTTACTGTTTTACATTTTTATAAATGTTTTCGGGGGTGGAAAGACATGCAAGTTTTGCAAAAACACAATGTTTCGAGAAACAAAAATCATATGTTTATAAACCATTTCGCAACAGGATTTCAACGAACTCAAATGGTTTTCGAAAAGGTTTAAGCTAAACTTACCGGTTCTTACAACAATACAAGGTTTTCGAAACATGCATGAGTTTAATGACGTGGGCAAAGTCCCAATGTCACTAGGGCTGGATAGTCCACTAGCGTACGAAAAACAAGACAACCCAGTGAGTTCATGTCCCTCCTTTCACTGTTTTCAATGTTTTGTTTTCAAAAACATCAAGGGGAAATACATGCTAAAACTATTGGTATGTTAGTTACGGAGTAGATGGCATGATCAATGTGCATAAGTAGGGAAACTACATTAGTAACCATTAATCACTTAGTGACCAAGGTGCAAAAGGTGTAGATCTATTGGGTTTGAGGCACGCCCCACTCCTAGTTGATAACCGTGGAGTGCTTTTGTGATCCCAATGTGGACAAAGTGTTCTCGGTTTGGTTATTTTGCTTATGGTGCATTATGTCAGGGGGCTCGCTACCCACTGATAGATCCTTAACAGACTCCATGAACTAATCAGAACATACCAGGATTACAAGATACCAGAAAACATTTCAATACCGGTTTACAAGGATAACAAGAATCATTTCAATACCAGTTTACAGATACGACAGAAAACATATCATTACTGGTTTACGAACTCAACAGTTACATATATCGGTTTATAAACATAGCATAAAACATTTCGTTACCGATATGCAAAGACGACATTTCAAATGCTTTGAGATATTAAGATCTCACAAACCGGTTTTTCAAATGCAAGATTTCAAGTGTTTTAAAACGCATTTGATACAAAACAAACTATGAACTCGCTCAACATTATGTTGATTTTTTCGCATGTTCTTTCTCAGGTTGCATTTTCAAAGCTATGGAACGGCTGGAATAGGAGAACCCACGGGATTTCGAGTACTTAGCGGGCGTTCAATTTCTAAAAGTCTTAGCTCAAATACTTCCGCTGTGCAATGAAGATACCAGTCCAGTCACGCCAGCTCTGATATTTTCGGGGTGTGACAGATTGGTATCAGAGCTATAGGTTTCAGCGAATTAGGTTTCTGTAGAGATACCTAGGCTTTAACCTCACTATCCTCTGGGGACTTAAATATCAAGAATTGAACGCATACAGAACGCCTAAGACTCGAATATGGGTTCCAACCGTTGCCAAAAACAATGAGTCAACTGTTTTGATTTTAACATGCACAAGAGTTGTGTTTGATACACGATACACGAAACGATTACATACGGTAAGCAAAACCTTGAGAGTTTTGGATAACATGCATTTAGGACCTTTGTAAAGCTTATGTTGAAACTCATTAAGGGTCCTCACTTAGAAACCGTGACTAACAACTCGGGCAAGCGCCATTATATTATGTCGTCTATGCTATCTTACTTACCCAAGCAGGTAACCTACGTGGAACAAAACGCTAGTGCACAAGAATACATGAACCTCAAATTACACGGCAACGGATGTCGGAACACATCACATTCTACGCGAAACGAAACGTGCACAAGTATACATGAAACTTAAACTATACGTCAACGGACGTCGAAGTACATCACACACGACTTTCGAGGCAAGACCTTGGGGAAACCACAAATGGTCACGACAACAACGATGCTAATCCCGTCAGCAGGAGAAACAACAAAAATGCGGTACTTTGCCACGTGATCCTGCAAATGACACGAGTCACGCTAAGGTACGTTAAAACAAGATTTCACAACAGTCGATACTTAGTCTGAAGAGACTTACAACGGTTGGCACTGCAAAAGAAATCACACATCTTCGCATTTCCCTTATTTCATTTATGGCAAATACGCTATGTTCGACATCCCATGGTAATGTCACCTAACAACTAGTCCTCACACGAAATTCCAGGTAAAGTCCTTAGATTTCTTTATTGAAATTCTGATTTTTGCATATAGTGAGTAGATTTTTGCATCTGTACTCCACCTAAGGGTCATTGCATCGCGAATTTTTTTTTATTTCATGAAAGCGAACACTCATTTGTTTCATTTATTGACAAATTCACACGTTACGCATGCGTTGTTTGTTACGCATGTGGCTTCACTCGAAATTGTTGCTTTATCAACGTTCAATATTGTTTCGCTATGTCGATTATTGCATTGTGATTGGTTGATTTCATTGTTGCAAAGCGTTGACTCCTTGATATCGAGTCAACGAAACTTGTTGAAACACTTTTTCCTTTTCGAGCTACATACATGGTTTTTCGTTTAATGACGTGGGAAAAGTCCCAATGTCACTAGGGCTGGATAGTCCACTAGCGTACGAAAAACAAGACAACCCAGTGAGTTCATGTCCCTCCTTTCACTGTTTTCAATGTTTTGTTTTCAAAAACATCGAGGGGAAATACATGCTAAAACTATTGGTATGTTAGTTACGGAGTAGATGGCATGATCAATGTGCATAAGTAGGGAAACTACATTAGTAACCATTAATCACTTAGTGACCAAGGTGCAAAAGTTGTAGATCTATTGGGTTTGAGGCACGCCCCACTCCTAGTTGTTAACCGTGGAGTGCTTTTGTGATCCCAATGTGGACAAAGTGCTCGGTTTGGTTATTTTGCTTATGGTGCATTATGTCAGGGGGCTCGCTACCCACTGATAGATCCTTAACAGACTCCATGAACTAATCAGAACATACCAGGATTACAAGATACCAGAAAACATTTCAATACCGGTTTACAAGGATAACAAGAATCATTTCAATACCAGTTTACAGATACGACAGAAAACATATCATTACTGGTTTACGAACTCAACAGTTACATATATCGGTTTATAAACATAGCATAAAACATTTCGTTACCGATATGCAAAGATGACATTTCAAATGCTTTGAGATATTAAGATCTCACAAACCGATTTTTCAAATGCAAGATTTCAAGTGTTTTAAAACGCATTTGATACAAAACAAACTATGAACTCGCTCAACATTATGTTGACTTTTTCGCATGTTCTTTCTCAGGTTGCATTTTCAAAGCTATGGAACGGTTGGAATAGGAGAACCCACGGGATTTCGAGTACTTAGCGGGCGTTCAATTTCTAAAAGTCTTAGCTCAAATACTTCCGCTGTGCAATGAAGATACCAGTCCAGTCACGCCAGCTCTGATATTTTCGGGGTGTGACATGAAGGAACTATTGCGATTCCAGATTGAAGATACGGTTCTGTTAAAGGAGTTATCTTGCAGAGATGCTATTAGGTTTAGCAGAGAAAAGAAGAGCTGAGCCACAATGATTAGGTCCTTTCAAGAGCCCATCTTGAGTTGGATCAGTCGCTTATAGGCTCAAGCTACCATAAGGATGGAGTAATGTACATGATGTATTGTTTGGGTACAGTTGAGAAAGTGTATAATGGATAATACACTAATTTTGTTCTTTATAGAGATTTGTTTGGAAGATAAACGGAAGTTAATCGAAGTATCGTAGAAGCAGTACGTATAGCTAGAAGAATTATGCTAATAACCGGACAGGCGATTACAGCATTCTAATCGTGTGAGAGAGATGGGGGGTTGGGGCTGGTGGATGAGTGATCGGCGGTGGTTGGGGCCGGTGTATATTGACATTTTGGGGGTTTATTAGAGAGAGGGGGTAGAGAGAGAGAGAGAGAAGAGAGATCGATGGTGATTGTTTTGGCCGGTAGATGAGTGATCGGCGGTGGTTTGGGTGTCTCTGATAAACACCCTCAGCACATTCATTCTTTCCAGGTTTGTCTTCAATTGGTCTTTAATTGGTTTCAATCTCATGAGAATTGTTAGGGGAATGCACAGATCGTTTCAGCTGGGAGAGGAATCTGGACGGCGGTGGTGATGTGGCTGTGTTTGTTCAGAGAGGCAGTGGATCCTCATCTTTTTTTTTGTTTTTAGGGTTTCAATTTGGGAAATCATGACTCGTTTGTTGATTTTGTTCAGAAATTGAATCGGATTCAATTTACATTAGGTGTTGAATCCTTTTAGTTTCTGTGATTTTGAAGCACTTATGTAGTGAATCTATCAGTTGTTTGTTTGTTATAGAGAGAGAAGAAACGTGGTGGCTGTCGATTCTTAAACAGGTTGACGGTTAGGGTTTGGAGGTGGATGATGCGGCGGTGGGTGAATGCGTGGTGATGGTGGAAACAGGTGGTTGTGGAAGGAGGTTATGGCGGTGGTGGTGGTGCTATAGAGAGAGAGAAGTGAGAGAGAGGGAGGAGGTGGTGGTGGTGGTGCTATAGAGAGAGAGGGAGAGAAGAGAGAGAGAGAGAGCTGATTATTTTTGGGGATGATGATGATCAGTTTATAATAAAACATAAATGACCAAAATACCCCTGCACTAAAGGACAAAATAAGTAGCTTTCAACAGTCAAAATAGGGGGTTTTTGAAATTTGGACTAAAATGGCAACAAAATGCAAACCACAGGGACCCAGATGTAAAAAGTTTGAGATTTAGACTAAAATGGCAAAACTGACCAAACCACAGGGACCAAAATGGCAGTTTACTCTATATAAAAATATAAAGGTCACAATGTCGACGATTTTGGCTATATGTGTTGACTTATTGTGTTGTGATTGCCTAATTGTGTTTAATTGCTATCCATTTTGTGACAGTGATTTGTATATATTGTTAATTATTCAGATGGAAAACGCAGTAAATCAACCGGAAAATGAAGTTAACCAATCTGAACCTAATAATGAAGACCATTTCCTCAATAGACAAGATATGGAAAATATCGTTGCTCAGGGAATAGCCAACGTTATCCCCGCAATCGTCGCTGCTGTTAAGAATCCTGTTGAATCTTCACAAGCCAACCATAGCAAACGTACCCGCGACGATAATTTCAGTAACAGTGTCAACGGGGGCGGCAATAATAATAATAATGTGGTTCAAGCCCCATTTCTTAAGAAAATGAAAGTTGCAACACCTGGTTGCACTTACAAAGAATTTCTTGCCTGTAAGCCATTCGAATTTGCTGGCAATGAAGGGGCGACTGCCGCACTGCATTGGTTTGAAAAGACCGAAGCAATAATTAAAATAAGTAAATGCGCCGAGGAAGACAGGGTTATGTATGCATCCCACCTTTTCAAGGAAGAGGCGTTAGAATGGTGGAACACGGTGCTAAAAGCAAAGGGAAGTGACGTGGCTTATGCCATGAGTTGGGAGGAATTTAAGGAATTGGTGGAAAGAAAATTTTGTCCCTCCTACGAAAAGGAACAAATGACGAATAAGTTCCTAAACCACCGGATGGTGGACGTTGATTGTCAGGGGTATACTTCGAAATTTTTCGAATATGCTCGAATTGTACCAACTCTGGCTTTGCCAGAGCCGATGCTTATTTCTCGTTACATTTGGGGAGTAATTAGCGAGATTCGCGACATAGTCAAAGCTGTGAGTCCCCGAACAATAGACGACGCGGTCGAACTGGCCAACACCTTGACTGACGGACTGGTACACACAAGAGAAGAAAATGGGAAAAAGGACTTGGCACAAAAGATTACCCAAAAAAAAAAAAAAAAAAAAAAACTTCAAGAAGAAAGGAACCGGGCAACCCTCCACCGCTCTATTTTGCAGTACCTGTAAAAGAAAGCACTTTGGGAAATGTAAAGGGTACTGTAATTTCTGCAAAATTCCGGGGCACCGAGAAGAGGATTTTAGGAAGAAATCCATGATCTGTTACAATTGCGGAGAACCAGGACACTTCAAGCCCGATTGCCCAAAATTAGTTAAACCAGCTGACAACAAGGCCAAACCTGTCGAGGGAACTAATAAGAAGAATGTAAGAGCCTTCCAGCTGACAACGCAAGAAGCAGATCTGATACCGGATGTGATAGCTGGTACATTTCTTGTACACGACGTTTACGAAAAAGTATTATTTGACTCTGGTGCAAACCAAAGTTTTATAAATACTTCATTCTGCCAAGCTCTTAAGCAACCTTTAACCAAACTTAGGCAAATTTATACTGTAGAAATGGCAGAAGGAAATTATGTTAACATTGATAAGGTTCTTCAAGAAGGAAAAATAGAACTCCCAGGACATTAATTTTCTGCAAACCTGCTGCCTATGAATTTAGCGGGATTCGATGTCATGTTAGGAATGGATTGGTTAATAGCCAACCATGCTCGAATCCTCTGTGATAAAAATTCCATAGAAATACATACCCTAGCAGGAGAAGTAATATTGATAACAGGAGATAAGCCGCGTAAACCAATGAAGTTCGTTTCAGTAATGAAAGTTGCTAGTTATGAACGAAAACAAGGAATAGTGTATATGATTTCGGTAATCATTAACACTAAAAGTAAGGAACTTAAGCAAATTCCAGTAGTATCAGAATACCCGGATGTATTCCCAGAAGAGCTACCTGGATTACCGCCCGATAGGGAAGTAGAGTTTAGAATTCATCTAATTCCTGGAACTACTCCAATAGCTAAGGCACCTTATCGATTAGCACCCACAGAGATGTTAGAACTGAAAAAGCAGTTAGATGAATTGTTAAGCAAAGGCTTCATACAACCTAGTTCATCCCCTTGGGGAGCACCTGTATTGTTTTTTAAAAAGAAGGATGGTTCGATGCGAATGTGTATCGATTACAGGGAATTGAATAAAGTTACAATTAAGAATCGATACCCGTTACCTAGGATTGATGATCTTTTTTATCAACTTCAGGGAGCTAGGTATTTTTCTAAGATAGATTTGCGTTCCGGCTATCATCAGTTAAAGGTACAGGAAGAAGACATACCTAAGACTGCTTTCAGGACTAGGTATGGTCACTACGAGTTTACAGTCATGCCCTTTGGATTAACAAATGCTCCTGCAGCATTCATGGACATGATAAATAGGATCTGTAAACCGTATTTGGATAAATTTGTAATTGTTTTCATCGACGATATACTTATTTATTCCAAACGTCAGGACGAGCATTGTGAGCACCTGCATGCACTCTTAACTTTGTTAAGAAAAGAAAAGTTGTACGCCAAATTCTCGAAGTGTGAATTTTGGTTACAAGAGGTGCAATTTTTAGGACACATGGTGAATCACGAAGGCATTCACGTAGATCCCTCCAAGATAGAAGCAATCACAAATTGGAAGGTCCCGCAATCAACTACCAAAGTTAGAAGTTTTCTAGGATTAGCGGGATATTATAGGCGTTTCATTAGAGACTTTTCTAAGATAGCTGTTCCATTAACCAAGTTAACCTGTAAAACCGTTAAGTTTAAATGGGGACCCAAGCAAGAAGGGCCCTTTAGAATTTTAAAACAAAGATTAACAAATGCCCCAATCCTTGCCTTACCAGAAGGAACAGAAGATTTTGAAGTCTACTGCGATGCTTCTAAGCTAGGATTAGGATGTGTGTTAATGCAACGCAAAAGGGTAATTGCGTATGCTTCAAGGCAGTTGAAGAAGCACGAGGAAAATTATACGACTCATGACTTAGAATTAGGAGCAATAATTTTTGCCCTTAAAATTTGGAGACATTATCTGTACGGAAGTAAGTTTACTGTCTATACAGATCATAAAAGTTTAAGATATATATTTGGGCAAAAAGAATTAAACATGAGGCAAAGAAGATGGATGGAAATTCTAAGTGATTACGACTGTAATATTTTATATCACGAAGGAAATGCAAATGTAGTAGCAGATGCCCTAAGTCGTAAGTATCATGAGAAACAAAGGCGAGTATGTGCTCTTAGATTAAATCTACAGATAGATTTAATGGAACAACTGAAGAACGTTCAGAAAACAGCAATTAAGAATGATGATGAAGGGATAAAAGGAAATAAAAGAATTAGAGCAGGGAACTGATGGAATTTGGAGATTCCATAACAAAAGAATTTGGGTACCTAAGCAAGGAAATTTAAGAGATAAGATTTTAGAGGAAGCCCATAAGTCTAGGTATACAATGCATCCTGGTAATAACAAGATGTATCAGGATTTAAGGAATAACTTCTGGTGGATAGGAATGGAAAAGGATATATCTAGATACGTCTCTAAGTGTCTAACTTGTTCGCAAGTCAAGGCAGAACACCAGAAACCCTCAGGTTTACTTCAACAGTTGGAAATGCCTGTATGGAAATGGGAAATAATAACAATGGACTTTGTTACTAAGTTTCTTAAGACCAGGAAAGGTAACGACACAATCTGGGTGATTGTAGATCGATTAACCAAATCAGCTCATTTCCTACCAATGAAAGAAACCTTTAGCATGGAAAGATTGGCTAAGCTCTATGTAGATGAGGTAGTGTCACTAGATGGAGTTCCACTCTCCATTGTATCAGATAGGGATAGTCGTTTCACTTCATATTTTTGGACAAGTTTTCAACAAGCAATGGGGACACGATTAAATTTAAGTACTGCATACCATCCTCAAACAGACGGACAAAGTAAAAGGACGATCCAAACCCTGGAGGACATGCTCAGGGCATGTGTAATAGACTTCGGTGGAAACTGGGATGACCATCTACCCTTAATCGAATTCTCCTGTAACAATAGTTATCACACAAGCATCAATGCTGCCCCGTTCGAAGCACTATATGGACGAAAGTGCCGAACTCCAGTGTGCTGGGCAGAAATAGGAGAAAGTCAATTATCAGGTCCTGAGATTGTACAGGAAACCATCGACAAGATAACTCAAATCAAAGAAAGACTGAAAACGGCTCGAGATCGCCAGAAAAGTTATGCAGACAATCGACATAAGCCGTTAGAATTTCAAGTTGGAGACAAGGTACTCTTGAAAGTTTCTCCTTGGAAAGGGGTAGTTCGGTTCGGTAAGAAGGGATAGCTAAGTCCAAGGTACATAGGACCATTCACGGTTACCCAACGAATAGGACCAGTTGCCTATCGCTTACAACTACCAGAAGAGTTAGCCGGGGTACATGATGTTTTTCATGTATCTAATCTAAAGAAGTGCTTATCTGATGAATCACTGGTAGTACCTCTTCAAGACATAGAGGTAAATGAAAAGTTGAAATTCGTTGAGAAACCTCTTCAAATAGAAGACAGAAAGGTCAAACACCTTAAACACAAGAGATTGGTACTAGTCAAAGTCAAGTGGAATTCGAAAAGAGGACCTGAATACACATGGGAGGTGGAATCAGAAATGAAGCGAAAATACCCTTACTTGTTCCAGTAAATCTCGAGGACGAGATTTTAAATAAGGTGGGGAGGATGTAAGGACCTGCATGAAAATGTCCTAAAACACTCTGTAAGTGGAAACCCGGACCCCTAAAACCCTAAACTTTATGAAAATCAAGAAAATCCAAATTTATTAATCTGTCGCGGGCCGCGAAAGACTCAAGGGAAGCCTACGCGGGGCGCGACAGCCAGGCAAAACTCCGAATAAGCTTTAGGGCCACGTGTCGTACATGTGCCAGACCTATGGGGTGACACGGCAGCCCTAGCCATAGTATCGAGACGCTGCTAAGATAACAGGGTAATAACTCGATCACTGCTACGATACAATGTCCGATCGATTAAAACCGATCCGATGGATGTTTAAGTGCTTCCTGAATACGGGCTATACTTTGTCATTCGTCGTGAGGGTTTCGATCTCGTGAAATTATTGTAAATGTTGAATTAAGTTATTGACCTAGTTTCGTTTGCATTGTTATTTTAACTAGGTTACCAGGCTTAATTATGTCCAGTTAAACGTGCAATGTGAGTCATTCTGTTTTATCAAAGTTCCTGTGTAAAAACCTAAATGTTTTCCAGTATATTTTACAGGGATTAAGTCGTTGTTATCTTAAGTTACTGGCAGTAAGTGGGGTATTGTGCACATTACTGTTGTTTTATCACTTTTAGGTAAACGGGCCTAAATAGTGATACACGTCACTCTTGGGTGAACGGACCCAATAGTGATATGACCACAGTCACAGATCCGGTCGAGTGACAACTGGACCAGATAATTATAAGATAGGGGAAATTGTAATCGCTCTTAATACTGTAAATTATAACCATGTGTTGTTTTGTACAAATTGAATGACTCACCAGTATTTCCCCGATGATAAAAAATTTTTTAAACATGTTTCAGGTGATTTACTGTGAACAAGGAAAAGTGCCGCGTAGCACTACCAGCTTGAATGAAGTGGCTCAGTAAATAAATAAACATGTTTTTGTAACCAGGGAATTTCCCAGTGAAATTCCTTTATTGTAAATTACGGGGTTCGTCCCGAAACTTGAAATAAAGTAAATGGGTATTTTCAGTTTAAACGATCCTGTTAAAATTTCCGCTGCCAAATCAAACACCAATACCACGGGTTTTCTGTTCCGCGGCGTCCGAACCAGGAGACTGGGTCGGGGGCCGTGACACAACGCATAGCCATGGAGTGCTTTAGGTCACAGTCGTAGGGTAAACAATGTTAAAAGTCGCCTAGGTTTGGATGCTTCTTATGTCGTCACAAATGTTAATGTCCTCGCGAAACATTAGCGATCTGATTTCCTTACATTTACAGCTCACAAATTTACATTTTACTGTTGACAACTTACATTTACATACCATGTTTTTATACAAATATAAACTCATAGATTCATGCATGCATGTTGTCATTGTCAGGTGTAAGCTTTGACGGGTACATAAATTTTACAAAAACAAAAGTTTACAAATACAAAGTTTTACAAACATAACGCTTTACACAAGCAAAGATTAAAAAATACAAAGTTTTCTTATAACATGCCAAAGAAAATGATTTTTATTTTGTTTTCTCAAACATATTTCAAAACCCGGTTATTCAAAAGATTTATTTCAAATCTTTTACAAACAAACTATGAACTCGCTCAACTTTATGTTGATTTTTCGCATGTTTCTTTCTCATGTTACTTTTTCAAACTATGGCACTGTTGGAATAGGAGAACCATGATGATTCGAGTACTTAGTGGGCGTTCGTTTTCTAGAAGTCTTAGCATTATTTTGCTTCCGCTGTGCAATGAAGATACCGGTCCAGTCACGCCAGCTCTGATATTTCGGGGTGTGACAAATCAATGGGCTTTTTAAAACACTCCTTTTATACATGTTTGAACCCCAAACCTCAAGTAGAGTCAATAGAGTTCTGTGAGTTTCTAGGTAAGTATCTAAGACATTGGTAGTATCTACGTTAGACCTTGTAAATTTTTACATTTAGATTCTAAAGAACCTATTAACTGTAAACTACAAACTATCGAATTTGTATATTGAACAAACCGTGTTGTAGATCAAACTAAACAACTCAATGATCGCTTGACCTAGCGATGTTGAATCTAAAACCAATAGAGTATAAGATGAACTCTTTTGAGTGTCCACTACTTGTTCTTGCTTGTACGTTAAGTGTAAGTGCAAATTCTCTATCCTTCCATGTATACACGACTTGTCATTGATCAATTTTTCGTCTCGATTTGATGTAGGGCCACACATGAAGTGATCGATGTTATGGTTTCTTATGTATTAGTTCCTCTTCATGGCACGACCTGATGTTGATTTCCATTAATCTGTACGATGAGGAAGGTAATATATCGCAACATTGTCTTCTAGGGGACTGCAACTGTTCACATATAACCCAAAATCATGAGTTTTAATTAATGCTACTAGCTTTTGACATTTAGAAGTCCAATTTATGTATTGCTAGCACTTACTAACGCGTTAATCAAGATAACCCGAAACCTATTTATTACTTTACCGTATTATTGTTTTTCTTTTCAGGTTATGTTAGGAATTATCACCCCTAGTAGATAGGGCAGGTTAATAAGTCGTTGAAACCGACTGAACCGCTAAACTGGAGTAAGGCAGTTTTCGTTGATTTGAGATCCGAACAGTCCAGTTTTGACCGTTGGTCGGTTTATTGGTTTGGTTTGGTCTAGTTTGGAAGTTAAAATCGGCGGTGTAAACTGAACCGCCCAGTCTATTTAGCTGTTATTAAAAAATCATTTTAGAATATGTAGTTATGTGTATGAATTATATTTATCATTTTTTTTAATATAAATTAATGTAAAATCGATTAAAGCGGTCAAACCACCATGGAAACTAAATTGTTAAAGCACCAAAACCAACCAAACCACTCGGCCTATCCGGTTTAGTTTGTCACACTTTGAAATTGTAGTTAGCGGTTCGGTTTTCCTCAAATCAGCTGAACCGGACTATGATCACCAACAAAACAATAACTTGGAATGATTATGAAATACTTTACCTGTTTTAATTCAAGATTTAGTTTTTGGGAATACACTTTGATCTCTTGAATTCTTCTTGGAGATGAGATGCCAAATGTGCAGTTTCTTTCTTCCATGACTCTGTAAACGCTAGTAATCCCGTCTTCCTTCAAGTGCACGCTATCCAAATGAAACACGACCGGTCTTCGACAAGGTTCGTGGTGGTGTCGCCTCATGTCAAAATTGAAAAACGTATTAAAAACGCGATTCTTTAGCCACGGTTGAAATGTAACGGGAATACGAAGTACATCAGGTAGAAGAACATGGACCCCGAAAACTTCAATGGCATACCCCCATGAGACTGAAACAGTCCAAGAATACCAACGATCGTAACATACGGTTTGTTGCAAGATCCGATGAGGATCTATGTTTGCGGCTTCGTATAAATGACGCAAAGCGTTTGTTTGCGTCATGCTCGGGAAAATTGGATCAATGCGATCTGGGTGATGGAGGGACACTAATGGACTCATTGGATGCGTCTTCAATAATCCAAATGCATCTCCCGTAACATCCATCTAGTTAAGCATAGAAATAACAATAATAAGATAAAGAAAACTAAACCTGACATGCAGTTTCAGTCCCACTCAGCCTAACAACTCGTTTTGACTTGACCCATCTAGGGTTTAAACACAAGTTGTTCGTGAGTCACTCGAGGCTAGCTTTCTGAAAGATTAAGTTGAGTTTAAACTAGCTCAAACCCAGACTTTATTTATCGATCTCGAGCTAGCTCATGAAGCCTAAACGGGCCTATTATCTGCACATTTTTATTCAATATATTCAATATATATTTATATAATAGTTTCATGTATGTAAAATTAAGATAACTAGTAATTAGAACTCGCGCGTTGCGTCGGGACTATTTAATCGAACAAAAAGTAGAGGTCAAAACGTTAAAATAAATATTCAAATTTAAATAACCTTAACTAGAATGTAATATTATTGAAAAAAAATTCTATTTATTACTTGCAAAAAGCATTTAAATAAAGCTCTTCAAAATTCATATTCCTCAAACAAAATTCAAAGGTTTTCATTCAATCTAATTTTATTTGCCTTCCCGTTCGCTCTCATTATCTCAGTTACATCCGTCTCTTTGTGCTCTCTCTCTCTCCACCAAAACCCAGCATCACCGGAATGAACCACCACTCTACCGTCCGGTGGTTATCAGTCATCACCATCGTGTCTAGGGCCGGCCCAAGCCTAAGCCAAATGAGGCTAGGGCTTTAGGCCCCAAAATCTATAGGCTTCAGTTTTCCAAAAAAAAAAAGTTATAAATGTAAGGGTGATGTATTTTTCTACTTGAGGTCTGTGATATAAGCCCTTTGCCTAATTGAGGTTTGTGAATTGTGATATACTTTTCTACTTGTGTTATTGTAAGCTAAAAGGCATTAACTGAAATTAATTTGCTAGTTGATTAATGCAGAGAAAGTGTAACATTATATTCGACTGCAGCTCTACAACAGGTTAGTGTGGTTTTTTGTTTTTTGTTTTTTTTAATCCAGAGAAAGGCCCCGAATTTGTAACAAGCTTTGCGCCACCAAAATGGTTAAGCCGGCCCTGATCGTGTCTCTAGCGAACACCACATCTCCACCAAAGCCACCGTGTCTGATCTGACGCCTCCTCCACTAAAGCTCACGGAAGTTAAGCTACGTTCTAGCATCGCCACCATACAACACCGCCACCGCCGTTACAGAACCACAGTTTCCTGCTCTTCTCTACTCTCTCCTCCCCATCCTTATTTTAGTCACATATTGTTAGGTACTGAAATCATTGGAAGGTATGGGACCATTTGGTATATAAACCCTACATTAATTGCCCATACAATCGATAAGTCTCATACCTTTCAATGGTTGAGTCCATTGTAGATCTGGAGCTCTAATCAGGGAGGTTTGCTCAGGCTGTGATAAACAATGGTGGTACAGATTGCCAAAAGAAAAGGTTAAGCTTGTGGTAGGACTGGTGGACACAGAGAGAGTTAGTGGAGAGTTATGGGTCCCAAAGGTGCCCATCTTACAACCAATCAAAACAACTAAAAATTAACAGTGAGGACGTGTAATAATAATAATAATAATAATGATGGCAGGATAATATGTACTATATGAAAATTATATATATAATATATAAGGGTAGTGTTCATGAGTGAACACTAATGTATTTGTGAATAAAATGAATTTATCTTGACCATTAATTTTGTAGATCTAAATTTTTTCTTTAGTGACAAGATTGTAATTATCTTTTGTAACTTACATGTATTTTAATAAGGGCGCTACTATACGCACCCCCCCTATTTACTTTTTTCACCCCCCTCCTCTCACATACTTACAGGTGGGGCCTGCGTGGGACCGACAGTTTTCCTCTCACAAGGGGGGTGTAATCAGGAAATAGGGGGGGTGCGTATAGAATGAGCCTTTAATAAACATACGGGTATAATTGTATTTTTCTCTTTTCATTTAATTAATTGTTTTTTTTTTCTCTCTCCTGATTTCTCTTTTCAATTAAAAGAAATATTTAATTAGATTATCTATACTTTTTTCTCTCACAAATTACCAAACTTAATATTTAACAATTTAAAAAAGAATACAAACATTATCAAATATTGTTCCATCTAGAATACGATTAAAAATATTTAATTACATTCTCTATACATATATGTATTAAATCAATATTTGATTAAAAGAGGCATACTGAAAACAATATGTAATAATACACAAGTGTATAAGTTTGGTATATAACGACCTGTATACACTATGTACTTGAATAATACACAGGTGTATACGTCTGATATATATCGACCACTATACACATACGTAGTTGAATAATACACAGGTGTATAGATCTAGTTTACACCGAGCTATGGGAACAAGATGTAATAATACACAAGTGTATAAGTCTTGTATTTACTGACATGTATACGCATATGTTAAAAAACATAATTTAATTAGGTTTAATATTTAATTTTAAAAAGAAAATAAGAGTTTATTTAAAAAAACATTAGTCTTTCAATCTTTTATAATTACAATAATGGAGAAATAATAAAAAATGAGAGAGAGAGAGAGTTAAGAGATGAGAAAATTAAAAAATACTTGACTAATGACAATATTAAATTTTCAATCTAAAAGATGATCAAATGCCAAGATTAGTTCACTTTCATGACTTTGTTCACAAATGAACCTAATCCTAATATATAATCCTAAATGTATATAAAGTATTTATTAAATAAAAAACGAGCCAATTACGCTCGATTTGAAAATCTAATCACTAGTCGAGTTCAAGTTTTAGAATACGAACGGAGCCAAGCACGACTTGTCTCGTTTACACCTTTACGAATATAGGTGTTGGTGGTGACTCATTATTTTTTTTAACTTTAGAAAACTTATGACACCCTGTGTTAAGTAACTGGTGGTGTAAGGATGATTCTTGGAAGGAATTACCTGATGAAAACCGGGCTCGTTAGTAAAAGCAACACCAAGCTCAGCCAAACATGATGAAATCCGGCCATCACTACCATACAAATGCGTATATCTCTCCAAACACGAGTCTAGAACATTTGACAAAACTTTCGCCAACGGATAACTTATCGCAAACCCTGCTCCACCATATGCCATAGAAAATGAAAAATGTCGATTTTGTACGTAACTCTCCGAGTTCGACCCTATGTAATACCATAGATTATGATCATATTTCGACAAGGTCTTAACCAGGTTATCCGGAAAGAACAACGTATCATCGTCCCCGAACACAAACCACCTAAATCAAAACAAATACAATAAGATAACATTAACCAGCTTTTATCAATAAACTAAATAAAACCAAAATACCTAGCATTTGTATGGTTTAACGCTACTGTCTCCGAAACCACACGAGCCACCCGAATGGCGGACCGGAGCCCACCATCCCACGTGTAACCAAACCGGGATGTGTCGTTGGAGATGCAAATCGGAGGCATGACAGAATCGTTATCGAGGAAAGTCTCATTGTCTAATGGAGCATCAAGAAAAATGCAACCTCGCATTTTATCATGGTTCCACCACATGTTAATGTATTCCTTTCGTGTTGGCCATGATTTGGCGGTCGAAGCGATCCCAAAAACGATATGATCAATCGATGTGGGTTCGGACGATGAAGGATCGTTGTGCATGGAGGTTCTGGATTTCGAAAGAATTGGAAACAAAATTGAGGGAAGATAAAGAATCAAACACATAATAGATACGACCAAAATGAGGGTGTTCAATCGAGAATTATTATATTGAAGCTTGTTGAATTTAGAACTCCGCATTGTTTACGTTTGAAGAAAATGTTTAATGAAATGGGTTGAACTGGACATGAGAAAAAAGTTTGACCGATAAAGGAGAAATGGTTTGTTTGATGATCATCGAAAGTAAAAATTGTGATGATAAGCATTCAAGAGATACGATGAAAATAAGGTTTTTGAAAAAGAATCTTACTTGATAGAAAAAAAAAAAAAAACATACAAAGTTAACTTACGTTGTATGGTAATTTAGTGTAATGATTTAATTTGGAAATAAAAAAAATTTGTTTGACCACAAAGAAAGGAGTTTTATTTTATAAAAACAGTTGATCAATGGTTCATAGCTACTTTCCACCCTTTTATTAGGCTCATTCTATACGCACCCCCCCTTTTCCTGATTATACCCCCTTGTGAGAGGAAAATTGTCGGTCCCACACAGGCCCCACCTGTAAGTATGTGAGAGGGGGTGAAAAAAGTAAATAGGAGGGTGTAAAAAGTAGCACCTTTTTATTATTTTTTTACTTTACATTAACTGGATAAAGAATTCAAACCACCATAGGGGTTTGACCAACTTTCAAATCCAAGTTTCTTTGCTTTGATATGTGATTTTGACTTGAATTTTTTTCTGCTAATTTAATATGAATTGGTGTTTGTATAATGTGTTGTGTTTGTTTATGTAGTTTAGGCTTGTAACCTAGGTTGTAATTTGTCTTGATATTTAACCTTTGGCTTTATTGGGTGAGTGGTTCCTTTTGAAACTTCACCCTCTCTCTCATTCATCTGTTTCTCTCTCCATCATCCGACCACAGCGGAACCATCGCATCAACGCTGTCCGCCACCGCTGCTTCCTTTTTTTGTTGGCGTTCTAATAAAACTTGTATGCGTTGGTTCAGTTTGATAGTCAATGTTTAGT
Source organism: Helianthus tuberosus (assembly GCA_030545235.1). Classification (NCBI taxonomy): domain Eukaryota; kingdom Viridiplantae; phylum Streptophyta; class Magnoliopsida; order Asterales; family Asteraceae; genus Helianthus; species Helianthus tuberosus. The sequence continues at coordinate 104,130,545 of CM060409.1, forward strand.
TCTATTGCATTGATTTGGGCGTTTGTGATGTTTTTCTTTTGGTGGCTTTGTGTTCTCCAGCTGCCCTCGTGAGCTATTTGGGCTTTGTTTTCCGATTGTGTGTTTTATAAACTTGCATATGGGATTTGGTGGTATTTGTCATTCAAGTTGCTGTTTTTAAAGTGGGTTTCATTAATTGCGAGCCCTAATCGGATTGTTTAGCCTTTGTTGGTTGTGGGTTTGACGACTTTTTATTCCGACTGTTGTTTCTTTGAGTCAGTGTTGAATGGAGTTTTTATGTGGGTGTTTATCACCTACTTGGTGTCAATGAGGATATCACATGTTTGTTCATCCGAGACTACTAATGAGCTCGATTTCATCATGATTCAGTCGGTTTATATGTTGGTCTTAATGGATTTTGCAGCTGCTTCTTTTACCCGGCCTTCGTGTCTATGATGATGATGCATGTTTGTTTATCGGATTCTTATTTGGGGACAACAGGTATTTTGTATGTGTAAAATACTTTTTTGGTTAACTGATTTTGGTTTTATCTCCATGAAGATGATCGCCTTGTCATCTGAGAGAGTTTCTGTGATGCACTTTGTTGCAGCCGACTAAAGGTTCTGAGCTTTGGTGTTTGGTGACTGTTGGTAACGTGTTTGTGCATGAAGTTTTTATCGCTGTGAAATAACATGTTTGTGCAATGGTGTTCGTACAATGTTGTTTAGTGTTTACTTATGCAATTATGGCTTCTATCTTAGGCCTATTTGGTTGTAAGTTGGTTTGGTATTTAACTTTGGATTTGGTTTAGTGAGTGGCTTCATTTTGAAGCTGTGGATTGTCTCATTGGCTGAATGTTGGTGGATAGTTTATTTGGTTCCATATTGTTGTAGACCAAGGTTTTAATGAGTGTGGCTTTGTATTCATCTAAGAGTTGCTGTATCGGTTGGGTATTGTTAGGAAACTTTAAGTATAAGTATTGAAGAAAAAGATGATCATCCTGATCATAAGATGAAGATACAGTCAAGGAGTATTGCTAAAAAGGTGCCTATATGATATCTTGACAAGAAGAAAAGAAAGATACATCTTCAACTAAGCATCAGGAAAAGATCAAAACAAAGAAGACCATCAGATAAGACCTTTCTGATGAAGTCTGATGATAAATATGGTATTTATCATCAGAATCTGGTAAAGTCTGATCACCAGAAATCTGAAGATCAAGTTCATCAGAATTCTGGTAAGTAGTCACCAGAAATTCTGGTAGACCCACTTGTCTTCGAGATAAGGCCTGACACAAACCCAAAAAGGAGCAAGTTGGCAATAACCGATTCAATGAATATGCCAAAAAAGTCCCTTTGTGCTAAGCAAGTAGTGAATAAACAATTGTTTATTCAGATCTGGATTCTCTATAAATAGAGATGTCAAACCCCGAAGGTTAAATGAGTTGTGCTTAGCATTCAATACACACACTATAAACTCCATTGCCCTTTACTTAGAATTCTTTGAGTATTCGTTTTTTAATATCCAATAACTTTGTTTTTGCAAAGTCATTTAATACACTTGAAAAATTCTATAACTTGTTACTTGAAAGTTTGATTTCTAGTTCCGCACTACATTTTCCTATTTGTTGAAATCACTTGCCATATTAAGTTTGGGTATCTCTATCTGGGATCAACAATTGGTATCAGAGCATATTGAATAAATTATTTTCAAAAGATCTGTCACACCCCCAAAATCCACACGCGGAGTATCACCGCTTGGAGGCGTGACTGACCAGGATCAAGCCACCAATCATATTGAACATATAAGTAATAAGTAAAAGTAAATTTAATCCATCACAATACAATTGGTGTTCACTCAAAAACATAGAATAAGTAGCGGAAGCATAATATGAAAATCCCAACATAAGTATCAAGTTCAAAGTGTTATAAAGTTTAACGTGGCATCCACGATCCATGCCCCACAACGACTGCGCCTCCCGTGCAAGCTCCATGTGTACCTAAGGTCCTGCAAGGCATGTAACAGAAAGTCAACAACAAAGTTGAGCGAGTTCACAGTTGGTTATTCAGTTATAGTAATCGTATTGTAAACCGTATGTTCATTTAGTGAACCATGTTTCGTATGTATTTGTATCGCGGCCCTCTAGGCATGTTGGCGAAGATTAGTGGGGGTTTCCCATGTTTTCTAGACTAGCTATATTTGTATCGCGGCCCTCCAGGCATGTGTGCGAAGTTTAGTATTCGTATCGCGGCCAACCCAGGCATGTGTGCGAAGTTAAGTATTCGTATCGCGGCCAACCCAGGCATGTGTGCGAAGTTAAGTATTCGTATCGCGGCCAACCCAGGCATGTGTGCGAAGTTAAGTATTCGTATTAGTATCGCGGCCATTCCAGGCGTGTGAGCGAAGAGTAGTATTTGTATCACTAGTCTAGCAGTATCTACAAGTAACCTGCCTCTCCCGAGGTCAGTGGTACGTAAATCCAGTATCAATGTGTGTACAAGTAATCATCCAAACCCATTCCCAACCCTGGGAATCCCATGCCTTGGTAAGAGTGTGAACTCACCTTGGTTTGCTCGGTATGCTTAACTATGTGCTCACAAGAAATCAGTCAAGTCCTATAGTGCACGTATACTCAATCAGTTAAACTCGTAAAGATTCACATGCCATTTATGTCACGAAGTATGTTTAAGCAATTATCATGTATTGCATAAGCAATTAATCAAAGTCATGCAAATCCATGCTTCACATGAGGGCTTTCTCAGTTTATTCGAACAATATTAACCATTAACATGTCTAACGGCGTTTAACAGGTTTAACGAGGTTCCACACTTGACAAGATTTACGCACTTAGCATAGAGAACATACGTAACAGAATCATTCAGAATTAATCAGAGTTATCATACACACATAACATACTGACATGTTTAATAGTGTTAGCAACTTAACATATTTGTCAAGTTAACAGAGTTAATAGAGCATAACAGAGTTAATAAACTTAACTTAGTTAATAGACTAAACATAGTCGGTAACTAACGGTATTAACAAACTATCAGATTTAATTAATTAACAGAGTTAACTAGCTAACCACGTTACTGTGCAGAACCCCTCAACGAAATCACAAAGTGGCGAAAACCCTTTGGTTTTCGTTGGACATGAGGTGTGATGAAAACACCTTGTGTTTTCGTTGGTATCATCAACATCAACAACAGCAGGTTAGAAATAATCCAAGTAATCATATAACAGTTACATGATTAATCATCTACGAAATCCCTTTAATCAATCATTGATATGTAACATATAAATTGCCAAATCATGCGAGACCAAGATTACAATTAAATCAGTAGATCATCATTAAAAATCAACAATGGCCGACAAGTGTATATTGTTGTCATGTTGCTATTTGACCAATTTATGTAATGGCTGCAAGTTTCATGTGACTGGACCGATTGTTTTCATGATCTATATCACTTGTTTACTGCAATGTATGTATATAGAATCATGTGCACAAACAGTCATGATTTTGAAATTATCAACTCACATACCATCCTCATCATTTAATCGGCAGTTCACAATTCCCAACCCTTGATCCACCGATTTGTCCCATCATCTCAATATTGACATATATTTTTCGAAAACATTAATAGTTATCCAATCAATAATTAAAGGCACAAGATAGTTCATGTATATCAAGGTCACAGTTACACACATACATGATTATCAAAACAAAACAAATAAGATAAATCACTAACCAGCCAATGATCCTGCCAAGATAATGTTACGAGAGGGGGGGGGGGGTCTTGTTACTGCCGTCACACCCTCAATGAAAGGTAGGGTTTGATATCATCTACTATCCTTCCTAATCATCCACGTAATATGAAAAAAATATAGGAACAAAGGATCTGGGCCGGTTGCCATGTTTATCACAATTCATGATTGGGCCGGTTGTAATGTTAGTCGAAACAAGGGTTTGGGCCATCGCAAATCAAACAGTGGTTTGGGCCAATAACTATTCTGGACGAAAACACCTTTTGTGTTTTCATTGGATTGTGTTTTCGTTGGATCAGAGATACGAAAACACTTTAGTGTTTTCGTGAGGTAGTGTGTTCATCGCGTAGGGAGTGTATCCAAACAAGTAATAAACAACCTAAAATCTAGCACATAACAACACAATTTAGCTTAACACGAATCATGGTGCACAGTTTCAATGTACCAAACCACAAAACACAACATAAGGCAAGTAACGTATAGAGAAGGAACCTTGGAAACTCGAGTTGTCACATTATCCCCAACTTGAAAGAAATTTCGTCCCGAAATTTAGCACGTGGTTACTGAGGAAGCTAGTTGTGTTGTGTAGTTTACTGGTTTTCCTGGGGTGTCACATCATCCCCCCGTTGATTTGGAATTTCGTCCCGAAATTCTGTAGTAGCTTCAGCCTCAGTAGTGGTTGCACTGTTTCCGAATAACTGGGGAGACTTAAGTTTCATTTGATCTTCTCGTTCCCAGGTAAACTCTGGGCCACGACGGGAGTTCCAACGAACTCGAACAAGAGGTATTCTGGTGCGTTTGAGGACCTTAACATCCCGGTCCGTGATTTCAACTGGTTCCTCGACGAATCGCAACTGATCGTCGATAGTGAGCTCCTTCAAAGGAACTATGAGGGTCTCATCTGACAGACATTTCTTCAGATTTGACACGTGAAAGACGTTGTGAACTGCACTGAGTTCAGCTGGTAAGTTCAGTCTGTAGGCCACTTTGCCTATTTTCTCAATGATTTCGAACGGTCCAACGTATCGTGGATTAAGTTTGCCTCGTTTGCCAAAACGAACCACACCCTTCCAGGGTGAAACTTTGAGTAGCACTCGATCCCCAACTTGGAACTCGAGTGGTTTCCTGTCTTTATCGGCGTATGCTTTCTGACGGTCACGAGCTGCCGCCATGCGTTGTCGTATCTGAGCAATCTTTTCTGTAGTGTCCACTACTAGTTCTGGACCCGTGATTTGACTCTCACCCACCTCTGCCCAACAAAGAGGTGATCGGCATTTACGTCCGTACAATGCCTCGAATGGAGCAGCTTTAATGCTGGTGTGGTAGCTGTTGTTGTACGAGAACCCCACTAACGGGAGATGTTTTTCCCAGCCGTTGCCGAAATCGATTACACATGCACGAAGCATGTCTTCTAAAGTTTGAATAGTGCGCTCAGACTGCCCATCCGTCTGAGGGTGATAAGCTGTGCTCATGTCTAAACGAGAGCCAAAAGATTTGTGCATTGCTTGCCACAGTTCTGAAGTAAAACGTGCGTCACGATCAGAGATAATAGAGGTGGGCACCCCGTGCCTCGAAACCACTTCTTTTAAGTAGATATCTGCTAATGTAGAGAACTTGTCTGTTTCTTTGATAACCAAGAAGTGTGCAGACTTTGTGAGTCGGTCCACGATCACCCAAATAGTATCGTTACCACGTTGAGATCTAGGCAGGCCAGTAACGAAATCCATGGAAACTTGTTCCCATTTCCATTGTGGTATCTCTGGTTGTTGGAGTAGGCCCGATGGTTTCTGATATACAGTCTTGACTCTCGCACAAGTCAAACACCTGCTAATGTAAGTTGCTATAAGAGCTTTCACGCTAGGCCACCAATATGTAGTTTTCAAATCGTGGTACATCTTATCCGAACCAGGGTGTACCGAGTAATGAGACTTATGAGCTTCATCCATTACAAGCTCGCGTAAGTTGCCATAGAGTGGGACCCAGATGCGTCCCATTACATAGTAGGCGCCGTCTGCCTTTTGTTCCAACCGTTGCCTTGAACCGCGTAGGGCTTCAGCCCTGACATTTTCTGGTTTCAATGCTTCTACCTGAGCATCTCGTATCTGAGAAGGAATACTAGAATGAATAGTGAGTTGCAACGCTCGTACACGCCTAGGTGTAGTATCCTTTCGACTGAGGGCGTCAGCCACCACATTGGCTTTGCCCGGATGGTACTTTATAGCACATTCGTAATCGTTTAAAAGCTTGACCCATCGACGCTGACGCATGTTCAACTCTTTCTGCTTGAAGATATGCTCGAGACTCCTGTGATCGGTGTAGATGGTGCACTTGGTACCGTACAGGTAATGTCTCCATATCTTGAGCGCAAAAACAACAGCTCCCAGCTCTAAATCGTGTGTAGCGTAATTCCGTTCGTGAATCTTAAGTTGGCGCGAAGCATAAGCAATGACTTTATCCTGTTGCATCAACACACATCCAAGACCCTGAATGGATGCGTCGCAGTAGACTACAAAATTGTCCGTGCCTTCAGGCAATGAGAGGATAGGTGCGCTACAAAGTCTATCCTTTAAGTGCTGAAACGCTGTTTCCTGTGTATTACCCCAACGGTAAGCAACACCTTTCTGAGTCAGTAATGTAAGCGGCTGTGCAATCTTTGAGAAGTCTTTGATGAACCTTCTATTGTAGCCCGCCAAACCCAAGAATTGGCGAATTTCTGTTGGTGTGCGAGGTGCAGGCCAGTTCTTGATCGAATCTGCCTTGGATGGATCAACATGAATCCCATCCTTGTTTACCACGTGGCCTAGGAAGTGGACTTCACGAAGCCAGAAGTCGCATTTTGAAAACTTGGCGTACAGTTGTTCCGTTCGAAGAAGTTCCAAAATAAGTCGTAAATGATGCTCGTGTTCCTCCTGACTCTTCGAATAGATCAGGATGTCATCGATGAAAACAATAACAAACTTGTCAAGATAAGGTTTGCACACCCTGTTCATAAGATCCATGAAAACTGCAGGTGCGTTTGTTAACCCGAATGGCATAACCAGAAACTCGTAGTGGCCATAGCTAGTTCTGAATGCTGTCTTGGAGACGTCCTCATCCCGGACTCTCAATTGATGATAGCCTGACCTCAGGTCAATCTTCGAGTAATAGCCCGACCCTTGCAACTGGTTGAATAAGTCGTCGATGCGTGGAGGAGGATAACGATTCTTCATGGTCACCTTATTCAGTTCGCGGTAATCTATGCACATGCGGAAGGTACCGTCCTTCTTCTTCACAAATAATACTGGAGCTCCCAGGGCGAAGAGCTAGGACGTATGAAACCCTTTTCCAAGAGTTCTTGCAATTGCTTAGACAGTTCTTCCAGTTCAGTTGGAGCTAAACGATAAGGTGCTCGAGCTATGGGTGCTGCTCCTGGAGCTAGCTCGATCTGAAATTCGACCTGGCGGTGAGGCGGTAGCCCAGGTAAATCTTCAGGAAACACTTGAGGAAAATCGCGTACAACTGGGATATCCTCTAATCTCTTCTCTTTCGTTGATGTGTCAGTAACAAGTGCTAAGATGGCGGTGTGACCCTTTCGCAAACACTTCTGGGCCTTCAGGAAGGAGATGATGCCCACCACAGCACCACTCTTGTCGCCTTGAACTTCGAGAGGTTCCTTGCCAGAACGGGGAATACGAACAATCTTCTCCTTGCAAAGGATCTCTGCTTGCTGTTGGGATAACCAATCCATCCCAATGACGATGTCGAAACTACCCAAAACTATAGGAATGAGATTGATGGAGAATGTCTGACCAGCTAAGACGAGGTTACAACCCTTGACTACCAGAAGATTGCGGACCAGGGATCTGATAGTCATCAATCTTTCGCTGCTGTGCCTGGGACTGAACTGAAGTTGAACCCTTGCTGGAGGTTCCATCCCACTTTCTCTTGTTGTCACTGGGAATAGCAGAAGTAGTAGTAGTAGTAGTAGTAGTACCACCAATGCGTTTAGGCAGCTTGTTCTGTTCCACTGCCTGGTCTGTGAGACGATGAGCAAGACGAGTAACATCTTGAATAGTAGCAAGGTTGGCAGAAGTCACATGACTTTGAATCTCTGGTACTAAGCCTTTGAGGTACAGCTCAATGCGTTTGAGGGGAGGATCCACCATAGTTGGACACAACACTGCCAGTTCGTTGGATCGTTTCGTGTACGCTTCTATCTCTGACCCCGTCATCTTTAGGTTAAAGAACTCCACTTCCAGCTTTTGGATGTCATCACGACTACAGTATTCACGTTTGATCAGTTCCTTAAAATCATTCCATGGGGTGGCATTAGCAGCCGCCAGCCCCAGCATCTGAACTTGCGCGTTCCACCAAGTTAGCGCAGTGCCTTCGAGAGTACCAGTGGCGTACTTCACCATACGAGCCTCAGGGCATTCACACATTTCGAAGACCGATTCGAGCTTCTCGAACCAGTGGAGGAGTCCAACGGCCCCTTCAGTGCCACTGAAAGTACTAGGACGACAGTCCATGAACGTCTTGAATGTGCATACATGTGACTGAGCGTGCTGACCTGTCGTGTGCGTAAGAGTAAACATACTTAAGCACGAGGGTTGGTTTACGAAAGTAGGATCTAAGGATCCTGGAGTGAGTTGCGATGGCAGGTTATACCTCCTGCCTGGGCAGCTGCGAGTGCTGCAGTTACATGTTCAGTGATCAAAGCCGCCAACTTGGCTTGAGTCATGTTAACGCGTCCACTCATGATCTTCACAAGCAAAGGTAACATAAGTAAGAGAGGTTCGCGAATAGTGCGATGACAGACGAGAGTGAGCACACAAGTATTCTTAAGCAATAGGGGTTATGTGTATCTAAGCATACCATGAGCAAAGTTCTATGTAATTCTAGCAAGTAGGCAATAAAACACATATCATATTACCTAGAATGTTGAGTCTTGCACGTGGAACGAAGCGTCGTTGTGGATCGTTGAGCACTGTACAGGTTATAGTCTGGTTTTAACAAAAACTTTTTCCCTTTATTAAAACCAAGTTCACTATAACCAATGGCTCTGATACCAATCTGTCACACCCCCAAAATCCACACGCGGAGTATCACCGCTTGGAGGCGTGACTGACCAGGATCAAGCCACCAATCATATTGAACATATAAGTAATAAGTAAAAGTAAATGTAATCCATCACAATACAATTGGTGTTCACTCAAAAACATAGAATAAGTAGCGGAAGCATAATATGAAAATCCCAACATAAGTATCAAGTTCAAAGTGTTATAAAGTTTAACGTGGCATCCACGATCCATGCCCCACAACGACTGCGCCTCCCGTGCAAGCTCCATGTGTACCTAAGGTCCTGCAAGGCATGTAACAGAAAGTCAACAACAAAGTTGAGCGAGTTCACAGTTGGTTGTTCAGTTATAGTAATCGTATTGTAAACCGTATGTTCATTTAGTGAACCATGTTTCGTATGTATTTGTATCGCGGCCCTCTAGGCATGTTGGCGAAGATTAGTGGGGGTTTCCCATGTTTTCTAGACTAGGTATATTTGTATCGCGGCCCTCCAGGCATGTGTGCGAAGTTTAGTATTCGTATCGCGGCCAACCCAGGCATGTGTGCGAAGTTAAGTATTCGTTTCGCGGCCAACCCAGGCATGTGTGCGAAGTTAAGTATTCGTATCGCGGCCAACCCAGGCATGTGTGCGAAGTTAAGTATTCGTATTAGTATCGTGGCCATTCCAGGCGTGTGAGCGAAGAGTAGTATTTGTATCACTAGTCTAGCAGTATCTACAAGTAACCTGCCTCTCCCGAGGTCAGTGGTACGTAAATCCAGTATCAATGTGTGTACAAGTAATCATCCAAACCCATTCCCAACCCTGGGAATCCCATGCCTTGGTAAGAGTGTGAACTCACCTTGGTTTGCTCGGTATGCTTAACTATGTGCTCACAAGAAATCAGTCAAGTCCTATAGTGCACGTATACTCAATCAGTTAAACTCGTAAAGATTCACATGCCATTTATGTCACGAAGTATGTTTAAGCAATTATCATGTATTGCATAAGCAATTAATCAAAGTCATGCAAATCCATGCTTCACATGAGGGCTTTCTCAGTTTATTCGAACAATATTAACCATTAACATGTCTAACGGCGTTTAACAGGTTTAACGAGGTTCCACACTTGACAAGATTTACGCACTTAGCATAGAGAACATACGTAACAGAATCATTCAGAATTAATCAGAGTTATCATACACACATAACATACTGACATGTTTAATAGTGTTAGCAACTTAACATATTTGTCAAGTTAACAGAGTTAATAGAGCATAACAGAGTTAATAAACTTAACTTAGTTAATAGACTAAACATAGTTGGTAACTAACGGTATTAACAATGTAGGATAGGATTCCGACCTAAACGAGTCGTTTGGAAGAGTTCTAGTCCGTTTCAAAGGCGGAAACAGAGAAACGGATGGTAAAACAGCTTGTTTCACAATTTAATCCTCTTTTATATTGAATTGAAACTGTTTACAATCGAAAGGAAAACCGGCAGCACCTCGGTATCTAGTTCTGGCAAACGTTACAAATGACAAGTATGACAACCTATATATAGTGAGCTTGATTTCGCTTGAAGCAAACATGAAGACTTCAAGCGAAACCTTTGAAGCGAAATAGACAAATAACTTTGTCTTGAACCGAATCTCTCATGCAAACTACAATCTGATTTGAATTTCACTTTTGTCTTTTAGTGAGTGATGTCACTAAATGATGTAAGTTGATGATGTCATTATCAAAGATAATGTCATCACACTCGTTTAGATCCACATCGAACCCGAGACTCGATACAAGACGAAGACGACAGATGAATGCACCAACAGACTCCCCCTCAGATGTTGACGAGTCTTAAGTGTCGAGTCTCCTCAATCTTCAGTCTTTATCAGTCTTTGTGCTTCACTCTTTCAATCAGCATCAACAGACTCCCCCTTGCAATGTGCTGGCATTCCTTTAGTTCTTCAGCGTCATCTGCTTCAGGATCGTTGTCTGACTTTCACAATTTTGGCTTTTCAGAATCATCACTTCTCAAACTTTAACCTGCATAAACTCTACCTCACATTAAATTTTACAATTTACACATTTCAAACATATAAACTTTCACTAATTCAGACTCTTCTCTAAAAACCTAATCAAAATGATCTTTCAATCTGATGAATCACTTGAAATTTTGACAAAAATAATCAGTTTTGAACACAAACTCCCCCTCAAATCATACTCATCATGTTTAGCACTCAGAATTTTGAAAATCAGCTTTTCAATACCAGTTGTCGAAAATCTTTTTGTATTTTTCAAAATTTTATGCTAAAACACACTAAAAATCTTTTTGGATTTTTTAAAAGAATGAAATGCAGTAAAGAAATATTTACAGACAATATTTTTGTGAGTTTGTGTAAGAGGATCATATCAGTTTCTGAGACAAATCACCAACACCGTTAAGCTTCATTTCATTTTCAGTTCTAAACAATTCACCTAGATTGTCAGTATATTGATCCACTTAAATTTTCACACAAAGTTCAATTGATCCGAGATACGATATTAATGTTTTAAGCACTTGAACTTATCCGTGTGTCCCACTACTTGAATATACTCCCGTATCCAGATCCCAATATTCAGTCTTACAGGTGAGTATACCACAGATGATATCTGTCAGGGGAATAAATTATAGTACGAGGGCCGTGAGAGCTCAGGTCGATCTTTCGATACGCAGAGAGATGACGGCTTCGACTTTTGGTGTGTCCCCTTTAGAGGATCTTTTGCATTACAACAGCAGCGACTATCAATTTTATTGTTTCATCAGCTTGCTGAGGGCGATGCTATGTTTCAAGCATTTGCAGAAAGCATTATCCGGGGACTAGGTCAGAAATTTCTTTCAGCAAAAGTCCCGGGATAATACCCCAGATATCACTGAGCATAAAGACCTAGTATCTCAGAATAAGGGACCTTTCAAACAAGATTTCAGGGGTTACCTATATATCCAAGTTTGTGTTAACCCACAGAACAAGCAAGTTTGAAATTTAGGTTTATATCTCGTCACAATCTACTGAATGTATAAAAACCTACTGGCACATCATCAGTGAGACCGTTTATCACTTTTTTATCTTACCAAATCTTTAGCATGTTGTGATCGTCCACTGATGTACTATCATTTCCTCTTTTATGCAACAAAAACTCATTTTTCATTTTATCATGTTTTTGACTTTTTCAAATTTTCAAATGTTTTTGGATTTTCTAAAATTTCTTACTCCCCCTAAAATGCAAACACATTTTAGGAAATTTGAAAAACAAACTGTACAAACAACCAATATCGAATCACCTCAATTCGCCATTCACTTGGCATAAACAATCAGAACTCCCCCTCACAACAAACTATTTTCTCATTTAGATTTCAAATCACTTAAGTTTGTTTTAATCAAAATGATTTTTCCGGAAAATAAGTTTGTTTTTACCACTTGTAGAGTTAGGGGTTTGGTTCATCACATTGTTTTTTAATCACTTGTAGGAAATCAGATACAACTTAATGTCCCTGATTTACCACTTGTAAGATCAATCCAATCAACCATTTTCAACCAATCATCATCTGTTAATTGAATTCTCAAAGTGCTGATTCCTACTCCTCACTTACAAACCTGGGAGTTCCGGCAAGTCCACAGACTTACTGTTCGTAGTATGTACCATCCCAGTCATGAACTAGGGATGGTTCAATTTTCTCCTTCTGCATCTTCTTCTCATAAAATTCTTTAACCCCTTTGACTTTTCGATCAATCATTTTACCAAAAATGTGTTTCACAGTGGGGTTAAAGGCTTTTTCAACATCAAAAACCTTGTTATCATCATAAAATTGGTTTGATATCTCAACTTTACCAATTTTCTTCTTAAAATTTTCATCCTTCAACGGTTGAAAATGAACATCATCTATTTGAGGGACTGAAGTTTTCAATTTTAACTCAACCTGTGGCTCCTCTGATTTTATGGAATCAGATTCATCGCCAGAACTATCAACCGATTTCTTAACAACCCATTTCTGAGTGTCAAGATTTGCTTTCTTCTTGTAAAATCTGTTTGAACTTTCACCAATTTCAAAAATAGAATTTTTGAATAATTTGGTTCGGTCAATTGGCGGTTCACACTTAACAACTTTCTCTTTTAGTTTACGAAAAACTCCCTGTTTTGATGATATTGCCTTAGAACAATCTCTGGCAATGTGTCCAACAGTGTTGCATTGGAAACAGGTTCTCGTTTCTTTCATCTCTTCTTGCTTCTTTGCAAGGAATTTACTATTTGACTGCCTCCAAAACCTTTCCTTTTCTTCCTCATCTCTTGATGTACCTGAAACAAATGTCATCTTTGCTTTAAAATCACGAACATATGTTTCATTTTTCTGTTTTTCTGTTGGAGTAAAACCAAGACCTTTCTTTTTGAAATTACAGTTAGGGTTTGATTTCTTGTGAAAACCAGAACCAGAACTGTAACCTTTTTTCTTGTTTAATCTTTGTTGTACTCTTGAGGTGTATTTTTTAGGTTTATCAATAAGATTTATATCTTTTAATTCAGAAATATTGATTTCTGTTAGTTTGAAAACCTTTTTGATCATCTCAGTTTTTACACCTCTTAGTGGAAATTCCTCATCAGAATATAATTTGTCGGAATCATTCAATGTATATGCAACTTTGAATGTTTCGTCACTCAAATTAGATTTTGATAACAGGAATTCTTTGTTGTAAACCCTTTTAACTGAAGAATTTTGACTGTTGACCGTCGAACTCGAACTTTCAGAACCAGACTTTGACTCTGACTCTGACTTTGACTCCTCAGTTTCATCTTTATCCAACACCTGATCGACGACTTTCTTAATTAACTCGGACTCATGATCAGTGTCAGATGATGTAAACACGACATCAATATTTTCTGGCAAATTGACTGACGACTCCGACTCCCATTGTAAATTTGTTGCTTTTTCGACTCTTTCCTGATTTGGATTCCTGGGCAAATATCCATTTTCTAGCGGGGGTGGACATTTGTTATAACTGACTTCTTGTTTCTTACCAGAATCCTTCTTGTCAGTCTTTTTCTTTGTATCATTCTTCTTCTTGTTCTTCTTTTCTGGAGTCTTTTCTTCAATCTCTTTTCCATCATCCTTCTTTTCTTCAGTTACTTCATCTTCTTCAAATGCCTTCATGCCTTCAACAGTTGGATAAATCCTGTCAATGACATAAGAAGTACATGAATAACTTTTCAACAAACGATTAACTCTTTCAGTTTCGATTCTTTGCAGTTCCAGTTTCTGTTCCAAAGCTGCACACTTTTCAATGTAGTTGTTCATAACTTTCTGTTTTGTCATGAACGCTCCTTGAAGTGTTTTCATTGCCGTTGCTTGTTCTTCACTTGTATGATTGTATTGATTCATAGCTTTGTTCAGGACATCATAAGATTCCTTCAAACTGTTCAAGTTATAAATCAATGTGTTGTTCTGCTTCTTTATAGCTTCACAAGTGTCACACTTCACAAGAGTCTTTTTAGCATCAACATCTTCATCAACTTTAAACTTTGGAACTTCAACCTTCACTTTCCTTTTGATCACTGGAGCTTCTTCGTCATCACTGCTCACTGGTGTCTTGACCTTTTTCTTCTTCACGGAAACCTCCTCATCATCACTGCTGACTGGTGTTTTGATCTTTTTCTTTTTCTTTTTAACTTTATCATCATCACTATCACTTTCAGCAATCAATTTCATATCAGCTTCGAATTTTCTCGCCCAATACTCACGATCATCATCACTATCTTCTTCCATGTTTTGAATTTTCAAATGAGCTGTATCACCTTGTGAAAAATTCCTGTCGATTACCTGACAAACTGATGATTTTCTGTGCGGATTGAACGTTGACCAACTGTGCGGAATGCTATGACTCGGATCAAAATTAAACGACCTTTGAGACTTTTGAACTTCAAACCGTACGAATTGACAGAAACCACGACTCAAACCACGCAACCTGAGTACACACTGTGCAACTTGACTGACAAACGTACTGATCGAACTGTGCTAATCGACACAAACTCCAAATCTTGTGACTTTCAAGCAAACTGACGTGAATGGGCCTTTCAAATCATTTAAAAATCATAAACTTGGATCAAACAAATAAATCTTTCACATGGATCGGTTATCACATGTAACTGACAAGTATTGGAACAACACAAACAACAATCCGACAATATTAATAGATCACATGTGCTACTTATACACTCTGACAAAAATCACATAAATGCTATCAAATTGATTATGGTTAACTCATGAATTCTGAATTTTTTTTATAATTCCAATACTTTTTCACATGCAAAATGACCAATCAAAACGATCTAACTTGTTCAAACATACTGGTAAAACCATGTAGACAAGGACTTTCTCTTGTGAGAACCGACTCAAACTGATAATCAACCCACATGACCTAGCTGACAACACACCTGATAATATCGAATATGCACATATGTCCTGACAAATATAAATCCTCAACAATATGATTGAACTTCTAATGCATTCACATGATCACATGTATCAACAATATGCATGCAGCCGACACTTTAATGATGAATAATCACATGACAATCTGAACTACTGATACATCCTCATGCAAACAACAACACATGCTAAACTGACACATACCACATGATGACTACCTCAATTTATGTATCACAAAGCACTTTCACACCATACGATATGTGTTTTCAATCGGTGATACACAAATTTAAAACTTGAAATGATAATATCAAAGTGACAAGTTTCAAGCGAGATCAAACAAAATCAAAACAACTTTTTCAAGCGAGATCCAATCAGATCAATTTCGCTTCAACGATTCAAGCGAAATCAACTAGAATTATGTCCTTTTTTCAAGCGAAATCTATCTAAACAATTGCTGATGTCATCTTTTGTTCGAACAATTGAAGCGAAATTCCACAAAAATACAAGATTTAGGCTGATTTTAAACTTGAAACTTTCAAGGATTGATTAAACAATGTATGCGCACAATATATGTGAATTTTGTCCGATTTTGACCGAAAAAAAATTTTGTTTTTCGAAAAGAAAGGTGTAGAAACAGATTTTACGGCTGAATCAACAAGAACTCTTCTTCACTGGCTCTGATACCAATTGTAGGATCGGATTCCGACCTAAACGAGTCGTTTGGAAGAGTTCTAGTCCGTTTCAAAGGCGGAAACAGAGAAACGGATGGTAAAACAGCTTGTTTCACAATTTAATCCTCTTTTATATTGAATTGACACTGTTTACAATCGAAAGGAAAACCGGCAGCACCTCGGTATCTAGTTCTGGCAAACGTTACAAATGACAAGTATGACAACCTATATATAGTGAGCTTGATTTCGCTTGAAGCAAACATGAAGACTTCAAGCGAAACCTTTGAAGCGAAATAGACAAATAACTTTGTCTTGAAGCGAATCTCTCATGCAAACTACAATCTGATTTGAATTTCACTTTTGTCTTTTAGTGAGTGATGTCACTAAATGATGTAAGTTGATGATGTCATTATCAAAGATAATGTCATCACACTCGTTTAGATCCACATCGAACCCGAGACTCGATACAAGACGAAGACGACAGATGAATGCACCAACAAACAAACTATCAGATTTAATTAATTAACAGAGTTAACTAGCTAACCACGTTACTGTGCAGAACCCCTCAACGAAATCACAAAGTGGCGAAAACCCTTTGGTTTTCGTTGGACATGAGGTGTGATGAAAACACCTTGTGTTTTCGTTGGTATCATCAACATCAACAACAGCAGGTTAGAAATAATCCAAGTAATCATATAACAGTTACATGATTAATCATCTACGAAATCCCTTTAATCAATCATTGATATGTAACATATAAATTGCCAAATCATGCGAGACCAAGATTACAATTAAATCAGTAGATCATCATTAAAAATCAACAATGGCCGACAAGTGTATATTGTTGTCATGTTGCTATTTGACCAATTTATGTAATGGCTGCAAGTTTCATGTGACTGGACCGATTGTTTTCATGATCTATATCACTTGTTTACTGCAATGTATGTATAAAGAATCAAGTGCACAAACAGTCATGATTTTGAAATTATCAACTCACATACCATCCTCATCATTTAATCGGCAGTTCACAATTCCCAACCCTTGATCCACCGATTTGTCCCATCTTCTCAATATTGACATATATTTTTCAATAACATTAATAGTTATCCAATCAATAATTAAAGGCACAAGATAGTTCATGTATATCAAGGTCACAGTTACACACATACATGATTATCAAAACAAAACAAATAAGATAAACCACTAACCAGCCAATGATCCTGCCAAGATAATGTTACGAGAGGGGGGGGGGGGGTCTTGTTACTGCCATCACACCCTCAATGAAAGGTAGGGTTTGATATAATCTACTATCCTTCCTAATCATCCACGTAATATGAAAAAAATATAGGAACAAAGGATCTGGGCCGGTTGCCATGTTTATCACAATTCATGATTGGGCCGGTTGTAATGTTAGTCGAAACAAGGGTTTGGGCCATCGCAAATCAAACAGTGGTTTGGGCTAATAACTATTCTGGACGGAAACACCTTTTGTGTTTTCATTGGATTGTGTTTTCGTTGGATCAGAGATACGAAAACACTTTAGTGTTTTCGTGAGGTAGTGTGTTCATCGCTTAGGGAGTGTATCCAAACAAGTAATAAACAACCTAAAATCTAGCACATAACAACACAATTTAGCTTAACACGAATCATGGTGCACAGTTTCAATGTACCAAACCACAAAACACAACATAAGGCAAGTAACGTATAGAGAAGGAACCTTGGAAACTCGAGTTGTCACAAGATCAACTGCTTATTTTTTTATATCCAACTCTTAAACCAAATATGGCAAACTTTCAAACATGGAATAATGCTTTCAATATTGGTTCTATGTCTAAACCTCCAACCTTGGTCAGAGGGGAATACTCATAATGGAAAATCAGGATGATCAACTTCCTTAATGGACATGATCGAGCTCTGTTTTCATCCATTGTGAGGGGTCCGCATATACCAACTACTGAAATAGCAGCTGTTCCAGAAACTGAGCAAACCCCAGCTATCCCTGCCTCCTTGGTTCCAAAAAGTGAAATTCACTGGAGTTAAGAAGACAAGGATCTGGTGGCAGCTGATGAAAGGGCCAAATCACTTCTGATTATGGCACTTCCAAATGACATATTTTCACAAGTGGATGCATGTGCATCTGCTAAAGAAATATGGGATCAACTGGAAAATTTATATGAAGGAGGTGAAAGAATGAAGAAAAACAAGAGAACAAATTGTGTCTCTTCTTATGAAAGATTTAAAAGTCTCCAAAATGAGACTCTTTCAGAGACATATAATATGTTCACCAAGCTTTTAAATGAACTTAAAAAGTTTGGTATTGAAAAATCTAACGATGAAAAGAATGTTAAGTTCATAGATGCACTGCCAAGAGAGTGGTGTAGTCTCACTATGACCTTATCAACCCTTGAATTAGGGAATATGAACTTGCATGATCTTTATAGCATCTTAGTCCCTAGAGTGGAAGAAATTTATGAGGACTCAAACCAAAGAGGGGGACCTATAGCTCTTGTTTCACACACCCAACACACACAAAAACCACCAGTTTCAGATCCACAACCCTCTCATTGACAGAATATAGAAATTTCTGATGCTTCATCAGATTTTTCAGCCTTTGCTGAGGCTATAGCCCTGCTCACAAAGACATTTGAGCAAAGGCTGAGAGGAGGAAGTGGTAAATTCCAGAAAAGTGATAGGGGGAGGATGGAAGGAAAATCAAGGGAAAAGGGGAAGACAGAAGTTGTTTGCTACAAATGCATATAAAAGGGGCACTATGCTTCTGAGTGCAAGAATAAGAAGCTAAAGGATGTGGCATACTATGAAAAGAAGCTTGAAGAAGCTAAGAAACAACAACAGAAAGTTAGCCTAGTAGCAGGTACTGATACCTGGTTAACTGATGATTCTTCTGATGAAGAAGAGGAGGAAATGGCTAATTTCTGTTTGATGGCCACAACTTCTGATGAATGCTCCACATCATCAGAACAAAAAGTAAGTTTAGACAATCTTGATTTGGAAAAACAACTGAACAAATTTATGCAGGATTTTGTGCTTTTACAAAACAAAACCTCATCAGAAAGCACAAAATCTGATGATATGCAAAAGTTGCTCAATAAAACCAAAGCTGAAAACCAATCTCTTATTGATCAAATTTTGATAAAGGATTCAAAAATTAAATTTTATGAGAAAGAAAGAAAAAATCTTTACAAGAAAATTCAAGATAATGAAATCAATGTGAAGGGTTTTCAACAAGCAAAAGAGTTTATACAAATTATTGAAGCAACACCAAAGAACAAAGGTGAGGGGCTGGGATATGTTAAAACTAATATTAAAACTCCCACCATCTTTGTAAATGCATCTGAAAACAATTCTGATAAGAAAATATCAGATTCTTATGCTGAATCATGCAGATCTGGCATTTCTGATAAACTGTTTTTGTCACCCAAAATCTGTTTGAAAAGGGATGAAACCTTCAAAATAATGAAAAACCAAAAATTCATCCTAAATTTCACAAAGGCAAAAACATTCCATCACAAACATCTTTGTCTAGAACATTAGACAAATCAGATTGTATGTGTGTTGAAATACTGAAGCTAATTCAACAACATCTCTCCAAAGCAAATCATCCTGCTAATGGCTCGGCATTAAGCAGACAATCTGATGAGAATTTCTCCTCTGATGAAGATTCTCTAGCACATTTTCATCAGAAAAAGTACCCAAACAAGTTTGGGTACCAAAAAATCTCTAACCTCATAATTTCAGGACCATCATGTGCAGCAGATCTGGTACTGCAATTCTGGAAGCTCCAAGCACATGACTGGGGATAGGAGCTTACTCAGTAATTATCAAGAAAAACTGGGTAAATTTGTAAATTTTGGAAATGGGGTGAAGGGAAGAACAATGGGATATGGCACCATACAATATGTAGCTTTAACCATTGAAAAGATTGCCTATGTAGAAGGTTTAAAATACAATCTACTTAGCTGTGGGCAATTTTGTGACAGAGGCTTCCAGGTAACCTTTTTACCTGAAAAATGTCTGTTAGTTAGTTTGGATGATAACAAAATATATTTAAGTGGGAAAAGGATTAGAAACTCCATCTACTACTTTGATTTCATCGAAGAAATAGAGCATCCACAATTGTGCTTATTTTTTACTGAAAACAAAGGTAATAGTTGGTTATGGCATAAAAGGCTTGCTCACTTAAATTTTAAAACCATAAACCAACTGACAAACAAAAATCTGGTAAAAGGTTTACCATACATATCATCCAAAAAAGAAAAGATATGTGAAGCATGTGAGCTTGGCAAATCAAAGAGAGGCTCACATAAAACAGTTTCAGAATCTTCAATTTCTGAAAACTCGGAACTTTTGCATATGGAGCTTTGTGGACCTGTACAAACTGCCATCTTTTCTGATAAGAAATACATTTTGGTCATTGTAGATGACTATTCAAGGTACACATGGGTTGAATTTTTAAGAAAGAAAAGTGAAACCCTAGATCTGATCATTAATTCATCAGAAAAACTGAAAATCTGTTGACATTACCTGTAAGAAGGACTAGATCTGATAATGGAACAGAATTTAAGAATGCAAAACTTGAGACTTTCCTTGTAAGTAAAGGAATATCTCATGACTTTTCTGCTCCAACAACTCCACAACAAAATAGAGTTGTAGAAAGGAGAAACAGGACTCTGGTAGAAGCAGCAAGAACTATGCTTGCTTATGCCAGATTGCCCACTTATTTTTGGGTTGAATCCATATAAAATGCATGTTTTACACAAAACAGATCTATCATTAACAAAAGACATCAGAAACCCCCATATCATATTATCAACCATAGGATCCCAAGTATCAAATTTTT
The DNA here is from genome assembly GCA_030545235.1 of Helianthus tuberosus. Lineage (NCBI taxonomy): Eukaryota > Viridiplantae > Streptophyta > Magnoliopsida > Asterales > Asteraceae > Helianthus > Helianthus tuberosus. Next base: position 104,151,308 of record CM060409.1, read on the forward strand.
ACACACCTTTGGTTGCAATTGTTTTGTCTTTAATGATTTTGATAGTCTGGAAAAATTTGACAGAAAAGCAGAAAAGGGAATATTTCTTGGTTACTCATTGTCCTCAAAAGCATATAGGATTTTTCTTTTAAATACAAGGACAATCAGAGAAAGCTTATATGTGTCCTTTGATGACTCATCAGAAACTAAAATTTCTGATGAAATTATAAAGGATATAAGCTTGTCAAAACAACCTGAAAATTCTGAAAGTCTTCTTCGCAAGCTAACTGAAGAACTATTAGAACATGACCATATGCTGAACATTTCAAACAAAAATATGTCATGTACTAACCCTGCAGATGATCTGGAACCTCCACCAGAAATTGTCCAAAATGATCAGAATTTTGATATTTCACCAGAAAATGTTATTGAACAACAGAATTCTGATCCTCTTGACAACATTGAGGTCACCAGATCAAGGGAAGCTTCAAATCCATCACCAAGTCCAAGTTCATATAACAACTTGAGATGGATCAGGGGACACTCACTTGCTGACATCATAGGTGACCCTGAAGTAGGTGTTAAGACAAGATCTGCAACAGCTCATGAATGTCTTTATGCTGGATTCTTAAGCATAATTGAGCCAAAATCTGTCAAAGAATCACTAAATGACTCAGATTGGGTCCAAGCAATGCAAGAAGAGCTTGACCAATTTGAAAAGAGTCATGTATGGGATCTGGCACCCAAACTAAACAACAACTCTATCATTGGTTCCAAATGGGTATTCAGAAACAAGTCTGGTGAACAAGGCATCATAAGAAGGAACAAAGCAAGGCTAGTGGTCAAAGGTTATTGCCAACAAGAAGGAATTGATTATGATGAAACCTTTGCACCAGTTGCTAGGCTTGAAGCTGTGAGAATATTCCTGGCTTATGCTGCCTCAAACAACATCAAAGTTTATCAGATGGATGTAAAGTCTACTTTCTTAAATGGTGAAATTGAATAAGAAGTATATGTGCATCAACCAGAAGGCTTTGTTGATCCTCAATGTCCAAATCCTGTCTACAAACTGAACAAAGCCTTGTATGGATTGAAGCAAGCTCCAAGAGCCTGGTATCAAACATTATCCAACTTCTTAATCAATTCTGGCTTCACCAAAGGTACAATTGACACAACTCTCTTTCTAAAAACTCATACGGGGCACACACTTTTGGTTCAAATTTATGTTGATGACATAATATTTGGATCCACTAATGACAAATTCTGCAAAAAGTTTGAGAAATTGATGACAAGTCACTTTGAAATGAGCATGATGGGTGAATTAACCTTTTTCCTTGGTTTACAAGTAAAACAACAAAGTGATGGCATATTTTTGAGTCAATCAAAGTATGCAGAACTATTTTGAAAAAGTATTCATTAGAAAACTGCTCATCTTCAAAAACTCCCATGGCCACTGGAAACAAACTAGATTCTGATCCTGAAGGAAAACCTGTAGATATAAAAACTTATAGGGGAATGATAAGATCACTACTATACCTAACTGCCAGTGGACCAGACATAATGTTTTCTACCTGTTTTCTAGCAAGGTATCAATGTAATCCTAAAGAATCCCACATGAAAGTTGTCAAAAGAGTTTTCAAATATCTAAAAGGAACTTCAAATCTTGGCCTATGGTATCCTAAGGAGACAAATGTAGAACTAATTGCATACACAGATGCATACCATGCAGGATGCAAACTTGACAGAAAAAGCACATCTAGTGCCTGTCAAATGTTGGGAGAAAAATTAGTCTGTTAGGCAAGCAAAAAGCAAAATTGTGTTGCCACATCCACAGCGGAGTCAGAATATGTAGCAGTAGCAAGCTGTTGTTCACAAGTTCTGTGGATGCAAACTCAACTAAAAGATTATGGAGTAAATCTGACAAAAAATCCAATTTTGTGTGATTCTATGAGTGCCATTTCAATAACCTCAAATCCTGTCCATCACTCTAGAACCAAACACATAGATGTCAGATATCACTTCATAAAAGATCATATTAAAAAAGGTAACATAGAAATGTATTTTGTTCCAATAGAAAAACAATTTGCTGATATTTTTCACTAAACCATTAGATGAAAATAGACATAATTTTCTAATCAGCTAATTAGGAATGGTCAACATGGAAATTGAACAAAAGGGAACTGAGTCACAAAATAAAGAAAAATCTGATACTCATATGGCTGATCAAATTTCTGGTGAAAATTCTGATAATCCATCAAAAAATTCAAATTCTGCCAGAAAATCTGGTAAATCACCAGAAGTTGACTAAGTCAACAGGATTTCTGATAGAACATAAGTTATCATATTTTCTTTATCTTTTCACATGCGTGCACATAAGTCCATTTGTAATCATCATTTCTCATTGATTTTGTATATCTTATTAATTTTTCATTTTTTTGGTATTTTCTTTCATATTTTATTCTCTTATATTGCAAAATTTTATCTCTTTAGACTAGGGTAATCAAAATTTTATCTCCTTAACATAAGGATGATAACATCATGGATAGAAAGCTTTTGGGAACTTGTTAAAACTCTCTCTCCTTCATTCATTACATTTCATCAATATTAAGGAGATAGAAGTGGCATATAGGCAGATAATCATGATAAATTATCAGAAAATGGCCGCCTAAACCATTAATGCAGGAGATTTTATCTCATTTATTCTCTTTGCAATCTGACAGAAAATTTAATTACAAAGAAAATGGAGATACATAATCTAAAGTAGGTAGATATCATTTATGGCAAACTTCAATTTTACTATAAATGATCACCACTTTAAGCTTAGTTAGCCACTATCAACCAAGAAAACCATAGAGAAAACTCTTTCATCTTCTCCACTTCTCTCAAACAAAAATGACAACCATCAGTGCTAATCGCTTTCCACTTCCATACCACCAATATCATAACCTCAGACTGAGGACCAACTTTGAGGGTCCTCAATGGGAGGGATGCCAAATAATCCTAAACATGATTATGGGAAGTCGTTTGGCATATGCCCTCACAGCTCACATAATGGTCTACCCAGACATCCTACAAATGTTCTGGAGAAATGTAACATTGTTGTTGCATGAGGGTAGAGGTTTGACTTCCATTGGAAGTGTGGTGCTCAACCGAAGAATAGTGGTGACCGAAGACATCATCAGAAGGGTTTTAAACCTTGATGATGATAATGATGTTGTTCTTTTTACAAAAGCTCAAATAGATGAAACTCTGGAGCCAATGGGGTATAATCCTGGAAACCCACTAGGGCCGATCACCAAAACAGGCTTTATCAAGCCATGGCCGTATCTGGTCACACAAATGGGGGCATGCTTTTCAAAGAAAATTGTTAACCATCATGAAGTCTCCTATAGGTTGATGGAGCCTATACATGCACTTGTATAGGACATCCCTTACAATTTCTCTCATTACATAATGAAAGATCTTGCAAGCAACCTATGGTCTGGCAGACCCTTTTTGGTATATCCTCGTTTTCTGATGAGGATAATCACAAGTCAGCTGGACTTTGGAGGTGTTCCTGCATGGTACCCCAGAGCTGAGATGAGGCTTCAACAGAATATGAACTTCAACATGCTCATACCAACTGACCAAAACACTGGCCAGGTGACAGCTCTATGGTTATTCATGGAGATCATCTATGGAGAAGGGATGGACCTTGATTAAGTCGTTTTAAGTTTAGTTTGGTTTGTTTGTTTTTTTTATGTGTTGTTTTGTATGTTAATATATTATGCTTTTAAATTTTTTGTTTTCTGGTTCATTGATTGGGAGAAGTAAAAACAAAAATGGGTAAAGTCATATGGTAAAATGGAGAAGTTAAATACCACAAAAACAACCTATGTCCTTCAGAAACAAAACATTTGTCACAAAACTTCAAATTCTGATAAATCTTTTCTGGACTGTTAAACTTCAAAAGGAATAATAACAATAAAATGAGAGAAAAACAGTGTGAAAATTTCAGAAAACCTCAACATAGTTAATCATCATTTTTTAAACTTTTTCACAAAAAAATTCCTTGAAGAAAGAACAAGAGACTTGGATGCTACCAGAAAACCATATGTAAGTCACAATTCTAACCCTTTGCTCATTCCCTCTCATCTCAAAAAAAAAAAAAAATGATGCACTAGAATATCCCTTACTCCATCAGAAGGAAACTTCTAAATCAGTTAAACAAATGTTTACAAGTCAAGGGGGAACTTTAGTTGAGGAATTCTGTTGAAATCTGTTGACTTATGTTGACTTCTGTAGACAAATCAACAGAATTCAATTCAACAAGAACTGCTAATTTTCATCAGAAAATGAGTTCAATTTCTGATGACATCATCAGAATTGAATTTTGACTTTGAAAAAGGGGGAAGAATACAAAGGTAGTTGATTGGACCATTTCTCAAAAATGGGTGCCATAAGAAAGGAAAGGTGTCATGTGACCGGTAGTGTTCTCCAATTAAATTCTGTTGGTGCATACATCTGTCGTCTTCGTCTTGTATCGAGTCTCGGGTTCGGTGCGGGTTTGGTGCGGATATAATCAAGCATGATGTCATCATCTGATGATGACATCACACTAGTGACATCACATATTGCATCACTCACTAAAAGACAAAAGTGAAATTCAAATCAGATTGTTGCTCGCATGTGAGGTTCGCTTCAAGACAAAGGTGTTTGTCAATTTCGCTTGAAAGAAAATGCAAGGGATTTCGCTTGAAGCTTCAAGCGAAATCATGTGTATTATATATAGGTGTTATGTCTTGTCATTTGTAATAGTTCGAAACTTTTTCAGAGATTCTTCCGGTGAGCCACGAAGTGCTGCCGAAGTGTTGTTAGGTCTGTAATCGCATTCGTTATCAATACAACAACAGTTTAAAGTGAAATCTCGCTGAATTGAACTCGGTTTCTTAGTTTCCGCCTCTGAAATCGAGATAAACTCTTCTGAACGACTAGTTCGGGTCTGCAAACGATCCTACAATTGGTATCAGAGCTCAGGAGGAAGAGTTCATACCAATTCGGCCACGTTTTCTGATTTTCTACACCTTCTTTCAAAATTAATCAACTTTTTACGGTTCAAATCGGTTCAAACTTTCACATATTGTGCGAAAATACGTTTTAACAAACCCTTGAAAGTTTCAGAATCTAATTCGATCATTTACACGTTCAATCAGATAAAAAACGGACCGAAAATGATGATGTCATGCTGGTTCGCTTGAGTTTACTTGATAATTTCATTTGAGTTTGAAGCGAAATAGAAGGTGTCGCTTGAAATATTCTGATTTAGCTTGAATTGTTGTTGAAGCGAAATAGTGTTTTAGCCTGAAAAAGTTGAAGCGAAACTGATTTGTTTGCATTTCGCTTGAAGATACTTTGACATCTGTTTGAAACCTGCAGTTTACTTGAAATATTCTGATGGCTTAACTGAATTGTGCTGTTCATCGAAACCTGCTGTTCATTAAAAACCAATTGTCTGCTTAAGTCTGCTTATCTGGTTGTGAATATATCGGTTTATATAGTGCATCGATTTCTTTCAGATTCGGTTCATTAAATGTATACATGTGCATATATGTGCTTGTTGTCTAATATTTTACGTTGATTGATGACAGATTGCATATGAACTTTGTGTACTTGTGAACACGTCGATTTATGTGTTGCATGTGAGTTATCCATGTGATCATCATTAATTGGTGTCGGCTTTGAAGTTGTTGAACATTTAAAGTGTGGTCGGAAATCATTAATTGTTGTGAGCATGTGAGTTGATAAGTGTTGGCAGGATTAAGTTGTTGTCAGGTCTTGATATTTGAACTACATGTGAACGGTTCAATCAAAGTTGATTGATATCAAAAGTGTTGGCTATTATAAAAATTTGGTTTGCATGTGATTATTCATAGTTAAATGAGAATGTCAGTTGCATATGATATTAGTTAATTGGATGTCATAGAGTCACGTGAATGTTTGACTTAGTCTTTGAGTTGGTTTATTGATACATGTGATAGTGTTTTGATATAATTGTGATCAAATATTAGTGTGTAGACAAATTATTTTGTGTTGTTATATTCTGATGAAGATTTTCCATTAAGAGTCTGTTGGTGCACACATCTGTCGTCTTCGTCTTGTATCGAGTCTCGGTTCGTTGCGAAGTTGATCAAGAATGATGTCATGATGACATCATGAGTATGACATCATCAATGACATCACTCACTAAAAGACAAAATGGAATTGATATTAAATGTGAGTTTCGCTTCAAACAGAATGATATTTCATTGTAAGATTTCGCTTCAAAGGAAAGATTGAGATTTCGCTTGTATCTTGAAGCGAAATCATGCATATTATATATAGGTGATGATAGGTTTCAGTTGTAAGAGTTCGAAACTTTTTCAGAGATTCTTCCGGTTAGCCACGAAGTGCTGCCGAAGTGTTGCTAGGTCTGTAATCGCATTCGTTATCAATACAACAACAGTTTAAAGTGAAATCTCGCTGAATTGAACTCGGTTTGTTCGTTTCCGCCGCTCAAACTGAGATAAACTCTTCTGAACGACTCGTTTGGGTCCGAAATCGATCCTACAAATTCAGTTCCAAACAAAAGGAATGATTGGAGAAAATGCAAGTTGAGAAGACATGATAAAACCCACGTTCACACGGATTACAATCCATTAAATACATTGATACCCACGATCCAACGGTTACTTTCTGAACCAAATTTCACATCACACGATCTAACGGTAATAAAGGTAATTAATGACCTATTAACCGCTATTACAAACCACGTTCCATGTCCCCTCAACTCCCATAACCACTCACCCCTGCTAAAACCCTCACTATAAAACCCAACCTTAGCAGAAATTCTCAAATCACTCACCTTCTTCCTCACAAAATCCTTAAACCATGAAACCCTCTGTTTTTCAAAAGCCAAAATTCCCAAATTTCAAACCCTAAAGATCAAAATTCAGCAATGGCAGAAGTTAATCTCAACATTCCAATCGTTTAACATGATGTACCATTCATTGAAGATGGAGAATTTTTGCCAATGAAAGAGAATAACCTGCTAATGAATACAGAGCATTCCGAATACGATGAAAGATGTCAACTTCTGATAGAATTTCTCTTGAGATGTCCAATCTCAAGAGCATTGACTAAAGGAAGAGAAGTACCAGAAAGACTATTGCAACAATTCATTCACACTTTCAGTGAAGATGGAGAAAATGAAGTCTCTGCTCATGTTTGGGGAAATGTCTCTGTGACATTAACTCCTGCAAGAGTAAGAGAATGGCTTGAACTTCCTGTTTTTGGAAATTATATTGAAGCACCAAGAAAAGAGGATCTGATAAGTTTCCTTATTGAGCTTAGATACAAAAATAAGAAGGTCAGCAAAATCGGTGAACTCAGAAGAAATGAAATGCCAGCTGTCTGGCAAGTCATGATGAAGTGTTGAACAAATGCCTCACATCAAATATAGGAGGAGCTGACCAAGTGAATCAAGCAATTCTGTCAATCATGTATGGACACATAACAGGGTTCAAATTTGATTATGGGACAGAAAGACACAACTACAGTGTAGTATACATAGATTTTGAAAAGAACAAAGCTCTGTTCAGAAGTGTTTGTGACAACCCGAACTTTTAAGGTTAGTAACGTTCTATCGTACAATATTTACTTCTCGTTATCTCACTTTGATGTTCTGTTCTGTGATAAATCCGTCAGTATAACGTAGAATGACTCGGTTAAGTGGTAAGATGACTCCGTTAATCTTGGGCCACACATGTAGTGGGCTACTTATTCACGTTCTAAACAACCCACACTTCGGATTAATCTACCCGAGCCCAACTTACTTGTTGAGTGTTTTGATTTTATTTGGCCCAAAAGGAGGTGTGACCTCATATGATTTCGGCCCAACTGAGTATAAGCCCACTTAGTTATATGTCCTACCCCCTTCCTGTTGTGCGACATCTCAAAATGGATGGGCTTGAGCCCATCTCGGTTAGCATGAACCGCCCCAAAACTCTCACAATTATTTGAATATGTATTATGACTTTTAATTAGACTAAACTTAAAACACAAGAAAGGAACCCTACATCCCCTACGTACACACGGCAGCAGGAGACACCCCCTTCCCTGATTTGCGACGACAACACATCCCTACATCGAAGTCTTTTTCCTTCTCCGTTAATCTTGTGTATTCGGGTATGTTGGATATATTAACCATAGCTTATTTGAGTGTAGTTGTTGCATGAATGTGTTACATGAATTTTAATAACATGAAACTAATTCTTGTAACATGAAACTGATCACTGGAACGTATTTGTTATCAAAGTATATACATGTTAATTAGGGTGATAATGAATGATTAGATGGTGATTGGTTAATTGTTAATTGTTATGATCATCAACTGTGTTACAAATTATATTGTGATTGAATGATAACACAAGGGTTCTAATCAAATAAGGATTGTAAGTGGGTTATGTAATATGTATAACAAAGCCGATTAAATGGGTCATAGGTAACATAGGTTAGTATAGTTGATAACTGGGTAAAATATTAAATGGGGTGCTCATCAGTTAAAGGACACCTGGCATCTTATGTGGCTATGTCGTTCGGTGCACATTAAATGAACCACAACTTCCTGTAATCATAAACTATAGCTTGGGCCGCAACTTTTGACTTAGTGATTTAAACTATTGGATCACCATCTGATACTTTGTCAGTACGTTTTAATATTTCATGTATACATAAGTCGACTTTAGCAGCCCATGTGACTTCATAATTCTTCTCGGCCCAATAGAAACTTTGTTGAATCATTGTTTCATGTGATATTAAAACTTGTCTAAGCTTGTCATGTGATTTGTTTTTACATATCATTTAATACTTCAAGTGATTAATTGAGTTGTCCAAGTTTTGAAGACTTGGTCCTTATAAAAATCGGTCATTGCATTATATTTGGTAAAAATCGTCGGTTGTTATTGGTTAGAATGATATATACTGTCATAAATATATATATATATACTAACTATCACAAAAATATACATATATATATTCAATTGATGATAACATGATTAATTGTTTGATGTAATGTGTCATTTAATGTGAGCATATTATCTTGAAACATGAAATAAGAGAAATTCATCGTGTGTTGTGTGATACTATGTGTTAACCTGTTAACTTGAGCACACGAACGTCGAGTTGTTTGGACACTAGGGTATTGCAAAACCCTACTCGTATACTTACCAGAACTGATTTTATATTAGGTCACGTGTAACGGACCTCACTAGTTTTTAAGGTGTAAAGGCACATTATCTTACCGAGCAAACCAAAGGTGAGTTCACACTCCTAAGGCATGGGATTCCCGGTGGGTTGGGAATGAGATTGAATAACTATTTATATTATCAACACTACTAGACTACCTACTACTGTCCTCAGATTGGGAAGGGCATGTATGTAAAACCTACGTACACTCATACTTACTACTGTCCTCGGATTGGGAAGGGCACGTACGTAAAACCTACGTACACTCATACTTGCTACTGTCCTCGGATTGAGAAGGGCACGTACGTAAAACCTACGTACACTCATACTTACTACTGTCCTCGGATTGGGAAGGGCACGTACGTAAAACCTACGTACACTCATACTTAACACTGTCCTCGGATTGGGAAGGACACTTATGGATACGACTAGTCTAGTAACATACAACATGGGAAGCCCCCACTAAATATCGTAAAAAGGTTTGGGAAACAGGGTAAACTGGTAATTCACATGGGAGGCCCCCACCAACTATGGATATGTTTGGGAAACAGGGTAAACTGGTTAATTATATTTTCAACTATGGGGTAACCCCCACGGTAAGTAAGCCAGCTAAAGAAAAACTATGTTTTTGAAACAACTTAAAACGAACAACCAACTGTGAACTCGCTCAACTTTGTTGTTGACTCGTTGTTACATGCCTTGCAGGATTATATGCTTATATTATTTGGAACTTGCTGTCTGGGAGGCTGGAGTGGTCATGGGTCGAGATACATGGAATCTCAATACAAGCTTAATGGTTTATGTACTCTTGGTTTACTAAACACTTAACAAATGATTTATGCTTCCGCTGTATACAATGAATGATATGTAATGTTTGTAACGCTTTATGTTAATAAATGAAAGTTTTATTTAATTATAATTATGAGTTCAATGTGATTGGTGGCTTGGATCCTGGTATGTCACACTTCTCGCGGGGGTTTCCGCACGTGGTATTTTGGGGGTGTGACAGATTGGTATCAGAGCCATTGGTTATAGTGAACTTAGTTTTAAAAAGGGGAAAAATGTTTTTTGTAAAACCAGACTATAACCGAACAGTTCTGAAAACGTGAATACGACCATGACACTCAGCTCCAGATTGCAAGGTTCGTCTCTCGTATACTCATTGTACTGCGTAACTAGTGAACACTTACATATGATATTGCATGTGATTAAACGTTTAGCACAACAGTATGAATTCATGTATTACTTGCTTGTGATTTGTGACTGATAGGGTGGTATTTCCCTAAACATTCATGACTTACGCTTCGTGATGCTCTTTGTTTGCTACTCGAGTTTGAGTAACCATTTGACATGAGTTAAGAGGAGCTGAGATGAGCATGCAAATCACAATATTATTGTGGGTGCACACATAATAATAATGTGGGGGTGCATACGAGTCCCCGTAAGCCTTAACAAGTGGAAAAGGGGTTCCGTTCCGTTATTTGACCGATGTGAAACATAACAAACCTATAGGGGTCATAGCAGTGATTGTCCCCTACTCAAACGCGAACTTTTCATTCATCTCTGGATCCTTTTGAATCTCGATGCTATCGAGTATTACCTGAACACCCATCTGAACACCTAGCGGACCGTGTAGAATGTTAGGTGCTTATACGAACGTCCCTGAGTTGGATGTCGCAGCGCCAAATGTTTAATCGATACCTTTCTTACTCCTCTTCGTTTGCTGGAACTCATGTATTGACGTCTTGGATCCCGAAGTGCGAACACTTCTGCAACACTCTCGTGACATATCGTGTATTACTCAGTCAACTTGCAAGAACGATGGACTTCAGCATTTGAACGACCCTAGTTACCAACAATGAACATCAGCGATTTGACTCCAATCGAATCCTTAACCCCATCCAGCGACCCATGGGAGTCAACTTTTACGAATTAATCGGGACATAAACGATGATAATCGACCATGGTCTGGAACGTGAACTGCCAGCATAAGGGGTAGCTCCTTAGAACGTGGCACAGAAGATGAAAAGATGGACCCTGTCGATGAAAGATCGTAGAGCTCCGTTTCAAACAACAGCATTGGAGGCAACAGTCACGGCAACATCAAGGTACTTGAAATGATAGCCTACAGTAAGGAAATAAAAAGGTGCCTACAACATGGATTGGCCGTGATTAAGTTAAGAAGACAACGACCAAGGGAACAACGACAGTACTTGAAATCCTTGTAATGAAAACAGCAACACTAGAAATGATGCTCATGGAGGGGCATTTAGGATTGGCGTGGGTGACGCCAGGATTATAGTAGCATGGTAGCTTGTATGGGTAGTTAATCGCTTCGTCTCTATCCCGCTTAACCCTAATGTTTCTTGAAACCGAACCTGTTGTGGAATCGGCTGATGGCAAGTCAATTAAGATTCATATGTTCGTTGGGATGCAAACTCGACCTTGTGGGACAAGTGTTCGACATCAACCTTCTTTCTACTACCCGTGATAATTTGATGCAGAAGTCAGTATGGATTAGTTATCCAGATATCGTGCAGATACACCCTGTGAGGAGAAAGTTTTCGTCTGTCATAAAGTATCCGAGTGGTGCAGAGTTTAGCATCAATTCAGCAATGAAGGCCAGAAGTGTCCACGGAAGGATTACCCCGCTATTTTAGCACACGTTACTGACGTTAAGGAAATGAGGATCGAGGATCCACCAATTGTTCGTGATTTCTCCCTATGTGCTACCAGAAGAACAATCAAGATTACCTTCACATCGTCAGGAAGGATATCAGATCGGTGTCATGTCAGAAGCAGCCCTTATTACTAGTACTCCTTATCGTCTCATATCAGGAAGGTTGCAGGAACTGCCTAATCAACTCCAGGAACTGTTGGACAGGAGCTTTATCGGACCTAGTTTTTCACTTTGGGGAGCCCCAGTCATATCTGTGAAGATAAGCCTTTTCATATGTGTACTGGCTATTGGGAACTCAGCAAGGTGACAGTCCAGAACCGTTTGTCTCGATCATGTATTGACAACTTATTGACCAGTTGCAGGGGTCAAGCTCTTATTTGAAGATTGATTAACGAACAAACTAACATCAGATGGAAGTCCAAGGGGGGGATGTTCCTAAAACGGCATATTGAACGCAATGCGGCCATTTCCAGGAGACACAGGAAGGATTATTCCATGACCTTTTGAGATAAACAACACACCAGAAGCTTCAGGGATCACATGAATCGACCATATTTATTGAGGACGTCTTGAATCATTTCCAGGAGAGAGGAACAACATGGACGGCATTTGCATCCTATCTTAGAGCCCCCAAGGGAGGGGCTACTACACGCGAAGTCTCGTTAGGAGCAACCTCTGGGTTCGAGAGGTACATACTCTTTTTGGTCACGCAGCCAACGAAGAGGGAATACACGTGGATCTCGCTAACACCCGTTCTGTTAGAAACTGATCGACACCAAAGATCCCTTTGGGGATATGACAAACCCTTGGTTTCGCAAGATACTATCGCAGATTCATCGAAGATTTTGTGCAGCTCTAACCTCTTTAACACAGCAGAGTGATGTGTACCTGTGGGAGACAGAACAGGAGAACGTCTCTTCAAGCTTTTGAAACTCAACACTACAATGTAATGAGTATTGTTTTTACCTGAGGATACGGGTGATCTAGTGGTGTACCATGACGGTTCGAATCAGAGTTCCAGTTACACACCGACGCAACACGAGAGAGTGATGATTTACGTGACAGAATTACCAAGAGGAACTGCACGACACACGACTGGCGGTGAAAACCGTGGCGTTGGGATTTTGGATGGAGGCATCACTTGGACGGTACCAGATGCGTTATTTAGACCGATCACAAGGGCCTCCCGTGTATCGATGTTCGAAAGAGCTATAGCATGCAATGACATCGCTGGATGGAACTTCTGAATGAGTACGACTGAGAAACCTAAACACACACGAGCTCTGCAGCTCACTATCGACTCTAATTTACCTGATCAGACTCGCTCTGCCCAAACTAGAGAACTGAATGAAGAGGATTTTCAAGTCAAACCCATGCGGGGCTTGGAGAAGCAACCTTTGACAGGTCGGACGATACTCGTTACCTCATGGAACGAATGTGGGTCTCATTATACGGCAACTGTAGGGAACTCGTGTTGAGTAAAGCACACCGGCTTCGATATTCTAGCCGTATGGATTTTGATGAGAGGCACTAGGATTTATAAACCTTGTACTGGTAATCGGGCATGAAGGCCCACCTAGCTAGGTATGGGAATGATGTTTGACTTGTGGGAAAGTCAAGGTGAAGTGTTAGCAACCAGAAACACCTATATGGAAAGCGAAAACCGATTGCCATGGATTTGGTCACTAGTCTACTTACAACTCGAAACGGAAACAATATCACCTAGATGATCGTTGATTGTCTCGCGTAACTAGAACACTTTCTAGCCATCAAGGAAACGGATAAATTTTCTACACTTGCAGTCATCTAACTGAAAGAAGTGGGTGCTAGGCACAGGGTGCCAACCTCCATTATCTCTGATCGCGAATCACGACTTGCATCTGATTTGTGGCAAGCGATGCATGAATCCTTTGGCTCACATCTAGACATGAGCACAGCATATCATCCACAGACGGATGGGCAGACTGAACGCACCCTCCAAACTCTTGAAGACATGCTTCGAGCATGTGTAATCCAACTTGGGCAACTGCTGGGGAAGACACCTCCCTTTAGTGGAGTTTCGTATAACAACGGTTACCACACCAGCAGCCAGGCTGCTCCGTTCGAGGCCTTGTACGGACGGAAGTGCCGATCACCTCTTTGTTGGGCAGAGGTTGACGACAGCCAAATCACTGGCCCAGAACTCGTTGTAGACACAACATAGAGGACTGCTCAGATACGACAATGGATGGCGGCAACTCGTGACCGTCAGAAAAGCTACGCTGATAAGCACAGGAAACCACTCGAGTTCCAGGTTGGGGATCGAGTACTACTTAAGGTCTCACCTTGGAAAAGTGTAGTTCGTTTTGGTAAATGGGGCAAACTTAACCCGCGACATGTTAGACCTTTCGAAATCACAAAGAGAATCGGCAAGGTGGCCTACGAATCTACCTGAAGAACTCAGTGGAGTTCACAACGTACTCTATGTGTCGAATCTGAAGAAGTGTCTGTCAGATGAAACCCTCATAGTTCCTTTCAAGGAGCTCACCATCGACGATCAGTTGCGATTTGTCAAAGAAACAATGGAAATCTTGGACCGGGAGGTCAAGATTCTCAAATGCACCAGGATACCTATTGTTCGAGTTCGTTGGAACTCTCGTCGTGGCCCAGAGTTTACCTGGGAACGAGAAGACCGAATGAAACACAATTATCCCCAGTTGTTCGAGAAACATGAAACCACTACTGAGGCTGAAGCTACTGCGGAATTTTGGGACGAAATTCCAAACCAACGGGGGGATGATGTGACACCCCAGGAAACCACGTAACCTAACTAGCTTCCTCAGTAACTACTTGTCAAATTTCGGGATGAAATTTCTTTCAAGTTGGGGATGATGTGACAACCCGAACTTTTAAGGTTAGTAACGTTCTATCGTACAATATTTACTTCTCGTTATCTCGCTTTAATGTTCTGTTCTGTGATAACTCCGTCAGTATAACGTAGAATGACTCGGTTAAGTGGTAAGATGACTCCGTTAATCTTGGGCCACACATGTAGTGGGCTACTTATTCACGTTCTAAACAACCCACATTTCGGATTAATCTACCCGAGCCCAACTTACTTTTTGAGTGTTTTGATTTTATTTGGCCCAAAAGGAGGTGTGACCTCATATGAATTCGGCCCAACTGAGTATAAGCCCACTTAGTTATATGTCCTACCCCCTTCCTGTTGTGCGACATCTCAAAATGGATGGGCTTGAGCCCATCTCGGTTAGCATGAACCGCCCCAAAACTCTCACAATTATTTGAATATGTATTATGACTTTTAATTAGACTAAACTTAAAACACAAGAAAGGAACCCTACATCCCCTCCGTATGCACGGCAGCAGGAGACACCCCCTTCCCTGATTTGCGACGGCAACACATCCCTACATCGAAGTCTTTTTCCTTCTCCGTTCATCTTGTGTATTCGGGTATGTTGGATATATTAACCATAGCTTATTTGAGTGTAGTTGTTGCATGAATGTGTTACATGAATTTTAATAACATGAAACTAATTCTTGTAACATGAAACTGATCATTGGAACGTATTTGTTATCAAAGTATATACATGTTAATTAGGGTGATAATGAATGATTAGATGGTGATTGGTTAATTGTTAATTGTTATGATCATCAACTGTGTTACAAATTATATTGTGATTGAATGATAACACAAGGGTTCTAATCAAATAAGGATTGTAAGTGGGTTATGTAATATGTTTAACAAAGCCGATTAAATGGGTCATAGGTAACATAGGTTAGTATAGTTGATAACTGGGTAAAATATTAAATGGGGTGCTCATCAGGTAAAGGACACCTGGCATCTTATGTGGCTATGTCGTTCGGTGCACATTAAATGAACCACAACTTCCTGTAATCATAAACTATAGCTTGGGCCGCAACTTTTGACTTAGTGATTTAAACTATCGGTTCACCATCCGATACTTTGTTAGTACGTTTCAATATTTCATGTATACATAAGTCGACTTTAGCAGCCCATGTGACTTCATAATTCTCCTCGGCCCAATAGAAACTTTGTTGAATCATTGTTGCATGTGATATTAAAACTTGTCTAAGCTTGTCATGTGATTTGTTTTTACATATCATTTAATACTTCAAGTGATTAATTGAGTTGTCCAAGTTTTGAAGACTTGGTCCTTATAAAAATCGGTCATTGCATTATATTTGGTAAAAATCGTCGGTTGTTATTGGTTAGAATGATATATACTGTCATAAATATATATATATATACTAACTATCACAAAAATATACATATATATATTCAATTGATGATAACTTGATTAATTGTTTGATGTAATGTGTCATTTAATGTGAGCATATTATCTTGAAACATGAAATAAGAGAAATTCATCGTGTGTTGTGTGATACTATGTGTTAACCTGCTAACTTGAGCACACGAACGTCGAGTTGTTTGGACACTAGGGTATTGCGAAACCCTGCTCGTATACTTACCAGAACTGATTTTATATTAGGTCACGTGTAACGGACCTCACTAGTATTTAAGGTGTAAAGGCACATTATCTTACCGAGCAAACCAAAGGTGAGTTCACACTCCTAAGGCATGGGATTCCCGGTGGGTTGGGAATGGGATTGAATAACTATTTATATTATCAACACTACTAGACTACCTACTACTGTCCTCGGATTAGGAAGGGCATGTACGTAAAACCTACGTACACTCATACTTACTACTGTCCTCGGATTGGGAAGGGCACGTACGTAAAACCTACGTACACTCATACTTGCTACTGTCCTCGGATTGAGAAGGGCACGTACGTAAAACCTACGTACACTCATACTTACTACTGTCCTCGGATTGGGAAGGGCACGTACGTAAAACCTACGTACACTCATACTTAACACTGTCCTCGGATTGGGAAGGACACTTATGGATATGACTAGTCTAGTAACATACAACATGGGAAGCCACCACTAAATATCGTAAAAAGGTTTGGGAAACAGGGTAAACTGGTAATTCACATGGGAAACCCCCACCAACTATGGATATGTTTGGGAAACAGGGTAAACTGGTTAATTATATTTTCAACTATGGGGTAACCCCCACGGCAAGTAAGCCAGCTAAAGAAAAACTATGTTTTTGAAACAACTTAAAACGAACAACCAACTGTGAACTCGCTCAACTTTGTTGTTGACTCGTTGTTACATGCCTTGCAGGATTATATGCTTATATTATTTGGAACTTGCTGTCTGGGAGGCTGGAGTGGTCATGGGTCGAGATACATGGAATCTCAATACAAGCTTAATGGTTTATGTACTCTTGGTTTACTAAACACTTAACAAATGATTTATGCTTCCGCTGTATACAATGAATGATATGTAACGTTTGTAACGCTTTATGTTAATAAATGAAAGTTTTATATAATTATAATTATGAGTTCAATGTGATTGGTGGCTTGGATCCTGGTATGTCACACGCCTCGCGGGGGTTTCCGCACGTGGTATTTTGGGGGTGTGACAGTGTTGACATCTGCAAGTACTCCAACCAGACACTAAGGTTTATTATGAAGTGCATGAACAAGAGACAGGAACAACTTGGAAAGAAAGGAATGAACAAAGAAAAGGAAAGACATGAGATTGAACAAATGATTGAAGAATGGATACAAGCAAGGACCTGGTACAAGGATATGTATGATATGTGCAAGAAATAATCTCCTACAAGAAGAAACTGAAGTCAGGAGATGTGCACAAGAATTTGAAGTTATTTTGAAAACATGTCTTTAAAATTTTACTGTTATGTAATTTGTTTCAAAATAGATGTACTTTGCTCGATTTGCAAATTCTATTTCCATTGTTTGGGAAAAAAATTTTGGCGAGATTCACTTGTCATGAGGTAGTTTATTTTTCTTACAATACTTAGGGGGAAATTGTTAGGAAACTTTAAGTATAAGTATTGAAGAAAAAGATGATCATCCTGATCATAAGATGAAGATACGGTCAAGGAGTATTGCTAAAAAGGTGCCTATATCATATCTTGACAAGAAGAAAAGAAAGATACATATTCAACTAAGCATCAGGAGAAGATCAAAACAAAGAAGACCATCAGATAAGACCTTTCTGATGAAGTCTGATGATAAATCTGGTATATATCATCAGAATCTGGGAAAGCCTGATCAACAAAAATCTGATGATCAAGTTCATCAGAATTCTAGTAAGTAGTCACCAGAAATTCTAGTAGACCCACTTGTCTTCGAGATAAGGCCTGATAAAATCCCAAAAAGGAGCAAGTTGGCAATAACCGATTCAATGAATATGCCAAAAAGTCCCTTTGTGCAGAGCAAGTAGTGAATAAACAATTGTTTATTCAGATCTGGACTCTATATAATAGAGATGTCAAACCCCGGAGGTTAAATGAGTTGTGCTTAGCATTCAATACACACATTATAAACTCCATTGCCCTTCACTTAGAAATCTTTGAGTATTCGTTTTGTAATATCCAAAAACTTTGTTTTTGCAAAGTCATTTAATACACTTGAAAAATTCTATAACTTATTTCTTGAAAGTTTGATTTCTAGTTCCGCACTATATTTTGCTATTTGTTGAAATCACTTGCCATATTAAGTTTGGGTATCTCTGTCTGGGATCAACAGGTATCTTGGCTATGATGGTATACATCATATGGCGTGACAATTTTTATTGTTGTCATGTCGTGTTTGAGCCTTACTAAATTTACATGTGTTTAGACCTTTTACGCAAACATGTAGGTAATTCATAGTATTTAAAATTTTAATACTTGGGTTCTGCGGTTGTTAATTGTACTATTGGTGGTTTCTCGGTAAACAGGAAATGATTTGAATGATCTTGTGTTAGTAAACTATGATGACTTTTCTGTAAGCAACTGGTGAAACTAAGATTTTTGAGCCTTACTAATACATGTTACACACACGTTAGTATTTGCAACTTATTCTTGTTGTTTTTTTTCAAGCTTTTATTTTTTTTTTTCTTTTTTCTGTTGGCGATGACAATTTCGATCACATCAAAGAAGCAAAACGCTCTGAAATGATGTAAATGAGCTTTTTCTTCGTTAAAAAAATAACTCTCCTTATTTTGTTCCTTTGTTTGATAAAAAATGACAACTAACTTATACATCAATTTATAGGTAAATAATGACTAACTCGAACGAAGAGGCACATTTTATTTCAAAAACTCAGGCACAATCTGCAATAAGTAAAAGACTCAAACCGTAGGATAAAAGAGAAGCTCTTTAAATGACCGAGCGTATGTCTAGCTTACGCGAGAAACAAGCTGAACTACAGCTTGAAATAAACGCCATTCGTGCATTTTATGTTGCCTTAAAAAATGTCAATAAAGAATAACATGTTTAGTTATATTACTTTATATGATCCGTTATTGTAAATTTTGTTAATGATAAATTATAATGTTTTCACTTATGTTTACTAATTACGTGTAAATGAAACGTTGCAGGGTTATGTTTGTTACATATTATTTGGGGAGAGACTGGTTCAATCTTTTTCTTATTTCTTGATCAATGGATCATCCTTTGGCTTTTGGACAACATTTGTTCTTTTGTAGGTCCAACAGAGAATAAGAAACTCACTATAATAGCATGACTAACTAACTCACCCACACCCTCTCTTATTTATTATGTGCACTTTTCACCTTGACAAAGAAATAATGGTGTGGCCTTCACACAAATTCTCCCCATGGGTTGCGTGGTTTTCTGATCCTGGACCCTCTTCTTGGGTGTACTTGACCTGTGTTTACTAGATCCGGTCTTGCATTCACAACATTACCTCCTCCTGTAAGTGCCACCTTGTCCTCATGGTGCAAGGTGGGATATTTCGAACGTAGGGAAATGTCATCTTCCCATGTGGCTTCTTCAATAGGCAGACCATCCCATTGTATGTGTGATTGAGAAATGGTTTGACCAGCATGGGTCACTAAGCATTGCTGGAGTATTTTGGTAGGTTGCATTGTTGTCTACGAGGTGAAAGAGAGTGACTTGTTGCTCTGGCTGCCCCCACACACTTTTTTAGTAAGGAGATATGGAAAACGTTATGGATTTTGGCAGTTTCTGGCAGGTCCAATTTATAGGTAACCTGACCGATCGGGGATAGCACCTTGTAAGGCCCGAAGTAACGTCCACCGAGCTTATGATGGCGTCAAAGACGTATGGAATCTTGACGGTAGGGCTGCAGTTTTACGTACACCCAATCTCCAATCTGAAAGGTAAGATAACGATGTTTTTTTGTCAGCATTAAGTTTCATGTGAAACTGAGCTTTTGGAAGATTTGGTTTGAGCAGCTGCACACACAACATCATGGTCCAATATATCAGAATTCAGGGATGCATGGCCAGTAGAATCACGCACATAGTGGCCAATGGTAGGTGGTTTTTGCCCATACAATACTTAAAAGGGGGTCATATTAGCACTTGTAAGACAGGAAGTGTTATACCAATGCTCGGCCCAAGGTGTCGCAACCCCCGACCCCACCCAGGGAGCGAAAGCCGCGAGCACAAGCCGGTGGTATCGGTGTTTATTAATTTGGCAGCGGAAATGAGACTTCAGGATCGTAGTTAGGAAATAAATTTCAGAGTTTCAAAACACCAACTTTTATATTAAACAAATGGGATAAAACCCATATTTTATTCATAATATCTTTATAGGGATAAACCCGATTTGCTGAAAACATAAACTTAACCAACTGGGGTATTCCAGTTGGCCACCGACACCCACCTCTTCCCAGAGGTACCGGGTTCGAGTCTTGGGAGTGGCATATGTCGCCCAGGATAAGAACTCGGCAAGGTGAATTCATCGCGGAGCTAGCTTGGTCGGGTAGCGGCTCCCGGAGTAGGATCACTCCGGCGGTTGGGAGGACCGTGCACTATCCCCCCCCCTATGAAAACATAAACTTTTTATTTAGGTAACTTTATAGCCATTTTCTTTAAGCCTTCACACCAAGTTACCTAAAACGCGTTTTAGAAAGATTTTATCAGCAAGAAATACTGGCGAGTACATTCCATTTTATAAAAAACATATTGTTATAACTTCACAGTATTAAGAGCGATCACAATGTTTATATCTAACTAAAAACTTCAAGTACTTGTCACTTGGCGGATCTGTGACTATGGTTATATCACACATTGGCTACCCGTGCCCAGTTGTGAAGAGGTTATCAAGTAGTGTATACAAAACCCCCATAATACCGGCAGTATTATGTAGAATACAAAGACTTAATCACTGTTAGTATAACTAAAAACATTTGAGATTTTGTAACACAGTTTGATAGAAAAAGAGAATGACTGACATTGTAAACTGATGTTTTTCTACGGGCTTCCTGGTGATATTTCTTGATTATTTTATTGAGTTTCTATTAAAAACATACAATGCACGCGTGTTAGTAAAATAACCCAAATCACATTAGCCATACAACACGAGACAGAACCCCAAGGGACTTAGTCAGGCAGAGCCTTGACATGCTTTGCTGGGTCCTACATCAATCGGGTAGGGTAACAAATTAGTGATCAAGGGTTAAAATACTTGCAACGAGGCAGAGCTTCATGTTTTAGGGGGTATTTTAACTGGTATTTTCGGAGTATAATTGAGAGAGAAAGAAAAGATGTGAGCGGGTTGAGACTGTTCATGGACTGCTCAATTTATAGGTGATTCAGGGGTCTCTCGCGCCCCGCGACCCGTCCCACCGGCTCCTGTTGCCCTGCGAGGGCACCCTAGCTACGGCTAGGGTTGCCTTTAAAACTGGTAGGTCCAACACGTGTGAGACACGTGGCACCTTGGGTGTCCGGCAAGTCAAGGGGCTGTCACGACCCGCGAAAGACTCCTTCAAACCTGTAACACCCCAACCCGGATAGGGCTGACGTGTCACTATCATAGATATCAAAAACCAAACACAATCCATTTAACGAAGAAAAGTTGAATTCAAAAGATAAACAAAGTCTTAAAACAAACCAAGAATCCTAAGTATTAATTAATTCAAAATGTTGAAATAAAAAAAAATCTTTATTCTTGAACCGCATTTTACTCTCATCATCACTAGTTCCCAACTTTCCCCGGATTACCTGTCAACAAATAAGAAAAGACAACAAAGAAAACTACGGCTGAGCCAAAGGTTGCCCAGTAACGGAAAAATCAAATAGTACAAGTAAAGAAAGGACATAAAGAAAGAACTGAGAAATTTTTTAACACAAAACCAAAACTGACACTTGAACAAATACTAAACATAATCTGAGGCAGAACATAATCAGATATACAAAGCATACCAGACAATATTATAAACATGTCAGATCAGAAACAGATATCAGAATACGTGACTACAAATAATAACAAACCAAGTCACGTGAGACGGAAGCACCCACTAGCCTAAATAACCAAATAGGTACACAGCTAGCTAGTCCATGCACCTATGAGACGGTGTGTGCGGTGTGCACCCATTGTTCCATCTCCACAAACCAAACCAAACCAAACCAAACATGCTCGGGTGACAGAGTACAACAATTAAAGCTAACGAGAACATGCAACAATGATTACAATAGCTAAAGTCTATTGCATGCTACTATGAACTTATCAAATAATAAATGTGAAATGAAACAACTAACGGAAACAGACAAAATCCGTACTGCAAAGTATCGGATATGATAAAAAAAAATACTCTGATGAGAAGACCAAAGAATCCGTACCTTGATTCAGCAAAGCAAAGCAAAAATCCAAACCGATCTTCCTTAAATATATTGCCAACCTTGTAGATCGGAACGAGGTGGATACGGTGGCGGCGGATTTAAGCGGTATCCGGAACTATGACGGCGACTATAATTCTGGTTAGTGGCAACGTTGTTGTCATGATGGTGCGGCTTCGAACTAAAACAACTGCAGCGAGTGGGTGTGGTGGCTGTGACTAAGCTTTTTCTTCGGTGAAGTCTAACTACGATTCGTGTGGTGAAGATGCGGCAGTGGTGATCCTTCGAACACAGAACCTAGCGGCGATTGGTACTAGTTGATCGAACAATTGCGGTAGCGGAACCGAAATAGTGGCGGTGCGTAGTGGTTTCAGCGAGGTGGCGCGGCGGAGTATGGGTGGTGATGTGATGGTTGCGGATGGTTGCGAGTCACAAGGGCTAGGTGGTTGAATATCGTCTGATGGTGGTGCGCCGAAATGGTGTGCGGTGGCGATGGTTGTGGCCAACGAGGGTGGTGAGGCTGTGACGAACTTGCGGTCTCTGGCGGATGAATACGGTTGACTCCGGGTTCTGAACAGACGGAGTGAGGCAAAAGAAGGTCGGAACTTGATCAATAATGATCGTTTGATTTATACAAAATGATGGGTTTAGAAATAAGGAAATTCGGTTCTTTTAATTTCTTGGAAGATTGTGTAATAAATAAATAAATTACAATTTAATTTGGACACGAATTAATTTGGACACGGTTTCAACGATATTTCCGATCGGAAAAAAAAATTTCAAAATATACATTGATTAATTACTTTTCTAACATGTCAGGTTTTATTTGTTTTAAATCTACAAGTAGTATGAACTCGTAATCAAGCATGCATATATTTTGTCACAATTTCAACTGTTATACTCGCCATATTATTATTTATAAAAACGATTTACAAAATAATCTCTATACTAAATAACTAGTACCGTTAAAAGTGATAAATAGTTTAGTCTATTTTAAGACGTATTTAATTCATTTAGAACCGACGTAATTAATAGGTATTTATTGTTTTAGGGTTTTCAAACTTTTCGAATATTACAATTCTACCACCCTTAAAAAAATTTCGTCCTCGAAATTGATAATCACTAATAAAGGCAAAATTCACACATATCACATATGGAACAAACTTCAAATATTATAGTTGTATAACCAAATACTACATAGAAAAGAAAATTTTTTAGTTACTTAAATGACAGGTAAACTAGGACTCGTACCATGGACTAAAACGAGTAAGAATTTGTTCAAGATCAGACAAAATCAAATATATCAAATATCCGAGCAAACGGATTCACATAGTGAAAACAAATAACAAGTCCAACAAAATAATAGTGGACTTGGTTCGTACCGGATAATGTAGATATCATCAACGTGTATTCTAAATTAGCAGACCTAGTCCTCAAGTACTTAGCAAATAGAAGTGATATCACATATTGTTTCAAGAGTGTCAATTAGAGCATATATATCACATTAACTAATATGCAATTAACCGGAAATCATACCTGGGGTATTAGCTGCATCATTAGCAGCAAGTCTGACATTTCCCCTAGTATTAGCTCTAGGGTTAAACTTAGGGCACTCTTTAACCAGGTGACCTGCATCTCCACAATTGAAACAGAGACGTTCAGCTCGGCGACAAACCCCGCTATGAGGTTTCCCACAAGTGGCACAAGGAGGGTCACGATATTGTGGCAGGTTTTGTTTGTCTTGTTGTATCTGATTGTCGTAATTCATGTCAGAACGGTGCCTACGGTCTCGAGATTGATCATTGCCACCCTGAAAAGAAGAATTACTCTGGTTATCTTCCCTTGGTCGCTTACGATTATCATCCAACGTCCTCTGGCGATGCTTCTTATCATTATCCAAGTTTTTGACCTCATCAACAATTTCATTAATATCAGCGAAACGAAGATTCAGAATAAACTTCCTATCACGGTCACATATAGCCCACTTGAAAGTGTTGGTTTACTGCTCTAGCGTACCTGCGGTCGGACCCAGAAAATTGACCAAACGGCAGAAACGAGTTTTAAACTCCATAATAGGCTCATCGTCCCCCTGCATGATAGAGGAATACTCTCTTAGATATTCACTGCGGTCAGCATCAGTGAAATACTGCTGATAGAACAATGTGCGAAACTCATTCCAAGGAAGTGTGGCTGCATAATTATCCCCTCCACGAGCATTCTTCAAAGTCTTCCACCACCTATGAGCATCGTCCTCCAATTTGTAACTAGCAAGCCTGACTTTGAATTCTTCATTCACACCCAACACTTCAAAATTTTTCTCGATATGAGCAATCCAGTTTTCCGCCTCTACTGGAGTAGCAACGGTACTAAACGATTTTGGCTTTAACTTTTGGAAGCGATCAAGCCAATCATGAATGGCGACAAGAAGGTTAGCATTTCCGCCTTGAGGGCCGTTGTTGTTATTACCCCCTTGTGGTCCGTTGTTATTTTGCTGAAGTTGTTGCAACAAGTTAGGAACCAAACCCGCGATAGCCGTGTTGATAGCGTTAGCAATGAGGGTCTCAATAGGAATGTCGCCACCCTCCCCATTACGATGAGTGTTCGCAATTCTTCTAGGAGGCATCTAAAAAGGAGATATGTGTGTGAGGCAAGAAAATTCCAAGTTACGTGAAGACGAAAGAGAGATATCCTATCCTGACGTCTACCCATTAACTCACATGTTTAATTATCAATGTTGAAGTTTTCTACAGGAAAGAGCCTGGGCTCTGATACCATAACTGTAACACCCCAACCCGGATAGGGCTGACGTGTCACTATCATAGATATCAAAAAACCAAACACAATCCATTTAATTCATTTAGAACCGACGTAATTAATAGGTATTTATTGTTTTAGGGTTTTCAAACTTTTCAGATATTACAAAACCTGTCGCGACCCGCGACAGGTATTAAATTTTTGATTTTTGATTTTCTTGTTAAAATTAACGCTATACGGGTATGGTTTTGCGATTACAAAGTGTTGAAGGGTATTTTCGAGGGTTGTTATATCCTCCCCACCTTGTTTTAAATCTCGTCCTCGAGATTCACTAGAATAGGTGTGGATACTTCTTTTGCCTTTCTCGCACTAACTCCTATGTGTCTTCTAGTCCTCTCTTTGAATCCCATTTTACTTTGACCAGAACTAATCACTTGTGCTTAAGATTCTTGATTTTTCTATCTTCAATCTGAATCGGCTTCTCTACAAACTTAAGTTTTTCATTCACCTCTATGTCTTGAAGAGGTATCACCAATGATTCGTCTGCTAAACATTTCTTGAGGTTACATACGTGAAATACATCATGTATTCCTGCCATTTCTTCTGGAAATTGTAGCTGATAAGCTACTGGCCCTATTCTTTTGATAATTTCAAAAGGTCCAACATACCTTGGGCTTAGCTTTCCCCTTTTCCCAAATCTGGCAACTCCTTTCCATGGAGAAACTTTCAACAACACCTTGTCTCCAACTTGAAATTCCAACGGTTTTCGTCTGTTATCTGCATAACTTTTTTGACGATCTCGTGCTGCTTTCAGTCTTTCCTTGACTTAAATAATTTTGTCAGTTGTTTCTTGGACAATCTCATGACCTGATAGTTGCTTTTCTCCAATTTCTGCCCAACATACCGGTGTTCGGCATTTTTGTCCATAGCTATTGTTGTAAGAAAACTCTGTTAAAGGTAGGTGATCATCCCAATTTCCTCCAAAATCTATCACACAAGCTCTAAGCATATCTTCCATTGTTTGAATTGTCCTTTCACATTAACCGTCTGTTTGAGGATGATATGTTGTACTTAGATTTAATCTGGTTCCCATGGCTTTTTGAAAACTTGTCCAAAAATGAGAAGTAAAACGGTTGTCTCTGTCAGACACAATAGATAAAGGAATTCCATGTAATGAAACTATTTCATTCACATACAGTTTGGTTAACTGTTCCATACTGAGTCTCTTTCATTGGTAAGAAATGGGCAGATTTGGCCAATCTGTCTACAATCACCCAGATTGTGTCATTACCTTTTCGTTCCTTAGGTAATTTGGTAACAAAGTCCATTGTTATCAACTCCCATTTCCAAATTGGCATTTCCAATTGCTGCAGTAATCCTGAAGGTTTCTGATGTTCAGCTTTAACTTGTGAGCAAGTTAAACATTTAGCAACATAGTTTGCTATATCCTTTTTCATTCCTATCCACCAGAAATTCTTTCTTAAATCTTGATACATTTTATCACTTCTAGGATGCATCGTATACTTAGACTTATGGGCTTCTTCTAAAATTCGGTTTCATAGGTTTCCTTGAATAGGTATCCAAATTCTTTTCTTATGAAATCTCCAAATTCCATCTGTTCCTTTTTCTAATTCTTTAATCATTCCTTTTAAACCTTCAGCATCATCCTTAATTGTTATTACCTGTATCTTTTTAATTTGCTCATTTAAATCTACCTGCGGGTTTAGTCTGAGAGCACGTACCCTTTTTGGCTTTTCATGATACTTATGACTTAAAGCATCAGCTACTACGTTAGCTTTTCCTGCATGATACTGGATATTATAATCATAATCACTAAGAATTTCCATCCAACGTCTCTGCCTCATGTTTAATTCCTTTTGTCCAAAGACATATCTTAAACTCTTATGATCTGTGAATACAACGAACTTACTACCGTAAAGATAGTGTCTCCAAATCTTAAGGGCAAAAATTATTGCTCCTAACTCTAGATCATGGGTTGTATAATTCTCTTCATGCTTCTTAAGATGTCTAGAGGCATAAGCAATTACCTTTTGACGTTGCATCAACACACATCCAAATCCTAATTTGGACGCGTCACAATAGACTACAAAGTCTTCAGTTCCTTCAGGAAACGTGAGTATTGGGGCGTTGATTAACTTTTGCTTCAAAATCCTGATTGCTTCCTCTTGTTTTGGTCCCCATTCAAACTTAACTGATTTGCAAGTAATTTTGGTTAATAGAATGGCTATTCTAGAAAAATCTTGAATAAAACGTCTATAATATCCTGCCAATCCAAGAAAACTCCTTACTTCTGTTGGTGATTCAGGGATTTTCCATTTGGTAATTGCCTCGATCTTTATAGGATCCATATGAATTCCTTCATGATTAACCAAGTGTCCAAGGAATTACACTTCTTGCAACCAAAATTCACATTTTGAGAATTTAGCATAAAGCTTTTCCTTTCTCAATAATGTCAGGAGTATATGCAAATGCTCCGCATGATCTTCCTTACTCTTAGAGTAAATCAGAATATCATCTATAATGACAATTATGAATTTGTCCAGGTATGGTTTACATATCATGTTCATCATGTCCATAAATGCGGCTGGGGCATTGGTTAAACCAAATGGCATGACAGTAAATTCATAATGATCGTACCTTATTCTGAAAGCAGTTTGGAATGTCCTCTTCCTGTACTTTCAATTGATGATATCCTGAGCGTATGTCGATCTTGGAAAAGAATTGGGCTCCTTGAAGTTGATCGAATAGGTTATCGATTCTCGGTAGTGGGTATCGATTTTTAATCATAACCTTATTCAATTCTCGGTAATCAATGCACATACGCATCGATCCATTTTTCTTCTTGACAAGTAACACCGGCGCTCCCCATGGCGATGAGCTAGGTTGTATGAAACCTTTCTTTAGCAATTCATCTAGCTATTTTTTCAATTCCTGCATCTCTGTTGGTGCTAGTCGATAAGGTGCCTTGGCAATCGGTGCCGTTCTAGGTATCAGGTGAATTCTAAATTCAACCTCACGATCTGGCAGTAATCCAGGTAACTCTTCTGGAAAGACATCTGAGAATTCAGATATTACGGGAATATCTTTTAATTCTTTTCCTTTAGTGTTAATGATTACGGAAATCATATACACCATTCCTTCTTTCCATGCATAACTTGCAGCTTTCATCACAGAGATGAATTTTGTTGATCTTGTTGGCTTATCTCCTTTAATTGTGATTTTTTCGCTAGTTGGCGTAACCATTTCTACAGACTTTTGATCACATAAAATACGTGCGTGATTGGCTACCAACCAATCCATTCCTAACACAACATCGAATCCGGCTAGATCCATTGGTAAGAGGTTAGCGGTAAAGTTATGGTTTAATATTTCTATCTTTCCTTCCTGAAGGATTTCGAATATTTTGATAGAATTTCCATTTGTCGTCTCCACCAGACAGTCTTGGTGAAGTTTAGTTAATATCTGATTGAGAAGTTTGCAGAAAGAAGTATTTATAAAACTTTAGTCTGCACCAGAGTCAAATAATACTTTAACTGATGTCGAGGGTATAGCTGGTCGTACGCAAGTTGTATAAGGTTAAAATAAAGAACGCCATTTGTCAAATAGATATGTCACATGGATATATCAATCATAACAAGAATATTCCTGAGATAAATGGTTGGTGTACGAGTTTGTAGTGTTAAGGTTCACTGAAACTTCCGTCAAAGTTGTCGGGCTCGCCCACATATGAAGAAGAAATAATTCACCTTGATCCATGAACTTAGATGAGTTTGTGATTTATCGAGTCGGTAAGCAACCAAATTCGGAGGAGTTTCCTTAGGTCGTGTGAATTAATCTGAAATATGCCTGTGTAGTCAAGAGGTTTCAGAGAAAGGACGTGAAAACATGTTCAAGAGGGTATGATCGTATCAACAACACATCACCATCCTCAGGGTTTCAAGAAGTGATCACCAATGATCGGAAGTCGAGCCTGCCAAATTCTCTAAACTGGAAAGAGTTCGTATTAGTGTCACTTCATGGAGAAGCGAGGACATAGTGTCACTGTGGTAAAGGAATGACGGTTTTGTCTAAGACAATAGTAGAAATTAGGCATGGCATTAGTCAACAAGCATGGGTCGGTACAAAGGCTAGTGAAAAGGTTTCACATAATCAAGATAAACTATCGTAGACTCAAAATGCGACTCTTGTAGTGTAAGGGGGTAAGGTAAATGTGTAGATCATCGTGTTCGTCTGTAGGTTGAGTAATCCGTATCTCCGTCCTCAAATGTCCCGAAGACTATCCCATCATTAGGAGGCATCTATTTGTTAAGTTGGGGATACGAAGGTGTAAATCAAGTTAGACTAAGAATTAACCAGCTATCAGGGTAATAGGGGGTAACCTTGTGATTGGTGGAAATTGTGGTATGGTTGTTAGCGTTTCGTTATATCGGTTGCGGATCGAAGAAACAGGAGGTTGGTGATGTTTATACGAAGAATTGAGTAAAAGCAAAAATCCAACAAATAATCGAAGAATTCCGCCAACTATTATGTTCTCCAGAGGCAGTTCCAGTAGTGGTGGATGGCGGCAACGGCACGAAAGGGAAGTTCGTTGCATCACGGTCACGTGAGTATATCATTGTCCAAAACAGAGTTTGGTTGATAGGGTTTCGAGTTGCAAAACGACAAACGCGTGTAACTATGACTGCTTTATTTCTGGTGACGACGACAGGTGGAGATGATGGGGTTCATCAACATGGACGCGTGGGTATATTGTTCTCCTAAATCCGAGTTTGGTTGGGCCGGTTCTGGTCTACGTGAATGCTGACGCGCAAAACCGAATGTACGGAGAGTCAGATCTAAATTCTGGCTATAACGACGATATCATGTTGAGACAATCGCATGAATAGGTAGAACGCATAAAATGGTTGACGTAGTGGGGTGAGGAGAAAACAGGAAAGAAATTGATCATCACACGTCAAGTTTCAAGTAAACAGTTGGGTGTCAAAAAGAATACATTAGGGCTAATAGATACCACGCTACGACCCTAACTAAGCATACCATAAGCAACACACCATGCAAAAGTAACTAGCAAGTAGGAAATATAAGCAAAAATCGTACCACCTAAAGTGTTGAGCCTTGCACGTGGAGTGAAGTGTCGTTGTGGATCGTTGAGCACTGAGCAGATTATAGTCTGGTTTTTGTCAGAAAGATTTTCCCCTTTTTATAACCAAGTTCACTATAACCAATGGCTCTGATACCATTCTGTCACACCCTCAAATTCCACAAGCGGAGCAATACCGCGAGGCGTGTGACTAACCAGGATCATACCACCAATCATACTGAACAATAAATAAAGTAAAGTAAAACCATCATAATCTAAACGTTTAGTGTTCACAAAACAATATTCCAAAACCAAGTTTAAGTGTTAGCGGAAGCATAAAGTTTAAAACCCATTAATAGTTCAAATGCATAATGTTTATTATTAGGAACCCAAGAGTTGGTTCCTTGCCACAACGTCCACTCCTTGTGCAAGCTCCAGCCATGTACCTAACGACCTGCAAAGCATGCAGTAGTGTGTCAACAAAAATTTGGCGAGTTCACAGTTGGTTGTTCCGTTTTAATGTTGTTCCAAAAACCATAAGTTGATAAGTTCCTTTGTTCATTTATAATGCCATGGGGAGCTACCCCACTGTTTTAAACCACTAGACCCATACCATATCGACTACTGACTGAAGTTATGTTGAGTGCCCCAAGTCAATGTCTATCATCATTGACTAAGTGCCCAAGTATATTAGTCCACTCCTGTCCTCTGCGTCACGGTGTGAGTCTTGTCAAACCTAATAGCGTTACTTAACTAATAACCCGTTAGCCATTGGCCTGGCGATTAAGTCGATATAAAATGAGTGGGGACTTTAAGATAGAGTTGTTGTCTCGTACGCTTAAGACATGTATTATAACGGTTGTCGTCCTTCACCTAGGAGGACGGTGGTACGTATTCTACCCAAGGAGAATACGCAGGTTGCATCCCACCTGTCACACCCCGACCACGTAAAGCAACTAGACGTGGCGGAAACGTCGGGGAGTGTTGTAACAGAATTATTGTTTCATAACCATGGCATAAATAAATTCTGTTTTATTGAATAAATGAACTCATTGTTTTAATACAATCAAATAAATACAACTATGATCTTCCAAGTTTTAAAGTTGCTAAGGCACGAGTCCATCCTAAATGTAGCATGTATCAACAATCATTGCAAAGCAGCACCTGAAACATGTGTAAAAATAGGTACGTCAGCATAAAAATGCCTGTGAGATACATAGGTTTTGTGAATATAGGATTCATGACTTATGTTTAAGAAAATGTTTAGTCATGAACCTTGTAATTTGTTTTGTCTTGTAAATTGTTAAAAAAACAATAAGTTCAAATGATATGTATAAATAAGAGAATAATGTATGGTTAAATGAATAACCATATAAAATGAGTTTGTATAAGATAAGTTGTTTGTAAATAAATGTCTTGTGAAAAGTATGTTATTTGTATAAAATGTTATATGTCTCAAATTGAAATGATTCAGATAACGATACAATATGTAATACCATACAAACACTTATATATAGGAAGTACCAGCGGCGTATCCACCATGCTTGTATCATATTACACACGCCTCGTTACTTAATCACTTACTTAAACCAAACCAACCATGTAAGATGTCTATGTTTAAACCAATTGCCAAACGTATTAAATAATATGTTTATGTCAAGATGTAAGACATGTAATGTATAACTAATGTCAATAATGTTTATGTGTCCAATGTAAATCATGTAATGTGTAACCAATGTGATTTGTATAAATAAATGTAAGATTAAACAAATAACCTTATTGTAGCATATTAAAAGTATACTTTGGATTATTAAGTAACATATTAAGCTATGTTTTGGTTTCATAAATAACATATCAAAATATGCTTTAGATGTGATAAATAACATATTAAACTATGTTTTGGTTTTGTAAATATATGTTGGTTTTGTACAATACCACACATGAGAGTATATCAAACTATACTTTAATAGTGTGATTTGAGAATTCATTCAGACCTGGTGCATCAAAATACACCTTTGAGACTATAGAAATACCACAAAGGCAATCCCTATTTGGATGGAGCAACAAATTGGTTTCAGACATTCCATGACAACAGGAATGGGGTGTCAAATCCTATAGCGCTATATCATACTAACAATCGGTCTGGTGAACATAAAATAAGTACAATTCAACAATTTATTTTATGTTCTTTGAGAAATCAATGTTTAAACCATAGTTAGTCATTCAGTTTGTCAAATGATAAGTAATAACATGTATAATCAATTATACTTTTGGAAAACACGAAAGTAACAGATAGGTACACATGCTTCACCCCAAAACAGTTTGGAAAACAGTAAAATAGGGGAACTATGTACTCACCTGAGAGTGCTTAGGAGTCTTGCACAACTACCAAGCAAGCTAGAGGAGTCCCGAAAATTAAACGGTACCTAATATAGGTAACTACATAAATAACCCGGACCTAAATCGGAGGATCGGATAGAATGAGGGCTCGTAAACCAGATGAGTGTTGGAACGGAACTCATGTAGTATGGTTTACAAAAGCCTACATACTAAATGAAACCTAGTCTAAGCGCTTACGACCCATTACGACCCGTTTAGGTAGCTTATGCTACTTTAACGCGTCGTTCGCGTGAAACGCGTTCGGACCGTCTAACTAGTCCTATGACAAGTGTTATATGCTTAAACATGTTACATAATCAGTTATGTGACAAAAGTTTAGGTTACATATGCTTAATTACCAATTATACACGAAAAGGGTATTCTGGTAATTTACCTAAGGCATATAAACTACCTATCATACAACTACTCAAACGATGTGACCATAGGGTATAACCTCGGAAGGTTATTCCCTATACACTATGGTCACCTAATGTATTTGGTCGGATCCTAATGATCGAGCAAACTGGGTCGGGTTCGAGGTATAAGCGATTTATTAGATCGCTTACCCTACGACCCTAGACAACGTGGTAATCAGTAGGCATAGTCCCAAGGGACTATGACCATCGTGATTACAATCACGTTGCGAAGTTCAAACGAACTTCGCATTGACCAGTACTGGTCAACGCTGAAAGTCAAACAAAGTTTGACTTTCTGACTCGAAAAGCAATAAAATAAGGAAAAGAACGAAAGAATACTTACGAAGGGTCCCCGAATGCTAACTTCGATTCAAAAATCTCAGGTATGAAACAATAGTTTCAACTTAGAGTTTCTCAAATCAAAGTTCTTGTGATTTTGAAGCATGGGGGGTGGGGTATTTATAGGATTTCCCGAACCGTTAGGATCGTTTCTTGGAAAAAGTGCTTCAATCTTGGCCATACACTAGCACCCATGGTATTGTAATACCATGTGCCCAAAATACCAGCCCATAGATTCCCAAAACCATGTGCAACAAGTGGGAAGGACTAGATTCGATGTATAAGCAAACATCTTTCAGAAATGACAGTTTTGGTCCCTGTTATGTGTTTATGCCATTTCCGACACTTCTAAGGCCCGTAAAGCCAACTTTAAGGCCCTAAAATGATGTCTAAACATTGTGGACATGAAACATGCTCAAAAATATGTCGGATGTCAGTTCGTTTGGTCGTACGAATGCGATGTTCGCTTAATTACGACGGAATGCGCATAAGCGCGAAAAACGATCCAAATGGCATGACGAATGGATTTTTCTTATGCCAAACACTAAAATAAAATATTATAGTGCTTACATAAATTTTTGGATGTCTGGATGTATTCAGAATGTAAGTTATGCGCGAAAATGCAAACTTGTGCACTTTTGACGCTTTTAGTCCCTGAATGACCCAAAAGTTTATTTTAGCACACCTAACCCCTCAAAGCCTATTTCTAAGCTATATAAAGGATATTTAAGGTGTGTTTAACTTATGGTCATGTTTAGGAATGTTCGTTACAGTTCAAATTGGCATACTTTCGCAGTTTGTCAAGTTTAGTCCCTGTAGTCAGATTAACTTGTTTTTGACATACCAAAGCCTTCAAAACTTATTTCTAAGTTATGTAAAGGTTATTTAAGGTATGTTAAGTATATTTCGCTATTCCGGAGTGTTCGTTGGATTAAACTGGTTATATTTACGCATCAGAGCGCGTATAACCCTCCAGAAAGAGATTTAAAGCTTATAATCGAACAAGAGTTGATATGTGCAAACAATACACATATTTTTACAAATCCCAAGTATGAAATACAATATTTCATTGGTTTGGAATTTGTTTGATGGTTGAAGTGACACAGGTGTCACAGTCTCCCCTACTTTAGGAAATTTCGTCCCGAAATTTAATTCTAGAGGAAACTTGTGAAGACAGCTGTGACGGCTTCGCATTCTAATAGATCCATTGAATCCTTAAGTAAAACTGTGGCCCATGTTAGGATTCTTAGCGAATTTGTTAACCCTCAATGTGAATTCCTTGTAGCAGTAAAACATGGAATTTTTGAACTATGGATAGAAAAACGTTTCTTATGAAGACTTATCATAGGAAACTTGTGTGTGCTTGAAATCAGAATTGGGGAGTGTGAGAATAAATGACATTGGTTAAGGTCCAAGACTTCTCCCGTATCATTATTCTTGTCATTATGGGTCTTAACACATGACAAAATTCTCTGTGGTTTCTGTGCACTGAATTCCATAATTATGTAGGCCTCCATAATTACTTAATTCCTTGCACAGTACGCACAGTTCATTTCAGAATGCGTAGAGGAAAAATCAATTGAATAAACATGAAGCGACTTGACTAGATCACCAAAGGATCTTTTTAACTAAATCAACGAACGATCTTTTTAACTAGATCAACATATGATCTTATTAACTAAACCGTCGTACGATCTCCTTAAATAGACCACTTAAGGGATCTAATTATAGAATAGTACTTTAAAATCCAAGGGACTTGACTACAACGTAGAAGTCCGTTAAGGATTTAAGATAGTAGCTTTGGATATCCTATTATGAATCTCTCGTATAAGATATGAAAGATTTTACGAGGATTTGGATGGATCACATACAACCACAAACATGTAAGAAAACACATAAGCACAAAAATTAGTTAACTTGATTCTTTAATTTGTTGTCTTTGAGCATGGATAATTAAAGCACACTAGAAATCCAATCCATGAATTTCATTCGATACTTTAATCATTTTCAAGGATCCATCTATAAAGATAGAAGGATTCTCAATAAAAGTTTGGCTTTGTTTCTTAAAAGAAACGAGTGTTTAAGGTTCTTGGGGAGATCACAAAAAAAATGACAGAACCATACGAGTAGTTTGTCTTTGAGTTGACATCATAAGATTGTATCCAACGTTCACACAATCGTATCAGTTTTGCAAAAATAAAAACGACGAATTTTTATTTATATAACAACTGACTTGTCTTTAAACATCATAAGATAACAACCAAGGAAATAACAAAACACTAATTGTTCACTGCCGCATCATTGTTCATGTTTGCCTCATTGATGTTAAACACTCGTCCACGTGCTGGAGGTGCGTTAACAAGTCTTGGGCAATTGTTCCTGTAGTGGGTAAGGTCACCAGAATTATAACATGACCCCGGAGGGAACCGTGCTTGAACAGCAGCAGGGTTTGCAGCAGCTTGATTTGCATAGCGACACACATTGATCAAATGTCCCAACCGCCCACAGTGGGTACATTTGTGACACTTCTCTTGCTCTAGATGATGACGGTTGCACTTGTTGCACAAAGGTGCATTACCAACATAGTTTTGCCTTTTGCGAGGTTGTGCTGGTTGGTTTGGTGCAACCTGTTTGTCTTGAGCAGTTACAGCGCAGTTCTGAGAGGCTTTGCGCTTCTTCTTCTTGGACACCTCAGCATTTTCTTCCTTTGGTTCAACTTGAGCAGTCTTGTCAGTTGGTCTTGAGTCGCCCTTTCGAAACAGCTTACGCTTCCTGATGTGGGATTCAGTTAAGGTGGCAGACAGTTCAATGGCTTGTCTGACAGTAGTAGGGTTACTGCCAGTAACAATATCCTGAACTAGGTCAGGAAGACCATCCGTATATTTCTCGATCGCCTTATCCACAGGAGTAACCATAGCAGGACACAACAGGCTCAATTCTTCAAAACGGTCAGTATAGGCTCGATGTTCACCACTGTCTTGCTTCAAATCATCAAACTCCCTCTCCAAAGCTCGCAGTTCATGACGAGGGCAAAACTCCTTCATCATAAGAGCCCTAAGCTCAGCCCAAGTCTGTGCTAAAGCAACCTCAGCACCACGGTCTCTCATCACCCCGTTCCACCATGTAAGAGCCCTCTTCTGAAACACACTTGAAGAAAACTCGACCTTACGATTTTCAGGACACAGAACATGACGGAAGGTATTCTCAATGCTCTCGAACCACTGAAGAAGCCCAGTTGCTCCCTCAGAACCACTAAACTTGAGCGGTTTAGCCGAGTTGAAACTCTTGAAATTGCATGGAGCATTGTTGTTGTTGATGGCTTGCATCATTTGAGCATAAAGATTTGGGAAGGCAACAGCCATTTGCTGCGCGATGATTTCCGCCAGTTCGGCATTTGCCATCTGATTGTCGCGTCGAGGAGGCATTCTAAAAGAGGAAACATGAAAGGAAACGAGTGAGAGAAATAGACGAAAAGAATGAGATGAAACAAATTTGATGAAGGCAAGGATAGTGGTCATTTGTTCGCTTTACAAAGCAAACAAACTACACACAGTGACTAATCAAAGTAAATGGGTCAAAAATAATGTATCGCGAAGACATGCTCGCCTAT
This sequence comes from Helianthus tuberosus, assembly GCA_030545235.1. Lineage (NCBI taxonomy): Eukaryota > Viridiplantae > Streptophyta > Magnoliopsida > Asterales > Asteraceae > Helianthus > Helianthus tuberosus. Next base: position 104,188,537 of record CM060409.1, read on the forward strand.
AAGTGAACACTCATCCCAAGAATTCCCAGGTAAGCACAACTGGTCTCGCGTCTGATGAGATATATACGAAGTGCTTGCCTAGACAGAAAACCCAGAATACAGGCATTCACCCTTCCAGTTTGCACGTGTTCACATTATTTAAAACCCAAAACCTTGACGAGATTTTTGAAAATTCAAAGGGGTTCAAAACCATATAACAGAGGGTTCAAAACCTTACAATAGAGGGTTCAAAACCTAGTAATCAATCATCCTAGAACAGATGATTAGTTTTTCAAAGCGGTTTTGAAATTTATGTTCTTGTTGTGGTCGTCGCCTAAGGATAGGTGACGGTATCGTTTTATGACTAAACGCAAGTAAACTCGCGTTAGGGTCCTAAGAAGGTTATAGACTAGGTCAAAGCAATACTAATAACCTAATTCCCAATAACCATTGGCTCTGATACCACTTTTCTGTCACACCCCGACCACGTAAAGCAACTAGACGTGGCGGAAACGTCGGGGAGTGTTGTAACAGAATTATTGTTTCATAACCATGGCATAAATAAATTCTGTTTTATTGAATAAATGAACTCTTTGTTTTAATACAATCAAATAAATACAACTATGATCTTCCAAGTTTTAAAGTTGCTAAGGCACGAGTCCATCCTAAATGTAGCATGTATCAACAATCATTGCAAAGCAGCACCTGAAACATGTGTAAAAATAGGTACGTCAGCATAAAAATGCCTGTGAGATACATAGGTTTTGTGAATATAGGATTCATGACTTATGTTTAAGAAAATGTTTAGTCATGAACCTTGTAATTTGTTTTGTCTTGTAAATTGTTAAAAAAACAATAAGTTCAAATGATATGTATAAATAAGAGAATAATGTATGGTTAAATGAATAACCATATAAAATGAGTTTGTATAAGATAAGTTGTTTGTAAATAAATGTCTTGTGAAAAGTATGTTATTTGTATAAAATGTTATATGTCTCAAATTGAAATGATTCAGATAACGATACAATATGTAATACCATACAAACACTTATATATAGGAAGTACCAGCGGCGTATCCACCATGCTTGTATCATATTACACACGCCTCGTTACTTAATCACTTACTTAAACCAAACCAACCATGTAAGATGTCTATGTTTAAACCAATTGCCAAACGTATTAAATAATATGTTTATGTCAAGATGTAAGACATGTAATGTATAACTAATGTCAATAATGTTTATGTGTCCAATGTAAATCATGTAATGTGTAACCAATGTGATTTGTATAAATAAATGTAAGATTAAACAAATAACCTTATTGTAGCATATTAAAAGTATACTTTGGATTAGTAAGTAACATATTAAGCTATGTTTTGGTTTCATAAATAACATATCAAAATATGCTTTAGATGTGATAAATAACATATTAAACTATGTTTTGGTTTTGTAAATATATGTTGGTTTTGTACAATACCACACATGAGAGTATATCAAACTATACTTTAATAGTGTGATTTGAGAATTCATTCAGACCTGGTGCATCAAAATACACCTTTGAGACTATAGAAATACCACAAAGGCAATCCCTATTTGGATGGAGCAACAAATTGGTTTCAGACATTCCATGACAACAGGAATGGGGTGTCAAATCCTATAGCGCTATATCATACTAACAATCGGTCTGGTGAACATAAAATAAGTACAATTCAACAATTTATTTTATGTTCTTTGAGAAATCAATGTTTAAACCATAGTTAGTCATTCAGTTTGTCAAATGATAAGTAATAACATGTATAATCAATTATACTTTTGGAAAACACGAAAGTAACAGATAGGTACACATGCTTCACCCCAAAACAGTTTGGAAAACAGTAAAATAGGGGAACTATGTACTCACCTGAGAGTGCTTAGGAGTCTTGCACAACTACCAAGCAAGCTAGAGGAGTCCCGAAAATTAAACGGTACCTAATATAGGTAACTACATAAATAACCCGGACCTAAATCGGAGGATCGGATAGAATGAGGGCTCGTAAACCAGATGAGTATTGGAACTCATGTAGTATGGTTTACAAAAGCCTACATACTAAATGAAACCTAGTCTAAGCGCTTACGACCCATTACGACCCGTTTAGGTAGCTTATGCTACTTTAACGCGTCGTTCGCGTGAAACGCGTTCGGACCGTCTAACTAGTCCTATGACAAGTGTTATATGCTTAAACATGTTACATAATCAGTTATGTGACAAAATTTTAGGTTACATATGCTTAATTACCAATTATACACGAAAAGGGTATTCTGGTAATTTACCTAAGGCATATAAACTACCTATCATACAACTACTCAAACGATGTGACCATAGGGTATAACCTCGGAAGGTTATTCCCTATACACTATGGTCACCTAATGTATTTGGTCGGATCCTAATGATCGACCAAACTGGGTCGGGTTCGAGGTATAAGCGATTTATTAGATCGCTTACCCTACGACCCTAGACAACGTGGTAATCAGTAGGCATAGTCCCAAGGGACTATAACCATCGTGATTACAATCACGTTGCGAAGTTCAAACGAACTTCGCATTGACCATTACTGGTCAACGCTGAAAGTCAAACAAAGTTTGACTTTCTGACTCGAAAAGCAATAAAATAAGGAAAAGAACGAAAGAATACTTACGAAGGGTCCCCGAATGCTAACTTCGATTCAAAAATCTCAGGTATGAAACAATAGTTTCAACTTAGAGTTTCTCAAATCAAAGTTCTTGTGATTTTGAAGCATGGGGGGTGGGGTATTTATAGGATTTCCCGAACCGTTAGGATCGTTTCTTGGAAAAAGTGCTTCAATCTTGGCCATACACTAGCACCCATGGTATTGTAATACCATGTGCCCAAAATACCAGCCCATAGATTCCCGAAACCATGTGCAACAAGTGGGAAGGACTAGATTCGATGTATAAGCAAACATCTTTCAGAAATGACAGTTTTGGTCCCTGTTATGTGTTTATGCCATTTCCGACACTTCTAAGGCCCGTAAAGCCAACTTTAAGGCCCTAAAATGATGTCTAAACATTGTGGACATGAAACATGCTCAAAAATATGTCGGATGTCAGTTCGTTTGGTCGTACGAACGCGATGTTCGCTTAATTACGACGGAATGCGCATAAGCGCGAAAAACGATCCAAATGGCATGACGAATGGATTTTTCTTATGCCAAACACTAAAATAAAATATTATAGTGCTTACATAAATTTTTGGATGTCTGGATGTATTCAGAATGTAAGTTATGCGCGAAAATGCAAACTTGTGCACTTTTGACGCTTTTAGTCCCTGAATGACCCAAAAGTTTATTTTAGCACACCTAACCCCTCAAAGCCTATTTCTAAGCTATATAAAGGATATTTAAGGTGTGTTTAACTTATGGTCATGTTTAGGAATGTTCGTTACAGTTCAAATTGGCATACTTTCGCAGTTTGTCAAGTTTAGTCCCTGTAGTCAGATTAACTTGTTTTTGACATACCAAAGCCTTCAAAACTTATTTCTAAGTTATGTAAAGGTTATTTAAGGTATGTTAAGTATATTTCGCTATTCCGGAGTGTTCTTTGGATTAAACTGGTTATATTTACGCATCAGAGCGCGTATAACCCTCCAGAAAGCGATTTAAAGCTTATAATCGAACAAGAGTTGATATGTGCAAACAATACACATATTTTTACAAATCCCAAGTATGAAATACAATATTTCATTGGTTTGGCATTTGTTTGATGGTTGAAGTGACACAGGTGTCACACCACCCAAGGGAGATAGTTGTTGTTTGTGACAAATGGCAAATAATCGTTCATTCAGTACAATCTAATCACTATTTTTAGTGTATAATCTCATGCAATTAGCGTAATTTAATTACGTAACTGTGTTGTATATTAGATAACAATGTTAGGACAAGAAAACAATGCTAAAACATATGTTGGTTTTTGTCGTGTCGCGAAACCAATCAAACTATGTCCTAAAAGTGTTGGTTGAAAGTGCTGCGCGCACTATTCACGGTCACACTATTCATGCCAGCAAAACCATGAAAACAGAACGAAACAATGAAAAACGACACATGAATGACATAACTGAGTCCATATATATATGAAAACACTAATGTGGAAACACATCTTGCAAAATATATATAACTTTCCGGTACAACACCCTAATCCTAAAATCGTCCGTTCGGTTAAAAATATAACAATTCTAACTCGTCCGAAGTAATAATCTAGCATTTCCGGGACTCCGGAATTATGACAAACGATAACAAATTAATAATGGGGTGTCCGAAACATAAGCCTTCGGTGTTGCGTTGCAACCCCCACAACTTGTCCGTTTTTGAACCGACAAGCTAGAAAATAATATTTTCGACGCCGAAACAACTAAACGGAAGACATTGCGAACTAGTTAAGCTTATTTTGAGACTCGGAATCACTTCATGCATCGCTTGACGGTGGAATAAATACTTGCGACAAAGCTTCGTCGGTACGACGCAAAAGTGTCGTAAACTAGCCGACGCCTAAACCGAAACATCTAAGGTGACAAAATACAATTTCTACTAGTTTAGTGAACTAGTTAATGTTGATTAATATTCCAAATCCCTAAATACATCCTAATGGTGCAATTAAATCCCTAATCACCACACTTTGATTTATTACCAAAATATCTAGATTTTTAACACTTTTTTTATAAAAAGTTATACTCTACCCCCCCCCCCCCACTCATCCTAGCCAAAATCTAGGTGGGAACCACCCACCATATTCATGTTTGAATTTATGTAAGATATGGTGATGGTCTTGATCTAGTTATTGATTAAAAAGATATTATAAGTGACATCCTTCCATCATACTTCCTCATATCAATCCTTATCAACTTCACCACTTTCAAACAACAAAAAAAACCCTCTTGGAGACCAAATTTCGGCACCCACAAGAACACACAAGAACCACCATAAAATCTTCATTAAACACTCCATTTTTCACATAATCTAACCCTCGCATGATCACTCACACATGGGTTAAGCATGGAGGATCATTAGGAGCTTGGTTGGAGCTTAAATGTCTTCTTAATCTTCTTATTTGGTTGTGCAAAGTTGTAAGATCTCAAACCATCATATTTTAGCTTCTTATTATGTATGGATTAAAGAAGTACAAGTTGATTATCTTGAATTTAAGTTAAACATAAAAAAAACTCTAATCTCAAAGCTAATAAACACTAAATCTAACTATATTATGTGTTGATATGTGTAGATTAGTGTAGTTAATTTGTATGATCATGTTGTTTATGTTGATTTTGTTAATGTTAGTGATTTAAAGTTTATGTACATGATGATCTTGTGAGCATATTCTTGTAGTATTCAAGATTAGTGTTCATCTTACCATGATGAACATAAAAAGATGATTTAAACATGTTTATGTTTAAAACATGAAAGATCATCATACCCACCTTCATGAACTAAACATGTAATTTTTAGATTACATAAAGAAAAAAATGTTTAAATGGATTTAAAACCTAGTTTTGAAAGTTTAGTAAACTTGGTTCTTACAAGTTAAGTTAAACAACTTGTGTATTATAAATGGTCACCATGAAAAGTCTCGTTTTTGTGTATGATATATATATATATATATATATATATGTAAGTTCATGAAAGGTGGAGTTATGTTGTTAAGAATACATATTTGGAAGAAAATTGATGGATAACGGTGATTTGGAAACTTGATTTTGGTTTAAACGCGTTTTATAACGTGGGAAACGTCATAGTTATAGGGGAAACTATGGTGAATTTGTCTAAAAATCTAATCATGATTAAAGAGGGGATTAAAGGTGATTAACAATGTTAAACGCGATTAGTGGTCTTAATCTTCAATAAGAAAGTCTTGATACAAAGGGTAAAGCTCTAATCATCCAAGAGATTTTATAAACTCATATATATATTTTTACAAGTATAAATGGATGAAAAATATAAACATGTGCAAATATAATTTTTGGTAAAAAATTATATATTTAAAAGTACTCTTTGGTGTATGATACTTGTATATTATTTGTATGTATTAATATTAGAGTAATACATGTCAAAACACTAAATACAATATACGAGTGAAAATACACAAATACATATAATGAAGACACTCGAAAGAAAACAAGTAGAAAATAACACATGTATACATATACACCAAAGTCCACTAGATACCAAAGAAATGCTACAAAAAATGGATATACATAGATCGTATCTATAACATATCCTTGAACGGATACACGGACAAGTGAACAAATCGGACAACGGACGAGTCCACAAGAATATATTCTTACGAAATAATGTATAATTCAAGCCGACAAGTAAGATGCATAATTTATTTCGGTAAATAAAAGAATATATATCGTCACTGATGACAAAGGGGCATAGCGTCATCACGAGAAGATTACTACGACACTTGGGCGTTACATTGACACAAGAAATATATATTAAACAACTACGACGTCACGCCTAAAATATATATATAAATATTTTTAGACACCGAATTAATATATATACTACCGATAACAAAATCCGGAAAGTTGAAAAATACAAAACTACAAGACTATTAAAAATGGACTCATGAAGACACATGGGCTATAGCCCAAAGATAAATCATTTGGGGTAGGCCCAAATTACAAAAATACATGGGCCAAGGCCCAATGACAAAACATTTGGGGTAGGCCCAAATTGCTAAAATACAAGGGCTAGGGCCCAAATTACTAAAGTACATGGGCCAAGGCCCAATGACAAGAAAACATGGGCTCGGCCCAATGACATAAAAGACATGGGCTCGGCCCAATAACATTAAAACATGGGTTAGGCTCGGTCCAATGACATGGGCTCGGCCCAATGACATGAGCAAAGGCTCAATGACATGCGTGCGCGGCACGAGGACATGTGAAGGGCGAAGCCCGTTCACACATAATTCAATACACATAGAATACATGTATACACTTATGAATTCAATATATAACAATCAAGCGAGTAAACTACCAAAGCTCTAAAAAAACAAAGTTGTTCCAAAAATGCCAAGCGATAACATAATAAAGAATTCAAGATTAGTGTAGTTAATTTGTATGATCATGTTGTTTATGTTGATTTTGTTAATATTAGTGATTTAAAGTTTATGTACATGATGATCTTGTGAGTATATTCTTGTAGTATTCAAGATTAGTGTTCATCATACCATGATGAACATAAAAAGATAATTTAAACATGGTAATGTTTAAATCATGAAAGATCATCATACCCACCTTCATGAACTAAACATGTAATTTTTAGATTACATAAAGAAAAAAATGTTTAAATGAATTTAAAACCTAGTTTTGAAAGTTTAGTAAACTTGGTTCTTACAAGTTAAGTTAAACAACTTGTGTATTATAAATGGTCACCATGAAAAGTCTCGTTTTTGTGTATGAAATATATATATATATATATATATATGTAAGTTCATGAAAGGTGGAGTTATGTTGTTAAGAATACATATTTGGAAGAAAATTGATGGATAATGGTGATTTGGAAACTTGATTTTGGTTTAAACGCGTTTTTATAACGTGGGAAACGTCATAGTTTTAGGGGAAACAATGGCGAATTTGTCTAAAAATCTAATCATGATTAAAGAGGGGATTAAAGGTGATTAACAATGTTAAACGTGATTAGTGGTCTTAATCATCATTAAGGAAGTCTTGATACAAAGTGTAAAGCTCTAATCATCCAAGAGATTTTATAAACTCATATATATATTTTTACAAGTATAAATGGATGAAAAATATAAACATGTGCAAATATAATTTTTGGTAAAAAATTATATATTTAAAAGTACTCTTTGGTGTATGATACTTGTATATTATTTGTATGTATTAATATTAGAGTAATACATGTCAAAACACTAAATATAATATACGAGTGAAAATACACAAATACATATCATGAAGACACTTGAAAGAAAACAAGTAGAAAATAACACATGTATACATATACACCAAAGTCCACTAGATACCAAAGAAATGCTACAAAAAATGGATATACATAGATCGTATCTATAACATATCCTTGAACGGATACATGGACAAGTGAACAAATCGGACAACGGACGAGTCCACAAGAATATATTCTTACGAAATAATGTAGAATTCAAGCCGACAAGTAAGATGCATAATTTATTTCGGTAAATAAATGAATATATATCGTCACTGATGATAAAGGGGCATAGCGTCATCACGAGAAGATTACTACGACACTTGGGCGTTTCATTGACACTAGAAATATATATTAAACAACTACGACGTCACGTCTAAAATATATATATAAATATTTTTAGACACCAAATTAATATATATACTACCGATAACAAAATCCGGAAAGTTGAAAAATACAAAAATACAAGACTATTAAAAATGGACTCATGAAGACACATGGGCTATAGCCCAAAGATAAATCATTTGGGGTAGGCCCAAATTACAAAAATACATGGGCCAAGGCCAAATGACAAAACATTTGGGGTAGGCCCAAATTGCTAAAATACAAGGGCTAGGGCCCAAATTACTAAAGTACATGGGCCAAGGCCCAATGACAAGAAAACATGGGCTCGGCCCAATGACATAAAAGAAATGGGCTCGGCCCAATAACATTAAAACATGGGTTAGCCCCAATAACATAGATGACATGGGCTCGGTCCAATGACATGGGCTCGGCCCAATGACATGAGCAAAGGCTCAATGACATGCGTGCGCGGCACGAGAACATGTGAAGGGCGAAGCCCGTTCACACATAATTCAATACACATAGAATACATGTATACACTTATGAATTCAATATATAACAATCAAGCGAGTAAACTACCAACGCTCTAAAAATACAAAGTTGTTCCAAAAATGCCAAGCGATAACATAATAAAGAATTCAAGATGAACAACTTGTACAAGGTCCGATAAGACCTAGTGTCTAATCAAGTTAGTGCACATGTAGGTTATTCACGCGTACGGACGCTCACCTACGGTATTACATAATACGGAATGCAAATTTGTGAGTTCATGTCCCTCCTTTCAATGATTTCAATGTTTTGTTTTAAAACACTCGAGGGGAAATACATTTTAAACTATGGGTATGTTAGCTATGGGTTTAGATGATAACACGATCAATGTACATAAGTAGGATGATAACATAGTAACCATTAATCACTTAGTGACCAAGGTGTAGATCTATTGAGCATGAGACACGCTCCACTCCTGGTTGGTATACCCTGGAGTGCTTTTGTGATCCCAGAAAATGTTAAAATTATCTCGGTTTGGTTGCGTACTTATGGTACATAATGTCAGGGGCTCGCTACCCACTGATAGATCCTTAAACTCCATGAATGCTAATAACATACCATGATTTCATTACAAGAATACAAGGATTTCATATGATAACAATAACTGCATGAACTCGCTCAACTTTTGTTGACTTTTTAAAATTACATGTATTTCGGGAAACAAGTCTTGAGCCGGTGATACACTACGGGAAACGGGAAAGTGAATGACAATGATAGCTTCTTTTGGAGGGTTGTCTTTTATATCCCAACTTCGTATGTGTATATAGGGGTCAAAACCTCACTATGTTTATGTTAAAAACAAACTTTCATATTGTGTAACATAACTTAAACTATGTCATGTTTAACGCTGTGAACGTTGGTGAACTTGAAACTATGTTGGAAACTTGTAAACTTTGTTTGGAAAACAATATATCTATGGCGTCGTTGTTGTTTATTATGTTTACACATTTGGATGCAATGATTACCTTTCTTACGTCACACACAATACGCTTCCGCTACTAGCAGGGTGTGACAGATTGGTATCAGAGCTCCGATTGTAGTGAACCGGGGAAAAACTTTTATTAAAGTTTTGTCTACAATCACTATGGGCTCTCACATGAAAACAATGTTGATAACATTACAAAAACGATTTCAAAAGTATGACAAAATGACAAAAGGTTTTCATTGTGTCACAATAACATGAGGATCTATCACGCGAGCTCAGCCATAAGTGGCGAACAAGGATCAATACATGGTTTGTCTATAAGGAATAGACTTGAAACATTAGGAAGTACATATGAAACACGAGAACAAAAACAACATGAGATTTAGTGATTATATATATATATATATATGTGTGTGTGTGTTGTACGGAATATTTTGCCATGAATGAAAATACCTTCGACTATGAATTCTATTATTACACTTGACTCACGTGATGAGAATGATGACCTCGCGTCTATTACGAAGCTTATGGCGGATGTGGTCCCTAAGCGAGACCCTTAAGCATTGATCCCGTGGAAGATGGTTATTTTCCCTCAGATGGTATATGTCCGGCTTCGGTAGTGACGACGAGGAGGAGGTGGCGGCCTTGGACAACAACCCTACTAGTGGGACAAGGTCCCTGAGGCTCATACTAATCATGATTGATGACACTCTCGTCCAGACAAGGAAGATGAAGTACTCATCTTAAAGGTACCCCTCCAGTTCTTATTGTTACGGATTCTTTTTATTTCTATTTCGGCTAACATTGTGCCCTTTCACGAATAATGACAATGGGTGTTAGCACGTGGGCCATCACGAAGGTCCCTTCTATGTAGAAGGTATATAGACAATAGTGTCCTCTCTTTGACTGATCATCTGCTTGAATGAGAGAAGGCTAGGGTGACCATACAAGACAATTTATTATTGCGGGGGCCCACGTAATAACAACTTGTAGTGTATGGAATTCCTGGTGGGCTCTGCGGGTCAAGCTAATGATCACTAGACATACGAAATTCCTAAGTTGTTCAAGTTTCTATCTAGTAGAACACTAACCCGGATGGTTACTATAACACTCTACGATACAGGAAGACCACACGTATTGTTCGCACCTAACATTCGATCTATAACACGAGTCATTCGAGACTAGTTATCTAAACAAACCAAACTTGTTAGCCACTCATGAAGGATTTTCCTCAATATTCTCAAAATTCTTGTACATGGGCTGATTCTTTGGTGCCCACGACACCTTACTTTATCTTAGCTATTGGAAATGATTACATTAAACTTCGTCGGTTGACATTTGTTTTATTCCAAGGGATGATATGGCATGAGCCATGCTACAACCCCTTCCTTGCATATTCATTGACATCTATGGAAATTATAACAATTTTGTTGTATCTCGTGGAGCTCAAGAGATATCAATGTGTTCGTCACACGGGTTAGTGCGGCGAAGTATTTTTCCTACTTTGAACGATCGAGGTTCATGAGGTAGGAAATACATGTTGTAAGGATGGAGATGACCGTTTGGTTCATCCTCCTCAATGAATTACCTCTTTTCCCATGTAGGCATATGGTCAATACACGCAGGAGGTACTGCACATTTTGGGTTGCGTTTATTCATGTTATCATTGTTCAAACATGCATGAACAATGCAGTCTTGAGGTTTCCATGACCAATTACATTCTTAATCTGTAGGCGCATGGTAGGCTATATCTGCCCAAATATATGTCTAGACCCTTTGATACCAAGTATCGAAAATAACATGGCGTTGAAAAGAAAATCTATGCCCAAAAGGGTCAGTTAATCAGCGCCCTACTATTAACGTCAAACTAGAGTTTTCATGGAACAACGTGAGGTTGCGGAAATTACATAACATGAGGTTGTTGAGTCAACACTAGTGATGGTACTGGTAGTTCAAGTGGTTCAAATCCCGATGGGACGAGAACGAGTGGCACTGCCACACTTGGAGATGCAATCACACCAGATTTTTAATTCTAAGGCTTTTCCGGACTATAAGCCGCGAGACCTCATTGATACGGAGGTGTGGTAAGTTATGTCCACCAAAATAAAGACAAGGAAGTCAGTTAACCGTGCTAGTAAATGTCCTCCCAAGTAAACGATTTGGTAAACGATAGTCATCTGTTGAGGGAGACTTATAACTTGGTGGAATCTCCAAGTGCAAACTATTGGGAGTAATACAACAAAGGGGTTATTGTGGGAAGAACTCAAGGATCTTACGTGAGAATAGTATTGCTCTCTAGTGGTAAATTCCAAGGTTGGGAACCGAACTCTAGAACTCGATTATGATCAGGGCGAAAGTAGCTGGTTACCCCCGATGCCTCTACGATCTCTAAAAGATTGTTGCATACTAGATAACATCCGAATCCAAACGCGCTGAGCGCTACATTTAGGGTTTAACCCTGAGATATGAAGCTGGCATCAAGAAGTACGTTAATAACTTGCCAAAAATTATGAGTGAGATAAGTGAAACTCTCACCATGGGGGCACTTGCATAAGTGCCAAGAGTAACAGTGTGGTGAGACTGAGCACAAAACGGAAACTAATGAGTTAGATATACTCAAGAAAGAACCAGGAGATTTTAACGGTGGCAAAGAGATCACTACAAGCATGGATGTTTAATGACGAATCAAGCAAGTGAATAAGTATGTGTATGGATAGCACTATGAATACTCCCCAAAATCCCATTGTTGCCATTGGTACGTTCTACTCTACAACCAGTATGTATCAATTCTTTGGATACCAACGCCGGCTTAACTTAGTGTCTTTAGCTACTAAGCATATACAAGAAATAGAGTCATGTAGGTTAAACATGTCTTACTCTATCAAGTTAGCTAATGGGGAATTAGCGGAGTCATGTGAAGTCATTAAGGGTCACCGATACATTTCCTATTAACTGACCCGTTGCATTCATATTGTTCGATACCAGTGTCGGTATTAGTTGCATCCCCATAAAATTCGAAATATACTTGGCCTAGAGTCAAGTAAACAAGACGTCCCCTTATTCCATAGGATTGGCCGACGATAAATTAGTTGAGTCTGGAGAAGACGTTAACGGATGCACACTCGAACTTCGAGCATGAAAATTTAATATCGACCTTTCACTCATTCAATTGGGTTGTTACGACGTAGTTTTTAACATAGACTAGTTATCCGAGAATCGAGCCAAAATCATAGGTCACGAGAAGATCATTCGCATCCCCCTGTCTGATGAGAGAACATCTTTTAGTGCACGGGGGGAATCAAGAAACACCATTAGGAATTATTAATGGCATGAAGGCTCGGAAGAGTCTGAGAAAAGGATGCATCGCCTTTCTTGCCCATGTGGTTGACAAGAAGGCCGAAGAGCGCAAGGTGGAGGACATACCTGTGGTAAGGGAATATCCCGAAGTCTTTCCAGAAGACTTATCGGGACTGCCTCCACAACTGTCACACCCCGACCACGTGAGACAACGAAACGTGGCGGAAATGTCGGGGAGTGTTGTAACAGAATTAATTGTTTCACAACCATGGAAATTAAAGTTTCGTTTTATTAATCAAATAAGAGAGTTACATTGTTTTAAACAAGAAACAAAGAGTACATAACATAAATTAACTAGTTCTTGTCTCGTTTTAAGTCACTAAGGCACAGGTCCGCCTAAGTATGTCTCGATAAGTCCTATGCATCAACTCCTGAAAACACATGTGAAAATAGGTACGTCAGCATAAAAATGCCTGTGAGATACATAGGTTTTGTGAAAATAGGTTTCATGACTTGTAAGTTTAAGAAAATGTTTAATAAAGTTTAGTCATGAACCTTGTAAATTGATTTGTTTTGTAAATCATTTGAAAAACAATAAGTTCAGATGATATGTATAAATAAGAGAATAATGTATGGTTAAATGAATAACCATATAAAATGAGTTTGTCTAAGATAAGTTGTTTGTAAAACAATGTCTTGTGAAAAGTATGTTATTTGTATAAAATGTTATATGTCTTAAATTGAAATGATTCAAATAACGCTATGATATGTAATACCATACAAACACTTATATATAGGAAGTACCAGCGGCGTATCCACCATGCTTGTATCATATTACACACGCCTCATTACTTAAATCACTTACTCAAACCAAACCACCAACGTAAAATGTTTATGTATAATCAGATGTCAAAATGTTTATGTCTAATGTAAATCATGAATTGTGTATATCAATGTAAAAATGTTTATGTCTAATGTAAATCATGAATTGTGTATATCAATGTCAAAATGTTTATTTCTAATGTAAATCAATGTACTAAGTATGCACACAATGGGCATACATAGCATAAAATGTAATGTAAAACAATGTACTAAGTACGCACACAATGGGCATACATAGCATAAAATGTAATGTAAAACAATGTACTAAGTACGCACACAATGGGCATACATAGCATAAAATGTAATGTAAAACAATGTACTAAGTATGCACACAATGGGCATACATAGCATAAAACACAATGAAATCATGTACTATAAATGTACTAATGAACATAGCAAGTATATGATGTGAAAACAGGAAGCATGAAAGTAACAAGTAGGCACATATGTTTCACCCCAAAACATTTGGAAAACAGTAAAAGAGGGGTCTATGTACTCACTTGAGATTGCTTAGTAGTCCTTGAGTAACAACCAAACAATGTTAGAGATCACGGATATCAAACGGCACCTATTATAGGTAACTATGTTAATATACCGGACCTAAATTGGAGGATTGGATAGAATGAGGGTTCGTAAACCAAACGAGTATGGAGACTCGTGTAATATAGTTTAACAAAGCCCACATACTAAAATGAAACCTATCCTAAGTGCTTACAACCCATTATGACCCGTTTAGGTAGCTTATGCTACCTTAACGCGTCGTTCGCGTGAAACGCGTTCGGACCGCCTAACTAGCCCTATGATAAGTAAAATATGCCTTAACATGTCTAATATTGTTGCCAAATCAGTTTAGATACCAAAAGTTATGTTACATATGCTTAAAATGAATTTTGGCGATAAAGGGGTATTTTGGTAATTTACCTAAGGCATATATACTACCTATCATACAACTAACTAAACGTCGTGACCATAAGGTATAACCTCGGAAGGTTATTCCCTATACAACTATGGTCACCTAAATGTGTTTGGTCGGATCCTAATGATCGACCAAACGGGTCGGGTTCGAAAGTATAAGCGATTGTTTAGATCGCTTACCTTACGACCCTATATAAGCACTAAACTAAAAGTGACGAGCTAAGAATGTTAAAACATGCTTAACTAAGTTTAGAAAACAGGTTTGGTATCAAAACAAACGATTTTGATACCTAAGAGTAGTTTGGTTACAAAATACGCAAGAATGCGTATTTTGGCCGAAACTACGACTCGTCACTGAGCCTAGATAACGTGGTAATCAGTAGGTATAGTCACTAGGGACTATAACCATCGTGATTACGCTCACGTTATGAAGTTCAAACGAACTTCGCATTGACCATGAACTGGTCAATGCAGAAAGTCAAACAAAGTTTGACTTTAACGCTAAAAGAATAAAAGAACGAAGGAACACTTACAAAGGGTCCAAGAATGGAAGGTTTGAATCCGAATACTCTCAGGTATGAAGTGTTAAACACAACAACTTAGAGAGCAAATTCAGATTTCAAAGGTGTGGGTTTTTGCAAATGAAAGGGTTGGGTATTTATAGGAAATTCCATATAGAATATTCCTAGCATATTCCAAGCATATTCCTAGCATATTCCAAGCATATTCCTAGCATATTCCTAGCATATTCCAAGCATATTCCTAGCATATTCCAAGCATATTCCTGGCATATGGCTAAACGGGTATTTAACTGGGTACCGGGTATTTTATCTATCGTTTAAATCCCGGTTTATGGCGTTCTAAATTATTTTTATTACTCTATAAAAATAAACTCGCCAAGATATTACTGAAATAATTTCAGTTGCCAGGACTGGCTGCGTTGCCTGCGTTTTGCAGTAGAAGCACTGTGTTGCGCAGAAACACACGGTACGCGCTTAAACTTTGAAAAATAACGTTTTTAGGCGTTTTAATTTATTTTTCAACACGGACCTGATTAAAATAAGATTTTAATCATAATAGAATATTTGTGGGATTTAAATATTATCCGGTCGGTCACTAACGTTCGTTTGGTCGTACGATCGCGATGTTCGGTTAATTACGACGGAATGCGCATAAGCGCGAAAAAAGATCCAAATTGCGCGACGAATGGATTTTTCTTATGCCAAACACTAAAATAAAATATTTTAGTGCTTACATAAATTTTTGGATGTCCGGATGTATTCAGAACGTAAGTTATGCGCGAAAGTGCAAACTTGTGCACTTTTTGACGCTTTTAGTCCCTGAATGACCCAAAAGTTTATTTTAGCACACCGAACCCCTCAAAGCCTATTTCTAAGCTATGTAAAGGATATTTATGGTATGTTTAACTTATGGCCATGTTCTGGAATGTCTGTTACAGTTCAAATTGGCATACTTTCGCAGTTTGTCAACTTTAGTCCCTGTAAGCGATTTAACTTGATTTTGCCATACCAAAGCCTTCAAAACTTATTTCTAAGTTTTGTAAAGGTTATTTAAGGTATGTTAAGCCTATGTCACTATTACGGAGTGTTTGTCGCATTAAACTGGTTATATTTACGCATCGGTGCGCGTATAACCTTCTAGAAAGCGATTTAGACCCCGAAATCGAACAAGAATTGATATGTGCAAATGATACACATATTTATACAAATCCCAAGTATGAAATACAATATTTCATTGGTTTGGTATTTGTTTGATGGTTGAAGTGACACAGGTGTCACAGTCTCCCCTACTTTAGGAAATTTCGTCCCGAAATTTTATTTTAGGAGAAACTTGTGAGGACAAAGGTGATGTTTTCGCTTTGAATGTATCCCTTGAACCCTAAGTAGAACTCTGGGCCATGATAGGGTTCTTAGCGAAATTGTTAATCCCTCAAAGTGAAGTCCTTGTAGCAGCAAAACATGGAGTTTCAAACTATGGATAGGAGAACGTTTCCCATGAAGACTTATCATAGGAAGCTTGAATTCATGTTTGGGAAGTGTAAAATAAAATGACATCGGTCAAACTCCAAGACTTCTCCCGTATCATTACTCTTGTTACTATAGGTCTTAACACATGACAAAACTTCCTGTGGTTTCTGTGCACTGAATTCCATAATTAGGTAGGCCTCCATAATTACGTAATTCCTTACACAGTCCTCACAGTTCATTTCATAATGCGTATGGGGAAAAAATCAAACGAATAATCCTGTGGTGATTTAACTTGACTGCAATAGAGCCTCTTTAACTAGGTCACCAAAGGATTAGATCAACGAACAATCTCTTGAACTAGACCACCCGAGGGCCTATTTATCTACATAAACACATGATATCTTTAACTAGATTGCCGAACCAATCTATTTAACTAGGTCAACGAAGGATCTCTTTAACTAGACCACCAGAGGGCCTCTTTAACTATATCAACGCATGATATATTTAACTAGATTGTCGAACCAATCTCTTTAACTTAGATCGACGAAGGATCTCTTTAACTAGACCACCAGAGGGCCTCTTTAACTATATCAACGCATGATATATTTAACTAGATTGTCGAACCAATCTCTTTAACTTAGATCGACGAAGGATCTCTTTAACTAAACTACCCAAGAGGAATATTTAACTACATCGACGGAGGATGTCTTTAAACTTTGGAATAGTACTTTATAATCCAAGGGACTTAACTACAACGTAGAAGTCCATTAAGGATTTAAGATAGTACCTTTGGATATCCTACTATGAATCCCTTATACGAAGATATGGAAGATTCTACGAGGATTTGGATAACAAAAAAAAATTTGGATTATACAAAAACACAAAAAGGGAACACATAATTACATAATTGTTTAATTTGGCCTTTAATTTGTTATCTTTGGACGCGGATACTTAAAGCACGCCAGGAATCCAATCCGTGGATTTCATTTGGCACTTTAATATTTTTCAAGAATCTATCTATAAAGATAGAATGATCTACCAAAAATTCGATTTTTGTTTTCAAGAAAACGCAACATTCGAATTAAGGTACAATAATTTTAGAATATACGGAAATACCCTTAGGTACCCTATTAAGAATTTATAGTGGTACATTGGGTATTCGTACAGAGTTGTAACTTGCGCCTTGTACTTCGTTTCCTTGGAAGAAACGGGTACTTATGATTTTTGTGGGAAATCGCAAGAGATTATAAAATGGAAAGATTTTGGGGTGTAATCTGTTCTTCAAGGAATACGGCTCCTTGATTGTCGGTATTGTAGGGGATACGTTGTTTATACATGCCATCACATTTGTACATTGCAATGTAAAATAAAAAGATTTATTTATAAACAACAACAACTGTTTCATGGACCTTGACAACAAAAGAAAATAATACATAAGGCTTGATTATTTCTAAACAACATTGTCTTCTAGTTGGTCCGATGCTCATCCCTGCGCTGGATTCGCATTAGCAATCTTTGGGCAATTTCTTCGGAAATGGCCCATCTCGCCACAGTTGAAGCAAGGACCTGGTGGACAACGAGCTTGAGCAGGATTTACTTGAGGTTGGTTTGGACCACCTTGGTTTGGGGTAAATCGACAAGCATTTGCCATGTGACCGAGTCGCCCACATGATGCACATAAACGACACTGTAGGTGAGCTAAGTGGTGTGCATTACATTTATTGCATATCGGTGCAGTACCGGCATAAGGTTTCCTTGCAGGAGGTTGAGTTGGTTGGTTGCGGGTGTTTTGGTTGGATTGAGCAGCAATCACAAAATTCTGCGAAGCCTTACGCTTCTTAGAAGGTTCGGTTTCGCTTTCCTTGGTTTCCTCCTGAACATTAGCTGCTTGTTTCTTGTCGCCTTTCCGAAAAAGTTTGCCTTTCCTGATCTGAGATTCAGTCAAGGTTGCAGCTAGCTCGATGGCCTGCCTAACCGTAGTGGGGTTACTACCAGTAACAATGTCCTGAACTGAGTCAGGGAGACCATCAATGTATTTTTCGATCGCCTTATCCAAAGGCGTAACCATGGTAGGACACAACAGGCTCAGCTCCTCATATCGATCAGTGTATGCTCGATGTTCACCGCTGTCTTGTTTAAGATCGTTGAATTCCCTTTCCAAGGCTCTGATCTCGTGACGAGGACAGAATTTCTTCATCATCAGTGCTCGAAGTTCTTCCCACGTTTGAGCCAGTGCCACTTCGGCACCCCTATCTCTCATCACACCGTTCCACCACGTCAAAGCTCGTTTCTCAAAGACACTAGATGCGAAATCTACCTTTCGCTCATTTGGGCATTGAACATGCCTGAAGGTGCTCTCTAGACTCTCGAACCATTGCAGAAGTGCAGTCGCTCCTTGAGACCCAGAAAACTTTGATGGCTTAGCCGAGTTGAACGTCTTGAAGTTGTAGGGGGCATTATTGTTGTTGAGGGCTTGGTTACATTGAGCAACGATGTTCGGGATTGCAGCAGTCATTTGCTGTGTAATGACAGCTGCCAGTTCCTCAATAGATACCTGATTTTCGCGTCGTGGAGGCATTCTAAAAGGGGAAACAAGAGAGAAAACAAATGAAATGGCATTGGGTAAGAATAGGATGTTACAATTACCGACCAAAATCATGGGTGATGGTCATTTGTTTGAACCACGAAGCAAACAAACGACACACAAAGGCTGAATCAAAGCAATTAGATCCTCATAATGTATCGCGAAGACATGCTCGCCTATAAGTGGACACTCACCCCAAGAGTTCCCATGTAAGAGTGACTGGTCCGATTATGTGGATTTGTACGAACACTCTAGCCTTAGACAGAAAACTCAGGGTACAGGCATTCACTCTTCCAGTTTGCACGTGTTCACACTATTTAGGACCCAAAACTTTGACGAGATTTTGAAAACTCAAAGGGGTTCAAAATCTTATAACAGAGGGTCCAAAACCTTACAATAGAGGGTTCAAAACCTAGTAATCAATCATCCTAGAACAGATGATTAGTTTTTCAAAGTGGTTTTGAAATTTATGTTCTTGTTGTGGTCGTCGCCTAAGGACAGGTGACGGTATTGTTTTATGAATAAACGCAAGTAAACTCGCGTTAGGATCTAGGAAGGTTATAGACTAGGTCAAAGTATTACTAATAACCTAATTCCCTATAACCATTGACTCTGATACCATCTTTTCTGTCACACCCCGACCACGTGAGACAACGAAACGTGGCGGAAATGTCAGGGAGTGTTGTAACAGAATTAATTGTTTCACAACCATGGAAATTAAAGTTTCGTTTTATTAATCAAATAAGAGAGTTACATTGTTTTAAACAAGAAACAAAGAGTACATAACATAAATTAACTAGTTCTTGTCTCGTTTTAAGTCACTAAGGCACAGGTCCGCCTAAGTATGTCTCGATAAGTCCTATGCATCAACTCCTGAAAACACATGTGAAAATAGGTACGTCAGCACAAAAATGCCTGTGAGATACATAGGTTTTGTGAAAATAGGTTTCATGACTTGTAAGTTTAAGAAAATGTTTAATAAAGTTTAGTCATGAACCTTGTAAATTGATTTGTTTTGTAAATCATTTGAAAAACAATAAGTTCAGATTATATGTATAAATAAGAGAATAATGTATGGTTAAATGAATAACCATATAAAATGAGTTTGTCTAAGATAAGTTGTTTGTAAAACAATGTCTTGTGAAAAGTATGTTATTTGTATAAAATGTTATATGTCTTAAATTGAAATGATTCAAATAACGCTACGATATGTAATACCATACAAACACTTATATATAGGAAGTACCAGCGGCGTATCCACCATGCTTGTATCATATTACACACGCCTCGTTACTTAAATCACTTACTCAAACCAAACCACCAACGTAAAATGTGTATGTATAATCAGATGTCAAAATGTTTATGTCTAATGTAAATCATGAATTGTGTATATCAATGTCAAAATGTTTATTTCTAATGTAAATCAATGTACTAAGTATGCACACAATGGGCATACATAGCATAAAATGTAATGTAAAACAATGTACTAAGTACGCACACAATGGGCATACATAGCATAAAATGTAATGTAAAACAATGTACTAAGTACGCACACAATGGGCATACATAGCATAAAATGTAATGTAAAACAATGTACTAAGTATGCACACAATGGGCATACATAGCATAAAACACAATGAAATCATGTACTATAAATGTACTAATGAACATAGCAAGTATATGATGTGAAAACAGGAAGCATGAAAGTAAGAAGTAGGCACATGTGTTTCACCCCAAAACGTTTGGAAAACAGTAAAAGAGGGGTCTATGTACTCACTTGAGATTGCTTAGTAGTCCTTGAGTAACAACCAAACAATGCTAGAGATCACGGATATCAAACGGAACCTATTATAGGTAACTATGTTAATATACCGGACCTAAATCAGAGGATTGGATAGAATGAGGGTTCGTAAACCAAACGAGTATGGAGACTCATGTAATATAGTTTAGCAAAGCCCACATACTAAAATGAAACCTATCCTAAGTGCTTACAACCCATTATGACCCGTTTAGGTAGCTTATGCTACTTTAACGCGTCGTTCGCGTGAAACGCGTTCGGACCGCCTAACTAGCCCTATGATAAGTAAAATATGCCATAACATGTCTAATATTGTTGCCAAATCAGTTTAGATACCAAAAGTTATGTTACATATGCTTAAAATGAATTTTGGCGTTAAAAGGGTATTTTGGAAATTTACCTAAGGCATATATACTACCTATTATACAACTAACTAAACGTCGTGACCATAAGGTATAACCTCGGAAGGTTATTCCCTATACAACTATGGTCACCTAAATGTGTTTGGTCGGATCCTAATGATCGACCAAACGGGTCGGGTTCGAAAGTATAAGCGATTGTTTAGATCGCTTACCTTACGACCCTATATAAGCACTAAACTAAAAGTGACGAGCTAAGCATGTTAAAACATGCTTAACTAAGTTTAGAAAACATGTTTGGTATCAAAACAAACGATTTTGATACCTAAGAGTAGTTTGGTTACAAAATACGCAAGAATGCGTATTTTGGCCGAAACTACGACTCGTCACTGAGCCTAGATAACGTGGTAATCAGTAGGTATAGTCACTAGGGACTATAACCATCGTGATTACGCTCACGTTATGAAGTTCAAACGAACTTCGCATTGACCATGAACTGGTCAATGCAGAAAATCAAACAAAGTTTGACTTTAACGCTAAAAGAATAAAAGAACGAAGGAACACTTACAAAGGGTCCAAGAATGGAAGGTTTGAATCCGAATACTCTCAGGTATGAAGTGTTAAACACAACAACTTAGAGAGCAAATTCAGATTTCAAAGGTGTGGGTTTTTGCAAATGAAAGGGTTGGGTATTTATAGGAAATTCCATATAGAATATTCCGAGCATATTCCAAGCATATTCCTAGCATATTCCAAGCATATTCCTAGCATATTCCTAGCATATTCCAAGCATATTCCTAGCTATTCCAAGCATATTCTTGGCATATTCCTTAGCATATACCTTAGCATATTCCTGGCATATGGCTAAAACGGGTATTTAACTGGGTACCGGGTATTTTATCTATCGTTTAAATCCCGGTTTATGGCGTTCTAAATTATTTTTATTACTCTATAAAAATAAAATCGCCAAGATATTACTGAAATAATTTAAGTTTCCAGGACTGGCTGCGTTGTCTGCATTTTGCAGTAGAAGCACTGTGTTGCGCAGAAACACACGGTACGCGCTTAAACTTTGAAAAATAACGTTTTTAGGCGTTTTAATTTATTTTTCAACACGGACCTGATTAAAATAAGATTTTAATCATAACATAATATTTGTGGGATTTAAATATTATCCGGTCGGTCACTAACGTTCGTTTGGTCGTACGATCGCGATGTTCGGTTAATTACGACGGAATGCGCATAAGCGCGAAAAACGATCCAAATTGCGCGACGAATGGATTTTTATTATGCCAAACACTAAAATAAAATATTTTAGCGCTTACATATATTTTTGGATGTCCGGATGTATTCAGAACGTAAGTTATGCGCGAAACTGCAAACTTGTGCACTTTTTGACGCTTTTAGTCCCTGAATGACCCAAAAGTTTATTTTAGCACACCGAACCCCTCAAAGCCTATTTCTAAGCTATGTAAAGGATATTTATGGTATGTTTAACTTATGGCCATGTTCCGAAATGTCTGTTACAGTTCAAATTGGCATACTTTCGCAGTTTGTCAACTTTAGTCCCTGTAAGCGATTTAACTTGATTTTGCCATACCAAAGCCTTCAAAACTTATTTCTAAGTTATGTAAAGGTTATTTAAGGTATGTTAAGCCTATGTCACTATTCTGGAGTGTTTGTCGCATTAAACTGGTTATATTTACGCATCGGTGCGCGTATAACCTTCCAGAAAGCGATTTAGACCCCGAAATCGAACAAGAATTGATATGTGCAAACGATACACGTATTTATACAAATCCAAAGTATGAAATACAATATTTCATTGGTTTGGTATTTGTTTGATGGTTGAAGTGACACAGGTGTCACAACAACGACAAGTGGAATTCCATATCGATCTAATGCCCAGAGCGGCACCGGTGGCAAAAGCTCAATATAGACTAGCACCCTCGGAGATGCAAGAATTATCCACTCAGTTGCAGGAACTGCTTGACAAAGGATTTATTAGACCGAGTTTCTTGCCTTGGGGAGCTCCAGCGCTATTTGTCAAAAAGAAGGATGGAACCTTTCGGATGTGCATTGACTACAGAGAACTAAACAAGCTAACTATCAAGAATCGGTATCTTTTACCGAGGATCGACGACTTGTTCGATCATTTGCAAGGTTCCAGCTTCTATTCCAAGATTGATCTAAGATCCGAATATCACCAGCTAAGGATTCAAGAGGAAAATGTGACAACTGGCAAATAACCGGCAATTCCGTACAAACTAATCACTATTTTATTTACATAATCTCATGCATTTAGCGTAATTTAATTACGTAACTGTGTCGTTTATTAGATAACAGTGTTAGGACAAGAAAACAATGCTAAAACATATGTTGGTTTTCTTCGTATTTCGAAACCAATCAAACAATGTCCTAAAACTGTTGGTAGAAAGTGTTGCGCGCACTATTCATGGTTACATTATTCATGCCAGCAAACCGTGAAAACAAAACGAAACAATGAAAAACGACACACGAACAACATGACTGAGTCCATATACATAAGAAAACACTAATATGAAAACATATCTTGCAAAAATATAAGACTTTCTGGTACAACGCCCTGATCACTAAAACGTCTGTTTCGCTAAAAATATGACAATTTTAACTCGTCCGAATCTATAATTTAGCATTTCTGAGACTCCGGAACTATGAAAAATGATAACAAACATATGAAAACAACATGAGGATACTAATGGGGTGCCCGAAACATAAGCTTTCGGTGCTGCGTCGCAACCCCCACAACTTTTCCGTTTTTGAACCGACAAGCTAGAAAATAACATTTCTGACGCCAAAACAACTAAATGGAAGACAACTAGTTAAGCTTATTTTGGGACTCGGAATCACTTCATGCATCGCTTGACGCTGGAATAACAACTTGCAACAAAGCTTCGTCGGTACGACGCAAAAGTGTCGTAAGCTCGCCGACGACCAAACGGAAGACATCTAAAGCGTCGAAATACAATTTCTACTAGTTTAGTGAACTAGTTAATGTCGATTAACATTGCGAATCCCGAATTACCCTCTAATGGTGTAATTAAACCCCTAATCACCATACTTTGATTAATTACCAAAATATCTAGATTTTTAAGACTTTTTATAAAAAAAAGTTACAATTTACCCCCCCCCCCCCCACATTCTAGAAAATAGTCAAAGTGGGTCCCACCCACTAAATATTTGGTTGAAAATTGTAAGATTTCAAGCATGGTGTATGGAAGATATGTTGTTGAAAACACTACATACTTGCACCATCATTTTCTCTCATTTATTCAACACCATTCCTTATCCTCTCAAACACATTTCAAGCAAGAAAACCTCCATGTTTGCCCCTCTTATTCACGGCTCAAGAAGAATCACCCAAACTCCACCATAAATAACCATTAAACACCATAATTACTCACTTTCAAAGCACTTTAATGTCATTAATGCATGGATTAAGCATGGACAAGCATTAGGGAGTTCTTTGGAGCTTTAATCACTTCTTAACCACCTTGTGCAAAGTTGTAAGCTTTTTCTAACCATATTTAAGCTTCTTATTATGTGTAGATTTAAGAAGTACAAGTTGATTATCTTGAAGATTAAGAAAAACATATTCAAAAACCCTAATCTCAAACTTAATAATCTACTAATAATGATTATTTGTGTAGATTAGTGTAGTTAGTTGACGTAATCTTGATGATTATGTTAATTTTGTTGAGATTAGTGGTTTAAAGTTTACATTTATGATGATCTTGTGATTAACTTTATGTAGTATTTTAGATTAGTGTTAATCTAGTCATGTTAAACTTAAAAATTTGATTTAAACATATGAATGTTTAAATCACACAAGATCATCAACTTCAAAGATTATGAGCATTTGTATGTAAACTTGATTAAGTGATTCTTGAAAGATTAAACCAAGAATAATCATGTGACAAGGCTTTTAAAAACACTAATGAACTTGATTTTTAACATAAAGCAAGTTTATGGTATTTTATTTTAGAAAGTGTAGTATAAAAAGGTCTAGAGAATTTTTACAAAAATATGGGAATTTTTAAGAGTGGAAAAACTAATAGAATCAAGTTTACATAAAAGATGAACTTGAAAAATTGTTATTTTTAAAGTCTTGGAAAATATATACAAATAATATGCTCATGAGAATTTGAAGGTGAAAGTATGTGATTTTTTTGCTTGCAAAATGATTTTTGGAGAAACTTGATGAATTAATGGTGATTTAGAAATTGATTTGGTGATTTAAACGCGTTTTGAAAACGTGGGAAACGTCGTAGTTTAGGGGAAACTATGGCAAATTTCTCTAAAAATCTAATCGCGATTCAAAATGGGGTTAAAGGGTGATTAACAAAGTTAAACGCGATTAGTGTTCTTAAACGTCATTATGGAAGCTTTGATGAAAATGGTTAAGTCTCAAATATTCAAGAGTTGTTATGAACTTGAAAATATATATTTACAAAAATAAATGGGTAAAAATAATAACCAGGTAAAAGTATAATTTTTGGCAAAAAAAATTATATATTTTGAAAACTCATCAAGTATATGCATTATGTGCTATGTGTATGTACATAGATACCTTTAGGGTGATCAAAATAATACACTCATAATTACAAGAAATACTTGTATGTACAAGTGTAAAAAGACACAAAAAATACATATACATGTTTCCTACGTGTTCCAATGAAATGCTATTAAACGGACGAATAAACGAAATGGTCGAAACAGTAATACATAACACTCGACGACGACAATTGGGCGTATCGACATCGCGAGTAAAATTACTGCGATGTCGAGTCTAAAAATAGCATTTTTAGACACTTAACGAACACAAATCTATGAGGCCGATAACAAGAATCCGGAAAGTCAAAAACTATAAAAATTACTAAGTATTTTCAAATGAAAAATGAACATTTTAAAAGTTTACATACATGGTAAATTTTTTAGTAAAATGCAAGATTATTTCTAATGGGCTCACAAAAATTAGATTTGGGCCAAGGCCCAATGACAAAACATTTTGGGCAGGCCTAAATTACTAAAATACATGGGCTAGAGCCCAATGATAAATTATTTTGGGTAGGCCCAAATTACTAAAATACATGGGCCAAGGCCCAATGACAAGAAACATGGGCTCGGCCCAATGACATAAAAAACATGGGCTCGTCCCAATAACATTAAAACATGGGTTAGGCCCAATAACATGAAAGACATGGACTCGGCCCAATAACATTAAAACATAGGTTAGGCCCAATAACATAGATGACATGGGCTCGGCCCAATGACATGAGCAAAGGCTCAATGACATGCGTGCGCAGCACGAGGACATGTGAAGGGCGAAGCCCGTTCACACATAATTCAATACACATAGAATACATGTATACACTTATGAATACAATATATATAACAATCGAGCGAATAAACTACCAACGCTCTAAAAATACAAAGTTGTTCCAAAGATGACAAATGAAAACACAATAAGAATTCAAGATGAACAACTTGTACGAGGTCCGATAAGACCTAGTGTCTAATAAAGTTAGTACACATGTAGGTTAATCACACATACGGACGCTCACTTACATAAATGAACGCAAACTTGTGAGTTCATGTCCCTCCTTTAAATGATTTCAATGTTTTATTTTAAAACAGTCGAGGGGAAATACATGTCAAAACTATGAGTATGTTAGCTATGGGTTTAGATGATAACATGATCAATGTACATAAGTAGGATGATGACATAGTAACCATTAATCACTTAGTGACCAAGGTGCAAAAGGTGTAGATCTATAGAGCTTGAGACACGCTCCACTCCTGGTTGGTGCCATAGGAGTGCTTTTGTGATCCTAATGATGTCAAAGTTGTCTCGGGTTGGTTACGTACTTTTGGTACATAATGTCAGGGGGCTCGCTACCCACTGATGGATCCTTAAACTCCATAAATGCTATAAACATACCAGGATTTCATTACAAGAATACAAAGATTTCATATGATAAGAATAACTACATGAACTCGCTCAACTTTTGTTGACTTTTTAAAAATACTTGTATTTCAGGAAACTTGTCTTGAGCTGGTGATACACTACGGGAAACGGGAAAGTCAATGACAACGATAGCCGCTTTTGGAGGGTTTGTCTTTTATATCCCAACTTCGTATGGGCATATAGGGGACAAAACCTCACTATGTTTTATGTCAAAAACTATCTTTTGTGTTGTGTAAAATGACTATGTTATGGTTAACGTTTGTGAACGTTGTGGAAACTAGAAAACTATGTTGGAAACTTGTAAACTTTGTTTGAAAACAATATATCTATGGCATCGTTGTGGTTTATTATGTTTACTCATTTGGATGCAATGATTACCTTTCTTACGTCACACAGAATACGCTTCCCTTGTGAGCAGGGTGTGACAGATTGGTATCAGGGCTCCGATTGTAGTGAACCGGGGAAAAACTTTTACAAAGTTTGGTCTACAATCACCGAAGGGCTCACATATGAAGACAAATTCAATAACATTACAAAAGTGATTTCAAAAGTATGACAAAAATTACAAAAGGTTTTTATTGTGTCACTATAACATGAGGATCTATCACGCGAGCTCAATCATAAGTAACAAAGAAGGATTAATACATGGTTGGTCTATGAGGAATAGACTTGAAAACATTAAGGATTACATGTGAAACACGAGAACAAAACAGCATGAGATTTTGTGATTATATATATAATGTATTTATATATGTGTTGTACGGAATATTTTGCCATGACGAAAATACCTTCGACTACGAATTCTATTATTACCCTTGACTCACGCAAGGAAAATGACAACCTCACGTCTATTACGAAGCTTATGGCGGACGTGGTTCCCAAGTAAGACCCTAATGCGTTGATCCCATGGAAGATGGTTGTTTTCCCTCGGATGGTATATGTCTGGCTTCGGTGGTGACGACGAGGAGGAGGTGGCGGCCTTGGACAACAACTCTTTTAGTGGGACTAGGTCCCTGAGGCTCATACTAATCGTGATTGATGACACTCTTGTCCAGACAAGGAGAATGAAGTACTCATCTTGAAGGTGCCCCTCCAGTTGTTATTGTTACGGATTATTTTATTCCTATTTCGGCTAACGTTGTGCCCTTTCACGAATAATGACAACAGGCGTTAGCACGTGGACCATCATGAAGGTCCCTCCTATGTTGAAGGTATATAGACAACAATGTCCTCTCTTTGACTGATCGTCTGCTTGAATGAGAGAATGCTAGGGTGACCATGCAAGATAATTTGTTATTACGGGGGCCCACGTAATAACAACTTGTAGTGTATGGAAATCCTGGTGCGGGTCAAGCTAATGATCACTATCCATTCGAAATTCTTAAGTTGTTCAAGTTTCTATCTAGTAGAACACTAACCGGGATGGTTACTATAACACTCTACGATACAGGAAGACCACACGTATTATTCGCACCTAGCATTCGATCTATAACACGAATCGTTTGAGACTAGTCGTCGAAAGCAAACAAAACTTGTTGGCCACTCATGGAGGATTTTCCTCAACATTCTCGGAATTCTTGTACATGGGCTGGTTCTTTGGTGTCTATGACACCTCACCTTACCTTATCTTAGTTATTGGAAATGATTACATTAAACTCCATCGTTTGACATTTGTCTTATTCCAAGGGATGATATGGCATGGGCCATGCTACAACCCCTTCATTGTATTTTATTCGACATCAGTGGAAATTATAACAATTTTGTTGAAGCTCGTGGAGCTCAAGGGATATCAACGTATTCGTCAAACGGGTTAGTGCGGCGAAGGATCTTCCTACGTGGGACGATCGTGGTCCACAAGGTAGAGAATACATACTGTAAGGATGGAGACGACCATTTCATTTCTCCTCCTCAACAAATTACCTCTTTTCCCACTTAGGCTTATGTCCAATACACGCAAGAGGTACTGCGCATTTTGGGTTGCGTTTATTCATGTTATCATTGTTCAAACATGCATGAACAATGCGGTCTTGAGGTTTCCATGACCAATTACATTCTTACTTCTTAGGTGCATGGCAGGCTATATCTGTCCAAATACAAGTCTAGAATCTTTGATACGATGTATCAAAAATAACAGGGCGCCAAAAAGAAAATCTATGTGCAAAAACGGTCAGTTAATCAGCACGCTACTATTAAAGTCGAACTTGAGTTTTTATGGCAACATGAGGTTGCGGAGATTGCACAACATGGGGTTGTTGAGTCGACACTAATGATGGTACTGATGTTACCAGCAGCTCAAGTGGTTTAAATTTCGGGGGGACGAGAATGAGTGGCGGTGCCACACTTGGAGATACAATCACACCAGATTTTAATTCTAAGGCATCTCCAGATTACAAGCCGCGAGACCTCATCGATACGAGAGGTGCGGTAAGTTATGTCCGTTAAATAAAGACAATGAAGTCAGTTACCCATGCTAGTAAATGTACTCCTAAGTAAACGATTTGGTAAACGAATAGGCAGACTGTTGAGGGAGACGATAACTTGGTGGAATCTCCAAGTGCAAACTATAGGGAGACGATAACAAAGAGGTTATTATGGGAAGAACTCAAGGATCTTACGCGAGAATAATATTGTTCGCTAGTAGTAAATTCCAGGGTTGGGAACTGAAACTAGAACTCGATTATGATTAGAGAGACGTAGCTGGTTACCCCGACGCCTCTATGATCTCTAAAAGATTGTTGCATACTAGATAACACCCGAATTCAAATGCACTAGGCGTTAAATTTGGGGTTTAGCCATGAGATACGAAGCTGACATAAAAAAGTATGCTAATAACTTGCCAAAAATTCTGAGTGAGAAAAGTGAAACTCTCACCATGAGGGCACTTGCAAAAGTGCCAAGAGTGACAGTGTGGTGAGACTAGGCACAAAACGAAAACTAATGAGTTAGTTATATTCAAGAATGAACGGGTAGGTTTTAACTGTGGCAAAGAGATCACTACAAGCATGGATGTTTAATGACGAATCATGCAAGCGAATAAGTAAGTGTATCGGTAGAACTACGAATACTCCCCAAAATCCCATTGTTGCCATGGGTACGTTCTACTCTACAACCAGCATGTATCAATCCCTTGAATACCAACGTCGGCTTAGCTTAGTGTCTTTAGATACTAAGCATATCTATATACGAGTTAGAGTCATGTAGGTTAGCCATGTTTTAATCTAGCAAGTTAGCTAAAGGGGAATTAGCGGAGTCATGTAAGGTCATTAAGGGTCGTCGATACGTTTCCTACCAACCGACCCGTTGCATCCATTTTGGTTAACACCGGTGTTAGTATTAGTTTTATCCCCCTAGAAATCGAAATATACTTGGCCAAGAGTCAAGTAAGCTAGATGTTCCCCTCATTCCATAGTATTGGCCAACGGTAAATTAGTTGAGTCGGGAGAAGGCATTAAAGGATGCACACTCGAACTTTGAGCACAGAAATTTAACATTGACCATCTTACCCGTCCAATTGGGTTGTTACGACGTAGTTTTTGACATAGACTAGTTATCCGATAATTGAGCCGAAATCATATGTCACGAGAAGATCATTCGCATCCCCCTGTCCGACGAGAGAACATCTTTTAGTGCACGGGGAGAATCCAGGCACGCTACTACGAATTATTAATTGCATGAAAGCTCAGAAGAGTCTGAGAATAGGATGCATTGCCTTTCTTGCCCACGTGGTTGACAAGAAGGCTGAGGAGCGCAAGGTGGAGGACATACCCCTGGTAAAGGAATATCTCAAAGTCTTTCTAGAAGACTTGTCGGGACTACCTCCACAACGACAAGTTGAATTCCGTATCGATCTAGTGCCAGGAGCTGCACCGATGGCGAAAGCTCCGTATCGACAGGTTCCCTTGGAGATGCAGGAAATTATCTACTCAGCTTCAGGAACTACCTGGCGGAGGATTCATTAGACTGAGTTTCTCACCTTGGGGAGCTCCGGTACTATTCGTCAATAAGAGGGATGGAACCTTTCGGATGTGCATCGACTGCATGGAACTAAAGAAACTAACTATCAAGAATCGGTATCCTTTACCGAGGATCGACGACTTGTTCCATCAATTACAAGGTTCCAGCTTTTACTCCAAGATCGATCTAAGATCCGGATACCATCAGCTGAGAATTCAAGAGGAAAGCATTCCTAAGACAGCGTTTAGGACTCGCTATGGGCATTACGAGTTCCTTGTTATGCCTATCGGCTTAACAAACACTCCCGCCGTGTTCATGGATTAATGAACCGGGTATGTAAGCCATACCTCGACAAGTTCGTAATCATATTCATTAAGGACATATTAATATATTCACGAACTGAGGCAGAACATGAACAACATTTGGGAACTATTTTGGAGCTACTTAAGAAAGAACAATTGTATGCCAAATTCTCAAAATGCGAATTTTGGATTCGCAAGGTTCAATTTCTCGGTCACGTGGTAAACGAGAACGGAATACATGTTGACCCAGCTAAGATAGAAGCCATAAAGAACTGGAACGCCCCAAAGACCTCAACGGAAGTAAGACAATTTCTGGGCTTAGCGGGATACTATCGTAGACACTGAGATTTTTTCTAAAATTTCTCAGCCACTAACCTCTCTCACACAAAAGGATAAAAAGTTCAATTAGGGTGAAAAACAAGAAATGGCATTTCAAACACTCAAAAATAAGTTATGCCAAGCACCAATCTTATCACTCCCGGAGGGTACCGATGACTTTGTGGTGTATTGTGATGCATCGCACTAGGGCTTGGGTTGCGTGTTAATACAACGTGAAAAAGTCATCGCGTACGCGTCGCGACAGTTAAAAGTCAATGAAAAGAATTATACCACCCACGACCTAGAATTAGGCACGGTGGTATTCTCTTTAAAGATTTGGCATCATCATCTTTATGGTACTAAGTATACCATATTCACCAATCACAAGAGTCTTCAACATATATTTAATCAAAAGGAATTAAACATGCGCCAACGTCGTTGGGTGAAGTTGTTGAATGACTATGACTGTGAAATCAAGTACCATCCGGGCAAAGCGAACGTGGATGCTATGAGCCAGGAAGAGTGAGTCAAAACATTACGAGTACAAGCTTTAGAGTTGACAAGTCAAACGAACTTTACTACTCGAGTGCACGATGCACAACAAGAAACTCTAGAGCCGGAAAACATTCAAGCGAAATCCTTATGGGGATTAGAGAAACTAATGGAAACGAACAAAAATGACATTTTATATTTCATGGGAAAGATCTAGATTCCATATTTTGGTGGTCTACAAGACTTGGCGCTGGATGAAGCACACAGGTCAAAATATTCAATACATCCAGGATCCGATAAAATGTATCAAGACTTAAAAGAATACTATTGGTGGCCTAATCTCAAGAGAGATATTGCGACCTATGTTGGGAATTACCTAACTTGTGCAAAGGTCAAGGCCGAATATCAAAAGCCGTCTGGCTTATTACAGCAACCCGAGATTCCCGTTTGGAAATGAGAACATATATCAATGGATTTCATTACAGGACTCCCACAGACCACTCGAGGTCATCACATGATATGTGTTATCATTGATCGATTAACCAAGTCGGCTCACTTCTTACCTATTTGTGAAAAAGAATCTACCGAGAAAGTTAGCTGACCTTTATCTTAACGAGGTTGTGGCACGTCATGGAGTTCCTATTTCAATAATCTCTGACCGAGATGGTCGCTTTGTGTCAAGGATTTGGCAATCATTTCAAGAATCACTTGGATCTCGTTTGGATCTAAGCACAGCAATTCATCCGCAAACCGATGGCCAAAGCGAACGAACCATCTGAACTTTAGAAGACATGTTTCGCGCCTGTGTGATGGATTTAGGCGGAAACTGGGATACTCATTTACCCCTGGTAGAGTTTTCCTA
The DNA here is from genome assembly GCA_030545235.1 of Helianthus tuberosus. Classification (NCBI taxonomy): domain Eukaryota; kingdom Viridiplantae; phylum Streptophyta; class Magnoliopsida; order Asterales; family Asteraceae; genus Helianthus; species Helianthus tuberosus. Next base: position 104,222,047 of record CM060409.1, read on the forward strand.
TAATAACAGTTATCACACAAGCATTAAAGCCACCCCATACGAAGCACTATACGGACGGAAGTGTCGATAACCGCTGTGTTGGGCGGAAGTCGGAGACAAACAACTCATTGGCCCGGAACTAGTCCGAGAGACTACTGACAAGATATCAAAGATACGAGACCGTATCAAAGCGGCTCGTGATAGACAAAAGAGCTACGTGGACAAAAGATGTAAACCATTATCCTTCGAGGTCGGAGACAAAGTTTTACTAAAAGTCTCGCGTTGGAAAGGCGTAGCTAGATTCGGGAAACGCGAAAAACTAAACCCGAGATACATTGGGCCATTTGAAATTCTGCAAAAGATCGGTACCGTCGCGTACAAGTTAAAACTACTAGAAGAACTCAATAGTGTACACGACACATTTCATGTGTCGAACCTCAAGAAAAGTTCGACCATCGAGATAGTTATCATCCCAGCGGATGAAATTCAAGTAGACGACACACTCCAGTTTACCAAAGAACCCGTTGAGGTTATGGACTGGAAAGTCCACAAGACAAGGAGAAGTCGTATCAAATTAGTCAAGGTCCACTGGAACTCACGTCACGGACCCGAGTATACCTGGGAATGTGAAGATCAGATCAAGGCAAAATGTCCCCACATGTTCGTGACGAATCCTGCAAAGGATAACTCAACTTGAATTTCGGGACGAAATTCTTTTTAACAGGGGGAAAATGTGACAACTGGCAAATAACCGGCAATTCCGTACAAACTAATCACTATTTTATTTACATAATCTCATGCATTTAGCGTAATTTAATTACGAAACTGTGTCGTTTATTAGATAACAGTGTTAGGACAACAAAATAATGCTAAAACATATGTTGGTTTTCGTCGTATTTCGAAACCAATCAAACAATGTCCTAAAAGTGTTGGTAGAAAGTGTTGCGCGCACTATTCACGGTTACACTATTCATGCCAGCAAACCGTGAAAACAAAACGAAACAATGAAACACGACACACGAACAACATGACTGAGTCCATATACATAAGAAAACACTAATATGAAAACATATCTTGCAAAAATATAAGAGTTTCCGGTACAACGCCCTGATCACTAAAACGTCCGTTTCGCTAAAAATATGACAATTTTAACTCGTCGGAATCTATAATTTAGCATTTCTGAGACTCCGGAACTATGAAAAATGATAACAAACATATGAAAACAACATGAGGATACTAATGGGGTGCCCAAAACATAAGCTTTCGGTGCTGCGTCGCAACCCCCACAACTTTTCCGTTTTTGAACCGACAAGCTAGAAAATAACATTTCTGACGCCAAAACAACTAAATGGAAGACCTGGCAAACTAGTTAAGCTTATTTTGGGACTCGGAATCACTTCATGCATCGCTTGACGCACGCTGGAATAACAACTTGCGACAAAGCTTCGTCGGTACGACGCAAAAGTGTCCTAAGCTCGCTGACGACCAAACCGAAGACATCTAAAGCGTCGAAATACAATTTCTACTAGTTTAGTGAACTAGTTAATGTCGATTAACATTGCGAATCCCGAATTACCCCCTAATGGTGTAATTAAACCCCTAATCACCATACTTTGATTAATTACCAAAATATCTAGATTTTTAAGACTTTTTATAAAAAAAAGTTACACTTTACCCCCCCCCCCCCATTCTAGAAAATGGGCAAAGTGGGTCCCACCCACTAAATATTTGGTTGAAAATTGTAAGATTTCAAGCATGGTGTATGGAAGATATGTTGTTGAAAACACTACATACTTGCACCATCATTTTCTATCATTTATTCAACACCATTTCTTATCCTCTCATAACACATTTCAAGCAAGAAAACCTCCATCTTTGCCCATCTTATTCACGGCTCAAGAAGAATCACCCAAACTCCACCATAAATAACCATTAAACACCATAATTACTCACTTTCAAAGCACTTTAATGTCATTAATGCATGGATTAAGCATGGACAAGCATTAGGGAGTTCTTTGGAGCCTTAATCACTTCTTAACCACCTTGTGCAAAGTTGTAAGCTTTTTCTAACCATATTTAAGCTTCTTATTATGTGTAGATTTAAGAAGTACAAGTTGATTATCTTGAAGATTAAGAAAAACATAATCAAAAACCCTAATCTCAAACTTAATAATCTACTAATCATGATTATTTGTGTAGATTAGTGTAGTTAGTTGACGTAATCTTGATGATTATGTTAATTTTTTAGAGATTAGTGGTTTAAAGTTTACATTTATGATGATCTTGTGATTAACTTTATGTAGTATTTTAGATTAGTGTTAATCTAGTCATGTTAAACTTAAAATTTGATTTAAACATATGAATGTTTAAATCACACAAGATCATCAACTTCAAAGATTATGAGCATTTGTATGTAAACTTGATTAAGTGATTCTTGAAAGATTAAACCAAGAATAATCATGTGACAAGGCTTTTAAAAACACTAATGAACTTGATTTTTAACATAAAGCAAGTTTATGGTATTTTATTTTAGAAAGTGTAGTATAAAAAGGTCTAGAGAATTTTTACAAAAATATGGGAATTTTTAAGAGTGGAAAAACTAATAGAATCAAGTTTACATAAAAGATGAACTTGAAAAATTGTTATTTTTAAAGTCTTGGAAAATATATACAAATAATATGCTCATGAGAATTTGAAGGTGAAAGTATGTGATTTTTTTGCTTGCAAAATGATTTTTGGAGAAACTTGATGAATTACTGGTGATTTAGAAATTGATTTGGTAATTTAAACGCGTTTTGAAAACGTGGGAAACGTCGTAGTTTAGGGGAAACTATGGCAAATTTTTCTAAAAATCTAATTGCGATTCAAAATGGGGTTAAAGGGTGATTAACAAAGTTAAACGCGATTAGTGTTCTTAAACGTCATTATGGAAGCTTTGATGAAAATGGTTAAGTCTCAAATATTCAAGAGTTGTTATGAACTTGAAAATATATTTTTCCAAAAATAAATGGGTAAAAATAATAACCTTGTAAAAGTATAATTTTTGGCAAAAAAAATTATATATTTTGAAAACTCATCAAGTATATGAATTATGTGCTATGTGTATGTACATAGATACCTTTAGGGTGATCAAAATAATACACTCATAATTACAAGAAATACTTGTATGTAACAAGTATAAAAAGACACAAAAAATACATATACATGTTTCCTACGTGTTCCAATGAAATGCTATTAAACGGACGAATAAACGAAATGGTCGAAACAGTAATACATAACACTCGACGACGAAAATTGGGCGTATCGACATCGCGAGGAAAATTACTGCGATGTCGAGTCTAAAAATAACACATTTTTAGACACTTAACGAACACAAATCTATGAGGCCGATAACAAGAATCCGGAAAGTCAAAAACTATAAAAATTACCAAGTATTTTCATATGAAAAATGAACATTATAAAAGTTTACATACTTGGTAAATTTTTGAGTAAAATGCAAGATTATTTCTAATGGGCTCACAAAAATTAGATTTGGGCCAAGGCCCAATGACAAAACATTTTGGGCAGGCCCAAATTACTAAAATACATGGGCTAGAGCCCAATGATAAATTATTTTGGGTAGGCCCAAATTACTAAAATACATGGGCCAAGGCCCAATGACAAGAAACATGGGCTCGGCCCAACGACATAAAAGACATGGGCTCGGCCCAATAACATTAAAACATGGGTTAGGCCCAATAACATGAAAGACATGGACTCGGCCCAATAACATTAAAACATGGGTTAGGCCCAATGACATGAGCAAAGGCTCAATGACATGCGTGCGCAACACGAGGACATGTGAAGGGAGAAGCCCGTTCACACATAATTCAATACACATAGAATACATGTATACACTTATGAATACAATATATATAACAATCGAGCGAATAAACTACCAACGCTCTAAAAATACAAAGTTGTTCCAAAGATGACAAATGAAAACACAATAAGAATTCAAGATGAACAACTTGTACGAGGTCCGATAAGACCTAGTGTCTAATAAAGTTAGTACACATGTAGGTTAATCACACGTACGGACGCTCACTACGGTATTACATACAGGAACGCAAACTTGTGAGTTCATGTCCCTCCTTTCAATGATTTCAATGTTTTATTTTAAAACAGTCGAGGGGAAATACATGTCAAAACTATGGGTATGTTAGCTATGGGTTTAGATGATAACATGATCAATGTACATAAGTAGGATAATGACATAGTAACCATTAATCACTTAGTGACCAAGGTGCAAAAGGTGTAGATCTATAGAGCTTGAGACACGCTCCACTCCTGGTTGGTGCCATAGGAGTGCTTTTATGATCCCAATGATGTCAAAGTTGTCTCGGGTTGGTTACGTACTTTTGGTACATAATGTCAGGGGGCTCGCTACCCACTGATGGATCCTTAAACTCCATAAATGCTATAAACATACCAGGATTTCATTACAAGAATACAAAGATTTCATATGATAAGAATAACTACATGAACTCGCTCAACTTTTGTTGACTTTTTAAAAATACATGTATTTCAGGAAACAAGTCTTGAGCCGGTGATACACTACGGGAAACGGGAAAGTCAATGACAACGATAGCCGCTTTTGGAGGGTTTTTCTTTTATATCCCAACTTCGTATGGGCATATAGGGGACAAAACCTCACTATGTTTTATGTCAAAAACTATCTTTTGTGTTGTGTAAAACGACTATGTTATGGTTAACGTTTGTGAACGTTGTGGAAACTAGAAAACTATGTTGGAAACTTGTAAACTTTGTTTGAAAACAATATATCTATGGCATCGTTGTGGTTTATTATGTTTACTCATTTGGATGCAATGATTACCATTCTTACGTCACACAGAATACGCTTCCGCTGCGAGCAGGGTGTGACAGAAAACATTTCTAAGACAGCGTTTAGGACTCGCTATGGGCATTACGAGTTCCTTGTTATGCCTTTCGGCTTAACAAACGCTCCCGCCGGGTTCATGGATTTGATGAACCGGGTATGTAAGCCATATCTCGACAACTTCGTGATCGTATTCATTAAGGACATATTAATATATTCATGAACCGAGGTAGAACATGAACAACATTTGAGAACTATTCCGAAGCTGCTTAAGAAAGAACAATTGTATGTCAAATTCTTGAAATACGAATTTTGGATTCGCGAGGTACAATTTCTCGGTCAAGTGTTGAACGAGAACGGAATACAAGTTGACCCAGCTAATATAGAAGCCATAAAGAACTGGAACGCCCCAAAGACCTCAACGGAAGCAAGACAATTTCTGGGTTTAGTGGGATATCATCAGAGATTCATTGAGAAATTGTCTAAAAAATTCTCAACCACTAACCTCTCTTACGCAAAAGGATAAAAAGTTCGGTTGAGGTGAAAAACAAGAAACGACTCTTCAACTACTCAAAGACAAATTATGTCAAGCACCAATCTTATCACTCCCAGATGACACCGATGACTTTGTGGTGTATTGTGATACACCGCATCAAGGCTTCGGTTGCGGGATAATGTGACGTGAAAAAGTCATCGCGTACGTATCACGTCAGTTAAAAGTTCATGAAAAGAACTATACCACTCATGACCTAGAACTAGATGCAGGGCTATTTTCTTTAAAGATTTAGCGTCATTATCTTTATGGTTCTAAGCGTACCATATTCACCAATCATAAAAGTCTTCAACATATATTCGATCAAAAGGAATTAAACATGCGCTAACGGTGATGGGTAGAATTGTTGAACGACTATGACTATGAAATCAAGTACCATCCAGGCAAAGCAAACGTTGTGGCGGATGCTTTGAGTAGGAAAGAATAAGACAAAACATTACGAATACGAGCCTTAGAGTGGACAATTCAAACGAACTTCACTACTCGAGTGCACGATGCACAACAAGAAACTCTAGAGTCGGAAAACATTCAAGCAGAATCCTTGCGAGGATTAGAGAAACAAATGGAAACGAATAAGGATGACACCTATTATTTCATGGGAAGTATATGGATTCCATACTTTGACGGTCTACAAAACTTGGTGTTGGACGAAGCGCACAAGTCAATATATTCAATACATCCAGGATCCGATAAAATGTATCAAGAGCTAAAAGAATACTATTGGTGGCCTAAACTCAAGGGAGATATTGCGACCTATGTTGGGAAATGCCTAACTTGTGCAAAGGTCAAGGCTGAATATCAAAAGTTGTCTGGCTTATTACAACAACCAGAAATTCCCGTTTGGAAATAGGAACAGATATAAATGGACTTCATTACAGGACTCCCATGGACCTCTCGAGGTCATGACATGATATGGGTTATCGTTGATTGATTAACCAAGTCGGCTCACTCCTTACCTATTCGTGAAAAAGAAAGTACCGAGAAGTTAGCTGAACTCTATCTTAACGAGATTGTGGCACGACATGGAGTGCCTATTTCAATAATCTCGGATCGCGATGATCACTTTGTGTCAAGGATTTGGAAGGCATTTCAAGAATCACTTGGATCTCGTTTGGATCTAAGCACAATGTTTCATCCGCAAACCGAAGGCCAAAGCGAACGAACCATCCAAACTTTGGAAGACATGCTTCGTGCATGTGTGATGGATTTAGGCGGAAACTGGGATACTCATTTACCTCTGGTAGAGCTTTCCTATAATAACAGTTATCACACGAGCATTAAAGCCGCCCCATTCGAAGCACTATACGGACGGAAGTGCCGATCACTGCTGTGTTGGGCAGAAGTCCAAGACAAACAACTCATTGGCCCCAAAGTAGTCCTAGGGACTACTGACTAGATATCAAAGATACGAGACCGTATTAAAGCGGCTCGTGATAGACAAAAGAGCTACGCGGACAGAAGACATAAACCATTATCCTTCAAGGTCGGAGACAAAGTTTTACTAAAAGTCTCGCCTTGGAAAGGCGTAGCTAGATTCGGGAAACACGGAAAACTAAACCCGAGATACATTAGGCCATTTGAAATTATGGAAAAGATCGGTACCGTCGCATACAAGTTAAAACTACTAGAAGAACCCAATAACATACACGACACATTTCATGTGTCGGACCTCAAGAAAAGTCCAACCAACGAAACAGTTATCATCCCAGCGGATGGAATTCACGTAGACGAAAAACTCCAGTTTACCAAAGAACCCGCTGTGGTTATAGACTGGAAAGTCCACAAGACAAGGAGAAGTCGTATTAAATTCGTCAAAGTCCGCCGGAACTCACGGCACGGACCCGGGTATATATGGGAACGTGAAGTTCAGATCAAGACAAAATATCCCCAACTGTTCGAGAAGACTCCTGCAAAGGATAACTGAACTTGAATTTTGGGACGAAAATTCTTTTTAACAGGGGGGGAATGTGACAAATGGCAAATAACCGTTCATTCCGTACAATCTAATCACTATTTTTAGTATATAATCTCATGCAATTAGCGTAATTTAATTACGTAACTATGTCGTATATTAGATAACAATGTTAGGACAAGAAAACAATGCTAAAATATATGTTGGTTTTCTTCGTGTCGCGAAACCAATCAAACTATGTCCTAAAAGTGTTGGTAGAAAGTGTTGCGCGCACAATTCACGGTCACACTATTCATGCCAGCAAAACCGTGAAAACAGAACGAAACAATGAAAAACGACACATGAATGACATAACTGAGTCCATATATATATGAAAACACTAATGTGGAAACACATCTTGCAAAATATATATAACTTTCCGGTACAACGCCCTAATCCCAAAATCGCCCGTTCGGTTAAAAATATAACAATTCTAACTCGCCCAAAATAATAATTTAGCATTTTCGGGACTCCGGAATTATGACAAACGATAACAAATACATGAAAACAATATGAGGATATTAATGGGGTGTCCGAAACATAAGCCTTCGGTGTTGCGTTGCAACCCCCACAACTTGTCCGTTTTTGAACCGACAAGCTAGAAAATAATATTTTCGACGCCGAAACAACTAAACGGAAGACATGGCGAACTAGTTAAGCTTATTTTGGGACTCGGAATCACTTCATGCATCACTTGACGGTGGAATAACAACTTGCGACAAAGCTTCGTCGGTACGACGCAAAAGTGTCGTAAACTAGCCGACGCCTAAACCGAAACCATCTAAGGTGACAAAATACAATTTCTACTAGTTTAGTAAACTGATTAGCATTCCAAATCCCTAAATACCCCTAATGGTGCAATTAAATCCCTAATCACCACACTTTGATTTATTACCAAAATATCTAGATTTTTAACACTTTTTTTTATAAAAAGTTACACTCTACCCCCCCCCCCCACACTCATCCTAGCTGAAATCTAGGTGGGTCCCACCCACCATATTCATGTTTAAATTTATGTAAGATATGGTGATGGGCTTGATCTAGTTATTGATTAAAAAGATATGATAAGTGACATCCTTCCATCATACTTCCTCATATCAATCCTTATCACCTTCACCACTTTCAAACCACAACAAAAAAAAACCTCTTGGAGACCAAATTTCGGCAGCCACAAGAACACACAAGAACCACCATAAAATCTTCATTAAACACTCCATTTTTCACATAATCTAACCCTCGCAAGATCACTCACACATGGGTTGAGCATGGAGGATCATTAGGAGCTTGGTTGGAGCTTAAATCTCTTCTTAATCTTCTTATTTGGTTGTGCAAAGTTGTAAGATCTCAAACCATCATATTTTAGCTTCTTATTATGTATAGATTAAAGAAGTACAAGTTGATTATCTTGAATTTAAGTTAAACATAAACAAAAACCCTAAACTCAAAGCTAATAAACACTAAATCTAACTATATTATGTGTTGATATGTGTAGATTAGTGTAGTTAATTTGTATGATCATGTTGTTTATGTTGATTTTGTTAATATTAGTGATTTAAAGTTTATGTACATGATGATCTTGTGAGTATATTCTTGTAGTATTCAAGATTAGTGTTCATCTTACCATGATGAACATAAAAAGATGATTTAAACATGGTTATGTTTAAATCATGAAAGATCATCATACCCACTTTCATGAACTAAACATGTAATTTTTAGATTACATAAAGAAAAAAGTGTTTAATTGGATTTAAAACCTAGTTTTGAGAGTTTAGTAAACTTGGTTCTTACAAGTTAAGTTAAATAACTTGTGTATTATAAATGGTCACCATGAAAAGTCTCGTTTTTGTGTATGAAATATACATATATATATATATATATATATATATATATATATATATAAGCTCATGAAAGGTGGAGTTATGTTGTTAAGAATACATATTTGGAAGAAAATTGATGGATAATGGTGATTTGGAAACTTGATTTTGGTTTAAACGCGTTTTTATAACGTGGGAAACGTCATAGTTTTAGGGGAAACTATGGCGAATTTTTCGAAAAATCTAATCGCGATTAAAGAGGGGATTAAAGGGTGATTAACAATGTTAAACACGATTAGTGGGCTTAATCTTCATTAAGGAAGTCTTGATACAAAGGGTAAAGCTCTAATCATCCAAGAGATTTTATAAACTCATATATATTTTTTTACAAGTATAAATGGATGAAAAATATAAACATGTGCAAATATAATTTTTGGTAAAAAATTATATATTTAAAAGTACTCTTTGGTGTATGATACTTGTATATTATTTGTATGTATTAATATTAGAGTAATACATGTCAAAATACAAAATACAATATACGAGTGAAAATACACAAATGCATATCATGAAGACACTTGAAAGAAAACAAGTAGAAAATAACACATGTATACATATACACCAAAGTCCACTAGATAACAAAGAAATGCTACAAAAGTAGGATGATAACATAGTAACCATTAATCACTTAGTGACCAAGGTGGCAAGCGATAACACAATAAAGAATTCAAGATGAACAACTTGTACAAGGTTCGATAAGACCTAGTGTCTAATCAAGTTAGTACACATGTAGGTTATTCACGCGTACGGACGCTCACCAACGGTATTACATAATACAGAACGGAAATTTGTGAGTTCATGTCCCTCCTTTCAATGATTTCAGTGTTTTGTTTTAAAACAGTCGAGGGTAATACATGTTAAACTACGGGTATGTTAGCTATGGGTTTAGATGATAACACGATCAATGTACATAAGTAGGATGATAACATAGTAACCATTAATCACTTAGTGACCAAGGTGCAAAAGGTGTAGATCTATTGAGCATGAGACACGCTCCACTCCTGGTTGGTATACCCTGGAGTGCTTTTGTGATCCCAGAAAATGTCAAAGTTGTAAACTTTGTTTGGAAAACAATATATCTATGGCGTTGTCGTTGTTTATTATGTTTACACATTTGGATGCAATGATTACTTTTCTTACGTCACACACAATACGCTTCCGCTACTAGCAAGACATTGTTTAACACATTCCCAAACCACCGGGAATCACATGCTTTTAAGAAAAGTGTGAACTCACCTTCGATTGCTCGGTTGGTTTCTTAAAATGGTTAGGAGTCGAGGTAGGTCAATCACATCCTAATACAATTACCATTTAGTTTATTAGTGTGTTTAAGTAAGGCACAGAGCTCATACACGTATCTAACAAGTATCATGCAATCACGTTCACAACTCACCTACATTTACCTATTTCACATATAATTTCTTATGATCATAGCACCCAATGATCACATAACATTTTCGTTGACATCTAACAAGTTTGATCATTCTCAGATAGCATAAACAACACTTAGATACGCACATAACAACTTATTACGTTTCAGCTATGACGTCTAGAACTGGGCTGTTTTCGGGTATTTTTATAAAATAGTTGTCTTATTCCAAAAATTCTAAATAATTTACAGACCGTTCTAAGTTGTCCGCTTCACCTTGTGTAAAAATATCAGGACCTAATTCACTACCAATTATTTATCAAAAATCATTTGCTAGGCAACAGTCAGATTCGTCTCTTTCTGACTGCAGTCCACGGAACAATTTATTTAAAAATCATCGTCTACCCGATTGGTGAAATTCCAGCGGGAGATTTTCGGCAACATCCGTGCCCAGCTATTGTACGAATTTCACGACCTAACTCTGTCCAGATTTCGAGATATAACGTAAAACATAACAGGTAATTTCTGCAGAAAAAATGCAGCTTTAGCTGCTGTATTAAACTGTCCTTTAAAAATAGAAAACAACCTCAGAAAAATGTGATTCCAGCGCCATTCGAAGCGTTTTTCAAAAACTTACGTTTTAGACTTCAGAAAATCGGTTTTTCGGTAAATAACGACCTGTTTATAGCCAACTGAAGTTGGCTGTAAATGTTAATCAGCTTTCTGTTTTTGTCTCTATAATACTAGAACGAGTTTAAACGATTACGCAACTTAGTAAAATCGATTAATAGCAAGTTAATCCATCAAGTATCATCTAGCATATCAAGAATCACACAAACCCTAGGCATATAACATCATAAATGTCGCAGAAACGCAGCTTTAAACACATAACGAACATCACTAACCTTGAAGCGAAATGAGAGAACTATGGAGGAGGAGAGATGCGATCAAGAGGGGGGGGCTGCTGTCGCACACACCAGGGAAGGGACTAGGGTTTTTTTTGTTTTGTTTCTCCATACAAACAACGTACGCACATAATAAACAAGGGGGTGGGCTGATTTGGGCTAGATGGGCCGCAAGGAAGGGTGAAGGGGTGGCGGTTAGGTTGGTGTTGTTTTGGGCCGAGATTGGGTGTGGGGAAATGGGGTGGGTTCGGTTTTTGTGTAACAACCCGCTTTTTGAAAGTCAAAGTACAAGTCAAAGTCAAAGGAAGAAAAGATTGCTAATTGCGATCTGTCACTCTTTGCTTAATTAGTGATTGTACTCTTTGACTTGTAATCGATACTCTAATTTGAATCGCTTTAGTTGTATTATGTGGAGTACCTGTTAATAAATCGCTACTTAATCGCAGTTAATCGCTAATTGATTTATCGCTAATCGCATCGCAATCGCATTCGCAACCCGAATTATGTGTTCTGGATATCGTTTTACGTGTGTGTGCCATTATGTGTAACTTGTGCATGTTATGTTTTTATGTTGAGGTGTTTAATCGCAATCGAAACACTATCGCAACACAATCTCATCGCAAACTCGAGATTTACGAATTACTTTTGTGATGTTTGGTAGTTAGGTTATTTGTGTAACTAATGGGTAATACTATCGCATCGCTTACTCGAAAAAGCATCGCTTACTCGAAAAAGCATCGCAACGCCCAACGCACGAAACGAAAACACGAAAACCAACTCTCGACGACTAGACGATCGAATGACCATTCGATCGAATGGTCATCCGAATGGATGACTATCCAATCGGATGGCCATCCGACCCGTCGCCTGTGCTCCTCTTTCCTCTTTTGGAAACCCTATAAATACCCCTTGTCACGTCATAAACAGTGATGTGACAGCACCCACTCGACCAGCATGCTCAAGCCCTCATTTCGTTCGATTTCTCGCGATTCTTGTAAGTTTCTTCCTCAAATCTTGTACATCCATCACCTACACTCACTTCTTCATCATTTTCACCTTTGAATCTGCATTTTTAACCGTGAAATCAACGGATTTGAGGTGTTCTATGATGATGTCATCATGGGGTTCTTATGAACTTCAAGAGTTGGCCTCATTCCACCAAGAACAACTCGGATCTAAAGGATTTCAACATGATTTAACACTAATTTCACATAGATCTAAACATTTTCAATGATAAAAGGACTGAAAGATGGTTTATAACTTTCTTTCAACTCTTTTACACTCAGTGCACTCAAAACCGATTGAATCGGAGCTCGCTAAGGCCTTCTACTCACTTCCTAGTGAAGTGCCGGTCCAAGATCTGATTCATATCAAGAGACGACCGATTCCGGTTTGAACATAAGCAAACCGTCAGGAACAGTTAGCTGGTCGGATTTGGGTGATTCCTGTTCGATCGAATAACCTGGGCATGATGTAGTTTCCCGTTGTTTAACACGTTGTCATACCGTCTCGATCAAACCGCAAACTTTCAAACCTGACGAATTTCAAAACGAACCAGTCACCCAAACGAATTGCCGTCCGATCGGATTTCCATCCGATCGAACGACGATCCGATCGGAGTGGCTTGAGATCCCAACACTTCAACTTTTATCAAATTTTCAAGAATCATCAGTCTCTAGCGGATTTCCATCCGATCGGTAGACCATCCGATCGAATGACAATCCTGTTGTGAACTTGTTCTCTGAGAAATGTCTCGCTGGACGGACCGTCATCCGATCGAACGACCGTTCGACCGGGCGACCTGAAAGGTAGAGATACTTCTCTATTTTGAAAATGCTACAACGAAAAATTCAAAGCCATCATACACAAACACATCCATCCCAAACAAGAGGCACACCGACCGAATGGCCATCCAAACGGATGACCATCCGATCGGATTGCCATTCGTTCGGATGTCACTTCGACACTCAGTCACCTTGCATCGTTTAATGCATCGCTTACCGCTTATGCTATCGTCCTGTAATCAGGCTTACTATAGCGCTCCCTTCAATCTAACCAAAGATTGTGTTTAGTCAGTACCATCTCTGTGAGTATACTCGATCCCTTTTTGCTTTAAGCACTTTTGGGTGTTACATACGTTACTTATATCAAATCACATCGATCACACAACGCAAACACTTTTATACACTAACCTCTATTGCATGATACGTGTAACTCGATGAATGCTTGTATGTTATATTTACACAGTGATTGTTGCCTGACACCTTAGCAACGATAGTACTATAGTTTGGACTCAGCACCTATCGTGGACGGGGGTTTCTAAGGGTATTTCTTCACGTGTCACAGTGGTGATATGTGTTGCGCACTCTACAACTCACAGTCACGTCTGTGCATATTTCATTGTCGATAACCTACTAGCTTCGCATTAAACATGTTACATGCTGGTTATGCGTAAACTCGCTTTCGCTACTATTATACTACTAAACTTGTATGCTCACCTTTACACTATGTGTATTGACCTCTATTTTAACGTATGTGACAAGTGTTTAGGATGCTTTGCTTGTTACTTGCTGGAATCAAGCTAGGGTGGAGTCTAGAAACAAATCTAATAAAAAATCTGAGTTGTCGGAACATGTTATTTGTCTTTGAGATACTTGGTCTGTAATAACTATTTACTTTGGTATGTTATGGTATGGGACATAATATTTAAGTATCTCGTAATTTAGTTGTTATGGATTTCTCCTGGACAATCTGTTTCGCTCAATGCCACGCCCCGATGTTTCCGCCATCGGTTGGGGTGTGACAGATTGGTATCAGAGCCATAACTATAGGGAATTAGGCAAGACTCGACCTAGTTTAGGTCGAAGTCTTAGAATCGACCTAGTCTATAGTCTAAGCACCAACAGACCGATTTATGCAAACCCTGTAGGGGTTTTGCACGAGCTTACTTGTTGTTCTTGTTCGAACTCGCTAAACACTACACACATGCACGGACATCGCATACTACCGCTTCGCGCAAGGTCAGCCTTTCCTAAGGTTGGAAACTCTCACAATTATCAAAATTCTCGCGTAAGCAGAGTGATTCAGCCGAGATGAGGTGTGAAAACCGCAAACTCTCGATCAGATCGCTCGCTCGACGCGACCTTTTTGCTACAAACACGAGAATCTGCGTTGAATCAGGAGTGAAATCCACACTTCGACGCAAATTTTTCCCTCTACTTCATCAAAGCAGGAAACACAGTCGACAAATTAGGGGTGAAACCCGAATCTTGATGACTTATTCCGCTCTTTATTTTGGTTTTACAAAACTCTCACCAAAGTCTCGACAGACTCCAACGACTTAAAGTCACCCCGTAACCGGAAAGATGCGTGCCAATCGCCCGGATTGAGGCGAGAGCACAGTCCAGAAGGCCTAAGTGTGCACTCAAAGTCCTTGTGAATAGTCGAATCACTTTGGGTAGTCGACGTCTATCAAGCTGCGACAATCTGCCCTCGAATTTTTATGTGTGTTTCGATTCTAGATTTCGCCGCCGCTAACACTGGAATTATCGTTTTTATGTGGAATTTTATGTGTTTTATGCTATTTGTTAGCGTTTTGAGATAAACAGTACAATGGTACTGATGATTTCATTTTCACGTTTCTCACTCCACCAAACCACACACAGCTCACACCACGTTAACAAATCGCATGCTATGATACTCGCAATCGCTACTCGCTTTTCGCACTCGCAACTCTCGATCGCTTACGCAACTGTGGAGGATAGGTGAATACATGTAATATATGTAGGTGAATATGTCCAAAATATAGTGTGTCCTCGTGATTTCTGTGCTCTATGTGCCTTATGTGCTTACGTGAATTGCGTGCCTATGTGATTACATGCTTCTGTGAATTATATGCCTACGTGATTTTGTGCTTTGATGTGTTCCTGTGCTTTAGTAAGCTTTTGGGTAAGATCGCTAGACTATACTAGGAATAATCGAAATTGTGTTTGAGACCTGTGACGATGTCTATTGCAGACAATGTCGTCATTCGGATCTCACACTGCTCGCTCCGCTCGTCGTAATCACGAAGACAAACGCATTGCTGCACTAGTCGCTAAACAAATGGCGAAAGTCATACCGCAAATTGGCAGCGAATTGAACGAAAACGCTAGCAAATCCTCGGAAGAATCCAGGACAGATTCTCCTAAAGCGGCTTTTAGCTTCAAGCAGTTCAAAGCCTGTGGTCCGAAAGAATTTACCGGAGAAGATGGGCCTACGGCCATGTTTCAATGGTTTGATTCGATTGAAGTCACCCTATGCTAGAGTGGCTGTCTAGAAAACCTTCGCACTGTTAACACTATTGGCGTCTTCCAATCCCGAGCTCTAGATTGGTGGACCTCCGAGAGAAACAAACGAGGGAATGACGCAGCTTACAGGCTGACATGGGATGAGTTGAAGGACATCATGATGCGAGAGTTCTGCCCTCCCCACAAGCTCCAAAAGTTGGAGGACGAGTTCTAGCACATCAAACAAGAGGGTGGCAACAACGCTGGTTTAACTTCTCGATTCAAGCAGCTGAGTCTCATCTGTCCAGGTCAAGTTACTACCCCTGAGATTACGATCAAGAAATACATCCGCGCTCTGCCGGATTGTGTTGCAGACTTTGTGCAAGCTGCAAAGACGACAACTATTGAGGAAACCTACCTGCTCGCTGCTGAGATCAACGATAAGCGAGTCAGGGCTGGTCATTTCGATAAATCTGCCAAGAGTCTTCATCAAGTCATTGCTACTCCCACCGCTGAAACTACAGCCGCACCGCAGTCTTCAAAGATCTCACGTCGCAAGAGAAAGAACAGCAGCTCCAGCAACAAGAACGATACAGGTACAGTTGTCATACCATTGAATGCCATCTCTGCCTAACCGCAACCTCAACACCGCCAAGCAGCAGCGCCTGTGGCCAATGCACCGCCGGCAAAGTGTGCATATACTGGCCCACATCCGCTCTGCCCCACTTGTACTTATCATCACCCGGTTGGTATCGCATGCCGGTTCTGTGTTCACTGCTACATGTACGGCCACTTCACCGCTAACTGTCGTACCGGTCCTCGCCAAGCTCCAGCTCCAACTCCAACGCCAGCCCAAGCTCCCGCTCTACCAGCTCCGTAGGGCCAACAAGTAGCTCCTACCCCCGCTGCCAATGCAAGAGCCTGCTATGCATGTGGTGATCCCAACCACTTTGCAAACATGTGCCCCAATCTAGTGGTGAAGCAAGAGCCACAACAGCAGTCGCAACAACATCAACAGCAGCAGCCTCAGCAGCAGTAGTTAGCAGCCCGCGGATGTGCTTTCAACATCAATGCCCGCCAGGCTCAAGTAGAAAACAATGTGGTTAATGGTACGTTCCGTGTCAATGGTATATATGCTTCGTGTTTATTTGATACTGGAGCCGATAACTGTTTTGTATAGTTTGAATTCGAAAAGCTCCTAAATCGTAAGCGCGCCCACCTCCCTACGATGTTCGATCTTGAAGTTGCCACTGGAAGAACCGTCACCGTCAATTCCGTTCTACGTAACTGTACTCTTGATCTCAATGGTCACGTTTTCCCAATTAATCTTATTCCAATGCAGCTTGGTAGTTTTGATGTCATAGTAGGCATGGATTTCCTTCGGGAGAATCATTCTGAAATTGTTTGCTTCGATAAGATGATTCATGTCTCTCTCGCGAATGGTGATCAATTGTGTGTTTATGGCGAAGTCGCTTCGAAGAGATTACAACTCATGTCGTGTGTCCAAGCTAGCAAGTATCTCCGCAAGGAATACCAAGCTTTCTTGGCACACATCGTAGTAGCGAAGAAGGAAAAGAATGGAAGGACGATGGAAGAGGTACCCGTTGTTCGTGATTTTCCTACTGTATTTCCTGATGATTTACCTGGTTTACCTCCCATTCGTGATATCGATTTCCGAATTGACCTCATTCCTGTAACGAATCCTGTCGCTAGAGCACCTTATCGCCTCACTCCTTCTGAGATGCGTGAACTCTCGAGTCAGCTCCAGGAACTGCTCGATAAAGGTTTTATTCGCCCTAGCACCTCTCATTGGGGTGCGCCTGTCCTTTTCGTCAAAAAGAAGGACGGATCGTTCCGGATGTGCATCGACTACAGGGAATTGAATAAGCTTACCACCAAGAATCGATGTCCCTTGCCTCAAATCGATGATTTGTTTGATCAGCTACAAGGTGCTACGTGTTTCTCAAAGATTGATTTATGCTCAGGCTATCACCAACTACGCATACAAGAGGAAGATATACCCAAATCCTCTTTTCGAACCCGCTATGGTCATTACGAGTTTGTTGTTATGCCTTTTGGTTTGACTAACTCTCCTGCAGTTTTTATGGATCTAATGAATCGTGTGTGCAAACTCTATCTTGGTATCGCATGCCTTTTGGTTTGACTAACTCTAAGCTTCGTTATCGTGTTCATCGATGATATCCTGATCTATTCCAAGTCAAAGGCCGAACACGCGCAACATCTCCGTTTGGTTCTTGAGTTACTCCAGGGAAACCGTCTCTATGCCAAATTCTCTAAGTGTGAATTATGGCTTGAGGAGGTCCAATTCTTGGCTCACATTGTCAATAGTCAAGGTATTCATTTCGATCCTGCGAAGATTGAAGCAGTTAAGAGCTGGGTTACACTCAAGAACCTGTCCGAAGTCCGTTCTTTTCTCGGACTAGCGGGCTATTATCGCCGATTTATCGAAGGATTCTCTAAAATCGCTGTACCGCTTACTTCTCTCACGCACAAAGACAAGCCTATTGTTTGGGGAACTGAACAAGAGACTGCTTTTCAAACTCTCAAGCAGATGCTCTGCAATGCTCCTGTGCTCTCGTTACCCGACGAAAACGACAACTTCGTAGTCTACTGCGATGCCTCTAACCTCGGTCTCGGTTGTGTTCTCATGCAACGGGACAAGGTTAGCGCTTACGCGTCTCGCCAGCTCAAGATCCACGAGAAGAACTATACCACACACGACCTCGAGCTTGGTGCAGTTGTTTTTGCGTTAAAGATTTGGCGACACTATCTGTACGGTACAAAGTGTACGGTCTTCACCGACCATAATAGCCTACAACACATCTTTAGCCTGAAGGAGCTGAATATGCGCCAACGCCGGTGGGTAGAATTTCTCAACGATTACGATTGTGAGATTCGTTACCATCCAGGCAAAGCAAATGTCGTCGCCGACGCTCTCAGCCGACGAAGCTATCTGCATAGCGTTCGTAATACCCAAGCCCAGCACAATCTCGAAGCTCTTATACGTGACGCTCAACATGCTTGTTTTACCGAACGCACTCTGAAGAAGGAAAGGATTATCAATAATGGCGATCAACTAGTAAATAAATCGAATGGTATATTCCATTATTTAGACCAAATTTGGATTCCCAAGCGAACCAATTTACGAAAAATTCTGCTAGACGAAGCCCACAAATCGTGATATTCCATTCATCCCGGTGCCGATAAAATGTACAAGGACATGCGCTACAAGTACTGGTGGCCGGGCATGAAGAAGGATATCGCTATCTATGTTTCGAAGTGCCTGACTTGTTCGAAAGTCAAGGCCGAGCATCAAAGACCCTCTAGCTTACTCGTGCAACCCGAGATCCCTATGTGGAAATGGGAGAGTATAGCCATGGACTTTATAACGAAATTCCTGCGCACGCCATCAGGTCACGACAGCATCTGGGTTGTCGTTGATCGTCTCACCAAGTCCGCTCACTTTCTACCAATACGGTAAGACTATAAGGTAGAACGATTAGCACGAATCTACACCGACGAGATTATTTGTCGACACGGGACACCTCGTGATATCATTTCTGACCGTGATGGTCGATTCACTTCGCGTCTTTAGGAAACGTTTCAATCTGCTCTCGGTACTACTCTCAATCTTAGTACCTGCTTTCCATCCCCAGACCGACGGTCAGACTGAACGCAAGATTTGTACCCTAGAAAACATGCTTCGCTCGTGTGTTATAGATTTCGGTGGTAATCGGGACACGCACTTACCTTTAGTCGAATTCTCATACAATAACAGTTATCACTCTAGCATTCAAATGGCACCATTCGAGGCATTATACGGAAGAAAATGTCGATCGCCTATTGTATGGCACGAGATCGGAGACGCTCAAATTACCGGTCCCGAGCTGTTGCAAGAAACCTGTTGAAAGCTCAGAGTCATCAGAAAAGTTACGCCGATAGACGTCGCAAGCCCCTTGAATTTGACGTTGGTGATCACGTACTCCTAAAGGTTGCACCTTGGAAGGGGGTGATCAGATTCGGCAAGAAAGGAAAGCTTGTGCCTCGATACGTTGGACCATTTAAAATTCTGGAAAGGATTGGCAAAGTGGCCTACAGACTCGAACTACCGGAGGGAGTGAGTAACGTCCACCCGACTTTCCACGTTTCAAACCTCAAAAAGTGTCTAGCCGACCAGGAATTTCATGTCCCTCTAGAGGATCTACAAGTGGACGAAACATTACACTTCGTTGAGAAGCCTGTCGAGATCATGGGCCGAGAGAACAAGGTACTTCGACGCTCACGCATTCCCATTGTGAAGGTTCGCTGGGAAGGCAAACGTGGCGCCGAGTTCACCTGGGAACTCGAAAGTGACATGAAGGCTAAGTACCCAGAATTGTTTGTCACGTCTGCGCCTTAAATTTCGGGACAAAATTTCCTAAAGTAGGGGAGGCTGTAACAACCCGCTTTTTGAAAGTCAAAGTACAAGTCAAAGTCAAAGGAAGAAAAGATTGCTAATTGTGATCTGTCACTCCTTGCTTAATTAGTGATTGTACTTTTTGACTTGTAATCGATACTCTAATTTGAATCGCTTTAGTTGTATTATGTGGAGTACCTGTTAATAAATCGCTACTTAATCGCAGTTAATCGCTAATCGATTTTATCGCTAATCGCATCGCAATCGCATTCGCAACCTGAATTATGTGTTCTGGATATTGTTTTACGTGTGTGTGCCATTATGTGTTACTTGTGCATGTTATGTTTATGTTGAGGTATTTAATCGCAATCGCAACGCAATCTCATCGCAAACTCGAGATTTACGAATTACTTTTGTGATGTTTAGTAGTTAGGTTATTTGTGTAACTAATGGGTAATACTATCGCATCGCTTACTCGAAAACGCATCGCAATGCCCAACGCATGAAACGAAAACACGAAAACCAACTCGCAACGACCAGTCGATCGAATGACCATTCGATCGAATGGTCATCCGAACGGATGACCATCCGATCGGATGGCCATCCGACCCGTCGCCTGTGCTCCTCTTTCCCCTTTTGGAAACCCTATAAATACCCCTTGTCACATCATAAATAGTGATGTGACAGCTCCCACTCGACCAGCACGCTCAAGCCCTCATTTCCTTCGATTTCTCACGATTCTTGTAAGTTTCTTCCTCAAATATTGTACATCCATCACCTACACTCACTTCTTCATCATTTTCACCTTTGAATCTGCACTTTTAACCGTGAAATCAACGGATTTGAGGTGTTCTAGGATGTAGTCATCATGGGGTTCTTATGAACTTCAAGAGTTGGCCTCGTTCCACCAAAAACAACTCGTATCTAAAGGATTTCAACATGATTTAACACTAATTTTGCATAGATCTAAACATTTTCAAGGATAAAAGTGATGGGATTTTAACATGTTTATCAAAGCAATTTCATCCATATGAAATAAAAACGCAGCGGAAATAATATTTAAAACATGTTACTTTTAAGATATAAATTTCATTTATATGAAAAATCCCAAAACCCGGATCCATATATGAATATGCATACTATCATACACAACCATATGGTGTTTAGAAAACTACCTTCTTGGAGTAATAGGATGATGAAAAGAATGATGTTTCTTGAACGGTTGCCTTCAAGAGTAGAAGGCCTCAAGCTTGTATACCCCAAGCTTCCAACAAACACCACGAGACTAGCTAGGATTTTAACACTAAGGATCAAAACCGAACACTTGAGAGACACCACTATGATGGCCGAAATTTTTTTTAGAGTAAAATTACTACCATCATTTTTTTATTTTGTCATCCATGGTCTTTATAATCTTAGAGAGAATATTGCCACCACCAACTCCCAATCAAAACACATGCAAGTATGACAACATGCATGTCATTTCATTGGACCAACAAAAGGTTTGTGAGTTCCCATGTGGGGGGGGGGGGGGGCTAGCTTTGTTTTAAAAAAAATTCTTTTATAAAATTCAAGTCTTTGTTTATATAGTTATAACTTTTATAAATATAACACTACATAAATGCAAGACTTTATACAACCTTTTAAAATGTTATTTAACCCATTAAATAACAAAATAAAATATTCTCTCAAAATAAATTATCCATATAATTTATTGGTTTCTCAAGTGTAATTATTTAGAACACCAATTTCTAAATATTGTAAGTGTTAATATTTATTTGTTTGATCATATCACAAATAAATAATATAAGTGTTTGTCTAGCTTGTATTTGGGTATGACTCGACTTGGATCATAACGTACTAGCCACATCAATTTAATATGTGTCTTGGGCATACAGAGTCCAACAATCTCCCACTTGCACAAGATACATAGAAGATTGATGCAAGCAGTAAATGACGCCTAACTACGGTTTACTTCCCCCAATACGTATGACTATATTTTCCATTCAATAACATCATCCCTTTCAAGTCCCTTACTCGAACATGATTTAGGTGAATCTATCATTTATCCTTTCGTTACAGATGTCATGTTAAATCCAGAGACATAGAGTGATCACTCTCTGTTGATTTAACTTTATCAGGCCTTAGACATCTTACTCTCAACGAATAAGAGGAACAAATCCCTTCTTGACTACATACGTCTCTCACAATCACCTTGTACCACACCTGAGTTTAGCCTTATGTACTGCCTTATTACAGACAACGAAGAACTAGGTCAAGGTATAGTACTTGGTGAATATCAAGACCCAATATGTATCTCAGGTCAGAGGATACTATGATATTCACCTTTACTCAAATTTACTTATGATCAATCACAAATGATTCCATGCAGTAATATTTGAGAGCGAGTCAGTCCAATATTTGTATCCCACAAATATCTATGAACTTTGGTAGCAACACTTTGCTCTATATTCATTCTAAATGAATATCCACCAATCCAAGTTCATAATAGTCTTACATTCATATTTGTTCCCACAATTATGATCGACTACGGACATTTAGAATAATTAACTTATTCACGAATTTAAACATGCTAATATGAAACGTAACTCAAAATACCATAAAAGAGTTAAATTAACAATTGTTTCAATATCCAAATACAAAATAGATCAAATCCAATCACTAGAATATCGAAGTCCTAAGGAACATGTATGACCCTCATGTTTTGCCCTGTCAAGGAGCTTCGTGAGTGGATCCGCAATGTTTTGATCGGTGTGAACTTGGCGGATACATATCTTTCCTTTTTTCAACTTCATCCCTTGTGTAGTTGAATCTCCGCTCGATATGTCTAGTCTTTTGGAGCGCACGAGGTTCCTTGATTTGTGCAATCGCACCCTCGTTATCACAAAAGATCTCTCGGGGGTCTTGAATGGTAGGGACCACCCCTAGGTCAGCTATGAATTTCTTCAACCATGCAGCTTCTTGGGCTGCCAATGAAGCGGCGATGTATTCTGATTCTGTAGTGGACAATGCTACCACGTCTTGTTTTGAGCTCTTCCAAGAGACTGCTCCTCAATTTAAAATGAAGACATACCCCGATTGTGATCGAGAATCACTTCGATCGTTTTGGAAACTCGCGTCCGTGTAACCCTTTACAACGAGCTCCTCCTCACCAGATCCATATATTAAGAACATATCCTTAGTCCTCCTAATATATTTCAATATGCTTTTAACAGCCATCCAATGACTGTTACCTGGATTTTGCTGGTATCTACTCGTCATGCTCAAGGCGCATGAGACGTCCGGTCTGGTGCATATCATTGCATACATGATGGATCCTATAGCTGACGCATATGGGATTCTTTTCATTTTCTCTTGCTCATCCTTTGAGCTTGGACATTGAGATGTATTCAATATTGTCCCCTTTTGAATAGGTACAAAACGTCTCTTAGAGTTCTCCATTTGGAACCTATTCAAGACTTTGTCAATGTATGCACTTTGGTTTAAACCTATCAAGCGCCTTGATCTATCCCTATAGACCTTTATTCCCAGAATGTAGGCTACTTCACCAAGATCCTTAATGGAAAAACAACTTCCAAGCCAAGCTTTTACACCTTCCATGGTTGGAATGTCATTCCCAATTAGTAGAATGTCATCGACATACAGTACTAAGAAAGTGATGACGCTCCCACTAGCTTTCTTGTACATACAAGCTTCATCGCCGTTCTTGATGAATCCAAAATTCTTAATTTCTTCATCAAAACGGTGATTCCAACTTCTAGATGCTTTGTTGGACCGTGTCGTGACCCTAAACGATCAGTCAAGGCAATTCATCATCACGTATAAAGGCGGAATCAGTATACGTAACGTAACAACAGCTTTTTCATTCAATTTCTTCTCTTTATTAGCTTTCTGAAATCAATTTGACAGAGTTCCTTTACCAAGCTAATGACCAGATTCCACTCCAATGTCACATGTCCGGGTATATATAGGAGACTGATTCCACTTATATGGCATGTCCATATAAGCGAAATCACTATGTGACTGATTCCACTTATATGGCATGTCCATATAAGCGGAATCACTATGTGACACATAAGTGGAATCACCTAATGTACATAAAAGCGGAATCACTTCTAACCTATGTTCACAAAAGCGAAATTAACAATATAAAACCCTAATTTAACTCTCAAGGCCCTATGTTGACTATCTTGACTTAAGACTTGATGTAGACGTAGTCAACAGACATTCCGTGCATCAACATGATTGTTTCAATCCATAGATTGATTTCTTTAACTTGCATACTTTGTCAGGATGTTTTGGATCGACAAAACCTTCAGGCTGAACCATATAGACATCTTCATCAAGATATCCATTTAGAAAAGCCGTTTTGACATCCAATTGCCAGATCTCATAGTCATAATATGCAGCTATGGCAAATAATATCCTGATTGACTTTAGCATCGCCACAGGCGAGAAGGTCTCATCATAATCAATCCCTTGAGTTTGAGTAAAACCTTTTGCTACAAGTCTTGCTTTATAAGTATCCAAGTTACCATGCATATCTGTTTTCTTCTTGAAGACCCACTTACTTCCAACTACTTTGGAGTTAAGTGGTGGCACAACCAATTCCCAAACTCGGTTGTCATACATGGATTGCATCTCTATGTTCATGGCTTCAAGCCATTTGTCACAATCGGATTTTCACATTGCATCATGGTATGTGGTTGGTTCATCTGAATCCACCACATAGCATCCATCCATGAAAAATCCATATATTTCAGGAGGACTACTAATTCTGCCAGATCTGCGAACATTTTGTGTCTTTTGATCAACCTCTTGATCGTTTTCAACAACCTCTTGTTGAGCGCCAGTATCAACCAAACGTGTATCGTCTTGTGGTTCTTGATCCTCCTCAAGTTCCACTGTTCTATCACTAGTTCCTTCCATAAGGAACTTAGCTTCTAAGAACTTACCCTTTCGAGCAACAAATACCTTTTGCTCGGTTGGATCATAGAAATAATATCCTATATCATCTTTAGGATATCCTACAAAGATACACTTAGTGGATCGGACTTCCAATTTATTTTGGGTGTATTGCTTAACGTAAGCTTCACAACCCCAAACCCTTAAGAATGATAATGATGGAGGATTTCCATGCCATATTTCAAAAGGTGTCTTTTCCACTTTCTTGGTTGGGGCCATATTTAGTATACGAACTGCGGCGAGCAAAGCGTAACCCCAAAACGATAGAGGTAATGTGCTTCTTGCCATCATGGATCGAACCCATATCTAATAGAGTTTGATTTCTCCTTTCGGACACACCATTGTGTTGTGGTGTTCCAGGTGGAGTAAGTTGTGAGATAATCCCATAACTTCTAAGATGATCTTGAAAGGCTCCACTAAGGTATTCACCTCCTCTATCGGTACGAAGGACTTTGATTGTTTTCTTGAGTTGATTTTCTACTTCACTTTTGATGTCTTTGAACATTTCAAATGCTTCATCCTTGTGTCTTAGTAAGTACACATAACCATAACGACTATAGTCGTCGATAAAGGTAATGAAGTATTTTTTACCATTCCTAGTCATCGGCTTAAAAGGACCACATACATCTGAATGTATGATACCTAGTAAGTCTTTTGCCCTTTCAAAAGCTCCACTAAAGGGTGTCTTGGTCATTTTGCCTTGTAAACAAGATTCGCATACATCAAATGAATTATCTTCATTTGTATTCAAAAGACCATTTTTCTGAAGTGTATGCATGCGATTCTTGCTTATATGTCCAAGGCGACAATGCCAAAGATAGGAATCACTCAAATCCATTTTGAGTTTCTTCTTGGTTACTTGGTACATTGAGCTATCGTATGATGTGTTATCATGATCTAATTCATAAATACCATTTAGAGGCATAGCCTTAAAGTAAAACACATCATGCATAGAAATATAAATGTCTTGGTTAACAAATTCGAAATTAAAACCACATTGTCTTAAAAGGGAAACAGAAATTATGTTCCTAGTTAAACTAGGAGCATACAAAACATTCTTCAAAATAACTTCCAAACCAATTGGAAGTTCTAAAACGTAGTCTCCTTGAGCTTCGACTTCAACCTTTGCTCCGTTGCCCATGAAGAGACTAGCGTATCCCCTTTTATAATGTTTATTTCTTTTGAACCCCTACAACAAATTGCAAATGTGAGTTCCACATCCGGTATCTAGTACCCATGTGTTAGAAGAAATAACATTAAGCTCAACATGTATCATAAAAATAGTACCTGAGGTTTGCCCTACATCCCTCTTGTTTTTCAACTCTTTGAGATAGGTCGGACAATTTCTCTTCCAATGTCCTATCTCACCACATTCAAAACATGGGTCATTCGTAGCAACCTTTTGCTTCTTCTCTTTTGGTTTGGCGGGTTCTGCTTTTGCTTTTCCCTTTCCCTTGACGTGTCCCTTTCTTTTAGCATAGTTTGCTTTAGAGTCGGGGTGGGGCCTTTTCTTGTTGCCTCCTTCATTGATCGCTAGGACGGGTAAAGCCTTTTTGCCCATACTTGCTTCGGCCATTTTGAGCATTGCATGAAGCTCACCAATGCTTTTGTCCCATCCATTCATGTTGTAATTCATTACAAAACTCTCAAATTTCTTTGTTAAAGAGTTGAGGATCAAATCCGTAGCCAACTCTTTAGAGACGGGACAATTTAGCCTTTCGAGGCGATCAATGTGGCTTTTCATCTTAAGGACATAAGATGATACCGATTGGGTTTCCTCCATTCGACATGCATGAAGCGCCCGAACAGTTTCGAAGCGTTCTACCCTTGCTTGTTGTAGGAACATTTCTTTTAACTGGGTAATCATGTCGTATGCCCCGTGATGTTCAAAATCCTTTTGAATTTCGGGAATCATAGTTCCCAACATGAGGCATGAGGCTTGCATGGAGTCCTCGGTATACTTAACCCAATCATTGTAGGCTTCTACATCTTCCACGTTAGGTTCATCGGGAATAGGATCGTCCAACACATAGGATATCTTCTCTTGCTTGAGAACGATTCTCAAGTTTCAAAACCAATCCATGAAGTTGTTATGGTTGAGACGATCCTTTTCAAGGATGGTCATGAAGTTGTTATGGTTGAGACGATCCTTTTCAAGGATGGTTCTTAGTGATAGGTTTCGGACGATTTGGTTAGTCGGGTTTGCATTGTTAGCGGCCATCTACAAAATTTAACAAGTTCAATTTTAGTATTTTCGATATTATTATATTTTAATCATTAATACCCTTTTGTGTCTTAAAGACAATTAATAATTAAAATCTAGAATCCAACGTTACATTTAAATATTGGTTAGGTGACCTTTATCCCTCTATTTAAATTAACAAGGTAGTCAACATTTGACAATTGCAACTCTTTGCAATTTCTAGCCATATGGGATCGGTTAAACATCTTTATGTTTAGTTGGCATGTTTAATCCCATCAACACCTTTGTTCCCCATGCTTCGGTGACCCTAAGTTCATAGTTTCCAAATCAAGTCGTCCAACTTACACACACGTGTGAGTTTATACACATAAGTGGTTAGGTGACCTTTATCCCACAAACATGGTAAACCCACCTCGAACATACAAGTTCCCTCAAATGTGGTTAGGTGACCTTTATCCCACAATAAGAGTTCCCAAGTGTTTCGAGTGTTGTATAAAAGGATGGTGTTTGACTTGTTTTATAAAAGGGTTTTTAATATTTCAAAATTCTAGTTTAGAAAATATTATGTACCATACATTTGCATGCATTCAAATCAATGGTACTTTAATGAAAACTAATTTTCAAGGTTCTTTTTAATAAAACCCATTTTATTATAAAATCATTAATTTTTAATAAAACCTTTATTAAACACTTTAATGATTTTGTCAAGAACCAATTTTACGCTTGTTGTTGATTATTAGTTTGTTAAGTCATGCATATCTACATATCATCTAAACAACAAAATAAACAACCACACAAGCATAACATACATGACAATAGGTGCATAACCATAGCCAACTATTTTGACAACACTTGTTAGCCGAAACAAGTGTGCCAAAAGGTCATTCCTAAAGGGTGAAAAATGACACAAGAAATGTGTCGTTGAACTCCCACTTGATCCCGCATCCAAATGCTTCAAGTCTCCTTCTTGTTTTGTGATTTCTCCACCCTCTTTGAGCTTCCAAAAGTCTTTTATATTCAGCTCCAAACTCTTTTGGACTTCAAAAATGTGTTTTGGTTATCGGGTTAAAATCCCGTTGAGAACGATGAAGTTCTTTGGACCGAATATTATGGTCCAAACCAAAACCGCATTTTTGTGTGCTTCTTCTTTTACAAAATATATCCTAATACATTTTTTCTAGTAAAATAAAATGCACCTAATCTATTTATTTTACATACCAAATGAAAATAAATAAATTACATATCTTGCAAATGGAAGAACAAAATAATAATTATTACAACCCATTGAAATAATAAATAAAATAAAATAAAATAAATCACAACACAATCATTCAACACAAGGTCATGGCTAGGTCATATGCACCAAAATATATATATACATATATATATATATATTTCAAGAAGCATAAAAAAATGGTTCCCTTTTATGACCATTTTCGGTTATATACTAAAAACCGAAAAGGTAAGTTTTGTCTAAACAAACAAATCATCCACATGAAATAATTTTTCAAGATTTCCTTATGCATGTAAGAAAATAATCTTGAAAAAAAAAGGTTAACCATGTTAAAATTTTCGGCCATAGGGTTTTATTCAAACCCGAAACCCGAAATTTTTAATCTATTGAAGCATGCATTCATATAAGCGGCTCTAGATGCCATTGATGGGATTTTAACATATTTATCAAAGCAATTTCATCCATATGAAATAAAAACGCAGCGGAAATAATATTTAAAACATGTTACTTTTAAGATATAAATTTCATTTATATGAAAAATCCCAAAACCCGGATCCATATATGAATATGCATACTATCATACACAACCATAGGGTGTTTAGAAAACTACCTTCTTGGAGTAATAGGATGATGAAAAGAATGATGTTTCTTGAACGGTTGCCTTCAAGAGTAGAAGGCCTCAAGCTTGTATACCCCAAGCTTCCAACAAACACCACGAGACTAGCTAGGATTTTAACACTAAGGATCAAAACCGAACACTTGAGAGACACCACTATGATGGCCGAAATTTTTTTTAGAGTAAAATTACTACCATCATTTTTTTTATTTTGTCATCCATGATCTTTATAATCTTAGAGAGAATATTGCCACCACCAACTCCCAATCAAAACACATGCAAGTATGACAACATGCATGTCATTTCATTGGACCAACAAAAGGTTTGTGAGTTCCCATGTGGGGGGGGGGGGGCAGCCTAGCTTTGTTTTAAAAAAAATTCTTTTATAAAATTCAAGTCTTTGTTTATATATTTATAACTTTTATAAATATAACACTACATAAATGCAAGACTTTATACAACCTTTTAAAATGTTATTTAACCCATTAAATAGCAAAATAAAATATTCTCTCAAAATAAATTATCCATATAATTTATTGGTTTCTCAAGTGTAATTATTTAGAACACCAATTTCTAAATATTGTAAGTGTTAATATTTATTTGTTTGATCATATCACAAATAAAAAGTATAAGTGTTTGTCTAGCTTGTATTTGGGTATGACTCAACTTGGATCATAACGTACTAGCCACATCAATTTAATATGTGTCTTGGGCATACAGAGTCCAACAAAAAGGACTGAAAGATGGTTTATAAATTTCTTTCAACTCTTTTACACTCAGTGCACTCAAAACCGATAGAATAGGTGCTCGCTCAGGCCTTCTACTCACTTCCTAGTGAAGTGTCGGTCCAAGATCTGATTCTTATTAAGAAACGACCGATTCCGGGTTGAACATAAGCAAATCGTCAGGAACAGTTAACTGGTCGGATTTGGGAGATTCCTGTTCAATCGGATAAGCTGGGCCTGATGGAGTTTCCCGTTGTTTAACACGTTGTCATACCGTCTCGATCAAACCGCAAACTTTCAAACCTAACGAATTTCAAAACGAACCAGTAACCCAAACGGATTGCCGTCCGATCGTATTTCCATCCGATCGAACGACGATCCGATCGGAATGGCTTGAGATCCCAACACTTCAACTTTTATCAAAATTTCAAGAATCATCAGTCTCTAGCAGATTGCCATCCGATCGATAGACCATCCGATCGAATGACAATCCTATTGTGAACTTGTTCTCTGAGAAATGTCTCGCTGGACGGACCGTCATCCGATCGAACGACCGTTCGACCGGGCGACCTGAAAGGTAGAGATACTTCTCTGTTTTGAAAATGCTACAACGAAAACTTCAAAGCCATCATACACAAACACATCCATCCAAACGAGAGGCACACCGACCGAATGGCCATCCGAACGGATGGTCATCCGATCGGATTGCCATTCGTTCGGATGTCACTTCGACACTCAGTTACCTTGCATCGTTTAACGCATCGTTTACCGCTTATGCTATCGTCCTGTAATCAGGCTTACTCTAGCGCTCCCTTCAATCCAACCAAAGATTGTGTTTAGTCGCTACCATCTCTGTGAGTATACTCGATCCCTTTTTGCTTTAAGCACTTTTGGGAGTTACATACGTTACTTATATCAAATCACATCGATCACACAACGCAAACATTTTTATACGCTAACCTCTATTGCATGATACGTGTTACTCGATGAATGCTTGTATGTTATGTTTACACAGTGATTGTTGCCTGACACCTTAGC
Organism: Helianthus tuberosus; assembly: GCA_030545235.1. Classification (NCBI taxonomy): domain Eukaryota; kingdom Viridiplantae; phylum Streptophyta; class Magnoliopsida; order Asterales; family Asteraceae; genus Helianthus; species Helianthus tuberosus. Next base: position 104,253,044 of record CM060409.1, read on the forward strand.
AACGATAGTACTATAGTTTGGACTCAGCACCTGTCGTGGACGGGGGTTGCTAAGGGTATTTCTTCACGTCTCACGGTGGTGATATGTGTTGCACACTCTACAACCCGCAGTCACGTCTGTGCATATTTCATTGTCGATAACCTACTAGCATCACATTAAACATGTTACATGCTGGTTATGCGTAAACTCACTTTCGCTACTATTATACTACTAAACTTGTATGCTCACATTTACACTATGTGTATTGACCTCTATTTTAACGTATGTGACAGGTGTTTAGGATGCTTTGCTTGTTACTTGCTGGAATCAAGCTAGGGTGGAGTCTAGAAACAAATCTAATAAAAAATCTGAGTTGTCGGAACATGTTAATTTTCTTTGAGATACTTGGTCTGTAATAACTATTTACTTTGGTATGTTATGGTATGGGACATAATATTTAAGTATCTGGTAATTTAGTTGTTATGGATTTCTCTTGAACAATCTATTTCGCTCAGTGCCGTGCCCCGATGTTTCCGAGATTGGTATCAGAGCCATAACTATAGGGAATTAGGCAAGACTCGACCTAGTCCAGGTCAAAGTCTTAGAATCGACCTAGTCTATAGTTTAAGCACCAACAGACCGACTTGTGCAAACCCTGTAGGGGTTTTGCACGAGCTTACTTGTTGTTCTTGTTCGAACTCGCTAAACACTACACACTTGCGCGGACATCGCATTTATAATACTTTAACTGATGTCGATGTAACACCTGTGTCATTTCAACCATCAAACAAATGCCCAACCAGTGAAATATTGTATTTCATACTTGGGATTTGTAAAAATATGTGTATCGTTTACACATATCAATTCTTGTTCGATTTCAAGCTCTAAATCGCTTTCTGGAAGGTTATACGCGCACTAATGCGTAAATATAACCAGTTTAATGCAACGAACACTCCGGAATAGTGAAATAGGCTTAACATACCTTAAATAACCTTTACATAACTTAGAAATAAGTTTTGAAGGCTTTGGTATGACAAAAACAAGTTAATTCGCTTACAGGGACTAAAGTTGACAAACTGCGAAAGTATGCCAATTTGAACTGTAACAGACATTCCGGAACATGACCATAAGTTAAACATAACATAAATATACTTTACATAGCTTAGAAATAGGCTTTGAGGTGTTCGGTATGCTAAAATAAACTTTTGTGTCATTCAGGGACTAAAAGTGTCAAAAAGTGCACAAGTTTGCATTTTCGCGCATAACTTACGTTCTGAATACATCCGGACATCCAAAAATTTATGTAAGCATGACTATATTATTCTTTAGTGTTTGGCTTGCCAAAAATCCATTCGTCGCTTAATTTAGATCGTTTTTGCGTTCGTTACGACTTCCGTCGTAATTAACCGAACAACGCAATCGTACGGCCAAACGAACCGACATCCGAGATATTTTTTAGCACAATTTAAGTTCCCTATACTTTAACTTCATTTTAGAGCTTTGAAATGGGGTTAACGGGGCTTAAACGTGTCAAAAATGCATCGAAAACCAAGTTTAGGGGCTGCAGGGACCAAAACTGTAAATCTGCCAAAGTTGTTACCTTACGGACCTCAACATTGGCAGGTTTGAGGTCCGTAAAGCAAGTTCAGACCAGATGCAGAGTACTTAACAGCCTGTTTTCAGCTGTTTTGCACTCCTAATCTCTCTTCCACATGTTGATACCTTATGGTGGGTGGCCAATTGAGGTACCATAACATTCCGACAAGTGTACGGCCTTGATCGTGCCCCCTTTTCCAAGAAACGATCCTAGCGGCTCTACTTTATCTATAAATACCCACCCCCCTTTGGCTTAAAAACCCACAAATCTGATTGAAAAGACTCTAAGTTGGAACCTTCGTTTCATACCTGAGCTATTTTGATCTGGGTTAGCATTCGGGGACCCTGGGTAAGTATTCTTTCGTTCTTTTCCTTATTTTACTGCTTTTCGAGTCAGAAAGTCAAACTTTGTTTGACTTTCAGCGTTGACCAGTAATGGTCAATGCGAAGTTCGTTTGAACTTCGCAACGTGAGTGTAATCACGTTGGTCATAGTCCCTTGGGACTATGCCCACTGACTACCACGTTGTCTAGGGTCGTAGGGTAGGCGATCTGATAAATCGCCTATACCTTCGAACCCGACCCAGTTTGGTCGATCATTAGGATCCGACCAAACACATTAGGTGACCATAGTAGGTAGGGAATAACCTTCCGAGGTTATACCCTATGGTCACATCGTTTAAGTAGTTGTATGATAGGTAGTTTATATGCCTTAGGTAAATTACCAGAATACCCTTTTCATGTATAATTGGTAATTAAGCATATGTAACCTAAACCTTTGTCACATAACTGATTATGTAACATGTTTAAGGCATATAACACTTGTCATAGGACTAGTTAGGCGGTCCGAACGCGTTTCACGCGAACGACGCGTTAAAGTAGCATAAGCTACCTAAACGGGTCGTAATGGATCGAAATCACTCAGGTTAAGTTTCATTTAGTATGTAGGCTTTGTTAAACCAAATGACACGAGTCTCTACACTCGTTTGGTTTACAAACCCTAATGCTACTCAATCTTCCGATCTAGGTCCGGTTTATTAACATAGTTACCTATACTAGGTGCCGTTTGATATCCGCGATCTCTAGCATTGTTTAGTTGTTACTCAAGGACTACTAAGCAATCTCAGGTGAGTACATAGACCCCTCTTTTACTGTTTTCCAAACTGTTTTGGGGTGAAACACATGTGCCTACTTGTTACTTTCATGCTTTCCTGTTTTGACATCATATACTTGCTATGTTCATTAGTACATTATAGTACATGATTTCATTACATTTCATGCTATGTATGCCCATTGTGTGCGTACTTAGTACATCGTTCTACATTACATTTCATGCTATGTATGCCCATTGTGTGCGTACTTAGTACATTGTTTTACGTTGCTTTTCTGTTGCATATGCTTATCCAGCATATGAACACATTATACTACATATTGAACCGTTGTAATCATTTGACTGTGATCCGTTGATATCTGTGAACCGTTTGTATCTGTGAACCGTGTGAACCGTATTTGACATAGACATTTCGGCATAGACATTTTAACATGATTGACATTTGATCATGCATTTCCCACAAAACATAACTTTGATTTAAACCAAGTTTTACTTCAATACTTTGTTTTTGTGCATATGGTTTAGTTGAGACATTTCGCTTGCCATACATGACATTTTGACATAGACATTTGACATGGATATTTGACATAGACATTTGACATGGATATTTGACATAGACATTTGACATGGATATTTGACATAGACATTTTGACATTGTTTGGTTTGATTAAGTGATTAAGTAACGATGCGTGTGTAATATGATACAAGCATGGTGGATACGCCGCTGGTACTTCCTATATATAAGTGTTTGTATGGTATTACATATTGTAGCGTTATTTGAATCATTTCAGTTTGATACATATAACATTTTATACAAATAACATACTTTTCACAAGACATTGTTTTACAAACAACTTATCTTATACAAAAATCCATTTTTACTATGGTTATTCATTTAACCATACATTATTCATTTATTTATACATATCATCTGAACTCATTGTTTTTCAAATGATTTACAAAACAAAGCAAATTACAAGGTTCATGACTAAACATTTTCTCAAACATAAGTCATGGAACCTATTTTCACAAAACCTATGTATCTCACAGGCATTTTTATGCTGATGTACCTATTTTCACATGTGTTTTTCAGGAACTGTTGCATAAGATGATCAAGATACACATAGGCAGACTTGGGCTTTAGTGACAATAAAAGATGCAAGACTAGTTAATTATGTTGTATTTCATAGTTTGATAAGACATTGTAACACTTTTAATCAATAAAACGAAACTTCAATTGCCATGGATTTGAAACAATTAATTCTGTTACAACACTCCCCGATGTTTCCGCCACATTTTGTATGTTCTACGTGGTCGGGGTGTGACAGAAAAGATGGTATCAGAGCCAATGGTTATAGGGAATTAGGTTATTAGTAATGCTTTGACCTAGTCTATAACTTTCTTAGGACCCTAACGCGAGTTTACTTGCGTTTAGTCATAAAACAATACCGTCACCTATCCTTAGGCGACGACCACAACAAGAACATAAATTTCAAAACCGCTTTGAAAACTAATCATCTGTTCTAGGATGATTTATTACAAGGTTTTGAACCCCTTTGTGTTTCAAAAATCTCGTCAAGGTTTTGGGTTTTAAATAATGTGAACACGTGCAAACTGGAAGGGTGAATGCCTGTATTCTGGGTTTTCTGTCTAGGCAAGCACTTCGTATACATCTCATCAGACGCGAGACCAGTTGTGCTTACCTGGGAATTCTTGGGATGAGTGTTCACTTATAGGCGAGCATATCTTCACAATACATTATTTTTGACCTATTTACTTTTCATCGGGTCGTTTGTTGCCTTGTAGTAACAAACAAAAGACCACTATCCTTGCTTTCATCAGATTTGTTTCATCTCATTCTTTTCGTCTAATCCTCTCACTCGTTTCATTTCATGTTTCCTCTTTTAGAATGCCTCCTCGACGCGAAAGCCAGATAGCGACTGCCGAATTGGCAGAAATCATTGCGCAGCAAATGGCTGCTCAATTCCCAAACCTCTTTGCTCAATGGAATCAAGCCAACAACAACAACAATGGTGTATGCAATTTCAAGAGTTTTAACTCGGCGAAACCACTCAAGTTTAGTGGTTCTGAGGGAGCGACTGGGCTTCTTCAATGGTTCGAGAGCATTGAGAATACTTTCCGCCATGTGCAGTGTCCTGACAATCGCAAGGTCGAGTTTGCTTCGAGTGTGTTCCAGAAGAGAGCCCTTACGTGGTGGAATGGGGTTATGAGAGATCGTGGTGCAGAAGTTGCTCTAGCACAGACATGGGCCGAACTTAGGGCTCTCATGATGAAGGAGTTTTGTCCTCGTCACGAGATCAGGGCTTTGGAAAGGGAATTTGATGATCTTAAGCAAGACAGCGGTGAGCATCGAGCCTACACGGACCGTTATGAGGAGTTAAGTCTGTTATGCCCAAACATGGTCACGCCTTTGGATAAGGCGATCGAAAAGTACATTGATGGCCTTCCCGACTCAATACAAGACATTTTGACTGGTAGCAACCCTACTACTGTTAGGCAGGCCATTGAGTTATCTGCAACCTTGACTGAATCGCAGATCAGGAAACGTAAGCTTTTCCGAAAGGGTGACAAGAAACTGGTCGAGGAATCGAAACCAATCGAGGAATCAAAGACCATGGATGAACAGACTGGATCCTCTAAGAAGTCAAAGAAGCGAAAGGCTTCTCAGAACTTCGCCGTGGTCGCTCACAATGATCAAGCCGTCCCCAACCAACCAGCTCAACCCCCTGCCAGGAAACCCTACAAAGGAACTGCACCCTTGTGCAACCAATGTGGCCTACATCATCATGCTGGTGTGAAGTGCCGCACATGCCAAGTTTGCGGACTTATAGGTCATACAGCGAGGGTTTGCCCAACAGCAGCAGCACCAAATCAGATTAACAACAATCCTGCTCAAGCTCGTTTCCCACTGGGATCTTGCTACAACTGTGGCGAGATGGGCCATTTTAGTAGAAATTGTCCAAGACTTGCTGATGCAAATCCAGCGCAGGGATGATTATCTGACCGACAGAAGATAACGCTGTTTAGAAAATAATCGAGCCTTGTGTATTATTTTCTTTTATCAATCTACGAAACAGTTGTTGTTATTGTTGTTTATAAATAAATCTTTCATTTACATTTCAATATGTTTATGTGGTTGCATGTATAAACATAATCCCTACAATACCGACAATCAAGGAACCGCATTCCTTGAAGAACAGACTACTTCCAAATTTCTTCCCTTGTATAATCTCTTGCGTTTCCACGAAAATCCTAAGTACCCGTTTCTTCCAAGAGAGACGATGTACGAGGCGCCAAGTTAATAGCAATCAATAACAAGAAAATAACAATTAAACAATTATGTGGTGTGCTTATGTGTTATCCTTTATGTGTCATGTGAGCCAATTTATGTTATTCAAATCCTCGTAAAATCTTACTTATCTTTGTGCAAGAGATTCATAATAGGATACCCAAAGGTACTACTTAAACCCTTAATGGACTTCTACGTTGTAGTTAAAGTCCCTTGGATTATAATGTACTACCTCAAAATTTGACCCCTTTAGTGGTCTAGTTAAACAGATTGATCCAAAAATCTGGTTAGGGATATCATGTGATGATATAGCTGAAAGGACTCCTTAGTGGCCTAATTAAGAAGATCCTCTGTTGATCTAATTAAAAGGACCCTATGGTAGTCTAGTCACTCTCATCTCAGGTTTGATATCTTTCCCCACAACATTCCAAAACAAACTGTGCGGACTGTGCAAGGAATTACGTAATTATGGATGCATACATAATTATGGAATTTAGTGCACAGAAATCACAGCAAGTTCTATCATGTATCAAGAGTTAACCCTATTCATTTCCAATTCTGATGAAGCATCCGTTGAGGAAAAATGAACTAGCTATTCATTTTTCACTTCTGAAGAATATCCGTTGAGGAAATGAATATCCGTTGTTTATCTTTTCATTTCCATTCTGAAGAATAACCGTTGAGGAAAATGAATTATCCATTCATTTTCGTTCTAAAGAATATCCGTTGAGGAAATGAATATCCGTTGTGAAATCCTTCATTTCCAACTCTGAGGAAGCAACCGTTGAAAATGACTCCGTTAGTTCATTTTCGTTTCTGAAGATTTATCCGTTGAGGAAATGAATATCCGTTGTGTAATCCTTCATTTCCAACTCTGAGGAAATAACCGTTGAAAATGACTCCGTTAGTTCATTTTCGTTTCTGAAGATTTATCCGTTGAGGAAATGAATATCCGTTGATTTTTCTTTCATTTCAAATTCTGAAGAACAAACCGTTGAGGAAAATGACTCCGTTTGTTCATTTTCGTTCTGAAGAATATCCGTTGAGAGAAATGAATATCCGTTGATTTTTCTTTCATTTCAAATTCTGAAGAACAAACCGTTGAGGAAAATGACCCCGTTTGTTCATTTTCGTTCTGAAGAATATCCGTTGAGAGAAATGAATATCCGTTGATTTTTTTTTTCTTTCATTTCAACTTCTGAAGAACAAACCGTTGAGGAAAATGACCCCGTTTGTTCATTTTCGTTCTGAAGAATATCCGTTGAGAGAAATGAATATCCGTGGATTATTCCTTCATTCCCATTTCTGGCAAAGAATCCGTTGAGAAAGAATGAATCATCCATTCATTTTCACTTCTGAAGAATATCCGTTGAGGGAAATGTATATCCGTTTAGTTAATTCCTTTATTCTCCATTTCCGAAGAACCGTTGAAGAAAATGACTCTGTTCGTTCATTTTCGCTTCTGAAAAATATCCGTTGAAGAAAATAATCAGATTATGCTTTACATATCTTTGATGACTATTTGAAACAAAGTCATAGACAGACTCCTACGAATTAATTTCGGGACGAAATTTCCTAAAGTAGGGGAGACTGTAACACCTGTGTCATTTCAACCATCAAACAAATGCCCAACCAGTGAAATATTGTATTTCATACTTGGGATTTGTAAAAATATGTGTATCGTTTACACATATCAATTCTTGTTCGATTTCAAGCTCTAAATCGCTTTCTGGAAGGTTATACGCGCACTAATGCGTAAATATAACCAGTTTAATGCAACGAAAACTCCGGAATAGTGAAATAGGCTTAACATACCTTAAATAACCTTTACATAACTTAGAAATAAGTTTTGAAGGCTTTGGTATGACAAAAACAAGTTAATTCGCTTACAGGGACTAAAGTTGACAAACTGCGAAAGTATGCCAATTTGAACTGTAACAGACATTCCGGAACATGACCATAAGTTAAACATACCATAAATATACTTTACATAGCTTAGAAATAGGCTTTGAGGTGTTCGGTATGCTAAAATAAACTTTTGTGTCATTCAGGGACTAAAAGTGTCAAAAAGTGCACAAGTTTGCATTTTCGCGCATAACTTACGTTCTGAATACATCCGGACATCCAAAAATTTATGTAAGCATGACTATATTATGCTTTAGTGTTTGGCTTGCCAAAAATCCATTCGTCGCTTAATTTAGATCGTTTTTGCGTTCGTTACGACTTCCGTCGTAATTAACCGAACAACGCAATCGTACGGCCAAACGAACCGACATCCGAGATATTTTTTAGCACAATTTAAGTTCCCTATACTTTAACTTCATTTTAGAGCTTTGAAATGGGGTTAACGGGGCTTAAACGTGTCAAAAATGCATCGAAAACCAAGTTTAGGGGCTGCAGGGACCAAAACTGTAAATCTGCCAAAGTTGTTACCTTACGGACCTCAACATTGGCAGCTTTGAGGTCCGTAAAGCAAGTTCAGACCAGATGCAGAGTACTTAACAGCCTGTTTTCAGCTGTTTTGCACTCCTAATCTCTCTTCCACATGTTGATACCTTATGGTGGGTGGCCAATTGAGGTACCATAACATTCCGACAAGTGTACGGCCTTGATCGTGCCCCCTTTTCCAAGAAACGATCCTAGCGGCTCTACTTTATCTATAAATACCCACCCCCCTTTGGCTTAAAAACCCACAAATCTGATTGAAAAGACTCTAAGTTGGAACCTTCGTTTCATACCTGAGCTATTTTGATCTGGGTTAGCATTTGGGGACCCTGGGTAAGTATTCTTTCGTTCTTTTCCTTATTTTACTGCTTTTCGAGTCAGAAAGTCAAACTTTGTTTGACTTTCAGCGTTGACCAGTAATGGTCAATGCGAAGTTCGTTTGAACTTCGCAACGTGAGTGTAATCACGTTGGTCATAGTCCCTTGGGACTATGCCCACTGACTACCACGTTGTCTAGGGTCGTAGGGTAGGCGATCTGATAAATCGCCTATACCTTCGAACCCGACCCAGTTTGGTCGATCATTAGGATCCGACCAAACACATTAGGTGACCATAGTAGGTAGGGAATAACCTTCCGAGGTTATACCCTATGGTCACATCGTTTAAGTAGTTGTATGATAGGTAGTTTATATGCCTTAGGTAAATTACCAGAATACCCTTTTCATGTATAATTGGTAATTAAGCATATGTAACCTAAACCTTTGTCACATAACTGATTATGTAACATGTTTAAGGCATATAACACTTGTCATAGGACTAGTTAGGCGGTCCGAACGCGTTTCACGCGAACGACGCGTTAAAGTAGCATAAGCTACCTAAACGGGTCGTAATGGGTCGAAATCACTCAGGTTAAGTTTCATTTAGTATGTAGGCTTTGTTAAACCAAATGACACGAGTCTCTACACTCGTTTGGTTTACAAACCCTAATGCTACTCAATCTTCCGATCTAGGTCCGGTTTATTAACATAGTTACCTATACTAGGTGCCGTTTGATATCCGCGATCTCTAGCATTGTTTAGTTGTTACTCAAGGACTACTAAGCAATCTCAGGTGAGTACATAGACCCCTCTTTTACTGTTTTCCAAACTGTTTTGGGGTGAAACACATGTGCCTACTTGTTACTTTCATGCTTTCCTGTTTTGACATCATATACTTGCTATGTTCATTAGTACATTATAGTACATGATTTCATTACATTTCATGCTATGTATGCCCATTGTGTGCGTACTTAGTACATCGTTCTACATTACATTTCATGCTATGTATGCCCATTGTGTGCGTACTTAGTACATTGTTTTACGTTGCTTTTCTGTTGCATATGCTTATCCAGCATATGAACACATTATACTACATATTGAACCGTTGTAATCATTTGACTGTGATCCGTTGATATCTGTGAACCGTTTGTATCTGTGAACCGTGTGAACCGTATTTGACATAGACATTTCGGCATAGACATTTTAACATGATTGACATTTGATCATGCATTTCCCACAAAACATAACTTTGATTTAAACCAAGTTTTACTTCAATACTTTGTTTTTGTGCATATGGTTTAGTTGAGACATTTCGCTTGCCATACATGACATTTTGACATAGACATTTGACATGGATATTTGACATAGACATTTGACATGGATATTTGACATAGACATTTGACATGGATATTTGACATAGACATTTGACATAGACATTTTGACATTGTTTGGTTTGATTAAGTGATTAAGTAACGATGCGTGTGTAATATGATACAAGCATGGTGGATACGCCGCTGGTACTTCCTATATATAAGTGTTTGTATGGTATTACATATTGTAGCGTTATTTGAATCATTTCAGTTTGATACATATAACATTTTATACAAATAACATACTTTTCACAAGACATTGTTTTACAAACAACTTATCTTATACAAAAATCCATTTTTACTATGGTTATTCATTTAACCATACATTATTCATTTATTTATACATATCATCTGAACTCATTGTTTTTCAAATGATTTACAAAACAAAGCAAATTACAAGGTTCATGACTAAACATTTTCTCAAACATAAGTCATGGAACCTATTTTCACAAAACCTATGTATCTCACAGGCATTTTTATGCTGACGTACCTATTTTCACATGTGTTTTTCAGGAACTGTTGCATAAGATGATCAAGATACACATAGGCAGACTTGGGCTTTAGTGACAATAAAAGATGCAAGACTAGTTAATTATGTTGTATTTCATAGTTTGATAAGATATTGTAACACTTTTAATCAATAAAACGAAACTTCAATTGCCATGGATTTGAAACAATTAATTCTGTTACAACACTCCCCGATGTTTCCGCCACATTTTGTATGTTCTACGTGGTCGGGGTGTGACAGTCGAGGGTATAGCTGGTCGTACGCAAGTTGTATAAGGTTAAAATAAAGAACACCATTTGTCAAATAGAGATGCCACGTGGATATATCAATCATAACAAGAATATTCCCTAGATAAATGGTTGTTGTACGAGTTTGTAGTGTTAAGGTTCACTGAAACTTCCGTCAAAGTTGTCGGGCTCGCCCACATGCGAAGAAGAAATAATTCACCTTGATCCATGAACTTAGATGAGTTGGTGATTTATCGAGTCGGTAAGCAACCAAATTCGGAGGAGTTTCCTTAGGTCTTATGAATGAATCTGAAATATGTCTGTGTAGTCAAGAGGTTTCAGAGAAAGGACGTGAAAACATGTTCAAGAGGGTATGATCGTATCAACAACACATCACCATCCTCAGGGTTTCAAGAAGTGATCACCAATGATCGGAAGTCGAGCCTGCCAAATTCTCTAAACTGGAAAGAGTTCGTATTAGTGTCACTTCATGGAGAAGCGAGGACGTAGTGTCACTGTGGTAAAGGAATGACGGTTTTGTCTAAGTCAATAGTAGAAATTAGGCATGGTATTAGTCAACAAGCATAGGTCGGTACAAAGGCTAGTGAAAAGGTTTCACATAATCAAGATAAACTATCGTAGACTCAAAATGCGACTCTTGTAGTGTAAGGGGGTAAGGTAAATGTGTAGATCATCGTGTTCGTCTGTAGGTTGAGTAATCTGTATCTCTGTCCTCAAATGTCCCGAAGATTATCCCATCATTAGGAGGCATCTATTTGTTAAGTTGGGTATACGAAGGTGTAAATCAAGTTAGACTAAGAATTAACCAGCTATCAGGGTAATGGGGGGGGTAACCTTGTGATTGGTGGAAATTGTGGTATGGTTGTTAGCGTTTCGTTATATCGGTTGCGGATCGAAGAAACATGAGGTTGGTGATGTTCATACGAAGAATTGAGCGAACTATTCTGTTCTCCAGAGGTAGTTCCAGTAGTGGTGGATGGCGGTAACGACACGAAAGGGAAGTTCGTTGCATCACGGTCACGTGAGTATATCATTGTCTAAAACAGAGTTTGGTTGATAGGGTTTCGAGTTGCAAAACGACAAGCGCGTGTAACTGTGACTGCTTTGTTTCTGGTGACGACGACAGGTGGAGATGATGGGGTTCGTCAACATGGACGCGTGGGTATAATGTTCTCCTAAATACGAGTTCGGTTGGGCCGGTTCTGGTCTACGTGAATGCTGACGGGCAAAACCGAATGTACGGAGAGTCAGATCTGAATTCTGGCTATAACGGTGATGTCATGTCGAGACAATCGCATGAATAGGTAGAACGCATAAAACAGTTGACGTAGTGGGGTGACGAGAAAACATGAAATAATTTGATCATCACACGTCAAGTTTCAAGTAAACAGTTGGGTGTCAAAAAGAATACATTAGGGCTAATAGATACCACGCTACTACCCTAACTAAGCATACCATAAGCAACACACAATGCAAAAGTAACTAGCAAGTAGGAAATATAAGCATAAATCGTACCACCTAAAGTGTTGAGCCTTGCATGTGGAGCGAAGTGTCGTTGTGGATCGTTGAGCACTGAGCAGATTATAGTCTGGTTTTTGTCAAAAAGATTTTCCCCTTTTTAAAACCAAGTTCACTATAACCAATGGCTCTGATACCAATCTGTCACACCCTCAAATTCCACAAGCGGAGCAATACCACGAGGCGTGTGACTGACCAGGATCATACCACCAATCATACTGAACAATAAATAAAGTAAAGTAAAACCATCACAATCTAAACGTTTAGTGTTCACAAAACAATATTCCAAAACCAAGTTTAAGTGTTAGCGGAAACATAAAGTTTAAAACCCATTAATAGTTCAAATGCATAATGTTTATTATTAGGAACCCAACAGTTGGTTCCTTGCCACAACGTCCACTCCTCGTGCAAGCTCCAGCCATGTACCTAACGACCTGCAAAGCATGCAGTAAGTAGTGTGTCAACAAAAAGTTGGCGAGTTCACAGTTGGTTGTTCCGTTTTAATGTTGTTCCAAAAACCATAAGTTGATAAGTTCCTTTGTTCATTTATAAAAACATGCCATGGGGAGCTACCCTACTGTTTTAAACCACTAGACCCGTACCATATCGACTACTGACTGAAGTTATGTTGAGTGCCCCAAGTCAATGTCTATCATCATTGACTAAGTGCCCAAGTATATTAGTCCACTCCCGTCCTCTGCGGCACGGTGTGAGTCTTGTCAAACCTAATTGCGTTATTTGACTAATAACCCGTTCGCCATTGGCCCGGCGATTAAATCGATATAAAATGAGTGGAGACTTTAAGATAGAGTTGTTGTCTAGTACGCTTAAGACATGTATTATAACGGTTGTCGTCCTTCACCTAGGAGGACGGTGGTACGTATTCTACCCAAGGAGAATACGCAGGTTGCATCCCACCCAAGGGGGATAGTTGTTGTTTAACACATTCCCAAACCACCGGGAATCACATGCTTTTAAGAAAAGTGTGAACTCACCTTCGATTGCTCGGTTGGTCTCTTAAAATGGTTAGGAGTCGAGGTAGGTCAATCACGTCCTAATACAATTACCATTTAGTTTATTAGTGTATTTAAGTAAGGCACAGAGTTCATACACGTATCTAACAAGTATTATGCAATCACGTTGACAACTCACCTACATATACCTATTTCACATATAATTTCTTATGATCATAGCCCCCAATGATTCACATAACATTTTCGTTGACATCTAACAAGTTTGATCATTCTCAGATAGCATAAACAACACTTAGATACGCACATAACAACTTATTACTTTTCAGCTGTGACGTCTAGAACTGGGCTGTTTTCAGGTATTTTTATAAAATAGTTGTCTTATTCCAAAAATTCTAAATAATTTACAGAACGTTCTAAGTGGTCCGCGTCACCTTGTGTAAAAATCTCAGGACCTAATTCACTACCAATTATTTATCAAAAATCATTTGCTAGGCTGCAGTCAGATTCGTCGCTTTCTGACTGCAGTCCACGGAAAAATTTATTTAAAAATCATCGTCTGCCCGATTGGTGAAATTCCAGCGGGAGATTTTCGGCAACATCCGTGCCCAGCTATTGTTTTAATTTCACGACCTAACTCTATCCAGATTTCAAGATAAAACGTAAAACATAACAGGTAATTTCTGCAGAAAAAACGCAGCTTTAGCTGCTGTATTAAACTGTCCTTTAAAAATAGCAAACGACCTCAGAAAAATGTGATTCCAGCGCCATTCGAAGCGTTTTTCAAAAACGTACGTTTTAGACTTCAGAAAATCGGTTTTTCGATATATAACGACCTGTTTACAGCCAACTGAAGTTGGGTGTAAATGTTAATCAGCTTTCTGTTTTTGTCTCTATAATACTAGAACGAGTTTAAACGATTACGCAACTTAGTAAAATTGATTAATAGCAAGTTAATCCATCAAGTATCATCTAGCATATCAAGAATCACACAAAACCTAGGCATATAACATCATAAATGTCACAGAAACGCAGCTTTAAACACATAACGAACATCACTAACCTTGAAGCGCAATGAGAGAACTATGGAGGAGGAGAGATGCGATCAAGAGGGGGGGGGGGGGGCTGCTGTCGCACACACCAGGGAAGGGACTAGGGTTTTTTTTGTTTTGTTTCTCCATACAAACAACGTACGCACATAATAAACAAGGGGGGTGGGCTGATTTGGGCTAGATGGGCCGCAAGGAAGGGTGAAGGGATGGCGGTTGGGTTGGGTTGGTGTTGTTTTGGGCCGAGATTGGGTGTGGGGAAATGGGGTGGGTTCGGTTTTTGGGTCGCAAGGTAACCGGTTTCGGTTCCAAGTAAGTTTCGCAAAATAACGTATCACAATGTTCGGTTTCGGGTTTAGTTTCCGCTTAATTTATATGATGATAATTCGGTTATGAGAGTCAAGTTTTATGTTAACGAAATATAAACGAATAACACGCTACTAATTTATCCGCAACACACATAGTTTCTAAATAAACACGTACTTTATAAACAAGTAACACGCAAAATGAATCAGGAAAGATACCTGATTTTCCGGGATGTCACATTGAAAGAATTTTCGTCCCGAAAATTGGATATACGCGGGTAATCATGCATGAGCATAAGAGTTGTGTTGTGTGTTTTCTTGGGGTATCACATCTCCCGCTGATAAGTAGAAGCGTTTTGCATTAGGGGGCAAAGCTTCTTGCTGAAATCAGCCAACGGGTGGCAATTTTGGGAAAGGACAGCGCCTATACCAACACCAGAGGCGTCGGTTACGAATGCAAACGGCTGTGTAAAATCCGGTGACTACAGAACCGGAGTGGAACTTAGTAAACTTTTCAACCGATTAAATGCTTCCACAGTACTGTGTCCACACAAAGGCATCCTTTCATAACAAATCAGTGAGAGGTCCTGCAATGGTCGCATAATTTTGAATGAAGTGGCGGTAATACCCCATGAGCCACAAAAATGCACGCACCTCTTTTACGGAATTTGGAATCGGCCTTTGAGAAATAGTTCTAATTTTATCAGGGTCCACTACCACTCTGTTTTTTGAAATAATATGACCCAAGTATGCAATTTCTGTTTGGCCAAACAATCACTTTGAAAGTTTGGACACGAGGTTATTATCCAACAAGAGTTGTAGAGTTAACTGGATGTGAGCAAGATGATCATCCCATGACTTGCTGTAAATAAGTAGGTCAGAAAAAAAAGAGTATAACATGTCGTAAATGAGGGCGAAAAATATCATTCATAAAGCGTTGAAATGTCGAGGGGGCATTCGTGAGGCCAAATGGTAAGACCAAGAACTCGTAATGGCCCTCATGAGTGCGAAAAGCAGTTTTTAAGATGTCTTCTTTGGCCATACGAATCTGATGGTACCCCGCGAGAAGGTCTAAAAAACGAGCAGCAAATAGTTCATCAAACAACTCGTCTATAGACGGAATCGGAAAACATTCACGAAGTCTGACGGCGTTAAGGGCACGGTAATCGATGCAAAAGCGCTAAGTGTCGTAAGTCGTTCTTATTTTTAACTAGAAGAACAGAGGATGAAAACGGGCTAATGCTTGGGGCAGATTATACCTTGAGATAACATGTCTCGATCCAAACGTTCGATTTCGTTTTTTTTTTTTTTTTTTTGAAAATGCAGGTAAACTATAAGGTCGCACCGAGACTGGGGCAGAACCGGGTTGCAAGGTAATATGATGATCCTGAGAGGCTGAGATTGGGAAGGGGTAAACCATAAGGTGGTTGAAAGACAAGAGAAAATTTAGTCAATATGGTTTGCAAATCAAAAACGTAAGGCTGCTGGGTGGAGGAAACAAAAGGTAAAAGTGACAAGTGAAATAAATGGCCAATTGAATCATTATGTACATCTGTTTAAACCCATTGAACTGAATGGGGTGAACCATTGGAGATGGGTCACCTTTCCAACATACATAAACCCCATGTAGATTGAACTGAAAAGTGGCAGTCGCGTAATCAGTAACCACCGGACCTAAAGTGGCTAAACAAGAGACACCCAAGACCATATCCCAATCCTAGAGTGGTAGAACATAGAGGTCAATAAAAATAGGAAAATCCTGAATAACCAATTCAAGCTTCCGAGCTAACCTAGTACACGGAAGTCGTTCCCCGCTCCCCACAATAACCGAAAATAGGGTGATGGCTTCAATGTCTAATTTCAGAAAAGCGGCCATTCTAGTCTGCACAAAACAATGGGTACTACCCCCATCCAACAGAACTTGACGAAGCGTAAAGTAGAGGACGAACAACCGCCAGATAACGCGTTGTAGGAGATGGCAGATTGTGTTTGAACCTCTTCCATCTGAAGTTTATCCAGCATCTGATCGTTCAGAATTTCCCGGAGAAGTCAGGACCATCAGGATCTAATGCATCATCCTCAAATAATAACAATTGAGGTGATCCCACGTATACTTCTCACCACATCGATAACATAACCCTTGGGACCGTTTAGTAGCGATTTCGGATGGAGTGAGTCTCCGAAACCCTAACTTCCCATCAGAAGAAGACCTGATGTTTAGGCGTTGGTAACAATGATTTACCGGAGCCCAATGACACTCGGCCTACTCCTTTTTCAAGTAACAAACGCGATTCATGCCTATGGGCCAGATCCATAGCCTCGTCAAGGGTGGTTGGTTTATGAATAATAAGCACGGACTGATCTAAGACCAGAGACAAAACAACTTACCAGAAAAGTCGCCGGAAGAAGAATAGTGCGATTAGAAATAGCTTCAAAACGATGGCGGTAGTCGGCGACAGTAGAGGTCTGCTGAAGTTTAGCCAATAGGCCCTCGGGTAACGTGTTGATCATTCAGTTTTCACAAAGCTCTAGCTGTCACACCCTGTCTTTTGCGGAAGCGTATGATGTGTGACTAGCTTGTTATCATTGCATTCAATCGTAATAAACAACTACATGATCAAAACGATGTTCATCCATTTATGAAAATTTAAGTATTACAAACACTTGTTATTTAAGTTTTCAAAACACGACCTTTGACAAGGTTACAATTCAACAAAAGTGGATGACATCTAAACTTGTAGTCTACTTCTAGTTACGACACTTGCGCCCAAGATCCATCCTGTCACCTGAAATACATGTGATTTTGGAAAACATCAACATAAAGTTGAGCGAGTTCATGCGTTTTTGTATTTCACGTTTTTATACTTTGTATGAAAACATAGTATGTGTCATGTATAATTCAAGTCTTTCTTGAGTACCCCACGTACTCAAGTATAATTCCCGTTTTCTTGAGTACCCCACGTACTCAAGTATCATTCAGGTTTTCTTGTGTACCCCACGTTTTAAATGATTGTTTATACAAGGACATTAAGGCACGTGAGGACATATGGAGCATTAGTGTTGGCTCCTTTAAGGCATGTGAGCATATGGAGCATTAGTATATTCTCCCTCTAACTATGTCGATTTCCCTCGACTGTGTCGATTAACCTCGACTGTGTCAATTTCCCTTGACTGTGTCGATTACCCTCGACTGTGTTGATTACCCTCGACTGCGTCGATTTCCCTCGACTGGGACACCGAAGCACTCAAGTGGTCACATAAGGACCATGAGTGGGGCTCTGCCGTACCCGTTAGATCTAACCCTCGTCCCTAATTAAGTATTAATGGCATCTCAATATCTAGTTTAAGCTCACATGATCTAGTATTTTCTAGGCTTTTCTTAAAGCTCATCATATTGCACTCACCACGAGTGCTTCTCGTATTCTCAAATCATATCGCACTCGGTTCTCGTTCTCACCAAGAGTGCTTCTTGTATTTTTACCCTTTGTAAAAATTATAATATTTGTAACATGTATTTCACCCCCGAGAGTTATAAAACCAAAAACAGTTAGAGAAAAGGGGGAGCATGAACTCACAACTTTGCGTTCCTGTGCGTCGTAAACTTCACCGGATTTGCTTAATTAACGTCGTAACCTATACGCGTTTTCTTAACATTAGTCACTAGACTTGCGTCGCACAAGTACAGTCACTCTCTATTGTGTATATATTCTTGTGTTAAAAATATTCTATATTTTTAACTAAGTGTTTTACTTATATTATTTTTTTCAAAAATTAATATAAGTATCTCATGTTTTGCACTTTGCACCCGAATTATGTATCTTGTATGTTGTATGTGTAATTTTATGTTTATACCCCTCATGGGTATTTAGTGTATTTTTAAGTCTTAATACACTAGCACGTATAACACATACTATATACACTTAGCACAAAAGTTGGTGATAAAATAATATATATTTTTCTCTCAAAAATATACATACTTATATCCATTTTTATTCTTGAAGAAATCCTCATTTCTTATCACCAAAAATTAGGAAAACCTTGGTAATACTTTAAATACGTTTTTAGGGAATAAGTTTCCCAAAACTTATATTTTTCTAAGTGTCAAAATTTATAAAAATTTTGACAGAGTTTCCTCTAAAAATGGAGGTTTCCCATGTTTTCAAAACATGTGTTTATTTTCTTTTAAATCGTCAACAATCATCAACAACAATTATCAACAATAATCATCAACAACGATCACTAATTTCTCCATTTCATGAACTTGAATATTTACAAAAATGTGTAGTAATTTACTAGCACATTTAGTAAGCCTTGTTATCTTTAAAAATAAGTTTAATTTCCTAAAAACTTTATTTTTAAAGAATATGAAGTTTCACAACTTCTAGTCGGTTTTTACGAAAATTATTTCTTTGTTAAAACTTTTGTTACACAAGTGTCCACACACTTGTTTGTTCATAAAAACACCTCTACTTCATGAAAGATCCGGTTTTAAAACATGGTTTTGTCTTACAGTTGGTCTTTCGAAAATACCACTTGTAGATCTTTAGATCTACTAGTTTAGAACTCCATTTCATAGGATAAATTGTTTTTACACAAGTTCATGTTTAATAGTAGTAGTGTTCATCATCTAGTCCTTTTTATACTTTAACATACACTAGCTCATGTTCTAAGAACATAACCTAGCCGGGTTAGATGACGATCCGAACTACTACTAGCATTAAACAACACAAAATAATCATCACAAAACAAGTTTAACAAGTTTTACACAATTATCCATCTATTAACCATCATATTCATCACTTTAATAGACTTTTAGTTGGTGATTTAGTATGTTCATGATTTTCAACCGACAAATCTCTTATTAACCACTCTAGACAAGATCAAGAAGGTGTTTTAGAACACTTACTACTAGCTCAAGGCTAGGGAAGTTCAAGAGTGCAAATGAGGTGGATAAAAGCAAATGGTGAAGGTCCTTCAAGTTCCGTGAGCACCGAGCCTCGTTAGCGACCTTCTTACACCATAATATCACCTTGGAATGGATTGGATGGAATTGAAATAATGGTGGTGGTGATGCTATGCTTGAGCCGAGAGCATGGGGAAACAAGGAAGAGGAAAAAGTGGTGAAGTGTGAAGGTGTTTATGGGTTCTTATAATCCATAAAGCTAATGTCCAAGAGTTCTTGTGTCTCTTATGTACAAGGCACAATATCTAATCAAATCTAAGAGAATTATATGGAGAGATTTAGAGGAGATTGTGGTGATCTTGTAAAGATTAGGTGGGGCCAACACCTTGGGACCGTGAACAAGGAATGGGGGGGGGGGTAAGTTGTAACTTGTAATGATAATGTAAGATAATTAGTTGAAAACCAAATGTGTTAGTTAGTGTATTATGTGTACTATTTAATATATAGTGTGTTAGGGTGTTCGGGAACCCTAACTAGCTTAGAAAAAATAAAAACATTGCTTCTAGCAATATTTTGGTGTTCCGGGTAATATCCGGTTGTTCGGTTAGGTACCGATTCGTCAAAGCGCTAAATAAGCATTTAAAGTGTCGTTAAGTACCTTTTTGCAGTACTTTCGATTCCCGACACTTAGGGAAATATTCTGGGTAATAAAACGAAATTTCTGCTTGGTATTCACATGTTTAAATGCTGATTTATTGCTGAATTATATAAATTCTGCACTTAAAGTGCGTTTCGGGTGCTTTTTAGTGCTTATTTTTGCTTTCGCAATGTCTATAAATTAAACCCTTATATGTACTCTTGGGTTTTAATGTACTTTTGTCGTCGGACCTACACCTAGGCCTCAATTCTAATGTCTGACTGCTTTCTGCAGTTCTGTTGACACAGTGTGTCTTACCGGTGAGTTTACTAATATTTTTGACGCAACGCTATCATAACGTAATTCTTGTAGCATACATCATGCATGAATTCACTTGTATGGAATTCAGAAATTTATTTGTCTGGTAAACCAGATCATGCACAGTCATTTAAGCACAAATTACTGTTCATTTCATGTACGGAATGTACGGAAAAGTGACGGTTGTCACAGTCTCCCCCCGTTAAAAGAATTTCGTCCCGAAATTCAAGCGATGCCATCGGTCCCAGGGGAGTTGTGATACCAATATGGTCACTTAGATTCATGATTTGTCTTTATGTTCCCATGAAATCTCTGGGCCATGTCATGAATTCTATCGTACTCAAGTAAGTCGATCATGACTTTTTCTGTATCTTGTGGACTCTTGGTCCATAACCTCAGCAGGTTTCTATAGTATCACGGACTCTAGGTCCAAAACCTCAACAGGTTTCTATAGTATCACGGACTCTAGGTCCAAAACCTCAACAGGTGTCTATAGTATCACGGACTCTAGGTCCAAAACCTCAACAGGTTTCTATAGTATCACGGACTCTAGGTCCAAAACCTCAACAGGTTTCTATAGTATCACGGACTCTAGGTCCAAAACCTCAACAGGTTTCTATAGTAATTCTTGTCGTTTGTCATTGACGTGAATCTTATTTGTGGAAACAACGACTGTTCCTTGAGTCAGACTCCTCTAACGATTAGACACATGAATGTGTCGCGATCACTACTGATCTTTTTCTGGGAGTTTTATCTTGTGAACAATGGTTCTGATCCCTACACCGGGGATTCTACCTTTTCGTTTTCCAAATCACACTACGCCTTCTCTAGGCGAGGCTCTCATTTTAGTCATACTTCTTGTCTCATATTCTTACGATTTCTGCCGCTCATCGGCGTAATCTTTCTGTATTCTGCCGGCTGTCCTGATATGATCACATATCTGAACGATCTTGCCTCTAGTTTTCCTACTCGGGCCAGTAGATTGTTTATTCCCGGTCTCAGATCAACGCGACGGGGATCGATTTACTATGTTTCGTCTGAAACTTCGCACGAAGCGGTACTGTTGTAGGAAAACTCTACTAAGGGCAAGTGAGTGTTCCGACTTTTTATCGAAGTTTATCACGCAAGCACGTATCGTGTTCATACAGTCTGCATCGTTCAGCAGCTCAGTTCATATTCGAGTTCTTACGATCATCGGTGCGCTGCAACCCCTGTGATCAGTACAGATCGTGTAGCGTTTTCTTTCAGGTAATGACGTCCAGTTTGCGGCGCGCAATTACTGTATCTATCTCAAGGTCTCTTCTCATGATTCCTTAATCAATGTGCCGCGTATGCAATGTCGTGGTCTCGTTGCATCGACGTACAATCGAGACTTTGTCGAGAGACGTCACATAATTGCAACTCTAGCTCCTTAGCTCTTGGTTGCAGGGTTGGCGTGAATTTCGTTCTTATCCACCATGTATCTTAAAGCTCTCCCTTCGCGAACTCGAAATCCGCTTTTCGTCATCATTGCACATAACTGTGCTTTCTCTAAGAGTTGCAAGGTAAATTGCGGCTGTTGCTCACGACCTTCCTTGGTCGTTGGCCATATAAGAATGTAGTCAATAAGTATATGACTTATCCAGGTATGGCTCACACGTTCGATTCATGAGGTCCATGAATATTGTCGATGCATGTGTTAAGCCAAATGATACGACAAGGATCTCATAATGCTCGAAGCAAGTCCTAAAGGTCGTTTTAGGGATATTTCCTTTTGTATTCACAGTGGAGGACCTCTTGTCCTCAAGTTGATCTTTGAGTGGTAACTAGAACCTTACGATTGGCTCATTTGTGTCGTCAGTCCTTGGCAAAGGATTCTGATTCTCAATTTTCTGAAGTTTATGTAAAGTGGAGACTACCAACTTTCTCCTTGTCTCCTTAACTAAGGATGTTATGTTCTTAATTTCCCCTGTCTAGCAGCTCTTGCCGTTATATCAGAGGTTCATGCTTCGCTGGTGAAGCTAGTCGGTATGGCGTCATTCGTCACT
Organism: Helianthus tuberosus; assembly: GCA_030545235.1. Taxonomy (NCBI): domain Eukaryota; kingdom Viridiplantae; phylum Streptophyta; class Magnoliopsida; order Asterales; family Asteraceae; genus Helianthus; species Helianthus tuberosus. The sequence goes on from CM060409.1 coordinate 104,275,655, forward strand.
GGTGCTGCTCCTGGCACGCGATTTATCCTGAACTCTTCTCGTCGCTACGGAGAGGCGTTCCTGGAAAGTCTTCCAAAAAGGCTACTGGGACTTCTTCCATCACGGGGATGTTCTCAGGCTCTGCAGTCTACTCGGAGGCGTTTCTATGCCTCTTCGACCAATGAGGGATGTCGTAGATCTGCCGCCTTGTGGGATCTAGCATCCTTGCACCTATTGCAGGAAAGTTGGGTTTCATCATCCGCATGAGGGATGCGTCTGATTTTCTCATATCGAACAACTTCAGCTGTATACTTGGATTTCTGATCCATGCTGACTATCATATTATGACATCGCGAGTCAATGGTAACAGAAGGTTCCGGCCTTCTGAGTCCCTAAATGCAATCCTCAATTGCTTCGACTGTTTAAACTAGCCTTCTATATGCCCATTTCTAAAGAATACGGGACGTCTATATTACTCGAAACTAGGCCAAGTAGTTTCTTATGTTCTAAGCATGCAAGGTTAAAGTTGATGCAGTATTAATTAAAAGTAGATGCATTAGGTTGGTTAATAGGGAACGTACCCGTAACCGCATCTGGATCCTGGCGTGCTTCACGAGTTTCGATCGTGAAAACCCTTCCTTGCTTGTTTCTTTCTAGGGCAATCTTTCCTAAAGTGCCCTGCTTCACCACATCTGTAGCAACCCGGTATTCTCTTATTTCTCCCATCTGGGTCCTTTGCCCAACAGGCAACCTTGCTGTGCCCTTCTTTTCCACATTTTCCGCACTTAGGCCTCGGACATCGACCTTCATGGTGGATATTGCATTCTCCGCACTTCGGTTTAGTCCCCGAGTATATTCTACCACCGGCCTTATTAGTGGCTCCATCAGTTTTCCTGTCCTGCGGCGGTTTCACCTTCTTTCTTTTGCCTGTTTTAGAGCTTCCATAGTTGACTTGGGTGCTCATCTTTAGGTTTGAGGACTTCCTCTTCTTGTTGCTTGACGACTCCACATGAGTCTCTTTCTTGTTATCCTCAGATTCTGAAAATTTTCCCGCACGAAGAGCTTCTTCAGTAAGAGTGACACTCATATCGATAGCCTCTGCAATGGTTGAGGGCTTTGAGGTAGTAACCATGCTCCTGATCTGAGGTGCAAGTCCCCAAATGAATCGTTCAACCCTTTTAAATTCCGGTTTAACTAAGTAGGGGACGACCCTAGACAAGTCGTGAAATCGTTGGACGTATTCAGGAATCTTCGGTCCGTCCATTTTCAAATTCCAGAACTCCACCTCAATCTTCTGGATTTCCGTCCTAGAGCAGTACTTCTTTTCCATCATTTCCTTAAGCTCGTCCCAGCTCAGTGCATAAGCAGCATCTGCACCAAGGGTTTGAACCTGAAGGTTCCACCAGGAGAGTGCGCCATCTATGAATAACCCTGAGATATAGGTAACACTCTGTTGGGGCGAACAGTTACTCATTCTTAGAATGGAGTCAGTCTTTTCTGCCCAACGAACAAATGCAACGGCACCTCCTGTGCCATCAAAATTTAATGGCTTGCAGTCCAGGAATTGTTTATAGGTGCAGCCAGTCGGAGGGTTATTTCCAGTAGTGCCGTCGCTGTGCTTAGAGCGGAGGGCTTCATGTCGAGCAATCGCTTGTGAGATGCGTTCTTGCAGCTCGGCTTCTGTTCTTGGCAGCGTATTGGTGTTTGTGTCTCGCCTGGGCGGCATTCTCTTCTGCCAAAATGGTATGAAGTAGGTTAGACAATATTCCATAATTGTCTATGAGGTACATAACATCGTAAGCCATCATGTAATCTCCCAATTTCACATGTGTATATATAATCAATGTATGAGCGAGGAAACAGTTATTGAGCCTTCACATAGGCTTTCCAACTTGGCTTATTGTTTGAAATGAACTCGAGGCTACATCGCCTTGGTCATTCAAGTTTTAGTTATTTCCTGCTACATTGGTTTTCTTAGGTCTTTACCTTTACTGGTGCGTATATTTCCCCTTTGATGGGGTTGTTTGTGTAGAGGTGATAGGGAGTGTATCGTCACTGATTCTTCCTGAATGTCATTCCACCTCTCTTGCTTAAACATCGTCTTCACAAACGTCTCGTATGCAGGTAGAAGTGTCAGTCACGAAGTAGGCTAAGACAGGTCTCCTACTTTCTAACGTGCTAAAGCACTGATCTATGTGTTGTTCTACCAGATGAAGGTGAGGACACCTATAGATAAATTTTGTGTGGTTTTCATTAGCTTGACCCGCAGAGTCCACCAGGATTTCTGTGCACTACAAGTCGTTATTACGTGGGCCCCCGTAATAATAAATTGTCTTGCACAGTTACCCCAGTTTTCTCTCGTCCAAGCAGATGATCAATCAAGGAGGGGACACTAATGTTCTTATACCTCTTGTCATGGAAAGGACCATTGCGGTGGTCCACGCGCTAACATTCGTTATCGTTACGCGCGTATAGGCACGATGATTAGATGGAATAGGAATAGGGAGCATTCCTAGTAGTTAGAGGGGCACCTTCATGATGAATACTTCATCTTCCTTTTCTGGTCAAGTGCGTCGTCAATCTTGCTTCTCATAAGCCGCAGGGATCTCGTCCCGTTGGTCAAGAATTTGTTCAAGGTTGCCGCCTCTGCCTCGTCATCATCGCCGTAGTCTGGCATCTTCACGTTCGAGAGGGAGGAGCAGCCATTTCCTATGGAAGTAAGCTCAGCATCTTGTTTGGTAATCACTCCCAGCCATGAGCTTTGCAAAGGATGCGAGGTCGATAGCTTCATCGTGCGAGTCACGTACAGTAATAGGAGTCAGAGTCGAAAGTATCTCATTCACGTCAATAATCATTCCGTACACTTATTTGTATGTATGTATATCAATAACATATATGCTACTTAGCATAATCAAGCAATTTAATGCATTATATTACGTATAACTCTCATTTTTTTTTGGGGGGGTCATTTTGTTTTTTTTTTGGCAAGTCTAACTCGTGTAGACTATGCTTTGGTTGGCACCTTATTTTAAAGGTATTCCTCACTAATGTCCTTGCCTTGTCACTTTTTGAAAAGTGTCTGACTTGTGGATCTTGGCGCTTTCGTGAATGCAATGAAAACCTTTTTGTAAAATGTTTTCGTGAGAGAACTCTAGTGATTGTAGTCTAGACTCGAGAAGGAATCCTAGTTCACTACAATCGAAGCTCTGATACCAAACTGTCACACCCTGTCTTTTGCGGAAGTGTATGATGTGTGACTAGCTTGTTATCATTGCATTCAATCGTAATAAACAACTACATGATCAAAACGATGTTCATCCATTTATGAAAATTTAAGTATTACAAACACTTGTTATTTAAGTTTTCAAAACACGACCTTTGACAAGGTTACAATTCAACAAAAGTGGATGACATCTAAACTTGTAGTCTACTTCTAGTTACGACACTTGCGCCCAAGATCCATCCTGTCACCTGAAATACATGTGATTTTGGAAAACATCAACATAAAGTTGAGCGAGTTCATGCGTTTTTGTATTTCACGTTTTTATACTTTGTATGAAAACATAGTATGTGTCATGTATAATTCAAGTCTTTCTTGAGTACCCCACGTACTCAAGTATAATTCCCGTTTTCTTGAGTACCCCACGTACTCAAGTATCATTCAGGTTTTCTTGTGTACCCCACGTTTTAAATGATTGTTTATACAAGGACATTAAGGCACGTGAGGACATATGGAGCATTAGTGTTGGCTCCTTTAAGGCATGTGAGCATATGGAGCATTAGTATATTCTCCCTCTAACTATGTCGATTTCCCTCGACTGTGTCGATTAACCTCGACTGTGTCAATTTCCCATGACTGTGTCGATTACCCTCGACTGTGTCGATTACCCTCGACTGTGTCGATTACCCTCGACTGCGTCGATTTCCCTCGACTGGGTCACCGAAGCACTCAAGTGGTCACATAAGGACCATGAGTGGGGCTCGGCCGTACCCGTTAGATCTAACCCTCGTCCCTAATTAAGTATTAATGGCATCTCAATATCTAGTTTAAGCTCACATGATCTAGTATTTTCTAGGCTTTTCTTAAAGCTCATCATATTGCACTCACCACGAGTGCTTCTCGTATTCTCAAATCATATCGCACTCGGTTCTCGTTCTCACCAAGAGTGCTTCTTGTATTTTTACCCTTTGTAAAAATTATAATATTTGTAACATGTATTTCACCCCCGAGAGTTATAAAACCAAAAACAGTTAGAGAAAAGGGGGAGCATGAACTCACAACTTTGCGTTCCTGTGCGTCGTAAACTTCACCGGATTTGCTTAATTAACGTCGTAACCTATACGCGTTTTCTTAACATTAGTCACTAGACTTGCGTCGCACAAGTACAGTCACTCTCTATTGTGTATATATTCTTGTGTTAAAAATATTCTATATTTTTAACTAAGTGTTTTACTTATATTATTTTTTTCAAAAATTAATATAAGTATCTCATGTTTTGCACTTTGCACCCGAATTATGTATCTTGTATGTTGTATGTGTAATTTTATGTTTATACCCCTCATGGGTATTTAGTGTATTTTAAGTCTTAATACACTAGCACGTATAACACATACTATATACACTTAGCACAAAAGTTGGTGATAAAATAATATATATTTTTCTCTCAAAAATATACATACTTATATCCATTTTTATTCTTGAAGAAATCCTCATTTCTTATCACCAAAAATTAGGGAAACCTTGGTAATACTTTAAATACGTTTTTAGGGAATAAGTTTCCCAAAACTTATATTTTTCTAAGTGTCAAAATTTATAAAAATTTTGACAGAGTTTCCTCTAAAAATTGAGGTTTCCCATGTTTTCAAAACATGTGTTTATTTTCTTTTAAATCGTCAACAATCATCAACAACAATTATCAACAATAATCATCAACAACGATCACTAATTTCTCCATTTCATGAACTTGAATATTTACAAAAATGTGTAGTAATTTACTAGCACATTTAGTAAGCCTTGTTATCTTTAAAAATAAGTTTAATTTCCTAAAAACTTTATTTTTAAAGAATATGAAGTTTCACAACTTCTAGTCGGTTTTTACGAAAATTATTTCTTTGTTAAAACTTTTGTTACACAAGTGTCCACACACTTGTTTGTTCATAAAAACACCTCTACTTCATGAAAGATCCGGTTTTAAAACATGGTTTTGTCTTACAGTTGGTCTTTCGAAAATACCACTTGTAGATCTTTAGATCTACTAGTTTAGAACTCCATTTCATAGGATAAATTGTTTTTACACAAGTTCATGTTTAATAGTAGTAGTGTTCATCATCTAGTCCTTTTTATACTTTAACATACACTAGCTCATGTTCTAAGAACATAACCTAGCCGGGTTAGATGACGATCCGAACTACTACTAGCATTAAACAACACAAAATAATCATCACAAAACAAGTTTAACAAGTTTTACACAATTATCCATCTATTAACCATCATATTCATCACTTTAATAGACTTTTAGTTGGTGATTTAGTATGTTCATGATTTTCAACCGACAAATCTCTTATTAACCACTCTAGACAAGATCAAGAAGGTGTTTTAGAACACTTACTACTAGCTCAAGGCTAGGGAAGTTCAAGAGTGCAAATGAGGTGGATAAAAGCAAATGGTGAAGGTCCTTCAAGTTCCGTGAGCACCGAGCCTCGTTAGCGACCTTCTTACACCATAATATCACCTTGGAATGGATTGGATGGAATTGAAATAATGGTGGTGGTGATGCTATGCTTGAGCCGAGAGCATGGGGAAACAAGGAAGAGGAAAAAGTGGTGAAGTGTGAAGGTGTTTATGGGTTCTTATAATCCATAAAGCTAATGTCCAAGAGTTCTTGTGTCTCTTATGTACAAGGCACAATATCTAATCAAATCTAAGAGAATTATATGGAGAGATTTAGAGGAGATTGTGGTGATCTTGTAAAGATTAGGTGGGGCCAACACCTTGTGACCGTGAACAAGGAATGGGGGGGGTAAGTTGTAACTTGTAATGATAATGTAAGATAATTAGTTGAAAACCAAAAGTGTTAGTTAGTGTATTATGTGTACTATTTAATATATAGTGTGTTAGGGTGTTCGGGAACCCTAACTAGCTTAGAAAAAATAAAAACATTGCTTCTAGCAATATTTTGGAGTTCCGGGTAATATCCGGTTGTTCGGTTAGGTACCGATTCGTCAAAGCTGTTGGTGCACTACATCTGTCGACTTCGTCTTGTATCGAGTCTTAGACTATTTAGAATAGATTAGGGCACGTAGAACGAGAGAATTAGAGAGAGTTAACAAGATTTCGCTTGAAGGTATTTGTATGTAAAGGATTTCGCTTGAAGCAGCTCAAGCGAAATCAACATGTTAAGATTTCGCTTGAGTTATGCTGAAGCGAAATCTCAATCCCTATATATAGGAGATCAAGGTCAAGCGAAATCAGAAGTATCAATTCTGAATTTCCATACCGAGGTGCTGCCGGTGTGAGAACTGATTGTATTTGTGATCGATTATCAATATAATCAGTGTTAAAGTGAAGATTAAGCTGTTTACACGTCAAATACTTGTTTTCCGCACCTGTATTTGATGGAATTCCTCTGAACCGACTCGTTTAGGTCGCAAACACGATCCTTACAATTGGTATCAGAGCTCAGGAGGAGGAGTTCTGCAAAATTCAGCCGAAATCAATCAATATCTCTTATTTCTACACCTTCTTTCATCAGTTCAGAAATTTTTCGCGGTCAAAAACTATTCAATTTCTCACGGATTGTTTAAAAGTACAAGATAACAAACCCTTGATAGTTTCATAGCAAAATTCGACCTAAAAGTGATCAAAATTGACCTTCGAATGGATTTCGCTTGAAGAACATAGTTTTATTGGACGATTTCGCTTGAAATTTCAAGCGAGACTTTACATTTCGCTTCAAACAGATTCAAGGATTTCGCTTCAAGACTTTCGCTTCAGAAAAGTTGTTTCAGAACGTTTTCACTTGAACGATTTCGCTTCAAGGTTTTCGCTTCAGGATTTCGCTTCAGAAAGTTGTCACTTGAAAGTTCCGCTTGAACCATTTCGCTTCAACCAGTTTGACAATTTCGCTTCAAAGACTGTTCACTTGACCAGTTCGCTTGAAAGACACAAAGTGACCAGTTCGCTTGAAAGAATCTGTTATTGAGTAACGTGTTAAGTCAGTATGGATTCCGGGTTCTATAATGCGTTTGCAACACCGTCATCACCAGCTGCGATTGCTCAAGCCATGAATCTTGAAAACGAGACGGGAACCACTCAGAAACCCCCGAAACTGATGAGTATTGAAGAATACTACGGGTGGAAAGATCGCTTTGAAAACTGGGTTCAGGCAAATCATCTCAGATCGTGGGAATGCATATTGAAGAAGTACACATTGCCTCGAACAGATTTGCAAGTCATCAAAGAAATATCCGAGTTCACTGATCAAGAACGAGCAATGTATAGAGCTGAGAAAATGATGATTAGTTTGTTGCAGCAGGCGATAAAAGAAGATATATTCATTCTGTTACAGCACGACAAAACTGCTAAGTCAATTTGGGATGCACTAAAGGTCAAGTTCGAGGGAAGCGAAAACATGATCAAAAGCAAGAAAGCGTTACTAAAGAAAGAATTTGATTTGTTTTGTAGTTTGCCGGGAGAGGATACTAAAAAGCTAATTGAGAGATACTGTCATTTGGTGCGATCTTTATCTATGTTGGGTGTTGAAAAAGGTCGTGAGGAGTGGGTGGATAAATTGGCGGACGCGTTACCTCAAAAGGAGTGGGGAACTTATTTGATGATTCTGAAAAACACGGGTGTTTATGATGGGTTGACAATATCTCAGTTTATTGAAAAGATCGAAAGCCAGGATTTGGAGCAACAGAAAATAGCTAGGATGAACAGTCCGAGTGGTCAACAGGATATTAAAATGTACTACAAAGGTAGCATTCCAGTTTCAGAATCTGAGAGAAGTCCGAAAATTCAAACTGCTTTCAGTGTTGGTGATTCATCAAAGAAAACTGATCAGGGTTTGAACAAGAATAGCAGCGGGTTTTCATCATTTCCGAGCGTGAATCCGAAAGAGATTAACACGAGTTTTCAGTCTCAGAGTACAAAAACAGGAAATGGATACATGATTCAATGCAACATAGCTCTCAATCTTCCAGAAGGTCAAAGTTTTTCTGAAGACACTGCTAAAGACCATATGGCACTTCTGGGTTCAGTTCTGTTATCCTATGAAGGTCTTGTTGCTGGTCGGATCGGAAATCCTATGCTTACCAAAGAGGATTACGATCAGATAGACGCTGAAGAGATGGAACTTATGGATATAAAATGGTGTCTCGCAAGTGTTCTTCGACGAGCTGAGAAATTCAAAACAATTACCGGGAGAAATGACTTTCTTGATGCTTGTGTATCTACTTTAGGTTTTGATAAATCTAAAGTTACTTGTTTCAGATGCAGGGAAAAAGGCCATTTCAAGCGGGAGTGCAAGAACAGGGAAGCTAGTGGTGCTCAGAATCCGTTTGGAAAAGACGATTACTACCGGAAAGCCATCTATCAGCAAGTTGGTCAATCACAAGATTCACAGACGGCTCATGGTAGGAAGATTGAGGATTCAAAAAGAGGATGTTTGGTAGACTTCAACTGGAACAATTACATATCTTCTGATAGGAAAGCATGCATAGTTGATCAAGATGATGAGAGATTACCTGAAGGCTTCAGCTGGGATATGTTTGTTGATGAAAAGGGTGATTTCAAAGCTTTCATTGCCAAGATCATCCGAGAGCCAGATTTGTTTGCTACTTGGATGAGATCTATTGGAGAGAATGTGAAAAGTGAAGATGAAAAGTCTGTGTCAACAGATGAAGAGTCAGATAGTACTGATAAACTTTCAGAAAGATCTGGAGATATTTCAGAAAATGCTGATGAAAGTCTACAAAGTTCTGATAAGAGTGTTCAAAATGTTACTATTTCAGAAAAAGAAGTTGTATTTGATCAAACTTCGTCTGATTCTGGTGTATCAGATGCTGATTCTGGAAAATCTGTAGAGTTTGATCAAACATCAGTTGATAGCAACAGTGATGATGAGGAAGAAAAATATGTTAATGTTGCCAAATCTCATCTTTCTTCTGAAAGTTTTCATTTCTATTTTGCAGATCGAGTAGAGAAACTAAAGGAGAAAAGAGCTGCTAAAGAACAACAAACTGAATCTGATGGTGATGTTCAGAATGTTGAAAGTGTTGTTAAGAAGATTACCAAGGTTGAAAAAGAAGAAGAAAAGGTTATTGAAGTAGAAAAAGTGATTGAGGTAGTTAAAACAATCGAAGTTGAGAAGATTGTTGAAGTTGTAAAGCCTTGCGAGAAGTGTTTGGAAGCATGCAAGGAATGTGCAGCAAAAGACGACATAATCGCTGAGTATGAGAAGAAGAAAGAGCAGTTACTGTTCAATCTCAATTATGTGAAAGAATCTTATGATGTCTTGAACAAAACAGTAACTGGTCTTCAAAAGACAAATTCAGAAAGAGAACAAGCTCTTACGATGATGAATGCTGTGATGATGACAAAGCATAAAGCAATTAATTTTTACATCGAAGAAAGTGCTAAATGGAAGCAAGAGTTGGAGACAGAAAAAATTGAGAATGAGAGAATTAGACGTCTATTACAAAGTTATTCTAGTTCTGATTATCTCATTGATCGTATTTACCCAACTGTTGCAGGTATGAAAGCTTTTCAAGACGATAAGCCAAAGAAGGAAAAGAAAGATAGTGGTAAGAAACCGACTGTTAGATATAACAAGTGTCCGCCTCCAATTTGGGAAGGGTATTCTCCTAGAAAACCGAACGAGGAGCAACTTGAAAAAGCAGTCAATATAAAGCTAAAAACCGATACAACTGACGTTTTACCAGATAACATTGATGTCACATTTACCTCATCCGATACTGATCATGAGTCTGAGTTAATCAAAAAGGTGGTTGATCAGGTGTTAGACACTGAGGAGGAGTCTGAGTCAAAGTCTGAGTCTGGGTGTTCAAGTTCGTCTGTCAAAAGTTCGAGTTCATCGGTCAACAGTTCACAGTCGTCGGTTAAACGGTCTTATAGTAAAGAATTTTTGTTATCAAAAGCAAATTTGGATGATGAAACATTTGAAGTTGCATACACTTTAAATGATTCGGACAAATTATACTCTGACAAAGAGTTTCCAATAAAAAGTGTTCGTTTTGACATGATCAAAAAGGTTTTCAAAATGACAGAAATTAATATTTCTGAAATAAAAGATTTAAATCTTACTGAAAAACCTAAAAAGTACACTTCAAGAGTTCAACAACGTCTAAACAAGAAAAAGGGTTACAATTTGGGTTCTGGTTTTCAAAAGAAACCTAACCAAAATCGTAGCTACAAAAAGAAAGGATTAGGTTTTATTCCACCAGAAAATCATAAAAATTTAAAAAATTCTAAAACAAAAACAGAATTTGTGTCAGGTGGAAGTGCAGAAGAGGAACAGAAGAAACCATTCTGGAGACAATCAAATCAAGAGTTTCTTGCTGAAAAGAAGAAGAATGGAACTGAATTGTTTTATCAAAGAGAGACTCGTACCTGTTACAAGTGCAATGAAACTGGACACATTGCATGGAATTGCCAGAAAAATGCCAAAACAAAACAGGGAGTTTCTCAGAAATTGAAACAAAAGGTTGTTGATGTTGAACCACCAACCGACAGACTTAAAATTTTTGAAAATTCAACTTATGAGGTTGGTGAGTGTTCTAAAAAGAATTTTTATAAAAAGAAAGAGAATATCAACCAAGTGTGGGTCGTTAAGAAAATTGATGCGAATGATGGCAATGAATCTGGTTCCACAAAACCAGAAGAGCCACAGGTTGAGGTGAAAATTTCAGTGAATGATGATGAGTTTCCATCACTGAAATTTGAAGAAGTTAAACAGAAAGTGGGGAAGGTTGATATCTCGAATCAGTTTTACACAGAGAAAACTAAGTTTGATGTCGAGAAAACATTCAATGGAAGTGTTAAGAAAATTTTTGGGAAAATGTTGAATGGGAAAGTTAAGGGGGTTAAAGAATTTTATGCAACTAAAAAGGCAACTTACAACCCTACTGTGCAAGAACTGAAAGCCATCAAGTCTGAGAAGACTTGGATGGAAGTATGTTTCCCATGATAGTCTAAGGACTTTGCCGGAGATCCCAAGTTTATATCGTGGATCAGGAATCGGCATCTTTCTAATGTTTGAAGTTTTTGGTTGAAAGTTTTTGATAGTGTTTGGATGTTTACAGGTTGTATGACTACGCCGGAGCTTCCAGGTTGGTAAGTGCGAAGCAGGAATCGGCATTATGATTGGTAAAATGGTGATATAGACGTAACATTCCTACATGTGGTAATTCTTACAATTGGTATAGAAAATGCATACATGAAAAAGGTTAATCAAGGTCATTAAGTTGAACTTGATTGGACCATACTTACAATTGGTATTTTGAAAGACAATGTGATGAACCACACCCCAAATCTACAAATGATTATATCATCAAAACTTATTTTCCGGAAAAATCATTTTGATTAAAACAAACTTAAGTGTTTTGAAATCTAAATGAGAAAATAGTTTTGTGATAGGGGAAGTTCTGATTGTTTATGCCGAGTGAATGGCGATTTGATGTGATTCGATATCAGTTGTCAAGTTTTTGTACAGTTTGTATGTTTTAATTGTGTCAAGAGTTTTAGTTTTCAAATTTCCTAAAATGTGTTTGCATTTTAGGGGGAGTAAAAATTTTCAGAAAATTCAAAAACATTTGAAAAAGCCAAAAACATGATAAAATTCAAAATGAGTTGTGTTGCGAATAAGAGGAAATGATAGTACATCAGTGGACTATCACGGCACGCTAAAGAATTGGAAAGTAAAAATGTGATAAACGGTCTCACTGATGATGTGCCAGAAGATTTTTGCACATTTAGTAAATTGTGACGAGATATAAACATAAATTTCAAACTTGCTTGTTCTGTGGGTTAACACAAACTTGGATATATAGGTAACCCCTGAAATCTTGTTTGAAAGGTCCCTTATTCTGAGATACTAGGTCTTTATGCTCAGTGATATCTGGGGTATTATCCCGGGACTTCTGCTGAAAGAAATTTCTGACCTAGTCCCCGGATAATGCTTTCTGCAAATGCTTGAAACATAGCATCGCCCTCAGCAAGCTGATGAAACAATAAAATTGATAGTCACTGCTGTTGTAATGCAAAAGATCCTCTAAAGGGGACACACCAAAAGTCGAAGCCGTCATCTCTCTGCGTATCGAAAGATCGACCTGAGCTCTCACGGCCCTCGTACTATAATTTATTCCCCTGACAGATATCATCTGTGGTATACTCACCTGTAAGACTGAATATTGGGATCTGGATACGGGAGTATATTCAAGTAGTGGGACACACGGATAAGTTTAAGTTGCTTAAAACATTAATATCGTATCTCGGATCAGTTGAACTTTGTGTGAAAATTTAAGTGGAAAAATATACTGACAATCTAGGTGAATCGTTTAGAACTTAAAATGTTTTAAAGCTTAACGGTGTTGGTGATTGGTCTCAAAAACTGATATGATCCTCTTGCACATACTCGCAAAAATATTGTCTGTAAATATTTTATTTCTGCATTGTAGTCTCTCAGAAAATCCAAAAAAGATTTTGTGTGTGTTTTAGCATAATTTAAAAAAAAAACAAAAAGATTTTCGACAACTGATGTTGAAAAGCTGATTTTCAAAATTCCAAGTGCTAAACATGATGAGCAGCATTTGAGGGGGAGTGTTTGTGTAAATCTAATTGTTTTTGTTAAATCTAACCTTCTTCAAGTGGTTCATCATAGATATTTGAGAGAGAGCCTGAGATATTGTAATTATATCTGTTGGTGCACAGGTATTTGATTTGTGATAAAATTAGAAAATTTATATCTGGGTTAAGATTGTGCAGGTAGCCAAGTTTCGATCCTGAAAATCAATTCTGAAAGCCTGTGTAGATTAGACAACGATCCTGTAGATGTTACTGAAGAACAAAAGAATGCCAGTAAATCGAGAAGGGGAGTCTGAAGATTGAGAGAAGAGAAACCCAGAGACTGATCAAGACTGAAGATGTGAAGACACAGAATTGTTGTGACTCGATAGTCGACTCGTCAACATCTGAGGGGGAGTCTGTTGGTGCACTACATCTGTCGACTTCGTCTTGTATCGAGTCTTAGACTATTTAGAATAGATCAGGGCACGTAGAACGAGAGAATTAGAGAGAGTTAACAAGATTTCGCTTGAAGGTATTTGTATGTAAAGGATTTCGCTTGAAGCAGCTCAAGCGAAATCAACATGTTAAGATTTCGCTTGAGTTATGCTGAAGCGAAATCTCAATCCCTATATATAGGAGATCAAGGTCAAGCGAAATCAGAAGTATCAATTCTGAATTTCCATACCGAGGTGCTGCCGGTGTGAGAACTGATTGTATTTGTGATCGATTATCAATATAATCAGTGTTAAAGTGAAGATTAAGCTGTTTACACGTCAAATACTTGTTTTCCGCACCTGTATTTGATGGAATTCCTCTGAACCGACTCGTTTAGGTCGCGAACACGATCCTTACAAAAGCGCTAAATAAGCATTTAAAGTGTCGTTAAGTACCTTTTTGCAGTACTTTCGATTCCCGACACTTAGGGAAATATTCTGGGTAATAAAACGAAATTTCTGCTTGGTATTCACATGTTTAAATGCTGATTTATTGCTGAATTATATAAATTCTGCACTTAAAGTGCGTTTCGGGTGCTTTTTAGTGCTTATTTTTGCTTTCGCAATGTCTATAAATTAAACCCTTATATGTACTCTTGGGTTTTAATGTACTTTTGTCGTCGGACCTACACCTAGGCCTCAATTCTAATGTCTGACTGCTTTCTGCAGTTCTGTTGACACAGTGTGTCTTACCGGTGAGTTTACTAATATTTTTGACGCAACGCTATCATAACGTAATTCTTGTAGCATACATCATGCATGAATTCACTTGTATGGAATTCAGAAATTTATTTGTCTGGTAAACCAGATCATGCACAGTCATTTAAGCACAAATTACTGTTCATTTCATGTACGGAATGTACGGAAAAGTGACGGTTGTCACACTAGCTACTCTAATGCTGAATCAATAGGGAGCAAGTTGTAAGACACTGTTCTCATAACCAAACCTAGCGTTTTGACCAACCACCTACACAAGCGGTCTTGCAGACATCCTCTTCAGGTTGAACTGGCAAACCAGATCAGTGGTTGAGCTATGTTTTCAGAAAAAAGAAAAAAAAAACAAAATCCTTACAAAATCTCACTTACAGCTTTATTTACCACTCCAGTATGCATATCTTGTTATTACGTTTCAGATTTTGTTAACATCACAAATTCAAACCAAAAGATAGATTAGTTCCATAATATGCTTTAATTCATGTAAGTTTTCTCTCCCGTCTGTCTACGAAAACATTGCATTTGAGCTGGAAGAAGCAGTGGGATGAATTTAAAAGCAGTTGAAATACATAACTGAACAAAAATGTCTTTTATGTCAACTGTGTCCCATGTCAGCCTGTTAATCATTTCTTAATTTAAATTATAGTTTACAATGGATAAAGCGACATTCTAAATGATTTCCATTCCTTGCTTAAACACAAGACAATAAAAAGAACTGTCAAAATTGCTGAAACACAAATATTGAAAACATGGTACAAGGAATTTGCTGCCGTTTCCAGGTTGAGGGGCTGCTAATTCTGTGCCGCCTCTTCTTCAACACATCTCGCGCATTTGCATATGAAACCATAATCTGCAAGCAATGCCCGTCTCTCTTCCAGTTCAAGGTCTTCATCTATGTATGATATGGTAACCTGCAAAAAGAACAATAGGCAGCCTTGTGTGAATTGCGAGTTATAAAATCTCTGTTTGAGTTACTTGTGTCATCAACATGGAGTTAAAGGATTATGGAATTGGAGGTCCAAGGTAGCCACACCGGTCTTCTATTGGGAAAAGCTTTACGTGGCAAGTGGATTTGGAATTGATTTAATCGGCCAAAAGACGCCATGTTTATGTAAATAAAAAGCAAAGGCGGCAAGAAATTCCCCTTTCATAAAAAATGTTAAAAGGCGAGTTGGTAGCTTCAGTTTTGACTTCCCAAACTTAATCGATGATCAACTGTGTGCTTATTGTATGGCTGGTACCTGATACTAACTTATTGTGCCGGTAGTGTTATTTCCAACAGCACACTGTATTATGCCGGTAGTCTTTATGCCTTGCACCTATCATCGGTTATACATGTATTTCTTGGTAATTTATCATGATGAATAAATTCCCTATTATGACTTAGGTATTTATGCTTTTATTTCTTCGCATTATACTTTCCTTCTATCTTTCTATGTTAAATTCGGCCGGTGGCCTTAATTGAAACTTTCACCTTTACTTACCTATTTTTACTAAAGCTGGAAGCAAAATCTGAAACTAAATAATTTATTAGCGTGACTTGAGATCACAATGAATCAGATAATCAGCTCCAAAACGCAAGTTGATTATATAAAGCAAATTCTAATGTGAAACTCCCTACATTGTTCATTGTCAACTTTTTTGTAAATTACTTATAGCTAGTAGCAAAGACCCTTGTTTAGCATTTTTAAATTACTCTCTAATCCCTTTAATAATGCTAACAGCTTTCTTTTCTAGGGTGTTGCAAAATGAATATTAGATCTTTCTCTTGTTGGTAATGACAGCAGCAGTTTTACTTCACAAGTTTGCCATGTGAGGGTCAGTTTAAATGTTTGACTGATAGTAAAATATTTTCATTATGCAGTAAAAAAATTAAACAAATATATGAGATCACCTCTTGTCCCTTTGTAATAGGTTTGCATGCAAGTATGGTGGCTTGCCCATCTTTGTCCTGCAATTCAAACACACCAACATAACTATATGCTTAAACACAGGTAAAAACAAATAAGTTTCTGGTGAGGGTCAACACAGGTCGGCTTGACCTATCAATTTTTAGACTTCTTTATAAATAAATAGAGTGTTATAAGTGATTGCAATAATAACCCAAATTTTTGAAATAAACTCATCAAGGAGATTTTGAAGTGTTAAATTCATACTGATGTCAGCAGTCCTTATGTGGTCTAAATGGAACTGTCTCACGAGCTCTCTTTGTTTAAGGATGGATGATTTACTGAAATGAGAAGAATATTAAAATTACGAAAGAAATACCTCCTCTCGTTTAAAAGCCTTAGCATTGGGAGAACATGAATGATTCATACAACTCTGGATAGGGTAAAATGTTGTGCCTGCCAATTTAAGAAAAATATAATTATATTCATGGTCCAATACTTTTGAGTTACAAGTTACATTAAAAAAATAAAAATAAAAAGCTTGCCCAAAGGGTATTAATGTATTAGACCTCGTACATCTTTTGTTTAAAATTTATTGTAATCATCTTGACACACTAACCATTTACAAATATATGTAGAAAGTGTTTTCGCCAACTCAGCCTATACTATAAAATCATCCGTTATCCAACCGAGAGATTACCTTGGCAACAAACTGAATAGTCCTCCCCAAGAGCATCAAGAAAAGGTTGTGTTGTTTCATCAACTTCTTTCTGCCAATAAGATATATATAATTATGCAAAACAGAACTTAATATAAGTAGTGTACAAAATTCAAACCTTTTCAGCTTCCAGTAGATCATCTATGTACAAAAAGTAATCCTCCACTGGAGACGCTACAACCAAATCACTGTCACATGCAAAAGGTAGCTTCATGAAAAAGAACAAAATATTATAATAAAATTACCCCCCCCCCCCCCCCCCTCTTTCTAAAACTTGCATGCTAGTATCATCTTTTTCGACTTGATTGCAAGCTACACAACTAAACTAAGTATAGAAAGAAGATAGGGTGGATGATAAACTTACAGATTATTTAGCTCATACATGCCAATAATATTCCCATATATTTCTAGGGAGAACACTTGAACTAATTAGGGAAAACAAAGAATAATGTGCTACGTTTCAAAAGTAATATTAGCAAACATTGAAGTTACCATCAAACTCACTATTTTTTTCCTTTTTAGTGTGTGTGTGTGTGTGATCCTGTGTTTATTATTTATCAGATTAAGAATGTGTCAGATCAGGATACATGGCAAACATTCTTCATCCAATATCGCCGCCTTCAAGAGTTCCAGTGACTAAAAAGGTCAAAATGATAATAAACACCATTAAAAATAACAATAATATCAATTAAACATGTAAACCATGTTGCAAATCATCCGCTTATATATCCGGTATTTTCACTGGTTTTTACTTTTTATATAAATAAATCAGTGAACTGGATTAAAAAGAGATGACTAAAGTTGGCAATTTCAACCCATTTACCCAAAATGAGTCATATTCCAAATGGGTAAAATGTATAAATTTAAACTATAGCTTAAACTGAGATGGGTCAAATGGTTTAAAAGTTGCCAAAAGTGCATTCAAATGATTATAACCTCCTGAACTGCTTTATTGATAAAAAAATTACTACTTTTAATTTTAATATGATGTTATCACAAGTATACTTATTCCTTTTAAATAGTTAAAAGATTTGGAAAAAAGAGACAAAAGATGTAATGAAGTCAACTTAACCCGTATTGCAAACTACCAGTTTTGGCCTAGACGCCTAGTTACCCAACAGGCCATATTTTCCACCTATAAGAGCCGTATGTATATGTGTGTGTACATTTCTATATGTTAAATGGTTCTATAGCCCTCAATGATCCAGTGCTAGTTTTGCACAAAGGTAACAAACGTTCTTGAGTAACTTTTATTAAAGTAAAAGGCAGAAAGCGTGTAGCTAAAGAGCAGATGTGTGAATTAGCATGCTTTAGTTTAGAAATTATATGAAGATGAATATTATTTAGATATACAAATATATATGAGAAACCTCAAAGGCCAAGTGCTTGATTTGCATTCTAAATGAAGATTCATCAGAAACATCAACATCATCTGGCAAAGCAATGCAATCCCACCATCTACACACAAGCACAACTGTATGTTATTACCTTATATGAACACAAAGGTCACGAAAGTATTAAGCAGTCCACTGTAACTCTAAGATATAAGTAGTGAAGAAATCTATACTATATAATAAAAGAAACCATTCATGGGACACTTGTCATCATAATAGGCCATGTATCTTTTAATTTTCTCAATCTCTTATAGATAATTATTATTTATAGATAACTCTCCTACTAAATATTATTTAGTTTAATCTCTTATGGATAATTATTATTTAGTTTAATCTCTTCTAATTAATTATAGACAACTCTCCTATATAATTATTATTATTATTTAGTTTAATCTCTTCTAATTAATTATAATTTATAGATAACTCTCCTACTAAATATTATTTAGTTTAATCTCTTCTACTTAATTATAGATAATCATTATTTAGTTTAGATATTTAATGTATACTTCTCATTTATAATATTATTTATTTGATTTTCTATATCATACACTCACCAACTTTTTATTTGTAATATACAAATTTACTCTTATTCTTTTCGATGATGTAATTATCTCTAATTTAGATTTATTACAGGTTTTTTTAAAAAAATTTATATTTTATCACTCAAATGGCTGCTTATTTGCTTCTTGAATAACATGTTTGACCACTGTATCTTCTTTTCAATAATCATCTCTGCAATCACCATATCTATCGCGTACCGAGTATATCCATTAGTTTTTTTAAATATAATTTTCTTATTATTTGGTATGTGAAATCATATTTATTCAACCCGTATAATACAAGAGGGTTTTTAAAGTAACTTTTTTTATTATTTGGTAAACAATATTACATTTATTCAACCCATGTAATACACATGGTTTTGAAAATATAACTTCTTATTATTTGGTATGTAAAATTACATTTATTTAACCCGTACAATACATATGGTTCTTATAGATATAACTTTTTATTATTTAATATATAAAATTACATTTATTCAACCCATGCAATAAATGAGGTCTTTAAAGATATATTGTTTTATTATTTAGTATATAAAATTCATTTATTCAACCCGTGTAACACACGGGGTTATAACCTAGTAGAAGTAATATAAGTTATTGCATATATACCTCCTCTTGTATCCCATTGATAAAGGCTCCCAACCCTTCAAAAGAAGACTAAAATTGTGGACATCAGAAAGGTGATTCTTCTCTTTCTGTTTCTCTTTATCACATGCTGCTTTCAGCTTCCTGTATTTTAAGATCGTACAAGAAATCGCCTGGAAATGGAAGCCCAAGAATTCGGTTTTAGTCAGTTATAAGCAGAGTCGGCCCTAAGAATTTAAGTGCCTTGTACGAGCCCCAAAAAAAGGGCTCTTAGGCCGTAATGTATTAAACTATATAAATTACTTTTTTTAAATGTTATTGTTATTTATTAGGTTAATGGATCAATATTGGGCATTTTACATTTGGGCTAGGCTTCGTAGATCAATATTGCCAATAATTTTTTACGTTTTAAGTTTTTATATATTGAGCCAAAATTATATTAATAAAAATAAAATTAACCAGAATGCAAAAAAGTGTCAACAATGAGAATTCTTTCTTTCAACAAAAAATTTGTATGAGAATTCTTCCTATTTCATTTTCTTTAAAAATAGATTATAAATAAATGAAGGTTCCAACGATATGACATGTATTGTGTTATTTAAATAATAAAAAATAACAATAAATCATAAATGGTTGTTACTTGTACTTATCAAAATAACTTAACATATGGCCTCTCGCTATTGATATAATAAAATTGCCCTTTATGTTAAAAAAAATTATTGGTGGATAAGTAAGAGATCAAAGATGAAGGGGATAACTTTTGAAGAATGGAGCTAAGAGAGTTATATACTTGCAGTGGTTTGTTTCCAATATGTTTGGTTAGGCTTAGGCCTGTAAACGGACCGAACGAACACGAACATAGGCATGTTCGTGTTCGTTCGTTTAACTTTAACCGAACACGAACACAAACACGAACATATAATCGAACACATTTTTTTGTTCGTGTTTGTTCATTAAGAAATCGGGCATGTTCGTGTTCGTTTATGTTCGTTCGTTTAAAGCCTAAACGAACAGTTCACGAACATAAACAAACATAAATTAACATGATTGAACAAACATAAACGAACACAAATGAACGTAACTAAACAAATATAATCAAACACAATTTAACATTAGTGAACACAAACAAACAAGTCTAATATATTACAGTTGATCCGAAAACACATCTAAATTTGGGTTCATAGATGCTAAAATTATGTAGGTTTTTATATAAATATTAAGTAACGATCTAAAAAAAAATTTAAATTTCATTTTTTTACTACAAAACTTAATTACTAATTACTTATATTTATATAAGTAGTTAGAAAAGCTAATATTCATATAAATATAACTATTTATGTATTTACTAAAATTTAAACGAACGTTCACGAATGTAAATGTAAATGAACGAACATAAACGAATGTTCATGAACATTAATGAACGAACACAAGGTGTGTTCATGTTCGTTCATTTAATTAAACGAATAAATTTTTTTGTTCGTGTTCGTTTGTTTATTAAATAAACGAACTTCCCGCCGAACAAGTTCATGAACAGTTCATGAACGTTCGGTTCGTTTACAGGCCTAGTTAGGCTGGTCAAAAATTAAATATAAAAAGTCAAACAGAACGTAAAAAGAGGGCCTTAGAAGATTCGAACTAGGCCTTCTTGACTAACAAACCAGCTAGTCAACCATCAAGCTAAGGTTAAGTTTTTTTTGTGTAAAGTCTAGCTATATATGTATATAAAATATATAAACTTTGTTTTTCTAATTAGTGCCCTCGGAAAAAAGGGGGGGGGGGGGGGCTAGGCCGGGGGTGCGGCTCGCCCACCCCTAGGGCCGGCCCTGGTTATAAGTAATATATAAATTTATACATGCAAAATAAACCATCATGGTGGTTATTCAGATTTTAAATATACAGTATACCTATATAAGAGAAAGGGAAAGCAAACTGAGGTTGAGTTTACCTTGGCAGCAAGGATGAAAATATCATTTGTCTCTGAAAAAAGAAAAGAAAAGCTTAGAAATCAAGAGGGAGAAAGAAAACACACGACAAAATATGTGTGGAAATGGTTAATTATGTTACAGCCTTACCATTGGCATGTTGTATGAATTTAGAAAGTGCCTTATTGCTTAATGATTTGGATCCCTCTCCAGTACAAAGTAAAGAATGGCAGAAATCCCAATCAGCCTGTGCACAAGATTTGCTACAAATAATTGCAAAAACTTGAGGTCACTTGGGTGATTTTTTATCATTCGACACATTTAAACAGAGCTAAATGTATAACTTTACAACTTTGGCCTTTACAAAGCCTGGGTATTCCATATTTTCATCAACTTCAATTGATGATTTTCAAAGAAATAGAAAAATGATGATGGTCAACTAACTAAGAGGGAACATAAGACCATAATCAAATTACCTACAGTAGTAAACTTCTTTACATCCACCGGGGCAATTTATAACCCCAGGCAATGGAAATTTCTTTGAGTGAGGCAATTCCAATTTCTCATGCATTAATAATTCCAACTTTTCATTAAAGCTATCATCTTTTGGGCTGCCTAAACCCTGCAGATACAGCTTCCTTCCGATTTGAATTTCTATTGATCCAATAAAACGGAAGCAGCAACCGCATACAAGACAATCTATCTGCAACAGAGTAATATAAATAAAAGTCAAGGAAATGAATAAACCCACACACAAATGGTACAAATAAGCAGTGACTGAACCAGCCACCTTATTTGATGAATGCTGCATACCAACTAGCATCTGATCCTTCAAAACAAGGTCCTCTTCCTCAAAGTCCATGTCAGCATAAACACCTGTGAGTTTGAATTTTCAGTTGCATGCTAATAGAACCTTAAACCCATCATGGATGTAATGAGATTGAGAACATGTGTGCCCTTAAATACAAAAATGACAATTTTCGTCTTTGATGCAATCCATCAAACACCTGGTGTGCAAGATTACCTTTTCCATAGTAGTTGGTCGGTTTGACTTGAATTCCGTCAAAGTGTTTGGTTGTTGCAAGTTGATCGAAATACTCCTGCAAGTTAAGTTGTTAACATTTTCAGAAGAAAAATACAGACAGAGAAACAAAGAGAGAAAGAGAGAGTGCCTGGACTTGTAGAGGTGAAGGTGGTTCGAGGAGAAGAGAGATTTCGTGAGCAAACTGGGCATCAATTGGGCAAACGACCTCCATTACCAATCAATAAGCTTCTTCTGTATTACAACTTGGAAGAGAACGGTTATTAATGGAACAAGAAGAATAATAAGGGTTACACTAACCATTCCGATGACAAATAAATATAGGGAGAATTGCATATATCCCCTTACAAAATCACCCTAATTGCAGATTTACCCAAGCCAAAAACAAAATTGCATATATCCCCTTCTTTATTAAAATTTTATATAAAGACGAAATTGCCCACTCTAAACTAAAAAAACCCTAAAAAAGAATTACGAATCACCAACTATTCCAGGTTCAAGAAATACCACAGGCAACTGTTCGTTCTCTTCTCTATCTTCTCCGTCGGGGCGGTTACCATTTCAAGTTCAACAGGCGATTCCAGGTTCAATCGGATTGTTTCGTATTAAAGACGGGGATTCCATTAAATTGTAACTGTTCAGTTCTCTATCCAGGTTTTGTTTGTTTGGTTTTGAAGATGACGATTGCAAGTTCAACAGGCAATTCCAGGTTCAATCGGATTGTTTCGGATTGCATCAGACGATGATTTCAAGTTAATAGCCCTTTTCGATCTGCGATTTTGATGATGGTTGAGACCGGTGTACCTTATTTTTGACCCTTCACATTAAAATTAATTCTTGAAGTTATAGAGACAATGAAGCAACGATAGAGATTTGTAAGAATGGGTTTGAAGATTTAAGAAGTTGTTGACCCTTCACATTAAAATTAATTCAAGTTAATAGCCCTTTTCGATCTGCAAGTGTTTGGACTGTTTGGTTGATGTGTGGTGCTCTTGGAATGGGTTTGAAGATTTAAGAAGTTGTTGCTATTCTGGGTTTTGACACTGATTTGGATATCTGTGGTCTCAAGTTTAGTTTAGGTTTTATCAGAGTTCGCAAGAATTTAAATATATTTGATATCTTTTTATAATCAGGTTCGAGACATCTAATTTATTTTCAAGAATCAAGATACTTCTTTATGATTATTGCTCCAAAAGCTCATGATCGAAAAAAATAATAATGTAAAACGTATATAAAAGAAACTTGGTAAAAAAAGAGAAGAAAATTTTTAATTAGCAAGAACCTTATTAAAAAACAATTTGATAAAAAACGAGGGTAAAAAGGATACATATGGAAATATGAAAACTTTTTAAAACTTTTGATAGAAGTAAGGGTAAAATAGTCATTCTATAATACATTTTTAATAAAATAAATCATAATGGGTAAATTTGCAATTTTTTATGTAAAGAAAGGGGATATATGCAATATAATTTATAGATTGGGTAAATATGCAATAAAAGAGATTTAGAAGGGGATATATGCAATTCACCCAATAATATAAGTTACAGTAAGTAGTGTAATTTTCGTCCCTGAACAAAGTTGGCACAGTCACGTTGAGTCCCCCAAATGAATTCTTACATTGCCCGAGTCCTTAACGTTTAAATTGCACTACAAACTGAATCCCCCCGTTAATATTCTGTTAGTTTAACCGTTAGATCAAGGGGCATTTTGGTAATATTGTCATATTAAAATTAAAATAAAAAGAAAAAAACTCAAAGAATAAACCTAGGGTAAATTATACTTTTCTTCATTTATGTTTGTATCAGATTGCAATGGATGTCCTTTAACTTTAACAATTATAGGGGTAAATTACAGTTTTCGTCCTTTATGTTTGTACTAGATTGCAATGGACGACCTTTACCTTCAATAATTACAGTCACAGTCTTTTTTTTGTAAAACTTGTTACACCCTACGTCCTTTGACCCTAACTTGGTTAAAAATTTTGGTTAACTCAGGACATGTGCACCCCATGTGAGGTCAAAACGGTCATTTCAAAACTAAAAAAACTTATATAAAAAATCTATAAAACCCTTTTCTCACCATTTATCTCTCTCCCCCCTGTACATTCTCTCTGCATCTCTCTCAAAGTCTACACAAAAAAAAAAAAAAAACCCAATTCTCAATCACAATATTCATCATCTACATTCTCTCACAGTATCCACCACCTGCAACCACGGAAATAAATTGCCCATAAACAATGGAGTTTTTTTTTTGGTAAAATCAGTCGATCAAACATTAACAACCTGTTTACCTACGTTCAATCGCTTCATTTTACACACAAATTAAACACTAAAACACTGAGTAAGTAACTGTTATCTCCGTTCAATCGCTTCAATTTTATGCACAAATTAAACAAATCAATCTTACGAACAAACACATCGTGTAACTAACAATTAACTAATAATTCGAAGGAACAAACGTTCAACCACACTGAGTAACTGTTACCATCTCGATCCACCGTCGAATCCCACCGTCACAACTTCCGACGTCAACTTCCTCCACAACAGCCCTTACCTCCACCGTCTCCTCCACTATCTCACCCACTCAAACAACCCCACAACCACCACCACACCACGCTACCACTCCCCCTACGTCCAAATCCGCCATTAACCCCATCCGTACAGTCACCATCACTCCTCCACACCGACCCAATCATTCTCTGCGCTAAGTAAAAGAAAAAAACAGTTACAAGAGAAGTTACCCGATGAGCTTAAAGGGTCCTTGAACGACTGGAAGATGTGGTGGCGGCAGCAGTCTGCAGCGACGATGCCGATGACGTAACAGTGGTGGTGTGGTGGTAGGTGGTGGTGAGTTTGGTTGGGGAAGAAGGGTTGAGTGTGAGAGAGATAGATCTCAGATCTGCTATGTGTTATATATATATATATATATATATATATATATATATATATATATATATATATTTGTTTATTGTTTTTTATTAAACTATTTTTAATTTAATTTGATCGGTTAAAAGACTAAACTACCCTTATATGATATGACTTAACTGAAAATTTTAATTGGGTTAGTGCTAAAGGACCTAGAATGTAATGAGTTTTGCAAATAAAGGATTGTAACTGTAATTATTGAAGTTAAAGGCTATCCATTGTAATCTGATACAAACATAAAGGACGAAAAGTGTAATTTACCCTAATTATAGTCACAATCCTTTATTTGTAAAACTCATTATACCCTAGGTCCTTTAGCACTAACCAGGTTTTTTTTAAAGTTAAATTAGATCATATGCCTTGCACATGAGGGTATAATTTTCTTTTTTTCTTGTTATTTAAGAAAGTATTTAAAGAAAATAATATATGATTTAAAAGCATCTGTTTCTTCATCTCTATCATAAACAGCATCTTCTCAGTTCTCCATCTCTCTTTCTCTTATCCATTACAACTGGTCACCACCACATCATTTCCGGCTACCACCGCCATCAATGTCGGACACTTGAAACCTATCTAAACCCATCTCCCCGACTAAAAAAAATGTACATGTAACCCAAAATTTTTAGCCTGAACCCTAGCATATTCTGATTTCAGATCCAGTCTTGTGGATTTAGATCTGCCGCCATCCTGGTCTTTTAATTCAGATCTAGTCTTGAGGTAGGTGGGTATGACCCAAACAGGTCCGCCGTCGCCGAACCAGGGCATGGTGTCACACCCCGACCGCGTAAAACGACAAACCGCGGCGGAAACATCGGGGCGTGTCGCAACAGAATTAATTGTTTCATAACCATGGCATACAAAGTTGTATTTTATTTATAAAACAAGGGTGTTACATTGTTTTGAACAGTAAACAAAAGAGTTTATAACATAATTAAACATAATCTATCTTCTTTTAAAGTCTCTAAGGCACAGGTCCGCCCTAGTATCATGATCAACATCCTATGGAAAAGCACCTGAAAACACATGTGAAAATAGGTACGTCAGCATAAAAATGCCTGTGAGATACATAGGTTTTGTGAAAGTAGGATTCATGACTTATGTTTAAGAAAAATGTTTAGTCATGAACCTTGTAATTTGCTTTGTCATGTAAATCATTTGAAAACAATAAGATCAGATGATATGTATAAGTAAATGTCAGGTTAAATAAATAACCATGTAAAAATGTGTTTGTATAAGATAAGTTGTTTGTAAATCAATGTCTTGTGAAAAGTATGTTATTTGTATAAAATGTTCTATGTCTCAAACTGAAATGATTCAAATAACGTTACGCCATGTAATACCATACAAACACTTATATATAGGAAGTACCAGCGGCGTATCCACCATGCTTGTATCATATTACACACGCATCGTTAACTTAATCACTTAATCAAACCAAACCAACCAATGTAAGAAGTCTATGTTTAACCCAATTGTCAAATGTATTGAATAATATGTCAAAGTGTTTATGTCAAGATGTAAATCATGTCAAATGTCTATGTCAAATATCCATGTCAAATGTCTATATCAAATATCCATGTCAAATGTCTATGTCAAATATCCATGTCAAATGTCTATGTCAAATATCCATGTCAAATGTCTATGTCAAATATCCCTGTCAAATGTCTATGTCAAAATGTCATGTATGGCAAGTGAAATGTCTCAACTAAACCATATGCACAAAAACAAAGTATTGAAGTAAAACTTGGTTTAAATCAAAGCTATGTTTTGTGTAAATGCATGCAACTATTTAATATGTACATTTATGCGGTATTGTGAAAATGCATACATCCAAGCCTTGCGACTGTGGTGATAAACCCTTTAAACAAATTAAAGGTCTATCTGTCTTATATCATCGAATTCGGTCATTCCTTTCTGTCCCCTTTCCCTGGGATGTCCGGAACGGGAGTTGTCAATTCCTATGGTACCACTACCTACTAACGAACGGCGTAGCTAATGTTAATGAATGTATTGTCCCATGTAAACAAACCAAATGTCATACCAAAATGTAAGCATGTGAAAACAATGCACTAAGTATGTAATCAAATGAACATACATAGCGTGAAATGTCATGTAAAACGATGTACTAAGTAATGCACACAATGGGCACACCTAGCATGAAATGTCATGTAAAACGATGTACTAAGTAATGCACACAATGGGCATACCTAGCATGAAATGTAATGTAAAACAATGTACCAAGTAATGCACACAATGGGCACACCTAGCATAAGATGTAATGAAATCATGTACTATAATGTACTAACGAACATAGCAGTATATGATGTGAAAACAGGAAAACATGAAAGTAACAAGTAGGCACATGTGTTTCACCCCAAAACGTTTGGAAAACAGTAAAAGAGGGGTCTATGTACTCACTTGAGATTGCTCAGTTGTATAAAGATAACCACCAAGCAACGCTAGAAATCTCGGAATCAAACGGCACCTAATATAGGTAACTATGTTAATAAACCGGACCTAAATCGGAAGACTGGGTAGCATTAGGGTTTGTAAACCAAATGAGTGTAGGAACTCACGTGATATGGTTTAACAAAGCCTACATACTAAATGAAACTTAACCTTAGTCTTATTGACCCATTATGATCCGTTTAGGTAGCTTACGCTACTTTAACGCATCTTGCGCGTGAAACGCGTTCGGACCGCCTAACTAGTCCTATGACAAGTATTATATGCCTAAACATGTTACATAATCAGTTACGTGACAAAGGTTTAGGTTACATATGCTTAATTACCAATTATACATGAAAAGGGTATTCTGGTAATTTACCTAAGGCATATAAACTTCCTATCATACAACTACTTAAACGATGTGACCATAGGGTATAACCTCGGAAGGTTATGCCCTATACTAGGGTCACCTAATGTATTTGGTCGGATCCTAATGATCGACCAAACTGGGTCGGGTTCGAAGGTATAAGTGATTGATCATATCGCTTACCCTACGACCCTAGACAACGTGGTAATCAGTAGGCATAGTCCCAAGGAACTATGACCATCGTGATCACAATCACGTTGCGAAGTTCAAACGAACTTCGCATTGACCATTACTGGTCAACGCTGAAAGTCAAACAAAGTTTGACTTTCTGACTCGAAAAGCAGTAAAAATAAGGAAAAGAACGAAAGAATACTTACGAAGGGTCCCCGAATGCTAATCTAGATCAATATAGTTCAGGTATGAAACAAGGTTTCAACTTAGAACACAATCAATCAGATTCTAGTGCTTTAAAACAATGAAAGGCATGGGGTATATATAGTTTTCGGTGAACCGT
Source organism: Helianthus tuberosus (assembly GCA_030545235.1). Lineage (NCBI taxonomy): Eukaryota > Viridiplantae > Streptophyta > Magnoliopsida > Asterales > Asteraceae > Helianthus > Helianthus tuberosus. The sequence continues at coordinate 104,304,010 of CM060409.1, forward strand.
TGAGATCGTTTCATGGAAACCGTGATTCGATCACATCCGTACACTTGTTGAAAGGTTATGGAAGCTACATATGCTCCTAATCTTAGTGACTAAGCAACTTAAAACATGTGGTTAAGGATCAATCAGCTGCAACTTGTGTTTAGAAACATTGAATCTGATCAGATAGTCAGTCGCGTAGCGCGAAAGGTAGCCCCATAGGCGTCGCGCTACGCTAGCACTCCCCCTGAATCAGAAAGTTTCAAAATTGGCAGCAATGGTCCCTGCACGTGTTTAAGGCCTTTTTCGATGCGTTTGAACCCCGTTAACCTCATTTCAAGGCTCTAAAATGAAGTTAAAGTATAGGGAACTCAAAACATACTCAAAAATATGCCGGATGATGGTTCGTTTGGTCGTACGAACGCGATGTTCGCTTAATTACGACGGAATGCGCATAAGCGCGAAAAACGATCCAAATGACGCTACGAATGGATTTTTCTTATGGAGAACACTAAAATAAAATGTAGTCATGCTTTCATAAATTTTTGGATGTCCAGATGTATTCAGAACGTAAGTTATGCGCGGAAATGCAAACTTGTGCACTTTTTGACACTTTTAGTCCCTGAATGTCCCAAAAGTTTATTTTAGCACACCAAACCCCTCAAAGCTTATTTCTAAGTTATGTAAAGGTTATTTAAGGTATGTTGAGTATATGTTGATGTTCCGGAGTATTTCTCGCATTAAACTGAGTACGTTTACGCACTAGTTTGCGTATAACTCTCCAGAAAGCGATGTAGAGTTTGAAATTACATAAAAGTCAAAACATGAAAAATGTATAACATAACAAAACAAACATTGGGATCAAATAACATTGTTTAATTGATAACAGAACTGTTCATAGTGATTACAAGCGCAGTTGTTACAGTCTCCCCTACTTGTGGAAATTTCGTCCCGAAATTTATTTAGAGGAAACTCGTGGAAAAAGATGTGGATATTTCGCATTCATTTGATCTTCGCGTTCCCAAGTAAACTCAGGTCCACGTTTAGCTTCCCAGCGAACTTTGACCAAAGGAATGCGCTTGCGTTTAAGCCACTTGACTTCACGTTCCATGATTTCCACTGGTTTCTCAACAAATTTCAGTGTTTTGCCAACACGGATTTCGTCAAGCGGTATGGAGAAGTTCTCATCAGTTGTACACTTCTTGAGATTGGACACGTGAAAAGTTGGATGAACATTTCCCAGTTCAGGAGGTAACTCAAGTCTGTAGGCTACCTTTCCGATTCTTTCGACAATCTTGAATGGTCCAACATATCTAGGTGCAAGTTTTCCTTTCTTTCCAAATCTGATCACACCTTTCCAAGGTGAGACCTTAAGTAATACTCGATCACCGACTTGAAATTCCAAGGCTTTGCATTTTGGGTCCGCGTAAATCTTCTGACGGCTTCTAGCTGCCTGAAGGTTATCACGAACTTTCTTGACCTTGTCAGTTGTCTCTAAAATGAGGGCAGGTACAGTAAGTTGAGCCTCGCCAATCTCATTCCAGCAGACTGGTGAACGACATTTTCGACCATAGAGAGCTTCGAAAGGAGCCATTTTGATGCTAGTGTGATAACTGTTGTTGTAGGAGAATTCAATCAATTTAAGATGTGAATCCCAGCTACCACCAAAATCGATCACACAAGCTCTTAGCATATCCTCCAGAGTCTGGATTGTTCTCTCAGATTGACCATCCGTTTGCGGATGATAAGCTGTGCTCAGATTAAGTTGGGTCCCCATGGCAGATTGCATGGTTCTCCAAAAATGAGAAGTGAAACGAGCATCTCTGTCAGAAATGATGTTCAAAGGAACACCATGTCGAGCTACAATTTCATCTACATAGATTTGAGCAAGTCTGTCAGTAGGAAAATCCTCGCGGATTGGCAAGAAATGTGCTGACTTTGTAAGACGATCAACGACTACCCAGATGGCATCATGACCTTTCTTTGTGCGCGGGAGTTTGGTAACAAGATCCATAGTAATGTTTTCCCATTTCCAAACTGGGATCTCCGGTTGCTCCAATAAACCCGAAGGACGCTGATGTTCAGCCTTAACCTTTAGACAAGTAAGGCATTTGGATACGTATAAGGCAATGTCTTTCTTCATACCAGGCCACCAATAGTGAATACGAAGATCCTTATACATTTTATCTGAGCCCGGATGAATAGAATAACGAGACTTATGGGCTTCATCCATAAGCAAGGTACGAAGATCATCCTGGCTTGGGACCCACAAACGGTCCATGAAGTAATACGATCCATTGTCCTTCAGTTCAAGAGCAGGTGTTATGTGATAGGGAAATTCCTTATCCATCAAACCTTGTGAAACACAAGATTGCTGAGCTTGAGAAATGCGTGCTTGAATATCGGATCGAGCTTGAATAACAGATTGAACACGTACACAATGAAGCTTAGTACGTTCCTTACGACTCAATGCATCAGCTACGACATTCGCCTTACCAGGATGGTAGCGAATTTCGCAGTCATAGTCGTTTAAAAGCTCAACCCAACGTCGCTGTCTCATGTTGAGTTCTTTCTGGTTGAAGATATGCTGAAGACTTTTGTGGTCAGTGAAAACCACACATTTTGTACCGTACAAATAGTGTCTCCAGATCTTGAGAGCAAAGACAACCGCACCCAACTCAAGATCATGAGTGGTGTAGTTCTTCTCATGTATCTTCAATTGTCTTGATGCATAGGCTATGACTTTGTTCCTTTGCATCAGAACACAGCCAAGACCCAATTTAGATGCATCACAATATACGACAAAATCATCATCACCCTCAGGTAATGATAGAACAGGCGCATCGCAAAGCTTCTGCTTCAGGTGTTGAAAAGCTTCCTCTTGTTTGAATCCCCAGTAAAAGGGCATTTTCTTCTGAGTTAGAGCAGTTAGAGGAACTGCAATCTTAGAGAAGTTTTCAATGAAGCGGCGATAATAACCCGCTAGACCAAGAAAAGAACGAACTTCAGTAGGAGTAGTAGGCGTATCCCAATCCTTAATCGCACTGATCTTGGAGGGATCTACATGAACACCTCGTTCGTTGATAATGTGTCCCAAAAATTGAACTTCTTTAAGCCAAAATTCGCACTTGGAGAATTTGGCGAAAAGTTGCTCTTTCTTCAGGAGTTCCAGAGTAAGACGAAGATGCTGCTCGTGATCAGCTCGCGTCTTAGAGTAAATCAAGATGTCGTCAATAAAAACAATGACGAACTGATCCAAATAAGGTTTGCAGACCCTATTCATTAAGTCCATGAAAACAGCAGGAGCATTAGTCAAACCGAATGGCATGACTGTGAACTCGTAATGTCCATAACGAGTACGGAATGCTGTCTTCGGAATGTCTTCTTCTAGCACCCGAAGTTGATGATATCCGGAACGCAGATCGATCTTCGAAAAATAAGAAGCGCCTTGTAACTGATCAAAGAGATCATCGATACGAGGTAGGGGATATCGATTCTTGATGGTAAGCTTGTTAAGCTCCCGATAATCGATACACATTCTAAAGGATCCATCCTTCTTCTTGACAAAAAGAACGGGAGCACCCCAAGGTGAAAAACTAGGACGTATAAAACCTTTGTCAGAGAGCTCCTGAAGCTGCTTAGACAACTCTTGCATCTCAGACGGTGCAAGACGATATGGAGCTCTGGCTATGGGATTTGCACCAGGTACGAGATCAATGCGGAACTCGACTTGGCGTGCTGGAGGTAGACCAGGTAAATCTTCAGGGAATACTTCAGAATAATCCCGAACGACAGGAATATCTGAAATAGACTTACCCTTGCCTTTATCTTCTGTAACATGTGCTAAGAAAGCCACATAGTTCTTCTGCAGATACTTCAGAGCTTTAAAACAAGACATGAGTTTGAGACCACCGGTAGGCTTCTCACCTTGAACCTGCAGGATCTCGCCTGTCGAAAGTGGTACACGAACAATCTTCTTAGAACAAACTATCTCTGCGTGATGCTTGGATAACCAATCCATTCCCACAATAACGTCGAAGCTTCCAAGTTGCATAGGCGCGAGGTCAATAAGAAAAAGATGGTCGTTAAGATTCAACTGGCAGTTGTGAAGAACAGAATCAAGAATAATGGGTTCACCACTAGCAACCTCTACTGTCAAAGATTTGCCTAGTTTCGTTCTAGACACGCGAAGCATTTGCTCAAAAGACAAAGACACGAAACTCTTATCGGCACCAGAATCGAAAAGAACAGATGCAGGCTGATTATTAATAAAGAACGTACCGTTCACCACATTATCGTCAGCCTGTGCCTCTTGGGCATTCATGTTAAAAACTCGGCCTCGAGCCGGAGCCTGATTCTGGTTCTGGTTCTGGTTCGCCAGTCTTGGGCACCGATTCCTGTAGTGGGTCAGATCCCCACAATTGTAACAAGCACCTGGTGGGTATTGTGGTCTTGCAGCTTGACCCTGTTGCGGAGCAGGAGGCTGAGCAACTTGTTGAGCTGGGTTCTGAACCGCGGGATTCTGAGCAGATCGACAAACGTTGGCGAGATGGCCTGATTTCCCACAGTTAGTACAGAAACGGCATGGAAGTTGTGGCTGGTGGTGACTGTTGCATCTATTGCACAAAGGTGCATTCCCTGAATAGGGTTTCTTCGCTGGAGGCTGTGCAGGTTGGTTGGGAGCTACCTGGTTAGCTTGAGCAGTGATAGCAAAATTTTGGGAAGCCTTACGCTTCTTTGCCCTCTTTGAAGAACCAGAGTTCTTTCCACTCCCGTTTTGACCTTTCTTGCTATCCACCTTATCTGCCGACTGTTTCTTGCCCTTGTCACCCTTCCGGTGTAACTTGTTCTTCCGGATCTGCGACTCAGTCAATGTCGCAGATAACTCGATCGCCTGACGGAGTGTGGCAGGTTCACTACCAGTAAGAATGTCTTGTACCGAGTCAGGTAGGTCGTCGATGTATCTCTCGATAGCCTTGTCGAGTGGGGTAACCATAGTCGGGCAAAGTAAACTCAACTCTTCAAACCGATCAGTGTAAGCCCTATGCTCACCACTATCTTGCTTCAGCTCATCAAACTCCTTCTCCAACGCTCGTTGCTCATGACGAGGACAGAATTCCCTCATCATAAGGGCTCTAAGTTCAGCCCATGTCTGTGTGAGAGCAACTTCTGCACCCCGGTCTCTCATAATCCCGTTCCACCATGTCAAAGCCCTCTTCTGAAATACGCTCGAGGAGAACTCGACCTTGCGATTATCCGGACACTGCACATGGCGAAAAGTATTCTCTATACTCTCGAACCACTGAAGAAGCCCAGTCGCTCCCTCAGAACCACTAAACTTGAGTGGTTTAGCCTGGTTAAAATCCTTGTATTTGCATGGAACATTATTGTTATTGTTGGCTTGGTTCCATTGAGCAAAGAGATTTGGAAATTGAGCAGCCATCTGCTGCGCAATTATTTCTGCCAGCTCGGCAGTAGCTATCTGGTTCTCGCGTCGAGGAGGCATTCTAAAAGAGGAAAACATGAACAGAAACGAGTGAGATGATTGGATGAAAAGAATGAGATGATAAAAACAAGAATTGCAAACAGCATAGATGGTGGTCATTCGTCCGTATCACAAAGCAAACAAACGACTCACAGTGACTAATCAAAGTAAATGGGTCAAAAATAATGTATAATGAAGACATGCTCGCCTATAAGTGAACACTCATCCCAGGAATTCCCAGGTAAGCACAACTGGTCTCGCGTCTGGTTGAGATGTATACGAAGTGCTTGCCTAGACAGAAAACCCAGAATACAGGCATTCACCCTTCCAGTTTGCACATGTTCACATTATTTAAAACCCAAAACGTTTGACGGGATTTTGAAAATTTGAAGGCACAAGGCCAAAAACCAAACTTGAAAAAGGGTTCAAAACCATATAACAGAGGGTTCAAAACCTTACAATTGAGGGTTCAAAACCTTGTAAAAATTTATTCAAAAACAGATGATTGTTTTTCAAAAATCGTTTCGGAAAAATTTTGGTTCCTTGTTTTGTTAATCACCTAAGGATAGGTGATGTACATGTTTTAAGATCTAAACACAAGATAACTTGTGTTAGGTTCCTAGAAAAGTTATAGTCTAGGTCAAAGCATTACTAATAACCTAATTCCCTATAACCATTGGCTCTGATACCAACTCTTCTGTCACACCCCGACCGCGTAAAACAACAAACCGCGGCGGAAACATCGGGGCGTGTCGCAACAGAATTAATTGTTTCATAACCATGGCATACAAAGTTGTATTTTATTTATAAAACAAGGGTGTTACATTGTTTTGAACAGTAAACAAAAGAGTTTATAACATAATTAAACATAATCTATCTTCTTTTAAAGTCTCTAAGGCACAGGTCCGCCCTAGTATCATGATCAACATCCTATGGAAAAGCACCTGAAAACACATGTGAAAATAGGTACGTCAGCATAAAAATGCCTGTGAGATACATAGGTTTTGTGAAAGTAGGATTCATGACTTATGTTTAAGAAAAATGTTTAGTCATGAACCTTGTAATTTGCTTTGTCATGTAAATCATTTGAAAACAATAAGATCAGATGATATGTATAAGTAAATGTCAGGTTAAATAAATAACCATGTAAAAATGTGTTTGTATAAGATAAGTTGTTTGTAAATCAATGTCTTGTGAAAAGTATGTTATTTGTATAAAATGTTCTATGTCTCAAACTGAAATGATTCAAATAACGTTACGCCATGTAATACCATACAAACACTTATATATAGGAAGTACCAGCGGCGTATCCACCATGCTTGTATCATATTACACACGCATCGTTAACTTAATCACTTAATCAAACCAAACCAACCAATGTAAGAAGTCTATGTTTAACCCAATTGTCAAATGTATTGAATAATATGTCAAAGTGTTTATGTCAAGATGTAAATCATGTCAAATGTCTATGTCAAATATCCATGTCAAATGTCTATATCAAATATCCATGTCAAATGTCTATGTCAAATATCCATGTCAAATGTCTATGTCAAATATCCATGTCAAATGTCTATGTCAAATATCCCTGTCAAATGTCTATGTCAAAATGTCATGTATGGCAAGTGAAATGTCTCAACTAAACCATATGCACAAAAACAAAGTATTGAAGTAAAACTTGGTTTAAATCAAAGCTATGTTTTGTGTAAATGCATGCAACTATTTAATATGTACATTTATGCGGTATTGTGAAAATGCATACATCCAAGCCTTGCGACTGTGGTGATAAACCCTTTAAACAAATTAAAGGTCTATCTGTCTTATATCATCGAATTCGGTCATTCCTTTCTGTCCCCTTTCCCTGGGATGTCCGGAACGGGAGTTGTCAATTCCTATGGTACCACTACCTACTAACGAACGGCGTAGCTAATGTTAATGAATGTATTGTCCCATGTAAACAAACCAAATGTCATACCAAAATGTAAGCATGTGAAAACAATGCACTAAGTATGTAATCAAATGAACATACATAGCGTGAAATGTCATGTAAAACGATGTACTAAGTAATGCACACAATGGGCACACCTAGCATGAAATGTCATGTAAAACGATGTACTAAGTAATGCACACAATGGGCATACCTAGCATGAAATGTAATGTAAAACAATGTACCAAGTAATGCACACAATGGGCACACCTAGCATAAGATGTAATGAAATCATGTACTATAATGTACTAACGAACATAGCAGTATATGATGTGAAAACAGGAAAGCATGAAAGTAACAAGTAGGCACATGTGTTTCACCCCAAAACGTTTGGAAAACAGTAAAAGAGGGGTCTATGTACTCACTTGAGATTGCTCAGTTGTATAAAGATAACCACCAAGCAACGCTAGAAATCTCGGAATCAAACGGCACCTAATATAGGTAACTATGTTAATAAACCGGACCTAAATCGGAAGACTGGGTAGCATTAGGGTTTGTAAACCAAATGAGTGTAGGAACTCACGTGATATGGTTTAACAAAGCCTACATACTAAATGAAACTTAACCTTAGTCTTATTGACCCATTATGATCCGTTTAGGTAGCTTACGCTACTTTAACGCATCTTGCGCGTGAAACGCGTTCGGACCGCCTAACTAGTCCTATGACAAGTATTATATGCCTAAACATGTTACATAATCAGTTACGTGACAAAGGTTTAGGTTACATATGCTTAATTACCAATTATACATGAAAAGGGTATTCTGGTAATTTACCTAAGGCATATAAACTTCCTATCATACAACTACTTAAACGATGTGACCATAGGGTATAACCTCGGAAGGTTATGCCCTATACTAGGGTCACCTAATGTATTTGGTCGGATCCTAATGATCGACCAAACTGGGTCGGGTTCGAAGGTATAAGTGATTGATCATATCGCTTACCCTACGACCCTAGACAACGTGGTAATCAGTAGGCATAGTCCCAAGGAACTATGACCATCGTGATCACAATCACGTTGCGAAGTTCAAACGAACTTCGCATTGACCATTACTGGTCAACGCTGAAAGTCAAACAAAGTTTGACTTTCTGACTCGAAAAGCAGTAAAAATAAGGAAAAGAACGAAAGAATACTTACGAAGGGTCCCCGAATGCTAATCTAGATCAATATAGTTCAGGTATGAAACAAGGTTTCAACTTAGAACACAATCAATCAGATTCTAGTGCTTTAAAACAATGAAAGGCATGGGGTATATATAGTTTTCGGTGAACCGTTGAGATCGTTTCATGGAAACCGTGATTCGATCACATCCGTACACTTGTTGAAAGGTTATGGAAGCTACATATGCTCCTAATCTTAGTGACTAAGCAACTTAAAACATGTGGTTAAGGATCAATCAGCTGCAACTTGTGTTTAGAAACATTGAATCTGATCAGATAGTCAGTCGCGTAGCGCGAAAGGTAGCCCCATAGGCGTCGCGCTACGCTAGCACTCCCCCTGAATCAGAAAGTTTCAAAATTGGCAGCAATGGTCCCTGCACGTGTTTAAGGCCTTTTTCGATGCGTTTGAACCCCGTTAACCTCATTTCAAGGCTCTAAAATGAAGTTAAAGTATAGGGAACTCAAAACATACTAAAAAATATGCCGGATGATGGTTCGTTTGGTCGTACGAACGCGATGTTCGCTTAATTACGACGGAATGCGCATAAGCGCGAAAAACGATCCAAATGACGCGACGAATGGATTTTTCTTATGGCGAACACTAAAATAAAATGTAGTCATGCTTTCATAAATTTTTGGATGTCCAGATGTATTCAGAACGTAAGTTATGCGCGAAAATGCAAACTTGTGCACTTTTTGACACTTTTAGTCCCTGAATGTCCCAAAAGTTTATTTTAGCACACCAAACCCCTCAAAGCTTATTTCTAAGTTATGTAAAGGTTATTTAAGGTATGTTGAGTATATGTTGATGTTCCGGAGTATTTCTCGCATTAAACTGAGTACGTTTACGCACTAGTTTGCGTATAACTCTCCAGAAAGCGATGTAGAGTTTGAAATTACATAAAAGTCAAAACATGAAAAATGTATAACATAACAAAACAAACATTGGGATCAAATAACATTGTTTTATTGATAACAGAACTGTTCATAGTGATTACAAGCGCAGTTGTTACACATGGCCCAAATCATTGGCTAGTGGTGGTGGGTGGTTTCCGGCTATGGTGGAGGTTTCTGGTGGTGGGGGTTTGTGGATTTGACCAGAGATTTGGTGGTGGTGCGTAGTGGTGGAGGATAGGATTTTCAAATTTAGAAAAGGGTTTAAAATTTAAAGATTGTGGTAATGATTAGTTGTGGTGGTTTGATGTTGGTGTTTGCTGGTAATGATAGTTGGTGGTATTTGTGGCTAAATTTATGTTTTATGTGTTTTGTTCTTTGAAATTAGATGGTGAAAACAAACATTTTTGTGGGAGAAGATGATTTGAAGCATATATCTAAACATGTTAATGAGATAGATGGAGGTCCTGTAAATATAATCTAATATGCTCTTTCTTGATCCTTTCTTGATTGTTATGATGGGTTTGGAACCACTAAACTTGTTGTTGTTAGTGAGCGCAGGTAATGATTTTATCCCCAATTTCTTGATTCTTTAACAATAGACCTTGATGAAAAGGTCCGACTGGTGTAGTGATTTGTAGAGCGAGAGAGAGCTGAGGGAAGGGACTGAGTTTCTAGAGAGAGAGATGAGATTATGATTATTGTATATATTTTATAAGTTTTAGTTTTGGATTTGTTTTATTTATAAAATATTTTAATTAGATTGGTAAAAAGACCAAAGTGCCCTTATATAAATAAACTTAACTGAAATTTTTAACTTTGTTAGTGCTAAAGGACGAAAGATGTAACGAGTTTTCCAAATAAAGGATTGTGACTGTAATTATTGAAGTTAAAGGCTACCCATTGCCATCCGGTACAAACAAAAAGGACGAAAAGTGTAATTTACCCATAAACCTAATTCTAGTTCATCATCATCACAATTTATCATCTTCAAACAAAAACTCATAAGTTTATTCAACTTCATCATCATAGTTCATCACTTTATACACCATCAATTTATAAAAAAACTATACACGCATACCTACATAACTGCATATATTTCACTTGCAGAATGTTAATCCTTAAAAAATACCCATTTGTCATAAAGGTCTTTAAAGAAAAAAATCGACTCAAAATCTAATTTTTTTTTTACAGATTTCAAACTAATTTTCCCAGATGAATCTGGTCGAAATATGTGTTTATACATATAGGAAGGACCTATATGATGATGTGTTTATCGGTGGTCATCACTGTGGTAACTTGAACTAGGGGTGTGCACGGTTCGGTTCGGTTATTAGCATTATCCGTAACCGAAGTCATTGGTTAATCGGTTCGGTTAATTCGTTTAATTTGTTAGTTTTTGGTTCGGTTCGGTTAATTTTCGGTTAATAACCAATTCAAACAAGGGCTAATTTTTTGCTTAGAAATACATGTAATGGAAGTATAAATACATGATATAGATATATAAATACATGAAATGGATGTATAAATAAATGAAATGGAGGTATAAATGCATGAATAGATGTTTAGATACATAAAATGGAGGTATAAATAAATGAAATGAAGGTATAAATAAATGAAATAAAGGCATAAATAAATGAAATAGAGGTATTATGAAATGAAAGTATAAAAAAATGAAATACATGAAATAGAGGTATAAAAGCTAGAAATATATAAAATATAAATGATTCGGTTTGGTTCGGTTAATTTCGGTTAACCGATGGTAAAAAATATATGTTAACCGACTTTCGGTTAATCCGGTTTTGATTAATTTCGGATCCGTTTTGTCGGTTTTCAGTTCGTTTTCAGTTAACGGTTTGGTTATTGCACACCCCTAACTTGAACCACCTTGAATAATCTCGAACAATAGGAATATCTTGAATACTTTTGTTATTGCCTTTCTCCTTTACGACATGTGCCAGAAAGGCCACATAACCTTTTCGTAGGTATTTTTGGGCTTTAATGCACGACATGAGTTTTAAACCATTCGAAGGTTGTGACATTTGTGCCTCTACGAAAATCATACAAATACGAATCCAATGAAATCTTGTGTTTCATTCTTGATATTTGTATAAATACTTGTGACAATTGCACATATCAATTCTTGTTCAATTTCAATCTTTAAATCGCTTTCTGGAAAGTTATACGCAAACTGATGCGTAAACGTAATCAGTTTAACGCGAAAAACACTCCGGAACAGTGACATAGGCTTAACATACCTTAAATAACCTTTACATAACTTAGAAATAAGTTTTGGAGGGTTTGGTGTGCCAAAAACAAGTTTATTCGATCTCAGGGACTATTACGACAAACTGCGAAAGTATGTCGATTCGTACAGAAACGAACATTTCCGGAACTTGATCATAAGCAAAACATACCCTAAATATCCCTTACATAGCTTAGAAATAGGCTTTGAGGGGTTCGTTATGCGAAAAAGTGCTTATTTTATCAATAGGGACTAAAAGCGTCAAAAAGTGCATAAGTTTGCATTTACGCGCATATCTTATGTTCTGAACATATCCGGACATCCAAAAATTTTTGTAATCATTAAAATATTTTATTTTAGTGATTGGAATGCAAAAATACCATTCGTCGCGTAATTTGGATCGTTTCGGCGTCCGTTCGAGTTATCATCGTAATTAACCGAATAACGTGACCGTACGACCAAGCGGTCTTGACAACCGCTTAGACTTTCGAACCCGACCCGTTTGGTCGATCTTTAGGATCCAACCAAGCATATTTTGTGACCATAGTTATATAGGTAATAACCTTCCGAAGTTATACCTTATGGTCACTTAGTTTAATTAGTTGTATGATAGGTAGTTTATAAGCCTTAGGAAAATGACCAAAATGCCCTTTTTCATGCATAATTTGATTTTAAGCATATGTAACTTAATTTTTGTCACTTAAACTGATTATGCAACATATTCAAACATGTTAGGGCATATAATACTTGTCATAGGACTAGTTAGGCGTCTCGAACGCGCATTCGCGCGAACGACGCGTTAAAGTAGCGTAGACTACCTTAACGGGTCATAAGCACTTAGGATAGATTCTGATTTAGAATGTAGGCTTTGTTAAACCAAATCACATGAGTTCCAATACTCATTTGGTTTATGAGACCTCATTCTATCCGATCTCCCGATTTAGGTGTTGATTTATTAACTTAGCGATCCGATTACTAGGTGCCACTTGATTTCCTTGGTTTGCTCGAGCTTTGTTAAGTTCAATTAATCAAGGATACTTTTCAATTTAATGTGAGTACATAGTTCCCCTCTTTTCTATTTTCGAAATGTTTTGGGGTGATTCATATGTGCTAAACGAATTCGAGTTTTCTAAAACGAATGATGTGGTTTATATTAAACACGACGATTTTAATCATGTGAACAAACTTGTTGGGGCGTTGGTCGAAAGACAATTGAATGACATTCATTAACTATTTTTAAGCCGACCAATAGTACGTTATGGTACCATAGGATATTATGATACCATAGGATCTGACAAATCCCGTTATCGGACTTTCACCATGGATATGGGGCTAATGTGGGTAACGACAGAACCTGATAATTGTTAACTTGCCCTTTGGTGATTTGTTAATACGAGTTAAACGATTAGGACGAGTCACACAAGTTTGAATGTATTCAATAAAACGACCAAAAGTTAGTTTTCACAATTTAAACACGAACCACTGGAACTATTGAACTATGTGAACTATTTGAACTATGTGAACCATTGGAACTATCTTAACTATGTGAACGATTTGAACTATTGAACCATTGGAACTATTTGATCTATGTGAACTATTTGAACTATGTGAACCACTGGAACTATCTGAACTATGTGAACGATTTGAACTATTGAACCATTGGAACTATTTGATCTATGTGAACTATTTGAACTATTGAACCATTGGAACTATTTGATCTATTTGAACTATTTGAACGATTGTAACTATTTGAACTATTGAACGATTGGGTTATGGTAAGTGATTAGGTAACGGGGCGAGGGTAACATGATAAAAGCATGGTGGATACGTCGCTGGTACTTCCTATATATAAGTGCTTTTAATACATTACATGTCGTTGCGTTATCTAGATCACTTGGACAAATGTTTTCAAAACGAAGTTACACTACAAGGTTTACTTAAAGATATAAACCATACAATGTTTACTTTCAACAACAATTTTACTACTTGGTTTACAAAAACAAATGTTTTCAGTTAAGATTCATGGCTACAATGGTTTTGGTTTACATATATATCAACTTGTAAAAGTTGATAGAAACATACTGCAATATCAAACTCTTTTGTTTTCAAGGCACACACTCGACAACTCTCGTAGTTGGACGAGGTATTGCAATATGAACTCAAGGCCATGAATCTGACATACTCACAAAACCTATGTACTCGCCGGCATTTTATGCTGACGTACTTTCACATATGTTTCAGGTACCATTGTTTGATGATGTTTGATGATGATTATGATGCATGCTTACATAGGGATGGACGAGGCCTTAGTGACTTAATAACAATGAAGGACAATATGCTCATATTTTGCTTTTAATATTCGAGACAATGTAATAAACATAATTCAATAAAATGAAACTTCAATCCATGTGTTGTGAAACAATGATTCTGTTACGACACTCCCCGACGTTTCCGCAGCGGTTTGTTGTTTTAACGCGGTCGGGGTGTGACAGAAGAGTTGGTATCAGAGCTCATGGTTATCGGGAATTAGGTTATTAGTAATGCTTTAACCTAGACTATAACCTTCCTAAGACCCTAACACAAGTTATCTTATGTTTAATCTTAAAACAATACCGTTACCTATCTTTAGGTGACAACCACAACAAGAACACGAATTACAAATCCGATTTGAAAATTAGTCATCTCTTCTTAGATGATTTATTATAAGGTTTTGAACCTTCAAGTTTTCAAAATCTCGTCAAAGTTTGGGTCTTATTAATGTGAACACATGCAATCTGGAAGGGTGGGTGCCTGTATCCCGAGTTTTCTGTCTAAGGCTAGAGTGTTCATATAAATCCACATAATCGGACCAGTCACTCTTACCTGGGAACTCTTGGGGTGAGTGTCCACTTATAGGCTAAAGCATGTCTTCGCGATACATTATAAGGACCTATTTACTTTGTTTAGCCACTGTGCGTCGTTTGTTTGTTTGAGGTAACGAACGAATGATCGCCTTCCTTATGTTTCGTTGATATCTTCGATACCTCTTTTGTCCATTCAAATGTCAATCTCACTCGTTTATCATGTTTTCTTGTTCTTTTTAGAAAATTCCTCCTAGACGCGATCAAACTGAGAATGCTGCCCTCGCAGCCGTAATCGTTCAGCAGATGGCTGCTGTGATTCCGAACCTCATTACCCAGATAAACCAAGAGGATAACAATAACAACAATAACAATGCTCATTTTGACTTCAAAACGTTCAACTCAGCTAAACCTTTGAAATTTTATGGGTCTCAAGGAGCAACTACGCTCCTACAATGGTTCGAGAGTCTAGAAGCACATTCAGACATGTTCAGTGTCCAAATGAGCGAAAGGTTGAATTCGCATATAGTGTTTTTAAAAAACGAGCATTAACATGGTGGAATGGTGTGATGAGAGATAGAGGTGTCGATGTGGCACTGGCTCAAACCTGGGAAGAGCTTCGATCTCTAATGATGAAGGAATTCTGTCCTCGTCATGAAATCAGGGCACTGGAAAGGGAATTCGACGATATCTATACTATATATAATATACATATCCAAAGGACTTCTTAAGGTCATTAAAATTTCCTTAAAACACCCCTAAAGCATGATGTACAAGTCTTTTAAGCACCAGAAAACTTCACTTTCCACTTATACCCTTTCACTAAAAAAAAGGACACGGGTGATCTTCACCAGATCTAGGTTTTCACATTCATTCATTTCAAAACA
This sequence comes from Helianthus tuberosus, assembly GCA_030545235.1. NCBI lineage: Eukaryota > Viridiplantae > Streptophyta > Magnoliopsida > Asterales > Asteraceae > Helianthus > Helianthus tuberosus. Next base: position 104,319,483 of record CM060409.1, read on the forward strand.
TATCGCCGCTCCCCTGCTCCTCTCTCTCTCTCTCGCGATTTCACAAGATCTACGAAGTTTCAACAGATCGATGAAGATTCTGACCTCCTGGTTCCGATTTCTGGCTTTTATTGGCTTTATTTCATCCCTAATTTCTCTTCCCTTTCGTCTTCCTTCTTACGAAGAGCAATATCCATCTTCAAGAGGTTACTCATAGGCTTGCTCAGGTATTCCTTGTATGATTTCGTATTCCTCGTATGATTTGTTGTTGATTGTTGTTATCTCCTTTGAATATTTGATGATTAAACATGTGTTCACCACAGATCGACGGAGAAGAGGTGCAACTGAGACTTTTAGATCTGCGATCCCCAAACCCTAATACGGTAAAACTTTTAGATCTGGTATGTTTATATGCAGGTTGGGGGATTTTGATTTCAGGTTAGTGGTCTGATTTATCATATTGCGATTTTATACATGTTTAATTACATGAGCGAGTTTAATACCTGGGTTAATTTTGTTTTTTTCTTTCAGGTCATTTCCGGCTGTTGTTCTATCTTTATCGCAAACTTAAAGGTATGCTTTAAGATAAACTGAACAATTACGATTGTCTCTTCATGAATTCAGCTAATATCTGCAGTTCTGATGTAGTTTTGTGGTTTGATAATGCGACTCTGAGTTTTTAGTGATTTTGTTGAGAATTACAGTTCAATGTCTGGACCACTCGATTGATTTGAAAGGCCTTGTAAGTCCTGAATTTTATTATTTGATCATGTTTATAAATAACAATGTAATTCTAGGGATTCATCATAGTTAAGTTATAGTTTTTGTTATACAAGTTGGATTGCTGTATAATTTTGTATTTATGTGTTTTCATTCTGGTGTTTTGTGTATTGTATATTACATTCTTGAATTTTGATTTTATGATGTGATGTAGTTGTCCATTAATGTTTAGAACTAGGTCAAGAAATCGGGATTGAAGGTAATGGTTTCGTTCTCGACTTTGTGTTTTGCAATTTGTTTTTTGATATTGTTTAAGGTTTTTTGCTAGGGTTTTGAACAATGTACACATCAAGGTTAAATTTTTTTGATTGATTGATATATTGAGTCTATGTGTGTGCAATTTGTGGAATGTGTGTAGAATCAATAAGGCGATTGGGGTTGTGGGGCATGAGAGGAGAGTTTAATTAAGACTAAACGGGAATGGGGGTTTGTTCTTACTATATGAAATTTTTGATAATGTGATGCTGCTATTTTTTTAACTAAACTTCTGCAAGTTTTTTTCTTTGCTTATAGTGCTCTTTTTTTAACTAAACTTCTGCAAGTTTTTTTCTTTGCTTAAGTTGATGAAATTTATGTAAAGATGATGAAGCTAAAGCATCCAATGCTGATGCAATAGAGTATAGCCGCATAAGGAATACAAGTTAACGAGTCATGATGGGATCGATTATTACATCTTAGTGACTAAACTTTCGCCTCTTCTTTTGTTTTTAATGTACAGGTAGATTTGTAAGGCGGGATCACTGGATCCTAAAAAGGCAAACGGGAAAATATTAGTGTCTTTGGGGAGATAATGATCGGGTTGACAAAGAACAAGAAACAGCTTTGACTGGGGCAGTTGGAATGATTCTTTCTAATAATGATGCTTCTTGGAATGAGATTATCACAGATCCTCATGTCTTGCCTGCTACACACATCACATAATACCATACCGATGGTTTTGCGGTTTTGTTGTTTATTGTTATCTTAAGGAGATAGAATAAACATGTTTTATATTAAAAAAAATTTGCACTCTTAACACTAGATAGTCCTTGAGAGGAATATATCCTATGCATTTTGTTGAAAACAAATTAAATTTTTGGTTATTTTTTTTTGTATATTACATCTTTAAGTTTAAAAACCTATTGAGAAAGTCATTGTGCATGACTAAATCCTTCGGTTTAATGAATAGGCTCTTCTTGTTTGCATGATTACATCCTGATACTTTATTAAAAAGTCTTTCCATTTTGACCTGTTTGCCACCTCAATTTTATATTCAACTCATTTGATAATGAATTGATAATATTCAACTCATTTGTTTGCTTCTTTGAACAGGTTTCACGCAGAATGGCTTTGGGTCAACAGGTCAATTAAAAAAAGGCTCTTTTTGTTCGGGTCAAAACGGGTCGATTATAGAATGTTATTTTGGTTCGGGTAAAAAACGAATCGTTTCAACTCATATAAATGTCACATTTCCAAAGCGATCCGTTTTTCACCCGAACTAATCAACCCGTTTTTACCCGAACAAAAATAGCCTTTTTTGATCGACCTGTTGACCCGAAGCCATTCTGAGCGAAACCTGTTCTGACCTAACATGTCGCTCGACTCGACCCTCCTATTTGTACAATATGTTGGTTTTGTATGATTATTTGTGCAATATGTTGGTTTATATGATTTCCGACAACTTCGGAGAAACAGGTGGCAATTTTAATCTATTGTCGTTCGTATTTCATTTTACAGCTATGTATAGTGTATTTCGGAAAAAGGATATGCCTTGGGCAGCAGAGACGGACCGCTGTGGAGCTGGTCTCAGGTCAGTAAGTTTATCGGTAGTGTTAACGCCTATTATGTTATTGGGTTTGTAGTGTTACACTGAATATGCAGTTTTCATCCCAGAGGTTTGGTCAGTTTTGCGACTTTCGTCCAAAGGTTTGGTCCTTTCTTTTATTCAAAGTTAAATACAAAAAAAAAACACGTATTTTATTCTCTCTCTAAGATGATATTAACTTGTAAATCTTCACGTACATGCTTGTTATCGATCTCATAGTTACAAACTGATTGTTTGAGAAGGGGTGTCAGTCATGTTGGGTTAGCAGGTTGAATTGTTGATGTTGATATATCGTGTCAAATAAATTGTAATCCGAATACGAGCCTAACACGCTTAAAATGTGTAATCCGATATTGAGGCGTTCAAAGTCAAACGAAGGGGTGTACATGGGTTATTCTTGCACTTGGTGGATAGTTTTAATATTAATGATTTTAGTATATTAATTAATAGCTGTTTTATTGAAAAAAAAAACTTGAATTATATGGCCTATAACCCTTTGAATAAAATTTTCGTTGGATATTTTTAATATTAATGATTTTAATATATTAATTTTATAAAATTTGATTGCAACATGTGACAGGTGGTTGTGTATCATAAAGCGTTCCCTATGCCTGCATTATCATATAAATTCAACACCACAGATCCAATATCAGGAGATGAAGTGGGCGATTCAGATCAGTTCATCACATCTGTGTGTTGGCGTGTTCAATCCTCCACTTTTATGTTATGAAATTCACGAATACATACCTAAAGTTCATTTCTTTTTTATCTTTTAAGTTTTAACATAAAAACTGCGAGTACTCTATTATGACATGAAACACATTTTTTATAAATAAGAAAAGTGATCGGTTTCGATTATCAAAAAGCTGCTGAATTTTGATTCAAACGTTAGCAGCAGGTTTGTGATGCAATGGTGCAAGTGGGTTCCATTGAAATGTAATATATTTGTTTAGCGTGCGGAAATGGGTAAAATTCCAACTCTTTTGGCTCTAAGAAATAGGAATATCCAGATTGAAGATCCTTCGTGCACGTTTTGTAACTTTGGCGAAGAATCGGTCGAACATCTGTTCACATCCTGCTCGGTGGCGATCAGGCTTTGGTCCCTAATTAGGAACTGGTGCAACACTCCTTTTCCGATTTTCTCTTTCAAAGATCTTCTTGAATGGCACGACTACGCGGGGCTGTCGGGGTGTGCTAAGGAGGCGTTCAAAGGCATAATTGTAGTGGCGTGTTGGAGTTTATGGAAGTCTAGGAATGAAGCTCGATTTACAAATAAACCGGTCAAAGTGGGAAGTGTTTTCAGCCAGGTGAAAGCTATTAGTTATCTTTGGTTTGTTAATAGATCGCGTCATAAAGGTATAGTTTGGGAGGATTGGTGTAAATTTGTGAATATGTAATTTTGGTTGTTTGGGCTGCCCTGTTTGTGGGTAGGCTGTTTGGTTTTGTGTTAATGAAAGTTACAGTTCAAAAAAAAAACCAACCGTAGGTTTCACCCAAAAGTGACTCGAACCGTTAGACATGCATATAAGTAAAGTAATAAAGTATCCTTAACAACACGCAAGTAAAAATAGTTGTGAAATAATAAAAAGAAAAAAATGTAAAACAAATATGGGTAAATGAATTGGCTACTTTGGTATGTTAAAAGCACTAAAGGTGCACTTTTCTGGGAAAAAAAGCGCAAGGTTTTTGGCAAATTTGTGAATATACTCGTGTTTTTAACGTTATTTTACACAAATTACCTAAAAACTCAAATTATCTGATTTACTAGAAATAAATAACAATCATTTTAAATAGTCGTAGATTGTGTTGATGTATTTTCAAAAAATTAAAATGAACAACTATTTAAAATTATTAGTTTAATCCCATAAAAAGTACCAATAGTAACTTTTTTTTAATATTATCCCTTCCATCCCAATTTTATTTAAGAGGCATCTCAACCATATCAAGTATTAGTGTATTACTTTGTATTGATTAAAAGTGTTGAAAACTTGCTTATTATGCGTTGCTTCATAACTATATATTTTTTTTATTTTTTCATACAATTACTTAATTACTTACTAAAAAAATTTAATGCTATAAAATATGCTTCAAACAAGAAGACTAACAGAAATGATATAAAATATATTACGAGTAATTTGTCACTGCCGCCGCATCGAGCAGGTTTTCTACTAGAATATACCTACTGGGGGCACGCAGTTCAGCCCAATTGATTCTTCTTTTAAACTGATAATGGAGCTTTAAACAATGTTGGGAGGCCTAGCCTTAAACAGGTGTGTTATTCTTATTTTAAACGTTAGTTATGCAGGATATATTTTTGGCCAATGTTATACCATCAGCTATACTTGTTTTGTGACATTGGCTCTTTATTTGGGTTTTTGGATGGATAATAAAACCCATAAAGGTTCTCTAATTCTCTGCAAATAAAGTTTTGTTTGATGTAGACTTTTTTGTGATTAAAGTGTAGACTTTGTAAACATGTATATGCATTTAAATCTATGCGTGAATCATACATGTTTATGTTATTATACGAGTTTACCGAGTTACATATTTGTTGCAACTTATGTTGAAGCTCTTGAACACCTTCAAGTCGACGCTTTGAATGTTAAATATAGATCAGAAATTACAGGCGGATTGGTTTGATTATTTATGAGCTTATGGTTGTGCTTTTGTTTGCTTGCCGCAGTTCGGTTTGTTTACATCCTTTTAAAACTCTTTAAATCCCCATGACCGGTTTTGAAGTACCTTAACCGAAAATTTAGATTTTAGTTATGACCCAACTGAACTGAACCTTCTCGTGCACACCCTTAGAATTAGTAACAAGTGTTGTGTTTTCCGTTGCATCGCGAATTTGGGTTTGGTTATGGATCAAAACCGAACCGCCCCGTACATAGCCCTAAACACACCAACCTAAGTGTTATGTTTCCCGCCGCATCGCGTGGGCAAATGACTAGTTAAACAAGATAGTGGTGAGCATCGAGCCTACACGGACCGATATGAGGAACTAAGTCTGTTATGTCCAACCATGGTTACGCCTTTGGATAAGGCAATTGAAAAGTACATTGATGGCCTCCCTAACTCCGTTCAAGACATTGTTACTGGTAGCAACCCAACTACAGTTAGACAGGCCATTGAGCTATCTGCTACCCTGACTGAATCTCAGATCAGGAAGGGTAAACTTTTCCAAAAAGGTGATAAGAAACCAACCAATGAAACAAAACCAAAGGATAAGCAGACTGAATTCTCCAAGAAGTCAAAGAAGCGTAAGGCTTCTCAAAACTTCGTCATGGTTGCTCAAAACAATCAAGCTGCCCATAACCAACCAGCTCAACCCCCTGCTAAGAAGCCATACAACGGAACTGCACCTTTGTGCAACCAATGTAACCTTCATCATCATGCTAATGTGCAATGCCGCAAATGCCTAAATTGTGGACTTACTGGTCATACAGCTAGGGTTTGCTGAGCTGCAGCTACACAAAATCAAGTTGATAACAACCCAACACAAGCTCGTTTTCCACCAGGATCTTGCTACAACTGTGGCGAGATGGGCCATTTCAGAAACAATTTCCCAGAGCTTGTTAATGCAAATCCAGCCCGTGGATGAGCATTTTACTGATTGGAAGACGATGCTGTTTAGAAACAACTGAACTTTATATTTTATTTCTTTTGTTATCCATGACTATGAAACAGTTCTTTTGGTTTATAAATAAATCTTTATTTATATTACGATGTACAAATGTGGTTACATGTATGAACGACATATCCCCTACGATACCGACACCAAGGAACCGTGTCCCTTGCAGGACAAACTACTCTCGTAGTTCTTCCATTTTTGTGATCGCTCGTGATCCCCAACGAAAATCCTAAGTACTCGTTTCTTCTACAAAACAAAGTACAATGTACAAGTTGCAACTCTGGACGAATACCCAAAGTATCACTTTAAATCTTTAATTGGATACCTAAAGGTACTTCCGTAAGTCCTTAATTGGATTTACGCGATATACATATCATATCTTCCTAATTTCACGATATTTTACACAGCATGTGATTTCGAAAAGATTATACATGTTTTCAAAAAAAAAAAACCTCATACATAATTTCAAAATCGTTCTTAAATCATTTTATAAACATATTTTCCTATGATACCTAGTACATGGTTTCAAAACATTATATAAGGTTTTCAAAAACATATCTTTAAAGACTCCATGCACAGCTTTCAAAAAATAAATTTGCTCGTATGTTGTCTTAACATACGTAGTACGCGATTTTCAAGAACACTATGCTTCGTATGCTGACTTAGCATGCTTAGCACAATGAATCCAAGGATCCATTTGCTTCATATGTTGTCTTAGCATATCTAGCACCTTGATTTCATAAACACTATACTTCGTATGATGTCTTAGCATACCTAGTACAAGGTTCCTAAACACTTCCCGCTATACGAATTCCAAATCCTTATAGGATCTTCTTCATAGTTAGATCCTTGTGGATGTTTAAAGCGCAAAATCAAAGTCCTTAATTGGATTCTTTGTGTGCTTTAATACGAATGTTACGATTCTTTGAGAACGAAACCAAATCCTTGTAAGATCATCCTATCTTTGTGGTTCCTGAGGATGTTTAAAGTACTAATAAAAGTCCATCGAATTAATTCCTGGTGTACTTTAAATGCATGTGTACAAATCAATGACGAGTTAATAACAAATTATAACAAGGGATAACGAGTTGATAAACAAGTTAACAATTATGTGACTTTGTGCTTACATGTTTATGTGTTGACCTAATCAAAGAAACTCTATGGTAATCTAGTCAAAGTTATCACAAGGTTGTTCGACTGATCCTATCCTCTACACATTATAAAATAAACTGTGCGGACTGTGCAAGGAATTACGTAATTATGTATGCATACATAATTATGGAATTCAGTGCACAGAAACCACATCCAGTTTTGTCATGTATCAACCTAAGCAAGAAACAAAAGTTAACTATATTCATTTCCGTTTCTGATGAAGTACCCACTGAGGAAAAATGAACTAGCTATTCATTTTTCGCTTCCGAAGAAATATCCATCAAGGAAATGAATAACTTATTTGATAATCCTTCATTTCCACTTCTAACGAAGTATCCACTGAGGAAAATGAATTATCCATTCATTTTCGCTTCTGAAGAAATATCCATAGGGGAAATGAATAGCTTATTCAACAATCCTTCATTTCTACTTCTGACGAAGTATCCACTGAGGAAAATGAATCATCCATTCATTTTCGCTTCTGAAGAAATAACCACTGAGAAATGAACAGCTTATACATTCCTTTATTTCTGTTTCTGATAAAAGTACCCATTGGAGAAAATGAATTATCCATTCATTTCCGCTTTTGAAGAAATATCCATTGGAAATAAATAACCTATTCGTCTTTCATTTCCACATCTGACGAAGAATCCATTGGATGAAATGAATCATCCATTCATTTTCGCTTCTGAAGAATATCCACAGGAGAAATGAAATACAAATCCTTACAAGATCTTTCTGTTTTAATAGTTAGATTCTTAAAGAATACTGTTAGGTCCAGAGTTTTACGCTTATATTTATTACATTTATTTATGCTTATTTTATTTACATTAGGATTTGGGCTTTGGCTAGGCCATGTGGGCCAATGGGGTAGAGGCTCCTATATATAGTCTTGACTAGATTATTAGTGGTAGAGCTCTCACATTTTGTAAATCATGTAATCCCCTAAAGGAGAACCTTGTACTCGGCAATCCTAGAGATTGTGTGCTAGGTTCTCGAAGATCGTACCAGACAGTCCTTGAGACTGTGTGCGATCTAAGCAGCGGCACTGAGTTATGTAATGAAAATTTTCTTTTTGTTCCTATGGTTTGATCTTATATTCCGCGTTCGATTGAACCGTTGAGTGATGTCACGGGTTTTTCAGGACTAACAAGTGGTATCAGAGCCATTGAAGTCTTTCAAAGGCTCGGTTTTGATATCACTCGAAGAACAAGAAGATATTTGCACCGTGTCGGGGGATGTGTGTTCGTAAATGTAAGATCTCCGGTTTATGAAATCTGGTTTTCATTCACAGATCTGAAAAAATCAAGATCTGCCGGAGGTCGGAAGCTGAACTGCGCAGTGGATACAAGCTAAAAAGGTTGGTACATCAGTGTTGTTGCGAGTAACAGTGGAGGTAAACAAAGAACCGGAGATTGAAGATGAAGATAGTGGTAAACGGAAGACTTGAAACAGTGACTTGCAGGATTGACCAGCGACGGAGATCAGAAAACGCCGATGGTTGATGTTGCAGGTTTCGGTCGCCGTTGAAGTTGCAGGTGACGAAGATGGTTCGGAGATGTTAACTGTTGCAGGTAACAGTTATCAGAAGGTTGATCAGAAAATGGCGATGTCGAAGACGGTGGTCGAAAATGGTTAACCGTAACGATGACAGAGAACGTTGAACGATGAGTATTAGAGTGTTGGAGATGACAACGAAAGGGTGTGGAAAGTCTGAGCTATACCCGTGAAACGATGAACGGAAAAGATGACCGGATAAGTGTCGGAAAATGAACGTAAAAGCTAGTTGCAGGTTCCGGTAATTACGACGGAAAGAGATGATGAATTATGGCTATGTTTGAAGATGATGATGTCACGTGACATCAGCAAAGAATGTTGAGAGAATGATTGTGGCGGCTGCACATAGGATGTCATATCATGAATTCTCCAAAAACCCTAAGGAATGTGGGCCACTAGATGGTAAGGATCTACGGTCAGAAAGTGAGGAGACATGTTTTGAATTCAGCGCAGAATGATTGTGGGGACCATGGTGGAATCTGAAAATGAATTGGACAGGAGTTCGAATTGGGCTTAATACTGGCCCAATAGATAAAACTAATGGTCTGAATGACATGAGCCCAGGTATGTTTAATAGTGTATCTAATAATGAAAGTCCAATTGTAGTGGGAGTAGGCTTTGTCTACGGCAACTACATCTGGACCAATTGAACTCGGGTTTCAAAATAATGGAAATCCAATGTAGAATAATGTGGACCGAAAATGTTTCATCTTGGATTTAAAATTACATCCGAGATCAGATGTCATTCGAAATATACCATATTTACATCCGAGATAACATCATCCGAGATTCACATCAGCTTCACTCGAGATTATCCGGCATCATCTATCTTCGTCCGGTTGTCATCCGAGATACATTTCAATTCATCTGAGATCAACTTCGTAACATCCGAGATACGTTGATGGGCTCGTTGACTGCTTGGCCACTAAAGGAGAAGACCTAAGATTGGAGACTATCTAAACTGTAATAAAGAGAGCATAAAACAAGGGGGAGATTGTTAGGTCCAGAGTTTTACGCTTATCTTATTACGTTTATTTATGTTTATTTTATTTAGATTAGGATTTGGGCTTCGGCTAGGCCATGTGGGCCAATGGGGTAGAGGCTCCTATATATAGTCTTGACTAGATTATTAGTGGTAGAGCTCTCACATTTTGTAAATCATGTAATCCCCTAAAGGAGAACCTTGTACCCGACAATCCTAGAGATTGTGTGCATGGTTCTCGAAGATCGTACCAGACAGTCCTTGAGACTGTGTGCGATCTAAGCAGCGACACTGAGTTATGTAATGAAAAATTTCTTTTTGTTTCTACGGTTTGATCTTATATTCCGCATTCGATTGAACCGTTAAGTGATGTCACGGGTTTTTCGGGACTAACAAATACTCTTAGAGCTATTGGTTAATTTGGTCTTATCATTAAATCAAATCTCTCATTCCCACTTCCTGCTTTAACCAAGGGAGTATCCTTTAGGGGATGAACATCGTAGGTATAACAACCCATTCCCGCTTCCTGTATTTATCAGAGGAAGCATTCCACTAAGGGATGATAAAGTTATGCCTTACATGGAAATCCTTGATGGGTTACTCTATGCAAATAGATAACTCCCTAGATTCCATGCAAGAAAAATGTTTAACACAACCATACAGACAGACTCCTTCGAATAAATTTCGGGACGAAATTTCCTAAAGTAGGGGAGACTGTGACATTTGTGCCTCTACGACCATCATACAAATACGAATCCAATGAAATATTGTGTTTCATTCTTGAGATTTGTACAAATACTTGTGACAATTGCACATATCAATTCTTGTTCAATTTCAAGCTTTAAATCGCTTTCTGGAAAGTTATACGCAAACTGATGCGTAAACATAATCAGTTTAACGCGACAAACACTCCGGAACAGTGACATAGGCTTAACATACCTTAAATAACCTTTACATAACTTAGAAATAAGTTTTGGAGAGTTTGGTGTGCCAAAAACAAGTTTATTCGATATCAGGGACTATTTACGAAAAACTGCGAAAGTATGCCGATTGATACAGAAACGAACATTTTCGGAGCTTGATCATAAGCTAAACATACCCTAAATATCCCTTACATAGCTTAGAAATAGGCTTTGAGGGGTTCGTTATGCGAAAAAGTGCTTATTTGATCAATAGGGACTAAAAGCGTCAAAAAGTGCATAAGTTTGCATTTACGCGCATATCTTACGTTCTGAACATATCCGGACATCCAAAAATTTTTCTAAACATTAAAATATTTTATTTTAGTGATTGGATTGCAAAAATACCATCCGTCGCGTAATTTGGATCGTTTCGGCGTCCGTTCGAGTTTTCGTCGTAATTAACCGAATAACGTGACCGTACGACCAAACGAACAGACATCCTAGATATTTTCAAGCATATTTCATGTTCCCTATGCTTTAAGTTCATTATAGAGCCTTAAAATGGAGTTAACGGGGCTGAAATGCATCAAAATCTAAGTTTTAGGCTTGCAGGGACTAAAACTGTCATAAAAAGAAACTTACCACGCGGGCCGCGTAAGATGAGGCTTGATCACACGCGGGACGCGATAGAGTCAGATGAAAGAAACATTGAATCTGGTATATCAGCCTGTTTCCACTGATTTTAACCCTTGATTTGGCATACCATGAGCTTGTTTTTGAGCTCCCTTTGTAACTATGGGCCACATGTGTATGGCCAAGATCATGCTTTGATCCTTGCAAAAACACATGTAATGATCTTGTTAATTCAAGGTTTCCTATAAATACCCATCAAGTTTGCCATTGTTCATTGCTCATCGATCTAATTTACTCTAAGTTGAAGCTCTCACATTGTTGAAGGCTTCATACCTGAGTATTTTTAGTTCAATTCTTCCTAGCTTGGACCCTTTGTAAGCTTCTTTCATGCTTGTTTATGCTTTTCAAGCATGAAAGTCAAACAATGTTTGACTTTCTACTTTGACCATGATTTGGTCAAGTCAAAGTTCAATTGAACTTTGCAACGTGAGCGTAATCACGATGGTTATAGTCCCTTGTGACTATACCTACTGATCACCACATCGATTAGTCGAAGTGACGAGTCAAAGTTTTGGTCAAAATACCGATTATGCGCATTTTGCAATGAAACTATTTTTGGGTATCAAAACACTTTGTTTTGATATCAAACCTGTTTTCTAACTTAGTTAAACATGTTTTAACATGTTTAACTCGTCACTTTTAGTCTAGTGCTTGTATAGGGTCGTAAGTCAAGCGATCTTGACAACCGCTTAGACTTTCGAACCTGACCCGTTTGGTCGATCGTTAGGATCCAACCAAGCATATTTTGTGACCATAGTTGTATAGGGAATAACCTTCCGAGGTTATACCTTATGGTCACTTAGTTTAATTAGTTGTATGATAGGTAGTTTATATGCCTTTGGAAAATGACCAAAATGCCCCTTTCATGCATAATTTGATTTTAAGCATATGTAACTTAATTTTTGTCACTTAAACTAATTATGCAACAAGTTTAAACATGTTAGGGAATATAATACTTGTCATAGGACTAGTTAGGCGTCTCGAACGCGCTTTCGCGTGAACGACGCGTTAAAGTAGTGTAGACTGCCTTAACGGGTCATAACGGTTCATAAGCACTTAGGATAAATTCCGATTTAGAATGTAGGCTTTGTTAAACCAAATCACATGAGTTCCAATACTCTTTTGGTTTACGAGACCTCATTCTATCCGATCTCCCGATTTAGGTGTCGATTTATTAACTTAGCAATCCAATTACAAGGTGCCACTTGATTTCCTTGGTTTGCTCGAGCTTTGTTAAGTTCATTTAGTCGAGGATACTTTGCAATTCAATGTGAGTACATAGTTCCCCTCTTTTCTGTTTTCGAAATGTTTTGGGGTGATTCATATATGCTAAACGAATTCGAGTTTTCTAAAACGAATGCTGTAGTTTATATTAAACACGACGATTTTAATCATGTGAACAAACTTGTTGGGGCATTGGTCGAAAGACAATTGAATGATATTCATTAACTATTTTTAAGCCGACCAATAGTACGTTATGGTACCATAGGATATTAGGATACCATAGGATCTGACAAATCCCGTTATCGGACTTTCACCATGGTTATGGTGGTAATGTGGGTAACGACAGAACCTGATAATTGTTAACTTACCCTTTGGTGGTTTGTTAATACGAGTTGAACGATTAGGACGAGTCACACAGGTTTGAATGTATTCAATAAAACGACCAAAAGTTAGTTTTCACAATTTAAACACGAACCACTGGAACTATTGAACTATGTGAACTATGTGAACCATTGGAATTATCTGAACTATGTGAACGATTTGAACTATTGACCATTGGAACTATTTGATCTATGTGAACGATTTGAACTATTGAACCATTGGAACTATTTGATCTATGTGAACTATTGAACCATTGGAACTATTTTATCTATTTGAACTATTTGAACGATTGTAGCTATTTGAACTATTGAACGATTGGGTTATGGTAAGTGATTAGGTAACGGGGCGGGGGTAATGTGATAAAAGCATGGTGGATACGTCGCTGGTACTTCCTATATATAAGTGCTTTTAATACATTACATGTCGTTGCGTTATCTATATCACTTGGACAAATGTTTTCAAAACGAAGTTACACTACAAGGTTTACTTAAAGATATAAACCATACAATGTTTACTTTCAACGACAATTTTACTACTTGGTTTACAAAGACAAATGTTTTCAGTTAAGATTCATGGCTACAATGGTTTTGGTTTACATATATATCAACTTGTAAAAGTTGATAGAAACATACTGCAATATCAAACTCTTTTGTTTTCAAGGCACACACTCGACAACTCTCGTAGTTGGACGAGGTATTGCAATATGAACTCAAGGCCATGAATCTGACATACTCACAAAACCTATGTACTCGCCGGCATTTTATGCTGACGTACTTTCACATATGTTTCAGGTACCATTGTTTGATGATGTTTGATGATGATTATGATGCATGCTCACATAGGGATGGACGAGGCCTTAGTGACTTAATAACAATGAAGGACAATATGCTCATATTTTGCTTTTAATATTCGAGACAATGTAATAAACATAATTCAATAAAATGAAACTTCAATCCATGTGTTGTGAAACAATGATTCTGTTACGACACTCCCCGACGTTTCCGCAGTGGTTTGTTGTTTTAACGCGGTCGGGGTGTGACAGAAGAGTTGGTATCAGAGCTCATGGTTATCGGGAATTAGGTTATTAGTAATGCTTTAACCTAGACTATAACCTTCCTAGGACCCTAACACAAGTTATCTTATGTTTAGTCTTAAAACAATACCGTTACCTATCTTTAGGTGACAACCACAACAAGAACACGAATTAAAAATCCGATTTGAAAATTAGTCATCTCTTCTTAGATGATTAATTATAAGGTTTTGAACCTTCAAGTTTTCAAAATCTCGTCAAAGTTTGGGTCTTATTAATGTGAACACTTGCAATCTTGAAGGGTGGGTGCCTGTCTCCCGAGTTTTCTGTCTAAGGCTAGAGTGTTCGTACAAATCCACATAATCGAACCAGTCACTCGCACATGGGAAATCTTGGGGTGAGTGTCCACTTATAGGCTAAAGCATGTCTTCGCAATACATTATAAGGACCTATTTACTTTGTTCAGCCACTGTGCATCGTTTGTTTGTTTGAGGTAACGAACGAATGATCGCCTTCCTTATGTTTCGTTGATATCTTCGATACCTATTTTGTCCATTCAAATGTCAATCTCACTCGTTTCTCATGTTTTCTTGTTCTTATTATAAAATGCCTCCTAGACGCGATCAAACTGAGAATGCTGCCCTCGCAGCCGTAATCGTTCAGCAGATGGCTGCTGTGATTCCGAACCTCATTACCCAGATAAGCCAAGTGAATAACAATAACAACAATAAAAATGCTCAGTGTGACTTCAAAACGTTCAACTCAGCTAAACCTTTGAAATTTTTTGGGTCTCAAGGAGCAACTGCACTCCTACAATGGTTCGAGAGTCTAGAAAGCACATTCAGACATGTTCAGTATCCAAATGAGCGAAAGGTTGAATTCGTATGTAGTGTTTTTGAAAAACGAGCATTAACATGGTGGAATGGTGTGATGAGAGATAGGGGTGTCGATGTGGGACTGGCTCAAACCTGGGAAGAGCTTCGAGCTCTAATGATGAAGGAATCATGTCCTTGTCATGAAATCAGGGCACTGGAAAGGGAATTCGACGATCTTAAACAAGATAGTGGTGAGCATCGAGCCTACACAGACCGATATGAGGAACTAAGTCTGTTATGTCCAACCATGGTTACGCCTTTGGATAAGGCAATTGAAAAGTACATTGATGGCCTCCCTGACTCCGTTCAAGACATTGTTACTGGTAGCAACCCAACTACAGTTAGACAGGCCTTTGAGCTATCCGCTACCCTGACTAAATCTCAGATCAGGAAGGGTAAACTTTTCCGAAAAGGTGATAAGAAACCAACCGATGAAAGAAAACCAAAGGATAAGCAGACTGAATCCTCCAAGAAGTCAAAGAAGCATAAGGCTTCTCAGAACTTCGTCGTGGTTGCTCAAAACAATCAAGCTGCCCCTAACCAACCAGCTCAACCCCCTGCTAAGAAGCCATACAACGGAACTGCACCTTTGTGCAACCAATGTAACCTTCATCATCATGCTAATGTGCAATGCTGCAAATGCCTAAATTGTGGACTTGCTGGTCATACAGCTAGGGTTTGCCGAGCTGCAGCTACACAAAATCAAGTTGATAACAACCCAGCACAAGCTCGTTTTCCACCAGGATCTTGCTACAACTGTGGCGAGATGGGCCATTTCCGAAACAATTGCCCAAAGCTTGTTAATGCAAATCCAGCTCGTGGATGAGCATTCGACTGATTGGAAGACAATGCTGTTTAGAAACAACTGAACTTTATATTTTAATTCTTTTGTTATCCATGACTATGAAACATTTATTTTGGTTTATAAATAAATCTTTATTTATATTACGATGTACAAATGTGGTTACATGTATGAACGACATATCCCCTACGATATAGAAACCAAGGAACCGTGTCCCTTACAGGACAAACTACTCTAGTAGTTCTTCCATTTTTGTGATCGCTCGTGATCCCCAACGAAAATCCTAAGTACTCGTTTCTTCTACGAAACAAAGTACAATGTACAAGTTGCAACTCTGGATGAATACCCAAAGTATCACTTTGAATCTTTAATTGGATACCTAAAGGTACTTCCGTAAGTCCTTAATTGGATTTACACGATATACATATCGTATCTTTCTAATTTCATGATATTTTACACAACATGTGATTTCGAAAAGATTATACATGTTTTCATAAAAAAAAAAAAAAACCCATACATAATTTCAAAATCATTCTTAAATCATTTTATAAACATATTTTCCTATGATACCTAGTACATGGTTTCAAAACATTATATAAGGTTTTCAAAAACATATCTTTAAAGACTCCATGCGGAGCTTTCAAAAAATAAATTTGCTCGTATGTTGTCTTAACATACGTAGTACGCGATTTTCAAGAACACTCTCCTTCGTATGCTGACTTAGCATGCTTAGCACAATTAATCCAAGGATCCATTTGCTTCATATGCTGTCTTAGCATATCTAGGACCTTGATTTCATAAACACTATACTTCGTATGATGTCTTAGCATACCTAGTACAAGGTTCCTAAACACTTCCCGCTATACGAATTCCAAATCCTTATAGGATCTTCTTCATAGTTAGATCCTTGTGGATGTTTAAAGCGCAAAATCAAAGTCCTTAATTGGATTCTTTGTGTGCTTTACTACGAATGTTACGATTCTTTGAGAACGAAACCAAATCCTTGTAAGATCATCCTATCTTTGTGGATAGATTCCTGAGAATGTTTAAAGTACTAGTTAAAGTCCATCGACTTGATTCCTGGTGTACTTTAAATGCATGTGTACAAATCAACGACGAGTTAATAACAAATTATAACAAGGGATAACGAGTTGATAAACAAGTTAACAATTATGTGACTATGTGCTTACATGTTTATGTGTTGACCTAATCAAAGAAACTCTATGGTAATCTAGTCAAAGTTATCACAAGGTTGTTCGACTGATCCTATCCCCTACACATTATAAAATAAACTGTGCGGACTGTGTAAGGAATTACGTAATTATGGATGCATACATAATTATGGAATTCAGTGCACAGAAACCACAGCAAGTTTTGTCATGTATCAACCTAAGCAAGAAACAAAAGTTAACTATATTCATTTCCGTTTCTAATGAGGTACCCACTGAGGAAAAATGAACTAGCTATTCATTTTTCACTTCCGAAGATATATCCATCATGGAAATGAATAACTTATTTGATAATCCTTCATTTCCACTTCTAACGAAGTATCCACTGAGGAAAATAAATTATCCAATCATTTTCGCTTCTGAAGAAATATCCATCGGGAAAATGAATAGCTTATTCAACAATCCTTCATTTCTACTTCTGACGAAGTATCCACTGAGGAAAATGAATCATCCATTCATTTTCGCTTCTGAAGAAATAACCACTGAGAAATGAACAGCTTATACATTCCTTTATTTCCGTTTCTAATAAAAGTACCCATTGGAGAAAATGAATTATCCATTCATTTCCGCTTTTGAAGAAATATCCATTCTAATAAATAACCTATTCGTCTTTCATTTCCACATCTGACGAAGAATCCATTGGAGGAAATGAATCATCCATTCATTTTCGCTTCTGAATAATATCCACAGGAGAAATGAAATACAAATCCTTACAAGGTCTTTCTGTTTTAATAGTTAGATTCTTAAAGAATACTCTTAGAGCTATTGGTTAATTTGGTCTTATCATTAAATCAAATCTCTCATTCCCACTTCCTGCTTTAACCAAGGGAGTATCCTTTAGGGGATGAACATCGTAGGTATAACAACCCATTCCCGCTTCCTGTATTATCTGAGGAAGCATTCCACTAAGGGATGATAAAGTTATGCCTTACATGGAGATCCTTGATGGGTTACTCTATGCAAATAGATAACGCCCTAGATTCCATGCAAGACAAATGTTTAACACAACCATACAGACAGACTCCTTCGAATAAATTTCAGGACGAAATTTCCTAAAGTAGGGGACACTGTGACATTTTTGCCTCTACGACCATCATACAAATACGAATCCAATGAAATCTTGTGTTTCATTCTTGAGATTTGTACAAATACTTGTGACAATTGCACATATCAATTCTTGTTCAATTTCAAGCTTTAAATCGCTTTTTGGAAAGTTATACATAAAGTGATGCGTAAACGTAATTAGTCTAACGCGACAAACACTCCAGAACAATGACATAGGCTTAACATACCTTAAATAACCTTTACATAACTTAGAAATAAGTTTTAGAGGGTTTGGTGTGCCAAAAACAAGTTTATTTGATCTCAGGGACTATTTACAACAAACTCCGAAAGTATGCCGCTTCGTACAGAAACGAACATTTTCGAAACTTGATCATAAGCTAAACATACCCTAAATATCCCTTACATAGCTTAGAAATAGGCTTTGAGGGGTTCGTTATGCGAAAAAGTGCTTGTTTGATCAATAGGGACTAAAAGCGTCAAAAAGTGCATAAGTTTGCATTTACGCGCATATCTTACGTTCTGAACATATCCGGACATCCAAAAATTTTTGTAATCATTAAAATATTTTATTTTAGTGATTGGAATGCAAAAATACCATTCGTCGCGTAATTTGGATCGTTCCGGCGTCCGTTCGAGTTTTCATCGTAATTAACCGAATAACATGACCGTACGACCAAACGAACCGACATCCAAGATATTTTCAAGCATATTTCATGTTCCCTATGCTTTAACTTCATTATAGAGCCTTGACATGAGGTTAACGGGGCTGAAATGCATCAAAATCTAAGTTTTAGGCTTGTAGGGACTAAAACTGTAATATTCTGAAACTTACCTCACGGGCCGCGTAAGATGAGGCTTGATCATACACGGGACGCGACAACGTCAGATGACAGAAACATTGAATCTGGTATATCAGCCTATTTCCACTGATTTTAACCCCTGATTTGGCATACCATGAGCTTGTTTTTGAGCACCTCTTGTATTAGAAACTATGGGCCACATTTGTATGGCCAAGATCATGCTTTGATCCTTGCAAAAACACATGTAATGATCTTGTTAATTCAAGGTTTCCTATAAATACCCATCAAATTTGCCGTTGTTCCTTGCTCATTGATCTGATTTACTCTAAGTTGAAGCTCTCACATTGTTGAAGGCTTCATACCTGAGTATTTTTAGTTTAATTCTTCCTAGCTTGGACCCTTTGTAAGCTTCTTTCATGCTTGTTTATGCTTTTCAAGCATGAAAGTCAAACAGTGTTTGACTTTCTGCTTTGACCATGATTTGGTCAAGTCAAAGTTCAATTGAACTTTGCAACGTGAGCGTAATCACGATGGTTATAGTCCCTTGTGACTATACCTACTCATTACCACGTCGAATAGTCGAAGTGACGAGTCAAAGTTTCAGTCAAATTGCCGATTATGCGCATTTTGCAATGAAACTATTTTCGGGTATCAAAACACTTTGTTTTGAAATCAAACCTGTTTTCTAACTTAGTTAAACATGTTTAACTCGTCACTTTTAGTCTAGTGCTTGTATAGGGTCGTAAGTCAAGCAGTCTTGACAACCGCTTAGACTTTCGAACCCGACCCGTTTGGCCGATCATTAGGATCCAACCAAGCATATTTTGTGACCATAGTTGTATAGGGAATAACCTTTTGAGGTTATACCTTATGGTCACTTAGTTTAATTAGTTGTATGATAGGTAGTTTATATGCCTTAGGAAAATGACCAAAATGCCCTTTTCATGCATAATTTGATTTTAAGCATATGTAACTTAATTTTTGTCACTTAAACTAATTATGCAACATATTTAAACATGTTAGGGCATATAATACTTGTCATAGGACTAGTTAGGCGTCACGAACGCGCATTTGCGCGAACGACGCGTTAAAGTAGCGTAGACTACCTTAACGGGTCATAACGGGTCATAAGCACTTAGGATAGATTCCGATTTAGAATGTAGGCTTTGTTAAACTAAATCACATGAGTTCTAATACTCTTTTGGTTTATGAGACCTCATTCTATCCGATCTCCCGATTTAGGTGTCGATTTATTAACTTAGTGTGACACCTTTGTCACTTCAACCATCATACGAATACCAAACCAATGAAATATTATATTTCATACTTGGGATTTGTATAAATATGTGTATCGTTTGCACATATCAATTTTGTTCGATTTCGAGCTTTAAATCGCTTTCTGGAAGATTATACGCGATCTGATGCGTAAATATAATCAGTTTAATGCAACAAACACTCTGGAATAGTGACATAGGCTTAACATACCTTAAATAACCTTTACATAACTTAGAAATAAGTTTTGGATGGTTTGGTGTGTCGAAATCAAGTTTATTCGCTTACAGGGACTAATTTTGACAAACTGCGAAAGTATGCCGATTCGTACTGTAACGAACGTTCCAGAACTTGATCATAAGTTAAATATGCCCTAAATATCCTTTACATAGCTTAGAAATAGGCTTTGAGGGGTTCGGTATGCTAAAATAAACTTATTTGATCAATAGAGACTAAAAGCGTCAAAAGTGCATAAGTTTGCATTTTCGCGCATATCTTTCGTTCGGAATATATCCGGACATCCAAAAAATTTTTTAATCATTAAAATATTTTATTTTAGTGATTAGCATGATAAAATTCCATTCTTCGCGTAATTTGGATCGTTTTTGCGTTCGTTACGATTTCCGTTGTAATTAACTGAACAACGCAACCGTACGACCAAACGAACTGACATACGAGATATTTTTGAGCACATTTCAAGTTCCCTATACTTTAACTTTATTTTAGAGCCTTGAAATGGGGTTAACGGGGCTTAAAAGTGCCAAAAAAATCAAGTTTTACAAGTGCAGGGACCATTTTTTAAATTTCTAGCAGATACATTGAACTTGGTACATTTTTGAGGATTTGATGGTTTTAACCCAAGGTTTTGCAATCTATGGGCTGGAATTTGATGGTTTTAAGTATTCCCATGGTTTTGAAAACCATTTGCCCACATGTAAAGTCTAGATCAAGGCACGTTTTGCGTGGAACGATCCTAACGGTTCTCCAAAATCTATAAATACCCATGCTTTCATTCACTTCAACTCACACTTGATTCATTTTGCTCTAAGTTGAGGTTTAAACACTTCATACCTGAGCAAACTTGGATCAAAGTTCCTAGCGTGGACCCTTTGTAAGTATTCTTTAGTGTTTTTATGTGTTTTTAGCATGAAAGTCAAACAGTGTTTGACTTTCTGCTTTGACCAAGTTATGGTCAACACAAAGTTCGTTTGAACTTTGCGATGTGAGCGTAATCACGATGGTTATAGTCCCGTGTGACTATACCTACTGATTGCCACGTTGATTAGGCGTAGTGACGAGTCGTAGTTTCGGCCAAAATGCGTATTCATGTGTATTTTGCAACCAAACTATTATTGGGTATCAAAATCGTTTGTTTTGATATCTAACTTGTTTTCAAACCTTGTTAAACATGTTTTAACATGTTTAACTCGTCACTTTAGGTTTAGTGCTTATATAGGGTCGTAAGGTAAGCGGTCTAAACAACCGCTTAGACTTTCGAACCCGACCCGTTTGGTCGATCATTAGGATCCGACCAAGCACATTAGGTGAACATAGTTGCATAGGGAATAACCTTTTGAGGTTATACCTTATGGTCACTTCGTTTAGTTAGTTGTATGATAGGTAGTTTATATGCCTTAGGAAAATGACCAAAATGCCCTTTTTATGCATAATTGATATTTAAGCATATGTAACCCAAAATTTTGTCATTTAACTAATTATGCAACATAATTAAACATGTTTAGGCATATAATACTTGACATAGGACTAGTTAGGCGTTCCGAACGCGTTTTACGCGAACGACGCGTTAAAGTAGCGTAAGCTACCTAAACGGGTCGAAATGGGTCGTAAGCACTTAGGTTAGGTGTCGTTTTAGTATGTAGGCTTTGTTAAATCATATCATATGAGTTCCCACACTCATTTGGTTTACGAAACCTCATTCTATCCGATCTTCTGATTTAGGTCCGGTTTATTTACTTTGTTACCTAGATTAGGTGCCGTTTGATTCCGTGATCCCTCTAGCTGGCTTGGTAGTTGTTCAAGACTTCTAAGCACTCTCAAGTGAGTACATAGTCCCCTCTTTTACTGTTTTCAATGTTTTGGGGTGAAGCATGTGTACCTATTTGTTATGTTCATGATTTCAAAAGTATAATTGATTATACATATTAGTACTTATCTTTTGACAAACTGAATGATTATTTATGGTTTAAACACTAATTTTTCCAAAGATTATAAAATTAAATTGTTGGATAGTACTTATTTTATGTTCACCAGACCGATTGGTAGTATGATATAGCGCTATAGGATTAGACACCCCATTCCTGTTGTCATGGAATGTCAGAAACCGATATTTTTATCCAAATAGAGATTGCCTTTGTGGTATTTCTATAGTCTCAATTGGTGTAGTTTGATGCACTAAGGTATGGTTGAATTCTTAAATCACATTTTTATTGTATATTTTGTTATACTCCCAAAAGTATAGTTTGATATACTCTCATGTGTGATATTGTACAAAACCAACATATATATTTTGTTAATTATTAAAACATAGTTTGATATGTTATTTATAAGACCAAAACATAGTTTAATATGTTATTTATAAGACCAAAACATAGTTTAATATGTTATTTATAAGACCAAAACATAGTTTAATATGTTATTTATAAGACCAAAGCATAGTTTAATATGTTATTAATAAAACCAAAGTATACTTTTGATATACTACCGAAAATTATTATTTTGACGACTAAAGTATATTTAATATGCTATTTTAACGATTTTGGAACTGAATTATATTTTAATATATTACTTATTCGACTTTCTTAAAACCAAAGTATATTTTTATGTATGCTACAAACCTTTTTATCAAAACATATTTTATACAAACTCATTTTACTTAATTATTTATTTGCCTATACATTATTCTGTTATATTATCTGATTTCTTATAAATTTTAGTATGATTTATAAAAGAAAATATTTTAAGGTTCATGACTATTTTTGATTAAACATTTTTCTCTAAATTTACAAGTCATGAAACCTATTATAATACAACCTATGTATCTCACAGGCATTTTTATGCTGACGTACCTATTTTTACACATGTTTCAGGTGCTGTTATGTGATGATTGTTGATGCATGCTATACATAGGATGGGCTCGTGCCTTAGCGACTTTAAAACTTGAAAGATAATATTTGTATTTATCTGATTTGTAATAAAACAATGAGTTCAATAATTCAATAAAACGAAATTATTTAATCCATGGTTGTGAAACAATGATTCTGTTACGACACTCCCCGACGTTTCCGCCACGATTTGTTGTTTTACGTGGTCGGGGTATGACAGAAAAGTTGGTATCAGAGCCAATGGTTATAGGGAACTAGGTTATTAGTAATGCTTTGACCTAGACTATAACCTTCCTAGGACCCTAACACAAGTTATCTTGTGTTTAGTTTTAAAACAATACCGTCACTTATCCTTAGGTGACAACCACAATAAGAACACAAATTTCGAATCGGCTTTGAAAACCGATCATTTGTTCTAGGATGATTAATTACTAGGTTTTGAACCTTCTAAGTTTTCAAAATCTCGTCAAAGTTTGGGTCTTATAATGTGAACACGTGCAATCTGGAAGGGTGGATGCCTGTACTCTGAGCTTTCTGTCTAAGGCTAGAGTGTTCGTACAAATCCACATAATCAGACCAGTCACTCTTTGTTAGTGCATACATCTGTCGACTTCGTCTTGTATCGAGTCTAGTGCTAGATTTGTTAGATTAGGGCACGTTGTTCGAGAAAATTCGAGATTTAGGTGTATAATTGTTCTGATTCCGCTCGAAGAGGTGATTCCGCTCGAAACTGTCATGAGACACTTTCAAGCGAAATCAGATTGTTGTGATTCCGCTTGAAAGTGTCTCATGACAGTTTCGAGCGGAACCCCTTCCCCTATATAAACCTTTCGAGCGTAATCATTTGTAACGATCTTGTTTTCCGGTACTGAATTGCTGTCGAAGTGCCGTTTGACTGTAATCAGTGTGAAATCAATATACAAGGCAAATTTAAGTGAAACAAGCTGTTTTTCTATTCCGTTTCTTAGTTTCCGCCTCTGAAACAGATAAGAGCTCTTCTGAACGAATCATTTGGGTCAGGAAATCGATCCTACAATTGGTATCAGAGCTCAGGAGGAGGAGTTCTGCATATATCAGCCTGTTTTCATTGCATTTTCTCACTTCTACATTTTTTTCTTCATCTGAACAAGTTTTCACGGTTAAAATCGGCCAAATTTTTCACAGATTATACAAGATTCAATATTAACAAACCCTTGAAAGTTTCACAGCAAAATTCAACCTAAAAATGACAAAAATGGACTCGAGAAGTGATTCCGCTCGAAAATACACATTCTGATTCCGCTCGAGGGTGTCTTATTCCGCCTGAGATTGACATTATCTGGCTGATTCCGCTTGAGGTTTACCAGAGATTCCGCTTGAAACCGTGTTGAAACATAAATCTGTGATTCCGCTTGAAACATAATTCTGTGATTCCACTCGAGATCAGCTATTCCGCTTGAAACGGTGTTGAACTATTCCGCTTGAAACTGAGTTGGGTGATTCCGCTCCAAGTTGCTTGTGATTCCGCTCCAACGTGTTATCTCGCTTGAAATTGTTGTGTAGTGATTCTGCTCCAAATAGTATTGTGGTTATTTCACTTGGATCTGTCTGTTTTTTTGAAAAACGTGTTACCGAACCATGGCTGACGAGTTTTACAATGCATTCGTGACACCGGTTGCTCCTGTGACTGCTGCTGAAACATTGTACAGTGAAAATGAGACAGGAACTCATCAGAAACCACCGAAGCTGATGTACATTGAGGATTTTCAGGGATGGAAAAGTCGATTTGAGAACTGGGTTCAGGCATACAAATTTGATGCATGGTGTTCATTGCTGAAAGATTACGAGAGACCAAAGAATGAGCGTGGGCTTGAAAAGGGGTTTAATGATTTTTCAGAAGTTGACAAGTTGAAATACACAAGTGAAAAGATGATGATCAGCATTCTTCAGCAAGCAGTTAAAGAAGATATTTTTGTTTTGCTTCAACATAATGGTACAGCTAGATCAATTTGGGAGGCTTTGATTCAGAAATTCAGAGGGAGTACAGATATGATCAAAAACAAAAAGGCTTTATTGAAGAAATCGCTTGATATGTTTACTGCTTTTGAGCATGAAACAACAAAGCAGACCATTGATAGATACTGTCATCTGGTTCTGGAAATGGGTAGATTGGACATTAAGAAAGAGGATGATGAGTGGGTTGATAAACTAGTTGAAGCTTTACCACAGCACAAGTGGGGAACATATTTGATGATTGTGAAACTCATGAGGAAATCCGAGAGTATGAATTTGGCACAGTTTATTCAGAAAATTGAAGAACCGGAATTGGATATTCAAAAAACTGCTATCATGACAAATCCAAATGTCAAACAAGATGTTAGTTTGTATTACCGAGGAAACAAGTTTGAGGCTACCTCCAGCCAAAGTCCAAAAATCCAAACTGGTTTTAGTGCTGATGGTTCATCTAGTCCAAATGGTAGCACCACAACTAATAGTGGTGGATATTCTTCATTGTTTTCAAGTTTTGATCCAAATAGCACAACATCAAGTCCTCAACAGCAGAATGCTACAAATCTACAATGCAATGTGACTTTGCA
The DNA here is from genome assembly GCA_030545235.1 of Helianthus tuberosus. NCBI lineage: Eukaryota > Viridiplantae > Streptophyta > Magnoliopsida > Asterales > Asteraceae > Helianthus > Helianthus tuberosus. The sequence goes on from CM060409.1 coordinate 104,345,339, forward strand.
CATTCAGAATGGTCACAACCTGTCTCCTGAATTGGCTAAGCAACACATGGCATCTCTTGTCGCCATGTTAGAGTCGTATGAAAGCTTAGTTGCAGGAAGAATTGGTAATCCTATGCTTACGAAAGAAGACTATGACCAGATTGATGCCGAGGAACTTGAATTGATGGATGTGAAATGGTGTTTAGCTAGTGCTTGTAGAAGAGCTGAGAAGTTTAAACAAATCACGGGCAGAGATGGGTTTTGTGATCTGGAAAATTCTGCTTTAGGATTTGACAAATCAAAAGTTATATGTTTCCGTTGCAAAGGAAAAGGTCATTTTAAACGAGAGTGTAAAAATCAAGAAGCAACCGGGAATCAAGAAAAGAACAATTATTATCAGAAATCGATTTTTCATCAGATTGAGCAACAACCATCATCGTCTAGTGCAACTGACAATGGAAAGAAGAAAGCTTTAATCATTCATCAAGATGATGAAAAGGTTGCAGAGGGTTTTAGTTGGGACAAATACATACCTGGTTCAGCTCTAGTTGCTCGAGTTCTGGAAGATGAAGCTAGTCAGAAAAGAATCCCGATTTTTCCAGATCTTGGAAGTGATGTTGATACTGATGATGAGGAAGAATATCTTAACAAATGTAGAAAAAGCATTGATCCTGACAGTTTTAATTTTTTCTATGCAGATAAAGTTGAGATGCTGAATCAGAAGAAGATTGCCCGCTTAAAGAAGGAGCTGGAAGAAGCAAAGTTACTCGCTGATGAAAAGGCAAAGTCAGAAGTTCAAGAAACAAAAGATGAAGCAGTGATGGAGAATGCGATAGAAAAGATTGTTGAAGTGGAGAAAGTGGTTGAGAAGATAGTTGAAAAGGTGGTTGAAGTTGAAAAACCATGTTTGAAATGTTCAGAATCTTGCAAAGTTTGTAAAGAGAAAGACAAAAAGATTTCTGAATTAGAAAAGATTAAAGAAGATTTACTGTCTGATGTGAAGTACGTGAAGGAGTCGTACGATGTGCTGAACAGGACAGTTGATAGCTTGAAAAAGACGAATTCAGAAATTGAAAAAGCAATGGAGAAAATGAGTGCAACGTTAATGACAAAACAAAGCGTCATCAATGATTATATTGAAGATTGTGCTAAGCTGAAGCAGGATTTGGAACTTGAGAAAATTGAGAATGAAAGGATTAAACGATTACTGTTGAGTTACACTACTTGTGATTATTTAATTGATCGTGTTTATCCTACTGTTGCAGGTCTTGAGGCATTCATGGAGAAAAAGACTGAAGATACTGATACTGGTAAGAAACCAAGTGTCAAGTATAACAGATGTCCGCCCCCGATCCATGAAAGCTATTCACCCAGGAATCCAAACGAAGAGCGTCTAAAAAAGGCAGTCAACATCAAGTTAAAGTCTGAAATCATTGATGAATTACCAGACAATATTGATGTTACATTCACAGCGTCTGACACTGATCATGAGTCTGAGTTAGTAAAGAAAGTTGTCGATCAGGTGTTAGATACGGATGAAGAGTCAAAGTCGGAGTCTAAGTCTGATAGTCCGAGTTCGTCAGAAAAGAGTCCGAGTTCACCGGTTAAGAGGGTTTACAATAAGGAATTCTTGTTATCAAAATCTAATTTGAGTGATGGTTCAATCAAAGTAGCTTATACTTTGAATGATTTAGACAAATTATATTCTGATAATGAATTTCCAATAAGAAGTGTAAAAACTGAAATGATCAAACAGGTTTTTAAATTGACAGAAATTATTATTTCTGAAATAAAAGATTTAAATCTTGATGGAAAACCTAACAAGTACACTTCTTCAAGAATTCAACAGAGAGTAAACAAGAAAATGGGTTATAATTGTGGTTATGGTTTTCAAAAGAAATCAAACCATAATGGTAATCTCAAAAAGAAAGGTCTTGGCTTCAATTCATCAGAAAATTATAAAAATCAGAAAATTTATAAACCAAATACAAAATTTGTTTCAGGAGGAAGTTCAGAAGAAGAACAAAAGAAACCGTTCTGGAAACAATCGAATCAAGAGTTTCTTGCTGAAGTGAAGAAGAATCTGAGAAAGTTTGCTCAAAGAGTTGATAGAAGAACCTGTTTCAAATGACAAGAAGTTGGACACATAGCTTGGAATTGTCCCAAGTCCAACTATAAAGAACAGGGAGTTTCTTCTAACTTTGATTCGAGAAGAAAATTTGTTGATAAGAAAGAGCTATCTTTGAAAAAGGATAAAATGTTTGAAAATTCTAGTTCTAAAAAAATTGAAAGTTCAAAAAGGTTTTACAAAAGAAAAGGTGATAAGAACAAGAAAAAGTGGGTGGTTAAATCTGAGGGTAATTCTGATAATGAATCTGATTCCATAAAATCAGAGGAGTCTTTGGTTGATAAAAAGGTTGTGAATTCCGTTCCAGAGGTGAACGATGAGGATTTTCCTCCATTGTCAAAGGAAAATTTGATGAAGAAAGTGGGAAAGGTAGAGATCTCAAATCAATTCTTCGCTGATAAGGGTGAATTTGATGTTGAGAAGGCTTTCAATGGAAAAGTCAAGCATATTTTTGGTAAGATGGTTGACAGGAAAGTGAAGGATGCTAAAGAGTTTTATAAATCAAAATGTTGGTGGGACAGATGTGTACCAAAATCACCCAAGGCTGGTCAGGCTTGGGCGGATATAATGTTTGAGTAAAAACCTGACTTGCCGGAGCTCCCAGGTTGGTAAGTGTGGAGCAGGAATCAGCATCATTCTTGAAATGTTTGTTTGGTAAATCTACAGGTGATATCTTTATATTGTTATATTTTGATTTACAAATGGGATGGTTGGTGAGTGAACCTGAAAGTGGTTGAAGAAGGTTTTCATCTTCAAATGGTTAATCAAGGTCATTAAGTTGAACTTGATTGGACCATACTTACAAGTGGTAGTTGGAGAACAAAATGATGAGTTTATCCCCTATCTTACAAATGGTAAAATCAACAAAACTTATTTTCCGGAAAAACCATTTGATTAAAACAAACTTAGGTGTTTTGAAATCACAATGGGAAAATAGTTTGTTGTGAGGGGGAGTTCTGACTGTTTATGCCAAGTGGATGGCGATTTGAAGCGATTTGATATCGGTTGTCAATTTTTTTAAGAAAACAAACTGTTCAGGTAGAGTTTCAAAATTTGTTTTCAAATTTCCTAAAATGTGTTTGCATTTTAGGGGGAGTAAAAATTTCAGAAAATCCAAAAACATTTGAAAATTTGAAAAAGTCAAAAACATGATAAAATCAAAAATGAGTTTTGTTGTTAAAAAGAGGAAATGATAGTACATCAGTGGACGATCACAACATGCTAAAGAAATGGAAAGTTTAAATTGTGATAAACGGTCTCACTGATGATATGCCAGTAGGTTTTTGCACATTTAGTAGATTGTGACGAGATATAAACCTAAATTTCAAACTTGCTTAATTCGTGGGTAACATCTCTCGGATATATGGGTAACCCCCGAAATCTTGTTTGAAGGACCCCTCTTTCTGAGATACTAGGTCTTTATGCTTAGTGATATCTGGGGTATTATCCCGGGACTTCTGATAATGCGGAAGCAATGGCCTAGTCCCCGGAGAATACTTTACGCTTGCTTGAAATATAGCGCCGCCCTCAGCATAAATGATGAGACAATAAAATTGCTAATCAATGCTGTTGTAAAAAAGATCCTCTAAAGGGGACTCACCTAAAGTCGAGCCGTTATCTCTCTGCTGAACGGAAGTTCTGACCTGAGCTCTCATGGTTTCGCAATTTAACCCTTTACAGATATCATCTAGGTATACTCACCTGTAAGACTGAATATTGGGATCTGGATACGGGAGTATATTCTGAGGTGGGACACGCGAATAAGTTTAAGTGCTTAAAACATTAATATCGTATCTCGAAATAGTTGAACTTTGTGTGAAAATTTAAGCGAATCAGTATACTGACAATCTAAGTGAATCGTTTAGAACTTAAAATGTTTAAAGCTTAACGGTGTTGGTGATTTGTCTCAAAAACTGATATAATTCTCTTACACAAACTCACAAAAATATTGTATGTAAATATTTCTTTACTGCATTTCATTTCTGTTATTTCAAAAATCCAAAAAGATTTTCGGTGTGTTTTAGCATAAATTTTGAAAAATTCAAAAAGATTTTAAACAACTGATGTTGGAAAGCTGATTTTCAAAATTCCGAGTGCTAAATATGACGAACAGGTTTGGGAAAGTTTGTTTAAAGATGTGTGAAATGAAAATGATATATTTAAGTGGTTCATCAGAAATTAACATGATAAATCATTATGTTTGATACTTGAAAATGATGTATTCAGGGTTGTGTTTTCAAGTGATTAGCAAAGTTTCTAAATTTTGTTATATCTTATTTTTATGAAACTTATGTTTTGGGTAGAGAATATGCAGGTGAATCAGGTCACGATCCTGATCTTGTGGAAGCCAGACTACGATCCCAGCACAAGTTGAGGGGGAGTCTATTAGAAAGAGAGAGTCTGAAGATGCAAGAGCCAGATTGAGATTCTGGAAGAAAGAGCCCAAAGACTGATAAAGACTGAAGACGTTGAAGACTCGACACTTAAGACTCGTCAACATCTGAGGGGGAGTCTGTTAGTGCATACATCTGTCGACTTTGTCTTGTATCGAGTCTAGTGCTAGATTTGTTAGATTAGGGCACGTTGTTCGAGAAAATTCGAGATTTAGGTGTATAATTGTTCTGATTCCGCTCGAAGAGGTGATTCCGCTCGAAACTGTCATGAGACACTTTCAAGCGAAATCAGATTATTGTGATTCCGCTTGAAAGTGTCTCATGACAGTTTCGAGCGGAACCCCTTCCCCTATATAAACCTTTCGAGCGTAATCATTTGTAACGATCTTGTTTTCCGGTACTGAATTGCTGCCGAAGTGCCGCTTGACTGTAATCAGTGTGAAATCAATATACAAGGCAAATTTAAGTGAAACAAGCTGTTTTTCTATTCCGTTTCTTAGTTTCCGCCTCTGAAATGGATAAGAGCTCTTCTGAACGACTCGTTTGGGTCACGAAATCGATCCTACACTCTTACCTGGGAACTCTTGGGGTGAGTGTCCACTTATAGGCTAAAGCATGTCTTCGCGATACATTAATATGACCTACTTACTTTGATTAATCACCATCTCATTTGTTTGCCTTAGGTAACAAACAAGTGATCACATTTTTTATGCATTGTCATTCTGTTTTCATTTCCCTCGTTTCTTCCCATGTCTTTCAATTTCTTCATGATGCCTCTTCATCGCAACAACACTCAAGTATCCGAACCAGGTGCTTCAATTGCCCAACAAATAGGCGTCATACTCCAGAGGACCGTTGATTTAGCTATCACCATGACTCGCCTCAGGGATGAAGCCGTACAAGGGAACTGCTCCTTGGTGTAATCAATGCAACCGTCATCATCCGAATTAAATACCCTGTTTCAAATGTACCCACTGTGGACGATGGGGACATTTGGTTAACATGTGCCGCTTTGCTGTCCAAAGCAAAGCTATTACAAATCCTGCCGCTGCTCAACCTCCAAATTCTGCTTCATATGTCGACTTGGCATATCTAGTACCTCAACCTCATGAACTTTCTACCTTGTGTGTCGACTTAAACACGTTTAGTGCAAGGTTTCGAAACACCTCTCGTCACACAAATTCCAAAATCCAAAATAGGATCTTTCTATCCTCATAATTAGATCCTTGTGGATAAATATCGCTCAAATCGGAGCCCTTAATTGAATTATTCGTATGCCTTAATACGTATATTACAATTCAATAAGGACAAAGCCGAATTCCTATTAAGATCTTTCTATCTCCATAGTTAGATTCTTGAAGATGTTTAAAGTGCCAAATGAAATCCACGGATTGGATTCCTGGTGTGCTTTAAAATACCCGTGTCCAAAGATAACAAATTAAAGATCAAGTTAAAAAAATTATGTGATTTTGTGCTTTTGAGTTTTATTTATGTTTTTGTGTGATCCGAATTTTCAATATCCAAATCCTCGTAGAATCTTCCCTATCTTCATATAAGGGATTCATAGTAGGATATCCAAAGGTACTATCTTAATTCCTTAATGGACTTCTACGTTGTAGTTAAAGTCCCTTGGGTTATGAAGTACTATTCTATAATTGGACCCCTTGAGTGGTCTAGTTAAACAGATTGATTTAAAAATCTGGATAGGAATATCATGTGATGATATAATTGAAAAGATCCCTTAAGTGGTCTATTTAAGGAAATCGTACTACGGTCTAGTTAAGAAGATCATGTGTTGATCTAGTTAAAAAGATCATTCGTTGATCTAGTTAAAAAGATCCTTTGGTGGTCTAGTCAAATCACTTCATGTTTATTCAATTGATTTTCCCCTGCGCATTATGAAATGAACTGTGTGGACTGTGCAAGGAATTACGTAATTATGGATGCATACATAATTATGGAATTCAGTGCACAGAAACCACAACAAATTTTGTCATGTGTTAAGACCTATAGTGATGAGAATAACGAAACAATGTAAAAAGGGGCATGGTGGATACGCCGCTGGTACTTCCTATATATAAGTGTTCCTTATTACATTGCAAACGTAGCGTTATTTAAGTTACTAGAAGTCCTGGACCTTGACCAATGTCATTTTATCTTACACTCTCCGACTCTGATTTCGAGCACACACAAGTTTCCTATGATAGTCTTCATAAGAAACATTCTTCTGTCCGTAGTTCGAAACTCCGTGTTTTGTTACTACAAGGACTTCACTTTGACGGTTGAAAATTTCTCTAAGAATCCAAACATGGCCCAGAGTTTTACTTAGGGTTCGAGGGATTCATTCGAAAGCGAAACCATCACAGTTGTCTTCACAAGTTTCCTCTAAAATTAAATTTCGGGACGAAATTTCCTAAAGTAGGGGAGACTGTGACACCTGTGTCACTTCAACCATCATACGAATACCAAACCAATGAAATATTGTATTTCATACTTGGGATTTGTATAAATATGTGTATCGTTTGCACATATAAATTCTTGTTCGATTTCGAGCTTTAAATCGCTTTCTGGAAGATTATACGTGATCTGATGCGTAAATATAATCAGTTTAATGCAACAAACACTACGGAATAGTGAAATAGGCTTAGCATACCTTAAATAACCTTTACATAACTTAGAAATAAGATTTGGATGGTTTGGTGTGTCGAAATCAAGTTTATTCGCTTACAGGGACTAATTTTGACAAACTGCGAAAGTATGCCGATTCGTACTGTAACAAACATTCCGGAACTTGATTATATGTTAAATATGCCCTAAATATCCTTTACATGGCTTAGAAATAGGCTTTGAGGGCTTCGGTATGCTAAAATAAACTTATTTGATCAATAGAGACTAAAAGCGTCAAAAGTGCATAAGTTTGCATTTTCGCGCATATCTTACGTTCTGAATATATCTGGACATCCAAAAATTTATGTAATCATTAAAATATTTTATTTTAGTGATTGGCATGATAAAACTCCATTCGTCGCGTAATTTGGATCGTTTTTGCGTTCGTTACGATTTCCGTCGTAATTAACCGAACAACGCAATCGTATGACCAAACGAACCGACATCCGAGATATTTTTTAGCACATTTCAAGTTCCCTATACTTTAACTTTATATTAGAGCCTTGAAATGGGGTTAACGGGGCTTAAAATTGCCAAAAAAATCAAGTTTTACAAGTGTAGGGACCATTTTTGAAATTTCTGGCAGATACATTGAACTTGTTCCATTTTTGAGGATTTGATGGTTTTAACCCAAGGTTTTGCACTCTATGGGCTGGAATTTGACGGTTTTAAGTATTCCCATAGTTTTGAAAACCATGTGCGCACATGTAAGGTCTAGATCAAGGCACGTTTTGCGAGGAACGATCCTAACGGTTCTCCAAAATCTATAAATACCCATGCTTTCATTCACTTCAACTCACACTTGATTCATTTTGCACTAAGTTGAGGTTTAAACACTTCAAACCTGAGCAAACTTCGATCAAACTTCCTAGCGTGGACCCTTTGTAAGTATTCTTTCGTGTTTTTATGCGTTTTTAGCAGGAAAGTCAAACAGTGTTTGACTTTCTGCTTTGACCAAGTTATGGTCAACACAAAGTTCGTTTGAACTTTGTGACGTGAGCGTAATCACGATGGTTATAGTCCCGTGTGACTATACCTACTGATTACCACGTTGATTAGTGTCACACCCCGGATTTCCACGTTTCACCGGTGGGCCCGGTAGGGGAGTATCGTGACGTAGTTGATATCATCATAGTCAAACAACACAATATATATGAATGCACAGCGGAAGCAAAAGATAAATATATTACAATCCGAATAAAAAGTAATATCCAGTATTACAACGGAAAGTAAAGGATCCATAGGCGGATCTTAAAACATAAACATTGTTCAACAGACTTTAGACGCCTAGAACTTGCAAGATTCCTTATTAACGCCCTGAGCTTCCAGCCAATTACGTTCAGTACCTGTCACTTAACCTTTTTGGAAGATACGTCAGTTTACACTGGTAAATACACTCAACCGACTCATTTTGAAAAGGTTTAATAAAAATTGATTTGAATGCACGTGGCACAAACTCTTTATAACTTGGGACAATTATAGTTATAATCTTGTATACAGATTTACATGTTCGTTATACGTTCAGGGCCCGATGTAGAAACCGAGTCAGATTAACAGACACGCCACAAGTATAGGCCCACAAGAGAGTGAGATACCGTTTTTCCTTAAACAACTGTCAGGTGTATGCCTACACCCCGTGTATAAGGCGTGGCCATTTTATAACACAATGATGTCAAGGATATCCGGGACATGGTCATTAACCCCTAAAGGTCTTTATTTCAAACAATACAGATTAAACCGGGTTACCTCAATAATTTAACCACAATAATATTAAATATTCAATACCCGACCAAGCGGTATTATTATACCGTATCCCAAGCCCGTATAGGGAAAATAAGTTAAGAGTATTTACCTGAGCTAGCTCCTGTCTTAAATAGTAAGAATTTAATAACTCAGCCGTATTCACTTAAGTAAGCGTAGGTACCATTTACCGGAAGGCTCTAGTCTGGAATGATGGTATAAATAACCAATTAGAATGCTAACGGGTCTTTAATTAAGCCTAAGCTTAAACCGGTTAGTCTTACAGAAATATACGGTTCAAACGCATGATAAGGTGAAGACCGGATTAGAATGTGGTTTTGACCCGACAAGTTTGAAGACTTTTATAATATGGGTAATCTAAACACATTCTGGATTTTGAGACAAAAATGATATGGTTTGACCCATTTCGGCTAATGTATGCAATCTAGTTACATACGCTGATCCGAACGCAAAAAGTGCGTAACGAGTAACCAAAAGAGTCATATGCAAGTTTCCTAAGTTATTATGCTTTAATTATGTTGTGACATCAGAAAGATATCTTATATTATGCCCAAAACGGATTTAGACTCACATTACGCCCCGTAGGGGTATTTTGGTCATTAAAAAGGTTATAAAAGAGTTTAAATATGAACCTGAGTTTCAGGTCTGATGAAATCAGTAAAATTACTCAATTTACTAGGTTATAACAGTAGGGTATCATATATATGTGAAATCTATCCTTTATAACCAAACTATGCCTCTTAAGGGCATTTTGGTAATTTCTTATAGGCTTAAAAGGTCAAAACTGGAAACCTGAGTGTAAGACTTTAGCTTACTGTAAAAATATAATAATTTACTTAAAATATCAGTAGGTATCAAACCTTATGTGTTCAACATAATCTTAATACATACTATGAGTCAAAAATGCCCAAAAAGGTGATTTGGAGCCATTTCCGGGTTTTTAAAAGAAAGCTGATATTTTTATAATTCCAGATGGCTCAAAATATTTTATTTATCAAATAAAATTAGTAGAAAAAGGTTTGGGGTCAAAAGGATTTGTAAAACTCATTTTATGGCTTAAAAGGGTAAAATCGGTATTAACCGCATTAAGCTTAGAGACCTATGTTATGCTCAGCCAAAAATTAAATAAAAATCTTCAAAAATCACAAAATATTATATAACATCAGTGGGTAAAAATTTTGATATCAAAAAGTGGGTTTAAATAGGCTATATGCTAATTACGCCGTTTAAGTAACATAAAGCTTTTAATTTACGCTAATGAGCATAACTCTTAATCTAGACCTCAAACTGATGTCAAATTTTAGGTGCAAGTTTATGAATCAGTAACTAATGTTTCTACTCTTTCACTTTTTCAAAAATCACGTTTTATAGTCAAAAGGGCAAAATAGTCAACATTTAAGCATAAATCGGAAACATGCATATGAATCGGATAAGTATTGAACCAAGTTGTACAATCTCAGAGAGTTATACTTATATGAAACCTGGTCCAAAATAAGCTCTAAGGCAGATCTCAAACATGCATAAACGGATCAGAACTGATAGTCAAAGCAAAAGTCAATTTATGCGACTTCCGGGTCCGATCCGGGTTTATACTATAAATTGTCGAGTTGAACATGTTGAGACATGTTCTTACATTAATTACCATGTTATTTTAATGATCAAACAGATTGCATGTACCCTACATTGCTAATTATGCTTAAACTTGCAATTAATCATTCTGTTGACTTTTTAAAGTATGCTTTGACTCGACAATTAACATAGTTAGAGTGGGAATCTGGAAATACCCTTTTAAGGGTTTGTTACCCACATAAATACCTACTTGTAGGTACCTTCAATTCGAGAAATGACTAAGCAAATTTCGTTTAATCTCAAAGTCAAACTTAAATTACGATGGTTTGACTTTTGATTAATTAACTAAGCTAGAACGAATAAGAGAGGGTTAGGAATACTTACAAGAGTCCTAATTATGCTTAGAGATCACTAGAAAGCCTGAGGTTGATCAGAGAACTTCAGAATTGAGAAAGCAAGTGAAGTATCAAATGAACTTACCTCCTTTATATAGTTTTCGGGTCCTCACGAGATCGCAACAAGTGTCGGAAGTTCATAACCAGATTAGGCCATGTGTAAAACCATTTATAAAATCTATGGGCTGCCCCTAGAGTCGGTTTTGTGAGCTAAGAACCAGTTTTGAACATGAAAACAGCAACGAACAGGCTGTTAATAGCTGTTCTGCATTCTGTGCAGGCCTCGCGGCCCGCGTGAGAAACCCAGGCCTTTTACGCGGCCCGCCTGCAGGTCCACAACAGCAAACAAAGTTCCAGATTTGGCAGAAATGGTCCCTGTGAGCCTTTAAGGTTATTTTAGGCACGTTTAAGGCCCGTTAACCTCATTTTAAGGCTCCACTATAATGTTTAAATATAGAGGACATGAAACATGTTCAAAAACATGTCGGATGTCGGTTCGTTTGGCCGTACGGTCACGTTATGCGTCGAATTACGACGAAACACGGACGGACGCTAAAAACGGTCCAAATCACTCAACGAGTGGAATTTTATCAAGGCGATCACTAAAATAAAATATTTTAGTGCTTACATAAATTTTTGGGTGTCCGGGGATATTCAGAATGCGAGATATGCGCAAAAGTGCAAACTTGTGCACTTTTTGACACTTTTGGTCCCTGCATGACATAAAAGTTTATTTTTGCGCATGAAACACCTCTAAGCCTATATCTAAGCTATATAAAGAATAATTAGGGTATATTTAACTCATGGACATATTCCGGAATATCCGTTACCATACGAATCGGCATACTTTTTCCGTTTGACGCAAATAGTCCTTTAATTGCGCAAAGTAGCGCGAAATGCTGTTAAATGATAGTAAAGCCTTCCATGGCCCATATTGATCATTCCCAAGCATATACATACATGTTACTACACTCCCGTTCGCTTAAATGATCACCGAAGGGCGTAGATTCAAAAGTTGACGCTTTAGGTCCCTCTTTTGCGCAAACTTGCGCATTTCATCATCTAATATCATTGAAGCCTCATCTAACCCATATTAGGCATTCTTGAAAGTATTATTAATCATCACGATGCTTCAGGTTTGCTAAAAGGTCATTCAGAGGTATAATTAAACATATTGACACTTTTAGTCCCTCTAACTTGCAAAGTTGCACTTAACTTTACTTATAGGCATAAAAACCTTAAACGGCCATTATTTGGCATTCCCAAGAGTATAATCAAATGTCATGAAGCTCCCGGTTTGTTAAAAGGTCACTCAGAGGTAAGAATTAACATGTTGACGCTTTTAACCCTTTATTACGCAAACCTTCAATTACTTACGCAAACGGCTACACTTAATCATCAAGTGGCACATTTGTGAATATAAACATCGTAAGAGGTTATTTAGAAACTTATTTTAGGTATGCTAACACTTCCAGTCCTTTCATAATCAAAGTTTTTGATTTTTCGAAAAATTAGTTCCTAAATTTCAGTGTTTGACTTCATTAGGGTTTATTACACGTGTCAATACATCATTGGACGTGATTTTACGAGGTGTTACATCCTCACCCCCTTAAAAGAAATCTTGACCTCGAGATTTGCTAAAATGCTGGAAGTACTTTTTGTCACATAATGGACCTAACTCCTATACATATCTGGAGTCTTTCCAAGCTCCCACAGTTGACCTCTATAGTAGGCACATGTATCCTTTTGGAGCTTCTTCACCTGTCGATCCTTAATCGACATAGGTTGCTCATTATATCATAAATCTGCATATCATTACGTGATAGTGCTTCTTGACTTATTGGCGAAACACATCCTTAAATCATTAGTGTGAAATGTATTGCGAGCTCCGTCTATCTTCTTAAATAGGTTTTAGCTTATAAGCTATCTGATCTTGATACATTCGATTCCTTTGAATGATTCTATATATTCAGAGCTTTAACTAGCCTGATAATCAAATTTGCACACCCTTCCAGGGTGATACTTCTGTTGAACCTTATTCTTTAAAACGAACTTAGGAGGGTTGCTACATTCATGAATCCTTGATTTCCTGCCGTATACTGGCAACTTACAATCGATTATGGATTTGTATGATCTTATTTGTTGTTTCTAATGCAACTTTCAGATCCTGATAATTGGACTTATCAATCTGTTGTCCTTATCAATAGGCGTTTAACATTCCATCCATACAAGGTTTTCAAAGGAGCCACCTTGGTACTTATATACAACTATTATAGAAAAGCTTATCTTAAGGTGAGATGGTTATCTCAACCATTGCTTAAAACTATTCTTAAGGAATAGCTAATCATTATAGCTAGTTGAATAACTCAACGATCCTGGGTAGTTGATGGCGATTCTTAATCGCTGCCTAATTAGGGTTGCGGTAATCAATGCATAAGCAAAATGAACCGTCTTTCTTAATTAACTATACCGAATTCTCGGAATATCGAGTTAGACTATATGAATCTCTTATCTTAAAGTTTACTTAATCAGGGCTTCGATTATTCCATGATCAATCATGGAGTTCTACGACACTCCAACCCAAAGTGGGATGTTAATCTTAACTCTACTTGCCTCTCAGGGCTAAACAGGGTAATCTTAGGAGAAGATAATTAAGGTACAAGGAGGTTACAGAGATTTCCAAATCTCGGGCTTCAGTTCATCAATCATATTCTGTATCAGATAAGTGACACATTTATGTTACGAGTCCATGAATTCCTAATCGGGAACATTTACTTGGACCATTCCATTTTGGATATCTTCTTTGAATACCAATAGTTGACCTTAGCACCATATGACCATTGAGATATCCTTGTGGTCCCATGCATTAAACCTCCATACTGATCAGGCATGGAAGCAATCTATGGAACATATTAAGATACATCAATCCTCATATGACGCTTTTATCATACCGTCTGGTATCCGCAATCATTAGAGATCAAAGAGATATCAATTCTAAGTGTTGACGCATTACACCTAGGAAGAGTATACTTCTAAAATTCTACGACTGAAGGTTCTTGACAAGAACAGAAGAAATAGTTCTTATGATTCCTGCCTTCACTTAATAACTATGGTCCTTAAGAAAGATTTTAAAAGTTTGCTATACTTATAGTTTACGAAGGATTTGGAGCAAGTAGCATTCGGCTCTTTGAACTTTTTCACGATCTTCTTCACAGCTTTTCCACAGCTGCGCCTTATCATAGTTTGAAGAACATCCTTGGACTTTTTCAGGTTTACAATTATAGCATCATTAGCATGCGCCGCATCATCAATGGCGTGATTGACTGATGTCTTATCCGAATTTGTCATACTCAAGATTTGGTTCCTATTACTAAATGAATCAATCTCTTGGTTGTGATCCGACAACCGCTATTCATCATCCTCATGGTCTTATATACTAACCATGGTTTCATTAAACCATACCGGCCAATATAGAATTAACATTCTTAATGAACGCTATATAATATATATGAATTTTACTTAGCCTAGGTCACAAAAGACCTTTAATGGCATTTAAAGTTTGGTCTTAATCCATCACCTTTTTGGCAGGGGATCAAAATGTCACATCTGTCTTTATTATAGTGATGAATTTGGATAGCTTGAAAGCTTGCCATAAGGATATCAGAAAAGAGTGATTCTTAATAGATATAAAATATCAATCTAAGATTTGTTAGAGCATTTTCTATAGTGTCATCGGCCAATTTCTATCTCGCGTTAAATGACCGGAGTCCTAATCAGCGGAGACAACAGTTCACAACATTTATTGTTCTATATAGAATTATATGTGCCAGTAACAAATAAATTTCTGTATAAACTGCTTGATAAGGAAGGGTACCTGCTATATAGTCGTCATTCTGCACTATCTCCTGGGCGTTCATCATGCGTTTGTTTTCTTGGCTTCTTCGGGCTTCTTCTGATTCCTAGGGCAGTTGGTCTTGATATGCCCCTTCTCGTTGCAACCATAACAGGTTGCGTCTTTCAACTTCTTGCAATCCAGGGTTTTATGTTCCCTAGACTTGGAAATTCCACACGGTAGAGGCTGAGATTCAAACCTGCATTTCCCTAGGTGGTATTTCCTACAGGTTTCGCACCTGGTTTTCTCACCCGACTGCTGGCTGTCTCTCTTAAACCCGGAACTCTTCTTATCCTCAGAGTTCCTCTTCCTATCGGAATGATGAGAATCCTCATCCTCCCTTTTACGCTTTCCATATTTAGAGGCTTTGGCAGCTTTGTTTCTGACTACCTCAAGTGTAAGGGATAGCGACAGATCTGCCGCTGACCTAAATGTAGTAGGTCTTGAAGCCTTAACACTGGCTTTGATTTCTGGGGCTAAACCCCCAATGAAGCGAGCAATTCTCTTGGGTTCTGGTGTTACTAGGTAAGGAACCAGTCTGGACAGGGTATTGAAACTGGTGAGGTAAGCTTGACAATCTAAGTTTGTCATCACCAATGATAAGAAATCTGACTCAATCCTCTCAACCTCGTGTTGAGGGCAGTAGTTCTCCATAATGAGAGCAACAAACTGTTCCCATGACATGTTGTAAAGTGGGATCTTCCCAGCAGCTTGAATGAGAGCCTTCCACCATGCTAGTGCCTCTCCCTTGAACGATTGGGATACATATTTCACTACATCCCTTTCAGCACAACCGCTGATGTCAACTACCGTGTCCATCTCATCCAACCAGGTCATACAATCTATTGCTCCTTTCTCCCCAGTAAAATCCCGGGGTTTGCAGGAAACAAAGTATTTATAGGTACAGGACTTGGTACGCGGTTCGTTATCGAACACTATCCTCTTGGATGGAACACTGTGTTCATTAGATGAATGTCGATCATCATCCTTCTTTAGTTCGTCTTTCTTAGAGGGTGGCTTGTCATGAGCCACTGAATGGGTCTTAGGAACAGACTTAGAGTGGGGTACTGAAGAAGTTCTACTATGCGTTCCACTATACTCCTTGAATTGCTCCTCTACAGCTTTAGATACAGCTGTATCAATCAGCGTACGAAGCTCTCCTCTGGTTATATTAACCCTATCATCATCGTGGTTTTCCAGGGGATGACTGTTTATCTCGTCAGAGTCAGCCATGTAGGTAGTTTTAATTACTACAAAAAGAAAATAAGGGCAAGTTTTATTTAGAAGCCCATACAGTACTATCGTTCTTGACGATTTATTAACCATGTTTTTAATACACATTTTAGTTAATTTGTTAAATATATAATTGTTCAGGATCTTTATGATAATCCTAAATTATAAGTTAATAATAGCACAAAAGGCCTAGTCACGTAGACAAGTTTAAATTTATAAGCCCAGAATTTATGGAATCAAGGCATTAAGGTTTGAATCAAAGTTCATTACCTTTCTTTGACAGGGAGTTGTAAGCTACCACTGTCTTTAGTCTTATATGACATTGGATATGACTCGTAAGTATTATATCCCCAATTATAATTTAATAATGGCTCAACAGCCTAGTCACATGGACAGATTTAATTTATAAACCAGGATTTTTATAGAATCGAGGTACTAAGGCTTGAATCAAAGTTCATTACCCTTTCTAACAGAGGGTTGTAGACCACTACTGTCTTTAGTCTCAAAGGATGTTAATTATAGCCCGTGGGCATTTCATCCATAAGGGATGGTTATATAAATAAGGGAATTTAGAACATCCTAATTTAAAATGACTTATGTGATTTTATCGAATCATATCTTTGTCATTATTGATAACATATCAGATGTTAATAAGGGTTTGAATCTTTCGAATAGGTTCTACCATCTTGGCCTTGTCTGCAGTGACATTTAGGCTAGGTTTTACCTTTAAGATTCTTTTTAGTCTTTAACGCAGAACAATCCTAAACTGAAATGTTAACAAGGATCTGAATCTAATTGTGGAACTACCATCTTGGCCCTGTCTTAAGGTGGCACATGAGCTAGGTTTTGTCCTTTTTAGATTTTGCCATTTTATCGTAATGGTAGATCTTATAAAAAGGAATGTTATTTTAAATCTAACTGTTCCTATTAAAATTTAAACAAGTATATGGTTGCCCTAAACAGGACTTCTACAAAATGACTTGCCCATGCAAGGGCTAATCAGAAAAATAACAAAAGAACCAAATAAGGACAAAATAAAACGAATTAGAATCTGTCCTATGTTCTCGTCTAGACTCAAGAATGTGTAACTGTGTAACTGAGATTAAACACAAAAAGGCTAGTGTTTAATTCACTCAGTGTTGGCTCTGATACCAACATGTCACACCCCGGATTTCCACGTTTCACCGGTGGGCCCGGTAGGGGAGTATCGTGACGTAGTTGATATCATCATAATCAAACAACACAATATATATGAATGCACAGCGGAAGCAAAAGATAAATATATTACAATCCAAATAAAAAGTAATATCCAGTATTACAACGGAAAGTAAAGGATCCACAGGCGGATCTTAAAACATAAACATTGTTCAACAGACTTTAGACGCCTAGAACTTGCAAGATTCCTTATTAACGCCCTGAGCTTCCAGCCAATTACGTTCAGTACCTGTCACTTAACCTTTTTGGAAGATACGTCAGTTTACACTGGTAAATACACTCAACCGACTCATTTTGAAAAGGTTTAATAAAAATTGATTTGAATGCACGTGGCACAAACTCTTTATAACTTGGGACAATTATAGTTATAATCTTGTATACAGATTTACATGTTCGTTATACGTTCAGGGCCCGATGTAGAAACCGAGTCAGATTAACAGACACGCCACAAGTATAGGCCCACAAGAGAGTGAGATACCGTTTTTCCTTAAACAACTGTCAGGTGTATGCCTACACCCCGTGTATAAGGCGTGGCCATTTTATAACACAATGATATCAAGGATATCCGGGACATGGTCATTAACCCCTAAAGGTCTTTATTTCAAACAATACAGATTAAACCGGGTTACCTCAATAATTTAACCACAATAAGATTAAATATTCAATACCCGACCAAGCGGTATTATTATACCGTATCCCAAGCCCGTATAGGGAAAATAAGTTAAGAGTATTTACCTGAGCTAGCTCCTGTCTTAAATAGTAAGAATTTAATAACTCAGCCGTATTCACTTAAGTAAGCGTATGTACCATTTACCGGAAGGCTCTAGTCTGGAATGATGGTATAAATAACCAATTAGAATGCTAACGGGTCTTTAATTAAGCCTAAGCTTAGACCGGTTAGTCTTACAGAAAGATACGGTTCAAACGCATGATAAGGTGAAGACCGGATTAGAATGTGGTTTTGACCCGACAAGTTTGAAGACTTGTATAATATGGGTAATCTAAACACATTCTGGATTTTGAGACAAAAATGATATGGTTTGACCCGTTTCGGCTAATGTATGTAAACTAGTTACATACGCTGATCCGAACGCAAAAAGTGCGTAACGAGTAACCAAAAGAGTCATATGCAAGTTTCCTAAGTTATTATGCTTTAATTATGTTGTGACATCAGAAAGATATCTTATATTATGCCCAAAACAGATTTAGACTCACATTACGCCCCGTAGGGGTATTTTGGTCATTAAAAAGGTTATAAAAGAGTTTAAATATGAACCTGAGTTTCGGGTCTGATGAAATCAGTAAAATTACTCAATTTACTAGGTTATAACAGTAGGGTATCATATATATGTGAAATCTATCCTTTATAACCAAACTATGCCTCTTAAGGGCATTTTGGTAATTTCTCATAGGCTTAAAAGGTCAAAACTGGAAACCTGAGTGTAAGACTTTAGCTTACTGTAAAAATATAATAATTTACTTAAAATATCAGTAGGTATCAAACCTTATGTGCTCAACATAATCTTAATACATACTATGCGTCAAAAATGCCCAAAAAGGCGATTTGGAGCCATTTCCGGGTTTTTAAAAGAAAGCTGATATTTTTATAATTCCAGAAGGCTCAAAATATTTTATTTATCAAATAAAATCAGTAGAAAAAGGTTTGGGGTCAAAAGGATTTGTAAAACTCATTTTATGGCTTAAAAGGGTAAAATCGGTATTAACCGCATTAAGCTTAGAGACCTATGTTATGCTCAGCCAAAAATTAAATAAAAATCTTCAAAAATCCCAAAATATTATATAACATCAGTGGGTAAAAAGTTTGATATCAAAAAGTGGGTTTAAATAGGCTATATGCTAATTACGCCGTTTAAGTAACATAAAGCTTTTAATTTACGCTAATGAGCATAACTCTTAATCTAGACCTCAAACTGATGTCAAATTTTAGGTGCAAGTTTATGAATCAGTAACTAATGTTTCTACTCTTTCACTTTTTCAAAAATCACATTTTATAGTCAAAAGGGCAAAATAGTCAACATTTAAGCATAAATCGGAAACATGCATATGAATCGGATAAGTATTGAACCAAGTTGTACAATCTCAGAGAGTTATACGTATATGAAACCTGGTCCAAAGTAAGCTCTAAGGCAGATCTCAAACATGCATAAACGGATCAGAACTGATAGTCAAAGCAAAAGTCAATTTATGCGACTTTCGGATCCGATCCGAGTATATACTGAAAATTGTCGAGTTGAACATGTTGAGACATGTTCTTACATTAATTACCATGTTATTTTAATGATCAAACAGATTGCATGTACCCTACATTGCTAATTATGCTTAAACTTGCAATTAATCATTCTGTTGACTTTTTAAAGTATGCTTTGACTCGACAATTAACATAGTTAGAGTGGGAATCTGGAAATACCCTTTTAAGGGTTTGTTACCCACATAAATACCTACTTGTAGG
The DNA here is from genome assembly GCA_030545235.1 of Helianthus tuberosus. Classification (NCBI taxonomy): domain Eukaryota; kingdom Viridiplantae; phylum Streptophyta; class Magnoliopsida; order Asterales; family Asteraceae; genus Helianthus; species Helianthus tuberosus. Next base: position 104,365,041 of record CM060409.1, read on the forward strand.
TACCTTCAATTCGAGAAATGACTGAGCAAATTTCGTTTAATCTCAAAGTCAAACTTAAATTACGATGGTTTGACTTTTGATTAATTAACTAAGCTAGAACGAATAAGAGAGGGTTAGGAATACTTACAAGAGTCCTAATTATGCTTAGAGATCACTAGAAAGCCTGAGGTTGATCAGAGAACTTCAGAATTGAGAAAGCAAGTGAAGTATCAAATGAACTTACCTCCTTTATATAGTTTTCGGGTCCTCACGAGATCGCAACAAGTGTCGGAAGTTCATAACCAGATTAGGCCATGTGTAAAACCATTTATAAAATCTATGGGCTGCCCCTAGAGTCGGTTTTGTGAGCTAAGAACCAGTTTTGAACATGAAAACAGCAACGAACAGGCTGTTAATAGCTGTTCTGCATTCTGTGCAGGCCTCGCGGCCCGCGTGAGAAACCCAGGCCTTTTACGCGGCCCGCCTGCAGGTCCACAACAGCAAACAAAGTTCCAGATTTGGCAGAAATGGTCCCTGTGAGCCTTTAAGGTTATTTTAGGCACGTTTAAGGCCCGTTAACCTCATTTTAAGGCTCCACTATAATGTTTAAATATAGAGGACATGAAACATGTTCAAAAACATGTCGGATGTCGGTTCGTTTGGCCGTACGGTCACGTTATGCGTCGAATTACGACGAAACACGGACGGACGCTAAAAACGGTCCAAATCACTCAACGAGTGGAATTTTATCAAGGCGATCACTAAAATAAAATATTTTAGTGCTTACATAAATTTTTGGGTGTCCGGGGATATTCAGAATGCGAGATATGCGCAAAAGTGCAAACTTGTGCACTTTTTGACACTTTTGGTCCCTGCATGACATAAAAGTTATTTTTTGCGCATGAAACACCTCTAAGCCTATATCTAAGCTATATAAAGAATAATTAGGGTATATTTAACTCATGGACATATTCCGGAATATCCGTTACCATACGAATCGGCATACTTTTTCCGTTTGACGCAAATAGTCCTTTAATTGCGCAAAGTAGCGCGAAATGCTGTTAAATGATAGTAAAGCCTTCCATGGCCCATATTGATCATTCCCAAGCATATACATACATGTTACTACACTCCCGTTCGCTTAAATGATCACCGAAGGGCGTAGATTCAAAAGTTGACGCTTTAGGTCCCTCTTTTGCGCAAACTTGCGCATTTCATCATCTAATAGCATTGAAGCCTCATCTAACCCATATTAGGCATTCTTGAAAGTATTATTAATCATCACGATGCTTCAGGTTTGCTAAAAGGTCATTCAGAGGTATAATTAAACATATTGACACTTTTAGTCCCTCTAACTTGCAAAGTTGCGCTTAACTTTACTTATAGGCATAAAAACCTTAGACGACCATTATTTGGCATTCCCGAGAGTATAATCAAATATCATGAAGCTCCCGGTTTGTTAAAAGGTCACTCAGAGGTAAGAATTAACATGTTGATGCTTTTAACCCTTTATTACGCAAACCTTCAATTACTTACGCAAACGGCTACACTTAATCATCAAGTGGCACATTTGTGAATATAAACATCGTAAGAGGTTATTTAGAAACTTATTTTAGGTATGCTAACACTTCCAGTCCTTTCATAATCAAAGTTTTTGATTTTTCGAAAAATTAGTTCCTAAATTTCAGTGTTTGACTTGATTAGGGTTTATTACACGTGTCAATACATCATTGGACGTGATTTTACGAGGTGTTACAATTAGGCGTAGTGACGAGTCGTAGTTTCGGCCAAAATGCGTATTCATGCGTATTTTGCAACCACACTATTATTGGGTATCAAAACCGTTTGTTTTGATATCTTACTTGTTTTCAAACCTTTTTAAACAAGTTTTAACATGTTTAACTCGTCACTTTAGGTTTAGTGCTTATATAGGGTCGTAAGGTAAGCGGTCTAAACAACCGCTTAGACTTTCGAACCTGACCCGTTTGGTCGATCATTAGGATCCGACCAAGCACATTAGATGACCATTGTTGCATAGGGAATAACCTTCCGAGGTTATACCTTATGGTCACTTCGTTTAGTTAGTTGTATGATAGGTAGTTTATATGCCTTAGGAAAATGACCAAAATGCCCTTTTTATGCATAATTGATATTTAAGCATATGTAACCCAAAATTTTGTCATTTAACTGATTATGCAACATAATTAAACATGTTTAGGCATATAATACTTGTCATAGGACTAGTTAGGCGTTTCGAACGCGTTTTACGTGAACGACGCGTTAAAGTAGCGTAAGCTACCTAAACGGGTCGAAATGGGTCGTAAGCACTTAGGTTAGGTTTCGTTTTTGTATGTAGGCTTTGTTAAACCATATCATATGAGTTCCCACACTCATTTGGTTTACGAAACCTCATTCTATCCGATCTTCCGATTTAGGTCCACTTTATTTACTTAGTTACCTATATTAGGTGCCGTTTGATTCCGTGATCCCTCTAGCTGGCTTGGTAGTTGTTCAAGACTTCTAAGCACTCTCAAGTGAGTACATAGTCCCCTCTTTTACTGTTTTCAATGTTTTGGGTTGAAGCATGTGTACGTATTTGTTATGTTCATGATTTCAAAAGTATAATTGATTATACATATTAGTACTTATCTTTTGACAAACTGAATGATTATTTATGGTTTAAACACTAATTTTTCCAAAGATAATAAAATTAAATTGTTGGATAGTACTTATTTTATGTTCACCAGACCGATTGGTAGTATGATATAGCGCTATAAGATTAGACACCCCATTCCTGTTGTCATGGAATGTCAGAAACCGATATTTTTATCCAAATAGAGATTGCCTTTGTGGTATTTCTATAGTCTCAATTGGTGTAGTTTGATGCACTAAGGTATGGTTGAATTCTTAAATCACATTTTTATTGTATATTTTGTTATACTCCCAAAAGTATAGTTTGATATACTCTCATGTGTGATATTGTACAAAACCAACATATATATTTTGTTAATTATTAAAACATAGTTTGATATGTTATTTATAAAACCAAAAGATAGTTTAATATGTTATTTATAAGACCAAAACATAGTTTAATATGTTATTTATAAGACCAAAACATAGTTTAATATGTTATTTATAAGACCAAAACATAGTTTAATATGTTATTTATAAAACCAAAACATAGTTTAATATGTTATTTATAAGACCAAAGCATAGTTTAATATGTTATTAATAAAACCAAAGTATACTTTTGATATACTACCGAAAATTATTATTTTGACGACTAAAGTATATTTAATATACCATTTTAACGATTTTGGAACTGAATTATATTTTAATATATTACTTATTCGACTTTCTTAAAACCAAAGTATATTTTTATGTATACTACAAACCTTTTTATCAAAACATATTTTATACAAACTCATTTTACTTAATTATTTATTTGCCTATACATTATTCTGTTATATTATCTGATTTCTTATCAATTTTAGTATGATTTATAAAAGAAAATATTTTAAGGTTCATGACTATTTTTTATTAAACATTTTTCTCTAAATTTACAAGTCATGAAACCTATTATAATAAAACCTATGTATCTCACAGGCATTTTTATGCTGACGTACCTATTTTTACACATGTTTCAGGTGCTGTTATGTGATGATTGTTGATGCATGCTATACATAGGATGGGCACGTGCCTTAGCGACTTTAAAACTTGAAAGATAATATTTGTATTTATCTGATTTGTAATAAAACAATGAGTTCAATAATTCAATAAAACGAAATTATTTAATCCATGGTTGTGAAACAATGATTCTGTTACGACACTCCCCGACGTTTCCGCCACGATTTGTTGTTTTACGTGGTCGGGGTGTGACACTTAGCGATCTGTCATTCCTTGCTTAATCACTGATTTGACTTGTAATCGAATCTTTATTTTAATTGCTTTAGTTGTATTATGTGGAGTACTTGTTAATAATCGAGGTTTAATCGCATATTAATCGCTAATCGACTTATCGCATCGCAATCGTAACTCAAATTATGTGTTCTGGATATTGTTTTACGTGTGTGTGCTATTGTGTGTTACCTGTGCATGTTATGTTGAGGTGTTAATCACAATCGCAATCTCAATTCTATCGCATCGCAACCAAATCGCAAACGCTAAACGCAAGCTATTTATAGTGATTGTATGTTAGATATAGCACTTAGGTTATTTGTGTAACTATTGGGTAATACTATCGCATCACACACTCGAATCACATCGCAATGCTCAACACGCGAATCGAAACGACAAAACTCAATGCGTCGGCCACTCGGATCGAGTGGCCATCCGATCGGACTGCCATCCGATTGGACATCCATCCGATCGATGTCCCATCCGACACTTATGCCCCTTTCCTTTTGGGGAAACCCTATAAATACCCCCCTGTCACATCATTTGTGATGTGACAGCTTCTCTACTCGACCAGCTCGCTCAAGCACTCATTTCTCTCGATTCCTCGCGATTCTTGTAAGTTTTCAACCTAATTCTTGTACTTCTATGATCTACACGCACTCCTTCATCTTTTTCACCTTTGAATCTTAACTTTTAATCGTGAAATCAGCGGATTTGAGGTGTTCTAGGGTGATGTCATCATGGAGTTCTTATGAACTTCAAGAGTTGGCTTCATTCCACCAAGAATAACTTAGATCTGAAGGATTTCCATATGAATAAACAAAGATCTTGCATGGATCTGAACATAACCAAGGTTAAAAGGATTGAAAGATGGTTTTCCAACTTTCTTTCAACTCTTTTATACTCAATGCACTCAAAACCGATAGAATCGAAGCTCGTTCTGATCTTCTACTCATTCTTATTGAAGTATTGGTTCCAGATCTGATCTCTATCACAGGGACAACTGATTTCGGGTTAAACATGAACAAACCGTCACGAACCAGTAATCTGATCAGAGTAGGGTGATTCCTGTTCGATCGGACGACTTGGGACTTGACGAGGTTTCTGTTGTTTAGCACGTTGTCATACCGTCTTGATCAAGCCGCAAAACTTAACAAATCTCCAAATTGCAAGAGACCAGATCGCGAGATGGATCGCCGTCCGATCGGATTACCATCCGATCGGATTGCCATCAAATCAAACCGCAATCTGATCGGACTGCACTTGAGGATTCAACCCTTAAACAATTTTCAACATGTTCAATTCCAACAGGTTGTCACCCGATCGGTAGACCATCTGATTGGATGATAATCCTGCTGTGAACTTGTCCTCTGAGAAATACCTCGCCGTACGGATTGTCACCCGATCGAACAGCCGTTCGATCGAACGACCTGAAAGGTAGAGATACTTCTCTGTTTTCAAAATGCTACAACGAAAACTTCAAAAGACAAGCCATCATACACAAACACATCCATCCCAAACGAGGTGTCAATCCGACCGAATGGCCATCCGAACGGATGACCATCCGAACGGATTGACATCCGGTCGAATGGCCATCCATTGGGATTGCCATCTGGCCGGATGACCACTCGACATCTGTTTCACTTGCATCGTTTTACGCGCCGCTTATCGCTTACGCTATCGTTCTGATCAGGCTAATCTCACTCTAGCACTCCCTTCAATCCATTAACTTCCATCGCTGTGAGTATACTCGATCCCTTTTTGCTTTATGCACTTTTGGGTGTTACATACGTTACTTATTCTAAATCACATCGACACACAACGCAAATTCTATTTATACGCTGACCATTACTGCATGTTATACGTGACTCGATGAATGCTTGTTTGTTATGTTTACACATTGATTGTTGTCTACCTGCCTTAGCAACGATAGTACTATAGTTTGGACTCAGCACCTGTTCATTTAGGGGTTGTTAAGGACAATACTTCACGTGTACGCAGTGGTGAACATGTGATGCGCACTCGCTACTCGCAGTCAACTCGCAGTCATTGGTATTGATAGGATCTTTGTCGATAACTTACATGCTTCACTTTATACGTTGTACATGCTGGTTATGCGTAAACAATTTCAAACTCTATTATACTATTAAACTTGTATGCTCACCTTTACACTATGTGTATTGACCTCTATTTTAACGTATGTGACAGGTGTTTAGGATGCTTGCCTGCTTTTGTGGAATCAAGTAGGAATGAGAGTCTAGAAACAAAGACAATTTATTCTATTTAAATTTTGAGTTGTCGAAACATGTTATTTGTCTTGAGATATCGCTATCTGTAATAATTTACTTGTTTAATAGGTTATGGTATGGGACATAATGTTAACTATTCGGTAAAGTAGTTGTTATGGAATTTCTCTTGACAATCTGTTTCGCTCAAGTGCCATGCCCTGATGTTTCCGTCATCGGTTGGGGTGTGACAGATTGGTATCAGATCCATAACTATAGGGAATTAGGCAAGACTCGACCTAGTCCGGGTCGATGTCTTAGAAACGACCTAGTCTATAGTCTAAGTACCAGCAGGCCAACTTGTGTTTGCCCGGTGTGGGTTTTGTACGAGCTTGCTCGCTATTACTCACTCGAACTCGCTGAATACTACACTCTTGCGCGGACACCACATGCTACCGTTCCGCGCAAGACCAGCCTTTCCTAAGGTTGGATACACACACAAACGAATGATCTGGATGAGATTAGGTGTGAAAACCACAAACTCTCGACCAGATCACTCATTCGGATCGCTATTTTTATTATAAACACGAGAAATTGCGTTGAACCAGGAGTGAAATCCATACGTCGACACAAATTTTCCTCTACTTCATCAAAACAGGAAACACAGTCATTTAGTTTGGGGTGAAACCCGAATCTTGATGACTTATTCTGCCTTTTATTGTGGTTTTGTTAAACTCCCACCAAAGTCTCGACGAACTCCAAGAACTTGAAGTCACACTACAACTGGAAGGACGCGTGCCGATTGCCCAGATTGAGGCAAGAGCACAGTCCAGAAGGCCCTAGTGTGCACTTTCGAGTCCTTGTGAATAGTCGGATCACTTTGGGTAGTCGATGTCTATCGAGTCGCAGACAATCTCTTCTCGATTTTATGTGTTTCGATTCTGGATTTGCCGCTGCAGACTCTGTGATTTATCAATTATACGTGGAATTTATGTGCCTATTTGTTAGCATTTTGAGATAAACAGTACGGTGGTACTGATGTTTTCAATTTCATGTTTCTCGCACCACCCAAACCACACACAATTCACACCACAACGAATCGCTAGTCTTTATTCGCAATCGCTATCCTCGAACGAGCAAAACTTGGATGATAAGGAACACGGTCATCACATGTAGGTGAATATGTGCAAAATAGGAAGGTGAATGCGTGTAAATATGTGCTTACGTGAATTATGTGCTTACGTGCTTTTGTGATTATATGTGTTTACGTGTTTCTTTGGCTTATGTGCTACATGCTTCGATGTGTTCCTGAGCTTTATGGTGAATCGCTAGACTATACTAGGAATAATCGAAATTGAGTTTGAGTCCTGTGACGATGTCTGTTGCAGATAATGTCGTCATCTGGATCACTTCGCTCTCGCGTTGCTAAACGGAAGCAGGCTGACAAGCGACTCGCTTCTCTCGTCTCGATCCAGATCGTGAAAGTTATTCCACAGGTCATCAGTGAGCTGAACGAAAACGCAAGCATGTCTTCTGAAGAGTCCCGGACCGATTCTCCCATAGCTGCTTTTAGCTTCAAGCAGTTCAAGGCCTGCGGACCGAAACAATTTACTAGTGAAGATGGGCCAACGGCCAAGTTTCAATGGTTTGATTCGATCGAAGTCACCCTGCGCCAGAGTGGTTGTCCTGATGATCTCCGTACTCTTAACGCCACCGGCGTCTTCCAATCTCGAGCTTTGGATTGGTGGACGGCCGAGAGAAACAAACGCGGAAATGATGCAGCTTATGGGTTAACGTGGGATGAGTTGAAGGACATTATGATGCAAGAGTTCTGCCCTCCCCACGAGCGCCAAAAGCTGGAGGATGAGTTCTGGCATATCAAGCAGAAAGACGGTGACAACGTTGGGTTAACTGCTCGCTTCAAGCAGCTAAGTATAATCTGTCCAGACCAAGTCAAGACTCCAGAGATCATCATCAAGAAGTATATCCGTGCTCTTCCCGATTGCGTGGCTGATTTCGTTCAAGCTGCAAAGACGACAACGACTGAGGAGACCTACTTACTCACTGCAGAGATCAATGACAAGCGAGTCAAGTCTGGTTACTGGGATAAAGTCTCCAAGAATCTGCATCAAGTCACCGCTGTTTTAACCGCTGCAACCACCACTGAGACTACCACCGCACCGCAATATTCAAAGCTCTCACGTCGCAAGAGGAAAAACAACAGCAGTTCCAGCAACAAGAACTATGCAGTTACTGCCGCACCACTTCAAGCTGTACCAACCCAACCACAACCTCAACACGGCCAAGTAGCGGCACCCGTGGCCAATGCACAGCCAACAAAGTGTGCATACACTGGGCCACATCCACTCTGTCCTACTTGTACCTATCATCACCCGGTTGTTATCGCATTCCGGTTCTGCGTTCATTGTAACATGTACGGTCACTTCACCGCCAACTGCCGTAACGGTTCTCGACAAGCTCCAGCTTCACTTCTAGGTCAGGCTACTGCTCAACAAGCTCTACTCCCTGCTCCTCAAGGCCAACAAGCGGCTCCTGCACCCGCGATCCACGCTAGAGCTTACTTTGCGTGTGGTGATCCCAACCATTTCGCAAACATGTGCCTGAACTGAGCAGTGAAACAAGAGCCCCAGCAACAGCAGCAAGCAACCCGTGGGCGCGTCTTCAACATCAACGCCCGCCAGGCCCAGGCAGACAACAATGTGGTTAATGGTACGTTTCTCGTAAATGGTATATATGCTTTGTGTTTATTTGATACTGGAGCCGATAACTGTTTTGTATCGTTCGAATTCGAAAAGCTCCTTAATCGTAAGCGCACCCATCTCCCCTCGACGTTCGATGTTGAAGTTGCCACCGGAAGAACCGTCACCGTCAGTTCTGTTCTGCGTGACTGTACTCTCAATCTCAACGGTCACGTTTTCCCAATTAATCTCATTCCGATGCAACTCGGTAGCTTTGATGTCATAGTAGGCATGGATTTCCTTCGGAAGAATCACGCTGAAATTGTTTGCTTCGATAAGATGATTCGATTCTCTCTCGTGAATGGTGATCAATTGTGTGTTTATGGTGTAATCGCTTCTTAGAAGTTACAACTCATGTCATGTGTCCAAGCTAGCAAGTATCTCCGTAAGGAATACCAAGCTTACTTGGCACACATCGTAGTAGCAGAGAAAAAGGAAGTTAAGGAGGTAGGCCAGGTGCCTGTTGTTCGTGAATTTCCTAACGTTTTCCCTGACGACCTTCCCGGATTGCCTCCCACTCGTGATATCGATTTCCGGATCGACCATATTCCTGGAGCAAATCATGTTGCTAGAGCGCCTTATCATCTCGCTCCCTCCGAAATGCGCGAACTCTCGAGTCAGCTCCAGGAATTACTTAATAAAGGCTTTATTCGCCCTAGCACCTCTCCTTGGGGCGCACCTGTCCTTTTCGTCAAAAAGAAGGATGGATCGTTCCGGATGTGCATCGATTACAGGGAATTGAATAAGCTTACCATCAAGAATCAATACCCCTTGCCTCGAATCGATGATTTGTTTGATCAATTACAAGGCGCTACGTGTTTCTCAAAGATTGATTTACGCTCAGGCTACCATCAACTGCGAATCCAAGAGGAAGACTGTAGGATCGTTGTCGAACCCAAAATGAGTCAATCAGAGGTGTTCTACTCAGAATGAAAGGCGGAAACAGACATAATGAGTTGAATTCAACAAGATATCACTTTAAATTGTCTTGTATATCAATCTGGTAACAATTACAATTCTGAAGACACTTCGACAGAGCTTCGCCGTCAGAAACAAACTTCCTAATTCCGCTCCAAATGAAACAGACCTAAACCTATTTATAGACTTCTGATTTTGCTTGAACATGACTCAAGCGAAATCTCATTACAAGCGAAATAACATCCCAAGCGAAATTAAGCATTCAAGCGAAATCAACCAATGTGATTTCGCTTGAACTTGCCTTGACACCTTCAAGCGAAATTAGCTTGTATACTTGATTTCTTGATCTTCGTGCCCTGAACAATGCAAGACTCGATACAAGACAAAGTCGACAGACGCATGCACCAACAGACTCCCCCTCGAATGTTGACGAGTCTTAAAGTGTCGAGTCTTCAACGCCTTCAGTCTTTATCAGCCTGATCGCTCTCTGAAGTATCTGACTATAAGCATCCTCAAACTTTTTTATCTTCTTTTTTTATCTTTCTTCTAGAATCGTAACCTGGCTCTGTGCTCTTTCTTCAGGTTCAGGATCGAAACCTGGCTAAACCTGCACATACTTAACCCAGAAATAAATTTCACAAATTTAACAATTTACAACTTTATCTATCCAGACTCCTTCTCAAATTAAAACATAATGATTTATCAATGATAATTTCTGATGAACCATTTATATAAAAAACATATTAAAATCTTTTCACATTTAAGCACAAACTCCCCCTCACCACATGCTCATCATGTTTAGTACTTGGAAACACACTGAAAATCTTTTTGGATTTTTTTTAATGAAATGAAATGTGGTAAAGAAATATATACAGACAATATTTTTGTGAGTTTGTGTAAGAGGATCATATCAGATTTTAACAAGTCACAAGTACCGTTGAGCTTAGTTACACATTAAGAATTAAACAATTCACTTAGATTGCCGATATACTGATCCACTTAAATTCTCACACAAATTTCAACTGGTTCAGGATATGAGTTAGGTGTATTAAGAACTTAAACTCATTAATGTGTTCCACCTCTTGAATATACTATCGTATCCAGATCCCAATATTCAGTCTTACAGGTGAGTATACCACAGATGATATCTGTAAGGGGTTAGATGCGAAGAACCGTGAGAGCTCAGGTCAGAACTTCCGTTCAGCAGAGAGATGACGGCTTCGACTTTTGGTGGGTCCCCTTTAGAGGATCTTTTTACAACAGCATTGATTAGCAATTTTATTGTCTTATCATTTTTGCTGAGGGCGGCGCTATATTTCAAGCAAGTAGTAAAGTATTCTCCGAGGACTAGGCCATTGCTTCCGCATTATCAGAAGTCCCGGGATAATACCCCAGATATCACTGAGTATAAAGACCTAGTATCTCAGAAAGAGGGACCTTTCAAACGAGATTTCAGGGGTTACCTATATATCCAAGTAGTGTTCCCCACGAAATAAGCAAATTTGAATTTAAGTTTATATCCCGAAAAAGTTTACTAAATGTGTAAAAACCTATCGGCATATCATCAGTGAGACTGTTTAACACTATTTAAACATTACATTTCTTTAGCATACTGTAACTGTCTACTGATTTACTATCATTTCCTCTTTTCTGACAACAAAACTCATTTTTGAATTTTATCATGTTTTTGTCTTTTTCATATTTTCAAATGTTTTTGAATTTTCTGAAATTTTTACTCCCCCTAAAATGCAAACACATTTAAAAAAATTTGAAAACAAACTATACAAGTAAATTGACAACTGATATCGAATTACTTCACTTCGCCATCCACTTGACATAAACAATCAGAACTCCCCCTTACAACAAACTATTTTCTCATCATGATTTCAAAACACTTAAGTTTGTTTTAACCAAAATGATTTTTCCAGAAAATAAGTTTTGTTGGGGTTCCACTTGTAGATTAAGGATTCATCATATTTTTTTTCAATCATTTGTAGAAAATCAAGTACAACTAAATGTCCCTGATTTACCACTTGTAAGACGAAATCACTTTCGTGAATTTCTCAAGAAAGATGCCGATACCTGCTCCACACTTACCAACCTGGGAGCTCCGGCAAGTCCAGATTTTTACATATTAAACACAGACATCCAAGTCTCAGCAAGCTTGGATGTTAGCTTATCAAGTTCACTTTCAGTCAGGGTGTATGTTGCTTTCTTTGTTTCACATAATTCTTTTACCCCTTTGACTTTACCCTCAACCATTTTTCCAAAAATCTTTTTCACATTTCCATTAAATGCTTTCTCGACATCAAGTTCATTCTTCTCAGAATAGAACTGATTCGAGATCTCAACTTTCCCAACTTTTGATTTAAAATTCTCAGCCCTCAATGGTGGAAAATGAACATCATTCATTGGAGGTACTGATTTTTCATCTTTTAACTCAACTTGTGGCTCATCTGACTTTGTGGAATCAGATTCATCACCATTTTTCTCATCAACCTTCTTAACAACCCACATTTGGTTGTCTTTGGCTCTCTTTTTGTAAAAATTTTTCTTTGAACACTCACCAACTTCATAGATTGAATTTTCAAAAATTTTGAATTTTTCAATTGGTGGTTCATCTTTCTCAACTTTTTCTTTAAGTTTTTCAGAAACTCCCTGTTTTTTCTTTGTATCCAACGGACAATTCCATGCAATGTGGCCAGCTTCATTGCATCTAAAACAGGTTCTAGTCTCTTTTCTATGAAAAACTCCAGTCCCCATTCTCTTCTTCTCAGCAAGAAACTCCTGGTTTGACTGTTTCCAGAAAGGTTTCTTCTGTTCTTCTTCAGCACTTCCTCCTGAAACAAATTTTATGTATGTTTTAGAAATTTTATCATTTTTATGATTTTTAAGTGAAATAAAACCAATACCTTTCTTTTTGAAATTACCATTATGGTTTGGTTTCTTTTGAAAACCAGAACCAGAACCGTAACCTTTTTTCTTGTTTAACCGTTGTTGAACTCTTGAAGTGTATTTTTTAGGTTCTTCAGTAAGATTTACATCTTTTATTTCAGAAATATTGATTTCTGTTAGTTTGAAAACCTTTTTGATCTTTTCAAAATTAACACTTCTTATTGAAAATTCCTCATCAGAATATAATTTGTCTGAATCAATCAATGTATATGCCACTTTGATTGCTTCGTCATTCAAATTAGATTTTGATAACAGGAATTCTTTATTGTACACCAGTTTAACCGACGACTTTGAATTGTTGACCGACGAACTCGAACTTTTGACGAACGAACTTGAACACCCAGACTTGGACTTTGACTCAGACTTTAACTCCGACTCCTCATCTGTATCCAACACCTGATCGACCACCTTTTTTATTAACTCGGACTCATGATCAGTGTCAGATGATGTAAAAACTACATCAATGTTTTCTGGTAATTCATCGGTTATATCGGACCTTAACTTTATATTGACTGATTTTTCGACTTGCTCCTCATTCGGTTTTCTAGGAGAATATCCTTCCCAAATTGGAGGCGGACACTTGTTATAACTAACACTCTGTTTCTTACCAGTATCCTTCTTCTTTGGCTTCTCATCTTTTTGAAATGCTTCAAAACCTGCAACAGTTGGATAAATTCGATCAATGAGATAATCAGAACTAGAATAACTCTGTAATAAACGTCTAATTCTCTCATTCTCAATCTTTTCATTTTCCAACTCCCGCTGCAACTTTGCACATTCCTCAATGTAATGATTAATCGCCTTCTGCTTTGTCATCATCACAACATTCATCATAGTCAGTGCATCTTCTCTTTCAGAATTTGTCTTTTGAAGACCAGTTACTGTTTTATTTAGCACATCGTAAGATTCTTTCACGTAATTAAGATTGAACAATAATTGTTCTTTCATCTTTACTTGCTCATTCAGTTTCTCATCTTTTTCTGCACATTGCTTGCAAGATTCCAAACACTTCGTGCAAGGCTTGATGACTTCCACAATCTTTTCAACTTCGATAATTTTCTCCACCTCAATCACTGTTTCAGCTTCAATCATCTTCTCAGTTTTAACTTCTTCATTTTGAACAGTCTCTTCCATTTGATTAACACTATCACACTTCATTTTCTTTTGTTCTTTTGCTGCTCGTCTCTCCTTCAGCTTCTCCAAGCGATCTGCAAAATAAAATTGAAAACTTTCAGGAGATAGATGAGTTTTTGCAACATTAATATGTCTTTCTTCCTCATCATCACCACTATCATCAGTTGGTGATTGATCAAAATCTATTTTCTTCTCAGAACTATCATCTGAAGAACTAGAATCAAATGGTGTTTGATCAAAATCTAATTTCTTTTCAGAACTATCATCTGAAGTAACCGAATCAGATGATGTTTGATCAAGAACATTTGCTTCTTTTGAACTTTCATCGGAAGAAACATATTCTTCTTCTTGATTCTTCTCATGAACCCCAATCGCTTTCATCCATTCTGTGAACAAATCAGGTTCTTGAACTATCTTTGCAATGAAAGCTTTAAACTTTCCATTCTCGTCTACAAACTGATCCCAGCTGAACCCTTCAGGTAATTTTTCATCATCTTGATTTATTAGACATGCTTTACTATCAGCTGAAATATATTTGTCCCAACTGAATCCTGGAGCCATTTTCTCATCATCTTGATCAATGATACCAAAATAGGCTTTCTTGTTTGCATCTTCGATCATTTTCCCATGAGCAGTTTGTGAATCCTTTTATTGATGCGGTTGATGAGCAACCTGTTGATATATGGCTTTTCGATAGTAGTCATCTTTTCCAAAAGGATTCTTTGCTCCATTCGCTTCCTGATTTTTGCATTCTCTTTTGAAATGACCTTTCTCCCTGCATCGAAAACAAGTAACTTTAGATTTATCAAAACCTAAAGTAGACACATGTGCATCCAAAAAATCATTTCTTCCTGTGATCATTTTAAATTTTTCTGCTCTTCTCAAAACACTAGCTAGACACCATTTGATGTCCATGAGCTCCATCTCTTCAGCGCCTATCTGATCATAATCCTCTTTTGTCAGCATAGGATTTTCGATCCTTCCTGCAACCAAACCTTCATAGGATTGTAGCACAGTTGCAAGTAACGCCATGTGATCTTTTGCAATTTCTTCAGAAAAACTTTGACCATCTGGAAGATTCAATGCAATGTTGCACTGTATCACACAACCATTTCCGCTTTTTGAACTTTGAGAATGAAAGCTTGAAGTTGAACTCTTTGGATTAACGCTCGGATATGAAGAAAAACCACTGCTACTATTTATATTTTGATCAACAGCTCCAGATGATTCTCCAGCACTAAAAGAAGTTTGAATTTTCGGACTCTTTTCAACCTCTTGAACATTGCCTTTGTAATACATTTTCACATCTTGTTGACCACTCGGATTACTCATCCTCGCAATCTTTTGTTGTTCAAGATCTTAGCCCTCAATTTTCTCGATGAACTGAGAGATTGTCAAACCATCATATACTCCGGTGTTCTTTAAAATCATAAAAAATGTACCCCATTCTTTCTGAGGTAAAGCATCAGCTAATTTGTCAACCCATTCTTCTCGTTCTTTGGTTATGCTTAACAACGGCATAGAACGCACTAAATGGCAATATCTTTCAATCAATTTCTTTGTATCTTCCCCTGGCAGACTTGTGAATAAATCAAATTCTTTCTTAAGCAATGACTTTTTACTTTTGATCATATTCTCACTTCCCTCAAACTTGATTTTAAGCACATCCCAAATTGATTTTGAAGTTTTGTCATGTTGAAGCAATACAAAGATGTTTTCTTTAATTGCTTGCTGAAGTAGACTATTCATCATCTTTTCAGCTATGTACATGTCTCGTTCTTTGTCAGTAAATTCAGAGATTTCTTTTTCAACTTGCAGATCAGTACATGGTAGTACATATTTCTTCAAAATACACTCCCAAGATCTCAAATGGTTTGCTTGAACCCAGTTTTCAAACCAATCTTTCCAACCGTAATACTCTTCAATGCTCATTAGCTTCGGGGGTTTTTGCGTAGTTCCAGTCTCATTTTCCAAGTTCATGTTTTGAGCAATGGTAGCTGGAGTAGTCGGGGATGTTGCAAATGCGTTGTAAAATTCTTCACTCATGATTCGGTAAACTTTTTCACAAAACAGGTACTTTCAAGCAAGATTAGGTTCCAAGTGAGATTATCTGCACAACAACTTCAAACGGAATTAAAGATTCAAGCGAAATCAGATTTCGAGCGAAATCAGACACTTTCAAGCGGAACAACCTTTTCAAACGAAATCAGTTGTATTTCAAGTGAAATCACTTATTTCACTTGAAATTACCACAATTGTTCAAGCGAATCAGAGGTTACGTTCAAGCGGAATAAGGTTTTTAGTCCAAATTTATCAGATTTAGTCCGAATTAATGTCCAATTTTCTCAAGGATTTGTTAAAACATGATTACGCTTATGTTGTGAAAAATTCAGACCATTTTAACCGTTAAAACTTGTTCAATTGAGAAAAGAAGGTGTAGAAGTAAGAAAATGAGATGAAATCAAGCTGAAATCTGTAAAACTCCTCCTCCTGTGCTCTGATACCACTTGTAGGATCGTTGTCGAACCCAAAATGAGTCAATCAGAGGTGTTCTACTCAGAATGAAAGGCGGAAATAGACATAATGAGTTGAATTCAGCAAGATATCACTTTAAACTGTATTGTATATCAATCTGGTAACAATTACAATTCTGAAGACACTTCGACAGAGCTTCGCCGTCGGAAACAAACTTCCTAATTCCGCTCCAAATGAAACAGACCTAAACCTATTTATAGACTTCTGATTTCGCTTGAACATGACTCAAGCGAAATCTCATTACAAGCGAAATAACATCCCAAGCGAGATTAAGCATTCAAGCGAAATCAACCAATGTGATTTCGCTTGAACTTGCCTTGACACCTTCAAGCGAAATTAGCTTGTATACTTGATTTCTTGATCTTCGTGCCCTGAACAATGCAAGACTCGATACAAGACGAAGTCGACAGAAGCATGCACCAACAAAGACATACCCAAAACCGCTTTTCGAACCCGATACGGTCACTACGAGTTTGTGGTCATGCCTTTTAGTTTGACTAATGCTCCCGTAGTCTTTATGGATCTAATGAATCGAGTGTGCAAACCCTTTCTCGACCACTTCGTCATTGTGTTCATCGATGATATCCTGATCTATTCCAAGTCAAAAGCCGAACACACGTAGCATCTACGTTTGGTTCTTGAGTTACTCCAGGGAAACCGTCTCTATGCCAAGTTCTCCAAGTGTGAATTTTGGCTGGAGGAGGTCCAATTCTTGGGTCACATTGTCAATAGTCAAGGTATTCACGTCGATCCTGCGAAGATTGAAGCAGTTAAGAGCTGGGTTACACCGAAGAATCCGTCCGAAGTCCGTTCTTTCCTCGGACTAGCAGGTTATTATCGTCGATTTATCGAAGGATTCTCCGCGATCGCTGTGCCGCTTACTTCTCTTACGCATAAGGAAAAACCTTTTGTTTGGGGAACCAAACAGGAGGAGGCCTTTCAAACGCTTAAAGCAATGCTTTGCAATGCTCCCGTGCTCTCACTTCCCGACGAAGACAACGATTTCGTAGTTTACTGTGATGCCTCTAATCTCGGTCTCGGTTGTGTTCTCATGCAACGAGACAAGGTTATCGCTTACGCCTCTCGACAGCTCAAGATCCATGAGAAGAACTATACCACACACGACCTCGAGCTTGGCGCAGTTATTTTTGCGTTAAAGATCTGGCGACACTACCTTTACGGTACCAAGTGTACAATCTTCACCGATCATAGGAGCCTACAACACATCTTTGACTAGAAAGAACTAAACATGCGTCAACGCCGGTGGGTAGAACTGCTCAACGATTACGACTGTGAGATCCGTTACCATCTAGGCAAAGCGAACGTCCTTGTCGATGCCCTCAGTCGACGAAGCTATTTTCATAGCGTTCATAATATTCCGGCCCAACATCATCTCGAAACCCTCATACGCGACGCTCAGCATGCTTGTTTCACCGAACGAACTCTGAAGAAAGAAAGAATTCTTAACGATGGCGCCCAACTCGAAAATAAATCTAATAGTATCTTTCATTATCTAGACCGAATTTGGATTCCCAAGCGTACCAACTTACGACAACTTCTGATGGACGAAGCCCACAAATCTCGGTATTCCATTCATCCCGGTGCCGACAAGATGTACCAGGACATGTGCTACAAGTACTGGTGGCCGGGCATGAAGAAGGATATCTCAATCTATGTTTCGAAGTTCCTGAGTTGTTTAAAAGTCAAGGCTGAGCACCAAAGGCCCTCTGGCTTACTCATGCAACCCGAGATCCCGATGTGGAAATGGGAGAGTATAGCTATGGATTTCATAACGAAACTTTCGCGCACTCCGTTAGGTCACGACAGCATATGGGTTGTCGTTGACCGTTTGACCAAGTCCGCCCACTTTCTACCAATACGGGAAGATCATAAGGTAGAACGATTAGCCCGAATCTACACCAACGAGGTCATTTGTCGACATGGGACGCCTCGTGACATCATCTCTGACCGTGATGGTCGGTTTACCTCGTGCCTTTGGAAAACGTTTCAATCCTCTCTTGGTACTACTCTAAATCTAAGTACCGCTTTCCATCCCCAAACCGACGGTCAGACTGAAAGAACTATTCGTACTCTTGAAGACATGCTTCGCTCGTGTGTCATAGATTTCGGTGGTAATTGGGACACGCACTTACCTTTAGTCGAATTCTCGTACAATAACAGTTATCACTCTAGCATCCAAATGGCACCATTTGAGGCATTATACGGAAGGAAATGTCGATCGCCTATTGTATGGCATGAGATCGGAGACGCGCAACTTACCGGTTCTAAGCTGTTGCAAGAAACGACTGACAAGATCCTCCAAATTCGAGACACTCTACTGAAAGCTCAGAGCCGTCAGAAAAGTTACGTCGATAGACGCCGCAAGCCCCTTGAATTTAACGTTGGTGATCACGTACTCCTAAAGGTTGCACCTTGGAAGGGGGTGATCAGATTCGGCAAGAAAGGAAAGCTCGCTCCTCGATATGTTGGACCCTTCAAAATTATGGAAAGAATTGGCAAAGTGGCCTACAAACTCGAACTACCTGAGGAACTGAGTAACGTCCACCTGACTTTCCACGTTTCGAACCTCAGAAAGTGCCTAGCTGAACAGGAATTACATGTCCCTCTTGTGGATTTACAAGTGGACGAAACATTACACTTCGTGGAAAAGCCTGTCGAGATCATGGGCCGAGAAACCAAGGTACTCAAACGCTCACGCATTCCCATTTTGAAGGTTCACTGGGAAGGAAAATGCGGTGCCGAGTTTACTTGGGAACACGAAAGTGACATGAAGGCGAAGTACCCACAACTGTTTGTTACAACTACTTCTTAAATTTTGGGACGAAATTTCCCTAAGTAGAGGAGACTGTAACAACCCGTGTTACTGAAGTCAAAGTCAAGATTGAAGTCAAAGGAAGAAAAGATTGCTAATTGTGATCTGTCACTCCTTGCTTAATCACTGATTTGACTTCTTTGACTTGTAATCGAATCTTTATTTTATTTGCTTTAGTTGTATTATGTGGAGTACTTGTTAATAATCAAGGTTTAATCGCATATTAATCGCTAATCGACTTATCGCTAATCGCATCGCAATCGCAACTCAAATTATGTGTTCTGGATATTGTTTTACGTGTGTATGCCATTATGTGTTACCTGTGCATGTTATGTTTATGTTGAGGTGTTAATCACAATCGCAATTCTATCGCAACCAAATCGCAAACGCTAAACGCAAGCTATTTATAGTGATTGTATGTTAGATATAGCAGTTAGGTTATTTGTGTAACTATTGGGTAATACTATCGCATCACTCACTCGAATCGCATTGCAACGCTCAACACGCGAATCGAAACGACAAAACTGAACACGCCGGACACCTGGATCGAGTGGCCACCCGATCGAGTGGCCATCCGATCGGACTGCCATCCGATCGGACAGCCATCCGATCGATGTCCCATCTGACACTTATGCTCCTTTCCTTTTTGGGAAACCCTATAAATACCTCCCACATCACATCATGACAGCTTCTCCACTCAACCAGCTCGCTCAAGCACTCATTTCTCTCTATTCCTCGCGATTCTTGTAAGTTTTCAACCTAATTCTTGTACTTCTAAGATCTACACACACTCCTTCATCTTTTTCACCTTTGAATCTTAACTTTTAACCGTGAAATCAGCGGATTTGAGGTGTTCTAGGGTGATGTCATCATGGAGTTCTTATGAACTTCAAGAGTTGGCTTCATTCCACCAAGAATAACTTAGATCTGAAGGATTTCCATATGAATAAACAAAGATCTTGCATGGATCTGAACATAACCAAGGTTAAAAGGATTGAAAGATGGTTTTCCAACTGTCTTTCAACTCTTTTACACTCAATGCACTCAAAACCGATTGAATCGGAGCTCGTTCTGATCTTCTACTCATTCTTAGTGAAGTATTGGTTCCAGATCTGATCTCTATCCCAGGGACAACTGATTTCGGGTTAAACATGAACAAACCATCACGAACCAGTAATCTGATCAGACTTGGGTGATTCTTGTTCGATCGGATGACTTGGGACTTGACGAGGTTTCTGTTGTTTAGCACGTTGTCATACCGTCTTGATCAAACCGCAAAACTTAACAAATCTCCAAATTGCAAGAGATCAGATCACGGGACGGATCGCCGTCCGATCGGATTACCATCCGATCGGATTGCCATCCGATCGGATTGCCATCCGATCGAACCGCAATCCGTTCGGAGTGCACTTGAGGATTCAACCCTTAAACAATTTTCAACATGTTCAATTCCAACAGGTTGTCACCCGATCGGTAGACCATCCGATTGGATGATAATCCTGCTGCGAACTTGTCCTCTGAGAAATACCTCGCCGTACGGATTGTCACCTGATCGAACAGCCGTTCGATCGAATGACCTGAAAGGTAGAGATACTTCTCTGTTTTCAAAATGCTACAACGAAAACTTCAAAAGCCAAGCCATCATACACAAACACATCCATCCCAAACGAGGTGTCAATCCGACCGAATGGCCATCCGAACGGATGACCATTGATGTGTGAAATATGTGTTAATTAAATTCAACAAGTTTTAAAAATTGGAAAAACACGTAAACCACACAATACCGGCAAGTGTACCGATCGTAAGTAGTAAAACAAGTAAGTCTGAGTATCGAACCGTGGACACAATCTAGCGACTCTTGATACTAAACCTCTATCGACCCTTAGCCTAATAAATTGGTTTTGTTTTGAGAAAAATATTTTTAAACTAAAAAGCAATTTAAATAAATAGACGACCAAACAGCAGCAAGCGCAAACAACTAGAGACTGGACTGAAACTCAAGTATGGGAAAAATAGGTTACCTAAGTAAAAATCCCTAGACTCATGAATAAAATCCTAACCTTGGTTCTGAATGAAGACTCTGCCTAACCCGATAAACCCCTGGAAGGTAAACCGAACCTAACAGTATGACAAGTGATGAAGTGCTAAAATGGACTGACTCGAGTTATCGACCACCAAATCCCACAACCATCAGGTATAAAGTAATTTATTTACTAAAACCCTCAAATTATGAAGCAGAAATAACTAAGAACACCGAGACCCTAGGAAACTCTAGACGCGAATAAACAGATGAACCCGAGTTATCGGCCACCCAAACTGCCAAACAACGCCCAGCTAATAACCTAGCAATTTTAGATTAGATTTCTCACCTCTAGAAAAGATTGCACGTTTTAATTAATTGGTTTTAATAATTATTACACTTGAATTAGATTTCTCACTTTCAAGGTCTAGACCGAAAGATTACAACCTAGACTGACTCTCGGCTCTAAAGTATATTTCTAAGTATCTAGAGCAGTGGAACCAACAAATAAATTATCAAACCAATTAAAACCAACACATAAATATTTAGAAACGGGTTCAAAAATTATAACATGTAAATCATCACATTCATTCAAAACCAAAAATTATTCAATTAAACAATCATCTAGTTCATCAACCCTAGGCAACCATAAAAAGTCTAGCCACTCATAGTAAATAAAAACGCATAAACAATGTTCAATATAACCGGATACATCATGTTTAATAATCAAAAGAACAAAGTTTAGTGTTTAAATCTAACCGGGTCGCGAACTAAACAATCTCCCTTTTCCTCCTTTTTTTTCTTCTTTTCTTGCTGCCGTGTGTATTCTGTCTTCGTATCGATTCTGATGATCGCCTCCCTTTCTTTCCTACGTGCGTTTTCTCCTCTCAAATAATGCTCCTTCTTTTGTTTTTATATCCAGCCGTAGGTATCTCTTGGTCCGTTTCCTATGCTTTCTTTTCGTAAAAATATGGCCCAATAATCACAATTCATTCATGGCCCACTATTGTGTGTTGTTTTTGAATGGAATATAGGGATTCCACCTTTTAAATCCTTTGCTGCCGTGATGTTTTTTCGAAAACAATAACGGGACTAGGGGTGGTTCACTAGTGATAGAAAGTATCACTCACACTATCCAATAAGATCGTGCCATGTCATCAACCAAATTTCCATCACTAGTGATAGAAATGTAGGAGGGGTGGAATCACTAGTGATGGAATTCTATTACTCCCATTTATTTTTAATTTTCATTTTAAAATTAGAAATTAAAAATAAAACACTAAAATTAAAAATTTCATTAAATTTAAAACATACTACTTCAATTTAACATACTAGAAACATACAATTTAAAAAAAAAAAAAAAAAACCTACTCCTCGGCCGAATCCGGAAACTCCAAGCCTAGAGAACCTACTAGTTCGATTAAATCGAATCTCAAACGAAAGTGAGTTTCTTCGTTACGCAATTGTAAATGGATATCTTGTGGAACTTGAACTTGCGTAGGAGGATCCGGCACCCAAACCGAAATACGAATGCCAAATCCATAAATCATTTGACGCCACCGCTTCTAGTATGATGGTTGGTTTTTTGATGTCTCCCCTCACATACGCCCCTCGCAACTCTCTTGGACAATTTTTCCACTCGATATGTGTACAATCGATGCTACCGAGCATCCCGGGAAAATGCCATCTAGCCTCGTGTGCGGCGTAAATACGTGAGATGTCGTGGCTCGTCGGTTTACATAAAAACTCGTTACTATACAACTTAATGACCGCGTTGCAAAAAAATTGCAAGCATTCACGTGAAGTTCTTTCAGACATAGCTAGGTATTCATCATATTGATCGGGTGGGTTACCTGTCGCTAGTTGGCGAATGGCAGACGTGCATTTTTGTATCGTCGTGAAACTTGGTTTGCCCCTCGCATCGTAACCTTCTTGAAACCATTCCTCGCTTGCTTCGATGTCTCCAACAATCTTTAAAAATAATTCTTTGGGTAAACGAAACCGATCTCTAAACGTTTCGGCATTGTATAGCGGGTTTTCCACAAAATAATCGTTCATCAAAACTTCTTTGGCACGTATACGATCACGGTCGACCATCTTCTTCTTTGGGCGGGACGACTCGGCATCAAGCTCGTTATACACCGACACAAAATACTTTAGCGTCTCGTTGTCGGAAGACGACTCGGTATCGCTGTCGCTAGACATCGGAAACGTCGAATCGGTAGGGAATTCCATTTGAGAAAGATATAAAATTTGTGAAATGGGTTTAAAATGGTTTAAAAGATATAGTTTGGTGTGTGAAAAATGGTTAAAATGTAGATATATATATAGATAAAATGGATAATTTTTTTTTTATTGATTGAACCGTTTTAAAACGGTCAAATATCAAACGGTCGGATTTTTCAAAAGTTTAACGCGTTGTGGGTGTAACGCGTTTTGTTTATAACGCGTGGAACTTCAAGTGGCGGTGGTGTAGCGTGGGACTTCAACGCGTGATAGTCGACTATCACGTACCCGCCCCGAGTCCCCTAATAATAATTCCCTTTGCTGATTTCGAAAATAATATGGCTCCACTTGATGTTGTCGAACACAATAGGGACCCCCTTTTTGTTACTTCATATAAGTACTCCTACAATAACATATATAATAATGAAGTCCAATAAAAGCTCACTAATTAAATATTAATTGTATTCTAAATACTTTCGTGAGATGTGTAATCCAAAGAAACAAAACATTTACTTCATTTAGTACACCCCACATGATCCATTAAATTGCATTGATTTTAATTAGCCCATCACTTAATCATTTAAAAGATTGCCAATAACAATTAATAAGCCGAATCACTCTTTGCTCTCAATTTTAGTAAGAATACTTCATTTTAGCTTCTTTTCTCTTAAAACCATTCAACTTTAAATACGAATTAAATACGAATGGATTTTAATAAAAAAACAACCATAAAGCCACTCAAAAGTGTAGGAATAATTATCTAAAATGTGTATATTTTAGGGCATATCAAATATCACCACACTTAAACATTTTTCGTCCCTGAAAAAGACTTATGCAAACGGAATCAGAATCAGATAATATTCGAGTTAAAAAATATAGATTATTTATTAAAATTAAAACCAGTATTAACCGCGATTGCAAGTATATTTGTCCTTTTAAACCCAAACCCGGTTCCAAGCCCTTATCATGCAATTTAAGTTCAAGTTCGGTCAATCTACCTAGGGTCTCACACCAAGAATCGCAGATCCACCTAATCCCACCTCAAGCTTATAGGACAAAAGGAACGAATCATTCGACCCGATTCCTAACCGTTTTATACCAAAATCCAGAGGATTTATCATCAAATTTTTCATCTTTTTTTTTCTTTCTTTTTCTTTTTTTTTTTTCTCTTTTTTTTCTTTTTCTTTTGAGCTTTTAGACTATGCGTACCTTGTCCCAGAGGCATTCTCAATTAGAGTCACCATCCCCAAGAGAGATTACATAGGCATCAGTAATTTTGCATTTTTATTTAACAATCCCAGAGGCATTCTAAGTCAGAGTCACTATCCCCAACAGAGATTACGTAGGCCTTGTCATTTTTTTTTCAGTCAAGCTCTTTTATTCTTTTTTTTTATTTGATAAAAAATTCTAAAAATTTTGGCTTATAAAGGCATCCCTTATACTATTATTGGCGGTTTCAATTTCTCCACTTTCCCTAGATGAGAACCCACTAGTAAACTAACAATTAGGTATATTCAGTGTTGTAAGAATCGCTAGGCGCTAGTCGGGCGGTGGGGTACTGACTAGCGATTAATAATAGGGATTAATCGGAATTAATCGGATTGAGACTTTTATATGTAATTTTTAGTTACATATATACACACACATTTTGATATGTAGTTTTTTATAGTAGACATGTTTTAACCCCTCACTAACCCATTTTTGTAAGTAATTGGAATGAATTTATATGGTTTGGTCAATATTTGGCCGGCATCTAGCCAAAATTTGGCCAGAATAGGACCGCCATTGACTGCCTAGCTATTAATCGGCCATTAATCGGCGAACCTCCGATTAGTGATTAATCGGCGACTAATCGGTGACTAGTCGGGATTTTTACAACCATGGGTATATTTATATCAAAGGAATCTAAAACCGGGCTAGGCCTACTCACACATCCCAAATTAGATACAAGCTTAACTTATTATTCTCTTATTATTATTATTATTATTTGAAACCCGAACAAAAACTGATTTTTCTATCACTTTCCGTTTTTACTTTGCAAACATCTAAAACAAGGGACATTTTCAATTTTTTCGATTTTTTTGGATTTTTAACTTTTTATTATTATTTTTTTTGTATTTTAATTTTTTTTTTACTCAAAAACTAAGACCTAAACGACAGTTTCCCATCCCCACACTTAAACTCTACATTGCCCTAGGATAGAAACCAACTCAAAAACTAAAAAAATAAAAAAATAAATAAGAATAAAAAGACTAAGGGCAAATTGGAAAGGACTTAGCTGGTTTTATCATCAATTTGCTAAGGACTTAGCAAATTGGAAAGGACTTGGCTCCAAATCTCGAGTCCAATCCGGCTCGATCGTATAGCATTTCGGTCGCGATCGGCTTTGACTCTGACTAGTACACTTGGTAAATTCCTTGAAATTGGTGTACAGCTCCGAAATCACCCGAATGGAGATTGAGTACGGGTGGTACATATTCAAACCTGTATAAACAAAAACAAGAAAAAAAAACAAGCAGTACCGACTCGACACAAAACTGACTCAAAAACACTAACTAAGACGCAAAATAAAATAAAACAAATACGAAACACTACAAAAAAAATATACAATTCTACAACAAGTTATCATGACTCACGGGGGATCATAAAGATCAAAGTCACCCCTAAACCTCTCACTAGGGCCTCTAAAATAATCATTCATACCGAAACCCTTCTTTCTCCAAAAGTCCTCATCAAACCAACTCGACTTATGCTCGCTCGTGGGGAATTTATACCTTGAGTTACACACTAAAATACCATCCCCACACTTAGTTTCCTTCACACCTCCCGCACTAAATTCTCCCCATTCATCTTCCTCTACCGAACTCCAAGAATTATCCTTAAACTCAACCTCACCTCCTACTACTTCCACCTTTTCCTTAAACCTAACATGCTTCTCTTTCTTCCTATCACTCTCCATTCTAACATCTCCAATTCCCTTTAACTCTTGCTTAATTACTGAGGGCGTCCCTACCTTCTCGGCATTCTTTCCATTAACATGGAATGTAACTGTGTCATCAGTGACACCAAGAGTTATCTTACCGCCATGAACATCTATTATGGCTTTCGCGGTAGAAAGGAATGGACGACCTAAGATGAGTGAAACACAAGAGTGTCCACTATGATCCTCGCCCATGTCTAGAACAACAAAATCAGTAGGAAACACAAACTTACCTACTTTCACTAGCACATTTTCAACTATACCTCTAGGAAATTTCACTGAACGATCGATGAGTTGAACATTCATGTAGGTTGGGGTAGGCTCTCCTAGCTTAAGCTTCTTAAACACAGAATATGGCATCACATTTATACTAGCTCCTAGGTCGGCCAAAGCAGTCCTAAACTCATAACCCTCTAACTCACAAGGAATGGTGAAACTTCCTAGATCTGGCATCTTTGTGGGAACTTTGTTCGAGATCACTGCTGAACATTCTTCGCTCAATGTAATAATCGAAAGATCCTCAATTTTCTTCTTATTGAGCAGGAGTCCCTTGAGAAACTTGGCAAATTTAGGCATTTTAGCCAAAGCATCAAGGAAGGGAATGTCTACGTGAAGCTTTTTGATCATCTCCAAAAACCCATTATACTGAGCAATTTGCTTCTTGTTCAAAAGTCTCAGAGGGTATGGAGGAACGGGCTCATACACTTCAACCGGTTCTTCTACAATCTCATCTTCCGGTTCAACCACCATGTTAACTACCTTTTCCGGTTCTACCTCTTTCTCAACAACCCTCTCAGGTTCTATCACCTTTTCTATCTCAAACCCCTCATCAACAAGTCCTGTGCTCCTACCACTACGTGTGAACACGGCATGTAACTGGGCATTAGGGTTAAGCTGGGTGGTGCTAGGGAATGAACCTGCGGGCCTCTCAGTCATCCTACTCGCCATTTCTCCTATGGTCCTCTCTAGAATCTGTATGGTGGACCCTTGATTCCTAAACATCAATTCAAACTCCTAGTTTTTCTTCAGCTGCTCCTTATGTCTAGCCTCACCCTGCATCACTATCGACTCTAGGAGTTTGTTAGTCCTACTCTGACTCTCCTCGTTCCTCTTTAAAAACTCACTCAGCTCAGACTTAGGCTCTCCACTACTCTGTCCATCAGCAGGGGTCTTAAAGAGACTCTGACGTGGTTGGAATCCAGGGGGATTCCCGCCTCGCCAGTTCGAGGTTTGGCGTTACTGCCATCCAGAGTTGTAACCCTGGCCTCGTCCTTGGTTCTGGACAAAACTCAACTCCTCCTCAGATCCTACAGGGCAATCTATCGTCTCATGCCCACCTCTACACACCTCACACTTAGAACTAATCATAACCTGAATGTCCTTGATCATCTTTGTTAAGGATTCGACCTGGGCGGCTAAAGTTACACTAGAATCTACCGTATGAATACCTTTAGGGGCAGTAGTAACGCCCCCAAAGCCTGGATCGGTGTAGTTACTGGTGGCTAGATCCTCTATCATCTCAAGACACTCAGCAGCCGTCTTGGTCTTCATCATGTTGCCTCCTGCTGTGGAGTCAAGCAGTCTCTTAGTCGCTTCAGAAACTCCATTATAGAATTTCTCCACGACTCTCCACTCCTCAAGCCCATGGTGTGGGCACTTGTTTAGCAGCGCCTTAAACCTATCCCAAGTCTCGTAGAAAGACTCCCATGGCTGCTCAGTGAATGCGTAGATGAGATTTCTAAGACGAGCTGTCTTAGCAGGTGGGAAGTATTTCTGAAGGAATATGGACTGAAGATCATTCCAAGTGGTGATTGCTCCCTGTGGGAGGGAGTCCAACCAGATAGCAGCTTGATCAGTGAGTGAGAATGGAAACAACTGAAGATGAATGGCCTCCTCAGTGACGCCCGTAAGGCGGAAAGTACTACAGACCCTACCGAATCTAGTCAGATGAGCGTGCGGGTCCTCGTCTCGTAAACCATGGAACTGGACCGAATGGGTAATGGTGTTGATCAAGGTAGGTGGGATGGTCCAGTTGTTCGCCTCTATAGCAGGAAGGGTGATGCTCGAGCGAACGGTGGTGGGAGCAACACTAATGTGATCAGCAACAGTCCTACGATCAGCCATAACTACTTCGGGTTCTAGATTGAATTCTACTTTTGGAACCTTAAACTTAAGCTGACGTAGGCGACGGTGGAATTCGGATTCGGGCACAGAGAATGGTGAAGTATTAGGTGGGCCCGAGGAACGTGTGTGCGTACACTGAAAAGCAAGTATAAACGACACGTATCACAAACAAGCAAGCTAAACAATTAGGCACACAAAACTAGCAAGTATCCTAAGAAAGCAAACAACTATTTTTTTAATTTTTGGTTTATTATTTTTTTTATTTTTATTGATTATATTTTTTTAACTAAGAAATAAAAAGAACAACTAATCTAAGAAAGCAGTAAAATGGCTAAATCCCCGACTCGGGTCGTCCTCAAAAGCGCACTGTGTCCCCGGCAACGGCGCCAAAAACTTGATGTGTGAAATATGTGTTAATTAAATTCAACAAGTTTTAAAAATTGGAAAAACCCGTAAACCACACAATACCGGCAAGTGTACCGGTCGTAAGTAGTAAAACAAGTAAGTCCGAGTATCGAACCGTGGACACAATCTAGCGACTCTTGATACTAAACCTCTATCGACCCTTAGCCTAATAAATTGGTTTTGTTTTGAGAAACATATTTTTAAACTAAAAAGCAATTTAAATAAATAGACGACCAAACAGCAGCAAGCGCAAACAACTAGAGACTGGACTGAAACTCAAGTATGGGAAAAATAGGTTACCTAGGTAAAAATCCCTAGACTCATGAATAAATTCCTAACCTTGGTTCTGAATGAAGACTCTGCCTAACCCGATAAACCCCTGGAAGGTAAACCGAACCTGACAGTATGACAAGTAATGAAGTGCTAAAATGGACTGACTCGAGTTATCGACCACCAAATCCCACAACCATCAGGTATAAAGTAATTTATTTACTAAAACCCTCAAATTATGAAGCAGAAATAACTAAGAACACCGAGACCCTAGGAAACTCTAGACGCGAATAAACAGATGAACCCGAGTTATCGGCCACCCAAACTGCCAAACAACGCCCAGCTAATAACCTAGCAATTTTAGATTAGATTTCTCACCTCTAGAAAAGATTGCACGTTTTAATTAATTGGTTTTAATAATTATTACATTTGAATTAGATTTCTCACTTTCAAGGTCTAGACCGAAAGATTACAACCTAGACTGACTCCCGGCTCTAAAGTATATTTCTAAGTATCTAGGGCAGTGGAACCAACAAATAAATGATCAAACCAATCAAAACCAACACACAATTATTTAGAAACGGGTTCAAAAATTATAACATGCAAATCATCACATTCATTCAAAACAAAAATTATTCAATTAAACAATCATCTAGTTCATCAACCCTAGGCAACCATAAAAAGTCTAGCCACTCATAGTAAATAAAAACGCATAAACAATGTTCAATATAACCGGATACATCATGTTTAATAATCAAAAGAACAAAGTTTAGTGTTTAAATCTAACCGGGTCGCGAACTAAACAATCTCCCTTTTCCTCCTTTTTTTCTTCTTTTCTTGCTGCCGTGTGTATTCTGTCTTCGTATAGATTCTGATGATCGCCTCCCTTTCTTTCCTACGTGCGTTTTCTCCTCTCAAATAATGCTCCTTCTTTTGTTTTTATATCCAGCCGTAGGTATCTCTTGGTCCGTTTCCTATGCTTTCTTTTCGTAAAAATATGGCCCAATAATCATAATTCATTCATGGCCCACTATTGTGTGTTGTTTTTGAATGGAATATAGGGATTCCACCTTTTAAATCCTTTGCTGCCGTGATGTTTTTTCGAAAACAATAATAATAATTCCCTTCGCTGATTTCGAAAATAATATGGCTCCACTTGATGTTGTCGAACACAATAGGGACCCCCTTTTTGTTACTTTATATAGGGACCCCCTTTTTGTTACTTCATATATGTGTGGGCGCTCGGGGGGCAAAAGTGAAAGTGCACTAATTTAACGTTATTTTACTAATTAAAATAATGTTAAAAGAGGGGGATGGGTTAATCATGCATCATGTGGTGGCGTTGATAGCTGGAAGACAACGGAGTACATGCACTAATTGGCCTTTGTCTTAATTGTCGAGTGTTATGTGCCTTATGTCCAAGGCTTGATACAAAACTACCATTGAGTCGGGGGTCTCACTGGAAGGAGTCTATTTCTACGGGGTAGAGGTAAGGCTGTCTACATCTTACCCTCCTCAGACCCTACCTTAGCTTTGCTATTGGTGGGATTTACTGAGTATGATGATGATGATGATATAAGTACTCCTACAATAACATATATAAATATTGAAGTCCAATAAAAGCTCACTAATTAAATATTAATTGTATTCTAAATACTTTCGTGAGATGTGTAATCCAAAGAAACAAAACATTTACTTCATTTAGTACACCCCACATGATCCATTAAATTGCATTGATTTTAATTAGCCCATCACTTAATCATTTAAAAGATTGCCAATAACAATTAATAAGCCGAATCACTCTTTGCTCTCAATTTTAGTAAGAATACTTCATTTTAGCTTCTTTTCTCTTAAAACCATTCAACTTTAAATACGAATTAAATACGAATGGATTTTAATAAAAAAACAACCATAAAGCCACTCAAAGGTGTAGGAATAATTATCTAAAATGTGTATATTTTAGGGCATATCAACCATCAGAGCGGATTGACATCAGGTCGAATGGCCATCCGTTTGGATTGCCATCTGGCCGGATGACCACTCGACATCTGTTTCACTTGCATTGTTTTACGCGCTGCTTATCGCTTATGCTATCGTTTTGATCAGGCTAATCTCACTCTAGCGCTCCCTTCAATCCATTAACTTCCATCGCTGTGAGTATACTCGATCCCTTTTTGCTTTATGCACTTTTAGGTGTTACATACGTTACTTATTCTAAATCACATCGACACACAACGCAAATACTATTTATACCCTGACCATTACTGCATGTTATACGTGACTCGATGAATGCTTGTTTGTTATGTTTACACATTGATTGCTGTCTACCTGCCTTAGCAACGATAGTACTATAGTTTGGACTCAACACCTGTTCATTTAGGGGTTGTTAAGGACAATACTTCACGTGTTCGCAGTGGTGAACATGTGATGCGCACTCGCTACTCGCAGTCATTGGTATTGATAGGATTTTTGTCGATAACTTACATGTTTCACTTTATACGTTGTACATGATGGTTATACGTAAACGATTTCGAACTCTACTATACTATTAAACTTGTATGCTCACATTTACACTATGTGTATTGACCTCTATTTTAACATATGTGACAGGTGTTTAGGATGCTTGCCTGCTTTTGTGGAATCAAGTAGGAACGAGAGTCTAGAGACAAAGACAATTTATTCTATTTAAATTTTGAGTTGTCGAAACATGTTATTTGTCTTGAGATATCGCTATCTGTGATAATTTACTTGCTTAATAGGTTATGGTATGGGATATAATGTTAACAATTCGGTAAAGTAGTTGTTATGGAATTTCTCTTGACAATCTGTTTCGCTCAAGTGCCATGCCCCGATGTTTCCGTCATCGGTTGGGGTGTGACACTAGGTGCCACTTGATTTCCTTGGTTTTCTCGAGCTTTGTTAAGTTCATTTAATCGAGGATACTTTGCAATTCAATGTGAGTACAAAGTTACCCTCTTTTCAATTTTTGAAATGTTTTGGGGTGATTCATATGTGCTAAACGAATTCGAGTTTTCTAAAACGAATGCTATGGTTTATATAAAACACGACGATTTTAATTATGTGAACAAACTTGTTGGGGCGTTGGTCGAAAGACAATTGAATTACATTCATTAACTATTTTTAAGCTGACCAGTAGTACGTTATGGTACCATGGGATATTATGATACCATAGGATCTGACAAATCCCGTTATTGGACTTTCACCATGGTTATGGGGGTAATGTGGGTAATGACAGAACCTGATAATTGTTAAATTACCCTTTGGTGGTTTGTAAATACGAGTTGAATGACTAGGACGAGTCACACAGGTTTGAATGTATTCAATAAAACGACCAAAAGTTAGTTTTCACAATTTAAACACGAACCACTGGAACTATTGAACTATGTGAACTATTTGAACTATGTGAACCACTGGAACTATCTGAACTATGTGAACGATTTGAACTATTGAACCATTGGAACTATTTGATCTATGTGAACCACTGGAACTATCTGAACTATGTGAACGATTTGAACTATTGAACCATTGGAACTATTTGATCTATGTGAACTATTTCAACTATTGAACCATTGGAACTATTTGAACGATTGGAACTATTTGAACTGTAACAACCCGCTTTTTGAAAGTCAAAGTATAAGTTAAAGGAAGAAAAGATTGCTAATTGCGATCTGACACTCCTTGCTTAACGATTGATTGTACGTCAATGACTCGTAATCGAATCTTTTAATTTTATCGTTTTAGTTGTATTATGTGGAGTATCTATTAATAATCGAGGTTTAATCGCATGCTTGATCACAAATCGACTTATCGCTAATCGCATATCGCAACCCGAGTTATGTGTTCTGGATATTGTTTTACGTGTGTGTGCCATTATGTGTTATTTGTGCATGATATGTTTATGTCGAGGTGTTTAATCGTAATCGCAATTCTATCGCATCGCAATCTAATCGCAAACGCTAAACGCAAGTTATTTATAGTGATTGTATGTTAGTAGTTAAGTTATTTGTGTAACTAATGGTTAGTACTATCGCATCACTCACTCGAAACGCATCACAACGCTCAACACGCGAAACGAAACGCTTAAACTCAACCCGTCGAACCACCTCGGTCAAATGGCCAAACGATCGAATGGCCATCCGATCGGATTGCCATCTGATCGGATTGCCATCCGATCGAAGCGCCATCCGATCGGTGGCCTATCCGACACTCGTGCACTTTCCCTTTTTGGCAACCTATAAATACCACCTGTCACATCACTTGTGATGTGACAGCTCCCTCATTCGACCAGCAGCGTTCCAAACCTTTTTTCTCTCGATTTCTCGCGATCCTTGTAAGTTTCCAACTCAAATCTTGTACTTCTATGATCTCCACACACTACTTCATCATTTTCACCTTTGAATCTTAACTTTTAACCGTGAAATCAACGGATTTGGGGTGTTTTAAGATGATGTCATCATGGAGTTCTTATGAACTTCAAGTTTTGGCCTCATTCCACCAAGAACAACTCAGATCTGAAGGATTTCCACATGATTTAACGACTTCGCATAGATCTAAACATTTTCAAAGGAATAAAAGAGTCGAAAGAAATATACACAAGTTTTCTCATTCTTTTACACTCAACGCACTCAAAACCGATAGATTCGGAGCTCATTCATGCCTTCTACTTTTTTCTAGTGATGTGCCGGTTGAGATCTGATTCCTATCAACGAGACAATTGATTTCTGGTTGAACATGAAGCCACCCGTCATGAACAGTCAACTGATCGGATTGGGGTGATTCCCGTTCAATCAGATAGTCTGGGTTTGATGGAGTTTTCGTTGTTTGACACGTTGTCATACCGTCTCGAGCAACCCGCATAAACTTTTCAAAATAATCAAGTTCAAGATGATCAGGATCGTTGAGACGGATTGCCGTCCGATCGGATTGCCATCCGATCGTATTGCACCTGGTTCCACACTTAAACGTTTTTCTTAGTTTTCAAAGAACATCAATTTCTAACGGATTGCCAATCGATCGGATTACCATCCGATCGAGTGACCGTCCTGCTGTGAACTTGTTCTCAACTTAGAAGCCTCGCCAATCGGATCATCATCCGATCGAATGACCGTTCGATCGAACGACCTGAAGGGTAGAGATACTTCTCTGATTTCAAAATGCTACAACGAAAACTTCAAAGCCATCATACACAAACACATTCTTACCAAACGAATGTCAATATGACCGAATGGACATCCGATCGGATGACCATCCGAACGGATTGACATCCGATCAAATGACCATCTGATCGGATTGCCATCCGATCGGATTACCGTCGACACTTGGACACTTCGCACTATTCGTTCGTTTATTAAACGTTTGCGAACAGTTCATGAACCGTTCGACGAGAAATTCATTTGTGTTCGTTTGTTTATTAAACAAACGAACACGAACAAGAAATTTTGTTCGTTTAGTTAAATGAACAAACATGAACAGAGGTCATGTTCGTTCGTTTATGTTCGTGAACGTTCGGTAATGTGTTCGATAGTTAATTAGTGTTTTTAGTTTTTATATGTATTTAAATACTTCAAAATTCCGACAAATTAAATATCTAATAAGTGTCAGTGTATTATATATTTTGTTCATGAACGATTGTTTGTGTTCGTTTATTTCCATTTGTGTTCATGAATATTAGTTTGTGCTCATTTGTGTTCGTCAACGTTTGTTTTTGTTCGTTGCCTAAAATTTACAAACAAACACAAACGAACATGAACAAGTTCATTTCCTTAACAAACGAACACGAACATAAATCTCGTTCGATAAGTGTTCGTGAACGGTTCACGAACACAAATATTTCTTAACAAACGAACACGAATAAGGCCATGTTCGTGTTCATTCGATTCGTTTGCAGCCCTAGCTGTGAGTATACTCGATCCCTTTTTGCTTTATGCACTTTTGGGTGTTACATACGTTACTTATTCTAAATCACAATCAATCACACAACGCAAACACTACTTATACGCTGACCGTTATTGCATGTTACTGGTTAACCGATGAATGCTTGTATGTTATGTTAACACAGTGATTGTTGCCTGATGCCTTAGCAACGATAGTACTATTTGTTTAGACTCAGCACCTGTCGTGGACAGCAGTTGTTAAGTGTTAGTGCATTCATCTGTTACTTCGTCTTATATCAAGTCTTAGTTGCTTGAATGTAATTTAGAGGTTTAGCTTGAATTGCATAGAGGTTTAGCTTGAAACTGTCATTGGGGGTTTAGCTTGAAACTGTCATGTCATCTTCAAGCTAAACCTAGAATAGTATAAATAGGGGAGTGGTCTTGTCATTTGTAACAGTTCTGAGATTCCATACCGAGGTGCTGCCGGTGTGAAGACTGATTGTAAACGCTATTATATCAATCAAATCAGTGTTTAAAGTGATACGCAAGCTGTTTCGTCGTTCGTTTCTTATTTTCCGCATCTGAAACGGATATAATCTCTTCTGAACGACTCGTTCGGGTCACAAAACGATCCTACAAGTGGTATCAGAGCTCAGGAGGAAGAGATCTTGCCAAAACAGCCTGTTTTCATCACTTTTTCTGATTTCTACACCATTCTTTTTCAAAATAAAAATTTTTCACGGTTAAAATCGGATCAAATTCACACATATTGTGCGCAATTATGAATTAACAAATCCTGGAAAGTTTTAGAGCTAAATTCGATGTAAAACCTGTAAAAATGACCTGAAAACCTGGTTTAGCTTGAACTAACAGTTGGCTTTAGCTTGAAAATGTCAGGTTTAGCTTGAATTTTGCTGAGGCTTTAGCTTGAATCTGGCTTTAGCTTGAAAAAACCTTGTTGGTTTAGCTTCAAATCGGCTTTAGCTTGAAAAATCTTGTTGGTTTAGTTTCAAATCGGCTTTAGCTTGAAAAATCTTGTTGGTTTAGCTTCAAATCGGCTTTAGCTTGAAAAACCTTGTTGGTTTAGCTTCAAATCGGCTTTCGCTTGAAAAGAGGATTTTTCGCATTAAGATTATTTCACAACAATCAAGTATCAGTTTATTTCAAGTTGATTAACATTGTTTGTACTAATTGTCTTTGTTTTGTTATTCAGGTGTTTTACAAGTTGATACAGCTCATTTGAAAATCAAACCATGGAGAACGAGTTTTACAATGCTTTTGCTAGTCCGATATCAATCACTCAGAGTACATTGCTTGAGAATGAAACAAGGACATCACAGAAACCGCCTAAGCTTTTAGATATTGATGATTACAATGCGTGGTCCGAACGGTTTGGAAATTGGGTTGAAGCTTATCATTTGGATGCGTGGGAACACACTGAGGAACCATATGTTAGACCTACAACAAATAATGTGCAATTAACAATTCGAGAAATGAGTACGGAAGATAAAAAGAAATAGCGAGATGAGAAATTGATGGTGAGTCTGCTTCAGCAAGCGATAAAAGAAGATATTTTGATATTACTTCAACATGATGGAACTGCTTATTCAATCTGGACAGAATTGGAAGCAAAATTTGTTGGAAGTGATGATATGCTCAAAAACAAAATGTCGCTCATGAAGAAAGAATTCGATTTATTCCGTGGTTTGAAATCTGAAAACACCAAGCAAATAATTGATAGATATTGTAACTTGGTGAGAAATATGACAAAACTTGGTATTAAAAAGATACTGATGAATTGATTGAAAAACTTGCAGATGCGCTACCTCATGAAACTTGGGGAACGTTTCTGATGATGCTGAGATCCAACAGAAAAGATTATAAAAACATGACACTGGGAGACTTCATCAAACACCTGGAAGCTCAAGAGATGGAGCAGAGAAAGATTTCCAGGATGAAGAATTACGATGGAGAACAATATATCAGCTTGTATTACAAAGGTGGTGTCAACGAAAAGTCAATTTTTTCTCCAAAAGTCGAAACTGCTTACAGTGCAAAGGATTCTTCAGAAAAGAAATCATACCAGGGATCAAGCAGCACTAGATTTTCATCATTCGATCCAAACATTTCTGCAACAAAGAATGGAAGAAAACTTCAATGCAATATTGTATTAAATCTTGAAAATGATCAAGATTATTCTGAAGAAGTAGCTAAAAATCAAATGTCTTTGTTGGGAATGGTTCTAGAGTCTTATAGTAGTTTTGTGGCCGGAAAGATCGGTAATCCAATGCTCACGAAAGAAGATTACGATCAAATCGATGCTGAGGAAATGGAATTGATGGATATTAAATGGTGCATGGCCAGTGTAATGAGAAGAGCTGAGAAGTTTAAACAAATTACGGGAAGAGATGATTTCCGTGATGCAAGTGTTTCAAATTTAGGCTTTGATAAATCTAAAGTTACATGTTTTCGTTGCAGGGAAAAGGGGCATTTCAAGAGAGAGTGCAAAAATCGTGAAGCTACTGAGCTCAGAATCCTTTTGGAAACAACGATTATCACAAAAAGGCGATTTATCATCAAATAACACCAGCATCGCATCAGGCACAAACTGCTCATGGAAGAGATGTGATTGAAGGTTCAAAAAGAGCATGTCTAGTTAATCAGGGAAAATATGATAATTTTACCTGGGATAAATATCTTCCAACAAACAGAAAAGTGTGTTTGGCAGAACAAGATGATGAAAAGTTGGCTGAAGGTTTCAGTTGGAATGATTTTTGCCCAGATCAAGACTCTTCAAATGCTAAAGCTTGCATTGCAAATGCTTATGATTTGAAATGTGCTGAAAAGTGCAGAAAAGTCATGGAAGCTGCTGAAGCAAGACGGAGAAAGCTTGAAGAAGAGGAAGAAGAGGAAGAGAGATTAAAAGCTGAAGCTAAAGCTGAGAAAAAGAGAAGAGCTGAATTTTTACAATCAAACCGAACAGTCAAAGAGGTTCCTGAATTTGAAGTCAAAATTGATGCTGAACCTGTCAAAGTTCCTGAAAAGTGCATGAACTGTGATTCTTTAATCAAGCAGAACATTGATTTGCTGCATAACATAAACAGATTGAAAGAATCCTATGATACAATGAACAGAGAAATTAACAAGTATACTGATTCAAACGGTGAACAAGTTGTGGCAATGAATACGCTGAAGATAGCATACCTGAGACAGCTGGATGATGTTAACTTTCACATAAAGAAATGTGCTGATCTAGAGTTGAAATTGGCAACACAAAAGATAGAAACCG
Organism: Helianthus tuberosus; assembly: GCA_030545235.1. NCBI lineage: Eukaryota > Viridiplantae > Streptophyta > Magnoliopsida > Asterales > Asteraceae > Helianthus > Helianthus tuberosus. The sequence continues at coordinate 104,403,484 of CM060409.1, forward strand.
AGAGAGTCAACAAGTTATTAGAAAGTTACTCATGTTCTACTTTTGTTGTTGACAGGATTTATCCAGTTGTGGAGAATTTGAAGACGTTTGAAGAAGTGAAGACGTTCGAAGGAAAGAAATCTGTGACAAAAGATGAAGATAAAGTGAAGAATTCTGGTAAGAAACCAATTGTGGTCTACAATAGATGTCCGCCTCCGGTTGAAAATGGATTTTTACCTCGAAATCCAAATTCCGAAAGAGTCGAAAAGGCAATAAACTTACAATGGGAGTCTGGGACGTTGGATAACTTGCCAGAAAATATTGATGTCACGTATACGTCGTCCGACACTGATCATGAGTCAAAGTTGATAAAAAGTGTGGTCGATCAGGTGTTAGATAAAGATGACAGTGAGAAGCCAAACATGGAGTTCAAACCTAAGTCAAAGTCTGAGTCTGATGCGTCAAAGTCTACAATCAAAAAGGACAAACGGGTTTATGACAAACAATTTTTGTTATCGAAATCTAATTTGAATGAGGAACCGGTCAAAGTAGCATATACTTTGAAAGATTCTGACAAATTATATTCTGATGAGATTTTTCCAATAAGAGGTGTTAAACCAGACATGATCAAAAAAGTTTTCAAAATAACAGAAATTAATATTTCTGAAATAAAAGATTTAAATCTTAATGATAAACCTAAATCCTACACCTCAAGAGAACAACAAAGAATTAACAAGAAAATGGGTTACAATTATGGTTATAGTTTCCAAAAGAAACCAAACCATAATCGTAATTTCAAAAAGAAAGGATTGGGTTTTGTACCACCGAAAAATTATAAAAATGAAAAAATGTATAAACCAAAAATTGTGTTTGTTTCAGGGATAACAACAAAGGCTGAGAAAGAACAAGCATTCAGAAAGCAGACAAATCAGGAATTCCTTGCCAAGAAGCAAGAAGAGTTGAAGAAGAATGTTGTTCAAAAGAAGATTGAAACCAGAACCTGTTTTCAGTGCAAGACTGTTGGTCATGTTGCTAGGAATTGTCCGAAGACATTCAAACCAAAACAGGAAGTCTCTGGTAAATTGAAAGAGAAAGTTGTGGATAACACTGAACTGAAAACCCGAAAGTTTACAGGCTTTGAAAATTCAACTTTTGAAAAAGGAGAATGTTCAAAGAATGTTTTGAAAAGAAAAGAAAATTTGAAAAATGAAAAATGGGTTGTGAAAGGTTCAGGTAATAATTCTGGTGATGAATCTGATTCCACAAAATCAGAGGAACCACGTGTTGAGAAAAAGATTGAAAAATCAGTTCCAACAATGAATGATGAAAATTTTCCACCTTTGCGCGCTGAAAATTTTATGAATATAGTTGGAAAAGTAGAAATTTCAAATCAATTTTATTCTGACAAGAAGAAATTTGATGTTGATAAGGCTTTCAATGGAACTGTGAAACACATTTTTGGCAAAATGGTCAATGGTAAGGCCAAAGGTGTTAAAGAATTTTACGCTGCCAAAAGAGGAGTTCACAGGTTTGTTGAAAGAAAAGATGAAGAAGAAAATGTTGTTACACCCAAGGAAGGTCAGGCTTGGGTGGATATATTTTTCAAAGAGTAAAAACCTGACTTGCCGGAGATCCCAAGTTGGTAATCGTGGATCATGAATCGGCATCATTCATTATCATGTTTATATAACGTGTTTGAGAAGTTTTGCAGGACTTGCCGGAACTCCCAGGTTTGTAAGCGAGGAGTAGGAATCGGCACCTTGAGAATTCAACCAACAGATGGTAAATTGGTTGAAAAGCAGGTTTAAGTTGTATGTTTGTGATTTTTACAAGTGGTTCAGAATTTGGATCAGGTTGATCTTACAAGTGGTAAATCAGGGACATTAAGTTGTATCTGATTTTCTACAAGTGATTGAGAAACAAAATGATGAGTTTATCCCCTAACCTACAAATGGTTAAAATCAATCAACAAAACTAATTTTCCGGAAAAACCATTTTGATTAAAACAAACTTAAGTGTTTTGAAATCAATGGGAAAATAGTTTGTTGTGAGGGGGAGTTCTGATTGTTTATGCCAAGTGGATGGCGAATTGAGGCAATTCGATATCAGTGGTCATGTTCTTGTACAGTTTGTTTTAAATTTTCTTTAGATGTATTTGTATTTTAGGGGGAGTATAGTTTCAGAAAATCCAAAAATATTTGAAAATTTGAAAAAGCCAAAAACATGATAAAATGAAAAATGAGTTTTTGTTGCATATAAGAGGAAATGATAGTACATCAGTGGACGATCACAACATGCTAAAGATTTGGTAAGATAAAAAGGTGATAAACGGTCTCACTGATGATGTGCCAGTAGATTTTTACACATTTAGTAGATTGTGACGAGATATAAACCTAAATTTCAAACTTGCTTATATCGTGGGGAAACATCTCTCGGATATATGGGTAACCCCCGAAATCTTGTTTGAAAGGTCTCATAATCTGATATACTAGGTCTTTATACTCAATGATGTCTGGGGTATTATTCCGGGACTTCTGCTGAACGATGGTTCCGACCTAGTCCTTGGATAATACTTTCCGCAAATGCTTGAAACATAGCATAAACCCTCAGCATGCTGATGAAACAATAAAATTGATAGTCGCTGCTGTTGTAGCTAAAAGATCCTCTAAATGGGACATACCGAAAAGTCGAAGCTGATATCTCTCTGCGTATACGGAAGTATCGACCTGAGATCCCTCAGCCCTCGCATTACCTAATTTATATACAGATATCATTGTAGTATACTCACCTGTAAGACTGAATATTGGGATCTGGATACGAGAGTATATTCTGAGGTGGGACACGCGATTGAGTTTAAGTACTTAAAACATTAATCTTGTATCTCGAAGCAGTTGAACTTTGTGTGAAAATTTAAGTGGACAAACATACTGACAATCTAAGTGAATCGTTTAAAACTTAAAATGTAATGAAGCTTAATGGTGTTGGTGATGTGTTTCAAAACTGATATGATCCTCTTGCACGAACTCACAAAAACAGTGTTTGTATATATTTCATTTCTGCTTTTTTTTTATTCTAAAATTGGTGTTAGTTATTTCATTCAAAAATCCAAAAAGATTTTAGTATGTTTTAGCATAAATTTTTGAAAAATCTAAAAAGATTTTCGACAACTGATTTTGGAAAGCTGATTTTCAAAATTCCGAGTGCTAAACAAGATGAACAAATGGTTTGGGTGAAAGTGGTTGAAAATTGTTGAAATGAAATGAGAAAATGTTTTGCAATAAAAATGTTATTCCTGCAAGTGGTAATTTAGATTTGAAAATCTTATTCACAAATTGTTATCAGAAAATTTATTTTTGGGTAGAGTTTTTGCAGGTTGGCCAGGTTTCAATCCAGAGCAAGATGAAGATTATGATCTTGTGAATTCCAGACTACGATCCCAGCAGATTGAGAGGGGGAGTCTGAAGACATCATGATATTCAACATTTGAGAGAGAGGAGTTTGTTGAAGATAAAGATAGAGAATGAGGATTCTTGAAATGACAAATACTTCAGAGGAAGATCGAAGACTGATAAAGACTGAAGATGCAAAGTCTCGACACTTAAGACTCGTCAACATCTGAGGGGGAGTCTGTTAGTGCATTCATCTGTTACTTCGTCTTATATCAAGTCTTAGTTGCTTGAATGTAATTTAGAGGTTTAGCTTGAATTGCATAGAGGTTTAGCTTGAAACTGTCATTGGGGGTTTAGCTTGAAACTGTCATGTCATCTTCAAGCTAAACCTAGAATAGTATAAATAGGGGAGAGGTCTTGTCATTTGTAACAGTTCTGATATTCCATACCGAGGTGCTGCCGGTGTGAAGACTGATTGTAAACGCTATTATATCAATCAAATCAGTGTTTAAAGTGATACGCAAGCTGTTTCGTCGTTCGTTTCTTATTTTTCGCATCTGAAACGGATATAATCTCTTCTGAACGACTCGTTCGGGTCACAAAACGATCCTACATTAAGGTTACCTCTTCACATATCACAGTGGTGATATGTGTTGCGCATTCTACAACTCGCAGTCTAGTCTGTGCATATTTCATTGTCGATAACCTACTATGTCACACCCCCAAAATCCACACGCGGAGTATCACCGCTTGGAGGCGTGACTGACCAGGATCAAGCCACCAATCATATTGAACAAGTAGATAAGTAAACATAATTCAACAAACCAATATGAAAGGTGTTCAAAACCAAAGCATAGTTAAGTGTTAGCGGAAGCATAATTTGTAAAACCCATAGCAAATATTAAATATTAAATAAGGTAATGTCTAAAGCATGGCACACATCGCCATGTCCCACAACGACCGTTCCTCCCTATGCAAGCTCCATTGGGTACCTAATGACCTGCAAGGCATGTAGCAACGAATCAACAACAAAGTTGAGCGAGTTCACAGTTAGTTGTTTGGTTAACGTGTTCATTTAATAAGTCGTATGTATTCGTTATGTAAACCATGTATCGCGTTAATCCTTGCTGCCAGTCCAGGCATGCGTGCGATGATTAGTGGGGGCTTCCCATGTGTTACAAGACCACGCGTATCGACTGCTACGAAAATATAATATGTGCCCTAAGTCAATGTCTATCATCATTGACCCTTTGCCCATAGTCCATTAGTACACGCCCGTCCGACTGGCACGGTGTGAGGTTTGTTAAACCTAATAGCGCTATTAACTAATGACCCGCTCGCCCTAGGCCTCGGCGATTAAGTCGATAATTGAGGGACTTCCTTTGATAGAGGTGATGGTCTTAAGATCGTGTACGTAGGCTTTACGTACGTGCCCTTCAATCCGAGGACAGTAGTAAGTATAACTGTACGTAGGTTTTACGTACGTGCCCTTCAACCGAGGACAGTAATAATTAGTTTAACAGTAATAGTTGTACGAGTAGTTATTCAATCCCATTCCCAACCCCTGGGAATCCCATGCCTTGGCTAGTGTGAACTCACCTTGGTTTGCTCGGTATGCTAAGTATGTGCTCACAGTTAATCAATCACGTCCTAAAGTACGCACGTATACATAATCAGTTTGTGTTCACATATAACACACAGTTGATAAGCAAGTAGCACGTAGCACGTATTTGAGATCATACACAAGATGGTTACACTTAACAGCAGTTAACTAACCAGGTTAACTTTTAACAGAATTAAAGTAGGTTACTGTGCTGATTACACATTTGGCGAAACACAAATCGGCGAAACACATATTCTGTTTCGTCGTTCATGGTCTCGGCGAAACACTTATGTTTCGTCGTCACCTATGTTTCGTCTAAGGTGTCTGTTACGTCGAGCAGTTACATCAGTTACACAATATCACAGAAAACCCTAGCTGCCGTCATCATCTAAACAGCAATCATTCAACCAACCGAGCATAGCAATCATCACAATACTTAACGTTTATCAAGACCCACTAACTGTTAATACATGAAATATCAAATCATTGTGCAAATCTAAAAAAAAATCATCAACCCTATCATCCATCATGGCCGACCACCCTTAAACCTCTATGTTTTTTTATTGGGCCGAACACCCTTTAGTGGACTGCAATACTTGAATGGTTCAAGGTAATTATTCATATCATGCACATGCAATTGTGAATATTAAATTAAGAATCAGTAACTTTATTGAGTCTTTCAAACACTACACATGATAGTATTATTATTGTCACACAAGCACATGCATTCCAATCAACATTAATAATAAAAATATACACAGCCATCATGTTGACATGTATTTATAATCAGATTAAATCAATCATGAGCAGGCACAACAATCTTAACATCAGATTATACCTCTTTTCTTACAAATCAATTCAAATCATATTCTCACAATAAATACACACTAACCGTTAATTCAGAATATCAGCAAATAATCAAGTAATTCCAAATCACGTAATCTTAAATGATTGATTACTAACCTACGGAACTTCGATCGATGTATGGGATTCTTGTGCTCAAACTGCCGTTGGATTTCAAGGAGGGCGAGAGAGAGTATGGGAGGTGGTTAGGGTTTCTTCGTTCTCAAATTTGTATACGGCATAACACGTCTTATTAAATGGATACTGGGCCGAAGCCCATACTGATTTCGCCAAGATGCATGTGACGAAAACACTTGAGGTGTTTCCGTCCAGTAATGTATACATGGGGTGGGTGTTTTCGGCTGAGGGATCATTTCGTTGTTTATTAAAATCACAAACCCAACACAATACACTATTATTTACACACATTAGCATACATGTTTCATACTGCACAACAATATGTTAAACACACTTATAATACACCACATATAACATATCAATCATAATAAAGCTTAACGTATTACAAACGTGTCCAGTCGTAAAACAAACAAGTCGCGTAAACAAACAATCTAAATTATTAACGTGCAATAAATGCAAGGATGGAAGTCTTGGAAACTCGAGTTGTCACATACTAGCTTCGCACTATACATGTTACATGCTGGTTATGCGTAAACGCTTTCGAACTCTATTATATCTATTAAACTTGTATGCTTACCATTACACTATGTGTATTGACCTCTATTTTAACGTATGTGACAGGTGCTTAGGATGTTTGCTTGTTGTTTGATGAAATCGAGCTAGGATGGAGTCTAGAAACAAACTAAACAAAATCTGAGTTGTCGGAATGGATATTTGTCTTTGAGAACAATGTCAGTAATAACTGTTTTTATTTTATATGTTTGTGGTATGGGACATGAACCTTTAATATATTATAACAAATAGTTGTTATGGATTCTGCTGGACAATCTGTTTTGCTCAGTGCCGCGCCCCGATGATTCCGCCATCGGTTGGGGTGTGACAGATTGGTATCAGAGCCATAACTATAGGGAATTAGGCAAGACTCGACCTAGTCTGGGTCGATGTCTTATAAATGACCTAGTCTATAGTCTAGGTACCAACAGACCGGTATGGGTTCATACGAGCTTACTCGCTATCTCTCGATCGCACTCGCTGTACACTACACACTTGCGCGAACATCGCATACTACAGTTCTGCGGAAGATCAGCCTTTCCTAAGGCTGATCACACACACAAACGACTGATCTGGTTACGATTAGGTGTGAAAACCGCAAACTCACGACCATGTTGCTCGTTTGATTTGCTATTTTTTTCTATAAACAAGAGGATTTGTGTTGAATTAGGAGTGAAATCCATACTTTGACGTAAATCTCCTTATCTATCTCATGATTTTATCGTACAAACAAGGATGTAGTCGCTAAGTTAGGGGTGAAACCCGAACCTTGATGACTCATTCCGCTCTATACTTTTGGTTTTTGCAAAACTCTCACCAAAGTCTCGACGGACTCCAACGACTTGAAGTCACACTGTAACTGGAAGGATGCGTGTCGATCACTCAAATTGAAGCGAGAGCACAGTTCAGAAGGCCAAAGTGTGCACTTAAGGTCCTTGTGAATAGTCGAATCACTTTGGGTAGTCGATGTCTACACGCACCCGAGACAATCTCTCCTCGATTTTATGTGTTTCGATTCTGGAATCCGCAGCTGCCAACTCTGTGATTCGTCGATTTTATGTGAAGTTATGTGTTTTATATGTTTATTTGTTTGCGTTTTGAGGTAAACAGTACGGTGGTACTGATGGTTTCAATTTCACGTTTCTCGCTCCGTCCAATCACGCACAACACACACCACGCAAACAAATCGCTGGTCTTTATTCGCGATCTCTACTCGCTAATCGCAATCGTCATACTTAATCGCTATACGCTGCTGTGAAGGATAGATGAATACATGAAAAATATGTGTTTAGGATTAGCCAACGCGTTTATGTGCTTTTGTGCTTATGTGATTCTGTGATTCTGTGCCTACGTGAATTTTGTGAATTGATGTTTTCCTGAGCTTTATGGTGAATCGCTAGTCTATACTAAGGTCATTCGAAATTATGTTTGAGTCCTATGGCGATGTCTATTGCAGAAAATGTCGTCGTTTGGATCATTCCACTCTCGAGCAGCTCGCCGAAACCATGATGACAAACGTATCGTCGCTCTCGTCTCTAAACAAATGGCGAAAGTCATCCCCCAGATCGTTAGTGAGCTGAATGAGAATGCTAGCAAATCTTCAGATGAGTCCAGGACCGATACTCCTAAGGCCGCTTTTAGCTTCAAGCAATTCAAAGCCTACGAACCAAAGGAATTCATCGGAGAAGATGGTCCTACGGCCATGTTTCAATGGTTTGATTCTATCGAAGTCACCCTGCGCCAGAGTGGCTGTCCAGAAAACCTGTGCACCGTCAATGCTACCGGCGTCTTCCAATCCCGCGCTCTTGATTGGTGGACGGCCGAGAGGAACAAATGAGGAAACGATGCAGCTTTCGGATTGTCGTGGGACGAGTTGAAGAACATTATGATGCAAGAGTTCTGCCCTCCCCATGAACTCTAAAAGCTTGAGGATGAATTCTGGCACATAAAGCAGGATGGCGGAGATAGCGCTGGTTTGACTGCTCGCTTCAAGCAGTTGAGTATTATCTGCCCTGATCAGGTTACTACCCCGGATATTACAATCAAGAAGTATATCCGTGCTCTGCCGGATTGTGTCGCAGATTTTGTTCAGGCTGCAAAGACGACAACAATCGAGGAAACCTACCTGCTCACCGCTGAGATCAACGATAAGCGAGTCAGGGCTGGTTATTTCAACAAAGCTGCCAAGAATCTGCATCAAGTCACCGCTGCTCCTACCGCTGAAGCCACCGCCGCATCGTAATCTTTAAAGCTCTCACGCTGCAAGAGGAAGAACAACAGCAGTTCCAGTAACAAGAACTGTGCAGTTACTGCTGCCCCGCTCCAAACAGTACCTGCCCAACCGCAACCTCAACACCGCCAAGTAGCGGCACCTGTGGTCAATGCACCGCCTGCCAAGCGTGCATACACTGGACCACACCCGCTTTGCCCTACTTGTACTTATCATCACCCGGTGGGTATCGCATGTCGGTTTTGTGTTCATTGCAATATGTACGGCCACTTCACCGCCAATTGCCATACTAGTCCACGTCAAGCTCCAGCTCCAGCTCAAGGTCAAGCTCCTACTCAACAAGCTCTACTTCCTGCTCCTCAAGGCCATCAAGCAGCTCCTGCACCCGCGGCTCACGCTCGAGCTTGCTTCGCATGTGGTGATCCCAACCACTTTGCAAACATGTGCCCAAACAGAGTAGTGAAACAAGAGCCCTAGCAACAGCCACAACAACAACAACAACAACAGCCAGCAGCCCGCGGACGTGCTTTCAACATCAACGCCCACCAGGCTCAAGCAGACAACAATGTGGTTAGTGGTATGTTCCTTGTGAATGGTATATATGCTTCATGTTTATTTGATACTAGAGCAGGTAACTGTTTTGTATCGTTTGAATTCGAAAAGCTCCTTAATCGTGAGTGCGCCCATCTACCCTCGACGTTCGATATTGAAGTTGCCACCGGAAGAACCGTCACCATCAATTTTGTTCTACGTGATTGTACGCTTGAACTCAACAATCACGTCTTCCCTATCGACCTTATTCCGATGCAGCTCGGTAGTTTTGGCATCATAGTAGGCATGGATTTTCTTCGCGAAAATCATGCCGAAGTTGTTTGCTTCAAAAAGATGATTCGTTTCTCACTCGCTAATGGTGATCAACTTTGTGTGTATGGCGAAACTCCTTCGAAAGGTCTTAAACTCATGTCATGTGTCTAAGCTAGCAAGTATCTCCGCAAGGAATACAGAGCTTTCTTGGGTAACATTGTAGTAGCAGAGAAGGAAAAGAAAGGAAATACAGGAGTGAAAGACGTTCCCGTTGTTTATGAATTCCCTAACGTTTTTCCCGATGATTTACCTGGTTTACCTCCCACTCGTGATATCGATTTCCGAATCGACCTCATTCCTGGAGCAAATCCCGTTGCTAAAGCGCCTTATCATCTCGCTCCTTATGAAATGCGCGAACTCTCGAGTCAGCTCCAGGAACTACTTGATAAAGGCTTTATTCGCCCTAGCACCTCTCCTTGGGGCGCGCCTGTCCTTTTCGTCAAAAAGAAGGATGGTTCGTTCTGGATGTGCATCGACTACAGGGAATTGAATAAGCTGACTATTAAGAACCGCTACCCCTTGCCTCGAATCGATGACTTGTTTGATAAGTTACAAGGTGCTACGTGTTTTTCGAAGATCGATCTACGCTCAGGCTATCACCAATTACGCGTTCAAGAGGAAGATATACCCAAAACCGCTTTTCGAGCCCGCTATGGTCATTACGAGTTTGTTGTTATGCCTTTTGGTTTAACCAATGCTCCCGCAGTTTTCATGGATCTAATGAATCGCGTGTGCAAACCCTTTCTTGACCGCTTCGTCATTGTGTTCATCGATGATATCCTGATCTATTCCAAGTCAAAAGCCGAACACTCATAGCATCTACGTTTAGTTCTTGAGTTACTCCAGGGAAACCGTCTCTATGCCAAGTTCTCCAAGTGTGAATTTTGGCTGGAGGAGGTCCAATTCCTGTATCACATTGTTAATAGTCAAGGAATTTATGTCGATCCCGCCAAGATCGAGGCCGTTAAGAGTTGGGTCACACCCAAGAACCCGTCTGAAGGCCGTTCTTTTCTCGGACTGGTAGGTTATTATCGCCGATTTATCGAAGGTTTCTCTAAGATCGTTGTACCACTTACCTCGCTTACTCATAAGGACAAACCTTTTGTTTGGGGAACTAAACAAGAGGAAGCCTTTCAAACTCTCAAGGCTATGCTTTGCAATGCTCCCGTGCTCTCACTGCCCGACGGAAACGACGATTTCGTAGTTTACTGCGATGCCTTGAACCTTGGTCTTGGTTGTGTTCTCATGCAACGAGACAAGGTCATCGCATACGCCTCTCGACAGCTCAAGATCCACGAGAAGAACTATACCACACACGACCTCGAGCTTGGCGCAGTTGTTTTTGCGTTAAAGATTTGGTGACACTACCTTTACGGTACCAAGTGTACGATCTTCACCGATCATAGGAGCCTGCAACACATCTTTGACCAAAAGGAACTGAATATGCGTCAACGCCAATTGGTAGAACTCCTCAACGATTACGACTGTGAGATTCGTTACCATCCAGGCAAAGCAAACGTCATTGTTGATGTTCTCAGTCGACGAAGCTATTTGCATAGCGTTCATAATGTTCAAGCTCAGTTTAATCTCGAAGCCCTTATACGTGATACTCAGCATGCTTGCTTTACCGAACGTACTTTGAAGAAGGAAAGAATTCTAAACGATGGCGCCCAACTCGAGAATAAATCGAATGGTATCTTTCATTATTTGGACCGAATTTGGATTCCCAAGCGTACCAATTTGCAACAACTTCTGATGGATGAAGCCCACAAATCTCGATATTCCATTCATCCCAGTGCTGACAAGATGTACCAGGACATGTGCTACAAGTACTGGTGGCCGGGCATGAAGAAGGATATCACCCTCTATGTTTCAAAGTGCCTGACTTGTTCCAAGGTCAAGGCCGAACAACAAAGACCCTATCTCTTACTCGTTCAACCCGAGATCCCTATGTGGAAATGGGAGAGTATAGCTATGGACTTTATAACGAAACTTCCGCGCACGCAATCAGGTCACGACATCATCTGGGTTGTCGTTGACCGCTTGACTAAATCATCCCATTTCCTACCGATACGAGAAGACTTTAAGGTAGAAAAATTAGCCCGAATCTACACCGACGAGATCATTTGTCGACATGGGACGCCTCGTGACATCATCTCTGACCATGATGGTCGGTTTACCTCGCGTCTTTGGGAAACGTTTCAATCTGCTCTCGGTACTACTCTTAATCTAAGTACCACTTTCCATCCCCAAACCGACAGTCAGACTGAAAGAACGATCCGTACCCTTGAAGACATGCTTCGCTCGTGTGTCATAGATTTCGGTGGTAATTGGGACGCACACTTACCTTTTTTTGAATTCACGTACAATAACAGTTATCATCCTAGCATCCAAATGGAACCATTTGAGGCATTATACGGAAGGAAATGTCGATCGCCTATTGTATGGCACGAGATCGGAGACGCGCAAATTACCGGTCCTGAGCTGTTGCAAGAAACGACCGACAAAATCCTCCAAATTCGAGACAATCTGCTGAAAGCTCGAAGTCGTCAGAAAAGTTACGCCGATAGACGCCGCAAGCCCCTTGAATTTGACGTTGGCGATCACGTACTCCTAAAGGTTGCACCTTGGAAGGGGGTGATCAGATTCGGCAAGAAAGGGAAACTCACGCCTCGATATGTTGGACCCGTTAAAATTCTGGAAAGGATTGGGAAGGTGGCCTAGAGACTCGAACTACCGGAGGAACTTAGTAATGTCCACCCGACTTTCCACATTTCGAACCTCAGAAAGTGCTTAGCTGACCAGGAATTTCATGTCCCTCTCGAAGATTTACAACTGGACGAAACATTACACTTCGTGGAAAAGCCTGTCGAGATCATGGGACGAGAAACCAAGGTGCTCATACGCTCACGCATTCCCATTGTGAAGGTTCGCTGGGAAGGCAAACGCGGTGCCGAGTTCACCTGGGAACTCGAATGTGACATGAAGGCGAAGTACCCACAACTGTTTGTTACGCCTACTTCTTAAATTTCGGGACGAAATTTCCTAAAGTAGGAGAGGTTGTAACAACCCGCTTTTTGAAAGTCAAAGTACAAGTCAAAGTCAAAGCAAGAAAAGATTGCAAATTACGATCTAACACTCCTTGCTTAACTATTGATTGTACGTCAATGACTCGTAATCGAATCTTTTAATTTTATCTCTTTAGGTGTATTATGTGGGGTATCTATTAATAATCGAGGTTTAATCGCATGCTTGATCGCTAATCGACTTATCGCCCATCGCATCTCGCAACCCGAGTTATGTGTTCTGGATATTGTTTTGCGTGTGTGTGCCATTATGTGTTATTTGTGCATGATATGTTTATGTCGAGGTGTTTAATCGCAATCGCAAACGCTAAACGCAAGTTATTTATAGTGATTGTATGTTAGATATAGTAGTTAAGTTATTTGTGTAACTAATAGTTAGTACTATCACATCACTCACTCGAAACACATCGCAACGCTCAGCACGCGAAACAAAATGCCGAAACTCAACCCGTCGAACCACCTCGGTCGAATGGCCAAACGATCGGATGGCCATCGATCGGATTGCCATCCGATCGAAGCGTCATCCGATCGGTGGCCTATCTGTCACACCCCCAAAATCCACATGCGGAGTATCACCGCTAGGAGGCGTGACTGACCAGGATCAAGCTACCAATCATATTGAACAGCGTAATTAAATAAATAAGACCAATCACAATATAATTGGTGTCTAAAAGAAAGTAACCAACTTTAAGTTAACAACGGAAGCATACTATGTAAAGCCCAAACATAAGTAATAAGTTCATAAAGTTTAAATGTTCATCATGGAACTTAACAGTCCATGTCCCACAACGATCACTCCTCCCTGTGCAAGCTCCAAAAGCACCTAACGACCTGCAAGGCATGTAACAACGAGTCAACAATAAAGTTGAGCGAGTTCACAGTTGGTTGTTTAGTTTTACAAGTTTGTTTTGAAAACCATAAGTTGTTTCGTAAACCACGAGTTAACCAGTATCGTTATTTCCCAATCCGTATCCATAATCAGTGGGGGCTTCCCCATGTGAACCACTAGACCGTTACCATATCGACAACTGACGAACAATAGTTGTTCCCTATGTCAATGTCTATCATCATTGACAGTTTTCCATGATCCATTAGTACACGCCCATTCGAACGACACGGTGTGAGGTTTGTCAAACCTAATAGCGCTATTAACTAATGACCCGCTCGCCATCGGCCTCGGCGATTAAGTCGATATAAAAATGAGGGACTTAATGATAGAGTTTTGTCTAGTAAGTTTAAGGTTGTTGTCCTACCCAAGGAGGACGAACGTATGTATTCTACCCAAGGAGAATACACAGGATTAATATTGGCATCCTACCCATGGAGGATGACGGTACATATCCTACCCAAGGAGGATATGTAGGTTCCGTTTTAATTCTTTAACCCATTCCCAACCACCGGGAATCCCATGCCTTAGAAAGTGTGTGAACTCACCTTGGTTTGCTCGGCAGATACACAAAATGGTCACTCGAGCTATATGTGGTCAACCACGTCCTAACATGGTTACCATACAAGTCAGGTCTAGGTTCAAGTAGTGCACATAAGTTTACACATAACTAGCAAATCAAGAACACGTAATGATCATGGTATACACATTGAACATATTAAACAAATCCGGTAAATACATAAAACCCAAACTTGTGCGATCAGGATGTATTGGGCTGAAGTAACAGTGTAAGCCCAATAACATCTTGTGCGATTGGGCAGTTGAAACCCAACAACTACCCGACCCAACATATTATGCGATCAGCACAACCTTGTGCGATCCACCGCATGTTGTGCGATCCAGTTAAACACCCGGCCCAACTAATAAGCAGTCCAGCAACTTGTGCGATTGAGTTTTGGGCTTTAAGGCCCATCAGTAAAATACAGTTCAGGTAGTTTGTGGGTGGCCCAAGCCTTGTACGATCGGCACTGTCTTGTGCGATCCACAAGTCTTGTGCGATCATGCATATCCTGGTGGTACACTGTGCTTAATGTGATTGTACCCAGCTTGTGCGACTAGCTCTTGTGCGACTAGTGGTCTTGTACGTTCAGATCAGATCTTGTGCGATCTGGTCTTGTGTGACCGACGAACTTGTTCGATCAGTTATGTGATTTTCCTAAAATCATGCAATTCATTCTAACAGTTTCCTAATTCTCATCCAAACAATCAAATCATCACCAACAGTTTCTATTCCAGCTTTAATCGATCAAATCATGGTTCTTATCACATAATTCATATGAACTCTAATCATATTCAACACATAAACAATCACTTATGCATTAAACTATCGGATCATTGGATTCAAATCATCATGCAACACTTCATACTCGATCATGCCTTTAATCTGAACATACACATACACACACAGCCGATTACATTGTATCCATTCGGTTCTTAAATTATTGTTATCATCACATGATTATCAAACTTTATATTACACTAGCATATAATACATGTGAGTCGATCTACATGAACACTAACTTCATCAACTATATCATACTCAATTATATATCATTCGTAAATCATTATGAAGGAACATATAAATCACAATATCACCTAACCAAAACAATAATCATGAAACACTAACCGGTTAGAAGGTAGAATAGGATGATCCGAATCAAGAGAGCTTCGATAGAAAGATAGGTGTGGCCGTCGGCTTCAAGAGAGAGAGAGAGAGGAGAGAACTAGGGTTTGTGTGTTTAGAGTGTTTAGCAAATAATGAGGAGTATACCCTCATCTCATGAGGTTATGCGCATCAAATGACAATGGGCCGAACCCACACATGGGCTGCCCTTTTGGGTTTTTGAGTACACTAAGTGTAGCCCGAGAAGGGTGTGAAGCAAAAAGCCCAAAGGCTTGTTTGATCGGGTTAGAGTTGTGTGGTTGGGTTCGTGTTGTGCGATCACATCACATAAACATATAATATATATTTCACAATCCACATAACATTCCATTAAATCAATGCATCACATAATCACATAACGTTCAGACATGTTACATCAAAGCACACAAAAGAGTTCTAAAACACGAGTTGTCACATTATCCCCAAGTTGAAAGAAATTTCATCCCGAAATTTAGCACGTACTCACTGAGGAGCAAGTTAAGTGGTATGTTTTTCCTGGTTTTCCTAGGGTGTCACATCCTTCCCCCGTTGGTTTGGAATTTCGTCCCGAAATTCCGTAGTAGCTTCAGGCTCAGTAGTGGTTGTATTTTTCTCAAACAACTGGGGATACTTATGTTTCATCTGGTCTTCTCATTCCCAGGTAAACTCTGGGCCACGACGGGAGTTCCAACGAACTCGAACAAGTGGTATTCTGGTGCGCTTGAGAACCTTAACATCTCGGTCAGTAATCTCTGTTGATTCTTCGACGAATCGCAACTGATCGTCGATTGTGAGCTCCTTGAGAGGAACTATGAGGGTCTCATCTGACAGACACTTCTTCAGATTCGACACGTGAAATACGTTGTGAACTCCACTGAGTTCTTCAGGTAAACTCAACTTGTAAGTGACTTTGCCAATTTTCTCAATGATTTCAAACGGTCCGACATAACGCGGATTGAGTTTGCCTCGTTTGCCAAAACGGACTACACCTTTCCAAGGTGAGACTTTGAGTAGCACTCGATCCCCAACCTGGAACTCGAGTGGTTTCCTGCGCTTATCAGCGTAGCTTTTCTGACGGTCACGAGCTGCCGCCATTCGTTGTCGTATCTGAGCAATCTTCTCGGTTATGTCTACCACAAGTTCTGGGCCTGTGATTTGGCTGTCACCAATTTCTGCCCAACAAAGAGGTGATCGGCATTTATGTCCGTACAATGCCTCAAACGGAGCGGCCTGGATACTGGTGTGGTAGCTGTTATTATACGAAAACTCCACTAACGGGAGATGCTTTTCCCAACCGTTACCAAAGTCAATTACACATGCCCTAAGCATGTCTTCAAGGGTTTGGATGGTGCGTTCAGACTGCCCATCCGTTTGCGGATGATAAGCGGTGCTCATGTCTAAACGTGAGCCAAAGGACTTGTGCATCGCTTGCCACAGTTCGGAAGTAAAACGCGCATCACGATCGGAAATAATAGAGGTTGGCACCCCGTGCCTCGAAACCACTTCCTTTAAGTAAATGTCTGCTAAAGTAGAGAACTTGTCTGTTTCTTTGATAGCCAAAAAGTGTGCAGACTTAGTCAATCAATCCACTATCACCTAAATAGTGTCATTTCCTCGTTGTGATCTAGGTAGGCCAGTAACAAAATCCATGGAAATTTGCTCCCATTTCCATGTCGGTATCTCTGGTTGTTGAAGTAGGCCTGATGGTTTCTGATATTCGGTCTTGACTCTCGCACAAGTCAAACATTTACTGACGTAGGTTGCTATGTTGGCTTTCATGCTAGGCCACCAGTATGTAGTTTTTAGGTCGTGGTACATCTTATCCGAACCAAGATGTACTGAGTAACAAGACTTATGCGCTTCATCCATTACAAGCTCGTGTAAGTTTCCAAAAAGTGGGACCCAGATACGCCCTGTTACGTAGTAGTCGCCGTCTTCCTTTAGTTCTAGCCGTTTCCTCGATCCTCGTAAGGACTCAGCCCTGATATTCTCTGCTTTCAATGCTTCAACCTGAGCATCTCGTATCTGAGTAGGAAGACCAGATTGAATGGTAAGTTGTAACGCTCGCACGCGCTTAGGTGTAGTCTCTTTCCTACTGAGGGCATCAACCACAACATTGGCCTTGCCTGGATGGTACTTAATTGCGCATTCATAATCATTCAAGAGCTCGACCCATCGACGTTGTCGCATGTTTAACTCCTTTTGCTTGAAGATATGCTCGAGACTCCTGTGATCGGTGTAAATGGTGCACTTGGTACCGTACAGGTAATGTCTCCATATCTTAAGAGCAAAAACCACTGCTCCTAATTCCAAGTCATGTGTAGCGTAGTTCCTTTCGTGAACCTTAAGTTGGTGCGATGCGTAGGCAATGACCTTGTCACGTTGCATCAACACGCAACCAAGTCCTTGGATGGACGCGTCGCAATAAACCACGAAATCGTCTGTGCCTTCAGGCAGTAAAAGAATTGGTGCGCTACAAAGTCTATCTTTTAAGTGCTGAAATGCGGATTCCTGTGCATCACCCCAACGATAAGTGACAGCTTTCTGAGTTAGTGAAGTAAGAGGTTGCTCAATCTTGGAGAAATCCTTGATAAACCTTCTGTAGTAGCCCGCCAAACCCAAGAATTGGCGGATTTCTGTTGGTGTGCGAGGCGCAGGCCAGTTCTTGATCGAGTCAACCTTGGATGGATCAACATGAATCCCATCCTTGTTTACCACATGGCCTAGGAAATGGACTTCCCGAAGCCAAAAGTCGCATTTCGAAAACTTAGCATACAGCTGCTCTGCTCGAAGAAGTTCCAGAATAAGTCGTAGATGCTGCTCGTGTTCCTCCTGACTCTTAGAATAGATCAGGATGTCATCGATGAAAACAATAACAAACTTATCCAGGTAAGGTTTGCACACTCGGTTCATGAGATCCATGAAGACCGCAGGTGCATTCGTCAATCCGAAAGGCATAACCAGAAACTCGTAATGCCCATAACGAGTCCTGAATGCTGTCTTAGAGATATCCTCGTCTCGGACCCTCAGTTGATGGTAGCCTGACCTCAGGTCAATCTTGGAGTAGAAACTCGACCCTTGCAACTGGTCGAATAAGTCATCAATGCGTGGAAGAGGATAACGATTCTTCACAGTCACTTTGTTGAGTTCGCGGTAGTCAATACACATTCTGAAGGTACCGTCTTTCTTCTTCACAAATAACACTGGAGCTCCCCAGGGCGAAGAGCTAGGACGAATAAAACCCTTATCCAAGAGCTCTTGTAGTTGCGTGGACAGTTCTTCGAGTTCTGATGGGGCTAGGCGATAAGGTGCTCGAGCTATGGGCGCTGCTCTAGGAGCTAGTTTGATTTGAAACTCGACTTGACGATGAGGCGGAAGACCAGGTAATTCCTCAGGAAATACCTCAGGAAAATCACGTATGATCGGAATATCTTCTAGTTTCTTCTCTTTCTTTGAGGTGTCTGCAACGAGGGCTATAATAGCAGTGTGGCCCTTTCACAAACACTTCTAGGCCTTAAGGAAAGAGATGATGCCCACAACAGCACCACTCTTGTCGCCATGAATCATGAGAGGTTCTTCACCAGAACGAGGAATACAGACGATTTTCTCCTTGCAAATAATCTCCGCTTGATGTTGGGATAGCCAATCCATCCTAATAACGACGTCGAAACTACCAAGTACGATAGGAATAAGATCGATAGAGAAAGTTTGACCAGCTAGGACGAGGTTACAACCCTTAACTATGTGTGTGGCCTCTAAACTTTTACCATTTGCTAGTTCTACAATGTGCTTGGTGTTCAAAAGTGTTGGAGCACGTTTAAGCATCTGACTAACTTTTAAGGACACATAACTAGTATCGGCACCCGAATCGAATAAAACAGTAACATAAAAGTCATCCAGAAGAAACTTACCCATCACAACGTTGGGATCGTTCCTCGCGTCGCCCTGACCCAGCACAAAAACGCGTCCCCTGGCTCCATTGCCATCATTATTACCCCCGTTATTGTTCCCGCTCCCCTGATTGTTGTTGTTGTTCTGATTCTGGTTTAACTGGGGGTAGTTCTTCTTGAAGTGACCTTCAGCACCACACTGGTAGCATCCCCTATTACCCTGCTGTTGCTGCGGCTGGTTCTGTGGAGCTGGTGGCTGTTGTTGACGATTCTGATTTGCTGGTCGTGCGCCCCTGCAATCCTTTGCTTCATGACCAAACTTGTTACACCTCAGACAACGACCCTTGTTGCACTGCCCACTATGATGCTTGTTGCATCGGTTGCACTTGGGGTGGTTTCCTCGGTATCCACCCTGCCCTTGACTACCAGAAGATTGCTGACCAGGACTCTGGTAGTCATCAGTCTTTCGCTGGTGTGACTGAGACTGAGCCGATGTTGAACCCTTGCTTGAGACCCCATCCCATTTGCATTTGCTGTCGCTGGGGGCATCAGAAGTAGTAGTAGCAGTAGCAGTAGCACCAATACGCTTGGGCAGCCTGTTCTGCTCGACTGCCTGATCAGTGAGACGATGAGCCAAACGAATAACTTGTTGGATAGTGGCGAGGTTTGCTGCAGTCACATGGATCTGAATCTCTGGCACTAAACCTTTAAGGTACAACTCGATACGCTTAATAGGAGGATCCACCATAGGAGGACACAAGATAGCCAGCTCATTCGATCTTTTCGTGTACACTTCAATTTCCGACCCCGTCATCTTTAAGTTGAAGAACTCTACCTCCAGCTTGTGGATGTCATCACGATTACAGTACTCTTCCTTGATCAATTCCTTGAAGTCGTTCCATGGGGTGGCATTAGCAGCAACCAACCCCAGCATTTGGACCTGAGCGTTCCACCACGTGAGCGCTACACCTTCAAGAGTACCAGTAGCATACTTCACCCTACGAGCCTCAGGACATTCACACATCTCGAAAACAGATTCGAGTTTCTCGAACCAGTGGAGGAGGCCTACAGCTCCTTCAGTGCCACCGAAAGTAGTAGGTCGGCAGTCCATAAAGGTTTTGAAAGTACACACAGGAGGCTGAGCATGTTGACCTCCTGCCTGAGCGGCTGCGAGCGCTGCAGCAACTTGCTCATTGATTAAAGCCGTCAGCTGGGCTTGAGTTAGGTTGACACGTCCACTCATGATCTTCACAATAAAGAGAGCATGGGTGAGAAAAGTGTCGTGACAATGCGTGAGTGTGAAGTGACAGAAGAGAGTAAGCACACAATGAGTGTCTAACAATAGTTGCTACATTAACCAAAGCATACCATGAACAATGTACTATGCAACTAACAAGTAGGTACTGTAAACGTAGACCATATCACCTAGAATGTTGAGTCTTGCACGTGGAGCGAAGCGTCGTTGTGGATCGTTGAGCACTGTACAGGTTACAGTCTGATTTTATCAAAAAGCTTTTCCCCTTTTTAAAAACGAGTTCACTATAACCAATGGCTCTGATACCAATCTGTCACACCCCCAAAATCCACATGCGGAGTATCACCGCTAGGAGGCGTGACTGACCAGGATCAAACCACCAATCATATTGACCAACGTAATTAAATAAATAAGACCAATCACAATATAATTGGTGTCTAAAAGAAAGTAACCAACTTTAAGTTAACAGCGGAAGCATACTATGTAAAACCCAAACATAAGTAATAAGTTCATAAAGTTTAAATGTTCAACATGGAACTTAACAGTCCATGTCCCACAACGATCACTCCTCCCTGTGCAATCTCCAAAAGCACCTAACGACCTGCAAAGCATGTAACAATGAGTCAACAATAAAGTTGAGCGAGTTCACAGTTGGTTGTTTAGTTTTACAAGTTTGTTTTGAAAACCATAAGTTGTTTCGTAAACCACGAGTTAACCAGTATCGTTATTTCCCAATCCGTATCCATAATCAGTGGGGGCTTCCCTATGTGAACCACTAGACCGTTACCATATCGACAACTGACGAACAATAGTTGTACGTCAATGTCTATCATCATTGACAGTTTGCCATGATCCATTAGTACACGCCCGTTCGAACGACACGGTGTGAGGTTTGTCAAACCTAATAGCGCTATTAACTAATGACCCGCTCGCCATCGGCCTCGGCGATTAAGTCGATATAAAAATGAGGGACTTAATGATAGAGTTTTGTCTAGTAAGTTTAAGGTTGTTGTCCTACCCAAGGAGGACGAACGTACGTATTCTACCCAAGGAGAATACGCAGGATTAATATTGGCATCCTAGCCATGGAGGATGGCGGTACATATCCTACCAAAGGAGGATATGTAGGTTCCGTTTTAATTCTTTAACCCATTCCCAACCACCGGAAATCCCATGCCATAGAAAGTGTGTAAACTCACCTTGGTTTGCTCGGCAGATACACAAAATGGTCACTCGAGCTATATGTGGTCAACCACGTCCTAACATGGTTACCATACAAGTCAGGTCTAGGTTCAAGTAGTGCACATAAGTTTACACAGAACTAGCAAATCAAGAACACGTAATGATCATGGCATACACATTGAACATGTTAAACAAATCAGTTAAATACATAAAACCCAAACTTGTGCGATCAGGATGCATTGGGCTGAAGTAACAGTGTAAGCCCAATAACATCTTGTGCGATTGGGTAGTTGAAACCCAACAACTACCCGGCCCAACATGTTGTGCGATCAGCACAACCTTGTGCGATCCACCGCATGTTGTGCGATCCAGTTAAACACTCGGCCCAACTAATAAGCAGTCCAGCAACTTGTGCGATTGAGTTTTGGGCTTTAAGGCCCATCAGTACAATACAGTTCAGGTAGTTTGTGTGTGGCCCAAGCCTTGTGCGATCGGCACTGTCTTGTGCGATCCACAAGTCTTGTGCGATCATGCATATCCTGGTGGTACACTGTGCTTAATGTGATTGTACCCAGCTTGTGCGACTAGCTCTTGTGCGACTAGTGGTCTTGTGCGACCGACGAACTTGTTCGATCAGTTATGTGATTTTCCTAAAATCATGCAATTCATTCTAACAGTTTCCTAATTCTCATCCAAACAATCAAATCATCACCAACAGTTTCTATTCCAACTTTAATCGATCAAATCATGGTTCTTATCACATAATTCATATGAACTCTAATCATATTCAACACATAAACAATCACTTATGCATTAAACTATCGGATCATTGGATTCAAATCATCATGCAACACTTCATACTCGATCATGCCTTTAATCTGAACATACACATACACACACAGCCGATTACATTGTATCCATTCGGTTCTTAAATTATTGTTATCATCACATGATTATCAAACTTTATATTACACTAGCATATAATACATGTGAGTCGATCTACATGAACACTAACTTCATCAACTATATCATACTCAATTATATATCATTCGTAAATCATTATGAAGGAACATATAAATCACAATATCACCTAACCAAAACAATAATCATGAAACACTAACCGGTTAGAAGGTAGAATAGGATGATCCGAATCAAGAGAGCTTCGAGAGAAAGAGAGGTGTGGCCGTCGGCTTCAAGAGAGAGAGATAGGAGAGAACTAGGGTTTGTGTGTTTAGAGTGTTTAGCAAATAATGAGGAGTATACCCTCATCTCTTGAGGTTATGCGCATCAAATGACAATGGGCCGAACCCACACATGGGCTGCCCTTTTGGGTTTTCGAGTACACTAAGTGTAGGCCGAGAAGGGTGTGAAGCAAAAAGCCCAAAGGCTTGTGCGATCGGGTTAGAGTTGTGTGGTTGGGTTCGTGTTGTGCGATCACATCACATAAATATATAATATATATTTCACAATCCACATAACACAATATCATAACATTCCATTAAATCAATGCATCACATAATCACATAACGTTCAGACATGTTACATCAAAGCACACAAAAGAGTTCTAAAACACGAGTTGTCACACTATCTGACACTCGTGCACTTTCCCTTTTTGGCAACCTATGTGACAGCTCCCTCATTCGACTAGCAGCGTTCCAAACCTTCTTTCTCTCGATTTCTCGCGATCCTTGTAAGTTTCTAACTCAAATCTTATACTTCTATGATCTCCACACACTACTTCGTCATTTTTACCTTTGAATCTTAACTTTTAACCGTGAAATCAATGGATTTGGGGTGTTTTAGGATGATGTCATCATGGAGTTCTTATGAACTTCAAGTTTTGGTCTCATTCCACCAAGAACAACTCAGATCTGAAGGATTTCCACATGATTTAACAACGACTTCGCATAGATCTAAACATTTTCAAAGGAATAAAAGAGTTGAAAGAAATATACACAAGTTTTCTCATTCTTTTACACTCAACGCACTCAAAACCGATAGATTCGGAGCTCATTCATGCCTTCTACTCTTTTCTAGTGATATGCCGGTTGAGATCTGAATCATATCAACGAGACAATTGATTTCTGGTTGAACATGAAGCCACCCGTCACGAACAGTCAACTGATCGAATTGGGGTGATTCCCGTTCAATCAGATAGCCTGGGTTTGATGGAGTTTCCATTGTTTGACACGTTGTCATACCGTCTCGAGCAACCCGCAGAAACTTTTCAAAATAATCAAGTTCAAGACGATCAGGATTGGGGAGACGGATTGCCGTCCGATCGGATTGCCATCCGATCGTACTACAATCCGATCGTATTTCACCTGGTTCCACACTTAAACATTTTTCTTAGTTTTCAAAGAACATCAGTTTCTAACGGATTGCCAACCGATCGGATTACCATCCGATCGAGTGACCGTCCTGCTGTGAACTTGTTCTCGACTGAGAAGCCTCACCAATTGGATCACCATCCAATCGAACGACCTGAAGGGTAGAGTTACTTCTCTGATTTCAAAATGCTACAACGAAAACTTCAAAGCCATCATACATAAACACATTCTTACCAAACGAATGTCAATCCGACCGAATGGCCATCCGATCGGATGACCATCCGAACGGATTGACATCCGATCGAATGACCATCCGATCGGATTACCGTCGACACTTGGACACTTCGCACCATTTATCGTATCGTTCTTCGCTTATGCTATCGTTAACTGTTCAGGCTAATAACTCTAGTGCTCCCTTCAATCCATTCCCATCACTGTGAGTATACTCGATCCCTTTTTGCTTGATGCACTTTTGGGTGTTACATACGTTAGTTATTCTAAATCACAATCAATCACACAATGCAAACACTACTTATACACTGACCGTTATTGCATGTCACTTATTAACCGATGAATGCTTGCTTGTTATGTTAACACAGTGATTGTTGCCTGACGCCTTAGCAACGATAGTACTATTTGTTTGGACTCAGCACCAGTCGTGGACAGTGGTTGTTAAGGTTACCTCTTCACATATCACAGTGGTGATATGTGTTGCGCATTCTACAACTCGCAGTCTAGTCTGTGCATATTTCATTGTCGATAACCTACTAGCTTCGCACTATACATGTTACATGATGGTTATGCGTAAATGCTTTCGAACTCTATTATATCTATTAAACTTGTATGCTCACCTTTACACTATGTGTATTGACCTCTATTTTAACGTATGTGACAGGTGCTTAGGATGTTTGCTTGCTGTTTGATGAAATCAAGCTAGGATGGAGTCTAGAAACAAACTAAACAAAATCTGAGTTGTCGGAATGGATATTTGTCTTTGAGAACAATGTCTGTAATAACTGTTTTTATTTTATATGTTTGTGGTATGGGACATGAACCTTTAATATATTATAACAAATAGTTGTTATAGATTCTCCTGGACAATCTGTTTCGCTCAGTGCCGCGCCTCGATGATTCCGCCATCGGTTGGGGTGTGACATGAACTATTGAACGATTGGGTTATGGTAAGTGATTAGTTAACGGGGCGGGGGTAATGTGATAAGAGCATGGTGGATACGCTGCTGGTACTTCCTATATATAAGTGCTTTTAATACATTACATGTCGTTGCGTTATCTAGATCACTTGGACAAATGTTTTCAAAATGAAGTTACACTACAAGGTTTACTTAAAGATATAAACCATACAATGTTTACTTTCAACGACAATTTTACTACTTGGTTTACAAAGACAAATGTTTTTCAGTTAAGATTCATGGCTACAATGGTTTTGGTTTACATATATATCAACTTGTAAAAGTTGATAGAAACATACTGCAATATCAAACTCTTTTGTTTTCAAGGCACACACTCGACAACTCTCGTAGTTGGACGAGGTATTGCAATATGAACTCAAGGCCATGAATCTGACATACTCACAAAACCTATGTACTCCCTGGCATTTTTATGCTGACGTACTTTCACATATGTTTCAGGTACCATTGTTTGATGATGTTTGATGATGATTATGATGCATGCTCACATAGGGATGGACGAGGCCTTAGTGACTTAATAACAATGAAGGACAATATGTTCATATTTTGCTTTTAATATTCAAGACAATGTAATAAACTTAATTCAATAAAACAAAACTTTAATCCATGTGTTGTGAAACAATGATTCTGTTATGACACTCCCCGACGTTTCTGCCGCGGTTTGTTGTTTTAACGCGGTCGGGGTGTGACAAAGGTTTCTCACCACGAACCTCTAAGATTTCACCAGATGAAAGAGGGATACGAACGATCTTATCGAAACAAACCACCTCAGCATGATGTTTAGTTAACCAATCCATTCCTACGATAATATTGAATCTCCCAAGTTGCATCAGCGTGAGGTCAATAGGAAATAGGAAGTTATCAAGGTTCAATTGGCAATCGCGAATGACAGAATCGAGTACATGAGGTTCATCAGTAGCAATATTGACAGATAAGGGCTTTCCTAGTTTACTTCTAGGCATCGAAAGTAAGGGATCATAGGTTAACGATACAAAGCTTCTATCGGCACCAGAATCGAAAAGAACTGATGCAGGTTGATGGTTAACAAGGAACGTACCGTTAACGACTTCGTTATCAGCACGGGCCTCATTAGCGTTTATGTTGAAGGTACGTCCACGTGCTGGATTAACGTTCACAAGCTTCGGACAATTGTTATTGAAGTGACCCATTTCGCCACAGTTATAGCATGAACCAGGTGGGAATGGAGGTCTAGCAGTGTTTCCCTGAGCTTGTGCTGGGTTCTGTGCAACTTGGTTTGGAACAGATCGACAAATATTGGCCGTGTGGCCAAGTCTCCCATAAGAGGTACACTGTCGACAAACCAACTGTGCTGAATGGTGACCATTGCACCGATTACAGTATGGTGCAGTACCAGCATATGGCTTCCTTGCAGGAGGCTGTGCCGGTTGGTTTTGTGTGTTCTGGTTAGGTTGTGCGGTAACAGCATAGTTCTGGGAAGCCTTACGCTTCCTCGACCTCTTTGACGATTCACCCTTCTTCTTGTCTTTCCCCTTGTCTTGAGTGGTGTTAGCTGACTGTTTCTTATCACCCTTCCTAAATAGTTTACCCTTCCTAACCTGAGACTCAGTCAGGGTTGCAGCCAACTCGATGGTCTAACGAGCAGTGGTAGGGTTACTACTAGTGACAATGTCTTGCACGGGGTCAGGTAATCCATCGATATACCTCTCAATCGCTTTATCCAACGGGGTAACCATAGTAGGACAGAGCAAACTCAAGTCCTCATAACGATCCGTATAAGCATGGTGTTCTCCCCCATCCTGTTTCAAATCGTCAAATTCCCTTTCCAGTGCCCTTAGTTCGTGTCGGGGGCAGAACTCTTTCATCATGAGAGCCCGTAGCTCTTCCCAAGTCTGTGCCATTGCCACGTCGGCACCCCTATCACTCATCACACCGTTCCACCATGTTAAAGCTCGTTTTTCAAAAACACTAGATGCGAACTCAACCTTTCGCTCATTTGGACACTGAACATGTCGGGTTGTGCTTTCCAGACTCTTGAACCATTGTAGGAGCGCAATTGCTCCTTGAGACCCAGAAAATTTCAGTGGTTTAGCCGAATTAAATGTCTTAAAACTGCACTGAGCATTGTTATTGTTGTTATTGTTATTTGCCTGATTTATCTGAGTAATTAGGTTCGGAATCACAGCAGCAATCTGCTGAGCGACTAGAGCTACGAGTGCTGCATCCTGAGTTTGATCGCGTCTAGGAGGCATTTTCTAAAAAGAACAAGGAAACATGAGAAACGAGTGAGATTGACATTTGGATAAACAAAAGAGGTATTGAAAATATCGACAAAACATAAGGAAGATGATCATTTGTTCATTGCCTCGAACAAACAAACGACACACAGTGACTTATCAAAGTAAATGGGTCTTTATAATGTATCGCGAAGACATACGTTAGCCTATAAGTGGACTGTCATACCCGTTTATTTTTCTTTAAGTGTTTTAAACAATTTAAGTTATTTTTTTTTATTTGAATTGGAAATAAGTAAAATTTTAGGATTTATGATTTTCGTTTATTTAGATGTATGATTATGATTTTGTTTGATTTCTACCTAAATTTGGATTTATGGTATGATTGGATATACAGAAATAATAGGAGATATGGAATTGACATATTTAGGTGAGATAGAATAGAGATATATGTAGACTATAATCTCGCCAATATCTCTTACGAAACACAGCAACTTTTCACCTTTAAAACCCCAGCCTGTATCTCTTGTTGGAGACGCACAAACAAACGACAGAAGACGGCGAACTCGGAGAACGAGTCTGGTGAATTTGGCGGTGCTTTGAAGGTAATCTTCGTCGATCAACATAGATTTATTACGACTTCCGCAGTCGATCCATGCTTAGGAAGGGTCGACTAGTTGAGTTTTAAACTGTCAATCATCGTAGGTTTTGTTCATCATGAGCATGCTTATTTTATAGGATCATGAATATGTAGATAGGCTGATTCGTTTGAACATAAATGAATTTCATGATATATATGCGTGGGGTAAATATTAAATCAAGGTGGTGGAGGGGGGAATCTATGTTTTGTTTTGAAAACAATTTTATTCATCTAATTGTTTGAAATATATGTAACCTCATATCAGTAGGATATTTGCACATTATTTTGAAAACTGGTATGGCTCCTATACATATCAGTAGGATATTTTTATATTATTTTGAAAACTGGTATGGCTCCTATATTTTGCAATAAGAAAAATTATTAGTAATATAATGATTGGATTTCAGTAGCTTTGTTAATTTAATTGAAAAGATTTTTCGTTTAAACTAAACTAGTAGTTTTTGTAAATTGATTTGTGAAAGGTAGATGCAGGTGACTGCATCTTCGTCTAAGGAAGAAGATGACTATAAACCTCCAACTTTCTATTTTATGTCATAAGTAAAATATTTAAATAAGGATGTGGGTTGAGATAAATCCATGTTCTGTATTTTTACTCTTTATATTCACTAATGGTTTTAAATAGTCAACTAGTAAATTTCACATTAGTGGGATTTGCTAAAGTGGATGATTTTATTTTCAAAACAAGGATGACCTTATAATAAGAAGATTGTGAGTAATATATCATTTTCCAATGCACTACATCAGTATGGGTGTTCAGTTTAGTTATTATTTTTTTTATATAGTAAACATGATAGGGTTTACTTTGAAGTAGGCGGTGAACATTTTTTTTTCTTTTCGTCCTGCATAGTTTATAGATTTAACTAATCAGATAAGTTAGGACAATTAACACAATTGAGAAACTCAACCAGTCCAATAGGGACTCAATTTAGATAGCGAATCATTTCTTTTAACATATGATCTTAGTACGCGTTATTCATATAAATGTAGGCGTTGTCGTGAGAAGCGATCGTAAAGTTGTTTGACTAGTGAGCCTTGTTCAGGTAAGATATTGTTTTCTGAAATCACGGGTACACATCAAAACTATTTTATTTATTATTGCAAGTTAATTTTGATTCATGTGGGTATTATATGCATATGATCTAATATGATGGGTCGGGTTACGGGTGTAGTATTTATTCGTACTATTGTTCGCATGATGACTTTAGTTAGTTGCTCGTGTGATTATTATACTTGCCAGTGATGAAGATCGCCTTTACATAATACGAAACGATGTAGACGACACTAGACTTTGAATCTCTAAGACACATGCACGTTAAGGATCTTAAAAGAATAAAGATTAAAGAAAGACTTAGAAAAGAAAATAAAGAATTAAAGAAAAGAAAACGAACATGATTGAGAGGTAAGACTCTCCTATGGATCCATCCCAAGATTTGGTGTGCACACACCAGGAGCGGTACGTGGCAACTAAGATTTTAAAGACACGCCCAAGAGCCACACGCGTGAAGTACTTGCTCGCTATTGTCTACGGACGATGGCTAACGACAACAGTGAACTGCTTTTGTGCTCCTTCACTTAGTCGGTTGTAGTAGACTTTCCCCCGACCGGTCTACCCGATACGCATGGTTTACCATGTGTAGTTATGGAGACCTAAGGACTATCCTCCACGTGGTTTACGATGATGAAAGATAATGAATAAAACCACGTGATTCGATGAAGATAAAGGTTTATGATATGAACGCGATAAGATGAAAATATAAAGATTAGATAAGATTGCTTAAGACGATAGGCACTCTCTTAGGATTGTTTACTTGATCATGTTGTAGTGTTTGGATCAGAACTTGCAATCACATGATACAAATGATTTAAAAAATTAACGATATTTTACTTGTTTTATAATTTACCCTTTATCTTACTCAGCTTTAAAAAGCTGACACTTGTTTTCGAAAATCGATGTGTATCTTTTTAAGGTTAGTTACGATTGTTAGACATGAAGCTGTTGGGGAATGGGTAGAGAAACTTTGACAAGACGTGACGAATTTAGATGATTCGGTTATTTTATAATTTATATATAGAGGTTCGTTTATGATTCTGTTGCTATGTACGACGAGTAACACCCATTTTTTTATATAGTGAAATCATTTTTCTTAATGGTTTTATGACGTAAACATACGACTAGGAGTTTCCGCTGCGAAAGAAATTATTGAAATCAAATATTTTATTAAAGAAAATGCGGGGTGTTACATGGACACTCATCCCAAGAGTTCACAGGTAAGAGTGACTGGTCCTATTATGTGGATTTGTACGAACACTCTAGCCTTCGACAGAAAACTCGGGATACAGGCACCACCCTTCCAGATTGCACGTGTTCACATTATAAGACCCAAACTTTGACGAGATTTTGAAAACTTTGAAGGCTTGGAGCCTTAAAAAAAATCACCTAAGAATAGGTGATTGATTTTCAAAATGGATTTGTAATTTGTGTTCTTGTTGTGGTACTCACCTAAAGATAGGTGACGGTATTGTTTTAGAATCTAAACGCAAGTAAACTCGCGTTAGGGTGTCTAGGTCAAAGCATTACTAATAACCTAATTCCCTACAACCATGAGCTCTGATACCAACTCTTCTGTCACACCCCGACCACGTTAAAACAACAAAACCGCGGCGGAAACGTCGGGGAGTGTCATAACAGAATCATTGTTTCACAACACATGGATTGAAGTTTCGTTTTATTGAATTAAGTTATTACATTGTCTTGATATTTAAAAGGAAAACACAAACATATTGTCTTTCATTGTTATTAAGTCACTAAGGCCTCGTCCGTTCCTATGTGAGCATGCATCATAATCATCATCAAACAACAGCACCTGAAACATATGTGAAAATAAGTCAGCAAAAAAATGTCGGCGAGTACATAGGTTTTGTGAGTGTGTCAAATTCTTGGCTTGTATACATATTGCAATACCTCGTACGACTACTAGAGTCGATAATTGAAAACCTTGTATTGAAAAGTGTTTGGTATTGCAATATAATTAACCAACTAAAACAAGTTGGTTATATGTTTGTAAAAACCTCGTTGCCATGAATCTTGACTAAAACATTTGTTTTTGTAAACCAAATTATAAATCGTCGTTGTAATAAAACTTGTATGATTTATATCATTTAGTAAACATTGTTGCATGTCATCATTTGAAATCATTCGTCCAAAATCATTCAAAATCGTTCAATTCATCCGTGTTATCAATCGTTCGTGTTATCAAAACCAATCGTTCAATCGTTCGTGTCATAAACCATCGTTCAAGCGTTTGTGTTATAAACCTTTGTTCAAGCGTTCGTGTCATAAAACCGTTCGTTCAATCGTTCGTGTTTTAATTGTGAAAACTAACTTTTGGTCGTCCTAGTTGAACACATTCAAACCTATGTTTTGACTCGTCTATACCACCAAAGGGTTTGTTAAAATCATCAGGTTTTGTCGTTACCCACATTACCACATAACCATGGCGATAGTTCGATAACGGGATTTATCAGATCCTATGGTACCATAACATACTACTGGTCGGCTTGATCATTGTTAATGAATGTCATTCGTGTTATGTATTAACGCACCAACAAGTTCGTTCACATTATTGAAATCATTGTGTTTAATATAAACCATAGCATTTGTTTTTGAAAACTTGAAATCGTTTAGCACATATGAATCACCCCAAAACAATTGAAAGCATAAAATAGGGGAACTATGTACTCACTTGAGATTGCAAGGTATCCTCGATTAAGTGAACTAACAAGCTCGGGCAATCAAGGAATCAAGTGGTACCTAGTATCGGATCACTAACCAACTAGGGTAGCTCAGTTGGCCACCGACACCCATATTCCAACACTTGGATCGTTGGGGTCTCGGGTTCGAGACGTGGCAACCCCACCTTTCTCGAACCCCAAGTGTTGGGAGGGTATTTTCCACCAGGGATCCTTGTCGGGTGGTGAACTGGGAGGGGGGATCCCCTCCGCGGTCAGGGGTACCGTGCACCTACCCTTTTTTTTAGTATCGGATCACTATGTTAATAATCGGGACCTAAATCGGGAGATCGGGTAGAATGAGGTCTCGTAACCAAATGAGTGTTGGAACTCATATGATATGGTTTAAACAAGCCTACATTCTGAATTGAAACCTATCCTAAGTGCTTTTGACCCGTTATGACCCGTTAAGGTAGTTTATGCTACTTTAACGCGTCATTTGCTCAAATGCGCGTTCGGATGGTCTAACTAGCCCTATGATAAGTATTATATGTCCTAACATGTTCAATAATGTTGCATAATTAGTTTAAGTGTCAAAATTTAGGTTACATATGCTTAAACTCAAATTATGCGTAAAAGGGGCATTTTGGTCATTTTTCTAAGGCATATAAACTACCAATCATACAACTAATTAAACGAAGTGACCATAAGGTATAACCTCATAAAGGTATTCCCTATACAACTATGGTCACAAAATATGTTTGGTCGGATCCTAATGATCGACAAAGCGGGTCGAGTTCGAAAGTCTAAGCGGTTGTCGAGACCGCTTGACTTATGACCCTAAATAAGCACTAAACTAAAAGTGACGAGTTAAACATGTTAAAACATGTTTAACTAAGTTAGAAAACTGATTTGATATCAAAACAAAGTGTTTTGATACCCGAAAATAGTTTCGTCGCAAAATGTACGTAATCGTCCATTTTGACCGAAACTTTGACTCGTTACTTCACCTAGTCAGCATGGTAATCAGTAGGTATAGTCATAAGGGACTATAACCATCGTGAGTACGCTCACGTTGCAAAGTTCAAACGAACTTTGACTTGACCAAATCATGGTCAAAGCTGAAAGTCAAACACTGTTTGACTTTCTTGCTTAAAATAAATAAACAAGAGATGAAAGAACACTTACAAGTGCTCTAGGCTGGGAATAATGACTAAGAAAGCTCAAGTATGAGGCCTCCAACAAATGTGGTAGCCTCAAATCAGAGCTAGAGTGAAAGAGAATGGAATGAGCAATTTGAAGTGTTGATGAACATGGGTTTATATAGGATTTCATGAACCATTAGATCATTACCATGTGTTTGTGTGATGATCAAGGAACAATCAGGACCATACACATGTTAGGCTCTAATTTGGGAACTTGGAGAACACATAAACCAGCCCACAATATTCAAAAACCAAGTTTAAAATCAGGTTCAGCAGGCTGTTTTGATGATACAATGAATCTGCGCAGCTAAGGCTCTCGTGGCTCGCGACCACCTTACCCTCTGGCTATCGCGCCCCGCCTACCAGTCTGTCTAGACTTCCAGTGTAACGCCCTGCGTTTTCATATTTTCTATATTGGGAAACCCTTGCTTAAAATCCTATTTTTGGAAACTTTGTACTCTCGTATGTCGTCTTTCGTTGCAATCGATATATTATCCAAGACTCTTGGTTTGTGATTACACCATGAAACTCAATGCTCGTTAAACTAATTAAAACTCTTAAAATAATGAAAGTATATTTTTATACATACTTATACGTGTCGCAATACTTGGGTTATACCCTATCAATCTCGAATGCATTCGCGCAACCGATACCCGACATACTGGTACTCATAAATTATACGTACTTCTTAACTATTAAATACGTGGTTAAATTCTAATAATAATAATAATAATAATAATAATAATAATAATAATAATAATAATAATAATTCTATAATATAATAATAATAGTAAATATATATTACTAAATATTGTAAACATGAATTTCAATCAATTGTTAATATGAAAAATAATAATAATAATAATAATAATAAAGGATGTCCATAATCGAACAACATCAACATCCAATAACTTCTTTTCTTTTATTTGCCATAACCACATGTTGAATTAATAAGTTGCTCACATATTTTTTTTAACATAAAATAGGTATGTCCTACACTTAGTTAATAAGTTATCACACAAAAAAAAGATGGGTATTTAGTGGCTGCAAAACAGCCATTCGGCCGCAAGTGGTGTGGCTAAATTGTTGTTTGTTATTTTTTCAATTAATCTTCATTCACAATAGATATCATGCTTTTATTTATTTTAAATTAATAACTCCTAATGTTGCATCTAATATACAACAATGTTGGTTAAAACAAAAAAATAAAAGGAACATAGTGGCTGTTGAAAACAGTTACGGCCGCAACTATATGTTAGGATTAATTGTCCTTTTTATTTTATTTAAACCTCAACTAATTGTAATAAATTCTCACCAAACCCAACCCTAATCACTTCCCTATAAAACCCAAACATCTTCCACACATTTTACACTTTACAACTCCCTCAATCACTCAAAAACGTAGCTGCAAGTGCAAGTTCGGACAGAAGTACCAAGCTCCACTAAAGTGAGCATAACTTCTTCATTTCTCATCCGTTTTAGCTCATTCTTTTTTCAGAACGCTTGGCTTGACCTTAGCTTCGATTCCATGGGTGTTTCTCAGTGAATAAGTCCCTGGAACTCTGGCAAATAGGCTCCAAAGTTCACTGTTTTCATTTATCTTTACTAATCCTTGTTCAAACTTGAGTTTAACTCACTCAAACCCACGTCCTTACGCTTATAATCATTTCTATGGTTAGTTAAGCTTAAAAACGGGGCTGAGACATACAACATCAGAGGTTAATCCTCATATATTTTATGTTTTGTCTAGGGTTTTTAACCCACAAGTGGTGTTCAAGCTTCAAGCTTGAGAAAGGTGTGATTATGGACTAACTTGGGTTGTCCAACATAGAATCCCCACATCCCTTGATGATTTCTCATAGTGTAGTTGTTTCTTATTCTTGTATTGATATTAGTTCATGACCCTCCTTGTATGTTTTTACATCAAGTGTAGTGGTGAACCATAAGAGGTACCTAAATGGAAGCTTGTTCTTCCTACCTCCTACATGACTTCCATGATACTAGAGGTGCCTAAATGAAGAATAATCTTCTACCTCATGCTTGATTAATGGACTAAATAATACATGGTGGACTTGTGTTCATTTGTCAAGATATTAGAATAACATCATCTAAGGCATAAGACTTGTTACGATTCTAATGAGTATATTACTCATGAAAACATTAACCCTTGAGGTTTCATAGTGTCAAGAACAAGTACTTAGTGTTAAAAGATTATTACTTTTGAATGCATATATTCTTGTGTTTTAACTTCCTAAATCCCTAAACAAACACATTCAACCTTCTAACCTCATCAACTTCGTCACATTGGATAATCGGAAAGCATATGCAAATTTCGTGAGTATACTCGAATTCCCCTCTTTACTTTTACCACTTTTTGGGGTGTAACATGTTTACTTACCAAAACTTACACATGAACATTTTCCTTTAATGCACAAACATTCCTATAACATGCTTGTATACGTGATTGCTTGATACTTTAAACTTGGGTTGAGGACATCTTGTGTTAGACTTATCATTAACTTCGTACGAGCCTATCCGTGACATATGTAGCGCTAT
Source organism: Helianthus tuberosus (assembly GCA_030545235.1). Classification (NCBI taxonomy): domain Eukaryota; kingdom Viridiplantae; phylum Streptophyta; class Magnoliopsida; order Asterales; family Asteraceae; genus Helianthus; species Helianthus tuberosus. The sequence continues at coordinate 104,438,985 of CM060409.1, forward strand.
AGGATTAACGCCCCGCCCGTAGACTTGTGGTTATGTCATGAGCATATTGCGTTTCATCATTGGTTTGATATGTTAGACACATGCCAAATTTAAGGTTTATTGTATCACATGCTTGCTATGAGGAATTGTTTAATCATCTTTTTATACTATGTACGTATCAAACTTGTATACTCGTCTTTGCTTTTGCATTGAATTGTATTTTAAACATGTTACAGGTTGAGGATTGATGATGCTATGAAAACGGACTAGCAAAGATGCCTAGATACTCCCTTAGACGTCTTAGGTCAAATACGTTGTGTAAATTTCATATTTGTTGTTGTATTGTTTTCTTGTATTTTTATTGTATTGTAACATTTATTTATGAATGAAATCAATTTATCTTTAATTCTATTGTCACAATTAGCGTTATGTGTGATGAGCAATCTTTCTTCGTCTCACTCTGATGTTTCCGCCATCGGTTGGGGTGTGACAGATTGGTATCAGAGCCATAACTATAGGGAATTAGGTAGAATTGCCATGCTTTTTACCTAGTCTATAGTTCTAGAGCCTTATTCTTATGTGTTGCTTGAACCACTTGCATGATACATTATTTACTCCTTATTTACTTTCTTTTGGCCTTTTAAACATATATGTCACTTTTGTGTTAATACTTGCTTTGTTTGTTAATACTTGTTGCATTATTCCATCCTTTATGTGCTATCCTTGAAATGTCTTTTACGTATTATTTCTTGAAATACTTATTATGCTTATACTTTTTATTATTATTTTGAACATGCGTCTTTTACTCGTTTATACTAAAATCAAAACCACTCGTAATACACAAACGAGACAACTTCACCAAGCTAGGCGTGAAACCCACAATTTGGTGAACGACTCTCAATCTACCTATTCTTTTTACACGAGATTCATCATCAAGTTAGGAGTGAAGTCCTCATCTTGATGAAGAATTTCAATTTCAAAATTCTAGTGGACCCTCGTCAACGAGTCGAAATTAAATTTTGACCCGACGAGTACCAACCACACTTAGGGTACGAAATCGCCAAGCTAGGGGTGAAACCCGCACCTTGTCGACTAGTTCCACTCCTTGATTTTCATTAATCCCGCCAAGTCTTGAAATTTCAATTGAATTGGGGACATGTAGTAACCGGAAGGGTAAATACCGTTAACCGACTTGTCAGCGAGAGTATTTCACCTATTAGGCCAAAGCATGCTCCTCAACCTCGAAAGATTTTTCGACCACTTTGGTTAGTCAAAGTTCCGTTTTGGAACCATCCCAATTTTTAATCAAACATGTGTTCTACTATTTATTTTATACGATGCAATCTTTCGAATTCGAATTTACTTTCGATATTTACTCCTCACACACACACAACATAGTAAATCTTTTTCATACATTTATACATATGCATGATTTCAAAACGTCACTCAATTTTGTTTACATTCTTTGTAACACCAAAATGGAGGCATACCATCGAGATAGGAGTGATTTCCTTACCTTGACGATTAGCTCCACTCCTTCTTTTCTTAAAACGACCTCACCGACGAGTTAGGGGTGATTCTCTTACCTAGGTGATCGTTACCAAAACCTTACCTCAAAATGTCCTATTATGCAAATCCGATCATGTTTTATACCTAAGTCATTTATCATTTATCGAAATACCTATCTATATTAAATTCAAAATACATTGTTTTATCAAACGTACTTCTTATCCTACAACCTACTTTCGCTTACCCATATACACGAGATTCTTAAACATATCTTAAACGTTTTACTACACAAATTTCTAAACCTTACGAAATGCTACCTATCAATTTAATCGGTCCAATGAATCTCTTGTCCATGAACTTCATATTCAACTTAATCACTAAAACACGCACACGTTATATCATCATACTAGAATCAAACCAACCTTTCTTAATTACTTATAAGATCTTATAGAGGTTATATGACCGTTTTACCAAATACTCTTTTCAACATCAACAAATCATTTGTTAAAACTTTTAACAATCACTAAGTCCTTTTGGTAAATTTCTTTTTTAAGGATCCTCGTTTTCACAAGAATCTCCTAAATTCATAATTTCTTGTTTGATTAAACGAACTTACTTTTTATGGAAAACCTTTTTCCTACACCAATTTACAAAACACGTGGGCAAGAAGACTTCATGGGGACCGACCATCTTCGGATTCCGTAAACTCTTTTAAAACAAAAGTAGCATTTCCATACGTTACAAAATACATTATGCTTAACCAATAAGTACTTTATATCCTCTTACATATACCAACTATATTCTACTCTTCAAATCAAGCTCAATCTATTTTAATTCGATAAACTCAACTTTTCGCTTAAACAACTATACATGCACATCATCGTCATGTTTTAGTCGATATCTCGCGACAATTCCATTTATATCGTTCGTATTTACATACTCAACCTTTTGGAACTTTTTTATACGCTTTAATCTGTTATGTTCCAATACATACTATATACACGAATTTTATTATTCGTACCTACACTCACACTCATTTTCATAACAATACATTTTATGCTTATACTTATAATCGTATTCATACTTATACTCATACGTTTCGTGCCTTTACTTATATTCATACGTTTCATGCTTATACGTATACTCATACTACTCATACGTTTATGTCTATACATACATTCTCATGCGTATTCATACTTACACTTATACTCATGCTTATACTTTCATTCACATTCATGATTCATACATTCGTACCCGTACGCGAGCGGAATCCGATGAATTTGCTTACGTGGGTCCTATATATACTTAAGCATGGACTTGCTTATATATTACATTATTATACGTACCCAATCTTATTTTCAAATTTATGTATACCCTGATTCATACACACCTAGTACAAGCTATGCGGATCATGCGACGATCAATATAATCGCGGGTGCACACGGGATTATAGTGATAGGCGTATGAGAACCATAGAGTGTACTACTGTGTATGGTAAAACACAGAACGTAACATGACACCGAATACGAAACGGACGTAATGTAGTCAAAACATGGTGGATACGCCACTGGTACTTCCTATACATAAGTGTTTTCACCACGTTACCAAATTTTCGTAAAACGTGCTATGAGAAATTCAGTGTTTTGCAGACCTTTTGGACCTAATTCAAACTTTAAACAACTCGCAAATGCATTATATCCGATTATCCACGACGAGACTTCATTCTTAACACGCTACTTTCATCTATCCAACACTTATGATATTCTTATGTTTGCATTCTTTAAGAGTCAATCGTTCACTTCTATACTCGTATTATTCTCCATTATCCGTTTCTTTCATACCAACCTTGTTCACAATCAAGCTTGTTTAAACATTCGAATCCTAATTTATCTCGTTACCTTTAAAACCATCTTTCTATTCTTTATTCTTATGTAAACATACTTAGTAGACCGTTATCGCTTTATTTACCAAACCCTCTTGTTACTCTCAATAAACAACTTTTACAAATGTGAGATTTTATACTATCCATAAAAACTTCCTATGCAAGCTACCCCACTTTCATCAAAATACAAACCGTTTCACACAAGATTCCCCTTCCTAATACGACACATTTTAATACCTATCAAATTGAGATTTTCAAACTTGTTTAAACTCCTTTACAAATGTATCTTGTCGTTCTTCGAGATTTCTTATTTATTTTTATTTTTTTTACGTTTCGAAAATTTCAAGTCTCAGTTTTGAATAATCACCTTTTTGCCAAAACTCTTCAAGTCTTCCTCTTAAATAAATTTCGGGACGAAATTTCCTAAAGGAGAGGAGACTGTAACGCCCTGCGTTTTCATATTTTCTATATTGGGAAGCCCTTGCTTAAAATCCTATTTTTTGGAAACTTTGTATTCTCGTATGTCGTCTTTCGTTGCAATCGATATATTATCCAAGACTCTTGGTTCGTGATTAGACCATGAAACTCGATGCTCGTTAAACTAATTAAAACTCTTAAAATAATGAAATTCTATTTTTATACATGCTTATACGTGTCGCAATACTTGGGTTATACCTTATCAATCTCGAATGCATACGCGCAACCGATACCCGACATACTGGTACTCATAAATTATTCGTACTTGTTAACTATTAAATACGTGGTTAAATTCTAATAATAATAATAATAATAATAATAATAATAATAATAATAATAATAATAATAATAATTCTATAATATAATAATAATAGTAAATATATATTACTAAATATTGTAAACATGAATTTCAATCAATTGTTAAAATGAAAATAATAATAATAATAATAATAATAATAATAATAATAATAATAATAATAATAATAATAATAATAATAATAAAGGATGTCCATAATCGAACAACATCAACATCCAATAACTTTTTTTCTTTTATTTGCCATAACACATGTTGAATTAATAAGTTGGTCACATATTTTTTTTAACATAAAATAGGTATGTCCTACACTTAGTTAATAAGTTATCACACAAAAAAAAAGATGGGTATTTAGTGGCTGCAAAACAGCCATTCGGCCGCAAGTGGTGTGGCTAAATTGTTGTTTTTTTTTTCAATTAATCTTCATTCACAATAGATATCATGCTTTTATTTATTTTAAATTAATAACTCCTAATGTTGCATCTAATATACAACAATATTGGTTAAAACAAAAAAATAAAAGGAACATAGTGGTTGTTGACAACAGTTACAGCCGCAACTATATGTTAGGATTAATTGTCCTTTTTATTTTATTTAAACCTCAACTAATTGTAATAAATTCTTACCAAACCCAACCCTAATCACTTCCCTATAAAACCCAAACATCTTACACACATTTTACACTTTACAACTCCCTCAATCACTAAAAAACGTAGCTGCAAGTGCAAGTTCGGACAGAAGTACCAAGCTCCACTAAAGTGAGCATAACTTCTTCATTTCTCATCCGTTTTAGCTCATTCTTTTTCCAGAACGCTTGGCTTGACCTTAGCTTCGATTCCACAGGTGTTTCTCAGTGAATAAGTCCCTGGAACTCTGGCAAATAGGCTCCAAAGTTCACTGTTTTCATTTATCTTTACTAATCCTTGTTCAAACTTGAGTTTAACTCACTCAAACCCACGTCCTTACGCTTATAATCATTTCTATGGTTAGTTAAGCTTAAAAATGGGGCTGAGACATACAACATCAGAGGTTAATCCTCATATATTTTATGTTTTGTCTAGGGTTTTTAACCCACAAGTGGTGTTCAAGCTTCAAGCTTGAGAAAGGTGTGATTATGGACTAACTTGGGTTGTCCAACATAGAATCCCCACATCCCTTGATGATTTCTCATAGTGTAGTTGTTTCTTACTCTTGTATTGATATTAGTTCATGACCCTCCTTGTATGTTTTTACATCAAGTGTAGTGGTGAACCATAAGAGGTACCTAAATGGAAGCTTGTTCTTCCTACCTCCTACATGACTTCCATGATTCTAGAGGTGCCTAAATGAATACCTCATGCTTGATTAATGGACTAAATAATACCTATAATACTTATACCTATACATACTATTCGAACTCTTGATGGTGGACTTGTGTTCATTTGTCAAGATATTAGAATAACATCATCTAAGGCATAAGACTTGTTACGATTCTAATGAGTATATTACTCATGAAAACATTAACCCTTGAGGTTTCATAGTGTCAAGAACAAGTACTTAGTGTTAAAAGATGATTACTTTCGAATACATATATTCTTGTGTTTTAACTTCCTAAATCCCTAAACAAACACATTCTACCTTCTAACCTCATCAACTTCGTCACATTGAATAATCGGAAAGCATATGCAAATTTCGTGAGTATACTCGAATTCCCCTCTTTACTTTTACCACTTTTTGGGGTGTAACATGTTTACTTACCAAAACTTACACCTGAACATTTTACTTTAATGCACAAACATTCCTATAACATGCTTGTATACGTGATTGCTTGATACTTTAAACTTGGGTTGAGGACATCTTGTGTTAGACTTATCATTAACTTCGTACGAGCCTATCCGTGACATATGTAGCGCTATAGGATTAACGCCCCACTCGTAGACTTGTGGTTATGTCATGAGCATAATGCGTTTCATCATTGGTTTGATATGTTAGACACATGCCAAATTTAAGGTTTATCTTGTATCACATGCTTGCTATGAGGAATTGTTTAATCATCTTTTTATGCTATGTACGTATTAAACTTGTATACTCGCCTTTGCTTTTGCATTGAATTGTATTTTAAACATGTTATAGGTTGAGGATTGATGATGCTATGAAAACGGACTAGCAAAGATGCCTAGATACTCCCTTAGACATCTTAGGTCAAATACGTTGTGTAAATTTCATATTTGTTGTTGTATTGTTTTCTTGTATTTTTATTGTATTGTAACATTTATTTATGAATGAAATCAATTTATCTTTAATTCTATTGTCTCAATTAGCGTTATGTGTGATGAGCAATCTATCTTCATCTCACTCCGATGTTTCCGCCATCGGTTGGGGTGTGACATCCAGTTTTTGTCAAAACAGGCCCCTGCAGCTCCGAAACTTGTTTTTCGATGCGTTTAACCCCCGTTAACCCAATTTCAAGGCTCTACAAGGATGTTAAAGCATAGGGGACTTGGAAAATTCTTGGAAATATCACGGATGTTGTTTCGTTTGGTCGTACGATCGCGTTTTTCAGTTAATTACGACGAAACATGAACGGACGCGAAAACGATACAAATTACGCGACGAATGGTATTTTTTAATTCCTATCACTAAAATACATTATTTTAGTGATTTCAAAAATTTTTGGATGTCCGGATATGGGCAGAACGCAAGATATGCACGTATATGCAAACTTTCGCAGTTTTGACGCTTTTAGTCCCTATGATCAAATAAGCGCATTTTCGCACACCGAACCCTCAAAACTTATTTCTAAGCTATGTTAAGGGTATTTAGGGTGTTTTTAGCTTATGAGCATGTTCCAGAGTGTACGTTGCTACACAAATTGGCAGACTTTTGCAGTTTGTCACAAATAGTCCCTAGGTTCGAATAAACTTGTTTTTGATATACCAAACCCTTCAAAACTTATTTCTAAGTTATGTAAAGGTTATTTAAGGTATGTTAAGCTTATGTCACTGTTCCAGAATGTTTTTCGCATTAAACTAATTACGTTTACGTAACAGGTTGCGTATAACTTTCCAGAAAGTGATTAAGAGTTTGAAATCGAACTAGAATTGAAACGTGAATTTGTCATACACAAATAAACAAATATTGAGACCAAAACACATTGTTTCATTGATAATTGATATTGTTTTACATCGTACTAGGGGTGTTCATCGAATCGAATATCGAATTTTCGAATTATTCGAATCGAATTAATCGAATAATTTTTTTTTCTCTTGAATTCGAATTCGATTCGAATTCGAATAAGACACATACTATTCGATTCGAATTCGAATTCGAATAAAAACTTCAATTCGTATTCGCTTCGTATTCGAATAAAAATTCGAATTCGAATCGAATTCGAATAAATTCGCTTCAATTCGTATTCGCTTCAATTCGTATTCGCTTCGTATTCGAATAATAGATATGGTATTTGGTTGATGGTTCATCATGTCATGGGCCATATGCCCATATCATATGTAATGGGCTTAGTAATAACTTAAATGGGTAATTTTATATAGCCCAATTAATTTATATATGTATTAAATTTTAAATTATATATATTATATATATAAAATAAAAATACATGTATAATTCTTATTCGAATTTCGAATCGAATCGAATTTAAAATTGTAAATTCGTATTCGATTCGTATTCGATTAACTTGACTCGAATCGAATCGAATTCGAATTTGAATTCTTGCGACTCGAAACGAATTCTTGATAATCGAATCGAATTCGAATCGAATTTCGAATTTTTCGAATCGAAACGAATTCTGAACACCCCTACATCGTACAGTGTTTACAGAGCACAATTGTCACAATATGGACTTTAGTTAGGTAGTAGTTTGAGTCCTTCCCATTGTCACACTTTTCTTGTAAATTAGGATTTTTTTGTGTTCTTAAATAGTTGTGCATGAAGATGAACCACTAGATCTGATTATGCTATTTTTGTCAAAACAAAAGATAAATTTCCTTGCATTCTTCTTTGGTGATGCACATTCATTTACACAAAACCAATTTGTTGAAGAATTAAGGGAAGCACGAGGAGAAAAGAAGAAAAGAAATGGGGAAGAAAATGAAACCTTATGACCATTATACCCTTCAATTAAACGAGGAAAAAAAAAGAAAAAAAATGGAGTGGCTAACAAAAATTTCTAACCTAGTTTGTCATTTTGATGGAAATGACAACAAAAATGAAACTTCAGAGGCCTAGATACAAAAGCTTTCATTTTGGACTGAAGTGGCAAAAGTGACCTAAACTCAAGAACTATTTTGGTATTTTACTCTTTTATATTTATTAAATTTAGAAATTTAAAAAAAATTGAGTAAGGATTGCTAGTGGAGTTATGAAATGTTATATAACACCACCATTACACTTTTTTTGACGCTTGTTACATAACCCTATACTCACCATTAGGGGTGTTCATCGAATCGAATATCGAATTTTCGAATTATTCGAATAATTTTTATTATCCCTTGAATTCGTATTCGATTCAAATTCGATTAAAACTAACCGAATTCGATTCGAATTCGTATAATAAAAACCCAATTCGAATTCGAATTCGATTATCGTATAATAAAAACCCATTTCGAATTCGAATTCGAATCGAATTCGAATCAATTCTATTTGATTCAGATTCTTTAAAAACATGTAAAAAACTATCAAAATGAAACATAAATTTTAAAGTAGCTATAAAACACGATATCATATTAAAAAGTTCCAAATAAAGTACCATAAGTCTAAAATTTAAAACGAGAAATCGAGAATAACCACTCCACATTACAATTTAATATTTTTAGGGTTATAAATCTATTGATAGATTTGTTACTTAGGTTTTAGTTATGGGCCATGTAGTGGGTTTGGTAATGGGTAATCTTAATACTCGGAAAAAAATTGAAAATAATTATAGTATAGCTTAATAAAAGTTATATACGTGTTATATATAAAAATATAAATATAAATAAAAATGTATAATTTTTATTCGAATTTCGAATCAAATCGAATTTGAAATTATAATTCGTATTCGATTTACTTGGCTCGAATAGAATCGAATTCGAATTATTTTAATTAAAACGAATTCTTGATAATCAAATCGATTTTAAACGAATTTCGAATTTTTCGAATTCGAGACGAATTTTGAACTCCCCTACTCAAAATATTATCTGGTGTTACCACACAAATGATATAAAGAAGTTGTTTACCGGTATGATTCTTTCTAGCAATTAAATATTCATCTTTTGAGTAATGAAGAAGGGTTAACGTTTCAAAATCCTACACGTTATGTCCTTTGCCCCTAACACGGTTAGTTTTTTATGTTAAATCAGATCATGTGCTAGGCACATGAGGGTACAATTGTCTTTTCACCCTAATTAGTTAAAAAACACTTAAAAAAACTAAAATACTATATATACTCTAAATTACTGAATACTATATATACACTCTAAATCTCTTTCTCTCTCTAAATTATTGAATACTTTTCTTTCTCACTCTCTACTCCATCTCTTACCACCACCACCACCACATCTCAAAACCCTAACCCTAAAAATCACACAAAACTCGCCCCAAATTCAATCGTATGGGGATGCCTCCAACCACTCGCGAATCTTCTTCAAGGCGGCGATTCCTCGTGACCACAGGCTTCTGGTTAATTGTTGTTCTTCATCGTCCTCTGATGAGTGGACTTTGAATAGATGGAACGATTGGGAATCTGAATAGTTTGAAGGTTTGGGGATTTGTGTATAGCAATTTGAATAGATGGATAGGGAAAGCATTATGTAGATGATCTGGAATGCATTAGAATGGGAATAAAAGATTGGAGATTTGGGGATTTTTTGTTTGTTCAGATGATTTCGTAGGTGGTGGCGGTTGAGAGAAACATAGAGAGGAGGGGGGGGGGGGGGATAGTGAGTGGTGATGGTGTCAGTTGGATTTCGGTTCACCTACTTATTTCTTATTCGATTGTTTCTTGCAGTTTTGGCACGCATTGGTTTGGTGAAGATACATGCCGTAAAGGAAAGTACTGCAACACCATTATTGAGGTTACTTTAGAGGAGGACAGTATCCGAAAAGACAAAGAATATAATTGATGAGATAATCAAAGGCCCGATAAATCAAATGGGAAAGTTCTCATGTTCTTTTTTTTGCTGCAAGAATGAGATATTTTTAGTGGAGCTTATTCGTGAATATCCAGATCTTATATGGAGGAGAAGTGATGTTGGAGACGGTGGAGTGAGTGGTGATGGTGGGTCAGGCAATGGTGGAGATAGTGAGTGGTCGGCGGCAGGTGAGGGTGGGAGGTGGTGGCGGCAGGTGATGGCAAGTGGTGGTTGGAAAGAGAGAGAGTGTGTGTGGGTGTGTTTAGAGAGATAAATTGCAGGATAGGCTATGTCTTATTTGGTTTCTAAAAATCATTTATAAATTAGGATGTGAAAAGACAATGCTACCCTCATGTGCATAACTTAACTGGAAATTATAACTGGGTTTGCCTTAAAGGACATAGCGTGTAACATTTTCAAACATTAAAGACAAAACTCATCAAATTTAAAGGTAAATAATAACGCCTGAAATTTGGGACAAATATAATAATTTAGTCTTTTGATCATGAAGCCTTAAGTTATTAATTTTGGCGGCCACAAAACACGATTGATGTATGTGTCTTGGAGCAGACAAAATGAAGGGACTCTGCAACCTCTTCCTACCTTCTTCTACAACCATTCATCTCCACCCTGCAACCAATCAAACTCACCCCACTTTCAAACCCAAATCTTCCCCTCAATTTCACTCTCAATTTCATACAAAACACCCCCGAAAAGGACGACATTTCGACGCATTCCCCTCATCCCTACCACTCCACACCAAGAACCCCAATGCCATTTACAAAGATATTCAAAGATTCGCTAAACAAGACAAGCTCAAAGAAGCTCTCACTATACTGGATTACTTGGACAAGCGTGGCATTCCTGTAAATACAACAACTTTCTCTGAACTCATCGCTTCAGTGGTTCGATTGAAATCCTTATCTATTGGGAAAGTAATACACACTCATATCCGAATCAACGGGCTCGAAAACAATGAGTTTTTACGAACAAAGCTTGTCAATATGTACACATCCTGTCGGTCTAGTGAAGATGCCCACCAGCTGTTCGACGAAATGCCAAAGTCAAGTGTTTATCCTTGGAATGCCTTACTAAGAGGCAGTGTGATCATGGGTGGGAACAAGTATCAGGAAACACTCAAGACTTTTTCCTTAATGCGGGAATTAGGGGTTGACTTGAATGTTTATACGTTTTCTTGTTTGATCAAAAGTTTGGGTGGTGCGTCGGCGCTTTATCAAGGTTTGAAGACGCATGGGTTGTTGATAAAGAACGGGTTCATTTATGACTCGATTATAAGTACTTGTTTGATTGATATGTACTTCAAATGTGGGAAAACGAAGCTTGCTCGTCAAGTGTTTGAAGAGGTTGGTGAAGATCGAAGAGACGTGGTCTTGTGGGGGGCGATGATTGCTGGTTTTGCGCATAATCGGCTGCAAATTGAAGCGCTTGAGTACCTAAGATGGATGGTAAAGGATAACATATTGCCGAATTCAGTTATATTAACTACAATCCTTCCTGTGATTAGCCATGTTCAATCTAGAAAACTTGGTAAGGAGGTTCATGCTTATGTGATCAAGACGAAAGAGTACTCGAAACAGTTGTTTATTCAATCGGGTTTGATTGATATGTATTGCAAATGTGGCGATATGGGGTCGGGAAGAAAAGTTTTTTACGGGTCAAAGGAAAGGAATGCGATATCCTGGACCGCACTTATGTCCGGATATGCTGCAAATGGCAGGCTTGAACAGGCTTTAAGAACGATAGTTTGGATGCAACAAGAACGGTTTAAACCCGATATCGTGACCATTAACACCGTTATTCCCGTCTGTGAAAAGCTTAAAGCTTTGAAACATGGTAAGGAAATCCATTGTTTTGCTGTGAAGAATGGTTTTACTCAGCAAGTGTCTATAACTACATCATTGATGATGATGTATGCAAAGTGTGGTTGTCATAGTTATTCTGTTAAACTGTTTGATAATCTAGACCATAAAAACGTGATCTCGTGGACTGCTATGATCGAATCGTATGTTGAAAACAGGTGTTTTGATGAGGCGATTGGTGTTTTCCGGTCAATGGCAGTGTCGAAACACCGCCCAGATTCAGTAACGACTTCAAGAATGTTGAGTACTTGCGGTGAGATCAAAGCTTTGAAGCTCGGTAAGGAGATTCATGGGCAGGTTTTGAAGAAGGATTTGGGGTCGATTCCATTTGTTTGTTCGGAAATCGTGAGATTTTACGGGTCGTGTGGTGACATCGGCAAGGCAGTGATGGCTTTTGGAATGATTCCCGTGAAGGGATCGATGACGTGGACTGCGATTATTGAGGCATATGGATGTAATTCTCGCTATGGGGAGGCGCTTGATCTTTTCTATGAGATGATTAGACGCGGGTTCTTGCCGAACCAATTTACTTTTAATGTGATTTTGCGGGTTTGTGAGCAGGCTGGATTTGCAGAGGAAGCTTGTAAGGTGTTGGATTTGATGACAAAAAGATATAAAGTGGAAGTAACGGAAGAACATTATTCGAGTATCATTAGACTCTTGACTAGTCGTGGTCGGACAGATGAAGCTGAAAACTTGAGGCGATTGATGTCATGTTCATAGCGTTTTGTATTGTTAGTTGGATATTGTGTTATTTCATTGTTGTGCAACTTAATACTGTTGCTAGTTGATACTTGTATGGAATTTAAAAAAAGAAGACAAACCAATTCAACAAACAAGAAGCTAACTAAAGGAAATGAAAGATGTGGCCAATCTATTGAAAGTATTGAGGGTCAAAACAAAAAATGGCGTGGAGAAAATAACATGAACTAGAAAACTATCTAATGTGGAAAAGGAAAAGAGGGTGGAGGATAAAGAAGCAGGACCTAAAACTGAAAGCAGCTAGATTTATTTAAGTTATTCGGACCAGAGGAGCTACCTACCGATTAATGGTAGCATAGCGGGGTGCTGGAAAAATATGGTTAAGTTGATTCCAAATTTAAATTAGAAGGGAGGGGTTTAAATCGGTTAATAATGGGTAAACTTGGGAATGGATCTGATATTCGTTTTTTGATGGACATTTGGGTGGGCGATCTTCCCTTTATGGAAAGATGGCCTCGTTTATTTGGTTTGGAGTTGTTCAAAAAATTAAAGGTTGCGGAGAGAATTGTTGCGGGGCAAGGAGATGTCAGTTTCACTTGGAATTGGTCTAGGCAGCCTGAGTCAGAAGAGAAAGGAATGGAAAGAATGCCTCGAGGTTCTCAGGTTTCTGAGATTATCCATCGAAAAGGATGCTTGGATTTGGTCTGTGGATAATCAAAACGGATTCTCGGTTAAGTCGGTCAAAAAGGCTATGATTATAGATAGGGGTAACAATCATCCTCCTAACTTCGTTTGGTGTAGATGGGTGTCTTAAAAATGTAACATCATGGTGTGGAGAGGCAACTTTAATAGGCTCCCCACGAGAGACAATTTAAGGAGAAGGAACATAAACATTAACTCGGTCTTGTGTCCGCGTTGCTACGAATTCGAGGAATCGGTGGAACATTTGTTCATTGCTTGCTCGGTGGCTTTTCGGGTGTGGTTGGCTTTCAGCGATTGATGCAACATCCCGCCGCTAATATATCTTGTTGGTGCATTTGGAAAGAAAGGAATGAGGTGGTGTTTAACAAGAAAAAGTGTTGTCCGCAGGATATCATAGGGGAGATAAAATCTAGAGGGTTCGCTTGGGCTAAAAATAGATTTTCTTGTAATTATCTCAAATGGGCGGACTGGTGTAAATATCCTCTATATGTGTTGTAATTTGTGGCCCTTTGCCCGTTTGGGTCGGGGGTTGTCTGTTTGTATGACCTTTTGCCCGTTTGGGTCGGAGGTGTGTTTTTATTAGAGTTTATTTTTCAAAAAAAAAGTTGTTCGGACCGTAGGTAGGAAATCCGTCAATAGAATGTTAAGGGTGGCTGGATGACTTTACTGATCCGGTCAGGTGGTTATAAAAGCAAGGTGAATTGAAGAATCGTTTTCCGATTGATTTTCAAAGGAGGAAACTAAAGAGGCGGTATTATTGGACGGCTAAGTTCATGAAAACTTATTATTGGTCTATCTGTCTATATTGGAGCCGTTTTTGTAAATATGTTAATTCAGTTTCATTCCAACCCGTTTATTGCTGAAATGCCTCTTTCTTTCATCTCTCCTCAAATACCCCCATACCCCCCAAGGTATGTGATGTAAATGAGTTTAGGCCTAATTGTGGCTTCCTACAAGGTAATAGCCCAAATCCTCCTTACAACTCGGATGAAACCTGATGTCGTGCCTCAGCTTCAGTCCGGCTTGGCTTTGTAGAGGCCACTCATTATTAGTGAAGCCATTTCATGGGCCAACAGATGCAGTTTGTTTTCAAAGTTTATTTTGAAAGACTCGGTGAATTAGAAATTCTTAGTTTCAAATTTGAAGGCGATGAATTTTCCATTATTAGGGAGAAAATGGGTGGGGTTGTGTTTATCTGTCTTTGGTGAATGGGTCTCCCATTTTAGAGTTTCAAACGTCGAGAGGTTTACACTAAGGTGACCCATTATCCCCATTTTTATTTATTATAGTTCTTGAAGCCTTAGGTAGTGTTCGGTATGCATGAATGAGAGACGGAATGGAATGGGCTATTACAAGGGAATGCAAAAAAAATGTGTTTGGTTGGTCAAGGTAATTGATTCACCCATTACATAGGACTTTCCACTCCCTCAAATTCATTCCATCCACACCCTATGTTTTTTTTTCATTCCATATCAGAGTCCATGGTGGTTGGTTATTCTTGATTTGGCGTTGCTACTAAATCAATTCAAAACCGTCAATTGTTGTTGTGCGACTTGTTATTCCAGACGGCGATTACTCACACCATCAATGGTAATTATGTGTTGCCCTAACCCACGGGTTTTTGTAGTAGTTGCGCTTGCCCTCTTCTATATGTTATAGAATTTTCGCCGTTAAAAGAAAGATACAAGCCAAACCAAACACGAGCTAACTCAAGTCACTTGTTAAACAACATTAGATACCCAAGTCAAAGTAGATAAATATTTTATACAAACTAACACGAGCACGAAAAATGTCACTCATATGAACCTATGAACCTGAAAACGACATGTGTTTTTATGGGTTGACAATAACACAATCTGTTTAACCTAGATAGGAAAAATATGTGGTTTTTTTAGTTCTATAACCTAGATAGAAAAGATACTTTAAAATTCTAAATTTATATACAATTTGTTTCTTTTTTTATTTCTTTTAATTAAGCTATACATATTCCCAGATTCAACCTAACCCTGTTTACACCAGGTCCAAATTCATGAATTTCGTGTTAGGATCGTAACTAGTTGAAATTCACACTCCTAAGTCCTAAATTCCTTTAATAAATAGTTAGTGTGTGAAGTATAACCAATTATACAAAAAAAATGACTTTTCTTTCTAGCAATTTTTTTTTTCTTTCTAGCTATTTTTCTTTTAAACCATACCTTTGGCGATATTTATACGGATTGACAGCTAATATCTTTTTATCTTATCTATTTAACATGTTTGAATATAGTATATATATATCAAGAAATGGTAATAGTTAAGCAGAACTACTGCACATACATCATCTCTCATGTATTATAGTTATACACTGCAGCTATACAGCTGAAAATAGAGATATACATATTTGCATTGTTGACTTCAAGAAGTCAAATACCAAAGAATTGCTCCAATGAAGAAGAACTGAACACATTAGAAGCAATGCGCTCGGTTTCTGTCGGTGAAATATGAAGCTGACATTTGATGAACCTCTGCCATTAATGAATACAGCAAATGCAGGTATCAGCATATGACATTTGAAATTCAAACCTAATATATTTGTCTAAATTTTTATAAAATGAATTATTTCACCAATTTCAGGGCCATACAGTTTCCACCCTTAAATCATGTATAATTGGAAATGAAATGTAGTGGGTTACCATTAACAAAAATTGTAGACTAGTGGGTTGACTTTTAAAAGTCAAAAGTGGACAAACCTTAATGCCCCTAAAAACGTCTCAATTTACAGAGAAAAAAAACTTAATTCCAATAATAATAAAAGAACCAACTTACCGCCAATTGAGAATTAATTTCGCGATTTGAATCTATATGCCAATCTGGTTCCAATTGACGAACAAAAGAAGTCCGTCCAATCTCTGTGCTACAAAACAGCACCTGCAATGAAATTATCATAACAAACTGCTTATATTAACTCCATTTCCTAAATAATTATTTTCTGAACAAGGGCAGGTTGGACTATATATAATCATATCATGGTACTGCATGACCTTATCTTTGACCAAGCCACCGGACGTGAA
This sequence comes from Helianthus tuberosus, assembly GCA_030545235.1. Taxonomy (NCBI): domain Eukaryota; kingdom Viridiplantae; phylum Streptophyta; class Magnoliopsida; order Asterales; family Asteraceae; genus Helianthus; species Helianthus tuberosus. Next base: position 104,455,586 of record CM060409.1, read on the forward strand.
AATCCCTGCATTCTCCAATGCTGTTAAAACCCTCTTCTACAAAAACAAGAAAATACATGATTAATAATAACAATAATAATATGTGCATTATATATCAAAGAAAATGCTGCAATAGGAACTTCTTTATCTAACCGGTGTATAATAGACGTAACACAATTGACCCACTTATCTACAAATTTCTTGATTTGAGTCATATTTTAATTGTAACGGGTCAAATGTGTTAAGCTAAAGATTTAACTAAATAAAGGAAATAGGTCAAATGTGTTGAGTGAGTCAAACAAGCTGAAACTTTATATTCAAATGATTTAATCTCTAAATTTCTTTTATTGTAATGATATATTTTTTAATGATATTTAACAAATTAAATATTTATTTATATAGTTATTTCTTTTAAAAAGGTTTTATGAGTCGATCCGACCCATTTTAACATTTACGAAAAGTAGCAGTTCCAAGTTCCAATGCGTCCATTAGCGTATGAAGAAAAAAAAGGGTAAAAGCTTAAACTTACTTCAGTTTCATCATCCAGAACAGTTTCCATGAGATAAAGATCACATAATTTGGTCATCTCCAGTAGAAGCTCCAAAACAGAGGATTTAACAGTTGCTTTATTCTACCAGACACAAAAAACAAGGATGATGACTATAATCTTCAAATTGAAAAATCAATGTAAGAAACTAATTACAACCTGAAGCTCCTCTGGAGTACTTTCCTCAAGTATAATCCCAAGCAACCGGCAAGTTACCTTCACCAAAAAAATTTAAAACTTTATGCGATCACAACCCCTTGTAAAACGTTTCCAACAAGAGGTAAAATGCGACTTCACTTCTATCGGTATTCTTGTTTAAAGGTTGCTAATCAATATTATTTTGTGATATCACCAGGTATTATCCCTTATCAGGGTGCTTGGCTACAGTTGGCTGCCAAGCCAAGCACCCTAACATTCCTTTATTTTTTTTATTTTGCCCCTCAACTTACAGCATTGACACTTACACCCCCACAATTTTCTAAAAATGTTGTCAAATATCATTTTGACCCCCCCCCCCCCCCCCCCCCGAGTTTCCAAAGTTTCAAGTTTACCATTCTTTAACTTTAAAAAAATGCTATTTTCTTACGTGCGTCGGTATAAATTCAAGTTGATTTACGTTTCGACGTGATTTTTTTTCAGAAAAGAGTCGGGTCAAATATAATACGTTTTCATACGACAGTATAAATTCGAGTTACTTTACGTTTCGATGCCGCTACAACGCGTGGTGGGTAAAATTACTAGTTAGGTATTAAACTGAAACAAAGATATTATCATAGAAAAGGATCAACTATCTTATATTAATAACAGCATACTACATCTTAAAACAAAACTTCTTCAAATTAATACAAATAGACTTGCTATTTCTTTTAGGAACTATATTCATGGAATAATTAAACATCTAAACAAGCATTACCTATCAATTGAGCAATATTGTTACTTAAAACCAATAAGATACGCCCACGCCCTGTACTTTAAAGATTCTAAATTGAATATTTTGATGATGATAACGCTTTATGTTTTTCAACATGAAGTTTGCTTGCTAATAATGTTTTTGTACTCATTTTAAAATAAAGATATCACAATATAGGTTTGACACTTTGAATAAGACACATGCAAGTAGTGTCAGATCCAAAATTCTAATCAGGGTATGTATGCATTACTGAAGAACCATACAAAAAAATTCAAGGGATGAACTAGAACAACAAATTTTGGTTATATCCATATATATACCTTCCTTCCATCAGTTAACCTTTGTCTGACAATTTGTCCCAATGTTGGCTGCAAAAAGTAGAAAGTTTAGTAGAACAAACCAATTCAAAAGAAGATATTTTAAATATTTTCATATACCTTTACATGCTGTAACGCCTCATTTATAACAGTTAGCGTTGAGTCTTCAATTCCAGAAGGTAAATGACTTGCATTTGGTTGACTATTATTGACACCAGAATTACGTGGTGTGGGAGTTTGAACTTTATGTTGTCTTCTTTGAGGACCACTAGGGGCCCACAACAGTCTACATGTAAAAATTACAGCAGCAACAAGAACCCCCAAACCCCACACTGATGGTAAATCCTATAACCAAATTTATTGCTTTAGTACGACCTCCGAAAAAAAAGGATTTGGGGGCTGGCTGGCTGCAAACTATTCTTGATAAACTAATAAATTAACCCTTAACAAATGGGTTGGTTGGGTCGAAATGAATAATGGGTCAAATATGGGTTGACTAGCTAGACCCAATCCCAAATACCAAAATGAGTGGATTGTGTTGATTGTAGAATAAGAATGGCTCAAATGGGTGATTTTAATAGAACTGGCTTCATGTGTTACAAGTCCAAACACCTTTCTAATACTTTTTCATTTATTGGTAAAAGTAATTTTAACTAAATTACCAATATAACATAAAAACAAATAAACTTAAAACCATTGTAATATAGTACACACCTAAACATATAAAACCAAAGTTTTACTTTATTGTTGTAATTGTACAATTAACAGTTAAATGGAAACTATAACATCATAAGCACATCACACTAAGATACTTCTTATAAGTTTTTTTACTTTTACTTTTAATTATTTTATTGATAAGATCTTTTACTTTTACAATATATAGAACTGCAGAAAAATAACAAAGTTTTTCATCTTTTGTTACTCCTAGTTTAAAGCAAGATATATACTACTTGTAACAGGTTTCATTTTAACAATCAATAATTAAACCTACACCCCTTACAAATTAATATGGATGTATTGACATTGTATGTCAAATATGCAATCTCATAAAAGAAAGAATTACCAGAAATGTTTCAAAGATGGCAGAGTGCAAAAAAAAAAAAAATACTGACTGACCAGGAGAAAACAATAATACAAGTGATATTAAATATGTATCAATTATCAGATGATGGAAAAATTAATGTAATGCGTATGAGATAAGAACTGACCCAGGTAACAAACAAGCAAAATATAGCAGGGTGTTTTCTTTTACCTCTTATTTTATTTTATCCATGGGGTGGTGTTTCGTTTTAGCTTGTAAAGTAGATAAAATCAGATAATACGTAAATTATCTATCTGGGCATTAGTAAAGTTGTAATGAATAAAATATTAGGGTAAATTACACTTTTCGTCCTTTATGTTTGTACCTAGTTGCAATGGATGTCCTTTACCTTTAATATTTACAGCCACAGTCCTTTATTTGGAAAACATGTTGCACCTTACGTCCTTTGCCCATAACCTGGTTAAAATTTTCAGTTAAATATAACATGTGCAAGGCACATGAGGGTAGTTATGTAATTTTACTCATTTATCTAAAATGATTTATTAATAAAACAAATCAAATTGAAAATGAAAACTCCTATCCCTCTACAACCTGCAACCTGCAACCCAGATCAGTCATAACCTACAACCTGCACATTTAAACCATGACCATCTCCCATCTCCCATCTCCACAACCACCGCCACTGCCCTACCACCACCACCCCTCCCACCTCTTCGACACTCCCAGCACCTCATCGCCACCGTAAAATTGCAGACAACCAAACCATATCCGATTTGTGTCAATTTTGTACATCAACAACCAAACCATATCCGATTTTGGTGTCAATTTTGCTCTCCAAAAGGTACCCTGTTTCATCAACAACCAAACACATATCGACTCCATTTCTAGGGTTTCCCTACCTTCAAAAATCTTCACTCTGCAGCAGTGCAATCAACAAACAAAGAAGATGAAGATGATTTTGCCAGCATGAAATACCCCACTGCCGTTAACGGAGTCATCTCGGTCCTCCCTCCTTCCCTAATTCCGGTTGACGATTCGATAAACACCGTCATCAGAATCGAAAAATGAAATACCCCACCGCCGTCAACGGAGTCATCTCGGTCCTCCTTCCTTCCCTAATTCCGATTGACGATTCGATAAACACCGTCACCGGAATCGGAATTCGCCATCAAATATAGGGACGATTTGCTACGATTAGGACTTCCTCCGCCAGAATCCGGCGTTTGCTGTTAAATCGCCATATGTAACTATCATTTGAGATGAGTAAGATAGAACTAGACTGAGATTTGAGATGAACTGAGATGAGAAAGAACTGAACTGAGATTTGAGAAAGGGTTTATTTGTTTAAGGATGATGCCGGATGATGATGGTGGTTCCCGGCGACGGCGATGATGCCGGATGATGATGGTGGTGGTGGTTGTGGGAAACCTAGAGAGAGATAGAACTGAGAGAGAGAGAAGAGAGTTAAGAGAGAGGGAGAGAAATAACACTTTTATATACATATATATTTTTTAATTTAATTTCAGATTTTTTATTTTATTTATTAAATATATTTCAAATAAATTGTGTAAAATTACCACCTTACCCTCATGTGCCTTGCACATGTCATATTTAACTGAAAATTTTAACCAGGTTAGGGGCAAAGGACGTAAGGTGCAACATGTTTTCCAAATAAAGGACTGTGACTGTAAATATTAAAGGTAAAGGACATCCATTGCAACTAGGTACAAACATAAAGGACGAAAAGTGTAATTTTTCCAAAATATTAAGGCAAGAAATTTATCATGATACTGATACACAGAATATATATATATATATATTTATTCGTAAAATACCTACTTGTTGTGTTCCAAAATCCAAACTAGTGGGCATGCGATGACAATAGAAGTACATTAGCATGACAGTTTTATAAAATAAAGAAAGCATTCAGACATCACAAATTCTTAAAGGCTCTTATTTCTTCTACATGTAGTTTACCTAAGACAAAACTAACTCATAGGATTAATGATGATTGATTACAATGATTAAACATTGAAGTGGAAAAAAACATGATCTTCGATTAGAAAATATGAAATATAGAATCAAGGACATTCACAAGCCCTAGATGTTGCCCTAATCAAAGTGCACAAACATGATGAATCTCCACCAAACCAATATACAGGAACATAACTCAGAAAATTAAGGAAGTAGCACCTGGATGTTTAATAATTCAGAGAGTTTGGCCCCAATCCTCTTGATGAGCTGCGAAAAGTCGTCCTTGAAGTAATCATCCATGGCGTATGAATAACAACAATTAGGTTATCGGAAGAAGAAGAAGGATCAAGCAATTAGCATCCGTTTGTATATCATTAGGTAGATTTGAAGGCAGATCTTGCCGTAGAAGAAGAGGTGGGTTGATTTTGATTGATCAAAGTCAGGCTGTTGAATTCCTATTCGTTCTTCTTTTTCCTTTTTCAGCAAAAGGGTTTCATTTTCAATTTTCACGTATCATCTCATTTTATTTATACTCCGTTAATTATGAATTCTGTACCAACGGTATAAGAGATTTCGTGACACTTTTTTATTAAATACTTATTATTACTCTTATCGTTCTTCTTTCTATTTTTTTTTTTTTTTTAAATTGTCCATTCTCTATTTTCTGATGCCTTCTTATCTTATTTTTTATTTTTTCTATTAAACAATAATTTAACTAAATATAATTTAGATAAAAATAATAACTTTTTTTATCAAACTTTGAATTAATAATCTACTTATCTTGTTTTTCAATTTTTTTTTCTATTAAACAATAGTTTAACTAAATATAATTTAGATAAGAATAATAAATTTTTTTATCAAACTTTAAATTAATAATAATAATAATATCTTACTACTATAATAAAAGAAACCTTGGTGGGACATGTGTCAGATTCTTAGGCCTTCTTTTTGTGATTTCCCCGCTCAATGCCCGGATTATGATATTGGTCAATATGCTGTGCTCTATTTTGTGTTATGACCCGACCCTATTTTTAATACCCTAAACCACACTTGATGTTCCCTCACAAACCCTAACAAAGATATCAATCCTCTCTCTCAATCTGCCAAAGAACCAAGATCTTCCAACGTCGAACGACAAAAATATCAATCATCTCTCCAAATCTGCCAAAGTGTCACACCCTAACTTTTGCGGAAGCGTGATTATGTGTGACTTGCTTAATATCATTGCATTTAACCATAACAAACAACTATATGATAAAACCATGATGTCCATCCATAAATTAAGTTTTAAAATATTACAACCATCATTGTTTTAAACACAGACTTCAAGTTTGAAATACATAACAGCCAAAGTTGAAGTTCCAAAACGGACTTGACACGATACAACAAAAAAACAAGGCTTTGAAATGTATGTCTCATCTAGGATGAGACATCCACTCCAAACCCTACAAAAGGTGGGATGACATCATTTATTTGGAAGACACAACTTGTAAAACTTTAGCGCCCGCCAGATCCATTTCAATTCCCTGAAATACATGTAGTTTGAAAACATCAACAAAAGTTGAGCGAGTTCATGTGTTTTGTAAGTGAGCTCGTAACAAACTTGAAAACATTGTATGTATGTATTTGTAAACCCCGGTATGAAAGCAACAAGGAAACATATCAATTAATGGTTTGCAAGGCCATTAATATGTGTGCAACGACGTAGGAAGGCTCAAACCTAGCGGAGTTGTACCGGGCTTCCGGCTGGAAGACATAGTCACCTCATGGGCCAAATCCCGGTCATCATGGGTGGGGCTCGCAACACCCAAATAGATCTATCACTCATGTCCCTCGGTCCTTATACAAGGATTAATGGTCTCAAGTGTGTGCCTACCCATTCACATGATCTAACAGTTCATTCCTTAGCTAACCATACCATTTGTAAACATTTGTAACATGTATTTCACCCCCGAAGTTATAAAACTGAAAACAGTTAAAAGAAAAGGAGGACATGAACTCACAGTCTTGCGTCTCGAAATCCTGTGTAACTCAAAGCTGCTACTTGTTCACACGACTACCTACAAATGTGCTAAGGTGTATTAGACGGATGGGTCGTGCCTTGACTTATGTCTTAATTAGTATCTTTGAGTTACGTTTCTTTGTGTCTTAATATTATCCCAAAGTATATAATTATTTGTTAAAATAATAAATATTTTAACTTAAATTATATTTATTAAGTTTTGGGGTATTAGTTAAAATAATATATTTTAACTTAACAAGTTTATGTATTTATACATGTATAACTTCCCTAAGGATGGGTGTATCCATACTCGTATTCTCAAGCTTGTATATTTTTGTCAAGTATATGTGGCGTATTCCGGTGTATTTATACGTACGAGAATACGTATTTTATTGTGTTTGTTAAGTATTCTTATACTTAATTTTTGTATTTATTTTTCCGGAATATTATCTCTAATAAAAATTCACCAACGAATATTCTTAAAATATATATTTTAAGAAATCTTATATAGAAAATCATTTATAATTCTTCCTTGGCAAAAATAATTCTATTTTCATATAAACCTCAAAAATAATATATTTTCAAGATTAGTTTAGAAAATATTTATAAATCCATTTTTCATCCCAAAATAATATATTCTAAATTTGTTTAAGAAAATATATATTTTCTCCCAAAAATATTATATTTTCTAATTGTTCAAGAAACATATATATTTTCCTTTACTCAAAAATAATATATTTCCTTCTTCTCAAAAATATGATATATCTTTGTAACAATTATAAAAATCATATTTTCGTTTCTATGGTTTCCAAAATACCGTTTACCAAAATATACTCATAAATTGAATTCCAGAATATTTATGTAAGTTATATTCCTTGTTCGGTTTCTCCAATTTTGGGTATAAATTATATATTTATTCTCTTGGGATTTTGGTAATATTTGGTGTTATAATTTCTTGGTATTTTGGTGAGTTATATTATTTCAATTCCTAAAATAATATAACTAATACACATAATATACAAGTAATCACACACATTGTGACATCTAAGTATATATTTTCCTAAATACATATTTAGTCATTTTTATTTATCAAAACCAACCTCCAATATTTATAATTTATGTGACAAAAATTATGGCAATTTTTGTATGAAAAATCATGGTTAAAATATACTTGTTAACACTTGTTTAAAAGTATTTTTCTAAGTGTTTAATTTCTAGAAAAAATTTGCCATAGTTTTCCATTAAAAATGGAGGTTTCCATGCTTTCAAAGCATATCATTTTCTTTTAAAAATCATCACAATTCATCAACAAAGTAAACAATACTTACCAAGTGCCAAAATCAAGCTATTTACACTACTTCATGAACTTGAAAATTTACAAAAATTTGTAGTAACTTGGTAGAGTGTTTAGTAAGTTTAGTTACCCTTTAAAGCATGGTTATTTGTTTAAAAACATCATTCTTGAAGAATTTAGATCCTTACAACTTGTAACTTGATTTTCTAAAAATGTTTCTTCTTGAATTTTTCTTGTTAGTAATATGTTTCTACACTTGATTAACCACTAAAAATGTGATTAGTTTCTTTAAGAACCAAGTTTATGTAAATCTCATAAGTAAACTTAGTTTCTTGAGAAAATCATTTGTGAAATCACACATTTACAAGTCTTATATTACACTTTGATCATCATTATTCAAGAAAACGCTTCATTCTTCAAGTTCATGCTTTCACATAAGGATGATCATCTTGATTCTAATACACATAATATACAAGTAATCACACACATTGTGACATCTAAGTATATATTTTCCTAAATACATATTTAGTCATTTTTATTTATCAAAACCAACCTCCAATATTTATAATTTGTTGTGACAAAAATTATGGCAATTTTTGTATGAAAAATCATGGTTAAAATATACTTGTTAACACTTGTTTAAAAATATTTTTCGAAGTGTTTAATTTCTAGAAAATCTTTGCCATAGTTTCCCATTAAAAATGGAGGTTTCCATGCTTTCAAAGCATATCATTTTCTTTTAAAAATCATCACAATTCATCAACAAAGTAAACAATACTTACCAAGTGCCAAAATCAAGCTATTTACACTACTTCATGAACTTGAAAATTTACAAAAATTTGTAGTAACTTGGTAGAGTGTTTAGTAAGTTTAGTTACCCTTTAAAGCGTGGTTATTTGTTTAAAAACATCATTCTTGAAGAATTTAGATCCTTACAACTTGTAACTTGATTTTCTAAAAATGTTTCTTCTTGAATTTTTCTTGTTAGTAATATGTTTCTACACTTGATTAACCACTAAAAATGTGATTAGTTTCTTTAAGAACCAAGTTTATGTAAATCTCATAAGTAAACTTAGTTTCTTGAGAAAATCATTTGTGAAATCACACATTTACAAGTCTTACATTACACTTTGATCATCATTATTCAAGAAAACGCTTCATTCTTCAAGTTCATGCTTTCACATAAGGATGATCATCTTGATTCTAATACACATAATATACAAGTAATCACACACATTGTGACATCTAAGTATATATTTTCCTAAATACATATTTAGTCATTTTTATTTATCAAAACCAACCTCCAATATTTATAATTTGTGTGACAAAAATTATGGCAATTTTTGTATGAAAAATCATGGTTAAAATATACTTGTTAACACTTGTTTAAAAGTATTTTTCTAAGTGTTTAATTTCTAGAAAATCTTTGCTATAGTTTCCCATTAAAAATGGAGGTTTCCATGCTTTCAAAGCATATCATTTTCTTTTAAAAATCATCACAATTCATCAACAAAGTAAACAATACTTACCAAGTGCCAAAATCAAGCTATTTACACTACTTCATGAACTTGAAAATTTACAAAAATTTGTAGTAACTTGGTAGAGTGTTTAGTAAGTTTAGTTACCCTTTAAAGCGTGGTTATTTGTTTAAAAACATCATTCTTGAAGAATTTAGATCCTTACAACTTGTAACTTGATTTTCTAAAAATGTTTCTTCTTGAATTTTTCTTGTTAGTAATATGTTTCTACACTTGATTAACCACTAAAAATGTGATTAGTTTCTTTAAGAACCAAGTTTATGTAAATCTCATAAGTAAACTTAGTTTCTTGAGAAAATCATTTGTGAAATCACACATTTACAAGTCTTATATTACACTTTGATCATCATTATTCAAGAAAACGCTTCATTCTTCAAGTTCATGCTTTCACATAAGGATGATCATCTTGATTCTAATACACATAATATACAAGTAATCACACACATTGTGACATCTAAGTATATATTTTCCTAAATACATATTTAGTCATTTTTATTTATCAAAACCAACCTCCAATATTTATAATTTGTTGTGACAAAAATTATGGCAATTTTTGTATGAAAAATCATGGTTAAAATATACTTGTTAACACTTGTTTAAAAATATTTTTCTAAGTGTTTAATTTCTAGAAAATCTTTGCCATAGTTTCCCATTAAAAATGGAGGTTTCCATGCTTTCAAAGCATATCATTTTCTTTTAAAAATCATCACAATTCATCAACAAAGTAAACAATACTTACCAAGTGCCAAAATCAAGCTATTTACACTACTTCATGAACTTGAAAATTTACAAAAATTTGTAGTAACTTGGTAGAGTGTTTAGTAAGTTTAGTTACCCTTTAAAGCGTGGTTATTTGTTTAAAAACATCATTCTTGAAGAATTTAGATCCTTACAACTTGTAACTTGATTTTCTAAAAATGTTTCTTCTTGAATTTTTCTTGTTAGTAATATGTTTCTACACTTGATTAACCACTAAAAATGTGATTAGTTTCTTTAAGAACCAAGTTTATGTAAATCTCATAAGTAAACTTAGTTTCTTGAGAAAATCATTTGTGAAATCACACATTTACAAGTCTTACATTACACTTTGATCATCATTATTCAAGAAAACGCTTCATTCTTCAAGTTCATGCTTTCACATAAGGATGATCATCTTGATTCTAATACACATAATATACAAGTAATCACACACATTGTGACATCTAAGTATATATTTTCCTAAATACATATTTAGTCATTTTTATTTATCAAAACCAACCTCCAATATTTATAATTTGTGTGACAAAAATTATGGCAATTTTTGTATGAAAAATCATGGTTAAAATATACTTGTTAACACTTGTTTAAAAATATTTTTCCAAGTGTTTAATTTCTAGAAAATCTTTGCTATAGTTTCCCATTAAAAATGGAGGTTTCCATGCTTTCAAAGCATATCATTTTCTTTTAAAAATCATCACAATTCATCAACAAAGTAAACAATACTTACCAAGTGCCAAAATCAAGCTATTTACACTACTTCATGAACTTGAAAATTTACAAAAAATTGTAGTAACTTGGTAGAGTGTTTAGTAAGTTTAGTTACCCTTTAAAGCGTGGTTATTTGTTTAAAAACATCATTCTTGAAGAATTTAGATCCTTACAACTTGTAACTTGATTTTCTAAAAATGTTTCTTCTTGAATTTTTCTTGTTAGTAATATGTTTCTACACTTGATTAACCACTAAAAATGTGATTAGTTTCTTTAAGAACAAAGTTTATGTAAATCTCATAAGTAAACTTAGTTTCTTGAGAAAATCATTTGTGAAATCACACATTTACAAGTCTTATATTACACTTTGATCATCATTATTCAAGAAAACGCTTCATTCTTCAAGTTCATGCTTTCACATAAGGATGATCATCTTGATTCTAATACACATAATATACAAGTAATCACACACATTGTGACATCTAAGTATATATTTTCCTAAATACATATTTAGTCATTTTTATTTATCAAAACCAACCTCCAATATTTATAATTTGTGTGACAAAAATTATGGCAATTTTTGTATGAAAAATCATGGTTAAAATATACTTGTTAACACTTGTTTAAAAATATTTTTCTAAGTGTTTAATTTCTAGAAAATCTTTGCCATAGTTTCCCATTAAAAATGGAGGTTTCCATGCTTTCAAAGCATATCATTTTCTTTTAAAAATCATCACAATTCATCAACAAAGTAAACAATACTTACCAAGTGCCAAAATCAAGCTATTTACACTACTTCATGAACTTGAAAATTTACAAAAATTTGTAGTAACTTGGTAGAGTGTTTAGTAAGTTTAGTTACCCTTTAAAGCGTGGTTATTTGTTTAAAAACATCATTCTTGAAGAATTTAGATCCTTACAACTTGTAACTTGATTTTCTAAAAATGTTTCTTCTTGAATTTTTCTTGTTAGTAATATGTTTCTACACTTGATTAACCACTAAAAATGTGATTAGTTTCTTTAAGAACCAAGTTTATGTAAATCTCATAAGTAAACTTAGTTTCTTGAGAAAATCATTTGTGAAATCACACATTTACAAGTCTTACATTACACTTTGATCATCATTATTCAAGAAAACGCTTCATTCTTCAAGTTCATGCTTTCACATAAGGATGATCATCTTGATTCTAATACACATAATATACAAGTAATCACACACATTGTGACATCTAAGTATATATTTTCCTAAATACATATTTAGTCATTTTTATTTATCAAAACCAACCTCCAATATTTATAATTTGTGTGACAAAAATTATGGCAATTTTTGTATGAAAAATCATGGTTAAAATATACTTGTTAACACTTGTTTAAAAATATTTTTCCAAGTGTTTAATTTCTAGAAAATCTTTGCCATAGTTTCCCATTAAAAATGGAGGTTTCCATGCTTTCAAAGCATATCATTTTCTTTTAAAAATCATCACAATTCATCAACAAAGTAAACAATACTTACCAAGTGCCAAAATCAAGCTATTTACACTACTTCATGAACTTGAAAATTTACAAAAATTTGTAGTAACTTGGTAGAGTGTTTAGTAAGTTTAGTTACCCTTTAAAGCGTGGTTATTTGTTTAAAAACATCATTCTTGAAGAATTTAGATCCTTACAACTTGTAACTTGATTTTCTAAAAATGTTTCTTCTTGAATTTTTCTTGTTAGTAATATGTTTCTACACTTGATTAACCACTAAAAATGTGATTAGTTTCTTTAAGAACCAAGTTTATGTAAATCTCATAAGTAAACTTAGTTTCTTGAGAAAATCATTTGTGAAATCACACATTTACAAGTCTTATATTACACTTTGATCATCATTATTCAAGAAAACGCTTCATTCTTCAAGTTCATGCTTTCACATAAGGATGATCATCTTGATTTATAACATAATCATCCTCTCATCTTGTATTATGTCTTTAATCACCATCTAGCAAGTTTATATGATGTCTAACACCATAATCACAAACAATCAACAATCAAGAAGCATATAAACACTTAAACAACATAGATTATCATGATTTTTAGTCTTATGTTAAAGATTATGTTCTTGACCATTAGTGTTCTTCATGATTAACAACTAATATCATCTTTTAACCAACTAAACAAGATGTAAAATGAGATTAGGGAGGTCTTACTACTAGCACAAGGCTAGGGATGAACACAAGATGAAGATGATGATGAATTTGGTGGTTAATAGTTTGTGAGAGAGATCCTTCCACTTCCAAAGGCTCCTAGCTTCTTATCCTTGCTTCTTACACCTTTGTATGACTAGAAAATGGATGAAGATGAGATGAAGGTGGTGGTGGTGCCCTTGCTTGTTCTCGGTCGATGGTAGAGGGAAGAAGAGGAGAAAGATGAAGTGTGGTGTGTTGTGAAGGAAATGAGGTATGGTGGACTCTTGGTTAGTTTTATAATTCTCCAACAACATGTAGTCCAATGGTTCATGTATTTCATAAAGATCTAGCACATCTAATAAACAATTAACAAAAAAATCATGGGTGGGCCACACCCATTGTAACCGTAACATGGGGGGGGGGGTGTTTAGTTAGGTTGTGATTGGTAGATAAGTTAGTTAGTTGAAATCTAAGGGGTTTAGTTAGGTTATAAGTTGTTATGATGTTATATAGTGTGTTATGATGTTCGGGGACCATAACTAGCTCGGAAATGATAAAACAATGCTTCTAGTGAAAATTTGGTGTTTCGGGTAGTGTCCGGTTGTTCGGTTGGTTATTTGTTCGTTAAGGTGCTAAACTATGCAGTTTAGTGTGCTTTATGTTACCTTTTGACACAGTTTCGATTCCCGACACTTAGGAAAGTATTTTGGACCATTTAACCATAATTCTGCATAATATTAAGTTGTTTAAATGCTGATTTTTGCTGAATTCTGCAGTTTATGTGAGTTTTAGGCACATTCTGGTACTTAAACTATCACTAGGAAGGCAGTTTTATGATCCTTACTTTCCTACACACTATACTAGTGTAACTCTTGGTTTCTGGCTCATTCTGTGTCTCATTACCATGTCTGTCTAAGTACTGAACTGTTGGATTATGTATGCCCAAGACACATATTAGATTGATGTGGCTAGTACGTTATGATCCAAGTCGAGTCATACCCAAATACAAGCTAGACAAACACTTATAATATTTATTTATGATGTGATCAAACAAATAAATATTAACACTTACAATATTTAGAAATTGGTTTTCTAAATAATTACACTTGAGAAACCAATAAATTATATGGATAATTTATTTTGAGAGAATATTTTATTTTGTTATTTAATGGGTTAAATAACATAATAAAAAATAGTATAAGTCTTATAACATATGATGTTATATTTTATAAAAGTTATAAAATGTATATATGTAAGACTTATATTGTTTAAAAAGAAAATTGTATTTTTTTAATAATAAGGTGGGGCGCCCCCCCCCCCATATGTCTTCCCAAGACACATTTTTGGTCCAATCACCTTTCATGCATTTGCATGTGTAAGATGGCACAAGATTGATCAATGTTGGTGGCAATTCTCTCTCATGGTTTTATAAACATTTAGATGACAAAAATCAAAAGTGGAAGACTTGTTTTTGCTCTCTAAATTTTTGGCCATTAAGGGTTTCCAAGGAGCTTTTTCGGTTTTGATTCAAGTGTTAAAAATCCTAGCTAAACTCGTGGTGTTTGTTGAAAGCTTGGGGTATACAAGCTTGAGGTCTTCTACTCTTGAAGACAAACATTCAAGAAGCATCATCCGTTTCATTTCTTATTACTCCAAGAAGGTAGTTTTCTAAACATCCTATGGTTGTGTTTGATAGTATGCACGTTCATATATGGATCCGGGTTTTGGGATTTTGCTTATAAATGAAATTTATATCTTAAAAGTAACATGTTTTAAATATTATTTCCGCTGCGTTTTTATTTCATATGGATGAAATTGCTTTGATAAACATGTTAAAATCCCTACAATGGCATCTAGAGCCGCTTATATGAGTGCATGCTTAAATAGATTAAATTTTTCGGGTTTCGGGTTTGAATAAAACCCTATGGCCGAAAATTTTAATATGGTTATCCCTTTGTTTTTCAAGATTATTTTCTTACATGCATAAGGGAATCTTGAAAAATTATTTCATATGGATGATTTGTTTGTTTGGACAAAACTTACCTTTTCGGTTTTTTAGTACATAGCTGATGTGTGCAAAATGCAACATATAAATTACATCAAATGTGGCATAAAACTAACCCTTTTTAGTACTAATGTTGGAAAAAGTGTGTTTTTGTATTCCTTTTGTATTTTCAGGATTAAATGAGCTCAAATAAACAAAAGAAGCAAAAAGGCAGCTAAATCTAACATAAATACAAGAAAAGGAATAAACGTGGCATGCCCGACCCCCCGACAGCATCTTCCCAAGCAAAAACAAGAGAACAGAAGGCTGAACACGCCCCGTGCTCAATGAGCACGGGGGCGTGCCCAAGTGTCTCCAGAAAAGACAAAGTTGTAGAAGCTTCTATCACCCACCACGGGGGCGTGCCCAGCGGACACGGGGCCGTGGTCAACTCTAAGATTAGCAAAATCTAGGAAAATCTTGATAGTACAGATACGCTTCTGCACACGGGGTCGTGCCCAGCGGACACGGGGGCGTGGTCAACTAATGCAGACAAACTGCATTTAATGAAGAAAGAGAAGATGGGTGGACACGGGGCTGTGCCCAATGGACACGGGGCCGTGTCCAGGCTTCTGTGCAGGCTATAAATAGGGGTGCTTAGCTCATTTGCAAACCATCCCTTGGCAAACCACCTCTCTCACACTTCACCCACCCACCACCACCATCACCACCCACATCCACCACCATCATCCATCATAGAGTGTGTGAGTAGTCTCGGGATCCAAGATTGATCGTAAGAGTTCTTGACAATCATAGGCCATGTTTGCCTAAGTCTCTTACATCACTTGGTGAAGACAAGTGTCTAGAGTAATACTTTTTATTTTTAATATTTTCGCACTTTTTATTTGGTTATGTATTAATGACTTTAATAACTAGTTTCTTTTGTTGAAGGTGAATCTTCCTTATCATTTGTCCGTGGTGTCTTGGCGTTATTTTACTGTCTATATAAAATAAAGGGTTATTGGATTTTATCACCCTCAACTATTGGCTATTGGCTGCTGTCACCCCCAACTATCACTTTGACGTCCGTCACCCCTAACTTAACACTTAGTGTGTTCTATCACCACATCGTTAACTGATCACTAACTTTTGATCCTGTTACTATACTTTTGGGGGTGTTATAGGGATCTTACGAAGGTTTTAGGGATCTTAGGACACCCAAAATGTATAGTAACATGATCAAAAGTTAGTAATTAGTTAAGGACGTGGTGACAGAACACACTAAGTGTTAAGTTGGGAGTGGCAGGCGTCAAAGTGAAAGTTGGGGGTGACAGTGGCCAATAGCCAATAGTTAGGGGTGATAAAATCCAATAACCCTAAAATAAAAGATTTTCACCATTCATATCTCCACGGTCTATATGGAGATATGTTGGCTACCTGGTCGGGGGTTAAGGGAATGGTTTGGTAAGAGTCTTGCCTTGTTCAGTGTATAGATCCTGCAAGGACCTGGGTCAACTTTAGTAGGACCTCCTTCAATACCCACTGGTATTGGATGGCGGGGGTCCGAACTCCTTGATCCCCTCATATGTAAGCTACTATTAAAACTTTAACCCGGCTATTTAGGACTGTATCCCTGCTGACTCAAACTACTTAGCCGAGGGTAACGTCACCTTCAAAAGAGGGGCCTACCACATTACGTATTAATAACTTAATTAATTATCTTTTAATAATCCAACCCTTTAGGATTGTATCCTTGCTGACTCAAACTACTGGGTTGAGGGTAACGTCACCTTCAAAAGAGGGGCCTACTACAATAACTAAGATAATCTCTTAAAAAGTGCAAAAGTGCGGAAATAATCAAATGTTACACTAAACACGAGTCGGATCCAAGTGATTCATCTTGTCTATCTGTTTTATTTTTATTTTCAGCATTTTTAGTTTTTATTTTCTAGTTTAAAACATTTTTCTAAACTTTTGATTTGATTAGACGTTGAGGATAAACCGGTATTAAAAGCTCTTGTGTCCTTGGACGACCTCGGTATCTTACCAACACTATACTACGCTCACGATGGGTGCACTTGCCCATATGTGTGTTTGGTGTTAGTAAAATATCGTGTTTTATAAATTTAAAACTTGACCAACGTGTAAAAAGGGCTAAAAATATACATAAAAACCTATAACACCACACGCGCATCAAGTTTTTGACGCCGTTGCCGGGGACACAAGGATTTTAAGAAAGTTAGGAATCAACGGCCTAATTGTTTTTCTTATTTTTCTATTTTTTTAGATTTTTTTTAATTTTTCAGCTTCTGCAGAGCTCAGCATGGGCCGTGCCTGGTCGGACACGGGTCGTGCCCAGCATTGTTACTGGCAGTTTTTATTTTCCGAGTTACAGAGAGTTGAGAACGGGGCCGTGTCGAGCTCCCTAGTAACAGGGATCCCGAAAACAATAACTGTATCTCCGACCACGGGCTGTGTTCATCTGAGCACGGGGCCGTGGTGAAGCTTCTGACCAACGTTCTTTTTGTTTTTATTGCAGGACTTGGAACCCAGGCGCCACATCTGAACTTTCCACGCAGTGCATGAGCTCCAGTTCTAGTAGAGACATAAAAGAACCCCTAGACGAACCCGAACGCTTTCTAAGAAAAAGACTTAAAGCTAAAAACCAAGAGAAAGTTTCAGGGGACCCACTTCCAATGGCGGACCAACGTACCCTCATGGATTACCTACGACCCACCGTAGGTAATCTCGACGCCGCTATCAATGCACTGAATGTCGAAGCCAACAACTTCGAACTTCGGCCGCATTTGATACAAATGCTTCAAAACTCCGCAACCTTCCATGGGCTTGCAGACGAGGATCCCCATCTACATATTACTAATTTCTTAGAAATATGTGATACCTTTCGGATCAATGGAGCATCAATTGACGCCATCCGCCTTCTAATGTTTCCATTTTCACTAAAAGACCGAGCTAAGGCTTGGCTTAATACCCTCCCAGTTGGCTCGGTAAACACCTGGGATGAACTAGCCCAAAAGTTTCTATATAAGTATTTCCCTCCTGCTAAAACGGCTAAATTGATGACTGAAATTAATACATATTCACAAGAGGATGGGGAATCCTTATATGAAACTTGGGAAAGGTTCAAGGAGCTACTATGAAAGTGTCCTCATCATGGTCTTGCGGTATGGCAACAAGTATCCACTTTCTATAATGGGTTGTTGCCACACACAAGACAAACACTTGACTCTAGCTCCGGGGGACTTTTAGGTAATCGTCGCCTAAATGAAATATATAATCAAATTGAGGAAATTGCTCAAACCAATTTTCAGTGGCACACTCCCCGAGGCAATAAATCTATTGCCCTGGGCGCCCATAAGGTTAATGAAAGAACTTCTTTACAAGCTCAAATCGAGGCCCTTTCTTCAAAAATCAAAAAGCTAGAGATGACAAAAGCGGCCTCGGTTATGGCTTGTGAGGGGCGTGGTGGGCCACATGAAAATTGGAGTTGTATGAAAGAAGTAGATAATCAAACAGAATCGGTAAACTACATTGATAATAGACCTAGGCCGTCAGGTCCTCCAACGGGTGCCTACAACCAAGGATGGCGTAACCACCCTAACCTTGGTTGGAGATAACCCGGTAATAGTAGTAACCAACAAAATCTAAACCAACGAATAAACTTTCAACAACCAAGAAATGAGTCACAAAATTTCTCTCAACAACAAGGGGGACGAGAAAGGCTTGAAGATACCGTATCTCGCCTCATCTCCGACACCGAAAAGAAAAACTCAGATCGATTTCAACAATTGGAATCGAATTTTAGAAATCAACAAGCTAGTATTCAAAACATTGAAAAACAATTAAATCAACTAGCTCAAAATTTCTCCGAGAGACCACAAGGCGCGTTACCAAGTAATACCGAAAACAACCCAAAGGCGCAAGTGCATCTCATCATATTGAGAAACCGTACCGTGGGTCCCGAGGAGGCTCCATTACCTCCAACTGAAAGAAGCCGATCTAGCCAAACCACAACTCCACCCACGCCCCAACAAGAGAAGGCTTCTCATCCAAATCAAGAGCCCACCAAGAACCATCCGGTTCCGTACCCCGGTCGGTTAATTCGCCAAAAGACCGATGAGCAATTCGCAAAGTTCGAAAATTTGCTAAAACAATTGCATATTAATGTTCCATTTATCGAAGTCCTAACTCAAATGCCTAGATATTCAAAATTTATGAGGGACTTCCTCACTCATAAAAGGAAAATTGAATCATTGCAATTAGTTAATTTAAGCGAAGAATGCTCCGCCTTGCTGCTCAACAAACTCCCGCAAAAGAAGATTGACCCTGGAAGCTTCACAATTCCTTGTTCGATTGGGGAATCCCCCATTCGCAATGCACTAGCCGACCTCGGGGCTAGCATCAACCTCATGCCCGCATCAATGTTCAACCGACTCGGCCTAGGGAAAACAAGCCCTACAAAAATGAGCATACAACTCGCCGATAGGTCCGTCAAATATCCACAAGGTGTCGCCGAAAATCTATTGGTCAAAGTCGGCGAATTTGTCTTCCCGGCCAACTTTGTCATACTAGATATGGAGGAAGATACCGAAGTACCGCTCATCTTAGGAAGGCCATTCCTAGCTACGGCCCACGCAGTGGTAGACATGAATGGTGGAACCCTAACATTGAGGATCGGGAACAAGGAAATGAAGTTTGGAGTTGGAAAGAGAGTAGAAGACGATGACCCGGTCAACTACATGAAGGTCATAGACTCGAGTTTGGATGATGCTCTCCGACGGTGCAGCATGGGATGCAAAACATCTCACTTGGGTAACATATGACCAGTCTTTGGGTCTAGCCAAGGACCCTTATAAACGTGGCGCACCACGGAGGCATTCCGCGGAACTATCCTTAGTTTAGTTTAGATTAATTTTTATGTTTTCTAGTTTAGTTTTAATTTTCAGGAATAAAACACACTCGGGATGGTGAAGGATACCAAGGGAAACTTGAACCAGCACCCCATGCACAACAACAGGGCCACCCAACAATTTTTCTTCATTACAGCAAGTTTAGCACGGGCCCGTGCTCAACCAACACGCCCCGTGCTCAACAATCTGCAGAAAAATGCCCAGTTCAGGTACCTGGACACGGGGCATGCTCACTGAACATGCCCCCGTGTCCAGCCTTCTGTTACTTTGTTTTATTTTCTGTTACTGGCGATCTGAACACGGGGCCGTGCCCGGACACCACGGGGCCGTGTCCAGACGCCCAGTAACATAATTTTTTTTTTTTGCTTTTTCACATCTTTTTACACATTTAATCAACCTAAAAACTTATTTTTGGGACACATTGAGGACAATATGTAATTTAAGTGGGGGGGGGGGGGGGGGGGATGCTAAAACCTTGAATCTTGCAAGTCCTAATTACAAGCCTTACACAAAACTCTATTGGAACCGCTAATCACCCCAAATTTTTTCAAAATTTTTTCATTTTTTTACTTGTCTTGGTTTAATTTGGGAATTTCAAGTTCTAAAAAGGTTATATTTTTACAAATTTACAACCGATAGCGTCGTGATAAAAAGAACCAACATAAGAAAATTATGAAACGACATAACAAATCTAGTTAAAATTTGATTATATATACTTGATCACATAAAAACCCATTCCCACAAAAAGTGAGTTTTTAGCCTTTATTGAGCATACAAATACACATCTTTAAACTAAATGCTCATTTTTCGTTTCTTGTGTGAATAGTCGCTTGGTTCTTACGACTCTAGAACTGCCACGAGGATGCATTCTCGGTCCTTACCAACTTAAACCCGAGTAAGTAAATGATGGAGGCATTAGGACTAAGCCTTTTTATTTCAACACCATTATTTTTCTTTTTTTTTTACCACCTATCCAAAATCCCCCTAGTTAACCCCTTTGAGCCTAAACCTTTTCATTTCTTAACCCACAAAACGAACACCCTTTTTACCCACCAAAACCCTTTTTCATTTTAAACCCTT
The DNA here is from genome assembly GCA_030545235.1 of Helianthus tuberosus. Taxonomy (NCBI): domain Eukaryota; kingdom Viridiplantae; phylum Streptophyta; class Magnoliopsida; order Asterales; family Asteraceae; genus Helianthus; species Helianthus tuberosus. The sequence goes on from CM060409.1 coordinate 104,476,819, forward strand.
TATTTTAGTAAAAAGCTCGGTTTTTCATTTGACATTCCATCAAATATATATATATATATATATATGATGAAGCCAAAAGAAATAAACAAACAAGTTTATCAAAAAGAACTTTGTTTGAAGAATTGCTTCATCAAAATAAAAGGTTACAAAAATAAAAAGTCTTACGAAAACTGACGCTTTTTACGCCTTTCGCCATTTTCTACTAACCACTAACCTAACCACCTACCTTTAACCCAAGCCTAACCCTTCCCCAAAGTCCTCTTTGTCACACCCCCAAAATACCACATGCGGAATCCCCCGCGAGGCGTGTGACATACCAGGATCAAGCCACCAATCACATTGAACTCATAGTTATATTTAAATAAATTTTCATTTATTAACATTGAGTGTTACAACGTTACAAATAATTTGCAGTATGCAGCGGAAGAATAATTCATTCGTTAAGTGTTTATAAACCACATAAAAATAAAACCATTAGTCTTGGGTTGTGTTTCCATATATCTCGACCCATGACCACTCCAGCTTCCCAGACAGCAAGTTCCAACAATATGCACCTAAAGGCCTGCAAGGCATGTAACAACGAGTCAACAACAAAGTTGAGCGAGTTCACAGTTGGTGTTCATTTTAAAGTTGTTTCAGAAACCATGAGTTCATTTGTAAACCATAAGTTAACCAGTTTCCCTGTTTCCCAAACATATTCATAACCAATGGGGGCTTCCCCATGTGAACCACTAGACCCGTTACCATATCGACCACTGACTAAAGTAAGTTGGTGCCCTGACGTCAATGTCTATCATCATTGACTAGTGCCCAGATCCATTAGTTCACGCCCGTCCTCTGCGGCACGGTGTGAGGCTTGTCAAACCTAAATAGCGCTATCTAACTAATGACCCGCTCGCCATTGGCCCGACGATTAAGTCGATATAAAAAGAGGGACTTCATGATAGAGATTTTGGTCTAGTATCCGTGTTGTCACCCTTCAATAAAGAGGGTGTGTACGTAATCCCCAAACCAGGAGATTACGCAGGTTCCAATTATATCCTTATCATGTGTTGTCACCCTTCAATAAAGAGGGTGCATACGTGTTCCAAACTAGGAGATCACGCAGTTTCAGTTTAAATCCTTTACCCATTCCCAACCCTTTGGGAATCCCATGCCTTGTGGAAAGTGTGAACTCACCTTGGTTTGCTCGGTAGATAAAGCGTTTGTCCTAAGTTGGTCAACCACGTCCTATTATGGTTACCACTTATTAGGACAGTATACAAGTAATCATGTATAAATTACACATATCTGACTCGTATTCATCGAGTAGTATACAAGTATCAACTATTGTACGTTATACTGACAAGTATACACATTTATAACTATCATCACTGTAAATCATCACTCACATGTATTGTATAAGTGTGTGGTTTAAGCAGAGTCATGGGCTTTTATTAGTGTGCGGCCCACTAAGGAATAAGGCCTAATGTGAGTGTGCGGCCCACTTGTAAGTGTGCGGTCCACAAGAGGGTGTGCGACCACTTTGACAAGTGTGCGGTCATGTAGTCTGAGCGACTTAATAAGTGTGCTGTTGTTAATGGTGTGCGGCCCACGAAGAGTGTGCGGTTTAAATCAGGTAATCCAAATATCACTTTTCACATTAGTTTCTCATGAATTAGAATATTAAATCATCATGTATTTCGTTCTAGCCGCCTATAAACCAACCCTCATTTAAAACATCGTCAACCAGGCCTAAGTTCAATAATAACCCATTATGTGGGAACCAAATCATTATTAATGTTAATATCATACCTACTCCAAATTTTTCATATAACAAAACCTGTGATTTTAACATCACTAACATCAGCAACTAGTCAGACACACACATACAAGAAACACTGATCATATAAATATATAGTAACCACTCTTGTTATAGTCACACATTTATACCAAATCAATAAATTAATAAATAAATGTAAGATGTATGCTACAAACAACATAAACAGCTTGCATAACAGTACCATATTATTACCATGTCTTATAATATTAAAACCCATCATCTAATTAATAATTAATAATCCAATATATAGCAGTTGTCGTGGGAGCATTATAAATATCTTGTCAAAACACATCAGACTCCTAGATTCAACGATTAACCATATTTAATGCAATTTGTTGCACACTCATCTTTAGTCTTATTTACACTCACAAAGAAAATGAAATCAATAAACATTCTTGTACCCGAGATCTACAAAAGAATGCAAGGTAACTGAGATAATTTGCACTAACCAAGGGTTATGAGGTGAATGGGCATTGGCTGCCACCACTATGGTCCTGAATCGGAGCTCCAGCGACCGTCGTCTGTTGCCGTCGTTCATCACCGGTGTTGCCGGTGTTGCCACCGTTCATCACCGTCGCACCACGGTGTCGTCGGAGTGACGGTTCCCGCCGTCGCCGAGCCACTGCCGACGGGTTTCGCTGTTGTGGTTATCATCTTGGAGCGGAATGGAAGAATCTAGCGAAGGAGATAACTCAATCAAAGGGCTGATTGCGAATGGCGGGGGGGGGGGGGGGGGGGGGGGGGGGGGGGGAATTGCTTCTGCCGTCGCACCAGATCAATGGTAGGGTTTGGTTCATGCAACTCACATACATAACAAACAGATGGGTTATTAGGGGCGACTAGGCTTAATGGGCTGCAAGAATTGTAAGGGTGTGGGCTGATTGGGCCGCACATATGAAAGCAGAGGGAAAAGGATTTGCGTGGAAATGCATTAAAAGAAAGTTGGCAGCATCCTAGTTGATTTAATATTACTACTATGTGTAATTTTTTAACCAACTAATTATAAGAATACAATTAATTAACTAATAGTAAAAATATAATTAATCATCAACTAACATAATGTATAATGATCATGCATTGGTTCGGGACTCATAAGTTCCGAGCTACGCAAGTGAGTTGAATCGACATGCGGAATGTGTGTTGGTTCATACGGTCTGGGTTGGTTCAACACGATATGGATGTGGTTTCGACTATTCGCTCGCACACTAATTTAATTAAGTATATAATTAATTCATCAAATAAAATAAGTATATGATTTGATTTAGAAAAGCGAAACAAACGATTTTTACCTGGAAGTTACGGGTTGTCACATCATCCCCAAGTTGAAAGAAATTTCGTCCCGAAATTTAGCACATCGTTGCCGGAGAAGCTAGTCGTGTTGTGCGTTTTCCTGGGGTATCACATCATCCCCCCGTTGGTTTGGAATTTCGTCCCGAAATTCCGAAGTAGCTTCTGTACTGGACTCACCTTTCCTGAACAACTAGGGGTACTTGCGTTTCATCTGGTCCTCCCGTTCCCAAGTGAACTCTGGGCCCTGACGGGAGTTCCAACGAACTCGTACAATAGGTATTTTGGTACGTTTGGGAGTCTTGATTTCCCGGTCCATAATTTCCACCGGTTCCTCTACGAAGCGCAACTGGTCGTCGATAGTGAGTTCCTTGAAAGGGACATTAAGGGTCTCATCTAACAGACACCTCTTCAGATTCGACACGTGAAAGACGTTGTGAACACTACTACGCTCTTCGGGCAAATTCAGTCTATACACCACCTTGCCGATTTTCTTAGTGATTTCAAAGGGTCCGACATAACGCAGATTAAGTTTGCCTTGTTTGCCCAAATCGAACCACACCTTTCCAAGGTGAGACTTTAAGTAGCACTCGATCCCCAACCTGGAACTCGAGTGGTTTCCTGCGCTTATCAGCGTAGCTTTTCTGACGGTCACGAGCTGCCGCCATTCGCTGTCGTATCTGAGCAATCTTCTCCGTTGCGTCTTCGACGAGTTCTAGGCCAGTGATTTGGCTGTCGCCAACTTCTGCCTAACAAAGAGGTGATCGGCACTTCTGTCCGTACAATGCCTCGAACGGAGCAGTCTGGATACTGGTGTGGTAACTGTTGTTATACAAAAACTCCACTAAAGGGAGGTGTCTTTCCCAGCCGTTGCCAAAGTCGATTACACATGCCCGAAGCATGTCTTCAAGAGTCTGGTTGGTGCGTTCAGTCTGCCCATCCGTCTGTGGATGATATGCTGTGCTCATGTCTAGACGTGAGCCAAAGGATTTGTGCATCGCTTGCCATAAATCAGATGCAAATCGTGGGTCGCGATCAGAGATAATGGAGGTTGGCACCCCGTGCCTAGCAACCACTTCTTTCAGGTAGATGACTGCAAGTGTAGAAAACTTATCCGTTTCCTTGATGGCTAGAAAGTGTGTTGGTTACGTGAGAAATTCAACGACCATCCAGGTGATATTGTTTCCATTTCGAGTTGTAAGTAGACTAGCGACCTAATCCATGGCAGTCTGTTTTCGCTTTCCATATAGGTGTTTCTGGTCGCTAACACTTCACCTTTACTTTCCCACAAGTCAAACATCATTCCCATACCTAGCTGGGTGGGCCTTCATGCCCAATTACCAGTACAAGGTTTATAAATCCTAATGTCTCTCATTAAAACCCAGACGACTAGAATATCGAAGCCGGTGTGCTTTGCTCAACACGAGTTCCCTACAGTTGCCGTATAATGAAACCCACATTCGTTCCATGAGGTAACGAGTATCGTTCGACCGGTCAAAGGTTGCTTCTCCATGCCCCGCATGGGATCAACTTGAAAATCCTCTTCCTTCAGTTCTCCAGTTTGAACAGAGCGAGTCTGATAAGGTAAGTTAGAGTCGATAGTGAGCTGCAGAGCTCGTGTACATTCAGGTTTCACAGTCGTACTCATTCAGAAGTTCCATCCAGCGATGTCTTTGCATGCTTTAACTCTTTCGAACATCGATACACGGGAGGCCCTTGTGATCGGTCTAGGTAATGCATTTGGTACCGTCCAAGTAATGCCTCCAATTTACATCCGAGAACCACGGTTCCCACCGCAAGTTATGTGTCGTGCAGTTCTTCTTCATAATTTCATTACGTAAGTCATCACCTTCTCATGTTGCATCAGCGTGTGACTGGGACTCTGATTCAAACCATCATGGTATCCACTAAATCATCAGTACTTTCGGATAAAGACGATGCTCGGTGTATTGCAGGGTTGTGATTCAAAAGCTGAAAAGACGTCCCCCTGTTTGTCTTCCACAAACACAACACCCTGCTGTGCTAAAGAGGTTGCAGCAGCGCAATTTCCGAAAATCCCTCGATGAATCTTCGATAGTATTTAGCGAAACCAAGGAATTGCTATATCCGCAACTGGTCGACGGGTTGTCAATACGTGGTCGAGGAAAACGGTCCTTAACTGACACCTTGTTGAGTTCTCAATAGTCAGTACACATACGAAAAGGCTTCTCTTCATGGGTGTAGCGGGGGCTCCTTTAAGCGAAAACTCCTTTCTGACAGTTCCTGTGGTTGGTTAAACAGCTCCTGCAACCCTCCTGGTGCAAGACGGTAAAGGGTAAGAGTAGTTAGAACTGCCTCTGGCGCGAGGTCAAACTGAGTTCCTACCTAACAGTTGTAGAGGTGATCCTGGGAGTTCCTCGGGCAGCACATGGAGGGTAATTACGAACAACTGGTGGATTTCTTCGTCCATAACAGTTGCTAACCTTACGTTACGTCCATAACAGTTGCTAACAACGGGCAGCACATCGAGGTGATCCCTTTTTTCCTAACCTTACGTCCATAACAGTTGCTAACATAGCGGGGTAATTTCTTCGTAGACACTCCTGGCTTTCATTGCTGAAATGACGCTAACCGTTGCGCCACTCTGACGCATTAGAATGGATAACAATCCTCCACGAAGGGGAGGAATACGCAGAATCGTCTCCTCACAGGGTACATCTATAAAGAACAACAGAAGAAAGGTCGATGTCGAACACTTGTCCCACAAGATCGAGTTTGCATCCCAACGATCATATGAGGTTTCCATTGTCTTACCATCAGCCGATCCCACAACAGGTTGGGTTTCAAGAAACATCAGGGTTATATAACAGAGACGAAGTAACTCGTTACCCAGAATGTGTATGCCACCATGTTATTATAATCCTGGCGTTGCCCACGCCAATCCTAAATGCCCCTCCATGAGCATCATTTCCCGTGTGGTTGTACTTGTTGCAAGGATTTCCAGTACGACTGTCGTTTCCTTGGTTGTTGTCGTTTTGATTTAGCAACAGCCGCTCCGTGTCATAGGCTCCTTCATTTCTATACTGTTGGTTGCCGTTTCAAGTACCTTGATGTTGCCGTGACTGATGCCTCCGATGCTGTTGTTTGAAACGGTGCTCTACGATCTTTCATCAACAGGGTCCAACTTTTCATATTCCGTGCCACGTGCTAAGGCGCTACTCACTGTGCTGGCAGTTACCCACTCCACGTTTAGTCGATTGTCATTGCTTATGTCTTGATTGATTCGTAAGAGTTGACTCCCATGAGTTGCTGACAAGGGTAAGGATTCGATTGAAGCCAATGCGCTGGTGCTCGTTACCGGTAATCAGGGTCGTCAAAGTACTGAGGTCGGTAAAGTACTACGCTCATCCTCCTGTCCATCGATGTTGCAAGTTGTTTGAGTAACACACAGTATGTTGCGGGAGTGTTGCAGGAGTGATCACACTTCGGGACCTAAGACGTCATTACATGAGTTCCAGCAAACGAAGAGGGGGTAAGAAAGGTATCGATCAATCATTCGACGCTGTGACATCCAACACATGGATGTTCGTATAAGCACCTAACATTCTACACGGTTCGCTAAGTGTTCAGATGGGTGTTCAGGTAATACTTGATAGTATCGTGTTTCTAGAGATGAATGAAAAGTTCACGTTCGAGTAGGGGACAATCACTGCTATGACCCCTATAGGTTTGTTATGTTTCACATCGGTCAAATAACGGAACAGAACCCCTTTTCCACTTGTTAAGGCTCACTGGGACTCGCATGCACCCCACACTATTATTATGTGTGCACCCACAATAATATTGTGATTTGCATACTTATCTCAGCTCCTCCTAACTCATGTCAAATGGTTCTCAAACTCAAGTAGCAACAAAGAGCATTACGAAATGTGAGTCATGAATGTTTAGGGAAAATACCACCCTATCAGTCTTATAACACATGCAAGTAATACACGGATTCATACTGTTGTGTTAAACGTGCAGTCACATGCAATATCATATGTAAGTGTTCACTAGTTATGCAGTACAATGAGTATACGAGAGACGAACCTTGCAATCTGGAGCTGAGTGTCATGGTCGTATTCACGTTTTCAGAACTGTTCGGTTATAGTCTGGTTTTATAAAAAAAAAATTTTTCCTCTTTTTTTTAAAACCAAGTTCACTATAACCAATGGCTCTGATACCAATCTGTCACACCCCCAAAATACTACATGCGAAATCCCCCGCGAGGCATGTGACACACCAGGATCAAGCCACCAATCACATTGAACTCATAGTTATATTTAAATAAATTTTCATTTATTAACATTGAGTGTTACAACGTTACAAATAATTCGCAGTATGCAGCGGAAGCATAATCATTCGTTAAGTGTTTATAAACCACATAAAAATAAAACCATTAGTCTTGGGTTGTGTTTCTGTGACATCTGTGCCTCCACGGCCATCGAAAAATACCAAATCAATGAAATGTTTTTTTTCATACTTGGGATTTGTGTAAATATGTGTATCATTTGCACATATCAACTCTTGTTCGATTTCGGGCTATAAATCGCTTTCTGGAAGGTTATACGCGCACTGATGCGTAAATATAACCAGTTTAATGCAACAAATACTCCGGGATAGTGACATATGCTTAACATACCTTAAATAACCTTTACATAACTTAGAAATAAGTTTTGGAGGGTTTGGTGTGGCGAAATCAAGTTTATTCGCTTACAGGGACTAATTTCGACAAACTGCGAAAGTATGCCGATTTGTACTGTAACAAACATTCCGGAACATGACCATAAGTTAAACATACCCTAAATATCCTTTACATAGCGTATAAATAGGCTTTGAGGGGTTCGGTGTGCTAAAATAAACTTTTTGGTCATTCAGGGACTAAAAGCGTCAAAAGTGCATAAGTTTGCATTTTCGCGCATATCTTACGTTCTGAATACATCCGGACATCCAAAACTTTATGTAATCATTAAAATATTTTATTTTAGTGATTGGCTTGATAAAATTCCATTCGTCGCGTAATTTGGATCGTTTTTGCGTTCGTTACGACTTCCGTCGTAATTAACCGAACAACGCAACCGTACGACCAAACGAACCGACATCCGAGATATTTTTGAGCATGTTTTGAGTTCCCTATACTTTAACTTCATTTTAGAGCCTTGAAATGAGGTTAACGGGGCTTAAACGTGTCAAAAATGAGCCGAAATGCAAGATTCTGAAGTCCAGGGACCAAAATTGTCATTCTGCCATAGTTATCTTAGGAAGGGACCAAAATGAAAAAACTAAATTCCAGCTTGTTCCAGCTGTTCCCCTCATTTTCACATGGTTTTAATGAAACTATAGGCTCCCATGGTTTCACAAAACGATGGGCACATGTGTACGGATGAGATCGAAGTTCGTTTTACGATGAACGATCCTAACAGTTCTAGTTTTCCTATAAATAGCTATCCCCTTTCACTTTCAAAACCCAAATTGATCTGATTTTGGCTCTCTAAGTTGAAGTTTATGCTTCATACCTGAGAGTTAATCGGATCAAAGCTTGCGGGGACCTTTTGTAAGTATTCTTTCGTTCTTTTCGCTTTTCGAGTCTGAGGTTTGACTTTCTGCATTGACTAGTTTATGTTCAATGTGAAGTTCATTTGAACTTCATAACGTGAGCGTAATCACGATGGTTATAGTCCCTAGTGACTATACCTACTGATTACCACGTTATCTAGGTGTAGTGACGAGTCGTAGTTTCGGCCAAAATGCGCATTCTTGCGTATTTTGTAACCAAACTACTTATAGGTATCAAAACCGTTTGTTTTGATACCAAATCTATTTTCTAAATTCATTAAACATGTTTTAACATGTTTAACTCATCACTTTTTAGATTAGTGCTTGTGTAGAGTTGTAAGTCAAGCGGACTAAACACCCGCTTAGACTTTCGAACACGACCCGTTTGGTCGATCATTAGGATCCGACCAAACATGTTTAGTGACCATAGTTGCATAGGGAATAACCTTCCGAGGTTATACGTTATGGTCACTTAGGTTTAATTAGTTGTATGATAGGTAGTTTATATGCCTTAGGTAAATGACCAAAATGCCCTTTTCATGCATAATTGGTAATTAAGCATATGTAACACAAACTTTTGTCACTTAATTGATTATGCAACATATTTAATCATGTTTAGGCATATAATACTTGTCATAGGACTAGTTAGATGTCTCGAACGCGCTTTTGCGCGAACGACACGTTAAAGTAGCTTAAGCTACCTTAATGGGTCACGATGGGTCGAAAGCACTTAGGTTAGGATTCAATTTAGAATGTAGACTTTGTTAAACCATGTCATATGAGTTCCAATACTCATTTGGTTTACAAAACCTCATCCTATCCGATCTTCCGACTTAGGTCCGGTTTATTTATATAGTTATTAGATTGCCGATTGATTCCGTGCTCCCTCTAGCTTTGCTTGCTTGTTGTTCAAGACCTCTAAGCATTCTCAGGTGAGTACATAGTTCCCCTATTTTACTGTTTTCAATTGTTTTGGGGTGATTCATATGTGCTAAATGTTTTCAAGGTTTTAACGATGGTTTTCAAAACGATTTTCGATATTATAACAATGGTTTCAAAAACGATTAAAATGGTTTATATTAAATTAATAACGATTTCGATATAGTAAACAAACTTGTTGGTTGTATTTACATAACGAATAATATCCATTAGTTTTGGCCGAACCGACCAGTATTAGGTTATGGTACCATAGGATCTGACAAATCCCGTTATCAGACTGCACCCATGGTTATGTGTGGGTTAGGTGGGTAACGACTGAATCTGTGATTGTTAATTTACCCTTTTGTGGTTTATTAATGCGAGAAGCGATAGGCGAGTTGCGAAGGTTTGGATGTTATTAACGAAATAATCAAAAGTAGATTTCACGATTTAAAACGAGAATGATTTAAACGACTAGAGCGATTTTTAACGAATTAAACGATTTGGGTAAACGATTGGTTTTTGGTTAGTGTTTAGATAACAGGACGGGTGTAATGTGATGAAAGCATGGTGGATACGCCGCTGGTACTTCCTATATATATATATGTTTTCATCGTATTACATACCGTGGCGTTATTTAGTTCACTTGGGTAAACGATTTTGAAACGATGTCACACAAACGAGGTTTTCGAAATAATATAAACCATACGAGTTTTATTAACGAGATTTATATACGAGTTTTATTAACGAGATTTATATACGAGTTTTATTAACGAGATTTATATACGAGTTTTATTAACGAGATTTATATACGAGTTTTATTAACGAGATTTATATACGAGTTTTATTAACGAGATTTATTAACGAGTTTTATTAACGAGAATTATCAAACAAGTTTTATTAACGAGAATTATTAACGAGTTTTATTAATGAATTTTATTAAATAAATGTTTTGGGTTAAGAATCATGGCTACGAGATTTTACAAATTATAACCAACTTGATTTGAGTTGGTTAATTATGTCGCAATACTACACTTTTCAAAACAAGATTTTTAATTAAGTATTGCAACATGTAAACTAGCCATGAATCCGACACTCTTAAAAACCTATGTACTCGCCAGCATTTCTTTGCTGACTTTGTTTTCACATATGTTTCAGGTGTTGTTGAATGATGTTGATTGCTAGGATACATGCTCACAAAGGACTGGACGAGGCCTTTGTAACATCTGTGCTTGTAATCATTGTGAACAGTTTAGTTATCAATAAAACAAAGTTATTTGATCCCAATGTTTGTTTATTTATGTTTGACATTTTTCATGTTTTGACTTTTGTGTAATTTCAAACTCTATATCACTTTCTGGAGAGTTATAAGCAAACTAATGCGTAAACGTACTCAGTTTAACACGACAAATACTCCGGAACATCAACATATTCTTAACATACCTTAAATAACCCTTACATAACTTAGAAATAAGTTTTGAAGGCTTTGGTATGGCAAAAACAAGTTAATTCGCTTACAGAGACTAAACTTGACAAATTGCGAAAGTATGCCAATTTGGACTGTAACGAACATTCCGGAACATGACCATAAGTTAAACATACCATAAATATCCTTTACATAGCTTAGAAATAGGCTTTGAGGGGTTCGGTATGCTAAAATAAACTTTTGGGTCATTCAGGGACTAAAAGCGTCAAAAAGTGCACAAGTTTGCATTTTCGCGCATAACTTACGTTCTGAATACATCCGGACATCCAAAAATTTATGTAAGCACTAAAATATTTTATTTTAGTGTTTGGCATAAGAAAAATCCATTCGTCACGCATTTTGGATCGTTTTTCGCGCTTGTGCGCATTCCGTCGTAATTAAGCGAACATCGCGTTCGTACGACCAAACGAACCAACATCCGACATATTTTTGAGCATGTTTCATGTCCACAATGTTTAGGCATCATTTTAGGGCCTTAAAGTTGGTTTAACGGGCCTTAAACATGTCGCAAATGGCCTTAAACCACAACAGGGACCTAAACTGTCATTTCTGAAAGTTGTTTCTGATCAGGACACCCAGGCGGCCCGCGTAAGCCCAGGGTTATCCTTTACGCGGCCCGCATCAGGCTCCCAGACCAGATTCAATGTATTAACAGCCTGTTAACAGCCCTTCAAACACCCCAAAGTCCAATGCCACATGTCAAACTCTTGTGGTGGGGGCAAAATGAGTTACTACAACATTCCGACAAGTGTACGGGTGAGATCAAGGCACGTTATCCAAGAAACGATCCTAACGGTGAACCGAAATCTATAAATACCCATCCATCCCCATTGCAAAACCCACAAGAATCTGATTTGAGAAGCTCTAAGTTGAAACCATTGTTTCATACCTGAGCTACTTGAATCAAGATTAGCATTCGGGGACCCTTTGTAAGTATTCCTTCGTTCTTTTATTGCTTTTCGAGTCCGAAAGTCAAACTTTGTTTGACTTTCTGCATTGACCAGTTTATGGTCAATGCGAAGTTCGTTTGAACTTCGCAACGTGAGCGTAATCACGATGGTTATAGTCCCTTGTGACTATGCCTACTGATTACCACGTTGTCTAGGGTCGTAAGGGTAAGCGATCTAATAAATCGCTTATACCTTCGAACCCGACCCATTTGGTCGATCATTAGGATCCGACCAAACACATTAGGTGACCATAGTATATAGGGAATAACCTTCCGAGGTTATATCTTATGGTCGCTTCGTTTAAGTAGTTGTATGATAGGTAGTTTATATGCCTTAGGTAAATTACCAAAATACCCCTTTGATGCCAAAATTCATTTTAAACATATGTAACATAACCTTTGACATCTAAACTGATTTGACAACAACATTAGACATGTTAAGGCATATGTTACTTGTCATAGGACTAGTTAAGCGGTCCGAACGCGTTTCACGCGAACGACGCGTTAAAGTAGCATAAGCTGCTTAAACGGGTCGTAAGCACTTAGGCTAAGTTTCATTTAGTATGTAGGCTTTGTTAAACCATACTACATGAGTTCCCATACTCATTTGGTTTACGAGCCCTCATTCTATCCGATCCCCCGATATAGGTCCGGTTTATTAACATAGTTACCTATATTAGGTGCCGTTTGATTCCGTGATCTCTAGCATTGCTTGGTGGTTATCTTAGGACTTCTGAGTAATCTCAAGTGAGTACATAGACCCCTCCTTTACTGTTTTCTAAACATTTTGGGGTGAAACACATGTGCCTACTTGTTACTTTCATGCTTTTCCATGTTTTCATATCATATGCTTGTTATGTTCAATAGTACACTTATAGTACATGATTTCATTGTGTTCATGCTATGTATGCCCATTGTGTGCATATTTAGTACATTGTTTTACATTAAACAGGGCACGAAATCCAAGAAACATGTAATTAGAGGTGATTTCGCCCATGTGTCAATGAGGCGATTTCGCTCTTGTGTCAAATCCAGATTTCGCTTATATAGTATCTTTGAGGTTTCGCTTATGTGAACAATGTAGGTAAGAGCGAAATCTGAAACACTATAAATAGGGTTGTATGAGCGAAATCAAACACATAGTTGTAGGTGTTCTCTTCCGGTAAGCCACGAAGTGCTGCCGAAGTGTTGTCAGAGATTGTAAACATTATCAAGATCAATACAACAACAGTTTAAAGTGAATTTTGCTGAAATCGCACCAAAGCATTAGTTTCCGCCTCTTGTTTTGGATAGGAATTCTTTTGATCGACTCAATCAGGGCCGAAAACGATCTTACAAGTGGTATCAGAGCTCAGGAGGAAGAGTTCTTGCCATTTCAGCTGCATATTCTGATTTTCTACACCTTCTTTGTCATTTTTGAAAATTTTTCACGGTAAAACAAGCTCAATTTCACACACAGCACTCGTAATCATGTATTAATAAACCCTTGAAAGTTTCAAAGCCAAAATCGACCTAAATCTTAGTATTTTTGAGGTTTCGCTTTTAGTGACTCGTGCAAATGATGATGTCATCAGCTGATTTCGCTCATAGTTCACACTTGATTTCGCTCATACAGTCATCTTTCGTCTGATTTCGCTCCAAGGGTTCAAGGATTGATTTCGCTCAAAAGGAATTAGGTGATTTCGCTCATAAGACACAGTGTGATTTCGCTTATTGTGACACTTTGGGATTTCGCTTATTGTGACACTTTGGGATTTCACTTATTGTGACATTTGGGATTTCGCTCCAAGAACCTAATTTTGACTAAGCTTGGAAATTTGTGAACTTTTGACATTTGAGCAATGGACAACGAATTTTATAACGCCTTTGCTAGTCCGATTACTATTACTCAGAATGCGTCACTGGAAAATGAAACCGGGACGTCTCAAAAACCGCCTAAACTCATGGATATTGATGATTACAATGCATGGTCTGAACGGTTTGGAAACTGGGTCGAAGCGTATCATTTGGATGCTTGGGAACACACTGAAGAACCATATGTTAGGCCTACAAGGAATAATGCTCAGTTAACAATTAGGGAAATGAGTACTGAAGATAAAAAGAAATATAGGGATGAGAAATTGATGGTAAGTCTGCTTCAGCAAGCGATAAAAGAAGATATCTTAATACTGCATCAACATGATGGAACTGCTTATTCAATTTGGACAGAATTGGAAGCAAAATTTGTTGGAAGTGATGATATGCTCAAAAACAAAATGTCTCTCATGAAGAAAGAGTTTGATCTGTTTCGGGGATTAAAATCTGAAAATACCAAGCAAATTATAGAAAGATATTGTAACTTGGTGAGAAATATGTCAAAACTTGGTATTAAAAAAGATACTGATGAATTGATTGAAAAACTTGCAGATGCACTACCTCATGAAACTTGGGGAACATTTTTGATGATGCTGAGATCCAACAGAAAGGATTATAAAAATTTGACACTGGGAGACTTCATCAAACACCTGGAAGCTCAAGAGATGGAGCAAAGGAAGATTGCCAGGATGAAGAACTACGATGGAGAACAGGATATCAGCTTGTATTACAAAGGTGGTGTCAACGAAAAGTCAAATTTTTCTCCAAAAGTCGAAACTGCTTACAGTGCGAAAGATTCTTCTGAAAAGAAATCATCCCAGGGATCAAGCAGCACTAGATTTTCATCATTCGATCCAAACATTTCTGCAACTAAGAATGGAAGAAAACTTCAGTGCAATATTGTTCTAAGTCTTGAAAATGATCAAGATTATACTGACGAGGTTGCTAAAAATCAAATGTCTTTGTTGGGAATGATTTTAGAATCATATAGTAGTTTTGTGGCCGGAAAGATCGGTAATCCAATGCTCACGAAAGAGGATTACGATCAAATAGATGCTGAGGAAATGGAATTGATGGACATTAAATGGTGCATGGCTAGTGTGTTGAGACGAGCTGAGAAGTTTAAATAAATTATGGGAAGAGATGATTTCCGTGATGCAAATGTTTCAACTTTAGGCTTTGATAAATCTAAAGTTACATGTTTTCGTTGCAGGGAAAAGGGGCATTTCAAGAGGGAGTGCAAAAATCGTGAAGCTAGTGGAGCCCAAAATCCTTTTGGAAACAACGATTATCACAAAAAGGCGATTTATCATCAAGTCATACCACCAACACCGCATCAGGCACAAACTGCACATGGGAGAGATGTGATTGAAGGGTCAAAAAGAGCATGTCTAGTTAATCAGGGCAAGTATGATAATTTTACCTGGGATAAATATCTTCCAACAAACAGCAAAGTGTGTTTGGCAGAACAAGATGATGAAAAGTTGGCTGAAGGTTTCTGTTGGGACGATTTTTGCCCAGATCAAGAACTTATGGTCAAAGAGATGTCCAAAGACACTTCATATGCTAAAGCTTTTATTGCAAATGCCTACGATTTGAAATGTGCCGAAAAGTGCAGAAAAGTAATGGAAGCTGCTGAAGCAAGACGGAGAAAGCTTGAAGAAGAGGAAGAAGAGGAAGAGAGATTAAAAGCTGAGGCAGAAGCTGAGAAAAAGAGAAGAGCTGAATTTTTACGATCAAACAGAACAGTCAAGGATGTTCCTGAATTTGAAGTCAAAGTTGATGCAGAACCTGTCAAAGTTACTGAAAAGTGCATGAACTGTGATTCTTTAATCAAACAGAACAATGAGTTGCTGCATAACATAAACAGATTGAAAGAATCCTATGATACAATGAACATAGAAATCAACAAGTATACTGATTCAAATGGTGAACAAGCTGTGGCAATGAATACACTGAAGAGAGCTTACATAGGACAGCTTGATAATGTCAATTTTCACATAAAAAAGTGTGCTGAGCTGGAATTAAAGCTGGAAACACAAAGAATTGAAACTGAAAGAGTCAACAAGTTATTAGAAAGTTACTCATGTTCTACTTTTGTTGTTGATAGGATTTATCCGGTTGTGGAGAATTTGAAGACTTTTGAAGAAGTAAAAACTTCAGAAGAAGAGGAATCTGTGATAGAAGACGAAGATAAAGTGAAGATTTCTGGTAAGAAACCAAGTGTTGTCTATAACAAATGTCCACCCCCGGTCGAAGATGGATACTGTCACACCCCCAAAATCCACGCGCGGAGTATCACCGCTTGGAGGCGTGACTGACCAGGATCAAGCCACCAATCATATTGAACAAGTAGATAAGTAAACATAATTCAACAAACCAATATGAAAGGTGTTCAAACCAAAGCATAGTTAAGTGATAGCGGAAGCATAATTTGTAAAACCCATAGCAAGTATACAATATTAAATAAGGCAATGTCTAAAGCATGGCACACATCGCCATGTCCCACAACGACCGTTCCTCCCTGTGCAAGCTCCATTGGGTACCTAATGACCTGCAAGGCATGTAGCAACGAATCAACAACAAAGTTGAGCGAGTTCACAGTTGGTTGTTTGGTTAACGTTTTCATTTAATAAGTCGTATGTATTCGTTTTGTAAACCGTGTATCGCGTTAATCCTTGCTGCCAGTCCAGGCATGCGTGCGATGATTAGTGGGGGCTTCCCATGTGTTACAAGACCACGCGTATCGACTGCTACGAAAATATAGTATGTGCCCTAAGTCAATGTCTATCATCATTGACCCTTTGCCCATAGTCCATTAGTACACGCCCGTCCGACTGGCACGGTGTGAGGTTTGTTAAACCTAATAGCGCTATTAACTAATGACCCGCTCGCCCTAGGCCTCGGCGATTAAGTCGATAATTGAGGGACTTCCTTTGATAGAGGTGATGGTCTTAAGATCGTGTACGTAGGCTTTACGTACGTGCCCTTCAATCCGAGGACAGTAGTAAGTATAACTGTACGTAGGTTTTACGTACGTGCCCTTCAACCGAGGACGGTAATAATTTGTTTAAGAGTAATAGTTGTACGAGTAGTTATTCAATCCCATTCCCAACCCCTGGGAATCCCATGCCTTGGCTAGTGTGAACTCACCTTGGGTTTGCTCGGTATGCTAAGTATGTGCTCGCAAATAATCAATCACGTCCTAAGGTACGCACGTATACATAATCAGTTTGTATTCAAGTTGTTTGCACGTAAACATAATCATCATGAACATCGCATCAATAACACTGAGTATCACATTGCACGTATTTGTAATCATACAAGTATTGCTTTTATACATAACAGCAGTTAACTAACCCAGTTAAGTTTAACAGAATTAACCTAAGTTATTGAACAGTTTAACCATTCGATGAAACACCCCTGCTTCGTCGTTAGGCCCCTTCGACGAATCAACTTTGATTCGTCGTGCTATCCCTCAGCGAAACACATTTGTTTCGTCGTCAAGCGTTTCGTTGAATCAGTTTCGCCGAGATTGGTGTTTCGCCAAAAGTCAGTTACGTCGTTATCAGTAATCATCAACAACAGTTACAAACAAAGAACCCTAATGATCGTCTAATCATCATGCCGACTTCATCAATCAACCGCCCAACACATCAGTTCAAATAATCATGAAACTTACTAAATCATTACAACAACCAGAATCATCATCATCAGTTTTCACATATAATAATATAATCGATCTTATCATGCAATAAAGAATCATGTCCCTAACATTTTTCATGCAAGTCTTACATAGTGGCCGACCATATAATTCATATTAATGGCTGCACATGCTAACATTATCCAAACATGGATTCACGTATCACTTAACAATCACAACAATAGCCGACAACTTTGATAAATCATTCAGAAGGAGATTATGATTGGACCGATTATTCTTTTGTTTCATTAGAGAGTTTGTGGTTTTAAAATATTGACAATGGAATTAAATCAATCAAGTACACACAGACATGTGATAGTTATACTACGGAATTCATGCAGAAATTCAACAATAGTGCAGACTAACCGAGGTGGAAAAGGGTACCAGATTGTTCGAAAGGAGAACTTGGAGTCCAGTAGTTGCCGTCGCACAAGTGAGTAAGGTTCTAGGGTTTTCTGATTGCAAAACGTGTGACGAATGAACAGAATACTGGATAAATATTTCGTGTAACGAGTTGGGCCCTAACTGGGCTTTGGCGAAACTGGGCTTGGCGAAACATTTCTGTTTCGTCGAGACTGGAATAACGAAACAGACTCCTGTTTCGTCGGGTTTGGTCATGGCGAAGCACTTGTTTCGTCGGGTTCTTTCATGTGTTAAACAGTTTAAGTTTTCTAACAAGTCTCATGTTATATCAACAAACATAAATGCATGTAATAATCACAATACGTTTAAACATATCGCAACGTGTATAGTTACAAAGCAAACAAGTAAACAACCAAACAGTCAAAGTCAACAGTCAAAGTGCAATAAATGCGAAAGTGAAAGTCGGAAACTCGAGTTGTCACATTATCCCCAACTTGAAAGAAATTTCGTCCCGAAATTTAGTACGTAGTTACTGAGGAAGCTAGTTGTGTTGTGTTGTTTCCTGGTTTTTCCTGGGGTGTCACATCATCCCCCCGTTGATTTGGAATTTCATCCCGAAATTCCGCAGTAGTAGCTTCAGCCTCAGTAGTAGTTGCATTGGTTCCGAATAACTGGGGATACTTGAGTTTCATTTGATCTTCACGCTCCCAGGTGAACTCTGGGCCGCGACGGAAGTTCCAACGAACTCGTACAAGAGGGATTCTCGTGTTCTTGAGGACCTTAACATCCCGGTCCGTGATTTCAACTGGTTTCTTGACGAACTGCAACCGCTCGTCGATAGTGAGTTCCTTCAAAGGAACTATAAGGGTCTCATCTGACAGACACTTCTTCAGATTCGACACGTGAAAGACGTTGTGAACTGCACTGAGTTCAGCTGGTAAGTTCAGTCTGTAGGCCACCCTGCCTATCTTCTTTATAATTTCGAATGGTCCGACATATCGCGGATTGAGCTTGCCTCGTTTGCCAAAACGAACCACACCCTTCCAGGGTGAAACTTTGAGTAGCACTCGATCCCCAACCTGGAACTCGAGTGGTTTCCTGTCTTTATCAGCGTATGCTTTCTGACGGTCACGAGCTGCCGCCATGCGTTGTCGTATCTGAGCGATCTTTTCTGTAGTATCAACTACGAGTTCTGGACCTGTGATTTGACTATCACCCACCTCTGCCCAACAAAGAGGTGACCGGCATTTACGTCCGTACAATGCCTCAAATGGAGCGGCTTTAATGCTGGTGTGGTAGCTGTTATTGTACGAAAATTCCACAAGTGGTAGATGCTTTTCCCAGCCGTTGCCAAAGTCAATTACACATGCACGAAGCATGTCTTCTAGAGTTTGGATAGTGCGCTCAGATTGCCCATCTGTCTGAGGGTGATAAGTTGTGCTCATGTCTAATCGAGAGCCAAAAGATTTGTGCATCGCTTGCCATAGTTCTGAAGTGAAGCGTGCGTCACGATCTGAGATAATGGACGTTGGCACCCCGTGCCTTGAGACCACTTCTTTTAAGTAGATGTCTGCTAATGTAGAGAATTTATCTGTTTCTTTGATAGCCAAGAAGTGTGCAGACTTTGTGAGTCGATCCACGATCACCCAAATAGTATCATTCCCACGTTGTGATCTAGGTAAGCCAGTAACAAAATCCATGGAAATTTGTTCCCATTTCCATTGTGGTATCTCAGGTTGTTGGAGTGGACCTGAAGGTTTTTGATATTCCGCCTTGATTCTTGCACAAGTCAAACACTTGCTCACGTAAGTAGCTATGTGGGCTTTCATGCTAGGCCACCAATATGTAGTTCTGAGGTCGTGGTACATCTTATCCGAACCAGGATGTACTGAGTAGCGAGACTTATGAGCTTCATCCATTACGAGCTCGCGTAAGTTACCATAGAGTGGGACCCAGATGCGTCCCGTTACATAATAGGCGCCGTCTGCCTTGTGTTCCAACCATTGTCTTGAGCCACGTAGGGCTTCAGCCTTGACGTTTTCTGTTTTCAATGCTTCTACCTGAGCATCTCGTATCTGTGCAGGAAGACCAGACTGAATAGTGAGTTGCAATGCTCGTACACGCCTAGGTGTAGTATCCTTTCGACTGAGGGCATCAGCCACAACATTGGCTTTGCCTGGATGGTATTTTATAGCGCATTCGTAATCGTTCAACAGTTCAACCCATCGTCGTTGTCGCATGTTCAACTCTTTCTGCTTGAAAATATGTTCGAGTCTCCTGTGATCAGTGTATATAGTGCACTTGGTGCCGTACAGGTAATGTCGCCATATCTTGAGTGCAAAAACAACCGCTCCCAGTTCCAAATCTTGTGTAGTGTAATTTCGTTCGTGAATCTTAAGTTGGCGCGAAGCATAAGCAATGACTTTATCCCGTTGCATCAACACACATCCATGACCTTGGATGGATGCGTCGCAGTAGACTACAAAATCGTCCGTGCCTTCAGGCAATGAGAGGATAGGTGCGCTACAAATCGTCCGTGTTTTCAGTAAAAAACTGCTGGTCATATTGCTAGAAATTGTCCGAAAACATTCAAACCAAAACATGAAGTCTCTAGTAAACTGAAAGGAAAAGTTGTTGAGAAAACTGAACTTACAACCAAAACATTTACAGGCTTTGAAAATTCAACCTTTGAGATTGGTGAATGTTCAAAGAATGTGGTTAAAAGAAAAGAAAATTTGAAAAATCAAAAATGGGTTGTTAAGGGTTCAGGAAACAGTTCTGGTGATGAATCTGATTCCACAAAATCAGAGGAGCCACGTGTTAAAGAAAAGGTTGAGAAATCAGTTCCGAATGTGGATGATGTGAATTTTCCACCTCTGCGGGCTGAAAATTTTAAAAAGAAAGTTGGAAACGTTGAAATTTCAAATCAATTTTATTCTGATAAGAAGAAATTTGATGTTGATAAGGCTTTCAACGGAACTGTGAAACACATTTTTGAAAAAATGGTCGATGGTAAGGCCAAAGGAGTGAAAGAATTTTATGCTTCCAAACGAAATGTTCACAGGTCGGTTGAAAGTAAAGATGAAGAAGAGGTTGTTACACCCAAGGAAGGTCAGGCTTGGGTGGATATATTTTTCAAATAGTAAAAACCTGACTTGCCGGAGCTCCCAAGTTGGTAATCGCGGAGCATGAATCGACATCTTTCTTATGTTGTTTGTTTAAAAAATTAAATTTTTTTTTTGCAATTCATACTGCAGGAATAGCCGGAACTCCCAGGTTGGTAAGCGAGGAGTAGGAATCGACACCTTGAGAATTCAACCAACAGATGATGATTGGTTGAAAATACTTGATTGGATTGATCTTACAAGTGGTAAATCAGGGACATTAAGTTGTATTTGATTTCCTACAAGTGGTTGAAAAACAATGTGATGAACCAATTCCCTAACCTACTAATGGTTTTACAAAATCAACACAACTTATTTTCCGGAAAAACCATTTTGATTAAAACAAACTTAAGTGTTTTGAGATCATAATGGGAAAATAGTTTGTTGTGAGAGGGAGTTCTGATTGTTTATGCCACGTGGATGGAGAATTGAGGCAATTCGATATCAGTTGTCATGTTCTTGTACAGTTTGTTTTCAATTTCCTTTAGATGTATTTGTATTTTAGGGGGAGTATGATTTCAAAAAATCCAAGAACATTTAAAAATTTGAAAAAGACAAAAACATGATAAAATGAAAATGAGTTTTTGTTGCATAAAAGAGGAAATGATAGTACATCTGTGGACTATCATAACATGCTAAAGAATTGGAAAGTTAAAAAGTGATAAACGGTCTCACTGATGATGTGCCAGTAGGTTTTTGCACATTTAGTAGATTGTGACGAGATATAAACCTTAATTTTAAACTTGCTTATATCGTGGGGAAACATCTCTCGGATATATGGGTAACCCCCGAAATCTTGTTTGAAAGATTCCTTTTTCTGATATACTAGGTTTTTATACTCAGTGATGTCTGGGGTATTATTCCAGGACTTCTGCTGAATGGAAGTTCTGACCTAGTCCTCGAATAAAACTTTCTGCAATGCTTGAAACATAACATCACCCTCAGCATATATGATAAGACAATAAAATTGCTTAGCAATGCTGTTGTAAAAAAAGATCCTCTAAAGGGGACACACCCAAAAGTTGAGTCATGATCTCTCTGCTGAACGGTAGTTCTGACCTGAGCTCTCATGATTCTTCATAATTTATTAACCCCTACAGATATCATTTGTGTCATAATTACCTGTAAGACTGAATATTGGGATCTGGATACGGGAGTATATTCTGAGGTGGGACACGCGATTGAGTTTAAGTGCTTAAAACATTAATATCGTATCTCGGATCAGTTGAACTTTGTGTGAAAATTTAAGTGGACCAGTATACTGACAATCTAAGTGAATCGTTTAGAACTTAAAATGAAATGAAGCTTAATGGTGTTGGTGATATGTTTCAAAACTGATATGATCCTCTTACACAAACTCACAAAAACATTGTTTGTAAAGATTTCATTTCTGCATTTACTTTCTTTCAGAAAATCCAAAAAGATTTTAGTGTGTTTTAGCATAAATTTTTGAAAATTCAAAAAGATTTTCGACGACTGATGTTGAGAAGCTGATTTTTGAAATTCCAAGTGCTAAACATGAAGAACAGGTTTGGGAGAGAGTGTGAAAATGTTTTATATCTGCAAGTGGTTTTCAAAGAACAAATTTTTATAGAATGTCTGACATAGTTTCTAAATTGTTAAAAGATTTAATCTTTAAAAAGAAACTTATGTTTGGGTAGAGATTTTTCAGGTAAATTTGTGCCAGGTGACGATACTGAGCTGTAAGAGAGCCAGGTAAAGATCTTGGAATGAATTTTGAAGCTGTGAATTTCAGACTACGATCCCAGCAGATTGAGAGGGGGAGTCTGAAGACACCATGATATTCAAAATTGGGTCTTGGCTGCGTTCTAATGCAAAGAAACAAAGTCATAGCATATGCATCGAGACAGTTGAAGATACATGAGAAAAACTACACCACTCATGATCTTGAGTTGGGTGCAGTTGTCTTCGCTCTAAAGATCTGGAGACACTATTTGTATGGAACAAAATGCGTGGTTTTCACAGACCACAAAAGTCTTCAACATATCTTCAATCAAAAAGAACTCAACATGAGGCAACAACGTTGGGTCGAGCTCCTAAACGACTATGACTGCGAAATTCGCTACCATCCTGGTAAGGCGAATGTCGTAGCCGATGCATTGAGTCATAAGGAACGTACTAAGCTTCATTGTGTTCGTGTTCAATATGTTATTCAAGCTCGATCCGATATCCAAGCACGCATTTCTCAGGCTCAACAATCTTGTGTTTCACAAGGTTTGATGGATAGGGAATTTCCCTATCACATAACACCTGATCTGGAACTGAAGGACAATGGATCGTATTACTTCATGGACCGTTTGTGGGTCCCAAGCCTAGATAACCTTCGCACCTTACTTATGGATGAAGCCCATAAGTCTCGTTACTCTGTTCATCCTGGTTCAGATAAGATGTATAAGGATCTTCGTATTCAGTATTGGTGGCCTGGTATGAAGAAAGACATTGCCTTATATGTATCAAAATGCCTTACTTGTCTTAAGGTTAAGGATGAACATCAGCGTCCTTCTGGTTTATTGGTGCAACCAGAGATCCCAGTTTGGAAATGGGAAAACATTACTATGGATCTCATTACCAAACTTCCGCGCACAAAGAAGGGTCATGATGCCATCTGGGTAGTCGTTGATCGTCTTACTAAATCAGCGCATTTCTTGCCAATCCGTGAGGATTTTTCTGCTGATAAACTTGCTAAAATCTATGTGGATGAAATTGTAGCTCGACATGGTGTTCCTTTGAACATCATTTCTGACAGAGATGCTCGTTTCACATCTCATTTTTGGAGAACCATGCAATCTGCTATGGGGACCCAACTTAATCTGAGCACAGCTTATCATCCGCAAACGGATGGTCAATCTGAAAGAACAATCCAGACTCTGGAGGATATGCTTAGAGCTTGTGTGATCGATTTTGGTGGTAGCTGGGATTCACATCTTCCGTTAATTGAATTCTCCTACAACAACAGTTATCACACCAGCATCAAAATGGCTCCTTTCGAAGCTCTCTATGGTCGAAAATGTCGTTCACCAGTCTGCTGGAATGAGATCGGTAAGGCTCAGCTTACTGGACCTGCCCTCATTTTAGAGACAACTGACAAGATTAAGAAAGTTCGTGATAACCTTCAGACAGCTAGAAGCCGTCAAAAGAGTTACGCGGACCCAAAACGTAAGCCCTTGGAATTTCAAGTTGGTGATCGAGTATTACTTAAGGTCTCACCTTGGAAAGGTGTGATCAGATTTGGAAAGAAAGGAAAACTTGCACCTAGATACGTTGGACCATTCAAGATCGTCGAAAGAATCGGTAAGGTAGCCTACAGACTTGAGTTACCTCCTGAACTTGGAAATGTTCATCCAACCTTTCACGTATCCAATCTCAAGAAGTGTTTAGCTGATGAGAACCTTCACATACCACTTGACGAAATTCGTGTTGATAAAACACTGAAATTTGTTGAGAAGCCAGTGGAAATCATGGAACGTGAAGTCAAGTGGCTCAAACGCAAGCGCATTCCTTTGGTCAAAGTTCACTTGGAAGCTAAACGTGGACCCGAGTATACTTGGGAACGCGAAGATCAAATGAAGGCGAAGTATCCGCATCTTTTCCCACGAGTTTCCTCTAAATAAATTTCGGGACGAAATTTCCACAAGTAGGGGAGACTGTAACATCTGTGCTTGTAATCATTGTGAACAGTTCAGTTATCAATAAAACAAATTTATTTGATCCCAATGTTTGTTTATTTATGTTTGACATTTTTCATGTTTTGACTTTTGTGTAATTTCAAACTCTATATCACTTTCTGGAGAGTTATAAGCAAACTGATGCGTAAACGTACTCAGTTTAACGCGAGAAATACTCCGGAACATCAACATATGCTTAACATACCTTAAATAACCCTTACATAACTTAGAAATAAGTTTTGAAGGCTTTGGTATGGCAAAAACAAGTTAATTCGCTTACAGGGACTAAACTTGACAAACTGCGAAAGTATGCCAATTTGGACTGTAACGAACATTCCGGAACATGACCATAAGTTAAACATACCATAAATATCCTTTACATAGCTTAGAAATAGGCTTTGAGGGGTTCGGTATGCTAAAATAAACTTTTGGGTCATTCAGGGACTAAAAGCGTCAAAAAGTGCACAAGTTTGCATTTTCGCGCATAACTTACGTTCTGAATACATCCGGACATCCAAAAATTTATGTAAGCACTAAAATATTTTATTTTAGTGTTTGGCATAAGAAAAATCCATTCGTCACGCATTTTGGATCGTTTTTCGCGCTTGTGCGCATTCCGTCGTAATTAAGCGAACATCGCGTTCGTACGACCAAACGAACCAACATCCGACATATTTTTGAGCATGTTTCATGTCCACAATGTTTAGGCATCATTTTAGGGCCTTAAAGTTGGCTTAACGGGCCTTAAACATGTCGGAAATGGCCTTAAACCACAACAGGGACCTAAACTGTCATTTCTGAAAGTTGTTTCTGATCAGGACACCCAGGCGGCCCGCGTAAGCCCAGGGTGATCCTTTACGCGGCCCGCGTCAGGCTCCCAGACCAGATTCAATGTATTAACAGCCTGTTAACAGCCCTTCAAACACCCCAAAGGCCAATGCCACATGTCAAACTCTTGTGGTGGGGGCAAAATGAGTTACCACAACATTCCGACAAGTGTACGGGTGAGATCAAGGCACGTTATCCAAGAAACGATCCTAATGGTGAACCGAAATCTATAAATACCTATCCATCCCCATTGCAAAACCCACAAGAATCTGATTTGAGAAGCTCTAAGTTGAAACCATTGTTTCATACCTGAGCTACTTGAATCAAGATTAGCATTCGGGGACCCTTTGTAAGTATTCCTTCGTTCTTTTATTGCTTTTCGAGTCCGAAAGTCAAACTTTGTTTGACTTCCTAGGTTATACCTTATGGTCGCTTCGTTTAAGTAGTTGTATGATAGGTAGTTTATATGCCTTAGGTAAATTACCAAAATACCCCTTTGATGCCAAAATTCATTTTAAACATATGTAAAATAACCTTTGACATCTAAACTGATTTGACAACAATATTAGACATGTTAAGGCATATGTTACTTGTCATAGGACTAGTTAAGCGGTCCGAACGCGTTTCACGCGAACGACGCGTTAAAGTAGCATAAGCTACCTAAACGGGTCGTAATGGGTCGTAAGCACTTAGGCTAAGTTTCATTTAGTATGTAGGCTTTGTTAAACCATACTACATGAGTTCCCATACTCATTTGGTTTACGAGCCCTCATTCTATCCGATCCTCCGATATAGGTCCGGTTTATTAACATAGTTACCTTTATTAGGTGCCGTTTGATTCCGTGATCTCTAGCATTTCTTGGTGGTTATCTTAGGACTTCTGAGCAATCTCAAGTGAGTACATAGACCCCTCCTTTAATGTTTTCCAAACATTTTGGGGTGAAACACATGTGCCTACCTGTTACTTTCATGCTTTTCCATGTTTTCATATCATATGCTTGTTATGTTCAATAGTACACTTATAGTACATGATTTCATTGTGTTCATGCTATGTATGCCCATTGTGTGCATATTTAGTACATTGTTTTACATTACATTTCATGCTATGTATGCCCATTGTGTGCATATTTAGTACATTGTTTTACATTACATTTCACGCTATGTATGTTCATTTGATTACATACTCAGTGCATTGTTTTCACATGCTTACATTTTGGTATGACATTTGGTTTGTTCAAATGGGACAATATACATTCATTAACATTAGCTACGCCGTTCGTTAGTAGGTAGTGGTACCATAGGAATTGACAACTCCCGTTCATGACATCCTAGGTATGTTTCGATGGAAGGAATGACCGAATTCGATACACATAACTTAGATAAACCTTTAATTTGTTTAAAGGTCTATCACCACAGTCACAAGGCTTGGATGTATGCATTATAACAATACCGCATAGATGTTTGTATCAGTATAGCATGCATTTGTTCCACAAAACATAACTTTGACTTAAACTATGTTTAATTCAATACCCTGTTTTTGTGCATTTTACCTATGGTTTAGTTGATATATTTCACATGCCATACATGATATTTTTGGATAACATTATATGATTTACATTAAACATAAACATTTTGACATTGATATACACATTTGGTGATTTACATTAGACATGGACATTTTGATATGGTTTACACAATAACACTTGATAATTGATTTATACATGAACAATTTACATTGGTGGTTGGTCTGAGTAAATGGTTTGAGTAACGAGGCGTGTGTAATATGATACAAACATGGTGGATACGCCCCTGGTACTTCCTATATATAAGTGTTTGTATAATATTACATATCGTAGCGTTATTTAAATCATTTCAGTATAGACATATTACATTTTACACAAATAACATATTTTTCACAAGACATTGTTTTACAAAACAGTTTATTTTATAAAAACTCATTTTACTGGGTTATTTCATTAACCATACACCTTTCTTTTATATAATCCGATTTCTTATCAAGTTTTCATATGATTTATAAAAGAAAACACTTAACAAGATTCATGACTAATTTTTATTAAACCTTTCTTTTAAAACCCAAGTCATGAATCCAATTTTCACAAAACCTATGTATCTCACAGGCATTTTTATGCTGACGTTGTGACAACTGGCAAATAACTGGTAATTCCGTACCATCTAATCACTATTTATATTTCTTAATCTCATGCATTTAGCGTAATTTAATTACGTAACAGTGTCGTTAATTGAATAACAAGGTTAGGACAAGGAAACAAAGCTAAAACATATGTGGGTTTTCTTCGTATGGCGAAACCAAGCTAACGATGTCCTAAAAGTGTTGGTAGAATGTGTTGCGTGCACTATTCACGGTTACACTATTCCATGCCAGCAAACCGTGAAACTAGACCAAAACACTGAAAAACGACACTCGGATAACATAACTGAGTCCATTTATATAAGAAAACATTATTGTGAAAACACCTCTTGCAAAGAAACAAGACTTTCCGGTATAACGCCCTAATTGTCAAAATGTCCGTTTCGGCTTAAAATATGGTATTTTTAATGCGTCCGAACTTATAACAAAGCATTTCCGGGACTTCGGAATAATATCAATTGGTGAAAAACATACTAAAATAATAAGATGATATCAACGGAACATTCATAATCACAAGTTTCCAGCGTTACGTCGCTATGCCCTAAATTATTCCGTTAGCGACTTGGCGAACTAGTAAGCGATATTTTTGGTCACGAAACAAGCAAACGAAGAATCTAGTGAACTAGTTACGCTAAATTTGGGACTCGGAATCATTTCATACAACTTCCGGATGCAAGAAAACAACTTGCGGAATTTCTTGTCGGTACGACATAAAAGTACCGTAATCGAGCCGACGACGAAACGAAAAGTGTTTTAAGTATCAAAACATGATTTTTAGTAGTTTAGGGAACTAGTTAATAATAATTTTGGTTCCGAAATACTAATAACCCATTAACGACGTATTTAAACCCCTAATCACCCTACACCATTTAATTACCTAAATATCTAAACTAGTTAACTTTTTTATAAAAAAAAAAACTTCATTCTACACCCCCCCTAGTCATTTCGGTCAACAAGTGGTCCCCACACCACTAGATGATGTTTGAAAAATGGAGATCTTGAGTATGGTGGACATGCTTGAAGTATGGAATGGAAGATTTAGATATGACTACTTATAACATCATACCTTCACCATTACTTACCTTATCATTTTCTCACAAAGTTCAAACAAAGAAAACCTTCTTCTTGGTCCCTTCATTCTCGGCTCACAAGAACACACACTAATCCCACCATAATTCACTCCTAATCACCTCAAATCCTTCACTTTCAAGCCTTTTCAACATCATCTAAGCATGGTTTAAGCATGGAGGATCACTAGGAGCTTTCTTTGGAGCCTAATCATCCTCTAATCTTCTTATTTAGCTTGAGTACTTTGTGAGTCTTCTAATCACTATATTTATGGTCTATATTACTAGTAGATTACCAAAGTACAAGTTGATTATCTTGAGATTAAAGCTTAACATAAGCAAAAACCCTAAACACAAAGTTAATGAACACTAAATATGAAGATGTTATATGTTGATTTATGTTGTTTAGTGTTAATATGTTCTTGTGATCTTGTTGATTAGGTTATTTTTGTTGAGATTAGTAGTTTAAAGTATATGCTTATGATGATCAAGTTAATAGATTCATGTAGTATTTGATATTTGTGTTCATCTTACCAAGATGAACATAAATATGTGATTTAAACATGATTATGTTTAAATCAAGAATGATCATCTACTTCAAAGATTATGAGCCTTTGCATGTGAAGTTGATTTAGTAAATTTTGGGAAGGTTAAACCAAGAATAATCATGTTAACAAGACTTTTGGAAGACACTAATAAACTTGATTTTTGGACATAAAGCAAGTTATAATATTTTACTTTAAAAAGTGAAGTATAAAAAGTCTTGGAAATCTTTATAAAAATGTGTGAATTTTTAAAGATGAAAAATAAGTTTAAACAAGTTCATAATACATAATTAACTTGAAAAATGGTTAACTTTAAAGTGTTAAAAGATTTACCAAAGAAGTGCTCATAATAAGCTTTGAAGGATAAAGTGTGAAATTATTGTTATAAAATGATATTTAGTGAAACTTGGTAAATTGTGGTGATTTGAGAAAATTGATCATTGATTTAAACGCGTTTTTGTAACGTGGGAAACGTCATAGTTTAGGGGAAACTATGGCGAATTTTTCTAAAAATCTAATCGCGATTAAAAATGGGATTAAAGGGTGATTAACAATGTTAAACGCGATTAGTGGTCATAAACGTCATTATGGAAACTTTGATGGGAATATTTAATAGTTAAATATTCAAAGAAGTTCTTATGAACTTAAACATATATTTTTACAAGAATAAAGTGAGTAAAAATATAACAAAGTATAAATATAATTTTTGGTAAAAATTATATCTATTCGGAAACTTGCTAAGTGTATGTAATGTGTGCCATATATGTGTATGTATTAGATATCGATAGGATGGTCAAAATAAATACACATACATGTTTCTACATGGTCCAGGAAATGCTAGTAAAATCGGACAATTAAATAAACTGGCCGAAATGGAAATACATAACACTTGATGAAGACATTTGGGCGCATCGACATCGTAAACAAGTTACTACAACGTCGAGTCTAAAAATAACATATTTTTAGACACTAAGGCGAACGCATAACTAAGTGGTCAAAAACAAGAACCCGGAAAGTCGAAAACTATAAAAATTACCAAGTATTTTTCATGTGAAAAACAAACTTATTAAGTTACATGCTTGGTGAATATTTGGTAAAAATTGCAAGAATATATTTAATGGACTCACTAGAAAACTAGGGCTAGGCCCAATAACAAGAAAACTAGGGCTAGGCCCAATAATAATGATGACAAGCGAAAACATAATAAAGAATTCAAGATGAACAACTTGTACGAGGTCCGAAAGACCTAGTGTCTAACGAGATTAGTACACATGTAGGTTATTGACATGTACGGACGCTTACTTTGATATCATATTTCACGGAACGCAAATTTGTGAGTTCATGTCCCTCCTTTCACTGTTTTCAATGTTTTGTTTTCAAAAACATCGAGGGGAAATACATGTTAAAACTATTGGTATGTTAGTTACGGAGTAGGAGGCATGATCAATGTGCATAAGTAGGGAATCTACATTTATAACCATTAATCACGTAGTGACCAAGGTGCAAAAGGTGTAGATCTATTGGGCTTGAGGCACGCCCCACTCCTAGTTGTTAACCGTGGAGTGCTTTTGTGATCCCAATGTGAACTAAGTGTCCTCGGTTTGGTTATTTTGCTTATGGCGCATTATGTCAGGGGGCTAGCTACCCACTGATAGATCTTTAAACATACTCCATGATTTTAATCAGAACATACCATGATTACAAGATAACAAGTACTAGATTTCATATGATATCAAATACTGCATGAACTCGCTCAACTTTTTGTTGACTTTTTAAAACTACATGTATTTCAGGAAACAGGTCTTGAGCCGGTGATTCATTATGGGATTCGGGAAAACAAATGACAATGATGGCCACTTTTGGGAGGGTTTGTCTTTTATATCCCAACTTCGTATGGGTATATAGAGGACAAAACCTCACTTTGTGTTGCGTCAAAAACTATCTTTTGTTATATGTAAAATAACTTAGAACTATGCTATGTCAAACGTTGGTGAACTTGGAAACTATGTTAAAACTTGTAATCTTTTGTTGAAAACTAGATATCTATGGCATCGTTGTTGGTTCATGTTGTTAATACATTTGGATGAAATGATTACCTTTCTTACGTCACACGCAATACGCTTCCGCTACTAGCAGGGTGTGACAGATTGGTATCAGAGCTCCGATTGTAGTGAACCGGGGAAAAGCTTTTATTAAAGTTTGGTCTACAATCACCGAAAGGCTCTCACATGAAAACAAAGTCGATAACATTACAAAGGTGATTTCAAAAGTATGACAAAAATGACAAAAGGTTTTCATTGTGTCACTATAACATGAGGATCTATCACGCGGGCTCAATCACTAGTAATGAATATGGATCAATACATGGTTAGTCGATAAGTAATAGACTTGTAAACACTAAGGCTTACATGTGAAACATGAGAACAAAATATTGCATGAGATATATAGTGATTGCATGGAATATATCATGAGTAGTAATACATTTTTTTTCTAACATATATGCATATTGTACGGTTTATTTGCCAGGATCGATGTCTTCTGCTTCGTCAGACAATTCGGAGATTGACCCGATGCCGTTAGTATCGGATGACGACTATGAGCCGGAGGTTATTATCATTTCGTCGGATGATGAGTCCGAGCCTGACATTTTCTCAGACGATGATGATTTGTTGGATGACTTCCAACCCTTCGCCCTCATTCAGCCCGTTGAGGATCATGCACCACTTGAGGACGACGCCCCGCAGCCACTACATGATGCTATCATCTATGGACATCCCGAGGGAGAGCACATGATAGCTTACTTGGCAGTACCACTAGCCGTTGTCCCACTTATTGACCTCGAGGACGACGATGGCGTCGACATCCCTGTGATACCGGTTGAGCACCTCGACGATGATATTGGTGACGGAGAGGTTCATGACATTGTTATTCTTGAGTTACCATCTCCGGTTGTGTCTCTTATTGATGTCTCATCTACCGCATCCAGTGCTGCTTCTACTACCCGTACCCCTGTATCATCCCCTGCTACTGTACTACCTACTCCCACTGCTGTGCCACCTACCCCTACTACTGATCCCATGCATGTGCCAGGATTTCCACACACTATACATCCCTCGCCTCATTTCCAGCATGGACCATCCTCACAGCAGCCTTTCCCCCACACTTTTTACGACCCTTATGCTGCTGGACCCTCGCATTATGCTAGATCCCCATCACCAATCAGACCACCCTACACGGGTCCCCCTACGCCTCCACCTGGCATGCACCCTACTGATCCCTATTATACCCCGCCCATCTCTCTGCCCGTTATGGCGGACATGACTATATCTCATGAGGTCCAGATCTCTATCATTTTCCGTAGACTCGGTGAGATGCAGACTGATATGGCCGCGATCAGAGCTGCCGTTGCTCCACCCCCACCACCTGCATCACCACAGCCACCATTACCAGCATCACCCCCTCCATCACCACCACCACTACCACAGTCACCACCCCCGCCATCTCCACACTAGTAGTCTGCCGGTTGTATGTTGGTCTTATGTTAGTCATATGTATATAGCTATCTTTTGGGGAGACTATCACTTTTATGAAGACCAAGGCTTATGAAGATCAAGACTTTTGAAGACAACCAGAAGACATGAAGATGCAATGTAGTAGAAATCTTACTTTTGTATTGTAACTTGTACTGACTAGGGGTATGTATCCCTATGTCCTTTTGATCTTCATGAACAAATGTAACAAGTTTTCGTTATGTATAAAAGTATGTTTTCTGTATCACACATTGTATTTTTTTTATGTTGTGGTTGATATTATGGTGATGTAATGATGTTGTGTTTGATATTGTTATGACATGGTGGATTTATGGTTGATGTTATGTTATGGTGTGGTGTTATTCTACATGTTGAGTTATACGACCATTGTGATGACGTTGTGTTTATGCGTGCTTGTGATGGTGTGGCTATGTCATGTATACGTGTGTATGCATTTCTTATCTATATAAACCCGATGTGTTTATATATATATATATATATATATATACTTGACAATATTTATTATTAAATACTTGTCTAATGGAGATCGATATTTTATCTAGAAGACAATGCCGCCCAGTCATGGAAGAACAAAAACGAACCCGTTGCCGACAACACAAGAAGAATTGAACGAACGCATTTCCCAAGCGATTGCTCAATACGAAGCTAACCGCTCTGAACAAAGCGGTGGAATAGGAGGTACTTCGGGAGGCAACCATACGACTGGTAATGCTTGGTTAATCATTAATCTACGCGATACTCTCATCCATTCTAATCGTGCTCCTGATACTCACTCTTGAATTTGTGTATATGATAATTTCAGGTTGCACTTATAAGCAGTTCTTAGACTGCAAACCTCTAAATTTTGACGGTACGGAAGGTGCCGTTTCCTTCGTTCGCTGGACTGAGAAGACAGACTCAGTCATTCGAATGAGCAAGTGCCCTGCTGAACAAAGGGTTACTTATGTCACCGGACTATACGTTGATGGGGCACTATCGTGGTGGAACCTCCAGGTCCAAACGAAAGGCGAAACTGCTGCGTATGGCCTGACCTGGGAGGAACTAAAAGAATTGATGAGGAAAAAGTATTGCTCAAGGTCTGAGATCCAGAAGCTAGAAACGGAGTTCTGGAATTTAAAAATGATTGGTGCGGATATTGCGGGTTACACGCAGCGATTTCACGATTTATCCCGTGTAGTCCCATACTTGGTGGATCCCGAATACAAGAGGGTCGAGAGGTACATTTGGGGACTTGCCCCCCAAATACTAAGTCTGGTTACTGCTTCTAAGCCTACGGAGATCGGCGAAGCAATCGATTTGGCTGTAGCACTTACCGAGGAAGCACTACGTCAAGGAAAGTTTGATGAGTCTGGGTCGAACAAAAAGGAAACTGCTGTGGAAAATTCGGGCTCTAATAAAAGAAAGTTTTCCCATTTTAAGAATGGTTCGCGGGGGAGGAACAACAAGAATAACAATAACAAAGGAGAACCCGCGAAGGAAACTAGGGATGCAAAGGCATATGTTACCACTACCACCAACAACCCCGACAAGAAGCCTTACTCGGGAACTGCACCGAAGTGCAACACATGCCCCTTCCACCATTACGGGGAGTGTCGTAGCACCAGGTGTGACAAATGTAATAGGTTTGGGCACCGCGCCGAAACATGCCGGGGTATGAATAGCAAGGATCAAGGTTGCTTCAATTGTGGTGACAAAGGACACTTCAAGAGGAACTGCCCGAAAGAAATTCAAGCTCGGGGAAGGGCGTTTGTGATAGGAGCCAAGGACGCTCGCCAGGACCCGAATGTGGTCACCGGTACGTTCCCTATCAACAATCACTTTGCATCTATTCTATTCGATACGGGAGCATATTATAGTTTTATTTCTAAGGAATTTAGAGATATACTTGGGGTAGAATCGAGCAAATTAAATATTCCATATTCGATTGAATTAGCTAATGGTGAATTAGTAGAATCAGGGGAAATCATAAAGAAATGTACCTTAGAGCTGGGTGAACGAAAGTTCGACATAGATCTCTTACCAGTTCCGTTAGGTAGTTTTGATGTCGTTATTGGTATGGATTGGTTATCCGATAACCGAGCCGAAGTCATATGTCATGAGAAGATCATACGCATTCCCCTACCCGATGGAGAACATTTGCTAGTACACGGGGAGAAACAAGACACGCCTTTACGAATCATTAGTTGCATGAAGGCTCAAAAATGTCTAAGGAAAGGATACATCGCCTTTCTTGCTCACGTCATCAACAAGAAGGCCGAGGAGCACAAGGTGGAAGACATCCCTGTGGTAAGGGAATATCCCGAGGTCTTCCCAGAAGACTTGCCGGGACTGCCACCACAACGACAAGTGGAATTTCATATCGATCTGGTGCCAGGAGCAGCACCGGTGGCAAAAGCTCCATATAGACTCGCGCCCTCGGAGATGCAGGAATTATCTACTCAGCTTCAGGAGTTACTTGACAAGGGATTCATTAGACCGAGTTTCTCACCTTGGGGAGCTCCGGTGCTATTTGTCAAGAAGAAGGACGGAACCTTTCGGATGTGCATCGATTACAGAGAACTAAACAAGCTAACTATCAAAAATCGGTATCCTTTACCGAGGATTGATGACTTGTTCGATCAGTTACAAGGTTCCAGCTTCTACTCCAAGATCGATCTAAGATCCAGATACCATCAACTGAGGGTTCAGGAGGAAAGCATTCCTAAGATAGCGTTTAGGACTCGCTATGGGCATTATGAGTTCCTTGTTATGCCTTTCAGCTTAACGAACGCTCCCGCCGTAGTCATGGACTTGATGAATCAGGTATGTAAACCATACCTGGACAAGTTCGTGATCGTATTCATTGATGACATTTTAATTTACTCACGAACAAAGGCGGAACACGAGCAACACTTGAGAACTATTTTGGATTTACTTAAGAAGGAACAATTGTACGCCAAGTTCTCAAAATGCGAATTTTGGATTCGTGAAGTACAATTTCTCGGTCATGTGGTGAACGAGAACGGAATACATGTTGATCCCACTAAGATAGAGGCCATAAAGAGCTGGAACACTCCAAGGACCCCAACGGAAGTAAGACAATTTCTGGGTTTAGCGGGGTACTATCGAAGATTCATAGAGAATTTTTCTAAAATTGCTCAACCACTAACCTCGCTCACTCAAAAGGATAGAAAGTTCGATTGGGGTGAAAAACAGGAAATGGCATTCCAAACACTCAAAGATAAACTATGCCAAGCGCCAATCTTATCACTCCCCGACGGCACCGATGACTTCGTGGTGTACTGTGATGCATCGCGTCAAGGCTTGGGTTGTGTGTTAATGCAACGTGAAAAAGTCATCGCGTACGCGTCGCGGCAGTTAAAAGTTCATGAAAAGAACTATACCACTCATGACCTGGAATTAGGTGCAGTGGTATCCGCTTTAAAGATTTGGCGTCATTATCTCTATGGTACTAAGTGTACCATATTCACTGATCATAGAAGTCTTCAACACATATTCAATCAAAAAAGAATTAAACATGCGCCAGCGACGATGGGTAGAATTGTTGAACGACTATGACTACGAGATCAGATACCATCCGGGGAAAGCAAACGTTGTAGCGGATGCTTTGAGTCGAAAAGAACGAGTTAGAACATTTCGAGTACGGGCTTTAGAGTTGACAATTCAGGCAAACTTTACAACTCGAGTGCGCGACGCACAACGGGAAGCCCTAAAACCAGGAAATATACGAGCAGAATACTTGCGAGGAGCAAGGCAACACATGGAAACAAATAAGGATGGCACTTTATATTTCGGAGGAAGGATCTGGATTCCCTATTTTGGTGGCTTACGAGACTTAGTGCTGGATGAAGCACACAAGTCCAGATATTCAATACACCCAGGGTCTGATAAGATGTATCAGGATCTGAGAGAATTTTATTGGTGGCCTAAGCTCAAGAAAGATACTGGGATCTACGTTAGGAATTGTCTAACTTGTGCAAAGGTCAAGGCCGAATATCATTGGTGGCCAAAGCTCAAGAAAGATATTGGGATCTACGTTAGGAATTGTCTAACTTGTGCAAAGGTCAAGGCCGAATATCAAAAGCCATCTGGGTTATTACAACAACCCGTGATTCCTGTTTGGAAATGGGAACAGATATCAATGGATTTCGTTACAGGACTCCCACGGACCTCTCGAGGTCATAACATGATATGGGTTATCGTTGATCGATTAACCAAGTCGGCTCACTTCCTACCCATTCGTGAAAAAGACAGTACCGAGAAGCTAGCCGAAATTTACCTCAACGAGATTGTGGCACGTCATGGAGTGCCTACTTCGATAATCTCGGATCGTGATGGTCGCTTTGTATCAAGAATATGGCAATCATTTCAAGAATCGCTTGGATCTCGTCTGGATCTGAGTACCGCATTTCATCCGCAAACCGATGGGCAAAGCGAGCGAACCATCCAAATGATGGAAGACATGCTTCGCGCCTGTGTGATGGATTTGGGCGGAAATTGGGATAATCATTTACCGCTGGTAGAGTTCTCATATAATAACAGTTATCACACAAGCATTAAAGCCGCCCCATTCGAAGCACTATACGGACGGAAGTGCCGATCACCACTGTGTTGGGCGGAAGTCGGAGACAAACAACTCGTTGGCCCTGAATTAGTCCAAGATACCACCGACAAGATAGCAAAAATACGAGACCGTATCAAAGCGGCTCGTGACAGACAAAAGTGGTACGCGGACGGAAAACGTAAACCATTCTCCTTCGAGGTCGGAGACAAAGCCTTACTAAAAGTCTCACCTTGGAAAGGAGTAGCTAGATTCGGGAAGCGCGGGAAGCTAAACCCGAGATACATTGGGCCGTTTGAGATTCTAGAAAAGATCGGTACCGTCGCGTACAAGTTGAAGCTGCCAGAAGAACTCAGTAACGTACATGACACATTTCATGTGTCGAACCTCAGGAAAAGTCCGACAGTTGATACAGTTATCATTCCAGCAGATGAAATTCATGTAGACGACACGCTTCAGTTTACCGAAGAACCCGTTGAGGTTATGGATCGGAAGGTCCACAATACAAGGAGAAGTACTATCGAACTGATCAAGGTCCGCTGGAATTCACGTCACGGACCCGAGTACACATGGGAACGTGAAGATCAGATTAAGGAAAAATATCCCCACCTGTTTAAGAAGACTCCTGCAAAGAGTGGTTCAACTTGAATTTCGGGACGAAATTCTTTTTAACAGGGGGAGAATGTGACAACTGGCAAATAACTGGTAATTCCGTACAATCTAATCACTATTTATATTTCTTAATCTCATGCATTTAGCGTAATTTAATTACGTAACAGTGTCGTTAATTGAATAACAAGGTTAGGACAAGGAAACAAAGCTAAAACATATGTGGGTTTTCTTCGTATGGCGAAACCAAGCTAACGATGTCCTAAAAGTGTTGGTAGAATGTGCTGCGTGCACTATTCACGGTTACACTATTCCATGCCAGCAAACCGTGAAACTAGACCAAAACACTGAAAAACGACACTCGGATAACATAACTGAGTCCATTTATATAAGAAAACATTATTGTGAAAACACCTCTTGCAAAGAAACAAGACTTTCCGGTATAACGCCCTAATTGTCAAAATGTCCGTTTCGGCTTAAAATATGGTATTTTTAATGCGTCCGAACTTATAACAAAGCATTTCCGGGACTTCGGAATAATATCAATTGGTGAAAAACATACTAAAATAATAAGATGATATCAACGGAACATTCATAATCACAAGTTTCCAGCGTTACGTCGCTATGCCCTAAATTATTCCGTTAGCGACTTGGCGAACTAGTAAGCGATATTTTTGGTCACGAAACAAGCAAACGAAGAATCTAGTGAACTAGTTAAGCTAAATTTGGGACTCGGAATCATTTCATACAACTTCCGGATGCAAGAAAACAACTTGCGGAATTTCTTGTCGGTACGACATAAAAGTACCGTAATCGAGCCGACGACGAAACGAAAAGTGTTTTAAGTATCAAAACATGATTTTTACTAGTTTAGGGAACTAGTTAATAATAATTTTGGTTCCGAAATACTAATCACCCATTAACGACGTATTTAAACCCCTAATCACCCTACACCATTTAATTACCTAAATATCTAAACTAGTTAACTTTTTTATAAAAAAAAAAACTTCATTCTACACCCCCCTAGTCATTTCGGTCAACAAGTGGTCCCCACACCACTAGATGATGTTTGAAAAATGGAGATCTTGAGTATGGTGGACATGCTTGAAGTATGGAATGGAAGATTTAGATATGACTACTTATAACACCATACCTTCACCATTACTTACCTTATCATTTTCTCACAAAGTTCAAACAAAGAAAACCTTCTTCTTGGTCCCTTCATTCTCGGCTCACAAGAACACACACTAATCCCACCATAATTCACTCCTAATCACCTCAAATCCTTCACTTTCAAGCCTTTTCAACATCATCTAAGCATGGTTTAAGCATGGAGGATCACTAGGAGCTTTCTTTGGAGCCTAATCATCCTCTAATCTTCTTATTTAGCTTGAGTACTTTGTGAGTCTTCTAATCACTATATTTATGGTCTATATTACTAGTAGATTACCAAAGTACAAGTTGATTATCTTGAGATTAAAGCTTAACATAAGCAAAAACCCTAAACACAAAGTTAATGAACACTAAATATGAAGATGTTATATGTTGATTTATGTTGTTTAGTGTTAATATGTTCTTGTGATCTTGTTGATTAGGTTATTTTTGTTGAGATTAGTAGTTTAAAGTATATGCTTATGATGATCAAGTTAATAGATTCATGTAGTATTTGATATTTGTGTTCATCTTACCAAGATGAACATAAATATGTGATTTAAACATGATTATGTTTAAATCAAGAATGATCATCTACTTCAAAGATTATGAGCCTTTGCATGTGAAGTTGATTTAGTAAATTTTGGGAAGGTTAAACCAAGAATAATCATGTTAACAAGACTTTTGGAAGACACTAATAAACTTGATTTTTGGACATAAAGCAAGTTATAATATTTTACTTTAAAAAGTGAAGTATAAAAAGTCTTGGAAATCTTTATAAAAATGTGTGAATTTTTAAAGATGAAAAATAAGTTTAAACAAGTTCATAATACATAATTAACTTGAAAAATGGTTAACTTTAAAGTGTTAAAAGATTTACCAAAGAAGTGCTCATAATAAGCTTTGAAGGATAAAGTGTGAAATTATTGTTATAAAATGATATTTAGTGAAACTTGGTAAATTGTGGTGATTTGAGAAAATTGATCATTGATTTAAACGCGTTTTTGTAACGTGGGAAACGTCATAGTTTAGGGGAAACTATGGCGAATTTTTCTAAAAATCTAATCGCGATTAAAAATGGGATTAAAGGGTGATTAACAATGTTAAACGCGATTAGTGGTCATAAACGTCATTATGGAAACTTTGATGGGAATATTTAATAGTTAAATATTCAAAGAAGTTCTTATGAACTTAAACATACATTTTTACAAGAATAAAGTGAGTAAAAATATAACAAAGTATAAATATAATTTTTGGTAAAAATTATATCTATTCGGAAACTTGCTAAGTGTATGTAATGTGTGCCATATATGTGTATGTATTAGATATCGATAGGATGGTCAAAATAAATACACATACATGTTCCTACATGGTCCAGGAAATACTAGTAAAATCGGACAATTAAATAAACTGGCCGAAATGGAAATACATAACACTTGATGAAGACATTTGGGCGCATCGACATCGTAAACAAGTTACTACAACGTCGAGTCTAAAAATAACATATTTTTAGACACTAAGGCGAACGCATAACTAAGTGGTCAAAAACAAGAACCCAGAAAGTCGAAAACTATAAAAATTACCAAGTATTTTTCATGTGAAAAACAAACTTATTAAGTTACATGCTTGGTGAATATTTGGTAAAAATTGCAAGAATATATTTAATGGACTCACTAGAAAACTAGGGCTAGGCCCAATAACAAGAAAACTAGGGCTAGGCCCAATAACAAGAAAACTAGGGCTAGGCCCAATAACAAGAAAACTGGGGCTAGGCCCAATAACAAGAAAACTAGGGCTAGGCCCAATAATAATGATGACAAGCGAAAACATAATAAAGAATTCAAGATGAACAACTTGTACGAGGTCCGAAAGACCTAGTGTCTAACGAGATTAGTACACATGTAGGTTATTGACACGTACGGACGCTTACTTTGATATCATATTTCACGGAACGCAAATTTGTGAGTTCATGTCCCTCCTTTCACTATTTTCAATGTTTTGTTTTCAAAAACATCGAGGGGAAATACATGTTAAAACTATTGGTATGTTAGTTACGGAGTAGGAGGCATGATCAATGTGCATAAGTAGGGAATCTACATTTATAACCATTAATCACGTAGTGACCAAGGTGCAAAAGGTGTAGATCTATTGGGCTTGAGGCACGCCCCACTCCTAGTTGTTAACCGTGGAGTGCTTTTGTGATCCCAATGTGAACTAAGTGTCCTCGGTTTGGTTATTTTGCTTATGGCGCATTATGTCAGGGGGCTAGCTACCCACTGATAGATCTTTAAACAGACTCCATGATTTTAATCAGAACATACCATGATTACAAGATAACAAGTACTAGATTTCATATGATATCAAATACTGCATGAACTCGCTCAACTTTTTGTTGACTTTTTAAAACTACATGTATTTCAGGAAACAGGTCTTGAGCCGGTGATTCACTATGGGATTCGGGAAAACAAATGACAACGATGGCCACTTTTGGGAGGGTTTGTCTTTTATATCCCAACTTCGTATGGGTATATAGAGGACAAAACCTCACTTTGTGTTGCGTCAAAAAGTATCTTTTGTTATATGTAAAATAACTTAGAACTATGCTATGTCAAACGTTGGTGAACTTAGAAACTATGTTAAAAC
This sequence comes from Helianthus tuberosus, assembly GCA_030545235.1. Classification (NCBI taxonomy): domain Eukaryota; kingdom Viridiplantae; phylum Streptophyta; class Magnoliopsida; order Asterales; family Asteraceae; genus Helianthus; species Helianthus tuberosus. Next base: position 104,518,751 of record CM060409.1, read on the forward strand.
TTGTAATCTTTTGTTGAAAACTAGATATCTATGGCATCGTTGTTGGTTCATGTTGTTAATACATTTGGATGCAATGATTACCTTTCTTACGTCACACGCAATACGCTTCCGCTACTAGCAGGGTGTGACAGACGTACCTACTTTCACATATGTTTCAGGAGCAGGTGCATAGGTTTGATCGGGATACACTAGGGTGGACTCGGGCCTTAGTGACAATAAAAGAAGCAAGATTAGTTTAATTATGTTATGTACTCTTTGTTTCCTGTTTAAGACAATGTAACTCTTATGTTGATAAATAAAATACAACTTTGAATGCCATGGTTATCAAACAATTAATTCTGTTACAACACTCCCCGACGTTTTCCGCCACGTTTTGTATGTTATACGTGGTCGGGGTGTGACAGCCTTAGTGACTTAATAACAATGATAGACTATGTTTAACTTGTTTATTTAGATTTCCAGACGATGTAAATATTTAATGTTTAATAAAACGAAACTTCATATTTCCGTGTGTTTTGAAACAATGATTCTATTACAACACTCCCTGACGTTTCCGCTGCGATTTGTTGTTTTACGCGGTCGGGGTGTGACAGTTTCCATATATCTCGACCCATGACCACTCCAGCTTCCCAGACAGCAAGTTCCAACAATATGCACCTAAAGGCCTGCAAGGCATGTAACAACGAGTCAACAACAAAGTTGAGCGAGTTCACAATTGGTGTTCGTTTTAAAGTTGTTTCAGAAACCATGAGTTCATTTGTAAACCATAAGTTAACCAGTTTCCCTGTTTCCCAAACATATTCATAACCAGTGGGGGCTTCCCCATGTGAACCACTAGACCCGTTACCATATCGACCACTGACTAAAGTAAGTTGGTGCCCTGTCGTCAATGTCTATCATGATTGACTAGTGCCCAGATCCATTAGTTCACGCCCGTCCTCTGCGGCACGGTGTGAGGCTTGTCAAACCTAAATAGCGCTATCTAACTAATGACCCGCTCGCCATTGGCCCGGCGATTAAGTCGATATAAAAGGAGGGACTTCATGATAGAGATTTTGGTCTAGTATTCGTGTTGTCACCCTTCAATAAAGAGGGTGTGTACGTAATCCCCAAACCAGGAGATTACGCAGGTTCCAATTATATCCTTATCACGTGTTGTCACCCTTCAATAAAGAGGGTGTGTACGTGTTCCAAACTAGGAGATCACGCAGTTTCAGTTTAAATCCTTTACCCATTCCCAACCCCTTGGGAATCCCATGCCTTGTGGAAAGTGTGAACTTACCTTGGTTTGCTCGGTAGATAAAGCGTTTGTCCTAAGTTGGTCAACCACGTCCTATTATGGTTACCACTTATTAGGAAAATATACAAGTAATCATGTATAAATTACACGTATCTGACACGTATTCATCGAGTAGTATACAAGTATCAACTATTGTACGTTATACTAACAAGTATACACATTTATAACTGTCATCACTGTAAATCATCACTCACATGTATTGTATAAGTGTGTGGTTTAAGCAGAGTCATGGGCTTTTATTAGTGTGCGGCCCACTAAGGAATAAGGCCCAATGTGAGTGTGCGGCGCACTTGTAAGTGTGCGGTCCACACAAGGGTGTGCGACCACTTTGACAAGTGTGCGGCCATGTAGTCTGAGCGACTTAATAAGTGTGCTGTTGTTAATGGTGTGCGGCCCACGAAGAGTGTGCGGTTTAAATCAGGTAATCCAAATATCACTTTTCACATTAGTTTCTCATGAATTAGAATATTAAATCATCATGTATTTAGTTCTAGCCGCCTATAAACCAACCCTCATTTAAAACATCGTCAACTAGGCTTAAGTTCAATAATAACCCATTATGTGGGAACCAAATCATTATTAATGTTAATATCATACCTACTCCAAATTTTTCATATAACAAAACATGTGATTTTAAGATCACTAACATCAGCAACTAGTCAGACACACACATACAAGAAACACTGATCATATAAATATATAGTAACCACTCTTGTTATAGTCACACATTTATACCAAATCAATAAATTAATAAATAAATGCAAGATGTATGCTACAAACAACATATACTACATCATCACATTTTACATCACATAAACAGCTTGCATAACAGTACCATATTATTACCATGTCTTATAATATTAAAACCCATCATCTAATTAATAATTAATAATCCAATATATAGCAGTTGTCGTGGGAGCATTATAAATATCTTGTCAAAACAAATCAGACTCCTAGATTCAGCGATTAACCATATTTAATGCAATTTGTTGCACACTCATCTTTAGTCTTATTTACACTCACAAAGAAAATGAAATCAATAAACATTCTTGTACCCGAGATCTACAACAGAATGCAAGGTAACTGAGATAATTTGCACTAACCAAGGGTTATGAGGTGAATGGGCATTGGCTGCCACCACTATGGTCCTGAATCGGAGCTCCGGCGACCGTCGTTTGTTGCCGTTGTTCATCACCGGTGTTGCCGGTGTTGCCGTCGTTCATCACCGTCGCACCACGGTGTCGTCGGAGTGACGGTTCCCACCGTCGCCGAGCCAGATGTGATACAAGCCCCATTTCTTAAAAGAATGAAAGTTGCAACGCCTGGTTGCACTTATAAGGAATTCCTTGCCTGTAAACCAGTTGAATTTGCAGGCAACGAGGGGCGACTGCTGCACTGCGTTGGTTAGAGAAAACCGAGGCAGTAATTAAAATAAGTAAATGTGCCAAGGAAGACAAGGTCATGTACGCGTCGCATCTTTTTAAAGAAGGGGCACTAGAATGGTGGAATACGGTGTTACAAGCCAAGGGAAGTGACATGGCTTATGCCATGAGTTGGGAAGAGTTTAAAAGTCTGGTGGAAAGAAAATTCTGTCCCGAATATGAAAAGGAACAAATGGCGAATAAGTTCCTCAATCACCGGATGGTAGACGTTGATTGTCGAGGGTATACTTCGACATTCTTCGAGTATGCTAGAGTGGTACCAACCCTGGCTTCGCCAGAACCGGTACTTATTTCTCGCTATATTTGGGGTTTGATTGGCGAGATTCGTGATATCGTTAAAGCTGCGAGACCCCGCACAATTGATGATGCGGTGGAATTAGCTAACACTTTGACTGACGGACTGGTGCGCACGCGAGAAGAAAACCAGAAAAAGGAAGTGGCCCAAAAGATTACCCAAGGATTCCGTGTAGGTAACAGTAGTAATTTCAAGAAAAATGGAACTGGGCAATCTTCCACTATTCCATTTTGCAATACCTGTAAAAGAAAGTATTTTGGAAAATGCAAAGGGTATTGCAATTTCTGCAAGATTCCGGGGCATCAAGAAGAAGATTGCAGGAAGAAGAAAGCAACCATCTGCTACAACTATGGAGAAGCTGGACATTTTAGGCCAGACTGCCCGAAATTAGTCAAACCAGCTGATAACAAAACCAAACCTACAGAAGTAACTACTAAGAAAAATGTAAGAGCCTTCCAGTTGACTACCCAAGAAGCCGAGCTAATCCCTGATGTGATAGTTGGTACGTTCCTAGTTCATGAAGTTTATGCAAAAGTATTATTTGACTCTAGTGCAAACCAAAGTTTTATAAACACTTCATTATGCCAAGCTCTTAAACTAGTCTTAACCAACCTTAGGCAAAATTTTACGGTAGAAACGACAGATGGGAATTCTGTTAACATAGATAAGGTTTTGCGAGAACGAAAGATAGAACTCTTAGGTCATAAATTTTCTGCAAACCTGTTACCTATGAATTTAGCCGGATTCGATATTGTGTGTCACGGCCCCCGTTCTGGTTTTACCCGGTCCAGGAGCCGCGGGACAGAAAACCCGTGGTAATTATTATTTGAGTTGACAGCGGAAGTTTAACAGGATCTTTTAAAACTTGAAAATGCCCAATTATTTTATTTCATAATTTGGTACAAACCCCGTAATTTACAATAGAGGAATTTTACTAGGAAATTCCATGTTTTACAAAACATGTTTATTTATTTATCTGAGTCACTACTTCAAGCTTGTTAGTGCTCCGTAGCACTTTTCCTTGATTTACAGTAGGTCACCTGAAACATGTTTGAAAAATATTTTATCAGCGGGGAAATACTGGCGAGTCACTCAATTTGATAAAACGACACATAGTTATAAATTACAGCATAAGAGCGATTACAATGGCTACTATCTTATTTTTATCTGGCGCTGTGTCTCCTCCTGGTGATGATGGTCATACCACTATTGGGTCCTTTCACCCAAGTAGTGATGATTATCACTGTTAGGTTAATGAACCTAACCGTGAGAAATTAGTAATGTGCACAATACCCCACTAGCCAGTGATTCAAGATAACCACGACTTAATCCCTGTAATTATAACTTTTTGAAAATGGTTGGAGTATTGGAAAACATTATTGATCAAAAGAGAATGACTCACATTGCAAGTTTAAACGGGCAGAGTTTAGCCTACTGATAAGCCTTGTAACCTAGATTAAATAACAATGCATACGAACTAGGTCAGTAACTTAATACTACATTTACGATAACTCACGAGATCAAAACCCTCACAACGAATGACAAAGTGCAATACTTAAACATCCATCGAATTCACGACGAATGACAAAGTATAGCCCTAATGTGGGCATCACTTAAACATCCATCGGATTGGTTTCAATCGATCGGACATTGAATCGTTGCAGTGATCGAGTTAATACCCTGTATTGTAGCAGCGCCTTGATACCTTAAAACTTCGAATTTAGGCAGTACACTTCGTTTTTGAGAAAAATTTTCGATACAGATGAACAGGCCATGAACCAAGCAATTTATAGCTGAAAATAGGGTTTTACGCGGCCCGTGTAAACCCTTCTTAACATTTACGCGGCCCGCGAGGGCCACCTAGTCGTAGACTAGGGCTAGGGTGTCACACCTAGGTCTGCCACGTGTGCGACATGTGGCCTGGGACGCTTATCCGGTCAAAATTGAGTTGACGCGACCCGTGTAAACTCCTCTTATGGTTTACGCGGCCCGCCTGAAACCCAGAAATCTTGTTTTTCTTGGTTTTTCATGCACATTAGGGTTTCAGGGGTCCGGGTTTTCACTTACGGGTCGTTTTGTGACATTTTTGCAGGTCCTTACATCCTCCCCACCTTATTTAAAATCTCATCCTCGAGATTCACTGAAATAAGTCAGGATACTTTCGTTTCATCTCAGATTCCAGCTCCTAGGTGTATTCGGGTCCTCTTTTTGAATCCCACTTGATTTTGACAAGTACCAATCTTTTGTGCTTGAGGAATTTAATCTCTCTGTCTTCTATTTGTCGTGGCTTCTCCACAAATTTTAACTTCTCATTTACCTCTACATCTTGAAGAGGTACTACCAGGGATTCGTCAGATAGACATTTCTTGAGATTGGATACATGAAATACATCATGTACTCCAGCTAACTCATCTGGTAGTTGTAGGCGATAGGCGACCGGTCCTATTCACTTGATTACTGGGAAGGGTCCTACGTACCTTGGACTTAGCTTTCCTTTCTTACCGAATCGAACTACTCCTTTCCAAGGAGTAACTTTCAAGAGTACCTTGTCTTCAACTTGAAATTCTAGTGGCTTGCGTTGATTATCGGCATAACGTGTAGTTCGTTGTGGTAAACGAGGCAAACTCAAACCGCGGGATGTTGGACCTTTCGAAATCACGGAGAGAATTGGCAAGATGGCCTACAGATTGAATCTACCCGAAGAACTCAGTGGAGTTCACAACGTATTCTATGTGTCGAATCTGAAGAAGTGTCTGTCAGATGAAACCCTCATAGTTCCTTTCAAGGAGCTCACCAGCGACGATCAGTTGCGATTTGTTGAAGAAACAGTGGAAATCTTGGACCGGGAGGTCAAGATTCTCAAACGCGCCAGGATACCTATTGTTCGAGTTCGTTGGAACTCCCGTTGTGACCCAGAGTTTACCTGGGAACGAGAAGACCAAATGAAACACAAATATCCCCAGTTGTTTGAGAACAATGAAACCACTACTGAGGCTGAAGCTACTGCGGAATTTCGGGACGAAATTCCAAACCAACGGGGGGATGATGTGACACCCCAGGAAAACCAGGAAACCACGTAACCTAACTAGCTTCCTCAGTAACTACTTTCCAAATTTTGGGACGAAATTTCTTTCAAGTTGGGGATGATGTGACAACCCGAATATTCAGGTTAGCGCTACATAAATTCCACAAACTTTATCGTGTGTACTTACGTTCGATCCATTAAATGTTTGTGTGCGTGTGAGTAATTATCCATGAACTCACTTATACATGAACTCATTAGACGTATTATTTAGTCTTTTGGATTGGGCCGCAAACCTACTCGTAACACACTTTATGACCATTTGGGCCTCTCTCGTCTGGCCCACATAGTAAATCAGGCCCGACATATGTTATTGTATATGGGGGCGGGTATGTGGTTAGGTGAACATTAGGAAGGTAGTCCACCCCTAAACCATGATGGCCGGCCCAAGTGATTGACTTAAGCCCAGTTCGGCCAAAATTATAGGCCTGGTCGCCCAAGTAATTATTATATTAGGATGTGTTTTTGTGTTTGTCACACCCCGACCGCGTAAAACAACAAATCGCGGCGGAAACATCGGGGCGTGTTGCAACAGAATTAATGTTTCATAACCATGGATACCAAAAAGTGTTTCGTTTTATTAAACATTGAATAATTACATTGTCTTGAAATCTAAATACACTATTTAAACATAGTCTATCATTGTTATTGAGTCACTAAGGCCTTGTCCAGTCCTATGTGAGCATGCATCTTATCAATTGATATCATCCAACAATACCTGAAACATATGTGAAAACGAGGTCAGCAAAGAAATGCTGGCGAGTACATAGGTTTTGCAGGAGTGTCGAAATCATGGCTAGTTTAGACATTGCAATACTTTATTTAAAAACCTTGTTTTGAAAAGAGTATAATATTGAAACTTAATTAACCAACTCAAATCAAGCGGGTTATAATTTGTAAAACCTCGTAGCCATGACTCTTAACCCAAAAACATTTGTTTTAGTAACTTATTTGAAAAACAATGTTAAGTTCTGGTGATATGTATAAATAAGAGAATAATGCATGATTAAATGAATAACCATGTAAAATGAATTTGTATAAGATAAGTTGATTGTAAATAAATGTCTTGTGAAAAGTATGTTACTTGTATAAAATGTTCTATGTCTCAAACTGAAATGATTCAAATAACGCTACCATATGTAATACTATACAAACACTTATATATAGGAAGTACCAGCGGCGTATCCACCATGCTTGTATCATATTACATACGCATCGTTACTTAATCACTTAATCAAATCAAACCAAACAATGTAAAATGTTCATGTCAAGATGTAAATCGTGTAATATGTACAAATGAATAATATCGTATATCGCTTTGAAACTAATCGTTTACTCAATCGTTAAAACATCGTGTGAAACCCAATCGTTAATCGTTTAATTCGTTTTAGGTCGTGAAACTACTTATAAGGTCGTCTCGCTAATAACATTCAAACCTTCGTGACTCTCGTCGCTTCTCGTTTTCGTCGCTTCTCGTTTTCGTATTAACAAACCTCCATAGGGTAAGTTAACAATTTCAGATTCAGTCGTTACCTACCATACCCACACATAACCACGGGTGTAGTAAATAACGGGATTTGTCAGATCCTATGGTACCATAACCTAATACTGGTCGGCTTGATCATTGCTAATGAATGTCATTTGTTATGTAACTACAACCAACAAGTTTGTTCACTTTATGAAATCGTTATTAGTTTTGTATAAATCGCCTTAATTGTTTTTGAAACCATCGTTATAACATCGAAAACATTTAGCACATATGAGTCACCCCAAAACAATTGAAAACAGTAAAATAGGGGAAAATGTACTCGCCTGGGATTGCTTAGGAGTCTTGAACAACTACCAAGTAAGCTAGAGGAGTCCCGGAAATCAAACGGTACCTAATATAGGTAACTACTTAATTAACCCGGACCTAAATCGGAAGATCGGATAGGATGAGGCTTGGTAAACCAAATGAGTGTTGGAACTCATATGATATGGTTTAACCGGACCTACATACTACAATGAAACCAAACCTAAGTGCTTTCGACCCATCGCGACCCATTAAGGTAACATATGCTACTTTAACGCGTCGTGCGCGTGAAACGCGTTCGGACCGCCTAACTAGCCCTATGACAAGTGTTATATGCCTAAACATGTTACATAATCAGTTATGTGACGAAAGTTTAGGTTACATATGCTTAATTACCAATTATACATGAAAAGGGTATTCTGGTAATTTACCTAAGGCATATAAATTACCTATCATACAACTACTTAAACGTCGTGACCATAAGGTATAACCTCGGAAGGTTATTCCCTACACTATGGTCACCTAATGTGTTTGGTCAGATCCTAATGATCGACCAAACTGGGTCGGGTTCGAAGGTATAGGCGATTTATTAGATCGCCTACCCTACTACCCTAGACAACGTGGTAATCAGTAGGCATAGTCCCAAGGGACTATGACCATCGTGATTATAATCACGTTGCGAAGTTCAAACGAACTTCGCATTGACCATTACTGGTCAACGCTGAAAGTCAAACAAAGTTTGACTTTCTGACTCGAAAAGCAGTAAAAATAAGGAAAAGAACGAAAGAATACTTACCCAGGGTCCCCGAATGCTAATCCCGATCTAAGTAACTCCGGTATGAAACGAAAGTTCCAACTTAGAGCTCCAATGATCAGATTTGTGGGTTTTGAAGCAATGGGGGGGGGGGGGGGTGGGTATTTATAGAAAAGGTAGAGCCGTTAGGATCGTTTCTTGTATATCGTGCCACGATCCGAGCCGTACACTTGTCACAAAGTTGTGGTGGCTAGAAACTTGTTCTTATCCGCTGACTAGACGATAAGAAACGAGTGGACACGAATCGATCAGCTGCAACTTGCAACCAGAACATTGAATCTGGCCCAGTTTAGGCAGTCGCGTAGCGCGACAGGTGAGCCTCTAGGGCTCGCGCTACGCGACACCCTCACCTGATCCAGAAAGTTTCAAAAAGTTACATGTTTGGTCCCTGCACGTGTTTCAAGGCATTTCCGACACTTCCAAGGCCCGTAAAGCCATCTTTAAGGCCCTAAAATGTTTCCTAAACATTGTGGACATGAAACATGTTCAAAAAATATGTCGGATGATGGTTCGTTTGGTCGTACGAACGCGATGTTCGCTTAATTACGACGGAATGCGCATAAGCGCGAAAAACGATCCAAATGACGAAACGAATGGATTTTTCTTAAGGCGAACACTAAAATATAATGTAGTCATGCTTACATAAATTTTTGGATGTCCGGATGTATCCAGAACGTAAGTTATGCGCGAAAATGCAAACTTGTGCACTTTTTTACACTTTTAGTCCCTGAATGACCCAAAAGTTTATTTTAGCACACCGAACACCTCAAAGCCTATTTCTAAGCTATGTAAAGGATATTTATGGTATGTTTAACTTATGGTCATGTTCCGGAATGTCTGTTACAGTTCAAATTGGCATACTTTCGCAGTTTGTCAACTTTAGTCCCTGTAAGCGATTAAACTTTGATTTCACCACACCAAACCTTCCAAAACTTATATCTAAGTTATGTATAGGTTATTTAAGGTATGTTAAGCCTATTTCACTATTCCGGAGTGTTCGTTGCATTAAACTGGTTATATTTACGCATCAGTGCGCGTATAACCTTCCAGAAAGCGATTTAGAGTTTGAAATCGAACAAGAGTTGATATGTGTAAATGATACACATATTTTTACAAATCCCAAGTATGAAATATAATATTTCATTGGTTTGGCATTTGTTTGATGGCCGTGAAGGCACAGGTGTTACAGTCTCCCCTACTTTAGGAAATTTCGTCCCGAAATTTATTTAGAGGAAACTTGTAAGAGCTTGAAAGCATGAAGTTGAAAAGATCAAACAACATTGGTTAGGGTTCTTGAACTTCTAGTAACCTTAATAACATTATGTTTGCAATGTAAGAGGGATACTTATATACAAGTATATGAAGCGTCATTGGTGCGTCCACCGTACCTCCATTACATCGTTCTCATTCCGTTATTGTTGTCACTATCGGCTCTTACACATAATAAATCCTACTGGGTTTCTGTGCACTAAATTTCATAATTATGTACGCGTCCATAATTAGACAATTCCTTGCACAGTTCACACAGTCTATTTTATAATGTGTAGGGTAAAACCAAATGAACAAACCTGTGATGAGTGTGACTGGACCACCATAGGGTCCTTTCAGCTGGATCATCACATGCCATTCTTAACCAGATCTTGAATCAATCTTTTTGACTAGACCACTAAAGGGTCTATCATCGAATACTGGAATGGTACTATATAACCCAAGGGTCTTAACTACCACGTAGAAGCCCATAAGGATTTAAGGTAGTACCTTTTGAATATCCTACTATGAATCCCTCATATGAAGATATAAAAGATTCTATGAGGATTTGAAAATCGGATCACACAAAATCATAGAGGAGAACACATAAACACATATCACATAACCACAAAATTGTTCGTTAATTTGTCTTGTAAATTGCGTACATGCATTTAAAGCACACTTGGAATCCATTCCGTGGATTTCATTTGGTACTTTAAACGTTATCAAGAATCCAACTATAAAGATAGAAAGATTCAAAAAGAAAATTCGATTTCGATTACTAGGAACCGAAGTGTTCGAATTAAGGTACATAAGGAATCCAATAAAGGACTCTGATTTGAACGATAATCATCCACAAGGATCTAATTGTAAAGATAAAAAGATCCCATATGAATTTTAGAAGTTGAAGATGTTTTCAAACCTTGCACTGGATGTGCTTAGGTCAAAACATGATGTAAAATGCTTATGAAATTGAGATGCTAGATATGCCAAGGTGACATATGAAGCAGAATTTGAAGGTTAAGTCAATGTATGAGGAAATATTTTTGAAAACTATGCATGGGGTTCATTTAAGAAAAAGGTGTTTAACGTTTTTGAAACCTTATATATAATACTTTTGAAATAAAGTAGGTGTATTAGGTAGATATATTAACAAAAATGTTTTTAAAATCATGCGAGATGAATTTTGAAATTATGTATAAGGTTTTTGAAAGACATGAATGATGCTTTTCGAAATCATGCACTTGATCAGAAAATGTATTGTGTTAATATTGTCTTTAGACTATATGAAATATTTTGAAATTAGAAAGGTTGGTTTTGATAACATGGCCAATGTTTTTGAAATTACATAGACAATGCATCCAGAAAAATTGTTTTCAAACTATATGAAAAGTTTTGAGATCATGAAGATTGTTTTGAAATACTGATACTGTGTATGTTGAAAAATCAAAACGTAATGGGTATGAGATTTGAAAATATCCTTAGTTATCTAACCAAGGATTTAATGGCACAGATGTGCAGAAGCATGATCACTCATAATGTCACTTTATTTTGTGTACTTTGTTTCTTAGAATGAAACGAGTACTTAAAATTTTTGAAGGAATCACGAGTGATCATTTGAAAGAGAGAATCACAAGAGTAGTTTGTAAGGAACATAGTTCCTTGATGTAGGTATCATAGGAAAATCATACACACATGTAACTATACTTGTATAACAGCATTTGTGAACAACGATTTATTTATAAACAAACACAGATTGTTTCACATTACAAGGAAACAAAAGAACAAAAACGTAAGACAGCAACATCCTTTGTTCAGCCGAATGCTCATCCAAGGGTTGGATTTGCATTAACAAGCTTTGGGCAATTTCTTCGGAAATGTCCCATCTCACCACACTTGTTGCAAGAACCTGGTGGAAAGCGAGCTCGAGCAGGTTTGTTGTCGGCTTGATTCGGTGCAACTGCTGCAACGCAAACTTTTGCCATATGACCTTTAAATCCACAAATCTGGCATTTGCGGCACTTCACACTAGCCTGATGATGAAGGCTACATTGGTTGCACAAGGGTGCAGTTCCGTTGTATGCCTTCCTGGCTGGTAGTGCTGTCACTTGGCTAGGCCCCGCTTGATTAGGTGTAATCGCTGCGGGTTTCCTTGAAGCCTTACGCTTCCTTGATTTTGGTGCTGGCTTGACTTCTGCTTCCTTCAGTGGCTCTTGAGTGGATTCATTGTCGAGACGAGAGACTTCATTATTGAGACGAACCATGGCAATGCCTAAATCCTCAGTCTTCTGAATCACTTCGCCTATTTGTTGGACAAATTTGGCTGTTCGCTCGGACGTTTGACCAGTGCTGAGAGGAATAGACATTCTAGAAGGAAATGAAAGACGTAGGAAGAAACAAGTGAAAGGTTATTGGACAATCAAAACAGAATGGTAACGAATGAAAATTGTGATCATTTGTTTGTTACCTAAGGCAAACAAATGAGATGGTGACAATTCAAAGTAAATGGGTCAAAAATAATGTATCGCGAAGGCATGCTCGCCTATAAGTGAACACTCATCCCAAGAATTCCCAGGTAAGCACAACTGGTCTCGCGTCTGATGAGATGTATACGAAGTGCTTGCCTAGCCAGAAAACCCAGAATACAGGCATTCACCCTTCCAGTTTGCACGTGTTCACATCATTTAAAACCCAAAACCTTGACGAAGTTTTGAAAACTCAAAGGGGTTCAAAACCATATAATAGAGAGTTCAAAACCTTACAATAGAGGGTTCAAAACCTAGTAATCAATCATCCTAGAACAGATGATTAGTTTTCAAAGCGGTTTTGAAATTTATGTTCTTGTTGTGGTCGTCGTCTAAGGATAGGTGACGGTATTGTTTTATGACTAAACGCAAGTAAACTCGCGTTAGGGTCCTAAGAAGGTTATAGACTAGGTCAAAGCATTACTAATAACCTAATTCCCTATAACCATTGGCTCTGATACCACTTTTCTGTCACACCCCGACCGCGTAAAACAACAAATCGCGGCGGAAACATCGGGGCGTGTTGCAACAGAATTAATGTTTCATAACCATGGATACCAAAAAGTGTTTCGTTTTATTAAACATTGAATAATTACATTGTCTTGAAATCTAAATACACTATTTAAACATAGTCTATCATTGTTATTGAGTCACTAAGGCCTTGTCCAGTCCTATGTGAGCATGCATCTTATCAATTGATATCATCCAACAATACCTGAAACATATGTGAAAACGAGGTCAGCAAAGAAATGCTGGCGAGTACATAGGTTTTGCAGGAGTGTCGAAATCATGGCTAGTTTAGACGTTGCAATACTTTATTTAAAAACCTTGTTTTGAAAAGAGTATAATATTGCAACTTAATTAACCAACTCAAATCAAGCGGGTTATAATTTGTAAAACCTCGTAGCCATGACTCTTAACCCAAAAACATTTGTTTTAGTAACTTATTTGAAAAACAATGTTAAGTTCAGGTGATATGTATAAATAAGAGAATAATGCATGATTAAATGAATAACCATGTAAAATGAATTTGTATAAGATAAGTTGATTGTAAATAAATGTCTTGTGAAAAGTATGTTACTTGTATAAAATGTTCTATGTCTCAAACTGAAATGATTCAAATAACGCTACCATATGTAATACTATACAAACACTTATATATAGGAAGTACCAGCGGCGTATCCACCATGCTTGTATCATATTACATACGCATCGTTACTTAATCACTTAATCAAATCAAACCAAACAATGTAAAATGTTCATGTCAAGATGTAAATCGTGTAATATGTACAAATGAATAATATCGTATATCGCTTTGAAACTAATCGTTTACTCAATCGTTAAAACATCGTGTGAAACCCAATCGTTAATCGTTTAATTCGTTTTAGGTCGTGAAACTACTTATAAGGTCGTCTCGCTAATAACATTCAAACCTTCGTGACTCTCGTCGCTTCTCGTTTTCGTCGCTTCTCGTTTTCGTATTAACAAACCTCCATAGGGTAAGTTAACAATTTCAGATTCAGTCGTTACCTACCATACCCACACATAACCACGGGTGTAGTAAATAACGGGATTTGTCAGATCCTATGGTACCATAACCTAATACTGGTCGGCTTGATCATTGCTAATGAATGTCATTTGTTATGTAACTACAACCAACAAGTTTGTTCACTTTATGAAATCGTTATTAGTTTTGTATAAATCGCCTTAATTGTTTTTGAAACCATCGTTATAACATCGAAAACATTTAGCACATATGAGTCACCCCAAAACAATTGAAAACAGTAAAATAGGGGAAAATGTACTCGCCTGGGATTGCTTAGGAGTCTTGAACAACTACCAAGTAAGCTAGAGGAGTCCCGGAAATCAAACGGTACCTAATATAGGTAACTACTTAATTAACCCGGATCTAAATCGGAAGATCGGATAGGATGAGGCTTGGTAAACCAAATGAGTGTTGGAACTCATATGATATGGTTTAACCGGACCTACATACTACAATGAAACCAAACCTAAGTGCTTTCGACCCATCGCGACCCATTAAGGTAACATATGCTACTTTAACGCGTCGTGCGCGTGAAACGCGTTCGGACCGCCTAACTAGCCCTATGACAAGTGTTATATGCCTAAACATGTTACATAATCAGTTATGTGACGAAAGTTTAGGTTACATATGCTTAATTACCAATTATACATGAAAAGGGTATTCTGGTAATTTACCTAAGGCATATAAATTACCTATCATACAACTACTTAAACGTCGTGACCATAAGGTATAACCTCGGAAGGTTATTCCCTACACTATGGTCACCTAATGTGTTTGGTCAGATCCTAATGATCGACCAAACTGGGTCGGGTTCGAAGGTATAGGCGATTTATTAGATCGCCTACCCTACTACCCTAGACAACGTGGTAATCAGTAGGCATAGTCCCAAGGGACTATGACCATCGTGATTATAATCACGTTGCGAAGTTCAAACGAACTTCGCATTGACCATTACTGGTCAACGCTGAAAGTCAAACAAAGTTTAACTTTCTGACTCGAAAAGCAGTAAAAATAAGGAAAAGAACGAAAGAATACTTACCCAGGGTCCCCGAATGCTAATCCCGATCTAAGTAACTCCGGTATGAAACGAAAGTTCCAACTTAGAGCTCCAATGATCAGATTTGTGGGTTTTGAAGCAATGGGGGGGTGGGTATTTATAGAAAAGGTAGAGCCGTTAGGATCGTTTCTTGTATATCGTGCCACGATCCGAGCCGTACACTTGTCACAAAGTTGTGGTGGCTAGAAACTTGTTCTTATCCGCTGACTAGACGATAAGAAACGAGTGGACACGAATCGATCAGCTGCAACTTGCAACCAGAACATTGAATCTGGCCCAGTTTAGGCAGTCGCGTAGCGCGACAGGTGAGCCTCTAGGGCTCGCGCTACGCGACACCCTCACCTGATCCAGAAAGTTTCAAAAAGTTACATGTTTGGTCCCTGCACGTGTTTCAAGGCATTTCCGACACTTCCAAGGCCCGTAAAGCCATCTTTAAGGCCCTAAAATGTTGCCTAAACATTGTGGACATGAAACATGTTCAAAAAATATGTCGGATGATGGTTCGTTTGGTCGTACGAACGCGATGTTCGCTTAATTACGACGGAATGCGCATAAGCGCGAAAAACGATCCAAATGACGAAACGAATGGATTTTTCTTAAGGCAAACACTAAAATATAATGTAGTCATGCTTACATAAATTTTTGGATGTCCGGATGTATCCAGAACGTAAGTTATGCGCGAAAATGCAAACTTGTGCACTTTTTTACACTTTTAGTCCCTGAATGACCCAAAAGTTTATTTTAGCACACCGAACACCTCAAAGCCTATTTCTAAGCTATGTAAAGGATATTTATGGTATGTTTAACTTATGGTCATGTTCCGGAATGTCTGTTACAGTTCAAATTGGCATACTTTCGCAGTTTGTCAACTTTAGTCCCTGTAAGCGATTAAACTTTGATTTCACCACACCAAACCTTCCAAAACTTATATCTAAGTTATGTATAGGTTATTTAAGGTATGTTAAGCCTATTTCACTATTCCGGAGTGTTCGTTGCATTAAACTGGTTATATTTACGCATCAGTGCGCGTATAACCTTCCAGAAAGCGATTTAGAGTTTGAAATCGAACAAGAGTTGATATGTGTAAATGATACACATATTTTTACAAATCCCAAGTATGAAATATAATATTTCATTGGTTTGGCATTTGTTTGATGGCCGTGAAGGCACAGGTGTTACAGTGTTGGTAATTATCTTTTATTCAAATATAACCCTACCTTCCCTAAGAGTGCATACGGCAGTAGACCTTCCTCTTTGTGTCGAAGTCTTTTCTTCTTGGAGATCACCCTTTGTGCTTATCAAATACCAATCTCCTGGTTAGTCATGCATGATCACTAAACTCTTGGTTTAACATGTTATTTATATGTAACTGATCATGAATCTTGAATGATTTAGAGGGTGGTAATAAACGTGTAATATTGATTAATTTATCAAGTAGTATTGCATGATCAATAATTGTTATTATAGTATGATTTAGATTAGTGATTGTATGTGAATTGCAAGAATAGTTGTAATATTACATGATTGGGTTATGTTTCTCATTCTATGTTAAGGATAGTTACATGAAGAGTGGTGATAATATGCGTATTATAATAGGATGTTTAATGGTTATGAGATTTCGAATGACACATAATCGGTTGTTATGTGGTTGGATTGATTATTTGCTTGATATTAACTTACTGTTAATGGCAATAGTGATGCAAGAATAACATATAATTAGGTGTTGTCACAAAGCAAGATTAGGATAACAATTAGAGGTGAAAAAAAAACGATTGATGTATTGAATGGGAGTTTGGGCTCGGTTGGTTGGGTACTGGGTATTGGGCCACCAACCGAGTGGATGGCATGCTGGATTTTTGGGCCGCACCCGGTTGTGGGTTGCCAACGAATAACCTGGGCCGAACTAAACCATAAATGGGATTGACAAAATTATACTTGATAATTGTGAATTAAGTTAGTTTAACTGGGCTATAAATTACGCAGTTGGGTCTCGCGTGTCGGGTGAACGGATTGGACTGTTTATCTGTTTGGGCTGCATGTGTTAATCAAGTTTGGGCTGCTATGGGAATTATTTGTAATCTAGAATTAGCACATGAAGTATGTTATAAATGAAGTTAGTAGTCTAGGAAAACATCAATGTGTGGGCCGGACTGGGTCATAACCGGATCACTTTAGTAAACAAACCTGGGCCACACTCACACACTTACATTGGTAAAGGCAAGTGGGCCGCACCTTAAGTTGAATGAGGTAATAAACTGCCATGTGTTGTTTAGTCGGTAATGCTTGTGATCTGAATGTGAATGATGCATTATGTGAACTTGTATCATAAATATACCATGACCAGAATGCTTGTATGACGTACGTGAAATATATGGGTGCAATTTGTGTGATATGAATAAGAAATATGTGACCGAAGCCTGTGTAACACTGATTGTTATCGGTAACTCTTTTAGGGCGTGTTTGATCAACTGTTAAACAAGTAAACTAATTCTACCGAGCAAACCAAAGGTGAGTTCATGGGTAGGATGCCAATGTTAATCATGCGTATTCTCCTTGGGTAGAATACGTACGTTCGTCCTCCTTGGGTAGGACAACAACCTTAAACTTACTAGACAAAACTCTATCATTAAGTCCCTCATTTTTATATCGACTTAATCGCCGGGCCAATGGCGAGCGGGTCATTAGTTAATAGCGCTATTAGGGTTGACAAGCCTCACACCGTGCCGGTAGGACGGGCGTGTACTAATGGATCTGGGCACTCAGTCAATGATGATAGACATTGACTTAGGGCACAAGTTACTTTCATCAGTTGTCGATATGGTAACGGTCTAGTGGTTCACATGGGGAAGCCCCCACTGGTTATGGTTTGGGAAACAAGGAACTGATTAACTACTGGTTTTCGAATGAACTTATGGTTTTTGAAATAACTTTAAACTGGACAACCAACTGTGAACTCGCTCAACTTTGTTGTTGACTCGTTGTTACATGCTTTACAGGCCTTTAGGTGCATATTGTTAGAACTTGCTGTCTGGGATGCTGGAGTGGTCATGGGTCGAGATACATGGAAACGCGAGATGAACTTAATGGCTTCACACACTTGGTTTATGAATTTCTTAATTAATGTATTATGATTCCGCTGAACGTTAAATAATGTTTTGTAACACTTCTATCAATAATAAATGAAAGTTTTATTTGGAATAATTGTTATGAGTTCAACATGATTGGTGGCTTGGATCCTGGTACGTCACACACCTAACAGGGACATTCCCTAGGTGGTATTTTGAGGGTGTGACAGGTTTCGCTGTTGTGGTTATCATCTTGGAGCGGAACGGAAGAATCTAGCGAAGGAGATAACTCAATCAAAGGGCTGATTGCGAATGGGGGGGGATTGCTTCTGCCGTCGCACCAGATCAATGGTAGGGTTTGGTTCATGCAACTCACGTACATAACAAACAGATGGGTTATTAGGGGCGACTAGGCTTAATGGGCTGCAAGAATTGTAAGGGTGTGGGCTGATTGGGCCGCACATATGAAAGCAGAGGGAAAAGGATTTGCGTGGAAATGCATTAAAAGAAAGTTGGCAGCATCCTAGTTGATTTAATATTACTACTATGTGTATTTTTTTAACCAACTAATTATAAGAATACAATTAATTAACTAATAGTAAAAATATAATTAATCATCAACTAACATAATGTATAATGATCATGCATTGGTTCGGGACTCATAAGTTCCGAGCTACGCAAGTGAGTTGAATCGACATGCGGAATGTGCGTTGGTTCATACGGTCCAGGTTGGTTCAACACGATATGGATGTGGTTTCGACTATTCCCTTGCACACTAATTTAAATAAGTATATAATTAATTCATCAAATAAAATAAGTATAGGATTTGATTTAGAAAAGCGAAACAAACGGTTTTTACCTGGAAGTTACGGGTTGTCACACTCTTGATATTTACAAAGGAATATAGTTAAAAAGGAGGAGGATTGATTGCTTGGCAAGCATATGGTAGAAGTAAGTTCCACGCCGCTCTCGAGTGTTTCACAAAAATACATCTTCGACCGAGTGTTGAGTGATCTCCCGTGAGGTATGTGAACTTGTATATAAATGGAATTTTAAAGAGGCATGTTATGCCCAAATAAATAATTTCTCTTATGTAACGTTTTAAATAAATCATGACGAATAGGATTGTAAATAAATAAAAATAAAACTTAATAAAGAATCTTGGAAATCCCGACACTCTATGACAAGCCCAAAACCTTCTCTTCTACCCATTCCATTTGGGAGTGTAAAGCCACATTATAAAGAGTTTTGCTTGAGGACAAGCAAAGATTCAAGTGTGGGGGTATTTGATGTGTGCAAAATGCAACATATAAATTACATCAAATGTGGCATAAAACTAACCCTTTTTTAGTACTAATGTTGGAAAAAGTGTGTTTTTGTGTTCCTTTTGTATTTTCAGGATTAAATGAGCTCAAATAAACAAAAGAAGCAAAAAGGCAGCTAAATCTAACATAAATACAAGAAAAGGAATAAACGTGGCATGCCCGACCCCCCGACAACATCTTCCCAAGCAAAAACAAGAGAACAGAAGGCTGAACATGCCCCGTGCTCAATGAGCACGGGGGCGTGCCCAAGTGTCTGCAGAAAAGACAAAGTTGTAGAAGCTTCTATCACCCACCACGGGGGCGTGCCCAGCGGACACGGGGCCGTGGTCAACTCTAAGATTCGCAGAATTTAGGAAAATCTTGATAGTACAGATACGCTTCTGCACACGGGGTCGTGCCCAGCGGACACGGGGGCGTGGTCAACTAATGCAGATAAACTGCATTTAATGAAGAAAGAGAAGATGGGTGGACACGGGGCCGTGCCCAATGGACACAGGGCCGTGTTCGGGCTTCTGTGCAGGATATAAATAGGGGTGCTTGGCTCATTTGCAAACCATCCATTGGCAAACCACCTCTCTCACACTTCACCCACCCACCACCACCATCACAACCCACATCCACCACCATCATCCATCATCCATCATAGAGAGTATGAGTAGTCTCGGGATCCAAGATTGATCGTTAGAGTCCTTGAAAATCAAAGGCCATGTTTGCCTAAGTCTCTTACATCACTTGGTGAAGACAAGTATCTAGTGTAATACTTTTTATTTTTAATCTTTTCGCACTTTTTATTTGGTTATGTATTAATGACTTTAATAACTAGTTTCTTATGTTGAAGGTGAATCTTCCTTATCATTTGTCCGTGGTGTCTTGGCGTTATTTTACTGTCTATATAAAATAAAAGGTTTTCACCATTCATATCTCCACGGTCTATATGGAGATATGTTGGCTACCTGGTCGGGGGTTAAGGGAATGGTTTGGTAAGAGTCTTGCCTTGTTCAGTGTATAGATCCTGCAAGGACCTGGGTCAACTTTAGTAGGACCTCCTTCAATACCCACTAGTATTGGATGGCGGGGGTCCGAACTCTTTGATCCCCTCATATGTAAACTACTATTAAAAGTTTAACCCGGCTATTTAGTACTGTATCCCTGCTGACTCAGACTACTTAGCCGAGGGTAATGTCACCTTCAAAAGAGGGGCCTACCACATTACGCATTAATAACTTAATTAATTATCTTTCAATAATCCAACCCTTTAGGATTGTATCCTTGCTGACTCAAACTACTGGGTTGAGGATAACGTCACATTCAAAAGAGGGGCCTACTACAATAACTAAGATAATTTCTTAAAAAGTGCAAAAGTGCGAAAGTAATCAAAGGTTACACTAAACACGAGTCGGATCCAAGTGATTCATCTTATCTATCTGTTTTATTTTTATTTTTATTTTTATTTTCAGCATCTTAGTTAGTTTTTATTTTTCTTGTTTAAAAACCTTTTCCTAAACTTTTGATTTGATTAGACGTTGAGGATAAACCGGTATTAAAAGCTCTTATGTCCTTGGACGACCTCGGTATCTTAACAACACTATACTACGCTCACGATGGGTGCACTTGCCCATATGTGTGTTTAGTGTTAGTAAATATCGTGTTTTATAAATTTAAAACTTGGCTAAAAGTGTTAAAAAGGGCTTAAAATATACATTAAAAACTATACATACTTACGCACATCAATAGCCGAAAATGGTCATAAAAGGGAACCATTTTTATGCTTCTTGTAGTTTTTATATATATATATATGTGGATATATATTTTGGTGCACATAACCTAGCCATGACCTTGTGTTGAATGATTGTGTTGAGATTTATTTTATTTATTATTTCAATGGGTTGTAATAATTATTATTTTGTTCTTCCATTTGTAAGATATGTAATTTATTTATTTTCATTTGGTATGTAAAATAAATAGATTAGGTGCATTTTATTTTACTAGAAAAAATTTATTAGGATATATTTTGTAAAAGAAGATGCACACAAAATGCGGTTTTGGTTTGGCCATATTCGGTCCAAAGAACTTCATGGTTCTCAACGGGATTTTAACTCGATAACCAAAACACATTTTTGAAGTCCAAAAGAGTTTGGAGCTGAATATAAAAGACTTTTGGAAGCTCAAAGAAAGTGGAGAAATCACAACACAAGAAGGAGACTTGAAGCATTTGGATGCGGGATCAAGTGGGAGTTCAACGACACATTTCTTGTGTCATTTTTCACCCCTAAGGAAGGACCTTTTGGCACACTTGTTTCGGCTAACAAGTGTTGTCAAAATAGTTGGCTATGGTTATGCACCTATTGTTATGAATGATGTGCTTGTTTGGTTGCTTATTTTGTTGTTTAGATGATATGTAGATATGCATGACTTAACAAACTAATAATCAACAAGCGTAAAATTGGTTCTTAACAAAATCATTAAAATGGTTAATAAAGGTTTTATTAAAAATTAATGATTTTATAATAAAAAGGGTTTTATTAAAAAGAACCTTGAAAATTAGTTTTCACTAAAGTACCATTGATTTGAATGCATGCAAATGTATGGTACATAATATTTTCTAAACTAGAATTTTGAAATATTAAAAACCCTTTTTATAAAACAAGTCAAACACCATCCTTTTATACAACACTCGAAACACTTGGGAATTCTTATTGTGGGTTAAAGGTCACCTAACCACATTTGAGGGAACTTGTATGTTCGAGGTGGGTTTACCATGTTTGTGGGATAAAGGTCACCTAACCACTTATGTGTATAAACTCACACGTGTGTGTAAGTTGGACGACTTGATTTGGAAACCATGAACTTAGGGTCACCGAAGCATGGGGAACAAAGGTGTTGATGGGATTAAACATGCCAACTAAACATAAAGATGTTTAACCGATCCCATATGGCTAGAAATTGCAAAGAGTTGCAATTGTCAAACGTTGACTACCTTGTTAATTTAAATAGAGGGATAAAGGTCACCTAACCAATATTTAAATATAACGTTGGATTCTAGATTTTAATTATTAATTGTCTTTAAGACACAAAAGGGTATTAATGATTAAAATATAATAATATCGAAAATACTAAAATTGAACTTGTTAAATTTTGTAGATGGCCGCTAACAATGCAAACCCGATTAACCAAACCGTCTGAAACCTATCACTAAGAACCATCCTTGAAAAGGATCGTCTCAACCATAACAACTTCATGGATTGGTTTCGAAACTTGAGAATTATTCTCAAGCAAGAGAAGATATCCTATGTGTTGGACGATCCTATTCCCGATGAACCTAACGTGGAAGATGTGGAAGCCTACAATGATTGGGTTAAGTATACCGAGGACTCCATGCAAGCCTCATGCCTCATGTTGGGAACTATGATTCCCAAAATTCAAAAGGATTTTGAACATCACGGGGCATACGACATAATTACCCAGTTAAAGGAAATGTTCCTACAAAAAGCAAGGGTAGAACGCTTCGAAACTGTTCGGGCGCTTCATGCATGTCGAATGGAGGAAACCCAATCGGTATCATCTTATGTCCTTAAGATGAAAAGCCACATTGATCGCATCGTAAGGCTAAATTGTCCCGTCTCTAAAGAGTTGGCTACGGATTTGATCCTCAACTCTTTAACAAAGAAATTTGAGAGCTTTGTAATGAATTACAACATGAATGGATGGGACAAGAGCATTGGTGAACTTCATGCAAAGCTCAAGACGGCCGAAGCAGGAATGGGCAAAAAGGCTTTACCCGTCCTAGCGATCAATGAAGGAGGCAACAAGAAAGGCCCCACCCCGACTCTAAAGCAAACTCTGCTAAAAGAAAGGGACACGTCAAGGGAAAGGGAAAGGGAAAAGCTAAAGCAGAACCCGTCAAACCAAAAGAGAAGAAGCAAAAGGTTGCTACGAATGACCCATGTTTTGGATGTGGTGAGATAGGACACTGGAAGAGAAATTGTCCAACCTATCTCAACGAGTTGAAAAACAAGAGGGATGCAGGGCAAATCTCAAGTACTATCTTTATGATACATGTTGAGCTTAATGTTATTTCTTCTAACACATGGGTACTAGATACCGGATGTGGAACTCATATTTGCAATTTGTTGCAGGGGTTCAAAAGAAATAGACATTACAAGAAGGGAGACGCTAGTCTCTTCATGGGCAATGGAGCAAATGTTGATTCGAAGCTCTAGGAGACTACGTTTTAGAGCTTCCAAGTGATTTGGAAGTTATTTTGAAGAATGTTTTATATGCTCCTAGTTTGACTAGGAACATAATTTCTGTTTCCCTTTTAAAACAATCTGGTTTTAATTTCGAATTTGTAAACCAAGACATTTATGTTTCTAAGAATGATGTGTTTTATTTTAAAGCTATGTCTTTAAATGGTATTTATGAATTAGATCATGATAACACATCATATGATAGCTTAATGTACCAAGTAGCCAATAAGAAACTCAACATGGATTTG
This sequence comes from Helianthus tuberosus, assembly GCA_030545235.1. Classification (NCBI taxonomy): domain Eukaryota; kingdom Viridiplantae; phylum Streptophyta; class Magnoliopsida; order Asterales; family Asteraceae; genus Helianthus; species Helianthus tuberosus. The sequence continues at coordinate 104,542,737 of CM060409.1, forward strand.
AATGATTCCTATCTTTGGCATTGTCGCCTTGGACATATAAATAAGAATCGCATGCAAACACTTCAGAGAAATAGTCTTTTGAAAACGAATGAAGATGATTCATTTGATGTATGCGAATCTTGTTTACAAGGAAAAATGACCAAGACACCCTTTAGTGGAACTTTTGAAAGGGCTAAGGACTTACTAGGTATCATACATTCGGATGTATGTGGTCCTTTTAAGCCAATGACTAGGAATGGTGAAAGATACTTCATTACCTTTACCGACGACTATAGTCGTTATGGTTATGTGTACTTACTAAGACACAAGGATGAAGCATTTGAAATGTTCAAAGACTTCAAAAGTGAAGTAGAAAATCAACTCAAGAAAACAATCAAAGTCCTTCGCACCGATAGAGGAGGTGAATACCTTAGTGGTGCTTTTCAAGATCATCTTAGGAGTTGTGGGATTATCTCACAACTTACTCCACCTGGAACACCACAACACAATGGTGTGTCCGAAAGGAGAAATCAAACTCTATTAGATATGGTTCGATCAATGATGGCTAGAAGCACATTACCTCTATCGTTTTGGGGTTATGCTTTGCTCTCCGCAGTTCGCATACTAAATATGGCCCCAACTAAGAAAGTGGAAAAGAAACCTTTAGAAATATGGCATGGAAACCCTCCATCATTATCATTCTTAAGGGTTTGGGGTTGTGAAGCTTATGTTAAGCAATACACTCCAAATAAATTGGAAGTCCGATCTACTAAGTGTATCTTTGTAGGATATCCTAAAGATGATATAGGATATTATTTCTATGACCCAACCGAGCAAAAGGTATTTGTTGCTCAAAAGGGTAAGTTCTTAGAAGCTAAGTTCCTTATGGAAGGAACTAGTGATAGAACAGTGGAACTTGAGGAGGATCAAGAACCACAAGACGATACACGTTTGGTTGATACTAGCACTCAACAAGAGGTTGTTGAAAACGGTCAAGAGGTTGATCAGAACACACAAAATGTTCGCAGATCTGGTAGAATTAGTAGTCCACCTGAAAGATATGGATTTTTCATGGATGGATGCTACGTGGTAGATTCAGATGAACCAACCACATACCATGATGCAATGTCAAAATCCGATTCTGACAAATGGCTTAAAGCCATGAACATAGAGATGCAATCCATGTATGACAACCAAGTTTGGGAATTGGTTGTGCTACCACTTAACTCCAAAGTAGTTGGAAGTAAGTGGGTTTTCAAGAAGAAAACTGATATGCATGGTAACTTAGATACTTATAAAGCAAGACTTGTAGCAAAAGGTTTCACTCAAACTCAAGGGATTGATTATGATGAGACCTTCTCGCCTGTGGCGATGCTAAAGTCAATCAGGATATTATTTGCCATAGCTGCATATTATGACTATGAGATCTGGCAGTTAGATGTCAAAACAGCTTTTCTTAATGGATATCTTGATGAAGATGTCTATATGGTTCAACCTGAAGGTTTTGTCGATCCACAACATCCTGACAAAGTATGCAAGTTAAAGAAATCAATCTATGGATTGAAACAAGCATCTAGAAGTTGTAATCACCGTTTTGATGAAGAAATTAAGAATTTTGGATTCATCAAGAACGGCGATGAAGCTTGTGTGTACAAGAAAGCTAGTGGGAGCATCATCACTTTCTTAGTACTGTATGTCGATGACATTCTACTATTTGGGAATGACATTCCAACCATGGAAGGTGTAAAAACCTGGCTTGGAAGTTGTTTTTCCATTAAGGATCTTGGTGAAGTAGCCTACATTCTGGGAATAAAGGTCTATAGGGATAGATCAAGGTGCTTGATAGGTTTAAACCAAAGTGCATACATTGACAAAGTCTTGAATAGGTTCCAAATGGAGAACTCTAAGAAAGGTTTTGTACCTATTCAAAAGGGGACAATATTGAATACATCTCAATGTCCAAGCTTAAAGGATGAGCAAGAGAAAATGAAAGGAGTCCCATATGCGTCTGCTATAGGATCCATCATGTATGCAATGATATGCACCAGACCGGACGTCTCATGCGCCTTGAGCATGACGAGTAGATACCAGCAAAATCCAGGCAACAGTCATTGGAAGGCTGTTAAGTGCATATTAAAATACCTTAGAAGAACTAAGGATATGTTTTTAATATATGGATCTGGTGAGGAGGAACTCGTTGTAAAGGGTTACACGGACGCGAGTTTCCAAACCAATTGAAGTGATTCTCGATCGCAATCGGGGTATGTCTTTATTTTAAATGGAGGAGCAGTCTCTTGGAAGAGCTCAAAACAAGACGTGGTAGCATTGTCCACTATAGAATCAGAATACATCGCCGCTTCATTGGCAGCCCAGGAAGCTGCATGGTTGAAGAAATTCATAGCCGATCTAGGGGTGGTCCCTACCATTCAAGACCCCCTAGAGATCTTTTGTGATAACGAGGGTGCGATTGCTCAAATCAAGGAACCTCGTGCGCACCAAAAGACTAGACATATCGAGCGGAGATTCAACTACATAAGGGATGAAGTTGAAAAAGGAAAGATGTGTATCCGCCAAGTTCACACCGATCACAACATTGCGGATCCACTCACGAAGCTCCTTGACAGGGCAAAACATGAGGGTTATACATGTGCCTTAGGACTTCGATATTCTAGTGATTGGATTTGATCTATTTTGTATTTGGATATTGAAACAATTGTTAATTTAACTCTTTTATGGTATTTTGAGTTACGTTTCATTTTTAGCATGTTTAAATCCATTAATAAGTTAATTATTCTAAATGTCCATAGTCGATCATACTTGTGGGAACAAATATGAATGTAAGACTATTATGAATTTGGATTGGTGGATATTCATTAGATATGAATATAGAGCAAAGTGTTGCTGCCAAAGTTCATAGATATTTGTGGGATACAAATATTGGACTGACTCGCTCTCAAATATTACTGCATGGAATCATTTGTGATTGATTATAAGTAAATTTTGAGTAAAGGAGAATATCATAGTATCCTCTGACCTGAGATACATATTGGGTCTTGATATTCACCAAGTATTATACCTTGACCTAGTTCTTAGCTGTTTGTAATAAGGCAGTACACAAGGCTAAACTCAGGTGTGGTACAAGGTGATTGTGAGAGACGTATGTAGTCAAGAAGGGATTTGTTCCTCTTATTCGTTAAGAGTAAGATGTCTAAGGCCTGCTAAAGTTAAATCAACAGAGAGTGATCACTCTATTTCTCTGGATTTAACATGACATCTGTAACGAAAGGATAAATGATAGATTCACCTAAATCATTTTCAAGTAAGGGACTTGAAGGGGATGATGTTATTGAATGGGACATATAGTCATACGTATTAGGGGTAGTAAACTATAGTTAGGTGGTCTTTACTACTTGCATCAATCTTCTATGTATCTTGTGCAAGTGGGAGATTGTTGGATTCTGTATGCCCAAGACACATATTAGATTGATGTGGCTAGTACGTTATGATCCAAGTCGAGTCATACCCAAATACAAGCTAGACAAACACTTATAATATTTATTTATGATGTGATCAAACAAATAAATACTAACACTTACAATATTTAGAAATTGGTTTTCTAAATAATTACACTTGAGAAACCAATAAATTATTTGGATAATTTATTTTGAGAGAATATTTTATTTTGTTATTTAATGGGTTAAATAACATAATAAAAAATAGTATAAGTCTTATAACATATGATGTTATATTTTATAAAAGTTATAAAATATATATATGTAAGACTTATATTGCTTAAAAAGAAAATTGTATTTTTTTTTAATAATAAGGTGCCCCCCCTATATATCTTCCCAAGACACATTTTTGGTCCAATCACCTTTCATGCATTTGCATGTGTAAGATGACACAAGATTGGTCAATGTTGGTGGCAATTCTCTCTCATGGTTTTATAAACATTTAGATGACAAAAATCAAAAGTGGAAGACTTGTTTTTGCTCTCTAAATTTTGGGCCATAAAGGGTTTCCAAGGAGCTTTTTCGGTTTTGATTCAAGTGTTAAAAATCCTAGCTAAAGTCGTGGTGTTTGTTGGAAGCTTGGGGTATACAAGCTTGAGGTCTTCTACTCTTGAAGACAAACATTCAAGAAGCATCATCCGTTTCATTTCTTATTACTCCAAGAAGGTAGTTTTCTAAACATCCTATGGTTGTGTTTAATAGTATGCACGTTCATATATGGATCCGGGTTTTGGGATTTTGCTTATAAATGAAATTTATATCTTAAAAGTAACATGTTTTAAATATTATTTCTGCTGCGTTTTTATTTCATATGGATGAAATTGCTTTGATAAACATGTTAAAATCCCTACATGAACTCCGTCAGCATTTTTCTGATTCGTCTGATAACTGTGCTATCTTTGTTTCGTGCATCATTTGAATCAATAAGTGTTTCATGCAATAATGATATGTCATTATGCAATGTATGATGCACATGTATGTATGGTAACAATAATCAGAAAGCATTCGTATCATTAATTTAAATCAGCACAGTCATTAAAGTACTAATCATTGTTTAATTGTTGTACGAATACATGAAATTTTGACAATTGTCACATTCTCCCCCCGTTAAGAAAATTTCGTCCCGGAATTTGAAGCTGTACTAACGGTTGCAGGGGAGTTAGGGAAAAAATGCGGATATTTTGCTTTCATACGATCTTCACGCTCCCAAGTAAACTCTGGGCCGTGACATGCATTCCATCGAACCTTGACAAGCTTAACACTACTCCTCCGAGTCTTGTTAACCTTCCAATCTGTAACCTCAACGGGTTCTTCAGTAAAGTGGAGTGTGTCGTCTATATGCACTTCATCCACAGGGATGACAACTGTCTTCTGCGTTGGACTTTTCTTCAGATTAGATACATTAAATGTATCGTGAACACCATTTAGTTCCACTGGTAGCTCCAACTTGTATACTACGGTACCAACCCTTTCCAGAATCCTAAATGGCCCGATATAACATGGGTTTAACTTACCACGCTTCCCAAAGCGTGCTACACCTTTCCAAGGTGAGACTTTCAGCAAAACTATATCACCCACTTCAAATTCCAAGGGTTTTCGTCTTTGATCCGCGTAACTCTTTTGTCGATCACGAGCCGCCTTGATGCGCTCTCAGATCTGCATGATCTTATCAGTTGTTTCTTGGACCAGTTCGGGACCAACCATCTGTCTGTCACCTGCATCTTCCCAGCATAACGGTGATCGGCACTTGTGTCCATAGAGGGCTTCGAACGGTGCGGCTTGAATACTTGTATGGTAGCTGTTGTTATAGGAAAACTCAACCAGAGGCAGATGAGTATCCCAACTGCCACCTAAATCCATTACACAAGTGCGGAGCATATCTTCTAGCGTCTGAATCCTTCTTTCGCTCTGTCCATCAGTCTGTGGGTGAAAAGCTGTACTCAGATTCAATTGAGAACCAAAAGCTTCCTGAAAGGATTGCCAAATCCTTGACACAAACCGTCCATCTCTGTTTGATATTATTGAGATAGGCACTCCATGACGTGCTACTATCTCCCTGAGGTAAAGCTCAGCTAGCTTCCCTTTGCTATCCTTTTCTCTAATCGGTAAGAAGTGCGCAGACTTCGTCAACCGATCTACGATTACCCAAATTGTATCATGTCCTCTGGGAGTCCTGGGTAGCTTGGTTATGAAGTCCCTAGAAATCTGCTCCCATTTCTACATGGGTATTTCTGGCTGTTGCAGAAGACCTGAGGGCTTCTGATGTCTCACCCCCAAAATCCACACGTGGAGTATCACCGCTTGGAGGCGTGACATGACCAGGATCAAGCCACCAATCATATTGAACAAGCATGTAAGTAAACATAAAATCCAACGCAATATAATTGGTGTCCAAACAAACATAGTTTAAGTTGCAAGCGGAAGCATAATGTCTAAAACCAAAGCATAAGTTAATAATGTTTAAGTTTATCATGAACACTCAATGTCCATGCTCCACAACGACTCTTCCCCATGCAAGGTCCTGCTAAACCTAGTGACCTGCAAAGCATGTAGTAACGAGTCAACAACAAAGTTGAGCGAGTTTATAGTTCGGTGTTGGTTTAAGTTATTCCAAAAACGTAGTTTCCTTTAACTGGCATCCTGGCCGTGGGGGTTACCCCATAGTTGAAAACGTGTTTTGTTTAATCCCATTTACTCTGGCAATCCAGCCGTGGGGGCTACCCCATGTTAAACTATCTGGCTCTACGGCCGTGGGGGCTACCCATGTTTATACTACTAGACTCGTTACCATATCGACCACTGACTTTAGTCATGTTTATGTGCCCTTAGCGTCAATATCTATCATCATTGACGTGCCCAGATCCATTAGTTCACGCCCATCCTCTGCGGCATGGTGTGAGGCTTGTCAGACCTAAATAGCGCTATCTAACTAATGACCCGCTCGCCATTGGCCCGGCGATTAAGTAGATATAAAAAAGGAGGGACTTCGTGATAGAGATTTGGTCTAGTGAAAGTTAACTGTCCATGAGGACGAGGAATTATATTCCTTAACCCGTACTGTCCTACCCAAGGAGGACGAGGAATCCCTATTCCTTAACCCATTCCCAACCCCTGGGAATCCCATGCTTTGTAGAAAGTGTGAACTCACCTTAGGTTAGCTCGGCAGATAAGTAAAGGTCAATCAAGCTGCTAGGGTCAACCACGTCCTAACATGGTTACCATACAAGTCAGGTCTAGGTTCAAGTGAGGCACGTATGTTTACACAGATTTAACAAATCAAGAACACGTAACGATCATGACATACATGGCATACACATAGAACACCTTAAAAGATAACGGTTTAGCATACACATGAAGCCCAAACATAACTCAGCCCAACATATATACACGACCCAATAATATACGTTGACCTTGTGCGGTCCGGATGTCTTGTGCGGTTCGGAACATCTTGTGCGACTGGACTTGGGCTTTGAGGCCCAACTGTATAAGAGTCCAAGTGGTTCGTGTATGGCCCAAGCCTTGTGCGATCAACACTGTCTTGTGTGATCCACAAGTCTTGTGCGATCATGCATAATAAAAATGTACTATATGCTTTATGTGTTGTACCCAACTTGTGCGAATGCACTTGTGCGATTAGATCAAATCTTGGGTGATCTGATCTTGTGCGATCCAAGAGCTTGTGCGTTCAGCTCTTGTGCGACTAGGGGTCTTGTGTGATTAGTTGCAAGTTTCCTTAAATCATGCAATCGGTTACAATCATTCAAACAGTTTCCAAATTTTCATTCAATCAATCAATGCTAACAGTTTCTACAACCAACCATAATCGATCAAACAAAGGTTTTATCAATTGATCCATATGAACCCTAATCCGTTCAAGCATGAACAAAACACAAGCAACAATCCTAACACTTAGGCATACTAACATGATTCACGATTTCGATCTCTAGCATGCATACTAACATAATCACCCCATCTAACAATCATTCGAACATGAATACATAACATTCGATTACTTGCATCCAATCGGTTCTTAGATTCATATTATGACATCCGATTCGCATAAACATCAACACATAAGCATCACTGTTCATCATACATACAACCCTAACCATTTAATCAAATGATGGAATCATAACATCATTTACAAAACACAAATCATGAAACACTAACCGATTAAAGAATGGAATGAGAAGTGATCCGAATAGAGAGTCTTCGATGGAGAATGGATGTGGCTGCCGTCGAGTTTGTGAGGGAGAGAAAGAGAGAGTAGGGTTTGGTAAACTTTGTGTGAGTTGGTGAAGTGTTGGATTTATACTAACACCCTAGGTGTTGTGCGAGTTAATGGAGTGGGCCGAACTCAACTTTGGGCTGCCCTTGGTTCGAATACAAAGAGTGTAGCCCTAATGGGCTTGTGCGATCGGTTTGTTGTTGTGCAATCACATAATACATACATTCACATAACATAACATTCCATTAACCAACCAAGTTCATACAATCATATAGGGTTCACATACGTTACAACATAGTACAAAGATATGTTCTGAAATAAGAGTTGTCAGATCTGATATTCGGCCTTTACCTTGGCACAAGTTAAGAACTTACCAACATACATGGCAACGTACCCTTAAGTCTTGGCCACCAATAGTAATCCTTCAAGTCTTGGTACATCTTGTCCGATCCTGGATGGATCGAGTACCTCGATTTATGAGCTTCATCGAAAATAACCTCTCTATTACCACCATAAAGCGGAACCCAAATGCGTCCCACGAAATACAAGGTTCCTTCCTTGTTAGGCTCCAACCTTTTCTCCATCCCTCGGAGATATTCAGCCTTAATGTTCTCTTTCTTAAGAGCTTCTCTTTGTGCAGCACGAATACAAGAAGTGAGGTCTGTTTGAATAATCATTTCTAAAGCCCTAACCCTTATGAGCTTGATCCTTTCTTTTCGGCTTAAGGCGTCTGCCACCACGTTCGCCTTTCCGGGATGATACTTGATTTCACAGTCATAATCATTTAGCAACTCAACCCATCGTCGCTGTCTCATATTAAGCTCTTTCTGATCAAATATGTGCTGAAGGCTCTTGTGATCCGTGAAAATAGTACTTCGAGTACCATACAGATAATGTCGTGATACAACTACCATTAAGAGGAGTAGAGATGTAAAAATCTACTCGCTAGATGCAAAAGTGAGAATTCCAATAAAAGAAATTTAAGTACTTTACCTGTTCGGTTAACTAAAATAGCATACATGACAGAATAATGGCGTTTGCGTGAGTTAATAGATGTGGTTCTTACGTGATAACCTTTAATGAACTTCGACACAAGTTCCCAAAGGTCCTAAGTGCATGTTTCCTAAACCCTCAAAGTTTTGTATTCTGTGTGTAACTGTTTTGTGTACCGTGTATAAAACACAACACTAGCGCATGTCTAAAAACAAACTTTTGACTCACAGTTCTTTGGTATACTTTCTTCCTGAATCCGCAGCTGATGATAACCCGATCAATCTTGGAATAGTAACTAGATCGTTGAAGTTGGTCAAATAAATCATCAATCCTCGGCAAGGGATACCGATTCTTGATGGTTAACTTGTTCAGCTCTCGGTAGTCGATGCACATTCGAAAGCTACCGTCCTTCTTCTTGACGAATAACACTGGAGCTCCCCAATGCGAGAAGCTTGGCCTTATAAATCCCTTATCCAGTAACTCCTGAAGCTGCGTTGATAACTCTTGCATCTCTGAAGGCGCAAGTCGATAAGGTGCCTTGGCTACAGGCGCGGTGCCTGGAACCAAGTCAATGTGGAATTCGACTTGTCGTTGAGGCGATAATCCTGGCAAGTCTTAGGGGAAGACTTCAGGATATTCCCTTACCACAGGGATATCTTCAAGCTTGGGCTCATTGGCGTTCTTGTCCACAACATGAGCTAAGAAGGCGACACATCCTTTACGCAAAAGCTTCCGTACCTTCAAACAACTAATAATCCGCAGAGGCGTATCGTGCTTCTCCCCGTGAATCACAATCATCTCTTCATTCACCATCGGGATACGGATAATCTTCTCATGGCACACAATCTCCGCATGATTTCTAGACAACCAATCCATCCCAACTACAACGTCGAAGCTTCCCAATTCGACCGGCAGAAGATCTATCGGAAACTCACGCTCACCAAGCTCTATAATGCAACCTCTAATCACCTCATTAGCTTCTACTAGCTTTCCATTAGCTAGTTCTATTGAATACGTGACTTCTAACTTATTTGCAACTAAGCCAAGTATATCTTTAAAATCTAGGGACACGAAACTATAATCGGCACCGGTATCGAATAGCACAGATGCATATTGTTGATTGATAGGGAATGTACCAGTAACTACGTTCGGATCCTGGCGAGCTTCCCTAGCGCCTATGTTGAACACCCTTCGGCGTGCCTGGTTATTCTTTGGGCAATCCCGCTTAAAGTGCCCCATATCACCACAACCATAACAACCTTGGACGCGTCCATTCCTATTACCACCCTGATTATTGTTGTTATTTCCCCCGCGGTTTCCATTTCCTGCCTGGTTCCCATTCCCACCGCGGTTCTGATTACCATTTTGATTCCCGTTACCACCACGGTTACCATTGCCATTACCATTTCCTCCTTGCCCTCCATTTCCACGACCGGGTCCATACCAACACGTTTCCTTAGAATGCCCCATCTTTCCACATGTCTCACACTTTGCATGTCTGCATCGTCCAACATGATGAAATTGGCAAGCATCGCATTTGGGTAAGGTTCCCATATAACCTTTTCCCTTTACGTCAGCGTTTGCAGCGCCTGCCCAAGCCTCGGCTGGCGGGTTGGTGTCTCTTCTTTTGTTGGCATTGTTGTTGTGATTCGCTCGAGTTCCCTTCTTGAAATTGGTAAACTTTCTTTTGTTATCCCCAGACGACTCCACGTGAGTCTCTTTCTTCTTGGCTTCAGAAATCGAGAACTTTCCCGCACGGATTGCTTCCTCAGTTAACGCCACGCTCAAGTCAATTGCTTTAGATATGGTTGGAGGCTTGGATGTTGTAACCATACTCAGAATCTGGGGTGCCAATCCCCAAATGAAACGTTCTATCCTCTTGAATTCCAGTTCCACCAAATAGGGAACAACTCGCGACAAGTCATGAAATCTCTGAACATATTCTACTATCTTAGGACAATCCATTTTCAAATTCCAGAATTCAGTTTCCAACTTCTGGATTTCTGCCCTAGAACAATACTTCTTATGCATCAACTCTTTCAATTCATTCCACGTCAAAGCATACGCAGCAGCCTCACCCAACGTCTGAATCTGAAGGTTCCACCATGACAGAGCCCCATCTAGAAACAGTCTAGAAATGTATGTGACTTGATGCTCTGGTGCACATTTACTCATCCTTAAAATAGAATTCGTCTTTTAAACCCAGCGCACAAAGGCTACGGCACCCCCGGTGCCATCGAAGTTCAAGGGGTTGCAGTCCAAAATCTGCTTATAGGTACAGCCTGTACACAAGCAACATCATTCACACAAAGCATTAGCAAAGCACACTTGGAAATGTCCGAACGTATTGTAATGTATCTTAGGTGACTAACCATTACCGTTGGGTAGGTTATTCCCTGAGGTGCCTCCGCTGTGTTTGGAGCGAAGGGCCTCGTGCTGTGCGATGACCTGTGAGATGCGCTCTTGTAATTCTGCCTCTGTCGTCGGCAGAGGATTGTTGGTATCGGTGTTCCTTCGCGGCGGCATCTTTCTTCTAGGAAGAAGATTGGATAGGTCAGGTCTTATTCGTCAAATAAATAAATAGTTGTCTAAAGGTTGTATGTACGTATATACATAAGCATTCATCATAGCAAGCAATCATGCATCAACACAATCATAACACAACATGTAAATCAACAAAGTGTTTAGTGAGAACATGACGATTGAGCTTTCATTAATTACCGACCACAGTTACATTGTTTACAAAGTGTATCAAATCAAAAGGGACATAGGGTCACACTACCCTTGCCCAATAAGTCTGCCAATATACAAAAATCACATGGTCAGAAGTGGTCTTCAAAAGTCTTCACAATCTCGACTCAATAGTAGTGCTCTCACAAAAAGTAATGCAATCTGCATAAAACCAAAAACCTACTGTGCTGATGGTGGAGGAGGAGGAGGGAAGAAAAGAAAGCTGCGAACATGCGCAAGCTCCTCCTCGAGCTCGTATACACGTCGAAGTAAGTAACTGATCTGCTGCTCGACAGTCAGAAAACGAGCATCAAAACCTGGAAAAGGAGCATGATCAGCAGGTGGATGTGCAAAAGGGGATGACAATGAATGTGGAGGAACAAAAGTAGACTGATAAGGACAAGGTGGAGGACGTGGAGTCAGCTCGAGCTCCAAAACTCTGCGACTCATAATCTCAAACTGCAACTGCAAGAATAAAAGCAACTCATCCCGCGTGTATCCAACAAGGTGGGAGGGATGGTAGGGGTCTGAGATCGGCATAGAGTATGGCGGGAACCATCGGAATGGCTCGTCAAGCGGTGAAGATGTGAAGGAGCAAAGGGTGCAGTCTGAGGAATCGGAGGAAAAGCTGCTGAAGTAAAAGGATCGTAACTCGGGTGCTGGCCCAAAGTACCTTCCCCTGGACGGGGTGCAAGGATGTCCTGTAAGAAAACGATCGGCAAATAAGTGCGGTGGACATCAGACTCTACAGGAGGGAGAGGAGCAACATCAGTGGGTGCGGGTGGAGGAATAAATGGCTTAACAAGAGAAAGGTCAACAGGTGCGGGTACTGGGTCTGGAATAAGAGGTGCGATATGAGGTAATCCAAACGGAACATGGTCATGATCAACGATCGGCTCAGAGTCGACAGGTGCAACATCAGGCTGATCAAAATGAATAGGATCCGGCTCAGGGACATGCCCGGGGTCGTGTGGAGGCGTGGGGTCACGAGCAGGAGATGGTGCAGCAGACATAGCAGTGTCATCGTCGGAGTTAGTAGCAAAAAACTGCAATCCGGCCGCCCGTAAAGCTGAAGAAGTCACAGACTCAAATGAGTCTGAAACCGAATGCAGGCTGGAATCAGAAGATATCTCAATGATAGGAACAACAGGAGGTGGGATAGCTACAACATCCTCATCTATCTCCCCGTCGCCCTAGGCGTCAGCTGGGGTACCGTCTACAAACAGATCGATATCGTTATCAAACAAGTCGTCGAAAGGCCAATCCTCGGGAGGAATGACCACAAGAGGTACGACATCGAGGATCAGAGCCACGATGTGCTCACCAACGTGGTGACCAATGATGAGGTGATCGTGAACAGGAGCAGGAATATCGAAAGGATCCTCGACAGGGAAACCATCAGCAATAGGTAAATCATAGCCAAAGTCGGGCAACGCGAACGGCTGGAAATCGTCCTCATCCTCGAATAGCATGTTAGGATCACTCTCAGTGTCTGACATAAACATCTCTGCCTCAAGTGAAATCTCATCATCTGAGACGATGGCCATAGGGTCGTCAACGTCTGATAATCCGCTCTCTAAAGATGACATGTGTGCCTGTAACATAATAATCATAACATGTGCATGTATATTAATCACTAACACTCGGTATATGCAAACAAGACAATCATCACCTAAAAATGTATTCGCGTTATCCTTCATGAAACTTTCTCCATCTTTCCTAGTCTACCCCATGCAGACTAAACCATCTTGTGACCTTGCAATCGTGTTTTCTTGACTTTCTTTTTGTAAAACGTTTGTTCCATGGATCTGGACATTGTGTGTATGCAATGAAAACATGTTGTAAAAATATTTTCGTGGGAGCCCTAATGATTGTAGTCTTGACTCAAGAAGGAATCCTAGTTCGCTACAATCGAAGCTCTGATACCAAACTGTCACACCCTAACTTTTGCGGAAGCGTGATTATGTGTGACTTGCTTAATATCATTGCATTCAACCATAACAAACAACTATATGATAAAACCATGATGTCCATCCATAAATTAAGTTTCAAAATATTACAACCATCATTGTTTTAAACACAGACTTCAAGTTTGAAATACATAACAGCCAAAGTTGAAGTTCCAAAACGGACTTGACACGTACAACGATAAAACAAGGCTTTGAAATGTATGTCTCATCTAGGATGAGACATCCACTCCGAACCCTACAAAAGGTGGGATGACATCATTTATTTGGAAGACACAACTTTTAAAACTTCTGCGCCCGCCAGATTTGTGACAACTGTCAAATTTGCATGCGTCCGTACAAGTATTAAATAATGATTAATGCTTAATGACTGTGCTGAATTACAATTAATTACTTGAATTGCTTTCTGATTATTGCTTTACACATACATGTGCATCACATATAGCATGATGCCATATCATTATTGCATGAGAACTTTATTGACTCAAATGATGCACGAAACACAGTTAGCACAGTTATCAGACAAACCGGGAAAATGCTGACGGAGTTCAGTACGTAGACAGACAATGTGTTGAGACACAGAATGAGCCAGAAACCAAGTATTACACTAGTATAGTGTGTAGGAAAGTAAGGATCACAAAACTGCCTTCCTAGAGATAGTTTAAGTGCCGGAAAGTGCCTAAAACTCACATAAACTGCAGAATTATGCAGAAAATTAGCAAATTCAGCATTTAAACACATTTATATCATGTAGAAATATGGTTAAATGGTCCTGAATGCTTTCCTAAGTGTCGGGAATCAAAACTGTCATAAAAGGGTACATAAAGCACACTAAACTGCATAGTTTAGCACCTTAACGAACCGGTAACCAACCGAACAACCAGACACTACCCGAAACACCAAATTTACACTAGAAGCACTGTTTTAACATCACCGAGCTAGTTATGGTCCCCGAACATCATAACACATTATATAAATATCTAATAACTTGATCCTTAACCGAATACTTGAATTTCAACTACAAACTAACTACATGGTTTAACCTAGCCTACTACCCCCCACCTATGGGACGGCCCATACATGGCCCCCACATTGTGATTTTGTTTCAATTTTATATTAGATATGTTGGTGCTTTATAAAACACTAAACCCATTGGAAAAACTCAAGACATGAATTATAAGTAAGACCTAAGTGTTCTAACTTCTCATATCTTTCACACACCAAACACACACTTCTTTCTCCTCTCCCCTTGCCTTGTTCTCGGCCGAAACCAAACCCACCATCATCACCTTCATTCAATCATCTTCAACTAGTTCCAAGCATATACAAAGGTGTTAGAGGTTGCATAAGGAAGCTAGGAGCTTTCGGAAGTTCAAGGACCTTCTTCATTTGCTTTTATCCACTCTATTTCTTCTCTTGATCATCCCTAGCCTTGAGCTAGTGGTAAGAACATCATACACTCTATTTTACATCTCATATAAGTGGTTAAAGAATGATACATGATGATTAACTTGAAGAACACTAAGAATCAAGAGAATGAAACTTGAACATAAGCTTAAATCATGAAGAAACCATGTTGTTTATGTGTTGATTTACTTGTTGATTGTTGTTTACTTGTGAAAATGATGTGGATCATCATATGATCTTGCTATATCATGATTAAAAACATAATCTAGCAAGATGAGAGGATGAAAGTGTTAAAGATTAATGGATCATCCTCATAAAAGTCATGAACTTGAATGAATAAATTGTTTTCTTGATAAGTGATGAACAAAGTAAGTTTAAAGTCTTGCAGATCTAGGATTTCAAGAGTGATTTTTCAAGAAACCAAGTTAAAAATACAAGTTTTACTTAATCTTGGTTCTTACACAAATAAACCTTATTTTTGGTAGTTAAACAAGTGTAGAAACACTTATGTAACAAGAAAAATCCAAGAAGAAACATTTTTAGAAAATATGATCATAAGTTGTAAAGATCTAAATTCTTTAAAAATGATGTTTTTAAAGAATCAACCACACTTTAAAGGGTAACAAGACTTACTAAATACCCTAGTAAGTTACTACAAATTTTTATAAATATTCAAGTTCATGAAGTAGTAGATTATACTTGTTTTTGGAAAGATTGGTAAGTATAGATTGTTTATTGTTGATTATTGGTTGATTGTGTTG
Source organism: Helianthus tuberosus (assembly GCA_030545235.1). Classification (NCBI taxonomy): domain Eukaryota; kingdom Viridiplantae; phylum Streptophyta; class Magnoliopsida; order Asterales; family Asteraceae; genus Helianthus; species Helianthus tuberosus. Next base: position 104,558,314 of record CM060409.1, read on the forward strand.
ATTTACAAAAGAAAATGATATACCTTCAAGGTATGGAAACCTCCATTTTTTAGGGGAAACTTTGGCGAAATTTTTCTAAAAATTAAACACTTAGAAAAATATTTTTAATCAAATATTTACAAGTATATTTCAAACCATGAATTTTTACATAAACTTTGCCATAATTTTTGTTACAAAAATTATAAATATTGGAGGCTGGTTTTTACAAATAAAAGTGACTAAATATGTATTTAGGAAATATATATTTAGATGACACCATGTGTGTGATTATTTGTATATTATGTGTATTAGTTATAATATTTTAGGACTTGAAATAATATATCACATCAAATACCAAGAAATTACAATCCAAAATATTACCAAAATTCTAAGAAATAAATATACAAAGAATACCCAAAATACCGGTAAAACCGAACAAAGGAATATAACTTACAAAATATTCTGGAAATATTATTCATGTGTATATTTTGGTAAATAATATTTTGGACACCAAAAGAACAAAAATATGATTTTCAAAATTATTACAAATTTATATCATATTTTTGACAAGAAGAAAATATATTATTTTTGGTGAATAAAAATATATATGTTTTCTTGGATTAGAAAGTATATTATCTTTGGAAGAAATATATATTTTCTCAAATAAATATGAAATATATTATTTTTGGAAGAAATATATATTTTCTCAAACAAACACTAAATACATTATTTTTTGGGAGAAAAATAGATTTCTATATATATTTTCTAAGTTAGACTTGAAAATATATTATTTTTGAAACTTATATGGAAATACAGATATTTTTGCCAAAGGAAAAATTATAAATAGTTTTTCTAAGTAATATTCCTCAAAATATATATTTTGGAAATATATATTAATGTACTTATACTAGAAATATTATTGAGGGAAAATTAATACCAAAGTTAAGTATAAGAATACTTGACAATTACAAGGAAATATGTATTCTCGTACGCATAATTACACTCCGGAATACGACACCAATACATGGTGAAAATATACAAGTATAAGAATACGAATACAAGTGCACCCATCCTTGGGAAGGAAATACATGTATAAATACTTGAAAGGTATCAAGTTAAAATATATTATTTTAACAATTATTCCAAAATTTAATAAATATAATTTAAGTTAAAATATTTATTATTTTAACAAATAATTATACAACTTGGAATAATATTGAAGACACAAAGAAACGTAACTCAAAGACACTAATCTATACTAAGTCAAGGCACGACCCGCTCGTCTAACAGACCTTAGTACGTTGTAGGTAGTCGTGTACACCAGAGGAAACTTTGAGTTACAGGCGGATTCGAAGAACGCAAGACTGTGAGTTCATGTTCCCCCTTTTCTCTTAACTGTTTTCAGTTTTATAACTTCGGGGGTGAAGTACATGTTACAAACTATTTACAAACGATTATATGTGGTATGGTTAGCTAAGGAAGGGTACTGCTAGATCATGTGCGCTTAAGACCATCAATCCTCTTTGTAGGACCGAGGGACATGAGTGATAGATCTATTTGGGTGTAGCGAGCCCACACCCATGTGGATCAGGGTGGCCCATGAGGTGACTATGTCTTATTCCCGGAGACAAATTTGCTAGGTTTGAGTCTTCCTGCATTACTTCACACATATTAATGGCCTTGCAAACCATTAATGATCTGTTTTCCTTGTTGCTTTCATACCAGGAGTTTATAAACATACATACATACTTTCACTGATTTCAAAGGTTTATTCGTACACACAAACAAACACATGAACTCGCTCAACTTTTGTTGATGTTTTCAAACTACATGTATTTCAGGAAACTAAGTATGGATCTGGCGGGCGTTGAAGTTTTCAATTGTTGTTTGGAATAAAAGATATCATCCGGTGTCGAATGGTTTGGTGTGTGTACCCTATCCTGGATAGGATACATATTCTAAAGCCTATTTTTCTTTAGTGTCTTTTATGAAGACCTTATGGAACTTAAAACCTGTTGGTGTTGTATTTTGAACGCGAAGTCTATGTTTTGGGATTTAAAACAAAGTTGCATGTAATGTTTTAAAAACTATCTATGGATGAACATCTTGGTTTGATCATATAGTGGTTTGTTATGGTTGAATGCAATGATATTAAGCAAGTCACACATAATCACGCTTCCGCAAAAGTCAGGGTGTGACAGTTTGGTATCAGAGCTTCGATTGTAGCGAACTAGGATTCTTTCTCGAGTCTAGACTACAATCATTAGGGCTCTCACGAAAGTATTTTTACAACATGTTTTCATTGCATACACGAAACGCCCAGATCCAGGGAAACAAACATTTTTACAAACGGAAAGACACGAAGCACGATTGAAAGGTTTACTTTTGTGGTCTAGTCTGGGAGACTAGGTGGTTTAGCCTGGGAGACTGGGTGGTCTAGTCTGGGAGACTGGGTGGTTTAGTCTGGGAGACTGGGTGGTTTAGTCTGGGAGACTAGGAAGGATACATGATTTCGTGATACATTGTCTTTGATTGCATGCTAAATGATAGTGGTTAATATATGTGCATATGTTATGATTGTTCTATTATAGACACTATGCCTTCATCCGAGAGTGGGCTGCCCGATACTGATGACCCTATGTCTATTGTGTCCGATGACGAGATCGCACCAGAGCCCGAGATACCTACATCTGACACTGAGAGTGACCCAGATATGCTATCAGACGACGATGACGACCTTCAGCCGTTCGCGTCGCTTGACTTGGGAGATGATTTACCGACTGCTGATGGCATTCCAGACGAGGATCCTTTTGTTATTCCCATTCCAGTCCACGATTATCTTATCATCAGTCATCCTGATGGTGAGCATATTGTGGCACCGATCTTCACTCCTGTTCCTTTAGTGGTCATCCCTCCTGAGGATTGGCCTTTTGATGATCTGTTTGACGATGATGTTGATCTGTTTGTTGATGGTCCTCCCAATGACGCTCATGGCGACGGAGAGCTAGATGAGGACGTTGTTGCTAGTCCACTTCCTGAGATCCCTGTTATTGAGATTTCCCCTGACTCTAGTTTGCACTCTGTCTCATATTCCTTTGAGTCTGTGACGTCTTCAGCCTTACGGGCAGTTGGGTTACGACGTTACGCCACTGATTCTGATGATGATACGACCATGTCAGTTGCACCATCCCCTCCACACGACCTTGAGCTTGATCTTGAGCTAGACTTTGTACCTGTCGATCAGCCAGATGCTGCACCTGCTGATCCTGAGCCTTTACCTGATCATGACCCTATTCCTTTTGGCATACCTGACATTTCACCCCTCATACCTGACCCAGTTCTTGCACCCGTTGACCCTCCTATTGTTGAGCCACTTATTCCTCCACCTGCACCCGCTGATGTTGCTCCTTCTCACCCTGTGGAGTCTGATGTTCATCGTGATGATTTACCTATCATTTTCAGCAAAAGGATTTTCAATTTTCATGTATCATCTCATTTTATATATACTCGGTTAATTATGAATTCTGAACCAACGGTATAAGAGATTTCGTGACATTTTTTTATTAAATACTTATTATTACTCTTATCATTCTTCTTTCTATTTTTTTTTAAATTGTCATTCTCTATTTTCTGATGCCTTCTTATCTTATTTTTCATTTTTTCTATTAAACAATAATTTAACTAAATATAATTTAGATAAGAATAATAATTTTTTTTATCAAACTTTAAATTAATAATAATAATAATAATAATATCTTACTACTATAATAAAAGAAACCTTGGTGGGACATGTGTCAGATTCTTAGGCCTTCTTTTTGTGATTTCCCCGCTCAATGCCCGGATTATGATATTGGTCAATATGCTGTGCTCTGTTTTGTGTAATGACCCGACCCAATTTTTAATACCCTAAACCACACTTGATGTTCCCTCACAAACCCTAACAAAGATATCAATCCTCTCTCTCAATATGCCAAAGAATCAAGATCTTCCAACGTCGAACGACAAAAATATCAATCATCTCTCCAAATCTGCCAAAGTGTCACACCCTAACTTTTGCGGAAACGTGATTATGTGTGACTTGCTTAATATCATTGCATTCAACCATAACAAACAACTATATGATAAAACCATGATGTCCATCCATAAATTAAGTTTCAAAATATTACAACCATCATTGTTTTAAACACAGACTTCAAGTTTGAAATACATAACAGCCATAGTTGAAGTTCCAAAACGGACTTGACACGATACAACGAAAAAACAAGGCTTTGAAATGTATGTCTCATCTAGGATGAGACATCCACTCCAAACCCTACAAAAGGTGGGATGGCATCATTTATGTTGGACCGTGTTCGTGACCCGAAACAGTCAGTAAAGGCAGTTCATCATCATTTACTAAGGCGGAATCAAAGTAAATAATGTCACACAACTTGTTTCCTTTTCAATTCTTCTCTATTACTGATTTCCGAGTCTTTACAATGATTTCTGATGAAATTTTGGCAGCACCTCGACTCACATACACACACATGTTCGCTTCAAATGACTACACACACCAACTATTTATAGCCGTAGCTAGTTCGCTTGAGATGAGACATTTTGGTTTCAAGCGAACTCCCATGAGTTGGTTTCACTTGAATATGTAACAGGATTGTTTCAAGTGAACTAGGAAGTTGTTGGTTTCACTTGAACATGACATGTTGTCATTTCAAGCGAACTCACCTATATTAACATATACATACCCTAATTTCAACTCTATTGTGTGCTCGATCATTCTATCTAGACCTAAAACTCAATTAAGACGTAGTTAACAGACACTAAGTGCACCAACAGACTCCCCCTTGGATGTTGACGAAGTCTTCGGCGTCAAGTCTTTAGTCTTTGTCTCTCTCCAAATTTTCTTCACATTGTAAAAACTCTCTTCAATCTTTATCTACAAACTTTAATCTACAATCTCCCCTTTGATTGTTGATCCAGAATTCTGACTCCCCCTTTCACAGACTCCCCCTCTCGATCAGCTAGGGCTCAAATTCTGGTTCAAACTTTAACATTTTGTTGCCATGGAGAACTTGATTCCTGTATAATCTCTACCCAAATATAAGATATATGACAAGAACAGTATCAATCTGTCACACCCCGACCACGTAGAACATACAAAACGTGGCGGAAACATCGGGGAGTGTTGTAACAGAATTAATTGTTTCAAATCCATGGCAATTGAAGTTTCGTTTTATTGATTACAAGTGTTACAATGTCTTAACAAACAAAGAAATACAACATAATTAACTAGTCTTGCATCTTTTATTGTCACTAAAGCCCAAGTCTGCCTATGTGTATCTTGATCATCTTATGCAACAGTTCCTGAAAAACACATGTGAAAATAGGTACGTCAGCATAAAAATGCCTGTGAGATACATAGGTTTTGTGAAAATAGGTTTCATGACTTATGTTTGAGAAAATGTTTAGTCATGAACCTTGTTATTTGCTTTGCTTTGTAAATCATTTGAAAAACAATGAGTTCAGATGATAAGTATAAATAAATGTAAGGTTAAATGAATAACCAAGTAAAATATGTTTGCATAAGATAAGATGTTTATAAATCAATGTCTTGTGAAAAGTATGTTATTTGTATAAAATGTTCTATGTCTCAAACTGAAATGATTCAAATAACGCTATGATATGTAATACCATACAAACACTTATATATAGGAAGTACCAGCGGCGTATCCTCCATGCTTGTATCATATTACACACGCATCGTTACTTAATCACTTAATCAAACCAAACCAACCAATGTAAGAAGTCTATGTTTAAATCAATTGTCAAATGTATTGGGTAATATGTAAAAGTGTTCATGTCAAGATGTAAATCATATCAAGATGTCTATGTCAAATATCCATGTCAAATGTCTATGTCAAATATCCATGTCAAATGTCTATGTCAAATATCCATGTCAAATGTCTACGTCAAAATGTCGTGTATGGCAAGTGAAATGTCTCAACTAAACCATATGCACAAAAACAAAGTATTGAAGTAAAACTTGGTTTAAATCAAAGTTATGTTTTGTGGGAAATGCATGATCAAATGTCAATCATGTTAAAAATGTCTATGCCGAAATGTCTATGTCAAATGTCTATGTCAAAATGTCATGTAAAACGATGTACTAAGTAATGCACACAATTGGGCACACCTAGCATGAAATGTCATAAAATCATGTACTATAATGTACTAACGAACATAGCAGGTATATGATGTGAAAACGGGAAAGCATGAATGTAACAAGTAGGCACATGTGTTCCACCCCAAAACAGTTTGGAAAACAGTAAAAGAGGGGTCTATGTACTCACTTGAGATTGCTCAGAAGTCCTAGGATAACCACCAAGCAATGCTAGAGATCGCGGAATATCAAACGGCACCTAATATAGGTAACTACATTAATAAACCGGACCTAAATCGGAAGACTGGGTAGCATGAGGGTTTGTAAACCAAATGAGTGTAGGAACTCATGTGATATGGTTAATCAAAGCCTACATACTAAATGAAACTTAACCTAAGTGTCTACGACCCATTACGACCCGTTTAGGTAGCTTATGCTACTTTAACGCGTCGTTCGCGTGAAACGCGTTCGGACCGCCTAACTAGTCCTATGACAAGTGTTATATGCCTAAACATGTTACATAATCAGTTATGTGACAAAAGTTTAGGTTACATATGCTTAATTACCAATTATACATGAAAAGGGTATTCTGGTAATTTACCTAAGGCATATAAACTACCTATCATACAACTACTCAAACGATGTGACCATAGGGTATAACCTCGGAAGGTTATTCCCTACCTACTATGGTCACCTAATGTATTTGGTCGGATCCTAATGATCGACCAAACTGGGTCGGGTTCGAAGGTATAGGCGATTTATTAGATCGCCTACCCTACGACTCTAGACAACGTGGTAATCAGTAGGCATAGTCCCAAGGGACTATAACCAACGTGATTACACTCACGTTGCGAAGTTCAAACGAACTTCGCATTGACCATAACTGGTCAATGTAGAAAGTCAAACAAGACTCGAAAGACTCGAAAAGCAATAAAAGAACGAAAGAATACTTACGAAGGGTCCCCGAATGCTAATCCCGATCCAAGAACTCAGGTATGAAACAATGGTTTCAACTTAGAGCTCTCAAATCAGAATTCTTGTAAGAAATGAGGTTGGGTTGGATGGGTATTTATAGGAATACCCGAACCGTTAGGATCGTTTCATGGAAACCGTGCCTAGATCTCACCCGTACACTTGTCGAGATGTTATGGTGACTAAATTGGCCACTCACCATAGGGTATCAACATGTGGCAAGGGATTAAGGAGTGGAGAACGGCTGTTAACAGCTGTTAATACGTCGAATCTGGTCCCGAAAGCGAAAAACTGAAGTTTCTGCATGTTTTCTGTCCAGCATAGGCAGTCGCGTAGCGCGACTGGTAAAGCCTATAGGGCTCGCGCTACGCTAGCATGCACCAGCTTCAGAAAAGTTTCAAAATTGACAGTTTTGGTCCCTGTGGTGTTTTAAGGCCTTTTTCGATGCGTTTGAACCCCGTTAACCTCATTTCAAGGCTCTAAAATGAAGTTAAAGTATAGGGAACTCAAAACATGCTCAAAAATATCTCGGATGATGGTTCGTTTGGTCGTACGAACGCGATGTTCGCTTAATTACGACGGAATGCGCACAAGCGCGAAAAACGATCCAAATGACGAAACGAATGGATTTTTCTTATGGCGAACACTAAAATATAATATAGTCATGCTTACATAAATTTTTGGATGTCCGGATGTATTCAGAACGTAAGTTATGCGCGAAAATGCAAACTTGTGCACTTTTTGACACTTTTAGTCCCTGAATGACCCAAAAGTTTATTTTAGCACACCGAACACCTCAAAGCCTATTTCTAAGCTATGTGAAGGGTATTTATGGTATGTTTAACTTATGGTCATGCTCCGGAATGTCTGTTACAGTTCAAATTGGCATACTTTCGCAGTTTGTCAACTTTAGTCCCTGTAAGCGATTTAACTTTGATTTCACCACACCAAACCTTCCAAAACTTATATATAAGTTAGGTAAAGGTTATTTAAGGTATGTTAAGCCTATTTCACTATTCCGGAGTGTTCTTTGGATTAAACTGGTTATATTTACGCGTCAGTGCGCGTATAACCTTCCAGAAAGCGATTTAGAGCTTGAAATCGGACAAGAGTTGATATGTGTAAACGATACACATATTTTTACAAGTCCAAAGTATGAAATACATTATTTCATTGGTTTGGCATTTGTTTGATGGTTGAAATGACACAGGTGTTACAGTCTCCCCTACTTTAGGAAATTTCGTCCCGAAATTTATTCGTAGGAGTCTATTTGTGACTTTGTGTTAAATAACCATCAAAGATGAACAAGACGTAATCCTGTAATTTCTCTTTAACGAACATTTTTCAGAAATGAAAAATGAACAGAGTTATTTTCAACAGGCATTCTTTAGAAACAAAAATGAACAGAATAGTCATTTTACATCTTCAGAAACAAAAATGAACAGAATAGTCATTTTACATCTTCAGAAACAAAAATGAACAGAATAGTCATTTTACATCTTCAGAAACAAAAATGAACGGAATAGTCATTTTACATCTTCAGAAACAAAAATGAACAGAATAGTCATTTTACATCTTCAGAAACAAAAATGAACAGAATAGTCATTTTACATCTTCAGAAACAGTCATTTTACATCTTCAGAAACAAAAATGAACGGAATAGTCTCTAGACACATGACAAAATTTGCTGTGGTTTCCGTGCACTGAATTTCATAATTATGTATGCATCCATAATTACGCAATTCCTTGCATAGTCCGCACAATTTGTCTGAAATGTGAAGGGGAGGAAAAATCAAACCTGATGATGAGTGTGACTAAACTACCATAGGGTCCTTTTAACTAGATCGACAAAGGATCCTTTTAAATTAGGCCACCAAGGAGTCCTTTCAGCTATATCATCACATGATATTCCTAACCAGATTTTTGGATCAATATGTTTACCTAGACCTCTTAGGATCTAATTATGGAATGGTACAATATAATCCAAGGGTCTTTACTATTACGTACAAGCCCGCTGAGGATTTAGTATAGCACCCAAAGATATGGAAGATTCTACGAGAATTTGAATGACAAGAATTTGGATCACACCAAAAACATAAAGGGAACACATAAACACATAATCACATAGTTGTTTAATTTGTTTATTAATTTATTATCTTTGGACGCGGATACTCAAAGTACACCAGGAATCCAATTCGTGGATTTCATTTGGTACTTTAATCATTTCAAGAATCCATCCATGAAGATAGGATGATCTACCAAAAATTCGATTTTCATTTTCAGGAAAACGCAATATTCGAATTAAGGTACACAATAATTTAAGACATACGGAAATACCTTTGGGTACCCTATTAAAAATTTATAGTGGTACTTGGGGTATTCGTACAGAATTATAACTTTTATCTTGTACTTCGTTTCTTTGCAAGAGACGGGTACTTAGGATCTTTGTGGAAAACGCAAGAGATTGTAAAATGGAAGAATTTTGGGGGTAGTTTGCTTTTCAAGTAATATGATTCCTTGATTGTCGGTATTATAGGGGATATGTTGTTTATGCATACAACCACATAATATACATTGTAATGTAAATAAAAAGATTTATTTATTAACAATGATAACAACTGTTTCATGGACCTTGACAACAAAAGAAAATAATACATAAGATATGATTATTTCTAAAGAGTGTTGTCTTCTAGTCGATCAGATGCTCATCTCTGTGCTGGATTAGTATTAGCAAGCTTTGGGCAATTTCTTCGGAAATGTCCCATCTTACCACACTTGTTGCAAGAACCTGGTGGAAAGCGAGCTCGAGCAGGTTTGTTGTCGGCTTGATTCGGTGCAACTGCTGCAACGCAAAATTTTGCCATATGACCTTTTAGTCCACAAATTTGGCATTCGCGGCACTTCACATTAGCATGATGATGTAGGCCACATCGGTTGCACAAGGGTGAAGTTCCATTGTATGGCTTCCTAGTACGGGGTTGAGCTGGTTGGTTGGGGACGGCTTGACCACTGTGAGCGACCATGGCGAAGTTCTGAGAAGCCTTTTGCTTCTTTGACCGCTCAAGGGATCCAGTCTGCTCATCCATGGTCTTTGATTCCTCGATTGGTTTCGAATCCCCGACTGGTTTCTTGTCACCCTTCCGGAAAAGCTTACGTTTCCTGATCTGAGATTCAGTCAGAGTTGCAGATAGCTTAATGGCCTGCCTAACCGTAGTGGGGTTACTACCAGTAACAATGTCTTGAACTGAGTCAGGGAGACCATCAATGTACTTTTCGATCGCCTTATCCAAAGGCGTAACCATGGTAGGACACAACAGGCTCAGCTCCTCATATCGATCAGTGTATGCTCGATGTTTGCCGCTGTCTTGCTTAAGGTCATCGAATTCCCTTTCCAATGCCCTGATCTCGTGGCGAGGACAGAATTCCTTCATCATCAGTGCTCGAAGTTCTTCCCAAGTTTGGGCCAGTGCCACTTCGGCACCCCTATCTCTCACCACACCGTTCCACCATGTCAAAGCTCGTTTCTCGAAGACACTAGATGCAAAATCTACCTTTCGCTCGTTTGGACATTGAACATGCCTGAAAGTGCTCTCTAGACTCTCGAACCATTGCAGAAGTGCAGTCGCTCCTTGAGACCCAGAAAACTTTGATGGCTTAGCCGAGTTGAACGTCTTGAAGTTGCATGGGGCATTATTGTTGTTGATAGCTTGGTGACATTGGGCAACGATGATCGGGATTGCAGCAGTCATTTGCTGTGTAATGACAGCTGCCAGCTCGTCAACAGATACTGGATTTTCGCGTCGTGGAGGCATTCTAAAAGAGGAGAACATGAAAGGAAACGAGTGAGAGAATTAGACGAAATGAATGAGATGAAACAAATCTGATGAAAGCAAGGATATTGGTCATTTGTTTGTTACTACAAAGCAACAAATGACCCTGGTGATTAATCAAAGTAAATAGGTCAAAAATAATGTATCGCGAAGACATGCTCGCCTATAAGTGAACACTCATCCCAAGAATTCCCAGGTAAGCACAACTGGTCTCGCGTCTGATGAGATGTATACGAAGTGCTTGCCTAGACAGAAAACCAAGAATACAGGCATTCACCCCTTCCAGTTTGCACGTGTTCACATTATTAAAAACCCAAAACCTTGACGAGAGTTTTGAAAACTCAAAGGGGTTCAAAACCGTATAACAGAGGGTTCAAAACCTTACAATAGAGGGTTCAAAACCTAGTAATCAATCATCCCAGAACAGATGATTAGTTTTCAAAGCGGTTTTGAAATTTATGTTCTTGTTGTGGTAGTCGCCTAAGGATAGGTGACGGTATTGTTTTATGACTAAACGCAAGTAAACTCGCGTTAGGGTCCTAAGAAGGTTATAGACTAGGTCAAAGCATTACTAATAACCTAATTCCCTATAACCATTGGCTCTGATACCATCTTTTCTGTCACACCCCGTCTAACAACTGTGCTTGTAATCACTATGAACAGTTCTATTATCAATAAAACAATGTTATTTGATCCCAATGTTTGTTTTGTTATGTTATACATTTTTCATGTTTTGACTTTTATGTAATTTCAAACTCTACATCGCTTTCTGGAGAGTTATACGCAAACTAGTGCGTAAACGTACTCAGTTTAATGCGAGAAATACTCTGGAACATCAACATATACTCAACATACCTTAAATAACCTTTACATAACTTAGAAATAAGTTTTGAAGGCTTTGGTATGGCAAAAACAAGTTAATTCGACTACAGGGACTAAAAATGACAAACTGCGAAAGTATGTCAATTTGAACTGTAACGAACATTCCGGAACATGACCATAAGTTAAACACACCTTAAATATCCTTTACATAGCTTAGAAATAGGCTTTGAGGGGTTTGGTGTGCTAAAATAAACTTTTTGGACATTCAGGGACTAAAAGTGTCAAAAAGTGCACAAGTTTGCATTTTCGCGCATAACTTACGTTCTGAATACATCTGGACATCCAAAAATTTATGAAAGCATGACTATATTATATTTTAGTGTTCGCCATAAGAAAAATCCATTCGTCGCGTCATTTGGATCGTTTTTCGCGCTTATGCGCATTCCGTCGTAATTAAGCGAACATCGCGATCGTACGACCAAACGAACCATCATCCGGCATATTTTTGAGTATGTTTTGAGTCCCCTATACTTTAACTTCATTTTAGAGCCTTGAAATGAGGTTAACGGGGTTCAAACGCATCGAAAATCGCTTAAACAAGGTGCAGGGACCATTTATGCAAAATCTGCCAAAACAGGGGCCTAGCGTGACGCGACGGGCCTTAGCGTCACGCGAGCCCCCCTTCTGGACAGATTCAATGCATTTAAACACAAGTTGCAACCAATTAATCCTTAACCACATGTTTAAGATGATGTGTCACAAAGTTAAGGAGCATTTGTGGCACCATAACTTTCCGACAAGTGTACGGGCTAGATCTTTTCCCCTTTTCCAAGAAACGATCCTAACGGTTACCCGAAAACTATAAATACCCCATGCCTTTCATTGTTTTTAAGCACTATAATCTTATTAGTTGTGTTCTAAGTTGAAACCTTGTTTCATACCTGAACTATACTGATCTAGATTAGCATTCGGGGACCCTTCGTAAGTATTCTTTCGTTCTTTTCCTTATTTTTACTGCTTTTCGAGTCAGAAAGTCAAACTTTGTTTGACTTTCAGCGTTGACCAGTAATGGTCAATGCGAAGTTCGTTTGAACTTCGCAACGTGATTGTAATCACGATGGTCATAGTCCCTTGGGACTATGCCTACTGATTACCACGTTGTCTAGCGTCGTAGGGTAGGCGATCTAATAAATCGCCTATACCTTCGAACCCGACCCAGTTTGGTCGATCATTAGGATCTGACCAAATACATTAGGTGACCATAGTGTAGGGAATAACCTTCCGAGGTTATACCCTATGGTCACATCGTTTAAGTAGTTGTATGATAGGTAGTTTATATGCCTTAGGTAAATTACCAGAATACCCTTTTCATGTATAATTGGTAATTAAGCATATGTAGCCTAAACTTTTGTCACATAACTGATTTTGTAACATGTTTAGGCATATAATACTTGTCATAGGACTAGTTAGGCGGTCCAAACGCGTTTCACGCGCACGACACGTTAAAGTAGCATAAGCTTCCTAAACGGGTCGTAAACAATTATGTTAAGTTTCATTTAGCATGTAGGCTTTGTTAAACCATATCACGTGAGTTCCGACACTCATTTGGTTTACAAACCCTAATGCTACCCAGTCTTCCGAGATAGGTCCGGTTTATTAACATAGTTACCTATACTAGGTGCCGTTTGATTCCGAGATCTCTTGCATTGCTTGGTGGTTATCTTTATACATCTGAGCAATCACAAGTGAGTACATAGACCCCTCTTTTACTGTTTTCCAAACTGTTTTGGGGTGGAACACATGTGCCTACTTGTTACATTCATGCTTTCCTGTTTTCACATCATATACCTGCTATGTTTATTAGTACATTATAGTACATGATTTCATTTCATCTTATGCCAGGTGTGCCCATTGTGTGCATTACTTAGTACATTGTTTTACATGACATTTCATGCTAGGTGTGCCCATTGTGTGCATTACTTAGTACATTGTTTTACATGACATTTCATGCTAGGTGTGCCCATTGTGTGCATTACTTAGTACATTGTTTTACATGACATTTCATGCTAGGTGTGCCCATTGTGTGCATTACTTAGTACATTGTTTTACATGACATTTCATGCTAGGTGTGTCCATTGTGTGCATTACTTAGTACATCGTTTTACATGACATTTCATGCTAAGTGTGCCCATTGTGTGCATTACTTAGTACATCGTTTTACATGACATTTCACGCTATGTATGTTCATTTGATTTCATACTTAGTGCATTGTTTTCACATGTTTACATTTTGTTATGACATTTGGTTTGTTTACATGGGACAATATATCCATTAACATTAGCTACGCCGTTCGTTAGTAGGTAGTGGTACCATAGGAATTGACAACTCCCGTTCCGGACATCCCAGGGTAAGGGGACAGAAAGGAATGACCGAATTCGTTGACATTAAGACAGATAGACCTTTAATTTGTTTAAAGGGTTTATCACCACAGTCGCCAGGCTTGGATGTATGTATTTTCACAATACCACATAAATGTTCATATTAAATAGTTGCATGCATTTACACAAAACATAGCTTTGATTTAAACCAAGTTTTACTTCAATACTTTGTTTTTATATGGTTTAGTTGAGACATTTCACTTGCCATACATGACATTTTGACATAGACATTTGACATGGATATTTGACATAGACATTTGACATGGATATTTAACATAGACATTTGACATGGATATTTGACATAGACATTTGACATGATTTACATCTTGACTTAAACACTTTGACATATTTTTCAATACATTTGACAATTGGTTTGGTTTGATTAAGTGATTAAGTTAACGATGCGTGTGTAATATGATACAAGCATGGTGGATACGCCGCTGGTACTTCCTATATATAAGTGTTTGTATGGTATTATATGTCGTAACGTTATTTGAATCATTTCAGTTTGAGACATAGAACATTTTATACAAATAACATACTTTTCACAAGACATTGATTTACAAAACAACTTATCTTATACAAACACATCTTTTTACATGGTCATTTATTTAACCTGACATTTACTTATACATATCATCGGATCTTATTGTTTTCAAATGATTTACAAGACAAAGCAAATTACAAGGTTCATGACTAAACATTTTTCTCAAACATAAGTCATGAATCTTATTTTCACAAAACCTATGTATCTCACAGGCATTTTTATGCTGACGTACCTATTTTCACATGTGTTTTCAGGTGCTTTTCCATAGGATGTTGATCATGATACTAGGGCGGACCTGTGCCTTAGAGACTTTAAAAGAAGCTAGACTATGTTTAATTATGTTATAAACTATTAATTTACTATTTCGAGACAATGTAACACCTTTGTTTAATAAATAAAATACACTTTGTGTGCCATGGTTATGAAACAATTAATTCTGTCGCGACACGCCCCGATGTTTCCGCCGCGATTTGTTGTTTTACGCGGTCGGGGTGTGACAGAAGAGTTGGTATCAGAGCCAATGGTTATAGGGAATTAGGTTATTAGTAATGCTTTGACCTAGACTATAACTTTTCTAGGACCCTAACACAAGTTGTCTTGTGTTTAGATTTTAAAACATGTACATCACCTATCCTTAGGTGATTAACAAAACAAGGAACCAAAATTTTTCCGAAACGATTTTTGAAAAACAATCATCTGTTTTTGAATAAATTTTTACAAGGTTTTGAACCCTCAATTGTAAGGTTTTGAACCCTCTGTTATATAGTTTTGAACCCTTTTCAAGTTTGGTTTTTGGCCTTGTGCCTTCTAATTTTCAAAAATCCCGTCAAACGTTTTGGGTTTTAAATAATGTGAACATGTGCAAACTGGAAGGGTGAATGCCTGTATTCTGGGTTTTCTGTCTAGGCAAGCACTTCGTATACATCTCAAACAGACGCGAGACCAGTTGTGCTTACCTGGGAATTCTTGGGATGAGTGTTCACTTATAGGCGAGCATGTCTTCATTATACATTATTTCGGACCCATTTACTTTGATTAGTCACTGTGTGTCGTTTGTTTGCTTTGTGATACGGACGAATGACCACCATCTTTGCTTTTGTTGATTTTGTTTCATCTCATTCTTTTCATCCAATCATCTCACTCGTTTCTTTTCATGTTTTCCTCTTTTAGAATGCCTCCTCGACGCGAGAACCAGATAGCTACTGCCGAGTTGGCAGAAATTATTGCGCAGCAGATGGCTGCTCAATTCCCAAATCTCTTTGCTCAATGGAACCAGGCCAACAACAACAACAATGTTCCATGCAAATACAAGGATTTTAACCAGGCTAAACCACTCAAGTTTAGTGGTTCTGAGGGAGCGACCGGGCTTCTTCAGTGGTTTGAGAGCATAGAGAATACTTTTCGCCATGTGCAGTGTCCGGATAATCGCAAGGTCGAGTTCTCCTCGAGCGTATTTCAGAAGAGGGCTTTGACATGGTGGAACGGGGTTATGAGAGACCAAGGTGCAGAAGTTGCTCTCGCACAGACATGGGCTGAACTTAGAGCCCTTATGATGAGGGAATTCTGTCCTCGCCATGAACAGCGAGCGTTGGAGAAAGAGTTTGATGTTTTGAAGCAAGATAGTGGTGAGCATAGGGCTTATACTGATCGGTTTGAAGAGTTGAGTTTGCTTTGCCCAACAATGGTCACCCCACTCGACAAGGCTATCGAGAGATACATCGATGGTCTACCTGACTCGGTACAAGACATTCTTACTGGTAGTAACCCTGCCACACTTCGTCAGGCGATCGAGTTATCTGCGACATTGACTGAGTCGCAGATCCGGAAGAACAAGTTACACAGGAAGGGTGACAAGGGCAAGAAGCAGTCGGCTGACAAGGAAGATAACAAGAAAGGTCAAAACTTGAATGGAAAGAACTCTGGTTCTTCAAAGAGGGCAAAGAAGCGTAAGGCTTCCCAAAATTGTGCTATCACTGCCCAAGCTAATCTGGTAGCTCCCAACCAACCCGCACAGCCTCCAGCAAAGAAACCCTATACAGGGAATGCACCTTTGTGCAATAGATGCAACAGTCACCACCAGCCGCAACTTCCATGCCGTTTCTGTACTAACTGTGGGAAATCAGGCCATCTCGCCAATGTTTGTCGATCTGCTCAGAATCCCGCGGTTCAGAACCCGGCTCAACAAGTGGCTCAGCCTCCTGCTCCGCAACAGGGTCAAGCTGCAAGACCACAATACCCACCAGGTGCTTGTTACAATTGTGGGGATCTGACCCACTATAGAAATCGGTGCCCAAGGCTAGCCAACCAGAACCAGAACCAGAACCAGAATCAGGCTCCGGCTCGAGGCTGAGTTTTTAACATGAATGCCCAAGAGGCACAGGCTGACGATAATGTGGTGAACGGTACGTTCTTTATTAATAATCAGCCTGCATCTGTTCTTTTCGATTCCGGTGCCGATAAGAGTTTCGTGTCTTTGACTTTTGAGCAAATGCTTCGTGTGTCTAGAACGAAACTAGGCAAATCTTTGACAGTAGAAGTTGCTAATGGTAAACCCATTATTCTTGATTCTGTTCTTCACAACTGCCAGTTGAATCTTAACGACCATCTTTTTCCTATTGACCTCGCGCCTATGCAACTTGGAAGCTTCGACGTTATTGTGGGAATGGATTGGTTATCCAAGCATCATGCAGAGATAGTTTGCTCTAAGAAGATTGTTCGTGTGCCGCTTTCGACAGGCGAGATCCTGCAAGTTCAAGGTGAGAAGCCTACCGGTGGTCTCAAACTCATGTCTTGTTTTAAAGCTCGGAAGTATCTGCAGAAGAACTATGTGGCTTTCTTAGCACATGTTACAGAAGATAAAGGCAAGGGTAAGTCTATTTCAGATATTCCTGTCGTTCGGGATTATTCTGAAGTGTTCCCTGAAGATTTACCTGGTCTACCTCCAGCACGCCAAGTCGAGTTCCGCATTGATCTCGTACCTGGTGCAAATCCCATTGCCAGAGCTCCATATCGTCTTGCACCGTCTGAGATGCAAGAGTTGTCTAAACAGCTTCAGGAGCTCTCTGACAAAGGTTTTATACGTCCTAGTTTTTCACCTTGGGGTGCTCCCGTTCTTTTTGTCAAGAAGAAGGATGGATCCTTTAGGATGTGTATCGATTATCGTGAGCTTAACAAGCTTACCATCAAGAATCGATATCCCCTACCTCGCATCGACGACCTCTTTGATCAGTTACAAGGTGCTTCTTATTTTTCGAAGATTGATCTGCGTTCCGGATATCATCAACTTCGGGTGCAAGAAGAAGACATTCCGAAGACAGCATTCCGTACTCGTTATGGACATTACGAGTTCACAGTCATGCCATTCGGTTTGACTAATGCTCCTGCTGTTTTCATGGAATTAATGAATAGGGTCTGCAAACCTTATTTGGATCAGTTCGTCATTGTTTTTATTGACGACATCTTGATTTACTCTAAGACGCGAGCTGATCACGAGCAGCATCTTCGTCTTACTCTGGAACTCCTGAAGAAAGAGCAACTTTTCGCCAAATTCTCCAAGTGCGAATTTTGGCTTAAAGAAGTTCAATTTTTGGGACACATTATCAACGAACGAGGTGTTCATGTAGATCCCTCCAAGATCAGTGCGATTAAGTATTGGGATACGCCTACTACTCCTACTGAAGTTCGTTCATTTCTTGGTCTAGCGGGTTATTATCGCCGCTTCATTGAAAACTTCTCTAAGATTGCAGTTCCTCTAACTGCTCTAACTCAGAAGAAAATGCCCTTTTACTGGGGATTCAAACAAGAGGAAGCTTTTCAACACCTGAAGCAGAAGCTTTGCGATGCGCCTGTTCTATCATTGCCTGAGGGTGATGATGATTTTGTCGTGTATTGTGATGCATCGAAATTGGGTCTTGGCTGTGTTCTTATGCAAAGGAACAAAGTCATAGCTTATGCATCAAGGCAGTTGAAGATACATGAGAAGAACTACACCACTCATGATCTTGAGTTAGGTGCAGTTGTTTTTGCTCTCAAGATCTGGAGACACTATTTGTACGGTACAAAATGTGTGGTTTTCACGGACCACAAAAGTCTTCAGCATATCTTCAACCAGAAAGAACTCAACATGAGACAGCGACGTTGGGTTGAGCTTTTAAACGACTACGACTGTGAAATTCGCTACCATCCTGGTAAGGCGAATGTCGTGGCCGATGCATTGAGTCGTAAGGAACGTACTAAGCTTCATTGTGTACGTGTTCAATCTGTTATTCAAGCTCGATCTGATATCCAAGCCCGTATTTCTCTAGCCCAACAATCTTGTGTTTCACAAGGTTTGATGGATAAAGAATTTCCCTATCACATAACGCCTGCTTTGGAACTGAAGGACAATGGATCATATTACTTCATGGACCGTTTGTGGGTCCCAAGCCAGGATGATCTTCGTACCTTGCTTATGGATGAAGCCCATAAGTCTCGCTATTCTATTCATCCGGGCTCAGATAAAATGTATAAGGACCTTCGTACTCACTATTGGTGGCCTGGTATGAAGAAAGACATTGCCTTATACGTATCCAAATGCCTTACTTGTCTTAAGGTTAAGGCTGAACATCAGCGTCCTTCGGGTTTATTGGAGCAACCAGAGATCCCAGTTTGGAAATGGGAAAACATTACTATGGATCTTGTTACCAAACTCCCGCGCACAAAGAAAGGTCATGATGCCATCTGGGTAGTCGTTGATCGTCTTACAAAGTCAGCACATTTCTTGCCAATCCGCGAGGATTTTCCTACTGACAGACTTGCTCAAATCTATGTAGATGAAATTGTAGCTCGACATGGTGTTCCTTTGAACATCATTTCTGACAGAGATGCTCGTTTCACTTCTCATTTTTGGAGAACCATGCAATCTGCTATGGGGACCCAACTTAATCTGAGCACAGCTTATCATCCGCAAACGGATGGTCAATCTGAGAGAACAATCCAGACTCTGGAGGATATGCTAAGAGCTTGTGTGATCGATTTTGGTGGTAGCTGGGATTCACATCTTAAATTGATTGAATTCTCCTACAACAACAGTTATCACACTAGCATCGGAATGGCTCCTTTCGAAGCTCTCTATGGTCGAAAATGTCGTTCACCAGTCTGCTGGAATGAGATTGGCGAGGCTCAACTTACTGGACCTGCCCTCATTTTAGAGACAACTGACAAGGTCAAGAAAGTTCGTGATAACCTTCAGGCAGCTAGAAACCGTCAGAAGATTTACGCGGACCCAAAACGCAAAGCCTTTGAATTTCAAATCGGTGATCGAGTATTACTTAAGGTCTCACCTTGGAAAGGTGTGATCAGATTTGGAAAGAAAGGAAAACTTGCACCTAGATATGTTGGACCATTCAAGATTGTCGAAAGAATCGGAAAGGTAGCCTACAGACTTGAGTTACCTCCTGAACTTGGAAATGTTCATCCAACTTTTCACGTGTCCAATCTCAAGAAGTGTACAGCTGAAGAGAACTACTCCATACCGCTTGACGAAATTCGTGTTGGCAAAACACTGAAATTTGTTGAGAAACCAGTGGAAATCATGGAACGTGAAGTCAAGTGGCTTAAACGCAAGCGCATTCCTTTGGTCAAAGTTCGCTGGGAAGCTAAACGTGGACCTGAGTTTACTTGGGAACGCGAAGATCAAATGAAGGCGAAATATCCACATCTTTTTCAACGAGTTTCCTCTAAATAAATTTCGGGACGAAATTTCCACAAGTAGGGGAGACTGTAACAACTGTGCTTGTAATCACTATGAACAGTTCTATTATCAATAAAACAATGTTATTTGATCCCAATGTTTGTTTTGTTATGTTATACATTTTTCATGTTTTGACTTTTATGTAATTTCAAACTCTACATCGCTTTCTGGAGAGTTATACGCAAACTAGTGCGTAAACGTACTCAGTTTAATGCGAGAAATACTCTGGAACATCAACATATACTCAACATACCTTAAATAACCTTTACATAACTTAGAAATAAGTTTTGAAGGCTTTGGTATGGCAAAAACAAGTTAATTCGACTACAGGGACTAAAAATGACAAACTGCGAAAGTATGTCAATTTGAACTGTAACGAACATTCCGGAACATGACCATAAGTTAAACACACCTTAAATATCCTTTACATAGCTTAGAAATAGGCTTTGAGGGGTTTGGTGTGCTAAAATAAACTTTTTGGACATTCAGGGACTAAAAGTGTCAAAAAGTGCACAAGTTTGCATTTTCGCGCATAACTTACGTTCTGAATACATCTGGACATCCAAAAATTTATGAAAGCATGACTATATTATATTTTAGTGTTCGCCATAAGAAAAATCCATTCGTCGCGTCATTTGGATCGTTTTTCGCGCTTATGCGCATTCCGTCGTAATTAAGCGAACATCGCGATCGTACGACCAAACGAACCATCATCCGGCATATTTTTGAGTATGTTTTGAGTCCCCTATACTTTAACTTCATTTTAGAGCCTTGAAATGAGGTTAACGGGGTTCAAACGCATCGAAAATCGCTTAAACAAGGTGCAGGGACCATTTATGCAAAATCTACCAAAACAGGGGCCTAGCGTGACGCGACGGGCCTTAGCGTCACGCGAGCCCCCCTTCTGGACAGATTCAATGCATTTAAACACAAGTTGCAACCAATTAATCCTTAACCACATGTTTAAGATGATGTGTCACAAAGTTAAGGAGCATTTGTGGCACCATAACTTTCCGACAAGTGTACGGGCTAGATCTTTTCCCCTTTTCCAAGAAACGATCCTAACGGTTACCCGAAAACTATAAATACCCCATGCCTTTCATTGTTTTTAAGCACTATAATCTTATTAGTTGTGTTCTAAGTTGAAACCTTGTTTCATACCTGAACTATACTGATCTAGATTAGCATTCGGGGACCCTTCGTAAGTATTCTTTCGTTCTTTTCCTTATTTTTCCTGCTTTTCGAGTCAGAAAGTCAAACTTTGTTTGACTTTCAGCGTTGACCAGTAATGGTCAATGCGAAGTTCGTTTGAACTTCGCAACGTGATTGTAATCACGATGGTCATAGTCCCTTGGGACTATGCCTACTGATTACCACGTTGTCTAGGGTCGTAGGGTAGGCGATCTAATAAATCGCCTATACCTTCGAACCCGACCCAGTTTGGTCGATCATTAGGATCCGACCAAATACATTAGGTGACCATAGTGTAGGGAATAACCTTCCGAGGTTATACCCTATGGTCACATCGTTTAAGTAGTTGTATGATAGGTAGTTTATATGCCTTAGGTAAATTACCAGAATACCCTTTTCATGTATAATTGGTAATTAAGCATATGTAACCTAAACTTTTGTCACATAACTGATTTTGTAACATGTTTAGGCATATAATACTTGTCATAGGACTAGTTAGGCGGTCCAAACGCGTTTCACGCGCACGACACGTTAAAGTAGCATAAGCTTCCTAAACGGGTCGTAATGGGTCGTAAACAATTATGTTAAGTTTCATTTAGCATGTAGGCTTTGTTAAACCATATCACGTGAGTTCCGACACTCATTTGGTTTACAAACCCTAATGCTACCCAGTCTTCCGAGATAGGTCCGGTTTATTAACATAGTTACCTATACTAGGTGCCGTTTGATTCCGAGATCTCTTGCATTGCTTGGTGGTTATCTTTATACATCTGAGCAATCACAAGTGAGTACATAGACCCCTCTTTTACTGTTTTCCAAACTGTTTTGGGGTGGAACACATGTGCCTACTTGTTACATTCATGCTTTCCTGTTTTCACATCATATACCTGCTATGTTTATTAGTACATTATAGTACATGATTTCATTTCATCTTATGCCAGGTGTGCCCATTGTGTGCATTACTTAGTACATTGTTTTACATGACATTTCATGCTAGGTGTGCCCATTGTGTGCATTACTTAGTACATTGTTTTACATGACATTTCATGCTAGGTGTGCCCATTGTGTGCATTACTTAGTACATTGTTTTACATGACATTTCATGCTAGGTGTGCCCATTGTGTGCATTACTTAGTACATCGTTTTACATGACATTTCATGCTAAGTGTGCCCATTGTGTGCATTACTTAGTACATCGTTTTACATGACATTTCACGCTATGTATGTTCATTTGATTTCATACTTAGTGCATTGTTTTCACATGTTTACATTTTGTTATGACATTTGGTTTGTTTACATGGGACAATATATCCATTAACATTAGCTACGCCGTTCGTTAGTAGGTAGTGGTACCATAGGAATTGACAACTCCCGTTCCGGACATCCCAGGGTAAGGGGACAGAAAGGAATGACCGAATTCGTTGACATTAAGACAGATAGACCTTTAATTTGTTTAAAGGGTTTATCACCACAGTCGCCAGGCTTGGATGTATGTATTTTCACAATACCACATAAATGTTCATATTAAATAGTTGCATGCATTTACACAAAACATAGCTTTGATTTAAACCAAGTTTTACTTCAATACTTTGTTTTTATATGGTTTAGTTGAGACATTTCACTTGCCATACATGACATTTTGACATAGACATTTGACATGGATATTTGACATAGACATTTGACATGGATATTTAACATAGACATTTGACATGGATATTTGACATAGACATTTGACATGATTTACATCTTGACTTAAACACTTTGACATATTTTTCAATACATTTGACAATTGGTTTGGTTTGATTAAGTGATTAAGTTAACGATGCGTGTGTAATATGATACAAGCATGGTGGATACGCCGCTGGTACTTCCTATATATAAGTGTTTGTATGGTATTATTTGTCGTAACGTTATTTGAATCATTTCAGTTTGAGACATAGAACATTTTATACAAATAACATACTTTTCACAAGACATTGATTTACAAAACAACTTATCTTATACAAACACATCTTTTTACATGGTCATTTATTTAACCTGACATTTACTTATACATATCATCGGATCTTATTGTTTTCAAATGATTTACAAGACAAAGCAAATTACAAGGTTCATGACTAAACATTTTTCTCAAACATAAGTCATGAATCTTATTTTCACAAAACCTATGTATCTCACAGGCATTTTTATGCTGACGTACCTATTTTCACATGTGTTTTCAGGTGCTTTTCCATAGGATGTTGATCATGATACTAGGGCTGTAACACCCGAAAATTTTAAAAACATAAAAAGTAACAACTCTTATGATTTATAGTCGACTAGGAAACCCTAATTAAGACACCCAAGTGATTCTGCACAAACCCTAAGATTTTCAGAATTTTCAGAATCAGGATTAGGGCCCCTAAAACTATGGGGGGGTATTCCCTACATGACGATTATCCTAATTACGTGCTATCCAAGTTGAAATTTCAGAATGTGTCGAGTCACCTAGCCTAGTCCCACACGTGGCAACAATATAAGCCTTAAGTGTACCTTACGGACCGTAAGGTTATCAAGCTTACGGTCCGTAAGCATCCATACGGACCTCAACGTTGGGAGTGTTACGGTCCGTAAGTAACTCAATTTTCGTGTATAAATAGCAGGCCTTGGCACTTGAATCTGGGCACAAAATCGACGAAGAAACTCAAAATACACGCTGAGATTTCGTCCGATTACTCTCCAAACACACACGAATCTTCAATTAAGTATAGCGGGGTGCTGCAAAACAGGGTATTAACTCAATCGCTGCTACGATTCATTGTCCGATTGATTCAAATATCTAATGAATGTTTAAGTGCCGCCCACATTAGGGTTATACTTTATCGTTCGTCATTAATTTGACGGATTGTCGTTAATTCGATAGGTAAAGTATTATACTTTATCGTTCGTTGTTAATTCAACGGATCATCGTTAATTCGATGGGTAAAGTATTATACCTTGTCGTTCGTTGTTAATTCAACGGATCATCGTTAATTCGATAGGCAAAGTATTGCATTTTGTCATTCATTGTGAGAATTTGATCTCGTGAGTTATCGTAAATGCTGTATTAAGTTAAATACCTAGTTTGTGAGCAAATTAGGTTAAGAAGATAATCAATAGGATAAACCCTGCTCGTAGAAACCTACAATTGAAAACAAGATAGCATCACCTGGAGATTTTAAGGTACGGATAGACTCTTGTCTTTTGATTTGTGTCATTTGATATAAGTATATCATTTCTGATTTTAAAGTCCGTATTAAGATCTCAGTATAAGTTATAAGTTCAGTACGGATAGACTCCTTTCTTTCGATTTGCGTCATATCATTTCTAATTTTAAAAGTCAGTATTAAGATCTAAGTATAAGTTATAAATTCAGTACGGATAGATTCCTTCCTTTTGATCTATGTTGTTTTTATAAAAGATTCCTTACTTCGATTTATGTCATTTGAATATAAGAATTTCTGTAGTAAGATTAAGTTATTACGGATAGCCTCCTTTCTTTCGATTTACGTCATATCATTCTGATTTTAAAGTCCGTATTAAGATCTAAGTAATAAGTTATAAGTTCTGTACAGATAGATTCCTTTCTTTAGATTTATGTCCGTTGAGTACGGATAAAATCCTTTTCTTTCGATTTATGTCGTTTTGATCCGAGTATATCATTTCTGATTTTAGGTTCCGTATTAAGATTAAGTCATAAGTTTCGTACGAATAGAATCTTTTCTTTCGATTTCTGTCAATTCTGATATATCGTACGGGTAGATTCCTTTCTTTCGATTTCTGTCAATTCTGATATATCGTACGGGTTCCTTTCTTTCGATTTCTGTCAATTCTGATATATCGTACGGGTAGATTCCTTTCTTTCGATTTCTGTCAATTCTGATATATCGTACGGGTAGATTCCTTTCTTTCGATTTCTGTCAATTCTGATATATCGTACGGGTTCCTTTCTTTCGATTTCTGTCAATTCTGATATATCGTACGGGTAGATTCCTTTCATTCGATTTCTGTCAATTCTGAATTTCCGTATTAAGATTTAGTAAGTTATACATTCCTTACGCATAGAATCCTTTCTTTTGATTTATGTCAGTTAGGTACATATAGAATCCTTTCGATTTATGTCCGTTGGATAGAATCCTTTAGTTCGGTTTATGTCGTTTTGATCCAAGTATATTATTCCTGATTTTAGATTTCCGTATTAAGATTAAGTTCTGAAATAAGTTATAAGTTTCATACGAATAGATCCGTATTAAGATTAAGTTATAAGTTTCGTACAAATAGATTCCGTATTAAGATTAAGTTATGAAATAAGTTATAAGTTCTGTACAGATAGACTCCTTTCTTTAAATTTATGTCCGTTGGGTACGGATAGAATTCCTTTCTTTAGATTTATGTCCGTTGGGTACGGGTAGAATTCATTTCTTTCGATTTATGTCCGTTAGGTACGGATAGAATCCTTTCTTTTAATATTGAATACAAGTTCCGTATTAAGATTAAGTTAGGAAATACATGTTGAAAGTTTCAAACGTTTTGAAAAGGTTTAAGAAATTGGTTTTCATTTCATACTCTCGTGGTTCCTTGTTAACGAGTCAAGGTTTTATCTTGTTCGTTTAATAAACCACATTTTGGGGACGAAATTGTCAAGATAGGAGTGATATCCATACCTTGGTGACTGGTTCCACTCTTTGATTATAAAACTCCTCACATCTTTGATTATAGATTCCTTTGATAAGTCCGTTCGATTCCTGTTTTAATCATTTGATTTTAGCTCTCATGTCATGCGATAGTTTTCTGTTAAGTTGTATTCATTATCGCATGTTCCAATATATGTTCCGTTCTGTTCTGAATATAAGTTTTATAAGTTATGTGAATAAGACCATTTGTACTCTGATACCCTGAGTATCGCTTCTCGTGGAGTGTCCCACGAGCATGTTGTTGCGGCATCAACAGCATGTGCTCCATCTGTGACGGAGAGATTAGTTCACAGCGTCCCTAGGTACAAGTGTGGTACAAAGCTACTAGGAGGCGTATGGATCGATCCTAGGATTTTAAGTCATAAGGAAATGGATAGAGGGTATGCCAACTCACCATTTCGTGTGATAAGTATGCAGGAGTAGCTACCTGTGTATTGTCACGTTTTCAGTTTGCTCATGGGTACATCCGTATGATATGATTATGAAATTATGTTACTTTTAAAATAAGCTTTTATTTTCCTCTATCCGCACACTGGGCAAAACTGTTCAAAAATTTTGCTCAGACGTACGTTTTTCTTTGTTGTGTTTTCTTCTTTACGTCAGGTTATCAAGACAAGCTGGGACGGAATATGGAAGAGTGCTCGAGTGTTTAGAAAAGACGATAGAAATAATTGTAATGGATTAGATATCCTTCATTAAGCTGTAAAGCCTTGTAATACATTTAAGTATAAATGGAATTATGTTTTTGATCCGACTACCGATATTGTGACACTTCGGCCCGGTTCCGGGACGGGGTGTTACAGCTATGGTATCTGTCACACCCCGACCGCGTAAAACAACAAACCGCGGCGGAAACATCGGGGCGTGTTGCGACAGAATTAATTGTTTCATAACCATGGCACACAAAGTGTATTTTATTTATTAAACAAGAGTGTTACATTGTTTCAAACAGGAAATTAAAGAGTTCAGAACAATTTTTTAAACATAGTCTAGCTTCTTTTAAAGTCTCTAAGGCACAGGTCCGCCCTAGTATCATGATCAACATCCTACGGAAAAACACCTGAAAACACATGTGAAAATAGGTACGTCAGCATAAAAATGCCTGTGAGATACATAGGTTTTGTGAAAATAGGATTCATGACTTATGTTTAAGAAAAATGTTTAGTCATGAACCTTTTTGTTTGCTTTGTCTTGTAAATCATTTGAAAACAATAAGATCAGATGATATGTATAAGTAAATGTCAGGTTAAATAAATGACCATGTAAAAAGATGTGTTTGTATAAGATAAGTTGTTTTGTAAATCAATGTCTTGTGAAAAGTATGTTATTTGTATAAAATGTTCTATGTCTCAAACTGAAATGATTCAAATAACGTTACGCCATGTAATACCATACAAACACTTATATATAGGAAGTACCAGCGGCGTATCCACCATGCTTGTATCATATTACACACGCATCGTTACTTAATCACTTAATCAAACCAAACCAAACAATGTAAGAAGTCTATGTTTAACCAAATTGTCAAATGTATTGAATAATATGTCAAAGTGTTTATGTCAAGATGTAAATCATGTCAAATGTCTATGTCAAATATCCATGTCAAATGTCTATGTCAAATATCCATGTCAATGTCTATGTCAAAATGTCATGTATGGCAAGTGAAATGTCTCAACTAAACCATATGCACAAAAACAAAGTATTGAAGTAAAACTTGGTTTAAATCAAAGCTATGTTTTGTGTAAATGCATGCAACTATTTAATATGAACATTTATGCGGTATTGTAAATATGCATACATCCAAGCCTGGCGACTGTGGTGATAACCCCTTTAAACAAATTAAAGGTCTATCTGTCTTAATGTCAACGAATTCGGTCATTCCTTTCTGTCCCCTTACCCTGGGATGTCCGGAACGGGAGTTGTCAATTCCTATGGTACCACTACCTACTAACGAACGGCGTAGCTAATGTTAATGGATATATTGTCCCATGTAAACAAACCAAATGTCATAACAAAAATGTGAGCATGTGAAAACAATGCACTAAGTATGTAATCAAATGAACATACATAGCGTGAAATGTCATGTAAAACGATGTACTAAGTAATGCACACAATGGGCATACCTAGCATGAAATGTCATGTAAAACAATGTACCAAGTAATGCACACAATGGGCATACCTAGCATGAAATGTCATGTAAAACAATGTACCAAGTAATGCACACAATGGGCATACCTAGCATGAAATGTAATGAAATCATGTACTATATTGTACTAACGAACATAGCATGTATATGATGTGAAAACAGGAAAGCTTGAAAGTAACAAGTAGGCACATGTGTTCCACCCCAAAATAGTTTGGAAAACAGTAAAAGAGGGGTCTATGTACTCACTTGAGATTGCTCAGTTGTATAAAGATAACCACCAAGTAATGCAAGAGATCTCGGAATCAAACGGCACCTAGTATAGGTAACTATGTTAATAAACCGGACCTATCTCGGAAGACTGGGTAGCATTAGGGTTTGTAAACCAAATGAGTGTCGGAACTCACGTGATATGGTTTAACAAAGCCTACATGCTAAATGAAACTTAACATAATTGTTTACGACCCATTACGACCCGTTTAGGAAGCTTATGCTACTTTAACGCGTCGTTCGCGTGAAACGCGTTCGGATCGCCTAACTAGCCCTATGACAAGTGTTATATGCCTAAACATGTTAAATAATCAGTTAGGTGACAAAGGTTTAGGTTACATATGCTTAATTACCAATTATGTATGAAAAGGGTATTCTGGTAATTTACCTAAGGCATATAAACTACCTATCATATAACTACTTAAACGCCGTGACCATAAGGTATAACCTCGGAAGGTTATTCCCTACACTATGGTCACCTAATGTGTTTGGTCGGATCCTAATGATCGACCAAATGGGTCGGGTTCGAAGGTATAAGCGATTTATTAGATCGCTTACCCTTACGACCCTAGACAAGCACTAAACTAAAAGTGACGAGCTAAGCATGTTGAAACATGCTTAACTAAACAAGTTTGGTATCAAAACAAACGGTTTTGATACCTAAGGGTAGTTTGGTTACAAAATACGCAAGAATACGTATTCTGGCCGAAACTACGGCTCGTCACTGAGCCTAGATAACGTGGTAATCAGTAGGTATAGTCACTAGGGACTATGACCATCGTGATTACGCTCACGTTATGAAGTTCAAACGAACTTCTTATTGACCATAACCTGGTCAATGCCGAAAGTCAAACATAGTTGACTTTCGGGCTCGAAAAGCGATAAAAGAACGAAGGAACACTTACGAAGGGTCCCCGAATGCTAACCCAGATCAAAATGGCTCAGGTATGAAACGAAGGTTCCAACTTAGAGCTTTCTTAATCAGATTTGTGGGTTTTGGGGTTGAGGGTGGATGGGTATTTATAGGATATGCACCACCGTTAGGATCGTTTGTCGATTATCGTGCCTTAATCTCGTGCGTACACTTGTCGAAATGTTATGGTGCCACAAATGCTCCATAACTTAATGACACATCATCTCTAAACATGTGGTTAAGAATTGATTTGGTTGCAACTTGCATTAGAAACATTGAATCTGCCAGAACAGTCAGTCGCGTAGTGCGACGGATAAGCCACATGGGCTCGCGCTACGCGAGCACCTCTCCTGAATCAGCAAGTTTCAAAAGTTACACATTTGGTCCCTGCATGTGTTTTAAGGCATTTCCGGCACTTCCAAGGCCCGTAAAGCCATCTTTAAGGCCCTAAAATGTTGCCTAAACATTGTGGACATGGAACATGTTCAAAAATATGCCGGATGATGGTTCGTTTGGTCGTACGAACGCGATGTTCGCTTAATTACGACGGAATGCGCATAAGCGCGAAAAACGATCCAAATGACGAAACGAATGGATTTTTCTTAAGGCGAACACTAAAATATAATATAGTCATGCTTACATAAATTTTTGGATGTCCAGATGTATTCAGAACGTAAGTTATGCGCGAAAATGCAAACTTGTGCACTTTTTAACACTTTTAGTCCCTGAATGTTCCAAAAGTTTACTTTAGCACACCAAACCCCTCAAAGCCTATTTCTAAGCTATGTAAAGGATATTTAAGGTGTGTTTAACTTATGGTCATGTTCCGGAATGTTCGTTACAGTTCAAATTGACATACTTTCGCAGTTTGTCATATTTAGTCCCTGTAAGCGAATTAACTTGTTTTTGCCATACCAAAGCCTTCAAAACTTATTTCTAAGTTATGTAAAGGTTATTTAAGGTATGTTGAGTATATGTTGATGTTCTAGAGTATTTCTCGCATTAAACCGAGTACGTTTACGCACTAGTTTGCGTATAACTCTCCAGAAAGCGATGTAGAGTTTGAAATTACATAAAAGTCAAAACATGAAAAATGCATAACATAACAAAACAAACATTGGGATCAAATAACATTGTTTTATTGATAACAGAACTGTTCATGGTGATTACAAGCACAGTTGTTACAGTCTCCCCTACTTGTGGAAATTTCGTCCCGAAATTTATTTAGAGGAAACTCGTGGAAAAAGATGTGGGTATTTCGCCTTCATTTGATCTTCGCGTTCCCAAGTAAACTCAGGTCCACGTTTAGCTTCCCAGCGAACTTTGACCAAAGGAATGCGCTTGCGTTTAAGCCACTTGACTTCACGTTCCATGATTTCCACTGGTTTCTCAACAAATTTCAGTGTTTTGCCAACACGAATTTCGTCAAGCGGTATGGAGTAGTTCTCATCAGTTGTACACTTCTTGAGATTGGACACGTGAAAAGTTGGATGAACATTTCCCAGTTCAGGAGGTAACTCAAGTCTGTAGGCTACCTTTCCGATTCTTTCGACGATCTTGAATGGTCCAACGTATCTAGGTGCAAGTTTTCCTTTCTTTCCAAATCTGATCACACCTTTCCAAGGTGAGACCTTAAGTAATACACGATCACCGACTTGAAATTCAAAGGCTTTGCGTTTTGGGTCCGCGTAAATCTTCTGACGGTTTCTAGCTGCCTGAAGGTTATCACGAACTTTCTTGACCTTGTCAGTTGTCTCTAAAATGAGGGCAGGTCCAGTAAGTTGAGCCTCGCCAATCTCATTCCAGCAGACTGGTGAACGACATTTTCGACCATAGAGAGCTTCGAAAGGAGCCATTTGGATGCTAGTGTGATAACTGTTGTTGTAGGAGAATTCAATCAATTTAAGATGTGAATCCCAGCTACCACCAAAATCGATCACACAAGCTCTAAGCATATCCTCCAGAGTCTGGATTGTTCTCTCAGATTGGCCATCCGTTTGCGGATGATAAGCTGTGCTCAGATTAAGTTGGGTCCCCATAGCAGATTGCATGGTTCTCCAAAAATGAGAAGTGAAACGAGCATCCCTGTCAGAAATGATGTTCAAAGGAACACCATGTCGAGCTACAATTTCATCTACATAGATTTGAGCAAGTCTGTCAGTAGGAAAATCCTCGCGGATTGGCAAGAAATGTGCTGACTTTGTAAGACGATCAACGACTACCCAGATGGCATCATGACCTTTCTTTGTGCGCGGGAGTTTGGTAACAAGATCCATAGTAATGTTTTCCCATTTCCAAACTGGGATCTCTGGTTGCTCCAATAAACCCGAAGGACGCTGATGTTCAGCCTTAACCTTTAGACAAGTAAGGCATTTGGATACGTATAAGGCAATGTCTTTCTTCATACCAGGCCACCAATAGTGAATACGAAGATCCTTATACATTTTATCTGAGCCCGGATGAATAGAATAACGAGACTTATGGGCTTCATCCATAAGCAAGGCACGAATATCATCCTGGCTTGGGACCCACAAACGGTCCATGAAATAATATGACCCATTGTCCTTCAGTTCCAAAGCAGGTGTTATGTGATAGGGAAATTCCTTATCCATCAAGCCTTGTGAAACACAAGATTGCTGAGCTTGAGAAATGCGGGCTTGAATATCAGATCGAGCTTGAATAACAGATTGAACACGTACACAATGAAGCTTAGTACGTTCCTTGCGACTCAATGCATCAGCTACGACATTCGCCTTACCAGGATGGTAGCGAATTTCGCAGTCGTAGTCATTTAAAAGCTCAACCCAACGTCGCTGTCTCATGTTGAGTTCCTTCTGGTTGAAGATATGCTGAAGACTTTTGTGGTCCGTGAAAACCACACATTTTGTACCGTACAAATAGTGTCTCCAGATTTTGAGAGCAAAGACAACTGCACCCAACTCAAGATCATGAGTGGTGTAGTTCTTCTCATGTATCTTCAACTGCCTCGATGCATAGGCTATGACTTTGTTCCTTTGCATAAGAACACAGCCAAGACCCAATTTCGATGCATCACAATACACGACAAAATCATCATCACCCTCAGGCAATGATAGAACAGGCGCATCGCAAAGCTTCTGCTTCAGGTGTTGAAAAGCTTCCTCTTGTCTGAATCCCCAGTAAAAGGGCATTTTCTTTTGAGTTAGAGCAGTTAGAGGAACTGCAATCTTAGAGAAGTTTTCAATGAAGCGGCGATAATAACCCGCTAGACCAAGAAATGAACGAACTTCAGTAGGAGTAGAAGGTGTATCCCAATCCTTAATCGCACTGATCTTGGAGGGATCTACATGAACACCTCGTTCGTTGATAATGTGTCCCAAAAATTGAACTTCTTTAAGCCAAAATTCGCACTTGGAGAATTTGGCGAAAAGTTGCTCTTTCTTCAGGAGTTCAAGAGTAAGACGAAGATGCTGCTCGTGATCAGCTCGCGTCTTAGAGTAAATCAAGATGTCATCGATAAAAACAATGACGAACTGATCCAAATAAGGTTTGCAGACCCTATTCATTAAGTCCATGAAAACAGCAGGAGCATTAGTCAAACCGAATGGGCATGACTGTGAACTCGTAATGTCCATAACGAGTACGGAATGCTGTCTTCGGAATGTCTTCTTCTTGCACCCGAAGTTGATGATATCCAGATCGCAGATCAATCTTCGAAAAATAAGAAGCACCTTGTAACTGATCAAAGAGATCATCGATGCGAGGTAGAGGATATCGATTCTTGATGGTAAGCTTGTTAAGCTCACGATAATCGATACACATCCTAAAGGATCCATCCTTCTTCTTGACAAAAAGAACGGGAGCACCCCACGGTGAAAAACTAGGACGTATAAAACCTTTGTCAGAGAGCTCCTGAAGCTGCTTGGACAACTCTTGCATCTCAGACGGTGCAAGACGATATGGAGCTCTGGCAATGGGATTTGCACCAGGTACGAGATCAATACGGAACTCGACTTGGCGTGCTGGAGGTAGACCAGGTAAATCTTCAGGGAATACTTCAGAATAATCCCGAACGACAGGAATATCTGAAATAGACTTACCCTTGCCTTTATCTTCTGTAACATGTGCTAAGAAAGCCACATAGTTCTTCTGCAGATACTTCCGAGCTTTAAAACAAGACATGAGTTTGAGACCACCGTTAGGCTTCTCACCTTGAACTTGCAGGATCTCGCCTGTCGAAAGTGGCACACGAACAATCTTCTTAGAACAAACTATCTCTGCGTGATGCTTGGATAACCAATTCATTCCCACAATAACGTCGAAGCTTCCAAGTTGCATAGGCGCGAGGTCAATAGGAAAAAGATGGTCGTTAAGATTCAACTGGCAGTTGCGAAGAACAGAATCAAGAATAATGGGTTCACCATTAGCAACTTCTACTGTCAAAGATTTGCCTAGTTTCGTTCTAGACACTTGAAGCATTTGCTCAAAAGATAAAGACACGAAACTCTTATCGGCACCGGAATCGAAAAGAACAGATGCAGGCTGATTATTAATAAAGAACGTACCGTTCACCACATTATCGTCAGCCTGTGCCTCTTGGGCATTCATGTTAAAAACTCGGCCTCGAGCCGGAGCCGGATTCTGATTCTGGTTCTGGTTGGCTAGCCTTGGGCACCGATTTCTATAGTGGGTCAGATCCCCACAATTGTAACAAGCACCCGGTGGGTATTGTGGTCTTGCAGCTTGACCCTGTTGCGGAGCAGGAGGTTGAGCAACTTGTTGAGCCGGGTTCTGAACTGCGGGATTCTGAGCAGACCGACAAACATTGGCGAGATGGCCTGATTTCCCACAGTTAGCACAGAAACGGCATGGAAATTGTGGCTGGTGGTGACTGTTGCATCTGTTGCACAAAGGTGCATTCCCTGTATAGGGTTTCTTTGCTGGAGGCTGTGCAGGTTGGTTGGGAGCTACCTGGTTAGCTTGAGCAGTGATAGCAAAATTTTGGGAAGCCTTACGCTTCTTTGCCCTCTTTGAAGAACCAGAGTTCTTTCCACTCAAGTTTTGACCTTTCTTGCTATCTTCCTTGTCAGCCGACTGCTTCTTGCCCTTGTCACCCTTCCTGTGTAACTTGTTCTTCTGGATCTGCGACTCAGTCAATGTCGCAGATAACTCGATCGCCTGACGAAGTGTGGCAGGGTTACTACCAGTAAGAATGTCTTGTACCGAGTCAGGTAGGCCATCGATGTATCTCTCGATAGCCTTGTCGAGTGGGGTGACCATTGTTGGGCAAAGCAGACTCAATTCTTCAAACCGATCAGTATAAGCCCTGTGCTCACCACTATCTTGCTTCAAAACATCGAACTCTTTCTCCAACGCTCGCTGTTCATGACGAGGACAGAATTCCCTCATCATAAGGGCTCTAAGTTCAGCCCATGTCTGTGCGAGAGCAACTTCAGCACCCTGGTCTCTCATAACCCCGTTCCACCATGTCAAAGCCCTCTTCTGAAATACGCTCGAGGAGAACTCGACCTTGCGATTATCCGGGCACTGCACATGGCGAAAAGTATTCTCTATGCTCTCGAACCACTGAAGAAGCCCAGTCGCTCCCTCAGAACCACTAAACTTGAGTGGTTTAGCCTGGTTAAAATCCTTGTATTTGCATGGAACATTGTTGTTATTGTTGGCTTGGTTCCACTGAGCAAAGAGATTTGGAAATTGAGCAGCCATTTGCTCAGCAATAATTTCTGCCAGCTCGGCAGTAGCTATCTGGTTCTCGCGTCGAGGAGGCATTCTAAAAGAGGAAAACATGAAAAGAAACGAGTGAGATGATTGGATGAAAAGAATGAGATGAAACAAAATCAAAAAAAAGCAAAGATGGTGGTCATTCGTCCGTATCACAAAGCAAACAAACGACACACAGTGACTAATCAAAGTAAATGGATCAGAAATAATGTATAATGAAGACATGCTCGCCTATAAGTGAACACTCATCCCAGGAATTCCCAGGTAAGCACAACTGGTCTCTGCGTCTGGTTGAGATGTATACGAAGTGCTTGCCTAGACAGAAAACCCAGAATACAGGCATTCACCCTTCCAGTTTGCACATGTTCACATTATTTAAAACCCAAAACGTTTGACGGGATTTTGAAAATTAGAAGGCACAAGGCCAAAAACCAAACTTGAAAAAGGGTTCAAAACCATATAATAGAGGGTTCAAAACCTTACAATTGAGGGTTCAAAACCTTGTAAAAATTTATTCAAAAACAGATGATTGTTTTTCAAAAATCGTTTCGGAAAAATTTTGGTTCCTTGTTTTGTTAATCACCTAAGGATAGGTGATGTATATGTTTTAAGATCTAAACACAAGATAACTTGTGTTAGGTTCCTAGAAAAGTTATAGTCTAGGTCAAAGCATTACTAATAACCTAATTCCCTATAACCATTGGCTCTGATACCAACTCTTCTGTCACACCCCGACCGCGTAAAACAACAAACCGCGGCGGAAACATCGGGGCGTGTTGCGACAGAATTAATTGTTTCATAACCATGGCACACAAAGTGTATTTTATTTATTAAACAAGAGTGTTACATTGTTTCAAACAGGAAATTAAAGAGTTCAGAACAATTTTTTAAACATAGTCTAGCTTCTTTTAAAGTCTCTAAGGCACAGGTCCGCCCTAGTATCATGATCAACATCCTACGGAAAAACACCTGAAAACACATGTGAAAATAGGTACGTCAGCATAAAAATGCCTGTGAGATACATAGGTTTTGTGAAAATAGGATTCATGACTTATGTTTAAGAAAAATGTTTAGTCATGAACCTTTTTGTTTGCTTTGTCTTGTAAATCATTTGAAAACAATAAGATCAGATGATATGTATAAGTAAATGTCAGGTTAAATAAATGACCATGTAAAAAGATGTGTTTGTATAAGATAAGTTGTTTTGTAAATCAATGTCTTGTGAAAAGTATGTTATTTGTATAAAATGTTCTATGTCTCAAACTGAAATGATTCAAATAACGTTACGCCATGTAATACCATACAAACACTTATATATAGGAAGTACCAGCGGCGTATCCACCATGCTTGTATCATATTACACACGCATCGTTACTTAATCACTTAATCAAACCAAACCAAACAATGTAAGAAGTCTATGTTTAACCAAATTGTCAAATGTATTGAATAATATGTCAAAGTGTTTATGTCAAGATGTAAATCATGTCAAATGTCTATGTCAAATATCCATGTCAAATGTCTATGTCAAATATCCATGTCAATGTCTATGTCAAAATGTCATGTATGGCAAGTGAAATGTCTCAACTAAACCATATGCACAAAAACAAAGTATTGAAGTAAAACTTGGTTTAAATCAAAGCTATGTTTTGTGTAAATGCATGCAACTATTTAATATGAACATTTATGCGGTATTGTAAATATGCATACATCCAAGCCTGGCGACTGTGGTGATAACCCCTTTAAACAAATTAAAGGTCTATCTGTCTTAATGTCAACGAATTCGGTCATTCCTTTCTGTCCCCTTACCCTGGGATGTCCGGAACGGGAGTTGTCAATTCCTATGGTACCACTACCTACTAACGAACGGCGTAGCTAATGTTAATGGATATATTGTCCCATGTAAACAAACCAAATGTCATAACAAAAATGTGAGCATGTGAAAACAATGCACTAAGTATGTAATCAAATGAACATACATAGCGTGAAATGTCATGTAAAACGATGTACTAAGTAATGCACACAATGGGCATACCTAGCATGAAATGTCATGTAAAACAATGTACCAAGTAATGCACACAATGGGCATACCTAGCATGAAATGTCATGTAAAACAATGTACCAAGTAATGCACACAATGGGCATACCTAGCATGAAATGTAATGAAATCATGTACTATATTGTACTAACGAACATAGCATGTATATGATGTGAAAACAGGAAAGCTTGAAAGTAACAAGTAGGCACATGTGTTCCACCCCAAAACAGTTTGGAAAACAGTAAAAGAGGGGTCTATGTACTCACTTGAGATTGCTCAGTTGTATAAAGATAACCACCAAGTAATGCAAGAGATCTCGGAATCAAACGGCACCTAGTATAGGTAACTATGTTAATAAACCGGACCTATCTCGGAAGACTGGGTAGCATTAGGGTTTGTAAACCAAATGAGTGTCGGAACTCACGTGATATGGTTTAACAAAGCCTACATGCTAAATGAAACTTAACATAATTGTTTACGACCCATTACGACCCGTTTAGGAAGCTTATGCTACTTTAACGCGTCGTTCGCGTGAAACGCGTTCGGATCGCCTAACTAGCCCTATGACAAGTGTTATATGCCTAAACATGTTAAATAATCAGTTAGGTGACAAAGGTTTAGGTTACATATGCTTAATTACCAATTATGTATGAAAAGGGTATTCTGGTAATTTACCTAAGGCATATAAACTACCTATCATATAACTACTTAAACGCCGTGACCATAAGGTATAACCTCGGAAGGTTATTCCCTACACTATGGTCACCTAATGTGTTTGGTCGGATCCTAATGATCGACCAAATGGGTCGGGTTCGAAGGTATAAGCGATTTATTAGATCGCTTACCCTTACGACCCTAGACAAGCACTAAACTAAAAGTGACGAGCTAAGCATGTTGAAACATGCTTAACTAAACAAGTTTGGTATCAAAACAAACGGTTTTGATACCTAAGGGTAGTTTGGTTACAAAATACGCAAGAATACGTATTCTGGCCGAAACTACGGCTCGTCACTGAGCCTAGATAACGTGGTAATCAGTAGGTATAGTCACTAGGGACTATGACCATCGTGATTACGCTCACGTTATGAAGTTCAAACGAACTTCTTATTGACCATAACCTGGTCAATGCCGAAAGTCAAACATAGTTGACTTTCGGGCTCGAAAAGCGATAAAAGAACGAAGGAACACTTACGAAGGGTCCCCGAATGCTAACCCAGATCAAAATGGCTCAGGTATGAAACGAAGGTTCCAACTTAGAGCTTTCTTAATCAGATTTGTGGGTTTTGGGGTTGAGGGTGGATGGGTATTTATAGGATATGCACCACCGTTAGGATCGTTTGTCGATTATCGTGCCTTAATCTCGTGCGTACACTTGTCGAAATGTTATGGTGCCACAAATGCTCCATAACTTAATGACACATCATCTCTAAACATGTGGTTAAGAATTGATTTGGTTGCAACTTGCATTAGAAACATTGAATCTGCCAGAACAGTCAGTCGCGTAGTGCGACGGATAAGCCACATGGGCTCGCGCTACGCGAGCACCTCTCCTGAATCAGCAAGTTTCAAAAGTTACACATTTGGTCCCTGCATGTGTTTTAAGGCATTTCCGGCACTTCCAAGGCCCGTAAAGCCATCTTTAAGGCCCTAAAATGTTGCCTAAACATTGTGGACATGGAACATGTTCAAAAATATGCCGGATGATGGTTCGTTTGGTCGTACGAACGCGATGTTCGCTTAATTACGACGGAATGCGCATAAGCGCGAAAAACGATCCAAATGACGAAACGAATGGATTTTTCTTAAGGCGAACACTAAAATATAATATAGTCATGCTTACATAAATTTTTGGATGTCCAGATGTATTCAGAACGTAAGTTATGCGCGAAAATGCAAACTTGTGCACTTTTTAACACTTTTAGTCCCTGAATGTTCCAAAAGTTTACTTTAGCACACCAAACCCCTCAAAGCCTATTTCTAAGCTATGTAAAGGATATTTAAGGTGTGTTTAACTTATGGTCATGTTCCGGAATGTTCGTTACAGTTCAAATTGACATACTTTCGCAGTTTGTCATATTTAGTCCCTGTAAGCGAATTAACTTGTTTTTGCCATACCAAAGCCTTCAAAACTTATTTCTAAGTTATGTAAAGGTTATTTAAGGTATGTTGAGTATATGTTGATGTTCCAGAGTATTTCTCGCATTAAACCGAGTACGTTTACGCACTAGTTTGCGTATAACTCTCCAGAAAGCGATGTAGAGTTTGAAATTACATAAAAGTCAAAACATGAAAAATGCATAACATAACAAAACAAACATTGGGATCAAATAACATTGTTTTATTGATAACAGAACTGTTCATGGTGATTACAAGCACAGTTGTTACAGTATCAGAGCAAAGGCTCTTTCCTGTAGAAAACTTAAACATAAGTTAAGACCTGTGAGGTAATGGGTAGACATTGGGTTAGGATTTCGATGTCCAATCAGTCGTTACATCGGTTAGTAACTTTTTCTTTTCACTTCATGGTAGTCTCGAACATAAGTATTTCGTCATCTTCATTGTTTTTACTCTAGCTTTATTTCAAGTATGACTATTGATCATAGTGGGTCGCGTTCAAGTATGATTATTAATATATATATATATAGGTATGCAATAATTTCGAGGACGAAATTTTTTTTAAGAGGGGTAGATTTGTAACACCCGAAAATTTTAAAAACATAAAAAGTAACAACTCTTATGATTTATAGTCCACTAGGAAACCCTAATTAAGACACCCAAGTGATTCTGCACAAACCCTAAGATTTTCAGAATTTTCAGAATCAGGATTAGGGCCCCTAAAACTCAGGGGGGGTATTCCCTACATGACGATTATCCTAATTACGTGCTATCCAAGTTGAAATTTCAGAATGTGTCGAGTCACCTAGCCTAGTCCCACACGTGGCAACAATATAAGCCTTAAGTGTACCTTACGGACCGTAAGGTTATCAAGCTTACGGTCCGTAAGCATCCATACGGACCTCAACGTTGGGAGTGTTACGGTCCGTAAGTAACTCAATTTTCGTGTATAAATAGCAGGCCTTGGCACTTGAATCTGGGCACAAAATCGACGAAGAAACTCAAAATACACGCTGAGATTTCGTCCGATTACTCTCCAAACACACACGAATCTTCAATTAAGTATAGCGGGGTGCTGCAAAACAGGGTATTAACTCAATCGCTGCTACGATTCATTGTCCGATTGATTCAAATATCTAATGAATGTTTAAGTGCCGCCCACATTAGGGTTATACTTTATCGTTCGTCATTAATTTGACGGATTGTCGTTAATTCGATAGGTAAAGTATTATACTTTATCGTTCGTTGTTAATTCAACGGATCATCGTTAATTCGATGGGTAAAGTATTATACCTTGTCGTTCGTTGTTAATTCAACGGATCATCGTTAATTCGATAGGCAAAGTATTGCATTTTGTCATTCATTGTGAGAATTTGATCTCGTGAGTTATCGTAAATGCTGTATTAAGTTAAATACCTAGTTTGTGAGCAAATTAGGTTAAGAAGATAATCAATAGGATAAACCCTGCTCGTAGAAACCTACAATTGAAAACAAGATAGCATCACCTGGAGATTTTAAGGTACGGATAGACTCTTGTCTTTTGATTTGTGTCATTTGATATAAGTATATCATTTCTGATTTTAAAGTCCGTATTAAGATCTCAGTATAAGTTATAAGTTCAGTACGGATAGACTCCTTTCTTTCGATTTGCGTCATATCATTTCTAATTTTAAAAGTCAGTATTAAGATCTAAGTATAAGTTATAAATTCAGTACGGATAGATTCCTTCCTTTTGATCTATGTTGTTTTTATAAAAGATTCCTTACTTCGATTTATGTCATTTGAATATAAGAATTTCTGTAGTAAGATTAAGTTATTACGGATAGCCTCCTTTCTTTCGATTTACGTCATATCATTCTGATTTTAAAGTCCGTATTAAGATCTAAGTAATAAGTTATAAGTTCTGTACAGATAGATTCCTTTCTTTAGATTTATGTCCGTTGAGTACGGATAAAATCCTTTTCTTTCGATTTATGTCGTTTTGATCCGAGTATATCATTTCTGATTTTAGGTTCCGTATTAAGATTAAGTCATAAGTTTCGTACGAATAGAATCTTTTCTTTCGATTTCTGTCAATTCTGATATATCGTACGGGTAGATTCCTTTCTTTCGATTTCTGTCAATTCTGATATATCGTACGGGTTCCTTTCTTTCGATTTCTGTCAATTCTGATATATCGTACGGGTAGATTCCTTTCTTTCGATTTCTGTCAATTCTGATATATCGTACGAGTAGATTCCTTTCTTTCGATTTCTGTCAATTCTGATATATCGTACGGGTTCCTTTCTTTCGATTTCTGTCAATTCTGATATATCGTACGGGTAGATTCCTTTCATTCGATTTCTGTCAATTCTGAATTTCCGTATTAAGATTTAGTAAGTTATACATTCCTTACGCATAGAATCCTTTCTTTTGATTTATGTCAGTTAGGTACATATAGAATCCTTTCGATTTATGTCCGTTGGATAGAATCCTTTAGTTCGGTTTATGTCGTTTTGATCCAAGTATATTATTCCTGATTTTAGATTTCCGTATTAAGATTAAGTTCTGAAATAAGTTATAAGTTTCATACGAATAGATCCGTATTAAGATTAAGTTATAAGTTTCGTACAAATAGATTCCGTATTAAGATTAAGTTATGAAATAAGTTATAAGTTCTGTACAGATAGACTCCTTTCTTTAAATTTATGTCCGTTGGGTACGGATAGAATTCCTTTCTTTAGATTTATGTCCGTTGGGTACGGGTAGAATTCATTTCTTTCGATTTATGTCCGTTAGGTACGGATAGAATCCTTTCTTTTAATATTGAATACAAGTTCCGTATTAAGATTAAGTTAGGAAATACATGTTGAAAGTTTCAAACGTTTTGAAAAGGTTTAAGAAATTGGTTTTCATTTCATACTCTCGTGGTTCCTTGTTAACGAGTCAAGGTTTTATCTTGTTCGTTTAATAAACCACATTTTGGGGACGAAATTGTCAAGATAGGAGTGATATCCATACCTTGGTGACTGGTTCCACTCTTTGATTATAAAACTCCTCACATCTTTGATTATAGATTCCTTTGATAAGTCCGTTCGATTCCTGTTTTAATCATTTGATTTTAGCTCTCATGTCATGCGATAGTTTTCTGTTAAGTTGTATTCATTATCGCATGTTCCAATATATGTTCCGTTCTGTTCTGAATATAAGTTTTATAAGTTATGTGAATAAGACCATTTGTACTCTGATACCCTGAGTATCGCTTCTCGTGGAGTGTCCCACGAGCATGTTGTTGCGGCATCAACAGCATGTGCTCCATCTGTGACGGAGAGATTAGTTCACAGCGTCCCTAGGTACAAGTGTGGTACAAAGCTACTAGGAGGCGTATGGATCGATCCTAGGATTTTAAGTCATAAGGAAATGGATAGAGGGTATGCCAACTCACCATTTCGTGTGATAAGTATGCAGGAGTAGCTACCTGTGTATTGTCACGTTTTCAGTTTGCTCATGGGTACATCCGTATGATATGATTATGAAATTATGTTACTTTTAAAATAAGCTTTTATTTTCCTCTATCCGCACACTGGGCAAAACTGTTCAAAAATTTTGCTCAGACGTACGTTTTTCTTTGTTGTGTTTTCTTCTTTACGTCAGGTTATCAAGACAAGCTGGGACGGAATATGGAAGAGTGCTCGAGTGTTTAGAAAAGACGATAGAAATAATTGTAATGGATTAGATATCCTTCATTAAGCTGTAAAGCCTTGTAATACATTTAAGTATAAATGGAATTATGTTTTTGATCTGACTAC
Source organism: Helianthus tuberosus (assembly GCA_030545235.1). NCBI lineage: Eukaryota > Viridiplantae > Streptophyta > Magnoliopsida > Asterales > Asteraceae > Helianthus > Helianthus tuberosus. The sequence goes on from CM060409.1 coordinate 104,601,675, forward strand.
CGATATTGTGACACTTCGGCCCGGTTCCGGGACGGGGTGTTACAAGGGCGGACCTGTGCCTTAGAGACTTTAAAAGAAGCTAGACTATGTTTAATTATGTTATAAACTATTAATTTACTATTTCGAGACAATGTAACACCTTTGTTTAATAAATAAAATACACTTTGTGTGCCATGGTTATGAAACAATTAATTCTGTCGCGACACGCCCCGATGTTTCCGCCGCGATTTGTTGTTTTACGCGGTCGGGGTGTGACACCCCGACCACGTAGAACATACAAAACGTGGCGGAAACATCGGGGAGTGTTGTAACAGAATTAATTGTTTCAAATCCATGGCAATTGAAGTTTCGTTTTATTGATTACAAGTGTTACAATGTCTTAACAAACAAAGAAATACAACATAATTAACTAGTCTTGCATCTTTTATTGTCACTAAAGCCCAAGTCTGCCTATGTGTATCTTGATCATCTTATGCAACAGTTCCTGAAAAACACATGTGAAAATAGGTACGTCAGCATAAAAATGCCTGTGAGATACATAGGTTTTGTGAAAATAGGTTTCATGACTTATGTTTGAGAAAATGTTTAGTCATGAACCTTGTTATTTGCTTTGCTTTGTAAATCATTTGAAAAACAATGAGTTCAGATGATAAGTATAAATAAATGTAAGGTTAAATGAATAACCAAGTAAAATATGTTTGCATAAGATAAGATGTTTATAAATCAATGTCTTGTGAAAAGTATGTTATTTGTATAAAATGTTCTATGTCTCAAACTGAAATGATTAAAATAACGCTATGATATGTAATACCATACAAACACTTATATATAGGAAGTACCAGCGGCGTATCCACCATGCTTGTATCATATTACACACGCATCGTTACTTAATCACTTAATCAAACCAAACCAACCAATGTAAGAAGTCTATGTTTAAATCAATTGTCAAATGTATTGGGTAATATGTAAAAGTGTTCATGTCAAGATGTAAATCATATCAAGATGTCTATGTCAAATATCCATGTCAAATGTCTATGTCAAATATCCATGTCAAATGTCTATGTCAAATATCCATGTCAAATGTCTACGTCAAAATGTCGTGTATGGCAAGTGAAATGTCTCAACTAAACCATATGCACAAAAACAAAGTATTGAAGTAAAACTTGGTTTAAATCAAAGTTATGTTTTGTGGGAAATGCATGATCAAATGTCAATCATGTTAAAAATGTCTATGCCGAAATGTCTATGTCAAATGTCTATGTCAAAATGTCATGTAAAACGATGTACTAAGTAATGCACACAATTGGGCACACCTAGCATGAAATGTCATAAAATCATGTACTATAATGTACTAACGAACATAGCAGGTATATGATGTGAAAACGGGAAAGCATGAATGTAACAAGTAGGCACATGTGTTCCACCCCAAAACTGTTTGGAAAACAGTAAAAGAGGGGTCTATGTACTCACTTGAGATTGCTCAGAAGTCCTAGGATAACCACCAAGCAATGCTAGAGATCGCGGAATATCAAACGGCACCTAATATAGGTAACTACATTAATAAACCGGACCTAAATCGGAAGACTGGGTAGCATGAGGGTTTGTAAACCAAATGAGTGTAGGAACTCATGTGATATGGTTAATCAAAGCCTACATACTAAATGAAACTTAACCTAAGTGTCTACGACCCATTACGACCCGTTTAGGTAGCTTATGCTACTTTAACGCGTCGTTCGCGTGAAACGCGTTCGGACCGCCTAACTAGTCCTATGACAAGTGTTATATGCCTAAACATGTTACATAATCAGTTATGTGACAAAAGTTTAGGTTACATATGCTTAATTACCAATTATACATGAAAAGGGTATTCTGGTAATTTACCTAAGGCATATAAACTACCTATCATACAACTACTCAAACGATGTGACCATAGGGTATAACCTCGGAAGGTTATTCCCTACCTACTATGGTCACCTAATGTATTTGGTCGGATCCTAATGATCGACCAAACTGGGTCGGGTTCGAAGGTATAGGCGATTTATTAGATCGCCTACCCTACGACTCTAGACAACGTGGTAATCAGTGGGCATAGTCCCAAGGGACTATAACCAACGTGATTACACTCACGTTGCGAAGTTCAAACGAACTTCGCATTGACCATAACTGGTCAATGTAGAAAGTCAAACAAGACTCAAAAGACTCGAAAAGCAATAAAAGAACGAAAGAATACTTACGAAGGGTCCCCGAATGCTAATCCCGATCCAAGAACTCAGGTATGAAACAATGGTTTCAACTTAGAGCTCTCAAATCAGAATTCTTGTAAGAAATGAGGTTGGGGTGGATGGGTATTTATAGGAATACCCGAACCGTTAGGATCGTTTCATAGAAACCGTGCCTAGATCTCACCCGTACACTTGTCGAGATGTTATGGTGACTAAATTGGCCACTCACCATAGGGTATCAACATGTGGCAAGGGATTAAGGAGTGGAGAACAGCTGTTAACAGCTGTTAATACGTCGAATCTGGTCCCGAAAGCGAAAAACTGAAGTTTCTGCATGTTTTCTGTCCAGCATAGGCAGTCGCGTAGCGCGACTGGTAAAGCCTATAGGGCTCGCGCTACGCTAGCATGCACCAGCTTCAGAAAAGTTTCAAAATTGACAGTTTTGGTCCCTGTGGTGTTTTAAGGCCTTTTTCGATGCGTTTGAACCCCGTTAACCTCATTTCAAGGCTCTAAAATGAAGTTAAAGTATAGGGAACTCAAAACATGCTCAAAAATATCTCGGATGATGGTTCGTTTGGTCATACGAACGCGATGTTCGCTTAATTACGACGGAATGCGCACAAGCGCGAAAACCGATCCAAATGACGAAACGAATGGATTTTTATTATGGCGAACACTAAAATATAATATAGTCATGCTTACATAAATTTTTGGATGTCCGGATGTATTCAGAACGTAAGTTATGCGCGAAAATGCAAACTTGTGCACTTTTTGACACTTTTAGTCCCTGAATGACCCAAAAGTTTATTTTAGCACACCGAACACCTCAAAGCCTATTTCTAAGCTATGTGAAGGGTATTTATGGTATGTTTAACTTATGGTCATGCTCCGGAATGTCTGTTACAGTTCAAATTGGCATACTTTCGCAGTTTGTCAACTTTAGTCCTTGTAAGCGATTTAACTTTGATTTCACCACACCAAACCTTCCAAAACTTATATATAAGTTAGGTAAAGGTTATTTAAGGTATGTTAAGCCTATTTCACTATTCCGGAGTGTTCGTTGGATTAAACTGGTTATATTTACGCGTCAGTGCGCGTATAACCTTCAAGAAAGCGATTTAGAGCTTGAAATCGGACAAGAGTTGATATGTGTAAACGATACACATATTTTTACAAGTCCAAAGTATGAAATACATTATTTCATTGGTTTGGCATTTGTTTGATGGTTGAAATGACACAGGTGTTACACAATCCATACTTACCATTCAACCACAATTGATAGTCTAACCAGTGTTTACAAATCCACTTAAGTATTCAGGTCCAAGTTAATGACCCTGATTACTCAATTAATCTACCAAGTCCAACTTAATGACCGTGGTTGATCAGAGATAATTCACACTGACATTTTGTTCAACTTTGCTTTTCTGAAAATCTACAAGTTTCAATTTAATGAACTTACATCAACTTTTTAACTTTCACAAACTTATCATGTTTAGCTCCAAACTCATCCTCCAGTCCAGAAACTTCCTGCATCTGCTTCAATTTGAATCTGAAGATCAACTCTCCACTTTGGTTTGTCGGAAAATAAAGCAGAAGTGTAAAATCTTTTTGGATTTTTAATAAAGCTTCTAAACTAGAAATGAAATACAGAACTAAAATGCAGTAAACTTAAACTATTTACAAACATATTTTTGGTTAAGCGTGTTAGGGAATCATATCAGCTATTCGACAAGTCACAAGTACCGTTAAGCTTTGATTACATAATCAGAATTAAACAATTCGCTTAGATTGTCGATATTCTGATCCATTTAAATTTTCACACACATTTCAATCTGTCCAGGATACGGATTTAGTGTTTTAGAGACTTAAACTTATACATGTGTCCCACCTCTTGAATATACTCCCGTATCCAGATCCCAATATTCAGTCTTACAGGTGAGTATACCACATATGATATCTGTAAGGAAATAAATTATGATCGAAACCGTGAGAGCTCAGGTCAGAACTACCGTTCAGCAGAGAGCTCACGAATCGACTTGGGTGTGTCCCCTTTAGAGGATCTTTTTTACAACAGCATTGCTAAGCAATTTTATTGTCTTATCATATATACTGAGGGTGATGCTATGTTTCAAGCATTGCGGAAAGTATTATTCGAGGACTAGGTCAGAACTTCCATTCAGCAGAAGTCCCGGAATAATACCCCAGATATCACTGAGTATAAAGACCTAGTATATCAGAAAAAGGAATCTTTCAAACGAAATTTCAGGGGTTACCTATATATCCAAGTAGTGTTCCCTACAAAATAAGTAAGTAAAGATTTAAGTTTATATCCCGAGCAAACCTACTAAATGTGTAAAAACCTATCGGCATATCATCAGCGAGACTGTTTAACACATTTAAACTTTCCATTTCTTTAGCATACCTTGACTGTCAAGCCGATGTACTATCATTTTCCCTTTTTACACAAGCTTTTTTCTGATTTTCTATTGTTTTTGGATTTTGAAAATATCTCATGTTTTTGTATTTTTGGCATTTTTTAATGTTTTTGTATTTTCTGAAAATATTACCCTATACCTCCCCCTAAATACCAAAACAAATAAAAAATCGACAAACCATTGCAGATTGCTTCTCAACATCATCTACAATGTCTCCTTCATCAACACCAAGAATCTCCTCCAACACTGAGGTTTGGATAAAGCCACAGAGGTTTGCTTTTTGCATTGCCAGGTGACCAATCGTGATCCAAAGAACTGGCACCCTGCTGTTGTTGATTTAGCGTTAACTTTGCAGCATCCGAAATCTGAATCGGAATACCCTTCGAGCGTGAAATCGCCTTCTCTTGGATACCACAACCCCAATGATGGAGTTCCTTTCACGTAGCGTAATATCCTTTTCACAATCACCATATGCGAAGCTCTCGGGTTAGATTGAAATCTTGCTGCGAGGCAGGTTGGGTACATAATATCGGGTCTTGAAGCTGTCAAATACATCAGCGATCCAATCATGGAACAATACATCGTTTCATCTACCTTCTCTCCGGTGAGATCAGGGTTTATCCCATGATTCGTCGCTAATGGGGTGGAAGCTGGAGTAGAACCTGACATCCCGAATTTCTCCAAGATATCATGAACGTACTTCGTTTGATGTATGAAAATTCCTTTGGGTAGTTGATCAACCTGCAGTCCCAAAAAGACTTTCATCTCACCCATCGATGACATTTCGAATTTCTGCTTTATAACTCTTTCGAAATCTTTGCACAAATTTTCATTTGTTGACCCAAATATAATGTCGTCCACGTATATTTGAACTATCAGAAGATGTCCGTCGACCTCTTTGGTGAAGAGAGTGGCATCCACTTTTCCACGAATGAAGCTGTTGGCTAGTAGGTGTTGAGACAATGTCTCGTACCAAGCTCTCGGGGCCTGGTGTAAACCATACAGCGCTTTGTCTAGCAAGTAGACCTTGTCTTTGTGGAGTGGATCGGTGAAGCCCGGTGGCTGTCCGACATATACCTCCTCTTTTACCTTACCATAGAGAAACGCAGATTTAACATCTAACTGATATACTTTGAAGTTTTTCCAAGACGCAAATGCTAGAAAGATTCTGATCGCTTCTAGTCGAGCTACAGGAGCATACACTTCAGTAAAATCTATACCCTCCTGTTGACTGAAACCCTGAACTACGAGTCGAGCTTTGTTACGAACCACAACTCCTCTATCGTCTCTCTTACACTTGAACACCCACTTGGTGTTTATCTTCCTCTGACCATCAGGCAAGTCTACTAACTTCCACACTCCCAACTTTTCGAATTGGCTCAGTTCCTCCTGCATCGTATTGACCCAAGAATCTTCAGTAAGCGCCTCTTTATAAGTCCTTGGTTCAATCTGCGAGATAAAACAACTCAATGAGAATTCAGTTTGTAAAGGAGCAACTTTTGAATAGAAACATGTAAGCCCTTTATCAAGCTGTCTTCGAGTGCGAACGCCTGTTTGCAATTCTCCTATTATCAACTCCTCTGGATGGTATGAAAGAGTTCGTGGCATCACTTCGCCTGGAACATCTACATCGCCTTCCAGATTAGTAAAATTCTGATTTGCACCTTGTTCACTGACTGGGTTTGTTTGACTTGAAATCTGAATTTGCTCCCCCTCAGAATCTGAATCACCACGATCAAATACTAGCATGTTCTCAGATTCTTGATTATCATTCTGTGCCGACTGATTATCTTGAGCAACTTCATTTTGTTGGACATCATCATGTTCACCAGCATTGCTTGGACCTGCTTCATCGTCATTTGATGCTCGTTGTGGTCGTCTTAAATACTCGGCTGGAAACCTTTCCTGCGATTCTTCATACTCTCTCAAAATATCCAACTCGTCAAAGAAATCTTTTTCTTCTTCCTTTTCTTCTTCCATGTCAAACGAATCCCACAAAGTGTCATAATGAAAACGCCATGAATCTCCAGGATTCTGTGGTGGCATTGTGTAACCTTGACACTCAACATTCTATGCTTCAATAATCCGCTTCAAGCTTGGAACAAACACTCGTTTTTGAGGACTTGAATATCCCACAAAACTTCCTTCAATGCTCTTTGCACCAAACTTTCCAAAAGGCTCTAGAACGGTACAGGGAGACCCAAACGGTTCTAAATACTTCAGATTCGGTTTGCGGTTATTGATCAGCTCGAAACACGTCTTGTTAAATTTCTTTATAGTGAGAACCCGATTGAGTGTATAGCATGCGGCGGAAACTGCTTCTGTCCAAAAATTTATCGGTAACTTTGAATCAGCAAGCATTGTTCTGGCCGTTTCGATTAGCGTCCTGTTCTTTCTTTCAGCTACTCCATTCTACTGCGTAGTGTAAGGGGCGCTAAACTCATGCAATATACCTCTTTCATCACAATATTCTTCCATCTTGTTGTTTTTGAATTCAGTACCATTATCACTTCTGATTCTTTTGATACGCCTTTGGTACAGATTTTCAATCTTTCTGAACAACGCCATCAAACTATCAAACGTTTCATCTTTCGACTTCAAAAATGATACCCACGAAAATCTGGAATACTCATCAGTAACCACAAGACAGTAGAGATCCCCTGTAATACTTTTGACGTTTACTGGACCAAACAGATCCATATGTAGTCTCTCTAAAGGTCTGGAAACTGAATTGACTTGCTTTTTAGGGTGTGACTTTTTCTTCTGCTTGCCTTTAATGCAACTAATGCACTCCCCTTCCAGATGAAAACCTTTGATATTAACTCCAAGAACTAAATCGTTATGCACCAGGTGATTCATTTTTCTCAGGTGTATATGACCCATCTTCCTGTGCCACAATTTCGATTCTTTCTCAGTTGCTCTAGACACAAAACAATGAGCCTGACTCGTGGTTGTAGTAGCTATGCTCATGTCCAACACGTACAGATCATTGACTCTTGGTGCCCACATGATAATCCATTCTTCAGGGATAACAAATCCTGGCTTCAATATCAAACATTCTTTGTCTGTGAAGTGAGTGGTATACATCCTGTCACAAATCTGCGAAATGCTCAGCAGATTATTCTCCAGCTCAGCAATGTAGTTAACTCTTTCAAACGTAACAATCCCATTGGATAATGTTCCTTCACCCACTATTCTACCACCTTGATTTCCTGCGAATCCCACATAACCACCATTGAAATTTCTAACATCGTACAACAATGCAGTCTTCCCTGTCATATGTCGAGATGCTCCACTATCCATAATCCATCGTGAAATAGCTCTCGGAAGTTCCTGCACATATCACAAATTGATTTAAAAACACATTTCAATAAAGATGCCGATTCATGCTTCACAATTACCAACTAGGAGGCTCCGGCAAGTCCAAAATCTTTAGTGAGATTTTGATGCTACCCAAGCCTCTTTTGACTCAGGTAACTGGACTTTAATGTGAGATTTTGTAATGTAAAGTGGCGGAAAATTTTTATCATTCATCTTTAAACTTTCCTCAGATCCAACATCAACCTTTTTGTATAAGAAAAACTCATCTATCTTAAGTTGACCGGTTGGTTGATCTTTCTTTTGAACATTCTTCTTCTCTGGTTGAGTAAAAGATTGTTTCTCCAATTGTTCATAATAATCCAAAGGAACATCCATCTTTACCGGTGTGGTAGAAGATGATTATTTTTCCGACTCAAAAACCTTTAGTTTAGATGAACTTTCTTTCTTGTCAACCACTTTTGGCTTCCATGTTTGTTGAGATGAAGCAACCCGTTTATAGAATTTGTCATTTTTAGTTACCAATTTCTTAACAGGTTCACTTTTGACTTTTGTTTTCTCATTTTTCAAAATTTTCTCAACAATCATTGGAGCTTTGCCTTTAGCATCAACCTTCTTCTTATGACTCTCAACAACTTCAGTCTTAGGCTTGAAGTTGGTGCAATTTCTTGCAATGTGACCAACTTTGTTGCATCTAAAACATGTACGAGTATCAACTACCCGACTTATGCCTTTAGACTGAGGCTGTGAGGCCTTCTTCTCAAATAATTCTTCATTTGATTTTGAAAAAAATTCATTTTCCTCATCAGAAAGTGAACTTGAACCGTTCACAAACACTTTCTTCTTAGCAAACCTTTTGTTTTGAAAATTCTTTCTTTGATAGTTCTTACCACCCTGATATGCTTCTGACCAATTGTTTTGATTGTTATAAAAACGTGGTGGAACTACAGGTTTCTTGTAGTAAGCTTTATCTTTCTCAAAATTCATTTGCCTTTTTGTTTGTTTTAAACTCTTTACTTCAGACAAATCAATTTCAACCATTTTAAACACATTTGTCAATTTTGAAACATTTACATTCTCTAGAGGAAAATCAGAATCCGAATAAAACTTATTAGATCTAGCCATCTTGTACATCACAAGACCCGGTTCATCACCTAAGTTGTTTTTGGATTTTGATTTTGGAATGTATTTATCTAGAAAACATTCATCTTCCTTAGCTGAATCACCATCCAAAACACTTTCAGCCATGCCTTTAACAATCTCAGTTTGAACACTATCATCAGATAATGATGAAGAAAATGTCACATCAATTGAATCAGGAAGTTTCACTTCATTTTCATCTTCAAGATTAACCAAACCAGATTGCTTTTTTGAATAATTGTCTAGAACTGGTGGTGGAACTTGATGAAACCCAACCCCAGTTCCATCACAGTATACATCTTCGCCTGCTTTGTTTTTCCCGATGTGTTTGGGAACAATGTGTTGCAAAACAAAGCTTGCAGAGCTGTAACTGTTCAATTTCAAATTTATACGCTCATTCTCAATCTTAGCTTCTTCAAATTTAAGCTTCAACTTAGCAATCTCATCCAATTGTTGATTGATTAATTCTTCTTTGATCCTCAAAACACTTTGCAAGTGACAATTTTCTTTGTATGTTTTACCGTTTCTATCATCATTAGCTTTAACCGTGCTTTTAAGCTTCTCAAATTTTTCAGTAATCTGACGATTTTCAAGAACTAACCTCTCATTTTCTTTTCTAACCTTTTCTTGATCAATTTTATCATTTTCAATTTTGTTAGTTAATTCTTTTAATCGTTCAGTTGAAGCTTTCACCATTTTATCACGATCAAGAATTTGATCCTCAACACTTCTGACTCTAGCAGTCAGATCATCAACCTTCTTACCGTTGAGATAAGTGACTGTACTACAAACTTTGCATTCTTTGATGCAATTTTTGCAGTCAACATCATCACTGACTTTCTTACCTGAATCAGTTGTTGACGCGTTTGAACTGACCTGGCTTTTAGACTCAGAGACGGATTTAGAGTCTACCTCAAGTGCCTTAGCAGCCAACACCTTGTCAGCCATCTTTCCCATGTTTTCAGCATTCAACTTTTGAGTCATGTCAATGATTCCAGTATCAACCTTCTTTGACTTCTCTTTTTCTTCCTCTTTCTCTTTCTCTTCTCCGTTTCCCCACCATTTTCTTTGCAAATAATCATCTTCTTCTTTCATTTCTTTAATTATGGTTTCCATATCAAGAGTGTTATGGTCAATAGCAATGTTTCCCTGGGGGTCAAGATAACATTCTCTGTCTGGATCCCATCTATTTGCTCTTTTTGCTTCAAGATAGATACCAGATATTCTGATCATTTTGTTCTGAGCTATCAGCTTTCTGTGACCATACTTCTGTTCTTCAGTTCTGTTGTCTTTCCAAGGAACACGTTCAGATTTTGCCATAAATGCATATCCAACCGCATCCTCCTCAGGTAACAACTCACTCCAGTCGAAACCTTCATCGTCATGAATCACCGCAAGAGCTCTAGATTTCTCTTTGTTATCCTCAAGCTGCTTCATTCTCGGCGGCTCCGATTTATTCTGATGATAAATCACTTTCTTGTAGTAATCTTCTCAGAACGGGTTTTCAGACTCATCAGCATACGCGTTTCGACATTCACGCTTAAAGTGACCTTTCTGTTTACACTTAAAGCATTTCACTTTAGACTTGTCAAAGCCCAACTTGGTAGATGGACCACCAATAGACTTTCTTCCTGTAATCTCCATGAAACGATGTGCCCGACGAATTGCACTGGCCATACACCACCTTATGTCGATCAGTTCCATCTCCTCAGGATCTATCTGATCGTAATCTTCTTTCGTCAGGTTGGTGTTACCAATCTTCCCTGCCACAAGACTTTCATATGATTCCAGCACCGACGCAAAGAAAACCATCTGTTGTTTAGCAGACTCCTCGCTGAAATTCTGAGCGTTCTTTAAGTCTACAGCGATGTTGCATTGGAATAAATTCTTTGCATCAGATTGGTTTGAATGTGATGAAGAATCACTGTGAAATCCACTGCTTTGACTCTCTTTGCTTGAAGTGTTGGAATTCTCAGCAGAAAACGCTGTCTTGGGAGATGTATTCTTTGGCATCATGCTTTTTGGATAATACAAATCCAAATTCTGTTGATAAGTCGAGTGATTGACTTTGTGAGTTTTCTTTATCTCCAGCTCGTGACTCTCTAGTATTTCAATCAACAGATCCATCGTAAGCACTTCAGGCTTGATAGTATTCTTCAACATCAATGCATAATCTTGCCAATCCATCTCATCTGGCAATGCATCAAACAATTTGTCAATCAGCTCTTCTTTAGTATAGAAAATTTCATGTCTCGCCAGTTCCAGCTTTAGATGCCCAAACCTCTCAATCGTTTTACAAACTGATTCATTCTTTAAACACCCAAATAAATCAAACTCTTTTCTAAGTAGTTTCTTTTTGTTTTTCACTATTTCTGCACTTCCTAAACATTTGATTCTCAACTTATCCCAGAGATCTTTAGCACTCGTGTATTCGATCAAAGATATGATATCTTCTCGAACAGATTGAAACAGCAACGCAATACATTTTTGCTCAGCAATAAATGATTCTATTTCGTCAGGTGATGTTAAGCTTTCACCATTTTTGCCTCCATCATTGTATCCATTCTTTAGACTCTTCCAGCTTGGATAAGCAAAGGCCCTCAACCAATCCTCAAACTTCTTGGCCCACCGACTGTATTCTTCGATAGTCATCAACTTCGGGGGTTTTGTTATATGTTCCAAATGCGCTTTTAACTTCCAAAGCATCCGATAACTTTTTCTTTGTATTTGGCATGTTCTCATTGGTGTTGCTAGAAGAATTATCATCTTCAGAATTTCCAGCAAAAGCATACATGTCGCTAAATGGGTTCATGAATAGATCATCCATCTTGTACGTACCTGAAAAATCAGCAAACACTTAGAAATTTCTTGATTTTGAAAAATACAGATTCAAGCGAAATTACTTGAAGCGAAATAGCTTCGAGTAGAATCAGCAACTTTCAAGCGAAAACAGATAATACAAGCTCAAGTGAACTCAGGTAATACAAGTTCAAGCGAACTCAGGTAATACAAGTTCAAGCGAACTCAGATAATACAAGTTCAAGCAAACCCAACTTCAAGCGAAAACAGTTTAATTGAAGCGAACTCACTTGTTTCACTTGATTTTTCAACCGAAACCTCAACTCAAGCGAACTGAGACAATTATTTCAAGTGAAATGTGATATTCAAGCGAGAACACCTATGACGTCATCTTTTCACGAACAGTTTCAAGCGAACATATGATTTTGATCAATTTTAAGCCGTATTTTAGTCCAAAACTTTCAAGGATTAGTTAATACTCTATTTCGCTTGATATATATGAGTTTCAGGCCATTTCAACCGTAAAAATATGTCCAAATCAGAAAAGAATGAGTAGAAGTAAGAAAATCTGATGATTTCAAGCTGCAATGGTATGAACTCCTCGTCCTGAGCTCTGATACCACTTGTTGGACCGTGTTCGAGACCCTAAACAGTCAGTAAAGGCAGTTCATCATCATTTACTAATGCGGAATCAAAGTAAACAATGTCACACAGCTTGTTCCCTTTTCAATTCTTCTCTATTACTGATTTCCGAGTCTTTACAATGATTTCTGATGAAATTTTGGCAGCACCTCGACTCACATACACACACATGTTCGCTTCAAATGACTACACACACCAACTATTTATAGCCGTAGCTAGTTCGCTTGAGATGACACATTTTGGTTTCAAGCGAACTCCCATGAGTTGGTTTCGCTTGAATATGTAACATAATTGTTTCAAGCGAACTAGGAAGTTGTTGGTTTCGCTTGAACATGACATGTTGTCATTTCAAGCGAACTCACCTATATTAACATATACATACCCTAATTTCAACTCTATTGTGTGCTCGATCATTCTATCTAGACCTAAAACTCAATTAAGACGTAGTTAAAAGACACTAAGTGCACCAACAATTTATTTGGAAGACACAACTTGTAAAACTTCAGCGCCCGCCAGATCCATTTCAATTCCCTGAAAAACATGTAGTTTGAAAACATCAACAAAAGTTGAGTGAGTTCATGTGTTTTGTAAGTGAGCTCGTAACAAACTTGAAAACATTGTATGTATGTATTTGTAAACCCCGATATGAAAGCAACAAGGAAACAGATCAATTAATGGTTTGCAAGGCCATTAATATGTGTGCAACGGCGTAGGAAGGCTCAAACCTAGCGGAGTTGTACCGGGCTTCCCGCTGGAAGACATAGTCACCTCATGGGCCAAATCCCGGTCCTCATGGGTGGGGCTCGCAACACCCAAATAGATCTATTACTCATGTCCCTCGGTCCTTATACAAGGATTAATGGTCTCAAGTGTGTGCCTACCAATTCACATGATCTAACAGTTCATTCTTTAGCTAACCATACCATTTGTAAACGTTTGTAAACATTTGTAACATGTATTTCACCCCCGAAGTTATAAAACTGAAAACAGTTAAAAGAAAAAGGGGGACATGAACTCACATTCTTGCATCTCGAAATCCTGTGTAACTCAAAGCTGCTACTTGTTCACACGACTACCTACAAACTTGCTAAGGTGTATTAGACGGATGGGTCGTGCCTTGACTTATGTCTTAATTAGTCTCTTTGAGTTACGTTTCTTTGTGTCTTAATATTATCCCAAAGTATATAATTATTTGTTAAAATAATAAATATTTTAACTTAAATTATATTTATTAAGTTTTGGGGTATTAGTTAAAATAATATATTTTAACTTTACAAGTTTATGTATTTATACATGTATAACTTCCCCAAGGATGGGTGTATCCATACTCGTATTCTCAAGCTTGTATATTTTTGCCAAGTATCGGTGGCGTATTCCGGTGTATTTATACGTACGAGAATACGAATTTTTATTGTGTTTGTTAAGTATTCTTATACTTAATTTTTTTATTTATTTTTCTGGAATATTATCTCTAATAAAAATTCACCAAAGAATATTCTTAAAATATATATTTTAAGAAATCTTATATAGAAAATCATTTATAATTCTTCCTTGGCAAAAATAATTGTATTTTCATATAAACCTCAAAAATAATATATTTTCAAGATTAGTTTAGAAAATATTTATAAATCCATTTTTCATCCCAAAATAATATATTCTAAATTTGTTTAAGAAAATATATATTTTCTCCCAAAACTATTATATTTTCTAATTGTTCAAGAAACATATATATTTTCCTTTACTCAAAAATAATATATTTCCTTCTTGTCAAAAAATATGATATATCTTTGTAACAATTATAAAAATCATATTTTCGTTTCTATGGTTTCCAAAATACCGTTTACCAAAATATACTCCTAAATTGAATTCCGGAATATTTATGTAAGTTATATTCCTTGTTCGGTTTCTCCAATTTTGGGTATAAATTATATATTTATTCTCTTGAGATTTTGGTAATATTTGGTGTTAGAATTTCTTGGTATTTTGGTGAGTTATATTATTTCAAGTCCTAAAATAATATAACTAATACACACAATATACAAGTAATCACACACATTGTGACATCTAAGTATAAATTTTCCTAAATACATATTTAGTCATTTTTATTTATCAAAACCAACCTCCAATATTTATAATTTGTCTGACAAAAATTATGGCAATTTTTATATGAAAAATCATGGTTAAAATATACTTGTTAACACTTGTTTAAAAATATTTTTCTAAGTGTTTAATTTCTAGAAATTTTTTGCCATAGTTTCCCCTTAAAAATGGAGGTTTCCATGCTTTCAAAGCATATCATTTTCTTTTAAAAATCATCACAATTCATCAACAAAGTAAACAATACTTACCAAGTGCCAAAATCAAGCTATTTACACTACTTCATGAACTTGAAAATTTACAAAAATTTGTAGTAACTTGGTAGAGTGTTTAGTAAGTTTAGTTACCCTTTAAAGTGTGGTTATTTGTTTAGAAACATCATTCTTGAAGAATTTAGATCCTTACAACTTGTAACTTGATTTTCTAAAAATGTTTCTTCTTGAATTTTTCTTGTTAGTAATATGTTTCTACACTTGATTAACCACTAAAAGTGTGATTAGTTTCTTTAAGAACCAAGTTTATGTAAATCTCATAAGTAAACTTAGTTTCTTGAGAAAATCATTTGTGAAATCACACATTTACAAGTCTTATATTACACTTTGATCATCATTATTCAAGAAAACACTTCATTCTTCAAGTTCATGCTTTCACATAAGGATGATCATCTTGATTTATAACATAATCATCCTCTCATCTTGCTAGATTATGTCTTTAATCACCATCTAGCAAGTTTATATGATGTTTAACAACATAATCACAAACAATCAACAATCAAGAAGCATATAAACACTTAAACAACATAGATTATCATGATTTTTAGTCTTATGTTAAAGATTATGTTCTTGATCATTAGTGTTCTTCATGATTAACAACTAATATCGTATTTTAACCCACTTAACAAGATGTAAAATGAGATTAGGGAGGTCTTACTACTAGCACAAGGCTAGGGATGAACACAAGATGAAGATGATGATGAATTTGGTGGTTAATAGCTTGTGAGAGAGGTCCTTCCACTTCCAAAGGCTCCTAGCTTCTTATCCTTGCTTCTTACACCTTTGTATGACTAGAAAATGGATGAAGATGAGATGAAGGTGGTGGTGGTGCCCTTGCTTGTTCTCGGCCGAAGGTAGAGGGAAGAAGAGGAGAAAGATGAAGTGTGGTGCGTTGTGAAGGAAATGAGGTATGGTGGACTCTTGGTTAGTTTTATAATTCTCCAACAACATGTAGTCCAATGGTTCATGTGTTTCATAAAGATCTAGCACATCTAATAAACAATTAACAAAAAATCATGGGTGGGCCACACCCATTATAACCGTAACATGGAGGGGGGGGGGGGTTTAGTTAGGTTGTGATTGGTAGATAAGTTAGTTGAAATCTAAGAGGTTTAGTTAGGTTATAAGTTGTTATGATGTTATATAGTGTGTTATGATGTTCGGGGACCATAACTAGCTCGGAAATGATAAAACAATGCTTCTAGTGAAAATTTGGTGTTTCGGGTAGTGTCCGGTTGTTCGGTTGGTTATCGGTTCGTTAAGGTGCTAAACTATGCAGTTTAGTGTGCTTTATGTTACCTTTTGTGACAGTTTCAATTCCCGACACTTAGGAAAGTATTCTGGACCATTTAACCATAATTCTGCATAATATTAAGTTGTTTAAATGCTGATTTTTGCTGAATTCTGCAGAATTCTGCAGTTTATGTGAGTTTTAGGCACTTTCCGGCACTTAAATTATCACTAGGAAGGCAGTTTTATGATCCTTACTTTCCTACACACTATACTAGTGTAACTCTTGGTTTCTGGCTCATTCTGTGTCTCAATACCATGTCTGTCTAAGTACTGAACTCCGTCAGCATTTTTCTGATTCGTCTGATAACTGTGCTATCTTTGTTTCATGCATCATTTGAATCAATAAGTGTTGCATGCAATAATGATATGTCATTATGCAATGTATGATGCACATGTATGTATGGTAACAATAATCAGAAAGCATTCATGTCATTAATTTAAATCAACACAGTCATTGTTTAATTGTTGTATGGATACATGAAATTTTGACAATTGTCACACAAAGAATCAAGATCTTCCAACGTCGAACTTCATCTACTCCCCGCAACTCAATCTTTACTCACTGAATCTACAATCATGGTAACTTTATGTGTTGTGATTCTTATTTTTTTTCTTTATTTTGGTCTATGTAATCCTACTGATTCATGTCTTTAACGATTTGAGTTTTGCTTCCCCTCTTCTCACTGGCGCTGCAAACACGGTAACTTAATCATTCCTAATCTTTGCTTATTTTGTTTTTTTATTTTGCCATCTCTAATTGTTCACATTCATCTATGGAACGATTAGTATTTGCCCTTTGGAAATTGGTGGATCCGTACATTGTAGGGTATTTAAAATCAGAATAATTATCCTTTGATTTAAAGGAAGAATCCCAAACTACTGACTTTGATAGAAGTGATTTTGATTACAGTGAAGATGATGCATCCAAGGATTTCATTTTAAATAATTTATGATAGATGAGTATAGTCTGACAAAACTATATTGGTGATTTGTGTTCCTTCAAACTGGTTCTTCTATTTCCATCTTCCATAACTATATGTCTTTGTAGATGTGTATGTCTCAGGTAGTATGGATTCTATACAATCAATTGTTTTAAATTCAATCAATTGTTTTTAAATTCCTAATTTCATATTTGTTTCTCACTTGATGTTGATTATTCAATTGGGTTATATGCAGCGTAGTTAAGAACATGGTGGAAATTTTGATCTCAAATACAGTCGCTGCTAAATCGGCAATATTTTTTTGGAGATATATCAAACGGCACAGCTCTGAAGGTAAAGTTTATAGTTTAATTGTTACGATGAACTGAAATTGTAAGTAGTTAAGAACATGGTGGAAATTTTGATCTCAAATATAGTCGCTGCTAAATCGGCAATATTTTTTTGGAGATATATCAAACGGCACAACTCTGAAGGTAAAGTTTACAGTTTAATTGTTACGATGAACTGAAATTGTAAGATTAGATGACACGTTTGGAAGTTGGAATATTGATGACCATGATCCGTGTCAATGGTCTCATGTTTGGTGTCTTTTTGGTCATGTTTATACTTTTTAATTCCATCATATATCATCTCTGTGACATCATTCTTTTATTATTGTATATTTTTATGTGGACTAAATTTGTTTTGTTGTACTTATATCATCTAATTTATTGAAGTGATCTTAACAGGCTATCTTTGGAAGGAGTACTTGGACTTGAGTTAGGCAATCTCGCTCACTTGAGACTTCTGTAAGTGTCGATGGATCAAACAATTACATTAGTATGGATTATGAAAATTTGAAATTTAAAAAGAGTTAACTTGAGGAATTAATCAAATTTTCTGTGTTTATGTTTTATCAATTATCATTGTACTCTCTCACAACCATTTTTTTGGAGTTATTTCGAAAGATGTTGGAGATGTTAATAAATTGATTGGAAATATTTCACCAGAGATAGAAAAGATGCAGAAACTAAAACTTTTGTAAGTTGTTCAATTTTAGCTAATGTTAATTTATTGTTTTTTTTTTAAGTTACACCTTATGCGCGGGGTAACGAGGGTGGTGGGTAAAATGCATTCAGTAGAGTGATGAGCAGCATTTACACAAGACGATGGGTAAAATGCATTCAAGAGTTTGAATTCAGTGGCCGTTATTCCGCTAGTTGAAGGTTTAGGGCCGAATGAGATGGGTCGGCATCGGGTTAATTTAACCAAGTTGGATGAACAAAAGATTTGAACATGGGCAAAAGACCTGAACATGCATGCTATGCATGTTTACTCCACGTGTGTTATTTTCAAACTAATGTTATTTTATTTATGTTTATTTCAATGTTTTAGCCAGTTTTAATTCAATTTTTTACTTCCTAGAATTAAGATACATGGTTTTTGTTTTACTCCATGTAAATCACATAACTGAATTAATCAAGGCAAAGTGAATTTACATCAAATTTGTTTTTCTCTTGTGAGATTAATTGTCCACTGGTAACTTAGTCTTGACCCATTACATGGTGATCTGTGAATTCTCATTTCAAATTATGTGGTGTCTTTTGTATGGTAATTTTCATTGATAACGCCTAACGTTTAGATCGAGTGGTGATTCATGTATCTCGAATCCATTTACATTTACATTACATGTAGGTTTGGTATGTGTATTTTAGCTTAATCGGGTATAAAACTCCTTTAGGTTCAAATTTAGTTTTTTTGATGTTTGAAAGTACACTTTTAATTCCATTGAATCTCAAATAAGGATTGGTATCAAGAGTAAACAAGTAGAGATAGAGTAAAGATGGTGAAGTTACAAAACAACAAATGGTGTACACAATAAAATACATAGAGATTTATAAATGATTTATAACTATGATTTTTTTCCTTATTTAATATGTAATATGTAATTTCATTTATATTTTGTTTATTTATAGATTTATGATTGAAAAATTTTAAATTGTTTAACCCGTGTAATACACGGGTAGATAACCTAGTATAATTTATATTTTATTCTTTTATGTAGGAGATAGAAGAAGTTTTCTTTTTTTTTCTTTTCTTTGTAGAACCAAGCAAATATATAAATTTTTATTCCCGTTTAAATTAGAATTTGTTAAATTAATTTTTAATACTATTATTATTTAATATTTAATAGGATACATAAATAAGAGTTATATTAAATCACAAACTTCATGGATCTCTCTTATTTATTTACTATTTATTTTAGTTTTTCGCTTATTAATAATCTTCTTATACTAATAAATGAAAATCTTTTTTTGGACACGTGTCACTTGTGCACACTTACCTTATTTTCCTATTTTTCTCTCATATTAAATAATAATAATAATTTTAAACAAAAATTAGATAAGGATAAACGTTTATTTTTATTATAATTATATTAAATAATAATAATAATATAATAGTTTTAAACAAAAAGTTAGATAAGAATAAATATTTGTTTTTCTATAAATAATTTTAAACAAAATCTTAGATAAGGATAAATGTTTGCTTTTTATTATGAGTAAATATATATACTTTGGAGTTCGGTGATTAAAATTATGTTAAATTAGGAATCAAAGGTTCTCATTTGATATATACTTAATAATTGTATTATTGTTTTTTTCACTGGAATTAAATAATTATTCTAGGTCGGGGCATATGGTTCCATCAAATTGTAAGTGTTTTTAAATGCATCGCTATAATGGTTTGGACTCACCATTATAATCGCACAATTCTTTCAAATTTCAAATCTAGACAACTTTGTAATGTTAGGCGTACTGTTATAATTGGTTTAAACCAATCATTTATCGCACATTGCATCAACGTTTAGAAAGAACACAATCTATCTACTATAATAAAAGAAACCAACTTTTGGACACGTGTCATTCATTGAATGTATCCTCAAATCTACACTTATCTTATATTAACTAAATAAATAATAAATTAATATTAAATCTTATCATACTTTTATAAAATATTATCCTCAAATCTAAATTATTAATTTAATATATTTTTAAAACAAATACCTCTCTTTCCTACTTATCTTATATTAAATATATAAATAATAAATTAATATTAAATGTTATCCTAATTTATTAAAAATATAACTTTTTTTTATTATTTGGTATTCAAAATTATATTTATTCAACTCGTGTAAAACATGTGGTTTTTAAAAAAATAATTTCTTTTATTATTTACTATACAAAGTATGTCACACCCCGACCGCGTAAAACAACAAACCGCGGCAGAAACGTCGGGAGTGGAGCAACATAATTATTGTTTTACAACCATGGTATTTAAAGTTTCATTTTATTTGAATAAAAGAGATTCCATTGTATTAAAACAAAGGAAAGATAACATAAGTTAAACTAGTCTTGCATCTTTTATTGTCACTAAGGCCCGAGTCCGCCTAAGTGGATCACGATCAACCCTATGCATTAGCTCCTGAAAACACATGTGAAAATAGGTACGTCAACATAAAAATGCCTGTGAGATACATAGGTTTTGTTTATGCAGGATTCATGACTTGTAGTTAAAAGAAATGTTTAACAAAAAGTAGTCATGAACCTTATAAAATGTTTTCTTTTATTAATCATACGAAAAATCGATATGAAATTCAAATGATATTAAAGAAATGTGTATGGTTAACTGAATAACCAAGTAAAATGAGTTTGTATACGATATGTCGTTTGTAAACCAATATTTTATGAAAATCTGACGTTTGTGTAAAATGTATCATGTCTCTGTTGAAATGATTTAGATAACGCTACGATATGTAATATCATAAAAGCACTTATATATAGGAAGTACCAGCGGCTTATCCACCATGCTTTTATCATATTACACACGCTTCGTTATTTAAATCACTTACCCATTAACCACCAAAATGTCTTGTTTAAACCAATGCCAAAGTGTTTATGTGTAAACAAAGTCTAATGTCAAATGTAAATCATGTCTTGTATAATCAAATGTTATGTATGGCAAGCAAAGAGAATCTACTCAAACCATATGTATAATGTCAATGTGTAGTCAAATGTTATGTATAGTGAGTAAAAAGTATTTACTCAACCCCATAGGAAAAATGTACAAAACAATGTATTTGGATAAGTGATAGTTTAAGTCAAAAGTTATGTTTTGCGAAAATCAATGCTTTACTGATATAAAAATTTATGCGGTAGTGTTTATCGCATACATTCAAGCCTTGCGACTGTCGGACAAACCCTTAATAAGTTAAAGGTTTATCAATTATGTATATCGGATTCTGTCATTCCTTACGTCCAAACAAACCTAGGATTCCAGGAATGGGAGTTGTCAATTCCTATGGTACCACTACATACAACCGAGCGGCGTGATCAGTGTTAATGAATGTATTTTTGACCCGTTAAACAAACCAAATGTCATACCAAATGTAAGCATGTTATGTGAAAACAATGTACTAAGTATGCTAAAAGAACATACATAGCATAAATGTAATGTAAATCAATGTGTACATATGCTGAAATAAACATATGAAACAAAGGTGTTTATGAAATCAATGTGCTAGCATGCTAATTAAACATACATAGCAAAAACATAGATGAAATCATGTACTATATGCGTACTAATGAACATAGCGAGTATATGTCGTGAAAGCATGAAAAGCATGAAAGTAACAAGTAGGCACATGTGTATCACCCCATAACATTTGAAAACAGTAAAAGAGGGGACTATGTACTCACTTGATATTGCTAAATAGTCTTGATATAACAACCAAATAACACTTGAAAGATCACGGAATCAAATGGCACCTAATATAGGTAACTATGTTAATAAACCGGACCTAAATCGGGAGATTGGATAGAATGAGGTCTCGTAAACCAAATGAGTATTGGAACTCATGTGATATGGTTTAACAAGGCCTATATTCTAAAACGGAACCTAACCTTAGTGCTTATGACCCGTTTAGGTAGTTACGCTACTTTAAGGCGTCATTTGCGCAAAAGCGCAAACGAGTAGCCTAACTAGTCCTATGACAAGTATTATATGCCCTAACATGTTTAAATATGTTACATAATCAGTTTAAGTGACAAACATTTAGGTTACATATGCTTAAAATGAAATTATGCGCAAAAAGGGCATTTTGGTCATTTACCTAAGGCATATAAACTACCTATCATACAATTAAGTAAACTAAGTGACCATAAGGTATAACCTCGGAAGGTTATTCCCCATACAACTATGGTCACAAAATATGTTTGGTCGGATCCTAATGATCGACCAAACGGGTCGGGTTCGAAAGTCTAAGCGGTTGTTTAGACCGCTTTTCTTACGACCCTAAACAAACACTAAACTAAAAGTGACGAGTTAAACAAGTTAAAACATGTTTAACTAAGTTATAAAACAAGTTTGATATAATAAAAAAGTGTTTTGATACCCAAAAATAGCTTCGTTGTAAAATGCGCATAAGTACGCATTTTGACCGAAACTTTGACTCGTCACTACGCCGACTCAACGTGGTAATCAGTAGGTATAGTCACAAGGGACTATAACCATCGTGATTACGCTCACGTTGCAAAGTTCAAACGAACTTTGTGTTGACCAAACCATGGTTAAAGCAGAAAGTCAAACACTGTTTTGACTTTCATGCTTGAAATGCATAACCAAGCATGAAGGAGACTTACAAAGGGTCCAAGCTTGCATTAAGAACAAGAAAACTAGAAGAAAGGAGCCTTCAACTAGAAGGGATAACTCCTAATAAGCAGATGAAGAAGAAAATTCTGAAGTGAGCATGTTGAAAGTGAAGAATTCTTTGGTTTATATAGAAAATCAAGAACCATTGAGATCATTCCAAGTGTTTAGAGCTTTGATCTTGGCCCTACATTTGTTACCTACTGTTTTGAATGCCATGGGACCTCAAAAACCAGCCTATAGTATGTTAAAACCATGTCTAAAACCCAAGGAACAGCTGCTGATTGAAGAAAACAGGATTCTGCCCAGCTCCAGCTGTCGCGGGCCATGAAGGCAAAGCCTTCAAGCTTCGCACCCCGCCAGGGACAGCAGACAGAAACTTTCAATTGTTGGCAGAACAGGCCCCTGAAGCTCAAAACTTGATTTTCGACGCGTTTAAGCACCATTAACCCAAATTTAAGGCTCAATAATGATGTACAAGTATAGGGGGCATGAAATATGCTTGAAAATATCATGGATGTCGGTTCGTTTGGTCGTACGATCTCGTTGTTCGGTTAATTACGACGAAACTCGAACGGACGCGAAAAACGATCCAAATTTCGCGATGAATGAAGTTTTAGCATTCCAATCACTAAAATAAAATATTTTAATGATTACAAAATTTTTTGGATGTCCGGATATGTTCAGAACATGAGATATGCGCGTAAATGCAAACTTATGCACTTTTTGACGCTTTTAGTCCCTGTTTGATCAAATAGTTTATTTTCTCATACCGAACCCCTCAAAGCCTATTTCTAAGCTATGTAAAGGAAATTTATGGTATGTTTAACTTATGATCATATTCCGGAGTGTACGCTACTATACAAATTGGCAGACTTTCGCAGTTTGTCGCAAATAGTCTCTGTAAGCGAATAAACTTGTTTTTGCCATACCAAACCCTTTAAAACTTATTTCTAAGTTATGTAAAGGTTATTTAAGGTATGTTAAGCACATGTTGATGTTCCGAAGTGTTTGTTGCGTTAAACTAATTACGTTTACACATCAGTTTGCGTATAGCTTCCCAGAAAGCGATATAGAGTTTGGAATTGAACAAAATCAAAACGTGCAAAAAGTCAAACGTAAATAAACAAATATTGGGATCAAACCACATTATTTTATTGATAATTGAACTATTAAGAGTTTATACAATGATTACACAGGCACAGATGTCACAGTCTCCCCTACTTTAGGAAATTTCGTCCCGAAATTTATTTAGAGGAAACTTGTGAGAATAGATGTTGATATTTCACCTTCATTTGATCTTCACGTTCCCAAGTAAATTCTGGACCACGTTTAAATTCCCAGCGAACTTTGACGATAGGTATGCGCTTGCGTTTGAGCTTCTTGACTTTACGGTCCATTATTTCCACAGGCTTCTCAACGAAGTGCATCGTGTCATCAACACGAATTTCATCAAGTGGTATGTGGAGGTTCTCATCAGCCAAACACTTTTAAAGATTGGATACGTGGAAAGTCGGATGATCATTTCCGAGTTCAGGAGGTAGCTCTAATCTGTAGGCCACTTTTCCGATTCTTTCGACGATCTTGAATGGTCCAACATATCTAGGTGCAAGTTTTCCTGTCCTTCCAAATCTAATCACACCTTTCTAGGGTGAAACCTTGAGTAAGACGCGATCTCCGACTTGAAATTCTAAGGGCTTGTGTCGTCTATCCGCGTAACTCTTTTGACGGCTTCTAGCTGTATGAAGGTTATCGTGAATTTTCTTGACTTTATCTGTAGTCTCAAGAATGAGCTCCGGTCCAGTAAGCTGAGCTTCACCGATCTCATTCCAGCAGACTGGTGAACGACATTTTCGACCGTATAAAGTCTCGAAAGGAGCCATGTTGATGCTAGAGTGATAACTATTATTGTAGGAGAATTCAATCAACGGAAGATACGTGTCACACCCCGACCACGTAGAACCTACAAAACGTGGCGGAAACATCGAGGAGTGTTGTAACAGAATCATTGTTTCATAACACATGGAACTTGAAATATTGTTTTATTGATTAAAAGAGTTACAATGTCTTGACAATCAAAGAAACATAACAAAATACCTAGTCTTGCATCTTTTATTGTCACTAAGGCCCATGTCCGCCTAGGTGTATCTTGATCAATCCTATGCTTCATTTCCTGAAACACATGTGAAAATAGGTACGTCAGCATAAAAATGCCGGCGAGTACATAGGTTTTGTGAAAATAAGATTCATGACATCTGTTTAAGAAAATGTTTAGTCATGAACCTTGTAATTTGCTTTGTCTTTGTAAATCATTTGAAAAACAATAAGTTCAGATGATACGTATAAATAAGAGAATAATGCATGGTTAAATGAATAACCATGTAAAAATGAGTTTGTATAAGTTAAGTTGTTTGTAAAACAATGTATTGTGAAAAGTATGTTATTTGTATAAAATGTTATATGTCTAAATTGAAATGATTTCAAATAACGCAACGATATGTAATACCATACAATCACTTATATATAGGAAGTACCAGCGGCGTATCCACCATGCTTGTATCATATTACACACGCCTCGTTACTTAAATCACTTACTCAAACCAAACCACCAATATAAGATGTCTATGTTTAAACCAATTGTCAAAAGTCCTTGTATAAACCATGTCAAATGTTGATAGTCCAAAAGTAGTCAAGTAATGTGTAACAAATGTTTATGTATGGCTAGTGAAATGCATCAACTAAACCATAGATGAAATGCACAAAACAAAGTATTGAAGTAAAACTTGGTTTAAATCAAAGTTATGTTTTGTAAAATATATGCATGCTATACTGAATATGAACATTTATGCGGTATTGTAAAAATTCATACATCCAAGCCTTGCGACAGTCGGATAACTATGTAAAAATGAGTTATCAAAAGAATATGTATTCGGATTCGGTCATTCCTTACGTCCAAACAAACCCGAGATTTCAGGAATGGGATTTGTCAAGTCCTATGGTACCACTACCTACTACCGAGCGGCGTGATCGGTGTTAATGAATGTATAGTATAGTTTAAACAAACCAAATATCATACCAAAATGTAAGCATGTTTTATGAAGATAATGTACCTAGTATGCTAGAGTAAACATACAAGGTAGAGCTATAAAACAATGTGTCCATATGTTACTGGAACATATGCAACAGAGATGCAATGTAAGATAATGTACTAAGCATGTACTAAATGGACATACATAGCATGTGATGTGATGTGATGTAAAACAATGTACTAAGTATGCACACAATGGACATACATAGCATAAAATGTAATGAAATCATGTACTAATAGTGTACTAATGAACATAACATGTATATAATGTGAAAACATGGAAAGCATGAAAGTAACAAGTAGGCACATGTGTTCCACCCCAAAAAATTTGGAAAACAGTAAAAGAGGGGTCTATGTACTCACTTGAGATTGCTCAGAAGTCCTAAGATAACCACCAAGCAATGCTAGAGATCTCGGAATATCAAACGGCACCTAATATAGGTAACTACATTAATAAACCGGACCTAAATCGGAAGATCGGATAGAATGAGGGCTCGTAAACCAAATGAGTATGGGAACTCATGTAGTATGGTTTAAAAAAGCCTACATACTAAATGAAACCTAACCTAAGTGCTTACGACCCATTACGACCCGTTTAGGTAGCTTATGCTACTTTAACGCGTCGTTCGCGTAAAACGCGTTCGGACCGCCTAACTAGTCCTATGACAAGTAACATATGCCTTAACATGTCTAATATTGTTTTCAAATCAGTTTAGATGTCAAAAGTTATGTTACATATGCTTAAAATGAATTTTGGCGTCAAAAGGGCATTTTGGTAATTTACCTAAGGCATATAAGCTACCTATCATACAACTACTTAAACGAAGCGACCATAAGGTATAACCTCGGAAGGTTATTCCCTATATACTATGGTCACCTAATGTGCTTGGTCGGATCCTAATGATCGACCAAACGGGTCGGGTTCGAAAGTATAAGCGATTGTTTAAATCGCTTACCTTACGACCCTATATAAGCACTAAACTAAAAGTGACGAGCTAAGCATGTTAAAACATGCTTAACTAAGTTTAGAAAACAGGTTTAGTATCAAAACAAACGGTTTTGATACCCATAAGTAGTTTGGTTACAAAATACGCAAGAATACGTATTCTGACCGAAACTACGGCTCGTCACTGAGCCTAGATAACGTGGTAATCAGTAGGTATAGTCACAAAGGACTATAACCATCGTGATTACAATCACGTTGCGAATTTCAAACGAACTTCGCATTGACCATAAGCTGGTCAATGCAGAAACAGACTCGAAAAGCAATAAAAGAACGAAAGAATACTCACGTAGGGTCCCCGAATGCTAATCTAGATCAAAATAGCTCAGGTATGAAACAAAGGTTTCAACTTAGAGCATTTGAGATCAGATTCTAGTGAGTTTAGAGGTTGGATGGCAAGGGGTATTTATAGTGAATGGTCCACCATTAGGATCGTTTGTCGAAATACGTGCCTTAATCTCATCCGTACATATGTCGGAACCTTATGGTACCCAAAAGGGCCACTCACCATAAGAGTTTGACACTTGGCACTTGACCTTTGGAGAGTGTTAAGGGCTGTTAAAAGATGAAAAAAAACGTTTTGCTGCATCTGGCCCCTGTTTACGGACCTAGTTTGGCAGATTTACAGTTTCAGTCCCTGCAACCTCAAAACTTGGTTTTCGATGCGTTTTTTTTGACACGTTTAAGCCTTGTTAACCCCATTTCAAAGCTCTAAAATGAAGTTAAAGTATAGGGAACTTAAAATGTGTTCAAAAATATCTCGGGTGTCGGTTCGTTTAGCCGTACGGTTACGTTGTTCGGTTAATTACGACGGAATGCGCATAAGCGCGAAAAATGATCCAAATGGCGTGACGAATGGATTTTTCTTATGCCAAACACTAAAATAAAATATTTTAGTGCTTACATAAATTTTTGGATGTCCGGATGTATTCAGAACGTAAGTTATGCACGAAAATGCAAACTTGTGCACTTTTTTACGCTTTTAGTACCTGAATGAGCCAAAAGTTTATTTTAGCACACCGAACCCCTCAAAGCCTATTTCTAAGCTATATAAAGGATATTTAAGGTGTGTTTAACTTATGGTCATGTTCCGGAATGTCTGTTACAGTTCAAATTGGCATACTTTCGCAGTTTGTCAAGTTTAGTCCCTGTAAGCGAATTAACTTGTTTTTTGCCATACCAAAGCCTTCAAAACTTATTTCTAAGTTATGTAAAAGTTATTTAAGGTATGTTAAGCCTATGTCACTATTCCGGAGTGTTTGTTGCATTAAACTGGTTATATTTACGCATCGGTGCGCGTATAACCTTCCAGAAAGCGATTTAGAGTTTGGAATTGAACAAAAATTGATATGTGCAAATGATACACATATTTTTACAAATCCCAAGTATGAAATATAATATTTCATTGGTTCGGTATTTGTTTGATGGCCGTGGAGGCACAGGTGTTACAGTCTCCCCTACTTTAGGAAATTTCGTCCCGAAATTTATTTAGAGGAAACTTGTGAGAGTTTAAAACATGAAGTTGAAAAGATCGAACAATATTGGTTAGGGTTCTAAACTTCTAGTAACCTTAATAACATTATGCTTGCAATGTAAGAGGGACACTTATATACAAGTATATGAAGCGTCATTGGTGCGTCCACCGTACCTCCATTACATCGTTCTCATTTTGTTATTGTTGTCGCTATCGGTTCTTACACATAATAAATCTTACTGGGTTTCTGTGCACTAAATTTAATAATTATGTACGCATCCATAATTAGACAATTCCTTGCACAGTTCACACAGTCTATTTTATAATGTGTAGTGTAAAACCAAATGAACAAACCTGTGATGAGTGTGACTAGACCGCCATAGAGTCCTTTTAATTAAGTCAATAAATGATCTAAATAGACTATCAAGGAGTCTGTTCAGCTACATTACTAGATGTCGTCCTTTAACCAGATTGTGAATCAATCTTTTTGACTAGACCTCTAAAAGGGTCTCTTATGAAACATGGAGTGGTACTATATAATCCAAGGGTCTTAACTATTATATAGAAGCCCATTAAGGATTTAAGGCAGTACCTTTTGACTATCCTGCTACGAATCCCTCATATGGAGATATGAAAGATCCTGCGAGGATTTGGATAACAAATATCCAGAGTATAAAAACACAAAATGCATAAAAGAAAACATAAGATGAATAAACACATAGTCACATAACCACAAAATTGTTTGTTAATTTGTCTTGTTAATTGCGTACATGCATTTAAAGCACACTAGGAATCCATTCCGTGGATTTCATTTGGTACTTTAAACGTTATCAATAATCTAACTATAAAGATAGAAAGATTCAAAAAGAAAATTCGATTTCGATTATTAGGAACCGAAATGTTCGAATTTAGGTACATAAGGAATCCAATTAAGGACTCTGATTTGTATGACAATTATCCACAAGGATCTAATTGTGAAGATAAAAAGATCCCATATGGATTTTAGAGGTTGAAGATGTTTTGAAACCTTGCACTGGACGTGCTTAAGTCAAAACATGAAGTTGAAATGCTTAAGAAGTTGAGATGCTCGATATGCCAAGGCGACATATGAAGCGAAATTTGAAGGTTAAGTCAATGCATGAGAAAAATATTTTTTTTTGCAATACTATGCATGGGGTTCTAAAAATGTGTTCAATGTTTTTGAAACCTTATATATAATACCTTTGAAATCATAAAGTAGTTGTATTAGGTAGGTATATTCATAAAAATGTTTTAAAATCATGCGAAATGAATTTTGAAATTATGTATAAGGTTTTTGGAAAACATGAATGATGCTTTTGAAATCATGCACTTGATAAGAAAATATATTGTACTAATATTGTTTTCAGGCTATATGAGACATTTTGAAATCATGAAGGTTGTTTTTGAAAATACAGACAAAGCTTTGTGCATTTGTTATGTTTAAGTAAATACACTATATTAAAAATGTTTTCGAACTATGTATAGGATGTTTTGAAATCATGTAGGTTGTTTTGAAAACTTATGTTATGCATGTTGAAGAAATCAGAACGTAATGGGTATGAGATTTGAAAATACTCTTAGTTATGTATCCAAGAATTCAAAGGCACAGATGTGTGAAAAGCACGATTACTCATAATTTCGATTTATTTCTTGTACTTCGTTTCCTAGAATGAAACGAGTACTTAGAATTTTCCAAAGGAATCATGAACAAACGCAAGAATGGGAAATTCGCAAAAGTAGTTTGTAAGGAATATAGTTCCTTAATGTAGGTATCATAGGAAAAGTCATACACATATGTAACTACAATTGTACATCAGAATTTGTGAACAATAATTTATTTATAAACAAAACAGATTGTTTCACATTACAAGAAAATAAAAGAACAAAAGCATAAGACAGCAACATCCTTTGTTCAGTCAAATGCTCATCCGAGGGTCAGATTTGCATTAGCAAGCTTTGGGCAATCCCTCCGGAAATGGCCCATCTCGCCACAGTTGTAGCAAGACCCCGGCGAGAAACGAGCTTGAGCAGGATTGTCATCAGCTTGATTGGTACAGCTGCAGTTGGGCAAACCCTTGCTGTATGACCTATAAGTCCACAAATCTGGCATTTGCGGCACTTCACACTCGCATGATGATGGAGGCTACATTGGTTGCACAAGGGTGCAGTTCCATTGTATGGCTTCCTAGTAGGGGGTTGAGCTGGTTGGTTGGGGACGGCTTGATCATTGTGAGCGACCACGGCGAAATTCTGAGAAGCCTTTCGCTTCTTTGACTTCTTAGGAGATCGTTCATCCATGGTCTTTGATTCCTTGATTGGTTTCTTGGCTGATGGTGCTGTCACCTGACTAGGTCCTGCCTGTCTTGGTGACTCTTGAGTGGCTTCATCCTGGAGACGATACATGGTAGTAGTTAATTCAACAGTCTTCAGGACTACTTCGCCTATTCGTTGAGCGAATTTGGCTGTCTGCTCGGACATTTGACCGGTGCTGAGAGGAAGAGACATTCTAGAAGTAAATGAAAGGCATAGGAAGAAACAGGTGAAAGGTTATTGGATAATCAATACAGAATGGTAACGAATGAAAATTGTGATCATTTGTTTGTTTCCTAAGGCAAACAAATGAGATGGTGACAAATCAAAGTAAATGGGTCAAAAATAATGTATCGCGAAGACATGCTCGCCTATAAGTGAACACTCATCCCAAGAATTCCCAGGTAAGCACAACTGGTCTCGCGTCTGATGAGATGTATACGAATTGCTTGCCTAGACAGAAAACCCAGAATACAGGCATTCACCCTTCCAGTTTGCACGTGTTCACATTATTTAAAACCCAAGACCTTGACGAGGTTTTGAAAAACTCAAAGGGGTTCAAAACCATATAACAGAGGGTTCAAAACCTTACAATAAAGGGTTAAAAACCTAGTAATCAATCATCCTAGAACAGATGATTAGTTTTCAAAGTGGTTTTGAAATTTATGTTCTTGTTGTGGTTGTCGCCTAAGGATAGGTGACAGTATTGTTTTATGACTAAACGCAAGTAAACTCGCGTTAGGGTCCTAAGAAGGTTATAGACTAGGTCAAAGTATTACTAATAACCTAATTCCCTATAACCATGAGCTCTGATACCAACTTTTCTGTCACACCCCGACCACGTAGAACCTACAAAACGTGGCGGAAACATCGGGGAGTGTTGTAACAGAATCATTGTTTCATAACACATGGAACTTAAAATATTGTTTTATTGATTAAAAGAGTTACAATGTCTTGACAATCAAAGAAACATAACAAAATAACTAGTCTTGCATCTTTTATTGTCACTAAGGCCCATGTCCGCCTAAGTGTATCTTGATCAATCCTATGCTTCATTTCCTGAAACACATGTGAAAATAGGTACGTCAGCATAAAAATGCCGGCGAGTACATAGGTTTTGTGAAAATAAGATTCATGACATCTGTTTAAGAAAATGTTTAGGCATGAACCTTGTAATTTGCTTTGTCTTTGTAAATCATTTGAAAAACAATAAGTTCAGATGATACGTATAAATAAGAGAATAATGCATGGTTAAATGAATAACCTTGTAAAAATGAGTTTGTATAAGTTAAGTTGTTTGTAAAACAATGTATTGTGAAAAGTATGTTATTTGTATAAAATGTTATATGTCTAAATTGAAATGATTTCAAATAACGCAACGATATGTAATACCATACAATCACTTATATATAGGAAGTACCAGCAGCGTATCCACCATGCTTATATCATATTACACACGCCTCGTTACTTAAATCACTTACTCAAACCAAACCACCAATATAAGATGTCTATGTTTAAACCAATTGTCAAAAGTCCTTGTATAAACCATGTCAAATGTTGATAGTCCAAAAGTAGTCAAGTAATGTGTAACAAATGTTTATGTATGGCTAGTGAAATGCATCAACTAAACCATAGATGAAATGCACAAAATAAAGTATTGAAGTAAAACTTGGTTTAAATCAAAGTTATGTTTTGTAAAATATATGCATGCTATACTGAATATGAACATTTATGCGGTATTGTAAAAATTCATACATCCAAGCCTTGCGACAGTCGGATAACTATGTAAAAATGAGTTATCAAAAGAATATGTATTCGGATTCGGTCATTCCTTACGTCCAAACAAACCCGAGATTTCAG
This sequence comes from Helianthus tuberosus, assembly GCA_030545235.1. Lineage (NCBI taxonomy): Eukaryota > Viridiplantae > Streptophyta > Magnoliopsida > Asterales > Asteraceae > Helianthus > Helianthus tuberosus. The sequence continues at coordinate 104,634,275 of CM060409.1, forward strand.
GAATGGGATTTGTCAAGTCCTATGGTACCACTACCTACTACCGAGCGGCGTGATCGGTGTTAATGAATGTATAGTATAGTTTAAACAAACCAAATGTCATACCAAAATGTAAGCATGTTTTATGAAGATAATGTACCTAGTATGCTAGAGTAAACATACAAGGTAGAGCTGTAAAACAATGTGTCCATATGTTACTGGAACATATGCAACAGAGATGCAATGTAAAATAATGTACTAAGCATGTACTAAATGGACATACATAGCATGTGATGTGATGTGATGTGATGTAAAACAATGTACTAAGTATGCACACAATGGACATACATAGCATAAAATGTAATGAAATCATGTACTAATAGTGTACTAATGAACATAACATGTATATAATGTGAAAACATGGAAAGCATGAAAGTAACAAGTAGGCACATGAGTTCCACCCCAAAACGTTTGGAAAACAGTAAAAGAGGGGTCTATGTACTCACTTGAGATTGCTCAGAAGTCCTAAGATAACCACCAAGCAATGCTAGAGATCTCGGAATATCAAACGGCACCTAATATAGGTAACTACATTAATAAACCGGACCTAAATCGGAAGATCGGATAGAATGAGGGCTCGTAAACCAAATGAGTATGGGAACTCATGTAGTATGGTTTAAAAAAGCCTACATACTAAATGAAACCTAACCTAAGTGCTTACGACCCATTACGACCCGTTTAGGTAGCTTATGCTACTTTAACGCGTCGTTCGCGTAAAACGCGTTCGGACCGCCTAACTAGTCCTATGACAAGTAACATATGCCTTAACATGTCTAATATTGTTTTCAAATCAGTTTAGATGTCAAAAGTTATGTTACATATGCTTAAAATGAATTTTGGCGTCAAAAGGGCATTTTGGTAATTTACCTAAGGCATATAAGCTACCTATCATACAACTACTTAAACGAAGCGACCATAAGGTATAACCTCGGAAGGTTATTCCCTATATACTATGGTCACCTAATGTGCTTGGTCGGATCCTAATGATCGACCAAACGGGTCGGGTTCGAAAGTATAAGCGATTGTTTAAATCGCTTACCTTACGACCCTATATAAGCACTAAACTAAAAGTGACGAGCTAAGCATGTTAAAACATGCTTAACTAAGTTTAGAAAACAGGTTTGGTATCAAAACAAACGGTTTTGATACCCATAAGTAGTTTGGTTACAAAATACGCAAGAATACGTATTCTGACCGAAACTACGGCTCGTCACTGAGCCTAGATAACGTGGTAATCAGTAGGTATAGTCACAAAGGACTATAACCATCGTGATTACAATCACGTTGCGAATTTCAAACGAACTTCGCATTGACCATAAGCTGGTCAATGCAGAAACAGACTCGAAAAGCAATAAAAGAACGAAAGAATACTCACGTAGGGTCCCCGAATGCTAATCTAGATCAAAATAGCTCAGGTATGAAACAAAGGTTTCAACTTAGAGCATTTGAGATCAGATTCTAGTGAGTTTAGAGGTTGGATGGCAAGGGGTATTTATAGTGAATGGTCCACCATTAGGATCGTTTGTCGAAATACGTGCCTTAATCTCATCCGTACATATGTCGGAACCTTATGGTACCCAAAAGGGCCACTCACCATAAGAGTTTGACACTTGGCACTTGACCTTTGGAGAGTGTTAAGGGCTGTTAAAAGATGAAAAAAAACGTTTTGCTGCATCTGGCCCCTGTTTACGGACCTAGTTTGGCAGATTTACAGTTTCAGTCCCTGCAACCTCAAAACTTGGTTTTCGATGCGTTTTTTTTGACACGTTTAAGCCTTGTTAACCCCATTTCAAAGCTCTAAAATGAAGTTAAAGTATAGGGAACTTAAAATGTGTTCAAAAATATCTCGGGTGTCGGTTCGTTTAGCCGTACGGTTACGTTGTTCGGTTAATTACGACGGAATGCGCATAAGCGCGAAAAATGATCCAAATGGCGTGACGAATGGATTTTTCTTATGCCAAACACTAAAATAAAATATTTTAGTGCTTACATAAATTTTTGGATGTCCGGATGTATTCAGAACGTAAGTTATGCACGAAAATGCAAACTTGTGCACTTTTTTACGCTTTTAGTACCTGAATGAGCCAAAAGTTTATTTTAGCACACCGAACCCCTCAAAGCCTATTTCTAAGCTATATAAAGGATATTTAAGGTGTGTTTAACTTATGGTCATGTTTCGGAATGTCTGTTACAGTTCAAATTGGCATACTTTCGCAGTTTGTCAAGTTTAGTCCCTGTAAGCGAATTAACTTGTTTTTTGCCATACCAAAGCCTTCAAAACTTATTTCTAACTTATGTAAAAGTTATTTAAGGTATGTTAAGCCTATGTCACTATTCCGGAGTGTTTGTTGCATTAAACTGGTTATATTTACGCATCGGTGCGCGTATAACCTTCCAGAAAGCGATTTAGAGTTTGGAATTGAACAAAAATTGATATGTGCAAATGATACACATATTTTTACAAATCCCAAGTATGAAATATAATATTTCATTGGTTCGGTATTTGTTTGATGGCCGTGGAGGCACAGGTGTTACAATACGAATCCTAACCACCACCAAAATCGATCACACAAGCTCTAAGCATATCCTCCAGTGCCTGGATTGTTCTTTCAGATTGTCCATCTGTTTGCGGATGGTAACCTGTGCTTAAATTAAGTTGGGTTCCCATAGCAGATTGCATGGTTCTCTAAAAGCGAGACGAGAATTGAGCATCTCTATCAGAAATAATGCTCAAAGGAATGCCATGACGAGATACAATCTCATCCACATAGATTTTGGCAAGTTTTTCAGCAGATAGATCCTCACGGATTGGCATGAAATGCGCTGATTTGGTAAGACGATCAACAACTACCCAGATGGCGTCATGACCCTTCTTAGTGCGTGGAAGTTTGGTAATAAGATCCATAGCAATGTTTTCCCATTTCCAAACTGGAATCTCTGGTTGCTCCAATAATCCAGAGGGATGTTGATGTTCAGCCTTAACCATGAGACAAGTAAGGCATTTGGATACATATAAGGCAATGTCTTTCCTCATACCGGGCCACCAAAACTGGGTTCAAAGATCCTTATACATTTTATTTGCACCAGGATGAATAGAATAACGAGACTTATGAGCTTCATCCATTAGCAAGGTGCGAAGATTGTCTTGGCTTGGGACCCACAAACGGTCGATGAAATAATACAATCCATTGTCTTTCAGTTCAAGATCAGGCTTAATATGACATGGTAATTCCTTACCCATCATGTCTTGTGTAACACAAGCATGTTGAGCTTGAGAAATGCGGGTTTGAATATCAGATCGAACTTGAATACAGTGAAGCCTGACACGCTCTGTATGACTTAATGCATCAGCCACGACATTCGCCTTACCTGGATGGTAGCTAATTTCGCAATTGTAGTTGTTTAGAAGTTCAACCCAACGTCGTTGCCTCATGTTGACTTCTTTCTAATTGAAAATATGCTGAAGAATTTTGTGGTCAGTGAAAACCACACATTTTGTACCATACAAGTAGTGTCTCCAGATTTTGAGAGCAAAAACTACAACACCCAACTCAAGATCATGAGTCGTGTAGTTCTTTTCGTGTACCTTCAACTGTCTCGATGCGTAGGCTATGACCTTGTTTCTTTGCATGAGAACACAGCCAAGGCCTAAATTTGATGCATCATAATATACGACAAAATAATCATTGCCCTCAGGTAAAGATAAGATAGGTGCATCACAGAGTTTCTGTTTCAAGGTCTGGAAAGCTTCTTCATGTTTGGATCCCCATTCAAAGGGTTTATTCTTCTGAGTTAGAGCAGTGAGAGGAACCGCGATCCTGGAGAAGTTTTCAATAAAACGGCGGTAATAACCTGTGAGACCAATAAAAGAACGAACTTCGATAGGAGTAGTTGTGACACCCCAGGAAAACCAGGAAACCATGCAACCTAACTAGCTTCCTCAGTAACTACGTGCTAAATTTCGGGACGAAATTTCTTTCAAGTTGGGGATGATGTGACAACCCGAACTTTCAAGGTTAGTGACGTGTAATCGTGTGATCTTAACTTCGTTAATTCTATGATAACTCCGTTAATCTAACGTAGAATGACTCGGTTAAGTATCGTAAGACGACTCCGTTAATCTTGGGCCACTGGAATATTGGGCCACTCCTACATACACTTCATTCCACTATCGTTCCAATCCTAAAACCAATTCGGCCCATTATGTTTACGGTTTGATTGGTTGTGCTTGGCCCAATAACTTAAAAGCCCAATTCCTAATAAAACAAGTCGGTCCACTTGATTCTGATTATGTTCTGGATATCATTCCATGCACATGATATATATCTTGAGTAAAAAGATTTCATGTGTAAACAAGATAAAGTAGGCCCGGTTGGTATGTCTTGAGTAAAAAGAATTCGGCCCACTTGTTTAAGAGATTGGCCCTATATGTTATTGTACGTAACCCCTCACATCATACACAATCAAAGTTAACAAACCCTATTCCTACCTCTATTGTGCGACGACAGTGGAAACCCCTCCCCCATCTCGTGTGATTTCCTCAACTCCATCTTGGTTTTCTCCGGTTAGTTAATCTCACTATATTTCAAGTCAAATCTTTTAGTCATGCATGGTAGTATTGATACTTGATGTTGTGTTTTTATATGTGAACGTAATCGTGATAAATACTAATAATATGCGTGATCGGAGTTATTTTAGAGTTGTTTATATAGTTACACTAATTATTGATTTAAAGTAGCATGGTGATGACAAAACTCAATACAGTAGCATACAAACAGTTGTGGGTTATTAGAGTTCATGCAAAAACCTAGTTTTCTATGGTGATAATGTTTAGTTAATTAAACAAATAATGAGATAGGGTTCATGTGCACGAAAGTGGGTGATGGGTTATGTTCTGTCATTAATAATATCTATTATATGAAACTTAGGAAGTTGTTAGATTTTGGATTTGAAATACAAACTGTGTAACTCATTAGTTGAAACATTAAGCATGTTGGGCCGAGGGGTTGGAGGGGCTGCTTAGCCCATTACATAGCCCACACTATTGTGATCATTGGTTATTTTGTGTTGGGCCGCATAGATATAGGTTAGTTATAGGCTGAAGTTATTTGTATGAAATCCTAGTAGAATGTGGTGAATGCTTTAAATATTCCTGCATGTTATAGGAACTCAATAAGTTAATTGTAGAATATGTCGCATGAAAATAATAGTCACATAATAAATATTAATTTTGGTGTATTAAATATAAATCCTTCAAGTTAACTGTATATTGGGCCGACTACCTGTGGGGCCGATTATTGTATGAGCATATATAAATGTTTGACTTAAATTGTTGATCTCTTTTATTTGGAATATAATGGTGTGATCCCGAGTTATATCTATATACTACATGTGTTACTGTATGACAGCTTGTTAACCTGAATCTGTGTTATGAACCGCTACGTGCACTGAGTGATTAAGTGATATATCATGTCTGTTGTTGAATGTATACTACGTGTGTAAATGTGAGCAACGTATAAGTAAACTTGAAACTGATTGATACTGGTACTCATGCTAGGACTTAATTGATCAACTTGAATATGTGAATAAACATACCGACCAAACCAAAGGTGAGTTCACATTTTCTACAAGGCATGGGATTCCCGGTGGTTTGGGAATGGGTTAATAAACTAAAACGGAACCTACATATCCTCCTTGGGTAGGATATGTACGGCCATCCTCCTTGGGTAGGATGCCACCATAAATCCTGCGTATTCTCCTTGGGTAGAACTACGTACGTTCGTCCTCCTTGGGTAGGACAACAACCTTAAACTTACTAGACAAAACTCTATCATGAAGTCCCTCATTCTTATATCGACTTAATCGCCGAGCCCGATGGCGAGCGGGTCGTTAGTTAATAGCGCTATTAGGTTTGACAAACCTCACACCGTGTCGTTCGAACGGGCGTGTACTAATGGACTATGGCAAACTGTCAGTGATGATAGACACTGATGTAGGGCACAACTTATTTTCGTTAGTAGTCGATATGGTAACGGTGGTTCACATGGGGAAGCCCCCCACTGGTTATGGATATGGTTTGGGAAACAAAAGGTTACTGGTTAACTCATGGTTTACGAAACAACTTATGATTTCAAAACAAACTGGTAAAACTAAACAACCAATTGTGAACTCGCTCAACTTTCTTGTTGACTCGTTGTTACATGCCTTGCAGGCCTTTAGGTACATATAAATGGAACTTGCTGTCTGAGAAGCTGAAGTGGTCATGGGTCGAGATATATGGGAATGCAATACAAGACTAATGTTTTTTTTATGTGGTTAATAAACACTTAACGAATGATTTATGCTTCCGCTGTAAACTGTGAATTATTGTAACGTTGTAACACTTACTGCTAATCAATGAAAGTTTTATTTACATATAGCTATGAGTTCAATGTGATTGATGGCTAAGATCCTGGTACGTCACACGCCATGCGGTGTTTACGCGAGTGGTATTTTGGGGGTGTGACAGTAGTAGGTGTATCCCAATCCTTAATTGCACTGATCTTGGAGGGATCTATATGAATACCTTGTTTGTTAACGATATGTCCCAAAAATTGAACATCCTTAAGCCAAAATTCGCACTTAGAGAACTTGGCGAAAAGCTGTTCTTTCTTCAGGAGTTCCATTGTAAGACGGAGATGTTGTTCATGATCGGCTCATGTCTTAGAATAGATCAGAATTTCATCAATGAAAATAATGATGAACTTGTCCAAATAAGGCTTACAAACCCTATTCATCAAGTCCATGAAAACAGCAGGAGCATTAGTCAAACCAAATGGTATAACAGTGAACTCATAATGCCCATATCGTGTGCGAAAAGCTGTCTTGGGAATATCTTCCTCGAGTACACGAAGCTAATGATACCCAGAACGTAGATCTATCTTTGAAAAAACAAGTAGCACCCTGTAACTGATCAAAGAGATCATCAATGCGAGGTAGGGGATATCGATTCTTGATGGTAAGCTTGTTAAGCTCATGATAATCGATACACATCCTGAAAAACCCATCCTTCTTCTTAACGAATAGAACGGGAGCACCCCATGGTGAAAAGCTTGGACGAATAAATCTGTTGGATCGTTGTATGACCCTAACGTGTCAATCAGAAGAGTTTACGATCTATTTCAATGGCGGAATCAGAGAAATAGACTTGTAACAGCTAGATTCTCTCTAATTATCTTTTTATTAATCGATTCTGAGCCTTTACAGATCAAATGACAAACTGGCAGCACCTCGGCTCTGAATCAGAAAAGTTACAAATGAACTAGCACTTCAACTATTTATACTAGAGCTAATTCCGTTTGAAAGTGGCATGACCATTTCAAGCGAAATTAGAATGTTTAATTTCATTTGAAATGGTCAATACCATTTCAAGCGAAATTACCCAAATATACACAAACCCTAATTTGATCCTGCTGTGTGCTAGTTTATCCTATCTAGACAAAAGACTCGATAAAGACGAAGTTAACAGACATTTGTGCACCAACAGACTCCCCCTTGGATGTTGACGAAGTCTTCGGCGTCGAGTCTTTAGTCTTGATCTCTTTCCAGTTTATCTAACAATGAAAGCTTCCTTCAAATCTTTTCTTCTACAATCAACAGCTTAGCATGAATCACAAAATCTGAATCTTTAACAGCCTTCAAACTCCCCCTTGAATGTAGATCCAGAATCTGTATCTGACTTTTCTGTGTTCAGACTCCCCCTATCAATTAGCTGGGATTTTGCTTTGCTGTTTTCTCAATAACAAACCTGTTACCTGCACAATCTCTACCTAAATATAAGATTTATGATTATGACAATTTCAATCCAGACTTACCATTTGACTTCATTTGTTGGTTTTGTTAGAAATTAGAAATCCACTTAAGTATCCAGGTCTAAATTAATGACCCTGATTACTCAATTTGTCTACCAAGTCCAACTTAATGACCTTGGTTGACCTGAGACAAATCACACTGACATTTTGTGCAAACTAGTTCAAACAATTTTTTTGAAATTTACAAGTTTCAAATTAATGAACTTGTTTTGATTTTTCATTTTTCAGGTTTATCATGATAAGCTCCCAACTCATCTTCCAGCTCAGAATCTTTCTGCATCTGCTCCATCCTTCGAATCTGAAGATCAACTTTCCACTTTGGTTTGTCGGAAAATAAAGCAGAAATGTAAAATCTTTTTGGATTTTTAATAAAGCTTCTAAACTAGAAATGAAATACAGAAATGAAATGCAGTAAATGTAAGCTATTTACAAACATATTTTTGGTGAGCGTGTTAGGGAATCATATAAGCTATTCGACAAGTCACAAGTACCGTTAAGCTTTGATTACATACACAGAATTAAACAATTCGCTTAGATTGTCGATATACTGATCCACTTAAATTCTCACACAAATTTCAATCTGTCCAGGATACGAATTAGATGTATTAAGAACTTAAACTTATTCATGTGTCCCACCTCTTGAATATACTCCCGTATCCAGATCCCAATATTCAGTCTTACAGGTGAGTATACCACAGATGATATCTGTAAGGGGTTAATTGCGAAGGACCGTGAGAGCTCAGGTCAGAACTTCCGTTCAGCAGAGAGATGACGGCTTCGACTTTAAGTGGGTCCCCTTTAGAGGATCTTTTTTACAACAGCACATGATTAGCATTTTTCAATGTTTTATCATTTTTATGCTGAGGGCAGGCTTTTATTTCAAGCAAGCATAAAGTATTATACGGGGACTAGGCCATTGCTTCCGCAAAATCAGAAGTCTCGGGATAATACCCCAGATATCACTGAGTATAAAGACCTAGTATTTCAGAAAGAGGGGTCATTCAAACGAGATTTCAGGGGTTACCTATATATCCAAGTAGTGTTCTCCACGAAATAAGCAAGTTTGAATTTAGGTTTATATCCCGAACAAACCTACTAAATGTGTAAAAACCTATCGGCATATCATCAGCGAGACTGTTTAACACTTTTAAACTTTTCATATCTTTAGCGTACTGTAACTGTCAAGCCAATGTACTATCATTTTCCCTTTTTACTCAAGCTCTTTCTAGTTTTCTATTGTGTTTGGGTTTTTTTTTTAAATATCTCATGTTTTTTTATTTTTGAAATTTTTACTGTTTTTACTAGTTGGATCGTTGTATGACCCTAACGAGTCAATCAGATGAGTTTATGATCTATTTCAAAGGCGGAATCAGAGAAATAGACTTGTAACAGCTAGATTCTCTCTAATTATCTTTTTTTAATCGATTCTGTGCTTTTACAGATCAAATGACAAACTGGCAGCACCTCGGCTCTGAATCGGAAAAGTTACAAATGAACTAGCACTTCAACTATTTATACTAGAGCTAATTCCGTTTGAAAGTGGCATGACCATTTCAAGCGAAATTAGAATGTTTAATTTCGTTTCAAATGGTCAATACCATTTCAAGCGAAATTACCCAAATATACACAAACCCTAATTTGATCCTGCTGTGTGCTAGTTTATCCTATCTAGACATAAGACTCGATAAAGACGAAGTTAACAGACATTTGTGCACCAACAGACTCCCCATTGGATGTTGACGAAGTCTTCGGCGTCGAGTCTTTAGTCTTGATCTCTTTCCAGTTTATCTAACAATGAAAGCTTCCTTCAAATCTTCTCTTCTACTATCAACAGCTTAGCATGAATCACAAAATCTGAATCGTTAACAGCCTTCAAACTCCCCCTTGAATGTAGATCCAGAATCTGTATCTGACTTTTCTGTGTTCAGACTCCCCCTATCAATTAGCTGGGATTTTGCTTGGCTGTTTTCTCAATAACAAACCTGTTACCTACACAATCTCTACCTAAATATAAGATTTATGATTATGACAATTTCAATTCAGACTTACCATTTGACTTCATTTGTTGGTTTTGTCAGAAATTAGAAATCCACTTAAGTATCCAGGTCCAAATTAATGACCCTGATTACTCAATTTGTCTACCAAGTCCAATTTAATGACCTTGGTTGACCTGAGACAAATCACACTGACATTTTGTGCAAACTAGTTCAAACAATTTTCTGAAATTTACAAGTTTCAAATTAATGAACTTGTTTTGATTTTTCATTTTTCAGGTTTATCATGATAAGCTCCCAACTCATCTTCCAGCTCAGAATCTTTCTGCATCTGCTCCAACCTTTGAATCTGAAGATCAACTTTCCACTTTGGTTTGTCGGAAAATAACGCAGAAATGTAAAATCTTTTTGGATTTTTAATAAAGCTTCTAAACTAGAAATGAAATACAGAAATGAAATGCAGTAAATGTAAACTATTTACAAACATATTTTTGGTGAGCGTGTTAGGGAATCATATCAGCTATTCGACAAGTCACAAGTACCGTTAAGCTTTGATTACATACACAGAATTAAACAATTCGCTTAGATTGTCGATATACGGATCCACTTAAATTCTCACACAAATTTCAATCTGTCCAGGATACGAATTATATGTATTAAGAACTTAAACTTGTTCATATGTCCCACCTCTTGAATATACTCTCGTATCCAGATCCCAATATTCAGTCTTACATGTGTGTATACCACAGATGATATCTGTAAGGGGTTAATTGCAAAGGACCGTGAGAGCTCAGGTCAGAACTTCCGTTCAGCAGAGAGATGACGGCTTCGACTTTAAGTGGGTCCCCTTTAGAGGATCTTTTTTACAACAGCACATGATTAGCATTTTTCAATGTTTTATCATTTTTATGCTGAGGGCAGGCTTTTATTTCAAGCAAGCATAAAGTATTATACGGGGACTAGGCCATTGCTTCCGCAAAATCAGAAGTCCCTGGATAATACCCCAGATATCACTGAGTATAAAGACCTAGTATTTCAGAAAGAGGGGTCCTTCAAACGAGATTTCAGGGGTTACCTATATATCCAAGTAGTGTTCCCCCCGAAATAAGCAAGTTTGAATTTAGGTTTATATCCCGAACAAACCTACTAAATGTATAAAAACCTATCGGCATATCATCAGCGACACTGTTTAACACTTTTAAACTTTTCATATCTTTAGCGTACTGTAACTGTCAAGCCAATGTACTATCATTTTCCCTTTTTACGCAAGCTCTTTCTGGTTTTCTATTGTTTTTGGGTTTTTTTTTAAATATCTCATGTTTTTGTATTTTTGAAATTTTTACTGTTTTTACTTGTTGGATCTGTTAGTGTACTACATCTGTCGACTTCGTCTTGTATCGAGTCTTACACTAGTTAGAATAGATCAGGGCACGTAAAACGAGAGTTAGAAAGATTTCGCTTGAAGGATTGGATTTGTAAAGGATTTCGCTTGAAGCCTCAAGCGAAATCAACATGTAACGATTTCGCTTCAGCTCATTCCAAGCGAAATCTCAATCTCTATATATAGGGATGTTGGTCAAGCGAAATTAAAAAAAAAGGATCATTTGAGAAATTTCCATACCGAGGTGCTGCCGGTGTGAGAACTGATTGTAATTGTTGTCTAATCAATACAAATCAGTGTTAAAGTGAAGATTCAGCTGTTTACATATCAAATACTTGTTTTCCGCACCTGTATTTGATAGAATTCCTCTGAAACGACTCATTCGGATCCACAAACCGATCCTACAATTGGTATCAGAGCCAATTGAGGAGTTCTACAGGATTTCAGCTAAAATTGACATCATTTTCTTCCTTCTACATATTCTTTTAACAGTTCAGAAACTTTTCATGGTCTAAATCATCTCAAATTCTCATAGATTGTTTAAAAGTACAAGATAACAAATCCTTGAAAGTTTCACAGCCAAATTCGATCTAAAAGTGATTAAAATTGACCTTAGAATGGATTTCGCTTGAACGGATCAGATTTCAGTAGTAGATTTCGCTTGAAGTTTCAAGCGACACATAGAGTTCGCTTCAAACAGCATTCTATTTCGCTTTAAAGTTTTCGCTTCAACGATTTCGCTTTAAAGTTTTCGCTTCAAGGTGTTCGCTTCATTCAGGATCGCTTCAAAGGATCTCGTTTCAAGAATTTCGCTTGAGGGTTGTTCAGTTTGTCTAGTTCGCTTGAAGGGTTCTGCTTAAAAGATAGTATTTCGCTTGAAAGAAATTGAAACATGGATAACGATTTCCACAACGCATTTGCAACATCGCCTAGTTCATCTTCCATTGCTCAGAACATGAATTCAGAAAATGAAACGGGGACTACTCAGAAACCCCCGAAGCTTATGGGAATTGAGGAATACTATGGGTGGAAAGATCGTTTCGAAAACTGGGTGCAAGCAAATCATCTAAGATCATGGGAATGTATTCTAACAAAATATGCTCTACCACGAACTGAAATGGAGATTGAAAAACAGCTTTCAGACCTTAGTAAAGAAGAACGGGAAATGTACCGAGCTGAAAAAATGATGATCAGTTTGCTTCAACAGGCCATCAAAGAAGACATCTTCATATTACTTCAACATGACAAAACATCAAAATCAATATGGGATGCTTTAAAAATCAAGGTTGAAGGCAGTGCGAGTATGATTAAAAGCAAGAAGGCTTTGCTTAAAAAAGAGTTTGATTTGTTCACAAGTTTGCCCGGAGAAGATACGAAGAAACTTATTGAACGATATTGTCACTTAGTGCGATCAATGTCGATGATGAACATCACAAAAGAAAATGAGGAATGGGTGGATAAACTTGCTGATGCGTTACCTCAGAAAGAGTGGGGAACTTATCTGATGATACTAAAGAATACCGGAGTTTATGATAGGTTGTCAATCTCTCAGTTCATTGAAAAGATTGAAAGTCAGGATTTGGAACAACAGAAGATTGCAAGGATGAATAATCCAAGTGGTCAACAAGATGTAAAGATGTATTACAAGGGTAGTGTTCCGACTTCAGAAGCTGAGAGAAGTCCGAAAATTCAGACTGCATATAGTGTTGGTGATACCACAGAAAAGATTGATCAAAGCTCAAACAAAAACAACAGTGGTTTCTCATTGTATCCAAGTGTTAATCCGAAAAGCTCATCAGAAAGTTTTCAATCTCAAAGCACAAAGATGGGAAATGGTTGTGTGATTCAATGCAACATAGCTCTAAATCTTCCAGAAGGTCAAAGTTTTTCTGAAGACATTGCAAAAGATCATATGGCATTACTTGGTTCCGTGCTTATCTCATATGAAGGTTTAGTGGCTGGTCGAATTGGAAATCCTATGCTCACAAAGGAGGATTACGATCAGATAGACGCCGAAGAGATGGAACTGATGGATATCAAATGGTGTCTTGCAAGTGTTCTTAGACGTGCTGAAAAGTTCAAGACAATTACCGGGAGAAATGATTTTCTTGATGCTTGTGTTTCTACTTTAGGTTTTGACAAATCTAAAGTTACTTGTTTCAGGTGCAGGGAAAAAGGTCATTTTAAACGAGAGTGCAAGAATAGAGAAGTTAGTGGTGCTCAGAATCCATTTGGTAAAGATGATTACTACCGGAAAGCCATTTATCAGCAAGTTGGTCAGACACAAGAATTACAGACGGCTCATGGTAGAAAGATTGAAGATTCAAAGAGAGGATGCTTGGTAGATTTCAACTGGAGCAATTACATATCTTCTGACAGCAAAGCATGCACAGTTGATCAAGATGATGAGAAATTACCTGAAGGTTTCAATTGGGATATGTTTGTTGATGAAAAAGGAGATTTCAAAGCTTTCATTGCAAAGATTGTTAGAGAACCATATTTGTTTGCTACTTGGATGAGATCAATTGGTGAAAAAGTGAAAGATCAATCGAGTACATCTGAAGAAAGTTTAGAAAGTGCTGATGATGAGTCATTAAGTACAAACGATAGTATGCTAAATGATATTTCTTCAGAAAAGGAAGTTACATTTGATCAAACACCATCTGATTCTGGTGTATCTGAGGATGATTCTGACAAATCTGCACAGTTTGATAAAACACCGATTGAGATTAGTAGTGATGATGAGGAAGAGAAACATATTAATGTGGCTAAACATCATCTTTCTCCTGAAAGTTTTCATTTTTATTTTGCAGATCGCATGGAGAAACTGAAGGAGAAACAAGCTGCTAAAGAACAACAACCGAATGAGGAAGTTAAAGTAGTTGTTGAAGAAAAGGTGATTGAAGCTGAGAAAGTAACTGAGGAAGAAAAAGTGATTGAAGTTGTAAAAACAATTGAGGTTGAGAAGATTGTTGAAGTTGAAAAGCCTTGCAAGAAGTGTTTGGAAGCTTGCAAAAATTGTGAAGAAAAAGATGTGATTTTGTTTGATAGAGAAAAACTGATAGAAAAGTTACTATCAGATATCAGCTATGTGAAAGAATCGTACAGTGTGTTGAACAGAACTGTGACAGGTCTTCAAACAACGAATTCTGAAAGAGAAAAGGCTTTAACGATGACGAATTCTACGTTAATGGCAAAGCAAAAGGCGATTAATCATTACATCGAAGAAAATGCTAATCTAAAGCAAGAGTTGGAGAAAGAAAAGATTGAGAATGAAAGGATCAGAAGGTTATTACTGAGTTATTCTTGTTCTGATTATGTTATTGATCGAGTTTATCCAACTGTTGCAGGTTTTGAAGCATTTCAGGATGAAAAGACAAAGAATGAGACTGGTAAGAAATCGACTGTTAAATACAACAAGTGTCCGCCTCCTATCTGGGAAGGGTATTCTCCTAGAAAACCAAATGAGGAGCAAGTCGAAAAAGCAGTCAATATAAAGTTAAAATCCGAGACAACTGACGTTTTACCAGATAACATTGATATCACATTTACCTCGTCTGATACTGATCATGAGTCCGAGTTAATCAAAAAGGTCGTCGATCAGGTGTTGGATACTGAGGAGGTGTCTGAGTCAAAGTCTGAGTCTGGGTGTTCAAGTTCGTCAGTCAAAAGTTCAAGTTCATTGGTCACAAATTCCAAATCATCGGAAAAACGGTTTTATAGTAAAGAATTTTTATTATCAAAGGCAAATTTGGATGATGAAACATTTGAAGTTGCATATACTTTAAATGATTCGGACAAATTATATTCTGACAAAGAGTTTCCGATTAGAAGTGTTCGTTTTGACATGATTAAAAAGGTTTTCAAAATGACGGAAATTAGTTTTTCTGAAATTAAGGATTTAAAATCTATTGAAAAACCTAAAAAATACACTTCTAGAGTTCAACAAAGATTAAACAAGAAAAAACGGAAAAAGGATTACAATTTTAGTTTTGGTTTTCAAAAGAAAACAAACCAAAATTGTAATTACAAAAGAAAAGGTTTAGGTTTTATTCAGCAAGAAAGTTACAGAAAGGTAAACAATTCTAAAACAAAAACAGAATTTGTTTCAGGTGGAAGTGTTGAAGAAGAACAGAAGAAACCTTTCTGGAAAGAAACAAACCAGGAGTTTCTTGTTGAAAGAAAAAGAACAGGAACTGGAGTTTTTCATTCAAGAGACATTCCAAGAGATACAAGAACTTGTTTTCAATGTCAAGTCGTTGGACACATTGCTCACAACTGTCCAAACAAAATCAACAGAAAACAGGGAGTCTCTGAAAAACTTAAAGAAAAAATGGTTGAAAAGAATGATTCACCAACTACAAACTTCAAAACTGTTGAAAATTCAAAGAATGAAGTTGGTGAAAATTCTAAAAGATTGTACAAAAAGAAGGCAAAAGACAACCAAACATGGGTTGTTAAGAAATCGGTTGATAGTTCTGGCGATGATTCTGATTCCACAAAATCAGAGGATTCACAAGATGAGATCAAAGATTTGATGAATGATGTTGATATTAAATCATTGAGTGTAGAAGAAATCAAACAAATGGTTGATAAAGTTGAAAGCTCAGATTTTGATATTGAAAAAACATTCAATGGAAATGTTAAGAAAATTTTCAAGAAAATGCTTGATGGGAAAGTAAAGGGGGTTAAAGATTTTTATGCAACGAAAAAGGCAACTTACAACCCTACTGCCCAGGAATTGGAAGCCACCAAGTCAAATAAGACTTGGGTGGAAGTTTGCTTTCCTTAAAGTCTTAGGACTTGCCGGAGATCCCAAGTTTATATCGTGGATCAGGAATCGGCATCTTTCTAATATTTGAAGTTTTTGGTTGAAAGTTTTTGATAGTGTTTGGATGTTTACAGGTTGTATGACTACGCCGGAGCTTCCAGGTTGGTAAGTGCGAAGCAGGAATCGGCATTCTGATTGGTAAAATGGTGATGTAGATGTAATATTCCTACAAGTGGTATTTCTACATGTGGTAATTTTTACTTTTGGTATAGTAGGTGCTTACATGAAAAAGGTTAATCAAGGTCATTAAGTTGAACTTGATTGGACCATACTTACAATTGGTATTTCGAATAGACAATGTGATGAACCACACTCCGAATCTACAAATGATTATATCATAAAAAACTTATTTTCCGGAAAAATCATTTTGATTAAAACAAACTTAAGTGTTTTGAAATCTAAATGAGAAAATAGTTTTGTGATAGGGGGAGTTCTGATTGTTTATGCCGAGTGGATGGCGATTTGATGCGATTCGATATTAGTTGTCACTTTATTGTACAGTTTATTTTCAAATTTCCTAAAATGTGTTTGCATTTTAGGGGGAGTAAAAATTTTTCAGTAAATCCAAAAACATTTGAAAATTTGAAAAAGACAAAAACATGATAAAATTCAAAAATGAGTTTTTGTTGCATAAAAGAGGAAATGATAGTACATCAGTGGACTATCACAACATGCTAAAGAAATGTAAAGTAAAAATGTGATAAACAATCTTACTGTGGATATGTCAGTAGGTTTTTGCACATTTAGTAGATTGTGACGAGATATAAACCTAAATTTCAAACTTGCTTGTTCTGTGGGTTAACACAAACTTGGATATATAGGTAACCCCTGAAATCTTGTTTGAAAGGTCCCTTATTCTGAGATACTAGGTCTTTATGCTCAGTGATATCTGGGGTATTATCCCAGGACTTCTGCTGAAAGAAATTTCTGACCTAGTCCCCGGATAATGCTTTCTGCAAATGCTTGAAACATAGCATCGCCCTCAGCAAGCTGATGAAACAATAAAATTGATAGTCGCTGCTGTTGTAATGCAAAAAGATCCTCTAAAGGGGACACACCAAAAGTCGAAGCCGTCATCTCTCTGCGTATCGAAAGATCGACCTGAGCTCTCACGGCCCTCGTACTATAATTTATTCCCCTGACAGATATCATCTGTGGTATACTCACCTGTAAGACTGAATATTGGGATCTGGATACAGGAGTATATTCAAGTAGTGGGACACATGAATAAGTTCAAGAGCTTAAAACATTAATTTCGTATCTCGGATCAGTTGAACTTTGTGTGAAAATTTAAGAGGACAAACATACTGACAATCTAGGTAAATTGTTTAGAACTTAAAATGAAATGAAGCTTAACGGTGTTAGTGATATGTTTCAAAAACTGATATGATCCTCTTGCACAAACTCACAAAAATATTGTTTGAAAATATTTCTTTATTGCATTCCTTTACAATCAAAAATTACAAAAAGATTTTAGTGTGTTTTAGCATAAATTCTTGAAAATTCAAAAAGATTTTCGACAACTGATATTGGATAGCTGATTGTCAAAATTTCTAGTGCTAAACATGATGACTTGGTTGTGAAGGGGAGTGAATCTTAAAATGTCAAAAAGGTTTGTTAAAATCCTACAATTGGTATTTTTAAAACCTACATTTGGTTCATTATTAATTTGTGATATGAGAGAGAATTATCTGATTATATCAGATTGTTGGTGCATTTAACTTGTTAAATTTAGAAAATTTATTTCTGGGTTAAGATTGTTGCAGGTGAGCCAGGTTAATTCATTCAAAGCTTATGAAAGTCAGACTCTGATCATGAATCTAAAAAGTTTGCTAGCTGCTGATGCTGATGAACTTAAGGAATCAAGAGATCTGATCAAGAGAATTAGATAAAAGCCAGGCAATGATCTTGTAAACAACATTTGTGTCAGACATTAATCCTAAAGCAGATGTTGCTGAAGAACAAATGAATACCAGCAAATCGTGAGGGGGAGTCTGATAGAGAAAGAAGTTTCTTGAGAAAAGAGAGAGAGAAAAGCCCAGAGACTGATCAAGACTGAAGATGTGAAGACACAGTATTGGTGTGACTCGATAGTCGACTCGTCAACATCTGAGGGGGAGTCTGTTAGTGTACTACATCTGTCGACTTCGTCTTGTATCGAGTCTTACACTAGTTAGAATAGATCAGGGCACGTAAAACGAGAGTTAGAAAGATTTCGCTTGAAGGATTGGATTTGTAAAGGATTTCGCTTGAAGCCTCAAGCGAAATCAACATGTAACGATTTCGCTTCAGGTCATTCCAAGCGAAATCTCAATCTCTATATATAGGGATGTTGGTCAAGCGAAATTAAAAAAAAAGGATCATTTGAGAAATTTCCATACCGAGGTGCTGCCGGTGTGAGAACTGATTGTAATTGTTGTCTAATCAATACAAATCAGTGTTAAAGTGAAGATTCAGCTGTTTACATATCAAATACTTGTTTTCCGCACCTGTATTTGATAGAATTCCTCTGAACCGACTCATTCGGATCCACAAACCGATCCTACAGGATCGTTGTATGACCCTAACGAGTCAATCAGATGAGTTTATGATCTATTTTAAAGGCGAAATCAGAGAAATAGACTTGTAACAGCTAGATTCTCACTAATTATCTCTTTTTTAATCGATTCTGAGCTTTTACAGATCAAATGACAAACTGGCAGCACCTCGGCTCTGAATCGGAAAAGATACAAATGAACTAGCACTTCAACTATTTATACTAGAGCTAATTCTGTTTGAAAGTGGCATGACCATTTCAAGCGAAATTAGAATGTTTAATTTCGTTTGAAATGGTCAATACCATTTCAAGCGAAATTACCCAAATATACACAAACCCTAATTTGATCCTGCTGTGTGCTAGTTTATCCTATCTAGACATAAGACTCGATAAAGACGAAGTTAACAGACATTTGTGCACCAACAGACTCCCCCTTGGATGTTGACGAAGTCTTCGGCGTCGAGTCTTTAGTCTTGATCTCTTTCCAGTTTATCTAACAATGAAAGCTTCCTTCAAATCTTCTCTTCTACTATCAACAGCTTAGCATGAATCACAAAATCTGAATCTTTAACAACCTTCAAACTCCCCCTTGAATGTAGATCCAGAATCTGTATATGACTTTTCTGTGTTCAGACTCCCCCTATCAATTAGCTGGGATTTTGCTTTGCTGTTTTCTCAATAACAAACCTGTTACCAATACAATCTCTACCTAAATATAAGATTTATGATTATGACAATTTCAATTCAGACTTACCATTTGACTTCATTTGTTGGTTTTGTCAGAAATTAGAAATCCACTTAAGTATCCAGGTCCAAATTAATGACCCTGATTACTCAATTTGTCTACCAAGTCCAACTTAATGACCTTGGTTGACCTGAGACAAATCACACTGACATTTTGTGCAAACTAGTTCAAACAATTTTCTGAAATTTACAAGTTTCAAATTAATGAACTTGTTTTGATTTTTCATTTTTCAGGTTTATCATGACAAGCTCCCAACTCATCTTCCAGCTCAGAATCTTTCTGCATCTGCTCCATCCTTTGAATCTGAAGATCAACTTTCCACTTTGGTTTGTCGGAAAATAAAGCAGAAATGTAAAATCTTTTTGGATTTTTAATAAAGCTTCTAAACTAGAAATGAAATACAGAAATGAAATGCAGTAAATGTAAACTATTTACAAACATATTTTTGGTTAGCGTGTTAGGGAATCATATCAGCTATTCGACAAGTCACAAGTACCGTTAAGCTTTGATTACATACACAGAATTAAACAATTCGCTTAGATTGTCGATATACGGATCCACTTAAATTCTCACACAAATTTCAATCTGTCCAAGATACGAATTAGATGAATTAAGAACTTAAACTTATTCATGTGTCCCACCTCTTGAATATACTCCCGTATCCAGATCCCAATATTCAGTCTTACAGGTGAGTATACCACAGATGATATCTGTAAGGGGTTAATTGCGAAAGACCGTGAGAGCTCAGGTCAGAACTTCCGTTCAGCAGAGAGATGACGACTTCGACTTTAAGTGGGTCCCCTTTAGAGGATCTTTTTTACAACAGCACATGATTAGCATTTTTCAATGTTTTATCAATTTTATGTTGATGGCATGCTTTTATTTCAAGCAAGCATAAAGTATTATACGGGGACTAGGCCATTGCTTCCGCAAAATCAGAAGTCTCGGGATAATACCCCAGATATCATTGAGTATAAAGACCTAGTATTTCAAAAAGAGGGGTCCTTCAAACGAGATTTCAGGGGTTACCTATATATCCAAGTAGTGTTCCCCACGAAATAAGCAAGTTTGAATTTAGGTTTATATCCCGAACAAACCTACTAAATGTGTAAAAACCTATCGGCATATCATCAGCGAGACTGTTTAACACTTTTAAACTTTTCATATCTTTAGCGTACTGTAACTGTCAAGCCAATGTACTATCATTTTCCCTTTTTACACAAGCTCTTTCTGGTTTTCTATTGTTTTTGGGTTTTTTAAAATATCTCATGTTTTTGTATTTTTGAAATTTTTACTGTTTTTGTATTTTTTGAAATATTACCCTATACTCCCCCTAAATACCAAAACAAGTAAAAAATCGACAAACCATTGAAGTTTGCTTCTCAACATCATCTACAATGTCTTCTTCATCAACGCCAAGAATTTCCTCCAACACCGATAAAAGCTTCATACCGTTCAATTTTAACAAATATTGAAAACGAGTTTTATCAAACGCTTTGGTATGTAAATCAGCTTTTTGTTCGTCAGTGTGGATTTTCTCAATTCGTATCAACTTCTTCTCGAAACAGTCTCGGATGAAGTGATGACGGATTTCTATGTGTTTCGTTTTAGCGTGATGAACTGGATTTTTAGTAATGTTTATCGCTGCCTCATTATCAACAAAAATAGGGGTGTTAAGAGATTGCAAACCGTAGTCGCGCATCTGTTGCTGGATCCACAAGATCTGAGAGCAGCAACTGCTAGCAGATACATACTCAGCTTCACATGTAGATAAAGCTACAGAGGTTTGCTTGTTACATTGCCAGGTGACCAAACGTGGTCCGAAAAACTGACAACCCGCTGTTGTTGATTTAGCGTTCACTTTGCAGCTTCCGTAATCAGAATCAGAATATCCTTCGAGCGTGAAATCGCCTTCTCTTGGATACCACAACCCCAGTGATGGAGTTACTTTCAGGTAGCGTAATATCCGTTTCACAATTACCATATGCGAAGCTCTGAGATTAGACTGAAAGCTATCTGCGAGGCAGGTTGGATACATAATATCGGGTCTTGAAGCTGTCAAATACATCAGCGATCCGATCATGGAACGATACAACGTTTCATCTACCTTCTCTCCGGTGAGATCAGGATTTATCCCATGGTTCGTCGCTAATGGGGTGGAGGCTGGAGTAGAACCTGACATCCCAAATTTCTCTAAGATATCATGAACATACTTCGTCTGATGTATGAAAATTCCTTTAGGCAGTTGATCAACCTGAAGTCCCAAAAAGAATTTCATCTCACCCATCGATGACATTTCAAATTTCTGCTTCATAACTCTTTCAAAATCTTTGCACAGATTTTCATTTGCTGACCCAAATATAATGTCGTCCACGTATATCTGAACTATCAGAAGATAACCATCGACTTGTTTGGTGAAGAGAGTGGCATCCACTTTTCCACGTATGAAGCTGTTGGCTAGCAGGTGTTGAGACAATGTCTCGTACCAAGCTCTCGGGGCCTGGTGTAAACCATACAGCGCTTTATCCAGCAAATAAACCTTGTCTTTGTGGATTGGATTGGTAAAGCCCGGTGGCTGTCCGACATATACCTCCTCTTTTACCTTCCCATAGAGAAAAGCCGATTTCACATCTAGCTGATAAACTTTGAAATTTTTCCAAGATGCAAATGCTAGGAAGATTCTGATCGCTTCAAGTCTAGCCACGGGAGCATATACTTCGGTGAAATCTATACCCTCCTGGACTACGAGTCGAGCTTTATTTCGAATAATAACCCCTCTATCATCTCTTTTGCACTTGAACACCCACTTGGTGTTTATCTTCCTGTGACCATCAGGCAAGTCTACCAATTTCCACACTCCTAACTTCTCAAACTGACTCAGCTCCTCTTGCATCGCGTTGACCCAAGAATCTTCAGTTAGCGCCTCCTTATATGTTCGAGGTTCAATCTGTGAAATAAAACAACTAAGTGAAAACTCAGTTTGTAACGGAGCTACTGTAGAATAAAAACAAGTAAGGCCTTGGTCAATTTGACGTCTAGTGCAAACGCCTGATTGTAATTCTCCAATAATCAACTCTTCTGGATGGTATGAAAGAGTTCTCGGCATCACCTCGCCTGGAACATCTACCCCGCCTTCCAAATTTGTAACATTCTGATTTGCACCTTGCTCACTGACTGGAATTGTTTGATCTGAAATCTGAATTTGCTCCCCCTCAGAATCTGAATTACCATGATCGAATACTGGTCTGTTCTCAGATTCTTGATTATCATTCATTGCCGTCTGATTATCATGAGCAACTTCATCTTGTTGAATATCATCATGTTCTCTAGCATTGCTTGGACCTGCTTCATCGTCATTTGAAGTATGCTTTAGACGCCTTGAAAACTCAGCTGGGAACCTTTCCTGCGATGACTCATACTCTCTCAGAATATCCAACTCATCAAAGAAATCTTCTTCTTCTTCCTCTTCCATGTCAAACGAATTCCATAAAGTGTCATAGTGAAAACGCCATGAATCGCCTGGATTTTGCTGTGGCATTGTGTAGCCTTGACATTCAACATTATGTGCCTCAATAATCCGCTTTAAGCTCGGAACAAAGACTCGTTTCAAAGGACTTGAGTAACCCACAAATATTCCCTCAATGCTCTTTGGACCAAACTTTCCAAAAGGTTCAAGAACTGTACAGGGAGACCCAAACGGTTCAAGATACTTCAGGTTTGGTTTGCGGTTATTGATTAGCTCAAAACATGTCTTGTTGAATTTCTTCACTGTGAGAACCCGGTTGAGCGTATAGCATGCGGCTGACACTGCTTCTGCCCAAAAGTTGACAGGTAGTTTAGAATCAGCAAGCATCGTCCTAGCCGTTTCAATTAGCGTCTTGTTCTTTCTTTCAGCTACTCCATTCTGCTGCGGAGTGTAAGGCGCGCTAAATTCATGCAATATACCTCTTTCATCACAATATTCTTCCATTTTGAAATTCTTGAACTCAGTACCATTGTCACTACGTAATCTTCTGATGCGAGTTTGGTACAAGTTTTCTATCTTTTTGAAAAGCGTCATCAACCGATCAACCGTCTCATCTTTTGACTTTAAAAATAATACCCATGAAAATCTTGAGTAATCGTTTGTAACTACTAGACAATAGAGATCCCCAGTTATGCTTTTGACGTTCACTGGACCAAACAGATCCATATGGAGTCTCTCTAAAGGTTTCAAAATTGAGTTTTCCTTCTTCCCAGGGTGTGATTTCTTCTTTTGCTTGCCTTTGACACAGCTAATGCACTCCCCCTCAAGATGAAAACCTTTCACATGAACACCAATTACTAAGTCGTTATGCACCAGGTGATTCATTTTTTGCAAGTGAATATGACCCATCTTTCGATGCCATAACTGTGATTCTTTTTCCGTTGCTCTTGACATAAAACAGTGAGCCTGACCCGTGGTAGTAGTTGCTACACTCATGTCCAACACGTACAGATCATTGACTCTGGGCGCTCTCATGATAACCCATTCTTCAGAAACAACAAATCCTGGTTTCAAGATCAAACATTCTTTATCTGTAAAGTGCGTTGTATACTTACGATCACAAATCTGAGAGATGCTCAGAAGATTGTTTTCAAGCTCGGCGATGTAGTTTACTCTTTCAAACGTGACGATCCCATTCGATAAAGTTCCTTCACCAACTATTCTACCACCTTGATTACCTGCAAGTCCCACATATCCTCCATTAAATCCACGAACATCATACAGTAGGGTCTTCTTCCCCGTCATGTGCCGAGAAGCTCCACTATCCATAATCCAACGTGAAACGGATCTTGGAAGCTCCTGCACATTTCAAAAACACTTTAGTTGGATGTTGATGCCACCCAAGCCTCTTTCGACTCAGGTAGCTTGACGGTTAAGTGAGTTTTTGCAATGTAAAGTGGCGGAAAATTTTTATCATTCATCTTTAAGCTCTCCTCAGACCCAATCTCAACCTTTTTATATACAAAGAAATCATTTTGAGAAGGTTGACCAGATGATTGGTCTTTCTTTGGTACATTCTTCTTTTCAGAAGTAGTAGCCTCTTGTGGTTCAAGTTTCTCATAGTAATCCAAAGGTACATACATCTTCTTAGTTGAAGATGATGATTTTGCAGTATCAGAAACCTTTGGTTTTGGAGAACTTGATTTCTTATCAACTGATTTTGGCTTCCATGCTTGTTGAGGCGAAGCAACCCGTTTGTAAAATTTGTCAATTTTAGTTATCACATTCTTTACGGGTTCAGTTTTGAGTTTGGTGTTTTCATTTTTCAAAACTTTCTTCTCAACAACCATTAGAGATTTTCCTTTTGTATTAGCTTTCTTTTTCTGACTCTCAACAACTTCAGACTTAGGCTTTAAGTTGGTGCACCTTCGTGCAATATGTCTAACTTTTTTTTTGGGTAAAGGGTTACCCCGGTGATTCTATATATTCACAACCAAAAACGCACAAGTAGTGTAGAGAGTCTACACTAGTTCAATCACAGGACATGCCCCATGAAAGTAACAACTAGAAAGATAAAAACAAACACCACCAAAATGGGAAAAACAACTAGACTAGACTCTAGAAACACAAACATAAACAAACTTAATCAGCCGCCATCTTCTTGAAGTTCATTTTCGATAATCTCCTAATCACCTAGAAGCCTACGCACGTTGTCACAGTTCTTCAGCTTCGCACCCATCAATTTGTAACGCACCTGTTGGATAATAATTTCACTTATAGTGTCCGGAGGTCTCAACTGGTTCTTGAATAATCTAGCGTTACGCTCCTGCCAAATAAAATAAGCACTAGCCACCACCATCAGTCTAGCAACGTAGTTAGCCGCTGACTTCGAGTTGGACCGCATAAGAAGCCACTCAACAATATCGTCCCACTTAGGCTGAACCGAATCCATGCCCACTTTCTGTCTAACCATATGCCAAACTTGAGAATAGAACATACATTCGAAAAACAGGTGAGTATGAGTATCGTGATTAGCATAACAAAGCAGACAACACATCATGTTCATATTCTTTCTACGCGAGATATCCCACTTCAAAATTTTATCCTGAGTAAGTAACTTATGCCTCATGATAAGCCACATTAAACAAGCATGACGTGGTATGCACTGACCGAACCAAACAATCCGAGCCCACTCTATCTTCAACTCTCGATGCCTAACTGAATCCCAAACACAAGCCGTAGAAAAATCATGATTATGATCACCTTGGCGCCACATGAGTTTATCAGACTTATTCGGATCAATAGACATCTGATCCAGTTGGATAAGAACAGGATAAATATCCCTCCATGCGGCTGGCTATCTCCACGAATTTTCCGAAAAAACATCAGAAACTTTTGACTCCATGTTGAACCCTGCATTGGAAATAACTCTAGGCGACAGGATCTGATCCAGCGGCCCTAAGACACTCCAAGTATCGAACCAAGCTGAAGTATTAGCACCATTACCAATATCGGACCAAAAGAACTTCCTCATACTCGTCCGAATCTGAAGAAGCTTTCTCCAAGACCAGCAACAACTAGCCGGAACTCTACAAGCCCAAAAACTTGTACCTTTCAACCTGTATGAGTGAACCCACTGAACCCATAATGATTCACGTCTCGAGAGAATACTCCAAATACGCACTGTCATAAGAGCATTATTAACATCACCAATCCGACCGATGCCTAACCCACCCTCATACTTAGGCACGCAAACCGCTTTCCAAGAAACCTTTGCCCGGCCTTTTTTAAAAGCACTGTCATGAGACCATAAAAAATTCTGCATCAAAGCCTCCAAATTAAGAATCACCCGTGAAGGCAAAATAAACACAGAAGACCAGTAAATATGCATCGAAGACAAAACCGAAACAATAAGTTGCAACCTGCCCACAAAAGATAGTAACTTATTCCTCCAATGCATGATACGTTTTTCAAGCTTCTCCACCATTATATAACAATCTTTATAAAGTAATCGAGAAGATATAAGAGGCACACCCAAGTATCTCACAGGCAAATTACCCTCCTTAAAAGGTATAATATTCAAGATAGCAATTTTAACATAACATGGCACATTAGAGAAAAAAACTGTACTTTTCTGAACACTAGGCAATAAACCCGACATCTTTGTAAAAGAATTGAGGGATTTCGTAATACACCTGGCTGACGCAATCTCACCTTTCGAGAAGATAAACAAATCGTCCGCAAAACAGAGGTTGATAATCTGTTGACGTTCACACTTGTTATGAAATTTAAACGAAGAATCAATCCTTACCGCATGCTGTAAGATAGCCGTGAGAATCTCCATAACAAGCGTAAATAAGTACGGAGAAATAGGATCACCCTGTCTTAACCCCCGGCTTCCCTTGAAAAAACCATGAACATCACCATTAATACACACTGAAAACGTGGTAGTAGAGACATAAACCATAATCCAGTGAACCATGTTGGAATGTAACCCGAAACCAATCAAAATACTCTTGAGAAAACTCCAATCAACAGTATCATAAGCCTTCTGAATGTCAACTTTGAACGCACATTTAAGGGGACCGATATTTCGATGATAGTTATGCATCAACTCTTGCGTTAACAAAATATTATCAGAAAATTTTCTACCCGGCACAAAAGCCGATTGGTTGACACTAACAATATCATTCAATGCCACCTTAATTCTCTCAGCAACAATCTTACTAATGCATTTATATAAGACATTGCAACAAGCAATCGGACGATAGTCCTTGACCACAGACGGGGATGGGATCTTAGGAAGAAGAACAATAAGAGTATGATTTAATTCCCGAAGAAGCTTCCCTGTACTAAAAAAAAATCAATAACAGCATTCGAAACATCATTACCAACGATAGGCCATGCGCTTTTAAAAAATCCAGCAGTAAAACCATCTGTACCAGGCGCCTTATCCGAACCAATCGAAAACATCGCCTTCCTAACCTCTTCAGCTGTGACTGGACGAACCATATGCGTCGCAACATCCAAATCCAACTTTTTAGTAAACAGATCAGATGTTGGACTAAGCGTCGTATCCCCCTAGCATCCCAAAAAGTTCTCATAATGATCAACAAACGCTTTCTGAACCATATCATCCTCAAACACATTCCCACTAGCATCTTGAATGACATTAATTCGACTATAATGAATTTTATTCTTGAGCGATGAGTGAAAGAAAGCCGAATTCATATCACCAGCCGCTAACCAGTCGACCTTGGACTTTTGCTTCAAAAACCTCTCCTCATCTAATAAGGCCTCCTGATAATCCCGACGAATACTAGTTTTCTCAACCCGAAGCGACTCACTGGCCTGCTCATTATCAAGTTGACGCTGAATCCCATCAAGTCTCTCGCGCAATTGTTGAACTTTCTTATGCAAATTGCCTTGCTGAAAAAGTAACACTCGTAACGGAGCTTTAAGAAGCCGAAGTTTCTTTACGACAGAAAACTGATACACACCACTAATACTCATATCCCAAATCCGCTTGACAATCACCAAGAATTCAGGCTTATGGACCAGAAAATTAGCAAATTTGAAGGACCGATGTTTAGTTTTTCTAACATCCGGAATCTTGAGAACACACGGACAGTGGTCCGATAACCGGGACGGGTAGAATACCGCCACTGCACTCGGATAACGGGTTATGAACTGAGAATTACCCATTATTCTATCAATCTTTTTCATCAAACCAATCCCCTTCTTTGGCTTCTGATTCCACGTAAAATGAATACCAGAACGATTTAAATCAACCATCTCAATATCATCAACGCATGCTTGAAATTCCTTTATACTAGTAGAAACCGAAGAACACCCCATAGATTTATCTTCAAGATTCAAAGCAGAATTAAAGTCGCCTAAGATGACCCAAGGTTCATTACGAACGAAATTTTTATGTAATGAGAGGTGATTCCAAAGCTCCCTACGAGACACATAATAGTTCGCAGCATAAATAATTGAACAAAAAACCATTCTTTTCACCTGTTTAAAAAACAGTTGCAGGTGCATAACCTGATCAGACTCCGAAAGCACCATAACATCAAAAATAGTAGGGTTCCACCCAACAATAATTCTAGTGCCTTTATTACAACGAGACCCATTAGACGTCCAGTGCCAAGAACGAAAGATTGACTTGCAAACTTTAGAAAGATTACTCACCTCAACGTGTGATTCAAGAATAGCACATAAACTTAAATTAAAATCCTTAATAGCTTGTCGAACCTCAGTTTGCTTTATGGGCCAGTTCAAACCCCTAATATTCCATGAAGCAATACTAACCATCGTTAACCAAGGAAGAAGGAGTGCTTGCCCCTTTTGTATCATCCGTTTTAACAGTTCCTTGCCTCAAAAAATCATCCATCTCATACCCATCCGTCTCGTTAAAAACCTCTACTACCTCTTCATCCTCCACATCCACTTGGGCCGAACCTGAAGTGTTACCACCCTCATCCAGATTAACACTAGGATCATTGAGAACATCAAAAGGATTCGAAGTCTGCATATTAGACAAGTTCAACCCTTTGACCTGCTCATCTTTTTTCATGGAAACCACCGGATTAGGACTCGGATTCCCTCCCTTACCCTTAGACGTAATAGGCCTATATTCAAATTTTTGTTTTGGTTTATTCACATTAAAACCAACCTTCTTAGCTGCCTTCTTACCTTGAACAGTCGTGTAACCATCTTCGTCCACAGTGGGTTGCCGCTTAGAAGGGCCCCTATCCTGAATCGGCTGCTTAAACTTCTTATCATGACCAGGAATCTTGCCATCTTGAGGTTTGCCATTAGACACTTTGGTAGCCTGTTTTGGACAACAATCATTATTATGGCCAAAAACACAGCAAAGACCACACCTATGGGGACACCACTCATATTCGCCATAAACCTTTTCCTTAACAAATCCATCTCCATCAAGACAAGGAACCGCAATAGTCAACTCCTCCTTGAGATCAGTATCGGCTGAAATCTCAACCAGAGCACGAGCAAAACTGCTTCTACCCCACATATCTACGCACATTGAGGTAGTAAATGAATCCAAAGATTTCGGCTCCCCAATAGTTGTTGCAATCAAACTTAAACCATCCTCCTTATACGCCGCTATAGGAACTTCATGGGGTTTAACCCAAACCTGAACCTTTTTCACTTCCTTCTTCTCAAGCTTAACCGACGGTGACCAAACTTCCAAAAACAACGGCTGTGATCGAATAATCCACGGTCCCTCAATAAGAGCCTTCTGCATACCTTCTTGATCGGCGAATTTGAAAAAGAAAAAACCATTGGCGTTCATCATTGATTTTTGTAATCCAAATCGTTTCCAATTATTCCTAACATAGTATTCCACAACAGGATACGCAACCCGATCCCCCAAAAAGTATCCATACAACGTGTTAGCTAGTTTATCTTGTACTACTCTGACGGAGTCCCAGGATAAGACAACATCACAACCATCCTGCTTCTCATCAGACGCCAATGAACGAAAATTCACCTTCCTTGCACTAGGTCCCCTAACAGATTCAGCATATGACAAAGGTTTAACTAAATTACCAGGATCCTGCTGACCACTAGCACCCTGATCTTGATGTTTCTCAGCACCCTGAATATCCGATCTGACTAACTCCACACTATCAAGGTTTACGGGTTTTGATATGGCAGCGAGCCCATCGATAACCGATACATTATCAGAAAAAAACATACCTCTCCTCGGCAACATAGATTTTCCTTCAATGTTTGTCACACGTAGGCCAATGCCGCGAACAGGAACTGTACCCGGAGTAGACCCTGCCTCTTGAGCCACAGAATCGTCACTAGCCGCCGGAGATAAAGGATAACCAGTCTGATCAAACAATCCTTGATTCACCTGATTAAAAGGGATGTTACTCCCAGGATAATCACGATCATTCATTAGAAAAAACACAACTCTCCCTTAAACAATGATGCTGAAGTCACCATGCAAACCAGAAAACGACCACCACGCCAAGAAAACGAAGAAACCTTATCAGAAAAAGAAAACCCTAATCCTTTTACCCTAGAGCCGAATTTCAATCCTTAACTGATTACCCCAGAGTATCAATCTAGCTAAATTAAACTCAGTTAACCGCGACCAATGACAACCGGATTAATAAATCAGGATTTCGATACAGCAACTAAGGCGGCGATTGAAGAAGAACAAAAAACAAAAACCCTAATATCAGATTGATCACTATTGCTAACGAGTTCGTTATAGAATTTTGATAAACAAAACTCTAATCACAGACTGTTATACAAACGATCTCAAAGAAAAAATAGGGTTTCATGAAGAACAAGAAAAATCGCCCAGGAGAGAGAGCATAGGGTTTTAGTTTACGCTTGCTTCTTTTCCTCTATTAAATTATTATGAGTGTATAAGTTGCACTTAAAGCATGTACGAGTATCAACTACTCGACTTGTGCCTTCGGTCTGAGGCTGTGAGACCTTTTCTTCAAAAAATTCTTCATTTGTTTTTGAAAATATTTCAGATTCCTGCTCAGAATGAGAACTTGAGCTTTTTACAAACACCTTTTTCTCAACAAATTTCTTGTTTTGAAAGTTCCTTCTTTGATTATTCTTACCACCCTTATAGCCACCCGACCATTTGTTTTGATAGTTATTAGAAAAACGTGGTGGTACAACGGGTTTTTTGTAGTAAGCTTTATCTTTTTCAAAATTCAATTGTCGTTTGGAACATTTCAAACCTTCGATCTCTGACACATCAATCTCAATCAACTTGAACACATTTCTCAATTTCCCAACATTCACATTCTCCAAAGGAAAATCACGATCCGAATACAACTTATCAGATCCCGCCATCTTGTACATCACAAGATTAGGTTCTTCACTTAAGTTGTTTTTGGATTTTGATTGTGGAATGTATTTGTCCAAAAAGCATTCATCATCCGCAGTAGTGTCACTTTCAGTTTTCAAAACATTTTCAGCCATGCTTTTAACAATTTCAGATTGGACACTATCTTCATCAGATGATGTGGTAAATGAGACATCAATCGTGTCTGGAAGCTTAACTTCATTAACTTCTTCATCATTAACCAACCCTGATTTTTTCTTTGAAAAATTATTTAAAACTGGTGGTGGAACCTGATGAAACCCAACCCCGGTTCCATCAAAGTATACAGCTTCGCCTGCTTTGTTCTTCCCAATTGGTTTAGGAACGATATGTTGAAGAACAAAACTTGCGGAGTTGTAACTGTTCAGTTTCAACTGGATGCGTTCATTTTCAATTTTAGCTTCTTGAAACTGAAGCTTCAATTTAGCAATTTCATCCAGTTGCTGGTTGATTAACTCTTCTTTCACTCTAAGAACACCTGACAGTTGAAGATTTTCTTTGGTTGTTTTTCCATTTCTTTCATCAGAATCTTTTACCGTTCGTTTTAGCTTCTCAAAATTTTCAGAAATTTGACGATTTTCAAGAATTAACTTTTCGTTTTCTTTCCTAATTCTTTCCTAATTCTTTCTACGTCATTTTTATCATTTTCAATTTTCTCAGTTAATTCTTTTACTCTTTCATTTGAGACTTTTAACAATTTGTCACGGTTTAAAATATGATTTTCAACATCTCTGACTCTTCCAGTTAGTTCTTCAACCTTCTTACCGCTGAGGTAAGCAATTGTACTACAAACTTTGCACTCTTTCATGCAATTTTTGCAGTCATTCTCAGTTTTATCTTTCTTACCTGACTCATTGATTGCATCATTCTGACTGACCTTGCTTTTAGACTCAGTTCCAGAACCAGAAACTACCTCTAGCTCTTTTGCAGCAAGCACTTTGTCAGCCATCTTCTTCAAATTTTCTGCGGTAAACTCTTGTGACGTATCAATAATCCCGTCATCAACTTTCTTTGGCTGAGGCTCTTTTTCTTTCTCTTTCTCTTTCTCTTTCTCGTCAGCTTCTCCTCCTCCCCGCCACATTCTTTGCCTGGCTTCTTCTTCTTCAGCAAGTTGTTTGGTGAGAATTTCAACATCTACAGTAGCTGGATCAATAGCTATGTTTCCATTAGAATCGAGATAACATTCTCTATCAGGATCCCATCGATTTGCTTTCTTTGCTTCCATCCATGTACGATAGATTTTGCTTTTCATGAATTGAGTTGTTGCCTTCCTGTTGACGTACTTCACTTCTTCAGATCTGGTATCTTTAAAAGGAACAATCTTTGCTGCTGTAAAGGCATATCCAACTGCATCTTCCTCTGGCAAAGCATCACTCCAATCATAACCTTCATCATCATGAAAAACAACAAGTACCTTGGATTTTTCTTTGGGTGCCTCCTCTATCTGCTTCATCCTGGGAGGTTCTGCTTTATTTTGATGATAAATTGCTCTTTTGTAATAATCTTCTCGAAAAGGATTTGCAGTATCATCAGTGTAAGAATTTCGACACTCACGCTTAAAATGACCTTTTTGTTTACATTTAAAACATGTGACTTTTGATTTGTCAAAGCCTAACTTGGTAGAAGGTCCACCAATAGACTGTCTTCTGGTAATCTCCATGAATCGCTGCGCTCTTCTTACTGCACTCGCCATACACCACCTTATATCGATCAACTCCATCTCCTCAGGATCGATCTGATCGTAGTCTTCTTTCGTTAGGTTGGTGTTTCCTATCTTTCCTGCAACGAGGCTTTCGTACGATTCTAACACAGACGCTAAAAACACCATCTGTTGTTTGGCAGATTCTTCACTAAAATTCTGACCATTCTTTAAATCCACAGCAATGTTGCATTGAAATAGATTTTTCGAAACAGATTGATTTTGAGCAGTTGATGATGATCCACTATGATAGCCACTGCTAGGAGTTTCTTGATTCACTGTATTTGAACTTTCTGCAGAAAATGTTGTTTTTGGTGATGCAGATTTTGGGATCATACTTCCTCTGTAATACAGCTCCACATTCTGCTGGTATGATGTGTTGTTGACTTTATTGGATTTTCTGATCTCCAATTCATGGCTTTCCAGTCTTTCGATAAGCAGATCTACTGTCAAATCTTCTAACTTGATTGTGTTTTTAGCATCAAGGTAAAGTATTGCCAGTCTTGCTCATTTGGTAATGAATCAAATAATTTGTCAACCAACTCTTCTCGAGTGTATATGATTTTGTGTCTTGCAAGCTCCATCTTCAAATGCCCAAATCTTTCAATCATTTTAGACACCAATTCGTTTTTCAAACATCCAAACAAATCAAATTCCTTTCGTAACAACTTCTTTTTGTTCTTAACTATCTCGGCACTACCCACACATTTTACTCTTAGTTTCTCCCATAGATCTCTCGAATCTTTGTACTCAATTAATGAAATGATGTCGTCTCTCACAGACCGATGAAGTAAAGCAATGCACTTTTGTTCAGCAACATATCTTTCTATTTGATTATCTTCTAAATTTTCATAATCCGTTCTCCCCAAATTAAAACCATTCTTCAAGCTTTTCCAACTGGGATATGCAAACTCTTGAAGCCATTCTTCAAATCTTGTAGCCCACCTGTTGTAATCTTCAATTAACATCAACTTGGGCGGCTTATTGTATGTTCCATATGCACTGTCTACACTCATAGCATCAGAAAGAATTTTCTTTGCACTCGGTGTTGGTGTAGTTTCATTCGTGTTATTTGATGTATCATCTCCGGTGTTTCCCGTGAAAGCAAACATATCACTGAATGGATTCATAAAATCATCCATCTTTCAAATACCTGAAACAATCAACAAACACTTAGAAATTTTTTTGATTTTTAACAAAAGCAATTTCAAACGAAATTACTTCAAACGGAATCAGCTTTCAAGCGAAATAAGCCTTTTCACACGGAATAGGGTTTTCAAACGAAATCACCAAACGGAATTAGTCACTTTCAAACGGAATTAGCCACTTTCAAACGGAATTAGTCACTTTCAAATGGAATTAATCACTTTCAAACGGAATAAGTGATTCCGTGTGAATTCAGCAGCAGTTTCAAACGAAATTAGTGATTTCGTTTGAAGCAACAGTGACAATTTCGAGCGGAATTAACCACAAAAGCTAATTCCGTGTGAAATCACAAGTGCAGTTTCGAGCGGAATTAGGATGACATCATCCTGTCGGCCACCAATTTGTCAAATTGACCCGGATTTTGATCGAATTTTGGTCCAATTCTCTCAAGGTTTCGTTAAAACAGTGTTTTACATGATATATGTGAAAATCAGTCCAATTTGTCCGTTAAATCTCGTTTAATTTTGAAAAGGAGTAGAAGTGATGAAAACAAGCTGAATTGGTATAAACTCTTCTTCCTGAGCTCTGATTTGTTGGATCGTTGTATGACCCTAACGAGTCAATCAGAAGAGTTTATGATCTATTTCAAAGGCGGAATCAGAGAAATAGACTTGTAACAGCTAGATTTTCTCTAATTATCTTTTTATTAATCGATTCTGAGCTTTTACAGATCAAATGACAAACTGGCTGCACCTCGGCTCTGAATCGGAAAAGTTACAAATGAACTAGCACTTCAACTATATATACTAGAGCTAATTCCGTTTGAAAGTGGCATGACCATTCCAAGCGAAATTAGAATGTTTAATTTCGTTTGAAATGGTCAATACCATTTCAAGCAAAATTACCCAAATATACACAAACCCTAATTTGATCCTGCTGTGTGCTAGTTTATCCTATCTAGACATAAGACTCGATAAAGATGAAGTTAACAGACATTTGTGCACCAACAAAATCCTTTGTCAGAAAGCTCCTGAAGCTGTTTAGATAATTCCCGCATCTTAGATGGTGCAAGACGATACGGGGATTTAGCAATAGGATTAGCACCAGGTACAAGATCAATACGGAACTCAACTTGACGTGCTGGGGGTAAACCAGGTAATTCTTCAGGAAATACTTCAGGATAATCCCGAACAACTGGGATGTCTTGAATAGTCTTACCTTTGCCTTTCTCCTCTATGACATGTGCCAAAAAGGCCACATAGCTCTTACGTAGGTACTTTTGAGCTTGGGTACATGACATGAGTTTGAGACCGCTAACACGTCTCTCACCATGAATCTCTAAGATCTTACCAGTCGACAGCAGAATACGGACAATCTTCTCAAAACAAACTACCTCAGCGTGGTATTTGGCTAACCAATCCATTCCCACTATAATTTCGAAGCTTCCAAGTTGCATTGGTGTGAGGTCGATAGGAAAAAGATGGTTATTAAGGTGTAACTGACAATTTCGAAGAACATAATTGAGTACAACGGGTTCACCACTAGCAACTTCTACTGTCAAAGGCTTTCCTAGTTTTGTTCTAGTCATGCGAAGCAAAGGTTCAAACAATAATGACACAAAACTCTTATCGGCACCCGAATAAAAAAGAACAGAAGCAGGCTGATTATTAACAAAGAACATACCATTCACCACCTCGTTGTCGGCACGTGCCTCGTTTGCATTCATGTTAAAGACTCGTCCATGAGCCTGAGCCTGATTCGCGTTCGCCAACCTTGGACACTGATTTCGATAGTGGGTTAAATCTCCACAATTATAGCATGAACCAGGCGGGTAGTGAGGTCGTGCAGCTTGTGCTGGTGGTTGAGCAGGCTGTTGAGCAGGGTTTTGTGCGGCTGCCTGATTCTGGTTAGGAGGAAGACGACACGCATTGGCAAGATGATGTGACGCCCATATTTTTTTTAAAACAATCGACAAAAGAAATAAACATCGTACAATTTTACAAAATTTTGGCATGACCCATTCGTAAAGTAGACGATTTCCTGCTTTTTAACAAAATCATTCAATATACATTCTACGACACTTTTCAAAAGATGCTAAAATTAAAACCATACACATTTCACCAAAACATTCTATCCAAACTATCCCAAAATATAGTTTAAACTTCAAACCACTATAATCATCCTAGATACAAGTTTAACATTTACTACACAAAAATGATTTTGACCCATTTTAAAAGGTGACTTGAACCAGAAGCGCATAAGTGGGCAATTTAGTGTGTGTTCGGTTCGAGTGCGCCGCAATCAAGCTTGAGATTTACCTATCATACACAACAGCAAACATTCGTTAGTTCATAATACCAAACGAAAATCCATAACATTCATTACATACTTTTATTCGACCAATTAGCAAATTTTATCCATTAGTTGACATTCCTTGTGTGAAACACTCATCCCGTTTAACGTTATTTCCATTAACTTTGTTTCATTCCAACATCACAAACAATCACACACACATCCATTCGACCCATTAATAATGGGTCCATACTCGAACAGCATAGCTATTCATCATACAAGTCTAAATCATCCCGTTTACAACGGAAAACTTTATCATACATACTTTACATAACTTTATCATTTTTGACCCGTTTACAACAAGTCATTACTAAACCATTCCATATTCTACTTTCCAAATGATTCTTGTACCACTTACGTGGTTAATATACATCCGATACTATTTTGCTACTTAACCGTTTTTCTAGCATCATATCAAAACTTTTATCATAAACAAACATACCACTCAACACTAAAATTTATTTACTAACTATCATCCGTAGAACTAGAAAAAGGAAAATTAAGTTCATATGAACTTACCGCGATCTTGCATTTCTTACGCTATAGAATGACTTGCTCCTCCTCCCTTCTTTGTTCATATACATCACAACTTCATATACTTAGCTTTCGAAAATTTCATTATTCTCATATTCTTTGTCATACAATATGATGTTTATGAACCATATGCATTCACACCATAATCATATTTCACCGACTTAGCAAATTTTCATACAAAATCACAATTTCATTAATTTAGACATTTCATCAAACACATGGCGTGCGTACATTCTAATAAGCATGATGTACAAGTATTTATAACACATTCATCCTAATATCATCAATGGGTTAACTTAAACATGTACAATCAATATCATAACTATACTCCATATGATTCATATCAAATTACCTATCTAAACACCTTCTATAACATGAGTTTAATTTCAACATCATCCAATTCATCCATAGCTTTACTAAATTTCACCATCTTACAAATTTCAAATGGATTTTACCCCAAACTACCAATACAATCAAAATGGAACACAATATAGCCTCTATTTGATCTTAGCATCTAACATTTAGGTTTGATTTCATACAAAAATCATAAATTTCACATAGCCCATTTCATAAGATTTCATAAAAACATGAAATTAAACTTACTTGATATGAAATTCACTTAGGGGATGAACATTCCTAACTCATGCATTGGATTAGCCACTGATTTCACTTTCAATTTGACTGAATTTAGGATGTTAGGGTTTTGAGGGAAAGAGTTTCCCCTGGTCTCTCCTACGATCGCACACCCACAGCCACTCTAACACTGGACATTTTTTTATTAAGTGTTTTAATTACACAATTTTTCATTTTCAGCCCCTCATCTTATCATAACATGCCAATTTTCCCTTTACTACATACTAAATAGATAAAACCTCATACATGCATAAAAATTTTAGGTTTGATTAAGTTTATAAAACTTTAATAATGGTAAAAATCTATGTTTACCATTTCTTTTCGTCAATTACTGCGATTAAAAACGTTATAATATGTCGTACGAAATTTGGGGTGTTACAAGTCTACCCCCCTTAAAGAAGGTTTCGTCCCCGAAACCAGAATATGTACCGAATAACTCTGGGTAGTGCTTTCGCATATCATCCTCCGCTTCCCACGTGAGATCCGATCCCTTCCGGTGTTGCCATTGAACCAACACTTGTTGAACGGATTTATTACGGAGTTGCTTCACTTTAAAATCTTTTATTGCGACGGGCCTTTCAACATAATTTAATTTCTCATCTACTTCAATATCATCCAAAGGCACATATGCCGTCTCATCCGCGAGGTACTTCCGCAGTTGCGACACATGAAAAGTGTTATGAATCCCATCCAATGCGGGTGGTAATTCTAACTAGTACGCCACCGCCCCGACCCATGCGAGTATTTTTAATGGTCTGATGTATCGGGGACCTAACTTTCCACGTTTACGAAAACGAATTATCCCTTTCCATGGAGAGACTTTTAGCAACATATAATCTCCCACTTGAAACTCTATTAGCCGCCTTCACCGATCCGCATAAGACTTTTGTCTATCTTGCGCCGCCTTTATCCTTGATCTAACCATAGCAATCTTTTCATTCGTTTCGGCTACTACATCCTTTGGCGCGAGTTCGCGCTGTCCCACTTCCCCCCAACAAACCGGGGTTCTACATTTTCTTTCATAGAGCATTTCGTAGGGGGCCATTTTTATGCTGTTATGATAACTATTGTTATATGAAAACTCTACCAGAGGTAGATAATCATCCCAGCTTCCCCCAAAATCCATAACACACGCCCTTAGCATATCCACTAGAGTTTGGATAGTTCGTTCCGACTGACCATCGGTTTTTGGATGGTAGGCGGTGCTTATATGTAACTGGGTTCCCAATTCTTCATGAAAATTCCTCTAGTAACGAGATGTGAACCGGGTATCCCGGTCGGAAACTATAGACACCGGAACCCCATGTCGAGATATAATCTCATTTGTCTAAACTTCTGCCATCTTTTCTGAATTATATGTCTCCTGAATGGGTAAGAAATGTGCACTTTTGGTTAGTCGGTCAACGACTACCCAAATAACATCATGCCCCTTCCTTGTCTTAGGAAGTTTAGTCACCAAATCCATCGTTACATGTTCCCACTTCCACACCGGTATCTCCAACGGCTGCAACTTTCCATACGGTCTTTGGTGCTCGGCCTTCACTTGAGAACATGTCAATCACTTAGCAACATACTTGATAATGTCTCTTTTCATTCCCGCCCACCAATAATTCATCCTCAAGTCTCGATACATCTTTGTAGCTCCCGGATGAACCGAGTATCAAGACTTGTGAGCCTCATTCAAAAGTAATTCTTTCACCTCACATTCTCGAGGTATCCAGATTCGGTCATACCTCGTTTTCATACCATTCTCATTCTCTCCTAATTCGTGAATAAATCCTTTCGTTCTTTCCATCTTTGAGTCATCAGCATTCAAGGATTTAATTTGAGCTTCCCGTATTTCTTCAAGGAATTTAGAAGTAACTACCATCCTCATTGATTTTACCCGAATGGGAGGCGGGTACTCTTTTCGGCTTAGACATTAGCCTTCCCGGGATGGTAAAGAATGTCACAATCGTAATCCTTAATGAGTTCCAACTATCTCCGTTGCCTCATATTAAGATCTTTCTGCTCGAAAAAGTATTTGAGGCTTTTATGATCCGAGTAAATTGTACATTTCACCCCATATAGGTAGTGTCTCCATATCTTAAAGGCAAATACGACCGCCGCCAATTCTAGGTCATGAGTTGGGTAATTGTTTTCATGCTGCTTGAGTTGCCTTGAAGCATAAGCAACGACTTTACCCTTTTGCATTAACACGCAGCCTAAACCTTGGCGGGAGGCGTCAGTATACACTACCAAATCATCCGTTCCATCCGGTAATGTCAACACCGGAGAATTTGAGAGCTTTTCCTTCAAAATCTGAAACGCTTTTTCTTGTTCTTCACCACATATAAACTTTTCACTCTTTTTTGTTAACTTCATCATGGGCGAGGCTATCTTGGAGAAATCCTGGATAAATCTTCTATAATACCCAGCCAAGCCCAGAAAACTTCATATTTCGCTTGGACTCTTCGGGGGTACCCAATTCATCACTGCATCTACTTTGGAGGGGTCCACATGAACACCGTCCGCATCAATTACGTGGCCCAAAAATTGTACCTATCTAAGCCAAAATGCACACTTACAATTTTACCTATCTATATGATAACTATACTCCATATGATTCATATCAAATTACCTATCTAAACACCTTCTATAACATGAGTTTAATTTCAACATCATCCAATTCATCCATAGCTTTAAATTTCACCATCTTACAAATTTCAAGTGGGTTTTACCCCAAACTACCAATACAATCAAAATGGCACATAATATAGCCTCTATTTGATCTTAGCATCTAACATTTAGGTTCGATTTCATACAAAAATCATAAATTTCACATAGCCCATTTCATAAGATTTCATAAAAAAACATGAAATTAAACTTACTTGATATGAAATTCACTTAGGGGATGAACATTCCTAACTCATGCATTGGATTAGCCACTGATTTCACTTTCAATTTGACTGAATTTAGGATGTTAGGGTTTTGAGGGAAAGAGTTTCCCCTGGTCTCTCCTGCGATCGCACACCCACACCCACTCTAACACTGGACATTTTTATTAAGTGTTTTAATTACACAATTTTTCATTTTCAGCCCCTCATCTTTTCATAACATGCCACTTTTCCCTTTACTACATACTAACTAGATAAAACCTCATACATGCATAAAAATTTTAAGTTTGCTAAAGTTTATAAAACTTTAATAATGGTAAAAATCTATGTTTACGATTTCTTTTCGTCAATTGCTGCGATTAAAAACGTTATAATATGTCGTACGAAATTTGGGGAGTTACAGATGACCAGACCTCCCACAGTTGGTACAAAAACAGCACTGAACTTGTGGCTGATGGTGACTGTTACATCTGTTGCACAACGGTGCATTCCTAGCATACTGTTTCTTGGTAGGAGGCTGTGCAGGTTGATTGG
The DNA here is from genome assembly GCA_030545235.1 of Helianthus tuberosus. Classification (NCBI taxonomy): domain Eukaryota; kingdom Viridiplantae; phylum Streptophyta; class Magnoliopsida; order Asterales; family Asteraceae; genus Helianthus; species Helianthus tuberosus. The sequence continues at coordinate 104,675,283 of CM060409.1, forward strand.
GAGCTGCCTGATTTGCTTGTGCTGTAACAGCGAAATTTTTGGAAGCCTTGCGCTTCCTAGACCTCCTTGAAGACTCAGATTTCTTACCCTTTTGTTTCTCACTTTTGTCGGACTATTTCTGATTCTTGTCACCCTTCCTATGGAGCTTGCCTTTCCTGATTTGCGACTCGGTCAAGGTCGCAGCCAACTCGATGGCCTGGTGAACTGTGGTAGGATTGCTACCGGTGACGATATCTTGTACAGGGTCAGGAAGACCATCGATATACCTCACGATAGCTTTATCAAGTGGGGTAACCATTGCGGGACAAAGTAAACTCAGTTCCTCATATCTGTCAGTATACGCACGGTGTTCACCACTGTCCTGTTTCAGGTCATCAAATTCCCTTTCTAATGCCCTTTGTTCATGACGAGGACAGAATTCCCTCATCATAAGAGCCCTAAGCTCTTCCTAGGTTTGACCCAAAGCAATCTCAGCACCACGATCTCTCATTAACCCATTCCACCAAGTAAGATCCCTCTTTTGAAATACGCTAGAAGAAAACTCGACTTTACGATTATCAGGACACTGAAAATGGCGAAAAGTACTCTCGATACTCTCAAACCACTGTAGGAGCCCCGTTGCTTCTTCAGAACCACTAAACTTGAGTGGTTTAGCCGAATTAAAACTTTTAAAGTTGCACAGAGCAGGTGCATTGTTGTTATTGTTGGCTTGGTTAATTTGAGCGATGAGATTTGGGAGTGCAGCAGCCATTTGCTGCGCAATGATGGTCGCCAGTTTGGCGTTAGGTGGCTGAGCGTCACATCGAGGAGGCATTTCTGAAAGAGGAAAACATGAGAGAAAACGAGTGAGATGGCATTGGATAAGAATAGGATATTACAAATATCGACAAAAAGCATGGATGGTGGTCATTCGTTCATTACCACACAGCAAATAAACGACACACAGTGACTAATCAAAGTAAATGGGTCATAATAATGTATCGCGGAGACATGCTTTAGCCTATAAGTGGACACTCATCCCAAGAGTTCCCAGGTAAGAGTGACTGGTCCGATTATGTGGATTTGTACGAACACTCTAGCCTAGACAGAAAACTCGAGGTACAGGCATCCACCCTTCCAGATTGCACGTGTTCACATTATTTAGACCCAAACTTTGATGAGATTTTGAAAACCTAGAGGGTTCAAAACATTATAACAAATCATCTATGAATAGATGATTGATTTTCAAAATGGGTTTGTAATTTGTGTTCTTGTTGTGGTTGTCACCTAAAGATAGGCGACGGTATTGTTTTAAGACTAAACACAAGATAACTTGCGTTGGGGGTCCTAGAAAGGTTATAGTCTAGGTCAAAGCATTACTAATAACCTAATTCCCTATAACCATGGGCTCTGATACCAACTCTTCTGTCACACCCCGACCGCGTAAAACAACAAACCGCGGCGGAAACGTCGGGGAGTGGAGCGATAGAATTATTGTTTCATAACCATGGTATTTAAAGTTTCATTTTATTTGAATTAAAGAGATTACATTGTCTTAAAACAAAGGAAACATAACATAAGTTAAACTAGTCTTGCATCTTTTATTGTCACTAAGGCCCGAGTCCACCTACGTGGATCACGATCAACCCTATGCGTTAGCTCCTGAAAACACATGTGAAAATAGGTACGCCAGCATAAAAATGCATGTGAGATACATAGGTTTTGTTTATGCAGGATTCATGACTTGTAGTTAAAAGAAATGTTTAACAAAAAGTATTCATGAACCTTATAAAAATGGTTTCTTTTATTAATCATACAAAAAATCGATATGAAATTCAAATGATATTAAAGAAATGTGTATGGTTAACTGAATAACCAAGTAAAATGAGTTTGTATACAATAGGTCGTTAGTAAACCAATATTTTATGAAAATCTGATGTTTGTGTAAAATGTATCATGTCTCTGTTGAAATGATTTAGATAACGCTATGATATGTAATATCATAAAAGCACTTATATATATATAGGAAGTACCAGCGGCGTATCCACCATGCTTTTATCATATTACACACGCCTCGTTATTTAAATCACTTACCCATTAACCACCAAAATGTCTTGTTTAAACCAATGCCAAAATGCTTATGTGTAAACAGAGTCTAATGTCAAATGTAAATCATGTCTTGTATAATCAAATGTTTTGTATGGCAAGTAAAGAGAATCTACTCAAACCATATGTATAATGTCAATGTGTAATCAAATGTTATGTATGGTGAGTAAAAAGTATTTACTCAACCCCATAGGAAAAATGTACAAAACAACATATTTGGATAAGTCATAGTTTAAGTCAAAAGTTATGTTTTGCGAAAATCAATGCTTTACTGATACAAACATTTATGCGGTAGTGTTAATCGCATACATTCAAGCCTTGCGACTGTCGGACAAACCCTTAACAAGTTAAAGGTTTATCATTTATGTATATTGGATTCTATCATTCCTTACGTCCAAACAAACCTAGGATTCCAGGAATGGGAGTTGTCAATTCCTTTGGTACCACTACATACAACCGAGCGGCGTGATCAGTGTTAATGAATGTATTTTTGACCCGTTAAACAAAACCAAATGTCATACCAAATGTAAGCATGTTATGTGAAAACAATGTACTAAGTATGCTAAAAGAACATACATAACATAAATGTAATGTTAATCAATGTGTACATATGCTGAAATAAACATATGAAACAAATGTGTTTATGAAATCAATGTGCTAGCATGCTAATTAAACATACATAGCAAAAACATAGATGAAATCATGTACTATATACGTACTAATGAACATAGCGAGTATATGTCATGAAAGCATGAAAAGCATGAAAGTAACAAGTAGGCACATGTGTATCACCCCAAAACATTTGAAAACAGTAAAAGAGGGGACTATGTACTCACTTGATATTGCTAAATTGTCTTGATATAACAATCAGATAACGCTTGAAAGATCACGGAATCAAACGACACCTAATATAGGTAACTATGTTAATAAACCGGACCTAAATCGGGAGATTGGATAGAATGAGGTCTCGTAAACCAAATGAGTATTGGAACCAATGTGATATGGTTTAACAAGGCCTATATTGTAAAACGGAACCTAACCTAAGTGCTTATAACCCGTTATGACCCGTTTAGGTAGCTTACGCTACTTTAACGCGTCATTTGAACAAAAGCGCAAACGAGTAGCCTAACTAGTCATATGACAAGTATTATATGCCCTAACATGTTTAAATATGTTGCATAATCAGTTTAAGTGACAAAAATTTAGGCTACATATGCTTAAAATGAAATTATGCGCAAAAAGGGCAGTTTTGTCATTTACATAAGGCATATAAACTACCTATCATACAATTAACTAAACTAAGTGACCATAGGGTATAACCTCAAAAGGTTATTCCCTATACAACTATGGTCACAAAATATGTTTGGTCGGATCCTAATGATCGACCAAACGGGTCGGTTTCGAAAGTCTAAGCGGTTGTTTAGACCGCTTTTCTTACGACCCTAAACAAGCACTAAACTAAAAGTGACGAGTTAAACATGTTAAAACATGTTTAACTAAGTTAGAAAACAAGTTTGATATCAAAACAAAGTGTTTTGATACCCAAAAATAGCTTCGTTGCAAAATTCGCATAAGTACGCATTTTGACCGAAACTTTGACTCGTCACTACGCCTAATCAATGTGTTAATCAGTAGGTATAGTCACAAGGGACTATAACCATCGTGATTACGCTCACGTTGCAAAGTTCAAACGAACTTTGTGTTGACCAAACCATGCTCAAAGTAGAAAGTCAAACACTGTTTTAACTTTCATGCTTGAAATGCATAACCAAGCATGAAGGAGACTTACAAAGGGTCCAAGCTTGGATTAAGAACCAGAAAACTAGAAGAAAGGAGCCTTTAACCAGAAGGGGTAGCTCCTAATAAGCAGATGAAGAAGAAAATTCTGAAGTGAGCAAGTTGAAAGTGAAGAATTCTTGGGTTTATATAGAAAATCAAGAACCATTGAGATCATTCCAAGTGTTTAGAGCTTTGATCTTGGCCCTACATTTGTTACCCACTGTTTTGAATACCATGGGACCTCAAAAACCAGCCTATAGTATGTTAAAAGCATGTCTAAAACCCAAGGAACAGCTGCTGATTGAAGAAAACAGGATTCTGCCCAGCTCCAGTTGTCGCGGCCCGCGAAGGCAAAGCCTTCAGGCTTCGCGCCCCGCCAGGGACAGCAGACAGAAACTTTCAATTGTTGGCAGAACAGGCCCCTGAAGCTCAAAACTTGATTTTCGACGCGTTTAAGCCCTGTTAACCCAAATTTTAAGGCTCAATAATGATTTACGAGTATAGGGGGCATGAAATATGCTTGAAAATATCATGGATGTCGGTTCGTTTGGTCGTACGATCTCGTTGTTGGGTTAATTACGACGAAACTCGAACGGACGCGAAAAACGATCCAAATTGCGCGACAAATGAAGTTTTAGCATTCCAATCACTAAAATAAAATATTTTAATGATTAAAATTTTTTTTGGATGTCCGGATATGTTCAGAACATGAGATATGCGCGTAAATGCAAACTTATGCACTTTTTGACGCTTTTAGTCCCTGTTTGATCAAATAGTTTATTTTCGCATACCGAACCCCTCAAAGCCTATTTCTAAGCTATGTAAAGGACATTTATGGTATGTTTAAGTTATGATCATGTTCTGGAGTGTACGTTACTATATGAATTGGCAGACTTTCGCAGTTTGTCGCAAATAGTCCCTGTAAGCGAATAAACTTGTTTTTGCCATACCAAACCCTTTAAAACTTATTTCTAAGTTATGTAAAGGTTATTTAAGGTATGTTAAGCACATGCTGATGCTCCGGAGTGTTTGTTGCATTAAACTGATTACGTTTACGCATCAGTTTGCGTATAACTTCCCGGAAAGCGATATAGAGTTTGGAATTGAACAAAATCAAAACGTGCAAAATGTCCAACATAAATAAACAAATATTGGGATCAAACCTTATTATTTTATTGATAATTGAACTGTTCAGAGTTTATACAATGATTACACAGGCACAGATGTCACAAAGTTACATTTATATAATCGTGTAGTACAAGAAGTTTTTAAAGATATATATTTTTTTATCATTTGCTATGTAAAATTAGATTTATTCAACATGTGTAATACACGGGGTTTTTAAGGATATAATTTTTTTTTATTTTGTAGATTTTTCAACCCGACTATACACGTGTTTTTTAAAGATACGACGATTTTAGTATTTAATATACAAAATTACATTTATTTAATCTATGTAATACACATGGTTTTTAGAGATATAACTTTTTTTAGATCTATTCAACACGGGTAATATACGGGGTTTTTAAGGATGTAATTTTTTATTATTTGGTAGATTTATTCAACCCGATTATAACGGGTTTTTTAACGATACGACGTTTTTAGTATTTAGTATGCAAAATTACATTTATTTAATCTGTGTAATACACATGGTTTTTAAAGATATAACTTTTTTTGTTATTTGATATATAAAATTACATTTATTTAACTAGTACAATATACATGGTTCATAAAATATAACCTTTTTATTATTTAATACATAAAATTACATTTATTTAATCCGTGTAATACATGGGGTTCTAACCTAGTTTTTAAATATAACAATTCTATACTCCATTCAAATATAATTTAATTCTCAATTTACGGTATAATTCATTAAAAAAATATGAAATATATAAACACGTGGGGATCGATCTCCACCTTTTTTTTATCATAGACTCTCTTGAATACAAATTTGAGACAAGTGTTATATGAATGAAATAAACAAATAAGCATGAATGTGCATAAAACTAACTAAAATAATTGTATCTTATAATATGAATGTATCATAAAAACGGAATTCAACCCCATCTAATACATGTGTTTTTAACATAATACTAAATAAAAAAACAAAGTAAAATGTTATAATAAGTAAATAGTACATCAAAGTTCTTTTTTAAAAGATAAATCTTGACGACTGTATATGTTAACATATGTCATTATATTTTATTCAATACGTGCAATATACGAGTTTTTTAAAGATATATATTTTTTATTATTTATTATATAAAATTACATTTATGCAACCCGTGTAATACACGGGGTTCTAACCTAGTCATTTAATATTTCATTGGTTAATCGATTACATTATATTTATTTAACTCGTGCAATATACGGGGTATTTTAAAGATACAACTGTATTGCTTATTATATAAAATTAAATTTATGCAACCCACGTATAACACGGGGTTATAAACTAGTATATATATATATATATACACACACACACACACTAGGTTATCACCCGGGATTGCTTTCTGGCACTACTAGAAAATAAGGTATTTGCTACCACATTTTCGGTCGCAAAACGGTAGCAATTGCTCTTTTACAAAAAATTCGATGGCAAAAGCACACGTAACAAATGCCCTATTGCCACCAATTTGCTACCGTTTTATTTTTTGCTACTGATTTTGCTACCATTGATTTGCCACCGTTTTGCTACCACATTTTGTTTGTCACCGTTTTGCTACCGTTATTTTACCACCTTTTTGCTACCGCTTGTTGTCACCGTTTTGTCACCACATTTTGTTTTGTCACCATTTTGCTACCGCTATTTTGCCACCTTTTTGCTACCGCTTTATCACATTTTACCACCGTTCTGCTACCATTTATGTCCATTTGCATTCGGCTATTCCATTTCATAAAAAACATAACAATTTATAACTTGTTGCCATTCCATTAAAATGTAAAAATTAATACATCCGACGGTCCTCATAATAAACATCCAAACCAAAACATCATATAACTCAAATTAAATTTTATCCAAATCCAAACATCAACTAAAAGTGTGTGTTGGTATAAGGGTGGGATTTCTTTCAAGGATAGATTGTTCTTTAAACCTGAGCTTGCAAGATAACTCTCAATTACCATGAAAATATGCATCAATCCATTATGATCACAATATACAAAGCGTGCTGGTTTGGAGGTTGTGAAGATGGCGACCTTCTAGCGGCATTTAGCGACGCTATTCACGATGGCGTCGATGTTCTTTCTATATCTCTTGGTCAGCTTCCGCCCCAACAAATTTACTTTGAAGACCCAGTCTATATTGGATCATTTCATGCGTTTCAGAACAGTATTGTTGTAAAAAAAATTGGTCATTATGATGTTAAAGTAATGAGCTTGTTTCCCAGAAATATAGGTGTACCTTTCGAATAGTTTCCCAGGTGTTGGGGTCAATTTTTCGTAAAAGTGAGCTTGTTTTGACTAGTAGTTCCATGTTTGGAGCCCTTGAGAACTATAGACGCAGCTCTCTGTGGCAAAACCATCCTCTATTGTGCCTGCCACACAATATCAAAATGACATTAATAAAGAACAAAAGAAAAAAATGTCGATTTTCCGGAATTTTGAAAGAAAATACATAATACTTCTAGTTCTAGAAACTCTAAAAAGGTTTGACATATTACATAAACTCCTTAGGTATCCAAAATAAAATGAAAACAAAGTAGTATATGAAATTTTAAAATAATGATAAGGTGTGAGAGGGATACATACAGTTCATTAGCTGCAAACAAGCGAGCCTCATCCTTTGGCATGCTGTAAGATGAGGGTAATTGTTAATCATCAAAACGAAAATGGGTGGTTTATTAATACAGGTCGATTTGGGTTGGGTTGATCCAACTTTTTTTGGTAGAATTTTTTACTAGTTTTCAAAATAAACTAATTCACTAGAATTTTTAACAAACTATATTATTACAGTCTATTTTATTTTTATTTTTTTGGAAACAAAGAATATATGACATAAGAATACACATACACTTTGGTTGACTTTTGATATGCATACCAAGAGTTATCTAAACAAGAGTCAACTGGAATAAGGGTCGTCCTAGCCAATGATATGGTCATGAGTCATCAACAAGTAATCAAGTAATCGAAACAGAAATGGAGTGAGAAAATAAAAACCTACAACTCACAAAGTTCCACTTACAGCTAGCTCAAAGTTGTGTTATTATGGTTCGTTATTATACAACGCATACACATGTCACAGTTGGCACGAAAAATCAGTTTCATATGGGAACCAGCGTCTAAATGGATATGTGCATGTGTATTATATCTTACTTACCCTAGTAGGCTCAAGACTGACCAAGCCACACGCTTGCGACGCCACGCCAGTGCAACCGTGAGAAATAGCAACGATTCCAATGGAATCCGGACCAGGCTACAATAAAAGTCAAAGATACAGTTGCAAATTAACCAAGTCCCTAAAAGAATATAGCAGCATTTAACACATGAGTAGTGTACCTTCATTCCAGGCATCTGGACCCACTCTACAGCGGTTCCAGTAGCCTTCGAAAGAAACTCTGTTAAAGTTTCCTCTACAATGGACAAAAGTCTGAAGAAAAAACAGCAAAACAATTAAACAAAATGTTTTTTTTAAATCATAAGAATCAAAAAACCAACTGACCCAGCAGGACTAGCATCCCGTGGAGGATGCTGTGGGGTTAATTTCCGTTGACCTTGACCACTGATTCACAACTAGTGTCCTTGCTTGCAACTGTCGTCTGCAATTCAATAAATTTTATAACCTCAATTTCTAGGTGTACAAAAATAATAATCACATGAACAAAAAATAACAACCGGTAATTACGCACAAGGAAATCAAAATTAAGCATAAAATTTTCCGCGCCAAAGAAGTAACAAATCAAAATTACACATGAAGGAAATAAAAAAATTTAGAAATAAAAAAATACGCAAACTATGAAATCCTACCCTTTGTATTTAAACCTTTTAAAGCATTCACATCTATATAATTTAACTAAAATATTCAAAAAAGGCCCTCACATTTTGTGTATGTTGACGAAAACATCCGTTTAACCGATGACTTCGGTTACAGTTACTGCTAATAGCTGAACCGAACTGCGCACACTCGTACTTGCACTTGAGCACGCTTAACCATGGTGTTCTCTCATCCACTACGCTCAAAACTTGTTGGTTATATTTGGTGTGTACATAGAAAAAAAACAAAAATTATTGGCATCCAACCCACCTACCTTCGATTGTTCGGAACAAGACTTTTCCACCACAATTAGAACACATATTAAAGCCTTGGGGTTTTGTTCCTTTTTGAAATCGTTAATAACAAATGAAAAAACGAGAATGTGATATGTTTTGAAGCTAAATCATATATTGATAAATGGAAATATACCTGGAAAGATGGCTGAGTTCTTTCTTATGTAATGACTGAACCAAATTGAACCCTAACTTAGCTAGTTTAAGTAGAGTACACAATTTAGATATTTACATATTCACAATTTAGAACACGTCATTAATTGACTAATGTTACAAGTGAAACTGTACACAAACTAGTCCCAAAGTTCATATACTTCTGTAAGAGTACACGAGAACTGAAGTCGAGAATCATACCTTGCTAAACCCTAATATGTGAAATCAATAAGCTATGGATGGTTCTCGATGACTTTGATAACAATAAAAGTTCAACCTTATCTTCAACTTGATTCACTGTCAACCAAAACAAAACAAACACGTATAAGAACATATATCATCAATTCAGTAGCTAGTAATCAAATCTGAAGGTTCTGTACAATAGATTGTGTTCTTTCTGTGAACGATAATCATAATGAACACACTAATTTGCCACTAACTTGCTACCAAATCATAAGGAGGCACGCATATTGCAATTCGGATAGAAATTATTAGCTAAATTTGCTACAGTTTATTTTGGTAGCAAATTTTGATGGCTATTGCCCATTATTCTAGTAGTGTGGGCAGAAAAATTTAAATTACATTAATCATTTGTGCAAACATGAAAATTATACAAATAAAGTGACATATTACATAAATTACTAACAAAGTGGATTGTATCGTTAGGTGTAAAGTTTTCATTATAAATAGAATACAAAAAAATCAAGAAATAAGACAAATTATGTTACATTTACAATGTACTGAAAGTAACATGAGCTTGGTCCAGTTGGTGTAGCACCCCCATTACATCCAACGTTGTAGATGCAACTCCTTTATGATTTAACAAACACCTAAAATTTGATATCCTTGAAGTCATTTCATAAATCATAAACATAGCGACAATGACTATCTAATTGTTGATTACAAAACCACAACTTAGAACACCAACCTGCTCCATCAGGTAATTCTATCTTGAGTTCTTAGCTTTTCATTAACAGCCACATATCGAATAGCATCAAATCATCTGCTTATAAACATGCTAATTGGAGTTATATTAGATCTCTAACGGGTTAAAGAAAAACACCATAAAATAACATGGTTGAACAGGTAGAAAGAAACTCAAAGTTTGTGTAAAGCGCAAATTAATATTTAATGCATAAAAAACCTAAATCAATCTACTCTAAAACCTAAGTTGGAGAATTTGCAGCCACATAGACTATATTCTCAATCAAATCATCTATTTAGATGTTTACCATTTACTATGGATATAAAGTTTGGACCTTTAAGTTGGAGAATCTGCAACAACATAGACAAACTCATAGAATTACAATTAAAAAAATAAAAATAAATTCAATTTAAAAAATAAAGAATAAATGCACATCGTATTTATCAATTGTTTATTAATAATTACATATCGCCGATCTTAAAGTTGACTTGTTTCATCCTAAACCCTTTTTGACCCATTACCTACTCGTCTCAACCAACCATATTATTGGCATAATATAAAGCCAAGTAATAGATCTTAGGCTGAAAGAATCCCACAAACAGTTATAATTTGTTGGTTTTCACTCCACTGATTCTCTTGACACTTTGAATCCATGGGCTGTCAAAGGTATATCTTAATCTATGTCTTCAACCTACTTCTCTAAGTACGAATATTTGTCCACAGTAAAAATATTATATGTAACAATATAAAACTTTGAAATTGACTATCTAATCTGTCTGTTTTACAAAGAGTCAACTGAGACCCAAAACTTTGTAACTAAAGGATCATTGGCATTGTTACCTTATGAGGACAAAAATCCAACTTTTTTAGATTGCATTCCACATCTTTTATTCAAGCACTTCTATGTGGTCGTATATTTAAGTCATATAAATGACAAAAAAAGTATTACCCGGTACCGAAAAATCCCAAAAAATGGGTACAGGTACCAAAAATACCCAGTATGGTGCGGTTCGGTATGATAACATTAACATTATATGTAGATAGAAAATGTTTGTAATAGGCACCTTTTGTGTATCTTCATGTGTGTCGAATGAGTTCATTACACGTCTTTGGGTTCAATCAATCTGCATGAACAACCAACTAAGAATTGTTCTCGTTTCCTAGCATGCTAAGAAGAATCTGAACAATTCCTACATGCCATGATAAGCAAAGGTAAGAAAACTAAATGAAAAATATAAAAACTTGTAATTTATAAAACACACTACCTTGACACGTGGAAGAATATGTTGAACAACAAGTTCCAGACTAAGAAAGCGATAGAATTTGGTGACTTTACCTGCAGCTGCAATACGTACTTCGGATTCATTATCTCGAAGCAGCCTCACGTATGCTGGAACCAAATCCGTCCTATTCTATGTTGTCAAAGATGCAAGGTGCAGGCGAGGCGCATTAGCCTCGCCCGAAGCCTAGGCGCAAGGCGCAAAAAAGCGTGAGCTTTTTTAAGAAAAGCGCACGTAGAAAAAAATATAAAAAATATGTTATACTTTGAAAATAAATAAGATTCCACATATACAATAAAATAAATACTATTATATATGTCATTTTACATCATGTAGCTATTAGTTAGTAGGAAAAGTCTAGACTTATATGTTGGAAGTTTTGGGTGTGTGAATAAAAGTCTCAAAGGGTGGTAAATACTTTGTCCCACATTGGTGTGGGAACACATTGAGTGGTTTTTTATAAGGTAAAGCCTTTACTACTCCATTGTAGTTTTATGACATGTTTTACCACAAGTCCTACCAGCACGTAGGGGGGTGCAAAAAATGACTTTCTGAACTAGAATTTGGTTGAACTCGTGCGTGCCCACATGTTCCGCTGACACGAATGCAGCTCCGAAAACCCAGGCCCGCATGAAGCAGTTTTTGCACGCACTCGGATTCGTTTTTAATGGTCATTGGTGCTGTGTTTTTCTAAAACTTTTAAATTTCTCATGAGCACCGTTTTTTACGCCTAGGCGCACGCCTTTTTGCGCCTGACCACCGTTTAAAAAAAACCACCAGGCTGTAACACCGCTAGATTATCAAGTAATTAACATTAATATTTACCATTATGGTAAATATTATATTCATGAAGACTATTATAACTTAACTTGGTTAAATTGCTTGTTGATTAATAATAAAGCATTTAAAAGTGTCCCTTTTATAATTATCAATACAAGAGGGGCTGAAATGGACAAATGGCAAACTAAAACTAATAAAAAGAAAATTTAAAATCCAAAAAACACACTGTGTGTGTTTGGTTCGACCAGAGAGAAGGGGAAGAAGGTGAAACCTTCACAAAACCTAAATCATCCAAATTGAAAGCAAATTGAGATATAGAACTCGTGCATGTGTGTGGATAGTAGATTATTCATACAAATTAACATAAGGTATGTAATAAATTTCGTTTTGAATGATGAATGTTATGTAGAGAACTTAAGAAATTGAATTCTTGGTGAAAATGATGTTAATGTGACCTATAGAAGGTGTAAATTAAGTGAAAGATTGAATCCTAACTGAAAATAGTCGATAAAATCACATGAACTATGTGTCAAAGTAAGTATGTTAGTATAATGCAAGTGGGTTTTTTTGATGTTGTATGAGAAACCCCATGTTGGGTGTTATTAGAGAGCGTAGTAACATGAATTTGTTAAGATTTCATGTTATTACGGATTTTGAATAGTCATTAATATGCTAAGTTGGGTTTCTTGGCTATCCATAGCTTAAATGAACTAAAGATGGCTAATTAAAACGTTATGCATACAAGGTGTTTGATTAAACGCCTAAAAGAAATACCATTTCTGCATAATGAACAAAAATTGTTAATTAGAACCATGATTGAAAGTTTAGGCAAGTTACATGCCATAGAATGGATAAACGTTCTAATTATGATGAGTTACACTCAATAGGTAACTCAGATGAAGCTTCGGGAAGTCAAGACGGAGCAAACACACACTTAAAGGAAAAGCTTTAAGGTACGTGGCTTTATGCTTCGTAGAACTTTCATTAATATTTTGTATTAATATATGTTGAATAATAAAGATATATTCATGAAGTTCGGTTTATTCTTAAGTGGTGGATTACGTATGAATAAACCGAATGGATGAATAATGAGCTAATGATAAGTCTGAATGTTTGAAAGTGATGGATTTCACTAAAACATTCAAACGGGTCAAAATAACGAATCTATGAAAAGTTGTTTACTTGAAAATGATGGATTTCACTAAAACCTGCGAACGGGTCAAAACAATAGAAAGATAAAGGTTTGGTTGTATAAAAGTGATGGATTCACTAGGTTAATTAAACGGGTTAAAATGAAGTCTTAATGCATACCGGAATGGTTGCATAAATAATGACTTCGGCATAATACCCGGATAATGGGTAGAATTTTGAATATGCGTAAACCGAGAAATGGGAACACGGACTAAAAGTCAAAGGACTCGGATTGTTAGTTATGACTAAAGGATGCACAACTTTGCATATGGAAATTGTGTTAATAAAGTTCAGCCATTTGTAGTTGAACGAGTCGAATAATTAAAACGCATACCGGATAACGGATGCATAAATCCCGTGGATAGAACCCCGAGTAATAGGAAACATTCATAGTTATGATGTTCATGTAGATTTAAATGAAATCAAATGAGTTTGATTGTTAAAAACATAAACGGGTCAAATAATTCGTAAAAATATTAAGCTGAAAGCTTATAAGTTAAGAATTTTGTTAATCTGTATGTTGGATTCCGAGTCCAAATGATAAAGGATCAAAATACGATCATGTAGAAAGAAACAAAAGGTTAAACTGATGAATGTATTGAAAGTTATGGTCGTTTTAATAACGAGGGCAAAATAGGAAAGAACAGATACAGACCTGGCCGTAACCTACGGCTGGAGGCCGTAGGCTACGGTGCAGCCTTTCTGTCCTTTTCTGGTTAAAGAGAACCATAAGCTATGGTCCTCTGACCGTAGCCTATGGCAGGATGTATCAAAGTTTTATTTTTTGTTTTATTAAGTAATTTAAGTTATTAAATTACTTTTAATAATGATATTACTAAAATTTAAGACATTTAAATGTGGTTTACGTCTTTAATATGAGGACAATGGATGGGATCCAGCTTGTACAAGAACCGAACTGTCGCAACCCCCGATTCCTATATCCCAGGAACGGGCGGCCGCGAAACCAGTTTTGGTGGTATCGATGTTAATTATTTTGGTAGCGGAAATTTCATCAGGACCGTAGTTAGGAAATGTTTATCAGAGTAAATACCATGCTTTTGTAGTATTAAACATATAGGGATAAAACCCAAGTTTTCATTACAAACATTTTCATAGGGGAAATCCCTATTTTATTGAATAAAACATCTTCTTTAATTTAGGTAACTTTTATAGCCACTTTTTCCAAGCCTTCAATGTTGTCCAGCTGGCTTCTAGTTGGCTCTGACATTTTTTACCTGAAACGCGTTTTAAAACATTTTGTCAGTGGGAAATACTGGTGAGTGAATCCCAGTTTAATCAAGAAGAGTTTTATCAATTAATACAGTATTGAGAGCGATTACAATGTTTATATCTACACAATTACTCATTCAGTACTTGCCACTCGACCGTATCTGTGGCTATGGTCATATCACACATTGGCTAACCCGTTGTCCAATTGTGAAGGTTATCAAGTAATGTATACAAAATCCCATAATACCGGCAGTAATTGAAGAATTACAAAGACTCAATCACTGCTTAATTGCATTGTAAAACATTTAAGGTTTTGTAAAACAGTTTACAAAAAGGAGATTACTCACATTGCTGTCTTAGGTTATCCTTTAGGGTTTCCTGGTGATTATCTATAATTTACACAAATGCACACGTGTTAGTATAATAACCCATTATTTACATTAATGGTACCCTCTCCGAGACGACATTCCAACGACTACGTCGGGCAGAACCACGACAGCCGTTACGGAACCCTGGATCAATCGGGCAGTGTATCTAATATGTAACCAGGGTTATAATACTTACAACGGAGCAGAACTTCGTTATTTAGGGGGGTATTATACTTGAAAATTATGCCTACTATTCAGAAGTTCGTTGAGAGAGAAAGATTTTGAGCGATTTGAGACTGAAGCCCGAGCTCCCAATTTATAGGGCCACATTTCGAGTTTCTCGCGGCCCGCGTAAGGTTAGACCAAGGTCTACGCAGCCCGCGTAGTAGAGGTGTAGACCTTAGCCCTGATTGGTCATCACCACTAGAGTTGACAAGATCGTGACACGTGGCACGCTAGGGTTTCGTCTGAGTTTGGAGCTGTCGCGCCCCGCGTAAGATCCCTAAGGGGTCTACGCGGCTCGCGAGCGACACAAAAACTTTGTTTTTAATTAATTTTTAATAAAATAGAGGTATTCGGGGTCCGTTTTCGCATATGGGTTATATTTAGGATATATTAGGGTATTTTAAATATATTAGGGTGTCGGAAAAATATTTTGGAGGGTTGTTATATCCTCCCCACCTTGTTTTAGAACTCGTCCTCGAGGTCTACTGGAACAAGTGTGGATATTTCTTTTGCATTTCTGATTCAAGCTCCCATGTGTATTCTGGTCCTCTTTTGGAGTCCCATTTCACTTTGACCAGAACTAATCTCTTATGCTTGAGGTTCTTAACTTTCCTGTCTTCAATCTGTTGAGGTCTTTCTACAAATTTTAACTGCTCATTTACCTCTATGTCTTTAAGAGGTACTATCAATGATTCGTCGGCTAAGCATTTCTTGAGATTAGATATGTGAAATACATCATGTATTCCTGCCATTTCCTCTGGTAGTTGTAGTTGATAGGCTACAGGTCCTATTCTTCTAATAATCTCAAAATGTCCAACATACCTGGGGCTTAGTTTTCCCCTTTTGATGAATCTTACCACTCCTTTCCAAGGAGAGACTTTCAATAACACTTTATCTCCTACTTGAAATTCCAATGGCTTTCGTCTGTTATCAGCATAACTCTTTTGTCGACCACGTGCTGCTTTCAGTCGTTCCTTGACTTGAATGATTTTGTCTGTTGTTTCTTGTACTATCTGAGGTCCAGATAGTTTCTTTTCTCCAATTTATGCCCAACAGATTAGCGTTCGACACTTTCGTCCATAAAGTGCTTCGAATGGTGCAGCATTGATACTTGTATGATAACTGTTATTATAAGAAAATTCTATCAATGGTAAATGCTCATCCCAATTACCTCCGAAATCAATTACACAAGCTCTAAGCATGTCTTCCATTGTCTGAATTGTCCTTTCGCTTTGTCCGTCTGTTTGAGGATGATAAGCGGTGCTTAGATTTATCTTGGTTCCCATTGCTTTTTGGAAACTTGTCCAAAAATGAGAGGTAAAACGACTATCTCTATCAGAAACAATTGATAGAGGAATTCCATGTAAAGAAACTATTTCATTTACATATAATTTAGCTAATTGTTCCATACTGAAAGTTTCCTTCATTGGTAGGAAATGAGCTGACTTGGTTAGCCTGTCTACAATCACCCAGATTGTATCATTACCTTTCCTTGTTTTGGGTAATTTAGTAACAAAATCCATTGTTATCAATTCCCATTTCCAAACTAGCATTTCTAATTGTTGCAATAAACCTGAAGGTTTCTGATGTTCAGTTTTGATTTGTGAACAAGTTAAACACTTTGCAACATATGTTGCTATATCCTTTTTCATTCCTATCCACCAAAAATTCTTTCTTAAGTCCTGATACATCTTATCACTTCCAGGATGCATCGTATACTTAGACTTATGGGCTTCTTCTTATATACGGTAACATAGGTTTCCTAATTTAGGTATCCACATCCTTTTCTTATGGAATATCCAAATTCCATCTGTTCCTTGTTCTAATTCCTTAATCATTCCTTTCAACTTCTCAGTATCATCCTTGATTACTGATTCTTGTGTCTTTCTAATTTAATCTTTTAAATCTACTTGTTGATTTAATTTAAGAGAACGTACTCTTTTTGACTGTTCATGATACTTTCGGCTTAAAGCATCAGCAACTACATTTGCTTTTCCTGCATGATACTGGATATCACAATCATAATCACTAAGCATCTCCATCCAGCGTCTTTGTCTCATATTCAATTCCTTTTGCCCGAAGACATACCTTAAACTCTAATGGTCTGTGAAAATGGTAAACTTACTACCATATAGGTAATGTCTCCAAATCTTAAGGGCGAAAATTATGGCTCCTAATTCTAAATCATGAGTTGAATAATTCTCTTCATGATTCTTAAGCTGTCTAGAAGCGTAAGCTATAACCTTTTGACGTTGCATTAACACACATCCATAACCTAATTTAGAAGCGTCACAATAGATTACAAAATCTTCAGTTCCTTCTGGTAACGCTAGTATGGGTGCATGGGTTAATCTTTGCTTAAGAATTCTAAAGGCTTCTTCTTGTTTTGGTCCCCATTCAAACTTAACGGATTTACAGGTTAACTTAGTTAAGGGAATGACTATTCTAGAAAAATCTCGAATAAATCTTCTATAATAACCCGCCAGTCCTAAGAAACTTCTAACCTCAGTTGGTGACTCAGGGGTTTTCCATTTGGTAATTACCTTGATTTTGGTGGGATCTACATGAATTCCTTCATGATTGACTAAGTGTCCAAGAAACTGTACCTGTTTTAACCAAAACTCGCACTTTGAAAACTTGGCATAAAGCTTTTCTTTTCTTAATAAACTTAGAAGTGCGTGCAAATGCTTTGCATGTTCCTCTTTACTCTGAGAGTAAATGATAATATCATCTATAAAGACAATTATGAATTTATCCAAATATGGCTTACAGATTCGGTTCATCATGTCCATAAATGCAGCTGGGGCATTGGTTAAACCAAATGGCATGACAGTAAATTCATAACGGCCATACCTCGTTCTAAAAGAGGTCTTAGGAATGTCCTCTTCCTGTACCTTTAATTGATGATATCCTGACCTTAAATCAATTTTTGAGAAAAATCGTGCTCCTTGCAATTGATCAAACAGATAATCTATTCATGGTAATGGATACCGATTCTTAATCATGACTTTGTTCAATTCACGGTAGTCAATGCACATACGCATTGATCCGTCCTTCTTTTTAACGAATAAAATTGGTGCTCCCATGGCGATGAGCTTGGCTGAATGAATCCTTTCTCCAACAATCCATCTAATTGTTTCTTCAGTTCCTGCATTTCTACCGGTGCCAAACGGTAAGGTGCTTTGGCAATTGGTGCAGTTCCTGGTATCAAAATGGATTCTGAATTCAACTTCTCTATCTGGAGGTTGCCCTGGTAGCTCTTCTGGAAATACATCTGAAAACTGGGATACTACTGGAATATCCTTTAATTCTTTTTCTTTAGTGCTAGTGATTATGGAAATCAAATACACTAATGACCTTTTTCTTATGTAACTTGCTGTTTTCATCACAGAGATGAACTTTGCAGATTTAGGGGTTTTATTTCCTTTAATTGTGATCTTTTCACCCCTTGGTGAATTTACTTGGATTGACTTTTGATCACACAAAATACTGGCTTTATTGGCTATTAACCAATCCATTCCTAACACGACATCAAATCCTGCCAGATTCATGGGGTAAAGGTTTGCAATAAATTTCTGATTTAGAATTTCTATTCTTGCTCCTTGCAAGATATCAGAAATCTTAATGGTTTTCCCATTTGCTGTCTCTACCAAACATTCTTGTGGGAGTTTAGTTAATGGTTGATTGAGAATTTTGCAAAATGAAGTATTAATAAAACTTTGGTTTGCACCAGAGTCAAATAATACTTTAGCAAAAACGTCATTAACTAAAAACGTACCGGTGATCACACCCGGGATCATCTTTGCTTCTTCTGCAGTTAGAACAAATGCTATAGCATTTTAGTATTTTTGTTGTTCATGGCTGGTGCTAACTTTGGGCAGTTTGGCTTGATGTGGCCTTGTTCTCCGCAGTTGTAGCATATCCTGTTGTTTTTCTTCCTGCAGTCTTCTTCCTTATGTCTAGATATTTTGCAGAAGTTGCAGTATATGGAGCATCTTCCAGAATGCTTCCTTTTGCAATACTTGCAATAGGGTGCAGAGGTAGAACCTATATTTTTCCCACGGTTGAAATTTCCAGAGCGAAATTCTTGGGTAAGCTTCTGGGTTAAGTTCCTCCTCTGATCCTCTTCCCGTGTACGCACTAACTCATCTGTCAAGGTATTTGCTAGTTCTACAGCTTTTTCTATGGTTTGAGGTCTAGCTGCCTTGACTACATGCCTAATCTCCCCAATTAATCCCAGATGTAACGGGAGTTTAATACTGGTTCAGGTGATGCAAGGGTTGGTACTATTCGGGCATATTCAAAGAATAATGTAGTGTACCCCTTACTATCCACACCAGTCATTCTAAGGTTTAGGAACTTGTTTGCTATCTGTTCTTTTTCATTAGGAGGGTAGAATTTCCTTTCTACCATGTTTTTAAACTCCTCCTATTCCATATTGTAAGTTCTATCACTTCTCCTAGACTAGAGGATAGTGTTCCACCATTCTAGTACTGAATTCTTAAACAGATTGGAAGCAAACATTATCTTATCCTCTTCTGCACATTTACTTATTCTTAAGACTGCCTCAGTCTTTTCTATCCAGCGTAGAGATGCAACGGCCCCTTCATTGCCCGAGAATTCCATCGGTTTACAAGACCAGAATTCTTTGTAAGAACAATCGTAAGACACGGTTCTTCTTCTTTTGGGAATGGGCACTTGAAGTACGGGTCCATTGTTCACGCTGTGTTCAGGTTCAGATGGTCGCTTGCTATCATGTTTACTTTTATTTTCTGCTTCCCTAACCGTTTTGATAATATATGACATCGCATCTATTATCCCTTGTGCCACTATATGTTGCATGGCACTGTTATCCACTTGGTTTCCATTATTGTTGTTGTTCGGGTTTTCATTATCCAGGTTAATGTTACTCTGGTTATCATTATTCTGGTTTTCTTGGTTTACTTCGTCGTCCATCTGAATTTTAAACATTTGCCAATTATTAATATCATAAAATAATTAATAATTTAGGCAACAACCACACAACACACATATTGGTCAAAAGTGTCAAGCATTGCGACTTACTCTTTTCTATTATAGTATGCGTCAAATACACACTAAGATTGGAATTAAAATTACAACACTACTATGGATCGTTAACCACAAAGTGGTCTATACTACAACATATATTATTATTATTATTACACACACACACATATATATTTAATTTTGTTTTCATACAAACGTATTATATATTATTATATTATTATTATTATTATTATTATTATTATTATTATTATTATTATTACCAACTCCACCATCACCTTCACTGATCTAGATTCATCCAGTAATCCATATTGCCCTCTTCGTACTTCCAGACGAGTCGCTCTCCTACCTGCCTCATCCTCTCACTACTCTCTAAAATCTCTTCTCCGAAAGTTCGGAGCTCGTGCACATTTTCTGCACTCATTGGGGGTGCAGGTGCTGGTACTGGGTCTGGGTACTAGGGCATGGGATCCTTCTGAGGGTACGGATTCTCTAAGATCTCCCTAATGTATTCATCGTTGTCATGGTAGGGATCTAGAGGGTCCAAACCTGGATAGGCTGCTAAGTTCGGCATGGGTTCGTCGTTTAGGTGATAGCGTGACACATAATCCCTATGATCATTGAACCATGGATCATAATCTGGGTCTAAGGGATTAGGGGCTGGTATCCTAGGTATCTCCTCAGGGTTGAAATCATGCATTTGGACTTGGTTTTCGGGGTTGTTTTCTATCTCCATCGACTGAGTGGGGAACAAAGGTAAGGGTTGTGGGGCTACTAGTTGTTCCAGATTTGGGTCGGCAGCAGCTGTTGCTAGGATATGAAAATTGGCTAAGCTCCTATTAAGCATATCCTGTGTATGGGCATCTGACTCTCACTTAGCGGCAGCTAGGACTCTTTGCTGTTGCAAGTTTCGCATTCTTTTCCTACGCTCGAATGTTCCCTTACTGAACCATCCTCTCTTTTTCTGAGGGAATGGCTCTTCAGACTGAGCCTTAAAGACAAACATCCCTTCTTCCTGATCAGCTGAATACCCAGAGAAGGCAGGCTGGGAAGAAGTACCTTCACTCCTAGGTGAATCGGACAACTGACGATAGATGTCTGAGGGTCCTTGATCACTCATACTGTAAACTAACAAATTGTCAAATAACACATAACAATAAAATACAATTATGCACGTATTTCCATAATTAATTTCCTAACAATTTGGATAATATATTGGTGTCAGCAGAACACTTCTGTGGCTGAATCAGTGGCTTAGCTCTGATACCATCTTCTGTCACAACCCCCGATTCCTATATCCCAGGAACGGGCGGCCGCGAAACCAGTTTTGGTGGTATCGATGTTAATTATTTTGGCAGCGGAAATTTCATCAGGACCGTAGTTAGGAAATGTTTATCAGAGTAAATACCACGCTTTTATTGTATTAAACATATTGGGATAAAACCAAAGTTTTCATTACAAACATTTTCATAGGGGAAATCCCTATTTTATTGAATAAAGCATCTTCTTTTATTTAGGTAACTTTTATAGCCACTTTTTCCAAGCCTTCAGTGCTGTCCAGCTGGCTTCTAGTTGGCTCTCACATTTCGTTACCTGAAAAGCGTTTTAAAACATATTGTCAGTGGGAAATACTGGTGAGTGAATCCCAGTTTAATCAAGAAGAGTTTTATCAATTAACACAGTATTGAGAGCGATTACAATGTTTATATCTACACAATTACTCATTCAGTACTTGCCACTCGACCGTATCTGTGGCTATGGTCATATCACACATTGGCTAACCCGTTGTCCAATTGTGAAGGTTATCAAGTAATGTATACAAAACCCCATAATACCGGCAGTAATTGAAGAATTACAAAGACTCAATCACTTCTTAATTGCATTGTAAAACATTTAAGGTTTTGTAAAACAGTTTACAAAAAGGAGATTACTCACATTGCTGTCTTAGGTTATCCTTTAGGGTTTCCTGGTGATTATCTATAATTTACAGAAATGCACACGTGTTAGTATAATAACCCATTATTTATGTAGGATCGTTTTGAGACCCAAACGAGTCGTTCAGAAGAGATTTTATCAGTTTCAGATGCGGAAAATAAGAAACTGACGTCGAAACAGCTTGAATATCACTTTAAACCTCTTGTATATTGATTTAACAGCTATTACATTCACGAGAAATACCGGCACCACTTCGGTACAAGTTCCTAGTCTCCTACCTGTTTGCTTCAAATGAATACATGACACACATATTTATAGGACTAGCCAGTCCGCTTGAACATACACATACACTTTCAAGCGGACCTACTTCAAGCGAAACCAACAAATATAAAACTCCTATTTCAAGCGAACTATCTGATTTCATGTTCAACTTTTTGTCTTCTTGTGATGTTGCCATTCCATGATGCAAGAGATGATGTCATTAGTATGATGTCATCATCAATAATGATGACATCACTCTGGTTTAGATCTGCAACGAACCCGAGACTCGATATAAGACGAAGACGACAGATGTATGCACCAACAGACTCCCCCTCAGATGTTGACGAGTCTTAAGTGTCGAGTCTTTAACATCTTTAGTCTTTATCAGTCTGAACGCTCTCTGAAATATCTCACAGTGTAATCATCCTCAAACTTTATCTCCTTCTCCTCTTCAGCATCAACAGACTCCCCACGAACAATCTCTACTCGGATGCCTTCAGTCTCCCCCTTTCGATATACTGGGATCGCAGTCTAGCTCGATAAAATCACAAATTCCTCAGGTATCGGAACCTGTCTCTCTATCATCAGGTTCAAGATCGAAACCTGGCTACACCTGCACATTCTTAACCCAGAAATAAATTTCACAAATTTAACATTTAACAAATTTGTAAACCCAGATTCTCTCTCAAATTAAACCATAATGATTTATCAATGATAAATTCTGATGAACCATTTGCAAAAAATTAATCAGTTTTCTTTTCAAAACACATTCTCCCAAACCATTTGTTCATCATGTCTAGCACTTAGAATTTTGAAAATCAGCTCTCCAACATCAGTTGTCGAAAATCTTTTTAGATTTTTCAAAAATTATGCTAAAACACACTGAAAATCTTTTTGGATTTTGAGATATTAAGAAAAGCAGTAAAGAAATATTTACAGACAATATTTTTGTGAGATTTGTGTAAGAGGATCATATCAGTTCTTGACAAGTCACAAGTACCGTTGAGCTTAATTACACATTAAGAATTAAACAATTCACTTTGATTGCCGATATACTGATCCACTTAAATTTTCACACAAATTTCAATCGATTCAGGATATGATTTAGATGTTTTAAGGACTTAAACTCATTCATGTATCCCACCTCTTGAATATACTCCCGTATCCAGATCCCAATATTCAGTCTTACAGGTGAGTATACCACAGATGATATCTGTAAGGGAATAAATTATAGTACGTCTGTCACACCCCGAAATTATCAGAGCTGGCGTGACTGGACTGGTATCTTCATTGCACAGCGGAAGCAAATAGCAAAGACTTCTAGAAACTGAACGCCTGCTAAGTACTCGAATTCTCGATGAACCTCCTATTCCAACCGTGCCTTGTATTAGAACTGTAACCTGAGAAAGAACATGCGAGAAAAATCAACATAATGTTGAGCGAGTTCATAGTTTGTTTGTAAAAGATTTGAGGTAAATCTTTTGAGTTGTGAAAGGTTTGAAATAAATCTTTGGTATTGTGAAAGATTTGAAATAAATCTTTGGAATAACCGGTTTTTGAAATAGTATTGAGAAAATGAGTTTAAAAATCATTTTCAGCGTTGTGTTTGTAGCACGTTATGTTCATAAAACCATGTATTTGCAAAGCCTTGTATTTGTAATGTTTATATAACCGTCAGTGCCCACCCTGACTTTGACTCCTTACCCGCATAATCATGTGCTTTGAATTTTGTATAAAACATGGTATTTTAATTTGTATGAACAAGTAGTTTCGTAAATATATATACGTCCCTGGTATGAAGCAAATAAGGAAATTGAGATCACCAATGGTTTGCAAGGCCACTGGTATATGTGAAGTGCAAGTAGGGAGACTCAAACCTAGCAGATTTTTGCCACGGCATTAGTATGTGGACAAAGTCACCCCGAGGTCCGTTTCTAGTTTGGCCTGGGGCTGGGCTCGCTACACCCAGATAGATCTATCGCTCCTGTCCCTCGGTCCTACCATGAGGACTAATGGCCTCATGTTGCTCCTACCCACTCACATGATCTAAGTAGTAAACCTCCTTACGCTAACCATACCATGTGTAAAAATGTCTGTTAAAAATTGTAACATGTATTCTACCCCAGCCTCTAAGGCTGATCCTCCCCAGCCACTAAGGCTGGCCTCCCCAGCCACTATGGCTGGCTCCTCATTCTCTATATATATCATTGCCAAACGATCCATCCCTAGTCATGGAAATTATTCATTTTGATAATACACCTTTGTTTTGTAAAAACCGGTATGTTTAGTATAAACCTTTCGTAAATCATTTGAGTTCCTTGAAATCCCTTCGTAATATGATTTAGAAATACGAGTTTTGCGTTTGTTCAAAACTTTGTATGTTTTTGCAAAACGTGCATGTCTTTCCACCCCGAAAACATTTACAAAACTGTAAAACAGTAAAGAGTGGGGTTATGAACTCACCTGAATATGCCTGTGCAAAGCTAGCCAATTTACGACTTTGTGATGTCGTTTCCAAGACTTGACTTGCTAGCGTGCATTCTACAATATTCCTAACACGGAATATCTAATAAGTTTCTAATAAACGCAGTATCTAAACTACGTGTCATCGAGCTCTACCGAATCGTTAATCGAACGATTCAACGGTAAGTTATTAACTTAACGAAAATAATTAAGTTATACTTGTTAAGTCTCGTTTAATGTCAGTAGTAATTTAATAAGTCTTGAAAAAGACTTAGTTTTCGAGAGGCTTAAAATGAATAAATATTTATATAAAAATATATAAATATATCGTTGTAAGTGCGTTAGCCGTCTCGAGTAGTCATACGTGTATAAAAGAATATTTCTATGAAAATATCATATAACAAACTCGTATCATATATCGCGTTTCGTATGAAAATAATATATAATAACCTGTATTATATATATCACGTCTTGTGTATATTTGCCGAAAATATACGTATATGCCGTCTAGGCGTATAAAATAAATATGAAGAATTATATTTATTTTATAAAGAAATCGTCGAGTTGTTATGTTTGAAAATAAATATAAACCATATTTATTTTTGTAAGAGATTTCGCGTTGTATGACATTTAGAATAACTATATTTATTTTAGTAACACAATTGTAGTGTCGTTTGAAATACGGAATAAATATATGAGCTATATTTATTTGTAAAAGTATACGAGTTGACGACGTTCGAAATAAATATAACATTATATTTATTTGTAAAAGCGTTTGGAATTATCAAGGTTTGACGTATTATAAACTCGAATTCCGTTAAGCGTCGTTTTTGAAATATAATACGTGTCGTGTTTAAGGGTGTTTCTCGAAAAACGGGCAGAGTTTCCTCTGTTTTTGGACGCCCCGACAACACAAGTTGTCGTTAATTTTTCAAAATTCAATCAATGTTCAATAACCAATATAAATATCATTTGTAAAAACGGCAAAATATAAAGTAAATACTAGTCTGTTCGGTTGGAGCTCGATATCGCGTATTTAACAAAACTATATAAAATAAAACGACGTTATTAGTCGCGACTTAAACATTTACCATCTTTAGTGTCGAAAAGTCGAACCGCCTATCTGAGTTGACCTAAGTTTGACCGAGTCGAACCGAAATACACCGAGTCGAACCGAGTTGCACCGAGTTGCACCGAGTTGCACCGAGTTGGACCGAGTTGAACCGAGTTGGACTGAGTCGAGACCCGAACCGATCTGTTGACTCGCCTGACCTGCTGTTGACCCGAGTTGGCTCGGGTGTTGACCGAGTCAACCGGGTTTGACCCGAAACAAAATGTAAACAACCCGTACTAAAAAAAACTGAGATGAACTAAGGAAATTGATGTTGAGCTTACTTAACCTGAACATACTCATTTTCAATGTCGGCATCTGTGTCTCAACCGATCCACCACACCATCGGCCGGCCCGGAGCTAACCCGAACCATACTTGAACCATTCTGAACCGAGTCACTTGAACTCGAGCCTGGACCACCGTGAATCGTCGGACTGAGAGGACCCCGCCGCCGTGTCGTCTTTATCAACCGGAACTCGTCGGATAAAGTCTCGGACCGCCTGAATCGAGCCAGGGACCACCGGTTAAAAACAAGGACCACCGGTCCGAGATTGCAACCGCCGATCACCACCATCACCGCCGGTTCTCTCTCTCTCTTCTCGGTCTCCTTCTTTCAGTCTCTCTCTCTCTCTCTGCTGTGATTCGCCGTCGCGGGCCTCCCTCATCGGACCTCCGATCTCCGTTTCTCTCTCCTCGAGTCACACCCTAGCCGGGTGTCTGTGTGTTGTGGGTTCATCGGACACGGACAGCCGCCGACCCCGGCTCCGATGACCGGAGTGGATGAGAGGGAGAGGAGAAATGTAAAGGGGTGTTGTGTGTCTGCGTGTGTTTGATCTTCTGTGTTTGTATAAGTATTAGAGAGAGAGGGGGTATTTTATGTGTGTGTATTATGAGCAAGGAGAGGAGGGTGGATGATTATTTTGGCTGCCTAATTGAAATCGAGAGAGAGGCAGACTTCACTGATTGTTTGATTTAGTTGCACACAAGTGAGGGTGTGGGTGTAGACAAGGAAGTGGGGGTTTCATTTATAGAACACAACATGGTTTATGTCTATTGTGCAAACAAATGACATTCAGGTCATTTGTTTTATTTTTAGGGTGAAAATCTTTTGTAAATCTAGTAAATATTTTGTCAAGATTTTGGAAAGATTTGCTAAGATTCAGCAAAATCTTATAGATTTTGATGGGATTCTAACATATTATGTGTAGGTTTAGGCTTGTGGGTTTTGGGCTTGGGCCCAGGGCCCACAAGCTCAATCCCCGTGTATATGTGGCCCGTAAATCCTACGAGACCCGTTGTCAAAACCCTAAACTCCGTTTAACGTCAAAAATTAAAATACACAAAAATACGGTCTGTAGTCGTTGCCCGTTCATCGATTACGATAATAATCGCGAAAAATTGTATCGTTGCCGTTTTTAATCCGTTCCTCGATCCGGTTCCGACTGTAGTCACAACAATTTTATTACGAAGCTAATATATATCGTAAAAATTTAATATTTGTTGGCGTTGTTAGTATTCTGTTCGGTTTCAATCCGTTGTCGTTTACGTTTCACCGGTTTCTCTGTAAACCACCATTCGCGCACTGTAAAGACGGATAGACGTTCCCAGGCACTCCAAAGGCCTAATTAAGTTAATCCGTGCTGTAGACACTATTTATTGTCGCGTTAATCGTCTGTTAATTACGTAATTAAGAGCCGTAAATCACGGGTTGTCACATTCTCCCCCTGTTACAGAAATTTCGTCCTCGAAATTTAGGCTATGTTATCTCCTCGGAATTGTATTGTTCGCAGGTAAGTCCGAATAATAACAAAGTGAATGACCACGTAATCGAAACAAGACTTAATGATACAGTCACCAGTGCGACTAAGTTAACAAGGATCCAACAATGAACAGGAACTTCGACCAATTGAATTCCATATGAACGTTTACAACGTGTAAATGAGTTCTAGAAGCAATAACATCCACTGGATGAACTTAGAATCAACAATCTCAAATGTAATAGTTTGCATGAAACGTTCGATCGTGATCAGCGCAAGCTGCAAGTCATACTGACGCCACAAGGTGTCGCAATGAATGAAACAATTTAATAATAGAGGTGATCGAACAAGTATCACCTGTGTTTTGCATAAAACGCTCAATCATAATTAGCCCAAGCTACAAGTTTGTACTGACACCACAAGGTGTCGTAGTGATTCAAATAATTCAATAATAGCGGTGATCAAACAAATCCACCGTGTTTGAAGTCAAATGAAAGCGTAATAAGGTGAATCCGAAAGTTTGTTTCAAATGACATCATAGAATTTTCAATTGAAATTTGAACATCAAAGAAATGATGTTTTCGATCGAAGGTGAAGAAGCAATGGATATCGCAAAATTTTCGATCGATAATGAAAGAACCGTTAGTAGGTACATCGGAATGTAAAAATGAATTTGTGTACCATTGTCTTAACACACTATTGTATTAAGACCGCTTGGCTATAATAAATCGAAGTGGATTGGAAAACAATCAATAAATAAATATTTAGATCCGTGCATAAGATGCGTAAACGAGTTTAGCGCAAGCTTCAAATTAATGAAAATCACCATCACATGGTGTCGGAATCAGCAAACAATTTAATGGAGTCGAATACCGAACAAGTTTACCACGACTCGGAACAAATGAAGTGCTCGTTAAAAATTGATTTGAATATGATGCTCCCAATACATCATATGGTGTCTCGAATCGAATAAGTGTAATGGGCAAGTTCAAACAATTGAACTTGGTTTTAGCGCAATCCGACAATAGATATGTGTATCGATAAGAAAACTTTCGGCATGGTCACAACGAAAAAACCATGTATGTAACTTGTAGAGAGATGGTCGTGATACAATGACCATAAGGAGGAGTAGGGATACGAAAATCTACTCAGTAAATGTGAAATTCGAAATTTCAATAAAAGAAATTTGAGGACTTTACCTGGGGTTTCGTGTGACGACCAATTGTTAGGTGACATTACCATGGAATGTCGAACATAGCGTATTCGTCGTTAGTTAGGTAGGGGGGAATGCGAAGACAATCGTCTTCTCCCTGGCGTGATTCGTGTCGTTGCAGGATCGCGTGACAAGTTGTCGTTTCCTGATCGTTAGTTCTCCCACTGACAGGAATCTAGCGTCGTCATTGAATTGCGTCATCGTGTCTTTTCAAAGGCCTCTCCTCGATGGTTGTGTGTGTCGCACTTCAACCTCCGTTGATGTATAGCTTAAGTTTCACGTATACCTGTGCACTAGCGTTGTGTGTCGCGTAGAAGGTGATGTACCCCGACATCCGTTGACGTAGAATTGAGTTCCATGTATTCTCGTGCGCTAGTGTTTCGTTTTGCGTAGAATGTGATGTACTCCGACATCCGTTGACGTAAAGATTGAGTTGCATATATTCTTGTGCACTCGTTTTGTTATGCGTAGGCTGCCTGCTCGGGAAGTTAAAATATCACAGACAATATGGGTAATGTGTGCCCGAGTTAATATTCGCGGTTCCTACGTGATGGCTTTTAATAAACACACACATGCGCAAATAATCAATCATATAACCGAATGCACATGTTAGTCACCAATAAGCAATCAAGTAATTCCCCTAGTCCCACTAGTCTATCCTCCCAGCTTCTCAGACTGAACTTCCTAGTCACACTAGACTATCCTCCCAGCCTCTCAGACTGACTTCCTTTTCCGAAGGTCTTAAATGCATGTTTCCTGAACTCTCAGAGTGTTTGGTACTGTATGTAATTGTTTCGTGTACCGTGTGTAAAACACCACAATAGCGTATGTTTGAAAACAAAATTTTTTACTGTTAGTTTTTAGGCAACGGTTGGAGACCATATTCGAGTACTAGGCGTTCTGTATGTATTCAACGTCTTAATAGTCTAAGTCCCAGAGAAAAGTGAGGTTAGAGCCTAGGTATCACAACAGAAACCTAATTCGCTGTAACCTATGGCTCTGATACCAATCTGTCACACCCCGAAATTATCAGAGCTGGCGTGACTGGACTGGTATCTTCATTGCACAGCGGAAGCAAATAGCAAAGACTTCTAGAAACTGAACGCCTGCTAAGTACTCGAATTCTCGATGAACCTCCTATTCCAACCGTGCCTTGTATTAGAACTGTAACCTGAGAAAGAACATGCGAGAAAAATCAACATAATGTTGAGCGAGTTCATAGTTTGTTTGTAAAAGATTTGAGGTAAATCTTTTGAGTTGTGAAAGGTTTGAAATAAATCTTTGGTATTGTGAAAGATTTGAAATAAATCTTTGGAATAACCGGTTTTTGAAATAGTATTGAGAAAATGAGTTTAAAAATCATTTTCAGCGTTGTGTTTGTAGCACGTTATGTTCATAAAACCATGTATTTGCAAAGCCTTGTATTTGTAATGTTTATATAACCGTCAATGCCCACCCTGACTTTGACTCCTTACCCGCATAATCATGTGCTTTGAATTTTGTATAAAACATGGTATTTTAATTTGTATGAACAAGTAGTTTCGTAAATATATATACGTCCCTGGTATGAAGCAAATAAGGGAATTGAGATCACCAATGGTTTGCAAGGCCACTGGTATATGTGAAGTGCAAGTAGGGAGACTCAAACCTAGCAGATTTTTGCCACGGCATTAGTATGTGGACAAAGTCACCCCGAGGTCCGTTTCTAGTTTGGCCTGGGGCTGGGCTCGCTACACCCAGATAGATCTATCGCTCCTGTCCCTCGGTCCTACCATGAGGACTAATGGCCTCATGTTGCTCCTACCCACTCACATGATCTAAGTAGTAAACCTCCTTACGCTAACCATACCATGTGTAAAAATGTCTGTTAAAAATTGTAACATGTATTCTACCCCAGCCTCTAAGGCGGATCCTCCCCAGCCACTAAGGCTGGCCTCCCCAGCCACTAAGGCTGGCCTCCCCAGCCACTAAGGCTGGCTCCTCATTCTCTATATATATCATTGCCAAACGATCCATCCCTAGTCATGGAAATTATTCATTTTGATAATACACCTTTGTTTTGTAAAAACCGGTATGTTTAGTATAAACCTTTCGTAAATCATTTGAGTTCCTTGAAATCCCTTCGTAATATGATTTAGAAATACGAGTTTTGCGTTTGTTCAAAACTTTGTATGTTTTTGCAAAACGTGCATGTCTTTCCACCCCGAAAACATTTACAAAACTGTAAAACAGTAAAGAGTGGGGTTATGAACTCACCTGAATATGCCTGTGCAAAGCTAGCCAATTTACGACTTTGTGATGTCGTTTCCAAGACTTGACTTGCTAGCGTGCATTCTACAATATTCCTAACACGGAATATCTAATAAGTTTCTAATAAACGCAGTATCTAAACTACGTGTCATCGAGCTCTACCGAATCGTTAATCGAACGATTCAACGGTATGTTATTAACTTAACGAAAATAATTAAGTTATACTTGTTAAGTCTCGTTTAATGTCAGTAGTAATTTAATAAGTCTTGAAAAAGACTTAGTTTTCGAGAGGCTTAAAATGAATAAATATTTATATAAAAATATATAAATATATCGTTGTAAGTGCGTTAGCCGTCTCGAGTAGTCATACGTGTATAAAAGAATATTTCTATGAAAATATCATATAACAAACTCGTATCATATATCGCGTTTCGTATGAAAATAATATATAATAACCTGTATTATATATATCACGTCTTGTGTATATTTGCCGAAAATATACGTATATGCCGTCTAGGCGTATAAAATAAATATGAAGAATTATATTTATTTTATAAAGAAATCGTCGAGTTGTTATGTTTGAAAATAAATATAAACCATATTTATTTTTGTAAGAGATTTCGCGTTGTATGACATTTAGAATAACTATATTTATTTTAGTAACACAATTGTAGTGTCGTTTGAAATACGGAATAAATATATGAGCTATATTTATTTGTAAAAGTATACGAGTTGACGACGTTCGAAATAAATATAACATTATATTTATTTGTAAAAGCGTTTGGAATTATCAAGGTTTGACGTATTATAAACTCGAATTCCGTTAAGCGTCGTTTTTGAAATATAATACGTGTCGTGTTTAAGGGTGTTTCTCGAAAAACGGGCAGAGTTTCCTCTGTTTTTGGACGCCCCGACAACACAAGTTGTCGTTAATTTTTCAAAATTCAATCAATGTTCAATAACCAATATAAATATCATTTGTAAAAACGGCAAAATATAAAGTAAATACTAGTCTGTTCGGTTGGAGCTCGATATCGCGTATTTAACAAAACTATATAAAATAAAACGACGTTATTAGTCGCGACTTAAACATTTACCATCTTTAGTGTCAAAAAGTCGAACCGCCTATCTGAGTTGACCGAGTCAACTCACTGTTGACCCAAGTTTGACCGAGTCGAACCGAAATACACCGAGTCGAACCGAGTTGCACCGAGTTGCACCGAGTTGCACCGAGTTGGACCGAGTTGAACCGAGTTGGACTGAGTCGAGACCCGAACCGATCTGTTGACTCGCCTGACCTGCTGTTGACCCGAGTTGGCTCGGGTGTTGACCGAGTCAACCGGGTTTGACCCGAAACAAAATGTAAACAACCCGTACTAAAAAAAACTGAGATGAACTAAGGAAATTGATGTTGAGCTTACTTAACCTGAACATACTCATTTTCAATGTCGGCATCTGTGTCTCAACCGATCCACCACACCATCGGCCGGCCCGGAGCTAACCCGAACCATACTTGAACCATTCTGAACCGAGTCACTTGAACTCGAGCCTGGACCACCGTGAATCGTCGGACTGAGAGGACCCCGCCGCCGTGTCGTCTTTATCAACCGGAACTCGTCGGATAAAGTCTCGGATCGCCTGAATCGAGCCAGGGACCACCGGTTAAAAACAAGGACCACCGGTCCGAGATTGCAACCGCCGATCACCACCATCACCGCCGGTTCTCTCTCTCTCTTCTCGGTCTCCTTCTTTCAGTCTCTCTCTCTCTCTGCTGTGATTCGCCGATGCGGGCCTCCCTCATCGGACCTCCGATCTCCGTTTCTCTCTCCTCGAGTCACACCCTAGCCGGGTGTCTGTGTGTTGTGGGTTCATCGGACACGGACATCCGCCGACCCCGGCTCCGATGACCGGAGTGGATGAGAGGGAGAGGAGAAATGTAAAGGGGTGTTGTGTGTCTGCGTGTGTTTGATCTTCTGTGTTTGTATAAGTATTAGAGAGAGAGGGGGTATTTTATGTGTGTGTATTATGAGCAAGGAGAGGACGGTGGATGATTATTTTGGCTGCCTAATTGAAATCGAGAGAGAGGCAGACTTCACTGATTGTTTGATTTAGTTGCACACAAGTGAGGGTGTGGGTGTAGACAAGGAAGTGGGGGTTTCATTTATAGAACACAACATGGTTTATGTCTATTGTGCAAACAAATGACATTCAGGTCATTTGTTTTATTTTTAGGGTGAAAATCTTTTGTAAATCTAGTAAATATTTTGTCAAGATTTTGGAAAGATTTGCTAAGATTCAGCAAAATCTTATAGATTTTGATGGGATTCTAACATATTATGTGTAGGTTTAGGCTTGTGGGTTTTGGGCTTGGGCCCAGGGCCCACAAGCTCAATCCCCGTGTATATGTGGCCCGTAAATCCTACGAGACCCGTTGTCAAAACCCTGAACTCCGTTTAACATCAAAAATTAAAATACACAAAAATACGGTCTGTAGTCGTTGCCCGTTCATCGATTACGATAATAATCGCGAAAAATTGTATCGTTGTCGTTTTTAATCCGTTCCTCGATCCGGTTCCGACTGTAGTCACAACAATTTTATTACGAAGCTAATATATATCGTAAAAATTTAATATTTGTCGGCGTTGTTAGTATTCTGTTCGGTTTCAATCCGTTGCCGTTTACGTTTCACCGGTTTCTCTGTAAACCACCATTCGCGCACTGTAAAGACGGATAGACGTTCCCAGGCACTCCAAAGGCCTAATTAAGTTAATCCGTGCTGTAGACACTATTTATTGTCGCGTTAATCGTCTGTTAATTACGTAATTAAGAGCCGTAAATCACGGGTTGTCACAACGAAACCGTGAGAGCTCAGGTCAGAACTTCTGTTTAGCAGAGAGATGACGGCTCGACTTTTGGTGTGTCCCCTTTAGAGGATCTTTTGAATTACAACAGCAATGACTATCAATTTTATTGTTTC
Source organism: Helianthus tuberosus (assembly GCA_030545235.1). NCBI lineage: Eukaryota > Viridiplantae > Streptophyta > Magnoliopsida > Asterales > Asteraceae > Helianthus > Helianthus tuberosus. Next base: position 104,709,560 of record CM060409.1, read on the forward strand.
ATCAATTTGCTGAGGGCGGCGCTATTTTTCAAGCAAGCAGAAAGTATTCTCCGGGGACTAGGCCATTGCTTCCGCAAAATCAGAAGTCCCGGGATAATACCCCAGATATCACTGAGCATAAAGACCTAATATCTCAGAAAGAGGGACCTTTCAAACGAGATTTCAGGGGTTACCTATATATCCAAGTAGTGTTCCCCACGAAATAAGCAAATTTGAATTTAAGTTTATATCCCGAAAAAGCTTACTAAATGTGTAAAAACCTATCGGCATATCATCAGTGAGACCGTTTAACGCTATTTAAACAATACAATTCTTTAGCATACTGTAACTGTCTACTGATGTACTATCATTTCCTCTTCTTTGACACAAAAACTCATTTTTGATTTTATCATGTTTTTGTCTTTTTCAAATTTTCAAATGTTTTTGGATTTTCAGAAATTTCTACTCCCCCTAAAATGCAAACACATTTCAGAAAATTTGAAAACCAACTATACAATAATCTTGACAACCGATATCAAATCGCTTCAATTCGCCATCCACTTGGCATAAACAATCCGAACTCCCCCTTACACAAAACTATTTTCTCATTATGATTTCAAAACACTTAAGTTTGTTTTAACCAAAATGATTTTTCCGGAAAATAAATTTTGTTGATTTTACCACTTGTAAGTTAGGGGTTTAGTTCATCATATTGTCCTTCGAATACCACTTGTAAATATGGTCCAATCAAGTTCAACCTAATGACCTTGATTAACCACTTGTAGGAAAAACAAGTACAACTTAATGTCCTTGATTTACCACTTGTAGGAATATCACATCAACACAAATTCATTTTACCAACAAAGATGCCGATTCCTGCTTCACACTTACCAACCTGGAAGCTCCGGCAATTCCTGCAGTATGACTTGCCAAAATTTAGCCATAATAAAATTCATTCACAAAACATCAATTATCAAGAAAGATGCCGATTCCTGATCCACGATTACTAACTTGGGATCTCCGGCATAGTCAGATGTTCAAGGGAAAAGAATTTCCACCCAAGTCTGACCAACCTTGGGTGTTTTTAGCTCCTTTAGCTCTTGTTCAGTTGGATTAAAAGTTGCTTTCTTTGTTGCGTAAAAATCTTTAACCCCTTTTACTTTCCCATCAAGCATTTTCCCAAAAATTTTCTTAACATTTCCATTGAAAACCTTTTCAACATCAAATTCCTTTTTATCAGAAAAGAATTGATTTGAAATCTCAACCTTACCAACCTTTTGCTTAATTTTTTCAAACGTCAGTGATGGAAATTCATCATCATTCACTGAAGATACATAATTTACCTCTTTTACCTCACCTTGTGGCTCTTCTGGCTTTGTGGAACCAGAATCATTGCCGACTTTTACATCACCCTTCTTGACAACCCACATTTGGTTATCTTTTGCTTTCTTTTTGTAAAAATTCTTTTTAGAACATTCACCAACTTCATAAGTTGAATTTTCAAAAATTCGGAATTTTTCGGTTGGTGGTTCAACATCAACAACTATTTCTTTCAGTTTTTCAGAAACTCCCTGTTTAGTCTTAGCATTTTTCGGACAGTTCCATGCAATGTGACCAGCTTCATTGCATTTGAAACAAGTTCGAGTCTCTTTTGGATGAAATACTCCAGTTCCATTCCTTTTCTTCTCAGCAAGAAACTCCTGGTTTGATTGTTTCCAGAAAGGTTTCTTCTGTTCTTCTTCTGCACTTCCTCCTGAAACAAATTCTGTTTTTGTTTTAGAATTTTTTTCATTTTTATAATTTTCTGGTGGAATAAAACCTAATCCTTTCTTTTTGTAGCTACCATTATGGTTTGGTTTCTTTTGAAAACCAGAACCAGAATTGTAACCCTTTTTCTTGTTTAATCGTTGTTGTACTCTTGAAGTATATTTTTTAGGTTTTCCAGTAAGTTTTAAATCTTTTATTTCAGAAATCTTAATTTCTGTCATTTTGAAAACCTTTTTGATCATTTCAAATCTAACACTTCTTATTGGAAACTCTTTGTCAGAATATAATTTGTCAGAATCATTTAAAGTGTATGCTACTTCAAATGTTTCATCATTCAAATTAGATTTTGATAACAAAAACTCTTTACTGTAAGCCCTTTTAACCGACGACTTTGGACTGTTGACCGACTAACTTGAACCTCCAGACCCAGACTTTGACTCAGACTCCTCATCTGTATCCAACACCTGATCGATCACCTTTTTTATTAACTCGGACTCATGATCAGTGTCAGATGATGTAAAAACCACGTCAATGTTTTCTGGTAATTCATCGGTTATATCAGACTTTAGTTTTATATTGACTGCCTTTTGAACTTGCTCCTCATTTGGTTTTCTGGGAGAATAACCTTCCCAGATCGGAGGCGGACACTTGTTATAGCTAACACTCGGTTTCTTACCAGTATCCTTCTTCTTAGGCTTCTCATCATCTTTAAAGGCTTCAAAACCTGCAACAGTCGGATAGATTCGATCAATAAGATAATCAGAACTAGAGTAACTTTGTAATAAACGTCTGATTCTCTCATTTTCAATTCTCTCGGTCTCCAACTCTTGCTTCCACTTTGCACTTTCTTCGATGTAAAAGTTAATAGCTTTCTGCTTTGTCATCAATGTTGCATTCATCATCGTCAAAGCATTTTCTCTTTCAGAGTTTGTCTTTTGAAGACCAGTTACTGTTCTGTTCAAAACATCATAAGACTCTTTCACATAGTTGAGATTGAACAGTAACTGTTCCTTTATCTTCTCAAACTCTACCATCTTCTCATCTTTTGCTGCACATTCTTTACAAGTCTCCAAACACTTCAAGCAAGGCTTGATGACTTCAACAATCTTTTCAACTTCAATAATTTTTCCAACTTCAACCATCTTTTCTGCTTCATGTATATTTTCTGGTTCAGCAATCTCCTCAGCAACACTTTTTACTTCTTCATTCTGAACAACTTTCTTTGTTTGATCACCACTTTTAGAATTCTGTTTCATTTGTTCTTTTGCAGCTTGTTTCTCTTTCAATTTTTCCAAGCAATCTGCAAAATAAAAATGAAAACTTTCAGGAGAAAGATGAGTTTTAGCAACATTAATATGACGTTCTTCTTCAGCATCACTGCTGTCATCAGTTGGTGATTGATCAAATTCAATTGACTTTTCAGCATTATCATCCGAAGAACCAGAATCAGCTGGTGTTTGATCAAAAACAACTTCCTTTTCTGAACTTTCATTACTTTGTGAACTTTCATCTGAGCTCTGTGAGCTTTCTTCAGATGCAATAGACTCTTCCTCCACATTCTTCACAGTCTCACCAATAGACTTCATCCATGTGGTAAACATATCTGGTTCTTTCACAATCTTAGCAATGAAAGCTTTGAAATTCCCATTCTCATCCGCAAACATATCCTAGCTAAAACCTTCAGGTAATCTTTCATCATCTTGATTGATTAGGCATGCTTTGCTTTCGGATGATATATATTTTTCCCAGTTGAAATTCTCTTGATTCACTAAACATGCTCGTTTTGAATCCTCAATCACTTTTCTACCATGAGCCACTTGTGGTTCTTGCTGTTGTTGTTGACCAACTTGTTGATATATGGCTTTCCGGTAATAATCATCTTTTCCGAAAGGATTCTTAGCTTCACTTGCCTCCCTATTCTTGCATTCTCTCTTGAAATGACCTTTCTCCCTGCATCGAAAACAAGTAACTTTAGATTTATCAAAACCTAAAGTAGAAACATGTGCATCAAGAAAGTCATTTCTTCTAGTAATCAGTTTGAACTTTTCTGCTCTCCTCAAGACACTAGCTAGACACCATTTGATGTCCATTAGTTCCATTTCTTCGGCGTCTATCTGATCGTAATCCTCCTTTGTGAGCATAGGATTCCCGATCCGCCCTGCAACCAAACCCTCATAAGATAGTAGCACGGAACCAAGCAACGCCATATGATCTTTAGCAACCTCTTCTGAAAAACTTTGACCATCAGGAAGATTCAAAGCAATATTGCATTGTATCACATAACCATTTCCAGTCTTTGTGCTTTGAGAATGAAAGCTTGATGTAGTATCTTTTGGATTGACACTCGGGTATGAAGAGAAACCATTGCTATTTTTAGAACTTTGATAAACTTTTTCAGATGAATCTCCAGCACTAAACGCAGTTTGGATTTTCGGGCTTCTTTCAACTTCTGGAATACTGCCTTTGTAGTACATTTTTACATCCTGTTGACCACTTGGACTGTTCATCCTCGCGATCTTTTGCTGTTCCAAATCTTGACCCTCAATCTTCTCGATAAACTGAGAAATTGTTAACCCATCATAAACCCCAGTGTTCTTCAAAATCATCAAGTATGTGCCCCATTCCTTTTGTGGTAAAGCGTCAGCTAACTTGTCTACCCACTCTTCACGATCTTTTGTTATACTCAGCATCGACATGGATCGCACTAAGTGGCAGTATCTTTCAATTAACTTCTTGGTATCTTCCCCGGGCAAACTCGTGAATAGATCAAATTCTTTCTTAAGTAGTGCCTTTTTACTCTTAATCATGTTCTCACTACCCTCAAACTTGATTCGAAGAGCATCCCAAATTGATTTTGAAGTTTTGTCATGCTGAAGCAGCACAAAGATGTCTTCTTTGATAGCTTGCTGAAGTAGACTAATCATCATCTTTTCAGCTCTGTACATATCTCTTTCTTGGTCAGTAAACTCAGATATTGCTTTCTCAACTTGCAGATCAGTACGTGGTAATACATATTTCTTCAAAATGCACTCCCAAGATCTCAAATGGTTTACTTGAACCCAGTTTTCAAATCTATCTTTCCAACCATAATATTCTTCAATACTCATTAGCTTTGGGGGTTTTTGTAAGGTTCCGGTTTCATTTTCCATGTTCATGTTTTGAGTAATGGCAGCTGGACTAGTCGGGGATGTTGCAAATGCGTTGTAAAAATCCTCGTCCATGTTTTGGATTTTCAAAGTTCACAAAAACACAAACTTTCTTGTTTCAAAAATAATGGTCTCAAATGAGCTGTATCACCTTGTAAAAATATAGTAGACGGACCGCTATGACCCGGATCAAATTCAACAACCTGACCCAATATGTGCAGACTGAGTTCACTCTCAATTGACTTGGTTCACAAAGACACGACCTGAACTATTTCAAGCGATTTGACTGAACTGCATTGAACCGAGACACTTTAATACAACCAAACTGTGATTGAGCCGATAGATCCACTAAACCGACAATTTTAAGTGTGTATGAATCTGATTGGGCCGCTTATATTACACATGCATTGGGCCGAGATTTTTGAAACAATTAATCCACATGCACACTTATCACAAGAATGCAGACTATGGCCGACAACAACTTTAGCGATTGATTAGTGATTGGGCCGATTAATTTTACCAACCACACATGTGCAAATCAATTTATCTTGGGCCAAACAACCCTTAGATTCATGTGATGGACTGCCACAATGCCGATTACATGCAAACTGACCAACTCACATGCAACTTTGACTAAAATAGCTGACACTCCTTAAAATCTATTGGGCCGCAAGTCTTGATCAATACACATGGGCTGATGACAATCTAATATCACATGCACTGATAAATGGTTCTGATCACCTCGTGTAGACTGACCCAACACACATGATCTCTTTTCCCAACTACTGACAACCTCAAATTCAATGTACTTTCACATGATCTTGTTTAATGTTTTCACACAACTCGAAACACACTCAAGCGAACTGGTGATTCAAGCGGTCGTTTCAAGCGAGATCAGACCTAAGTGTAGGTTCAAGCGAACTCTCAATGTATTTTCAAGTGAGATGTCAATTTCAAGCGGACACACGATGTAAACTCAAGCGAGATGTCGTTTCAAGTGAGATCAACACGTAAATTAAAGCGAAAGGTCTATGACATCAGCATTTCGAACAACTTTTCAAGCGAAAGTACAATTTGAACCAATTTTAAGCCGATTTTAGTTCTGAAACTTTCCAGGATTTGTTAAAACATGATTGCGCATAATATGTGTGAATTTGAGCCGATTTTAACCGTGAAAATTTTTTAATTTTGAAAAAGAATGGTGTAGAAATCAGAAAAAATGATGAAAACAGGCTGTTTTGGCAAGATCTCTTCCTCCTGAGATCTGATACCACCTGTAGGATCGTTTTGAGACCCAAACGAGTCGTTCAGAAGAGATTTTATCAGTTTCAGATGCGGAAAATAAGAAACTGACATCGAAACAGCTTGAATATCACTTTAAACCTCTTGTATATTGATTTAACAGCTATTACATTCACGAGAAATACCGGCAGCACTTCGGTACAAGTTCCTAGTCTCCTACCTGTTCGCTTCAAATGAATACATGACACACATATTTATAGGATTAGCCAGTCCGCTTGAACATACACATACACTTTCAAGCGGACCTACTTCAAGCGAAACCAACAAATATAAAACTCCTATTTCAAGCGAACTATCTGATTTCATGTTCAACTTTTTGTCTTCTTGTGATGTTGCTATTCCATGATGCAAGAGATGATGTCATTAGTATGATGTCATCATCAATAATGATGACATCACTCTGGTTCAGATCTGCAACGAACCCGAGACTCGATATAAGACGAAGACGACAGATGTATGCACCAACAATTTATATTAATGGTACCTTCCCTGAGACGGCATTACAACGACTACGTCGGGCAGGACCACGACAGCCGTTACGGAACCCTGAATCAATCGGGCAGCGTATCTAATATGTAACCGGGGTTATAATACTTACAACGGAGCAGAACTTGTTATTTAGGGGGGTATTATACTTGAAAATTATGCCTACTATTCAGAATTTCGTTGAGAGAGAAAGATTTTGAGCGATTTGAGACTGAAGCCCGAGCTCCCAATTTATAGGGCCACATTTCGAGTTTCTCGCGGCCCGCGTAAGGTTAGACCAAGGTCTACGCGGCCCGCGTAGAAGAGGTGTAGACCTTAGCCCTGATTGGTCATCTCCACTAGAGTTGACACGTGGCACGCTAGGGTTTCGTCTGAGTTTGGAGCTGTCGCGCCCCGCGTAAGATCCCTAAGGGGTCTACGCGGCCCGCGAGCGACACAAAAACTTTGTTTTTAATTAATTTTTAATAAAATAGAGGTATTCGGGGTCCGTTTTCGCATATGGGGTGTATTTTAGGACATATTGGGGTATTTTAAATATATTAGGGTGTCAGAAAAATATTTTGGAGGGTTGTTATACAAACACATTAGTAGTCGAAGCTTCCGCACTTGTTTAGTTCTTTTGTTAATCTAAACATTGTTAAATGTTAGAAACATACTTTTCAACACTCTTCAAGTCTGAAATAACTTTGATTATGTTTGGCGTTTTGTAATTCACATTTTAGGTATGTAAAAATGCGAAATTATATAAATGTTATATGTATAATTTGATATGGGTCTTACACAGGCGCTATGGGCTCGCCTCGCTGCGCCCGAGCACCTAGGCGCGCGCCTTTTGCGCTTTTGACAACTATGGTCCTATTTTTGATGTAGTCATAATCAGAATAGTAAAAAAACTAAAAATTAACGTAAATAAGAAGATTACTAAATGACCATAGAGCTGACCAATTGTCGCAAAAGCGAGTCAACATGTGAATAAGGACCATATCACCACCATAACCATGATTCATATCCCCATATACTCCATGTATAGATCACAACCAATTGTTATCAACTTATCATAAAATAAAACTATCAGCTAGTTGTAACATCAAAACAGTGAAACAAAATCTTACATGAGACATATGAACTCCACTAGGATTTACATATCTTGAGTAGTTATCCCAATCATTGGTGGTACCATCGTAACCTAAGAAAATATCCATAATAAATAACAACCAAAACAAAATTCAAACATAAAGTAGGAAACTTGCATAAATGTGCACTTATCAAATACAAACATCTTCCTAATCTACATTCAAATTTGTATCAGATTACCTCTATAATAATTGTCGTTGGGAAAATAAGCCACAATTAGATCCATGAAATCTGTTATTAAACGGTTAACTGAACCATCCCAACACTGGTTCTGGCCGGTGCCAGTGATATCAACCGAAGACTACCTAATAATCACACATACTTAACATCATAATATGCCTCGATATATAATATTAGCTAGTTACAAAACACTAATAAAACAACAATATAACATATTGTTACATAAACCTCTATGCCTCAACTTCTTAGCGGGCTCAGGAATTTTCAATGTCTTCATTGAGAATCCAGATTGGTTCTTGAGCAAATGAGCAGTTTCTGTAGAAGAAAAAGTAAAGGAATTCCACTTCTTTCAACATTAAATTGGTTAATTAATAACCACACACAGTTGAATTAGGATTACGAATCTAACATACATAATCAAATCAAACTTCTAAACACTACTTTTTTACGGTTATTCAATACAAAATCAAATCATTAAGCTAAAAGTAAACAAATTTTCAAACCAACATTAATATATTCCAATAATACAATATTAAAATCCTTACTCATCAATAAAAAAATGAATAACACGTATAGTTAAAATAATAATCTTTGTATCTACTCAAAAGATCATGCTAAAATCTCAACGACCATAATAATCTTTAGTCTTGCCCATTAATGAGTTTTGATACTTTTTATTAAAACGACTATCACAACTGGAGTCCATTTTAATAAGAACATTTTTTGATCCGAACCAAATTTACACATTTTTTAAGAACGACCTATTTTGATTTGACCTGAAGGCAGTTTAACACAAACCAAATTAATACTTCTTTGAAATGACAGGTTTTGACCCGAACCCAGTTTCACCCTAATGAAATTGACACTAATATAAAAAAAGACTCATTATGACCCGAACCTGTGTGAGACGAACCAAATTTATACTTTTTAAAATGGACCGTTCTGACTCGAACCAAGTCGAGACCTTTTAAACGACCTGTTTTGACCCGAACCATTGTTTTAAACAATTTGTTTTAGTTTCATGTAACACACAACCAATACAATTTAATAATTATAAAAAAATATAACGTAAATAATCAAATCAAACTTCTTAACCCTATTTTTCATTTGTTTTAAACTAGATTTTTCACCCGCCGCGATGCGGCGGGGAGCCACTATAATATAATCGCATCCATTGGTTACAAATTTGGATTACAACAAACATTGATTATTCATAGCCAAATACATCAACCGATAAATGATACAAAACAACACTCTAAATGAGCTTCATGTAGTCCATGTAGTTCGTCTAATACAATCTAAGCAATAAACAATCCAGCTCCAGTAGCAGCAAGCGTACCTGTTACAACGGTCTGCACCACTACCAAAGCAGTAGGATCATCCGGTATCAATACAACTGCTAGTATCACTGCCATCAGAGCTGGTAGCGCAACATACACTAAAGTTGTAAGAGAGTATTCGTCAGCCCTTTTAAGCAAGCTAAGAAGCCCTAACACCTCGGATTTTGATAGAAGCCCCAATTTCTCAATAGGAGTGACTAACAAACCCTAGCTCCTCTACTTTTGACACCGGCCCTGCCTCTCTATGTGGCTCAATACTTTACGCTTCTTCAGCTTTTTGAACACATCCACTTCAACTTGTTTGCTTCCTTCGAAGATTATCCCCGTGTCAAACCACTCATTTTTCTATCAAATGTCATACCTGTTCACCTGCATTCATGCTTATCTAATTAACTTCTAAATTAAAACACAATAAATGTCGGACGTGTGACATGATGTCATTATACAATTAGCAAATCAATAATTATTCATAAAGATCACGACTATTCATGTAGTAAGTTTTGTATTTTATTTTTATCACTAAAAAATGCCAGCTGATAAAGTTAACCTATCTTGTACACTTCATTTACATACACCGCAAATGCCTAGAAAAAAATATCGATTTTTTGTTATCAATGTGCTAACTTGAAAAGTAGAGATGATAGATGAAAGTAAACTTATTGAGAACTCACAATATTGTGCACCCGTTTTGACTGTATGGCTTCACTAATGAATAATTTATATAAAGTGAGTGACATGTTATCTTATAAATAAATTTCAACATATGTTAATAATATACTCATTAATCTGGTAACATACCTCTAAACGACATGTCTTAGCAAAAAAGTCAATAGTTACCGCCTTGTTGCTGGTTAATTTGCCATTGATCAGTCTGCAACGACCACATAACTGATTGGTCGGAATCACATGAACAAACTAAATGACATAGACTTAAGACATAGCCATTATAACTATTATATATGATTTTACCTTATGACGGATGTCAAGCAAACATGCTTGTTAAGCATTTGTGATGGTGAAAAAAATGCAACGTTAGTTATATCAGATTACACATAAAGATTAAACGCATCTATGTAGTACACTTCAAACGACATACATTTAACCAGAGGCGGATGTAGCTTGAGAATAGGGGTAGCCCCCGCTATCCCTTGATACTACGACATTAGTGTAAATTTTAGAAAAAAATGATGTTTTTTCGATTTCTCTGCCCTGTAGAAAAGAATTTTTTGAAACGTTACCCCTTGACATTTTTTTCTAAATCCGCCACTGACGTTAACTGTAGGTGTCAATGACCACACACAAATAATAGGTGTTAATCGATAATCAAGTTATCTAACAACATACCTTTTGGGATTCCATTATGAGGGATAGTAGAAATTCTAGTTCTAGCAGCTGCAAGTGACAATTACAGAAAACCTAATAGTCATTATTCACCCTTACACTACCATAAAGATAACCATGCATGTGGAGCTAAACAAAAAAAAAAGTCTTACTCTGCTCCTTTTTTCTTCACTCCATTAACACCAAGCAACAAAATTTGTTCTTGTTCAGTTGATTAACACCAAACGGAAAAGAGATTACTAAACACAACTCTAATATCACACTAAATAACATCAATGAGAAATAAATCACAACAAAAAAAAATTAATCCAAGTGTAACATCACACCAAATATGTTAAAACTTCAAAAAAATAAACAAAATTTAACCCATACCTTAATATATTATAAATATATTAAGGTATTTTAATAATATACCTTCCTGAAACTTTTCACCAACACTTAAAATCATACTCTCGGATCTTCTTGTGTGCCATTCTTGTTCCTCTAAAACCCTGTTACAAAAAAATAAAAACAAACACAACAGATCTCAACTCAAATCCACATTACCCACATCAAATTGATCAAAAAGACTTACAGTTTTGTTAATTTCATAGGGTTTAAGAAAAACCCAGATCATAAATTGTCGTATAATAAAAAGAAGATTGATGAAATTTGAGACTTACCGTTTCTTGAAAGCCACTACGCTTGTGAGTACCTTATTTTTTTTTTTTTGCATTTAGACTATCTCTAACCGCCGCAAATTCCCCTGCACTCCGGTGAGCCGGTCGATCTAGAAAAGGGGAAGCCGCCAGTGCTAATAGGGTTTGAAACCACCATCATCGGAGTTCTTAGACTCCTCTAAACCCATCATCGTTGTTGTTGCTGTCTGGTCCCTTATCAGACCACCAGAAACCACCACTGCAGCCTAGTCTTAGAAACCCAAACGCTTTACCATCGCCACCGTCCATCTGAGTCACAACCACCACTTCTACTTTCCATTTAAACCCACACCGCCGTGGCCGGCCAGAGGCCATGGCCGGCAACACCGTCTTCATCGTTCTCAGTTTCTTCACTTGTTTAAACCCCACTCTATGTGCATATTGTGAAAGCAAAAGAAATGAGAAATGAACGTGGTGGCTAAAACAAAAGAAAAGTAAGCTTGTTGGTCAAAATAAAAAACAAAAGAAGAAAACTGGCGCATAGTGGCGATGTTATTTGATATATATATAATAATTTTCCAAATCAAAATCCAACAAATCATAAACCATCCCTTTCGAGCTTGCTTCAACAACATTCAAGCCAAAAAACAAAACCAATATAAGAATATTATTATATGGATTATGATCGAATACTTCAAATGAAGTACTTCTATTTTAATTTACCTCATAGAATGGCATTGAGAATACGATTTTGGACTTATAACCTAACATATTAGGAAATAAAACTAGAATGACTTAGGATCAAAATGATGTGATATTCAAAATGTAAAGAAGCCTTAAATGAAGATTAGCAAATTAGCAAGTTACTACATCATTTTAAAGTTTTAAACTGAAATCAAGTGATAGAAATACAAAAGAATATGTATCTCTAAATCCAAGTATCATGATTGTGAACCTATGGTGTTGATTGTTATTTTCAAATTTGGGAATCTTAAGCACCAATTACATTGCAAATCAGAGCCCTAGTTAAAATAAGACATACAAACGATTAAAATAACCAATATAAAATCAAACTACGCAACAATTTAGAACCAAAATCAGAATCGTCGATTACCAATGGACTTAGAATTCGATGATTACTTTTATATGGGTTTTAACTAGTGGAGTCCAAAAGCAAAAAGTTTAACGACCTGAGTCCCCATAAGCATTTTCTTTAACCATTTGAGCCCAAATTTCTAACTCCATCCACCAAGTCTATTAACTATGAGGGTAATTTGGTCATTTACACATAAAGTACAAGTCTTATATGCACATAAGTACAAGGAACAAGTCTTTAATGCATAAACTTTTAATATATAATAAACACCACCATCCCCACTGTAGGATCGTTTGCGGACCCGAACGAGTCGTTCAGAAGAGTTTATCTCGGTTTCAGAGGTGGAAACTAAGAAACCGAGGTCAATTCAGCGATATTTCACTTTAAACTGTTGTTGTATTGATAACGAATGCGATTACAGACCTAACAACACTTCGGCAGCACTTCGTGGCTCACCGGAAGAATCTCAGAAAAGTTTCGAACTATTACAAATGACAAGACATAACACCTATATATAATACACATGATTTCGCTTGAAGCTTGAAGCGAAATCCCTTGCATTTTCTTTCAAGCGAAATTGACAAACACCTTTGTCTTGAAGCGAACCTCACATGCGAGCAACAATCTGATTTGAATTTCACTTTTGTCTTTTAGTGAGTGATGCAATATGTGATGTCACTAGTGTGATGTCATCATCAAGGATGATGACATCATGCTTGATTATATCCGCACCAAACCCGAGACTCGATACAAGACGAAGACGACAGATGTATGCACCAACAGACTCCCCCTCAGATGTTGACGAGTCTTAAGTGTCGAGTCTCCTCAATCTTCAGTCTTTATTAGTCTTTGATCTTTCTCTGAAGTATTTGTCATTGCAAGAATCCTCATTCTCTATCTTTAACATCAACAAACTCCTCTCTCTCAAATGTTGAATATCATGATGTCTTCAGACTCTCCCTCTCAATCTGCTGGGATCGTAGTCTGGAATTCACTTTCCACAGGTTCTTAGATCGTAACCTGGCACTTCATCACTCTCAGGTTTCAGAACCTGGCTAACCTGCAAAAACTCTACCCAAAAATAAATTTTCTGATAACCATTTTGTAGATAAGATTTTCAAGACTAATTTACCACTTGCAGGAATAACATTTATATTTCAAAACATTTTTTTCATTTCATTTCAACATTCTTCAAACACTTTCACCCAAACCATTTGTTCATCATGTTTAGCACTCAGAATTTTGAAAATCAGCTCTTCAATACCAGTTGTCGAAAATCTTTTTTTGATTTTTCAAGAATTTATGCTAAAACACACTAAAATCTTTTTGGATTTTCTGAAAGAAAATAAATGCAGAAATGAAATATTTACAAACAATATTTTTGTGAGTTCGTGCAAGAGGATCATATCAGTTTATGAGACATATCACCAACACCGTTAAGCTTCATTACATTTTAAGTTCTAAACAATTCACCTAGATTGTCAGTATATTGATCCACTTAAATTTTCACACAAAGTTCAATTGATCCGAGATATGAGATTAATGTTTTAAGCTCTTGAACTTATTCGTGTGTCCCACTACTTGAATATACTCCCGTATCCAAATCCCAATATTCAATCTTACAGGTGAGTATACCACAGATGATATCTGTCAGGGGAATAAATTATAGTACGAGGGCCGTGAGAGCTCAGGTCGATCTTTCGATACGCAGAGAGATGACGGCTTCGACTTTTGGTGTGTCCCCTTTAGAGGATCTTTTGCATTACAACAGCAGTGACTATCAATTTTATTGTTTCATCAGCTTGCTGAGGGCGATGCTATGTTTCAAGCATTTGCAGAAAGCATTATCCGGGGACTAGGTCAGAAATTTCTTTCAGCAGAAGTCTCGGGATAATACCCCAGATATCACTGAGCATAAAGACCTAGTATCTCAGAATAAGGGACCTTTCAAACAAGATTTCAGGGGTTACCTATATATCCAAGTTTGTGTTAACCCACAGAACAAGCAAGTTTGAAATTTAGGTTTATATCTCGTCACAATCTACTAAATGTGTAAAAACCTACTGACACATCATCAGTGAGACCGTTTATCACTTTTTTTATCTTACCAAATCTTTAGCATGCTGTGATCGTCCACTGATGTACTATCATTTCCTCTTTTATGCAACAAAAACTCATTTTTCATTTTATCATGTTTTTGACTTTTTCAAATTTTCAAATGTTTTTGGATTTTCTAAAATTTCTTACTCCCCCTAAAATGCAAACACATTTTAGGAAATTTGAAAACAAACTGTACAAAAACATGACAACTGATATCGAATCACTTCAATTCGCCATCCACTTGGCATAAACAATCAGAACTCCCCCTCACAACAAACTATTTTCCCATCGATTTCAAAACACTTAAGTTTGTTTTAATCAAATGGTTTTTCCGGAAAATAAGTTTTGTTGATTTTATCACTTGTAAAATTGGGGATTAAATCATCACATTGTTTTTCAACCACTTGTAGAAAATCAGATACAACTTAATGTCCCTGATTTACCACTTTTAAGATCAATCCAATCAAACATTTTCAACCAAACAACATCTGTTGGATGAATTCTCAAGATGCCGATTCCTACTCCTCGCTTACATACCTGGGAGTTCCGGCAATTCCTGCAAAACTTCTCAAAAACACATTATACAAACATGATAAAAACAATGAAAGATGCCGATTCATGATCCACGATTACCAACTTGGGATCTCCGGCAAGTCAGGTTTTTACTCTTTGAAAAATATATCCACCCAAGCCTGACCTTCTTTGGGTGTAACAACCTCTTCATCATCTTTTCTTTCAACTAACCTGTGACCTCCTCTTTTGGCAGCGTAAAATTCTTTAACACCTTTGACCTTACCATTGATCATTTTGCCAAAAATGTGTTTCACAGTTCCGTTGAAAGCTTTATCAACATCAAATTTCTTCTTGTCAGAATAAAATTGATTTGAAATTTCAACTTTCCCAACTCTCTTTTTAAAATTTTCAGCACTCAAAGGTGGAAAATTCACATCATCCACTTTTGGAACTGATTTTTCAACCTTTTCTTTAACAACTTTTGGCTCCTCTGATTTTGTGGAATCAGATTCATCACCAGAACTGTTTCCTGAACCCTTAACAACCCATTTTTGATTTATCAGATTTTCTTTTCTTTTAACCACATTCTTTGAACATTCTCCCTTCTCAAAGATTGAATTTTCAAAGCCTGTGAACTTTCGGGTTGAAAGTTCAGTTTTCTCAACAACTTTCTCTTTCAGTTTACCAGATACTTCCTGTTTTGGTTTGAATGTTTTCGGACAATTCCTAGCAACATGACCAGCAATCTTGCACTGAAAACAGGTTCTAGTTTCTATCTTCTTTTGAACATGATTTTTCTTCAACTCTTCTTGCTTCTTGGCAAGGAATTCTTGATTTGTCTCCTTCCAGAATGAACTCTTTTGTTCTTTCTCTTGACTTGTTCCTGAAACAAAATCAGTTTTTGGTTTATAAATTTCCTCATTTTTATAATTTTTCGGTGGTATAAAACCAAGACCTTTCTTTTTGAAATTACGATTATGGTTTGGATTCTTTTGGAAACTATAACCACAATTGTAACCCTTTTTCTTGTTTAATCTTTGTTGAACTCTTGAGGTGTATTTTTTAGGTTTATCAGTAAGATTTAAATCTTTCATTTCAAAAATATTAATTTCTGTTAATTTGAAAACCTTTTTGATCAATTCAGTTTTAACACCTCTTAATGGAAAATCTTCATCATAATATAATTTGTCAGAATCTTTCAAAGTATATGCCACTTTAAATGATTCATCATTCAAATTAGATTTTGATATCAAAAACTCTTTATCATAAACCCGTTTGTCCTTTTTGACTGTTGACTTTGACGTATCGGACTCAGACTTTGACTTGAATTTGAACTCCGGTTTTGACTCCTCACAATCATCTTTATCTAACACCTGATCGACCACACTTTTTATCAACTTTGACTCATGATCAGTATCTGATGACGTGTACGTGACATCAATATTTTCTGGCAAGTTATCCGACGGCCCAGACTCCCATTGTAAGTTTATTGCCTTTTCGACTCTTTCGGAATTTGGATTTCGAGGTAAAAATCCATTTTCAACCGGGGGCGGACATCTAGTGTAGACCACACTTGGTTTCTTACCAGAAATCTTCACTTCATCTTTTGTCACAGTTTTCTCTTCTTCAGACATTTTCATTTCTTCAAATGTCTTCAAATTCTCCACTACGGGATAAATCCTGTCAACAACAAAAGAAGAACATGAGTAACTGTTTAATAACTTTTTAACTTTCTCAGTCTCTATCTTTTGTGTTGCCAGCTCCAACTCTAAATCAGCACATTTCTTGATATAAAAGTTAGCATCATCCAGCTGTCTAAGATATGCTACTTTCAAAGTATTCATCGCCATTGCTTGTTCACCACTCAAATCAGTATATTTGTTAATTTCTCTGTTCATTGTGTCATACGATTCTTTCAACTTGTGAATATTGTGCAATAACTCATTGTTTTGTTTGATTAACGAATCACAGTTCATGCACTTTTCAGAAACTTCAACTCGTTCTTCATCAATCTTCATTTCATATTCTGGAACTTCTTTGACACTTCTGCTTGATTGTAAAAACTCAGCTCTTCTTCTTTTCTCAGCTTTCGCTTCGTTCTTCAATCTCTCTTCTTCTTCTTCCTCTTCTTTGTTCTTCCTTCGTCTTTCTTCAGCTGCTTCCATGACTTTTCTGCACCTTTCTGCACATTTCAAATCATAAGCATTAGCAAAAAAAACATTAACATTTGAAGTGTCTTTAGACATCTTATTCCTGAGCATATCATCACTTCCAGTAAACTTTGCTTCCAACTCTGTCCAAATCGAATATGCAGTTCCATCATGTTGAAGTAGTATCAAAATATCTTCTTTTATCGCTTGCTGAAGCAGACTCACCATCAATTTCTCATCTCGATATTTCTTTTTATCTGAAGTACTCATTTCTCTAAGTGTCAACGGAGTACCATTCACAACATCATTCTTTGTGGGCTTAACATACGGCTCTTCAGTGTGTTCCCACGCATCCAAGTGATACGCCTTAACCCAATTTCCAAACCTTTCGGACCATCCATTGTAATCATCAATATCCATGAGTTTTGGTGGTTTCTGAGATGTCCCGGTTTCATTTTCCAAGTTCATATTCTGAGCGATAGAACCCGGAGTAGTCGGAGTAATAAACGCGTTGTAAAATTTGTTATCCATGATTCGGATTTTCAAATGAGTTGTATCTCCTTGTAAAATACCTTACAACACTTTAAAACAACCTGATGAACCTTTAAACAATTTGAATTCCAAACCGTATGAACTGAACTTTATCACGCGACTCGACCACGCAAAACGACCTGACTGACACACGTACTGATCAAACCGAGCAAACCAACTAAACTCCAAACCTTGTGACCTGATTACTGACAAGGCCGTTTGTATATGACTAACAACAATTATCAATATGAGATCTCGAAACAATTATATGTGCCGACAAATATGATCACATGAAATCTGTATATGACTGACACACTTACATGTTTAACATGCAACGAATTATCATATCACATATAGTCAACAAATCTCAACTTAATTCTATTTAATGATCAATAATTCTGAATACACAAGATATTCTCAAATTTCCATTCAAGACTCACATGCAGCCGACAACAATTATCTTATCACATGTAAAGACTGACAACTTACACATATATCGAATATGAATTACATGCAATTTGATTTAATCAAGAACCGACAGAATGTGACCTAATACTTATCAACTCACATGCTACACATAAATCGACGTGTTCACAAGTACACAAAGTTCACATGTAATCTGTCATCAATCAACGTAAAATATTAGACAACAAGCACAGGTATGCACATGTATACATTTAATGAACCGAATCTGAAAGAAATCGATGCACTATATAAACCGATATATTCACAACCAGATAAGCTGACTTAAGCAGACAATTGGTTTTTAATGAACAGCAGGTTTCGATGAACAGCACAATTCAATTAAGACATCAGAATATTTCAAGTGAACTGCAGGTTTCAATCAGATGTCAACGTATTTTCAAGCGAAATGCAATCAGATCAATTTCGCTTCAACTATTCAAGCAAAAATCAAATACGTATTTTCAAGCGAAATGCAATCAGATCAATTTCGCTTCAACTATTCAAGCAAAAATCAAATGATGTTCTCAAGCGAAATCAACATATTATCATCAACTTGAAGCGAAATCATGTAATTCAACCTTTCAAGCGAAATTTCAATATATCTTGAAGCGAAATCAAACAGGATTCACATAAATTCAAGCGGAATCTACGATGAAATGTGAACTCTCAAGCGAAATCTAACACAAATCTCAAGCGAAATCTATGACATCAGCAATAACGAACTGATTTAGGTCTGATTGAATGAGTAAATGATCGAAATACGTTCTGAAACTTTCAAGGCTTTGTTAAAACATGTTTTCGCACAATATGTGAGAATTTGAACCGATTTTATCCGTAAAAAGTTGATTAATTTTGAAAGAAGGTGTAGAAAAACAGAAATAGTGGCTGAATTGGTATGAACTCTTCCTCCTGAGCTCTGATACCAATTGTAGGATCGTTTGCGGACCCGAACGAGTCGTTCAGAAGAGTTTATCTCGGTTTCAGAGGCGGAAACTAAGAAACCGAGGTCAATTCAGCGATATTTCACTTTAAACTGTTGTTGTATTGATAACGAATGCGATTACAGACCTAACAACACTTCGGCAGCACTTCGTGGCTCACCGGAAGAATCTCAGAAAAGTTTCGAACTATTACAAATGACAAGACATAACACCTATATATAATACACATGATTTCGCTTGAAGCTTGAAGCGAAATCCCTTGCATTTTCTTTCAAGCGAAATTGACAAACACCTTTGTCTTGAAGCGAACCTCACATGCGAGCAACAATCTGATTTGAATTTCACTTTTGTCTTTTAGTGAGTGATGCAATATGTGATGTCACTAGTGTGATGTCATCATCAAGGATGATGACATCATGCTTGATTATATCCGCACCAAACCCGAGACTCGATACAAGACGAAGACGACAGATGTATGCACCAACACCCACCACTGCCCCACCACCATCCCCGCCACTGCCACCACCATCCCCACCAGGTGAACAAGTAATCCCTAACCAAGATACTCAAGGATCGTTCCCCTTCCAATTATCTGCAAAAACCCACGGATACCCAACCGATTTCACTACTGCAAGCAACTTATTAACCCGATCATCACAACCAACACCCGGATCGGGCAAACAAAAAATATTCGTACCAGATAAATTGACCTCAACCGACTTACCAAATCATCTACAATCGAACGGAGAGCTCTGGTGATTCAGTGTGATATAATCGATTAAACAAGCCTCTGGTGATTTACTGTCTCCTGTAGTTAATCGCCATAGTTTCCTCTTCCGCTTCTGCTTTTGCTTTGCTTTACATTATATTATTCAGTATTGATTTCATCTCGGTTGAGAGAGCTTCAATCGGACATTGGCAATGTTTCTAGAGTGGGGTAAATATTAAAAGTGTTTGGGTTAATTTTGTATAAACGTCGCAATTAAAGCTGGAAAGTTGAAGGTTCGTCGCAGTTGAAGTCGGTCAGATCCCATCACCTTTTGCTACATGTCTTAGCATTCCTGCTGCCACCATTATCTTTCTGGATCCTCCTTAATTTTTATTCATGATTTTCTTAATCATAGTTCCCTAAAAATATTCCCGTGAAGCCAAACTTCAGTTGAGGTAGTGGTTGGTGACGGAGGTGGAGGTGGAGGTGGAGGTGGAGGTGGCTGTGGTGGTGACGGTGGTGGTGTTGATGGTGGTGGTGGTGGAGGATGTAGGTGATCTAGAGAGAGGGAAATAAAGATGAGAGAGATGAAGGGTGCAGAGAGAAAAGATGGGTGTGCCTGATCTTGTGAAGTACATGTGGTTTTTTTATTTTTATTTTTTAAATTATAGGGGTAATTTGGAATTTTAACAAACTTAACAACAAAATTCTAACTGGGTTAGAAAATTTGGACTCAAATGGTTAAAGAAAATGCTTATGGGGACTCTGGTAGTTAAACTTTTTGCTTTTGGACTCAACTAGTTAAAACCTATAAAACACAGGGACTCAAAAAGTAATTTACCCTATAATAGATTAACAAACCCACCACCACCGTCACCGTCTTCCTTTAGTCGAAGCACATATATGTGTTTCCATTTCTGTAGTGGTTGATGGACATCTTGATCCTTATTCAGTGGTAGAGATGATTGATCTAGAAGAGGGAGGAAGGGAAGTAATCATCTAGAAGAGGGAGGAACGGAAGCTATGGTTTAGAATACGAATCACAAAAGCAGCAGCATGTTTAGAAAGTATTTATAACCGTGTCAAAAAATGGGTGTACGGGGCTCCAGTAAAGGAAAATGCAACATATGATTTTTCCGGCCAAAACCTGATCTAGGAGGCTCTAATATTGTGACACATCAGCCTAAATCCTTTCATTTATTATATATAATAATAGATTATATTTATATATATATATATAGGTACAGGATCAGGAGAAAACACGCTAAAGTGTGAGAACGGTGAGAACGCATCCTGATGGAACACGTGGCGCGCGATATAGTTAGGGCGTAGGGGCTTTTTTGTCATTTATCTTCCGCTTTTCCATTTCGGTGTCACAAATTTGCTTCATTTTTGGCGTTTAATATTTTTTGGGGTTAACCAAATTCAATAATTACCTGGCGTTTTTATGGTCTCATTGTATTAATCTTTTTGTTTCACATAGATAATATTTTTGGCGTTATGGCGTTTCCAAATCGTCGGCCATAGGAACCCCAAGGGCCAGAATTTCTCTCTGAATGGCTTCATCCATACTAATTATGGCCAGGACTTTTTAGGATGAGGGCCAATTGTTTGTTCTTATATTCAATGGCGTTTAGATTCAATGGCATTTTAGACAAGATGGCCCATTGTTCTATTATTGTTTATATATTTTTGGTGTTTTACAAGAGGAAAATTATATTACAACCACAGGGGAAAAAATAGAAGCAAAAAAAATAAATTAAAAATCCTAATCGGATCTCTCTTCACAATCTTCACTGTCATTAGTCTCTCTCTTCTTTAATACTACAAGAACTGTCACCAAATGTATGGCGTTTTTATGTAAAACTTAACAAACCCATCGGTCTGATTATTTTGTTTGTTCGTTTATTGAAGTGGCTTTGTGGATGTTGGGGACATAGATCGATGTCGTGTGAGTGGGTTTTTCGCTTTGCTCTTTAACTTTTTCTTCATCTTTATAATCATCCCACTCTTCAGTGTCATTGATCTCTTCTCCTCATCCAAGCCTTCTTCAAGAACAAAGAACACAAAATGACATATGATTGTCATCAGTATCTTTTTCTTCTTCAAGAACAAAGAACACAAAATGACATATGACTGTCATCAGTATCTTTTTCTTGAAGATTTGTCCATCTCATGCAGCAAAATCTTACTGAGTTACTCCCCTCACCTAACAATCCATACTGAATATCCAAGAAAGCATGTTAGCCATCTTTGATTTTTTTAAAATTTTTGGCGTTTTACAGTGAGTGTTATTTAGGAACATTGGTGTTTGTTTTTTTGGTGTGATCAAATGGAAGTTGCTGAGAGGTATCATTTTATAGGAAGTCTTTGGCGCGTAGATTAGGCGGGGTATTATTATAATGAAGTATTCGTCGTTTCAGTTACTGTTTGTAATTACTGTTTTTGATAAGCTTTATCTCTGAAGTCTGTAACACGTCCCATCTTTCAAGTTTGGCGTTTTATATTTTACTATAATAAATGTTGTTAATAATAAAGTTTCCGTCGCTTCAGTTTACTATTTTGTAGTTACTGTTTCTAGTTACCTTTTCGAGATTTTGACGTTTTGTATTTTTAGTGAGGTTTTATATAAAGATGACACTTTGTTCTATTCTCTTGTACCTTGTTTTTTATACTTTGTTTTTTGAGTTTTTTAAAATACTTATCCAAAGTAATTTTAGAGTTAATTGCCCGGATGGTCCCTGTGGTTTCACGTTTTTTCATGTTTAGTCCCCACCTTTTGAAAATAGCAGGTATGCTCCCTATGGTTTGTTATTTGGTTACTCGGATAGTCCCATGAGTTGATGTCAATTAGTTTGGAAATAGAAGGTATGCTCCCTATGGTTTGTCATTTGTTACTCGGATAGTCCCCTGGGTAAATGTCAGGGGACTATCCGAGTAACAAAATGATAAACCATAGGGAGCATACCTGCTATTTCCAAAAGGTGGGGACTAAACGTGAAAAAACATGAAACCACAGGGACCATCCGGGCAATTAACTCGTAATTTTATTATAGTTTGGGAGTTTTGGGGCGTTTTATGGCATGATGGCATTTTCACAAGCATTTGTCTGTGTGGCGTTTTTATTATATATGGCGTTGTTATTATATAACAATCAACTGAAAAAGAAAATTAATATATATATAATATATATATATATATATATATATATATAAAAACAATTGATCTTCTAAATCTTCACTGTCACCAGTCTCTTTCTTCTTTTGAAACATCTTCACTGGCTGTTTCGACTTTCGTATGATTCATTTTGTTTTTTTGTTTTTGAAGTAGCTTTTTTGTCAGTGTTTGGAAGCACAAATAACATGAGTTTTTTGTTTGAAGTTCATCTTTATCTTCAACTCACTCATCAGTGTCATCTGTCTCTTCATGCCATTCAAATATTCATCAAGAACAAAGCACAGAAAATGACATAAGTCTGACATCAGCCTTTTTTTCTTGAAGATTTGTCCATCTCATGCAACAAAATGTTATTGAGTTACACCCCTGAAGAGGTATGGTCCCAAAAATGCCGCTCAAACAACTCAGGTCGCGCGTTGGACCATACTCCTTAATCAGTTATGTAATCAATCTTAGATCCGCGTGGGATGCTCAAGCAGAGTCTGACCTCGCGCGAGGTCCAAAAAAGAGATAACATCAATTTCTAAACTTAACGTTCTGAATAAGAGCCTTCACCTACTACAACCCTGCGCGGGCTACTGACGTGCTCAGTAAAGGTCGCGCCGGAGCCAAAGCGCAAGGTCACTTCATAAAGTACCAAAGATACAAGTGGCAGAAGAACAAGCCAATCAGCGTCCTCCAGACTGTGCTCAATCGTGTTCCACGATCGTCTGACGTGTAGGAGACAGAAAGTACACAAGGACGCCTACGTGGCACCAATCAGGGGGCAGCGACATCTGCCCAATGATCTCCACTTACCTGCTGATGGGAGAGGGACAACAAGGCCGACAACTGAGACACGTGGCTCCAATCACGGTGCGCCAGCACCGGAGATCTTCTAGAAGACACTAACGGTCGATACCAGTGAGACAAAGAGCATATTCTCTGGTTCTCTCCTTCCGGTCCAAGGCCCATCAGCCCATCTCCTCTTACACCTCTCCGGCTATAAATAGAGACCTCCGTGCACAGGTTAAAACATTCCATTCCCTCTACTCTCACTCTTAACACACAATTATTTCCTCAAAGCAGATACTTATTCTCACACCGGAGTCTGGTTAAGAGGGAAACTCCCATATTCCCCTCTTAACGAGCTAACGGTGTTCTGTTTTGCAGGAAGATCGGATCAAATCGGAGCTCAGAAAGTTAAAAGGAGATTAATCATCATGGTCGAAACATAAACCAAACTAATTAACTCTAAAATTAGTTACGTGTTTCTTCATTGGCGCCCACCGATTTTTACAATCATTTCCATCTTCTTTTTTTGAGTTTTTCTGAGTTGTTGTTCCTTTGATCATGGCTAGTCAAGGGATTATTCCTGATTTCGGTTTTGGCATGAACTCTAACGAAGGACTGGGGGAGGACAATCCGAATGTCCAAGTCCAACCTGCCGAAGAGGTAGGTGAAATCGAAGTAACAAACACTGGGGGACCTCGCGCAAGCTTCACTCGCATCACACAAACGGGAACCCCAACAAGTCATGTCACTGGTCCTTCAAACCCAGCTCCAAACCCAAACATTTCAGCGTTACTAGGGCTATCAAAGGGCGAAACTTTAGCTTCCTGGTACGCCAAACAAATTGCTACCATAAACACTACGTATCAGTCTTTGAGAGCACAACAAGCAGTTTTGCAAGCAGAACCATCCTTGGGTACCCCTCTGGGTCTGAGTCAGGGGGTATGCCAGATACCCCTGCAGCAAGTCTTTCAAGGAAGAGTCAATAGACCTCCTCCCCAAAGAAGGCCAAGCATGCATGACATGCACGATACACATGGGGAGACAGACAGTTATTATGATCATCCGTCAAACGTCTAAAGGCGCCCAGTTCACAGTCGGCTGGGGCCGCGCAATATAAAAAATGAGTGGGATGACACAGATCCGAATGATCCTACTTGGCAAGATGACGAGGGCTCGTCAGTCTTCAACCGTTTGCAGAAAAATCACGAGTCTTACAAGCCAAGGCAGCGCATCGCATACAGCGAGGAAGCAGAACGAGACTTCAGCCTCGCTTATAGGCCAGCGGAAGCCGCCGAACACTCGAAGTTCATCCCAAAAATTGCTATAGCGCCACTATCAAGAGAAAAGTTGCCTCTAATACTGGGTAAGTTCAATGGTCTACCTGACCCTGACGAGCATGTTCGAGTATTTACAAGCGTTGGTGTCATGGGAGGATGGAACATGCCCATGTGGTGCCATCTGTTCATCCAGACTTTCACAGGGGCTGCTCGCGCCTGGTTCGACAGCCTTCCACCTGGAAAAATCACGTCATGGGTCGACTTTAGAACTCAATTTGTAAACCACTTCAGCCAGCAAAGACGTTATCAGCACGATACGTCTGAAGTAACAGACATCTGGCGCAGAGAAATTGAAGGTTTAGAAGACTTCATCACTCGCTTTAATAAGGAGTGTTTGGAAATCGGTGGTGTAAGCGAACAACTAATGCACACTCACTTCAAGAAAGCCATTCGATGTGATAGCCTCATCAGGACTATCACAGGAAAGGACGGTATGCCCAAAGAATGGGACAAACTGATGGCGGCTGCAAAGATTGTAGCGCAGACCGAAGAATCGTTGGCTGGAACCAAGAGCTCTTACACCGAAGATGGATTTTCGAAAGGCAATTCGCGCGACTATGGTAGGCGCAAAAAGAACAGAAACCCTGGATGGAAGTCAGGACAATCCAACGGTTATGAAGAACGGCCACGCAACAAAGAGGACGCGTGAGAAACAATCGACAGAATTGGTTATCGAAAGGCCGTCAAGAACGAGAATCGAGAAAAGCACTGGACTCCGCTCATTAAAACACCCAAAGAGGTGCTCATGATGGAGAACCACGATTTCGAGGCAACAAAGCCTATGAACAACAAGAAGGGGCAAGACCCGAACATGTACTGCAATTTTCACAAGGATACAGGTAATCTGACGGATGACTGTGTGACACCTGTGTCACTACGACCATCATACAAATACAAAACCAATGAAATATTGTGTTTCATACTTGGGATTTGAAAAAATATGTGTATCATTTGCACATAACAATTCTTGTTCGATTTCGAGCTTTAAATCGCTCTCTGGAAGGTTATACGCGAACTGATGTGTAAACATAATCAGTTTAACGCAACAAACACTCCGGAATAGTGACATAGGCTTAACATAACTTAGAAATAAGTTTTGGATGGTTTGGTGTGTTGAAAACAAGTTTATTCGATTTTAGGGACTATTTGTGTCAAACTGTGAAACTATGCCGATTTGTATAGTAACGAACATTTCGGAACTTTATCATAAGCTAAACATACCCTAAATATCCTTTACATAGCTTAGAAATAGGCTTTGAGGGGTTCGGAATGCGAAAATAAACATATTGGTCAATCAGGGGCTAAAAACATCAAAAACTGCATAAGTTTGCATTTACGCGCATATCTTACGTTCTGAACATATCCGAACATCCAAAAATTTTTGTAATCATTCAAATATTTTATTTTAGTGATTGGAATGCAAAAATACCATTCGTCGCGTAATTTGGATCGTTTTCGCGTCCGTTCGAGTTTTCGTCTTAATTAACCGAACAATGCAACCGTACGACCAAATGAACCGACATCCGAGATGTTTTTGGGCATATTTTAAGTACCCTATGTTTTAACTTCATTATAGAGCCTTGAAATGGGGTTAACGGGGCATAAACGCATCGAAAATGCATCAAAAACCAAGTTTCAGGCTTGCAGGGACTACAACTGACAATCTGCCAAACTTGTCTAGGAGGGGCGGCTAAGAATGTGTGTATGTCTACGCAGCCCGCGACAGACTGTCAGACAGAAACATTGAGTTTGGACAATTGAGTTGGTTTTGATCCTTGTTTTGCAATACCATTTGATGGTTTTGAGCTCCCCATGTATTGTAAACAATGGGTGACACTTGGATGGCTAGGATTAAAGCACAAATTTCGAGAAACGATCCTAACGGTTCTTGGAATTCTATAAATACCCACCATCTTTCATTCATTCAACTCACACATTTGCTCTAATCTGCTCTAATTTGAAGTCTTAGCCTCATACCTGAGTATTTTAGATCAAATATTCCTTGCTTGGACCTTTTGTGAGTATTCTTTCATGCTTTTATTGCTTTTTAAGCATGAAAGTCAAACAGTGTTTGACTTTCTGCTTTGACCAGTCTTTGGTCAACACAAAGTTCGTTTGAACTTTGCAACGTGAGCGTAATCACGATGGTTATAGTCCCTTGTGACTATACCTACTGATTACCACGTCGATTAGTCGAAGTGACGAGTCAAAGTTTCGGTCAAAATACGTGCTTATGCGTATTCTGCATCGAAGCTATTTTCGGGTATCAAAACACTATATTTTGATATCAATGTGCTTATACGTCCTTATGGTCACTTAGTTTAATTAGTCGTATGATAGGTAGTTTATATGCCTTAGGTAAATGACTAAAATGCCCTTTTCATGCATATTTGGTATTTAAGCATATGTAACCTAAATTTTGTCAGTTAAACTGATTATGCAACCTATATAAACATGTTAGGGCATATAATACTTGTCATAGGACTAGTTAGGCATCTCGAACGCGCTTTCACGCGAACGACAGGTTAAAGTAGCATAAGCTACCTTAATGGGTCGTAACGGGTCATAAGCACTTAGGATAGGTTCAGATTTAGAATCTAGGCTTTGTTAAACCATATCACATGAGTTCCAATAGTCATTTGGTTTATGAGACCTCATTCAATCCGATCTTCCGATTTAGGTATCGATTTATTAAGTTAGCAATCCGATTACTAGGTGCCACTTGATTCCTTGATTTCCGAGCTTTGTTAGGACACTTAATCGAGGATACTTACAATCTCAAGTGAGTACATAGTCCCCTCTTTTACAGTTTTCAAATGTTTTGGGGTGATACATATGTGCCGATACTATATTTTCATGTTTTCGACTATATGATTACACATGCATAAGTACTATCTTTTGACGAATTGAACTATTATCCATGGCTTAAACACTGGTTTCCAAAGTTTGTTACGACTATTTGTTTGTTCATATATTCACTTATACATTCATTAACAATGATCAAGCCGATTGGTAGTACGATATAGTGCTATAGGACTAGACACCCCATTCCTGTTGTATGGAATGTCAGAAACCAAATTTTAACCAAATAGAATTTGCCTTTGTGGTATTTCTATAGTCTCTAAAGTGTAGTTTGATGCACTAAGGTTTGAATGTATTGCTAAATCTCGATTTATGGTATATTTCGATATACTGCCAACGTGATACTGTTTGCTAAATCATAATTTGATATGCTATTGTTTACTAAAATATAGTTTGATATATTACCAAACCACAATTTAGGTATGTTTCGACATACTACCAACGTGATATTGATTACTAAAGTATAATTTGATATACTACCGACTCTATTGTTTCATGAACTAAAGTATATTTTAATATACTACCAAAGCATAGTTGATGTGCTATTTTCTAATTCAAAGCATAAGTTGATATGATATTTACAAAACCAAAGTATAATGTATTATACTACCGATGTTTATCATTCTTAAACCAAAGTATACTTGTGATATACTACCGAATCTATCATTTCCTAAACTAAAGTATATTCTAATATACTATCTATTTAACTATTTCATAACTAAAGTATATTTAGATATACTACTCATTCGTTTATCTAAAAAACAAAGTATATTTTTGTATATACTATAAACATTTTTCCAAAACGACGCATTTTAGAAACAAAACTTTTACACGGATTCATGGCTATTTTTTAAAACATAAAACCTTTTCTTGTGTTATCCAAAGCCATGAATCTAATACACAAATCCTATGTTACTCACAGGCATTTTTATGCTGACGTACCTATTTTCACATATGTTTCAGGTACTGCTATATGACGATTATTGATGCATGCTACACATAGGATGGACTCGTGCCTTAGCAACTTTAAAACTTGAGAGACAATTATTTGTATTTATCTGATTTATAATAAAACAATGAGTTCAATAATTCAATAAAACGAAACTATTTAATCCATGGTTGTGAAGCAATGATTCTGTTATGACACTCCTCGACGTTTTCGGCACGATTTGTTGTTTTACGTGGTCGGGGTGTGACAGACTGTATCAGTCTAAGGAAAGAAATCGAGAGAGCGCTGAAAAGCGGAAAGTTGAGCCATCTGGTAAAGAATGTGCGCAAGGAGACGCGCCAGATTCAGCGCAATGATGAAGGAAACCAGAAGAAGGTTAGGCGCCTAGAAACAAACATGGTCAATGGATCAAGGCACAGCGCGAGGGACAAAGGCAAGCGCCCATTCGAACCTGCATGGCAAGAAAAACAAGTCATTTTTCCGGTGGTGCGCGGGGGACCACGCGCCACGCGCCCTGTTGTCATTACCGGCATCATTGGTCACTACGAAACAGAATACATCTTCATCGATCCGGGGAGTACAGCTGATATCATTTATGAACAATGCTTCAATAAGTTCAACGATGAAGATAAAGCGTGCCTAGAACCTGTTGATTATCTTCTATCGTGATTCTGCAATGAGATGGTCTTCCCACTAGGCCAAATCAGTTTCCCCGTCACACTATCTGATGGGAAACATTCAAGAACTACAAACGTCAACTTCATGGTGATGCCAGTCAAATCAAGGAATGATATGTTAATTGGGAGAGAAACCCAAGGCGAATTGAACATGGTCACCTCCACACCCCACTCAGCCATCGGATTCCCAACTGAGACGGGAGTGGCGATTATCTATGCAAAGAAAGAGGTGATGTCAGCAGAGGATGCGCGCCCAACCAAGGCAACAAAATCTCAACAACAGAGCTAGAAAAATGGGTCTTGAACCGCAAGTACCCAGAACAAACGGTGACGATAGGCCATGCAATCTCACCAAAATCAGAACGCACCGCAAGCAGTTACTGTTTAGGAACATGGACATTTTCTCCTGGACTCCGGCCGACATGACCGGTGTCCCGCGCGACGTCACTGAACATTGTTTGAACACTTATCCTTCCGTCGAGCCGAAAGTGCAAAGAAGGCGTAGCCTAGGGGCGGATAAGACTAAAGCTATGAATGAGCAAGTTTGTGAGCTGCTAAAAGCAGGGATTCTGAGGGTGGTGCACTATCAAAGTTGGGTTGCAAACCCTGTTATGGTCGAGAACTCTAATGGAGGATGGCTCATGTGTGTTGATTATACTTATCTCAATAAGGCATGTCCCAAAGATTGCTATTCACTGCCTGAGATCGACAAGAAAATAGACTCTCTCGCGCCAAACAGGTGGAAATGGTTTTTGGACTGTTACAAGGGGTATCATCAAGTCCAAATGGCGTTGGAAGATGAAGACAAGACAGGTTTTCGTACCGACATCGGAATCTTCTGTTACACAAAGATGCCATTCGGCCTCAAAAACGCTGGCACAACCTACTAGCGCCTGATGGATACGATATTTGCTGATGACATCGGAAAGCATATCGAGGTTTACATTGACGATCTTGTGATTAAAAGTCCCGAGGAGGACCAGATGTTAAAGGACATAGAGAAGACGTTTAACTCTTTAAGAAGCGTGAACATGAAGCTGAATCCAGCGAAGTGTTCTTTTGGTATGGAGGAAGGCAAGTTTTTAGGCTTCGTGGTTACAAACGGCGGTTTCAAGGTTAACCCTTGAAAAAGTTCAAGCCATAGAGCGGATGCCGTCACCGCACACGATCAAAGAAATGCAGAGATTAGTCGGCCGCCTAGCCGCGTTAATCGATTTCTATCAAACTACGCTACAAAATCGTACCCTTTTATCAGTACTTTACGCAACTGCGTGAAAATATAGAGTTCAAATGGAAGCCAGAGGCAGAAGCTGCCTTCCAGCAAATGAAAGAGTTTTTGATCAAGCTCCCTACACTAACCGCGCCATTCGAGAAGGAACCACTCACTCTGTACTTGTCTTCTTCGGACAAGGCAGTTGGGTCGGTATTGTTGGTAGAACGAGACGGAGTTCAAACTCCAATCTACTATGTTAGTAGGGTGCTCACGGATCCAGAAACACGCTATTCAACCATGGAAAAGTTAGTGCTCGCGCTGCTACACGCCTCCTGGAGGCTTCGCAGGTATTTTACTAGGCATGTAATTACTGTACTCACTAACTTCCATATTGGCACAATCCTACAAAAACCAGAGACGTCAGGACGCTTAGCAAAGTGGGCAATCGAGTTGGGGGGCCACAATATTCTGTACAAGCCGCGCCCAGCCATTAAAGGCCAAGTGTTAGCAGACTTCATCACTGAATTTCCAGAAGACAAAATCAAAGATGGTGAAGTTGTTGATACTCCCATCAAAGACACATCAGATGGGTTATGGTTGTTATACACTGACGGAGCCTCGAACGAAGACGGCGCGGGAGCTGGATTATGCCTTGTGAGCCCAGAGAAGCATGAGTTCACATATGCCATCACGTTAGATTTCAAAAACACCAACAACGAGGCAGAATATGAAGCGTTTTTGGCAGGTCTGCGCCTAGCCATCAAGATGGGAGCTCAACACTTACAAGCGCATGTCGACTCTCTCCTGATCGCGAGTCAAATCAATGGGTTGTATGATGCGAAGGGGGAAGTTATGGCTTTGTACTTAGAGCAGGCGAAGGAGTTGCTTCAGTAGTTCAAAACATACAAGGTTGTTCATATCAATCGATCTGAGAACAAGCCAGCGGACGCTTTAAGCAAGCTCTCTTCAACAGCTTTTCAACATCTCGCCAAAGATGTAAGAATCGAAGTCTTAAAAAACCCGTCGGTTTTGTTGCGCCAAGTGAACGTAATTGAGATAGGGCCACCATCATGGATGACTCCTATCATTAAATATCTTAAAGAAGGAATTCTCCCTGAAAACAAAGCAGAAGCTAGAAAGATACAAAACAAAGCGTTGTTCTATGAAATGAATGGTGGAATCTTGTATCGAAAATCCTTCTTGGGGCTACTTCTGCGCTGTGTGGACCCCCAAGATGCAAATTACCTGATCAGGGAGATTCATGAAGGCATTTGCGGCATTCATGCGGGCCCGCGCATGGTTTTCGCGAAGATAATGAATGCTAGTTACTATTGGCCAGGGATGCACGTTGACGCTCTAAAGGAATTACTCAAATGCGACTCCTGTCAAAGGCACGCCCCAAAAACCCTGCGCCCAAAAAATGATCTCATCCCTGTGTCCACTGCCTGGCCCTTCCAGCAGTGGGGGATTGATATGGTGGGACCTTTCCCTGAAGCTCCTAGAGCTGTGAAGTTCATAATTATTGCCGTTGATTATTTCACCAAATGGGTGGAGGCCAAGGCACTCGCTTCAACTACTGCAATGATGGTGCGCAAGTTCATATGGGAACACATCATTTGCAGGTTTGGCCTCCCACTCAAGATTGTAACCGATAATGGCACCAATTTTGCTTCTGAAGACCTTCAAGAATGGATGAAAGAGATGAATATCGACCACACTTTCTCTTCCGTTGCGCACCCTCAGGGCAACGACCAAGTAGAAAGTGTTAACAAAAGTATTGTTGAAGGGATAAAGGCCCGCCTGGGCACTAAGAGAAGAGGCTGGGTAGATGAGCTCCCGAGCATCATGTGGGCTCATCGAACCATGCCGAAAACGAGCACTGGCGAAACCCCCTTTAGCCTGGTCTACGACTCAGAGGTGGTTATCCCAGCTGAAATTGGCCTCCCCTCGTCGCGCTTGACAGCGGTCAACAAAATCGATAATGAGGTGGAGCGCCTTCTAGACTTGGACCTACTCGAAGAGAGACGCGAAATAGCGCGAATCAAAGAGGCCAAGTACAAGACACAGTTGGAGAGGTACTACAATGCAAGAGTGCGCATGTGTACCTTCACTCCAGGAGAGTACGTCTTCAGAGACAATGAAGCCTCCAATGCTGAACGCCCCAGGAAGCTAGCACCTAAGTGGGAATACCCATACTTAATATATGAGCTGCTAGGAAAAGGGGCATACAAGTTGCGCACACTGTAGGGATACATCATCCCGCGCACGTGGAACGCGCAACAATTGCGTAAATGTTACATGTGACTACTCTCGGCCATGCGCCTTTATCCGCTTATGTTGGCTACACGCCTTTTTTATTACCTATGTCGGCGATACGCCTTTTTTTTATTTCAATGATGTATGATTGGCCTAGCGCCTGTTTCAAAGCTACTTAATGAAAGCATTGACTATGCCTTTTGTTTTCAACATCATGACTTCTACGTTACAAATGCATGTTAAACTTTTGATTAGCACGAAAACACTTCAGTAAATTACGAGCTCTTGAGTTACGCCTCCAAGGTTCTCCGCGATCATAGCGCGAGACCGGGTACCAACACTCATACATGAGCCACACTTACATTTATTCGCGCTAACTTAACCAAATTTTCTAACAACAATGCAATAATTGTAACTCAACAAATTAAAGGCAAACATAATGCTATATTCTAAAAAGCGCGCCGCGCGATGATCACATAGAAAATAACAAAACATCATCGGTTCGATTCAAAAAGCGCAAAACGCGCGATGAGTTACATTTAGCATCTAAAAAGAAAAATTACAAGGCACAAAGCCTATCAGCACTATCATCTACTCATAACCATCACCATCATCGCCATCGCCATCATCACCGGCTGTTTCTTCCTCATCAGATAACTCCATAGTCTGTGGAGGGTCTAGGATAGTCTTTAGCTGCGAACACCAGTCGTCATGCTTCAGAGCTTCTGCGACCAAATCCATCACAGGCAATGATAAATGGTCATAAACCCCTTCAGCGCGGGCTAATGCAGCATCAGCCTGATCGGTCATGGAACAATGTCTAACATCAAACTCCTATCCTAATGCCTCTTCAATATGTTGTGCACACTCTAGATAACCTCCACAATGACCAACCGCGCGTGAGGCATCTATGAGAGCGGCAACAACCGCATCCAGTTCAGAAGCATTCAGAATGGAGTTAGCCATCTACAAGAAAGGCAATGGGTAAGAACCAAGGCAACAAGAAATACAGCCTAAGTTAAGAAAGAGGGACCTCACCAGAACTAACCCTCTACCACGCAACCATTCGGAGTCGGAAACAGGAGTGTCCACGATCGCTTGAGCTTCAGCGTAATTGTTTTGGGCTATGTTAAGAGCAGATGTACTAATATCTCGCGCCTCGTCGGCCTTCTGTTTGGCCTACTCGGCGATAGCAGCCTTAACTCTTTCAACCTCCAGATCAATCTCCGAGGATTCGCTCTATTCAGTCTGCTCACACAATCTACGTTTCAACTCCGCAATCTCGTCATCCTTCACATGCAAGTCCTGGTCCTTGGTGGTCACCTGCGCCTTTAACTCAGCCTGCGAGGGATGAAATAACGACTGAGTAATATTTTGACAAGTATAAAAACAACATAAAGAAGAAAAGGCTAAGGCTTAAAGTTGAACCTCAACTCGCTCTTTGTCCGCTTCAACATCCTCAACCTTCTTTGTTAATGTGGCAGTTTGAGCCTCAAGGTAGGTAATCTTGGTGCGAGCAGTAAACATGCGCTGATTATCTTTTTTGCATATTTCTTTCCAGTCAGCACGCTCTTTTGACAAGAGCTATTCAGCAGCACGTAGCTTGCTCTTTAGGGCATCGCGCCCCCACCCTTCAGATTTTTTCTCCGCATCGAAGGCGGCCTTCTCTTCAGCAAATGCAGCCTTCATCTTCTCAAAGTCCTTGACCTGTCTTAACACACGCTCATGGTATTTTTCCCAATCACCCCGCTCTTTAACCATCATACGCCACTCGCGCACGATTTGGTGGTTAGCGACGCAGGTATTGGCTTCTCCAACAACGTAAGCATGGTATAGTGCATCATGGGATCGCGCTCTCTGCAGGTTAACTTCCCCAGGAGGGAAGGAATTCAAGAACCAATCACGACAAGGAGCGAACTCCAGTAAGGTATCCTTCTGCTTTATACCCCATGGAGCTCGGTGGGGAGCATCACCGCGAGCCTCCTCGGTGTAAGTTTTGTAATAAATGTCGCCTAAGGTGTCCTTAGGACCGATAGGAGTCTGTGGCATGGACCCTCCAGCACCACCAGCCGCACTTGCTCCACCTGCTGTAGTCGTAGTCTCTTTATGTGCAGCAGCAGATGATCCCCCAGTAGCAGAAGTCACCTGAACAGTTTGGGTGGGGGCATCGACCTGTGCAGGCTCAGTTGGCTTGACAACCTTGGGCCCTTTGCCACGAGTAGCTCTTTGTTCCTTTCATGAAGGGGCTGGTCAAGCCCCATGATACGAGTAACCTCCGGACCCTGCATCTTCTCCTGCGCGGTAGTAGCAGCGGTCTCGGTCTCCTTGGATTTATCACTGACAGGCTTTTCACCCGCCTTCTTCTTCTTCTCCTCTTTTTCCTTCTCTTTTTCTTTCTCCTTTTCTTTATCTCTCTCCTTCTCAGCCTCCAACTCAGCAGACTTGAGAGGTTTGATCACAAACTTGGTTTTCTTTTGCGCCGGTTCTTGGGGGTCCTTAAACTCAACACCCTTCTTTTCAGGGGTTTTCTTCTTGGCCTCTGCAAAAACTAGGTGTTAAAAAGAAACTAAGGAATGCATGAGGGGCGTCATAACACTGACCTGGAGAAAATTTGTAAAGAGAACGCAAGCTGCTTTGCTTCCCTATTACAGGGACTTCCTCAGCCTTCTGCGCTGCTTTGACACCTGCAACAATCTCTTCTCTACTTCTTTTCCTGCTCACTAACTTGAGGGCAGGCTCTTCTTGCTCTTCTTCTTCCTCCTCTTTATCCAGTGCGATAGATGAAGGGGTAGCGCCAGCATCCGGGTTCCTTGACCCTGCGCTCCCTGAGCTCCTTGAACCAGCAGCACCAGTCTTCTTCTCACCTATATGGGATAAACCCTCAAGTGAGTCACTGGCAATGACGCAATCGTCCAGGTTACTCTGTCGGAATCTGTGAGTACCTTGGTCAGAGGCACCAGCAGTTGTGCGGCTACTCCCGCCCCTCTTGCTGGTTGGTTCAACATCGATGGTAATCACTTTCTTCTTCTTCTTATTTGGCTTCTTCTTCTCCTCTGGATCAATCCCAAGGTCGCGCAACACACCTGCAAAGATGTTAGACCAGGAACTTAGCTCCCCATTCGAAGACCCTACAGACTCCTCGCTGGAAAGATAAAGAATCTCTTTCCCAGCGGAAGTCACAGCACGCAATGGCCTGGGGTTGGGTAGATGCGCACCACGGTTGCAGTGGGAGGATTGGCGAAAAATCCAGCAGGAGGGTAAAGAAAGTGGCCTTTAATATGCTCATACCAGTAAGTTTCTCCTGGTTGCAGCGAGTGCATGCCCATAAATCCACCAAAGGTGGGGAAAGCGGCCTGATAAAGACGAGCCTCTGCAATGAAACCAAATCTTTAAGCGTAGAATAAACAAAAAAGACGAAGGGAATAATCAATGAAATGACCAACCTCTATCTTGAAACTTCAAAACGGGTACCACGGTGCTGTCCTCCAGCCACTGATCACTCATCTGCGCCGCGACCAGAACATTTTCACCAAAAATTCGATTAGCTGTTGCAGTGAGCTTCACATACCAATCGTCTTTTTTAGGAATCGGAAGTTCCTCCTTCTCGATCACATCTGGCGCACGGAAGATCATCGCAATAGAAACAACTTCCTCTCTGATGAAGAAAAACTTCTGTTTCCAGTCATGGAAACTCTTAGGAGGGTTCAGAAGAATCTTCTTGGTAGACCCCCGGTTGCCAAAGGAGTAGAATCCCATGCTCCTAATCAACTGGTAGAATACCCTAAACTTATCCACTGTGGGTTCTATGTCATGAGATCGGCACAAAAATTCGAAATGTCGCACCCTCACCATACCGGGTGGACTCATTTGTGAGATATGAAACCCATAATAATGAAGAATATGGGCCATGAACTCCGTCGCCGGCAACCGGAAGTTTCCTTGTAAAAAGAAATCTTTAAAGAGGGTAATATACCCCGGCGGCGCGTCGGCGGCTGTCTGGTTTTGACCAGGATATCATGCATCCCACTCCGGTGGAAACTGGAATCCTCTAGTAATCTGCTCAAACAATCCCTGGTCCCATTTGAGGACACAGAGAGGACCGTCGACACCTGGGTTCTCTTCTTTAGCCATAGATATTCAGTTAGAAGATTTGAATATTTACTGGAAAACTTGAGTATTCAAGGAAAAACTTGAAGATCTGCTAGTGTTTCTTTGAAGGTTTGAAGATTCAAAGAAGAAATAGAGAGAAAAGAGAATCAGGAGAGGATTATGGTCTTCGTCTCTCCTCTCATCGACTATATATACTCATCGCATTTAATGCAATGGGTAGACGTACCGGATTCACCGTGCGCGTATCCAATCAGCAGCTGCCACGTACTGTCACACCCCGATTTCCACGTGTCACCGGTGGGCCCGGTGGGGGAGTATCGTGACGTGGTTGGCAACGTAATAGTCAAACAACACAATATAATAATGCACAGCGGAAGCAATATAAATAAGATACAACCGAATTTATTTATTGTAAACAAAGTCACAATTATTCGGTGTTTATCCACAGTAGGATCAAATATAAAAATATTGTTTATGGTTCAACAGACTTCGGCATCTTAAGTTTGCGAGACTTCTAGCGATGCTTAGGAGGCTCCCAGCCTATTTCGCCTAGTACCTGCATTTAATCTTTTTGGGAAAATACGTCAGTTTACCCTGGTAAATATATTCAACTGACTCATTTTATAAAATGATTGAAAATTTGTTTAGATGCACATGGCATAAACATTTTTATTAACTTGGGAGAATTATTTAATATTATAATCTTGTTAACGATTTACATGTTACTTATGCGTTCAGTAGCCCGGACGTATCCGGGTTAAGGAATCAATAGACACACCACAATTCTAGAGTTATACACCGACAGGTGTACGCCTACACCCCGTGCTCAGGTCGTGGCTATCTCGTAAGATAATGCCAAGGATATCCGGGACATGGTCATTAACCCCCCCAAAGGCGGTAAAGTAAACAATACTGTTTAAACGAGCCGTTCAAATTATTCAATTAACCACCTCAGCGATGGAAGATTTGACGCCCGATCAAGCGGTACGCTATGTACCGTAACCCAAGCCCGTATAGGGAAAATAAGTTAAAAGTATTTACCTTGATGCAAGTATAGTTCACAAATAATCAAATAGCAGGTAGCTTTTACTGTTCCTCCTAATCTGGAACGAAGGTTAAATATAACCTATTAGAATCCTAGCGGGTCTTTAATTATGCTTAAGCTTAGACCGGCTAGTTTCGAAGATACGGTTCGTACGCACGATTAAGCGAAGACCGGATAGAATGTGATTTAGACCCGACAAGTTTGAAGACTTGTTTAATATGGGTTTATTATTCACATTCTGGATTTTGAGATAAAACGGATAAGGGTTGACCCGTTTCGGCTAATTTATGTAAACTTGTTACATAAACCGAGCCGAACGCGTAATATGCGTAACGGGTATCCGTAAGAGCCATATACAGGTTTCCTAAGTTAATATGCTCCAAATATGTTGTGACATCAGTAGGATGTCTTTCGTTATGCCCCGAACCAATTTAAGTACCAACTATGCCCCGTAAGGGTAGTTTGGTCATTTTAAAGTTTGTAAAAGCGTTTATATGTTCAACTGAGTTACAGGTCTGATGTAAACAGAAAACATACTTATTTTGATGTGTTATAACAGTAGGCTAAGGCACATATGTGAAATTTATCATATTTAACCAAACTATGCCCCGTAGGGGTATTTTGGTAATTTCACATAAGCCGAAAAGCTCAAAAACGAAGTCTGAGTTTATTAACCTTTGCTTACTGTTAAATTATCATAATTAGCCTCATATATCAGTAGGTATCAACCCGGGTATGTCCAATATGATTCTAAGACATACTATGCGTTAAAAACGCTAATTATGGTGATTAAAAGCCATTACCGGGTTCGATACTTAAATCTGATATTTTTACATTTCCAGAAGGCTTAAAATAATTTATTTATCATAATTAATCAGTAGCAAAAAGGTTTGGAATCGCTTAGATGTGTAAAACTCATTTTATAGCCCGTAAGGGCAAAATCGACAATTACCGGATTAAGCCTAAGACTACTAGTTATGCTCGACCTAAAATTAATTAAAAATCTTTAAAAATCCCAAAATAATATATAACATCAGTGGGTAAAAGATTTGATATCAAAAAGTATGTTTAACTAGGCTTTACGCTAATTACGCCATGTTGTTAACATAAAGCCTTAATTTAGCGACAATGAGCATAACTATTAATCTACAAGTCAAACTGATGTCAAACTTTGCAAACAAGTCTTTATATCAGTAACTAAGGTTTCTACACTTTTACATTTTCATAATTCATGATTTAAGGCAATAAGGGCATAACGGTCCACGTATGAGCATTTAACGGAAACTCGCATATTAATTGGATAACTAGTGAACCAAGGTGTATGATCACAGAGGGTTGTTCTAACATGTATCCTAATCCAATTTAAGCTCTGAGGCATTTCAAAAATATGCCCAAACGGGTCAGAACTGAAAGTCAACCGAAAAGTCAAACTATGTGACTTTCGGTTCCGAACCGGGTCTAAACAGGAAATAGTCGGGTTTTATAGGTTTGAACATGCTATTACACTAATTACTAAGTTATAACAATAATCAAACAGGTTATATATGATCTAGATAGCTAATTATGCATAAAAGACATTTTGAGCATTATGTTGACTTTTTAAGTAAAGGTTTGACCCGACATTTAACCTGCTCAGGATGGTGATCAGGGGAAACCCTTTTGGGGTTTTATTTCCCACTTAAATACCATTCTAAAACTACTTTTAATTCGAGGTAAGACTGAGTCATTAGTGACTAATCTCGAAGTCAAACCGTAATTACGACGGTTTGACTTTTAGCTAATTAACTAAGCTAAACACAACCAAATAAGAACTAGCAGACTTACAATAGTCCAATGCACGAATTTTGATCAGAAGGGAGAGTTCCTTAGCTCCAGGAATGCTCCAAAGATCAGTTGCAAGTGTGAAGAATGTTGTGATCTTGGAGTTCCTTTTATAGTGCAATGGCTCACCACAATTGGTTGACAACTAACTCTAGAGCTGACCACAATCATCCAACAAGTGTCCTAGTGCTCTAGGGTCATTTAGGGGTCTTTAAATAATGACAAAAACCAGTTAAATCGGTCATAATCGCGAGAAACAGGTTGCAGCCCGTTTTGCTGGAACTGGGCATCCCTAGCGCACCGTTACGCTACACTTGTAGCGGTGCGCTAGCCTGATATAATGGGCCAGTTGACTTATCATGGTAGCGCACCGTTACGCTACACATGTAGCGGTGCGCTACCCCTTCTCAGAGGCAGATTTCATTTTGTTTGTTGGTGTTTCGATCATGTAACCCACTTGCACGATTTTTAGCCATTCTTTTACATGGAGGGGCCTCTAATAAGTGTCTACTCCTGCACATTACCCTACCATGCACCTTTGTTGCAATTGAATGGACTTTCAAGACCCGAAAACAACGGTTTATCATTCGTTTTCTTCTTTGAGTCAAATCATACTTTTCAAGATTCATCATTGTAAATCAAATTCTGAATTGAGGGTATAAAAGATGTGTATAACATTTAATCGGGTCTTGGGATTTATAATTGAGGTCGTTCAGAGGTAACAGTTTAACATGACGCCACTTTAAATCCTGCCGAATCATCTTCATCAAACCCGGGTTTACAACGCGTTTTGTCAGACATGACACGTGTCGTTTTATTAATGAACCCGAAATTTTCGAGGTGTTACATCCTCACCCCCTTAAAATAAATCTCGACCCGAGATTTACTGAAATAAGTAAGGGTACTTTTCCTTCATCGTGGATTCGATCTCCCACGTGAAATCGGGACCTCTACGGGCATCCCATTTGACCTTAACAAAAGGTATATGCTTTCTCCGAAGCTTTCTTACCTGTCGATCTTCGATCGACACAGGTTTTTCCACGAATTTCAAGCTCTCGTCAATATGCACATCTGTATGTGGCATGACATGTGTTTCGTCAGCGGAACACTTCTTTAGATTGCAGATGTGGAACACGTTGTGAATTCCACTGAGCTCTTCTGGTAAGTTCAACTTATAGGCAACTGACCCGACTCGTTCGATAACCTCAAAAGGTCCTATATATCTCGGGCTTAGTTTGCCTTTCTTACCAAACCGCATCACTCCTTTCCAGGGTGACACCTTAAGTAGGACTTTTTCACCCACTTCGAAGCGAAAATCCTTACGACTTGGATCCGCGTAACTCTTCTGCCTATCCCGGGCAGCTTGGAGATTTTTACGAATCTGGACTATCTTGTCCGTCGTTTCGAATACGATCTCTGGTCCTGATAACTGGACTTCTCCAACTTCCGCCCAACAAACTGGCGATCTACACTTTCTACCGTATAATGCCTCAAAAGGCGCAGCCTTTATGCTGGTATGGTAGCTATTGTTGTAGGAGAATTCGATCAATGGTAGGTTCTTATCCCAGCTACCTTCCAATTCGATCGCACATGCACGTAGCATGTCTTCCAACGTTTGAATAGTACGCTCACTCTGACCGTCAGTCTGAGGATGGTAAGCCGTACTAAAGTTCAAACGTGTGCCCAAAGATTGTTGGAAACTCTTCCAAAAGTGTGACGTGTACCTAGTATCCCGGTCAGAGATAATAGCTACAGGTATGCCATGTAAGGCTACAATCTTATCAACATATAACTGGGCTAACATATCGGAGCTATAAGTCTCCTTGATGGGTAAGAAATGAGCTGACTTAGTCAGTCGGTCAACTATAACCCATATCGTGTCATTGCCTTTCCTCGTCTTGGGTAACTTGGTAATAAAATCCATAGTTACCATTTCCCACTTCCACGTAGGAAGTTCAGGCTGTTGTAGCAAACCTGACGGTTTCTGATGCTCGGCTTTGACTTGCGCACATGTCAAGCATTTTGCTACATGGGCGGCTACAGACTTTTTCAAGCCTATCCACCAATAATTTGCCTTTAAATCCTGGTACATCTTATCAGCTCCAGGATGAACGGAGTATTTGGAACTATGGGCTTCTTGGAGGATGACATCACGAAGTCCTCCAAAAATTGGAACCCATATTCGTCCGTTTAACCGTAAAATTCCGTCCTTGCTAAGAGTTAACTGCTCCTCAGTTACTCCTAACTTTTCATTAGGATAGTTAGCTTCTAACACAGCTTCCTTCTGTGCAGCTAACACCCTTTCTATCAAACTGTTCTTTATCTCCATACGCTTGGCGTTGATTCGAATGGGTTTAACCCTTTCCTTTCTGCTCAAGGCATCAGCGACTACATTCGCTTTGCCGGGATGGTATTTGATTTCACAATCATAATCATTTAAAGTTTCCATCCAACGGCGTTGCCTCATATTTAATTCTTTCTGGTTAAACAGATGCTGGAGGCTCTTGTGATCAGAAAAGATCACAAACTTGATTCCATAAAGATAGTGCCTCCACAGTTTTAGGGCGAACACAACGGCACCCAATTCCAAGTCATGGGTGGTGTAATTCTTTTCGTGCACCTTCAACTGTCGTGATGCATAGGCAATCACCTTGCCTTTCTACATAAGCACACACCCCATGCCAGTGTGTGACGCATCACAATAAACTACAAATTCTTCAGCGCCTTCAGGTAAGGTAAGCACAGGAGCGTTGCTCAACTTTTGTCTCAGAACATCGAAGGACTCTTGCTGCTTAGGGCCCCAAACGAACTTTACTTTCTTCTTGGTCAGGGAAGTTAGGGGTGCAGCAATCCTTGAAAAATTTTCAATAAAACGCCTGTAATATCCTGCCAACCCCAGGAAGCTACGAATCTCCGTAGGCGTCTTTGGCTCTTGCCAATTCATAACAGCTTCAACTTTAGCGGGATCCACTTGGATACCACGCTCACTGACCACGTGTCCAAGGAATTGGACTTCTCGTAGCCAAAATTCACACTTAGAGAATTTGGCATAGAGCTTCTCCTGATGTAGGAGTTTGAGAATACAACGAAGGTGTTTCTCGTGGTCAGTTTGATTCTTAGAATAAATAAGGATGTCATCGATGAAGACGATAACAAATTTATCTAAGTAAGGTTTGCAGACGCGATTCACGAGATCCATGAACGCGGCTGGTGCATTAGTGAGCCCAAAAGGCATCACTAGGAACTCGTAGTGACCGTAACGAGTCCTAAATGCAGTCTTGTGAACGTCTTCATCCTTGACCTTCAACTGATGGTAGCCAGACCTCAAATCTATCTTTGAGAAGTAACTTGCCCCTTGAAGCTGATCGAACAAATCGTCGATTCTGGGCAATGGATATCTATTCTTGATCGTGACTTTATTAAGCTCGCGATAGTCGATGCACAGACGCATCGACCCATCCTTCTTCTTTACAAACAGGATTGGCGCTCCCCAAGGAGATGAACTGGGTCTAATGAAACCCTTAGCCAGCAATTCATCTAGCTGCGTCCGCAACTCCTTCATTTCCGTGGGTGCCAATCTGTATGGAGCTCTAGCAACTGGTGCCGCTCCAGGGATGATGTCGATCCTGAATTCCACTTGCCTATCCGGTGGCAAACCAGGTAGATCTTCAGGAAACACTTCCGGGTATTCAGAGATGACAGGGATGTCTTCTAACTTCGGTTTGGGCTCATCAATGATTACTTGCGCCATGTAGATGACACATCCCTTCTTCATACACTTAGAAGCCTTGAGCATAGTCACCTGCTCAGGCAGTCCGTACTGGGTATCTCCTCGAATGGTAAGTGACTCACCAGACGGGGTTTTTATTACCACATGCTTCTGGTTGCAAACAATTTGGGCTTGGTTATGAGATAACCAGTCCATACCGAGAACTATGTCAAAACCAGCCAACTTAAAAGGAAGTAGAGACAGAGGAAA
Source organism: Helianthus tuberosus (assembly GCA_030545235.1). Classification (NCBI taxonomy): domain Eukaryota; kingdom Viridiplantae; phylum Streptophyta; class Magnoliopsida; order Asterales; family Asteraceae; genus Helianthus; species Helianthus tuberosus. Next base: position 104,753,578 of record CM060409.1, read on the forward strand.
AGAATGGTTCTTAATGGATATAACACATCCATCTAACACAGTAGAGACGGTTTCTACGGTACCATCTGCTAACTCTACCTCATAGTTCACTTTTAGGGTTTTGACAGGTAAATTTAACAATTCACAAAATTTACGATCTACGAAGGACTTATCTGCGCCTGAATCAAAAAGTACTCTTGCAAAAACATCATTTACAAGGAAAGTACCTGTTATGACGTTATCATCCTGCACGGCCTCCTTCGCATCCATCCTGAAGACTCTGGCATTAGTCTTCTTAGCCTCCTCAGGCTTCTTGTTGTTCTTGGGGCAGTTAGTACTTATGTGGCCCTTCTCGTTGCAACGGTAGCACGTTGCATCTTTCATCTTCTTGCAATCCAAGGTTTTGTGTTCCTTGGATTTGCATAAACCACAAGCAAAAGACCTTGACTCGTTATTCGAGTTTGATTTGAGTCTGCACTTTCCAAAGTGCCGTTTCTTGCAAGTCTTGCATGTGGGCTTCTCTCCAGGACGATGCTCGTCTTTCTTCGAATCCGATCCCTTTTTGTGATCACCGTTCCCACGGTGCTTCTTGTTCGACCTACGCGAACCATCATCTTCTCGCTTCCTCTTCTCAGCATCCTTATTCCTCTTCGATCTTTGTCGGACCGCATCCAATGTGAGGGATAAGGAAAGGTCAGTTACAGACCTGAAGGTAACTGGCCGAGAAGCTTTTACACTGGCCTTGATCTCTGGTTCTAAACCACCAATAAAGCGAGCAATCCTTTTAGGCTCCGGGGTTACCAGGTAAGGTACCAACCGGGATAGTGTATTGAAGCTTGTCAGATAAGCCTGACAGTCGAGGTTCTCCATCACCAGTGCTAGAAAGTCTGATTCGATCTTTTCCACCTCATGCTGCGGGCAGAAATTTTCCTTGATCAAGGCGATGAATTGATCCCACGTCATACTATACAACGGGATCTTTCCGGAAGCCTCCATCAGAGCTCTCCACCAAGCCAACGCCTGACCTTTGAAGGACTGTGAGACAAATTTAACCACATCACCTTCAGCGCATCCGCTGATGTCCACGACAGTGTCCATCTCATCGAGCCACGTCATACAGTCGACGGCTCCTTTCTCGCCCGTAAAATCCCTGGGTTTACAAGACACAAAATACTTATACGTGCAACCCCTGTTACGGTGTCCTTGATGCAGTACTAAATGTTGAGATGGATTACTTTCGTGGTTAGTGGACTGGCGATCATCACCGTTTTTCTTTGGTCCATCCTTTTTGGGAGGAGGCTTGTTATGAGCCTCTGAATGAGTCCTTGGCTTTGAATGTGATACAGAGTGGGTCCTACTTCGGGTACCACTGTATTCTTCATATTGTCTATCCAAAGCCTGGGTGATAGCGCCATCTATGATTGCTTTTAGTTCAGCGCCCGTTAATGTAATCTGGGCGTTCTCGTTTGGTTCCACCTGATGGCTATTTACTTCATTGGAGTCAGCCATTTGTATTGAACTGTTGCAGAAAACAAGGTCAATATTTTTATCTGGGATTTTATTATGGAATTACCCCTTAGGGTAATTCGTTAACCATGGTAAACAGAGACCATTTTTGGTTAACTTATTAATCGCATTAATTTAGGACTTCAATTAAAATTTATCCTAAACATAATCAATAACAATATATATTAGCACATAAGGCTTGGTCACATGGACAATTTAAATTATAAACTATGATTTCAGAGAATCAAGACTTTTAAGGTTTGAACCTAGTTCGTTACCCTTATTTGGCAGGGAGTCAATGCTACCACTGTCTTTTGGCTCATGTAGAAATGAGCAAGGCCCGTAGGCACTATATTACCACGTATGGTTAAATATGATCATCTTAATTGATGATGTAAATCCAGGATTCAGAGATCATTAACTGGATTAGGAATCTTCTAAAGAATCCTTATTCATTTAAGAACGACATGTGATTTTTAACGAATCACTTCTGCCAGGAGTGTTAACATGTTTTAAGATGTTAACAGGGATTTGAACCTTTTAAACTGGTCTTACCATTTTGGCCCGGTCTTATGTTTGACACGAGGCTAGGTTTCACACTTAAAGATTCTTAATTAAATAATTACTTAGGCAGATTAAAAAGAATGAATTTATTTATTTCATTTATAATTTATTTATGCACAAATGGCAAACATGAAATTTATAAAAATAACACTCCATTAATTTATCACTATATTACATATTGCCCTAAACGGGTCTTTTACACATGAAATTTTGCCCACGCAGGAGCTAAAACATACCAACATGCCCAAGCAGGGGTCTTACAGAAAACATGCCCACGTAGGGGTCTTACAGAAAGGCATAAGTCCTCGTAGGGACTAACACACCAACAATTGTCCACGTAGGGACTTAAACAAACATAAGTCCACGCAGGGACTAAACAAACAACATACCCTCGTAGGGTTTATGGAAAGGTAGACCCACGCAGGGGTCAATACACACACACAAACATAATTACCCACGCAGGGGCTCATCAACAGCTGGGAGGATTTAATAATCCTTCTTGTTCTTTCCCTTGAGTAGTCCTATCAATCCCTGGAATAAGGTCTGCTTCTCTTGTCGGTCGCGGCGAGCTTCTCGCTCAACCTGATTCAATCTATGTAGAATTTCCTCCCGTTCTGGGGGAGAAAATCGTGGTGGCTGCGACTGCGTCCTAATGATAGGCCTGGGAGGTATTGGGTACCCCTGATTCGGGTGGCTTACCCCCCATGGATCTCCGTAGGGTCCTTGGGCATTGAGGGCGTTATAATTTGCTGCTTCCATATAAGGGTCTGCCTCAGCGTATCCGTAGTTGTGGTAAGCTGGTGGTTCAAACGGGTTGTAATTACTTGGACCCGTGTACGCTGGGATTGGGTTTTCAAAACCCATGTACGGTGGCTGTTGAAAAGCTGGCTGCGAAGGCCCACCCATTTGTGGGTCCTCATAGTGCGGTGGGTAGTGACTAGCACTAGACTGTTGTGGGGAATCGAAAGTGAAACCCCCAGGTCTCACCGACATACGGGCACCGGTTCTTCTACGCCTTGGCGGTTGAGGAGGTGGCGGTTGAACTGGTGGCGGTGGAGGTGGTGGCGTAACTGCCACAAAGCGGTGATCCTCTGAAGAATCTTGATGATGCGGCTGTGGTTGTGGCTCCTGGTGCTGCTGAGAATGCTGCTGTTGATGCTGCCCATGTGACGACGAGTGGTGTGAAGGCGTATAGTACCATTGGTGTTGGTCAAATAAAGCTTGGAAACTATCTGGACCACCATAGGGCGATCCGTGAAACGAAGATCCATCCGAAATCTCTATCGGGTGGTTCGGAGTGCCACTCGCAGGCATGACGGGGTCCGTATCCTCGTCCATGTCGTCAGCTTGATCACCAGAGAAATGGTCGTCTGGCCCTAGTGGGTTGAAACCCACTGGTTCTGGCAGGTAGTCGGCCGGATTAAATTGGCCTCTAAAGATAGGTGTGGGGTCCCCATAGGAATGATGGGACAGAGACCTTTGTAGTGGTACATATGAAGGTTGTGTGTTGTGAGGTTCATATGGGTTAAGTGCGGGCGGGGTCGAGCTATGCGAAACCGACCGTCTGGCTGGTTCAACCTGGTTTCGCCGGTTCCGGCGAGGGTCTTCGCTTTCCGTAGCAGTCGGAGCCCGTGTATTGGATGGTCCTGCCTCATGGTCGTTGGGGGCGGCTGCCGGCCCCTTTCCGCGTCCTCTTGTTCGGAAGAATCTTGGCGGCATTATCGATATTCCTGTCAATGAAGCATGAGATAACAATACAAAGATATATGCAAATTTAAATAAAGGACAACACAATCAATAGTGGAATTTGTCCTATGTTATAAGTCTAGACTCAAAAGTTTAGATATGTGCAATTGTGTAACTGAGATTAAACACAAAAGGCTAGTGTTTAATTCACTCAGTGTTGGCTCTGATACCAACCTGTCACACCCCGATTTCCACGTGTCACCGGTGGGCCCGGTGGGGGAGTATCGTGACGTGGTTGGCAACGTAATAGTCAAACAACACAATATAATAATGCACAGCGGAAGCAATATAAATAAGATACAACCGAATTTATTTATTGTAAACAAAGTCACAATTATTCGGTGTTTATCCACAGTAGGATCAAATATAAAAATATTGTTTATGGTTCAACAGACTTCGGCATCTTAAGTTTGCGAGACTTCTAGCGATGCTTAGGAGGCTCCCAGCCTATTTCGCCTAGTACCTGCATTTAATCTTTTTGGGAAAATACGTCAGTTTACACTGGTAAATACATTCAACTGACTCATTTTATAAAATGATTGAAAATTTGTTTGGATGCACATGGCATAAACATTTTTATTAACTTGGGAGAATTATTTAATATTATAATCTTGTTAACGATTTACATGTTACTTATGCGTTCAGTAGCCCGGACGTATTCGGGTTAAGGAATCAATAGACACACCACAATTCTAGAGTTATACACCGACAGGTGTACGCCTACACCCCGTGCTCAGGTCGTGGCTATCTCGTAAGATAATGCCAAGGATATCCGGGACATGGTCATTAACCCCCCCAAAGGCGGTAAAGTAAACAATACTGTTTAAACGAGCCGTTCAAATTATTCAATTAACCACCTCAGCGATGGAAGATTTGACGCCCGATCAAGCGGTACGCTATGTACCGTAACCCAAGCCCGTATAGGGAAAATAAGTTAAAAGTATTTACCTTGATGCAAGTATAGTTCACAAATAATCAAATAGCAGGTAGCTTTTACTGTTCCTCCTAATCTGGAACGAAGGTTAAATATAACCTATTAGAATCCTAGCGGGTCTTTAATTATGCTTAAGCTTAGACCGGCTAGTTTCGAAGATACGGTTCGTACGCACGATTAAGCGAAGACCGGATAGAATGTGATTTAGACCCGACAAGTTTGAAGACTTGTTTAATATGGGTTTATTATTCACATTCTGGATTTTGAGATAAAACGGATAAGGGTTGACCCGTTTCGGCTAATTTATGTAAACTTGTTACATAAACCGAGCCGAACGCGTAATATGCGTAACGGGTATCCGTAAGAGCCATATACAGGTTTCCTAAGTTAATATGCTCCAAATATGTTGTGACATCAGTAGGATGTCTTTCGTTATGCCCCGAACCAATTTAAGTACCAACTATGCCCCGTAGGGGTAGTTTGGTCATTTTAAAGTTTGTAAAAGCGTTTATATGTTCAACTGAGTTACAGGTCTGATGTAAATAGAAAACATACTTATTTTGATGTGTTATAACAGTAGGCTAAGGCACATATGTGAAATTTATCATATTTAACCAAACTATGCCCCGTAGGGGTATTTTGGTAATTTCACATAAGCCGAAAAGCTCAAAAACGAAGTCTGAGTTTATTAACCTTTGCTTACTGTTAAATTATCATAATTAGCCTCATATATCAGTAGGTATCAACCCGGGTATGTCCAATATGATTCTAAGACATACTATGCGTTAAAAACGCTAATTATGGTGATTAAAAGCCATTACCGGGTTCGATACTTAAATCTGATATTTTTACATTTCCAGAAGGCTTAAAATAATTTATTTATCATAATTAATCAGTAGCAAAAAGGTTTGGAATCGCTTAGATGTGTAAAACTCATTTTATGGCCCGTAAGGGCAAAATCGACAATTACCGGATTAAGCCTAAGACTACTAGTTATGCTCGACCTAAAATTAATTAAAAATCTTTAAAAATCCCAAAATAATATATAACATCAGTGGGTAAAAGATTTGATATCAAAAAGTATGTTTAACTAGGCTTTACGCTAATTACGCCATGTTGTTAACATAAAGCCTTAATTTAGCGACAATGAGCATAACTATTAATCTACAAGTCAAACTGATGTCAAACTTTGCAAACAAGTCTTTATATCAGTAACTAAGGTTTCTACACTTTTACATTTTCATAATTCATGATTTAAGGCAATAAGGGCATAACGGTCCACGTATGAGCATTTAACGGAAACTCGCATATTAATTGGATAACTAGTGAACCAAGGTGTATGATCACAGAGGGTTGTTCTAACATGTATCCTAATCCAATTTAAGCTCTGAGGCATTTCAAAAATATGCCCAAACGGGTCAGAACTGAAAGTCAACCGAAAAGTCAAACTATGTGACTTTCGGTTCCGAACCGGGTCTAAACAGGAAATAGTCGGGTTTTATAGGTTTGAACATGCTATTACACTAATTACTAAGTTATAACAATAATCAAACAGGTTATATATGATCTAGATAGCTAATTATGCATAAAAGACATTTTGAGCATTATGTTGACTTTTTAAGTAAAGGTTTGACCCGACATTTAACCTGCTCAGGATGGTGATCAGGGGAAACCCTTTTGGGGTTTTATTTCCCACTTAAATACCATTCTAAAACTACTTTTAATTCGAGGTAAGACTGAGTCATTAGTGACTAATCTCGAAGTCAAACCGTAATTACGACGGTTTGACTTTTAGCTAATTAACTAAGCTAAACACAACCAAATAAGAACTAGCAGACTTACAATAGTCCAATGCACGAATTTTGATCAGAAGGGAGAGTTCCTTAGCTCCAGGAATGCTCCAAAGATCAGTTGCAAGTGTGAAGAATGTTGTGATCTTGGAGTTCCTTTTATAGTGCAATGGCTCACCACAATTGGTTGACAACTAACTCTAGAGCTGACCACAATCATCCAACAAGTGTCCTAGTGCTCTAGGGTCATTTAGGGGTCTTTAAATAATGACAAAAACCAGTTAAATCGGTCATAATCGCGAGAAACAGGTTGCAGCCCGTTTTGCTGGAACTGGGCATCCCTAGCGCACCGTTACGCTACACTTGTAGCGGTGCGCTAGCCTGATATAATGGGCCAGTTGACTTATCATGGTAGCGCACCGTTACGCTACACATGTAGCGGTGCGCTACCCCTTCTCAGAGGCAGATTTCATTTTGTTTGTTGGTGTTTCGATCATGTAACCCACTTGCACGATTTTTAGCCATTCTTTTACATGGAGGGGCCTCTAATAAGTGTCTACTCCTGCACATTACCCTACCATGCACCTTTGTTGCAATTGAATGGACTTTCAAGACCCGAAAACAACGGTTTATCATTCGTTTTCTTCTTTGAGTCAAATCATACTTTTCAAGATTCATCATTGTAAATCAAATTCTGAATTGAGGGTATAAAAGATGTGTATAACATTTAATCGGGTCTTGGGATTTATAATTGAGGTCGTTCAGAGGTAACAGTTTAACATGACGCCACTTTAAATCCTGCCGAATCATCTTCATCAAACCCGGGTTTACAACGCGTTTTGTCAGACATGACACGTGTCGTTTTATTAATGAACCCGAAATTTTCGAGGTGTTACACGTACGTCATAATTCCCGGAGTGACGGTTACCACGCGCGCGTGGGCCTCACTCGACTGACGGAAAGCCGAACCGTCAGTGACAACTTGATGATGGCCGTGTCAGCAGTCAACTCAAACATCGCCATCAATGACATTTCCCACCAACCTGTCAGAATTCAAAATTCGTGGTTTTTCCCGCTCAAATTTACTACAAACTTCAGGCAGAAGTTACCTAGGCAACGCAGCATTCACAATTCTCCAATGAACCTGCGAGCTTAAACTCAAAAGCAGAGGATTTTCAACAGACAAATCTAGTAGTCGCGCCGTAGTAAATGACCGACAGTTTAACGCGCGCGACCCACCAAGATCTAGCAAGCATTTTTCTAACCCGGCACTATCTTTTTTCTAAGTCCAGAGCTCCAACCACTCACTTCGCGCGTGATGCAGCACTGGACTGGGGGGGACTTGAAGGGGTATGGTCCCAAAAATGCCGCGCAGACCACTCAGGTCGCGCGTTGGACCATACTCCTTAATCAGTTATGTAATCAATCTTAGACCCACGCGGGATGCTCAAGCAGAGTCTGACCTCGCGCGAGGTCCAAAAAAGAGATAACATCAATTTCTATACTTAACGTTCTGAATAAGAGCCTTCACCTACTGCAACCCTGCGCGGGCTACTAACGTGCTCAGCAAAGGTCGCGCGGGAGCCAAAGCGCAAGGTCACTTCAGAAAGTACCAAAGGTACAAGTGGCAGAAGAACAAGCCAATCAGCGTCCTCTAGACTGTGCTCAATCGTGCTCCACGATCGTCTGACGTGCAGGAGACAGAAAGTACATAAGGATGCCTACGTGGCACCAATCAGGGGGCGGCGACATCTACCCCATGATCTCCACTTACCTGCTGATGACAGAGGGACAACAAGGCCGAAAACTGAGACACGTGGCTCCAATCACGGTGCGCCAGCACCAGAGATCTTCTAGAAGACACTAACGGTCGATACCAGTTAAACAAAGAGCATATTCTCTGGTTGTCGCCTTCCGGCCCAAGGCCCATCAGCCCATCTCCTCTTACACCTCTCCGGCTATAAATAGAGACCTCCATGCATAGGTTAAAACATTCCATTCCCTATACTCTCACTTTTAACACACAATTATTTCCTCAAAGTAGATACTTATTCTCACGCCGGAGTCTGGTTAAGGGGGAAACCCCCATATTCCCCTCTTGACGAGCTAACGGTGTTCTGTTTTGCAGGATGATCGGATCAAATCGGAGCTCAGAAAGTTAAAAGGAGATTAACCATCATGGTCGAAACATAAACCAAACTAATTAACTCTAGAATTAGTTACGTGTTTCTTCAACCCATCAGCTAACAATCCAATCAGCGAAACTTCGTGTAGAAAAATATTGAATATCCAAGGAACGATGTTTGATTTTTTTAACTTTTTGGCGTTTTACCGAGAAAAAGAACGCCACTAAATAAAAGTACCTTAAACCTCTAAATTTGGTCATGCTAAACTCATTAATGTTTTGCTGTATGAGATGGACAACATTATTAATCCTCAGTTAAGAAAGATGTATAACAATGTTGCCCACCCCATACAGCTAAACTTTATTGAGAACAAAACTGAATCTCCAAGAAATGACGTTTTTGCAATTTTGTGGTTTTTGTATGTTTTGGCGTTTATAAATTGGATAGAAGTTGAGGATGAAGTCAATAAGATTTTACTCAATGAGATGGACAATATCCTCACTTGAGGATTTTGTCCATCACATTGAGTGAAAACTTAACGACAACCAAACTGAATTTCAAAGAAACGTTTTGTTTTAGGAATCTTTGATGTTTGGGTTTTTTGGCATTTATAAGATGAATGGTATATATTAAATATGACGTTTTGGGTTTGGTGTGTTTAATGGAAGGTCTGAGATGTTGTATATATAGGATGTTTTTGGCGGGATTTTATTATAACAAATGCTAGTAATTAAGTCCCGTCATTTCAGTTACTATTTGTTCAGCTTTATCGTTTAAAAACAAAGTTTGGCGTTTTATATCTAATGGCGTTTAGATTAGGATATTGTGTGCTACGTAGGTTAAGGCGAGATTTTTAATGGCGTTTTACTCATGAGTTTGGCGTTTTGTGTAGAGAAGTCAAAAGACTTTTTTACCCTTAATGAAGCGCGCCACGCTGATAAAAGTGATGTTATTTACAAAAACATGGGACAACTCGCATAAATTCATGTACATTGTGAATTCGTGTTACGCGTGCTTTTTGAAATTCATGTATGATATGTGATGTGTATGCGGTGTGTGATTTGTGTCTTCAATCGATTGTGTGCTTAGTGACGTGTAAAGTGAAATTCGTGACACTAGAAACCAAAACCGAAGCATTGTGATACATCAACGTTGTGAAACGAAATAAGTATTGTGATACATCAATTTTGTGGAACGAGATATTGTAGTAGGTTAATTTCGACACGAAACGCCTCATTGGGTTATGATAAGAAACTCGTGAAGAAACCACTTTATGAGTTTCGTGAAACCGACACTTATAGATTTTCCACACGTCTTGTGTGTTACCAATTGGCCCAAACCCCCACCCAAAACCCTTTGCGAAAACAACAAGCCCAACCCGCCATCCCTTATTCCCTTTTGTGCAAACTAGGTCCAACCCCCATCACCTAAACCTTCCTTGTGGCCCACTCCACCCAAACCGCCCCTAACCCCCCCCCCCCCCCCCCCAATATGTTATATACGTACATGCATGGGGAAAATCAAAACCCTAAAACCTTTGGTCTTGTGTGCGACGGCAGGAGAAGGAAACCCCCCATTCGCGATCGGCTTCAAGGTGGCCCTCGGTGTAACATCCGTCAAAACGGATTCCCGAAATCCGACTGTTTTGAAACTCGAATCCTAACTTTTGAAACCTCGGAAATTTTCTCAACTTATTTTTTTTATATAGTTATTTATTTATAACTAATTAACCTTTTACAATTTAAAAATTCTACAATTTATTAATCAACCAAGTTAGTTCCGTTAGGTTGTAGATTGAGTTTTAAGGTTACATAACTTAACCAAGTTAACTTATCAAGTTAGTTAAGCCTTCAAAGTTAAGGGAGCTCATTGTAATTTTTGAAACTTGGGATTTAAAAAGAAAGATAAAATTTTAATTATGTTTGGTTTGGAATAATTATGACTCAACATAAAAATCCAGGGAGTAAAGTTGTCATTTGGCTTAAACCTCAATCCGGTTCTCATCTTTTGCCGCCCAAACACAGCAAATATCTTGCTGTCTTCCTTCCTTTAATTGCCATGCTATTTTTCGAGGGATTTGATATTTCCGATTTCGAACACATCATGGACTTTACCATGCTTACACCAAACTGTCGACAAGCATGCATCTTGGTTGTATATTCTTTTTTTTTTTCATACCTCCTGATTTGTCGGAAATTAAATCTCGATTTCACGTTTCCGTCAATAGATCCAATCAGGCACCTAGACTCGAGCCGTCCACGTTTCACGCGTTTTATTTAAAGCATGAACCTTAAACGACATACATACGACAACCTTAAAACCATCCCCTCACTCTCTCTGTTTCGTACCTGCCGGAGCTCGAAGCTGCCGGAGTTATCTCGGAGTAACCCGAGCTCGCCTAGGGTTAACGCAACTCGTCGGAGCTTACGTTGGAACTCACCGGAGAATCCAGACGTTACCGGAGATATACTGAGTTTTCGACGGAACTTACGGATCAACGTTTCGGTATAAACTCTTCTCTTTTCTTCGATTCTTTTCATGTATCACTCTTATGTTTAACGGATCAACGTTTCGGTATAAACTCTTCTCTTTTCTTCGATTCTTTTCATGTATCACTCTTATGTTTAACGGTTGAAAATATATTAATCAAGAGAACGAAATATAGCAACAGTGGGTCTTGTTCATGTCCATGTCTGTTGATTCGGGTTGGGTAAATAAATAAATAGAACGGCCGGGAACATGTCGACGCCGTTTCGGTATACCTTTTCATTGCCCATTTGATTCATTTTATTTTCTTACATACCTTCGATACATCGGACTGCTGATGTCGATGTCCTTATGAAACAAGAATAAATGAGGAAACAGTTCCTTCGGTTTTGTTTTTTTTTTTAATAATGAAGAGGATGATGATATAAAACAAATCATATTATAATAATTAAATTAAGAGGAGGGTGACGTTAAATTACATTATTATATTAATTAAATTACATTACATTTACGTTGATTTACTCTAAATAATGAAGTGGTTTTGGATGTGTTTTACTATAATTTCTTTTAACAATTAAATGTTAATAATAAGTTAAATTACATTATAATATTTAACTAAATTATAAACCATAAACATTAGGAATTATTTAACCTACAAATGTTATCGAGATCGTTATGTGATATTTTAATTAACTAGGTTAACTGCCTTCGTCTATTCAGAATCCTTTTCTCAATTTTATTCGTGCATTATTTTACAAGGAGTCGCACACGCAATCATTCATAATCTCGAGACTTCATTAATCCCGCTCGCGGTTTAGCATTACCATACGCAAAACTGTGAGTATACTCGTAACCCCTTTTTTATGTTTACCACTTTTTGGGGTGTAACATGTTATCTTATAAAAACACACTTAAACTTATTCTTTATGCAATGCACAAAACAATCATTATACATGAATACTATGTTGTGATACTTGATGCTTTCGTGGACCATACTTATGTGATATGTTTTAGTCATTAGCTTTCACGAGCCTCCATTTGACATGTATAGCGCTATAGGAGTAACACACCACCCCCCTTAAACTTGTGGTCATGTCGAATTAACTAAACTTTCTTGCGTAAACAGAGGATTGGCTAGAAATATTGCATGCCATGTTAGGTTGATCTTGTATAAACTAAGTTGCCATGTGGATTCGTTTTAAACTTTTATACTTTTACTTATGCTTAAACTTGTATACTCGCCTTTGCTTTTGCATTGAATTGTATTTTAAACATGTTACAGGTTGAGGATTGATGATGCTACGAAAATGGATTAGCAAAGATGCCTAGATACTCATTTAGACATTTAGGTTTAAAGTGTTGTATAAATTTTGTTATGTTATGTTGAACAATGTTGTTATTTGAATTTCTTGTAATGCTTTGACAATTTATCTATGAAATGAAAATGGTTGAATTAAATATTGTCACAATTAGTGTTATGAAGTCTCTTGCAATCTTGAACAAGTCCCACTCCGATGATTCCGCCATTGGTTGGGGTGTGACAGATTGGTATCAGAGCCATAGCTATAGGGAATTAGGAAAAGTAGGAATGCTTTAATCTAGTCTATAGTTTTAGAGCTTTATTCTTGTGTACTGCTTGAAACTACTTGCATGCTACTTTACTCGCTTCCCATTTATTCGCTTGACTTTTTAAACATATATGTCGCTTGTGTGTTAATACTTTACGTGCTATTCTTATTTGTCAATACTTGTCTGATTATGTGTCGATACTTGATTTATTGATCTATTCTTTGTGTGTTATTCTCGACATGCCTTTTATGAGCTTATACTTGTTCGTTATTTCCTTTAACATATGCCTTTCTCCAAGGCATTTTACTCGATTTTTCTTAAACTTGAAAACACTCGTATTACACAAACGAGACGAGTTTACCAAAATAGGCCTGAAACCCACAATTTGGTAAACGACTCTCATCCCGCCTGATTCTATTTTCGCACGAAATTCACCATTAAGTTAGGAGTGAAATCCACATCTTAATGGAAATTTCAATTTTAAACTCTAGTGGACGCTCGTCAAGGTGTTGAAATTAAATTTTGACCCGACGAGTAACCTCCACACTTAGGGCACGAAATCATCAAGTTAGGGGTGAAACCCGCACCTTGACGAATAGTTCCGCTCCTTGATTTTCAAAAATCCCCCCAAGTCTCGAATTTTCGATTGATTTGGAACATGTAGTAACCGGAAGGGTGAATACCGTTAACCGACTTATCGACAAGCCGATACCACCTATTAGGCCAAAGCATGCTTCTCAATTTCAAAAGATCTTTCGATCACTTTGGTTAGTCAATGTTCCGTTTGGAACCATCCAAGTTTTATTTGAATTTACGTTTTATCATTCTCGATCTTTTATGATGAAACCCTCCCTTATCAATTTTGAACCATTTTCGAGATTTCATTTTGCGCACACATCATACTCTTACCTTCATACGACTATACATTATTAGCATGCATAATTTCATGTAATTTATTTACACTTTTGTAACAACGATTAGAGGCATTTCATCAAGATAAGAGTGATTTCTTTACCTTGACGATTAACTCCGCTTCCTTTCTCATCTTACAACGACCTCACCAATGGGGTGATTCCCTTACCTAGGTGATCGTTACCTATACTTTCCTTTTTATATACTATATTATATAAACCCGATCATATTTATATCTAAATCGTTTATCATTAGTCAAATTCCTACCTATTTGAAAATACATTGTTTATTTAAACTTACTTCTTATACTACAACCTATTTTCATGTTCACTCACGTACACGAAATTCTTAATATTACCGTAAACGCTCACTTACTCAATATTCAAAATTTCACGAAATGCTACTCGTCAACTTAGTTGGCCTAACAAATCCATTGCCCACGAAATTTTGTATTCAACGTAACTATTGAAACAAGCCCTTCACATATCATTAAACTAGAGATTTTCTATTATAATTGGGAATCATACCAACTTTTCGCACGCACCAATAAAATATTACAACTATTATTCAACGTTTACGAAAACTTCTTTCAAAAGCAATAAAACATTTTATTAAAAGACGCTTTTCAACAATCACTAAGTTCATATACCAAATTCCTTCTTCTAAGGATCAACTTTTCACAAGAATCGTTAAGTTTCAAAATTTTCAAATACAAGGTTACTTAAAACGATGCAAACTTATTTATCTCTAGAACATTTCAAAACCTCACTCGATACGTCAGTTAAATTCAAAACACGTGGGCAAGGAAACTTCATAGGAACCAATAATTTTCAACTATATCAATTCTTCAAAAACCATAGTAGCATTTCCATTCCTTTACAAAGTACCTTTTCACATAACCAATAGACGTATTATACTCTCTTTACATTCACAAACTAAAGTCAATACTTCATGACAACTCAATCTATTTTAACTTCACGTTTTGCGCAAACAACTATATATGCATATCATTTTACACGTTTTAGTCACAACAATCTCACGCGCGTCACTCGTTCCTTTTTCTTTCATACTCAAAACTTTTTGTCTTTTACGCGCATAAACTCGTGTATTTCGATTTATACTATAAACAAAATCATTATTTCCTACATCCATACTTATACATTTTATGCCTTCATGTATGTTCACACTTACACACTTATGTTATACTCATGATTCAAAATTCATACGTTTTACGTTCATACATACCCTTACAATTATACATTACGTTGTACTTACATTCATGTTTATATTACATTCATATTCATGTTCATACATCTTATGTTTTCAAATACACTTATACAACTTTGTTTACACTTATATTCATATGCATATATTTGATTCATACTTAAACCTTCATGTTTTACACCTATATTCATGTTCATATCCACGCTCATACATCTTATGTTCACACTCATACTTGTATTCATACTCATACGCTTTGTGTTTATACTTATACTCATGTTTGTAATCACGTTTATACTCGTTTTTCATACACGTTATGCATATGCTTTTACTCATACTCCTGACATGCGTTTTGTGTTTATGTTCATGTGCGTGGCCATATTTAAACTTATACCATGCTGATGTTTTTTTACTCAAAATTTATACTTTCGCACCTATACGCGGGCGAAACCCGAGGGATTCGCTCACGTTGGTCTTATACTATTTGGAACGCAAACATACTTATATGTTACATTTTTTATGCACACGCGATCTTATTTTCAAAATTTATGTATACCTTGATTCATACGCAACTAGTACAAGCTATGCGGATCATGCGACGATTAGTATAATCGCGGGTGCACACGGGATTATAGAAATGGACGTATGAGAACCATAGGGTGTACTACTGCGTATGGTAAAAACACGGAACGTAACATGACACCGAATACGAGACGGGCGTAATATGGTCAAAACATGGTGGATACGCCGCTGGTACATCCTATATATAAGTGTTTTCATCAAGCTACCAAACTTTCGTAAAACGTGCCGTGAGAAATTCGGTGTTTTGCAGACTTACTTAGACCTAATGCGTAAACTTTAACAATTCACAAATGCACTGCTAAGCGCGTAATGTCCGATTATTCACGACGAAACTTCATTCTTAGCACGCTACCTTCGTCTATCCAATACTTAAGCCATCCTTATACTCGTATCTGTCTATTAGATCAATCATTCATGCCTATTCTCCTTTATCCTTTGTCTTTTATACGAACCCCGTTCGCGATCAAGTCTCATCTATTCTCTCTGTTGAATCTTTGGATGTCATCTTTTCAAAAGTCTTCCTCTTAGATTTCGAGGACGAAATCTCCTAAAGTAGGGGAGACTGTAACATCTGACAAAACGGATTCCCAAAATCCGACTGTTTTGAAAGTCGAATCCTAACTTTTGAAACCTCGGAAATTTTCTCGACTTATTTTTTTTGATATAGTTATTTATTTATAACTAATTAACCTTTTACAATTTAAAAATTCTACAATTTATTAATCAACCTAGTTAGTTCCGTTAGGTTGTAGATTGAGTTTTAAGGTTACATAACTTAACCAAGTTAACTTAACAAGTTAGTTAAGCCTTCAAAGTTAAGGGAGTTCATTGTAATTTTTGAAACTTGAGATTTAAAAAGAAAGATAAAATTTTAATTATGTTTGGTTTGGAATAATTATGACTCAACATAAAAACCCAGGGACTGAAGTTGTCATTTGGCTTAAACCTCAATCCGGTTCTCATCTTTTGCCGCCCAAACACAGCAAATATCTTGCTGTCTTTCTTCCTTTAATTGCCATGCTATTTTTCGAGGGATTTGATATTTCCGATTTCGAACACATCATGGACTTTACCATGCTTACACCAAACTATCGACAAGCATGCATCTTGGTTGTATATTCTTTTTTTTCATACCTCCTGATTTGTCGGAAATTAAATCTCGATTTCGCGTTTCCGTCAATAGATCCAATCAGCCACCTAGACTCGAGCCGTCCACGTTTCACGCGTTTTATTTAAAGCATGAACCTTAAACGACATACATACGACAACCTTAAAACCATCCCCTCACTCCCTCTGTTTCGTACCTGCCGGAGCTCGAAGCTGCAATAGTTATCTCGGAGTAACACGAGCTCGCCTGGGGTTAACGCAACTCGTCGGAGCTTACGTTGGAACTCACCGGAGAATCTAGACATTACCGGAGATATACTGAGTTTTCGACGGAACTTACGGATCAACGTTTCGGTATAAACTCTTCTCTTTTCTTCGATTCTTTTCCTGTATCACTCTTATTTTTAACGGTTAAAAATATATTAATCAAGAGAACGAAATATAGCAACAGTGGGTCTTGTTCATGCCCATGTATGTTGATTCGGGTTGGGTAAATAAATAAATAGAACGGCCGGGAACACGTCGACGCCGTTTCGGTATACCTTTTCATTGCCCATTTGATTCATTTTATTTTCTTACATACCTCCGATACATCGGACTGCTGATGTCGATGTCCTTATGAAACAAGAATAAATGAGGAAACAGTTCCTTCGGTTTTGTTTTTTTTATAATGAAGAGGATGATGATACAAAACAAATCATATTATAATAATTAAATTAAGAGGAGGGTGACGTTAAATTACATTATTATAATAATTAAATTACATCACATTTACGTTGATTTACTCTAAATAATGAAGTGGTTTTGGATGTGTTTTACTATAATTTCTTTTAACAATTAAATGTTAATAATAAGTTAAATTGCATTATAATATTTAACTAAATTATAAACCATAAACATTAGGAATTATTTAACCTACAAATGTTATCGAGATCGTTATGTGATATTTTAATTAACTAGGTTAACCGCCTTCGTCTATTCAAAATCTTTTTCTCAATTTTATTCGTGCGTTATTTTACAAGGAGTCGCACACGCAATCATTAATAATCTCGAGACTTCATCAATCTCGCTCGCGGTTTAGCATTACCATACGCAAAACTGTGAGTATACTCGCAACCCCCTTTTTATGTTTACCACTTTTTGGGGTGTAACATGTTATCTTATTAAAACACACTTAAACTTATTCTTTATGCAATGCACAAAACAATCCTTATACATGAATACTATGTTGTGGTACTTGATGCTTACGTGGACCATACTTATGTGATATGTTTTAGTCATTAGCTTTCACGAGCCTCCATTTGACATGTATAGCGCTATAGGAGTAACGCACCGCCCCCCTTAAACTTGTGGTCATGTCGAATTAACTAAACTTTCTTGCGTAAACAGAGGATTGGCTAGAAATATTGCATGCCATGTTAGGTTGATCTTGTATAAACTAAGTTGCCATGTGGATTTGTTTTAAACTTTTATACTTATACTTGTGCTTAAACTTGTATACTCGCCTTTGCTTTTGCATTGAATTGTATTTTAAACATGTTACAGGTTGAGGATTGATGATGCTACGAAAATGGATTAGCAAAGACGCCTAGATACTCATTTAGACGTTTAGGTTTAAAGTGTTGTATAAATTTTGTTATGTTATGTTGAACAATGTTGTTATTTGAATTTCTTGTAATACTTTGACAATTTATCTATGAAATGAAAATGGTTGAATTAAATATTGTCACAATTAGTGTTATGAAGTCTCTTGCAATCTTGAACAAGTCCCACTCCGATGATTCCGCCATTGGATGGGGTGTGACACCCGGGTTCTTCCATTCAGCTTCAAGGTAATTAGTCGCGTTTCCTTTAGTGTTTTATGTGTTTCTAATGGCTCTACATGGCTGGGATTTTTAGTAGCGTTTACCGTGATGTTTATGTGAATGATTACAAGTTAGGGTTGCTAGAAACTTGGTGTAATTAGGTTGAGTTTGGTTGTAAAAGTGATTAGTTAACAACTAGGGTTTTTGTTTGCAGATTGAAACTCGTATTGATGATAGTTTAATGTTCTAATATGAGTCATCTGATGTTATCATGGCTGGTTTATGTCAAAGACAATAATACTTGTGTGTTAGGGTTCATGAGAATCAAGAATCGTGCATGTTTGCCACACCCCCAAAATCCACCATGCGGAGTACCACCGCTTGGAGGCGTGACGTGACCAGGATCGAGCCACCAATCATATTGAACAACGTAATTTAAGTTAATAAAGCCAATCGCAATACAATTGGTGACCAAAAGATAAGTAACCGACTTTAGGTTAACAGCGGAAGCATAAAACATAAATCCAATAAAATTTGGAACGTTTAAGACATTCCTATTGTGCTCTATTTGAAACCACTAAATGACTAATTGGTAATTATATTAGGACGTGATTGACCGACCCGCTTTGGCGGCCAGCACGCCCTCGGCGTCCGCCCCTCACGGTTTTCAAAACGCGTCATGATGGTGAAGGTATCCAGCCCCTTATAAGGAAGCCTTTGTTCCCCTTCACAACCGATGTGGGATGTCACAATCCACCCCCCTTAAGGGGTCCAGTGTCCTCGCAGGACCTGGCACCACCGGTCCGGCCCTGGCTCTGATACCATCTGTAATAGCCCAGCGTAACCGCACCATGATATTGTCCGCTTTGGCGGCCAGCACGCCCTCGGCGTCCGCCCCTCACGGTTTTCAAAATGCGTCATGATGGTGAAGGTATCCAGCCCCTTATAAGGAAGCCTTTGTTCCCCTTCACAACCGATGTGGGATGTCACAATGTTGTTATTAATAATATGTGTAGTCATGTGTTTATGGATTAGGGTTTAGGATCTTGATGCCCGAGCATGTTAAATTTGATAAGAGTCTGCTGTAAATGACTTATTATCTGATGTTAGTCGTTATTAAAAGGTGTTTGATCATATGCGTGCGTTTTAGTAGCGTTTAAGCGATAAACAGCATGCTGTTAACTAAAACAGCCAACTTCAGTTAGCTGTAAATGGCCATTTATTAATCGAAAAATTGATTTTCTGAACTCTAAATTATATGTTTTCGAAAAACGAATCCAATGGCCCTGGAATCATATTTTTTTGAGGTTGTTTACTATTTTTAAAGGTCCGTTTTGTACAGCAGCAAAAGCTGTGTTTTTTCTACAGAAAATGCGTGTTATGTTTTTCATCATAACATGAAACCTGGATAGGGACATGTCACGAAATTTGTATTTTATATGGCCACTGATGTCTTTGTGATTCTCCAATTGGAATTTCGTCAATCGGACTTACGATGAATTTTAAATGAATTTTTCCGTGGACTGCAGTCAGAAAGTGACGAATCTGATTGCAGCCCGGTAAATGATTTTTATAAAATAACTGGTAATGATTTGGATCACGAGATTTTTACACAATAATATCTGGATCGTTTAAAATATTTTGTCAAAATTTGGGAATATTTGGAATAAGTTAACTATTTTATTAAAATGCCCGAAAACAGCCTAGTTTTGGATGTTAAAGCTGAAACGACATAAGTAGTAATTTGCGTGTCTAAATGTCGGGTATGTTATCAGAGAATGATCTAACGTGTTATATGTCAATGAAAGTGTTATGTGTAATATCGTATACTTGCTTTTGAATGGTTATAGATGGGATGTTAAATGGGCGTGAACTGTTAAAGTGAGTGCGTGTTATGTGATAGATGCGTGTAGGAACTTTGTGCTTTATTTAAAACCATTAATAAACTAAATGGTAATCATATTAGGATGTGATTGACCAACCCTAACCGTTAGCTATCTTAAGAGTTCAACCGAGCAACCAAAGGTGAGTTCACACTTTCTACAAAGCATGGGATTCCTGGTGGTTTGTGAATGGGTTAAGGAATAATATTGAAACCTACGTGTCCTCCTTGGGTAGGATACGTACCTCCATCCTCCTTGGGAAGGATGACAACATTGAAACCTGCGTATTCTCCTTGGGTAGAATTCGTACCTCCATCCTCTTTAGGAAGGATGATAACATAGAACTTACTAGACAAAACTCTATCATGAAGTCCCTCATTTTTATATCGACTTCATCGCCATGCCATTGGCGAAAGGGTCATTAGTTAAATAGCGCTATTAGGTCTGACAAGCCTCACACCGTCCCGCAGAGGACGAGAGTGGAATAATGTACTTGGGCACTGTCAATGATGATAGACATTGACGTAGGGCACGTAAACATGACTTAAGTCAGTAGTCGATATGGTAACGGGTCTAGTGGTTTACAACATGGGGAAGCCCCCACGGTATTTGGTTATGGGAACATGGGAATGGATAACTTTTAGTTTTTGAAACAACTTAACAACCTATGGATTTTTGTAACAACATTAAAATGGACAACCAACTGTGAACTCACCAACCTTCTTGTTGACACGTTACCACATGCTTTGCAGGTCGTTAGGTTAGTTGTTGGAGCTTGCATTGGAGAAGGAGTCGTTGTGGGACATGAACCGTTGTTGTTCATGATAACCTTATGAAACGTTAAATTATTATTTTGGTTTTTGAACTTATGCTTCCGTTGACTTTTAAATTTGGTTTTGGACTTTGGTTTGGTGAACTTTTAAATTGGTTTGCTATGGTTTTACTTTACGTTAATTACTTGTTTATTATGATTGGTGGTATGATCCTGGTCAGTCACACGCCTCGCGGTAATACTCCGCTTGTGGATTTTTGATGGTGTGACAGATTGGTATCAGAGCCATTGGTTATAGTGAACTTGGTTTTAAAAAGGGAAAACTCTTTTTGACAAAAACCAGACTATAACCTGTTTAGTTCTCAACGATCCACAACGACACTTCGCTCCACGTGTAAGGCTCAACACTATAGATAGTATGAATTATGTTATGTAGCTTACTTGCTAGTTTGCATTTGCATGGTGTGATGCTTACGGTGTACTCACTTAACATTGTTGTATGTTACCCTTATTAGCCCCCGTGTGCTCACTTTGACACTTGACTGCTTGCGTGAAACCCTGTGTGCTTACCTTTTCTGTCATTCTTTTTCTCACCCTTCTGCGTGAACACTTTTAGTACGTTGTGAGTGTGTATTCTTTCGTTTAACTTGCGTTACGTCATTAACTCGACAGGCATGTCTGCACCGTCTGCATTATTCAACCAGTCCCAGGCGCCAGGGAAGGCACCCGCTGCTCCTCACTCACCCCCGCATCAGGTGGAGATGCGTACGGCTTATAGAAATAGACTCGTGCAGGGCGGGGAGTCGTCCTCCCGACCTACGCATGCACTTCCAGTTAACTCGCTCAGCGCCCAAGCCGATTCTGTTGTGATTAAGGCTCTTCGGGATTATAGCCATATCTTGATAGAACAAAACCAAGTCTTAATGGAACAAAATCAGGAATTACAAAAACAGGTTGCTACCCTAGACGGGCGAGTGGAAGCTCAGGAGGAGCTGATACGGGAACTTTATGGGAGAAGTAATGATTTGAAGACAAAAGCCCTAAAAGGGCGCGAGGTACAAGGATTTATAATGGGAGACGCTCAGGTGGATCAAGAAAGGCTTAACTCGCATGCCGAGAGGCTTGTTATGATGAATTGGAGGATCCATCAGTTGGAGGAAGCCCGCTTTCCACATGCACTTGCACCCGAGCCAGCCCCAGCCCCGGCACCTCCTGAGCCGGAGGCGGAAGAGTCTGATGAGGAACCGGAAGAGGTTCCGGAGGAAGAGCCGGAGGAGGAGGAGGAAGAAGAGCCGGAGGAGGTCCCGGATAGTGACAGAGATGATGATGATGGTGATGACCTCAGGGATGGAGACGTGGACGACTGACTCGTCTCCCACTTATTTATCTATTTATTTTCTTTCTTTTGTTTTCGTATAAACAATCGTGGTGATTAAAAATTTTGCGAATATTCATTGTAGTGACTTTTATGGTTTAATTTGAATGGATTTCCTTATTTTTCTTGTTTTAAAGATATTTCTTGTGCTGAGTTGTTACCTTACACTTTTTTTTTCCTTACACTACAAGGGTCGCATTTTGTCTCTATGATAGTTATCTTAATTACGCAAAACCTTTTCGCTAGCCTTTGTACCAACCTGTGTTTGTTGGTTGATGCAAAACCTAATTTCTACTATTGGCTTAGACCAATCCATCATTCCTTTACCACAGCGACACTACGCCCTCGCCTCTCAATGTTAAGACACTAAGACGAACTCACTCCAGTTTAGAGAATTTGCAAGGTTCGACCCTTGATCATTGGTGATCACATCTTAGAACCTAAGGATGGTGATGTGTTGTTGATACGTTTATACCCTCTTGAACACGTTTTCGCGTCCTTTCTTTGAAACCTCTTGGCTACACAAGCATATTTCAAATTCATCCACACAACCTAAGGAAACCCCTCCGAACTTGATTGCTTACCGACTCGATAAATTGCAAACTCATCTATGTTCGTGGATCAAGGTGAATTATTCCTCCTTCGCAGGTGGGCGAGCCCGACAACTTTGACGGAAGTTCAGCAGACCTTAACACTGCAAACTTGTGCGACAACCATTCTTCTCTGATTAATCCTTGTTATGCTTAATATACCAGCTTGGCACTTCGATTCGACAAATGGCATTCTTCATTTTAACCTTATGCAACTTGTGTACGACTAGCTATACCCTCGACGACAGGTAAACCCCTACTACAGATTCTTAAACGCCTACGCATCGATTACGACTACCCTTTTGCATGTTTCCACATCCAGTCACGATAAACTTCTCAAATCCTATGATCCTCATCCTAACAATATTCTCCGCGAACTCTCGCTTGGAAGAGTTACTCTCCACGAACGTTGCTCGAGGAGCGATGGGCAATGAATGTCACAGATATGATGATATCACAAGCACTGTCCTTGGAACTCGGTACGGCCTATATAGATTCTCAGTCACGACATTCGAATTTAGCCTACCTTGACGGATATACCACTTGTTCTCTTCGATGATATCCAAAATTACTCCAATAACTAGTAGGAATCCGAACGATACCTACACCTTACCGGGGAGCCCTACAACACGAACAACCTTATATTAAGTTTCCAACGTGCGACTTTTGATGTCATGAAGCCCGCCTTTCTTGATCATAGGCACAAACCCTCACAGCTCTAACTCGAAAGACGGCTCAGGAATCCGCGATTCAAGCAGTTGAAGGTGAAACTCTGTAGCGCACCCATTCTTTCGTTACCGGAAGGCACATACGATTTTGTGTTTATTGTGATGCCTCAATCCAAGGACTTGGTTGTGTGTTGATGCAACATGAGAAAGTCATTACTTACGCATCACGCCAACTCAAGGCTCACGAAAAGAACTACACTACCTACGATTTGGAGTTGGGAGCAGTAGTGTTTACACTCAAGATATGGAGACATTACTTGTATGGTACCAAGTGCACCATCTACACCGATCACAAGTGTCTCCAGCATATCTTGGATCAGAAGGAGTTGAACATGCGACAGCTTCGATGGGTCGAACTCTTTAATGACTACGAATGCGCAGTCAAGTATCATCCGGGAAAAGCCAACATTGTGGTTGACGCCCTCAGTCGTAAGAAAACCAAACCTAAGCGTGTACGCACATTACAACTTACTATCCACTCTAGTCTTCCTACCCAGATTTGTGACGCTCAGAGTGCAGCATTGAAAGAAGAGAACCTCCTAGCTGAGTCCATGCGGGGCATGGAAAAGCAACTCGTATGCAAGGAAGATGGTACTTACTATTTCATGGAACGTATCCGGGTTCCATCTTACGGAAACCTACGAGAGCGGGTGACGAGCGAAGCACCCAAGCCTCGTTACTCGGTGCATCCTAGTTTTGACAAGATACACCAAGATCACAAGACTCTGTACTGGTGGCCCGAAACCTTCAGGACTACTCCAACCCCCAGATAGTCCAACATGGAAATGGGAGCAGATTTCCATAGATTTCATCACTAGCTTACCTAGATCTTAGCGAGTAAACGACGCCATCTGGGTAATCGTGGATTGACTAACTAAGTCTGCAAACTAAAGGTGATCAAGGAAACTGACAAGTTTTCTACACTCGCAGACATCTACCTGAAGAAAGTAGTCTCTAGTCACGGAGTGCCAGCTTCTATCATTTCTGATCAAGACTCACGCTTTGCATCTGATTTGTGGCCAGCGATGCCCAAATCCTTTGGCTCACGTTTAGACATGAGCACACCTTATCACCCTCAGACGGATGGGCAGACTGGACGTACCATCCAGACTCTAGAAGACATGTTTTGAGCACGTGTTGTTGATTTTGGCAAGGGGTGGGAAAGACACCTGCCTCTGGTGGAGTTTTCATAACGATAGTTACCAGCCCAGCGTCAAGGCTATTCCGTTCGAGGCGTTGTACGAGCGGGAATACCAATCACCTCTATGCTGGGCAAAAGCTGGCGGCACCCAAATCACTGGCCCATAACTTGTTATCGACACAACGGAGTGGTGTTCACGACGTCTTTCACGTGTCGAATTTGAAGAAGTGTCTGTCAGATGAGACCCTCATTGTTCCTTTCAAGGAACTCACTATCGACGACCAGTTACGTTTCGTCAAGGAATCGGTGGATATTATGGATCGGGAAATCAAGACTCTCAAAAAAACCAAGATACCTAATGTTCGAGCTCGTTGGAACTCCAGTCGTGGCCCAGATGTTTACTTGGGAACGGGAGAACCACATAAAATGCATATACCCTCAGTTGTTAAGAAAGGTGAGTCCAATACTGAAGCTATTTTAGAATTTCGGGACGAAATTCCAAAACCAACGGGGGGAGGATGTGATACCCCAGGAAAAACGCTCAACACAACCACCTCCTCCAGTGACTGTGTACTAAATTTCGGGATGAAATTTCTTTCAACTTGGGGATGATGTGACAACTCGCATAAATTCATGTACATTGTGAATTCGTGTTACGCGTGCTTTGTGAAATTCATGTATGATATGTGATGTGTATGAGGTGTGTGATTTGTGTCTTCAATCGATTGTGTGCTTAGTGACGTGTAAAGTGAAATTTGTGACACTAGAAACCAAAACCAAAGCATTGTGATACATCAACGTTGTGAAACGAAATAAGTATTGTGATACATCAATTTTGTGGAACGAGATATTGTAGTAGGTTAATTTCGACACGAAACGCCTCATTGAGTTATGATAAGAAACTCGTGAAGAATCCACTTTATAAGTTTCGCGAAACCGACACTTATAGATTTTCCACTCATCTTGTGTGTTACCAATTGGCCCAAACCCCCACCCAAAACCCTTTGTGCAAACAATAAGCCCAACCCGCCATCCCTTATTCCCTTTTGCGCAAACTAGGCCCAACCCTCATCACGGAAACCTTCCTTGCGGCCCACTCCACCCAAACCCCCCCTAACCCCCCCTAATATGTTATATACGTATATGCATGGGGGAAAAATCAAAACCCTAAAACCTTTGGTCTTGTGTGCGACGGTAGGAGAAGGAAACCCCCCATTCGCGATCGGCTTCAAGGAGGCCCCCGGGTTCTTCCATTCAGCTTCATGGTAACTAGTCGCGTTTCCTTTAGTGTTTTATGTGTTTCTAATGGCTCTACATGGCTGGGATTTTTAGTAGGGTTTACCGTGATGTTTATGTGAATGATTACAAGTTAGGGTTGCTAGAAACTTGGTGTAATTAGGGTGAGTTTGGTTGTAAAAGTGATTAGTTAACAACTAGGGTTTTTGTTTGCGGATTGAAAATCGTATTGATGATAGTTTAATGTTCTAATATGATTCATCTAATGTTATCATGGCTGGTTTATGTCAAAGACAATAATACTTGTGTGTTAGGGTTCATGAGAATCAAGAATTGTGCATGTTGTTATCAATAATATGTGTAGTCATGTGTTTAGGGATTAGGGTTTAGGATCTTGATGCCCGAGCATGTTAAATTTGACAAGAGTCTGCTATAAATGACTTATTATCTGATGTTAGTCGTTATTAAAAGGTGTTGTGATCATATGCGTGCGTTTTAGTAGCGTTTAAGTGATAAACAGCATGCTGATTAACTAAAACAGGCAACTTCAGTTGGCTGTAAACGGACCTTTATAAATCGAAAAATTGTTTTTTTGCAGTCTAAACTATATATTTTTTCGAAAAATGAATCAAATGGAACTGGAATCATATTTTTTTGAGGTCGTTTGTTATTTTTAAAGGTCCGTTTTGTAGAGCAGCAAAAGCTGCGTTTTTCTGCAGAAAATGCGTGTTATGTTTTTCATCATAACTTGAAACCTGGATAGGTTCAGGTCACGAAATTTGTAATTTATATAGTCACTGATGTCTTTTTGATTCTCCATTTGGAATTTCATCAATCGGACTTACGATGAATTTTAAATAAATTTTTCTGTGGACTGCAGTCAGAAAGTGACGAATCTGATTGCAGCCCGGTAAATGATTTTTATAAAATAACTGGTAATGAATTGGATCACGAGATTTTTGCACAATAATAATTGGATCCTTTAAAACATTTTATAAAAATTTGGGAATATTTGGAATAAGTTAACTATTTTATTAAAATGCCCGAAAACAGCCCAGTTTTAGATGTTAAAGCTGAAACGACATAAGTAGTAATTTGCGTGTCTAAATGTCGGGTATATTATCTGAGAATGATGTAACATGTTATATGTCAATGAAAGTGTTATGTGAAATATCGTATGCTTTCTTTTGAATGGTTATAGATGGGATGTTTATATGGGCGTGAACTGTTAAAGTGAGTGCGTGTTATGTGATATATGCGTGTAGGAACTTTGTGCTTTATTTAAAACCATTAATAAACTAAATGGTAATCGTATTAGGATGTGATTGACCAACCCTAACCGTTAGCTATTTTAAAAGTTCAACCGAGCAACCAAAGGTGAGTTTAAATTTTCTACAAAGCATGGGATTCCCGGTGGTTTGTGAATGGGTTAAGGATTAATATTGAAACCTGCGTGTCCTCCTTGGGTAGGATACGTACCTCCATCCTCCTTGGGAAGGATGACAACATTAAAACCTGCGTATTCTCCTTGGGTAGAATTCGTACCTCCATCCTCCTTAGGAAGGATGACAACATAGAACTTACTAGAAAAAACTCTATCATGAAGTCCCTCATTTTTATATCGACTTAATCGTCGGGCCATTGGCGAACGGGTCCTTAGTTAAATAGCGCTATTAGGTCTGACAAGCCTCACACCGTGCCGCAGAGGACGGGAGTGGACTAATGTACTTGGGCACTGTTAATGATGATAGACATTGACGTAGGGCACGTAAACATGACTTAAGTCAGTAGTCTATATGGTAACGGGTGTAGTGGTTTACAACATGGGGAAGCCCCCACGGTATTTGGTTATGGGAACATGGGAATGGATAACTTTTGGTTTTTGAAACAACTTAACAACCTATGGATTTTTGGAACAACACTAAAATGGACAACCAACTGTGAACTCGCCAACCTTCTTGTTGACATGTTACCACATGCTTTGCAGGTCGTTAGGTTATTTGCTGGAGCTTGCATTGGAGAAGGAGTCGTTGTGGGACATGAACCATTGTTGTTCATGATAACCTTGTGAAACGTTAAATTATTGTTTTGGTTTTTAAACTTATGCTTCCGCTGACTTTTAAATTTGGTTTTGGACTTTGGTTTGGTGAACTTTTAAATTGGTTTGCTATGGTTTTACTTTACGTTAATTACTAGTTTATTATGATTGGTGGTATTATCCTGGTCAGTCACGCGCCTCGCGGTAATACTCCGCTTGTGGATTTTTGATGGTGTGACAAAACGCACTGCGTCATCTAGTCCATAGATTGTTTTAATCTGACGATCCATAACCGTTCTGTCCGTTCTCACACTTTTCACCTTTTTCTCTAAATCCTGACCCTATATATATATATATATATATATATATATATAGGAACGGGATCAGGAGAGAACGGTGAAAAGTGTGAGAACGGTGAGAACGGATCCTGGCCCAACACGTGACAGAGGGCGCTAATTGTTATGCGGGGGTACGATTGTCATTGTCCACTTCCCGCTAAACAATGGCGTTATGATTCCGTTGCCCAAAAAAATTAAATACAAATGGCGTTTTCATCTTTATGCTAGTTTTACATGGCGTTTTTTTAAAAAGTATTTTTTTTACGAATGACGTTTATGTTTTAATGGTGTTTTCATCTTTATGCTAGTTTTACATGGCGTTTTTTTTTAAAAGGTATTTTTTTACGAATGACGTTTATGTTTTAATGGCGTTCTATTGATATCCAATAGATATGGCGTTTTTTTGTTTTCTACTTGTTTTAATTTAGTTTTTTAACCCTTTTTTTAATGTTGTTTGTGTTTTAAATTGTTACTATTTGTTAATTATTTTAATCATGGCGTTTTCATTGATTTGCACAAATATGATAGAAAATCACACAACCAAACATGTAGATGTAAT
The DNA here is from genome assembly GCA_030545235.1 of Helianthus tuberosus. Classification (NCBI taxonomy): domain Eukaryota; kingdom Viridiplantae; phylum Streptophyta; class Magnoliopsida; order Asterales; family Asteraceae; genus Helianthus; species Helianthus tuberosus. The sequence goes on from CM060409.1 coordinate 104,782,566, forward strand.
AATGTAAATAGTAAAACACAATAGTCAACATTAAAATTTTACAATCGATGGCGTTTAAGCTAATCTACAAAATCTTTCATCCTTTGTGATATTCTCTTGTCTGCCGTGTCAAACATTTCACGTATTTTTTATCCCCTAAAGCCAAGAATGTTGTTACACATTTTGTCAATTGTTTTCTGTTTTCATTTTCGTTATGAAGCATGATTTTTCCAATGTATTTTACCCTTAGTTCATTTAGCTGTTTTTGCTGGAGTTGATTTGGGTCATCTTCTTTTGCCAAACCACTTCTCCAACCAGCTATATCCCCCATGTTTGTTTCCATATGCCCCATTGCAAAAATCCCACAGTCGAGCACGTTAGACGTTGTCCTCCAATCCATCTGTTGTCTGACAATCTTCTCCTTGCTCATGATCTTATGCTTTGGGTGTTTTTTAATACGCAAGTAGTTTGAAAAAGCACTGTGCTGCAGTTTCACATTTTTTCTCATATATTAGTTTGGCGTTTTGTCAACATAGTTCCTATATACAAAGTTTTTAAGATACTTACCAACTTTCCCACCGATCCAACATACTTGTCTTTGATGCTGAGATCATCCTCTACAGCGCTGTTATCCAATACATCAACTCTTTCGTGTTTTATGTTGAAACAGACAACATAGAAATGTCTTGCCCATATTATTGGCACGAAGACCAGTTCATAATCATTGATGGTTTTATTTTTCTGGTCTCCTTTGAAACGTGTATTTTTCAAAACAGTTTCCATGTTTCTGTTGAATTCTTTGTATCGATAAGTTACTTTTGTCGTCTCATACGCCGGACGATTCTGTAATATTGAGTACCACATTTTTAAACAACAAAACAATGTCCTATTATAATTTCTTCAATTAAATATAGCAAAAGAGTTACCAGTAGTAATTCCGAGTAGAATAACCTTGTGGGTGATTCTAGAGCCTTGTATCTTTCTTCATAGTTCAGGATATGTGCCCAACATAGAATAATTGAGACGTGTGCTTGAAATCCTGGTTTCATGCTCTCACAAATCACCCTCATGAGAAAATTTTCTCCCATCTTGAACACCTCAGTCCTAAAAAAACATCATTTGGCATTTTATTTATACAAACTCATTCTATTATAATACATGGCGTTTTGATCGTTTTTACATGCATATTTAAGTAAACGTTATGAATGGAAAGTTGGCATTCTATTTTTAGGTAAGTGTACGTACTCGTAATCGCCGTATCCAGTGAAAATGTATGTGGAAAGGTTATTTTCAGGGTTTGTCCTTGGTTCATGTATAACCACTTGCCTCCTTACATAAGGTGATAAACATGCCCTGCTCAATTTCTTATCTCTCTTCTCCGCTTCAGCCACATTCTTTTTTTTATTTATTTTTATCTTCTTCATCATCTTTTTCAGCTTTTTCATCACTAGGCTCTTCAGGGTTTAAAATTGTATTTTCATGCATCAGCTTTGTGATATCTGGAGTTTGGTCCTCATCACCTTTCTCCTGCACATCTGACCTGTTTGGCGTTTTTGGTGGTGATGTGTTGATGGCGTTTTCATCTTGGGGTTTATTGGGTGTCTCTTCTTCTTCAAAAGTTTTCAAGAGGTTTTTCCCAGCTGTAGATGGTGGCTGCTCATATGGCGTTTTATCAAACACTACACCTTGTTGGTCAACACTTTTGTTCACCATCTCCCCTTCAGTTTTTTCTAGTTCAGTGATGAATGCCTGATTGTATTGTGTTTTTGTCGTGGGGATGTTTGGTGTCTTATCAAATACAAGCATTTTTGGGGTCTCTTCAGCAGGTTGCAGATGTTTTTTTATTGCTTTAATCACTTCATCCACCATCTTTGAATTATCAAGACCTTCTTTTATATCAATCATTTGTTTTTGATCTTGTCCCGGTAGCTCCAAAATCTCAGCAATATTCCTTTTAATTATTTTTCACCATTGTATCTCGAAATGTGATATTCAAGTGTCTTGAAATCACAACTCCATCTCTCAATATCGTTTTCGTTTATATCTTCATCTGATGATATAGTATCCTCATCATCATCATATATGGGGGCTCTTGTAGCAGTCGAGGGTTTGGCGTTTTGTTCTCTTGCCATATCCCTTTCTTTTTCTACTCTTGTATCCCCTTCTCCTTCCCCTTCCCCTTCTCCTTCTCCATCCCCTTCACCATTCCCTTCTGACTTCCCTTCCTCTTTTCCTTCTCCTTCCCCTTTTCCTTTTCCTTTTCCTTCTCCTTCTCCTTCTCCTTCATTTTCAACTTCAATTCCACTTCAATGGCGTTTTCATCAACTGTTTCCACTTCAATGGTGTTTTCAATTCTAGCCATTTCCTTCTCCCTTTCTTCTTCATTTTCATCTCCTCCTTCTCCTTCTTCTTCATTTTCAAATTCCTTGGCGTTTTCATTAACTGTTTGCACTTCAATGGCGTTTTCTATTCCAGCCATCTCCTTTTCCCCTTCTTCATTTTCACCTCCTAGTACCATCTCATTTCAACCTCAGTTTCATGTGTACCTTCTTCTTTTTCAGCTGGCACTTCTTTGGCGTTTTCATCAACAAATTTTGAGATGTTCTCCAACAATGTCATACATTGTGAGTATTTAATGTGTACCAGGAGGCTGTTTGCGTATTCAGTCTTTGACTGTTTTAACAATGTGCTCATTTTATTTTAATAGTCTTCTAATTCTTTGTATGCCCCATCCAATTTATCAGCCATTTCCTGTTCTATTAAAAAAAGGATTTTTGTTGATCATGGTGTTTTGTGGTTTTTTTTTAAATTTATTATTTGAACAACATACCTCTTCAGGTTCATTGTTTTGTTTTTTTCATTAGTAAAAATGTTGTCATACTTTGTTACTGCTCTGACAAGAGCAAGGTTCCCTGATGCAGAAACTTCAAACATCATTTCCCGGCTTTCTCTATTCTCATTCACCATCCTTTGAAGCCCAGCATGATCATAATGATCATCATGCCCAAAACCACTTCTTAATCATCAATATCTTCATTCTCATTCTGATTCTGATTCTCATCATTGATGTGCATGGCGTTTTGCACATCAGGGTGGAGCCCAACATGATCATAATGATCATCATGCCCAAAACCATCATCGTCATCAACCTCATCATCATCATTATCAGCATGGTCATCAACATTGTCAACATCATCTTCATCTTCATTCTGAACATCATCACCATCATCTTCTTCAACAACAACAACTTGCATTTTTTTTTGTTTTTTTGGTGTGGCTTCCTTAGCCTTGCTGACTGTTTTCCTTTTTACTTCATTGGCAACAAGGAGTTTTTCCATTGCACTCTCAAACAAGTCAAGAGTATCTGCTGTAACCCACTCAATTGGGTATCCTTCTTTTCGGTCCCATTTTTTCCTATTGCAAGCATCGTTCACCAAGGAAAGCTGTAACAAAATAGATTTTTCAAATGACAAATATTTTTTGGCATTTTCGTGACACACAAATGAATAGGGAAATTTTATTCTTACCGCAAGTATGATTAGTGGCCCTGTGTAATGCTTTTTTGGAGACCATACGGCTTTGGCGTGGTGCAAGCATTGGATTATATAACCACACCAGTTCATTTGGTTTATTTGAACGTTTGGTGTAACGTTGTGCAAGAACTGTTTGTTGACGACTGCATTGTCACTTGCATGCCCCATTATAGTGAAGAATGATACAAGGAAATTTAGACAGAAGTCTCTCCCAAAGCCATGCATCATAGGCAAAACGTTATCGAAGTATATCTTCACACTTGGTCTGTTAACCCAGCCCAACCCTTGGAACTGTGCTTTCCACTCGGCCACCATGTAGTCTTTAGTTGTTGGTCTTTTTTTCATGTTCACGGGCACCCTTCCATTCGGTATACCCGTTAAAGTGTTTATCAATTCTTCATTCATATGTATGGTATGGTTGCCAACGTTTAGGGTGTTTGTCTTTTCATTGTAATTTTCAACCAACCAGTACCCAAGCATTGTCGGTACAGTGTCTATTTTCAACCTTAGTGTAGCACCAAACCCCATTTGGTGTACTGCCTGTCTTTGATTTTGGCTTACATTCATAAACCAACCAGTCAAGTTTGTAGGTTTTACTCTTGACAAGACCCTAGCCCCCCTGAACTCATGATATGGTTCTTCCTCAACCTCAACATTCTGACTTAATGCATTCCTCTTATTGGCGTTTTGGGCCTTTCCAGTGTGGACATTTATTCTCAATCTTAACCTCTCTTCGCCTATAAAAAATGATTTCATGGCGTTTTATTTTATGGCGTTTAATAACACAATGATACATGTATGGCGTTTTATAAATCAATAACAAATGATAGATGTTGAATAAGACAATAACAGTTAAATGGCGTTTATAACACAAACCATACATTTTTTGGCGTTTAGTAACAAAGCTGTCACAGGATACCTGTTTGTGGCGTTTAGTAACACACGAATGATATATGTTTTTTCAATAAGAAAATGACATATATGTAAAATTTCGTTCTCATACATTGTTAAACAAACGATACAAATTTTGGCGTTTGGGCAATAAAGTATCAAAGTGTATTTTTACGTCACGAAAAGTAACATTCTGTACCATGTCCTCTTGTTGTCTTGTTTCGTTGCTCGTTCGGTTTTGGCGTTTCGGAGCAGATGACCCTTCCCCTTCCACACTTGTAGAAACTGCAAATTTATTGTTAAAATTAGAACGCCAAAAGCAACATAAACTAGCACAATGTAAATCGGAGTTAACTCACTATGTTTTTTTCCACTGGATCTGTTTTGATCTTTCGACGCCATAGTTTTTGTTGTTTCGCGTTTTCTAGGGTTTTCGCGTTTTATGTTGGTTTTAGGGAGGTTTCTCTGGGAAGTATATATGTTTCGGTCACGCTTTGATGTGTTTTGTAGATGAACATTTACCTTTTTGCCCTTATGGAAGCGCACCCCCTTTAAAAAGTTTATGTTATTTACGAAAACGCCACCGCGCCATCTAGTCTATAGATTGTTTTGATCCGACGATCCATAATCGTTCTCACTGTTCTCACACTTTCACCCGTTCTCTCTAAATCCTGGCCCTATATATATATATATATATATATATATATATAGGATAAGGATCCGTTAGGAACCACCCTTTATTGCGAGAACCGCGAGAACCAGTGTGAACACATGGCATTTTTGTAATTAAATTGAAATTCCATCTAACAGGGTTTACATCTTCCATCTTCGTTCTGTTCAAATAGTTAGGGTTTACATCCTCATTCAAATCATCGTTCCCCTGACAATCGCCACCGCCGTTGACACGTTACCTCTACCACCACCGCGACACCACCGACATCACCGCACCACCACCATGATAACTCCTTCGCTGACAAGTCCTCTGACGACAACTCATCCAGTGACATTCATACATCTGCTCATAAGTCACCACTGCAATAACTAATTCGGCTTGTCCTTCTACGATTACTCAGTTGAATACATCATTTATCCGGTAATCACAAAAAATTACATACTTTTTTATTACATCCATTCTGTTACCAATTTCTATCTTGTTACCAATTCCCACTGTAAGTGTCCTTATACAATTACTCAGTCCGATTATATTGCTATTTGTCATCTACTTACAAAGAAACATGATTTCACTTGTAACCCCTTTGTGATACATATGGCATCTTCTGATTCATCACATATATACCCTCCTCGTCAATCTGATGGGTTCACAGTTCAAGTGGCTAGAAAAGTCCTGGAAGAAGCTTGCTTTGGGTCGGATTTTAAGGTGTCCGAGTGGCTTAACCGGGTCCCTATTAAAGTTAATGGTTTCATATAGAGGTTGCTGCAGAATTGGGTTCTGTTTGGGGAAAATCTACGTGCGAGAGCAGTTAGTACCATTACTGGTTGCTGCATAAAGTGTGCGGAGGTTTCAGAGTCGGTCACGCATGTTTTTATTGAGTTCCCGATAGCCAAGGCAGTGTGGATGATGATCTCTGTTTGGTGTAACTGGGACCTTACAGGCCTCTCATCCCTGGAGCAGCTTGTTCAGGAGTATACGCGACTAGATTCTTATGTCAATAGTACATTGCTTTTGGGTATAATTTACTCCACTTTATGGGTAATTTGGAAGGATAGTAACAACAGGCTCTTTAAGGGGGGGGGGGGGGCAAGCGTTCTTTGGAGTCGGCTTCTGAGGATGTTATTAACCTCTCGTTCGGATGGGTAAAATATCGTTCGAAGTTCTGTGTTGATAGCTGGGAAGGCTGGGTTAATTTTTTTTTTTTGTTATTTTATGTTTTGTATGGTTGTGTATGTGTAGAGTATGTTCTGCACTTTTTTGTCCGAGTGGTTGCTGCTAGAAAAGTCCTGGAAGAAGCTTGCTTTGGGTCGGATTTTAAGGTGTCCGAGTGGCTTAACTGGGTCCCTATTAAAGTTAATGGTTTCATATAGAGGTTGCTGCAGAATTGGGTTCTGGTTGGGGAAAATCTACGCGCGAGAGGAGTTAGTACCATTACTGGTTGCTGCATAAAGTGTGCGGGGGTTTCGGAGTCGGTCACGCATGTTTTTATTGAGTGCCCGATAGCCAAGGCGGTGTGGATTAAGATCGCTGTTTGGTGTAACTGGGACCTTACAGGCCTCTCATCCCTGGAGCAGCTTGTTCAGGAGTATACGCGACTAGATTCTTATGTCAATAGTACATTGCTTTTGGGTATAATTTACTCCACTTTATGGGTAATTTGGAAGGATAGTAACAACAGGCTCTTTAATGGGGGGCAAGCGTTCTTTGGAGTCGGCTTCCGAGGATGTTATTAACCTCTCGTTCGGATGGGTAAAATATCGTTCGAAGTTCTGTGTTGATAGTTGGGAAGGCTGGGCTAATTTGTTTTTTTTTTTTTTTGTTATTTTATGTTTTGTATGGCTGTCTATGTGCAGAGTATGTTCTACACTTTTTTGTCTTATTTAGATTTTTACCCCTTGTTACTGTTTTACCAGGTAATCACTGGTATTTCTTTTGTGGTATGAGAAGTTTTGCGGTATGAGAAGTTTTGCTGCTGTTCAAAAAAAAATTAACATTTTCTTGATTACTCTATGTTCCTGTATCATTGTTTATTTAACATTGTTCATTTTTTTGTTTATCTAATTGATCAATACAACGATCATGCACATGTGCATTATGTTGATAACACCCATACTCGTCACCGATCGTGCACATGTGCATTATGTTGATAACACCCATACTCGTCATCCGTAAACTGTTAACAATCATTAACATGAAAATGCACATGTGCATCACGTTAACAACACCCAATAATCATAACTAATCATACTGTTAACCATTAATACATAACCGTGCACATACGCATCACATTGCCAACACCCTTTAATCATCTCCCTATAATCATATGTTAACCATCAGCACATTTCCCATGCACATGTGCATCGTAACGCTAACACCCTATAATTATCACTCTAACACCCTATAATTATCACTGATCAACTATTGACCCACTATAATCATCACTGATAAATTGTTGACCCACTGTAATCATCACCGATAAACTGTTGACCATGTATACATGGTTGACCGATAAACTGTGGACCATGTATACATCGTTGACCGTTTAAACATTGTGCTTACACATTCCATATGTTTTATTAATTATGATATTTATATCCTCTTTTTATTCATTTTGTTTTTTGTTTATATATAGGAACAATCCTACATTGAGCATTGTACACATCGGTATATATTATGTTCAAAAGAATGGTACATGTTATGTTCAAAAGAAGGACAACCAAAAAAATACTTGAACTACTTATAAATTGATTATCACTTGTTTTTTTGTTTGTTTAGACTTATTTTTTATCTACTTAGCGGTGTAGTATTCACTGTTGTATTCATGACCAATGAACATAAATTACCAACATGTCCACTGTTTCAACATCATGCACATGTGCATTACCCAACGCGTGCATTTTCAACATTGAAACCATACCATCTAAACTTATCGATGCACGGTTTTTAATGCCATTATGTTTTAACTACATGTACTCCATTTTCAACCCACCTATTATACATTGCAACGTATACATTATGCACATGTGCATTCCCTCCATATAATATGTCAAACAACATTATACATTACTACCTCTACGTTATGCACATGTGCAATGCCAACATAAACTATGCCACTCATCATATCACATCAATAGGTAACTGTGCATTTCCAACATATACTATACCATACACCATAAAACTTTGTAAACTACATATTTTATACCAAACACCATCATACATTACCACTATGCATAATAATATATAAATATGCACATGTGCATTGGCAACGTAATCATTTATGTCACAACAATAAACACTTTTGTATTTCTAACATATACTATACTAACCACCATATAACATTTGAAAATATTGTAAACTGATTATAATCATCCGGAAACACATCATATATCACCACTATGCATACTAATTCACCTTATGCACATGTGCATTTCCAACATATACTATACCATATTACATCAAATTACTGAATTAACGATCGTATAGTTGTCATCGTCCAATAAACAAATATAAATTATCAATAAAAAATAACTAACATATAAACCACCATACAAAAACAACAATAATTTTCAATATAACACGTTCTATGCAACTTTCTTTCATTAATGGTGGAAGTTTTCCACCGTCTCGTCGCCCTTGTCATCCATCACATCGTGCTTTTTACTTGTCCTATTCCTTGTATTTCTTTCTCCTGCAATAACTGCACATGACATCAAACAACATCGTTCAACATGAAAGTAACAATTGGATGCACATGTGCACATACTACCAACTGCATCATCGACTAATAACCAACCTTTTTGGCTTTTCGTTACACTTCTGTATTCACCTTCCTTATCATCTGGCAGTTTTGTTGCCCCTTCGTCATTCTATCTCAACACAGACGTTATTTTCTTCGCTTTTTTTTCCGTTTTTTTACCTACAGTAATAATTAAAACATAATATAACCAAAATGCAATTTCAATTAGTATGTGTATTAAACACCTTTTTTCATCACCGTAAACGAAATGCATTTGTGCATCTATATGCACTTTGTGCATCTATATGCACATATGCATCACATGTCATTATCATTATGCACTTGTGAATCAATATGCACATGTGCATCACATATTCTTATAATGATATTTAAAATCAATCCATATGTAAAGTTCAATGTTATGTGCTCAAATTCAATATGCACATATGCATCACTTTAAACAACAACATCAACAGAATCTAATTACACAAAATCATAAACACGTATATTAAACAAAACTGCTCATGTTCACTATGCACATGTGCATCACATGAAACAATAACATCATCATATTCTAATTACACAAAATCACAATAACACCATCATATCCTAACTACACAAAATCACGTATCTTACACAAAACTGCCCAAGTTGACTATGCACATGTGCATTATCTAAAACAACAACACCAGCATATTCTAATTACACAAAATCATCTACACGTATCCTAAACAAATCTGCTCAAATTCACTATGCACTTGAATGATATTATTAACTTTATTTGCTCAAATTCACTATGACACACTCATTGAATCATCTATTCTTATAATCACGTTGCCCTAATTACGAACGGATTAAAAATCCACAATGCTTATAATCACGTTGCCCTAATTACGAATGAATGAAGAATGTACGATCGATGATTAAGTTCATAATATATATATTATACGACTATTTGGACGAACTTTGGGAACTAACCTCGATTATATGACTATCTGCTGGTAAAATCTCAGATCTGAGATAAAATCTCAATCCAGATGCCTCAATATCCCGAACTGATGACGGTGAAGTGATGATGTATTCGAGACGATGATGTAATCGATGGACTGTTGAGTATTGTTGAGAGATTCAGGGACAAACTGTTGAGAATTGTTGAGACATTCAGGTTGAAGGTTGAGAAAATGTTGAGAGATCTGGATCTAATCAGAGGTTAGAGAGAGTGGACATGAAAGTTTGTATTAAGTGTAATTTAATTTCTGCTTGAAGTCCAATATTTTAAAAGTTGTTTGGTATTTACAAAATTGCCCCCTGTTCACATTGGTTCTCGCGGTTCTCGCAATAAGGGTGGTTCTCGCATGAACCCTACCCTATATATATATATATATATATATATATATTGTCACACCCCGACCGCGTAAAACAATGAACCGCGACGGAAACGTTGGGGAGTGTCGTAACAGAATCATTGTTTCACAACACATGGTGATTAAAGTTTTATTTTATTCCATTAATGAACTCATTGTTTTATTACAAACCAGATAAATACAAATAATTTTCTTTCAAGTTTTAAAGTCGCTAAGGCATGAGTCCATCCTATGTATAGCATGCGTCAATGATCATCACATAGTAGAACCTGAAACATATGTGAAAATAAAATGTCAGCATAAAAATGCCTGTGAGTAACATAGGTTTTGTGAATTAGATTCATGGCTTTGGATAACACAAGAAAAAGATTTTATGTTTACAAAAATTGCCATGAATCCTTGTAAAAAGTTTGGTTTCTAAAACACATTGCTTTGATAAAAACGTTTGTAGTATATGCAAAAATATACTTTGGTTTTGAAATAGTTAAATAGATAGTATATCAAAATATACTTTGGTTAATGAAATAATAGATTTGGTAGTATATCTCAAGTATACTTTGGTTTAAGAATGAAAGCATCGGTAGTATATCAAATTATAATTTGGTTTGAAAATACCATATCACACTATGCTTTGGTAGTATATCAAAATATACTTTAGTTTGTGAATTAACAGAGTTGGCAGTACAATAAACTATACTTTGGTTTTGTAAATAGTATATCAAACTATTCTTTGGTAAACAATACCACATTGGGGGCATATCAACTATGCTTTGGAAGTATATCAAAATATACTTAAATTGTGATTTAGTAGTATATCAAACTATACTTTAGTAAAACAGTATCACGTTGGTAGCATATCAAAAAATGCTTTGGTTTTGGAAATAACACAAGATAATTTTTTTATGGCTTAATTGGAAAACATTTGCAGTCTATACATTTGTTAATATAAAATCACGTTGGCAGCATATCGAAATATGCCTTAGTAGTATACCGAGATATACCATATATCGTGATTTGGCAATACATTCAAACCTAGTGTATCAAACTACACTTTGGAGACTATAGAAATACCATAAAGGCAAATCTATTTGGTTTAAACTTTGGTTTCTGACATTCCATACAATAGGAATGGGGTGTCTAGTCCTATAGCGCTATATCGTACTACCAATCGGCTTGATCATTGTTAATGAATGTATAAATAACAATATGAACCAACAAATAGTCTAACAAAATTTGAAAATCAGTGTTTAAGCCATGGACAATAGTTCAATTCGTTAAGAGATAAGTATTATGCATGTGTAATCATATAGTTGAAAACATGAAAATAATGAATAGGCACATATGTTTCACCCCAAAACATTTGAAAGCGGTAAAAGAAGGGACTATGTACTCACATGAGATTGTAAGGTGTCCTCGATTTAGTGAACTAACAATGCTCGGGCAATCAAGGAATCAAGTGGTACCTAGTATCGGATTTCTATGTTAATAAATCGACACCTAAATCGGGAGATCGGGTAGAATGAGGTCTCGTAAACCAAATGAGTATTGGAACTCATGTGATATGGTTTAATAAAGCCTACATTCTGATTCGGAACCTATCCTAAGTGCTTATGACCCGTTAAGGTAGTTTACGCTACTTTAACGCGTCATTTGCGCAAATGTGCATTCTGATGGTCTAACTAGCCCTATGACAAGTATTATATGCCCTAACATGTTTAATAACATTTCATAATCAGTTTAAGTGTTAAAAACTTGGTTACATAGGCTTAATTTCAAATTATGCATGAAAAAGGCATTTTGGTCATTTTCCTAAGGCATATAAACTACCTATCATAACAACTAATGAAACGAAGTGACTGTAGGATCGAGAATCGATCTAAACGAGTCTATCAGAAGAGTTCTAATCCATATCAAAGGCGGAATTCAATGATACAGACTTGATTACAGCTTTATTCACTCTTTAATTGTCTTGTTTATTGATTTGAAAGCGTTACAGGTCAAACGACACGTCAGCAGCACTTCGACTCTGGAATCCGGAACTGTTACAAATGAACTGGCAGCTCAGGTATTTATAGGGATGGCATTTCACACGGAATGGGCATTGCCATTTCGTGCGAAATGGACAAAGTCCATTTCGTGCGAAATGGATGCTTCCATTTCGTGCGGAATGGTTCAACCACACTAAAACCCAATTATCTATCCTACCGAGCTTCATTCTATCCAATCTAGACACAAGACTCGATACAAGACGAAGTCGACATACATATGCACCAACAGACTCCCCCTTGGATGTTGACGAAGTCTTCAGTGTCGAGTCTTCGGTATGTCACATCTTCAGTCTTGATCAGTCATCAAGCTCTTCCAAAGTATCTGACAGTGTAAGCATCCTTTGATCTCTTTCTCTTTTCCAGAATCTCATCCTGGCTCTTTATCATTCAAACTCTCCTTTGCTAGCAGACTCCCCCTTAAGTTGTTCCTGGATCGCAATCTGACTTAGCTTTTCACAGGTTCAGGTCGTCTCCTGGCTCTCCATAGCATTAGGATTAGGAACCTGGCTTAAATCTGCATATCTTCAGGAGTCGAAGCCTGGCTAACCTACACAAAACTCCACCTCAAAACAAAATTTCACAAATCTAACAATTTGACAAATTTATAAATCACTTGCAGGTATCGATCAAAATGATTTAACATTTTAAAATCTTTGATGACCATTTGAAATAATATCAATTTTGTTTTTCAAAACAAACTTTCCCAAACCAACTGTTCATCATGTTTAGCACTCGGAATTTTGAAAATAAGCTTTTCAACATCAGTTGTCGAAAATCTTTTTGACTTTTACAAAATTTTATGCTAAAACACATTTAAACTCTTTTTGGATTTTTAAAAAGAATAACAGTAAAGAAATATTTACAGACAATATTTTTGTGAGTTTGCGTAAGAGGATCATATCAGTTTATGAGACAAATCACTAACACCGTTAAGCTTTAAACATTTTCAGTTCTAAACGATTCACTTAGATTGTCAGTATACTGATCCACTTAAATTACCACACAAAGTTCAACTGTTTCGAGATACGAGATTAATGTTTTAGAGACTTAAACTTATTCGCGTGTCCCACCTCGGAATATACTCCCGTATCCAGACTCCTATATTCAGTCTTACAGGTGAATGTACACTAATGATATCTGTAAGGGGTTAAATGCGAGACCATGAGAGCTCAGGCTATTGCTTCCGCAAAATCAGAGAGATGATGGTTCGACTTTAGGTGTGTTCCCTTTAGAGAATCTTTTCTTCAACAGCACATGATTAGCATTTTTCAATGTTTCATCATTTTTTATGCTGAGGGCGAGCTTTAAGATTAAAGCAATGCAAAGTATTATACGAGGACTAGGCTATTGCTCCCGCAAAATCAAAAGTCCTGGTATAATACCCCAGATATCACCACGCACAAAGACCTAGTATGTCAGAAATAGAAAGCCCTTCAAACAAGATTTCAGGGGTTACCTATATATCCAAGAGATGTTCCCCACGAAATAAGCAAGTTTGATATTTTAGGTTTATATCTCGACAACAATCTACTAAGCATGCGAAAACCTACTGGCATATCATCAGTGAGATCATTTATCACATTTGACTTTCCAATTCTTTAGCATGCTGTGATTGTCCACTGATGTACTATCATTTCCTCTTTTCACAACAAAACTCTTTTTCATTTTTCCAATGTTTTTGGATTTTGAGATTTTATCATGGTTTTGGATTTTTCAAATTTTCGAAATTTCTAAAAATTTTCTACTCCACCTAAAATAAAAAATATGTTTCAATTTTTGATTTTCAAGGAAAAATTTGAAAACAAACTGTACAAGTAAAATGACAACTGATTCGAATTGCTTCAATTCGCCATCCACTTGGCATAAACAATCAGAACTCCCCCTTACAACAAACTATTTTCCCATTATGATTTTAAAACACTTACGTTTGTTTTAATCAAAATGGTTTTTCCAAAAAATAAGTTTTGTTGATTTTACCACTTGTAAGATCGGGGATATGTTCATCACTTTGTTCTTTCAACCATTTATATGAAAGTTAAATCAAGTTCAACTTAATGACCTTGATTAACCACATGTAGGTACATACACTTGTATGTTCTCATTAATCAATACCACTTGAAAGTTGGAATATGACAATTTTGAGATTTTTGAGAAAGATGCCGATTCCTGCTCCACGATTACCAACTTGGGAGCTCCGGCAAGTCAGGATTTTTAAGTAGAGAATGTTGTCACCCAAGCCTGACCAGTCTTGGGTGATTGTAAATCATCTTTGAATCCCCATCATTTTTATTTATAAAACTCTTTTGCTCCTGTCACCTTCCCGTCAACCATTTTTCCAAAAATATATTTCACTTTTCCAATAAACGCCTTTTCAGCATCAAATTCTTCCTTACCAGAGAAGAATTGATCTGAAATCTCAACCTTTCCAACTTTGGATTTCAGGTTTTCTCTTGTCAATGACGGAAAGTTTTCTTCGTTCATCTCTGGAACGGAATTCTCATCATTTTTCTCAACAAATGACTCCTCTGACTTTGACGAGTCAGATTCATTGTCAGAACTAGTCTCAGATTTAACAACCCATTTTTGTTTGTTCAAATCGACTTTTCTTTTATAAAGACGTTTCGAACTTTCATCAGTTTCGAAAGTCGAATTTTTGAACATTTTAAAACTTTATGTTGGTTGTTTCTTCTCATCAACACATTTCTTTTTCAACTTTGAGTTAGAAGTAACTCCCTGTTTTGTATAAGTGGACTTTGGGCAATTCCAAGCGATGTGTCCAACTTCTTGGCATTTGAAACAGGTTCTTCGTTCAACTCTCTTCTCAGATTCCTTCACCATATTCTTCTTTCTTTCAGCAAGAAACTCTTTGTTTGTCTGTCTCCAAACTGGTTTCTTCTCTTCTTCTTCTAAACTTGTACCTGAAACAAATTTAGTTTTTGGTTTATCAGTTTTCTCATTTTTATGATTTTCTGGGGGAATGAAACCTAAACCCTTCTTTTTGAAATTACTGTTATGGTTTGGTTTCTTTTGAAAACCTGAACCAGAACTGTAACCTTTCTTCTTGTTCAATCTCTGTTGAACTCTTGAAGTGTATTTTTTAGGTATTTCAGCAAGATTTAAATCTTTTATTTCAGAAATATTAATTTCCGTTAATTTGAAAACATGTTTGATCATTTCAGGTTTGACACTTCTTATTGGAAATTCCTCATCAGAAAATAATTTTTCAGAATCTTTCAAAGTATATGCTACTTTGAATGTTTCATCATTCAAATTATTTTTTGACATCGGAAATTCTTTATTGTAAACCCGTTTGACCGGTGAACTCGGACTCTTGTCTGATGAACTCGAACTTTCAGATTTAGACTCTGACTTTGACTCTTCATCCATATCCAACACCTGATCGACCACTTTCTTTAATAACTCAGACTCATGATCAGCGTTAGACGCTGTGAATGTGACGCAATGTTGTCTGGTAACTCATCAATGGTTTCATACTCTAACTTTATGTTGACTGCCTTTTTTAATCGCTCCTCATTTGGTTTCTGGGAGAATAACTTTCCCAGATCGGAGGCGGACACTTGTTATATTTGACACTTTGTTTCTTACCAGTATCCGTATCTTTCGTCTTTTTATCTTGAAAAGCTTCAAGACCTGCAACAGTAGGATAAACTCTATCAATCAAATAATCACAAGTTGTATAACTCAACAACAATCGTTTGATTCTTTCATTTTCAATCTTTTCGAGTTCCAAATCCTGCTTCAGTTTTGCACAATCTTCAGTATACTCATTGATGACCTTCTGCTTAGTCATTAATGTTGAACTCATCATCGTCTGAGTAGCTCCCATTTCTAGATTTGTTTTGTTCAAATTATCAACCGTTCTGTTCAGCACATCATACAACTCTTTCACATACTTAACATCAAACAAAAATTTTTCTTTCAACTCTTCTAGCTCAATATACTTCTTGTCTTTCTCCTCACAATCTTTGCATGATTTTAAACATTTCAGACAAGGTTTTGTGACCTCAACAATCTTTTCAAATTCGACAATCTTTTCAACTTCGATGATTTTTTTCAACTTCAACGATTTTTTCGACTTCAGCGATTTTTTCAACTATTTTCTCAATTACCTTTTCAGTCTTCATCGGTTCTTTATCAAATTCTACTTCTACTTCCCACCCTTCAACTTTGACCTTTTCCGTCGAATTTTCTTCAACTTCTGCTTTCTCAGCTTCCATTTTTGCCTTTTCTTCAACAATCCTTCTTGCTAGGGCTGTAAACGAACCGAACGAACACGAACAAGGCCTTGTTCGTGTTCGTTCGTTAAGGAAATAAATGTGTTCACGAACGGTTCATGAACACTTACCGAACGAGATATTGTGTTCGTGTTCGTTCATCAAGGAAATGAGCGTGTTCGCGAACGGTTCACGAACATAAACGAACACAAATAAATTTTTCGAACGTGACGAATGATAAAGATAGATGGCCCAAAGAGTAGCACTCGAACTTGAATCCCTTATTGTGGAACGGGGGTCGATCGTATTCGCCGATGTAAATAATAAGAAATGAAAGGGAAATAGTTCATAAACAAGGTGAAAGAGAGTTTCTTAGTTTAATTGTTAGGATAATAAAATAAATAAAAGTTTAATAATATAAAAAGCACACATAAAATATATGTAAGTACAAAGATCTTCAATTAAAGCACAAACATACGAACATAAAAGAACGCAAATCAACGAATGTTCATGAACACGTTCACGAACACCTTACCGAACGTTCACGAACACAATCGAACGAACGAGACCTCTGTTCATGTTCGTTCATTTAACTAATCGAACGAAATCTTTTGTTCATGTTCGTTCGTTTATTAAACGAACGAACATAAACGAACTTCCCGCCGAACGGTTCACGAACTGTTCGCTGAACGTTCGGTTCGTTTACAGCCCTACTTCTTGCTTCCAATTCTTCCAATTCTTTCTTCAGTCGAGCAATCCTCTTCTCTTTCAACATCTCAATTTTGTCTGCAAAAAACAAATTAAAGCTATAAGTATCCAGACCTTTTCTAGCTTTATTGATATACTCTTCTTCGTCATCGGTGTCTGCATCACATCCTAATTCCTTAAAAATTGGTCTTCTTTTCGGATTAGATTTGACAGACTCTTCTTCCAAGATTTGAGCAACAAATGTTGAATCAGCCGGAACGTATTTATCCCAGCTAAATCCCTCTGGCAATCTTTCATCATCTTGATTAACAAGATAAGCTTTCTTCTTTTCATTTTCAATAGCACGAGATGATGTCGGTTGTTGAGCAATCTGATGATAAATTGATTTTCGATGATAATCGTTCTTTCCGAACGGATCTTGTCTTCCGGTTGCTTCTTTATTTGTACACTCTCATTTAAAATGTCCCTTTTCTCTGCAACGAAAGCAAGTAACCTTTGATTTGTCAAACCCTAACGGAGATGTAGCAATATCACGAAAATCATCTCTTCCAGTGATTTGTTGGAATTTTTCTGCTCTTCTTACAGCACTAGCTAAACACTACTTGATGTCCATCAACTCAAGTTCCTCAGAATCAATCTGGTCATAATCCTCTTTAGTAAGCATTGGATTTCCGATTCTTCCAGCAACTAAGCTTTCATAAGACTCTAACATAGTAACAAGTGATGCCATGTGTTGCTTAGCCATTTCTGGAGAGAGATTTTGACCATTTTGTATGTTTAATGTCACATTGCATTGCAAATTTGTTGAACTCTGTCGTTGAGAACTTGGTGTTGTGAAATTCGGATCAAAACTTGAATACGATGACGAATATCCACCACTCTGAGTTGTAGTGCTAACATTTGTTCCAGAAGAACCATCAGCACTGAAAGCAGTCTTAATCTTCAGACTCGGAGTAGTCTCAAATTTTCTTCCTCGGTAGTATAGACTAACATCCTGTTGAGCATTTGGATTATTCATGATAGCAGTTTTCTGAACATCCAATTCATGTTCTTCAATCTTCTGAATGAACTTACTCAAATTCATACTTTCAGATTTTCTCATATGTTTCAAGATCAACAAATATGTTCCCCATTTATTCTGTGGTAGTGCATCAGCAAGCTTATCAACCCATTCATCGTCTTCTTTCTTGATCTCTAATCTTCTCATTTCCTGAACAAGATGACAATATCTATCGATAGTCGTTTTTGTTGTTTCACCTTCAAAAGCTGTAAACAAATCAAATGATTTCTTTAGTAATACACATTTATTTTTAATCATATCAGCACTTCCTTTAAACTTGTTAAGCAACGCCAACCAAATTGATCTAGCAGTTTCCTCATGTTGAAGCAAAACAAAAATATCTTCTTTTACCGCTTGTTGGAGAATGCTAATCATCATTTTTTCACTGGTGTACTTTAATCTCTCATCCGCTGAATAGTTACTGAAAGATTTTTCATTTCCACGTTCCTCTTTCGGTTTTTCGTAATCTTTGTCTAATGCACACCATGCATCAAACTTATAAGCTTGCACCCAGTTTTAAAAACGATTTTGCCATCCTTTAAAATCCTCGATGTACATAAGTTTTGGAGGCTTTTGAGACGTTCCCGTTTCATTTTCGATTTCCACAGTTTCGGCAGCTGTAATTGGAGCAACTGGGGTAGCAAACGCATTGTAAAACTCTTCTTCCATGTTTCGGTGTAGAAAGTTCACAAAATCACAATGTTCAAGCGAAATGGAGGTTCAAACGAAATGGTATCTCAAAGGAAATGACTTGGTGCGAAATGAATTTTGATGCGAAATGGCCTTTTCAAGAGAAATGGCACTGTTGAAGTGAAATGGACGTACAATTCAAGCGAAATGGCAACTTTCAAACGGAATGAGCCATTTCGTGCGAAATGAAGATCAGTTTCAAGCGAAATGGACAACTTTCAAGCAAAATGGGTCATTTCGTGCCAAATGGGGTTTGCTATGTCCAAACCGTGCGAAATGGATGATCTGAATTCAAACGAAATGGGCTATTTCGTGCGAAATGCTGCTGATGTCACACAATCGAGTGGAATTTTGACAAATTGATCAAGATTTAGGCCGATTTTAAGTCTGATTCTTTCAAGGATTGTTTAAAACTGTGTTACGAGTGTTATATGTGAAATTCAATCCATTTTAACCATAAAATCTTGTTAATTTTGAAAAAGAATGTGTAGAAGTCAGAATTTTGATGAAATCAAGCTGAATACGGTAAGAACTCTTCCTCCTGAGCTCTGATACCACTTGTAGGATCGAGAATCGATCTAAACGAGTCTATCAGAAGAGTTCTAATCCATATCAAAGGCGGAATTCAATGATACAGACATGATTACAGCTTGATTCACTCTTTAATTGTCTTGTTTATGGATTTGTGATATTCGCTAATTTACACATATTTTAGTCCCCCGTTTTACCCCTATTTTATGCGTTTTCGGCCGTAAAACCGTCATTCGGATGCTTAATCATCTACACTTTTGTTTACAGGCCTAAAACAGCATACCAGAAAAGATGATAGCGAAAATGAGGACTTTCAGGACAAAACGACGAAGCTGCGAACATTCTGTTAACAAAACTGACCTGGGCGTGTGGAACGGTCGTGCGACCTGATGCACGACCGTGCGTCTCCGAAAAATGCAAATCAATCCGGAACTGAATGACCAGTGTGACTCAGCGTGCAATGCATTCAAGGCCACCCCGGTGATGCACGGGCGTTCCATATCCTGCACCCCGTGCGGATCCGATGATCCAGCCAAACCTCGGTGATGAACGACCAGTGCAGCAACTCGTGCAACAAAATCCCGGAATGGAACGGTCGTGCGATACGAAGAACGACAATGCGTGACCTATGACTGGTCAAGATCTGTGACGTCATGCCGTATGGTGCACCATACCTACAATAATTGCTTAAAGTGCACGGTCGTGCAACAGGAAGAACGACCGTGCGACATCGAAAAAATATAAAAACCTGCAGAAACATTCTGCTCGTAACTCTGGAATTTTGGAGTGCAATTCAGGCGATTTTCAGGCTCCGGAGGCGTTAGCTTTCACCCGGATTCAAGCCACATTGTCCCGTTTAGCTCGATTACTATCCGGATTCTTAATCTTATGCTTGTTTATGGTTTGGTTTTCTAATCTTTCCATGATTTTGTTAATCTTTCAAGCATTTAGATTAATGTTTATGTATTATTGTAGCCTTTGGGCAAAAACACAACAATCCCTTGCTTGATTATAGCCATTAGTATGTTAATCTTTGTTTGTAATGACATTTGGAAGTATTTTCTATGATTATCTTTGATGATTAGTTTGCAACCTTGTTATTGATATTGATTTCTTGATTATAAGTAATTGTGTTGGATGATTGGTACTTGGTTAGTTAAGATAGTTGAGAAATGAAGCTTAATTAATCTTGTATTAGTAAACATTAAACTTGGTTAACTAGTTTAGCTTGGTTAAAATGTGTGCACCATGATACTAGAAATGGTTAGTGGTTTAATAAAATGTAATTATTGTTAATCAAGAAAGCTTGCCGTCATGGAAGGACCTTAACGGGTTAAATGGTGTCGTTATAAATTCTTGCCATGATTTGTTAGCTTAGTTAGTAGTTTAGGCCAAAATTGCTATCTTGGTGAATTATTGTGCAAGCTTTGTAAAATGAACTTGGTTGTGATTTAATCTAGTTTATGCTTGTCTCGGTGGTTGCATTGTGTTTATCGATGTCGCTTTCCTTGATTAAGTGCGGTTAGAAAACTCCTAACGGATGACTAACTTATTTTTAAGAGATTTCCATAGACATTTATCAATTGCACGTTAAAGAACAATTTTAGGTGGTTAAAGTGTGTTTATCGTTTTAACTTTCCGAATGATTGTCATGTTAGGATTTCCGAAAGGGATACTAATTGTCTTAAAATGGAAAATTGACCGAATGCTTCTAGTGCCAAAACCGACTTAGTTGACATGCTTTGGTTGTGTATTAAGCAAGGCTATTTATCTATTTTCGTATTTGAAATCTATTATGTTTTTATATGTATTTGTTTACGCTTACTTTAGTTTAATTAAAATCAAACAACTTATGTTTTTACCGGTAGTTTAGTGACAAAGGTCTAGTATTATTTCTCCGTCCATTTCCTTGGATCGATACTTGGTTCTTACCGATACTTTACTACATATATGACGGGGTACACTTGCCTCTTTCGTGTGTGTTTTGATGTAAAAGTAATAATCACTTTTATAAATTTAAAACCGAATCGTGTGTAATTTCATTGCAAAATTATGTATATATACGCACACGTCAAGTTTTCGGCGCCGTTGCCGGGGAAATGGCGAGTTTTAGGAACGACCCGAGTCATTGTGTTATCGGTGTATATATTTGTGAATACTTGTGTATATTTTCTTGATTATTTATTTGTTTATTTATTTGTTAATATTTCTTGCTTTAATTTCATTTATTCGTTTTCCAAGTCATTTTTGTACACTTGTAAATTTTTGTTCCATTTATTTATTCGATCCGGATTTATTTATTCATTTATTCATTGGGTTTTGGGCACCTTGAAATCATTTTTTTTGTATTAGCCGATTCGATTTATTCTTATTGTGTTGATTTTTTATAAATTTTCGGGCCATTTTCGAATTTTTTATAAAATTTTCAGCCCATTTTTAAAAATATACTATTTCTATTCAGCTGAAAAAACAAGAAAAAAAAAGAAAAAAAAAGGGGGCAGAATTATTATATTAATAAAATATTCATTGTGTCAATTTTTCATTTGCAGGTTAATGTCCTATACCCCCGCTCCCAATCCTATTGAGCCTTCAGACGAACCCGAGCGTGATCTGAGGAGACGTCTTCGTGCAAGATCTCGTGCGGTTGGGCTGATACTAGCAGCCGGTGAGCAGGAGCAGGTAGTACCCGCTGAAGCCGAGGGCTCAGGGGCAGCAGGAAACGCAACCATGGCAGACGACGACAGACCTTTGAATGAAACAAACCAGCCCGGAGGAGAAGGCTTGCTACCGAGCATCACTCGACCGACGGTAGCAGCACCGAGTTTCGAGATAAAATCTAGCATCAACAATATGATACAAAACTCGGTGCAGTTTGATGGGAAGGATCACGATGATCCGGGTCGGCACATCGCAAAGTTTCTCGAGGTGTGCTCGACTTTGAAGATAAGAGATGTTTCTGAGGACGCAATCCGTTTGCGGCTCTTTCCATTTTCATTGCGAGACAAAGCCAGTGCTTGGCTTTTGTCACTTCCGGCAGGATCTATCACCACTTGGGCCGAGATGGCAGAATTATTTGTGCATAAATACTTTCCTCCGGAAAAGACGACTAAATTGAGGAACCGTATCATGACGTTCAAGCAAGACGACAGAGAATCTCTACACGCAGCTTGGGAGAGGTTTAAAGATCTATTAATTGATGTCCCACATCACGGGTTGTCCAAAAGGCAACTAGTACTGACCTTTTATCAGGGACTCAATTATGACTCGCAGGAGCGTTTAGACGTGTATGCAGGAGGCGATCTTGGAACGAAGACGCCAACCGAAGCTTACGCGATCATAGAGAAAGCTGCGTTGAAGTCAAGTTCTCGACACGGTGGAGTGCGGAATAAGACATCATCCATTTCCGGAGTTCATGCGGTGGATACATATACGGCTCTTACTGCGCAAATTGGATCCTTGGCAGCAAGAATGGATAAGTCTCAGAATGTCTCGCGAATTCAAACACCATCTTGTGATCAGTGCGGGATTGCACACGTACCAGGTATGTGTGAACAGGGTGTTATGTTTACAGGACACGAGGAGGTGAACTACATGGGCAATCAAATCAGGACCCAAGATAACCCCTATAGCAACACGTACAATCCAGGGTGGAAGAATCACCTAAACTTTGGGTGGAAATATGGTTCTGGGAACCAGAACGCACACGGATATGCTCAACATGCTCCCGCGCCACAACAATCTCAAGGTCAGTCCTTCCAGCCACAGTATCATAATCAAGGCTCAGGAAGCAGTTCCCAGCCACACGCCTCTCAAAGCCACGCAAAGCTAGAGGAAATAATGGCACAACTGCTGAACAACTCCAATACTGCTAATCAAATGGCTGAGAAACGATATCAGCAGCATGAGGAGCGGTTCATTATCAACGAAGGAGAAATGCGGAGTCAAAAGGCTTCCATTCAGACCATCGAGAATCAAGTGGGCCAATTGGCAAAAATGATGTCGGAGAGACCTCCAGGTGGTCTTCCGGGCAATACCGAGCAGAATCCGAAGGGGCGTGGTAATGGCCCGCACATGTAACAAGTGCGGGGAAAGGAGTCTTGCTATCGACTCACCGACAAAAATTTAGCATGAGTCTTGCTATCGACTCGCCGAAAAAAATTTAGCATGAGTCTTGATATCGACTCGCCGACAAAAATGTAGCAGGAGCGTCTTTGGCGCTATAAGGGTAAAATTGTCCACTTTTATGTTTTTCTAGTTTTAGCGTAATTTAGGTTAGTTAGGTAGTTTCCGTTAGTTTGTTTAAGTTTCATACGTGCCGGGCGAAGGTTCTATGGTGAAATATTGTTTAAACAGTTGGCGTGTTGAAAAAATGGCGAAAAACGGCCAAAACAGTTGCTGGAAATGGCTTCTGCAGAAAATTCTGATCTGCAGCTGTTGCACGGTCGTTCCACCAGTCGCACGACCGTGCGTTTCTGAGGGCCGGAACGGTGAGTCGCACCCCCGGTGCATCTCCGAGAACATGCTGCATGGTTTGCAAAATGTAGGTGACGTACGACCGTGCGAGCTGTCGCACGACCGTGCGAGAGGCAGGGGCAGTTTGGTCTTTTTCACAGTATAAAAACCCCCATCTGCTTCAAAACCCTTCATTCGCGAACCCTAACCATCTGCAGCCGTTCCAGAGTGACATCACTTCAAATCGCACGGTTTTTCGCATGATTTCACACCTTACTTCGCACGGTACGTTCCTTCATGTAGATTATCTGTTTTTCCGCTTTCTAGGGTAGATTAATCCGATTCTTCAAGGCTTTTTAGGGTTCTCTTCATAAACAAATCGAAACCCTAACCCTTGTTTGAATCTTGCTTATCGTGAACACCCGGTTGAGTTTCCGACCCCTGTTTGTACAAAAAAGTTGTTGATTTTGAGAAAATCAGGCTATTCATAGTTCAGGGGTTCGAAATCTGCAGAACAGGTATCGCACGGACGTTCCTTGGATGGAACGGTCGTGCCATTCCGGCTGGATCACGATATCTGCTTGTTGGTCGGTGTTGCACGGTGGTGTCGTTGGTCGCACGCCGTGCAGTTCCGACATATTTGGGCCAATGGTGCTTGTTCTCGGCGACGCACGACCGTGCGTCTCGTCGCACGACCGTGCCGTATGCCCAGATCAGAATTCATAGCTTCTTCATAATTGGCTGCTCGGCTGTTTTTGATTCAAATTTTTCCTGTTTCAATCTTTATAACGTTATTCCTCATACAGATGGATCACCCTTTCCTTCAATTCGACCCCAATAATGAGCGAGAAGCACTCTGCATTCCGAGACGCGACGCCTTGTGGGCAAGGCGGGGGCAATTCGGAGTCCCCCGATGGCTGGATTGGGAAGTCTTGAGGGAGCTAAATCAGTATGATAGACTGGATGACATGATCAGTATCCCTCTTGCATCTCTGGTCGGTATCAACCGACCCGTATACCGTGAGCTGACAATAGAGTTCTTTTATACTTACGCCTATGAAAAGCCGGTTGCACATAGAAAACCCAAATTCCGCCACAAGGAGCGGATAGTTTTCAGATTGGGTAGAAAATGGAATACTTGGTCGGTGGGGCGTTTGGGTAGAAGGCTCGGGATTTATACGAGGGATGACATGGATGATCCCGATGTCTTCACAGATCAGTTCACCTTCCCTTCTGATGCAGCACGGGATGCATTTTGGGCTGAAAATGCCGTTGGGGACCCCTACAACCCGAGGATGTCGAAGGCTTCACGACTGAGAGACCCTTTGGTGCGACTGATGCACCATGTGTTTAGCCAAACAATTTGCGGGCGCATGGACAGTCTTGGAAACTGTCCAACACCAGATTTGCTCTTTCTCTATGCACTGGTTACGGGAGCAAATATCAACCTAGCCGCAAGAATGGCTGAATACTTCGTCAAGTGCTCAGGGCGGACTCCGAACAGTGAGATACACGGCGGTCAGTATGTGACCGAATTAGCCTACAACTTAGGCTTAATGACTGAGGAGGTTCTTCAGAGTCTCACTCTGATAACCGAGGGGGTTTTTGTTGATATCAGGTCACTGAAGGCGATGGGTTTGATTGTGGAGACTGATAGGGGGGATAGATTGAGAGGGTTGAACAACGAGGTCTGGGACCCGTTGCCTCCAGCTGTGGAGGAACATGAGGATGAGGAGATGCACGATCAGGAGCATCCGGAGCAGCAGCACCAGCACCAGCCACAGACACCACCACATTCACCGCAGCACCATGCATTCCACCAGCATCAGGACTGGCCCGAGTTCTATCAGCAGTTCCAGCAGATGCAAGTTAACCAGGATCAGATCAGGGTTAACCAGGAACAGCATGGGGTTTATATTGACCAGATCCGGTCTAGACAGGACGAGATTAGGGCCGCTCAGGATCAACTTCGGGCAAACCAGGATAGTTTATATCAGGGAGTAAGTGCTGGGTTTTCATATCTGTTTGGGGAGATGCATCATGCATACCCACACTACTTTCAGCAGCCTCCACAGTTCCCACCGTGGAACCCACCTGGTTCCGGAGATGCGGGTCCGTCCTTTACTAGAGACGATGATGGTGATGACGCGTAGGAGTCAGTGGTATTGATTGTTGCTGGTTGTTTTTATTTCAGTACTTTATTTTAGGTGTTTATTTTGACTGTTATTTCAAACACCCCGGTTATGTATGCTTTATTTTTCAGACTCTTTACTTTAGTTTTTATGTTATGTCTTTGTTGGGATTGCTAGTATTTCTATTTATGTAAATTATGGTTTATTTGTGATTTTTTCTGTTTCTGTTCTGTTTTGGTGCACATGTGACATACTTGCAGGTTTTTGGCCGACATATCTTGGACCGGAGCACGTGACAGATACAACTTCGGAAGTCTCGTTGCATCAACATCATCTTGAGGGGAGTACTTTTATCCTTTTCTCTATATTTCGGGTCTCGCATTGGGGACAATGCGAAGTTCAAGTGTGGGGAGGGGGTTAACTTTGTTTGTCCTCTATAAAAAAAATCAGAAAATTAGAAAAATCATTCAAAAATACCTGTATTATGTATATACTTTAGTAAATAAACCGGTTGGTTGTGTTTTAGAAAGCTTCGGACTTGATAAAAACTCGACAAGCAAAATATTTTTGAAAAAAGGAAACCGGAAAGCGTGACAAACAAAGAAAGACTTACATGATAGTTTTCACACTTTTACCCATTCCTTCCGTTACGTGAGCATATTTGAGCCTTGATATTGTTATATATTTGTTCATTTCGGATATAGGAGTGAGCCGGATGTTATGTGTAATTTAGAACTTGTCACTAGTATGCTTGTTAAGACCATGAACGTGCGGATTTGTGTAAAAGTGATAGAGGCACTTAGATTACCCTTTGTTGTAAACCTTGTTCTTTGTGTTGTACTTCCCACCTTACATTACCCTTTAGGATTAACCTTGTCGAGCCTTCCCGTTTACCTTTGTTTACCCACATTATCGCCCACTTAGCCAAATTTAGCCTTTTTATGTTTTAAACCTTTTTAGTGTTGAAACTCGGTAAAAAATAATCGTTTAACTAGCGCTTGTTATTGTTTATGTTTCATTGTATAAATCCATTAGTTTGCAAAAAAAAAAAAAAAAAAACACCCTAAAATAGGGTGAAGTCTATGAAAAATCGAGCAATTTTGAATGCTTAAACGTTAAAATATCGTTGATTAGCTGGATTGCGAAATAGTCGCCTTTTTAAGGCATTTGTATGTATAGTTGTATTGTTTGTTGCTAGTTAAACGCTACTACCGGGTTTTGACCATTTTCGCCACTTTAAATATCCATTTCCATACCCTTCGCCCAAGCCTAATGTTATAACCCGTAAAGACCTCTTGATTTACACTTTTTCGCATGTTAGATGGTGGAGACGAGATCTTATGACAAGCTTATGATATTACACATTTCATTGACGAGGCGTTGAGTGTTTGCACGTACACATTTTATGTATGTTTCATAAATAAAACCGAGTGTGTGTGAACATTGTGAGTTGTGTGAAGATTAACATGTTGAGTCAATTAAATGTGAAGTCGCGGCTTTTTGGTTGTCGCTATATATTTGCATATGCTTGTTGGGTTTGAGTCTTTTGATGTCGTCTTTCGAAAAACCGGCTAACCGTTTATAGTTGTTTTCAATAAAATAGTGTGTAAATTATCGTTCTTGTTTGTTTATATCTTTTATTGCTTTTTAGTTTAGCTTGCTTGAGGACAAGCAAGGTTCAAGTATGGGGAGATTTGATATTCGCTAATTTACACATATTTTAGTCCCCCGTTTTACCCCTATTTTATGCGTTTTCGGCCGTAAAACCGTCATTCGGATGCTTAATCATCTACACTTTTGTTTACAGGCCTAAAACAGCATACCAGACAAGATGATAGAGAAAACGAGGACTTTCCGGACAAAACGACGAAGCTGCGAACATTCTGTTAACAAAACTGACCTGGGCGTGTGGAACGGTCGTGCGACCTGATGCACGACCGTGCGTCTCCGACAAATGCAAATCAACCCGGAACTGAACGACCAGTGCAACTCAGCGTGCAATGCATTCAAGGCCACCCCGGTGATGCACGGGCGTTCCATATCCTGCACCCCGTACGGATCCGATGATCCGGCCAAACCTCGGTGATGAACGACCAGTGCAGCAACTCGTGCAACAAAATCCCGGAATGGAACGGTCGTGCGATACGAAAAACGACCGTGCGTGACCTACGACTGGTCAAGATCTGTGACGTCATGCAGTATGGTGCACCATACCTACAATAATTGCTTAAAGTGCACGGTCGTGCAACAGGAAGAACGACCGTGCGACATCGAAAAAATATAAAAACCTGCAGAAACATTCTGCTCGTAACTCTGGAATTTTGGAGAGCAATTCAGGCGATTTTTAGGCTCCGGAGGCGTTAGCTTTCACCCGGATTCAAGCCACATTGTCCCGTTTAGCTCGATTACTATCCGGATTCTTAATCTTATGCTTGTTTATGGTTTGGTTTGGTTTTCTAATCTTTCCATGATTTTGTTAATCGTTCAAGCATTTAGATTAATGTTTATGTATTATTGTAGCCTTTGGGCAAAAAACACAACAATCCCTTGCTTGATTATAGCCATTAGTATGTTAATCTTTGTTTGTAATGACATTTGGAAGTATTTTCTATGATTATCTTTGATGATTAGTTTGCAACCTTGTTATTGATATTGATTTCTTGATTATAAGTAATTGTGTTGGATGATTGGTACTTGGTTAGTTAAGATAGTTGAGAAATGAAGCTTAATTAATCTTGTATTAGTAAACTTTAAACTTGGTTAACTAGTTTAGCTTGGTTAAAATGTGTGCACCATGATACTAGAAATGGTTAGTGGTTTAATAAAATGTAATTATTGTTAATCAAGACCTTAACGGGTTAAATGGTGTCGTTATAAATTCTTGCCATGATTTGTTAGCTTAGTTAGTAGTTTAGGCCAAAATTGCTATCTTGGTGAATTATTGTGCAAGCTTTGTAAAATGAACTTGGTTGTGATTTAATCTAGTTTATGCTTATCTCGGTGGTTGCATTGTGTTTATCGGTGTCGCTTTCCTTGATTAAGTGCGGTTAGAAAACTCCTAACGGATGACTAACTTATTTTTAAGAGATTTCCATAGACATTTATCAATTGCACGTTAAAGAACAATTTTAGGTGGTTAAAGTGTGTTTATCGTTTTAACTTTCCGAATGATTGTCATGTTAGGATTCCCGAAAGGGATACTAATTGTCTTAAAATGGAAAATTGACCGAATGCTTCTAGTGCCAAAACCGACTTAGTTGACATGCTTTGGTTGTGTATTAAGCAAGGCTATTTATCTATTTTCTTATTTGAAATCTATTATGTTTTTATATGTATTTGTTTACGCTTACTTTAGTTTAATTAAAATCAAACAACTTATGTTTTTACCGGTAGTTTAGTGACAAAGGTCTAGTATTATTTCCCCGCCATTTTCCTTGGATCGATACTTGGTTCTTACCGATACTTTACTACATATATGACGGGGTACACTTGCCTCTTTCGTGTGTGTTTTGATGTAAAAGTAATAATCACTTTTATAAATTTAAAACCGAATCGTGTGTAATTCATTGCAAAATTATGTATATATACGCACACGTCAATTTGAAAGCGTTATAGGTCAAACGACACGTCAGCAGCACTTCGGCTCTGGAATCCGGAACTGTTACAAATGAACTGGCAGCTCAGGTATTTATAGGGATGGCATTTCGCATGGAATGGGCATTGCCATTTCGTGCGAAATGGACAAAGTCCATTTCGTGCGAAATGGATGCTTCCATTTCGTGCGGAATGGTTCAACCACACTAAAACCCAATTATCTATCCTACCGAGCTTCATTCTATCTAATCTAGACACAAGACTCGATACAAGACGAAGTCGACAGACATATGCACCAACAGTGACCATAAGGTATAACCTCGGAAGGTTATTCCCTATACAACTATGGTCACAAAATATGTTTGGTCGGATCCTAATGATCGACCAAACGGGTCGGGTTCGAAAGTCTAAGCGGTTGTCAAAACCGCTTGACTTACGACCTTAAACAAGCACTAAACTAAAAGTGACGAGTTAAACATGTTAAAACATGTTTAACTAAGTTAGAAAACTGATTTGATATCAAAACAAAGTGTTTTGATACTCGAAAAAAGTTTCTTCGCAAAATGCACATAATCGTGCATTTTGACCGAAACTTTGACTCGTCACTTCGACTAGTCAACGTGGTAATCAGTAGGTATAATCATAAGGGACTATAACCATCGTGATTACGCTCACATTGCAAATTTCAATTGAACTTTGACTTGAACAATTCATGGTCAAAACCGAAAGTCAAACGGTAGTCAAACTGTTTGAGTTTCAGCTTGTAATTGCTGAAAATAAAGAACTAGCCATGAAAGAACACTTACAATGCTCTAATGGCTGAAAGATCAACTAGAAAACTCAGGTAAGAGGCCTCCAAACAAGTGGTAGCCTCTAGTTAGAGTTGTAGAGAAGGAAATTGAGGAATGAGCAAAGAATGAGCAGAATTTGAGGGGTATTTATAGTTGAATTGAAGCTCTAGGATCATGCGAAGTGTATTATGTGTTGCCCAAGCAAGCATAGGATCAATACAAGTGTTTGGATAGGATTAAAACTACTCAAAATACCCACAATTTTGCTAAACAATGGCCAAAAACATGTGCAGCAGCTGTTTAAACACATTCTGTCCAGACCAGGCTATCGCCAGCCGCCACAGCAGAGGGCTTCTGCTGTCGTCGGACGCGAGGGCATAGGCTGAAGTTTCAGAATTGGCAGAACAGGCCCCTACACACTTCTAAGTGCATTTTCGACGCGTTTAACCCCTGTTAACCCATTTTCAAGGCTCTACAAGGATGTTAAAGCATAGGGGACTTGAAATATGCTTGAAAATATCACAGATGTTGGTTCGTTTTGTCGTACAGTCGCGTTATTCGGTTAATTACGACGAAACTCGAACGAACGCGAAAACGATCCAAATTGTGCGACGAATGGTATTTTTGCATTCCCATCACTAAAATAAAATATTTTAATGATTACAAAAATTTTTGGATGTCCGGATGTGGTCAGAACGTAAGACATGCGCGTATATGCAAACTTACGCAGTTTTTTACGCTTTTAGTCCTTGTGATCAAATAAGCATATTTTCGCATACCGAACCCCTCAAAACTTATTTCTAAGGTATGTTAAGGGTATTTAGGGTATGTTTAGCTTATGATCATGTTCCGGAGATGAATCGGCAGACTTTCGCAGTTTGTCGCAAATAGTCACTGTGATCGAATAAACTTGTTTTTGACACACCAAACCCTTCAAAACTTATTTCTAAGTTATGTAAAGGTTATTTAAGGCATGTTAAGCTTATGTCACTATTCCGGAGTGTTTGTCACGTTAAACTGATTACGTTTACGTAACAGTTTGCATATAACTTTCCGGAAAGCGATTAAAAGCTTGAATTCAAACTAGAATCAAAACGTGAAATCGTCTAACACAAATACACAAATATTGAGACCAAAACACATTGTTTCATTGATAATTGATATTATTTTACATCATACAGTGTTTACAGATCACAAATGTTACATATATATAGGGAAAGGGTAAATTGAGAACCACCTTAAGTTGTGAGAACCATGAAGACTAGGTCTTCCAGAAGTTTTTTTTCAAATTTTTTTCTCAAAAGTCTTTAAAAATGGTGGCTCAACTCACACAGGAAGTAGGAGTTCTCATTGTTCTCACAACTCGTAGTGGTTCTTAATTGAACCGAATCCTATATATATATATATAGGACAAAGATCCGTTAGGAACCACCCCTTATTGCGAGAACCGCGAGAACCAGTGTGAACACAAACAGTAATTCCTAAAAAAATCTAAAAAACACCCAAAACATTTTTTTTTTATTTTTTTACTATTTTTTTTGAAAAAATCGCTATATTTTGTTAATAAAAAAAATAAAAAAAAAATTCAAAAAAAAAAAATTTTTTTTTTTTGAGTAACAGTTATCCATGCACATGTGCATATGTGTCGTTTCTTTGTCAAATTCCGTAATTCATTACAAATAATAGTCAATTGCACTTTCATTTACACTACTACGTGTAATACACTATTTTTTACATTACCAATGTTAGAAATGCACATGTGCATCTATATGTATCAACAGGAAATAAGGTGTTTTGGTACACTACTTTCTCTTTCATCTATCATTCCATCCATAATACACAAGCATGCACATGTGCATTTTTGTCATTTCTTTGACAAATTCCGTAATTCATTACATATATTAGACAATTGCACTTTCATTTACACTACCATATGTAATACACTACTTTTTACATTACCAATATTAGAAATGCACATGTGCATTCATATGTATCAACATGAAATAAGGTGTTTTGGTACACCACTTTGAATACACTTTCCCTTTCATCTATCATACCATCCATAATACACTACCATTACCTCCTACCATCCATAATACAATACCATTACCTCCTACCATCCATAATACAATACCATTAACAATATTTTCACTTTATTACATGTATGTAAACACCATTTATACCATCCAATCAACATATTACATAAAAAATTGACAACTATAACCAAACCATCAACCACTAGATATAACTAACCAAAAAACATGTATATGGGTCTACTTCTCCATTCAAAATCACAAACTTTCTGTACCAAAACACGTTATATCATGGTTATACCTAATTATGCACATGTGCATTTTGAATATTGGTAATGTAAAAAGTAGTGTATTACTAATGGTATTGTAAATTAAAGTGCAATTGTCTATTCCTGATAACGTATTACCGAATTTGTTGAAGTAATGATATATATGCACATGTGTATGGATAACTCTTACTCGAAAAAAAAAGTTTTTTTTTTTTTTTTTATGGGAACGAAATATAGAGATTTTTTATTAAAAAAATATTAAAAAAAATAAAAAAAAAAATTTTAGTGCTTTTTTGATTTTTTTTAGATTTTATTTTGTGTTCACATTGGTTCTCGCGGTTCTCGCAATAAGGGTGGTTCTCGCATGAACCTTACCCTATATATATATATATATATATATATATATATGTATATATATATATGTATAGGGTTAGGTTCATTAGTTCACAACCCTCTTGATTGTGAACACTAGTGAACTAATCCTAGCCGTTGATTATCAATACATAAGTGTATACACAAGTGTAAATTAATGGCTAAGATTTGATCACACTAGTGTATTTTACGATTTGTTGATGTAAATTAATGATCAGGATTTGTTCACTCAGTTCACAAATACACTACTGTTCACTCTAGAACCCCACCCTGATATATATATATATATATAGGGTAAGGTTCATTTGAGAACTACCCTTATTGTGAGAACCGCGAGAACCCATGTGAACACAAAATAAAATCTAAAAAAAATCAAAAAAGCACTCAATTTTTTTTAATATTTAAAAAAATCGATATATTTAGTTACCAAAAAAAAAACTTTTTTTTTTCGAGTAACAGTTATCCATGCACATGTGCATATGTATCACTACTTCGACAAATTCCGTAATATGTTATCAGTAATAGACAATTGCACTTTAATTTACAATACCATCCGTAATACACTACTTTTTACATTACCAATATTCAAAATGCACATGTGAATCATTAGGTATAACTATGATATAACATGTTTTGATACAAAAAGTTTATGATTTTGAATGGAGAAGTAGGCCCATATACGTGTTTTTTGGTTAGTTATATCTAGTGGTTGATGGTTTGGCTATAGTTGTTACTTTATGATGTAATATGATGTTTGGATGGTATAAATGGTGTTGATATACTTGTAATAAAGTGAAAATATTGGTATGGTATTGTATTATGGATGGTAGAAGGTAATGGTATTATTGTATTATGGATGATAGGAGGTAATGGTAGTGTATTATGGATGGTATGATAGATGAAAGGGAAAGTGTATTCAAAGTAGTCTACCAAAACACCTTATTTCATGTTGATACATATAGATGCACATGTGCATTTCTAATATTGGTAATATAAAAAGTAGTGTATTACATATCGTAGTGTAAATGAAAGTGCAATTGTCTAATATTTGTAATGAATTACGGAATTTGTCAAAGAAATGATACATATGCACATGTGCATGTTTGTGTATTATGGATGGAATGATAGATGAAAGAGAGTGTATTCAAAGTAGTGTACCAAAACACCTTATTTCATGTTGATACATATAGATGCACATGTGCATTTCTAATATTGTTAACGTAAAAAGTAGTGTATTATACGTGGTAGTGTAAATAAAATTGCAATTGTCTAATATTTGTAATGAATTACGGAATTTGTCAAAGAAATGACACATATGCACATGTGCATGGATAACTGTTACTCGATTTTTTTTAATTATTAACTAAATTTAGCGATTTTTCCAAAAAAAAAAAAATTTTGGGTGTTTTTTAGATTTTGTTTAGGTATTACTGTTTGTGTTCACACTGGTTCTCACGGTTCTCGCAGTAAAGGGTGGTTCCTAACGGATCTGTCACACCCCAACTCGCAACGGAAGAAAATCGCGGGGTGCGACAGACACATGGCACTCCTCATAATTTAAAAACATTACATTACATAAACAGGAGCATCGGTTACAACGTCTTCGAACTATAACATTACAAACCATATATTAAAAGCGGTACTACAAGCCATTATAGCTTTTATTATGCTACGTCCGCCTACTAGATCCTTCCATATGCACATGTTCACTCCTGTTTCATTTTACCTGAAATGCATGTTAGTTTTTAAAAAGGTCAGCTAAACGATGCTGGTGAGTTCCACTGGTTTCGTTGTTTTGTTTCAAAATGTATCAACATGTTTAATTGCACATATCACGGTTCATAGATGGAATTACACGAGTGTCACAAGTGAAACCTAGACTGTTTTAATCGTACCGTGTCACACAGACACATACTCGCACCACCTGCATCTCATGACGTTCAATGCCCTCGGGTAGTTATGTCTAACAACATAACCTGGGTAGGACGCGTGCAGTTGCCTGGCTGCCGGCCACACTTGTCTGGTGGGCAACTGGGTTTGTCAGACCAATAGTATAATCCACTACCCACGGCTTACGTTAATCATTTTTATCGGGGCTAATGCCGTGTGTTAGATAATTCACATCATACAGTTTGGGCAATTAACACAGTTTGTAACATGCAATTCACCCCAGAAAACAAGAAAACAGTTTAAAGGTGGGGGAAGTGAAACTCACAGTGCAAATAGTAGTCTCGGCTAAAGAGTGTTTAATCAACGAAATCAGCTTTAATAGCACACATGCAAGTAAGGACTCAAATCAATATCTAAGTCGGTAATGGTTATAACTTGAATTTGGTCAGGAGTTTTCACCCCGGATTGAGTCTATAGGACACGGGTATGGTGATGGAGGTCAGGGTAGTATTAGTTTTCAGTTTGGCTTCCGGGCACCGGTTCGCGTGCCAGTCAATGTCAGTAGTTTAACGTGTTCGGATAATGGTACGGGAATACCAATAGTGCCAACACGTTGTTATTTAAGAATTATTAATTTTTCATTAAGGGAGTTTGGGTGTTTGGGGAGTCCAGGTTGCCCAATTTTGAGTTTCCGTTTCCACCGTCGGGGATTTCCCGAAATGGTATTGGACACACCCCGAGTGTCCAATCTGCCTGGAATCTCCCGGAATACTCCCCGTGTTTCAATTATAGTATTTTTCGGGTTGGGTCAGTTCCCAGTTCCGGAAGGTTCGTTACACTATAAACTGCCGAAATTGATTTAAAATAACTCATTTTTAGTCCAAAAAATTCCCATTTTATCTATAATTTGAATAAAATTCTGAAAATTTTTTTATAACTCAGTAAAAATCAGTAGAATATGGGAACAATTTCTAGGAATTTATTTTGGCATTTTACTTCTCTAAATAAATTATTTATAAAACCATATTTAACCACATAATTAACATTAATTACCATCAGTTATCCAAAAATTCCCAAAAAAATTCTTGGACATCCCTTATGCTTCCAGAAACATCTCCAAAAATTTTAAGATTTTTCAGATTTCGTTTCGGTGCATTTCCGGCTACCTAAAATTCGCAAAAACGTGGATTTTTGACCCAAATCAAAACTCAACCAATGGACTCCTAATTTTCCCAGAACATCTCACATATATTCCTTAGTGTCTCTGTAAAAGTTGGTAATTTATTGAATCCGTATGGTATTTTTCCAGAATTCTTTTGGTAAAAGTGTCAAAATTTCACCAAAAATCGTAGAAAATTCAAAAAAATTCTAAACTTCTACGTGGGCTTTCCTGATACTATCCTTCATCACCACACCAAATTTAAGCTCAATACAAGTATCACGGACCAAGTTATAGTCCAAACAATATTATGCCTAGTCTAGATTCAAGTTTCAGGTCATATACCTAGCGATTCCTTCGATTCCGAGTGTTCATTGTGAGTCCAGAAGTATGTGTGGGCTATATTTAGTACCTACACATCAAGTACAATCCAAATATGCTACAACTTAGATCAATCAAGCCTTATTTCATTGTTTTTTGGTTAATCGACAAGTTAAGCGATTTCTGTCGAATATGTGTTGATTAGGGTATCAAACCCCAAAGATTTGTAACCATGGCTACCCTATAACACCAGGGAATCCATATGGTGTTCATATTCAGCCCATAAACATGTTTAAACTTCCAAAAATCGTGGATTAGAAAGGGTTTTCATGGCCTAAACCATGTTTAATCAAGAAACCAAGCTTAAAACCATAAAAATTAAGGTTGATACCTTTAATTTGAGGCTTGTTCTTGTTAGATCAGCTGGGTTTTATGAGAAAGAAGCAGAATTTTGAGAGGATTTTGTGTGAAAATTAAAAGAAAAAAAAATGAAAAATATATATATATATATAAGGGGGGTGGTGGCGGTTTGGGTGGGCCACCTCGTGCTTCGTATAGCGCGCTAAAAGATGATGTTTATCTTCCGTTGAGTGTTTAGGTTCGTTTACGGGTCCCGGACGCGTTCTCGATTTGCGCGACGGACTCCGTTTCACGCGTAATTAGTGTCAAAAGACTCGGTTTTAAAAATCATGCATAACCATCTGGAAATCCGAACCCAGTTACGTTTTAATCATAAAAGACTCGTATTAGAGTGGTTTAAGTGTTTTTAAGCTTGATCGATCGTTCCTTGCACGTTTGATTGCCTTATGTTATGCCTGAAACGAAGGCGTTTCCCTAACCGGGAAGCTGCTTCGTTTTGCGTGCCCGATCTCTGATTGGCTTCAAACCTTATGTCACAGTCTATGGCACCAAACTAAGTTGTTCCTGGAACTCGAAATCTTAAATGTTGCTACCGATAACCTAATAATCAATGTCAAAGGTTTAAAGCGCTGTTAAACGGAACACTCCCGTTTAACACGTGTTTCAAGGCTAAGGACACCAACTTCGCACTGTTGGCCCATATTAGTGTCATGTTAATCATAACGTGCTCTCGGATTCCTCCGAGACATAACAGATATTGTTTAATCAAGCATATAAGTCACACATGTTTTTAGGGTTTTCGCGAAATTAAAGTGTTAAATGTGCTTTACAGTTTTGGACCGTTTAGGGTGTACCTGGTTTCGTCATAGGTGTCACAGTCTCCCCTGGTTTAGAAATTTTGTCCCCGAAATTCAATTCGTCTAGTTAGGGAAGAGATGTGGGTACTTCCTACAGAACTCTTCCTTCCGTTCCCAGGTATACTCAGGTCCTTGCTTCGAGTTCCACCGGACTTTCACCAGCGAGATTTTGTTATAATGTAGTTGTTTGGTCTTCCCGTTTACTATTTCTACCGGTTCCTCCACAAAGTGGAGTTTGTCATCAATGTGCACATCTTCTAAAGGTATAATAGTTGCTTCATCCGTGATGTCACATCCCAAAAAATCCACATGCGGAGTACCACCGCTTGGAGGCGTGACTGACCAGGATCAAGCCACCAATCACATTGAACATTATAAATAGTAATTAAGGTTCAACCACACAATATGAAAAGTGTTTAAACAAACTCATTGTAATTGTTCAGCGGAAGCATAACGTAAAAACCCAATCATAAGTAATAAGTTTATAAAGCGTAAATGTTTAACATGGAACTCAAAGGTCCATGTCCCCACAACGACTCCTCCATCGCGTGCAAGCTCCAAGCTAATTCCTACGACCTGCAAGGCATGTAACAACGAGTCAACAACAAAGTTGAGCGAGTTCATAGTTAGTTGATTAGTTATTGAGTTCGTTTCAATAGTCGTAAGTTCGTTTTGTAAACCACGTATTAATCAGTATCCTTGTTTCCCAAACCTTCTCAATAATTAGTGGGGGCTTCCCATGTGAATTACCAGACCGAACCATATCGACTACTAACGAAAATAAGTTGTGCCCTAAGTCAATATCTATCATCATTGACCCTTTGCCTTAGTCCATTAGTACACGCCCGTCCTTCCGGCACGGTGTGAGGTTTGTTAAACCTAATAACGCTATTAACCAATGACCCGCTCGCCATCGGCCTCGGCGATTAAGTCGATATAAAATGAGGGACTTATGATAGAGTTTTGGTCCAGTAAGTTTAATCTTGTTGTCCTACCCAAGGAGGACGAATGTATGTATCCTACCCAAGGAGAATACGCGAGGTTTAATTTTGGCATCCTACCCATGGAGGATGGCCATACATATCCTACCCAAGGAGAATATGTAGTTTCCGTTTTAATTCTTTAACCCATTCCTAACCATTGGGAATCCCATGCCTTGGAAAGAGTGTGAACTCACCTCAGTTTGCTCGGTATGCTTAATTACTTGTGCACAATTAATTCAATCAAAGCCTATAGTTTGCACGTACACACAATCAGTTGCCATTCACAAAGTTCGACTAACAGTCAAGATCATCATGTACATGCAAGTAACAACTAACACATAGCATTTATCAGATATACAAGCTCATGCAACCATACTTTACAATTATCAATTACTTGTACTATCCTTATCAGTTAACATAGTCTTCACTAACCTAGTTAACTAATAACAGAATTAACCGAGTTACTGTGCTTGATTAATAACTTGACGAAACATACTTGTTTCGTCGTGAACCCCTTCGGCGAAACCCCCTTGGTTTCATCGTGACCCCTTTCACGAAACTCACTTGTTTCGTCGTAATCCCCATCGACGAACCTCTCAGGTTTCGTCGACATGTGTTTCGTCGACAAGCAACTGTTACATCGCGTAACAGTTTCAAACACAGAAAAACCCTAATTTCATCATAACCATTGATCATCATCATCAAACCTAGCCATGGATTGCTACCAGATTATTGGCATATACAAGACTATAACACATATTCATTTAACCATCCTAAATAAGTGTCATCATGATATACAAACATCAACAAAGTATGAACTATGAACATAAACAAATACAAATCTCAAACATCTGATCTAGTCTTACGGGTTATCAACCGAATATCAAACCCTACTGTTTATCATTTCATCATCTAAGCATCTCATAGCAGGTTATCGAATCCACCATTACAAGTATCCTTCTCATCAAATAACTAAATCCCGATATACATACACATCGTGACAATCATCATAAATCAGTCAATGAAATCAAGTTATGATAAACAATCCTTTACACAAACAATCTAAAAATTTGATCGAGTCGGATTATCATAAAACTAACCGGATGTGAGATGGGTTAAGCAAGAACTTCTAGAGAGAGATAGGATGGTTGCCGTCAAGTTGTTTCGAGAGAGAAGCCTAGGGTTTCACGAATGGTGGTGTGTGCATTATATAGCATAACTGTCATTTCGATTGGGCTTTACTTGGGCCTAAGCCCACTATGGCGAAACTCTCTAGTTTCGTCGAAAGATGAATGACGAAACCCCAAGGTTTCGTGAGGGTGTTGACGAAACTCCATACGTTTTGTCGTGGTGTGTGTGTGTGGCTCACAAGGTTTCGTTGATTGTGGGTTTATGAGTTCAAACAGTTAATAAGTTTCTAACATTCATTTATCAAACAGAAATACCATAACTCAAGCATAATCCAGCATGTACAATTACAAAGCAAACAAGTTTTGCAAATACAGTTGTGAAACAAATAACGTAAACAATTAACGTGCAATTAATGCGAAGATGGAATCTTGGAAACTCGAGTTGTCACATTATCTCCAACTTGAAAGAAATTTCGTCCCGAAATTTAGCACGTGGTTACTGGGGAAGCTAGTTGTGTTGCGTTGTTTCCTGGTTTTCCTGGGGTGTCACATCCTCCCCCCGTTGGTTTGGAATTTCGTCCCAAAATTCCGCAGTAGCTTCAGCCTCAGTAGTGGTTGCACTGTTCCCGAACAACTGGGGATACTTGAGTTTCATTTGGTCTTCTCGTTCCCAGGTGAACTCTGGGCCACGACGGGAGTTCCAACGAACTCGAACAGGAGGGATTCTGGTGTGCTTGAGAACTTTCACATCTCAGTCAGTAATCTCTACTGGTTCCTCGACGAATCGCAGCTGATCGTCGATAGTGAGCTCCTTGAGAGGAACTATGAGGGTCTCATCTGACAGACACTTCTTCAGGTTCGACACATGAAATACGTTGTGAACTCCACTGAGTTCTGCGGGTAGGTTCAACTTGTAAGCAACTTTGCCAATTTTCTCAATGATTTCGAACGGTCCGACATAACGTGGATTGAGTTTGCCCCTTTTACCAAAACGAACCACACCCTTCCAGGGTGAGACTTTGAGTAGCACTCGATCCCCAACCTGGAACTCGAGTGGTTTCCTGCGCTTATCAGCGTAGCTTTTCTGACGGTCAAAAGCTGCCGTCATTCGTTGTCGTATCTGAGCAATTCTTTCCGTTGTGTCTACTACAAGTTCTGGACCCGTGATTTGGCTGTCACCCACCTCTGCCCAACAAAGAGGTGATCAACATTTACGCCCGTACAATGCCTCAAATGGAGCGGCCTGAATACTGGTGTGGTAGCTGTTATTATACAAGAATTCCACTAACGGTAGATGTTTTTCCCAACCATTGCCGAAATCAATCACACATGCCCTAAGCATGTCTTCAAGGGTTTGGATGGTGCGCTCAGACTGCCCATCCGTCTGTGGATGATAAGCGGTGCTCATGTCTAAACGTGAGTCAAAGGACTTGTGCATTGCTTGCCACAATTCAGAAGTAAAATGCGCATCACGATCGGAAATAATGGAGGTTGGCACCCCGTGCCTCGAAACTACCTCCTTTAAGTAAACGTCTGCTAAAGTAGAAAGCTTGTCTGTTTCTTTGATGGCCAAAAAGTGTGCAGACTTAGTTAATCGATCCACTATCACCCAAATAGTGTCATTTCCACGTTGAGATTTAGGCAGGCCAGTAACGAAATCCATGGAAATTTGCTCCCATTTCCATTGTGGTATCTCTGGTTGTTGGAGTAGGCCCGATGGTTTCTGATATTCAGTCTTGACTCTTGCACAATTCAAACATTTACTGACTTAAGTTGCTATGTGGGCTTTCATGCTAGGCCACCAGTACGTAGTTTTCAAGTCATGGTACATCTTATTCGAACCAGGATGTACCGAATAACGTGACTTATGTGCTTCATCCATCACCAGCTCACGTAAGTTTCCATAAAGTGGAACCCAGATGCGCCCTGTAACGTAGTAAGCGCCGTCTTTCTTTTGTTCTAATCATTTCCTTGATCCACGTAGGGACTCCACCCTGACATTTTCTGCTTTTAATGCTTCGACCTGTGCATCTCGTATCTGAGTAGGAAGACTTGATTGGATCGTAAGTTGTAATGCACGCACGCGTTTAGGTGTTGTATCTTTTCGGCTGAGGGCGTCGGCCACAACATTGGCTTTGCCCGGATGGTACTTGATCACGCATTCGTAGTCATTCAAGAGTTCAACCCAACGACGTTGTCGCATGTTCAATTCCTTCTGTTTGAAGATATGCTCGAGACTCCTGTGATCGGTGTAAATGGTGCACTTGGTACCATACAGGTAATGTCTCCATATCTTGAGTGCGAAAACAACAGCTCGCAGTTCCAGATCATGTGTAGTGTAATTCCTTTCGTGAACTTTAAGTTAACGCGATGCATAAGCAATGACTTTATCCCGTTGCATCAACACACAACCAAGACCCTGAATTGACGCGTCACAATAAACCATGAAATCGTCTGTGCCCTCTGGCAATGAAAGAATAGGTGCGCTACAAAGTCTATCCTTTAAGTGCTGAAATGCTGATTCCTGTGCATTACCCCAACGATAGGTAACGCGTTTCCGTGCAATCTTGGAGAAATCCTTGATGAACCTTCTATAGTAGCCCGCCAAACCCAAGAATTGGCGGATTTCTGTTGGTGTACGGGGTGCAGGCCAGTTCTTGATCGAATCTACCTTGGATGGATCGACATGAATCCCATCCTTGTTTACCACGTGGCCTAGAAAGTGGACTTCATGAAGCCAAAAGTCGCATTTCGAAAACTTAGCGTACAACTGCTCTGTTCGGAGGAGTTCTAAGATAAGTCGTAGATGGTGCTTGTGTTCCTCCTGACTCTTAGAATAGATCAGGATGTCGTCGATGAATACAATAACAAATTTATCCAAATAGGGCTTGCATACTCTGTTCATAAGATCCATGAAGACTGCAGGTGCGTTCGTCAATCCAAAAGGCATAACCAGGAACTCATAATGCCCATAACGAGTCCTAAATGCTGTCTTAGAGATATCTTCATCTCGAACTCTCAGTTGATGGTAGCCTGACCTCAGGTCAATCTTCGAATAGTAGCTCGACCCTTGCAGCTGATCGAACAAGTCATCAATGCGTGGGAGTGGATAGCGATTCTTTACGGTCACCTTGTTGAGTTTGCGGTAGTCAATACACATTCGGAAGGTACCGTCTTTCTTCTTCACAAATAATA
Source organism: Helianthus tuberosus (assembly GCA_030545235.1). Lineage (NCBI taxonomy): Eukaryota > Viridiplantae > Streptophyta > Magnoliopsida > Asterales > Asteraceae > Helianthus > Helianthus tuberosus. The sequence goes on from CM060409.1 coordinate 104,825,552, forward strand.
CTGGAGCTCCCCAAGGCGAAGAGCTAGGACGAATAAAACCCTTGTCCAAGAGCTCTTGCAATTGCGTGGATAGTTCTTCTAGTTCTGATGGAGCTAAACGATAAGGTGCTCGAGCTATTGGTGCTGCTCTAGGAGTTAGCTCGATTTGAAACTCAACTTGACGATGGGGCGGAAGACCAGGTAATTCCTTAGGGAATACCTCAGGAAAGTCACGTACGACCGGAAAATCTTCAATCTTGTTTTCTTTTGAGGATGCATCAGAAACGAGGGCTAGGATAGCAGTGTGGCCCTTTCACAAACACTTCTGGGCCTTAAGAAAAGAAATGATGCCCACCACGGCACCACTCTTGTCGCCATGAATCACTAAAGGTTCCCCATCTGGACGAGGAATGCGGACGACCTTCTCCTTGCACAGGATCTCTGCTCGATGTTGCGATAACCAATCCATACCAATAACAATGTCGAAACTACCCAAAAAGATAGGAATGAGGTCGATTGAAAAGGTTTGACCAGCTAAGACGAGATTACAACCCCTAACTATGTGTGTGGCTTCAAGACTTTTACCGTTTGCTAGCTCTACCATGTGCTTGGTGTTCAAAAGTGTTGGGGTACGTTTAAGCATTTGACTAACTTTTAGAGACACATAACTGGTATCGGCACCCGAATCAAATAAAACATTAACATAAAAGTCATCCAGAATAAACTTACCCATTATGACATTGGGGTCATTCCTAGCATCACCCTGACCAATCACGAACGCACGGCCCTGGGCGCCATTGTTTCCATTGTTTCCCCCGTTGTTACCCCCATTGTTGTTTCCGTTTCCCTGATTGTTGTTGTTATTCTGATTCTGGTTCAACTGGGGGCGGTTTCTCTTGAAGTGACCTTTAGCACCACACTAAAAGCATCCCCTGTTACCCTGCTGTTGCTGCTGCTGATTTTGTGGAGCTTGCTGTTGCTGTTGGTGATTCTGATTCGCAGGTCGCGCACTCCTGCAATCCTTGGCTTCATGAACCATCTTGAGACACCTCTGACAATGACCCTTGTTGCACTGACCACTGTGGTGTCTGTTGCATCTATTGCACTTTGGGTGATTTCCCCTGTATCCACCCTGACCCTGGTCTTGACCCCCTGAAAATTGCTGACCGGGACTCTTGAAATCGTCTGTCTTTTGTTGTTGAGCCTGAGACTGAGCTGATGTCGAACCCTTGCTTGAGATCCCATCCCATTTACGCTTGTTATCACTGGGAGCATCAGTAGTAGCAGCGCTAATTCGCTTGGGCAGCTTGTTCTGCTCAACTGCCTGATCAGTGAGACGATGAGCAAACTTGATGATTTGCTGAATGGTGCCAAGATTAGCTGAGGTCACGTGGCTTTGAATTTCTGGCAACAAACCCTTAAGGTACAGCTCGATACGCTTGATAGGAGGATCCACCATAGTGGGACACAGGATAGCTAATTCATTCGACCTCTTTGTGTATGCCTCGATTTCAGACCCCGTCATCTTCAGATTGAAAAATTCTACCTCTAGCTTGTGGATGTCGTCACGACTACAGTACTCTTCTTTGATCAGTTCTTTAAAACCGTTCCATGGGGTGGCATTAGAAATTGCCAGCCCTAGCAGTTGAACCTGTGCTTTCCACCAGGTTAACGCAACACCTTCGAGTGTTCCAGTAGCATATTTCACCCTACGATCTTTAGGGCATTCACACATCTCGAAGACCGATTCGAGCTTCTCAAACCAGTGGAGGAGGCCTACCGCTCCTTCAGTGCCACTGAAAGTAGTAGGTCGACAATCCATAAAAGTTTTAAAGGTACATGCAGGAGGCTGAGCATGTTGACCTGTCGTGTGTGTAAGAAGAAACAATGTTAAGCACAAGTGTTGGTTTACGAGAGTAGGATCTAAAGATCCTAGTAACTTGTTCATTGATTAAAGCCGTCAGCTGGGCTTGAGTCATGTTGATACGTCCACTCATGATCTTCATATCAAAGGAAACATGAGTGAGAGGGGTTCGCGAAAGTGCGATGACAGAAGAGAGTAAGCACACATGCGTTTTCAAACAATAGTTGTTACGTTCATCTAAGCATACCATGAGCAATGTACTATGTAACTAGTAGGTAGACAATATAAACACAAATCATATCACCTATAGTGTTGAGTCTTGCACGTGGAGAGAAGCGTCGTTGTGGATCGTTGAGCACTGTATAGGTTATAGTCTGGTTTTATCAAAAGCTTTTCCCTTTTTAAAACCAAGTTCTCTATAGTCTGGTTTTATAGCTCATGCAACCATACTTTACAATTATCAGTTACTTGTACTATCCTTATCAGTTAACATAGTCTTCACTAACCTAGTTAACTACTAACAGAATTAACCGAGTTACTGTGCTTGATTAATAACTTGATGAAACATACTTGTTTCGTCATGAACCCCTTCGGCGAAACCCCCTTGGTTTCATCATGACCCCTTTCACAAAACTCCCATGTTTCGTCGTATTCCCCATCGACGAAACTCTCAGGTTTCGTCGACATGTGTTTCGTCGACAAGCAACTGTCATCGCGTAACAGTTTCAAACACAGAAAAACCCTAATTTCATCGTACCCATTGATCATCAACATCAAACCTAGCCACGGATTGCTACCAGATTATTGGCATATACAAGACTATAACACATATTCATTTAACCATCCTAAATAAGTGTCATCATGATATACAAACATCAACAGAGTATGAACTATGAACATAAACAAATACAAATCTCAAACATCTGATCTAGTCTTACGGGTTAACAACCGAATATCAAACCCTACTGTTTATCATTTCGTCATCTAAGCATCTCATAGCAGGTTATCGAATCCACCATTACAAGTATCCTTCTCATCAAATAACTAAATCCCGATATACATACACATCGTGATAATCATCATAAATCAGTCAATGAAATCAAGTTATGATAACAATCCTTTACACAAACAATCTAAAAATTTGATCGAGTCGGATTATCATAAAACTAACCAGATGTGAGATGGGTTAAGCAAGAACTTCTAGAGAGAGAGAGGATGGTTGCCATCAAGTTGTTTCGATAGAGAAGCCTAGGGTTTCACGAATGGTGGTGTGTGCATTATATAGCGTAACTGTCATTTCGATTGGGCTTTACTTGGGCCGAAGCCCACTATGGCGAAACTCTCTAGTTTCGTCGAAAGATGAATGACGAAACCCCAAGGTTTCGTGAGGGTGTTGACGAAACTCCATACGTTTCGTCGTGGTGTGTGTGTGTGTGGCTCACAAGGTTTCGTTGATTGTGGGTTTATGAGTTCAAACAGTTAATAAGTTTCTAACATTCATTTATCAAACAGAAATACCATAACTCAAGCATAATCCAGCATGTACAATTACAAAGCAAACAAGTTTTGCAAATACAGTTGTGAAACAAATAATGTAGATAATTAACGTGCAATTAATGCGAAGATGGAATCTTGGAAACTCGAGTTGTCACACGTGAGACATTTCTTTAAGTTGGATATGTGGAAGACATCGTGAATTGTGCTCAGTTCATATGGTAATTTCAGTCGGTACGCTACAGATCCACCATTAGCAATAATTTCATACGGCCCAATGTATCTCGGAGCCAACTTTCCTATCTTGCCAAACCTGATCACTCCTTTCCACGGTGACACTTTTAACAGTACTTGGTCACCTACTTCAAACGACAATGGTTTCCTGTGAACATCGGCGTAACTTTTCTGCCGATCTCGGGCCGCTTTCAGTCTACTTTGGATCTTATGCACCTTGTCTGTCGTCTCTTGAATTAGTTCAGACCCCGTGAGTTGAGTATCGCCCACTTCAGCCCAACAAAGTGGCGATCTGCACTTCCGGTCATATAGTGCTTCGTACGATGCAGCTTGTATGCTACTATGATAGCTGTTATTGTAAGAGAATTCAATGAGGGGAAGGTGCTTATCCCAACTTCCTCGAAAGTCTAGGGTGCAAGCACGAAGCAGATCCTCTAATGTCTGGATAGTTCGTTCTGATTGGCCGTCGGTTTGGGGATGGTAAGCCGTACTCAGGTCTATTCTAGACCCAAAGCTTCTTGTAACTGTTGCCAATAGTGTGAAGTGAAATGACTATCACGGTCTGAACTGATTGCAACTGGTACCCCGTGTCTAGCCACAATTTCATTCGTGTAGATCTCGGCCAATTTCTCGGTGTTGTAGGTAGTACGAATCGGAATAAAGTGCGCCGATTTGGTTAGTCTATCTACTACTACCGAAATCGCATCATGACCTCGGGGTGTTTTTGGAAGGTGGGTCGCGAAATCCATCGTGATTTGCTCCCATTTCCATTGAGGTATTTCGGGTTACTGTAACATTCTCGAGGGTTTCTGGTATTCTGCCTTTACCCGGGCACAAGTCAAGCATTTGCTCACGTACTCTGCTACGTCCTTTTTCATACATGGCCACCAATAAAATTCCTTAAGGTCGTGGTACATCTTGTCTGTACCGGGGTGAATAGAGTACTTAGATTTATGAGCCTCATCCATAACCAGTTGACGTAGGTCATGGAGAGTAGGAATCCATACCCTATTTTTCAAATACAACACTTCATCCGGTTTCCTCACAAAATTCGCTTCATTTCTGTGTAAGTTTTCGCTATTTAGTTGGCCTTCCTCCAAAGCTTCCATTTGAGAATTACGAATCTGCTCTTTAAGACTGGTTTGAACAATCATCCCAAGAGCTCGCACTCTGAGTGGCTTTACTCTGTCTTTTCTACTCAAGGCATCGGCTACTACGTTAGCCTTACCTGGATGGTATTTTATTTCATAGTCGTAATCGTTCAATAGCTCCACCCATCTGCGTTGTCTCATATTTAGCTCCTTTTGATCGAATATATGTTGGAGGCTCTTGTGATCTGTATAAATTGTACATTTCGTACCGTACAAGTAATGCCTCTAGATCTTAAGTGCAAAAATCACTGCGCCCAGCTCTAAATCATGCGTCGTGTGATTCTTTTCATGTACTTTTAGCTGTCTAGACGCGTAAGCAATGACCTTGTTTCTTTGCATTAGGACACATCCGAGCCCTTGCCGAGATGCGTCACAATATACGACGAAATCATCGTTACCTTCGGGTAACGACAGGATTGGAGCTTCACATAACTTTTGTTTTAACTGCTGAAAAGCTGTTTCTTGTTCTTCGCTCCATTCGTACTTTCGATCTTTCTGTGTCAAGGTAGTTAAGGATTGAGCAATGCAGGAAAAGCTTTCAATAAAGCGACGGTAATATCCAGCCAATCCCAAGAATTGGCGTATCTCTTTCGGAGACTTAGGCGCTTGCCAATTCTTAATAGCTTCGATCTTACTAGGGTCAACATGAATCCCTTGTTAATCTACCACATGTCCTAAAAATTGCACCGCTAGTAACCAGAAGTCACACTTTGAAAGCTTGGCGTATAACTTCTCTTTTCTGAATATCTCTAGTATGGCTCGTAGATGGTGCTCGTGTTCCTCTTTACTCTTGGAATAGATCAAAATATCGTCAATAAAGACCACGACGAATTTATCTAGATATGGTTTACAAACTCGGTTCATGAGGTCCATAAATACCGCGGGTGCGTTGGTTAACCCAAAGGGCATAACCAGGAACTCATAGTGACCGTACCGAGTTCGAAAGGCTGTTTTAGGGATATCTTCCTCTTGAACTTTCACTTGATGATAACCAGATCTAAGATCGATTTTGGAAAACTAACAGGCTCCTTGCAACTGATCAAATAAATCATCGATTCGTGGAGGAGGATATTGATTCTTTATGGTAACCTTGTTCAGCTCCCGGTAGTCAATACACATCCGAAAGCTTCCATCCTTTTTCTTCACAAATAACCCTGGTGCCCCTTAAGGTGAATAACTGGGATGGATAAAACCTCGGTCTAGCAGTTCTTGTAACTGAGATGATAGTCCTTGCATCTCTGAAGGTGCTAAACGGTAAGGTGCTTTGGCAATTGGAGCTGCTCCCGGTATTAAGTCGATACGGAACTCGACTTGCTGATTGGGTGGCAATCCGGGCAATTCATCGGGAAACACGTCTGGGTAATCACACACTATTGGGATATCCTTAATACGTTGTTCTTCTGGTTCGATCGTCATTACACCTGCTAAGAACACATCACATCCTTGACGTATAGATTTCAACACTTTAAGGTGGGATATCAGGTTTAATATGGTACCAGACTTCTCTCCCTGTACCATAATAACTTCATCATTAGGAAAAGGGATCCTAACTGTAACACCCCAACCCGGAAGGGCTGACGTGTCACAATAACAGTATCATAAACAAAAGTCATAATTTCATTTATTTATTTATTGGACAAGGATACAACCACATTTAAGGTTAATATACAAGCGGAGACATTAGACTTAATTAACTAACATCTTCAGATTTATTCCTAAGCTTTATTCTTCTCTCTTATCCCTGCCCAAAGTAACCTGTGGACCTGTATATACAAAAAGTTTACAGAATGAGCCGAATGCTCAGTACGGAAATATAGGCTCAAATAACAAATAACGCTTTATATGAAGTATTATCCGGATGGAACTTTATTCGAAAATGATACTATGCAAGAACATAATTTCATAATCATATCTTACGGATGTACCCATGAGCAAACTTAAAACGTGACAACACACAGGTAGCTACTCCTGCATAATTATCACATGAGATGGCGAGTTGGCATACCCGTTATCCACCTCCTTATACTTAAATCCTAGGATCGATCCATACGCCTCCTAATAGCCTTATGTACCACACTTGTACTTAAGAGACGTCGTGAACTGATCTCTCCGTCACGGATGGAGCACATGATGTCGATGCCGCAACAACATGCTCGTGGGACACTCCACGAGAAGCGATACTCAGGGTGTCAGAGTACAAAAGGTCTTATTTACATAACTTATAAAACTTATTTTCATAACAAAACGGAACATATATTGGAACATGCGATAATGAGTACAACTAACATAATACTATCGCATGACATGAAAGCTTAAATCAAATGATTAGAATAGAATTCGAACGGACTGTCAAATGAATCGATAATCAAAGACGTGAGGAGTTTTAAAAGATATATGAATTTAAAGGGGTTTATAACAATTTGAATATGTAGCAATAAGGAGTAGGGGTAAGGATCCGTACCTTAATAATTCCAAAGTGAAGCTATCTTGTGATAATATTTCAGATTTATACGGGCAGAGTTTAGACTACTGATTAGTCTTTTAACCTAATTTAAATAACATGCACACAACTAGGTTAGTAACTTAATACAGCCTTTATGATAACTCACGAGATCAAATTCTCACAACGAACGACAAAGTGCGATACTTAAACATCCATCGAATTAACGACGAACGACAAAGTATAACCCTAATGTGGTTAAACATCCATTGGATATATTGATCGATCGGACAATGAATCGTAATAGCGATCGAGTTATTACCCTGTTCTGCAGCACCCCGCTATACTTAATTAGTGTTTCGTGTGTGTTAATTGTGATAATCAGACGATAACTCGAAGTATATTACGAATTCTTTCGTCGTTTCAGCGCCCAGATTCAAGTGCCAATGTCATCTATTTATACCTGAATTTTGTCAAGCCTTGCGCATCGTAGCACTATAACCCCTACGATGCGCAAGGGTCACAAAAAGGCTATTTGCTTGCCGCGTGTGTTTGGAGTGCAGGTGAGTCGACGTTTCGTTTAAATTCGATTTTTATAAGAAGTTATATGGATAATCGTTGAGTAGGGAATACCCCCCCTGAGTTTTAGGGGCCCTAATCCTGATTCTGAAAATTCTGAAAATTTTAGGGTTTGCGCAGAATCACTTGGGTATCTTAATTAGGGTTTCCTATTAACTAAAATAAATAGTAATAATAATGGTTTTAAATTTATGGTTATTACAACTATTACCCCCTTAAAAGAAATTTCGTCCTCGAAATTTTTCAAAATAAGAATATAACATATTGCATAAGTAACGGAAACGGAACTTTCATAGCAGAATTACTAACTTATATAACAAGAATCTCCTAAACATACATGTGTATCTGAAATTCATAATGACTATAATTGTCAATTACCTTACATATGTGCCCTAATGGTCCTCCTATAACGTATCTTAATAAAATATCTTACCGTATGAAAAGTCAATGGAGACTTACAGATAATAGAGTGACTATTGGTACTGATATCTCCTACATCGATATGCTTAATCATAGCTAAGATATATTCACATAAGGTAAAGCATGAAGAACAATTGAACATATACCAAAGAGCAAGTTTTACCGTTACTTCGACTAAAATTCTATTACTAGAATAGATTAGGGTATAGAGAGCGAATTGATTCTTCAGATTCCCATGTTGCTTCGTGTTCAGAGTGATTTTTCCAAAGGACTTTAACAAACGGAATTACTTTCCTACGCAAAACCCTTTCTTGTCGATCTAAGATGGCTTCTGGTTCCTCTTCGTAGGACAAATCTTCGTGAATTGTAAGTAACGGATAACTAATGACATGGAGTGGATGATAATTATATCCTCTTAACGAGGAGACATGAAAAACGTTATGAACGTGAGAGAGTTGAGGCGGTAAAGCCAGTCGATATGACACTTCTCCAATTCTTTCAAGGATTTCAAACGGACCGATGAAACGGGGACTAAGCTTCCCTTTAATTCCAAATCTACGAACGCCACGCCAAGGTGATACCTTTAAGAAAACGTGGTCGCCAATTTTAAATTCGAGTGGTCGTCTATCTTGATCTGCATAGCTCTTTTGTCTGCTCTGAGCTTCTTTCAGTTTTTCTCGGGCCATAGTGACTTTTTCATTTGTAATCTGAACTAGTTCTGGCCCTTCAATAATTTTTTCTCCAACTTCATCCCAGCATATCGGTGCTCGACATTTCCGACCATACAAAAGCTCAAAAGGTGCCATGCCAATACTTGCTTGCCAACTATTGTTGTAAGCAAATTCAACAAGACATAGATATTCATCCCAGTTTCCAGACCATTCAAGTGCACATGCTCGGAGCATGTCTTCCAAGGTTTGAATAGTGCGTTCCGACTGCCCATCTGTTTGTGGATAGAAAGCCGTACTAAACTTCAGTCGTGTCCCCCAAGCTGCCTGAAAACCTTTCCAAAATCGTGAGGTGAATCGTGGGTCTCTATCTGAAACAATGGAAGATGGTGTGCCATGGAGTCGAATAATTTCTTGAAGAAATATTTCGGATAACTTATTAACCGAAAATCCTTGCTGAATTGGTAGAAAATGTGCTGACTTCGACAATCTATCGACAACCACCCATACAACATCATTCTTCTTGAAAGTTTTAGGCAAACCGGTAACAAAATCCATTGTGATCTCATCCCATTTCCATATGGGAATATCCAATGGCTGCAACATACCGCTTGCTCGTTTGTGTTCAATTTTCACTTGTTGGCAAGTGAGGCATTTACTTACGTATCGAGCAACGTCTTCCTTCATGCCATTCCACCAAAAGTTCTGTCTTAAATCTCTATACATCTTGGTAGATCCTGGGTGAATTGAAAATGGTGAGCTGTGAGCTTCGGCTAACAATGACTCACGAAGGGTGGAGTCATCGGGTACACAAAGTCTTTTACCGCACCAAATCACCCCATGATGGTCTATACGAAATTCAGATTGCTTACCCACCTCAAGATTTTGCACAATTGCCCAAAGTTCTCCATCTTGCTTTTGTGCATCTTTGATCCGTGATATGAGGTCGGGTTCAATCTGCATTCTAGCTAGATATCCATCAGATTTACTAACCTGAAGCCAAATGTTCATCCTTTCAAGATCCCTCATAATACGAGGCTGAATTTGTAAGCAAGATATAGTCCCGGAATTCTTTCGGCTCAACGCGTCAGCTACAACATTGGCTTTGCCTGGATGATATTGAATATTTGCGTCGTAATCTTTTAAAAGTTCTAGCCACCTTCTTTGCCTCATATTTAGCTCTTTCTGGGTGAATATGTACTTGAGGCTCTTATGGTCGGTAAAAATGTCACATCTTTCACCATACAGATAGTGTCGCCAAATTTTAAGTGCAAAGACGACTGCGGCTAGTTCTAAATCATGTGTAGGGTAGTTAACTTCATAAGGCTTCAACTGACGGGAGGCATAAGCGATAACCTTCCCATGTTGCATTAGCACACAACCTAATCCTTTCTTTGAGGCATCACTATAGACTTGGTAACCTCCTGATCCAGAAGGGAGAGCGAGTATCGGAGAGGATACGAGTCGTTTCTTCAATTCTTCAAAGCTTTTCTCTTGTTCCTCATTCCATGAGTACTTCACCCCTTTCCTTAGGAGTTTTGTGAGTGGTAAAGCAATTACCGAGAATCTTTCAACAAATCTTCGGTAATAGCCAGCAAGACCCAAGAAACTTCGTATTTCGGTAACAGAAGTAGGTCTTGGCCATTTTGTAATAGCTTCAACCTTTGTTGGGTCTACCATAATTCCCTTTGCTGATATGATATGACCTAGAAATGCCACTTGGCTAAGCCAAAACTCACATTTGGAAAACTTAGCGTACAACTTCTCATGCCGCAAGGTTCCAAGTACTGCATGTAGATGTGCTTCATGCTCTTCACGACTCTTGGAATATACCAGAATGTCATCGATAAAAACAATTACGAATTTTTCTAGGAATTTGTGAAATACGCGATTCATCAAATCCATGAAGACTGCGGGTGCATTAGTTAGCCCAAAGGGCATAACCAAAAATTCGTAATGACCATATTGAGTACGAAAGGCGGTCTTGGGAACATCATCATTCTTGATCTTTAGCTGATGGTACCCAGACCTTAGGTCGATTTTTGAGAAGAACTGAGCCCCATGAAGTTGATCAAAGAGATCATCAATGCGAGGCAGAGGATACTGATTACGAATAGTAATCTTGTTCAGCTCTCGGTAGTCAATACATAAACGCATACTACCGTCTTTCTTCTTCACAAATAAGACAGGAGCACCCCAAGGTGAAACACTGGGTCTTATGAATCCTAGATCTAACAATTCTTGCAATTGTTCCTTCAACTCCTTCAGTTCCATTGGGGCCATACGATACGGTGCTTTAGAAATAGGTTCGGCACCAGGGATCAAGTCGATGGTGAATTCTACCTGACGGTCGGGTGGTAATCCTGGTAGTTCATCCGGAAATACATCAGGATATTCACGAACAACGGAGTGGTTATCGATACTCTTAACACTAGCAGAAGTATCCTTAATCGATGCTAGGAATCCAGCACAACCGTTTGATAAGAATTTTCGAGCCTTAAGCGCAGAGATAATTTTAAGAGATTTATGAACTTGAGTTCCCTGATATATAATATCAGGATGATGAAGATTGCCGAAAATAACACGGCGAGAATGACAATCTATAGTTACGTGATGTCGAGACAACCAATCTATTCCTAGAATAACATCAAAGTCACACATATGTATTGGAAATAGGTCTGCCTTACACACAATAGATTCAATACGGATCGGACAATCTTTATATACGTAAGTGATTACGGATGAATTTTCCATGGGAGTGGAAATGGTTAAAGTATGATTTAAGAGAGTTGGTCTTATCGGAAGCTACTTAGTAAACGAGTGGGATACTAAAGAATGAGTCGCTCCTGTATCGAATAACACATAGATACTATGTTTACCAAGCTGAAGGGTTCCCGACACAGTACCTGGGGCATTAGCAGCATCAGTAGCAGAAAGTGCGAAAACTCTTCCTCCAACATTGGGTGGTGCAACGTTTGGTCGGTTATTCTTCTTAGTGTCTTTCTTTGTACACTCCTTAATCATGTGTCCAGTTTGGCCACATCTAAAGCATGCTCCTGTACTTCGGTGACATACACCCTGATGTCTCTTACCATAAGTATTACATAGAGGATATGTAATCTGATTCGGGTTTACATGTTGATTCAGTGGTTGAGCTCTAATAGGTTCTGCATACAACTAAATCTGGTTTTGAGCAGGTCTCGGGTTTTGCAGTCTAGGTTGCCATGGACGTGCCTGATTTCCAGAGTTTTGATTTCCTTGCACTTTGCGGTCTTGATGCTGTGGCGTAGTGGATGATTGGCCGATTGCTTGCTTCAATTGTCCATTTCTGTTTCTCTTCTTATTATCCTCAGTTCGAGAAAAAAATTCTTTCCTCTCGAACTCAAAAGTTTTGATTGCATCAGCAACTTTGGTGATATCCTTAAATTTCATGTACATGATCGATTTCCGAATTCGATCATTGACTGCCCACTTGCATTTTTCTGCATGGGCTTCTGCTGATCCTGCAACGTCTCCTACAATACTTGTAACACCTGTGCCTCCACGGCCATCAAACAAATACCAAACCAATGAAATATTGTATTTCATACTTGGGATTTGTAAAAATATGTGTATCATTTGCACATATCAATTTTTGTTCAATTTCAAACCCTAAATTGCTTTCTGGAAGGTTATACGCGCACTGATGCGTAAATATAACCAGTTTAATGCAACAAACACTCCGGAATAGTGACATAGGCTTAACATACCTTAAATAACCTTTACATAACTTAGAAATAAGTTTTGAAGGCTTTGGTATGGCAAAATCAAGTTAAATCGCTTACAGGGACTAAATTTGACAAACTGCGAAAGTATGCCAATTTGAACTGTAACAGACATTCCGGAACATGACCATAAGTTAAACATACCATAAATATCCTTTACATAGCATAGAAATAGGCTTTGAGGGGTTAGGTGTGCTAAAATAAACTTTTGGGTCATTCAGGGACTAAAAGTGTCAAAAAGTGCACAAGTTTGCATTTTCGCGCATAACTTACGTTCTGAATACATCCGGACATCCAAAAATTTATGTAAGCATGACTATATTATATTTTAGTTTTCTCCTTAAGAAAAATCCATGCGTCGCGTCATTTGGGTCGTTTTTCGCGCTTATGCGCATTCCGTCGTAATTAAGCGAACATCGCGTTCGTACGGCCAAACGAACCAACCTCCGGCATATTTTTGAGCATGTTTTGAGTTCCCTATACTTAACTTAATTTTAGAGCCTTGAAATGAGGTTAACGGGGTTCAAACGCATCGAAAAAGGCCTTAAACACGTGCAGGGACCATTTCTGCCAATTTTGAAACATTGCTGAAACATGGGGGCAGTGGCGTAGCGCGAGCCCTAAGGGCATATGCAGTCGCGCTACGCGAGTGCCTTATCTGGGCAGAAAACTCAGTTTTGCATGTTCGGGACCAGATTCGATGTATTAGCCGTTGTTTAATTCACAACCACACATTCTAACTTGCTTAGTCAGCGGATAAGGATGGAATTTAGGCACCATAACTTTCCGACACTTGTACGGATACGATTAAGGCACGATATTCGACAAGCGATCTTAACGGTTCGGGTATTACTATAAATACCCCAACACCCCCATTGCTAAAATCACTAGAAATTTGATTTGAGAAACTCTAAGTTGAAACATTTGTTTCATACCTGAGATTTTTGAATCAAGTTTAGCATTCGGGGACCCTTCGTAAGTATTCTTTCGTTCTTTTCCTTATTTTACTGCTTTTCGAGTCAGAAAGTCAAACTTTGTTTGACTTTCAGCGTTGACCAGTAATGGTCAATGCGAAGTTCGTTTGAACTTCGCAACGTGAGTGTAATCACGTCGGTTATAGTCCCTTGGGACTATGCCCACTGATTACCACGTTGTCTAGGGTCGTAGGGTAGGCGATCTGATAAATCGCCTATACCTTCGAACCCGACCCAGTTTGGTCGATCATTAGGATCCGACCAAATACATTAGGTGACCCTAGTATAGGGCATAACCTTCCAAGGTTATACCCTATGGTCACATCGTTTAAGTAGTTGTATGATAGGTAGTTTATATGCCTTAGGTAAATTACCAGAATACCCTTTTCATGTATAATTGGTAATTAAGCATATGTAACCTAAACTTTTGTCACATAACTGATTATGTAACATGTTTAGGCATATAACACTTGTCATAGGACTAGTTAGGCGGTCCGAACGCACTTCACGTGAACGATGCGTTATAGTAGCATAAGCTACCCAAACGGGTCGTAATGGGTCGAAAACACATAGGTTAAGTTTCATTTAGTATGTAGGATTTGTTAAACCAAATGACATGAGTCTCTACACTCGTTTGGTTTACCAACCCTAATGCTACCCAATCTTCCGATCTAGGTCCGGTTAATTAACATAGTTACCTATACTAGGTGCCGTTTAATATCCACGATCTCTAGCATTGTTTGGTTGTTACTCAAGGACTTCTGAGCAATCTCAAGTGAGTACATAGACCCCTCTTTTACTGTTTTCCAAACTGTTTTGGGGTGAAACACATGTGCCTACTTGTTACTTTCCTGCTTTCCTGTTTTCACATCATATACTTGTTATGTTCAGTAGTACACTATTAGTACATGATTTACATTACATTTCTGCTATGTATGTTGACTGATAGCATGCTAGCACATTGATTTACATGACTTTTCTACTTTGTATGTTAACTTAGCATACTTAGTACATCATATTACATTGCATCTCTGTTGCATATGTTCCAGTAACATATGGACACATTGTTTTACAGCTCTACCTTGTATGTTTACTCTAGCATACTAGGTACATTATCTTCATCACATGCTTACATTTTGGTATGACATTTGGTTTGTTTAAATGATACAATGTACATTCATTAACACCGATCATGCCGCTCGGTAGTAGGTAGTGGTACCATAGGACTTGACAAATCCCATTCCTGAAATCTCGGGTTTGTTTGGACGTAAGGAATGACCGAATCCGAATACATATTCTCTTGATAACTCACTTTTACATAGTTATCCGTCTGTCTCAAGGCTTGGATGTATGAATTTTCACAATACCGCATAAATGTTCATATTTAGTATAGCATGCATATATTTTACAAAACATAACTTTGATTTAAACCAAGTTTTACTTCAATACTTTGTTTTGTACATTTTTACTTATGGTTTAAGTAGTCTAAATTTTACTTACCATACATATCATTTTGATTATACATTACTTGACTACTTTTGGATTATAAACATTTGACATGGTTTATACAAGGACTTTTGACTATTGGTTTAAACATAGACATCTTACATTGTTTGGTTTGGTTTGATTAAGTGATTAAGTAACGATGCGCGTGTAATATGATACAAGCATGGTGGATACGCCGTTGGTACTTCCTATATATAAGTGTTTGTATGGTATTACATATCGTAGCGTTATTTGAATCATTTCATTTTGATACATATAACATTTTATACAAATAACATACTTTTCACAATACATTGTTTTACAAACAACTTAACTTATACAAACTCATTTTACATGGTTACTCATTTAACCATGCATTATTCTCTTATTTATACGTATCATCTGAACTTATTGTTTTTCAAATGATTTACAAAACAAAGCAAATTACAAGGTTCATGACTAAACATTTTCTCAAACATAAGTCATGAAACCTATTTTCACAAAACCTATGTATCTCACAGGCATTTTTATGCTGACGTACCTATTTTCACATGTGTTTTCAGGAGCTGTTGCATAAGATGATCAAGATACACATAGGCAGACTTGGGCTTTAGTGACAATAAAAGATGCATGACTAGTTAATTATGTTGTATTTCTTTGTTTGTTAAGACATTGTAACACTTATAATCAATAAAACGAAACTTTAATTTCCATGGTTGTGAAACATTAATTCTGTTACAACACTCCCCGATGTTTCCGCCACGTTTTGTATGTTCTACGTGGTCGAGTGTGACAGAAAAGATGGTATCAGAGCCAATGGTTATAGGGAATTAGGTTATTAGTAATGCTTTGACCTAGTCTATAACCTTCTTAGGACCCTAACGCGAGTTTACTTGCGTTTAGTCATAAAACAATACTGTCACCTATCCTTAGGCGACAACCACAACAAGAACATAAATTTCGAAACCGCTTTGAAAACTAATCATCTGTTCTAGGACGATTAATTACTAGGTTTCGAACCCTCTATTGTAAGGTTTTGAACACTCTATTATATGGTTTTGAACCCCTTTGAGTTTTCAAAATCTCGTCAAGGTTTTGGGTTCTAAATAATGTGAACACGTGCAAACTGGAAGGGTGAATGCCTGTATTCTGGGTTTTCTGTCTAGGCAAGCACTTCGTATACATCTCATCAGACGCGAGACCAGTTGTGCTTACCTGGGAATTCTTGGGATGAGTATTCACTTATAGGCGAGCATGTCTTCGCGATACATTATTTTTGACCCATTTACTTTGAATTGTCACCACCTCATTTGTTTGCCCTAGGTAACAAACAAATGTTCACAATTTTCATTCGTCACCATTCTGTATTGATTATCCAATAACCTTTCACTTGCTTCTTCCTATGTCTTTCATTTTCTTCTAGAATGTCTCTTCCTCTTGGCACTGGTCAAACGTCTGAGCGAACAGCCAAATTTGTCCAACAAATAGGCGAAGTGATTCAGAAGACTGTGGATCTAGGCATTGCCATGGCTCGTCTTAACAATGAAGCCTCTCGCCTCGACAATGAAGCCACTCAAGAGCCACCAAAGGAAGCAGAAGTCAAGCTTGCACCAACATCAAGGAAGCGTAAGGCTTCAAGGAAACCCGCAGCGGTTACACCTAATCAAGCTGGACCTAGCCAAGTGGCAAGGCCACTAGCTAGGAAGCCGTACTTAGGAACTGCTCCTAGGTGCAAGCGATGCAACGGTCATCATTCAAACCTCATACCCTGCTTGAATTGTACCTACTGTGGACGGCGGGGACATTTGGTCAACACATGCCGCTTTGCTATCCAGAACAAAGCTGTTGCAAATCTTGCTACTACCCAACTCCAAGTCAACCCTACTCAAGCTCGTTTCCCGCGTGGTACTTGTTACAACTGTGGTGATACGAGCCATTTCAGGAACAACTGCCCAAAGCTTGCTAATGCAAATCCAACCCTTGGATGAGCATTCGGCTGAACAAAGGATGTTGCTGTCTTATGCCTTTGTTTCTTTTGTTCTCGTGTATTGTGAAACAATATGTCTTGTTCATAAATAAAAGTTGTTGTTCACAATTCTGCTATACAAGTATCATTACATGTGTTTATGGCTTTTCCCTATAATACCTGCACTAAGGAACTATGTTCCTTACAAACTACTCTTGTGATTCTCCCTTTCAAGTGATCGCTCATAATTTCCTCGAAAGTTCTAAATACTCGTTTCATTCTAAGAAACGAAGTACAGGAAATAAAGTGAAATTATGAGTAATCGTGCTTTTTGCACATCTGTACTTTTGAATCCTTGGTTGGATAACTAAGGATATTTTCAAATCTCATACCCATTACGTTTTGATTTTTCAACATATACAGTACAAGTATTTCAAAAACAATCTTCATAATCTCAAAACATTTCATGTAGTTTGAAAACAATTTTTCTAGATACATTGTCTATGTTATTTCAAAAACATTGGCCATGTTATCAAAACCAACCTTCTTAATTTCAAAATATTTCATATAGTCTGAAGACAATATTAACACAATACATTTTCTTATCAAGTGCATGATTTCGAAAAGCATCATTCATGTCTTTCAAAAACCTTATACATAATTTCAAAATTCATCTCGCATGATTTTAAAACATTTTTGTAAATATATCTATCTAATACACCTACTCTATGATTTCAAAATTATTATATATAAGGTTTCAAAAACGTTAAACACATTTTTTTTCTTAAAGGAACCCCATGCATAGTTTTCAGAAATATTTTTCCTCATACATTGACTTAACCTTCAAATTCTGCTTCATATGTCGCCTTGACATATCAAGCATCTCAACTTCATAAGCATTTTACATCATGTTTTGACCTAAGCACATCCAGTGCAAGGTTTCAAAACATCTTCAACTTTTAAATCCATATGGGATCTTTTTATTTTCACAATTAGATCCTTGTGGATAATTGTCATACAAATCAGAGTCCTTAATTGGATTCCTTTTGTACCTAAATTCGAACATTTCGGTTCCTTATAATCGAAATCGAATTTTTCTTTTAAAAATCTTTCTATCTTTATAGTTGGATTCTTGATAACGTTTAAAGTACCAAATGAAATCCACGGAATGGATTCCTAGTGTGCATTAAATGCATGTACGCAATTAACAAGACAAGTTAACAAACAATTTTGTGGTTATGTGATTATGTGTTTACATATTTGGTGTTTTCATTTATGCATTTTTGTGTTTTTGGTATACTCTGGGTATTCATTATCCAAATCCTCGTAGAATCTTTCATATCTTGATATGAGGGATTCGTAGTAGGATATTCAAAAAGGTACTACCTTAAATCCTGAATGGGCTTCTATGTAATAGTTAAAACCCTTGGATTATATAGTACTACTCCATGATTCATAAGAGACCCTTTAGTGGTCTAATAAAAAAGATTGATTCACAATTTGGTTAAAGAACGACATCTAGTGATGTAGCTGGACGGACTCCTTGATAGTCTATTTAGATCAATAATTGATTTAATTAAAAGGACTCTATGGCGGTCTAGTCACACTCATCACAGGATTGTTCATTTGGTTTTCCCCTGCACATTTTAAAATAGACTGTGTGGACTATGCAAGGAATTGTCTAATTATGGACGCGTACATAATTATGAAATTTAGTGCACAGAAACCCAGTAAGATTTGTTATGTGTAAGAACCGATAGTGACAACAATAACGAAATGAGAACGATGTAATAGAGGTACGGTGGACGCACCAATGACGCTTCATATACTTGTATATAAGTATCCCTCTTACATTGCAATCATGATGTTATTAAAGTTACTAGAAGTTCAGAACCCAAACCAATGTTGTTCGATCTTTTCAACTTCATATTTCCAAGCTCTCACAAGTTTCCTCTAAATAAATTTCGGGACGAAATTTCCTAAAGTAGGGGAGACTGTAACACCTGTGCCTCCACGGCCATCAAACAAATACCAAACCAATGAAATATTGTATTTCATACTTGGGATTTGTAAAAATATGTGTATCATTTGCACATATCAATTTTTGTTCAATTTCAAACCCTAAATCGCTTTCTGGAAGGTTATACGCGCACTGATGCGTAAATATAACCAGTTTAATGCAACAAACACTCCGGAATAGTGACATAGGCTTAACATACCTTAAATAACCTTTACATAACTTAGAAATAAGTTTTGAAGGCTTTGGTATGGCAAAATCAAGTTAAATCGCTTACAGGGACTAAATTTGACAAACTGCGAAAGTATGCCAATTTGAACTGTAACAGACATTCCGGAACATGACCATAAGTTAAACATACCATAAATATCCTTTACATAGCTTAGAAATAGGCTTTGAGGGGTTAGGTGTGCTAAAATAAACTTTTGGGTCATTCAGGGACTAAAAGTGTCAAAAAGTGCACAAGTTTGCATTTTCGCGCATAACTTACGTTCTGAATACATCCGGACATCCAAAAATTTATGTAAGCATGACTATATTATATTTTAGTGTTCGCCTTAAGAAAAATCCATGCGTCGCGTCATTTGGATCGTTTTTCGCGCTTATGCGCATTCCGTCGTAATTAAGCGAACATCGCGTTCGTACGGCCAAACGAACCAACCTCCGGCATATTTTTGAGCATGTTTTGAGTTCCCTATACTTTAACTTAATTTTAGAGCCTTGAAATGAGGTTAACGGGGTTCAAACGCATCGAAAAAGGCCTAAAACACGTGCAGGGACCATTTCTGCCAATTTTGAAACATTGCTGAAACATGGGGGCAGTGGCGTAGCGCGAGCCCTAAGGGCATATGCAGTCGCACTACGCGAGTGCCTTATCTGGGCAGAAAACTCAGTTTTGCATGTTCGGGACCAGATTCGATGTATTAGCCGTTGTTTAATTCACAACCACACATTCTAACTTGCTTAGTCAGCGGATAAGGATGGAATTTAGGCACCATAACTTTCCGACACTTGTATGGATACGATTAAGGCACGATATTCGACAAGCGATCTTAACGGTTCGGGTATTACTATAAATACCCCAACACCCCCATTGCTAAAATCACTAGAAATTTGATTTGAGAAACTCTAAGTTGAAACATTTGTTTCATACCTGAGATTTTTGAATCAAGTTTAGCATTCGGGGACCCTTCGTAAGTATTCTTTCGTTCTTTTCCTTATTTTACTGCTTTTCGAGTCAGAAAGTCAAACTTTGTTTGACTTTCAGCGTTGACCAGTAATGGTCAATGCGAAGTTCGTTTGAACTTCGCAACGTGAGTGTAATCACGTTGGTTATAGTCCCTTGGGACTATGCCCACTGATTACCACGTTGTCTAGGGTCGTAGGGTAGGCGATCTGATAAATCGCCTATACCTTCGAACCCGACCCAGTTTGGTCGATCATTAGGATCCGACCAAATACATTAGGTGACCCTAGTATAGGGCATAACCTTCCAAGGTTATACCCTATGGTCACATCGTTTAAGTAGTTGTATGATAGGTAGTTTATATGCCTTAGGTAAATTACCAGAATACCCTTTTCATGTATAATTGGTAATTAAGCATATGTAACCTAAACTTTTGTCACATAACTGATTATGTAACATGTTTAGGCATATAACACTTGTCATAGGACTAGTTAGGCGGTCCGAACGCACTTCACGCGAACGATGCGTTATAGTTGCATAAGCTACCCAAACGGGTCGTAATGGGTCGAAAACACATAGGTTAAGTTTCATTTAGTATGTAGGATTTGTTAAACCAAATGACATGAGTCTCTACACTCGTTTGGTTTACCAACCCTAATGCTACCCAATCTTCCGATCTAGGTCCGGTTAATTAACATAGTTACCTATACTAGGTGCCGTTTAATATCCACGATCTCTAGCATTGTTTGGTTGTTACTCAAGGACTTCTGAGCAATCTCAAGTGAGTACATAGACCCCTCTTTTACTGTTTTCCAAACTGTTTTGGGGTGAAACACATGTGCCTACTTGTTACTTTCCTGCTTTCCTGTTTTCACATCATATACTTGTTATGTTCAGTAGTACACTATTAGTACATGATTTACATTACATTTCTGCTATGTATGTTGACTGATAGCATGCTAGCACATTGATTTACATGACTTTTCTACTTTGTATGTTAACTTAGCATACTTAGTACATCATATTACATTGCATCTCTGTTGCATATGTTCCAGTAACATATGGACACATTGTTTTACAGCTCTACCTTGTATGTTTACTCTAGCATACTAGGTACATTATCTTCATCACATGCTTACATTTTGGTATGACATTTGGTTTGTTTAAATGATACAATGTACATTCATTAACACCGATCATGCCGCTCGGTAGTAGGTAGTGGTACCATAGGACTTGACAAATCCCATTCCTGAAATCTCGGGTTTGTTTGGACGTAAGGAATGACCGAATCCGAATACATATTCTCTTGATAACTCACTTTTACATAGTTATCCGTCTGTCTCAAGGCTTGGATGTATGAATTTTCACCATACCGCATAAATGTTCATATTTAGTATAGCATGCATATATTTTACAAAACATAACTTTGATTTAAACCAAGTTTTACTTCAATACTTTGTTTTGTACATTTTTACTTATGGTTTAAGTAGTCTAAATTTTACTTACCATACATATCATTTTGATTATACATTACTTGACTACTTTTGGATTATAAACATTTGACATGGTTTATACAAGGACTTTTGACTATTGGTTTAAACATAGACATCTTACATTGTTTGGTTTGGTTTGATTAAGTGATTAAGTAACGATGCGCGTGTAATATGATACAAGCATGGTGGATACGCCGTTGGTACTTCCTATATATAAGTGTTTGTATGGTATTACATATCGTAGCGTTATTTGAATCATTTCATTTTGATACATATAACATTTTATACAAATAACATACTTTTCACAATACATTGTTTTACAAACAACTTAACTTATACAAACTCATTTTACATGGTTACTCATTTAACCATGCATTATTCTCTTATTTATACGTATCATCTGAACTTATTGTTTTTCAAATGATTTACAAAACAAAGCAAATTACAAGGTTCATGACTAAACATTTTCTCAAACATAAGTCATGAAACCTATTTTCACAAAACCTATGTATCTCACAGGCATTTTTATGCTGACGTACCTATTTTCACATGTGTTTTCAGGAGCTGTTGCATAAGATGATCAAGATACACATAGGCAGACTTGGGCTTTAGTGACAATAAAAGATGCATGACTAGTTAATTATGTTGTATTTCTTTGTTTGTTAAGACATTGTAACACTTATAATCAATAAAACGAAACTTTAATTTCCATGGTTGTGAAACATTAATTCTGTTACAACACTCCCCGATGTTTCCGCCACGTTTTGTATGTTCTACGTGGTCGGGGTGTGACAATACTAGCTAACCTTGAAAATCGAGTAATGAACTCAGAGGCTGGTTCATCATTCCCCTGTCGAATCACTGCATACTCCCTGATATAAGCTTCTTTATCAGCGGTCGAAAAATACTTATCGTAAAAGATATTACGAAAGTCGACCCATGAAAGATTAGCGTCAAAATCATCCCCTCCTTTGACTTGCTTATATCCTTCCCACCAAGTTTGTGCGTCATCTTCGAGTTTGTAGGTAGCCAATCTAACTTTGTATTGCTCCGGAACTCCAAGAACTCCAAAGATCTTTTCAACATGAGCTATCCAGTTTCTGGCTTCGACTGGATTAGTAGCGTGACTAAAGGATTTTGGCTTTTCTTTTTGGAATTTACTAATCCATATGTCTATACTATAAGTAATATTGTTCGTGGTATTCTCACGAATTTCTTCACCAGAGATCGGATTCGTGTTATTACGTTCTGGATGACGAGTTTGTTGAATAACGGCCTCAGCTGTTTGAGCAACAAGGTTTGGAAGCAACCCGGCAATAGCCTGGTTGATAGCATTAATTACGTTTGGATCAACTGGAGTCTCATTCGAAGAAGTGTTGTTACGCACATGGTTAGTACGAGTATTCCTACGTAGCGGACGACGAGGAGGCATCTATACGAATAGACATAGGAGTTAAATCAAATAAGAGATCAAGTTGAATCCTATCATAGATATCTACCCATTCCTCACAGGTTTTAATTACTATCTTCAAGTTTTCTACAGGAAAGAAACTTTGCTCTGATACCATAGCTGTAACACCCCAACCCGGAAGGGCTGACGTGTCACAATAACAGTATCATAAACAAAAGTCATAATTTCATTTATTTATTTATTGGACAAGGATACAACCACATTTAAGGTTAATATACAAGCGGAGACATTAGACTTAATTAACTAACATCTTCAGATTTATTCCTAAGCTTTATTCTTCTCTCTTATCCCTGCCCAAAGTAACCTGTGGACCTGTATATACAAAAAGTTTACAGAATGAGCCGAATGCTCAGTACGGAATTATAGGCTCAAATAACAAATAACGCTTTATATGAAGTATTATCCGGATGGAACTTTATTCGAAAATGATACTATGCAAGAACATAATTTCATAATCATATCTTACGGATGTACCCATGAGCAAACTTAAAACGTGACAACACACATGTAGCTACTCCTACATAATTATCACATGAGATGGCGAGTTGGCATACCCGTTATCCACCTCCTTATACTTAAATCCTAGGATCGATCCATACGCCTCCTAATAGCCTTATGTACCACACTTGTACTTAAGAGACGCCGTGAACTGATCTCTCCATCACGGATGGAGCACATGATGTCGATGCCGCAACAACATGCTCGTGGGACACTCCACGAGAAGCGATACTCAGGGTATCAGAGTACAAAAGGTCTTATTTACATAACTTATAAAACTTATTTTCATAACAAAACGGAACATCTATTGGAACATGCGATAATGAGTACAACTAACATAATACTATCGCATGACATGAAAGCTTAAATCAAATGATTAGAATAGAATTCGAACGGACTGTCAAATGAATCGATAATCAAAGACGTGAGGAGTTTTAAAAGATATATGAATTTAAAGGGGTTTATAACAATTTGAATATGTAGCAATAAGGAGTAGGGGTAAGGATCCGTACCTTAATAATTCCAAAGTGAAGCTATCTTGTGATAATATTTCAGATTTATACGGGCAGAGTTTAGACTACTGATTAGTCTTTTAACCTAATTTAAATAACATGCACACAACTAGGTTAGTAACTTAATACAGCCTTTACGATAACTCACGAGATCAAATTCTCACAACGAACGACAAAGTGCGATACTTAAACATCCATCGAATTAACGACGAACGACAAAGTACGATACTTAAACATCCATCGAATTAACGACGAACGACAAAGTATAACCCTAATGTGGGCAGCACTTAAACATCCATTGGATATATTGATCGATCGGATAATGAATCGTAATAGCGATCGAGTTATTACCCTGTTCTGCAGCACCCCGCTATACTTAATTAGTGTTTCGTGTGTGTTAATTGTGATAATCAGACGATAACTCGAAGTATATTACGAATTCTTTCGTCGTTTCAGCGCCCAGATTCAAGTGCCAATGTCATCTATTTATACCTGAATTTTGTCAAGCCTTGCGCATCGTAGCACTATAACCCCTACGATGCGTAAGGGTCACAAAAAGGCTATTTGCTTGCCGCGTGTGTTTGGAGTGCAGGTGAGTCGACGTTTCGTTTAAATTCGATTTTTATAATAAGTTATATGGATAATCGTTGAGTAGGGAATACCCCCCCTGAGTTTTAGGGGCCCTAATCCTGATTCTGAAAATTCTGAAAATTTTAGGGTTTGCGCAGAATCACTTGGGTATCTTAATTAGGGTTTCCTATTAACTAAAATAAATAATAACAATAATGGTTTTAAATTTATGGTTATTACACTAACAATCTTTTCCTCACATATAATCTCCGCCTTGTACTTGGATAACCAGTCCATTCCCACTACTATATCGAAACTTCCGAGCTCTACCGGTAGTAGGTCAATAAGAAGTTGGTGGTCGTTAAGAATTAAAGGATAATCACGAATGATTTGGTGACTAGTTATAGGTTTACCGTTCGCAAGTTCTACGGAATAGGGACTTGTTAATTCAATAGCTGGCATATTTAATAGGGGTAAGAAATTAATGGAAACGTAGCTCCTATCTACGCCCGTATCAAACAATACTGAAGCATACTGATCGGAAATGAGAAAGGTACCTGTCACCACATTCGGATCCTGCCGTGCGTCACCAGACCCAAGTATAAAGGCATGACCTCGAGCTGCATTTGAGGTAGAAGCTTGGCCCTGCGTATCCCTTCCTGCTGGCTGTTGAGCAGACTTTGGGCAGCTTCTTCGGAAGTGCTCCGTACTGCCACATCCGTAGCAAGTACGGGGGTAGGTAATCTGTTGCGTTAGTGGTTGGGGTCGTTGCTGAAGAGGCTGAGGCCTTGGGGTTTGGAAACAGTTGGGTTCCAATGGTGTCTTACAGTTTCGGGTATAATGTCCACTTTTATGGCACCTCGAGCAGATCCCTGCTCGACATGCACTTTAGTGGTGCAAAGTGCACTTGTTGCATTTTGGGGCTGTTCCTTTATAGCCACCAGAGTTTCCCGTTGGTGTAGTCATGGCGTAGCTTTGACTAGTGGCTCTCCCCCTCTTCGGTATGGCTGCCCCCGCTCGACTACTTTCTGGGGCCTCTCGCTTATTTCCTACCGGCTCTCCCGGCATTGTCAGAATCTTACGTCTAACCATGTCGTACGTAACCGTGCCTGACCTAGCTACCACTCCGTGCATGGTCAGGTGCTCCACCGAATTAATGATACTCCTTACTTCCGGGGCCAGTCCCTAGATATACCTCTCGATCCTCTTGGACTCCGGTCGAACCATATCTGGCAAGATGCGTGCCAGTTCATTGAAGCGATTGGTGTACCCTGCATAATCCGCACCTTGCATCTGCAGGTTCCAAAACTCATGTTCGAGTTTCTGAATTTCGTGGATTGGGCAGAACCTTTCTCTCATTAGTATCTTTACATCATCCCAAGTCATAGCATTAATCACGTCCTACCCGCGAGATTCCACAATAGTATTCCACCGGTTTAAAGCGTGATCGGTAACAGTACAAGTTATGTACTTAACTGCGCAATCACCCGGACAATTACTTATGTTAAGTACTAATTCAAACTTCTCAACCCATTTCACAAACCCATTCGGTCCTTCAGTTCCGTTAAACTCCATCGGTTTGCACTCCATGAAATGCTCATATGTGCAACCCAGCCTACCATTGTTTTGGTTATTGTTTTGACCTATCGGTCCCGGCTGTGGGTTTGGTTGGGGGTTAGCGTTAATACCGGCGCTAACCTGCGCCACGATTGTTGGAATAACCGTTTGGAGTTGTTGTGCTATCAGTTGGGCAATTTCTGCCTCTGTCATTTGAGGTACACGTTTCGGGCCATTCTATTATAACAAATAGATATGTATGCATCAAGGTCACGTTTTCAAACACCCTATACCACCAGATTTCCTCGCACACATAATCTCACAACACGTATATCCAAAATCATCATCACATATATAATAACACCTATCAAATTTTGCACACAAACTTAACCCATAAGGGCTAGTGCCTAAATGCGTTATCAAAACTGGTCACCAAAGTGACGTACATGCATCTTACCACGACAGCACAAACTACGAAAATATGGAAGTACTACGACTGCATCATTACCTCGACATAGCCATAACATAGAATCAACAATCCACAGATGTACACATAAGCACGTATTGCACACAACCTTGATTTTTAATTTTAAAAACTTTCCCACAACTGTTAAGTTAGCGTTTACATTCCCGTTCTCTCCTCTCTCTCCGTGACTTTTCCGGAATGCCCAAGTACCAGCAGATAAAATATTGTGTTCCAGACCACAATAATTTAATTGCCTAACAAGACCATCCCGGTACTAGCCACGCCACTCGGTCTCTAGAGGTTCTCAGGGTGAGGAGTTAACTAAATATTATAGTCTAGGTTCTCTTAGGGATACCTAAATCGCTATAACCGATGGCTCTGATACCATCTTCTGTCACACCCCGACTCGCAGCGGAAGACAATCGCGGGGTGCGGCAGACACATGGCACTCCTCATAATTTAAAAACATTACATTACATAAACAGGAGCATCGGTTACAACGTCTTCGAACTATCACATTACAAACCATATATTAAAAGCGGTACTACAAGCCATTATAGCTTTTATTATGCTACGTCCGCCTACTAGATCCTTCCTACGCACATGTTCACTCCTGTTTCATTTTACCTGAAATGCATGTTAGTTTTTAAAAAGGTCAGCTAAACGATGCTGGTGAGTTCCACTGGTTTGGTTGTTTTGTTTCAAAATGTATCAACATGTTTAATTGCACATATCACGGTTCATAGATGGAATTACACGAGTGTCACAAGTGAAACCTAGACTGTTTTAATCGTACCGTGTCACACAGACACATACTCGCACCACCTGCATCTCATGAAGTTCAATGCCCTCGGGTAGTTATGTCTAACAACATAACCTGGTTAGGACGCGTGCAGTTTCCTGGCTGCCGGCCGCACTTGTCCGGCGGGCAACTGGGTTTGTCAGACCAATAGTACTATCCATTGCCCACGGCTTACGTTTTGTATCAGGGCTAATATCGTGTGTTAGATAATTCACATCATACAGTTTGGGCAATTAACACAGTTTGTAACATGCAATTCACCCCAGAAAACAGGAAAACAGTTTAAAAGTGGGGGAAGTGAAACTCACAGTGCAAATAGTAGTCTCGGCTAAAGAGTGTTTAATCAACGAAATCAGCTTTAATAGCACACATGCAAGTAAGGACTCAAATCAGTATCTAAGTCGGTAATGGTTATAACTTGGATTTGGTCAGGAGTTTTCACCCCGGATTGAGTCTATAGGACACAGGTATGGTGATGGAGGTCAGGGTAGTATTAGTTTTCAGTTTGGCTTCCAGGCACCGGTTCGCGTGCCAGTCAATGTCAGTAGTTTAACGTGTTCGGATAATGGTACGGGAATACCAATAGTGGCAACACGTTGTTATTTAAGAATGATTAATTTTTCATTAAGGGAGTTTGGGTGTTTGGGGAGTCCAGGTTGCCCAATTTTGAGTTTCTGTTTCCACCTTCGGGGATTTCCCGAAATGGTATTGGACACACCCCGAGTGTCCAATCTTCCCTGGAATCTCCTGGAATACTCCCCATGTTTCAATTATAGTATTTTTCGGGTTGGGTCACTTCCCAGTTCCGGCAGGTTCGTTACACGGTAAACTGCCGAAATTGATTTAAAATAACCCATTTTTAGTCCCAAAAATTCCCATTTTATCTATAATTTGAATAAAATTCTGAAAATTTTTATATAACTCAGTAAAATCTGTAGAATATGGAAAAAAATTCTGGGAATTTATTTTGGCATTTTACTTGTCTAAATAAATTATTTATAAAACCATATTTAACCATATAATTAACATTAATTACCATCAGTGATCCAAAAATTCCCAAAAAAATCCTGGACATCCCTTATGTTTCCAGAAACATCTCCAAAAATTTATGTTTTTTCCGATTTCGTTTCGGTGCGTTTCCGGCTACCGAAAATTCGCAAAAACGCGGATTTTTAACCCAAATCAAAACTAAACCAATGGACTCCAAATTTTCCCAGAACATCCCACATATGTCCCTTAATGTCTCTGTAAAATTCGGTGATTTATTGAATCCGTATGGTATTTTTTCCAGAATTCTTTTTGTAAAAGAGTCAAAATTTCACCAAAAATCGTAGAAAATTCAAAAAATTCTAAACTTCTACCTGGACTTTCCTGATACTATCCTTCATCACCATACCAAATTTAAGCTCAATGCAAGTATCATGGACCAAGTTATAGTCCGAACAATATTCTGCCTAGTCTAGATTCAAGTTTCAGGTTTCAGGTCATATACCTAGCGATTCCTTCGATTCCGAGTGTTCCTTGTGAGTCCAGAAGTATGTGTGGGCTATATTTAGTACCTACACATCAAGTACAATCCAAAT
The DNA here is from genome assembly GCA_030545235.1 of Helianthus tuberosus. NCBI lineage: Eukaryota > Viridiplantae > Streptophyta > Magnoliopsida > Asterales > Asteraceae > Helianthus > Helianthus tuberosus. The sequence goes on from CM060409.1 coordinate 104,854,725, forward strand.
ATGCTACAACTTAGATCAATCAAGCCTTATTTCATTGTTTTTTGGTTAATCGACAAGTTAAGCGATTTCTGTCGAATATGTGTTGATTAGGGTATCAAACCCCAAAGATTTGTAACCATGGCTGCCCTATAACACCAGGGAATCCATATGGTGTTCATATTCAGCCCATAAACATATTTAAACTTCCAAAAATCATGGATTAGAAAGGGTTTTCATGGCCTAAACCATGTTTAATCAAGAAACCAAGCTTAAAACCATAAAAATTAAGGTTGATACCTTTAATTTGAGGCTTGTTCTTGTTAGATCAGCTGGGTTTTATGAGAAAGAAGCAGAATTTTGAGAGGATTTTGTGTGAAAATTAAAAGAAAAAAAAATGAAAAATATATATATATAAGGGGGGGGTGGTGGCGGTTTGGGTGGGCCCCCCTAGGACCACCTCGTGCTTCGTATAGCATGCTAAAAGATGATTTTTATCTCCCGTTGAGTGTTTAGGTTCGTTTACGGGTCCCGGACGCGTTCTCGATTTGCGTGACGGACTCCGTTTCCCGCGTAATTAGTGTCAAAAGAATCGGTTTTAAAAATCATTCATAACCGTCTGGAAATCCGAACCCAGTTACGTTTTAATCATAAAAGACTCGTATTAGAGTGGTTTAAGTGTTTTTAAGCTTGATCGATCGTTCCTTGCACGTTTGATTGCCTTATGTTATGCCAGAAACGAAGGCGTTTCCCTAACCGGGAAGCTGCTTCGTTTTGCGTGCCCGATCTCTGATTGGCTTCAAACCGTATGTCACAGTCTTTGGCACAAAACTAAGTTGTTCCTGGAACTCGAAATCTTAAATGATGCTACCGATAACCTAATAATCAATGTCAAAGGTTTAAAGCGCTGTTAAACGGAACACTCCCGTTTAACACATGTTTCAAGGCTAAGGACACCAACTTCGCACTATTGGCCCTTATTAGTGTCATGTTAATCATAACGTGTTCGTAGATTCCTCCGAGACATAACAGATATCGTTTAATCAAGCATATAAGTCACACATGTTTTTAGGGTTTTCGCGAAATTAAAGTGTTAAATGTGCTTTACATTTTTGGACCGTTTAGGGTGTACCTGGTTTCGTCATGGGTGTCACAGGATCCTTCTCCTATACATATGTATATAGGAGAAGGATCCGTTAGGAACCACCCTTTACTGCGAGATCCGCGAGAATCAATGTGAACATAACCAAAAATACCGAAAAAATCTAAAAAACACACACAATTTTTTTTAATATTTTAAAAAAATCGCTATATTTCGTCACTAAAAAAATCAAAAAAAAAATTCTAGTAACAATTATCGATGCACATGTGCATATATATCATTTCTTTGACAAAATATGTAATACATTACCAATATTAGACAATTGCACTTTCATTTACACTACCATTCGTAATACATTACTTTTTACATTACCAATATTAGAAATGCACATGTGCATCTATATGTATGAACATGATATAACGTGTTTTGGTACACTACTTTGAATACACTTTCCCTTTCATCTATCATACCATCCATAATACACTACTATTACCTCCTACTATCCATAATACAATACCATTACCAATATTTCACTTTATGCACATGTACATCAACACCCTTCATACTATCCAAACAACATATTACATCATAAAGTGACAAATATAACCAAACCATCAACCACTAGATATAACTAACCAAAAAACATGTATATGGGCATATTTCATCATTCATAATCTCAAACTTTTTGTACAAAAATACGTTATAACATGGTTATACATAATGATGCACATGTGCATTTTTAATATTGGTAATATAAAAAGTAGTGTATTACGGATGGTAGTTTAAATGAAAGTGCAATTGTCTACTACTGGTAATGTATTACGGAATTTGTCAAAAAAATGACACAACAAGGACAGACACAGAATTATTTCAGTGCATTTCCTTTATGACCTGACCATTTCTATCTGTCTACTTACAAAAGAATCAAGTTGGGTTGTGTTTTATCTTATGCGGTTCAAGCTGTAAAAATAGAGTTAAAAGAGAAAACATCAAATGGGTCAAACGGGTAAAGCCACCCAAAGTTTACTCTTAATGCATACAAACTCATAAATTTGTTTTTGCCAAGAATTGGATTTTAAATGTAATAACTTTGTTTAGGGTCGTGTTTAGGATGAGTTCGCGATACATGACTCAGCCTGTCAACTTGTTAAGATTAAAATTCAATAATAAATATTAAAAAGTTCAACCCACCAACCCGCTATCCTGTTAAGATAAATATGTTACATGGATCAAGGTTATCTGTGTTAGGGTTGAATTTTTAACACAAAAAAATGTGTCGTGTGAAGTTTAGCTACACGATACCAACCGCCAACGTATACTCAACATGAAATGACACCCCTATACACATTCATATACACTCATACACATGGAAATAAGAAACTAAATTAAACAAAGAACTTGCACAAAAGAACAAATTATTACTTGTTTGCAAAACAAAGAACCTGAATAATAATAAAATTGATAACAAACAAAGAACTTCCACCGGAATGGGAACCCAGTGACCAACCAGTGCTTGATCTTTGCTTCACAATACTTTCTCCACTTTTACTCACAGTGTTTGAGTTCCCATTTTCACTGCAGACACTTGCTTGACTTAAAGACCAGTTCAAGATTCAAAGATTTAAAAACCATTCAAGATTTTAAAGATGAGTTCTTACTGACATTCTAAGATCAAAATCCATGGAAATTCATACTGCTCACTTCCTTTCAGAAACAACCATTACCATAAACACTTAAAACAAGCATAGACTTGAAGAAATCAAAGTTGAAACAAAATACTTACCATGAACAATTACAAAACCTAACTGGGTCTTCTCCATTTCCAAAAACTTCAACTTGGAATCAAAGATCTGGCCAGAAACAAAAACAATAATTGTTAATAAATAAAATAAAAAGGATCAGAATCAAGTTCATCATCTCCTTTCTGGTGGACTTTTTGACAGCTGCACTCTCAAGGCTAGGAGCCGTTAGGCTCAATCCTTTCCTTTCTATTGTTATTATTTCCTTTTTCAAAATAGCATGTATCCCTATTTATTGGGCCTTTGTATCATTTGTAATACATCAAGAAACATAGAATATCAATAAGATTCCCAACTTTCATCTCTGATCGACAATATGGTATCAGAGCAGTGAATGGTTCTCGGACCGATTCACGGTTGCTCATCATATACACCTCTACATCATAAAATCCCTAAAAACCCCATGGCTGGTAACAACGACTCTAACAATCAAAACAACAATGACCATTCAACCCAGTTAGGCAATCTCCTCAATGGGATCCAGTCCCCAAACCAAAATTCCAAACATAACCTTTCAGAGACAGTTTGAAGATTAGTCTCAAGCTTAACAATCATAATTACACGCTATGGGCTCGGATGATCCGAGTGGCTATCAGTGGAAAATCGAAACAACTACTTGGCCATTTGTCAGGAAATCCAGCACCACCCAAACCGACTGATGTCGGGTTCGAGCAATGGGAACAAGACGACCTTGTAGTATTTTCGTGGTTAATACAAAACATCGAGCCCAATATTGCAAGTAACTTGACCGAGTTTCCCACAGCTAAATTTTGTGGGATGCACTTGTGACCACATACAGTAGTGGTAAAGAAAAACTCCAAACATTCGACTTACATGTTAAGGCGAATGAAATTAAGCAAAATGGGATTCCACTCGAGGAATTCTGGATTATAATGCAAGGAATCTGGGGAGAGATAGATCAAAGAGATCTGAACCCCAAGACCTCACCAGTTGAAATTTCCACATACAACAAACTTCAAACCGAGCAGAAGTTATTTCAGTTTCTAAATGCAATTAATCGACAATATGATACTATAAAAAGGGAGATTCTTTGATTGGAACCCCTACCATCAACCGAAGAGGCGTATGCGGCTGTCCGAAAAGAGACTACGCATCAGAATATTCTTGGTGCAATCACCGAAACATAGCTAGGGATTGGAGAAGGATTAGCCGCCACCCGAACCAGAAATGATGATAGAGCCATAGGGCTTGCATCCAGAGGACAAAGGCATCGATCTGATTCCACTTTTAAACCCAAAATCGACAAATCAAAACTAAAATGTAATCATTATGGTATGATGAAACCTACCAAAGAATAATGTTTCAAACTCATTGGTTACCCCGCGTGGTGGAACGATGGACACAAAAAGGGAAATAAGGAAGGGGGAAAGGCAGCAGTCGCACCAGCAATACCGAAGACACCGGAAGTGACGACGAACAACAGATTAATAGAGGTTTCGGAGAAATCGCATCTGCTGGAAGTAGCGGCGCTATGGATGGAGGTAACGGGTCTTGAGGAATAACCACAGACCCCTCTTTTGTTAACCCTAAATTCTTTTATTCAATTTTTGAGGAGATGACAAAAGATCACCCTTTAAAATCCAAAAGTTATGATATAGGACCAGAAATTAATTCCTTTGTTAAAAATGATCTTCTTGATAAAAATAATAAAACCAAAAGTTATAAAAACGATTTACCTGTTACAAATGATAACTCTAAAAACCTTTTTTGGACACATGATTGTAAAAACAAGAAAGGATTAAAAAACAAAAAGGATGTTTTAAATGAACCTCAAGTTAATATTACTCAAAATTGCGACAACCTAGAAGAATCCTAAATATTTGATTATGGCGCAACTGACACCATGACATTTAATCTAGCAGACATAGTTGTAAAAAATAAACCTAGGATCAACCATGTTAAAACTGCTAACGGGGGAGGGGGGTCGTTCCTGTTAAAGGAGGAGGAACTATTAAAATATCTCCAACGTTAAAACTTTCAAATAGTCTCTATGTCCCGTCCTTGTCACATAAACTTTTGTCCATTAGTCATGTGATGAAAGAATTAAATTGCACGGTCTTGATGCATCCCACATTTTGTATCCTTCAGGATATCAGGGCGGGAGTGATCATTGGGTGTGTGATGTGTGCAAAATGCAACATATAAATTACATCAATAGATGCATAAAACTAACCCTTTTTAGTACTAATGTTGGAAAAAAGCGTGTTTCTTTCTTGCTTTTGAATTTACAGGACTAAACGAGCTTAAAAGAACACAAGAAGCAAATAAGCAGCCAAAACCAACATGAATACAAGAATAAGGAATAAAGTGACATGCCCGACCCCTCGACAGCATCCCCAAAGCAAAAACAAGGAAACAGAACCTGACCACGGGGCCGTGCCCAGCTGGGCATGGGGCTTGGTCAGACCCTACACAGCAAGACAAAAGTTGCAGAAGCTTCTACGCCCACCACGGGGCCATGCCCAGCTTTACACGAGGCGTGGTTAACTCTTAGATTTGTAGAATCTTGATAGTACAGTAAAGAGTTGACCACGGGGCCGTGCCCAGAAGACACGGGGTCGTGTGGGGCCCTCTGCTGACAATTGCAATTAATGAAGGAAGAGAAAAGGATGGCCATGGGCCGTGGCCAGGGCTCTGTTCAGGCTATAAATAGGGGTGCTTGGTTCACTTCAAAGGCATCCCTTGGCAAACTACTTCTCTCCCACTTTGCCACCACTCCACCACCACTACAACACCAACACCCACCACCATCATCCATCATCCATCTTTAGAGTGTGTAGTAGTCTCGGGATCCAAGATCGATCGTAAGAGTTTTTGTCAATCAAAGGCCATGTTTGGCTAATCTCTTACATCGCTTGGTGAAGACAAGTCTTTAATGTATTACTTTTGATTGTTAATCTTTCGGCACTTTTTAATTGGGTTTGTATTAATGACTTTAATAAATAGTTTCTTATATTTAAAGTGAATTTTCTTTACCATTTCTTCATGATGTCATTGATTTGCTCATTCGTGTCTTTACGGTCTATATAAAGCGCGTTAACTACCTGGAAGGGGGTTAGGAGGGTGGTTTGGTAAAGTTCTTGTCACGTTCAGTGTATAGATCCTGCGAGGACAAGGTTCAAGCTTACTAGGACCTCTTTCAATGCCCAATGGTATTGGATGGCGGGGGTGCGAAGAGCTTGAACCCCTCATATGTAAACTACTATTAAAACATTAAACTGGCTTCTTGGGATTGTATCCTTGCTGACTCAAACCACTTAGCCGAGGGTAACGTCACCTTCAAAAGAGGGCCCTACCACTTTTCGCATTAATAACTAACTTAATTGTCTTTCAATATTCCGACCCTTTGGGATTGTATCCCTGCTGACTCAAACCACTGGGTTGAGGGTAACGTCACCTTCAAAAGAGGGGCCTACTACTATAACTAAGATAATCTCTTAAAAAGTCTGAAAGTGCGAAAATCATCAAAGGATACATTAAAAATGAGTTGGATCCAAGTGATTCTATCTTGTCTATTTGTTTGTCATTTTATTTATCTTTTAATTTTTAGTTATATTTTCATATTTCAAAACCCTTTTGTCAAGAATTGGATCGATTAGACATTGAGGATAAACCGGTACTAAAAGCTGTTGTGTCCTTGGACGACCTCAGTATCGTACCAACACTATACTACGCTCACGATGGGTGCACTTGCCCAAGTGTATGTTTAGTGTTAGTATAATATCGTGTTTTATAAATTTAAAAATTGACTAATGCGTAAAATGGGCTTAAAATATTAATAAAATCATATCACGCTTAACGCACACCAAGTTTTTGGCGCCGTTGCCGGGGACACAAGGATTTTAAGAAAGCTTAAAATCAACGGCCTAATCATTTTTCAAAACCTTTTCAAAACTAGGCGCTCATTTTTTTTTTTTACTTTTTAGGAATTTTTAGCATAACAGTAAGCTGAACACGGGGCCGTGCTCACTGAACACGCCCCCGTGCTGCACATAACCAGTAACAAATCTTAAATGCCCAGATACATAATCTGACCATGGGGCCATGTCTGTTGACCACGGGGCCGTAGTAAGCCTCTGTTTCAGCTTTTTAATTTGTTTTCTGGTCTCGAGACTCTTCAATCTGCTGAGTGATTCCTCATGGATCAATACTCAGAAGGTTACACTTACTACTATGAAGAGGATGATTACGAAGAAGAATATTGTACCATTTGCGGTAATCCTCACTCGGTACAATATTGTGACCTTTTCGAACCATCCACCTCATATGCGTATTATGAGGAACCAAGGTATGAACCATCCACCTCATATGCGTACTATGAGGGACCAAGGTTTGAACTTCCAAAATCAACCTTTATTGGGACACTTATCACTCTAACCTTCACGAAACACCACCAACTATCCTCCCTGAAGCCGAGAGAATTGTACAATGTCTCAAAGATCTTGAACGCTTAATAAAAGAATCCCGCAAGAGGGAAGAGGCTATTTGTACTAAGGAAGTAATAATTGAAGAAGTTAAAATGGAAGAACAACTAAGTGAAAAACCAACGCATGAACCAAACGACGAAAGAGGTAATTTCAAAAACGATAATTTTCAAGAAGAGTCAATTTTTCAAGAAATTAACCTTTTGCCACCGTCTTTCAAAAATCATTGTTTGGTACCTACTAATGCTAAGTTTTTAAAATATTTAAACACTAACACTAAAATTGATGAGGTAAGCATTAAATTAACCAACGATCAAACTACGCTAATAAAAGATGATCAATTTGAAGTTAACATTACACCGGTTCCATGTTTCTTTCAAAACACCTTTATTAGTAATATTACAATTGATATAGATCGTTGTGTTAATATAATGCCTAACTGTATTTTCAACAAATTAAGTATTAGTGATTTTTCTCCACTTCAAATTCCCATTTTTCTTTCTAATCGAAAAGTAATAAAATCAACGAGAGTAGTTGAGGATGTGTTAGTGCAAACAAAACAAACGGTAGTCCCAACCGACTTCATCATTCTTGATGATGCTCCACTTATGTTGGGACAACCTCTTGTTAAAACCCATCAAGCATTGATCAATCGTAAGCAAAACAACCTACCAATTCAATTTGGGTCCAAAAAAAGATATGTCGATCTTGACCAATCAATGAAATATCCAATCGGAAACGACGACCCCTTAATTGAAGATGAAGTTGAGGCACCCGATATCGAAGACGAAGTCGACCAACTTGTCGAAGAAGAGGTCGCCATTGATCAAACCTTTTTAGTTCTCGACCAAAATAATGAGCAACCAAATAAAGAGTCTCCTAAAGACCCACCACTTGAGCTCAAAGAACTCCCAAAAGGTTTAGAATATGTTTTTCTAGACAAGCATGGTAAGTTACCCGTAATTATTTCTTCAAAATTAACTAGTTTAGAAAAAGAAAAATTAATTACGCTTTTGAAAAAATATAAAAACGCGATCGCATGGAAGCTTGTAGATATAAAAGGAATAAATCCTTCCATGTGCACGCACAAAATTTTGATGAATGATGACTATAAGTCGGTAATACAACCACAACGTAGAGTAAATCCAAATGTTGAAGAAGTGGTTAAAAATGAATTCATCAAACTACCTGACGCATGACTCATCCACCCAATTTCCGATAGCCCTTGGGTGAGTCCCGTTCAAGTAGTTCCCAAAAAAGGAGATATGACGGTGGTCACTAATGAAAAAAATGAATTAATACCAACAAGGACCGTCACCGGATGGAGAGTTTGCATAGACTATCGTAGATTTAATGAGGCAATGAGGAAAGACCACTTCCCTTTACCTTTTATTGATCAAATGTTAGAAAGATTATCCGGTCATAAATTTTATTGTTTTTTAGATGGTTTTTCAGGTTACTTTCAAATACCGATAGCTCCCGAAGACCAAGAAAAAACAACATTTACATGTCCCTATGGAACTTTTGCTTATCGACGCATGCCTTTTGGTCTATGTAATGCCCCCACAACTTTCCAAAGTTGCATGGTGGCCATATTCCATGATATGATAGAAAAAAACTATGGAAGTTTTCGTGGACGACTTCTCTATCTTTGGAGATTCATATGACCAATGCCTCGATAACCTTGAATGAATGCTATCCCGATGTGAGAAAACTAACCTCGCCCTTAATTGGAAAAAATGCCATTTCATGGTAACAGAGGGAATAGTATTCGGTTATAAAATCTCGAGCGAAGGAATGGAAGTGGAACGGGACAAAATAGACACTATTTCCCGACTTCCTCCACCTTCCTCCATTCGAGCCATAAGAAGTTTCTTAGGGCATGCCGAATTTTATAGACGATTTATGAAAGACTTTTTGAAAATTTCAAGACCTTTAACAAAATTACTTGAAAAGATATACCATTCATCTTTGACAAGGATTGGGACCAAGCATTTTTAACATTAAAAGAAATGCTAGTCAAAGCACCAATCATGATAGCTCCTGATTGAAAATTACCTTTCGAAATCATGAGCGATGCAAGTGACTTTGAGGTTGGAGCTATCTTGGGACAATGAAAAGATAAGCATTTTCACCAATATACTATGCTAGTAAAACACTCAATGATGCACAAGAAAATTACATAACAACTGAAAAAGAGTTACTAGCTATAGTATTTGCTTTTGATAAATTTTGTTCTTATCTTGTTCTTTCTAAAACGATAGTTTATACAGACCATGCAGCCATTCGTTATCTCTTAAAAAAACAGGATGCCAAGCCACGTTTAATCAGATGGATTCTACTACTCCAAGAATTTGACATTGAAATAAAAGACAAAAGAGGAGCTGAAAACACCGCTGCCGATCATCTATCTCGCTTGGAAGATCCAGCTTTGGAGGCAACTATCAATGAAAAATCCCAACGGGATCCTTAGAAATGGTGGAATACCGAGAAGAACCATGGTATGCCGACTACGCCAACTACTTAGCTAGTGGGATAGTCGCGAACGGGTGGTCACATCATCAAAGAAAAAATTCTTTGCCGATGTAAAGCATTAATTTTAGGAAGATCCTTATCTTTTCAAAATATGTGCTGACCAACTTATCCGACGATGCGTACATGGTAATGAAGATAGGAAGATTCTCCGCCATTTTCATGAATGTCCGTACGGAGGACATCATGGAGCCACTAGTACCGCTCGAAAGGTATTTGATTCAGGATTCTATTGGCCGATCATTTATAAAGACTCACAAAGTCTTATCAAGACATGTGATGCATGCCAACAATCAGGTAATATTTCTTCCAAAAATGAAATGCCACAAAATGGCATTATTGTTTGTGAAATTTTTGATGTGTGGGGACTACACTTTATGGGACCTTTCCCACCATCAAAAGGAAACAAATATATACTTGTGGTTGTGGATTACTTGTCAAAATGGGCCGAAGCTGAAGCTCTTCCAACAAATGATGGAAGAGCTGTGGTAAGATTCTTGAAACGACTATTTTCTCATTTCGGTACTCCAAAAGAATTAATAAGTGATCGGTACCCATTTTTGTAATCATCAGCTTGAATTTTTTTAACAAGATATGGGGTCTATCATCGGATCTCAACTGCTTATCACCCTCAAACAAATGGACAAGCCGAAGTAACTAATCGAGGTTTAAAACGAATACTTGAGAAAACCATAGGATTAAATAAAAAAGAATGGGCCGATAAATTAGACGACGCTTTATGGGCTTTTCGAACTGCGCATAAAACAACAATAGGAAACACCCCATATAAGTTTGTCTATGGAAAAAGTTGTCATTTACCAGTAGAAATAGCACATAGGGCTTACTGGGCATTAGAAAATGTAAACTTAAACCATGAAACCGCTGGAAAGAATCAATTTTATCAATTAAACGAACTAGACGAATTAAGAAATCAAGCATACTCTAACTCCGAAATTTATAAGGAACGTATGAAAAACTTACTTGACCAACACATTAAGCCTAATGAATTTCTAGTAGGAGATCAAGTGCTATTGTTTAATTACGACTTTGATTATTTCCCGGAAAATTAAAGTCTAGGTGGTCGGGACCTTTTTCCATCACCCATATCTTTCCACACGGTGCAATCGAGATTAAATCTCAAAATGGCATTCCATTCAAAGTCAATGGACAAAGGCTTAAGCTCTACCAAGGATTCATCGAGGATGATGAGGAAGAGATTTCGCTACAAGCGGTCGAGGTATGATTCAACGAAGGTTTGTGTATATATGTAAATTTACATCATGTCTTGTAGGTAATGGACGTCGGGAAAGCTTCAAAAATCGGTAAGGTAACTAAACTATTTTTGGGAAAACAGGTCACTCACACGTGCACTAAAAAAAGAGCCGCCCACGGGGCCGTGGCCGCTGGCCACGGGGGCGTGGTCGGTGTGCAGACGGGAATAAAACCCTTATCTTCTTCATTTCTTCACTTCACCATGACCCGTTTCCCCGAAAACTCTCTGGTTCCTCCACGATTTTCTGGAATTTTCCACATTTCCCTTCCGTTCAACATCAACAAGGTATGATTCTAACATCTTCTGTAGTTAGTTTACCGATTTGCATGTAAATTAACACCAAAAATTTGGGGAAAAATCTAGGGTTCTTGAACTTGAACCGAACCAAGCCCCAAATTTTTGTTTAGATCTAGTAGTAGTAGTAGTAGTATAGATGCATGTTACAGGAAGTAAATCAACCATTATTGTTTATAGATTTGCCCGACTTCAAGTATAAACCATGAACCCTTGTTCTTGAACTGAAAAAGTTAAAATTGATAGGGTAAACAGTTTGTTTTTGGAAAAACGGCACTTGGGGTTTCATTTTCGGGGGAAACCGCCCCTACTCAACCAAAAATTTTCAAGCTTTCGAAATCGGGTCGAAAAATGAAAAGTTGCAGTAACAGACGCCTGACCACGCGGCGTGGTCAGCGAGCACGGGGGCGTGGCCAGGGAAATTTGCTAAACACGGTGCATGGCCAGTGGCCACGGGGCCGTGTCCAGTTACCTGTTTTTAGTTTTTTCTGAAATTTTATCATAACGCACTGCTTGTTCTGTGGTTCTCTTCTATAGAAATGGCCAGCAAGTTCCTAGAGTTCAAACAATCAGAATGGGAGTACCAAGCTCGATATGACATACTCCAAACAAGGCCAGAGGAGGCACCGAAACAAGCTTGTTATGAAACTCTTGAAAACGTGGGGCAACAAGACCGGTATAACACACTAGTCACGGGACCACTCCGGGTAGCTCTTGGCACAAAACTCCATTCCGTTTACGAATACAACATGGAGTTCTATAGCACTTTCAAGTTTAAAGCCAAGGCAGAACCATTTGACGAAGAAGGGGTTTAGTTCAGATGTGCTGGGGAGCTATTTTCCATCTCCATAGCCCAATTTGGGGTGAAAGTGGGTTTATTCACCGAGGACGAATCAGTGGAAGAGGAGTTCATGGGTGGTCTCCGTGAAATCCTTAACAACATGCGCCAAACGGCATGGGTTCAAATTGGAGATGGGCCATACGATCCAAGTGTCACAAAGAGCTCCCAGTTGCAGGACCCCCTCTACCGCTACATCCATCGGGTACTTAGCAACTCCCTTTGTCAACGGCGTGATAGCTCGGGTGTGGTAAACTTTCGTGATCTTACTTGCCTTTATTGCATCCATAACCGCATGCCTCTTGATGTCACCCACCTGCTCCTCAAGAACATGCACCTAAACCAGTTGGCCACCTCCCCAACACCGATCTTTTTCAGGGGATGGATCTTCCGCCTCTTCAAGACCTATGTCCAACACATGCCCAAATCATTCCATAGGGGTCCAAGGTCTGGGAAGGTAGATCTAGCCCAATGCCACTCAATGGGAATCGTCAAAGAAATGGATGACGGGTCGGTCTGCTTCCGTAATGCCAGAGGAAATGTGTGGGCCCTGGAATAAGTCCTAGCCTTACAAGACGACCCAAACCGTCCTCCCCCTCAACACCAAAGCTACTATACGGGTTCCTCCTCTCAAGGAGGCGGGTTTCCGATGTCACACCCCGACCACGTGGAACATACAAAACGTGGCGGAAATGTCGGGGAGTGTTGTAACAGAATTAATTGTTTCAAATCCATGGCAATTGAAGTTTCGTTTTATAGATTAAAAGTGTTACAATGTCTTAACAAACAAGAAAATACAACATAATTAACTAGTCTTGCATCTTTTATTGTCACTAAAGCCCAAGTCTGCCTATGTGTATCTTGATCATCTTATGCAACAGTTCCTGAAAAACACATGTGAAAATAGGTATGTCAGCATAAAAATGCCTGTGAGATACATAGGTTTTGTGAAAAATAGGTTTCATGACTTATGTTTGAGAAAATATTTAGTCATGAACCTTGTTATTTGCTTTGCTTTGTAAATCATTTGAAAATCGATAAGATCAGATGATAAGTATAAATAAATGTAAGGTTAAATGAATAACCAAGTAAAATATGTTTGCATAAGATAAGATGTTTATAAATCAATGTCTTGTGAAAAGTATGTTATTTGTATAAAAATGTTCTATGTCTCAAACTGAAATGATTCAAATAACGCTATGATATGTAATACCATACAAACACTTATATATAGGAAGTACCAGCGGCGTATCCACCATGCTTGTATCATATTACACACACATCGTTACTTAATCACTTAATCAAACCAAACCAACCAATGTAAGAAGTCTATGTTTAAATCAATTGTCAAATGTATTGGGTAATATGTCAAAGTGTTCATGTCAAGATGTAAATCATATCAAAATGTCTATGTCAAATATCCATGTCAAATGTCTATGTCAAATATCCATGTCAAACGTCTATGTCAAGATGTCATGTATGGCAAGTGAAATGTCTCAACTAAACCATATGCACAAAAACAAAGTATTGAAGTAAATCTTGGTTTAAATCAAAGTTATGTTTTGTGGGAAATGCATGATCAAATGTCAATCATGTTAAAATGTCTATGCCGAAATGTCTATGTCAAAATGTCATGTAAAACGATGTACTAAGTAATGCACACAATTGGGCACACCTAGCATGAAATGTCATAAAATCATGTACTATAATGTACTAACGAACATAGCAGTATATGATGTTAAAACAGGAAAGCATGAAAGTAACAAGTAGGCACATGTGTTCCACCCCAAAACAGTTTGGAAAACAGTAAAAGAGGGGTCTATGTACTCACTTGAGATTGCTCAGTAGTCCTTGAGTAACAACTAAACAATGCTAGAGATCGCGGATATCAAACGGCGCCTAGTATAGGTAGCTATATTAATAAACCGGACCTAAATCGGAAGATCGGGTAGCATTAGGGTTTGTAAACCAAACGAGTGTAGAGACTCGTGTCATATGGTTTAACAAAGCCTACATACTAAATGAAACCTAACATAATTGTTTACGACCCATTACGACCCGTTTAGGAAGCTTATGCTACTTTAACGCGTCGTTCGCGTGAAACGCGTTCGGACCGCCTAACTAGCCCTATGACAAGTGTTATATGCCTAAACATATTACATAATCAGTTATGTGACAAAGGTTTAGGTTACATATGCTTAATTACCAATTATACATGAAAAGGGTATTCTGGTAATTTACCTAAGGCATATAAACTACCTATCATACAACTACTTAAACGATGTGACCATAGGGTATAACCTCGGAAGGTTATTCCCTACCTACTATGGTCACCTAATGTGTTTGGTCGGATCCTAATGATCGACCAAACTGGGTCGGGTTCGAAGGTATAAGCGATTTATTAGATCGCTTACCCTACGACCCTAGACAACGTGGTAATCAGTAGGCATAGTCCCAAGGGACTATAACCAACGTGATTACACTCACGTTGCGAAGTTCAAACGAACTTCGCATTGACCATTACTGGTCAACGCTGAAAGTCAAACAAAGTTTGACTTTCTGACTCGAAAAGCAATAAAATAAGGAAAAGAACGAAAGAAGACTTACGAAGGGTCCCCGAATGCTAACCTCGATTCAAAAATCTCAGGTATGAAACAATAGTTTCAACTTAGAGTTTCTCAAATCAAAGTTCTAGTGATTTTAGCAATGGGGGTGGATGGGTATTTATAGGAATACCCGAACCGTTAAGATCGTTTCATGGAAAACGTGCCTTAATCCCATCCGTACATGTGTTGAAATGTCATGGTGTTTAGGTGTTTAAATTCCATCCATACATGTGTTGAAATGTCATGGTGTTTAGGTGTTTAAATTCCATCCATACATGTGTTGAAATGTCATGGTGTTTAGGTGTTTAAATTCCATCCATACATATGTTGAAATGTCATGGTGTTTAGGTGTTTAAATTCCATCCATACATGTGTTGAAATGTCATGGTACCAAAATTCCATCCTTATCCGCTGACTAAGCAAGTTTAGAATGTGTGGTTGTGAATTAAACAACGGTTAATACATCGAATCTGGTCCCGAATGCGAAAAACGAACCAAATGACGCGACGAATGGATTTTTCTTATGGCGAACACTAAAATAAAATATTTTAGTGCTTACATAAATTTTTGGATGTCCGGAAGTATTCAGAACGTAAGTTATGCGCGAAAATGCAAACTTGTGCACTTTTTGACACTTTTAGTCCCTGAATGACCCAAAAGTTTATTTTAGCACACCGAACCCCTCAAAGCCTATTTCTAAGCTATGTAAAGGATATTTATGGTGTGTTTAACTTATGGTCATGTTCCGGAAGGTCTGTTACAGTTCAAATTGGCATACTTTCGCAGTTTGTCAACTTTAGTCCCTGTAAGCGATTAAACTTGATTTCACCACACCAAACCTTCCAAAACTTATATCTAAGTTATGTAAAGGTTATTTAAGGTATGTTAAGCCTATTTCACTATTCCGGAGTGTTCGTTGCATTAAACTGGTTATATTTACGCATCAGTGCGTGTATAACCTTCCAGAAAGCGATTTAGAGCTTGAAATCGAAACAAGAGTTGATATGTGAAATCGATACACATATTTTTACAAATCCCAAGTATGAAATACAATATTTCATTGGTTTGGCATTTGTTTGATGGTCGCAGTGACACGGGTGTCACAGTCTCCCCTACTTTAGGAAATTTCGTCCCGAAATTAATTCGTAGGAGTCTATTTGTGACTTTGTGTTAAATAACCATCAAAGATGAACAAGACGAAATCCTGTAATTTCTCTTTAACGAACATTTTTCAGAAATGAAAAATGAACAGAGTTATTCTCAACAGGCATTCTTTAGAAACAAAAATGAACAGAATAGTCATTTTCCACAACATCT
Organism: Helianthus tuberosus; assembly: GCA_030545235.1. Taxonomy (NCBI): domain Eukaryota; kingdom Viridiplantae; phylum Streptophyta; class Magnoliopsida; order Asterales; family Asteraceae; genus Helianthus; species Helianthus tuberosus. The sequence goes on from CM060409.1 coordinate 104,870,907, forward strand.
TCAGAAACAAAAATGAACAGAATAGTCATTTTACATCTTTAGAAACAAAAATGAACAGAATAGTCATTTTACATCTTCAGAAACAAAAATGAACGGAATAGTCATTTTACATCTTCAGAAACAAAAATGAACGGAATAGTCATTTTACATCTTCAGAAACAAAAATGAACGGAATAGTCATTTTACATCTTCAGAAACAAAAATGAACGGAATAGTCATTTTACATCTTCAGAAAAAATGAACGGAATAGTCATTTTACATCTTCAGAAACAAAAATGAACGGAATAGTCATTTTACATCTTCAGAAACAAAAATGAACGGAATAGTCATTTTACATCTTCAGAAACAAAAATGAACGGAATAGTCATTTTACATCTTCAGAAACAAAAATGAACGGAATAGACTCTAGACACATGACAAAATTCACTGTGGTTTCTATGCACTGAATTCCATAATTATGTATGCATCCATAATTACGCAATTCCTTGCATAGTCCGCACAATTTGTCTGAAATGTGAAGGGGAGGAAAAATCAAACCTGATGATGAGTGTGACTAAACTACCATAGGGTCCTTTTAATTAGATCAACAAAGGATCCTTTTAATTAGACCACCAAGGAGTCCTTTCAGCTATATCATCACATGATATTCCTAACCAGATTTTTGGATCAATCTGTTTACCTAGACCACTCAGGGGTCTAATTATGGAATGGTACAATATAATCCAAGGGACTTAACTACAACGTAAAAGCCCATTGCGGATTTAATATAGCACCCAAAGATATGGAAGATTCTACGAGGATTTGGATGACAAGAATTTGGATCACACAAAAACATAAAAGGAAACACATAAGCACATAATCACATAGTTGTTTAAATTTGTTATCTTTGGACGCGGATACTTAAAGCACACCAGGAATCCAATTCGTGGATTTCATTTGGCACTTTAATCATTAGAATCTAACTATGAAGATAGGAAGATCTAAATAAGAATTCGGCTTTGTCCTTATTGAATGGTAATGTACGTATTAAGGCATACGAATAATTCAATTAAGGGCTCCGATTTGAGTGATATTCATCCACAAGGATCCGATTATGAGGATAGAAAGATCCTTTATGGATTTTGAAATTTGTGTAACGAGAGGTGCTTCGACACCTTGCACTAGGCGTGCTTAAGTCGATACACAAAGTAGAAAGTTCATGAGGTTCAGGCGCTAGATATGCCAGGGCAACATATGAAGCAGAACTTGAAGGTTAAGCAGCAACAGGGTTTGCTACTGCCTTGCTTTAGACAGCAAAGCGACACATGTTATCCAAATGTCTCCATCGTCCACCGGGGGTACATTTGTAACATGGTATTTGATTTAGTTGATGACGGTTTCACTGACTTCTCCAAGGAGCGGTTCCCTTGCACGGCTTCATTCCTGAGCTGACTCATGGTGATAGCTAAATCAACGGTCTTCTGGAGTACTACGCCTATTTGTTGGGCAGTTGTAGCACCTGGTTCGGACACTCGAGTCTTGTTGCGATGAAGAGACACCATGAAGAACATAGGAGATATGGGATTGAACAAGGGAAATGAAAACAGAATAACAATGCATAAAATTGCGATCATTTGTTTGTTACTTAAGGCAAACAAATGAGACGGTGACTAATCAAAGTAAATAGGTCAAAAATAATGTATCGCGAAGACATGCTCGCCTATAAGTGAACACTCATCCCAAGAATTCCCAGGTAAGCACAACTGGTCTCGCGTCTGGTTGAGATGTATACGAAGTGCTTGCCTAGACAGAAAACCCAGAATACAAGCATTCACCCTTCCAGTTTGCACGTGTTCACATTATTTAAAACCCAAAACCTTGACGAGATTTTGAAACTCAAAGGGATTCAAAACCTTACAATTGAGGGTTCAAAACCTTGTAATCAATCATCCTAGAACAGATGATTAGTTTTCAAAGCGGTTTTGAAATTTATGTTCTTGTTGTGGTAGTCGCCTAAGGATAGGTGACGGTATTGTTTTATGACTAAACGCAAGTAAACTCGCGTTAGGGTCCTAGAAAGGTTATAGACTAGGTCAAAGCATTACTAATAACCTAATTCCCTATAACCTGGCTCTGATACCATCTTTTCTGTCACACCCCGACCACGTGGAACATACAAAACGTGGCGGAAATGTCGGGGAGTGTTGTAACAGAATTAATTGTTTCAAATCCATGGCAATTGAAGTTTCGTTTTATAGATTAAAAGTGTTACAATGTCTTAACAAACAAGAAAATACAACATAATTAACTAGTCTTGCATCTTTTATTGTCACTAAAGCCCAAGTCTGCCTATGTGTATCTTGATCATCTTATGCAACAGTTCCTGAAAAACACATGTGAAAATAGGTATGTCAGCATAAAAATGCCTGTGAGATACATAGGTTTTGTGAAAAATAGGTTTCATGACTTATGTTTGAGAAAATATTTAGTCATGAACCTTGTTATTTGCTTTGCTTTGTAAATCATTTGAAAATCGATAAGATCAGATGATAAGTATAAATAAATGTAAGGTTAAATGAATAACCAAGTAAAATATGTTTGCATAAGATAAGATGTTTATAAATCAATGTCTTGTGAAAAGTATGTTATTTGTATAAAAATGTTCTATGTCTCAAACTGAAATGATTCAAATAACGCTATGATATGTAATACCATACAAACACTTATATATAGGAAGTACCAGCGGCGTATCCACCATGCTTGTATCATATTACACACACATCGTTACTTAATCACTTAATCAAACCAAACCAACCAATGTAAGAAGTCTATGTTTAAATCAATTGTCAAATGTATTGGGTAATATGTCAAAGTGTTCATGTCAAGATGTAAATCATATCAAAATGTCTATGTCAAATATCCATGTCAAATGTCTATGTCAAATATCCATGTCAAACGTCTATGTCAAGATGTCATGTATGGCAAGTGAAATGTCTCAACTAAACCATATGCACAAAAACAAAGTATTGAAGTAAATCTTGGTTTAAATCAAAGTTATGTTTTGTGGGAAATGCATGATCAAATGTCAATCATGTTAAAATGTCTATGCCGAAATGTCTATGTCAAAATGTCATGTAAAACGATGTACTAAGTAATGCACACAATTGGGCACACCTAGCATGAAATGTCATAAAATCATGTACTATAATGTACTAACGAACATAGCAGTATATGATGTTAAAACAGGAAAGCATGAAAGTAACAAGTAGGCACATGTGTTCCACCCCAAAACAGTTTGGAAAACAGTAAAAGAGGGGTCTATGTACTCACTTGAGATTGCTCAGTAGTCCTTGAGTAACAACTAAACAATGCTAGAGATCGCGGATATCAAACGGCGCCTAGTATAGGTAGCTATATTAATAAACCGGACCTAAATCGGAAGATCGGGTAGCATTAGGGTTTGTAAACCAAACGAGTGTAGAGACTCGTGTCATATGGTTTAACAAAGCCTACATACTAAATGAAACCTAACATAATTGTTTACGACCCATTACGACCCGTTTAGGAAGCTTATGCTACTTTAACGCGTCGTTCGCGTGAAACGCGTTCGGACCGCCTAACTAGCCCTATGACAAGTGTTATATGCCTAAACATATTACATAATCAGTTATGTGACAAAGGTTTAGGTTACATATGCTTAATTACCAATTATACATGAAAAGGGTATTCTGGTAATTTACCTAAGGCATATAAACTACCTATCATACAACTACTTAAACGATGTGACCATAGGGTATAACCTCGGAAGGTTATTCCCTACCTACTATGGTCACCTAATGTGTTTGGTCGGATCCTAATGATCGACCAAACTGGGTCGGGTTCGAAGGTATAAGCGATTTATTAGATCGCTTACCCTACGACCCTAGACAACGTGGTAATCAGTAGGCATAGTCCCAAGGGACTATAACCAACGTGATTACACTCACGTTGCGAAGTTCAAACGAACTTCGCATTGACCATTACTGGTCAACGCTGAAAGTCAAACAAAGTTTGACTTTCTGACTCGAAAAGCAATAAAATAAGGAAAAGAACGAAAGAAGACTTACGAAGGGTCCCCGAATGCTAACCTCGATTCAAAAATCTCATGTATGAAACAATAGTTTCAACTTAGAGTTTCTCAAATCAAAGTTCTAGTGATTTTAGCAATGGGGGTGGATGGGTATTTATAGGAATACCCGAACCGTTAAGATCGTTTCATGGAAAACGTGCCTTAATCCCATCCGTACATGTGTTGAAATGTCATGGTGTTTAGGTGTTTAAATTCCATCCATACATGTGTTGAAATGTCATGGTGTTTAGGTGTTTAAATTCCATCCATACATGTGTTGAAATGTCATGGTGTTAAGGTGTTTAAATTCCATCCATACATGTGTTGAAATGTCATGGTGTTTAGGTGTTTAAATTCCATCCATACATGTGTTGAAATGTCATGGTACCAAAATTCCATCCTTATCCGCTGACTAAGCAAGTTTAGAATGTGTGGTTGTGAATTAAACAACGGTTAATACATCGAATCTGGTCCCGAATGCGAAAAACGAACCAAATGACTCGACGAATGGATTTTTCTTATGGCGAACACTAAAATAAAATATTTTAGTGCTTACATAAATTTTTGGATGTCCGGATGTATTCAGAACGTAAGTTATGCGCGAAAATGCAAACTTGTGCACTTTTTGACACTTTTAGTCCCTGAATGACCCAAAAGTTTATTTTAGCACACCGAACCCCTCAAAGCCTATTTCTAAGCTATGTAAAGGATATTTATGGTGTGTTTAACTTATGGTCATGTTCCGGAAGGTCTGTTACAGTTCAAATTGGCATACTTTCGCAGTTTGTCAACTTTAGTCCCTGTAAGCGATTAAACTTGATTTCACCACACCAAACCTTCCAAAACTTATATCTAAGTTATGTAAAGGTTATTTAAGGTATGTTAAGCCTATTTCACTATTCCGGAGTGTTCGTTGCATTAAACTGGTTATATTTACGCATCAGTGCGTGTATAACCTTCCAGAAAGCGATTTAGAGCTTGAAATCGAAACAAGAGTTGATATGTGAAATCGATACACATATTTTTACAAATCCCAAGTATGAAATACAATATTTCATTGGTTTGGCATTTGTTTGATGGTCGCAGTGACACGGGTGTCACATCCGAATTTTCAAAATTTAACCGATCTTTTGTAGGAAAACCTTCTCTGTACCCGAAACACATACGACATGGCTAGCAACGCACACCCGGATCAGAGCGGGGGAACGCTCCGTCGCTACTATGCAGGATGACGTCACATACATCCGGGAGCACATGGCGTATCATGATGAGGAAGGTGATGATGATGAGGACATGGACTGAGCGGAGGCAATGGAGGTGGTGTGGTAGGTGATGATGCGGTTTTTCAGGTTAACCCTTTCTACTCTATGAACAATTTCTAGCCTGCGTGCCATGGTTGAACAATTTACTTTTAGACACTTTTTATTTTCTGGCTTTTTTTTATGTTTGTGGTGATGGATGTTAAACGTTGGTAAATTAGGATCTTTGTATTATATTGTGTTTGGTGTGGTGTTTAGCAAAACAGGTACACAAGAGGCTTGAATGCATTAAGAATTCAACCCACCACTGACCTGCTGTATTTCCTGCAAACAACCCACCACGGGTCGTGGCCACCTGGCACGCCCCGTGGCCAGCTTTCTGTAAGTTCTGTTACTTGCACTCTGACCACGGGGCCGTGCCCAGCCAGCACGTGCCCGTGGCCAGGTGCCCAGTAACACAAAACCTTGTTTTTAGACGCTTTTACACATTTCAATCAACCTAAAAATTATTTTGGGACACATTGATAACAATGTGTAATTTAAGTGTGGGGGGATGCTAAAACCTTGAATCTTGCAAGTCCTAATAACAAGCCTTACACAAAACTCTATTGGAACCGCTAATCACCGCAAATCTTTTCAAAAGTTTTCATTTTTTTACCTATCTTGGTTTAATTCGGGAATAACAAGCTCTAAAAGGTTATGTTTTTACAAATTTACAACCGATAGCGTCGTTATAAAAAGAACCGAATAAGAAAATTATGAAAAGGCATGACAAATCTATTTAAAATTTGATTATATATACTTGTTCATATTATAAACCCATTCCCACAATAAGTGAGTTTTGAGCCTTTATTGAGCATACTTGCATACATCTTTAAACTAAATGCTCATTTTCGTTTCTTGTGTGAATAGCCGCTTGGTTCTTACGACTCTAGAACTTTCCAAGACGATACATTCCGGTCCTTACCAACTTGGTTCTTACGACTCTAGAACTTGCCAACCATTATTTTTCTTCTTTTTACACCACTACCCAAAATCCCCCTACTTAACCCCTTTGAGCCTAAACCTTTTCGTTTCAAAACCCGAAAAACCAAACACCCATTACCCACCAAAAACCTTTTTCTTTCAAACCCATTTGTTTTAGTAAAAAGCCCGGTTATCTTATGACATGAAAGTTGAAAAAAAATGAGAAAGATTGCAATAACCAAACAAGTTCCTCAAAAATACTTGTTTGAATATGTTTAGTTTGAATAAATGCCACAAAAATAAAAAAAGTTTTACGACAACCGACCCTTTTTATGCTTTTCGCCATTTTACTAACCACTAACCAAAAACCACCTACCCTTAGCCCAAGCCTAACCCTTCCCATAGTCCTCTTGATATTTACCAAGGTTTATAGTTAAAAAGGAGGAGTTTTGATCGCTTGGCAAGCATATGGTAGAAATAAGTTCCATGCCGATATTTAGTGTTTCACAAAAATACACAAATTGGCCGAGTATTGAGTGATCTCCCGTGAGGTACGTGAACTTGTATATAAATAGAATTTTAAGGAGGCATGTTATGCCCAAATAAATAATTTTTCTTAAACAAGTGTTCTAAATAAATCATGACAAATAGGATTGTAAATAAAATAAAAATAAAAATAAAACTTAATAAAGATCTTGGATTCCCAACACTCAAGATGAGCCACAAACTTCTCTTCTATCTCTTCCATTTGGGTGTGTAGGCCACATATTAAAGAGCTTTGCTTGAGGACAAGCAAAGATTTATGTGTGGGGGTATTTGATGTGTGCAAAATGCAACATATAAATTACATTAATAGAGGCATAAAACTAACCATTTTTTAGTACTAATGTTGGAAAAAGCGTGTTTCTTTCTTCCTTTTGAATTTACAGGACTAAACGAGCTTAAAAGAACAAAAGAAGCAAATAAGCAGCCAAAACCAACATAAATACAAGAAGAAGGAATAAAGTGACATGCCCGACCCCTCGGCAGCATCCCCAAAGCAAAAACAAGGAAACAAAACCTGACCACGGCCGTGCCCAGCTAGGCATAGGGTGTGGTCAGACCTTGCACATCAAGACAAAAGCTGCAGAAGCTTCTATGCCCACCACGGGGCCGTGCCCAGCTCTACACAGGGCGTGGTCAACTCTTAGATTTGTAGAATCTTGATAGTACAGTAAAGAGTTGACCAAGTGGCCATGCCCAGAAGACACGGGGTCGTGTGGGGCCCTCTACGGACAATTGCAATTAATGAAGGAAGAGAAAAGGATGGCCACGGGCCGTGCCCACTAGACACGGGGCCGTGGCCAGGGCTCTGTTCAGGCTATAAATAGGGGTGCTTGGTTCACTTCAAAGGCATCCCTTGGCAAACTACTGCTCTCCCACTTTGCCACCACTTCACCACCACTACAACACCAACACCCACCACCATCATGCATCATCCATTTTTAGAGTATGTCGTAGTCTCGGGATCCAAGATTGATCGTAAGAGTTTTTGTCAATCAAAGGCCATGTTTGGCTAATCTCTTACATCACTTGGTGAAGACAAGTCTTTAATGTATTACTTTTGATTGTTAATCTTTCGGCACTTTTTAATTGGGTTTGTATTAATGACTTTAATAACTAGTTTCTTATATTGAAAGTGGATTTTCTTTACCATTTCTTCATGATGTCATTGATTTGCTCATTCATGTCTTTACGGTCTATATAAAGCGCGTTAACTACCTGGAAGGGGGTTAGGAGGGTGGTTTGGTAAAGTTCTTGTCTCGTTCAGTGTATAGATCCTGCGAGGACTTGGTTCAAGCTTACTAGGACCTCTTTCAATGCCCAACGGTATTGGATGGCGGGGGTGTGAATAGCTTGAACCCCTCATATGTAAACTACTATTAAAATATTAAACCAACTTCTTGGGATTGTATCCTTGCTGACTCAAACCACTTAGCCGATGGTAACATCACCTTCAAAAGAGGGGCCTACCACTTTTCGCATTAATAACTAACTTAATTGTCTTTCAATATTCTGACCCTTTGGGATTGTATCCCTGCTGACTCAAACCACTGGGTTGAGGGTAACGTCACCTTCAAAAGAGGGGCCTACTACTATAACTAAGATAATCTCTTAAAAAGTCTAAAAGTGTGAAAATCATCAAAGGATACATTAAAAATGAGTTGGATCCAAGTGATTCTATCTTGTCTATTTGTTTTTCATTTTATTTATCTTTTCATTTTTAGTTTTATTTTCATGTTTCAAAACCCTTTTCTCAAGAATTGGATCGATTAGACGTCGAGGATAAACCGGTACTAAAAGCTCTTGTGTCCTTGGACGACCTCAGTATCTTACCAACACTATACTACGCTCACGATGGGTGCACTTGCCAAAGTGTGTGTTTAGTGATAGTATAATATCGTGCTTTATAAATTTAAAACTTGACTAATGCATAAATTGGGCTTAAAATATTAATAAAATCATATCACGCTTAACGCACATAAGTGTGGCACTGAACGCCAAGGATTATATTATGTGGAAGAGGTAACTCAATGGGGAAATGTGATTCTTGCTCACGGGACTACAGGGAAGCCTGGCTTTGGCATAGAAGACTAGGACACCCATCTATTGGCTATTTACATATTTTATTTCCAAAACTATTTCCTTCCAATAAAACTTTGAATTGTGAAACTTGTGTTTTAACTAAAAGTCATAGACACACTTATAAACTAAATAGTAAGAGAGCTGGTTCACCTTTCTCTCTTATTCATTCTGATGTTTGGGGATCCGCCGAAATTGTTGGGGGACAAAACTTTCATTTTTTCGTACTTTTTATTGATGATTGTACTTGTATGACGTGGGTTTATTTTTTAAAATGCAAATCTGAGGTTTTTGCTAAATTTAATATGTTTAATAATATGATACAAACACAATTTAAAACCAACATTCAAATTCTTCATTCTGATAATGGTGGAGAGTTTATAAATGATTCCATGAAACAATTTTGTCAAAACAAAGGGATCATTCACCAAAAAACTTGCCCACACACTCCAGAACAGAACGACACTGTCGAACGAAAAATCGCATTCTCTTAGAAATAACTCGAGCCTTTTTAATTGAATCTCATGTCCCTGCTTCGTTTTGGCCCGAGGCAGTTGCTACTGCCACTTATCTTATCAACCGGCTTCCCACCAAAGCCCTTGATCTTAAAACTCCTGTCCAAACCTTATCCAATTTTACTAAAATTCCCCCACCTCTTACATTAGAACCACGGGTCTTCGGATGCACTGTCTATGCTAACATTCCCAAACATGATCGAGGTAAACTTGGTCCATGTGCTAAGAAGTGTGTGTTCATAGGCTATGGTATCGACCAAAAGGGGTATAGATGTTATAGCCCAAAACGTCGGCACATGTATACTACCCTAAATTGTGACTTCCTTGAAACTGAATTCTTTTATACTACCAACACAGTGGTCAGGGGGAGAGGAATGCCTTGACACACTGAGTTGGCTAAATTGGGTTCCATCATTAGAAGAAATTAACCACAACCCACCCAAAGAAGTTAATCACAATACCCAAGATGAGTCAGCTACTTCCTCTCAATCCGTTAGTGCCACTAACCAAGATCCTTCTAGTCCAACTACTGAGTTAAGGCACTCACACACATATGAAGATACTCAAAATATTGAGCCTCATACTGATACGTCTGACAACAATGAAATACCAATAGAACAGACTATGCCGGAGGAACAAGGGGAACCGACACAAGAAGATCAGGATATGCAAGATGAGGGAACTAGTAGATACGTATTACCACCAAGAGTCAATAGAGGGGTCCCACCAAAATGGTACTCTCCATAAAAAGTGGCAAGGGCCTCGAGATATCCCATGGCAAATATTGCCAACAATAATTTATCAAGAGAAGCCTAGGCGTTCACTACATCTGTATATGAAGATCAAACTCCAAACTCAGTGGAACAAGCCTTAGACTCTAAAAACTGGAAGGAAGCTATGGAAACAGAAATGAAGGCTCTTATTAAAAATGAGACATGGGAAGAGTGTGTCCTTCCCCCAGGGAAGAAACCAGTGGTTTGTCATTGGATCTTTATAATCAAACGCAAACCAGATGGAACCATTGAAAGATATAAAGCTTGGTTAGTAGCTAAAGGCTATACCCAAACATATGGGGTTGATTACTCTGAAACCTTTTCTCCAGTAGCCAAAATTGACACAATCCGTGTACTCCTTTCTATTGCCGCAAACGAAGGTTGGCCTCTCCATCAGTTTAATGTTAAGAATGCATTCCTACATGGAGAGTTGAAGGAAGAAGTGTACATGGAACCGCCTCCTGGGTTCACCGAAAATTTTAAAGCCAAGGAAGTTTGTCATTTAGAAAGAACTCTCTACGGGCTTAAGCAATCTCCTCGAGCTTGTTTGGAAGATTTACCTTAGCAATGAAGGGATATGGTTTCCAACAATGCAACTCCGATCATACAATGTTCCTTAAACGAAGAGGTAAACTTGTGACTTGGTTAATTATATATGTTGATGATATGATTATTACAGGAAATGATGAGGAAGAAATGGGGAAGTTGAAGACAAACTTATTCACTGAGTTCAAGTTAAAGGACTTAGGAAGGCTTAAGTATTTTCTCGAGATTGAAGTTTTCAGGTCTAAACGAGGGATCTTTATATACCAGAAGAAATATATACTCGATCTTCTAGGTGAAGCAGGAATGATCGACTGCAAGCCAGCCGACACTCCAATGATAACTAACCAGAAGCTCTATATGGAAGAGGAAGTAGGATTGGCAGACAAAGAAAAATACCAACGCTTGGTGGGAAAACTCATATACCTTTCTCACACTCGTCCATACATAGCATATGCGGTAGGAGTGGTCAGTCAATTCATGCGTCAACCTCAAGTAGGACAAATGGATGCAGTTTGGAGGATTGTAAGGTATCTCAAAGGTACTGCAGGTCATGGGATCCTCTTTCAACCAAACAAACATCTGAAGATCCAAGCTTATACAGACGCAGATTGGGCAGGAGACAAAGGAGACCGAAGATCAACATCAGGCTACTTGTGACACCTGTGTTTGTAATCATTGTAAATAGTTCAGTTATCAATAAAACAAAGTTATTTGATCCCAATGTTTGTTTTTTTATGTTTTACATTTTTCATATTTTGACTTTTGTTCAATTTCAAACTCTATATTGCTTTCTGGAGAGTTATACACAAACTGGTGCGTAAACGTAATCAGTTTAATGTGACAAATACTACGTAACATCAACATATACTTAACGTACCTTAAATAACCTTTACATAACTTAGAAATAAGTTTTGAAGGCTTTGGTATGGCAAAAACAAGTTAATTTGCCTACAGGGACTAAATTCGACAAACTGCGAAAGTATGACGATTCGTACTAAAACAGACATTCCAGAACATGACCATAAGTTAAACATACCATAGATATCCTTTACATAGCTTAAAAATAGGCTTTGAGGTGTTCGTTGTGCTAAAATAAACTTTTGGGTCATTCAGGGACTAAAAGCGTCAAAAAGTGCACAAGTTTGCTCTTTCGCGCATAACTTACGTTCTGAATACATCCGGACATCCAAAAATTTATGTAAGCACTAAAATATTTTATTTTAGTGTTTGGCATAAGAAAAATCCATTCGTCGCGCAATTTGGATCGTTTTTCGCGCTTATGCGCATTCCGTCGTAATTAAGCGAACATCGCGATTGTACGGCCAAATGAACCGACATCCTAGATATTTTTAAGCACATTTTAAGTTCCCTATACTTTAACTTCATTTTAGAGCTTTGAAATGGGGTTAACAGGCCTTAAACGTGTTGGAAATGGCTTTATTGCATAACAGGGACCAAAACTGTCATTTTGCCAAAGTTGATGGCTTACGGACCGTAAGCCGTCACCCTTACGGTCCGTAAGCTGTCCCCAGATCAGCAGAATGCAGAAACGTTGAATCTGGCCTATTCCACCTATGCACATGGTTTTGGGCAATACTATGGGCTCAAATGGTTTTGTAAAACAAGGGTCTTGAGGTGTAGGGTGGAGATTGAAGCACGGTTTTCGAGGAACGATCTTAATGGCTCTCCGACAAATATAAATACCCCCCCATGCCTTGATCAAAACCCACTTGAATTCTTGAGAGTTCTCTAAGTTGAAGTAATACACACTTCATACCTGAGAATACTTGAGAAATCAAAGCTTTCGGGGACCCTTTGTAAGTGTTCCTTCGTTCTTTTTATTCTTTTAGCGTTAAAAGTCAAACTTTGTTTGACTTTCTGCATTGACCAGTTTATGGTCAATGCGAAGTTCGTTTGAACTTCATAACGTGAGCATAATCACGATGGTCATAGTCCCTAGTGACTATACCTACTGATTACCACGTTATCTAGGCTCAGTGACGAGTCGTAGTTTCGGCCAAAATGCTCAATCGTGCGTATTTTGTAACCAAACTACTCTTGGGTATCAAAACCGTTTGTTTTGATACCAAACCTGTTTTCTAAACTTAGTTAAGCATGTTTTAACATGCTTAGCTCGTCACTTTTAGTTTAGTGCTTATATAGGGTCGTAAGGTAAGCGATCTAAACAATCGCTTATACTTTCGAACCCGACCCGTTTGGTCGATCATTAGGATCCGACCAAACACATTAGGTGACCATAGTATATAGGGAATAACCTTCCGAGGTTATACCTTATGGTCGCTTCGTTTAAGTAGTTGTATGATAGGTAGTTTATATGCCTTAGGTAAATTACCAAAATGCCCTTTTTCCGCCAAAATTCATTTTAAGCATATGTAACATAACTTTTGACATCTAAACTGATTTGGAAACAATATTAGACATGTTAAGGCATATTTTACTTGTCATAGGACTAGTTAGGCAGTCCGAACGCGTTTTACGCGAACGACGCGTTAAAGTAGCATTAGCTACCTAAGCGGGTCGTAAGCACTTAGGTTAGGTTTCATTTAGTATGTAGGCTTTGTTAAACCATACTACATGAGTTCCCATACTCATTTGGTTTACGAGCCCTCATAATATCCGATCCTCCGATATAGGTCCGGTTTATTACCATAGTTACCTATATTAGGTGCCGTTTGATTCCGTGATCTCTAGCATTGCTTGGTGGTTATCTTAGGACTTCTGAGCAATCTCAAGTGAGTACATAGTTCCCCTCTTTTACCGTTTTCAAACTATTTTGGGGTGAAACACATGTGCCTACTTGTTACTTTCATGTTTTCCTGTTTTCACATCATATACTTGTTATGTTCATTAGTACACTTATAGTACATGATTTACATTACATTGTTTTGATATATATGTTGACTGATAGCATACTTAGTACATGGTTTTACTTTGGATTTCTGCTATGTATGTTGACTGATAGCATGCTAGCACATTGATTTACATGACTTTTCTGCTTTGTATGTTAACTTAGCATACTTAGTACATTGTTTTCATATAACATGTTTACATTTGCTATAACATTTGGTTTGCATAAACGGGACTTATATACGTTCATTAACATTAGCTACGCCGCTCGGTAGTAAGTAATGGTACCATAGGACTTGACAAATCCCGTTCCTAACATCCTAGGTTTGTTTGGGTGTAAGGAATGACTGAATCCGAAAACATTTCTTTTGATAACCTTGACTAAAAGGGTTATCCGACTGTCTCAAGGCTTGAATGTATGCGTTAACTTACCTCATAAATGTTTGTATCAATAAAACATGCATTTACTTTGCAAAACATAACTTTTTGATATATTTAAAATACTTTGTTTTGTACATTTCTACATTTGGTTTATGTGACAATACTTTACTTACAATACATAACATTTGTTACACATTACTTGATTACATTTTGGACTTTTTAACATTTGACATGGTTTATACAAGGACTTTTTGACAATTGGTTTAAACATGGACTTTATACATTGGTGGTTTGTTTAAGTGATTTAAGTAACGAGACGTGTGTAATATGATACAAGCATGGTGGATACGCCGCTGGTACTTCCTATATATAAGTGCTTGTATGGTATTACATATCGTAGCGTTATTTGAATCATTTCAATTTAGACATATAGCATTTTATACAAATAACATATCTTTCACAAGACATTGTTTTACAAACAACTTATTTTATACAACTCATTTTACTTGGTTATTCATTTAACCATGTATTATTCTTTTATGTATACATATCATCTGATCTTATCGCTTTTCAAATGATTTACAAAACAAAACAATTTACAAGGTTCATGACTAAATGTTATTTAACAATTTCTTAAACTTAAGTCATGAATCCTATTTTCACAAACCTATGTATCTCACAGGCATTTTTATGCTGATGTACCTATTTTCACATGTGTTTTCAGGAGCTTTTGCGTAGGATGATGATCGTGATACTAGGGCGGACCTGTGCCTTAGAGACTTAAAATGAAGATAGACTTAGTTTAACTATGTTATGTACTCTTTGTTTTCGTGTTTAAGACAATGTTACTCTCTTGTTGATAAATAAAACGTAACTTTAATTTCCATGGTTGTGAAACAATTAATTCTGTTACAACACTTCCCGATGTTTCCGCCACGTTTTGTTGTCCTACGTGGTCGGGGTGTGACAGAAAAGTTGGTATCAGAGCCAATGGTTATAGGGAATTAGGTTATTAGTAATGCTTTGACCTAGACTATAACCTTTCTAGGACCCCAACACAAGTTATCTTGTGTTTAGATCTTAAAACATGCACTTCGCCTATCCTTAGGTGATAACCACAACGAGAACATCAATTCCGAATCCGCTTTGAAAATTAATCATCTGTTCTTAGATGATTGATTACTAGGTTCTGAACCCTCTGTTGTAAGGTTTTGAACCCCTTTGAATTTTAAAAATCTCGTCAAAGTTTAGGGTTTTAAATAGTGCGAACACGTGCAAACTGGAAGGGTGAATGCCTGTACCCTGGGTTTTCTATCTAAGGCTAGAGTGTTCGTACAAATCCACATAATCGGACCAGTCACTCTTACCTGGGAACTCTTGGGGTGAGTGTTCACTTATAGGCGAGCATGTCTTCGCGATACATTATTTTTGACCCATTTACTTTGATTAGTCACTGTGTGTCGTTTGTTTGCTTTATGGTAACGAACAAATGACCACCATCTTTGCTTTTGTCGATTTTGTATCATCTCATTCTTTTCATCCAATCATCTCACTCATTTCTTTTCATGTTTCCTCTTTTAGAATGCCTCCTCGACGCGAAAATCAAATAACAAATGCCGAACTGGCAGAAATTATCGCACAGCAAATGGCTGCTGCGTTCCCAAATCTTATTGCTCAATGGAATCAAGCCAACAACAACAATCATGCTCCATGCAATTTCAAGAGTTTCAATTCGGCTAAGCCACTCAAGTTTAGTGGTTCTGAAGGAGCAACTCGGCTTCTTTAATGGTTCGAGAGCATTGAGAATACTTTTCGTCACGTTCAGTGTCCTGAAAATCGCAAGGTCGAGTTTTCTTTGAGTGTGTTTCAGAAGAGGGCTCTTACATGGTGGAACGGGGTTATGAGAGACCGTGGTGCAGAAGTTGCGCTAGCACAAACATGGGCTGAACTTAGAGCTCTTATGATGAGGGAGTTTTGCTCTCGTCATGAACTGCGAGCTTTGGAGAGAGAGTTTGATGACTTGAAACAAGACAGTGGCGAGCACAGGGCGTATACTGATAGGTATAAGGAGCTGAGTTTGTTATGCCCAACAATGGTTACCCCACTCGACAAGGCAATCGAAAGGTACATCGATGGTCTACCTGACTCTGTACAAGACATCATTACTGGTAGCAACCCTACCACAGTCCGTCAGGCGATCGAGTTAGCAGCAACATTGACTGAGTCGCAGGTTCGAAAGGGAAACCTGCATAAAAAGGGTGACAAGGGTAAGAAGCAGGCGTCTGACAAGGAGGATGGCAAGAAAGGTGAAAACAAGAAGGGAAAGAATTCTGGTTCCTCAAGGGGGTCTAGGAAGCGAAGGTCTTCCCAAAACTATGCCGTTACTGCACAAGCCCAAGCTGCACCAAATCAGCCTGTGCAACCACTAGCCAAGAAGCCTTATCTTGGCAATGCACCGTTGTGCAACAGGTGTAACGGCCATCACCTACCACATCTCTAGTGTCGTCAATGCACCAACTGTGGAAGAAATGGTCATCTTGCTGCCACCTGCCGCATTCCTGCTAATCAGAATCGGGCAGTTCAGAACCCGGCTCAACAAGTTGCTCAGCCTCTTGCTCAGCAACAAGGTCAAGTTGCACGACCTCATTTTCCTCCTGGTTCGTGCTACAATTGTGGGGATCTGACCCACTACCGTAACCAGTGCCCAAGATTGGTGAATGCAAATCAGAATCAGGCTAAGGCTCGAGGTCGAGTCTTCAACATGAATGCACAAGAGGCACAAGCGGACAATGAAGTGGTGAACGGTACGTTCTTTATTAATAATCAGCCTGCATCTGTTCTTTTTTATTCGGGTGCCTACAAGAGTTTTGTGTCATTGTCTTTTGAGCCAATGCTTCGCGTGTCTAGAACGAAACTAGGAAAACCCTTGACTCTAGAAGTTACTAGTGGTGAACCCATTGTTCTTGATTCTGTTCTTCGCAACTGCCAGCTGAACCTTAACAACCATCTTTTTCCTATTGACCTCACGCCTATGAAACTTGGAAGCTTCGACATTATTGTGGGTATGGATTGGTTAACCAAGCATCACACAGAGGTAGTTTGTTTCGAGAAGATTGTTCATGTGCCGCTTTCAACAGGAGAGATTCTACAAGTTCGTGGTGAGAAACCTGCTGGTGGTCTCAAACTCATGTCTTGTTTTAAAGCTCGGAAGTATCTGCGAAAGAACTATGTGGCCTTTTTGGCACATGTTGTAGCAGATAAGGGCAAAGGTAAGTCTATTCAAGATATCCCTGTTGTTCGAGATTATCCAGATGTATTTCCTGAAGAGTTACCTGGTCTACCCCCAGCATGCCAAGTCGAGTTCCGTATTGATCTCGTACCTGGTGCAAATCCCATTGCCAGATCTCCATATCGTCTTGCACCGTCTGAGATGCAAGAGTTGGCTAAGCAGCTTCAGGAACTCTCTAACAAAGGTTTTATCCGTCCTAGGTTTTCACCTTGGGGTGCTCCCGTTCTTTTTGTCAAGAAGAAGGATGGATCTTTTAGGATGTGTATCAATTATCGTGAGCTTAACAAGCTTACCATCAAGAATCGATATCCCCTACCTCGCATCGATGATCTCTTTGATCAGTTACAGGGCGCTTCTTATTTTTCAAAGATTGATCTGCGATCTGGATATCATCAACTTCGTGTGCATGAAGAAGATATTCCCAAGACAGCGTTCCGCACTCGTTATGGGCATTATGAGTTCACAGTCATGCCATTCGGTTTGACTAATGCTCCTGCTGTTTTCATGGACTTAATGAATAGGGTCTGCAAGCCTTATTTGGATCAGTTCGTCATTGTTTTTATTGATGACATCTTGATTTATTCTAAGACGCGAGTTGAACATGAGCAACATCTTCGTCTTACTCTGGAACTCCTGAAGAAAGAGCAACTTTTTGCCAAATTCTCCAAGTGCGAATTTTGGCTCAAGGAAGTTCAATTTTTGGGGCATATTGTCAACGAACAAGGTATTCATGTAGATCCCTCCAAGATCAGTGCGATTAAGGATTGGGATACGCCTACTACTCCTACTGAAGTTCGTTCTTTTCTTGGACTTGCGGGTTATTATCGCCGCTTCATTGAAAACTTCTCAAAGATTGCAGTTCCTCTAACCGCTCTAACCTAGAAGAACAAACCCTTTGATTGGGGATACAAGCAAGAGGAAGCTTTTCAAAACTTGAAGCAGAAGCTTTGCGATGCGCCTGTTCTATCATTGCCTGAGGGTGATGATGATTTTGTCGTGTATTGTGATGCATCGAAACTGGGTCTTGGCCGTGTTCTGATGCAAAGGAACAAAGTCATAGCATATGCATCAAGGCAGTTGAAGATACATGAGAAAAACTACACCACTCATGATCTTGAGTTAGGTGCAGTTGTTTTCGCTCTCAAGATCTGGAGACACTATTTGTACGGAACAAAATGTGTGGTTTTCACTGACCACAGAAGTCTTCAACATATCTTCAATCAGAAAGAACTCAACATGAGGCAACGACGTTGGGTTGAGCTTCTAAACGACTATGACTGCGAAATTCGCTACCATCCTGGTAAGGCGAATGTCGTAGCTGATGCCTTGAGTCGTAAGGAACATACTAAGCTTTACTGTGTTCGTGTTCAATCTGATATTCAAGCTCAATCTGATATCCAAGCACACATTTCTCAGGCTCAACACACTTGTGTTTCACAAGGTTTGATGGATAAGGAATTTCCCTATCACATAACACCTGATCTTGAACTGAAGGACAATGGATCATATTACTTCATGGACCGTTTGTGGGTCCCAAGCCAAGATAATCTTCGCACCTTGCTTATGGATGAAGCCCATAAGTCTCGTTATTCTATTCATCCTGGCTCAGATAAGATGTATAAGGATCTTCGTATTCAGTATTGGTGGCCTGTTATGAAGAAAGACATTGCCTTATATGTATCAAAATGCCTTACTTGTCTTAAGGTTAAGGCTGAACATCAACGTCCTTCTGGTTTGTTGGTGCAACCAGAGATCCCAGTTTGGAAATGGGAAAACATTACTATGGATCTTATTACTAAACTTCCGCGCACAAAGAAAGGTCATGATGCCATCTGGGTAGTTGTTGATCGTCTTACGAAGTCAGCACATTTCTTGCCAATCCGTGAGGATTTTTTTGCTGACAAACTTGCTAAAATCTATGTGGATGAAATTGTAGCTCGACATGGTGTTCCTTTGAACATCATTTCTGACAGAGATGCTCGCTTCACTTCTCATTTTTGGAGAACCATGCAATCTGCTATGGGGACCTAACTTAATCTGAGCATAGCTTATCATCCGCAAACGGATGGTCAATCTGAAAGAACAATCCAGACTCTGGAGGATATGCTTAGAGCTTGTGTAATCGATTTTGGTGGTAGTTGGGATTCACATCTTCCGTTGATTGAATTCTCCTACAACAACAGTTATAACTCCATCATCAACATGGCTCCTTTCGAGGCTCTCTATGGTCGAAAATGTCGTTCACCAGTCTGCTGGAATGAGATCGGTGAGGCTCAGCTTACTGGACCTGCCCTCATTCTAGAGACAACTGATAAGGTTAAGAAAGTTCGTGATAACCTTCAGACAGCTAGAAGTCGTCAAAAGAGTTACGCGAACCAAGGACGCAAGCCCATGGAATTTCAAGTCAGTGATCGAGTATTACTTAAGGTCTCACCTTGGAAAGGTGTGATCAGATTTGGAAAGAAAGGAAAACTTGCACCTAGATAGGTTGGACCATTCAAGATCGTCGAAAGAATCGGTAAGGTAGCCTACAGACTTGAGTTACCTCCTGAACTTGGAAATGTTCATCCAACCTTTCACGTGTCCAATCTCAAGAAGTGTTTAGCTGATGAGAACCTCCACATACCACTTGACGAAATTCGTGTTGATAAAACACTGAAATTTGTTGAGAAGCCAGTGGAAATCATGGAACGTGAAGTCAAGTGGCTCAAACGCACGCGTATTCCATTGGTCAAAGTTCGCTGGGAATCTAAACGTGGACCCGAGTTTACTTGGGAATGCGAAGATCAAATGAAGGCGAAGTATCCACATCTATTCCCACGAGTTTCCTCTAAATAAATTTCGGGATGAAATTTCCACAAGTAGGGGAGACTGTGACACCTGTGTTTGTAATCATTGTAAAAAGTTCAGTTATCAATAAAACAAAGTTATTTGATCCCAATGTTTGTTTGTTTATGTTTGACATTTTTTTTGTTTTGACTTTTGTTCAATATCAAACTCTATATCGCTTTCTGGAGAGTTATACGCAAACTGGTGCGTAAACGTAATTAGTTTAATGCGAAAAATACTCCGGAACATCAACATATACTTAATGTACCTTAAACAACCTTTACATAACTTAGAAATAAGTTTTGAAGGCTTTGGTATGGTAAAAACAAGTTAATTTGCCTACAGGGACTAAATTCGACAAACTGCGAAAGTATGACGATTCGTACTAAAACAGACATTCTGGAACAAGACAATAAGTTAAACATACCATAAATATCCTTTACATAGCTTAAAAATAGGCTTTGAGGTGTTCGGTGTGCTAAAATAAACTTTTGGGTCATTCAGGGACTAAAAGCGTCAAAAAGTGCACAAGTTTGCTCTTTCGCGCATAACTTACGTTCTGAATACATCCGGACATCCAAAAATTTATGTAACACTAAAATATTTTATTTTAGTGTTTGGCATAAGAAAAATCCATTCGTCGCGCAATTTGGATCGTTTTTCGCGCTTATGCGCATTCCGTCGTAATTAAGCGAACATCGCGATTGTACGGCCAAACGAACCTACATCCTAGATATTTTTGAGCACATTTTAAGTTCCCTATACTTTAACTTCATTTTAGAGCTTTGAAATAGGGTTAACAGGCCTTAAACGTGTCGGAAATGGCTTTATTGCATAACAGGGACCAAAACTGTCATTTTGCCAAAGTTGATGGCTTACGGACCGTAAGCCATCACCCTTACGGTCCGTAAGCAGTCCCCAGATCAGCAGAATGCAGAAACATTGAATCTGGCCTATTCCACCTTTGCACATGGTTTTGGGCAATACGATGGGCTCAAATGGTTTTGTAAAACCAGGGTCTTGAGGTGTAGGGTGGAGATTGAAGCACGGTTTTCGAGGAACGATCTTAACGGCTCTCCAAAAACTATAAATACCCCCCCATGCCTTGATCAAAACCCACTTGAATTCTTGAGAGTTCTCTAAGTTGAAGTAATACCCACTTCATACCTGAGAATACTTGAGAAATCAAAGCTTTCGGGGACCCTTTGTAAGTGTTCCTTCGTTCTTTTTATTCTTTTAGCGTTAAAAGTCAAACTTTGTTTGACTTTTTGCATTGACCAGTTTATGGTCAATGCGAAGTTCGTTTGAACTTCATAACGTGAGCGTAATCACGATGGTCATAGTCCCTAGTGACTATACCTACTGATTACCACGTTATCTAGGCTCAGTGACGAGTTGTAGTTTCGGCCAAAATGCGCAAGCGTGCGTATTTTGTAACCAAACTACTCTTGGGTATCAAAACCGTTTGTTTTGATACCAAACCTGTTTTCTAAACTTAGTTAAGCATGTTTTAACATGCTTAGCTCGTCACTTTTAGTTTAGTGCTTATATAGGGTCGTAAGGTAAGCGATCTAAACAATCGCTTATACTTTCGAACCCGACACGTTTGGTCGATCATTAGGATCCGACCAAACACATTAGGTGACCATAGTATATAGGGAATAACCTTCCGAGGTTATACCTTATGGTCGCTTCGTTTAAGTAGTTGTATGATAGGTAGTTTATATGCGTTAGGTAAATTACCAAAATGCCCTTTTTCCACCAAAATTCATTTTAAACATATGTAACATAACTTTTGACATCTAAACTGATTTGGCAACAATATTAGACATGTTAAGGCATATTTTACTTGTCATAGGACTAGTTAGGCAGTCCGAACGCGTTTTACGCGAACGACGCGTTAAAGTAGCATAAGCTACCAAAACGAGTCGTAATGGGTCGTAAGCACTTAGGTTAGGTTTCATTTAGTATGTAGGATTTTTTAAACCATACTACATGAGTTCCCATACTCATTTGGTTTACGAGCCCTCATTCTATCCGATCCTCCGATATAGGTCCGGTTTATTAACATAGTTACCTATATTAGGTGCCGTTTGATTCCGTGATCTCTAGCATTGCTTGGTGGTTATCTTAGGACTTCTGAGCAATCTCAAGTGAGTACATAGTTCCCCTCTTTTACCGTTTTCAAACTGTTTTGGGGTGAAACACATGTGCCTACTTGTTACTTTCATGTTTTCCTGTTTTCACATCATATACTTGTTATGTTCATTAGTACACTTATAGTACATGATTTACATTACATTGTTTTGCTATGTATGTTGACTGATAGCATACTTAGTACATGGTTTCACTTTGCATTTCTGCTATGTATGTTGACTGATAGCATGCTAGCACATTGATTTACATGACTTTTCTTCTTTGTATGTTAACTTAGCATACTTAGTACATTGTTTTCATATAACATGTTTACATTTGCTATAACATTTGGTTTGCACAAACGGGACTTATATACGTTCATTAACATTAGCTACGCCGCTCGGTAGTAAGTAATGGTACCATAGGACTTGACAAATCCCGTTCCTAACATCCTAGGTTTTTTTGGGTGTAAGGAATGACTGAATCCGAAAACATTTCTTTTGATAACCTTGACTAAAAGGGTTATCCGACTGTCTCAAGGCTTGAATGTATGCGTTAACTTACCACATAAATGTTTGTATCAATAAAACATGCATTTACTTGGCAAAACATAACTTTCTGATATATTCAAAATACTTTGTTTTGTACATTTCTACATTTGGTTTATGTGACAATACTTTACTTACAATACATAACATTTGTTACACATTACTTGACTACATTTTGGACTTTTTAACATTTGACATGGTTTATACAAGGACTTTTTGACAATTGGTTTAAACATGGACTTTACACATTGGTGGTTTATTTAAGTGATTTAAGTAACGAGACGTGTGTAATATGATACAAGCATGGTGGATACGCCGCTGGTACTTCCTATATATAAGTGCTTGTATTGTATTACATATCGTAGCGTTATTTGAATCATTTCAATTTAGACATATAACATTTTATACAAATAACATATCTTTCACAAGACATTGTTTTACAAACAACTTATTTTATACAACTCATTTTACTTGGTTATTCATTTAACCATGTATTATTCTTTTATGTATACATATCATCTGATCTTATCGCTTTTCAAATGATTTACAAAACAAAACAATTTACAAGGTTCATGACTAAATGTTATTTAACAATTTCTTAAACTTAAGTCATGAATCCTATTTTCACAAACCTATGTATCTCACAGGCATTTTTATGCTGACGTACCTATTTTCACATGTGTTTTCAGGAGCTTTTGCGTAGGATGATGATCGTGATACTAGGGCGGACCTGTGCCTTAGAGACTTAAAATGAAGATAGACTTAGTTTAACTATGTTATGTACTCTTTGTTTTCGTGTTTAAGACAATGTTACTCTCTTGTTGATAAATAAAACGTAACTTTAATTTCCATGGTTGTGAAACAATTAATTCTGTTACAACACTCCCCGACGTTTCCACCACGTTTTGTTGTCCTACGTGGTCGGGGTGTGACACTACTTTACCTTGGTCGTGTGACATCTGTGCCTCTACGACCATCATACAAATACAAAACCAATGAAATCTTGTGTTTCATACTTGGGATTTGTATAAATACATGAGACATTTGCACATGTCAATTCTTGTTCTATTTCAAGCTTTAAATCGCTTTCTGGAAAGTTATACGCGAACTGATGCGTGAACATAATCAGTTTAATGAGAAAAACACTCCGAAACAGTGATATAGGCTTAACATACCTTAAATAACCTTTACATAACTTAGAAATAAGTTTTGGAGGGTTTGGTGTGTCGAAAACAAGTTTATTCGATCGCAGGGACTAATTGCGACAAACTGTGAAACTATGCCGATTCGTATAGAAACGAACATTCCAGAACTTGATCATAAGCTAAACATACCCTAAATATCCCTTATATAGCTTAGAAATAGGCTTTGAGGGGTTCGTTATGCGAAAAAGTGCTTATTCGATCAATAGGGACTAAAAGCGTCAAAAAGTGCATAAGTTTGCATTTACGCGCATATCTTACGTTCTGAACATATCTGGACATCCAAAAATTTTTTGTAATCATTAAAATATTTTATTTTAGTGATTGGAATGCAAAAATACCACTCGTCGCGTAATTTGGATCGCTTTCGCGTCCGTTCGAGTTTTCATCGTAATTAACCGAATAACGCAACCATACGATCAAACGAACTGACATCCGAGATGTTTTCAAGCATATATCATGTTCCCTATGCTTTAACTTCATTGTAGAGCCTTGAAATGGGGTTAACGGGGCTTAAATGCATCAAAATCTAAGTTTTAGGCTTGCAGGGACTAAAACTGTCAATTCCTGAAACTATCCTGGTGGGCCGCGAAAGATGGAGTCCAAGTCTTCATGGGGCGTGACAGACTACCAGATCAGAAACTTTGAATCTGGTCACAGCAGCTGATTTCAATAGTTTTTAACATGGTTTTGGGATACCATTTGCTTGTTTTTGAGTTCCCATTGTATTATAAACTATGTGTCACAAGTGTATGGTTGAGATCATGCCTTGATTTGCTCAAAAACACTTGTAATCATCTTGTGAACTCAAGACTTCCTATAAATACCCACCATGTTTGCCACTTTCATTTGCACATTTGATCTGATTTACTCTAAGTTAGAGCTCTCACATTGTTGAAGGCTTCATACCTGAGTAATTTAGTTCAATTCTTCCTAGCTTGGACCCTTTGTAAGCTTCTTTCATGCTTGTTTATGCTTTCAAGCATGAAAGTCAAACAGTGTTTGACTTTCTGCCTTGACCACGATTTGGTCAAGTCAAAGTTCAATCGAACTTTGCAACGTGAGCGTAATCACGATGGTTATAGTCCCTTGTGACTATACCTACTGATTACCACGTTGATTAGTCGAAGTGACGAGTCAAAGTTTCGGTCAAAATGCCGATTATGCGCATTTTGCAACGAAGCCATTTTCGGGTATCAAAACACTTTGTTTTGATATCAAAGCTATTTTCTAACTTGGTTAAACATGTTTAACTCGTCACTTTTGGTCTAGTGCTTGTTTAGGGTCATAAGATAAGCGGTCTTGACAACCGCTTAGACTTTCGAACCCGACCCGTTTGGTCGATCGTTAGGATCCGACCAAGCATATTTTGTGACCATAGTTATATAGAGAATAACCTTTCAAGGTTATACCTTATGGTCACTTAGTTTAATTAGTTGTATGATAGGTAGTTTATATGCCTTAGGAAAATGACCAAAATGCCTTTTTTATGCATAATTGGATTTTAAGCATATGTAACTTAATTTTTGTCACCTAAACTGATTATGCAACATATTTAAACATGTTAGGGCATATAATACTTGTCATAGAACTAGTTAGGCATCTCGAACGCGCTTTCGCGCGAACGACGCGTTAAAGTAGTGTAAGCTACCTTAATGGGTCGTAACGGGTTGTAAGCACTTAGGATAGGTTCCAAATCAGAATGTAGGCTTTGTTAAACCATATCACATGAGTTCCAATACTCATTTGGTTTACGAGACCTCATTCTACCTGATCTCCCGATTTAGTTGTCGATTTATTAATTTGCGATCCGATTACTAGGTACCACTTGATTTCCTTGGTTTGCCCGAGCTTTGTTAAGTTCATTAGATCAAGGATACTTTGTAATTCAATGTGAGTACATAGTTCCCCTCTTTTACCGCTTTCAAATGTTTTGGGGTGATTCATATGTGCTAAACGATTTCGAGTTTTCTAAAATGAATGCTATGGTTTATATTAAACACAATAATTTCAATTATATGAACAAACTTATTGGGGCGTTGGTCACAAGACAATTGAATGACATTCATTAACTATTTTAAGCCGACCAGTAGTACGTTATGGTACCATATGGTATTATGATACCATAGGATCTGACAAATCCCGTTATCGGACTTTCACCATGGTTATGGGGGTAATGTGGGTAACGACAGAACCTGATGTTTGTTAACTTACCCTTTGGTGGTTTGTTAATACGAGTTGAACGAGTAGGACGAGTCACACAGGTTTGAATGTATTCAATAAAGCGACCAAAAGTTAGTTTTCACAATTTAAACACGAACGACTGGAACTATGTGAACTATTAAACTATGTGAAATATTTGAACTATTTGAACCACCGGAACTATCTGAACTATGTGAACGATTTGAACGATTTGAACTATTTAACCATTGGAACTATTTGATCTATGTGAATGATTTGAACTATTTGAACCATTGGAACTATTTGAACTATGTGAACGATTTGAACTATTTGAACCATTGGAACTATTTAAACTATGTGATCTATTTGAACCATTGGAACTATTTGATCTATGTGAACTATTTGAACTATTTGAACAATTGGAACTATTTGAACTATTGAACGATTGGGTTATGGTAAGTGATTAGGTAACGGGGCGGGTGTAATGTGATAAAAGCATGGTGGATACGCCGTTGGTACTTCCTATATATAAGTGCTTTTAACACATTACATGTCGTTGCGTTATCTAGATCACTTGGACAATGTTTTCAAAACGAAGTTACATTACAAGGTTTACTTAAAGATATAAATCATACAATGTTTACTTTCAATGATGATTTACTACTTGGTTTACAAAGACAAATGTTTTCAGTTAAGATTCATGGCTACAATGGTTTTGGTTTATACATATATCAACTTGTAAAAGTTGACAGAAACATACTGCAATATCAAACTCTTTTGTTTTCAAGGTACACACTCGAAAACTCTCGTAGTTGGACGAGGTATTGCAATATGAACTCAAGGCCATGAATCTGACACACTCACAAAACCTATGTACTCGCCAGCATTTTTATACTGACGTATTTTCACATATGTTTCAGGTACCGTAGTTTGATGATGTTTGATGATGATTATGACGAATGCTCACATAGGAATGGACAAGGCCTTAGTGACTTAATAACGATGAAGGACAATATGCTCATGTTTTGCTTTTAAGTATTGAGACAATGTAATAAAATTAATTCAATAAAACAAAACTTTAATCCATGTGTTGTGAAACAATGATTCTGTTACGACACTCCCCGATGTTTCCACCGCGGTTTGTTGTTTTAACGCGGTCGGGGTGTGACGGGTCGGTGGAAACTTAGTCACATGGAGAAGCAAGAAACAAAAGGTGGTAGCTTTATCCAGCGCCGAAGCAGAATTCCAAGGCATTGCATGGGGCTTAGTAGAGGTTCCGTGGATACGTAAACTACTAACTGAGATTGGGTTTCCTCAAACCGAAGCCAGCAGACTCATGTGTGATAATGAAGCAGCTATACAAATTTCAGAAAATCCTGTGCAACACGATCGCACAAAACACGTGGAAGTTGATAGATACTTCATTAAAGAGAAACTTGAAACCGGGATTATAGAGCTTCCATTTGTTCGATCAGAAGACCAATTAGCAGACATTTTAACCAAAGCTGTCAACGGACGACTATTCAATAACTGTATTGCCAAGTTGAGCATTGGAAACCCCACTACTCAACTTGAGGGGGTGTGTTAG
This sequence comes from Helianthus tuberosus, assembly GCA_030545235.1. Taxonomy (NCBI): domain Eukaryota; kingdom Viridiplantae; phylum Streptophyta; class Magnoliopsida; order Asterales; family Asteraceae; genus Helianthus; species Helianthus tuberosus. Next base: position 104,898,697 of record CM060409.1, read on the forward strand.
AATAAATAAAATAAAAAGGATCAGAATCAAGTTCATCATCTCCTTTCTGGAGGACTTTTTGACAGCTGCACTCTCAAGGCTAGGAGTTGTTAGGCTCAATCCTTTCCTTTCTATTGTTATTATTTCCTTTTTCAAAATAACATGTATCCCTATTTATTGGGCCTTTTTTATCATTTGTAATACATCAAGAAAAATAGAATATCAATACAATTCCTAACTTTCATCTCTGATCGACAATAATAATCAGCCAAGAAAACTACTCAAACATTTCATCAACACCTTATCTGCGTTACTAAACACTACTCATAAACTCACACCACATAATAAAAGATCAAAATATAAAAAGGGTATGTTAAATACATAGATTACAATTGATGTTGAAGTAGACCATTTAGAAGTCGTTGCTTTATAAATACTAGAAGATTCGAGAAATAATTGGGCCACAATTACGCTGAAGAAGATAAATCGTCGTGGCTTCTTTATAGAACATAAATTCAAATCGGCTTCTATCATCTTCGAGATTTTCATGGAGGAGGTGTTGCCACAAAAAAATTAATCGGGAAAAGAGCAATCTAGAATCCCTTTGAGAGGGAGAATGAAGAAAAGAGAAAAATGGCTTTGAAATTTGAAATGAGAATTGACTTTTTTTTTGCCGCCTATGAGTTACTGAACCATATAGCCATGAAGGGTAATAAATCTCTTTGTGTGTTTGAAGCTTGTACACAACGCACACTAAAAATAGTAAATCCATTAATTTTTAAGTTCTCTCTTTTATATCTATTATATAGTAGTATAGATATATATAGGCTATTTCTAAATAGAAAACCGTTGTGTAAACCGTGAAAATCAATATATGTGGTTGATATTGTGCCATATGTCCAGTTACATTTTCTAGGAGAAGGTTAGAATGGTCATTTTACACTCCCTATCAACCAGGTGATTTGATATGTATAATAGACTCTATAGTAGTTGCCATAGTACATAGGAGTGTACTCTTTTTCTTTCCAGTATTCTCTCTCTAACATCCAATAAGAATCTCTCATTCATTTTTCATTTGTCTCTCTTCTTTCTAAAGTCATGGAGCATACTCCTCCTTCTATGCTCTCTCTAAAATATCTATACAGATTTGAAGTTCCCATACATTTCTTCAACACATCTCTCCCATTCATATCCTATCTTCTTTAATACACCATTCATTTTCTCTTTCTTTTTCAACACACCATTCAAACTCACTCTTCTACATCAAACTTTCCTTATTTTTATGAGAAACAAATTTGAAACAATGAATTAGAGATGATACAAGATCACCTTCAGGTTGTGGGCGTAGCAAACAACTCAGCTCTGGGATACATGAAGTTCAGCTGGATGTGATCATACTAAGTTTGCTTCCTAGGCCTCACTTTCCTCAACGCAATGGATCCTGGACAAGCCTCAAAAGCCTTGAATAACAATGATTTCTCTGCGCAAAAGAAACATTTAAGAAGTAGGTATTAATTGTACAGGAAAAAAATTAAGAAAGACACGCAGTCTTACCAACGCCAGCCTCCATGTAAACAGGCACTTCCAGACTCTCAGGTTTCTAGTGATCACTCATGCTAGAAACAACGAGTTTTTGCTCCCCGAATGACCTGTTGGGCAGAGCGCGCTGTCTCCTGCTATGGTAATCACCCTATCACGAATGTAGAAAAACTTTCTTTCCCGAATTTCCAACTAAATCCTGGTGGGCCCGGGTGGGGAGTATCATGACATAAGATTGGTATCATCATAGACACAAACACAGATAGCACAGCGGAAGTCTTGGAGTTTAAAATATTATTACAAACACAAGTGTCTAAATGTTCAAAAATAATATACAGACGGTTTGTAATAAAATATCCATAGGCAGATCGTAAAATGTACAAAAAGGAAATCAACAGACTGTTAGGCTTTATGCAAAGGAGTAGTAAATTCCTCTTCTAGCATTACCAAGCAACTTCCGGCCTATTTACGTATCCTTGCACCTGTAACTTATTCTTTTGAAAATACGCCAGTTTACACTGGTAAATACAATCAACCAACTCATTTTGAAAACATTTTCAAAATCATTTTAAGTGCACAAGGCACAAGATTTTATAAATAACTTGGGACAATTCAAAATGATCTTGTATACAGTTTTACATGCCTGTCAATACATATGGGGCCCGATACTAAACACCGAGGCATGATTAACCGACACGCCACTTAAACCCAAATGGGGTATCACGACGTAGTGGGTAAGAAAAACATCTTATAATAACATTAGCATCTGTTAGGTGTATGCCTACAACCCATGCTCGATCATGGCCATTAGCAACTTAAATGAGCCGAGGATATCCAGGACACGGTCGCGTTAACCCCCAATGTCTAAGTTATCTTACAAAACAGATTAAAACGGATCATGGAGATTTTGTAGTCACAATCCGACATATGATCCCATACGTGACCAAGCGATAATAATTTACCGTATCCCAAGCCCGTATAAGGAAAATAGGTTAAGAGTATTTACCTGGGCTAAAACTCATCTTATGAATGCAAGAATTATAAATAGCTCAGTCGTATTCAATTAATTAAGGGTAGATAGCAATTTACTGGAAGGCCCTAGTCTTGAATGATTGTATAAATAACCAATTAGAATGGTAACTGGTCCTATTCGAGTCGTAGACTTGGAGTGGTTAACTGAATATATCGAAAACGGTATGATGCGCTTGATTAAGCGATGACCGGAGTAGAATGTGGTTTAAACCCAACAAGTACTAAGACTTGTATAATATGGGTAAACAATTACATTCTGGACTTTGAAGTAAAAATGATAAGGATAGACCTGTTTCGGTAAACTTACGTAAACTAGTTACATAAGCTTAACCGTATATATATAAGCGATATCGGGTAACCAGATGAGTCATGCACAAGTTCTATGTGCCATTATATTTTAAATAAGTTGTAACATCAGTAGGTTAGCAACTTATATGCCCATGAAGGTTTTAAAATCAAAATGTGCCTCATAAGGGCGCTTTAGTCATTAAGCGACGTAAAATAAGAACTTGCATATAAACTGATGTTATGAACATGATGATTCTGTAAAAATACTTTATTTATGATATAATATTAGTAAGTAATCAAACATATGTGAGGTTTATGATTTAAGACCAAACTATGCAACGTATGGGCATTTTGGTTATTATGTACATAGTTTAAAAACTTATTTGAAAATCTGAGTTATGATCATGTACCTATTGTGAAAATGTTTTAAATAAGTTATAATATCAGCAGGTATCAAGTTTTGATTAATAGTTATGGTTTGAAACCATACTATGCGCCAAAAGGGCGTTTCAGTCATTAAATAACGACAATTGCGTTCTTTAATCAAAACTTAGCTTATGATCAGTTTCATAACATCAAAATATGTTAATTATCTTAACATATTAGTAGGTAAATCATTTGCAAGTTCATTGTTGATTAAAACCTTGTTTATTGCAAAAAAAAAAAATGGCATTTTGGTCAAAGTTGGCAAAATATAGAAACTTGCATATAAACTCAAAATCTGATTATGATCATGTAATATAGCCTCAGAGGGTTATGCTACATTAAAATATGATCATAATGAAACCTTAATTCAGTAGCTAACTAAGCTAAATCGGGCCAGAATCGAAAGTCAAAGTAGAAGTCAAACTTCTTGACTTTCGGTTGCGAACCGACTTTAAACTAGAATTGGCGGACTGAACATGTTCATACATGTTCTAGTATTAATTACAACTAGTTTAAGTGTCAAAATGTGATTTATAACATGCATATGATTAGATTATAAAATTTACGAAAACTGACCCGTTTGACTTTTTAAACAATAAAACTTTGACCCGTCAATTGATCTAGTTAACGTGATTTTCAGAAGGTGTCCTTTTGAGGGATTAACACCTACCTAATTACGATCATGTAGCCATATTCGACTCGAACAATGGCTAGACCATAATGGTCTAAACCAAAAGTCAAAGCAATTATCGAAATTGCTTGACTTTTGGCCATTAAAGCCTATAAAGCGAAAATGTACAAGGAAGGAACACTTACAAGTGAACCTTGGATGAAAATAGACTTATTAGGATGTTCCTATAGCTCAGGAAGTTCAAAGTGAGGAGATAGAAGTGAATTCAAGAAGGTGCAAGTTCAATTGTGATAAATGGCACCTATTTATAGTTGTGGAGGAGCTTTGAGATGGATCCAGGTGTTAGGAGGGTGTTTAAGATCAACATACATGTCCATGGTTTCGAGTAGGAGGTTTCATGCAGCTTTGTTTGGGCTCCAAGCCAAAAATTCCCAGCTAGCACCTCCTTGCGGATCGTATGGAGTAGTTCACTACGGTCCGTAGATGACGAACCAAGTTCAAAAATTTTACAATTTGTCATCTTTGATCCTTCCAGTTTCCAACTTTCATAAATTATCAATAATGGTCCCTCTCGTCCAAATAATTGGCTCATTTGAGAGTATGGACAACATTATACGCTTGCATATTATATATTTGAATTCATGCATGTTTCATACTTTATTTATCACATTGTGCAATACATTAAGCGCTGCGTTGAAACGATTAGTAAATTCACCGGTTAGGCAAGCTGTGTTAGCACAGCTTCAGTATTCAGTTAAATAGTAGATTTAGGACTTAGATGTAGGTCCAACATAAAAAATACATTGAAACCCAAGTGGGTGAACAAGAGTTTTGTGACAACTGTCAAAATTCCAGGTATCCGTACAACTATTAAACAATGATTAGTGCTTAATGACTGTGCTGCATTACAATTAATGATTTGAACTGCCTTCTAATTACTACTTTATACTTACATGTGCATCACATATTGCAAATGACATATCATTATTGCATGAGAACTTATTTGACTCAAATGATGCACGAAACACAGTTAGCACAGTTGTTAGACAAACCGGGAAAACGCTGACGAAGTTCAGTACATAGACAGACAATGTGTTGAGACACAAAATGAGCCAGAAACCAAGTATTACACTAGTATAGTGTGTAGGAAAGTAAGGATCACAAAACTGTCTTCCTAGCGATAGTTTAAGTGCCGGAAAGTGTCTAAAACTCACTTAAACTACAGAATACTACAGTAAATCAGCAAATTCAACATTTAAACACTCTAATATTATGCAGAAATATGGTTAACTGGTCCTGAATGCTTTCCTAAGTGTCGGCAATCGAAAGTGTCACAAAAGGGTATATAAAGCACACTAAACTGCATAGTTTAGCACCTTAACGAACCGGTAACCAACCGAACAACCGGACACTACCCGAAACACCAAATTTTCATTAGAAGCACTGTTTTAACATAACTAAGCTAGTTATGGTCCCCGGACATCATAACATGTGACAACCCTCAAATTTACATGTAACTGTACAATCTATTATTGCTAATTAAAGTGCTTAATGACTGTGCTGAATCATTTAACTGCTTTCTGATATCTGTGTATTACTTACATGTATTTGTTAACCTACTAGTAATGTACAGAAAAGTTACTAAATAGTCCTGTGTAATTTCCTAAGTGTTAGAAATTAAAAACGTTACAAAAATATATATATAGGACGCTTTACGGATTAATTAAGCAGTTTAACGGAACGGTGTTTAACCGGACAACCGGACATTACCCGGGACACTTAAATTTAGCCACACACATTATTTTATTTTTTTCTGAGCCAGTTAGGGTCCCCGAATACCCTAACACCCCTTACAAAACACTACACACTAGTAACTTGTTTAAAGTCTCTAACTAACTAACTAGCACTTAACTTAATGGTTGAAAACAAACTAGATACCCCCCCCCTAACCAAACGGTCACCACAAGGGTGACATACTTTTGTCCTTGTTGATTATTTAATTCAATATGTGGGATATCTAGATGGCATATAACATGTTGGACAATAGGGGACTTGGATTGTATATTTGCATAAGAGTTTCCCACTCTCTCTCATTCAACACCAACTCAAGACTCCACTCTCTTTTCCCTCTTCTCTTGGTTTTGGCCAGCCCCAAACACCACAACCATCATCATCATTCAATCACTTGCAACCATTCTAAGAGCATCCAAAGGTGCAAGAGACCCTACAACTAAGCTCGGTGCTCTCGGAAGTGGAAGGACCTTCTCCATTCGCTATTAACCATCACTTTTCTACACTCGAACTCCCCTAGCCTTGAGCTAGTGGTAAGAACTTAGATCCGTTCGTTTTTCATGTTATTTAAGTGGTTAATAGTTGATTTAATGGCTGAAAATTGAAACACTAAAGAACCTAACATAAAGTCTTGGACAAAAGATGAATAAGTTGGATAAAGAAGATAAGTTATGTGTGTGAATGATGTTGTTATGATTCTTGCTGAGTTACTTGTTAATATTGATGCTTGATGTTGTTATGATCACTAAACATGCTAACGGAATCAATCGAACGCGTCTTAGAAGATTAAAGAATGAAAACAGAATCTGTCCAAGTTTTACAGCCAACTTCAGTTGGCTGTAAACAGGTCATAAACTCTATAAAAAACTGATATTTTGAGTCTAAAACGTGTTATTATGAAATACGGTTCTAATGGCACCGGAATCGTAATTTTTGGACTTCGTTTACTATTTTTAAAGCGTCATTTCGTAACAGCAGCTAGAGCTGCGTTTTTCTGCTGAAAATGTATGTTTTGTTTCCTGTCATAACTCGGGTTCTGTGTAGAGTTGGATCATGAAACTTGTACTGTAGATGACCACTGATGTATTTGTAATTGCCCCACTGAAATTTCGTAAATCGGACTTACGATGAATTTTTAATAAATTGTTCCGTGGACTGTGGTCAGAAATAGATAAATCTGAGATCAGTCCGGAAAATGAATTTTTTATAAAATATTGGTAATGAACTGGACCCCGATATTTTTACACAATAAAATTGGAATGTTTAAGACATCCTGTAAAAATTTGGGAATTTTTGGAATAATTTAACTATTTTATTAAAATGTCCGAAAACAGCCGGTTTTGAATATTAATGCTGAAATGACATAAGTTGTGACTTGCGTGTCTAAATGTCGAGTATGCTATCTGTGAATGATCTAACATGTTATATGTGTTACGTGCACTATCGTATGTTTGCTTATGAGTGGGGAATGGATGGGAAGTATATATACAGGCATAAACAGTTAAAGTAATGCATGCTATGTGATAGATACGTGTAGGAACTTTGTGCTCTATTTGTAAGCCACTAAATGACTAACTGGTAAATCATACTAGGACGTGATTGACCGACCTTGACTGTTAGCTATATTTGAGAATTTAACCGAGCAAACCGAGGTGAGTTCACACTTTTCTACAAAGCATGGTAAATTCCCGGTGGGAATGGGAATGGGTACAGGAATAGGGATTCCTCGTCCTTTGAGACGTATTCAGGAATGTAAATTCCTCGTCCTGTTGGGACGTGTTAGACTTACTGGACTAGAACTCTATCAGCGAAGTCCCTCCCTTTTTTGTAGGACCGAGTTTCGTGACAGAAACCGTGATTATCATGATTATGTTCATAGACGGGAAGATTAGAGACGGATAAAAGTACTTACTTGTATAGATTTGTAACATAACAAAGCAAGTCGGCCCGATTAACAAGCTAACCGAACCATACCAAAGGAGTACACATCCGGGGAGAGACCAAGTGGTGATCTCTCCCGGTGAGGTCTCAAACCTCCTAAAACTTCCCCAAGTGTTTGAATTGGCAAGGGTTTTCTATTTATAGTCACACCCCTTGTCTTGCAAACACACACGGTCAACCGAATAACCCTCTCGTTTGACCACTTCAAACGAGCGGGTCTATACACGTTCGATAGACCGTTTCACTAACTATTACAAATTCAGCGTAAAATAAAACTAATCTATTCGACAAGCATCGGACACAAAATCTGCATCAACAAATTCCCCCTTGTCCGTTGCTGTCGAATGCTGAAAATGCAACTGCAATCGATCTTCAGTCAAGTATTCATCTTCTCTGTGTTAACAAAATTCCCCCTTGACCGATGATCCAGGTAAGTAGTATCTTGATGCTCCTTGTATAATATTTCCCCCTTAAAGTACGCGTATCCGTGTTGGGTGTTGTGCAATTTCCTCATTTGACCGATCTTCCGCTGATCTTCCAATACTCCAACCGGCATTTGATAAGGGTTCCAATCTTTAAGAACTGCATCAAGTCTTGATCTGTCATAAGAACTTCATTTCATTCAAGCATACTACATTGATAGAGATTTCTGGTGAACTGTCTTCTGTAGACCGTCTTTGTGGAATCGACCAAGTAATGCACTTTAATCTTCAGCATCAACACTCAGGAAAGTCAGCTAGACCAAGTGTATCCCTTGCAAGCTCAACCAAACGGCACGCTTAGTTGAACTACATCCAGATCTCATTGTCTCGCCTTTGTGAAGTTGACCACGTAATGCACTACGGATCTTCAGCATCAGTACTCAGGAAGTCAGCTTGACCAAGTACATCATTTGCAAACTCAACGAATTGAGTTACCCCCAGATCCCTGTAAAATCCCAAAGAAACATCAAACCCAAAACCGAATCCTGCAGGTCTTCAGCCTTGAACTATCAGCTTTCATAAAGATTCCCCCAGGTCTTCAGTAAACAGCGCTTTGAAACAACTATCGACTTTAGATACCTGTATGTTTCCGTGCAAAACCCTTCACGCTAGCTGGAGAATTAATTAAAATCCTCAAATATGTGTCTGTGCAAAACATTCCACGCCGAACCTTTAGTATCACCAGAAAATCACAAACTCTACCACCTGTGATTGCGTTTAGAAATTTACCGAAGAAATTCAACATTCGAAAATTTTTATTCCCCCGTTTCTTTGGTAAGATCTCTAAACCTTAACAGATTCCCTCCACTTCAAAGGAAATGTCGTCAACTTTCAAATGTTCACCAATTCCCTTCACTTAGCGGAACTGTCGTCAATCTTCATTGAATGTTCTCGGTTCCGAAAAATCACGAAAACGACTTTCTTCTTTGCATATTCTAGTTGAATAAGAACGTCCCCTAGTACCCCGTAGGATCCGACTTGTATCCCTCCAAAGACTTTGTGAACTCGTTAGGACCGGTATTGACATTCTAGGTTCATTCATTCGTTACCAAATGCGAGAATATGACAATAAACAAAAAGATTTCTTCGTTGCATATTCTAGTTGATAAAGAAATTTCGCCTAGTACCCCGTAGGATCCGACTTGTATCCCTCCAAAGACTTTGTGAACTCGTTAGGACCGGTATTGACGTTCCAGGTTCATACGTTCGTTTTCAAATGCGAGAATATGACAATAAACAAAATGCTTTCGAACATTTACGAATAACCGATAACAATCATAAATATTGACGTGCGGAAGTGAACATACCGTTTTATTTTTGGCCCATAGTAGTCAAGTACCAAATTTGACGTTTGCGTCGGTAACCGTGACTACCCCACAATTTAAAAAAAAATCATCATCATCTTTTGTTTTCGTCATGCTGCATCATTCCGCGCTCTCCCAAAACCCGTACGAATTTTGACCATGATATTTAGAAGCGCGATTCAAATCAAGCGTTGCGAACACCTGACCCCACTCCCACTAGTAATTTGTTTACTCAAACAAATAAACTACTGAAAATATCCACTATAGAAGGTCCATTAGAAATCCAATACCCATAAGACTTTTAGGCCAGCCCATGACAGCTTTGTTCTCTTGGTCCATTAGAAATCCAATACCCATCAACTCCAAATCAATCTTCATCTCACAAGAGGGCCCAACAAATAATTTAAAGATCAGCAGCCCAAGACATAACTTTGTCAAACCCACCATATAACAAAAAAGTTATCTGATCTCTCTCTCTCCGATACACACTATCCACCTCCACCAACCATTAATTGTTTTTGTTTTTTTTTGTTTTTTTTTTTGTTTTTTTTTATTTTGAAAACTCTCTTTCATCTTTATCTATCTCTGCGATACATAAAGTCAATAGTCAAAATCCCTAAAAAAAATTTATCAGCCGCTAAAATCAGTTGTCTTCTTAAACCTTTTGTTGAAGACTTAACCCACTTTCGATACACAAACAATCAACATCGATACCTCTTCTTGTAATTTCTCTAGCTGCCAAACAAAAATTCTGTCGAGCTCCACCTTGTACGCAGACATCAACATCAGCCAACATCAGACTTTCAACTCTCTTCAATATATAGACCCCTTCTTCTTCGATGAACATTAACAATCAACACCCTTTTCACCTCTTCGATATCTAAAGCCCCAAATAAAAATCCCAATTAACCGTTAATATCATACAAAAATCATTATTCAACAACCAAATCGCAGACATCATCCAGGTATCTTCCTCTTCACACTTCGATACACATCAAGGAAGGCTGTAATCCACTGCACCCTCAACCGACGAAACAGCAACGCCGACGAAACAGGTTGTTTGGTGATCTTGTCAGTTCGACGAAACAGGTTTGAAGTGTGTTGAACGACGAAACAGATCTTGAATTCTTGTCGACGAAACAGAATGATGTTTCGTTTCGTCATGGGAAGTGGTGTTTCGTCGAAAACCCTAAAATTTCTTAACAGCCGCCACCACTTCTTCAAGAACACAGTCTCTGTTCACTTTGCAGATCTGACGAAAATACTTAAAAACATGATATTTGATGATGATAACTTGATTATTTCGGTGTGAAACATAAAACCCAACACTTTGTACGGTCCGACTCAGCTCAGATCCGTATATTCGGTCTCGAATCGGGGTTTTTCTTCATTTCACCATTTTTAGATCTTGAACAAAAATCACGAAAATCACATATCTAGAGCACATGTGACTTAGCAAACTGTTAGATTTACTAAATCGGGTACCATGGCTCTGATACCAATTGTAGGACCGAGTTTCGTGACAGAAACCGTGATTATCATGATTATGTTCATAGACGGGAAGATTAGAGACGGATAAAAGTACTTACTTGTATAGATTTGTAACATAACAAAGCAAGTCGGCCCGATTAACAAGCTAACCGAACCATACCAAAGGAGTACACATCCGGGGAGAGACCAAGTGGTGATCTCTCCCGGTGAGGTCTCAAACCTCCTAAAGCTTCCCCAAGTGTTTGAATTGGCAAGGGTTTTCTATTTATAGTCACACCCCTTGTCTTGCAAACACACACGGTCAACCGAATAACCCTCTCGTTTGACCACTTCAAACGAGCGGGTCTATACACGTTCGATAGACCGTTTCACTAACTATTACAAATTCAGCGTAAAATAAAACTAATCTATTCGACAAGCATCAGACACAAAATCTGCATCAACATTTTTGTATCGACTTAATCGCCGAGGCTATGGCGAGCGGGTCATTAGTTAATAGCGCTATTAGGTTTAACAAACCTCACACCGTTCCAGTTGGACGGGTGTGTACTAATGGACTATGGCATGTCGGTGGTGATAGAACACCGACGCTAGGGCACAATTGATTTCTTTTGTTAGTAGTCGATATGATAAACGAGTCTGGTAGTTTAAAATACTAGGGTAGCTCCCCACGGCCAAAGTGCCGGGCTGGATAGCCAGGGAAGGTGGACATGGGATGGTTAACTAATAAACGTTTTCGAACTATGGGGTAACCCCCACGGCTGGATAGCCGAATGAGATTAAACTATGTTTTTGGAAACAACTCTAAAATGGACAACCAACCGTGAACTCACTCAACTTTGTTGTTGACTCGTTATTACATGCTTTGCAGGTCATTAGATGCTATGGAGCTTGCATGTGGAGGTGGTCGTTGTGGGATGCGAACTGATATGTCCCGTACTTAATGAATAAACTTTATGAACTTATTAAACCTACGTTTTGGACTTTAAACTTATGAACTATGGACTTATGTTTTGAACTTATGTTTTATGCTTCCGCTGTCAACCTAAAATCGATTTACTTCCTTTTGGTCACCAATCGTATTGGGTTTGGTTTTATTTACTTAATTATGTTGTTCAATATGATTGGTGACTCGATCCTGGTCACGTCACGCCTCCAAGCGGTGGTACTCCGCATGGTGGATTTTGGGGGTGTGACATAACACATTATATAAATATCTAGTAACTAAACATCTAACTATACACTTGAATTCTAACCTAGAAATCTAACTTGGTTACAACCTAGCCTACATACCCCCCCACCTATGTGATCGGCCAACATGGACCCCACCTCAAGATTTTATAAGATTATTATATTTGATCTTGTCTATACTTTAAAGACATATTGTACAATGGAAACTAAGTATTAGAAGGATTATAAGTTAACCTTCAAGACATAAGCTTCATTTCATCATTCACACCAACACTTGAAGACTTCTCTTCTTCCTGCTCCCATAGCTCTCGGCCAAACACACTCCACACACACTCACCATTTTCAATCAAGTCTCATCCATTCCAAGCATACACAAGGGTGATAGAAGGTGCATAAGGAAGCTAGGAGCTTTCGGAAGTTCAAGGACCTTCTTCATTTGCTTTTATCCACTCTATTTCTTCTCTTGATCATCCCTAGCCTTGAGCTAGTGGTAAGAAAACAAATCCTTCCATTTTACACCTTATATAAGTGGTTAAAGAATGATACATGATGATTAACTTGAAGAACACTAAGAATCAAGAGAATGAAACTTGAACATAAGCTTAAATCATGAAGAAATCATGTAGTTTGTGTGTTGATTTACTTGTTGATTGTTGTTTACTTGTGTAAATGATGTAGATCATCATATGATCTTGCTAGATCATGATTAAAAACATAATCTAACAAGATGAGAGGATGAAAGTGTTAAAGATTAATGGATCATCCTCACAAAGGTCATGAACTTGAATGAATAAATTGTTTTCTTGTTAAGTAATGAACAAAGTAAGCTTAAAGTCGTGTAAATCTAAGATTTCAAGAATGATTTTTCAAGAAACCAAGTTAAAAATACAAGTCTTACTTAATCTTGGTTCTTACATTGTGTAAACCTTATTTTTGGTGGTTAATAAAGTGTAGAAGTATATGTGTAACAAGAAAAATCCATGAAGAAACATTTTTAGAAAATAAGATTGTAAGTTGTAAAGATCTAAATTCTTTAAAAATGATGTTTTTAAAGAATCAACCACACTTTAAAGGGTAACAAGACTTACTAAAAACACTAGTAAGTTACTACAAATTTTTATAAATATTCAAGTTCATGAAGTAGTAGATTATGCTTGTTTATGGCAAAATTGGTAAGCATAGATTGTTATTTGTTGATTATTGATTGATTGTATTGATTTTACAAAAGAAAATGATATACCTTCAAGGTATGGAAACTTCCATTTTTAGGGGAAACTATGGCGAAATTTTTCTAAAAATTAAACACTTAGAAAAATACTTCTAAACAAACATTTACAAGTGTATTTCAAACCATGAATTTTTACGTAAACTTTGCCATAAATTTTGTTACAAAAATTATAAATATTGGAGGTTGGTGCTTATAAATAAAAGTGACTAAATATGTATTTAGGAAATATATATTTAGATGACACCATGTGTGTGATTATTTGTATATTTTGTGTATTAGTTATATTATTTTAGGATTTGAAATAATATAACTCATCAAAATACCAAAAATTACAATCCAAAATATTACCAAAATTCCAAGAATATGAATATACAAGTTATACACAAAATATTGGTGAAACCGAACTATGGAATATAACTTACAAAATATTCCGGAAATATTATTCATGTGTATATTTTGGTAAATAATATTTTGGACGCCAAGAGAACAAAAATATGATTTTTTACAATTATTACAAGACCATATCGTATTTTTGACAAGGAGAAAATATATTATTTTTGGCAAGTGAAAATATATATTTTCTCAAACAAAAACGAAATGTATTAATTTTGGAGAAAAATAAGCATATATATATATATATATATATATATTCCAAGTTAGACTTGAAAATATACTATTTTTGGAACTTATATGAAAATACAAATATTTTTGTCAAAGGAAAAATTATAAATAATTTTTCTAAGTAGTATTTCTTAAAATATATATTTTGGAAATATATATGGATTTTTACTAAGGATATTATTCCGGAAAGCTTAATACAAAATTAAGTATAAAGAATACTTAACAATTACAAGAAGATACGTATTCTCTTACGTATAAATACACTCCGGAATACGGCACCGATACATGGCAAAAATATACAAGTATAAGAATACGAATACAAATACACCCATCCATGGGAAGGAAAATACACGTGTAAATAACTGAAAGGTATCAAGTTAAATTATATTGTTTTAACGATTATTCCAAAATTTAATAAATATAATTTAAGTTAAAATATTTATTATTTTAACAAATAATTACATAACTTGGAATAATATTGGAGACACAAAGAAACATAACTCAAAGACACTAATTAATACTAAGTCAAGGCACAACCCGCTCATCTAATGGACCTTAGTACGTTGTAGGTAGTCGTGTTTATCTGAAAAAGCTTTGAGTTACGGTGCTTACGAAGAACGCAAGACTGTGAGTTCATGTCCCCCTTTTCTTTTAACCGTTTTCAATTTTACAACGTTGGGGGTGAAGTACATGTTACAAACTGTTTACAAACGTTATTATTTGGTATGGTTAGCTAAGGAAGGGTACTGCTAGATCATGTGAGTGGTGGGTATAACGCTTAAGACCATTAATCCTCGTTGTAAGACCGAGGGACATGAGTGATAGATCTATTTGGGTGTAGCGAGCCCCGCCCATGTTGGAACGTGGTTTGGCCCATGGGATGACTTTGTCTTACAGTCGGAAGCCCGGTACAAAGTCTGCTAGGTTTGAGCCTTCCTGCATCACGTCACACATATTAATGGCCTTGCAAACCATTAATGATATGTTTTCCTTGTTGCTTTCATACCAGGATTTACAAACATACATACATAGTTTTACTGATTCAAAGGTTTATTCGTGCACACAAACAAACACAGGAACTCGCTCAACTTTTGTTGATGTTTTCAAACTACATGTATTTTAGGGAATTAAAGGTGGATCTGGCGGGCGTTTGGATGTTTCAAGTTGTGTTAAGAATAAAAGATGTCATCCATGGTCTTAGGGTTTGGTTAGTGTGTCTTATCCTGGACAAGACACATCTTCCAAAGCCTGGTTTTATCTAAAGTCTTTTGTTGAGTCCTTATGGAACTCTAAACAATTCGTATGGTTTGTAATTCGAATTTGAAGTCTATGTGTCAAGACAATGCGGTTATGTTTTTAAACTTATTTAATGGATGATCATCGTTAGTTTTATCATATAGTTGTTGTTATGATTGAATGCAATGATATTAAGCAAGTCACACATAATCACGCTTCCGCTGTAGTCATGGTGTGACAGGTTTACATTAACACTTTCCGGAAGCTAAAACAAGCACAAAAACTGTCCGAAACGCACTTTAAACACATAATTCTGCATTTTCAGCAAAATTCAGCACTTAAACACTAAAATAACATGCAGAAAGTGTCACACCCCGACCGCGTAAAACAACAAACCGCGGCGGAAACGTCGGGAGTGGAGCGGCAGAATTATTGTTTCACAACACATGGTACTTAAAGTTTGATTTTTATTAGAATTAATGTTTACATTGTCTTTGTTCAAACATAAAACGGAACATAAATTAAACTTGTCTTGCTTGGTTTTAAGTCACTAAGGCCCAAGTCCGCCTAAGTGTGTCACAGTCATCATCAAACATTAGCTCCTGAAACACATGTGAAAATAAGTACGTCAGCATAAAAATGCATGTGAGATACATAGGTTTTGTTGATAAAGGATTCATGACTTGTAGTTAAAAGAAATGTTTAACAAAAGTATTCATGAACCTTATAAAAATGTTTTCTTTTATAAAATCATATGAAAATCAGATGATATAAAAGAATAATGCATGGTTAAATAAATAACCAAGTGAAAATGGGTTTGTATAAAACTTGTCATTTGTAAAACAATGTCTTGTGAAAATATGTCATTTGTATAAAATCTGTCAAGTCTTTGTCTTTGTTGAAGTGGTTTAGATAACGCTACGATATGTAATATCATAAAAGCACTTATATATAGGAAGTACAAGTGGCGTATCCACCATGCTTTTATCATGCTACACACATTTCGTTATTTAAATCACTTATCAATAAACCACAAAAATGTCTTGTTTAAACTAAATGTCAAAATGTTATGTGTAAACAATGTCCAATGTCAAGTGTAAACCATGTCTTGTATAATCAAATGTTATGTATGGCAAGTAAAAAGTATTTACTCAAACCATAGGTATACTGTCAATGTGTAACCAAATGTCATGTATGGTGAATAAAGAGTATTTACTCAAACCATATGTATAATGTCAATGTATAACCATATCTCATGTATGGTGAATAAAGAGTATTTACTCAAACAATATGTAAAATGTACAAAACAATGTCTTTGAATAAACCTAAGTTTAAATCAAAAGTTGTGTTTTACAAAACCAACGCTTTATTGATACGAACATCTATGCAGTAATGTTTATCGCATACATTCAACCCTTGCGACTGTCGGACAAACCTTTAACAAGTTAAAGTTTTATCAATTATGTTTTCAGATTCTGTCATTCCCTACTTCCAAACAAACCTAGGAAGCCGGGAATGGGATTTGTCAAGTCCTATGGTACCATTACATACTACCGAGCGGCGTGATTAATGTTAAGGAATGTATTATTGTCCCGTTAAACATACCAAATGTCATAAACAATGTAAGCATGTCATGTAAAAACCATGTACTAAGTATGCTAAGTAAACATACATAGTAGAAATGTCCATGAAATCAATTGTGCCCATATGCTGAGTAAACATATGCAGCAAAAGTGTTTATGAAATCAATGTGCTAGCATGCTCAGTCAACATACATAGCAAAACATAATTGAAATCATGTACTATATGTGTACTAGTTGAACATAGCAAGCATATGCCATAAAAACAGGAAAGGCATGAAACTAACAATGTAGGCACATGTGTATCACCCCAAAATATTTGAAATCATGTACTAAACAAAGCGACCATAAGATATAACCTTGGATGGTAATTCCCTATACAACTATGGTCACAAAATATGTTTGGTCGGATCCTAATGATTGACTAAACGGGTCGGGTTCAAAAGTCTAAGCGGTTGTTTAGACCGCTTGACTTACGACCCTAAATAAGCACTAAACTAAAAGTGACGAGTTAGACATGTTACAACATGTTTAACTAATTAGAAAACTGATTTGATATCAAAACAAAGTGTTTTGATACCCGAAAATAGTTTCGTCGCAAAATGCACATAAACGTGCATTTTGACCGAAACTTTGACTCGTCACTACGACTAGTTAACGTGGCAATCAGTAGGTATAATTACTAGGTATTATAACCATCGTGATTACGATCACGTTGCAAAGTTCAATTGAACTTTGATTTGACCAATTGATGGTCAAAGCCGAAAGTCAAACACTGTTTGACTTTTAGCTTGAAATAAATGTACAAGCATTAAGGAACACTTACAAGAGTCCAATGCTTGGAAAAATGAACTAGAATGCTCAAGTATGAAGCCTCCAACAAAGAGTGGTAGCCTCAAATCAGAGCAAAGGTGAAAGAGAATGAAGATGAGCAAGTTGGAAGTGAAATGGAACTTGCTATTTATAGTGTTCTTGGATTTATGAGATGATGACAAGTGTTTATGTGTTGCCCAAGGAAAGATGATTGTGACAACCCTCACATTTACATGTATCCGTACAATTAATTAATTCTTAATTTGTGCTTAATGACTGTGCTTGATTACAACTGTGATTAAAATGCTTACTAATTTCTGTTACATACATACACATGCATCACTTTCATATTGTCACTCCATTTATTATATACAAACGTTAGTGACAACCATGATGCACAAAGCACAGTTAGCACAGTGAGTGGATAACCATAAAAACATGCTGACAATGCCAGCACCTAGACAGACAACATTTTTAAGGCCAGTATGAGCCAGAGATAGAATACTACACTAGTAGTGAGTGTAGGGAGGTGAGGACCATAAAACTGCGTCACTAGGTGATAGTTATAGTGCCCGGAAGTGCCTAAAACATACTTTAAGTGAAGAATTCTGCACTAAATAACCAAAATTTAGCATTTAACTAAGCTAGTAAAGTGCAAAAACTTGGCAAAATAGTCCTAGATACTTTCCAAGGTGTTGGGAATTAAATGTGTCACTAAAAACAATATAAAGGACACTTTAAAGCTTTATTTATCACTTTAACGGATCAACATCCAACCGAACAACCGGACTTTACCCGGAACATAAAAATATTGCCAAAAACATTGTTTTTACTTTTCTGAGCTAGTTAGGGTCCCCGAACACCCTAACACACTTTATATTATATAACACACTAAATCACTAACTATATCGTTCAATCCTAACTAAACAAGTAACTAGTTCCATCACAACCCAACCCCCTACCCCCCTACTCGACGGTCATGAGGGTGGTACACCCTCACCCCATTCTTTTGATTATTAAATTGCTAATTGTTGGACATTAAGAAACACAATGTATGTTGGTTAATAGAGAAATATGGTTTATAAATATGTATAAGAGATAACCATCTCATTTCATCAAACACTCAACATCAACAAGCTTCTCTCTTCCTCTCCTTCCCCGCCTTTGGACGCCAACACCCTCCACCATATCACCACCATCAACTCTCATTCAAGCCATTTTCCATACAACCAAAGGTGCAAGAGGTCCAACAAGCAAGCTTGGTGCACTCGGAAGCTCAAGGACCACTCTAGTTTTCTTTTATCCACTACTTTTACTGTAGGATCGATTTCGGACCCTGACGAGTCAAACAGAAGAACTTTTCTTGATTCGAACGGCGGAAACAAACGAATCAAGTGCAATAACAGCCGTATTCACTATAATCTGTTGTTTTATTGATCTTGAAAGCGATTACAAGTCTTGACAACACTTCGGCAGCACTTCGTGGCTCACCGAAAGAAAACACACACTAACAACTAACTGATTTCGCTCCTGATTACACTTATATATAAGCCTTGCATTACGAGCGGAATTAGAACATACATGTTGGAGCGAAATCAGGGTCTAGACACATTACGGGCGGAATCAGGTAGTTAAGTGATTTCGCTCCAAATGACAAGATGTCATTTGGAGCGGAATTACTTCCTAAAACAATTTCTAGAATTTCGTGTCCCGTTCTAGCCTAATCTATACAAGACTCGATACAAGACGTAGGCGACAGACGGATGCACCAACAAACTCCCCCTCGAATGTTGACGGAGTCTTCAGTGTTGAGTCTTCGGTTGTCAACCATCAATCTTTATCAGTCTTCGAGCTTCTCTTCGAAGTATTCTCCATTGTAAGCATCCTCAATCAATCTCTTTCTCTTTCTTCTAGAATCTCAACCTAGTTCTGAGCTCTCTTTTGATGTCCTCAGACTCCCCCTCTCACTAAGTTAGGATTGCAGTCTGGAAATCTCTTTCCACAGGTTCTTAGATTGTAACCTGGCACTCATCTAACTCAGGTTTCGGAACCTGGCTATCCTGCACAACTCTACCCAAAAATAAGTTTCTCAAAGATTAAATCTTCAAAATTTAGAAACTATTTGCAGAAAAACTTCAAAATGATTTGTTCTCTGTAAACCATTTGTAAAAACTTCTCATACATTCTCTCCCAAACCTGTTTATCAAGTTTAGCAATTGGAATTTTGAATGTCAGCCTTCCAACAACAGTTGTCGAAAATCTTTTTGGATTTTTCAAAAGTTTATGCTAAAACACACTTAAAATCTTTTTGAATTTTTTAATGAAACAGAAATGCAGAAAATGAAATATTTACAAACAATATTTTTATGAGTTTGTGCAAGAGAATCATATCAGTTTATGAGACAAATCACTAACACCGTTAAGCTTTAAACATTTTAAGCTCTAAACAATTCACATTGATTGACGATATTGTTGTCCACTTAAACTCAATCTTAAAAACTTTCGAAATGCTTACCGATACGTTAAGAAATATTAATTTGCACTAAATTCTAATGGACCCCACGATCTCAGCATATCCCCTCATCATGCAATACACTAACTCAAGTAATGCCTTTAAACTTTTATCAACTGTGATTTGTGCGAAAACAAAGCAGAATGTTTAAACATTAACAATCAGGTCGATACTTCCGTATATGCAGAGAAAGTCCAATGTTTAAACAAAATAAGAAAAATAAAACAAGTTGAAGTTGTTTAGGCTTTAACCACCAGGTCGATACTCCCGTATACGCAAAGGAGGTCCAAAGCTTAAACGAAACACCAAAGAAAATAAATCAGAACATTTAGGCAATAACATCTAGGTCGATACTCACGTATACGCAGAGGATGTCCGATGCTTAAACAAAATAAAGAAATAAAA
Source organism: Helianthus tuberosus (assembly GCA_030545235.1). NCBI lineage: Eukaryota > Viridiplantae > Streptophyta > Magnoliopsida > Asterales > Asteraceae > Helianthus > Helianthus tuberosus. The sequence goes on from CM060409.1 coordinate 104,919,187, forward strand.
CAAGTTTAAATCTTTGCAAAATGAAATGCACAATCACAGTGACTTTTCAGCAAAGTTGTGAAAGTTCACAAACTTAACCAGTTTTATGTCTTTCGACAATCAGCGATTACTGAGTAGGGACACAGTCAAGAAGGACAAAACTAAGTACTATGCTTTCGACCATGTTTCCCACTAGAACTAGGCTTTTTCATTTAAGTTTGTATCGTTATCGCAAATCTACTAGTCTAGCTGAGCCTATCGTCAAATCCTTAGTGAGACCGTTTATCACATTTTAACTTTCCATTTCTTTAGCGTGTTGTGACAGTCCACTGATGTACTATCATTTCCTCTTTTATGCAACAAAAACTCATTTTTCATTTTATCATGTTTTTGGCTTTTTCAAATTTTCTAATGTTTTTGGATTTTCTGAAAAATATACTCCCCCTAAAATACAAATACATCTAAAGAAAATTTAAAAACAAACTGTACAAGAACATGACAACTGAAATCGAATTGCCTCAAATCGCCATCCACTTGGCATAAACAATCAGAACTCCCCCTCACAACAAACTATTTTCCCATTATGATCTCAAAACACTTAAGTATGTTTTAATCAAAATGGTTTTTCCGGAAAATTAGTTTTCTTGATTTTACCATTTGTAAATTCGGGGAAAAACTCATTACATTGTTTACCAACACTTTCAAATGATAGTTAAATCAAGTTCAACTTAATGACCTTGATTAACCACTTGTAAGATCAAAAAATCAAACATTTTCAACCAATCATCATCTGTTGGTTGAATTCTCAAGGTGCCGATTCCTACTCCACAGTTACCAACCTGGGAGTTCCGGCAAATCACACTTATACAAAACCAATTTTCATAAACAATGAATGATGTCGATACATGCTCCACAATTACCAACTTGGGAGCTCCGGCAAGTCAGGTTTTTACTGTTCGAAAAATATATCCACCCAAGCCTGACCTTCCTTGGGTGTAACAACCTCTTCTTCATCTTTACTTTCAACCGACCTGTGAACATTTCTTTTGGAAGCATAAAATTCTTTCACTCCTTTGGCCTTACCATCGACCATTTTTCCAAAAATGTGTTTCACAGTTCCGTTGAAAGCCTTATCAACATCGATTTTTTTCTTGTCAGAATAAAATTGATTTGAAATTTCAACTTTTCCAACTTTCTTTTTGAAATTTTCAGCCCGCAAAGGTGGAAAATTCACATCATCCACATTCGGAACTGATTTCTCAACCTTTTCTTTAATACCTTTTGGTTCCTCTGATTTTGTGGAATCAGATTCATCACCAGAACTGTTCCCTGAACCCTTAACAACCCATTTTTGATTTTTTAGATTTTCTTTTCTGTTAACCACATTCTTTGAACATTCACCAATCTCAAAGGTTGAATTTTCAAAACCTGTAAATTTTCTGGTTGTAAGTTCAGTTTTCTCAACAACTTTTTCTTTCATTTTACCAGAGACTTCCTGTTTTGGTTTGAATGTTTTCGGACAATTTCTAGCAATATGACCAGCAGTTTTGCACTGAAAACAGGTTCTTGTCTCTGTCTTCTTCTGATCAATACTTTTTTTCATGTCCTCTTGCTTCTTTGCAAGGAATTCTTGATTTGTCTGCTTTCTGAATGCTTGCTCTTTCTCATCATCTAAAGATTTTCCTGAAACAAACACAGTTTTTGGTTTATAAAATTTTTCATTTTTATAATTTTTCGGTTGATTAAATCCTAATCTTTTCTTTTTGAAATTACAGTTATGGTTTGGTTTTTTATGAATACCAGAACCAGAACTGTAACCCTTTTTCTTGTTTAATCTTTGTTGCACTCTTGAGGTGTAAAGTCTTGGATTTTCAGAAAGATTAATATCTTTTATTTCAGAAATGTTGATTTCTGTTAGTTTGAAAACCTTTTTAATCATTTCAGTTTTAACACCTCTTATTGGAAAAATCTCATCAGAATATAATTTTTCAGAATCTTTCAAAGTATATGCTACTTTGACCGGTTCATCATTCAAATTAGATTTTGATAGCAAAAATTCCGTGTCATAAACCCGTTTGTCCTTTTTGATTGTTGGCTTTGACATATCGGACTTAGACTTTGACTCGGGTTTAGACTCCAGTTTAGACTCCTCTATGTCATCCTTGTCTAACACCTGATCGACCATACTTTTTATCAACTTGGACTCATGATCGGTATCGGAAGATGTGAACGTGACATCAATATTTTCTGGTAAGTTATCCGACGACACAGACTCCCATTGTAAGTTAATGGCCTTTTCGACTCTTTCAGAAATTGGATTTCGAGGTGAATATCCATTTTCGACCGTGGGCGGACATCTGTTATAGACAACACTCGGTTTCTTACCAGAAATCACCATTTCATCCTCTTCTCTTGTCTCTGACTTCTTTCCTTCTGAAGTCTTCACTTCTTCAAATTTTTCTCCATTTTTCTTCTTCTGCTTCCCTGACCTTTCTGATTTTTCTGCCCATTTTAGATCGTAAGCATTAGCAATAAAAGCTTTAACATTCGATGTGTCTTTGGACATTTCTCTGGCCATTAATTCTTGATCTGGGCAAAAATTGTCCCAATTGAAACCTTCAGCTAACTTTTCATCGTCTTGATCTGCCGGACACACTTTGATATTTGTTGGAATGTAATTATCCCAACTGAATCCACCATCCTTCCCTAGACAAGCTCTCTTTGAATCTTTAATCTCCATTCTTCCGTGTGCAGTTTGTGCAGTTTGTACTTGATGCGATGCTTGTTGTTGTTGATATGGCTGTGGTGTGACTTGATGATAAATCGCCTTTTTGTGATAATCATTGTTTCCGAAGGGATTTTGAGCTCCACTCGCTTCTCAATTTGTGCACTCTCTCTTGAAATGCCCCTTTTCCCTACAACGAAAACACGTAACTTTAGACTTATCAAAACCTAAAGTTGACACATGAGCCTCGCGAAAATCATCTCTGCCTGTAATTTGTTTAAACTTTTCAGCCCGTCGCAATACACTAGCCATGCACCATTTAATATCCATCAATTCCATTTCCTCGGCATCGATTTGATCGTAATCCTCTTTCGTGAGCATTGGATTACCGATCCTCCCTGCAACTAATCCACCATAGGACTCAAGCATTGTAACCAACAACGACATGTGGCTTTTAGCAACTTCCTCTGTATAGTTCTGATCATTCTCAAGCTTTAAGGCAATGTTGCATTGAAGAACTTTTCCACTTTTTGTTGTAGTAAACTGAGGATCGTATGTCGGAAATGAAGAAAATCCGGATGTGCTGCTTAATCCTTGAGTTGATTTTTCCGAAGAACCTTTTGCATTATAAGCTGTTTCAACCTTTGGAGAGAGATTCATCTTTTCACTAACACCACTCTTAAAGTACAAGCTGATGTCTTGTTCTCCATCATAATTCTTCATTCGAGCAATCTTCCTCTGCTCCATCTCTTGAGCTTCCAGATGTTTGATGAACTCTCCCAATGTTAACTTTTTATATTCCTTCCGATTGTTTCTCAACATCATCAGGAAAGTTCCCCAAGTCTCATGTGGTAGTGCATCAGCAAGTTTCTCAATCAGCTCATCAGTATCTTTTTTAATACCAAGTTTTGACATATTTCTCACCAAGTTACAATATCTTTCAATAATTTGCTTGGTGTTTTCAGATTTCAAACCCCGAAAAAGATCAAATTCTTTCTTCATGAGTGACATTTTGTTTTTAAGCATATCATCGCTTCCTACAAATTTCGCTTCCAATTCAGTCCAGATCGAATAAGCACTTCCATCATGTTGAAGCAAAATCAAAATGTCCTCCTTAATTGCTTGCTGAAGTAGACTCACCATCAATTTTTCATCTCTATACTTCTTTTTCTCATCAACACTCATTTCTCTGATTGTTGTCTGAATACCATTTCTTGTGGGCCTTACATATGGTTCTTCAGTGTGATCCCATGCATCCAAGTGATAAGCTTCAACCCAATTTCCAAACCGTTCGGACCACGCATTGTAATCATCAATATCCAAGAGCTTTGGTGGTTTCTGTGATGTCCCCGTTTCATTCTCAAGTAATGTACTCTGAGTGATAGTAATCGGGCTAGCAAAGGCGTTGTAAAATTCATTGTCCATGTTTCTAAATCCAAAAGTTCACAATTTTTCAATTTCAGGCGAAATCAGAATCTGGAGCGGAATCACCAAGTGTTGTTCGAGCGGAATCAACAATTTAGTTGATTCGAGAGGATTCAGTTAAAGCTTCAAACTTATTCTGAGCGGAACCCTATTATGAGCGAAATCAAACTCAAACTTTGGAGCGGAATCAGGTTTTTGGAGCGGAATTAGATGTGATGGTCAACTGGAGCGGAATCAACCTTAACTTTGGAGCGGAATCTGATTTTGGAGCGGAATCAGATTAAATCTTTAGAGCGGGATCAAGTTTTGAGCGGAATCAGGTGAGATCTCGAGCGGAACCAAGTGCTGATTTCGAGCGAAATCAGAATGACGTCATTTTCTCCGACAGTCGTTTCAAGCGGAACCCCAAAAATTTCAAGTTTTACTTTGAATTAGTTGTTGAAACTTCCAAGGCTTTGTTAGACACTAATTCCGAGCAACATATTCAAAAATTAAATCAATTCGACAGCTTTTTCTCGGTCAATTTACAAAAGACAGTGTAGAAGGTGTAGAAAGACAAAATTTTCGGCTGAAATGGCAAGAGCTCTTCCTCCTTAGCTCTGATACCACTTGTAGGATCGATTTCGGACCCTGACGAGTCAAACAGAAGAACTTTTCTTGATTCGAACGGCGGAAACAAACGAATCAAGTGCAATAACAGTCGTATTCACTATAATCTGTTGTTTTATTGATCTTGAAAGCGATTACAAGTCTTGACAACACTTCGGCAGCACTTCGTGGCTCACCGGAAGAAAACACACACTAACAACTAACTGATTTCGCTCCTGATTACACCTATATATAAGCCTTGCATTATGAGCGGAATTAGAACATACATGTTGGAGCAAAATCAGGGTCTAGACACATTACGGGTGGAATCAGGTAGTTAAGTGATTTCGCTCCAAATGACAAGATGTCATTTGGAGCGGAATTACTTCCTAAAACAATTTCTAGAATTCCGTGTCCAGTTCTAGCCTAATCGATACAAGACGTACGCGACAGACGGATGCACCAACATTTACGCTTTGAAACTCCCCTAGCCTTGTGCTAGTAGTAAGTGCTTCAAATCTTCATCTTGTTCTTATTTTTAGTGGTTAATAGTTGATTGAATGATAAAATGTTAAGAAACTCTAAAGAACTTAAACTAATCTTGAACATAAAGAATGAAGAGTGGATAAAGAGAAGATGTATGGTTAAATGATGTTGTAATCATGTTGATCTTGTGTTGTTATGCTTAATACATGTTGTTTGTTAGTAGAAGTAAGATGGTTCATCACCTAGACTTGCTAGATCATGTTTAAGAATATGAACTAGCAAGATGTAAAGGTTAAAGATATGAAGGATGATGAAACCATCCACACATGAACTTTGAACTTGAACAAATATAAGTTTTCTTGAAAAATAAAGTTCTAAATTTGTAGATCTAAAGATCTATGAGCGGTTTTTCGAAGGAACCAAGTGAAAGGAACAAGTTTTGTTAAAACTTGGATATTACATGAAATAAACACATTTCTAGTGGGTAAACAAGTGTAGGAACACTTGTGTAAAAAGAAAATTTAACAAAGAAATATTTTTAGAAAATATTACTAGAAGTTGTAAATATTCAAACTCTTTAAAAATAAAGTTTTTAAGAAAATAACCACATTTTTAAAGGTAACAAGATTCACTAATTATGCTAGTAAGTTACTACTTGCTTTTACAAATCTTTCAAGTTCATAAGCCCATGGTTCATGCTTATTTTTGGCTAGTTTGGTAAATAGAGGTTGTAAGTTGTTGATTGTGAATTGATTGAATGATTTTACAAAAGAAAATGATACGCTAGTAAGCGTGGATGTCACACCCTGGCTTTGCGGAAGCGTGGTTAATTTTGGTGTGACTTCTTAATACCATAGCTTAATCATAACAAGCTATATGAGTTTAAAAACCATGCAAGTCATCCATTAAGTTTTGAAAATCAAAATACAGTACCATTGTTTTTAACCAACAACCATGACCTTGTTCAACAACATTACAAACTGAAACATAACATAAACGTGATTTAGAGACTGTGTCTTGTCCAGGTAAGAGACACATCCCCTAAACCCTGATGACTTCATGACAATATGCAGCGGAAAACGTTCCATACCGTGCCAGATCCGTTTAATTTCCTGAAATACATGTGAGTTGAAAAATCAACAATAATGTTGAGCGAGTTCATGTGCAAGTGAGTAAGTAAAACACTTGTATGTATAAAAGTTTCCTGGTATGTAGCAGTGTAAGAGGACTTGTGATCACCAATGGTTTGCAAGGCCATTAGCATGTCGTGAAATGCAAGTAGGAAAGACACACCCTAGCCGATTTTGCGTTGGGTACCAAGTCACTCCAGGTCCGTTCTGTTAGTCCTCCGAGAGGCCTGTTCTGTTGGGCCGGGAGCTGGGCTCGCTACACCCAAATAGATCTACCGCTCGAGTCCCTCGGTGTTCTAACTACCCATTCACATGATCTAAACCTCCTTACGTTATTCATACCGTGTATATAGTACTTGTAAACAAAGTAACATGTATTTCACCCCCGCGGTTAAGTAAACTGAAAACAGTTAGAGAAAAGGGGGACATGAACTCACAGTGAATGCGCGTCTCTACCAAGTGTCTCCAATACAGTAAGCTGTGCAACGACCTACAAGTGCTAATTCTATTAGACGGACGGCCGTGCTTTAGCTTTATAGTTTAAGTTTTTGGGGAAATAGTTAGACAACTATTTCGTGTTCATTTTCCGTATACACTTGGTAGTTATTCTTCCCAAGGATGGGGGATACAATACATGTGCGTAAGTTACGTTTTATCAATCTTGTGGTAATGTAATTACCGGTGTAACTTATATGTTTGTGGAAGCGTTCGCGAAGTTTTGGAATCATTAACGCTTGTAAATATTATTTTCACTCTAAAATAATATTTATGTATTTCACAAAATAATCATAAACAGTGTTGTGACAAATGTATTTATCGCGTTAATCTTTGTGAAAATCCCACCTCCGAATATTTAGTAAAATATAGTGCTGGCGAAATTTATGTTTCGAAAGTATGTCCAAAAATAGTTCTAACACTTGTTGTGTAAAATTCTAAGTGTTAGGTTTTTAGAAAATTTCGCCAGAGTTTCCTCTGTAACTGGAGGTGGCCACGCTTTCAAGCGTATCATTTTCTTTTAACAACTCAATTCAACAATCCTCTTTATTCAATCAAACAATTTCCGACACATCAAACTAGTCGACAAGTATGTAAATCGCATAATCGCATGAACTTGCAGTTTTTCCGAATCTATAGTGTAAACATCCTTTATATATGTAGATCTTTATATAAAGTAACTTTAATCTCATAAAAACCTCGTGTTTAGAGAAATCCGTCTTTACAACTTCTAGTAACAAGTGACAAATTTACTTCTTTGTCGGATCTCTTTGTTTCAGAGGTGTTTACACACTTGTGGTTTATAAAACCATATTTATTAGTGTAAGATCCTTTCTTTAAAATACATGGTTTCTTAAATGTGTGGTTCTTTGAAGATACCACTTGCGGATGCGTAGATCCGCTAGTTTTAAACACCATTTTACCGGTTAAATCACTTTTACACAAGTAAAATATTTTCACACAAGTTCATGTATCTTGTGTGGTAGAGTTTCACCTTTTAACCCTTGTATCTTTCAAAAACGAGCTTATGTGAAGATACATGATCTTACAAAGTCGGGTTAAACGGAGATCCGAGCTACCACATCATAGATCGGGTCTCAATAATCACATATTTCAAGTCCTACGACTTTTACACAAGTTATATGCTATTAACCACCACTTTTATAGTTTTTACTAGACTTTTGATCATCATCTCTCATTTTAACAAGATTCAACCGACATAACTTCTTTTAACCACTTTAGATGAGTGTAAAAACAAGTTTTAAACATTATACCTCTAGCTCAAGGCTAGGGAAGATCTTTGGCGAAAATGAGGTGGATAAAAGCTAACGGTAGAGGTCCTTCGTGTTCCGCTTGCTTCAAGACTCCTTATACGTGACCTCTAACACTTGTATGAGGATGGAAATGCAAGATCAAAACCGAAAATGTGATGGATGTATGGGAGGGGGTTCGGCCGAGAGCTAGATGAGAGGGAGAGAGTGGTGTGAGTTGGTGTTGAGTGATGGAATGATTATCTTGTGCTAAACTTCTAACTTATAGACAATTTCCAAGTATTTTACCCAATGGACTATATGTCTAATAGATATTAGACAAGAAAATTAAACAAATCAATAAGTACAAAGTGTGTCCCCTAGGGGGGGACGGTTTCGGTTGGGGGGGGGGGGGGGGTTACCCGGTTCATTTCCAACTAATCTCCAAGTATTAGTTAGTTAGTTAGGATTTTAATATTAGTTACTAGAGTGTTATGCATTAATGCGGGTGTTAGGGTATACGGAGACCCTAACTGGCTCAGAAAAGTATAAATAGTGAAAATATTAATATTTTCATGTTCCGGGTAAAGTCCGGTTGTTCGGTTGGATAGTAATCCGTTAAAGCGTTACAAAAGCTTTAAAGTGTCGTTATTGTTATTTTTAGAGGCACATTTTGTTTCCACACTTTAGAAAGTGTCTAGTAGTATTTTCCCCATGATTTGGCACTTTACTAGCCGGCTAGAAGCTGGATTATTTATTAAAGTGCGGTGTTTGGTACTTAAAGTACGTTTTAGGCACATCCGAATCAGTGTATCTTATTCCTAGAGACGCGGTACCACAACCCTTATATCCCTACACCCACTACCAGTGTAGCAAAAATATATGAGGCTCTTAACAGGCCTTAGAGGCAGTGTCTGCCTGATGCTGGTTATTTCAGCATGTTCACTGTGTATCCGTTTAGTGCTACTGTGCTTTTTGTGCATCATGTTTGTCACTAAGGTGCCGTATGTAAATAATGTAGTGACCGCATATAAAGTATGATGCAAGTAAGTGCATGTATCAGTATGCAGGTAGCAGTTCATCAGCTAGTTCAATCAAGCACAGTAATTAAGCAGTAATTTATCATTAATTAAGTTGTACGGATACCTGGTTTAGTGCGGGTTGTCACATTCTCCCCCCGTTAAATAAATTTCGTCCCGAAATTTAAGTTCTGCTTGTAGATGCAGAGTTCTTAGGAAAATAAGTGGGGGTATTTCTCTTTCGTCCGGTCCTCACGTTCCCATGTGAATTCAGGACCATGTCTGGCATTCCAACGAACTTTGACGAGTTTGACACTGCTCCGGCGGGTCTTGTTAACTTTCCACTCCGTGACCTCGACAGGTTCTTCAACGAAGTGGAGCGTGTCGTCAATATGAATCTCGTCGGCAGGAATGGCAACGTCAATTTGAGTTGGACTTTTCTTTAATTTGGATACATGAAATGTATCGTGAACACCATTCAGTTCAGCAGGTAGGTCCAACTTGTATGCTACAGTTCCAATTCTTTACAGAATTTTGGAGAGACCAATGTAGCGCGGATTTAACTTTCCATGCTTCCCAAAGCGTGCCACCCCCTTCCAGGGTGAAACTTTCAATAACATCATTTCTCCGACTTGGAAGTCCACATGCTTCCGGTTTGGATCCGCGTAGGCCTTTTGTCTGTGGCGAACGGCTTCGATGCGTTTAAGTATTTGCGCGATCTTATCTGTCGTCTCTTGGACGATCTCGGGACCAGCAAGCTGCCTATCACCTGCGTCAGACCAACATAGGGGTGATCGGCACTTGCGTCCGTATAGGGCCTCAAATGGCGCGACACCAATACTGGTGTGGTAGCTGTTGTTGTACGAAAATTCGACCAAAGGTAAGTGTTTATCCCAGTTACCTCCTAAATCCATAACACATGCCCTCAGCATGTCTTCCAGAGTTTGTATCGTTCGCTCGCTCCGGCCATCAGTTTGCGGATGGAACGCAGTGCTCAGATTTAATTGTGAGCCAAAAGATTCTTGGAAAGATTGCCATATTCTTGACACAAACCTTCCGTCTCTATCAGAGATGATCGAGAGAGGCACTCCATGACGTGCTACGATCTCTCTCAATTAAATTTCCGCAAGTTTACTAGTACTGTCTTTCTCCTTGATTGGCAGAAAGTGTGCGGATTTTGTTAGGCGGTCAACTATCACCCAAATCATATCATGGCCTCTTGGCGTTCTTGGCAGTTTTGTAACAAAATCCATTGAGATTTGTTCCCATTTCCACTTGGGAATCTCAGGTTGTTGCAGAAGTCCCGAAGGCTTCTGGTATTCCGCCTTGACCTTAGCGCACGTTAAACATTTGCTCACGTAAACAGCAACGTCGCCTTTCATCCTAGGCCACCAATAGTAATCGTTGAGATCCTGGTACATCTTATCCGATCCAGGGTGGATAGAGTACCGTGACTTGTGCGCTTCGTTGAAAATAACTTCCCTTAATCCACCAAACAGAGGAACCCAAATCCTTTTCTCAAAACATAACGTTCCTTCCTCGTTTGGTACCAAAAGCTTCTCCATTCCACGGAGATATTCTTCCTCAAGGTTTCCCTCCTTGAGAGCTTCCCTTTGTGCAGCACGAATGCGCAAGGAAAGGTCGGTTCGTATAATCCTTTCCAAAGCTCTAACCCTTATGGGCTTGATTCTTTCTTTACGACTTAGGGCATCGGCAACTACATTCGCCTTCCCTGGGTGATATTTTATCTCGCAGTCGTAGTCGTTTAGCGACTCAACCCATCGTCTTTGCCTCATATTCAACTCCTTCTGGTTGAATATATGCTGTGAAGATTGTGCACTTCGTACCATACAGGTAGTGTCTCCAGATCTTTAAAGCAAAAACCACTGCGCCAAGCTCTAAATCGTGTGTGGTATAATTCTTTTTGTGCACTTTCCGTTGGCGTGATGCGTAAGCAATGACCTTTTGGCGTTGCATCAACACTCAACCCAATCCTTGACGCGATGCGTCGCAGTATACCACAAAGTCATCAGTGCCTTCTGGTAGAGCTAAGATTGGCGCGTTACAAAGCTTATCCTTCAATATCTGAAACGCTTCATCCTGTTTGATTCCCCCAATCAAACGTCCTTTCCTTCTGCGTGAGGAGTGTCAATGGTTGAGCGATCTTTGAAAAATCCTCTATGAACCTTCGATAGTAGCCAGCCAAACCCAAGAATTGTCGAATCTCGGTTGGCGTTGTAGGCGTTTCCCAATTCTTGATTGCCTCGATCTTTGTGGGATCCACATGAATTCCATCCCCATTAACCACATGTCCAAGAAACTGGACTTCGCGTAGCCAAAACTCGCACTTGGAGAATTTGGCGTACAGCTGTTCCTTCTTTAGCAGCTCCAATATGGTTCTAAGATGTTGTTCGTGTTCAGCCTTCGTCTTTGAGTAAATCAAGATGTCGTCGATGAATACAATCACGAACTTGTCCAGGTATGGCTTGCAAACCCTATTCATTAGATCCATGAATACCGCAGGTGCGTTTGTCAAACCAAATGGCATAACGAGGAACTCGTAGTGTCCATAACGAGTTCGGAAGGCTGTTTTCGGGATACTTTCATCCTGTATCCTTAATTGATGGTATCTAGATCGAAGATCGATCTTAGAGTAGAAGCTTGAACCTTGAAGTTGATCGAACAGATCGTCGATTCTTGGCAGAGGATATCTCTCCTCGATCGTTAGCTTATTCAGTTCTCGGTAGTTGATGTTTATTGAAAATCATCGTCCTTCTTTTTGATGGGTAAAAGATGGGATTACCCCAAAAAGGAAATTTTGGTCTGTTATCTTCCTTCTCTAACCATTGCTAACATTTCTCTGTCAGTCCTTGCATTTCCGAAAATGTAAGTTGCCATGATGCTTCGACTACGGGTGCAGTGCCCGGAATTAAGTCGACGCGGGATTTGACAAATCGTGAGGAGATGATTCCGGCAAGTCTTCGAGGAAGACTTCGGGGTATTCTCCAATCACGAGGATATCTTCGAGTTTTGGTTCTTTGACTTCCTGTTCCACAACATGAGCCAAGAATGCAACACATCCTCTGTGCGAGACTTGTCGGGTCTTCTTTGTCTGATAAACCGTAGGAGCGTATCCTGCTCCATGAGTTACGATAATTTCTCCGTTCGTTTTCGGGGCGCGGATGACAATCTCCGCATGGTTGTTCGTCAACCAGTCCACCCCAATCATCACGTCGAAGCTTCCAAACTCAACTGGCAATAGATCCTGCGTAAACTTACGCTCTCCGGGTTCTATCGTGCCGATTCCAGTTACTGTGTTGACTTCCACTAGCTTCCCCCAAGCTAGTTCTAATGGGTACGGGAATAATTACTCACTCGCTACGTAAACCAATTATGTCCTTGAATACTAGAGTTGTGAATCGTAAAATTTGCAACAGTAGTTGGCAATACGGATGCATAATATTGAGTAATGTGGGACGTACCGCTATCCATGCTTGGATCTCTGGCGTGCCTTCCTAGCTCCGACGGGGAGCTTTCATCCTTGCGCCTGATTGTCTTCGGGCAATATCTTCTGAAATGCTTTTTGCTTCCACAGTTTAAACATCCTCGAGCACGCTTCTGTTCATCACTCATTCTGCCTTGACAATTAATGTTGTCGTTGTCCCCTTCGTGATTCTCACTACCATCCTGGCCCCCATTACTAAGTTTAGTATTTTGCCAACAAGTTTCCTTGACATGTCCCACCTTGCCACAGTTACCACAATTTCCATATTTGCATCGCCCGACATGATAACGTAAACAATTGTCGCACTTAGGTAGGATACCCTTGTAATCTTTTCCCTGTGGGCGACTTCCAAAACCACCATGGTTATTATCTTTATTCCCAAATCCTCCTTGGCCTCCCCGACCGGCAGGGGCCCAACAAGTGTCCTTCAAGTGACCACGTTTCCCACATACTTCGCATGTTTTCAGTCCACATTGGCCAGAATGATGACGCTGGCATGTGTTACACTTGGGCAGAGTGCCCATATAACCCTTTCCTTTGTTCTCATTTTTCGTTTGGGTACCTTCAGTGAGCTTCCTTTTGTTCTTTCCGGATGACTCTACCTGAGTCTCCTTGTCAGGGTCTGCAAGTTTTTCTAGTCTAAATGTCTCCGTAGCGAGTGCCAAACCCATCTTACTTGCAGCATCAGTTGTTGGTGGCGTTGATGTTGTCATCAAGCTCAAGACTTGAGGCGCCAGTTCCCAATTGAATTGTTCCAATTTCTTCAGTTTTGGTTTTACCAGGTATGGAACAATTTGTGACAGATTATGGAGTCGTTGCACGTACTCCAACACCTTCGGACCTTCCATCATTAGGCTCCGAAATTCATCTTCCCACTTCTGGGTTTCCGTGTGGGGGCAATACTTCTTATGCATCATTCCTTTCAACTCATCCCAAGTTAACGCGTATGCTGTAGTTAGGCCCATTATTCGAACCTGAAGATTCCACCATAATCGAGCTCCATCTTGAAACAACTCAGAAACGTATGGGACCTGTTGTTCTGGCGTACAGCCACTCATTCGAAAGATGGATTCCATACTTTCAATCCAATTTACAAAAGTTATGGCACCCCCAGTGCCGTCGAACTTCGGAGGCTTGTAGTTGAGGAAGTGCCAGTAGGAACAACCGTTATTTTCTGAGGTACCTCTGATAGGTTCGGAGCGTAGGGCTTCGTGCTGTGCTATAGCTGCAGCAATTATCTCTTTAAGTTCTGCCTCAGAGGTGGGCATGCGCATTTCGCGTCTTGGCGGCATCTTCTAAAAGATGTTTCGCATATGTTAGGTTATAGCAAATGAAACGTACGTATGCATTCAACAATACCAACACATAACATCTCATGTTATCAACAAGTCAATCACATAACCTCTTATGTTATAGGACATAAACAATTGTTTGAACATCGCATGTGATGAGAATACTGCGATTGTATTGCCACAATTTGAGACCACAATGTAAAGCTCACAAGTACACCACCATATCATACTACGTCAATGACTTAGTAGGGGACGACCCTAGACAAGTCGTGTGATCGCTGGTCATGTTCAGGAGTCTCTGGTTCGTCCTTTTTCAAATTTCAGGACTCCACGTCAAGTTTCTGAATTTCTGTCCTAAAACAACATTTCTTCTCAATCGTTTCCTTGAGCTCGTCCCAGCTCAGTGTATAAGCAGTGTCTGTGCCAAGGGTCTGAACCTGGAGGTTCCATTAAGAGAGTGTGCCATCTAGAAATATCCCTGAGATGTAGGTAACACTCTGTTGGGGCGAACAGTTACTCATTCTTAGAGTGGAGTCGGTCTTTTCGGACCAACGAACAAATGCAACGGTGCCTCCGGTTCTGACAAAGTTCAAAGGCTTGCAGTTCAGGAACTGTTTATAGGTGCAGCCAGTTGGAGGGTTATCTCCAGTAATGCCATCGTTGTACTTAGAGTGGAGGGCTTTATGTCGTGCATTTATCTGTGAGATGCGTTCTTGCAGCTCGGCTTCTGTCCTTGGCAATGTACTGGTGTTTGTGTCACGCCTGGGTGACGTTCCCTTTTTGTCGAAATAGCGTGAAGCGGGTTGGACAATGTTTCAATTGTCTATGGGGTATATATATAGCAACGTAAGCCATCATGTAATCACCCCATTTCACACGCAAATATACTCACTGTATAAGTGGGGAAATAAATTCCTGAGCCTTCACATAGGCTTGTCAATTTGGCTTGTTGCTTGTAATAGAATGAACTCGAGGCTACATCGCCTAGGTCATTTGTGTTTAGGTTATTTCCTGCTGCATTGGTTATCATTAGCTTGGCCTGCAGAGTCCACCAGGATTCCTGTGCACTACAAATCGTTATTACGTGGGCCCCCGTAATAATAAATTGTCTTGCACAGTTACCCCAAATTTTCTCTCATCCAAACAGATGATCAATCAAGGAGCAACAGCCGGTGCATTGGCATGAACAGGGTCATACTCCAATGCGGGGTCAGGAGCAACGCCTGGCTCAGGGGCCACGGCTAGCTTCGAATCAAAAACTCCATCTCAAAATCAGCTGGATCAACAATCACAGGGGTTACAGGATCCCCCAAGGGCCGGTCTAAGTGCATGAACTCAACGTCATGGTCTGGATCAACACCAGGCGGAAAAACAGAATTGTCCTCATAATCGCGATCAAACTCAAAGCTGTGTGTGGGATCCGGTGCAGCTGATGATGCCATATCAGGGTCGGCGTCGTGTAAGTGGTGCTGCATTCCCTGTATGTGCGAAGACGCGGATGTCAGAGACTCAAATGAGTCTGGGATAGGGGGATGAGTTTCCCCTACAGGAGCGTCCGCATGCAGTAGTCTAATGCTAGCAGCGAGAGGGCCTTGCCCTCAAGTGGGTCCTCCTCTTAATAGTTCGACATCGTCTTTAGAGGCAATGTCGGGGGCATATCAACAACGAGATAAGTGGCAAGGGGCACAGGAGCAGGGATCACCGCCAGTGGCAAATTCCCAACAAGATGGCCATCAGTAGGCTCTGCTACGACTTCAGGCAGTGCACAAAGGGCTGAAAGTCGTCATTGTCTGTGCCGGTAGTATCAGAAATGCACACCTCGTGCCCTGTTGAACTATGTCGTCTGATACTATGGTCATGGGGTTCGTAGTGCCCATCTTTCTAGTACTTGATGAAAGCATAATGTTTGTAACACAAACACGTATAATAATCAATCATATAATCAGTTAATCACATAAGTCACCAAGTAAGGTATCACATACTACTCCTAGTCTTACTAGCCAATTTCATCCAGTCTACAAGACTGCTCTATCCTTTACTTAAACCAAACCTCGATCCTCCAGATCGATCCTATAACAAACCAACGTGCTCAACTACCTTGATCATCTCGATCCTCCAGATCGATCCTCAGCCCTCCAAGCTGAGTCTATAATTAGTAAAATGTGCTCAACATTTGTTTGTAAAAAGTTGTGGATCTGGACTTAAGTGGTATGCAGAAAAATGTTTTCGTGAGAGCCCTAGTGATCATAGTCTAGACTCGAGAAAGAATCCTAGTTCGCTATGATCAGAGCTCTGATACCAAGCTGTCACACCCTGGCTTTGCGGAAGCGTGGTTAATTTTGGTGTGACTTCTTAATACCATAGCTTAATCATAACAAGCTATATGAGTTTAAAAACCATGCAAGTCATCCATTAAGTTTTGAAAATCAAAATACAGTACCATTGTTTTTAACCAACAACCATGACCTTGTTCAACAACATTACAAACTGAAACATAACATAAACGTGATTTAGAGACTGTGTCTTGTCCAGGTAAGAGACACATCCCCTAAACCCTGATGACTTCATGACAATATGCAGCGGAAAACGTTCCATACCGTGCCAGATCCGTTTAATTTCCTGAAATACATGTGAGTTGAAAAATCAACAATAATGTTGAGCGAGTTCATGTGCAAGTGAGTAAGTAAAACACTTGTATGTATAAAAGTTTCCTGGTATGTAGCAGTGTAAGAGGACTTGTGATCACCAATGGTTTGCAAGGCCATTAGCATGTCGTGAAATGCAAGTAGGAAAGACACAGCCTAGCCGATTTTGCGTTGGGTACCAAGTCACTCCAGGTCCGTTCTGTTAGTCCTCCGAGAGGCCTGTTCTGTTGGGCCGGGAGCTGGGCTCACTACACCCAAATAGATCTACCGCTCGAGTCCCTCGGTGTTCTAACTACCCATTCACATGATCTAAACCTCCTTACGTTATTCATACCGTGTATATAGTACTTGTAAACAAAGTAACATGTATTTCACCCCCGCGGTTAAGTAAACTGAAAACAGTTAGAGAAAAGGGGGACATGAACTCACAGTGAATGCGCGTCTCTACCAAGTATCTCCAATACAGTAAGTTGTGCAACGACCTACAAGTGCTAATTCTATTAGACGGACGGCCGTGCTTTAGCTTTATAGTTTAAGTTTTTGGGGAAATAGTTAGACAACTATTTCGTGTTCATTTTCCGTATACACTTGGTAGTTATTCTTCCCAAGGATGGGGGATACAATACATGTGCGTAAGTTACGTTTTATCAATCTTGTGGTAATGTAATTACCGGTGTAACTTATATGTTTGTGGAAGCGTTCGCGAAGTTTTGGAATCATTAACGCTTGTAAATATTATTTTCACTCTAAAATAATATTTATGTATTTCACAAAATAATCATAAACAGTGTTGTGACAAATGTATTTATCGCGTTAATCTTTGTGAAAATCCCACCTCCGAATATTTAGTAAAATATAGTGCTGGCGAAATTTATGTTTCGAAAGTATGTCCAAAAATAGTTCTAACACTTGTTGTGTAAAATTCTAAGTGTTAGGTTTTTAGAAAATTTCGCCAGAGTTTCCTCTGTAACTGGAGGTGGCCACGCTTTCAAGCGTATCATTTTCTTTTAACAACTCAATTCAACAATCCTCTTTATTCAATCAAACAATTTCCGACACATCAAACTAGTCGACAAGTATGTAAATCGCATAATCGCATGAACTTGCAGTTTTTCCGAATCTATAGTGTAAACATCCTTTATATATGTAGATCTTTATATAAAGTAACTTTAATCTCATAAAAACCTCGTGTTTAGAGAAATCCGTCTTTACAACTTCTAGTAACAAGTGACAAATTTACTTCTTTGTCGGATCTCTTTGTTTCAGAGGTGTTTACACACTTGTGGTTTATAAAACCATATTTATTAGTGTAAGATCCTTTCTTTAAAATACATGGTTTCTTAAATGTGTGGTTCTTTGAAGATACCACTTGCGGATGCGTAGATCCGCTAGTTTTAAACACCATTTTACCGGTTAAATCACTTTTACACAAGTAAAATATTTTCACACAAGTTCATGTATCTTGTGTGGTAGAGTTTCACCTTTTAACCCTTGTATCTTTCAAAAACGAGCTTATGTGAAGATACATGATCTTACAAAGTCGGGTTAAACGGAGATCCGAGCTACCACATCATAGATCGGGTCTCAATAATCACATATTTCAAGTCCTACGACTTTTACACAAGTTATATGCTATTAACCACCACTTTTATAGTTTTTACTAGACTTTTGATCATCATCTCTCATTTTAACAAGATTCAACCGACATAACTTCTTTTAACCACTTTAGATGAGTGTAAAAACAAGTTTTAAACATTATACCTCTAGCTCAAGGCTAGGGAAGATCTTTGGCGAAAATGAGGTGGATAAAAGCTAACGGTAGAGGTCCTTCGTGTTCCGCTTGCTTCAAGACTCCTTATACGTGACCTCTAACACTTGTATGAGGATGGAAATGCAAGATCAAAACCGAAAATGTGATGGATGTATGGGAGGGGGTTCGGCCGAGAGCTAGATGAGAGGGAGAGAGTGGTGTGAGTTGGTGTTGAGTGATGGAATGATTATCTTGTGCTAAACTTCTAACTTATAGACAATTTCCAAGTATTTTACCCAACGGACTATATGTCTAATAGATATTAGACAAGAAAATTAAACAAATCAATAAGTACAAAGTGTGTCCCCTAGGGGGGGACGGTTTCGGTTGGGGGGGGGGGGTTACCCGGTTCATTTCCAACTAATCTCCAAGTATTAGTTAGTTAGTTAGGATTTTAATATTAGTTACTAGAGTGTTATGCATTAATGCGGGTGTTAGGGTATACGGAGACCCTAACTGGCTCAGAAAAGTATAAATAGTGAAAATATTAATATTTTCATGTTCCGGGTAAAGTCCGGTTGTTCGGTTGGATAGTAATCCGTTAAAGCGTTACAAAAGCTTTAAAGTGTCGTTATTGTTATTTTTAGTGGCACATTTTGTTTCCACACTTTAGAAAGTGTCTAGTAGTATTTTCCCCATGATTTGGCACTTTACTAGCCGGCTAGAAGCTTGATTATTTATTAAAGTGCGGTGTTTGGTACTTAAAGTACGTTTTAGGCACATCCGAATCAGTGTATCTTATTCCTAGAGACGCGGTACCACAACCCTTATATCCCTACACCCACTACCAGTGTAGCAAAAATATATGAGGCTCTTAACAGGCCTTAGAGGCAGTGTCTGCCTGATGCTGGTTATTTCAGCATGTTCACTGTGTATCCGTTTAGTGCTACTGTGCTTTTTGTGCATCATGTTTGTCACTAAGGTGCCGTATGTAAATAATGTAGTGACCGCATATAAAGTATGATGCAAGTAAGTGCATGTATCAGTATGCAGGTAGCAGTTCATCAGCTAGTTCAATCAAGCACAGTAATTAAGCAGTAATTTATCATTAATTAAGTTGTACGGATACCTGGTTTAGTGCGGGTTGTCACAGTGGACGCCTCCATTTACAAAGGAAACTCTGGCGAAATTTTTCTAGAATTTCAACACTTAGAAATATTTTTCTAACAAGTGTTTACAAATATATTTTTAACTTGGTTTTCAAAATAAACTTCGCCATGATTTTTTATTTCAAAAATTACTAAGTACCGGAGGTGGATTTTCGTAAATAAAACTTGATAAATATATATTTAGAATATATATTTTATAATGGGACGCTTGTGTGATTATTTGATTTTTTTGTGAACTAGATATATATTATTTTTAGGATAAAAATAATATAACTTGAAAATATTACGAAATTTCAACTCCAAAATAATACCAACGCTCTCACCAATAAATATTTAAGCTACACCAATATTCTTATTACAACGCGAACTCTAAAATGTAACTTATGTATATTTTGCAAAATACCCTTATATGTACATGTTGATAAGTATTATTTTGGAAAAAGTATAAAGTAAAATATAATATTTTTGGGAAAAATATGTATATTTTGGAATTAAAATATTTTAGACAAGTGGTTAAAGATATATTTTCTAAGTGGGACTTAAAATATATTATTCGGAATTATAACGTGTACATGTATAAAAACCCCCATCCTTGGGAAGGAAATATAAAATAAATAAGAAGTGTGAATACGGAATGGTTACCTAACTATTTCTCCAAAAAAAACGTTAAACCCTAAGCCAAGGCACGACCGTCCGTCTAATAGGCATTAGTACGTGTAGGTCGTTACGCAGCAGGTTGAGTTGGAGACTTACGTTTCGGGATACGCACTTCAGTGAGTTCATGTTCCCCCTTTTCTCGTTACTGTTTTCAGTTTTATACTTCGGGGGTGAAATACATGCGACAATTATTACAAACTTTGTTATACATGGTATGGTTAGCTTAAGGAGGGTTTACTACTTAGATCATGTGAGTGGGTAGGTGGTACTTGGGGCCATTAATCCTCATTGTAGGACCGAGGGTCATGAGTGGTAGATCTATTTGGGTGTAGCGAGCCCAACTCCTGAGTCCACTGTACGGGCCATGGGGTAACTTTGAGCCCGACGCAAAAATCTGCTAGGTTTGAGTCTTCCTGCATCACTTCACACATATCATTGGCTTTGCAACCCAGTGGTGATCTCTTTTTCCTTAATTGCTACATACCAGGGATTTTCATACATACAGACATATTATAAAGGTTTATACATACTCACTTTTACATGAACTCGCTCAACATTTGTTGATTTTTCAAACTACATGTATTTCAGGAAATTAGTGGATCTTGCAAGGTATGCATTCACGTCAAGCTGTGTAAGGAATAATGATGTCATCCTGGTTTAGGAAATGTGACCCTTGCCTAGACGGGTTACAAGTCTTAAACCGTATTTCTAATCAGGTCTTTTGGTTATGTCGTATGAACATGTTTTGATTATGTCATGGTTGTATGTATCGACTTTTAAAACAATGTTGTCTTAGTAACTTTTAAAACTTGTTGAATGGATGAACATCATGTGTTTTATTTCATATAGCATGGTTATGATATTTGCTATGGTATTAAGAAGTCACACCAAATAAACCCACGCTTCCGCAAAAGCCAGGGTGTGACAGGTTGGTATCAGAGCAACGATCATAGCGAACTAGGATTCTTTCTCGAGTCTAGACTATGATCATTAGGGCTCTCACGAAAACATTTTTACATTGCATACACTAAAACGACCAGATCCGGGATACAAAACATTTTTACAAATAAAAGGCACAAATACACTTTTTCAAAATTTTTATATTTCAGTCTTAGAGACTGAGGGAGTTCAGCCTTAGAGGCTGGGGAGGTTTAGTCTTAGAGGCTGGGGAGGTTCAGTCTTAGAGGCTGGGGAGGTTCAGTCTTAGAGGCTTAGGGAGGTTCAGTCTTAGAGACTGAGGGGTCCAATCTTAGAGGTTGGGTAGGTTTAGTCTTAGAGACTGGGAGGTTGGTCTTAGAGACCAGGGAGTTAGTCTGAGAGGCTAGGAGGTTCAGTCTGAGAGGCTGGGAGGGTAGTCTAGGAGACTAGGATGATTACTTGTTTGCTTTATCGTGGCTAACATGTTTATTTGACTTTATGATTGATATATGTGCATATATGTGATTGTGTTACAGACGTCATGGTTTCATCATCAGACATAGGAGTATCGGACACACTAGACCCCATGGCGATCGTGTCAGATGACGAGATTCCGTCAGAGCGAGAGGTCTACACATCAGACACCACTAGCACTGACGATGATGATTTCCAGCCTTTCGCGCTGCCTGACGTCGGAGTTGAGCCTGCTGATGGCATTCCTGCCGGGGATCTACCTCTTGCGGTGATCCATGCTCCCATTCCGCTTGCTGTTTTCCCAGTAGTAGATATGCCACTCGATGTCGTTTCTGATGACGACATCGATCTGTTTGAGGAGGATCCGCCTGAAGCTGACTATGAGGGCGGGGCCCCTATTGATGCTGACGTTATTCTTCCCATTGCTGAGGCCCCTATAGAGGAGCTTCCTGTTGGTTCACCTGTCCCGGACTCATTGGAGTCTGTGGCATCTGCATCTTTGCACGACCATGGTGTGCAGCCTTACTCTTCTGACCCTGACATGGCGATGTCAGCTACACTCGGTCCATCGCACGAGTTCGAGTTTGACCACGAGGTCGATGACGCTTTTGAGCCGGTCTTTCCCCCTGATTTCGATCCTGATTATGCTATTGAGTTTATTCACATGGAACAGCCCCTGGAGGCGCCCGTAGATCCTATTGACCCTTTGCTTGACATCCCTGCTGATTTTGATATGGATCTTGTCGACCCGGAGCCTGCTGTGGCCCCAGAGCCTGTAGTTGCTCCTGACCCTGCATTAGAGCATGAACTTGTCCATGATGATGCACCAGCCGTTGCACCTCTTGTTGGTGATATACCCGTTGCTGATCTTCCCGTTGTTGCTCCACCCTTGATAGATGATCCTGTTATTGATGCACCATTTCCCGATCCCGTGCCGGTACTATTTGACCGTGCACCTTTTGCTACTCGTATAGATCCACGTTACGCCGACACCCGTAACGGGTGGATCGATGACGATGACGATGACGATTACCCACCATTTGTGTTATCTGTTACACCTCCAGTAGCACCTGTTTCTGCACCCACTGATATTCCACTATTTCACCCACACCCCACAGACACCCATCGCACTGATCTTCCCATCACATTCCTCCAGGACATACCACCGCCACGTCCTGGAGAGGGTTCATCGAGGCAGCCGCCTGTTTCTGTTCCACCCATACTATCATCATCTTTTCCGTTTCTGTCACAGTTTCCTCATGTTACACCACCTACTGCACCATCTTTCATTCCATCTAGCGAGCCATTTTTATGGACTACGCCCCCTATCATGCCACTGTCTGATCCGTACCACCCGTACCATGTTGGGTACTCTACGGAGGGCATCCTCTCTTCCTTGATGATACAGCAGGAGGCATTGACGCGTCGTATTCAGGATTTGGAGAGAGCTCCACGTCCATCTTGTCATTATCAGACCCCATTTGCAACGCCACACGCTCCACGTCCACTTTCCCCCGATTCAGACGTTCGTTTCATGACATCTGAGCAGCAGATAGCATATTTGTTGCGCGCCTATCGTGCCTTAGAGGAGGACTGGTTACACATGCGTCACTTGCTTTTCTCTCATTTTCCTCCTCCTCCTCCTCCATCAGCATAGGTGTTTTTAGTTTTATGCAGGTCGATCTTTTGGTGAGAAGGTCGCTATTGAGCCAGCTTACGAAGACTGTTGAGAGATCACACTTTTGTATATGATAGTTGTAGTTTGACTTGTATTTTTGAGGGTGATGTAACCCATTGATGTCATTTGGATGTATGATGTACTACTAAACTTGTGAAACAATATTGTGGTCGTGATTAATGAAGGCTAAATGGCAACATTCTCACTACATGCTTGTTGAGTTATTTGTCTTATGTTTTAACATGTGATGTTATGTGATTGATGAATGTTAGTACATATGCATATTATTTACTTACTATTACCTGACCTATATAATCATCTTCTAGAAGATGCCTCCAAGACGCGATGTATGCATGCCTACTACCGAGGCGGAACTCCAAGGGATAATCGCCGCAGCTATAGCACAGTATGCGGCCTCCCAAACAAAAACGAGCAGGAACACTTCGAACAACAACAACAACAACGGCAATAACAATCCACCCCATGGTAATGTTAAGTCGTTCGAGATATACTACGATACATTTGGATATCTATAGCACGACCGCTAATACCATTTGTAAACTCTAAAGTATGTGCAGGGTGCACCTATAAGCAATTCCTTGACTGTAAGCCTGTGAATTTCAACGGCACTGGTGGTGCTCTTGCGTTTGTTAGGTGGGCTGAAAAGACAGACTCTGTCCTAAGAACGAGCAAATGTGCTCCCGAGCAACAAGTAACCTGCATCTCAGGGCTGTTTCTGGATGGTGCCCTATCGTGGTGGAATCTGCAAGTGCAGACGTTAGGAGAAGCTGCTGCTTATGCGTTAACCTGGAATGAGCTGAAAGAGCTAATGAGAAGGAAGTACTGCTCGCGTGCTGAAATACAGAAGCTAGAAACTGAGTTCTGGCATCTAAGAATGGATGGTCCTAAGATTGCAGAGTATGTTCAGAGATTTCATGATTTGTCCCATGTAGTGCCGTACATGGTCACGCCCGAATTTAAACGTGTCGAGCGCTTCATCTGGGGGTTGGCACCCCAAATAATGAGTATGGTTACCACGTCCAAACCTGCAACGATTACGGAAGCCATCGACCTAAGTGTGGCGCTTACTGAAGAGGCCATTAGGTTGAACAAGTTCCCAGTTGCTGATCAGAAGAAAAAGGAAACACATGTTGAGTCGTCGGGTGAAAACAAACGGAAATTTTCCAACTTCAAGCAAGGTACCAATGTTGTAAGCAAGAAGGGTGAGTCGAGCACACCGGCTAGGGCCAAAACCGGTGTTGAAAGCAAAGGAAGAGGTTATATGGGCACTCTGCCCAAATGTGATATATGCCAGTGCTATCATTCTGGCCAATGCGGATTGAGGAAATGCGAGTCATGTGGAAGGAACGACCACTCGAAGGATACGTGTTGGGCCGGAACTGGTATTGGGCTTGGTGGTAATCGAGGTTATGGGAATGGTAATGGAAACCGCCAACAAGGAGGTAATGGCGGAAATGGAAACCGTGGGAATTTTGCAAACCAAGCTGGGAGTGGAAATCGCAACCAAAACAACGCTCAAGGTGGAAATGGGAATGGAAATGGTCGTGGACCCGGTTGTTTCAATTGTGGAGACGTCGGGCATTTTAAGAGGGAATGCCCAAAACTGAACCAAGCACGGGGAAGAGTCTTTAACATCGGCGCAAGGGAAGCGCGCTAGGATCCAAACGTAGTCACTGGTACGTTCCCTGTAAACCAACGCTTTGCATCTGTTCTGTTTGATACTGGTGCCGATTATAGTTTCGTATCATTAGAATTTAAGAATATACTTGGGTTGACACCTAGTAAGTTAGACAATCCGTACTCGATTGAATTGGCGAATGGAAAACTAGTTGAAATGGGTGAAGTCATCAGAGGATGCGTGATTGAGCTGGGAGAACACGAGTTCACTTTGGATCTACTACCAGTCGAATTGGGAAGTTTCGACGTGGTGGTAGGGATGGATTGGCTATCGAGTAACAAAGCCGAGATTGTTTGCCACAAAAAGACCATCCGCATCCCAATAGAAGATGGAGAGACGATCGTAGTTCATGGAGAAAAGCGCGATATGTGACACCTGTGTCACTTCAACCATCAAACAAATGCCAAACCAATGAAATATTGTATTTCATACTTGGGATTTGTAAAAATATGTGTATCGTTTGCACATATCAACTCTTGTTCGATTTTAAGCTTTAAATCGCTTTCTGGAGGGTTATACGCGCTCTGATGTGTAGATATAACCAGTTTAATGCAACGAACACTCCGGAATAGTGAAATAGGCTTAACATACCTTAAATAACCTTTACATAACTTAGAAATAAGTTTTGAAGGCTTTGGTATGGCAAAAAAACAAGTTAATTCGCTTACAGGGACTAAACTTGACAAACTGCGAAAGTATGCCAATTTGAACTGTAACAGACATTCTGGAACATGACCATAAGTTAAACACACCTTAAATATCCTTTATATAGCTTAGAAATAGGCTTTGAGGGGTTCGGTGTGCTAAAATAAACTTTTGGGTCATTCAGGGACTAAAAGTGTCAAAAAGTGCATAAGTTTGCATTTTCACGCATAACTTACGTTCTGAATACTTTATTTTGGTGTTTGGCATAAGAAAAATCCTTTCGTCGCGTCATTTGGATCGTTTTTCGCACTTATGCGCATTCCGTAGTAATTAAGCGAACATCGCGATTGTACGGCCAAACGAACCGACATCCGAGATATTTTTGAGCACATTTTAAGTTCCCTATACTTTAACTTCATTTTAGAGCTTTGAAATGGGGTTAACGGGCCTTAAACATGTCAGAAATGAGCTTATTACACAACAGGGACCAAAACTGCCAAAAATCAAAGTTTCTGGTCTGCAAGGTCCTTGCGCACCTCAACACTCTGAGTGTTACGGTGCGCAAGCATTCCCCAGACCAGATTCAATGTTCCAAACAGGCTGTTAACTGCTATTTACCACTCCTAATCCCTTGCACATGGTATTTCTCAATACTAGGGGCTCACATGGTATTGTAAAACCACTATCTTGAGGTGTATGGCCAAGACGAAGCACGGTTTCCAAGAAACGATCCTAACGGTTCAAGAAACACTATAAATACCCAACCCCCCTTCCATTCAAAACCCACCAAATCTGATCTAAATGCTCTAAGTTGAGGCTTTTGCTTCATACCTGAGCTATTCGATCACGATTTGCTTGCGGGGACCCTTTGTAAGTATTCCTTCGTTTGAACTTCCCAACGTGATTGTAATCACGATGGTTATAGTCCCTTGTGACTATGCCTACTGATTACCACGTTGTCTAGGGTCGTAAGGGTAAGCGATCTAATAAATCGCTTATACCTTCGAACCCGACCCATTTGGTCGATCATTAGGATCTGACCAAATACCTTAGGTGACCATAGTGTATAGGAAATAACCTTCCGAGGTTATACCTTATGGTCGCTTCGTATGAGTAGTTGTATGATAGGTAGTTTATATGCCTTAGGTAAATTACCAGAATACCCTTTTCATGTATAATTGGTAATTAAGCATATGTAACCTAAACTTTTATCACATAACTGATTATGTAACATGTTTAGGCATATAACACTTGTCATAGGGCTAGTTAGACGTCTCGAGTGCGCTTTTACGCGCACGACGCGTTAAAGTAGCATAAGCTACCTTAATGGGTCGCGATGGGTCGAAAGCACTTAGGTTAGGTTCCGATTTAGTATGTAGGTTTTGTTAAACCATATTACATGAGTTCCCATACTCATTTGGTTTACAAGCCTTCATTCTATCCGATCCTCCGATTTAGGTCCGGTTAATTAACATAGTACCTATATTAGGTGCCGTTTGATTCCGTGATCTCTAGCATTGCTTGGTGGTTATCTTAGGACTTCTGAGCAATCTCAGGTGAGTATATAGTTCCCCTATTTTACAACTTTGAACTGTTTTAGGGTGAAGCATGTGTACCTATGTGTTATTTTCATGATTTCAAAGTATAATTGATTATACATGTTATTACTTATCATTTGACAAACTAAATGACTCTCTATGGGTTAAACACTGATTTCTCAAAGAACATAAAATAAAATGTTGAATTGTACTTATTTTATGTTCACCAGACCAATTGGTAGTATGATATAGCGCTATAGGACTAGACACCCCATTCCTGTTGTCATGGAATGTCTGAAACCAATTTGTTTCTCCATCCAAATAGGGATTGCCTTTGTGGTATCCTTATAGTCTCGAAGGTGTAGTTTGATGCACTAGGTCTGAATGAATTCTTAAATCACACCTTTAAAGTATATTTTGATATACTCCAAAAGTATAGTTTGATATACTCTCATGTGTGGTATTGTACAAAACCAACATATATTTTGTTAATCATCCAAAGCATATTTTGATATGTTATTTACAAAACCAAAACATAGTTTAATATGTTATTTATCACATCCAAGGCATATTTTGATATGTTATTTATGAAACCCAAAGCATATTTTGATATGTTATTTACAAAACCAAAACATAGTTTAATATGTTATTTATCACATCCAAGGCATATTTTGATATGTTATTTATGAAACCCAAAGCATATTTTGATATGTTATTTATGAAACCAAAACATAGTTTAATATGTTATTTACAAATCCAAAGTATACTTTTAATATGCTACTATAAGGTTATTCGTTTAACCTTACATTATTTTACAAAGCATAACTTTTGATTTATTCAAACACTTTGTTTTGTACATTTTTACTTGTGGTTTAAGAAATCTCATTTTACTTACCATACATAACTTTTGTTTACACATTACATGGTTTACATTTAACTTGAGTTATACAATAACATTGGACTATTGGTTTAAACATGAACATTCTATATTGGTGGTTTGGTTTGAGTAAGTGACTTAAGTAACGAGGCGTGTGTAATATGATACAAGCATGGTGGATACGCCGCTGGTACTTCCTATATATAAGTGTTTGTATGGTATTACATATCGTAGCGTTATTTGAATCATTTCAATTTAAGTCGTATAACATTTTATACAAATAACATACTTTTCATAAGACATTGTTTTACAACAACTTATCTTATACAAACTCATTTTACATGGTTATTCATTTAACCATACATTATTCTCTTATTTATACATATCACCTGATCTTAACGTTTTTCAGATGATTTACAAGACAAAGCAAATTACAAGGTTCATGACTAAACTTTATTAAACATTTTCTTAAACTTACAAGTCATGAATCCTATTTTCACAAAACCTATGTATCTCACAGGCATTTTTATGCTGACGTACCTATTTTTACACATGTTTCAGGTACTGCTTTGCAATGATTGTTGATACATGCTACCTTTAGGATGGACTCGTGCCTTAGCAACTTTAAAACTTGGAAGATCATAGTTGTACTTATTTGATTGTATTAAAACAATGAGTTCATTTATTCAATAAAACATAATTTATTTATTCCATGGTTATGAAACAATGATTCTGTTACAACACTCCCCGACGTTTCCGCCACGTCTAGTTGCTTTACGTGGTCGGGGTGTGACAGAAAAGTTGGTATCAGAGCCAATGGTTATAGGGAATTAGGTTATTAGTAACACTTTGACCTAGTTTATAACCTTCCTAGGACCCTAACGCGAGTTTACTTGCGTTTAGTCATAAAACAATACCATCACCTATCCTTAGGTGATAACGACAATGAGAACAAAAGTTCGAATCCGCTTTGAAAATTAATCATCTGTTTTTGGATGATTGATTACTAGGTTTTGAACCCTCTATTGTAAGGTTTTGAACCCTCTGTTATAAGGTTTTGAACCCCTTTAAGTTTTCAAATCCCGTCAAAATTGGTCTAAATAATGTGAACACGTGCAAACTGGAAGGGTGGGTGCCTGTACCCTGAGTTTTTTGTCTAAGGCTAGAGTGTTCGTACAAATCCACATAATCGGACCAGTCACTCTTACCTGGGAACTCTTGGGGTGAGTGTCCACTTATAGGCGAGCATGTCTTCGCGATACATTATTTTTGACCTATTTACTTTGATTAATCACCGGGGTCGTTTGTTGCTTTGTAGTAACAAACAAATGACCACTATCCTTGCTTTCATCAGATTTGTTTCATCTCATTCTTTTCGTCTAATTCTCTCACTCGTTTCCTTTCATGTTTCCTCTTTTAGAATGCCTCCTCGACGCGACAATCAAATGGCGAATGCCGAACTGGCGGAAATCATCGCGCAGCAAATGGCTGCTGCCTTCCCAAATCTTTATGCTCAAATGATTCAAGCCATCAACAACAACTATGCTCCATGCAATTTCAAGAATTTTAACTCGGCTAAACCGCTCAATTTTAGTGGTTCTGAGGGAGCAACTGGGCTTCTTCAAAGGTTCGAGAGCATTGAGAATACTTTCCGTCACGTTCAGTGTCCTGAAAATCGCAAGGTCAAGTTTTCTTCGAGTGTATTTTAGAAGAGGGCTCTTACGTGGTGGAACGGGGTTATGAGAGACCACGGTGCTGAGGTTGCATTAGCACAGACTTGGGCTAAGCTTAGGGCTCTTATGATGAAGGAATTCTGTCCTCGTCATGAGCTAAGGGCTCTAGAAAGGGAATTTGATGATTTGAAGCAAGACAGTGGGGAACATCGAGCCTATACTGACCGCTTTGAGGAATTGAGCTTGTTATGCCCTACTATGGTTACACCTTTGGATAAGGAGATTGAGAAATACATTGATGGTCTTCCTGACGTAGTTCAGGATATTGTTACTGGCAGCAACCCTACTACTGTCAGACAAGCCATTGAATTGTCTGCCACTCTGACTGAATCCCATATCAGGAAGCGCAAGCTGTTTCGGAAGGGCGACTCAAGACCATCTGACAAGACTGCTCAAGTGGAACCAAAGGAAGAAAATGCTGAGGTGTCCAAGAAGAAGAAGCGCAAAGCCTCTCAAAACTACGCTATAATTGCTCAAGACAAACAGGTTGCACCAAACCAACCAGCACAACCTCGCAAAAGGAAAAACTATGTTGGTACCACACCTTTGTGCAACAAGTGCAACCGTCATCATCTAGAGCAAGAGTAGTGTCACAAATGTACCCACTGTGGGCGGTTGGGACATTTGATCAATGTTTGTCGCTATGCAAATCAAGCTGCTGCAAACCCAGCTACTGTTCAAGCACGGTTCCCTCCGGGGTCATGTTATAACTGCGTTGACCTTACTCACTACAGAAACAATTGCCCAAGACTTGTTAACGCACCTCCAGCGCCTGGACGAGTGTTCAACATCAATGAGGCAAACGTGAACAATGATGCAGCAGTGAACAATTAGTGTTTTGTATTTCCTTGGTTATTATCTTTTGACACTTCAAGACAATTCGGTTGTTACATAAATAAAGATTTGTTGTTTTTATTTCTGCGAAATTTATGCGTTTGTGTGAATGTTTGATACAACCTTATGATGTCAACCCAAAGACAAACTACTTGTGTGGTTCTGTCATTTTATGATCACATGTGATCTCCCTAAGAACCTTTAACACTCATTTCTTTTAAGAAACAAAGCCAAACTCTTATTGAAAATCCTTCTATCTTTATAGATGGATCCTTGAAAATGCTTAAAGTGCCAAATGAAATCCATGAATTGGATTCCTGGTGTGCTTTAAATACCCGTGTCCAAAGATAACAAATTAAAGATCAAGTTATCTAATTATGTGATTTTGTGCTTATGTGTTTTTCTTACATGTTTTGTGGTTGTATGTGATCCATCCAAATCCTCGTCGAATTTTCCATATCTTATATGAGGGATTCATAGTAGGATATCCAAAGTTACTATCTTAAATCCTTAATGGACTTCTACGTTGTAGTCAAGTCCCTTGGGTTTTAAAGTACTATTCTATAATTGGACCCCTTGGGTGGTCTAGTTAAATAGATTGATTTGAAAATCTGGTTAGAAATATCATGTGATGATGTAACTAAAAAGATCCCTTAAGTGGTCTATTTAAGGAGATCATACGACGGTCTAGTTAAAAAGATCATGTGTTGATCTAGTTAAAAAGATCGTTCGTTGATCTTATTAAAAGGACCCTTTGGTGGTCAAGTCGAGTCGCTTCATGTTTATTCAAGTGATTTTTTTTTCCTACGCATTATGAAATGAACTGTGCGGACTGTGCAAGGAATTACGTAATTATGGAGGCCTACATAATTATGGAATTTAGTGCACAGAAACCACAAGAAGTTTTGTCATGTGTTAAGACCTATAGTGACAAGAATAATGATATGGGAGAAGTCTTGGACCTTGACCGATGTCATTTTATCTTACACTCCCCAATTCTGATTACAAGCACACACAAGTTTCATATGATAAGTCTTCATAAGAAACGTTCTTCTGTCCGTAGTTCAAAATTCCCTGTTTTACTACTACAAGGAATTCACTTTGAGGGTTAACAAATTCGCTAAGAGTCCTAACATGGCCCAGAGTTTTACTTAAGGGTTCAATGGATCTATTAGAAGGCGAAACCGTCACAGCTGTCTTCACAAGTTTCCTCTAGAATTAAATTTCGAGACGAAATTTCCTAAAGTAGGGGAGACTGTGACACCTGTGTCACTTCAACCATCAAACAAATGCCAAACCAATGAAATATTGTATTTCATACTTGGGATTTGTAAAAATATGTGTATCGTTTGCACATTTCAACTCTTGTTTGATTTTAAGCTTTAAATCGCTTTCTGGAGGGTTATACGCGCTCTGATGTGTAGATATAACCAGTTTAATGCAACGAACACTCCGGAATAGTGAAATAGGCTTAACACACCATAAATAACCTTTACATAACTTAGAAATAAGTTTTGAAGGCTTTGGTATGGTAAAAAACAAGTTAATTCGCTTACAGGGACTAAACTTGACAAACTGCGAAAGTATGCCAATTTGAACTGTAACAGACATTCTGGAACATGACCATAAGTTAAATACATCTTAAATATCCTTTATATAGCTTAGAAATAGGCTTTGAGGGGTTCGGTGTGCAAAAATAAACTTTTGGGTCTTTCAGGGACTAAAAGTGTCAAAAAGTGCATAAGTTTGCATTTTCACGCATAACTTACGTTCTGAATACATCCGGACATCCAAAAATTTATGTAAGCACTAAAATATTTTATTTTGGTGTTTGGCATAAGAAAAATCCATTCGTCGCGTCATTTGGATCGTTTTTCGCGCTTATGCGCATTCCGTCGTAATTAAGCGAACATCGCGATTGTACGGCCAAACGAACCGACATCCGAGATATTTTTGAGCACATTTTAAGTTCCCTATACTTTAACTTCATTTTAGAGTTTTGAAATGGGGTTAACGGGCCTTAAACATGTCGGAAATGAGCTTATTACACAACAGGGACCAAAACTGCCAAAAATCAAAGTTTCTGGTCTGCAAGGTCCTTGCGCACCTCAACACTGTGAGTGTTACGGTGCGCAAGCAGTCCCTAGACCAGATTCAATGTTCCAAACAGGCTGTTAACTGCTGTTTACCACTCCTAATCCCTTGCACATGGTATTTCTCAATACTAGGGGCTCACATGGTATTGTAAAACCACTATCTTGAGGTGTATGGCCAAGATCAAAGCACGGTTTCCAAGAAACGATCCTAACGGTTCGAGAAACACTATAAATACCCAACCCTCCTTCCATTCAAAACCCACCAAATCTGATCTAAATGCTCTAAGTTGAGGCTTTTGCTTCATACCTGAGCTATTCGATCACGATTTGCTTGCGGGGACCCTTTGTTAGTATTCCTTCGTTCTTTTATTGCTTTTCGAGTCCGAAAGTCAAAATTTGTTTGACTTTCTGCATTGACCAGTTTATGGTCAATGCGAAGTTCGTTTAAACTTCGCAACGTGATTGTAATCACGATGGTTATAGTCCCTTGTGACTATGCCTACTGATTACCACGTTGTCTAGGGTCGTAAGGGTAAGCGATCTAATAAATCGCTTATACCTTCGAACCCGACCCATTTGGTCGATCATTAGGATCCGACCAAATACCTTAGGTGACCATAGTGTATAGGGAATAACCTTCCGAGGTTATACCTTATGGTCGCTTCGTATGAGTAGTTGTATGATAGGTAGTTTATATGCCTTAGGTAAATTACCAGAATACCCTTTTCATGTATAATTGGTAATTAAGCATATATAACCTAAACTTTTGTCACATAACTGATTATGTAACATGTTTAGGCATATAACACTTGTCATAGGGCTAGTTAGACGTCTCGAGTGCGCTTTTGCGCGCACGACGCGTTAAAGTAGCATAAGCTACCTTAATGGGTCGCGATGGGTCGAAAGCACTTAGGTTAGGTTCCAATTTAGTATGTAGGCTTTGTTAAACCATATTACATGAGTTCCCATACTTATTTTGTTTACAAGCCTTTATTCTATCCGATCCTCCGATTTAGGTCCGGTTAATTAACATAGTACCTATATTAGGTGCCGTTTGATTCCGTGATCTCTAGCATTGCTTGGTGGTTATCTTAGGACTTCTGAGCAATCTCAGGTGAGCACATAGTTCCCCTATTTTACAACTTTGAACTGTTTTGGGGTGAAGCATGTGTACCTATGTGTTATTTTCATGATTTCAAAGTATAATTGATTATACATGTTATTACTTATCATTTGACAAACTAAATGACTATCTATGGGTTAAACACTGATTTCTCAAAGAACATAAAATAAAATGTTGAATTGTACTTATTTTATGTTCACCAGACCAATTGGTAGTATGATATAGCGCTATAGGACTAGACACCCCATTCCTGTTGTCATGGAATGTCTGAAACCAATTTGTTTCTCCATCCAAATAGGGATTGCCTTTGTGGTATCCTTATAGTCTCGAAGGTGTAGTTTGATGCACTAGGTCTGAATGAATTCTAAAATCACACCTTTAAAGTATATTTTGATATACTCCCAAAAGTATAGTTTGATATACTCTCATGTGTGGTATTGTACAAAACCAACATATATTTTGTTAATCATCCAAAGCATATTTTGATATGTTATTTACAAAACCAAAACATAGTTTAATATGTTATCTATCACATCCAAGGCATATTTTGATATGTTATTTATGAAACCCAAAGCATATTTTGATATGTTATTTACAAAACCAAAACATAGTTTAATATGTTATTTATCACATCCAAGGCATATTTTGATATGTTATTTATGAAACCCAAAGCATATTTTGATATGTTATTTATGAAACCAAAACATAGTTTAATATGTTATTTACAAATCCAAAGTATACTTTTAATATGCTACTATAAGGTTATTCGTTTAACCTTACATTATTTTACAAAGCATAACTTTTGATTTATTCAAACACTTTGTTTTGTACATTTTTACTTGTGGTTTAAGAAATCTCATTTTACTTACCATACATAACTTTTGTTTACACATTACGTGGTTTACATTTAACTTGAGTTATACAATAACATTGGACTATTGGTTTAAACATGAACATTCTATATTGGTGGTTTGGTTTGAGTAAGTGACTTAAGTAACGAGGCGTGTGTAATATGATACAAGCATGGTGGATACGCCGCTGGTACTTCCTATATATAAGTGTTTGTATGGTATTACATATCGTAGCGTTATTTGAATCATTTCAATTTAAGTCGTATAACATTTTATACAAATAACATACTTTTCATAAGACATTGTTTTACAACAACTTATCTTATACAAACTCATTTTACATGGTTATTCATTTAACCATACATTATTCTCTTATTTATACATATCACCTGATCTTAACGTTTTTCAGATGATTTACAAGACAAAGCAAATTACAAGGTTCATGACTAAACTTTATTAAACATTTTCTTAAACTTACAAGTCATGAATCCTATTTTCACAAAACCTATGTATCTCACAGGCATTTTTATGCTGACGTACCTATTTTTACACATGTTTCAGGTACTGCTTTGCAATGATTGTTGATACATGCTACCTTTAGGATGGACTCGTGCCTTAGCAACTTTAAAACTTGGAAGATCATAGTTGTACTTATTTGATTGTATTAAAACAATGAGTTCATTTATTCAATAAAACAGAATTTATTTATTCCATGGTTATGAAACAATGATTCTGTTACAACACTCCCCGACGTTTCCGCCACGTCTAGTTGCTTTACGTGGTCGGGGTGTGACACGATACACCTCTGAGAATCATTAGCTGTCTGAAAGCTAGAAAGTGCTTACAGAAAGGATGTGTTGCCTTCTTGGCACACATCATGGATAAAGAAGCTGCTGAACCAAAGATCGAAGACATTCCAGTAGTAAAAGAATATCCTGAATTCTTTCCAGAAGACTTGCCAGGATTACCGTTGCAAAGACAAGTCGAGTTCCACATTGACTTAGTCCCAGGCGCCGCGCCTGTGGCTAAGGCACCTTACCGACTTGCACCTTTAGAGATGCAGGAGTTGTCGACGCAACTTCAGGAGCTATTGGATAAAGGATTTATCAGGCCAAGCTTCTCACCTTGGGGAGCTCCGGTTCTGTTCGTCAAAAAGAAGGATGGTAGTTTTCGTACGTGTATAGACTACCGCGAGCTTAATAAGTTGACTATTAAGAATAGATATCCCCTGCCAAGGATTGATGACCTATTTGATCAGCTGCAAGGTTCGAAATTTTATTCAAAGATCGACCTTCGATCAGGATATCATCAACTAAGGATACAAGAGGAAAGTATCCCGAAAACGGCCTTTAGGACTCGTTATGGACATTACGAGTTCCTGGTTATGCCGTTTGGGTTAACGAACGCACCGGCAGTTTTCATGGATCTAATGAACCGAGTCTGCAAGCCGTACTTGGATAAGTTTGTGATCGTGTTTATTGACGACATTCTGATCTACTCGAAGATGAAGGACGAGCACGAACAGCATTTAAGAGCTATCCTGGAGCTACTTAAAAAGGAAAAATTGTACGCTAAGTTCTCGAAGTGCGAGTTCTGGCTGCGTGAAGTCCAATTTCTTGGACATGTGGTTAATGGAAATGGAATCCATGTGGATCCAACAAAGATCGAGGCGATCAAGAATTGAGAGACTCCAAAGACGCAAACTGAGATTCGACAGTTCTTAGGTTTGGCTGGTTATTATCGAAGGTTCATTGAGGATTTCTCTAAAATCGCTCAACCACTGACCGCACTCACACAGAAAGACAAAAAGGTTATAACATATGCCTCACGCCAGTTGAAGATTCACGAGAAAAACTATACCACGCACGACTTGGAGTTAGGCACGGTGGTATTTGCGTTAAAGATCTGGCGACACTACTTGTATGGTACGCGCTGCACAATCTTCACGGATCACAAAAGCCTGCAGCACATATTTGACCAAAAGGAGCATAACATGAGGCAAAGGCGCTGGGTAGAACTGTTGAATGATTATGATTGCGAGATCAAATACCACCTAGGGAAAGAAAATGTGATCGCTGATGCCCTGAGTCGAAAAGAGAGGATCAAGCCCATAAGAGTTGGGGCTTTGGAAATAATTGTCCAGACGGACCTCTCTTTGCTCATTCGTGCCGCGCAGAGAGAAGCTTTGAAAGAAAGGAATATTGAGGACGAGTATCTCCGTGGGATGGAGAAGCAGTTGGTACCAAATGAGGAAGGGACTTTATGCTTCATGAAACGAATTTGGGTTCCTCTGTTTGGTGGTTTAAGAAAGGTTGTTTTTTATGAAGCTCACAAATCTCGGTACTCGATTCATCCCGGTGCGGATAAGATGTACTAAGATCTCAAGGATTTCTACTGGTGGCCTAGGATGAAGGGCGATGTTGCAGTATATGTTAGCAAATGTTTAACGTGCGCCAAGGTTAAGGCCGAGTACCAGAAGCCTTCAGGTCTCTTGCAGCAGCCTGAAATGCCCAAATGGAAGTGGGAGCAGATCTCAATGGACTTCATAACGAAGTTGCCAAAGACGCCCAAGGGCCATGATACAATTTGGGTAATAGTAGACCGCCTAACAAAGTCTGCGCACTTCTTACCGATCAAGGAAAAGGACAACACTAGTAAACTTGCTAAAATATACATGCGAGAGATTGTTGCACGGCATGGCGTGCCTCTCTCGATTATCTCTAATAGAGATGGACGCTTTGTATCAAGGATTTGGCAGTATTTCCAAGAAGCTTTTGGCTCACAGTTGAATCTAAGTACTGCATTTCATCCACAAACTGATGGCCAGAGCGAACGAACTATTCAGACATTGGAAGATATGCTAAGAGCATGTGTAATGGATCTGGGTGGTAGCTGGGATAGTCACTTACCATTAGTCGAGTTTTTGTACAACAGCTACCACACCAGCATTGGAGCCGCGCCATTGAAGCTCTTTATGGA
Organism: Helianthus tuberosus; assembly: GCA_030545235.1. Classification (NCBI taxonomy): domain Eukaryota; kingdom Viridiplantae; phylum Streptophyta; class Magnoliopsida; order Asterales; family Asteraceae; genus Helianthus; species Helianthus tuberosus. The sequence goes on from CM060409.1 coordinate 104,956,747, forward strand.
CGCAAGTGTCGATCACCGCTATGTTGGGCTGATGCGGGTGATAGATAGCTTGTTGGCCCTGAAATAGTACAAGAGACAACAGACAAGATCTTTCAAATTCGAAAGCGCATCGAGGTGGCTCGCGACAGACAGAAAGCCTATGCAAATCGAAGAAGGAAACCTCTACAGTTTGAGGTGGGAGATATGGTTTTGTTAAAGGTTTCACCCTGGAAGGGTGTGGCATGCTTTGGAAAGCGTCGGAAGTTGAATCCGTGTTACATTGGCCCATTCAGAATCCTGCAAAGGATTGGGCTTCTAGCCTACAAGTTGGACCTACCTGCTGAACTTAATGGCGTTCACGATACATTTCACATATCTAATCTGAAGAAGAGTCCAACACAGGAGACAGTGATCATTCCTGCTGATGAAGTTCATATCGACGACACGCTCCACTTTACCGAAGAACCCGTTGAGGTTACGGATTGGAAAGTTAACAAAACACGCAGGAGTAGTGTCAAGCTCGTCAAAGTTCGATGGAATGCAAGACATGGGCCAGAATTCACGTGGGAACGTGAGGATCGTATGAAGGAGAAATACCCCCATTTATTTCCCAAGACCCTTACAACCAGAAGCAGAACCTAAAATTTCGGGACGAAATTTTCTTAACGGGGGGAGAATGTGACAACCTCACATTTACAGGTATCCGTACAATTAATTAATTCTTAATTTGTGCTTAATGACTGTGCTTGATTACAACTGTGATTAAAATGCTTACTAATTTCTGTTACATACATACACATGCATCACCTTTCATATTGTCACTCCATTTATTATATACAAACGTTGGTGACAACCATGATGCACAAAGCACAGTTAGCACAGTGAGCGGATAACCATAAAAACATGCTGACAATGCCAGCACCTAGACAGACAACATTTTTAAGGCCAGTATGAGCCAGAGATAGAATACTACACTAGTAGTGAGTGTAGGGAGGTGAGGACCATAAAACTACGTCACTAGGTGATAGTTATAGTGCCCGGAAGTGCCTAAAACATACTTTAAGTGCAGAATTCTGCACTAAATAACCAAAATTCAGCATTTAACTAAGCTAGTAAAGTGCAAAAACTTGGCAAAATAGTCCTAGATACTTTCCAAGGTGTTGGGAATTAAATGTGTCACTAAAAACAATATAAAGGACACTTTAAAGCTTTATTTATCACTTTAACGGATCAACATCCAACCGAACAACCGGACTTTACCCGGAACAAAAAAATATTGCCAAAAACATTGTTTTTACTTTTCTGAGCTAGTTAGGGTCCCCGAACACCCTAACACACTTTATATTATATAACACACTAAATCACTAACTATATCGTTCAATCCTAACTAAACAAGTAACTAGTTCCATCACAACCCAACCCCCCTACCCCCCCTACTCGACGGTCATGAGGGTGGTACACCCTCACCCTATTCTTTTGATTATTAAATTGCTAATTGTTGGACATTAAGAAACACAATGTATGTTGGTTAATAGAGAAATATGGTTTATAAATATGTATGAGAGATAACCATCTCATTTCATCAAACACACAACATCAACAAGCTTCTCTCTTCCTCTCCTTCCCCACCTTCGGCCGCCAACACCCTCCACCATATCACCACCATCAACTCTCATTCAAGCCATTTTCCATACAACCAAAGGTGCAAGAGGTCCAACAAGCAAGCTTGGTGCACTCGGAAGCTCAAGGACCACTCTAGTTTTCTTTTATCCACCACTTTTACGCTTTGAAACTCCCCTAGCCTTGTGCTAGTAGTAAGTGCTTCAAATCTTCATCTTGTTCTTATTTTTAGTGGTTAATAGTTGATTGAATGATAAAATGTTAAGAAAGTCTAAAGAACTTAAACTAATCTTGAACATAAAGAATGAAGAGTGGATAAAGAGAAGATGTATGGTTAAATGATGTTGTAATCATGTTGATCTTGTGTTGTTATGCTTAATACATGTTGTTTGTTAGTAGAAGTAAGATGGTTCATCACCTAGACTTGCTAAATCATGTTTAAGAATATGAACTAGCAAGATGTAAAGGTTAAAGATATGAAGGATGATGAAACCATCCACACATGAACTTTGAACTTGAACAAATATAAGTTTTCTTGAAAAATAAAGTTCTAAACTTGTAGATCTAAAGATCTATGAGCGGTTTTTCGAAAGAACCAAGTGAAAGGAACAAGTTTTGTTAAAACTTGGATATTACATGAAATAAACACATTTCTAGTGGGTAAACAAGTGTAGGAACACTTGTGTAAAAAGAAAATTTAATAAAGAAATATTTTTAGAAAATATTACTAGAAGTTGTAAATATTCAAACTCTTTAAAAATAAAGTTTTTAAGAAACTAACCACTTTTTTAAAGGTAACAAGATTCACTAATTATGCTAGTAAGTTACTACTTGCTTTTACAAATCTTTCAAGTTCATAAGCCCATGGTTCATGCTTATTTTTGGCAAGTTTGGTAAATAGAGGTTGTAAGTTGTTGATTGAGAATTGATTGAATGATTTTACAAAAAGAAAATGATACGCTAGTAAGCGTGGACACCTCCATTTACAAAGGAAACTCTGGCGAAATTTTTCTAGAATTTCAACACTTATAAATATTTTTCTAACAAATGTTTACAAATATATTTTTAACTTGGTTTTCAAAATAAACTTCGCCATGATTTTTTATTTCAAAAATTACCAAGTACCGGAGGTGGATTTTCGTAAATAAAACTTGATAAATATATATTTAGAATATATATTTTATAATGGGACGCTTGTGTGATTATTTGATTATTTTGTGAACTAGATATATATTATTTTTAGGATAAAAATAATATAACTTGAAAATATTACGAAATTTCAACTCCAAAATAATACCAACGCTCTCACCAATAAATATTTAAGTTACACCAGTATTGTTATTACAACGCGAACTCTAAAATGTAACTTATGTATATTTTGGAAAATACCCTTATATGTATATGTTGATAAGTATTATTTTGGAAAAAAGTATAAAGTAAAATATAATATTTTTGGGAAAAATATGTATATTTTGGAATTAAAATATTTTAGACAAGTGGTTAAAGATATATTTTCTAAGTGGGACTTAAAATATATTATTCGGAATTATAACGTGTACATGTATAAAAACCCCCATCCTTGGGAAGGAAATATAAAATAAATAAGAAGTGTGAATACGGAATAGTTACCTAACTATTTCTCCAAAAAAAAAAGGTTAAACCCTAAGCCAAGGCACGGCCATCCGTCTAATAGGCATTAGTACGTGTAGGTCGTTACGCAGCAGGTTGAGTTGGAGACTTACGTTTCGGGATACGTACTTCAGTGAGTTCATGTCCCCCTTTTCTCTTTACTGTTTTAAGTTTTATACTTCGGGGGTGAAATACATGCGACAATTATTACAAACTTTGTTATACATGGTATGGTTAGCTTAAGGAGGGTTTACTACTTAGATCATGTGAGTGGGTAGGTGGTACTTGGGGCCATTAATCCTCGTTGTAGGACCGAGGGTCATGAGTGGTAGATCTATTTGGGTGTAGCGAGCCCAACTCCTGAGTTCACTGTACGGACCATGGGGTAACTTTGAGCCCGATGCAAAAATCTGCTAGGTTTGAGTCTTCCTGCATCACTTCACACATATCATTGGCTTTGAAACCCAGTGGTGATCTCTTTTTCCTTAATTGCTACATACCAGGGATTTTCATACATACAGACATATTATAAAGGTTTATACATACTCACTTTTACATGAACTCGCTCAACTTTTGTTGATTTTTCAAACTACATGTACTTCAGGAAATTAGTGGATCTGGCAAGGTATGCATTCACGTCAAGCTGCGTAAGGAATAATGATGTCATCCTGGTTTAGGAAATGTGACCCTTGCCTGGACGGGTTACAAGTCTTAAACCGTATTTCTAATCAAGTCTTTTGGTCATGTCGTATGAACATGTTTTGATTATGTCATGGTTGTATGTATCGACTTTTAAAACAATGTTGTCTTGGTAACTTTTAAAACTTGTTGAATGGATGAACATCATGTGTTTTATTTCATATAGCATGGTTATGATATTTGCTATGGTATTAAGAAGTCACACCAAATAAACCCACGCTTCCGCAAAAGCCAGGGTGTGACAATGATGGCCTTACAAGTGTTTGGACAAAATTCAAAGCCTTGGAGGTTACACAAAACACCAACAAGATCTCAAAAACCAGATTAGAAAACAGTAGGAACTGAGCTGGAAGCTGACCAGAAGTTTCTGTCAACTGGTGTTTGTCGCGTGGCGCACCAGTAGTACCCTGAGCTGGCGCGTGACGCGAGGCAGGTCAAACAGAACTTTCATTTTTGGCAGAAACAGTCCCTGCATGCTCCAAACTTGTTTTTCGACGGGTTTAACCCCTGTTAACCCAATTTCAAGGCTCTAAAAGGATGTTAAAGTACAGGGGAAATGAAATATGCTTGGACATATCACGGATGTCGGTTTGTTTGGTCGTACGATCGCGTTTTTCGGTTAATTACGACGAAACTCGAACGGACGCAAAAACGATCCAAATTGCGCGCCGAATGGTATTTTTGCATTCCCATCACTAAAACATAATATTTTAGTGATTACAAAAATTTTTGGATGTCCGGATATGGGCAGAACGTAAGATATACGCGTATATGCAAACTTATGCAGTTTTTGATGCTTTTAATCCCTGTTGATCAAATAAGCGTATTTTCGCATACCGAACCCCTCAAAACTTATTTCTAAGCTATTTTAAGGGTATTTTCGGTATGTTTAGCTTATGGTCATATTCCGGAGTGTATGTTGCTATACGAAACGACAGACTTTTTCAATTTGACGCAAATAGTCCCTGTGATCGAATAAACTTGTTTTTGCCATACCAAACCCTTCAAAACTTATTTCTAAGTTATGTAAAGGTTATTTAAGGTATGTTAAGCTTATGTCACTATACTGGAGGGTTTTTCGTGTTAAACTGATTACGTTTACGCATCAGTTCGCGTATAACTTTCTAGAAAGTGATTACGAGTTTGAAATCGAACAAAAATCAAAACGTGCAAAAAGACAAACATGAATAAACAAATATTGGGATCAAATCACATTGTTTTATTTATATTTGAATTGCTCAGATTTGTACAATGATTACACAAGCATAGGTGTCACAGTCTCCCCTACTTTAGGAAATTTCGTCCCAAAATTTATTTAGAGGAAACAAGTGAGAATAGATGTGGATATTCCGCCATCATTTGATCTTCATGTTCCCAAGTAAATTCTGGGCCACATTTAGATTCCCAGCGAACTTTGACAATTGGTATGCGCTTGCGTTTGAGCTTTTTGACTTCACGGTCCATGATTTCCACAGGCTTCTCAACGAAGTGCATCGTGTCATTAACACGAATTTCACCAAGTGGTATGTGGAGGTTTTCATCAGCTAAACACTTTTTAAGATTGGACATGTGGAAGGTTGGATGAACATTACCAAGTTCAGGAGGTAGCTCTAGTCTGTAGGCCACTTTTCTGATTCTTTCAATGATCTTAAACGGTCTAACATATCTTGGTGCAAGTTTTCCTTTCTTTCCAAATCCAATCACACCTTTCCAAGGGGATACCTTGAGTAGGACGTGATCACCGACTTGAAATTCTAAGGGCTTGCGTCGTCTATCCGCGTAACTCTTTTGACGGCTTCTAGCTGTCTGAAGGTTATCATGAATCTTTTTTACTTTGTCTATAGTCTCTAGAATGAGTTCAGGTCCAGTAAGCTGAGCTTCACCTATCTCATTCCAGCAGACCGGTGAACGACATTTTTGACCATATAAAGCCTCGAAAGGAGCCATGTTGATGCTAGAGTGATAACTATTGTTGTAGGAGAATTCGATCAACGGTAGATGCGAATCCCAACTACCACCAAAATCGATCACACAAGCTCTAAGCATATCCTCCAGTGTCTGGATTGTTCTTTCAGATTGACCATCCATTTGAGGATGATATGCTGTGCTCAAATTAAGTTGGGTCCCAATAGCAGATTGCATGGTTCTCCAAAAGTGAGACGAGAATCGAGCATCTCTATCAGATATAATGTTCAAAGGAACACCATGTCATGATATAATCTCATCCACATGGATTTTAGCAAGTTTGTCAGCAAATAGATCCTCACGGATCAGCAAGAAATGTGCGGACTTCCTAAGACGATCAAAGACTACCAAAATGGCGTCATGACCTTTCTTAGAGCGTGGCAGTTTAGTAATGAGATCCATAACAATGTTTTCCCATTTCCAAACCGGTATCTCTGGTTGCTCCAATAATCCAAAGGGATGTTGATGTTCTACCTTAACCTTAAGACAAGTAAGGCATTTGGACACATATAAAGCAATGTCTTTCTTCATACCCGGCCACAAATACTGGGTTCAAAGATCCTTATACATTTTATCTGCACCAGGATGAATCGAATAACGAGACTTGTGAGCTTCAACCATTAACAAGGTTCGAAGATTGTCTTGCTTTGGAACCCACAAACGATCCATGAAATAATATAATCCATTGTCTTTCAGTTCAAGCTCAGGCTTAAGATGATATGGTAATTCCTTACCCATCAAGTCTTGTGTAACACAAGTATGTTGAGCCTGAGAAATGTGGGTTTGAATATCAGATCGAACCTAAACATTGTGAAGCTTGACACGTTCCTTACAACTCAATACGTTAGCCACAACATTCGCCTTAATAGGATGGTAGCGAATTTCGTAATCGTAGTCGTTTAGAAGTTCAACCCAACGTCATTGCCTCATGTTTAGTTCCTTCTGATTGAAAATGTGCTGGAGACTTTTATGTGACATCTGTGCTTGTGTAATCATTGTATAACTCTGAACATTTCAATTATTAATAAAACAATGTGTTTTGATCCCAATGTTTGTTTATTATGTTTGACATTTTGCACGTTTTGGTTTTGTTCGATTTTAAAATCTAAATCGCTTTCTAGAAAGTTATACGCAAACTGATGCGTAAACGTAATCAATTTAACGCGACAAACACTCTGGAATATCAAAATAAGCTTAAAATACCTTAAATAACCTTTACATAACTTAGAAATACGTTTTGAAGGGTTTGGTATGGCAAAAACAAGTTTATTCGACTACAGGGACTATTTGCGACAAACTGCGAAAGTCTACCGATTCATATAGTAACGTACATTCCGGAACATGATCATAAGCTAAACATATCATAAATATCCTTAACATAGCTTAGAAATAAGCTTTGAGGGGTTCGGTGTGAGAAAATACGCTTATTTGATCAACAGGGACTAAAAGCGTCAAAAAGTGCATAAGTTTGCATTTTCGCGAATATCTTACCTTCTGAACATATCCGGACATCCAAAAATTTTGAAATCATTAAAATATTTTATTTTAGTGTTTGGAATGTTAAAATATCATTCATCGCGTAATTTGGATCGTTTTTCGCGTCCGATCGAGTTTCGTCGTTATTAACCGAATAATGAGGCCGTGCGACCAAACGAACCAACATACGAGATATTTTCAAGCATATTTCAAGTTCCCTATACTTTAACATCCTTGTACAGCCTTGAAAATGGGATAACGGGGCTTAAACGTGTTGAAAATCAACTTTATAACATGCAGGGACTGAAACTGAACATTTTTGAAACTTCTGTCTGACCTCCCTCATGCCACGCGCCAGCCCAGGGAATCCTTGGCATGCCACATCACAGCTCCATTTTTCAGCAAACCAGTTTTCTTCATTCAGCAGCTGATTCCTTGGTTTTTAACATGGTTTTTCAATACTTGGAGCTTGTTTAAGGGTTCCCCTAGTATTTAAAACAATGGGCAACATGTGTATGGCCAAGATCAAACTTTGATCTAATGAAAAACACATGTAATGATCCTATTAATTCAAGGTTTCCTATAAATACCCATCACATTTGCCATTCTCATTTGCTCTTCTGTCACACCCCGACCACGTAGAACATCAAATCGTGGCGGAAACGTCGGGGAGTGTTGTAACAGAATTATTGTTTCACAACCATGGCAATTAAAGTTACATTTTATTTATCAAACAAGAGTGTTACATTGTCTCAAAACAGGAAATAAAGAGTTCAGAACATAATTAAACTAGTTCTATCTTTATTTTAAGTCTCTAAGGCACAGGTCCGCCCTAGTATCACGATCATCATCCTAAGCGACAGCTCCTGAAAACACATGTGAAAATAGGTACGTCAGCATAAAAATGCCTGTGAGATACATAGGTTTTGTGAAAATAGGATTCATGACTTGGGTTTTAAAAGAAAGGTTTAATAAAAATCAGTCATGAATCTTGTTAAGTGTTTTCTTTTATAAATCATATGAAAACTCGATAAGAAATCAGATTATATAAAAGAAAGGTGTATGGTTAATGAAATAACCAAGTAGAAAGAGTTGTTACAAAATAAACTGTTTTGTAAAACAATGTCTTGTGAAAAATATGTTATTTCTGTAAAATGTAATATGTCTATACTGAAATGATTTAATAAACGCTACGATATGTAATATTATACAAACACTTATATATAGGAAGTACCAGCGGCGTATCCACCATGTTTGTATCATATTACACACGCCTCGTTACTCAAACCACTTACCCAAACCAACCATCATTGTAAATTGTTCATGTATAAGTCAATTGTCAAGTGTTATTGTGTAAACCATATCAAAATGTCCATGTCTAATGTAAATCACTGAAGGTGTATATCAATGTCAAAATGTTTATGTTTAATGTAAATCATGAATTGTGTATCCAAAAATATCATGTATGGCAAGTGAAATACATCAACTAAACCATAGGTAAAATGCACAAAAACAGGGTATCGAATTAAACATAGTTTAAATCAAAGTTATGTTTTGTGAAACAAATGCATGCTATACTGATACAAACATCTATGCGGTATTGTTATAATGCATACATTCAAGCCTTGTGACTGTGGTGATAGACTTTTAAACAAATTAAAGGTTTATCTGTGTTATGTTTATCGAATTCGGTCATTCCTTCCATCCAAACATACCTAGGATGTTAGGAACGGGAGTTGTCAATTCCTATGGTACCACTACCTACTAACGAATGGCGTAGCTAATGTTAATGAATGTATTTTTGTCCCATTTAAACAAACCAAATGTCATACCAAAATGTAAGCATGTGAAAACAATGCACTAAGTATAAAATCAAATGAACATACATAGCGTGAAGTGTAATGTAAAACAATGTACTAAGTATGCACACAATGGACATACATAGCATGAAATGTAGTGTAAAACAATGTACTAAGTATGAACTAGATGAACATACATAGCATAAAATGTATTGTAAAACAATGTACTAAGTATGCAACAAACGGACATACATAGTAAAAACATAATGAAATCATGTACTATAAATGTACTAATGAACATAACAAGCATATGATATGAAAGCATGAAAGGCATGAAAGTAACAAGTAGGCACATGTGTTTCACCCCAAAACAGTTTGAAAACAGTAAAAGAGGGGTCTATGTACTCACTTGAGATTGCTTAGTAGTCCTTGAGTAACAACCAAACAATGCTAGAGATCGCGGATATCAAACGACACCTAATATAGGTAACTATGTTAATATACCGGACCTAAATTGGAGGATTGGATAGAATGAGGGTTCGTAAACCAAACGAGTATGGAGACTCGTGTAATATGGTTTAACAAAGCCTACATACTAAAATGAAACCTAACCTAAGTGCTTACGACCCGTTTAGGTAGCTTATGCTACTTTAACGCGTCGTTCGCGTGAAACGCGTTCAGACCGCTTAACTAGTCCTATGACAAGTAATATATGCCTTAACATGTCTAATATTGTTGCCAAATCAGTTTAGATACCAAAAGTTATGTTGCATATGCTTAAAATGAATTTTGGCATAAAAAGGGCATTTTGGTCATTTACCTAAGGCATATAAACTACCTATCATACAACTAACTAAACATCGTGACCATAAGGTATAACCTCGGAAGGTTATTCCCTATATATTATGGTCACCTATTGTGTTTGGTCGGATCCTAATGATCGACCAAACGGGTCGGGTTCGAAAGTATAAGCTATTGTTTTGATCGCTTACCTTACGACCCTATATAAGCACTAAACTAAAAGTGACGAGCTAAGCATGTTAAAACATGCTTAACTAAGTTTAGAAAACCGCTTTGGTATCAAAACAAACGGTTTTGATACCTACGAGTAGTTTGGTTACAAAATACGCAAGAATGCGCATTTTGGCCGAAACTACGACTCGTCACTGAGCCTAGATAACGTGGTAATCAGTAGGTATAGTCACTAGGGACTATAACCATCGTGGTTACGCTCACGTTATGAAGTTCAAACGAACTTCGCATTGACCATAAACTGGTCAATGCAGAAAGTCAAACAAAGTTTGACTTTAACGCTAAAAGAATAAAAGAACGAAGGAACACTTACAAAGGGTACAAGAATGGAAGGTTTGAATCCGAATACTCTCAGGTATGAAGTGTTAAACACAACAACTTAGAGAGCAAATTCAGATTTCAATGGTGTGGGTTTTTGGGGTTGAAAGGGTTGGGTATTTATAAGAATGTTGGAACTGTTAAGATCGTTTATTGAATAACGTGCTTCAATCTTGTCCCTACACTTGTTGCAACCCTTGGTACACAAATTTGGCCCCCCATGATCAGGTAATGACATGTGTGGGTGAGTTTTGAGTGGTTAACAGCTGTAAACAGCTGTTAAACTGATCTAATCTGATCTGGGAAGCTGACACGGGCCGCGTAAGGGGACACATAAAACTCACGCGGGCCGCCTGGCCCTTCTGGTCAGAAGCAAGTTTCAACAAATGTCAGTTTTGGTCCCTGTTATGCATTAAGGCCATTTCCGACACGTTTAAGGCCCGTTAAGCCAACTTTAAGGCCCTAAATTGATGCCTAAACATTGTGGACACGAAACATGCTCAAAAATATGCCGGATGTTGGTTCGTTTGGTCGTACGATCGCGATGTTCGCTTAATTACGACGGAATGCGCATAAGCGCGAAAAACGATCCAAATTGCGTGACGAATGGATTTTTCTTATGCCAAACACTAAAATAAAATATTTTAGTGCTTACATAAATTTTTGGATGTCCGGATGTATTCAGAACGTAAGTTATGCGCGAAAATGCAAACTTATGCACTTTTTGACGCTTTTAGTCCCTGAATGACCCAAAAGTTTATTTTAGCACACTGAACCCCTCAAAGCCTATTTATAAGCTATGTAAAGGATATTTATGGTATGTTTAACTTATGGTCATGTTCCGGAATGTCTGTTACAGTTCAAATTGGCATACTTTCGCAGTTTGTCAAATTTAGTCCCTGTAGGCGAATTAACTTGTTTTTGCCATACCAAAGCCTTCAAAACTTATTTCTAAGTTATGTAATGGTTATTTAAGGTATGTTAAGTATATGTTGATGTTCCGGAGTGTTCGTTGCATTAAACTGGTTATATTTACGCATCAGTGCGCGTGTAACCTTCCAGAAAGCGATTTTGAGTTTGAAATTGAACAAAAGTCAAAACATGAAAAATGTCAAACATAAAAAAACAAACATTGGGATCAGATAACTTTGTTTTATTGATAAAAGAACTGTTCACAATGATTACAAGCACAGATGTTACAGTCTCCCCTACTTGTGGAAATTTCGTCCCGAAATTTATTTAGAGGAAACTTGTGGGAATAGATGCGGATACTTCGCCTTCATTTGATCTTCGCGTTCCCAAGTAAACTTAGGTCCACGTTTAGATTCCCAGCGAACTTTGACCAATGGAATGCGCTTGCGTTTGAGCCACTTGACTTCACGTTCCATGATTTCCACTGGCTTCTCAACAAATTTCAGTGTTTTATCAACACGAATGTCACACCCCGACCACGTAAAACAACAAAACGTGGCGGAATCGTCGGGGAGTGTTGTAACAGAATCATTGTTTCATAACACATAGAAAATTGAAATTTTGTTTTATTGATTAAAAGAGTTACAATGTCTTAACAAACAAAGAAGTATAACAAAATTAACTAGTCTACCATCTTTTATTGTCACTAAGGCCCAAGTCCGCCTAAGTGTATCTTGATCAATCCTATGCATCATTTCCTGAAACACATGTGAAAATAGGTACGTCAGCATAAAAATGCCGGCGAGTACATAGGTTTTGTGAAAATAGGATTCATGACTTATAAGTTTAGAAAAAGGTTGTTTAACAAAATCCAGTCATGAAAAAGGTTGTTTAACAAAATGTTTTGTTTTATAAATCATTTGAAAAACGATGATATGTAAAAGAATAATGTAAGATTAAATGAATAACCAAGTAAAATGAGTTTGTATAAGAGAAGTTGTTTGTAAAACAAAGTCTTGTGAAAAGTATGTTATTTGTATAAAAATGTTATATGTCTAAACTGAAATGATTCAAATAACGCTACGATATGTAATACCATACAAGCACTTATATATAGGAAGTACCATCGGCGTATCCACCATGCTTGTATCATATTACACACGCCTCGTTACTCAAACCACTTACCCAACAAACCACCAATGTAAATTGCCCATGTCTAAACCATTTGTCAAATGTCTTTGTGTAAACCATGTCAAAATGTTTATGTTAAATATAGTCCATGAAATGTGTATATCAATATCAAAATGTCTATGTCAAATGTCTTTGTGTAAACCATGTCAAAATGTTTATGTCCAATATAGCCCATGAAATATGTATATCAATGTCAAAATGTCTATGTCAAATGTCAATTATGTAATGTATAAACAAAATGTCATGTATGGCAAGTGAAATATATATATATATATATATATATATATATATATATATATATATATCCACTGAGCCATAGGTAAAATGCACAAAACAATGTATTGAAGTAAACCGAGGTTTAAATCAACGTTATGTTTTGTGGAAATGCATGCTATACTGAATACAAACATTTATGCGGTATTATGAAAATGCATACATTCAAGCCTTGTGACTGTGGTGATAAACCCTTAAACAAATGAAAGGACTATCTGTCTTATGTCTTAATCGAATTCGGTCATTCCATCCGTCCAAACAAACCTAGGACTTTAGGAACGGGAGTTGTCAATTCCTATGGTACCATTACCTACTAACGAGCGGCGTAGCTAATGTTAATGAATGTATATGGTCCCATTTAAACAAACCAAATGTCATATCAAAATGTAAGCATGTGATGAAAATAATGTACCTAGTATGCTAAGTAAACATACAAGGTAGAGATGTAAAATATGTTGGACTCTGTATGCCCAAGACACATATTAAATTGATGTGGCTAGTACGTTATGATCCAAGTCGAGTCATACCCAATAACAAGCTAGAAAAACACTTACAATATTTATTTATGATATGATCAAATAAATATCAACGCTTAGAATATTTAGAAATTGGTTTTCTAAATAATTGCACTTGACAAACTAATAAATTATATGGATAATTTATTTTGAGAGAATATTTTATTTTGTTATTTAATGGGTTAAATAACATAATAAAAAATAGCATAAGTCTTATAACATATGATGTTATATTTTATAAAAGGTTATAAAATAAATAAAGACTTATATTTTATAAAAGATTTGAATTTTTTTTTTATAAAAATAAAGGCTAGGCCGCCCCCCCCCCCCTTCCCAAGAAATAAAGTGGCCAATAAAATTACTTGCATGTGTAGGAGGAACTTGATTGGGTGAGAATATGGTCCTATGAACATGCATGCAATTGTCATAACTAGATGGCACTTGATTGGGCAAAGGTGTGGCTATTCTCTCACATATTTTATAAAGATTTTGAAGTAGAAAACTGGAAAAAACATGGCTGAAAATGGCTGCCAATTTTCGTCCTCATGATGCTCATCCAAGAGAGTTTTTCAAGTTGAGAAATCAAGTGTAAGACTCTCTAAAAAATCGGGTCATGTATGGTTGATCTATTGGTGAGTCTCAAGTTCATACAACAAGTGCAAGAACTCAACAAAAGGTCCTCTAATTTTCGGCCATATGATGGTCTTCAAGAGGGTTTTCTAGTGAGTTCATAAGTGTAGAAATCCTAGCTAACATGAGGTGTTTGTTGGAAGCTTGGGGTATACAAGCTTGAGGTCTTCTACTCTTGAAGACAACCATTTCAAGAATCATCATCTTCTTCACATCCATTACTCCATGGAAGGTAGTTTTCTAAACATCCTATGATTGTGTTTTGATAGTATACATCTCATATATGGATCCGGGTTTTGGGATTTTGCATATAAAAGGGTTTATATCTTTTAAAAGTAACATGTTTTAAACTTATTTTCCGCTGCGTTTTTATTTCATTTGGATGAAATTACTTTGATAAACATGTTAAAATCCCATCAATGGCATCTAGAGCCGCTTATATGAGTGCATGCTTAAATAGACTTAAAATTTCGGGTTTCGGTTTTGGTGAAAACCCTATGGCCGAAATTTTAAGTATGGTTATCCCTTTTGTTTTTCAAGATTATATTCTTACATGCATAAATGAATCTTGAAAAATTATTTCATATGGATGATTTGTTTGTTTGGACAAAACTAACCTTTTCGGTTTTTTGGACATAGCCGAAAATGGTTATTAAAAGGGAACCATTTTTTTATGCTTCTTGAAATTAAAATAAATATATATGTGGATATATATTTTGGTGCATATGACCTAGCCATGACCTTGTGTTGAATGTTTGTGTTTGTGATTTATATTAATTATTTCAAAGGTTGTAATAATTATTAATTTGTCTTCCATTTGTAAAGATATGTAATTTATTTATTTTTCATTTGGCATGTAAAATAAATAGATTAGGTGCATTTTATTTTACTAGAAAAATGTATTAGGATATATTTTGTAAAAGAAGATGCACACAAAAATGTGGTTTTGGTTTTTGCCAATTTCGGGCATAAAGGACTTTATAGTTCTAAACGGGATTTTAGCCCGATAACCGAAACACATTTACGGAGCCCAAAGGAGTTTGGAGCTGAATTAAAGTACATTTTGGAAGATCAAAGAAAGTGGAGAAATCACAACACAAAAGGAAGACTTGAAGCATTTGGATGCGGGATCAAGTGGGAGTTCAACGACACATTACTTGTGTCAATTTTCACCTTTTAGGAAGGACCTTTTGGCACACTTGTTTCGGCTAACAAGTGTGGTCAAAATAGTTGGCTATGGTTATGCACCTATTGTTATAAATGTTGTGCTTGTGTGGTTGTTTATTTATGTTGTTTAGATGATATTTGGATATGCATGCTTAACATACTAATAATCAACAACAAGCGTAAAATTGGTTCTTTACAAGATCATTAAAATTGGTTAATAAAAGGTTATTAAAAATTAATGATTTTATAATAAAATGGGTTTTATTAAAAAGAACCTTGAAAATTTATTTTCACAAAAGTACCAAGGATTTGAATGCATGCAAATGTATGGTACATAAAGTTTTCTAAACTAGAATTTTTGAAAACTCAAAAATCCCTTTTATAAAACAAGTCAAACACCATCCTTTTATACAACACTCGAAACACTTGGGAACTCTTTTGTGGGATAAAGGTCACCTAACCATATTTGAGGGAACTTGTATATTCGAGGTGGGTTTACCATGTTTGTGGGATAAAGGTCACCTAACCACTTATGTGTATAAACTCACACGTGTGTGTAAGTTGGACGACTTGATTTGGAAACCATGAACTTAGGGTCACCGAAGCATGGGGAACAAACGGTGTTGATGGGATTAAACATGCCAACTAAACATAAAGATGTTTAACCGATCCCATATGGCTAGAAGTTGCAAAGAGTTGCAATTGTCAAACGTTGACTACCTTGTTAATTTAAATAGAGGGATAAAGGTCACCTAACCAATATTTAAATGTAACGTTGGATTCTAGATTTTAATTATTAATCGTCTATGAGACACAAAAGGGTATTAATGATTAAAATATTAATAATATCGAAAATACTAAAATTGAACCTTGTTAAAATTTTGTAGATGGCCGCTAACAATATTACCCAAACCGTCCGTAACCTATCATAGAAAACGATCCTAAAACCCGATGAACATCTTATGGAAGATGAGGGTGCCTATAACGATTGGATTAAGTATATCGAGGATACTACGCAAGCCTCTTGCCTCATGTTAGGAATTATGATTCCCGAGATTCAAAAAGGTTTTGAACATCATGAGCATACGACATGATTAACCAATTGTAGGAAATGTTCCTATGGGTAGAACGCTTCGAAACGGTTCGATCACTTCATACATGTCGAATGGAGGAAACCCAATCGGTCTCATCTTATGCTTTAAGATGAAAAGCCACATTGATCACCTCGAAAGGCTCAATATGGATAAAAGGGTTTTATCCATTCTAACGATCAATGAGGGTGGCAACTAGAAAGGGCATCACCCCGACACCAAAGCAAATGTTGCCAAAGGAAAGGGGCACATCAAAGGGAAAGAATTAGAAAGACTAAAGCAAAACCACCGAAACCAAAAGAGAAGAAGGCAAAGGTTGCCACGAACGATCCATGCTTTAAGTGTGGTGAGATAGGGCATTTAAATAGGAATTGTCCAATCTATCTCAAAGAGTTGAAAAACAAGAGGGATGCTAGGCAAACCTCAGGTACAATCTTAATAATACATATTGACCTTAATGTTATCTCTTCTAACACATGGGTATTAGATACCGGATGTGGAACCCATGTTTGCAGTTCGTTGCAAAAGGTTCAAAAGAAATAAACATTACAAGAAAGGAGACTATGTTTTGAAACTTCCAAATGGTTTGGAAATTGTTTTAAAATGTCTTGAATGCTCCTAGTTTGACTAGGAACATTATTTAAGTTTCCCTTTTGAGACAATATGTTTTGATTTAAAGTTTGTAAACAATGACATTTATATTTCGATGAATGACATGTTTTACTATGCCTTCAAATGGTAGTTATGAATTGGTTCATAAATAATACATCATTTGATAGTTAAATGTACCAAGCAATCACCAACAAACTCAAAATGGATTTGAGTGAGACTTATCTTTGGCATTATCGCCTTGGTTATATAAACAGATGTCGCATGTAAACACTTCGAAAGAATGATCTTTTGGAAACAAATGAAATTGGTTCATTTGATACATGTGAATCTTGTTTACAAGGTAAAATGACTAAGAAACCCTTTAGTGGGAAAGGGCAACAGATTTCTTAGGTATCATACATTCGAATGTATGTGATCCTTTTAAGCCAATGACTAGGTATGGTGAAAGATACTTCATTACTTTAACCGACAACTATAGTAGTTATGGTTATGTGTACTTGACACATAGAAGAAGTTTTGAAACGTTCAGAATCTTCAAAAGGTGAAGAACAAAATCAACTCTTTTAAAGTTCTTCGTTTTGATAGAGGAGGAATCGAACTCTATTAGATATGGTTCGATCAATGATGGCTAGAAGCACATTGCCTCTATCATTTTGGGGTTACGCTTTGCTCTCCGCGGCTCGTATATTAAATATGGCCCCAACCAAGAAAGTGGATAAGACACCTTTTGAAATATGGCATGGAACGGTTCCATCATTATCATATTTGAAGGTATGGGGTTGTGATGCTTATGTAAAGCAACACACCCCAAATAAAAGTATGATCCACTAAGTGTATCTTCGTAGAATATCCTAAAGATGATATAGGATATTATTTCTACAATCCAACAGAGCAAAAGGTATTTGTTGCTCAAAAGGCTGAGTTCTTGGAAGCTAAGTTCCTTGTGGAAGGAATTAGTAGAACAGTGGAACTTGATAAGGATCAAGAACCACAAACCGATACACGTTTGGTTGATACTAGCATTCAACAAGAGGTTGTTGAAAAATGATCAAGTGGTTGATCAACACACACAATACGTTCGCAAATCTGGTAGAATTAGTAATCCACCTAAAAGATATGGATCTTTCATGGATGGATGCTACGTGGTAGATTCGGGTGAACCAACCACATACCATGATGCAATGTCAAAATTCGATTGTGACAAATGGATTGAAGCCATGAACGTAAAGATGCAGTCCATGTATAACAATCAAGTATGGGAATTGGTTGTGCCACCACTTAACTCTAAAGTAGTTGGAAGTAAGTGGGTTTTCAAGAAGAAAACAATAATGCATGGTAACTTGGATACTTGTAAAGCGAGACTTGTAGCAAAAGGTTTCACTCAAACTCAAAGGGTTGATTATGATGAGACCTTCTCGCCCATAGCGATGCTAAAGTCAACTAGGATATCATTTGCCATACTTGCACAATATGATTATGAGATTTGGCAAATGGATCTCAAAACGACTTTCCTTAATAGATATCTTGAGGAAGATGTCTATATAGTTAAGCCTGAAGGTTTTGTTGATCCAAAACATCCTGACAAAGTATGCAAGTTAAAGATATCAATCTATGGATTGAAACAAGCATCTAGAAGTTGGAATCACCGTTTTGATGAAGAGATTAGGGAATATGGATTCATCAAAAACATTGATAAAGCTTGTGTGAATAAGAAGGCTAGTGGGAGCATTATTACTTTCTTTGTATTATATGTCGATGACATTCTACTATTTGGAAATGACATTCCAACCATGGAAGGAGTAAAAGCCTGGCTTGGAAGTTGTTCTTCCATTAAGGATCTTGGTGAAGTCGCCTATATTTTGGGAATAAAGATCTATAGGGATAGATCAAGGCGCTTGATAGGTTTAAACAAAAGTGCATACATTGACAAAGTCTTGAAAAGGTTCAAGATGAAGAACTCTATGAAAAGTTTTGGTACCTATTCAAAGAGAGGACAATATTGAAAGCGTTTCAATGTCCAAGCTCAAAGGATGAGCAAGAAAGATTGAAAGGAATCCCATATGCGATAGCTATAGGATTCATTATGTACGTAATGATATGCACTAGACTGGACAAGTTATGCGCTTTAAGCATAACAAGAAGAAACCAGCAAGAAACGGTCATTTGGTGACTGTTGTATATATTGAAATACCTTAGAAGGACTAAGGATATGTTTCTAATATATGGATCTGGTTAAAAAGAACTCATTTGTAAAAGGGTTACAAGGATGCGGGTTTCGGAATTCGTTGTAATGGGTTACATGGATACGAGTTTCCAAACTGATCAAGATGGTTCTCGATCACAAACAGGGTAGCATTGTCCACTACAGAATCAGAATACATCGCCGCTTCATTGATTGAGATAATTCATATGGATCTGCCACTTGAATTATTGCCGATCTAGGGGTAGTCCCTACCATTCAGGACTCCTAGAGATCTTTGTGATAACGATGGTGTGATTGCTTAAATCAAGGAACCTCGTGTACATCGAAAGACTAGGCACATTGAGCGGAGTTTCAACTACATAAGGGATGAAGTTGAAAAGAGAAAAATATGTATTCGCAAAGTTCACACTGATCAAAATATTGCGGATCCACTCACGAAGCTCCTTGAATGGGCAAAGCATGAAAGGGTCATACTTGTGCCTTAGGACTTCGATATTCTAGTGATTGGATTTGATCTATTTTATATTTGGATATTGGAACAACTGTTATTATAACTCATTATGGTATTTTGAGTTATGTTCCATTTTAGCATGTTTAAATCCGTGAATAAGTTACTTATTCTAAATGTCCGTAGTCGATCATACTTGTGGGAACAAATATGAATGTAAGACTATTATGAACTTGGATTGGTGGATATTCATTAGATATGAATATAGAGCAAGTGTTGCTGCCAAGGTTCATAGATATTTGTGGGATACAAATATTGGACTGACTCGCTCTCAAATATTACTGCATGGAATCATTTGTGATTGATCATAAGTAAATTTTGAGTAAAGGAGAATATCATAGTATCCTCAGACCTGAGATACATATTGGGTCTTGATATTCACCAAATATTATGCCTTGACTTATTTCTTCGCTGTCAGTAATATGACAGTACATAAGGCTAAGCTCAGGTGTGGTACAAGGTGATTGTGAGAGACGTATGTAGTCAAGATGGGATTTGTTCCTCTTATTCGTTGAGAGTAAGATGTCTAAGGCCTGCAAAAGTTAAATCAACAGAGAGTGATCACACTGTGTCTCTGGATTTGACATGACATCTGTAACGAAAGGATAAATGATAGATTCACCTAAATCATTTTCAAGTAAGGGACTTGAAGGGGATGATGTTATTGAATGGCACATATAGTCATACGTATTGGGGGTAGTAAACCGTAGTTAGGCGTTATTTACTACTTGCATCAATCTTCTATGTATCTTGTGCAAGTGGGAGATTGTTGGACTCTGTATGCCCAAGACACATATTAAATTGATGTGGCTAGTACGTTATGATCCAAGTCGAGTCATACCCAATAACAAGCTAGACAAACACTTACAATATTTATTTATGATATGATCAAATAAATATCAACGCTTAGAATATTTAGAAATTGGTTTTCTAAATAATTGCACTTGACAAACTAATAAATTATATGGATAATTTATTTTGAGAGAATATTTTATTTTGTTATTTAATGGGTTAAATAACATAATAAAAAATAGCATAAGTCTTATAACATATGATGTTATATTTTATAAAAGGTTATAAAATAAATAAAGACTTATATTTTATAAAAGATTTGAATTTTTTTTTTTATAAAAATAAAGGCTAGGCCGCCCCCCCCCCTTCCCAAGAAATAAAGTGGCCAATAAAATTACTTGCATGTGTAGGAGGAACTTGATTGGGTGAGAATATGGTCCTATGAACATGCATGCAATTGTCATAACTAGATGGCACTTGATTGGGCAAAGGTGTGGCTATTCTCTCACATATTTTATAAAGATTTTGAAGTAGAAAACTGGAAAAAACATGGCTGAAAATGGCTGCCAATTTTCGTCCTCATGATGCTCATCCAAGAGAGTTTTTCAAGTTGAGAAATCAAGTGTAAGACTCTCTAAAAAATCGGGTCATGTATGGTTGATCTATTGGTGAGTCTCAAGTTCATACAACAAGTGCAAGAACTCAACAAAAGGTCCTCTAATTTTCGGCCATATGATGGTCTTCAAGAGGGTTTTCTAGTGAGTTCATAAGTGTAGAAATCCTAGCTAACATGAGGTGTTTGTTGGAAGCTTGGGGTATACAAGCTTGAGGTCTTCTACTCTTGAAGACAACCATTTCAAGAATCATCATCTTCTTCACATCCATTACTCCATGGAAGGTAGTTTTCTAAACATCCTATGATTGTGTTTTGATAGTATACATCTCATATATGGATCCGGGTTTTGGGATTTTGCATATAAAAGGGTTTATATCTTTTAAAAGTAACATGTTTTAAACTTATTTTCCGCTGCGTTTTTATTTCATTTGGATGAAATTACTTTGATAAACATGTTAAAATCCCATCAAAATAATGTGTCCATATGTTACTGGAACATATGCAACAGAGATGCAATGTAAAGCAAATGTACTAAGTATGATGAACATACATAGCATGAAAAAGTAATGTAAAACAATGCACTAGGTATGCACTAAATAGACATACATAGCGTGAAATGTAATGAAAACAATGCACTAAGTATGCGCTAAATGAACATACATAGCATAAAATGTCATGTAAAACGATGTACTAAGTATGCTACAAAGGACATACATAGCAAAAACACAATGAAATCATGTACTAATAATGTACTAATGAACATAGCAAGTGTATGATATGAAAGCATGGAAAGCATGAAATTAACAAGTAGGCACATGTGTTTCACCCCAAAATGTTTGAAAAACAGTAAAAGAGGGGTCTATGTACTCACTTGAGATTGCTCAATAGACTTTAGAAATCCACCAAGCAAGGTTAGAAGATCACGGATTCAAATGTCACCTAATATAGGTAACTACATTAATAACCGGACCAAAATCGGAAGATCGGGTAGCATGAGGGTTTGTAAACCAAATAAGTGTAGGAACTTATGTAATATGGTTTGACAAAGCCTACATACTAAAACGAAACCTAGCCTAAGTGCTTTTGACCCGTTACGACCCGTTTAGGTAGCTTATGCTACTTTAACGCGTCATTCGCGTAGAACGCGTTCGGAACGCCTAACTAACCCTATGACAAGTAAGATATGCCTTGACATGTCTAATATTGTTACTAAATCAGTTTAGATACCAAAAGTTATGTTACATAGGCTTAAAATGAATTTTGGCGCAAAAAGGGTATTTTGGTAATTTACCTAAGGCATAGGAATTACTTATCATACAACTACTTAAACGACGTGACCATAAGGTATAACCTCGGAAGGTTATTCCCTATACTACTATGGTCACCTAAAGTGTTTGGTCGGATCCTAAAGATCGACCAAATGGGTCGGGTTCGAAAGCATAAGCGATTTATTAGATCGCTTACCCTTACGACCCTAAACAAGCACAAATCTAAAAGTGACGAGCTAAACATGCTTGAACATGTTTAGTTAAGTTAGAAAAAAAGGTTTGGTATCAAAACAAATGGTTTTGATACCCTAGAGTAGTTTGGTTACAAAATACGCGAGAACACGCATTTTGGCCGAAACTACGACTCGTCACTGAGCCTAGATAACGTGGTAATCAGTGGGTATAGTCACTAGGGACTATAACCATCGTGATTACGCTCACGCTATGAAGTTCAAACGAACTTCGCATTGACCATAAACTGGTTAATGCAGAAAGTCAAACGCAGTTTGACTTTATCGCTAAAACGAACGATAAACGCGAAAGAATACTTACAGAAGGTCCCCGCAAGTATTTGACCCGATTCACTCTCAGGTAGGAAGCATATAAACTTCCACTTAGAGAGCTTGAATCAGATTCAAATGTGTGGGTTTGAATGTGAACTAAGGAGGGGTATATATAGGAAATGTTGAGCCATTAGGATCGTTTCTTGTTTCCCAAGCATTAATCTCAGCCATACAACACATACCCACTGATTTACAAACCCATGGGAGCCCATAGGATTGCTAGAAACCAGTTGCAAGTGAGAAAAGAGTGTATAACAGCTGAAAACAGGCTGTTTGCAACAATTCTGCAGGTCTGACCCCAGCTTACGGACCTCAACACTCACAATGTTGAGGTCCGTAAGGACCTTGCAGGTCTGAAACTTTTAAAAATGGCAGAACAGGCCCCTGCACCTCCAAACATGCTATTTGATGCATTTTTGAGACGTTTAAGCCCCGTTTGTGACAACCCGCACTAAACCAGGTATCCGTACAACTTAATTACTGATTAATTACTGCTAAATTACTGTGCTTGATTGAACTAGCTGATGAACTGCTACCTGCATACTGATACATGCACTTACTTGCATCATACTTTATTTGCTGTCACTACATTATTTACATACTGGACCCTAGTGACAAACATGATGCACAAAAAGCACAGTAGCACTAAACGGATACACAGTGAACATGCTGATATAACCAGCATCAGGCAGACACTGCCTCTAAGGCCTGTTAAGAGCCTCATATATTTTGGCTACACTGGTAGTGAGTGTAGGAATATAAGGGTTGTGGTACCGCGTCTCTAGGATAAGATACACTGATTCGGATGTGCCAAAAACGTACTTTAAGTACCAAACACAGCACTTTAAAAATTAATCCAGTTTCTAGCTGACTAGTAAAGTGCCAGAAAATGAGAAAATAACACTAGACACTTTCTAAAGTGTTGAAAACATAATGTGTCACTAAAAACAACAATAACGACACTTTAAAGCCTTTTGTAATGCTTTAACGGATTACTATCCAACCGAACAACCGGACTATACCCGGGACATGAAAATATTAATATTTTCACTATTTATATTTTTCTAAGCCAGTTAGGGTCCCTGATTACCCTAACGCCCGTCATAACGCGCTTTATATAACTAACGAGGTTAGATACTTAACCTAACCTATTTAACATAACCGTCACCTAACTATCTAGTTAAAACCGAACTAGACCCACCCCCCCTCTATGTAATCGGCCCCAACCAAGGGGACACACTAGTACAAGGGTTATTATTATATTAGATTATGTTTAAGATTATGGTGACATAAAAACCAATGGTTAAAACCCTTAAATTCCCTATAAATACTAGAGATAATCTTCATCATTTACCACTTAACAAACCAACAAAACTACTCTCTCCCTCTCTTTGTGGCTCACGGCCGAACCCACCACACACACACATCATACTTTCGGTTTTAGTTCTCATCATTCCAACACCATTCAAGCTTCAAGGTTCACGTATTAGGAGCTCTTGTGCACTCGGAACGCGAAGGACCTCTACCGTTAGCTTTTATCCACGCATTTTTCATCAAAGATCTTCCCTAGCCCCGAGCTAGAGGTATAACATTTAAAACTTGTTTTTACACTCATCTAAAGTGGTTAAAAGGAATATTGTCGGTTAAATATCGTTAACATACATTTTGATGCATAAAAGCCTAGTAAAAACCATAAAAGTGGTGGTTAATAACACATGTGTTGTGTAAAAGTTGTAGTATTTGAGATTTGTGTTTAACTAGACCCGATCTATGATGTGGTAGCTCGGATCATCGTTTAACCCGACTTTGTAAGATCATGTATCTTCACATAAGCTCGTTTTTGACTAAATACAAGGGTTAAAGGTGAAACTCTACCACACAAGATACATGAACTTGTGTGAAAATATTTTACTTGTGTAAAAGTGATTTAACCGGTAAAATGGTGTTTAAAACTAGCGGATCTACGTATCCGCAAGTGGTATTTTTGAAGAACCACACAATAAAGAAATCGTGTACTTTAAAAAGTGGATCTTACACTAGTAAACATGATTTTATGAACCACAAGTGTGTAAACACTTGTGAAACAAACAGATCCGACAAAGAAGTAGATTTGTTACTTGTTCTAGAAGTTGTAAAGACGGATTTCTCTAAACACAAGGTTTTTATGAGAATAAAGTTACTTTATATAAAGATCTACATATATAAAGGGGATTTACATTATAGATGCGGAAAAACTGCAAGTTCATGCGACTATGCGATTTACATACTTGTCGACTAGTTTGATGTGTCGGAAATTGTTTGATTGAATAAAGAGGATTGTTGAATTGATTTGTTAAAAGAAAATGATACGCTTGAAAGCGTGGCCACCTCCAGTTACAGAGGAAACTCTGGCGAAATTTTCTAAAAACCTAACACTTAGAATTTTACACAACAAGTGTTAGAACTATTTTTGGACATACTTTCGAAACATAAATTTCGCCAGCACTATATTTTACTAAATATTCGGAGGTGGGATTTTCACAAAGATTAACGTGATAAATATATTTGTCACAACACTGTTTTTGATTATTTTGTGAAATACATAAATATTATTTTAGAGTGAAAATAATATTTACAAGCGTTAATGATTCCAAAACTTTGCGAACGCTTCCACAAACATATAAGTTACACCGGTAATTACATTACCACAAGATTGATAAAACGTAACTTACGCACATGTATTGTATCCCCCATCCTTGGGAAGAAGAATAACTACCAAGTGTATACTGAACATAAACACGAAATAGTTGTCTAACTATTTCCCAAAGACTTAAACTGTAAAGCTAAGGCACGGCCGTCCGTCTAATAGAATTAGCACTTGTAGGTCGTTGCACAGCTTACTGTATTGGAGACACTTGGTAGAGACGCGCATTCACTGTGAGTTCATGTCCCCCTTTTCTCTAACTGTTTTCAGTTTTCTTAACTGCGGGGGTGAAATACATGTTACTTTGTTTACAAGTACTTTATACACGGTATGATTAACGTAAGGAGGTTTAGATCATGTGAATGGGTAGTTAGAACACCGAGGGACTCGAGCGGTAGATCTATCTGGGTGTAGCGAGCCCAGCTCTAGGGCCAACAGAACGGGCCTCTCGGAGGACCAACAGAACGGACCTGGAGTGACTTGGTACCCAACGCAAAAATCGGCTAGGGTTGTGTCTACCTACTTGCATTTCACGACATGCTAATGGCCTTGCAAACCATTGGTGATCACAAGTCCTCTTACACTGCTACATACCAGGAAACTTTTATACTTACAAGTGTTTTACTTACTCACTTGCACATGAACTCGCTCAACATTATTGTTGATTTTTTTCAACTCACATGTATTTCAGGAAATTAAAACGGATCTGGCACGGTATGGAACGTTTTCCGCTGCACTTGTCATGGAGTCATCAGGGTTTAGGGGATGTGTCTCTTTCCTGGACAAGACACAGTCCTTAAACCACGTTTATGTTATGTTATAAAGTTGTAATGTTGTTGAACAAGGTTATGGTTGTTGGTTAAAACAATGGTACTGTATTTTGATTTTCAAAACTTAATGGATGACTTGCATGGTTTTTAAATTCATATAGCTTGTTATGGTTAAGCTATGGTATTGAGAAGTCACACCAAAACTTACCACGCTTCCGCAAAGCCAGGGTGTGACAGCTTGGTATCAGAGCTCTGATCATAGCGAACTAGGATTCTTTCTCGAGTCTAGACTATGATCACTAGGGCTCTCACGAAAACATTTTTCTGCATACCACTTAAGTCCAGATCCACACTTTTTACAAACAAATGTTGAGCACATTTTATTTATTTATAGGCTCAGCTTGGAGGGCTAAGGATCGATCTGGAGGATCGGGGTGATTAAGGTAGTCGAGCACGTTGGTTTGTTATAGGATCGATCTGGAGGATCGAGGTTTGGTTTAAGTGAAGGATAGAGCAGTCTTGTAGACTGGATAGTATTGGCTAGTAAGACTAGGAGGATTATGTGATGCCTTACTTGATGACTTATGTGATTACTTGATTTGTGGTTGACTATTTGTGCATATTTGTGTATATGTTACAGACACATGGATTCTGCAGACACTGGTGGTTCAGGCACCACAGGCCCGAGGCCTATCGTTTCAGACGACATTGAGTCATCAGAGCATGAGGTTTATACGTCAGACTTCACCAGCACGGATGAGGATGACTTTCAGCCATTCGCCTTACCCGACGGCGTTGATGAGCTCCCAGTTGATCTTCCAGCCGGGGATCTACCACTCGTTGTGATCCCTGCTCCAGTACCCCTTGCATCATACCCTGTTTTATCCATCGACGACGAGGAGGACGACGTCGATATGTTTGAGGAGGAGCCTTTGGAGGATGCTCAGGGCGAGGCCCTACCTGCTGTTGCTCCCTTACTGATCGCAGATGCTCCGGCTGCGGAGTCACCTGCTCATTCCCCAGTCGCGGACTCCTTTGAGTCTGTGGCTTCTGTACCCACACATGCTCATAGTGCGCAGCACTTCTCCCATGGGTCCGATTCTGACCAGGCTTTTTCTGTTGCTTCCATACCTGGACTTGTTTTTGACCATGACGACGAGGGGGATTCCGATCCTGTGTTCCCACCAGGATTTGATCCTGACCGTGATTTAGAGTTTGTCCCGATGGACGAGTTGATGGAGGATCCAGCAGATCCTATTGACCCTTTTGATCCGATTGATCCCGATGTTGATTTTGACATGGCGTTTGATGATCTTGAGCCTGCCATTGCACCTGAGCAGGCAACTGCCCTTGACCCTTTACCAGAGCATGACCCTGTGCATGCTGATGTACCTTTCGAGCCCATTGCTGATGATCACCACATTGATGTTCCTGTTGATCCCATTGGTCCTTTACCCATTGTTGCTGTACCAGTTGACCCCCCTTTCGAGCACTTGGCACCCGTTCACCCTGTTGCTGCTCCCTTATTTGATCCCGTTCCCCTAGAGCCCGGACATGCACTGTTCGCGGCACGTATGGATCCACCGGATGAGTCTGCACAGCATGGCTGGATACCGGCAGACGAGGACGTTCCCCCATTCCCTCCACAGATTCCTGTTGCACCACATATTGACTCTTCGTTTCAGGTTCCTATGTTTATACCTCCAGCAGGGCCTGGAGAGGGCTCTTCAGCACACCCTGATGGGCATGTACCGATGCCCATGCCTTTCATGCCTCAGATTCCTTTTGTTCCACCCACTACAGCTCCTTTTGGTGTGGCACCCTTTGACCCCACACGTGAGCCACTGCTGTGGTCACCGTTTTCCCCTATGCCACCCACTGATCCATACCACCGGTCCTACGTGGGACACACCATCGAGGATGTATTGATGTCGTTTGTATACCAGCATGAGTCGCATGAGCAGCGACTACAGGAGTTGGAGAGAGCCCATCTGCAGCCATGTCAGTGCCATGGCCGGGTACCCTCTCCGTTACAGCCGTTTCGACCTTTACCCCATGACTATGCTGCTCGTCTTACTACTTTGGAGCAGCAGATTGCTTCCATTATTCGCACACAGCAGGCGATGGAGGCGGACTGGTTACAGTTGCGCCGTTTGTTTTATACCCATTTTCCCCCTCCTCCACCACCATCTGCTTAGAGCTCATCGGTGCCACTTGAGTAGGCGAGGTGATAAGGCGGCGATTGCTTTTTGACTGCACAGCATTTTGGGGAGACTACGTTATGACTTGACTTTTGTTATGTACTTGATATTGTATTGATACTGATGTAGCTTTTGACAGGGGTGATGTAGCCCCTAGTGATTGATGATTGTATGTATACACTTACGATGTGGTCTCATTTATATGGCAATCGCAGTTTTCTCACCATATTTGGATACGTTTGATTACTTGTTTATATTTTGTGACATGGGATGTTGTGTGATTAATATTTGTGATGTGTGATAACATGAGGTGTTATGTGATTATACTATTACTACCGTTATATACGTACACTATATTACGAACTGATTTACGTATTATAAAAACGGAGCCTTACTATGGCCTAACCAACTTAAACCATCTTTTAGAAGATGTCGCCAAGACGCGAACCAAACATGCCAACAAATGAGGCAGAACTCCAGCAGATTATTGCTGCTGCCATAGCACAATACGCAGCATCTCAGCCAGGAGCAAGCGGAAGTGTCAACCAAGGCAATAACAATCCACCTCACGGTAATACCACGCCATTCGAACCTACCATGAACTAGTTGGAGATTTTAGCGATGATGCTAATGCCAAACACATGTTTTAACATACGTGCAGGATGCACCTACAAGCAGTTCTTAGACTGCAAACCAGTTAACTTCGATGGCACAGGAGGTGCAGTTGCCTTTACCCGCTGGGCTGAGAAAACCGATTCTGTCTTACGCATGAGCAAGTGTGCAGAGGATCAGCAAGTCACATACATTTCAGGGCTGTTTCTAGACGGAGCCCTATCTTGGTGGAACTTACAAGTCCAAACACTAGGCGAAGCTGCCGCCTATGCCCTGACTTGGGCCGAATTGAAAGAACTAATGCGCAAAAAGTACTGTTCACGCGCAGAAATTCAAAGGTTGGAGACTGAATTTTGGCACCTAAAAATGGACGGTCCGAAAGTAGCAGAGTACGTTCAGAGGTTTCATGACCTATCTCAAGTGGTTCCTTATATGGTCACGCCAGAATACAAGCGAATCGAGCGCTTCATTTGGGGTTTGGCTCCCCAAATAATAAGCATGGTAACCTCCTCCAAACCAGCAACTATCACTGAAGCCATCGATTTGAGCGTGGCTCTCACCGAGGAGGGGATTCGTTTAAACAAGTTTGATGAAGTCAAGGCGAAGAAGACAGAGACTCACGTTGAGTCGTCAGGAAGTAACAAAAGAAAGTTTTCAAACTTCAAACAAAGTGTTAGCGGTGATGGTAAGAGAGGAGCACCAAACACGCCAGCTCAGGGTACGACTGGCAGTGGAAGGTAAGGAAGGGGATATATGGGCACCCATCCCAGGTGTAATGCCTGCCAGCGTCACCATTCTGGTCAATGTGGGCTAAAAGTATGTGAAGCGTGTGGGAAACGTGGTCACTCTAAGGATACTTGTTGGGTCCCTGCCGGCCGCGGAGGCCAGGGAGGATATGGATATAGGAATGATAACCGTGGTGGAAATGGAAACCGCCTACCAGGAAACTTTGGAGGAAACAGAAACCGAGGCAACAATGCAAACCAGGCTGGCAATGCCAACCAGATCAACACCCCAGCTGGAAATGGGGATGGAAACGGGCAGAGACTCGGATGCTATAACTGCGGGGAAATCGGGCATTTTAAGAAGAACTGCCCAACGTTGAATCAGGCCCGTGGTAGAGTGTTCCAACTAGAAGCCAGGGAAGCACGCCAAGATCCAAATGTTGTTACGGGTACGTTCCCTATCAATCAACGCTATGCATCCGTTTTATTTGATACTGGTGCCGATTATAGCTTCGTATCGTTAGAATTTAAGAATATGCTTGGGTTAGCTGCTAATAAGTTAGACATTCCCTACTCGATCGAATTAGCTAATGGAAAGTTAGTTGGAGCCGACGAAGTAATCAGAGGCTGTGTGATAGAATTGGGAGAACGCGAGTTTACTCTGGATCTACTACCAGTCCAACTGGGAAGCTTCGACGTGGTGGTAGGAATGGATTGGTTATCCGGAAACAAGGCTGAGATAGTATGTCACGATAAAGTTGTTCGTATCCCAACTGATGATGGTGAGACAATTGTGGTTCATGGAGAAAAGCGTGACACGCCGCTAAGATTTATCAGCTGTTTGAAAGCAAGGAAGTGTTTACAGAAAGGATGTGTTGCTTTTCTGGCACACATCGTAGACAAGAAGGCTGCCGAGCCAAGGATCGAAGACATCCCTGTCGTAAGGGAGTATCCAGAAGTCTTCCCAGAAGACTTACCCAGACTACCACCTCAGAGGCAAGTGGAGTTTCACATTGACTTAGTTCCAGGCGCCGCGCCTGTGGCTAAGGCACCGTACAGACTTGCTCCGTCTGAAATGCAGGAATTGTCGACACAACTTCAAGAGTTGTTAGACAAGGGTTTTATCCGACCAAGCTTCTCGCCTTGGGGAGCTCCGGTCTTGTTTGTCAAGAAGAAGGACGGAAGTTTCCGCATGTGTATTGACTACAGAGAATTGAACAAGCTGACGATCAAGAACAGGTATCCTCTGCCAAGAATCGACGATCTGTTCGATCAACTTCAAGGCTCAAGCTGTTACTCTAAGATCGATCTTCGATCTGGATACCATCAATTAAGGATACAGGAGGAAAGTATCCCGAAAACAGCCTTCCGAACTCGTTATGGACACTACGAGTTCCTCGTTATGCCATTTGGTTTGACGAACGCACCTGCGGTCTTCATGGATCTAATGAATAGAGTTTGCAAGCCATACTTAGACAAGTTTGTGATTGTATTCATCGACGACATCCTGATTTACTCAAAGACGAAGGCTGAACACGAACAACATCTTAGAACCATATTGGAGCTGCTAAGGAAGGAACAGCTGTACGCCAAATTCTCCAAGTGCGAGTTTTGGCTACGCGAAGTCCAGTTTCTTGGACATGTGGTTAATGGGGATGGAATTCATGTTGATCCCACAAAGATCGAGGCAATCAAGAGTTGGGAGACGCCAAGGACGCCAACCGAGATTCGGCAATTCTTGGGTTTGGCTGGCTACTATCGAAGGTTCATCGAGGATTTCTCGAAAATCGCTCAACCTTTGACGCTCCTCACGCAGAAGGACAAGACGTTTGATTGGGG
This sequence comes from Helianthus tuberosus, assembly GCA_030545235.1. NCBI lineage: Eukaryota > Viridiplantae > Streptophyta > Magnoliopsida > Asterales > Asteraceae > Helianthus > Helianthus tuberosus. The sequence continues at coordinate 104,988,435 of CM060409.1, forward strand.
AATCAAACAGGACGAAGCATTTCAGATATTGAAGGATAAGCTTTGTAACGCGCCAATCTTAGCTCTACCAGAAGGTACTGATGACTTTGTGGTATACTGCGACGCATCGCGTCAAGGATTGGGTTGTGTGTTGATGCAACGCCAAAAGGTCATTGCTTACGCATCACGCCAACTGAAAGTGCACGAAAAGAACTATACCACCCACGATTTAGAGCTTGGCGCAGTGGTTTTCGCTTTAAAGATCTGGAGACACTACCTGTATGGTACGAAGTGCACAATCTTCACAGATCACAAAAGCCTACAACATATATTCAACCAGAAAGAGCTGAATATGAGGCAAAGACGTTGGGTTGAGTTGCTAAACGACTACGACTGCGAGATAAAGTATCACCCAGGGAAGGCGAATGTAGTCGCCGATGCCCTAAGTCGTAAAGAAAGAATCAAGCCCATAAGGGTTAGAGCTTTGGAAATGATTATACGAACCGATCTTTCCTTGCGCATTCGTGCTGCACAAAAGGAAGCTCTCAAGGAGGGAAACCTTGAGGAAGAATATCTCCGTGGAATGGAGAAGCTTTTGGTACCAAACGAGGAAGGGACGTTATGTTTTGAGAAAAGGATTTGGGTTCCTCTGTTTGGTGGATTAAGGGAAGTTATTTTCGACGAAGCGCACAAGTCACGGTACTCTATCCACCCTGGATCGGATAAGATGTACCAGGATCTCAAAGATTACTATTGGTGGCCTAGGATGAAAGGCGACGTTGCTGTTTACGTGGGCAAATGTTTAACGTGCGCTAAGGTCAAGGCGGAATACCAGAAGCCTTCGGGACTTCTGCAACAACCTGAGATTCCTAAGTGGAAATGGGAACAAATCTCAATGGATTTTGTTACAAAACTGCCAAGAACGCCAAGAGGCCATGATATGATTTGGGTGATTGTTGACCGCCTAACAAAGTCCGCACACTTTCTGCCAATCAAGGAGAAAGACAGTACTAGTAAACTTGCGGAAATTTACTTGAGAGAGATCGTAGCACGTCATGGAGTACCTCTCTCGATCATCTCTGATAGAGACGGAAGGTTTGTGTCAAGAATATGGCAATCCTTTCAAGAATCTTTTGGCTCACAATTGAATCTGAGCACTGCGTTCCATCCGCAAACAGACGGCCAGAGCGAGCGAACAATACAAACGTTGGAAGACATGCTGAGGGCATATGTTATGGATTTGGGAGGTAGCTGGGATAAACACTTACCTTTGGTCGAATTTTCATACAACAACAGCTACCACACCAGTATTGGTGTCGCGCCATTTGAGGCCCTATACGGACGCAAGTGCCGATCACCACTATGTTGGTCTGACGCAGGTGATAGGCAGCTTGCTGGTCCCGAGATCGTCCAAGAGACGACAGACAAGATCGCGCAAATTCTTAAACGCATCGAAGCTGCTCGCCACAGGCAAAAGGCCTACGCGGATCCAAACCGGAAGCACGTGGACTTCCAAGTCGGAGAAATGGTGTTATTGAAAGTTTCACCCTGGAAGGGGGTGGCACGCTTTGGAAAGCGTGGGAAGTTAAATCCGCGCTACATTGGTCCTTTCAGAATTTTGGACAAAATAGGACAAGTAGCATACAAGTTGGACCTACCCACTGAACTAAATGGTGTTCACGATACATTTCATGTATCCAATCTAAAGAAAAGTCCAACTCAAATTGACGTTGCCATTCCCATCGACGAAATTCATATTGACGACACGCTCCACTTCGTTGAAGAACCTGTTGAGGTCACGGATTGGAAAGTTAACAAGACCCGCCGGAGCAGTGTCAAACTCGTCAAAGTTCGTTGGAATGCCAGACATGGTCCTGAATTTACCTGGGAACGTGAGGATCGGATGAAAGAGAAATACCCCCACCTATTTCCTAAGAACTCTGCATCTACAAGCAGAACTTAAATTTCGGGACGAAATTTATTTAACGGGGGGAGAATGTGACAACCCGCACTAAACCAGGTATCCGTACAACTTAATTACTGATTAATTACTGCTAAATTACTGTGCTTGATTGAACTAGCTGATGAACTGCTACCTGCATACTGATACATGCACTTACTTGCATCATACTTTATTTGCTGTCACTACATTATTTACATACTGGACCCTAGTGACAAACATGATGCACAAAAAGCACAGTAGCACTAAACGGATACACAGTGAACATGCTGATATAACCAGCATCAGGCAGACACTGCCTCTAAGGCCTGTTAAGAGCCTCATATATTTTGGCTACACTGGTAGTGAGTGTAGGAATATAAGGGTTGTGGTACCGCGTCTCTAGGATAAGATACACTGATTCGGATGTGCCAAAAACGTACTTTAAGTACCAAACACAGCACTTTAAAAATTAATCCAGCTTCTAGCTGACTAGTAAAGTGCCAGAAAATGAGAAAATAACACTAGACACTTTCTAAAGTGTTGAAAACATAATGTGTCACTAAAAACAACAATAACGACACTTTAAAGCCTTTTGTAATGCTTTAACGGATTACTATCCAACCGAACAACCGGACTATACCCGGGACATGAAAATATTAATATTTTCACTATTTATATTTTTCTAAGCCAGTTAGGGTCCCTGATTACCCTAACGCCCGTCATAACGCGCTTTATATAACTAACGAGGTTAGATACTTAACCTAACCTATTTAACATAACCGTCACCTAACTATCTAGTTAAAACCGAACTAGACCCACCCCCCCTCTATGTAATCGGCCCCAACCAAGGGGACACACTAGTACAAGGGTTATTATTATATTAGATTATGTTTAAGATTATGGTGACATAAAAACCAATGGTTAAAACCCTTAAATTCCCTATAAATACTAGAGATAATCTTCATCATTTACCACTTAACAAACCAACAAAACTACTCTCTCCCTCTCTTTGTGGCTCACGGCCGAACCCACCACACACACACATCATACTTTCGGTTTTAGTTCTCATCATTCCAACACCATTCAAGCTTCAAGGTTCACGTATTAGGAGCTCTTGTGCACTCGGAACGCGAAGGACCTCTACCGTTAGCTTTTATCCACGCATTTTTCATCAAAGATCTTCCCTAGCCCCGAGCTAGAGGTATAACATTTAAAACTTGTTTTTACACTCATCTAAAGTGGTTAAAAGGAATATTGTCGGTTAAATATCGTTAACATACATTTTGATGCATAAAAGCCTAGTAAAAACCATAAAAGTGGTGGTTAATAACACATGTGTTGTGTAAAAGTTGTAGTATTTGAGATTTGTGTTTAACTAGACCCGATCTATGATGTGGTAGCTCGGATCATCGTTTAACCCGACTTTGTAAGATCATGTATCTTCACATAAGCTCGTTTTTGACTAAATACAAGGGTTAAAGGTGAAACTCTACCACACAAGATACATGAACTTGTGTGAAAATATTTTACTTGTGTAAAAGTGATTTAACCGGTAAAATGGTGTTTAAAACTAGCGGATCTACGTATCCGCAAGTGGTATTTTTGAAGAACCACACAATAAAGAAATCGTGTACTTTAAAAAGTGGATCTTACACTAGTAAACATGATTTTATGAACCACAAGTGTGTAAACACTTGTGAAACAAACAGATCCGACAAAGAAGTAGATTTGTCACTTGTTCTAGAAGTTGTAAAGACGGATTTCTCTAAACACAAGGTTTTTATGAGAATAAAGTTACTTTATATAAAGATCTACATATATAAAGGGGATTTACATTATAGATGCGGAAAAACTGCAAGTTCATGCGACTATGCGATTTACATACTTGTCGACTAGTTTGATGTGTCGGAAATTGTTTGATTGAATAAAGAGGATTGTTGAATTGATTTGTTAAAAGAAAATGATACGCTTGAAAGCGTGGCCACCTCCAGTTACAGAGGAAACTCTGGCGAAATTTTCTAAAAACCTAACACTTAGAATTTTACACAACAAGTGTTAGAACTATTTTTGGACATACTTTCGAAACATAAATTTCGCCAGCACTATATTTTACTAAATATTCGGAGGTGGGATTTTCACAAAGATTAACGTGATAAATATATTTGTCACAACACTGTTTTTGATTATTTTGTGAAATACATAAATATTATTTTAGAGTGAAAATAATATTTACAAGCGTTAATGATTCCAAAACTTTGCGAATGCTTCCACAAACATATAAGTTACACCGGTAATTACATTACCACAAGATTGATAAAACGTAACTTACGCACATGTATTGTATCCCCCATCCTTGGGAAGAAGAATAACTACCAAGTGTATACTGAACATAAACACGAAATAGTTGTCTAACTATTTCCCAAAGACTTAAACTGTAAAGCTAAGGCACGGCCGTCCGTCTAATAGAATTAGCACTTGTAGGTCGTTGCACAGCTTACTGTATTGGAGACACTTGGTAGAGACGCGCATTCACTGTGAGTTCATGTCCCCCTTTTCTCTAACTGTTTTCAGTTTTCTTAACTGCGGGGGTGAAATACATGTTACTTTGTTTACAAGTACTTTATACACGGTATGATTAACGTAAGGAGGTTTAGATCATGTGAATGGGTAGTTAGAACACCGAGGGACTCGAGCGGTAGATCTATCTGGGTGTAGCGAGCCCAGCTCTAGGGCCAACAGAACGGGCCTCTCGGAGGACCAACAGAACGGACCTGGAGTGACTTGGTACCCAACGCAAAAATCGGCTAGGGTTGTGTCTACCTACTTGCATTTCACGACATGCTAATGGCCTTGCAAACCATTGGTGATCACAAGTCCTCTTACACTGCTACATACCAGGAAACTTTTATACTTACAAGTGTTTTACTTACTCACTTGCACATGAACTCGCTCAACATTATTGTTGATTTTTTTCAACTCACATGTATTTCAGGAAATTAAAACGGATCTGGCACGGTATGGAACATTTTCCGCTGCACTTGTCATGGAGTCATCAGGGTTTAGGGGATGTGTCTCTTTCCTGGACAAGACACAGTCCTTAAACCACGTTTATGTTATGTTATAAAGTTGTAATGTTGTTGAACAAGGTTATGGTTGTTGGTTAAAACAATGGTACTGTATTTTGATTTTCAAAACTTAATGGATGACTTGCATGGTTTTTAAATTCATATAGCTTGTTATGGTTAAGCTATGGTATTGAGAAGTCACACCAAAACTTACCACGCTTCCGCAAAGCCAGGGTGTGACACCGTTAACCCCATTTCAAAGCTCTAAAATGAAGTTAAAGTATAGGGAACTTAAAATGTGTTCAAAAATATCTCGGATGTCGGTTCGTTTGGTCGCACGGTTGCGTTGTTTGGTTAATTACGACGGAAGTCGTAACGAACGCAAAAACGATCCAAATTAAGCGACGAATGGATTTTTATCAAGCCAATAACTAAAACATATTATGTTAATGATTACATAAATTTTTGGATGTCCAGATGTATTCAGAATGTAAGATATGCGCAAAAATGCAAACTTATGCACTTTTTGACGCTTTTAGTCCTTGAATGACCAAAAAGTTTATTTTAGCACACCGAACCCCTCAAAGCCTATTTCTAAGCTATGTAAAGGATATTTAGCGTGTGTTTAACTTATGGCCATGTTTCGGAATGTCCGTTACAGTACGAATCGACATACTTTCGCAGTTTGTCGAATTTAGTCCCTGTAAGCGAATAAACTTGATTTCGGCACACCAAACCTTCCAAAACTTATTTCTAAGTTATGTATAGGTTATTTAAGGTATGTTAAGCCTATGTCACTATTCCGGAGTGTTTGTTGCATTAAACTGGTTATATTTACGCATCAGTGCGCGTATAACCTTCTAGAAAGTGATTTAAAGCCCGAAATCGAACAAGTATTGATATGTGCAAATGATACACATATTTATACAAATCCCAAGTGTGAAATATAATATTTCAGTAGTTTGGTATTTGTTTGATGGCCGTGAAGGCACAGGTGTCACAACGAATTTCGTCAAGTGGTATGTGGAGGTTCTCATCAGCTAAACACTTCTTGAGATTGGACACGTGAAAGGTTGGATGAACATTTCCGACTTCAGGAGGTAACTCAAGTCTGTAGGCTACCTTACCGATTCTTTCGACGATCTTGAATGGTCCAACGTATCTAGGTGCAAGTTTTCCTTTCTTTCCAAATCTGATCACACCTTTCCAAGGTGAGACCTTAAGTAATACATGATCACCGACTTGAAAATCCAAGGGCTTGCATTTCAGGTCCGCGTAACTCTTTTGACGGCATCTAGCTGCCTGAAGGTTATCACGAACTTTCTTAACCTTATCAGTTGTCTCTAAAATGAGGGCAGGTCTAGTAAGCTGAGCCTCACCGATCTCATTCCAGCAGACTGGTGAACGACATTTTCGACCATAGAGAGCCTCGAAAGGAGCCATTTTGATGCTGGAGTGATAACTGTTGTTGTAGGAGAATTCAATCAATGGAAGATGTGAATCCCAATTACCACCAAAGTCGATCACACAAGCTCTAAGCATATCCTCCAGAGTCCGGATTGTTCTTTCAGATTGACCATCCGTTTGCGGATGATAAGCTGTGCTCAGATTAAGTTGGGACCCCATAGCGGATTGCATGGTTCTCAAAAAATGAGAAGTGAAGTGTGCATCTCTGTCAGAAATGATGTTCAAAGGAACACCATGTCGAGCTACAATTTCATCCACGTAGATTTTAGCAAGTTTGTCAGCGGAAAAATCCTCACGGATTGGCAAGAAATGAGCTGACTTTGTAAGACGATCAACAACTACCCAGATGGCATCATGACCTTTCTTTGTGCGCGGAAGTTTGGTAATGAGATCCATAGTAATGTTTTCCCATTTCCAAACTGGGATCTCTGGTTGCACCAATAAACCAGATGGACGCTGATGTTCAGCCTTAACCTTAAGACAAGTAAGGCATTTTGATACATATAAGGCAATGTCTTTCTTCATACCAGGCCACCAATACTGAATACGAAGATCCTTATACATCTTATCTGAGCCAGTATGAACAGAATAACGAGACTTATGGGCTTCATCCATAAGCAAGGTGCGAAGGTTATCTTGGCTTGGGACCCACAAACGGTCCATGAAGTAATACGATCCATTGTCCTTCAGTTCAAGATCAGGTGTTATGTGATAGGGAAATTCCTTATCCATCAAACCTTGTGAAACACAAGTGTGTTGAGCCTGAGAAATGCGGGCTTGGATATCGGATCGAGCTTGAATATCAGATTGAACACGAACACAATGGAGCTTGGTACGTTCCTTACGACTCAATGCATCGGCTACGACATTCGCCTTACCAGGATGGTAGCGAATTTCGCAGTCATAGTCGTTTAGAAGCTCAACCCAACGTCGTTGCCTCATGTTGAGTTCTTTCTAATTGAAGATATGCTGAAGACTTTTGTGGTCCATGAAAACCACACATTTTGTACCGTATAAATAGTGTCTCCAGATCTTAAGAGCGAAGACAACTGCACCCAACTCAAGATCATGAGTGGTGTAGTTTTTCTCATGTATCTTCAACTGCCTCGATGCATATGCTATGACTTTGTTCCTTTGCATCAGAACACAGCCAAGACCCAATTTAGATGCATCGCAATAAACGACGAATTCATCATTGCCCTCAGGCAAAGTCAGAATAGGCGCGTTACAAAGCTTCTGCTTCAAGTTTTGAAAAGCTTCCTCTTGTTTAAATTCCCAATCAAAGGGCTTGTTCTTCTGAGGTAGAGCAGTTACAGGAACTGCAATCTTCGAGAAATTTTCAATGAAGCGTCGATAATAACCCGCAAGACCAAGAAAAGAACGAACTTCAGTAGGAGTACTAGGCGTATCCCAATCCTTGATCGCACTGATCTTGGAGGGGTCTACATGAATACCCTGTTCGTTGACAATATGTCCTAAGAATTGAACTTCTTTAAGCCAGAATTCACACTTGGAGAATTTGGCGAAAAGTTGCTCTTTCTTTAGGAGTTCCAGAGTAAGACGAAGATGTTGCTCGTGATCAGCTCGCGTCTTAGAGTATATCAAGATGTCATCAATAAAAACAACAACGAACTGATCCAAATAAGGCTTGCAGACCCTATTCATTAAGTCCATGAAAACAGCAGGAGCATTAACCGAATGGCATGACTGTGAACTCATAATGCCCATAACGAGTGCGGAACGCTGTCTTGGGAATGTCTTCTTCATGCACCCGAAGTTGATGATATCCAGATCGCAGATCAATCTTCGAAAAATACGAAGCACCTTGTAACTGATCAAAGAGATCATCGATGCGAGGTAGGGGATATCGATTCTTGATGGTAAGCTTGTTAAGCTCACGATAATCGATACACATCCTAAAAGATCCATCCTTTTTCTTGACAAAAAGAATGGGAGCACCCCAAGGTGAAAAGCTAGGACGGATAAAACCTTTGTCAGAGAGTTCCTGAAGCTGCTTAGACAACTCTTGCATCTCAGACGGTGCAAGACGATACGGAGCTTTGGCAATGGGGTTTGCACCAGGTACGAGATCAATACGGAACTCGACTTGGCGTGCTGGGGTAGACCAGGTAACTCTTCAGGAAACACATCAGGATAATCCCTAACAACAGGGATATCTTGAATAGACTTATCTCTGCCCTTATCTGCTACAACATGTGCCAAAAAGGCCACATAGTTCTTTCGCAGATACTTCCGAGCTTTAAAACAAGACATGAGTTTGAGACCACCAGCGGGTTTCTCATCACGAACTTGTAGGATCTCCCCTGTCGAAAGTGGCACACGAACAATCTTCTCAAAACAAACTACCTCTGCGCGATGCTTGGCTAACCAATCCATACCCACAATAACGTCGAAGCTTCCAAGTTGCATAGGCGTGAGGTCAATAGGAAAAAGATGGTCATTAAGGTTCAACTGGCAGTTGCGAAGGACAGAATCAAGAACAATGGGTTCACCACTAGCAACTTCTACTGTCAAGGGTTTTCCTAGTTTCGTTCTAGGCATGCGAAGAAATGGCTCAAAAGATAATGAAACAAAACTCTTATCGGCGCCCGAATAAAAAAGAACAGATGCAGGCTGATTATTAATAAAGAACGTACCGTTCACCACTTTATTGTCTGCTTGTGCCTCTTGTGCATTCATGTTGAAGACTCGACCTCAAGCCTAAGCCTGATTCTGATTTGGGTTAGCATTTACCAATCTTGGACACTGATTACGATAGTGGGTCAGATCCCCACAGTTGTAACAAGAACCTGGCGGGTAGTGTGGTCGTGCAGCTTGACCCTGTTGCTGAGCAGGAGGCTGAGCAACTTGTCGAGCCGGGTTCTGAACTGCCTGATTCTGAGCAGAACGACAAACATCAGCAAGATGACCTGACTTCCCACAGTTTGTACATAAATGGCACGGAAGTTGCGGCTAATGGTGACTGTTGCATCTATTGCACAAAGGTGCATTTCCTGCATAACGCTTCTTCGCTGGAGGCTGTGCGGGTTGGTTGGGAGCTGCCTGGTTAACTTGGGCAGTGTCAACAAAATTTTGGGAAGCCTTTCGCTTTCCAGACCCCCTTGAGGAACCAGAATCCATTCCCTTCTTGTTTTGACCTTTCTTGCTATCTTCTTTGTCAGACGCCTGCTTCTTACCCTTATCACCCTTTTTGTGCAGCTTTCCCTTTCGAACCTGCGACTCAGTCAATGTCGCTACTAACTCGATCGCCTGACGGAGTGTGGTAGGGTTACTACCAGTAATGATGTCTTGTACTGAGTCAGGTAGACCATCGATGTACCTTTCGATAGCCTTGTCGAGTGGGGTAACCATCGTTGGGCAAAGCAGACTCAACTCCTCAAACCTATCAGTATACGCCCTATGCTCGCCACTGTCCTGTTTCAAGTCATCAAACTCTCTCTCCAAAGCTCGCTGTTCTTGACGAGGACAAAACTCCCTCATCATAAGGGCCCTAAGTTCGGCCCAAGTTTGTGCTAGAGCAACTTCTGCACCCCGGTCTCTCATAACCCCGTTCCACCACGTAAGAGCCCTCTTCTGAAACACACTCGAAGAAAACTCAACCTTGCGATTATCAGGACACTGAACATGATGAAACGTACTCTCAGTGCTCTCGAACCATTGTAGGAGCCCAGTTGCTCCTTCAGAACCACTAAACTTGAGCGGTTTAGCCGAGTTGAAACTCTTGAAATTGCATGGAGCATGATTGTTGTTGTTGGCTTGGTTCCACTGAGCAAAAAGATTTGGGAAAGCAGCAGCCATTTACTGTGCAATGATCTCTGCCAGTTCGGCAGTCGCTATCTGATTCTCGCGTCGAGGAGGCATTCTAAAAGAGGACACATGGGAGGAAACGAGTGAGATGATTGAATGAAAAGGATGAGATGAAACAAAATCAACAAAAGCAAAGATGGTGGTCATTCGTCCGCATCACAAAGCAAACAAACGACACACAGTGACTAATCAAAGTAAGTGGATGAAAAATAATGTATCGCGAAGACATGCTCGCCTATAAGTGAACACTCACCCCAAGAGTTCCCAGGTAAGAGTGACTGGTCCGATTATGTGGATTTGTACGAACACTCTAGCCTTAGACAGAAAACCCAGGGTACAGGCATTCACTCTTCCAGTTTGCACGTGTTCACACTATTTAGAACCCAAAACTTTGACGAGATTTTGAAAATTTGGAAGGCACAAGGCCAAAAATCAAACTGGAAGGGTTCAAAACCTTACAACAGAGGGTTCAAAACCTAGTAATCAATCATCCAAAAACAGATGATTAATTTTCAAAGCGGATTCGAACTTGATGTTCCCGTTGTGGTTATCACCTAAGGATAGGTGAAGTGCATGTTTTAAAATCTAAACACAAGATAATTTGTGTTGGGGTCCTAGAAAGGTTATAGTCTAGGTCAAAGCATTACTAATAACCTAATTCCCTATAACCATTAGCTCTGATACCAACTCTTCTGTCACACCCCGACCACGTAGAACATCAAATCGTGGCGGAAACGTCGGGTAGTGTTGTAACATAATTATTGTTTCACAACCATGGCAATTAAAGTTACATTTTATTTATCAAACAAGAGTGTTACATTGTCTCAAAACAGGAAATAAAGAGTTCAGAACATAATTAAACTAGTTCTATCTTTATTTTAAGTCTCTAAGGCACGGGTCCGCCCTAGTATCACGATCATCATCCTAAGCGACAGCTCCTGAAAACACATGTGAAAATAGGCACGTCGGCATAAAAATGCCTGTGAGATACATAGGTTTTGTGAAAATAGGATTCATGACTTGGGTTTTAAAAGAAAGGTTTAATAAAAATTAGTCATGAATCTTGTTAAGTGTTTTCTTTAATAAATCATATGAAAACTCGATAAGAAATCAGATTATATAAAAAAAAGGTGTATGGTTAATGAAATAACCAAGTAGAAAGAGTTGTTACAAAATAAACTGTTTTGTAAAACAATGTCTTGTGAAAAATATGTTATTTCTGTAAAATGTAATATGTCTATACTGAAATGATTTAATTAACGCTACGATATGTAATATTATAAAAACACTTATATATAGGAAGTACCAGCGGCGTATCCACCATGTTTGTATCATATTACACACGCCTCGTTACTCAAACCACTTACCCAAACCAACCATCATTGTAAATTGTTCATGTATAAGTCAATTGTCAAGTGTTATTGTGTAAACCATATCAAAATGTCCATGTCTAATGTAAATCACTGAAGGTGTATATCAATGTCAAAATGTTTATGTTTAATGTAAATCATGAATTGTGTATCCAAAAATATCATGTATGGCAAGTGAAATACATCAACTAAACCATAGGTAAAATGCACAAAAACAGGGTATCGAATTAAACATAGTTTAAATCCAAGTTATATTTTGTGAAACAAATGCATGCTATACTGATACAAACATCTATGCGGTATTGTTATAATGCATACATTCAAGCCTTGTGACTGTGGTGATAGACCTTTAAACAAATTAAAGGTTTATCTGTGTTATGTTTATCGAATTCGGTCATTCCTTCCATCCAAACATACCTAGGATGTTAGGAACGGGAGTTGTCAATTCCGATGGTACCACTACCTACTAACGAATGGCGTAGCTAATGTTAATGAATGTATTTTTGTCCCATTTAAACAAACCAAATGTCATACCAAAATGTAAGCATGTGAAAACAATGCACTAAGTATGAAATCAAATGAACATACATAGCGTGAAGTGTAATGTAAAACAATGTACTAAGTATGCACACAATGGACATACATAGCATGAAATGTAATGTAAAACAATGTACTAAGTATGAACTAGATGAACATATATAGCATAAAATGTATTGTAAAATGATGTACTAAGTATGCAACAAACGGACATACATAGTAAAAACATAATGAAATCATGTACTATAAATGTACTAATGAACATAACAAGCATATGATATGAAAGCATGAAAGGCATGAAAGTAACAAGTAGGCACTTGTGTTTCACCCCAAAACAGTTTGAAAATAGTAAAAGAGGGGTCTATCTACTCACTTGAGATTGCTTAGTAGTCCTTGAGTAACAACCAAACAATGCTAGAGATCGCGGATATCAAACGGCACCTAATATAGGTAACTATGTTAATATACCGGACCTAAATCGGAGGATTGGATAGAATGAGGGTTCGTAAACCAAATGAGTATGGAGACTCGTGTAATATGGTTTAACAAAGCCTACATACTAAAATGAAACCTAACCTAAGTGCTTACGACCCATTACGACCCGTTTAGGTAGCTTATGCTACTTTAACGCGTCGTTCGCGTGAAACGCATTCGGACCGCTTAACTAGTCCTATGACAAGTAATATATGCCTTAACATGTCTAATATTGTTGCCAAATCAGTTTAGATACCAAAAGTTATGTTGCATATGCTTAAAATGAATTTTGGCGTAAAAAGGGCATTTTGGTCATTTACCTAAGGCATGTGAACTACCTATCATACAACTAACTAAACATCGTGACCATAAGGTATAACCTCGGAAGGTTATTCCCTATATATTATGGTCACCTATTGTGTTTGGTCGGATCCTAATGATCGACCAAACGGGTCGGGTTCGAAAGTATAAGCGATTGTTTAGATCGCTTACCTTACGACCCTATATAAGCACTAAACTAAAAGTGACGAGCTAAGCATGTTAAAACATGCTTAACTAAGTTTAGAAAACAGGTTCGGTATCAAAACAAATGGTTTTGATACCTACGAGTAGTTTGGTTACAAAATACGCAAGAATGCGCATTTTGGCCGAAACTACGACTCGTCACTGAGCCTAGATAACTTGGTAATCAGTAGGTATAGTCACTAGGGACTATAACCATCGTGATTACGCTCACATTATGAAGTTCAAATGAACTTCGCATTGACCATAAACTGGTCAATGTATAAAATCAAACAAAGTTTGACTTTAACGCTAAAAGAATAAAAGAACGAAGGAACACTTACAAAGGGTCCAAGAATGGAAGGTTTGAATCCGAATAGTCTCAGGTATGAAGTGTTAAACACAACAACTTAGAGAGCAAATTCAGATTTCAAAGGTGTGGGTTTTTGGGGTTGAAAGGGTTGGGTATTTATAGGAATGTTGGAACTGTTAAGATCGTTTATCGAATAACGTGCTTCAATTTTGTCCCTACACTTGTTGCAACCCTTGGTACCCAAATTTGGCTCCCCATGATCAAGTAATGACATGTGTGGGTGAGTTTTGAGTGGTTAACAGCTGTAAACAACTGTTAAACTGATTTAATCTGATCTAGGAAGCTGACACGGGCCGCGTAAGGGGCACATAAAACTCACGCGGGCCGCCTGGCCCTTCTTGTCAGAAGCAAGTTTCAACAAATGTCAGTTTTGGTCCCTGTTATGCATTAAGGCCATTTCCGACACGTTTAAGGCCCGTTAAGCCAACGTTAAGGCCCTAAATTGATGCCTAAACAGTGTGCACGTGAAACATGCTCAAAAATATGCCCGATGTTGGTTCGTTTGGTCGTACGATCGCGATGTTCGCTTAATTATGACGGAATGCGCATAAGCGCGAAAAACGATCCAAATTGCGTGACGAATGGATTTTTCTTATGCCAAACACTAAAATAAAATATTTTAGTGCTTACATAAATTTTTGGATGTCCGGATGTATTCAGAACGTAAGTTATGCGCGAAAATGCAAACTTATGCACTTTTTGACGCTTTTAGTCCCTAAATGACCCAAAAGTTTATTTTAGCACACCGAACCCCTCAAAGCCTATTTCTAAGCTATGTAAAGGATATTTATGGTATGTTTAACTTATGGTCATATTCCGGAATGTCTATTACAGTTCAAATTGGCATACTTTCGCAGTTTGTCAAATTTAGTCCCTGTAGGCGAATTAACTTGTTTTTGCCATACCAAAGCCTTCAAAACTTATTTCTAAGTTATGTAAAGGTTATTTAAGGTATGTTAAGTATATGTTGATGTTCCGGAGTGTTCGTTGCATTAAACTGGTTATATTTACGCATCAGTGCGTGTATAACCTTCCAGAAAGCGATTTTGAGTTTGAAATTGAACAAAAGTTATAACATGAAAAATGTCAAACATAAACAAACAAAAATTAGGATCAAATAACTTTGTTTTATTGATAAAAGAACTGTTCACAATGATTACAAGCACAGATGTTACATCTTCATCTCAAATCTGCTCTAAGTTGAAGCTCTCACTTGTTGAAGGCTTCATACCTGAGTATTTTGAGTTCAAATCTTCTAAGCTTGGACCCTTTGTAAGTTTCCTTCATGCTTGGTCATGTATTTCAAGCATAAAAGTCAAACAGTGTTTGACTTTCTGCTTTGACCATGATATGGTCAACACAAAGTTCGTTTGAACTTTGCAACGTGAGTGTAATCATGATGGTTATAGTCCCTTGTGAGTATACCTACTGATTACCATGTTGATTAGGCGTAGTGATGAGTCATAGTTTCGGTCAGAATGCCGATTAGGCACATTTTGAGACGAAACTATTTTCGGGTATCAAAACACTGTGTTTTGATATCAAACCTGTTTTCTAACTTAGTTAAACATGTTTTAACATGTTTAACTCGTCACTTTTAGTTTAATGCTTTCTTAGGGACGTAAGATAAGCGGTCTAAATAACCGCTTAGACTTTCGAACCCGACCCGTTTGGTCGATCATTAGGATCCGACCAAACACATTATGTGACCATAGTTCTATAGGGAATAACCTTCCGAGGTTATACCTTATGGTCACTTAGTTCAATTAGTTATATGATAGGTAGTTTATATGCCTTAGGAAAATGACCAAAATGCCCTTTTTACGCATAATTTCATTTTAAGCATATGTAACCTAAATTTTGTCACTTAAAATGATTATGCAACATATTTAAACATGTTAGGGCATATAATACTTGTCATAGGACTAGTTAGGCTACTCGTTTGCGCTTTTGCGCAAATGACGCGTTAAAGTAGCGTAAGCTACATAAACGGGTCATAAGCACTTAGGATAGGTTCCGTTTTAGAATGTAGGCTTTGTTAAACCATATCATATGAGTTCCAATACTCATTTGGTTTACGAGACCTCATTCTATCCTATCCCCCGATTTAGGTTCGGTTTATTAACATAGTTACCTATATTAGGTGCCGTTTGATTCCGTGATCCTTCAAGCGTTATTTGGTTGTTATTCCAAGACTATTAAGCAATATCAAGTGAGTACTGTTGGGTTTTTCACATGTTTATCAAAGTGATTTCATCCGTATGAAATAAAAACGCAGCGGAATATTATTTAAAACATGTTTACTTTCAAGATATAAAGCCCATTTTATATGTGTAACCCAATACCCGGATCCATATACGAATATGCATGCTATCAAAAATTAAAGCACAACCATAGGGTGTTTAGAATACTACCTTCCAAGGAGTAAAGGATATGAAGAAGATGATGCTTCTTGAACGGTTGCCTTCAAGTGTAGAAGACCTCAAGCTTGTATACCCCAAGCCTTCCAACAAACACTTTGATTTAGCTAGGATTTTACACTCATAAACTCACTTGAAAAATCCCTCATAATCAACAACCCATGGCCGAAAATCTTAGAGAGAAAATATGGAGTTCTTGCACTTGAAAAACAAACTTGAAAACCCTTCTTGATTAACCACATGTTGGCCGAAAATTAGAGAGTCTTTTAACAAGTCTTACACTTGAAACCCTTGAATTAAAGACCCCATAACCGAAAATCTTGAGAGAGTTTTTTTGGTCATTCATTCAAGTTCATCTCTAAATGATTTTTCATACAAAATTGTCTTAAAGTAGGTGAGAGAAGATGCCACCCCATTTGCCCAATCAAGACCCATCTAACATGACAAAATTGCATGCTTTCACATTGGACCAAAAGGCTTGGGAAGAACACCAGGGGGGCGGGGGGCTAGGCTTTATTTTTATAAAAAAATTAAAAATTTTTATTATAATAACAATTTAAGTCTTATATAATTTTATAACTTTTATAAAATTATAACATTACATGTTATAAGAATTACACTACTTTTATTACGTTATTTAACCCATTAAATAACAAAATAAAATATTCTCTCAAAATAAATTATCCATATAATTTATTGGTTTCTCAAGTGCAATTATTTAGAAAACCAATTTCTAAATATTATAAGTGTTAATATTTATTTGTTTGATCATATCACAAATAAATATTCTAAGTGTTTGTCTAGCTTGTATTTGGGTATGACTCGACTTGGATCATAACGTACTAGCCACATCAATTTAATATGTGTCTTGGGCATACAGAGTCCAACAATCTCCCACTTGCACAAGATACATAGAAGATTGATGCAAGTAGTAAAGACCACCTAACTATAGTTTACTACCCCTAATACGTATGACTATATGTCCCATTCAATAACATCATCCCCTTTAAGTCCCTTACTTGAACATGATTTAGGTGAATCTATCATTTATCCTTTCGTTACAGATGTCATGTTAAATCCAGAGACAAAGAGTGATCAGTTGATTTAACTTTAGCAGGCCTTAGTTATCTTACTCTTAACGAATAAGAGGAACAAATCCCATCTTGACTACATACGTCTTTCACAATCACCTTTTATCACACCTAAGCTTAGCCTTATGTACTGTCTTCTTACAGACAGCGAAGAACTAAGTCAAGGTATAATATTTGGTGAATATCAAGACCCAATATGTATCTCAGGTCAGAGGATACTATGATATTCTCCTTTACTCAAATTTACTTATGATCAATCACAAAAGATTCCTTGCAGTAATATTCGAGAGCGAGTCAGTCCAATATTTGTATCCCACAAATATCTATGAACCTTGGCAGCAACACTTTGCTCTATATTCATACCTAATGAATATCCACCAATCTAAGTTCATAATAGTCTTACATTTATATTTGTTCCCACAAGTGTGATCGACTACGGACATTTAGAATAAGAAAGTTATTCACGGATTTAAACATGCTAAAATGGAACATAACTCAAAATACCATAAAGAGTTATAATAACAGTTGTTCCAATATCCAAATACAAAATAGATCAAATCCAATCACTAGAATATCGAAGTCTTAAGGCACAAGTATGACCCTTCATGCTTTGCCCGTTCAAGGAGCTTCGTGAGTGGATCCACAATATTTTGATTAGTGTGAACTTTGCGAATACATATCTTTCCCTTTTTCAACTTCATCCCTTATGTAGTTGAAACTCCGCTCAATGTGCCAAAACTTTTGATGTACACGAGGTTCCTTGATTTGAGCAATCACACTATCATTATCACAAAGATTTCTAGGGGTCCTGAATGGTAAAGACTACCCCTAGATCGGCAATAATTCAAGTGGTAGATCCATATGAATTATCTCAATCAATGAAGCGGTGATGTATTCTGATTCTGTAGCGGACAATGCTACCCTGATTGTGATCGAGAATCATCTTAATCAGTTTGGAAACTCGTATCCATCTAACCCTTTACAACGAATTCCTCTTCACCAGATCCATATATCAGAAATATATCCTTAGTCCTTCTAAGGTATTTCAATATACTTTTAACAGTCATTCAATGACCGTTACTTGGATTTCGCTGGTACCTTCTTGTCATGCTTAAAGCGCATGACATGTCCGGTCTAGTGCATTACATACATAATGGATCCTATAGCAGAGGCATATGGGATTCCTTTCATTCTTTCTTGCTCATCCTTAGAGCTTGGACATTGAGACGCACTCAATATTGTCCTCTCTTGAATAGGTACCAAACCTTTCTTAGAGTTCTCTTTTTTGAACATTTTCAAGACTTTGTCAATGTATGC
The DNA here is from genome assembly GCA_030545235.1 of Helianthus tuberosus. Lineage (NCBI taxonomy): Eukaryota > Viridiplantae > Streptophyta > Magnoliopsida > Asterales > Asteraceae > Helianthus > Helianthus tuberosus. The sequence continues at coordinate 105,006,799 of CM060409.1, forward strand.
ACTTTAGTTTAAACCTATCAAGCACCTTAATCTATCCCTATAGATCTATATTCCTAAAATATAGGCGGCTTCTCCAAGATCCTTAATGGAAAAACAACTTCCAAGCTACGTTTTTACACCTTCCATGGTTGGAATGTCATTTCCAAATAGTAGAATGTCATCGACATACAGTACTAAGAAAGTGATGATGCTCCCACTAGCTTTCTTATACACACAAGCTTCATCGACATTCTTGATGAATCCATATTCCTTAATCTCTTCATCAAAACGGTGATTCCAACTTCTAGATGCTTGTTTCAATCCACAGATTGATTTCTTTTACTTGCATACTTTGTCAGGATGTTTTGGACCGACAAAACCTTCAGGCTGAACTTATATAGACATCTTCCTTAAGATATCTATTAAGGAAAGCCGTTTTGACATCCATTTTCCAAATCTCAAAATCATATTATGCAGGTATGGCAAATAATATCCTAATCGACTTTAGCATCGCCACAGGCGAGAAGGTCTCATCATAATCAACCCTTTGAGTTTGAGTGAAACCTTTTGCTACAAGTCTCGCTTTATAAGTATCCAAGTTACCATACATATCGGTTTTCTTCCTGAAAACCCACTTACTTCCAACTACTTTGGAGTTTAGAGGTAGCACAACCAATTCCCATACTTAGTTGTCATACATGGAATGCATCTCTACGTTCATGGCTTCAAGCCATTTGTCACAATCGGATTTTCACATTGCATCATGGTATGTGGTAGGTTCACCCGAATCTACCACGTAGCATCCATCCATGAAAAATCCATATCTTTCAGGTGGACTACTAATTCTACCAGATCTGCGAATGTTTTGTATGTATTGATCAACCACTTGATCTATTTCAACAACCTCTTGTTGAGTGCTAGTTTCAACCAAACATGTATCGGCTTGTGGTTCTTGATCCTCATCAAGTTCCATTGTTCTACTAATTCCTTCCACAAGGAACTTAGCTTCCAAGAACTTAGCCTTTCGAGCAACAAATACCTTTTGCTCTGTTGGATCGTAGAAATAATATCCTATACCATCTTTAGGATATCCTACAAAGATACACTTAGTGGATCGTATTACCAATTTATTTGGGGTGTGTTGCTTCACGTAAGCTTCGCAATCCCATACCTTCAAATATGATTAATGATGGAGGCCTTCCATGCCATATTTCAAAAGGTATCTTATCCACTTTCTTGGTTTGGGCCACATTGAATGTACGTGCCATAGAGAGCAAAGCGTAACCCCAAAATGATAGAGATAATGTGCTCCTAGCCATCATAGATCGAACCATATCCAAATAGAGTTCGATTCCTCCTCTATCAGAACGAAGAACTTTAATTGAGTTGATTTAGTACTTCACCTTTTGAAGGCTTTGAACATTTTCAAAACTTCAACTTTGTGTCTTAGCAAGTACACATAACCATAACTACTATAGTTGTCGGTAAAAGTAATGAAGTATCTTTCACCATTCCTAGTCATTGGCTTAAAAGGATCACAAACATCCAAATGTATGATACCTTATAAATCTTTTGCCCTTTCCCACTAAAGGGTTTCTTAGTCATTTTACTTTGTAAACTAGATTTGCATGTATCAAATAAACCAACTTCATTTGTCTCTAAAAGACCATTCTTTCGAAATGTTTACATGTGACATCTGTTTATATGACCAAGGCGATAATGCCAAAGATAGGTCGTACTCAAATCCATTTTTGAGTTTCTTGGTGATTGCTTGGTACATTGAACTATCAAATGAGGTATTATTATGAACCAATTCATAAATACCATTTGAAAGGATAGCTTTAAAGTAAAACATGTCATTCATCGATATAAATGTCATTGTTTACAAACTTTAAATCAAAACCATATTGTCTTAAAAGGGAAACTTGAATAATGTTACTAGTCAAACTAGGAGCATCCAAATCATTTTTAAAACAATTTCCAAACCATTTGAAAGTTTCAAAACATAGTCTCCTTTCTTGTAATGCTTATTTCTTTTGAACCCTTTTGCAACAAATTGCAAACTTGAGTTCCACATCCGATATCTAATACCCATGTGTTAGAAGAAATAACATTAAGGTCAATATGTTTCATAAAGATTGTACCTGAGGTTTGCCCCGCATCCCTCTTGTTTTTCAACTCTTTGAGATAGGTTGGACAATTCCTTTTCAAATGCCCTATCTCACCATATTCAAAGCATGGATCGTTCATGGCAACCTTTTCCTTTCGTTCTTTTGGTTCGGTGGTTCTGCTTTAGCCTTTCTATTCCTTTTCCCTTTGAAGTGCTCGTTTCCATTTGCAACATTTGCTTTGGTGTCGGGGTGATGCCCTTTCTTGTTGCCATCCTCATTGATCGTTAGAATGGATAAAGCCATTTTATCCATATTGAGCCATTTTAAAGATATAAGATGAGACCGATTGGGTTTCCTCCACTCAACATGCATGAAGCGCTCGAACCATTTCGATGCGTTCTACCCTTAGGAACATTTCCTATAATTGGTTAATCATGTAGTATGCCTATGATGTTCAAAATCCTTTTGAATCTCGAGAATCATAGTTCCTTACATGAGGCAAGAGGCTTGCATAGTATCCTCGATATACTTTAATCCAATCGTTATAGGCATCCTTATCTTCCATAAGATGTTCATCGGCATTAGGATCGTTCAACACATAGGATATCTTTTCTTACTTGAGAACGATTCTTAAGTTTCGATATTAATCCATAAAGTGTTTTGATTGATACGATCCTTTTCAAGGATTGTTTTTAGTGATAGGTTACGGACGGTTTGGGTAATATTTTTAGCGGCCATCTACAAAATTTTACAAGGTTCAATTTTAGTATTTTCGATATTATTATATTTTAATCATTAATACCCTTTTATGTCTCATAGACAATTAATAATTAAAATCTAGAATCCAACGTTACATTTAAATATTGGTTAGGTGACCTTTATCCCTCTATTTAAATTAACAAGGTAGTCAACGTTTGATGATTGCAACCCTTGCAACTTCTAGCCATATGGGATCGGTTAAACATCTTTATGTTTAGTTGGCATGTTTAATCCCATCAACACCTTTTGTTCGCCATGCTTCGGTGACCCTAAGTTCATGGTTTCCAAATCAAGTCGTCCAACTTACACACACGTGTGAGTTTATACATATAAGTGGTTAGGTGACCTTTATCCCACAAACATCGTAAACCCACCTCGAATATACAAGTTCCCTCAAATGTGGTTAGGTGACCTTTATCCCACAATAAGAGTTCCCAATTGATTCGAGTGTTGTATAAAAGGATGGTGTTTGACTTGTTATATAAAAGGGATTTTGAGTTTTCAAAATTCTAGTTTAGAAAACTTTATGTACCATACATTTGCATGCATTCAAATCCTTGGTACTTTTGTGAAAACATATTTTCAAGGTTCTTTTAATAAAACCCATTTTATTATAAAATCATTAATTATTAATAACCTTTTATTAACCAATTTTATGATTTTTAAGAACCAATTTTAAGCTTGTTGTTGATTATAAATTGTTAGGCATGCATATCCAAATATCATCTAAACAATCATAAATAAAACAACCACACAAGCACAACATACATAACAATAGGTGCATAACCATAGCCAACTATTTTGACCACACTTGTTAGCCGAAACAAGTGTGTCAAAAGGTCCTTCCTAAGGGTGAATATTGACACAAATAATGTGTCGTTGAACTCCCACTTGGTCCCGCATCCAAATGCTTCAAGTCTTCTTCTTGTGTTGTGATTTCTTTAATTTCTTTGGGCTTCCAAATTTCTTTTATATTCAGCTCCAAACTCCTTTGGACTTCAAAAATGTGTTTTGGTTATCGGGCTAAAATCCCGTTAAGAACTATGAAGTCCTTTAGGCCCGAAATTAGCCAAAACCAAAATCGCATTTTTGTGTGCATCTTCTTTTACAAAAAAATATCCTAATACATTTTTTTCTAGTAAAATGAAATGCACCTAATCTATTTATTTTACATACCAAATGAAAATAAATAAATTACATAACTTTATAAATGGAATAACAAAAATAATTAATTATTACAACCTTTGAAATAATTAAATATAAATCACAAACACAAACATTCAACATATTCACACAAGGTCATGGCTAGTTTATGAACACCAAAATATATATATCCACATATATAAAAATTCAAGAAGCAAAAATGGTTTCCTTTTTACAACCTACTTTTCGGTTAAGGATGAAAAAACCGAAAAGGTGGGTTTTTGTCCAAACAAACAAATCATCCAAATGACATAATTTTTCAAGATACTTTTATGCATGTTTGAAAATAATCTTGAAAAACAAAAGGATAGCCATATATAAAATTTCGGCCAAAGGGTTTTAACCAAACCCGAAACCCAAAAATTTCATATCCTATGAAGCATGCACTCATATAAGCGGCTCTAGATGCCATTGTTGGGTTTTTCACATGTTTATCAAAGTGATTTCATCCGTATGAAATAAAAACGCAGCGGAATATTATTTAAAACATGTTTACTTTCAAGATATAAAACCCATTTTACAAGAGTAACCCAATACCCGGATCCATATACAAATATGCATGCCATCAAAAATTAAAACACAACCATAGGGTGTTTAGAATACTACCTTACAAGGAGTAAAGGATATGAAGAAGATGATGCTTCTTGAACGGTTTCCTTCAAGTGTAGAAGACCTCAAGCTCGTATACCCCAAGCCTTCCAACAAACACTTTGATTTAGCTAGGATTTTACACTCATGAACTCACTTGAAAAATCCCTCATAATCAACAACCCATGGTCGAAAATCTTAGAGAGAAAATTTAGAGTTCTTGCACTTGAAAAACAAACTTGAAAAACCTTCTTGATCAACCACATGTTAGCCGAAAATTAGAGAGTCTTTTAACAAGTCTTACACTTGAAAAATTGAACTTGAAACCCTTGAATTAAAGACCCCATAACCGAAAATCTTGAGAGAGTTCTTTTGGTCATTCATTCAAGTTCATCTCTAAATGATTTTTCATACAAAATTGTCTTAAAGTAGGTGAGAGAAGATGCCACCCCATTCGCCAAATCAAGACCCATCTAACATGACAAAATTGCATGCTTTCTCATTGGACCAAAAGGCTTGGGAAGAACACCAAGGGGGGGGGGGGGACCTAGGCTTTATTTTTATAAAAAAAATTCAAAAATTTTCTTATAGTAACATTGTAAGTCTTATATAATTTTATAACTTTTATAAAATTATAACATTACATGTTATAAGACTTACACTACTTTTATTATGTTATTTAACCCATTAAATAACAAAATAAAATATTCTCTCAAAATAAATTATCCATATAATTTATTGGTTTCTCAAGTGCAATTATTTAGAAAACCAATTTCTAAATATTATAAGTGTTAATATTTATTTGTTTGATCATATCACAAATAAATATTCTAAGTGTTTGTCTAGCTTGTATTTGGGTATGACTCGACTTGGATCATAACGTACTAGCCACATCAATTTAATATGTGTCTTGGGCATACAGAGTCCAACAAGTACATAGTCCCCTCTTTTACCGCTTTCAAATATTTTGGGTTAATACACATGTGCCTACTTGTTACTTTCATGCTTTCATAACATATACTAGCTATGTTTATCTAGTACGCATATAATACATGATTTCAATTGCCATTTGCTATGTATGTTGACTGAGCATGCTAGCACATTGATTTCATACATTACATTTCTGCTGCATATGTTTACTCAGCATATAGGCACAATTGATTTACATGATATTTCTGCTGCATATGTTTACCCAGCATATGGGCACATTGATTTACATGAACATTTCTACTTTGTATGTTTACTTAGCATACTTAGTACATGGTTTTTACATGACATGCTTACATTTGGTATGACATTTGGTATGTTTAACGGGACTAAAATATGTTCATTAACATTGATCACGTTGCTCGGTAGTATGTAGTGGTACCATAGGACTTGACAAATCCCGTTCCCGGCTTCCTAGGTTTGTTTGGAAGTAGGGAATGACAGAATCTGAAAACATAATTGATTAACTTTTAACTTGTTAAGAGTTTATCCGACAGTCTCAAGGCTTGAATGTATGCGATAAACATTACTGCATAGATGTTTGTATCAATAAAAGCATTTGTTTTTGCAAAACATAACTTTTGATTTAAACTTGGATTTATTCAAAGACTTTGTTTTGTACATTTTACATATGGGGTTGAGTAAATACTCTTTATTCACCATACATGACATTTGGTTTCACATAACATTTGATTATACATTGACATATATATGTGGTTTGAGTAAATACTTTTTATTCACCATACAAGACATTGTTGTTACTTGATATCTGTTTTACAAGACATGATTTACACATGACATTGAAACATTAAACATTGTTATACATGAACATTTGACATTAGTTTCAACAAGACATTTTTGGTGGCTTATTTGGTAAGTGATTTAAATAACGAGGCGTGTGTAATATGATAAAAGCATGGTGGATACGCCGCTGGTACTTCCTATATATAAGTGCTTTTATAGTATTACATATCGTGGCGTTATCTAAATCATTTCAACAAAGACATGATACATTTTATACAAACGACACATTTTCACATGACATTGATTTACAAACAACATATTTTATACAAACACAATTTTAGTTGGTTATTTACTTAACCATACACCTTTCTTTAATATCATTTGAATTTCACATCGATTTTCGTATGATTTATATAAGAAAACATTTTTACAAGATTCATGACTAACTTTTTGTTAAACATTTCTTTAACTTACAAGTCATGAATCCTACTTCAACAAAACCTATGTATCTCACAGGCATTTTTATGCTGACGTACCTATTTTCACATGTGTTTTAGGAGCTAATGCATAAGGTTGATCAGGATACACTTAGGCGGACTCGAGCCTTAGTGACATAAACATAAAAGATGCAAGAATAGTTTAACTTTTGTTGTGTTATCTTTAAATTCCAAGACAATGTAATCCAATTGATAAATAAAACTAAACTTTAAATGCCATGGTTGTGAAACAATAATTCTGTCGCTCCACTCCCCGACGTTTCCGCCGCGGTTTGTTGTTTTACGCGGTCAGGGGTGTGATAGAAGAGTTGGTATCAGAGCTCATGGTTATAGGGAATTAGGTTATTAGTAATGCCTTGACCTAGACTATAACCTTTCTAGGACCCTAACACAAGTTTTCTTGTGTTTAGATCTTAAAACAATACCGTCACCTATCTTTAGGTGATTACCAAAACGAGAACACAAATTTCCAAATCCGTTTTGAAAATCAATCATCAATTCTTAGATGATTTGTTATAAGGTTTTGAACCTTCAGAGTTTTCAAAATCTCATCAAAGTTTGGGTCTAAATAATGTGAACACGTGTAATCTGGAAGGGTGGATGCCTGTATCTCGAGTTTTCTGTCTAGGCTAGAGTGTTCGTACAAATCCACATAATCGGACCAGTCACACTTACCTGGGAACTCTTGGGGTGAGTGTCTACTTGGCTAAAGCATGTCTTCGCGATACATTATTACGACCCATTTACTTTGATTAGTCACTGTGTGTCGTTTGTTTGTTCTAAGGTAACGAACGAATGACCACCATCCTTACTTTTGTCGATATTTGTAACATCTCATTCTTTATCCAATGACATCTCATTTTCATCATATCATCTCACTCGTTTTCTCTCATATTTTCCTCTTTTAGAATGCCTCCTCGACGAGACGCACAACAACCTAATGCCGAACTGGCGGCTATCATAGCGCAGAAAATGGCAATCTCATTGCTCAAATTAACCAAGCCAACAACAAGAATAACAATAATGAACCTGCTCCGTGCAACTATAAACAGTTTAATTCGGCTAAACCGCTCAAGTTTAGTGGTTCTGAAGGAGCAACTGGGCTCCTACAGTGGTTCGAGAGTATTGAGAGTACTTTTCGTCATGTTCAGTGTCCTAATAATCGTAAAGTCGAGTTTGCTTCCAGTGTATTTCAAAAGAGGGCTCTTACGTGGTGGAATGGGTTAATGAGAGATCGTGGTGCTAATGTTGCTTTGGGTCAGACCTGGGAGGAGCTTAGGGCTCTAATGATGAGGGAATTATGTCCTCGTCATGAACTCAGAACTCTGGAAAGAGAGTTTAATGATTTGAAACAAGACAGTGGTGAGCACCATGCTTATACCAACAGATACGAGGAGTTAAGCTTGCTATGTCCCACAATGGTTACCCCGCTTGATAAAGCTATTGAAGGGTATGTCGATGCTCTGTCTGACCCTGTCAAAGATATCGTTACTGGTAGCAACCCTACCACTGTACGTCAGGCTATTGAGCTAGCTGCAACCCTGACTGAGTCACAAATCAGGAAAGGTAAACTCCACAAGAAGGGTGACAAGAAATCGTCCGACAAGAGTGAGAAACCAAAGGGTAATAAAGCTGAGTCTTTGAGGAAGTCTAGGAAGCGCAAGGCTTCCAAGAATTTTGCTGTTACAGCACAAGCAAACCAAGCTGCTCCAAATCAGCCCGCGCAACCACCTGCCAAGAAACAGTACATTGGCAATGCACCTTTGTGCAATAGGTGTAACAGCTACCATCAACCGCATGTTCAGTGTCGTTATTGTACCAACTGTGGGAAATCTGGTCATCTTGCCAACACATGTGGTTTTGCTCCTAACCAAAACCAAGCAGCTCAAAAACCTTAACAACATCCTGCTCAACAACCAGCACAAGCTGCACGACCTCACTATCCGCCTGGATCTTGCTACAATTGTGGGGATCTGAGCCACTATAGAAATCAATGCTCGAGGTTGGCTAATGCAAATCAGGCGCAGACTCATGGATGAGTCTTCAACATGAATGCCAACGAGGGGCGTGTAGACAACGAGGTGGTGAATGGAATGTTTTTTTTAACAATCAGCCTACTTCTGTTCTTTTGATTCGGGTGCCGATAAGAGTTTTGTCTCATTGTCCTTTGAACCATTTCTTTCCATGAGTAGAACAAAACTAGGAAAGCCATTGACAGTAGAAGTAGCTAGTGGTGAACCCATTGTACTCGAATCTGTTATTCAAAACTGCCAGTTAAACCTTAATAACCATCTTTTTCCTATCGATCTCACGCCAATGCAACTTGGAAGCTTCGATATTATAGTTGGGATGCATTGGTTAGCCAAGTACCACGCTGAGGTGGTTTGTTTTGAGAACATTGTTTGGATTTCGCTTTCGACTGGGGAGATTTTAGAGGTTCGTGGTAAGAAACCTGTTAGTAGTCTTAAACTCATGACATGTACTCAAGCCCAAAAGTACTTGCGAAAGAACTATGTGGCCTTTTTGTCACGTGTCGTAAGGGAGAAAGGCAAAGGTAAGACTACTCAAGACATCCCAGTTGTTCGAGATTATCCTGAAGTGTTTCCTGAAGAATTACCTGGTTTACCCCCAGCACGCCAAGTTGAGTTTCGTATTGATCTTGCACCTGGTGCTAATCCTATCGCTAGATCTCCATATCATTTTGCACCGTCTGAGATGAAAGAGTTATCTAAGCAGTTTCAAGAACTTTCTGATAAAGGATTTATTCGTCCGAGCTTTTCACCATGGGGTGCCCCCGTTTTATTTGTGAAAAAGAAAGATGGATCTTTCAGGATGTATATCGATTATCGTGAGCTTAACAAGCTTACCATCAAGAATCGATATCCCTTACCTCGCATTGATGATCTCTTTGATCAGTTACAGGGTGCTACTTGTTTTTCAAAGATTGATCTGCGTTCTGGGTATCATCAGCTACGAGTATTCGAGGAAGATATTCCCAAGAAAGCTTTTCGTACAAGATATGTCCACTATGAGTTTACTGTTATGCCCTTCGGTTTGACTAATTCTCCTGCTGTTTTCATGGAGTTGATGAATAGGGTTTGTAAGCCTTATTTGGATAAGTTCATCATTGTATTCATTGATGACATTTTGATCTATTCTAAGACACGAGCCGATCATGAACAACATCTTCGTCTCACAATGGAACTCCTAAAGAAAGAACAACTTTTCGCCAAGTTCTCCAAGTGTGAATTTTGGCTTAAGGAAGTTCAATTTTTGGGACATATTGTTAACGAACAAGGTATTCATGTAGATCCCGCCAAAATCAGTGCGATTAAGGATTGGGATACACCTACTACTCCTACCGAAGTTCGTTCTTTTCTTGGTCTCGCGGGTTATTACCGTCGCTTTATTGAAAACTTCTCCAAGATTGCGGTTCCTCTCACTGCTTTAACTCAAAAGAATAAACCTTTTGAGTGGGGATCCAAACAGGAAGAAGCTTTTCAGACCTTGAAACAGAAGTTGTGTGATGCACCTATTCTATCTTTACCTGAGGGCAACGATGACTTTGTCATATATTGTGATGCATCCAACTTAGGCCTTGGTTGCGTTCTCATGCAAAGGAACAAAGTCATAGCTTATGCATCGAGACAGTTGAAGATACACGAGAAAAACTACACGACTCATGATCTTGAGTTAGGTGCAGTAGTTTTTGCTCTCAAAATTTGGAGACACTACCTTTATGGTACAAAATGTGTTGTGTTCACTGATCATAAAAGTCTTCAGCAAATTTTCAATCAGAAAGAACTAAACATGAGGCAACGACGTTGGGTTGAACTTCTAAATGACTATGATTGCGAAATTCGCTACCATCCTGGTAAGGCGAATGGCGTGGCCGATGCATTAAGTCGCAAAGAGTGTGTCAAGCTTCACTGTGTTCAAGTTCGATCTGATATTCAAACCCGCATTTCTCAGGCATAACATACTTGTGTTACACAAGACTTGATGGGTAAGGAATTACCATATCATATTAAGCCTGATCTCGAATGGAAAGACAATGGATCGTATTACTTCATGGACCGTTTGTGGGTCCCAAGTCAAGACAATCTTCGCACCATACTAATGGATGAAGCTCATAAGTCTCGTTATTCTATTCATTCTGGTGTAGATAAAATGTATAAGGATCTTCGAACCCAGTATTGGTGGCCGGGTATAAAGAAAGACATTGCCTTGTACGTGTCTAAATGCCTTACTTGTCTTAAGTTAAGGTAGAACATCAAAATCCCTCTGGATTATTGAAGCAACCAGAGATTCTAGTTTGGAAATGGTAAAACATTGCTATAGACCTCATCACCAAACTGCCACGCACTAAGAAATGTCATGATGCCATTTGGGTAATTGTTGATCGTCTTACAAAGTCAGCACATTTCTTTCCGATCCGTGAGGATCTATCTGCTGACAAACTTGCTAAAATCTATGTGGATGAGATTGTATCCCGACATGGTGTTCCTTTGAACATTATATCTGACTTAGATGCTCGATTCTCGTCTCACTTTTGGAGAACCATGCAATCCGCTATGGGAACCCAACTTAATTTGAGCACAGCTTATCATCCTCAAACAGATGGTCAATCTGAAAGAACAATCCAAACACTTGAGGATATGCTTTGAGCTTGTGTGATCGATTTTGGTGGTAGTTGGGATTCGTATCTACCGTTTATTGAATTCTCCCACAACAATAGTTATTACTCCAGCATCAACATGGCTCCTTTCGAAGCTTTATATGGTCCAAAATGTCGTTCAACAGTCTGCTGGAATGAGATCGGTGAAGCTCAGCTTACTGGACCTGAACTCATTCTAGAGACTACAGATAAGGTCAAGAAAATTCGTGATAATCTTCAGACAGCTAGAAGCCGTCAAAAGAGTTACGCGGATAGACGGCGCAAGCCCTTGGAATTTCAAGTCGGTGATCACGTCTTACTCAAGGTATCACCTTGGAAAGGTGTAATCAGATTTGGAAAGACAGGAAAACTTGCACCTAGATATGTTGGACCATTCAAGATCGTCGAAAGAATCAGAAAGGTGGCCTACAGATTAGAGTTACCTCCTGAACTTGGAAATGTTCATCTAACCTTCCACGTGTCCAATCTTAAAAAGTGTTTAGCTGATGAAAATCTCCACATACCACTTGATGAAATTCGTGTTGATAACACGATCCACTTTGTCGAGAAACCTTTGGAAATAATGGACCGTGAATTCAAGAAACTCAAACGCATGCGCATACCAATTGTCAAAGTTCGCTGGGAATCTAAACGTGGTCCAGACTTTACTTGGGAACGTGAAGATCAAATGAAGGTGAAATATCCACATCTATTCTCACAAGTTTCGTCTAAATAAATTTCGCGACGAAATTTCCTAAAGTAGGGGAGACTGTGACATCTGTGCTTGTGTAATCATTGTATAACTCTGAATAGTTCAATTATCAATAAAACAATGTGTTTTGATCCCAATTTTTGTTTATTATGTTTGACATTTTGCAAGTTTTGATTTTGTTCGATTTTAAACTCTAAATCGCTTTCTGGAAAGTTATACGCAAACTGATGCGTAAACATAATCAGTTTAATGCGACAAACACTTTCTAATATCAAAATAATCTTAACATACCTTAAATAACCTTTACATAACTTAGAAATAAGTTTTGAAGGGTTTGGTATGGCAAAAACAAGTTTATTCGACTACAGGGACTATTTGCGACAAACTGCGAAAGTCTGCCGATTCGTATAGTAACGTACATTACGGAACATGATCATAAGCTAAATAGACCATAAATATCCTTAACATAGCTTAGAAATAAGCTTTGGATGTCCGGATATGGGCAGAACATAAGATATGCGCGTATATGCAAACTTATGTAGTTTTTGACGCTTTTAGTCCCTGTTGATCAAATAAGCGTATTTTCGCATACCGAACCACTCAAAACTTATTGCTAAGCTATTTTAAGGGTATTTTGGGTATGTTTAGGTTATGATCATGTTCCAGAGTGTACGTTGCTATACGAAACGGCAGCCTTTTTCAATTTGATTCAAATAGTCCCTGTGATCGAATAAACTGGGTTTTGCCATACCAAACCCTTCAAAACTTATTTCTAAGTTATGTAAAGGTTATTTAAGGTATTTTAAGCTTATTTCACTGTACCGGAGTGTTTTTCGTGTTAAACTGATTACGTTTACGCATCAATTCGCCTATAACTTTCCAGAAAGAGATTACGAGTTTGAAATCGAACAAAAATCAAAACGTGCAAAAATTCAAACATGAATAAACAAATATTGGGATCAAATCACATTGTTTTATTGATATTTGAATTATTCAGATTTGTACAATGATTACACAAGCATAGGTGTCACAGTCTCCCCTACTTTAGGAAATTTCATCCCGAAATTTATTTAGAGGAAACTTTTGAGAATAGATGTGGATATTTTGCCTTCATTTGATCTTCATCTTCCCAAGTAAATTCTGGGCCACGTTTAGATTCCCAGCGAACTTTGACAATTGATATGAGCTTGCGTTTGAGATTTTTGACTTCATGGTCCATGATTTCCACAGGCTTCATAACGAAGTGCATCGTGTCATCAACACGAATTTCATCAAGTGGTATGTGGAGGTTTTCATCAGCTAAACACTTTTTAAGATTGGACATGTGGAAGGTTGGATGAACATTACCAACTTCAGGAGGTAGCTCTAGTCTGTAGGCCACTTTTCCGATTCTTTCAATGATCTTAAACGGTCCAACATATCTTGGTGCAAGTTTTCCTTTCTTTCCAAATCTAATCACACCTTTCCAAGGGGATACCTTGAGTAGGACGTGATCACCGACTTGAAATTCTAAGGGCTTGCGTCGTCTATCCGCGTAACTCTTTTGACGACTTCTAGCTGTCTGAAGGTTATCACGAATCTTTTTGACTTTGTCTGTAGTCTCTAGAATGAGTTCAGGTCCAGTAAGCTGAGCTTCACCTATCTCATTCCAGCAGACCGGAGAACGACATTTTCGACCGTATAAAGCCTCGAAAGGAGCCATGTTGATGCTAGAGTGATAACTATTGTAGTAGGAGAATTCGATCAACAGTAGATGCGAATCCCAACTACCACCAAAATCGATCACACAAGCTCTAAGAATAAACTCCAGTGTCTAGATTGTTCTTTCAGATTGACCATCCGTTTGAGGATGATACGCTGTGCTCAAATTAAGTTGGGTCCCCATAACAGATTGCATGGTTCCCCAAAAGTGAGACGAGAATCGAGCATCTCTATCAGATATAATGTTCAAAGGAACACCATGTCGTGATACAATCTCATCCACGTAGATTTTAGCAAGTTTATAAGACGATCAATGACTACCCAAATGGCGTCATTACCTTTCTTAGTGCATGGAAGTTTAGTAATGAGATCCATAGCAATGTTTTCCCATTTCCAAACCGACATTTTTGGTTGCTCCAATAATCCAGAGGGATGTTGATGTTCTGCCTTAACCCTAAGACAAGTAAGGCATTTGGACACATATAAGGCAATGTCTTTCTTCATACCCGGCCACCAATACTGGGTTCGAAGATTGTCACACCCCCAAAATCCACCATGCGGAATATCACTGCTTAGAGGCGTGACATGACCAGGATCAAGCCACCAATCATATTGAACAATATATTAGAGTAATTAAAAGTTCAACCACACAATATAATTGGTGTTCGCAACCAAGTTAACCAAGTTTAACTTAAACAGCGGAAGCATAAGACGTCAAACCAAAACATAAATAAGTTCATAAAGTTTAAATGTTTAGAACTGGACATAGCAGTCCATATCCCACAACGACCTCCTCCTCGTGCAAGCTCCATAAGCATCTAACGACCTGTAGGGCATGTGACAACGAGTCAACAATAAAGTTAAGCGAGTTCACAGTTGGGTGTTTGTTTTAAGTTGTTTTCGAAAACATGGTTTGTCTTTAGTTGGCTTACTTGCCGTGGGGGTTACCCCTTAGTTGAAAATATGATTAACCAATTCCTTCTTTCCCAAACCAGGACCCGTGGGGGCTTCCCCATGTGAACCACTAGACCGTTACCATATCGACTACTGACAAAAGTAAGTTGTGCCCTACGTCAATATCTATCATCATTGACAGTTTACCATGATCCATTAGTACACGCCCGTTCGAACGACACGGTGTGAGGTTTGTCAAACCTAATAGCGCTATTAACTAATGACCCGCTCGCCATCGGCCTCGGCGATTAAGTCGATATAAAATGAGGGACTTAGGTGATAGAGTTTTGGCTAGTAGTTTAAGGTTGTTGTCATACCCAAGGAGGACGAACGTACGCATTCTACCCAAGGAGAATATGTAGGATTAATATTGGCATCCTACCTATGGAGGATGGCGGTACATATCCTACCCAAGGAGGATATGTAGGTTCCATTTTAGTTTCTTAACCCATTCCCAAACCACCGAGAATCCCATGCCTTAGAAAGAGTGTGAACTCACCTTTGGTTGCTCGGTTTGACTCTATAAAATAGCTAGCAGTCAAGGTTGGTCAATCACGTCCTAGTATGATTACCACTTAGTTTATTAGTGACCTCAAATAAGCACCAAGTTCCTACACACATCTACCACATAACATGTACTTACTTTAATAGTTCATGCCCATATAAACATTCCACTTATAGCTACTCAAGAGCAAGCATACGATATTGCACATAACACTTTCATTGACATATAACATGTTAGATCATCCTCAGATAACATACCCGACATTTAGACACGCAAATTACTACTTATGTCATTTCAGTTTTAACATTCAAAACTGGGCTGTTTTCGGGGATTTTAATAAAATAGTTAACCTGTTCCAAAAATTTCCAACTTTTTACAGAAGGTCTTAAACGATCCAAATACTATTGTGTAAAAATCTCGGGATCCAATTCATTACCAATATTTTATAAAAAAATCATTTACCAGACTACAATCAGATTCGTCACTTTCTAACTGCAGTCCACGGAATAATTCATTTAAAATTCATCGTAAGTCTGATTGATGAAATTCCAGTTGGTGCATTACAACGACATCAGTGCCCATCTACAGTACAAATTTCATGAGCTAATTCTACACAGATTTCAAGTTATGATGAAAAACATAAAACACATTTTCTGCAGTAAAAATGCAGCTTTTGCTGCTGTGAAAAATGACCCTTTAAAAATAGCAACCGAAGTCCAAAAATTATGATTCCAATGCTATTAGAACCGTATTTCGAAATAACACGATATAGACTCAAGAAAATCAGTTTTTCGATAAATGTCGACCTGTTTACAGCCAACTGAAGTTGGCTGTAAATGCTTGGACAGAAGCTGTTTTCAGCTTATAGTGTTCTAACTCATGTTCTATTTGTTTCGTTAACATGTTTAGTGACCAACAACGTATTTCTAGTTAGTCACAAGCAAGCATCAACATATACCAAACAACATCATACTAACAACACTTCATCACATTTCATCTTTATGTAAACCTTATGTTCATGTTTCTTGTTTAAACCTTTTAGTGTTCTTGTGATATTCCTCATACTACGTCTTTTAACTACTCAAAATAGAAGTGAACAAAGGTTCAACAAGGACTTACAACTAGCTCAAAGCTAGGGAAGAACTTCAAGAGAAAGATGGTGAAAATGGATGATGAAAGCAAGCAAGAGAACTCCTTGATGATCCACAAGCTTCAAGCTCCAAGGAATCACCTTCTAGTGCTTGAACAAGCTTGAAAATGGATGAATATGGTTGAGTTAAGGTGGTGGTGGTGGCGGTTATGGTGAGCCAAGAGGGAGAGGAGAGAGTGAGGGAGTTGGGTGAGTTTGAGTGTTGAAGTAAGAAGTGAAAGATATGAAGGGATCTTGTAAATCTTGGCCATATCTATAGAGATTTCATCTAATATTTTGGCAACATTCTTAAGCAACCAATCCAAATAAAATCTTGACATAAAATCTTGGTGGGGTCCTTATGTGGGCCGTAAATGGCATGGGGGGGGTTAATTGTAACATTTTGATGATAGTTGGTAAATGTAAGTTCAAATCCAAGTATATGATTTCATATGTTAGTTAGTGGGTATTTTAGTGGGTGTTATGGTGAACGGGGATCATAACTAGCCAAGAAATAATTAAACAATGTTTCTAGTAAAATTTTGGTGTTCCGGGAAATGCCCGGTTGTTTGGTTAGATACCGGTTTGTTAAAGTGCTAAGTTGTTTCGTTTAGTGTCTTTTATGTAACTTTTTATAACACTTTTAATTCCTAACACTTAGGAAAACATTCAGGACCATTTAGTCAATTTTCTGCACAATACTAGTATGTTAACAAGCACATGTAAGTATGACGCAGTAATCAAAAAGTAGTTAAGTAATTCAGCACAGTCATCGAGCACTTCAATTAACATTAATTAATCGTACGGGTACATGTAATTATGAGGGTTGTCACATTCTCCCCTTGTTAAGAAAATTTCGTCCCGAAATTTAGCACGTGGTTACTGAGGAAGCTAGTTAAGTTGCGTGGTTTCCTGGTTTTCCTGGGGTGTCACATCATCCCCCCGTTGGTTTGGAATTTCGTCCCGAAATTCTGCAGTAGCTTCAGCCTCAGTAGTGGTTGCACTTTTCTTAAACAACTGGGGATACTTGAGTTTCATTTGGTCTCCTCGTTCCCAGGTATACTCTGGGCCATGACGGGAGTTCCAACGAACTCGAACAAGAGGTATTCTAGTACGCTTGAGAATCTTAACGTCTCGGTCTGTGATTTCAACTGGTTCCTCGATGAATCATAACTGGTCGTCGATTGTGAGCTCCTTTAAGGGAACTATGAGGGTCTCATCTGACAGACCCTTCTTCAGATTCGACACATGGAAAAACATTGTGAACTCCGCTGAGTTCTGCCGGTAGATTCAACTTGTAGGCGACTTTGCCAATTTTCTCAATGATTTCGAACGGTCCGACATAACGCGGATTGAGTTTGCCTCATTTGCCAAAACGAACTACACCTTTCCAAGGTGAGACTTTGAGTAGCACTCGATCCCCAACCTGGAACTCGAGTGGTTTCCTGCGCTTATCGGCATAGCTTTTCTGACGGTCACGAGCTGCCGCCATTCGTTGTCGTATCTGAGCAATCTTCTCGGTTGTATCTACTACAAGTTCTGAGCCTGTGATTTGGCTGTCACCAACTTCTGCCCAACAAAGAGGTGATCGGCACTTCCGTCCGTATAATGCCTCGAACGGAGCGGCCTGGATACTGGTGTGGTAAGTGTTGTTATACGAAAACTCCACTAACGGGAGGTGTTTTTCCCAGCCATTACCAAAGTCGATTACACATGCCCGAAGCATGTCTTCAAGGGTTTGGATGGTGCGTTCAGATTGCCCATCCGTCTGTGGATGATACGCTGTGCTCATGTCTAATCGAGAGCCAAAGGACTTGCGCATAGCTTGCCATAATTCAGATGCAAAACGTGAGTCACGATCAGTAATGATGGAGGTTGGCACTCCGTGCCTTGATACTACTTCCTTTTGGTAGACGTCTGCTAGAGAAGAAAACTTATCCGTTTCCTTGATAGCCAGAAAATGTGCGGATTTGGTCAATCGATCCACTATCACCCAAATAGTGTCATTTCCGTGTTGAGATCTAAGAAGGCCAGTAACGAAATCAATGGAAATTTGCTCCCACTTCCATGTCGGGATCTCTGGTTGTTGGAGTAGGCCTGATGGTTTCTGATATTCAATCTTGACTCTAGCACAAGTCAAACATTTACTGACATAGGTTGCTATGTTGGCTTTCATACTAGGCCACCAATACGTAGTCTTGAGATCGTGGTACATCTTATCTGAACCAGGATGTACTGAATAACGAGACTTGTGTGCCTCATCCATCACAAGCTCACGTAGATTACCATAGAGTGGAACCCAAATGCGCCCGTTTACATAGTGGGCGCCGTCTTCCTTTTGTTCTAACCATTTCCTTGATCCTCGTAGGGACTCCGCCCTGATGTTCTCTGCTTTCAATGCTTCAACCTGAGCATCTCGTATCTGAGTAGGAAGACTAGATTGGATGGTAAGTTGTAACACACGTACACGCTTTGGTATAGTATCCTTTCGACTGAGGGCGTCGGCCACAACATTGGCTTTGCCCGGATGGTACTTTATCGCGCATTCGTAATCATTCAAGAGCTCAACCCATCGACGTTGTCGCATGTTTAATTCCTTTTGCTTGAAGATATGCTCGAGACTCCTGTGATCGGTGTAAATGGTGCACTTGGTACCGTACAGGTAATGTCTCCATATCTTAAGTGCAAAAACAACTGCTCCCAATTCCAAGTCGTGCATAGTGTAGTTCCTTTCGTGAACTTTAAGTTGGCACGATGCATAGGCAATGACCTTGTCACGTTGCATCAACACGCAACCAAGTCCTTGGATGGAAGCGTCGCAATAAACCACAAAATCATCTGTGCCTTCAGGCAATGAGAGGATAGGCGCGCTACAAGGTCTATCTTTTAAGTGCTGAAAAGTAGATTCCTGTGCATCACCCCAACGATAGGTGACACCCTTCTGAGTCAGCAAGGTGAGAGGTTGCGCAATCTTAGATAAATGCTTGATAAACCTTCTATAATATCCTGCCAAACCCAAGAATTGGCAGATTTCTATTGGTGTACGGGGTGCAGGCCAGTTCTTGATCGAGTCAACCTTGGATGGATCAACATGAATCCCATCCTTGTTTACCACGTGGCCTAGAAAGTGGACTTCGCGAAGCCAGAAGTCACATTTCGAAAATTTGGCATACAACTGCTCTGTTCGAAGAAGTTCCAAAATTAGCCTCAGGTGTTGCTCGTGTTCTTCCTGACTCTTCGAATAAATCAGGATATCGTCGATAAAAACTATGACAAAGTTATCCAGGTAAGGCTTGCACACTCGGTTCATGAGATCCATGAAGACAGCAGGTGCATTCGTCAATCCGAAAGGCATAACCAGAAACTCGTAATGCCCATAACGAGTCCAGAATGTTGTTTTAGAGATATCCTCATCTCGGACTCTCAGTTGATGGTAACCTGACCTCAGGTCAATCTTAGAGTAGAAGCTCGACCCTTGCAGCTGGTCGAATAGGTCATCAATACGTGGGAGAAGATAACGATTCTTCATGGTCACCTTGTTGAGTTCGCGGTAGTCAATACACATTCTGAAGGTACCATCTTTCTTCTTCACGAATAACACTAGAGCTCCCTAAGGCGAAGAGCTAGGGCGAATAAAACCCTTGTCCAAGAGGTCTTGCAATTGAGTGGACAATTCCTCTAGTTCCGATGGGGCTAAGCGATAAGGCGCACAAGCTATGGGTGCTGCCCCAGGAGTTAGCTCGATTTGAAACTCGACTTGACGATGAGGCAGAAGGCCAGGTAATTCCTCAGGAAATACCTCATGAAAGTCGCGTACAATAGGTATGTCTTATATCTTCCTTTCTTTCGAAGATGTATTAGAAACAAGGGCTAGGATAGCAGTGTGGCCCTTTCGCAACCACTTCTGGGCCTTAAGGAAAGAGATGATGCCTACAACAGCACCACTCTTATCGCCACGGATTACGAGGGGTTCTTCACCAGAACGAGGGATGCGGACAATCTTCTCATTGCAAAGAATTTCCGCTTGGTGATGAGATAACCAATCCATCCCAATAACAACGTTGAAGCTACCCAGAATGATAGGAATGATGTCGATAGAAAAGGTATGATCAGCAAGAACAAGATTACAACCCTTAACTATGTGTGTGGCCTCGAGACTTTTACCGTTTGCTAGCTCTACCGTGTGTTTGGTGGTCAAAAGTGTAGGGGTGCGCTTAAGCATTTGACTAACTTTTAAGGACACATAACTATTATCGGCACCCGAATCGAATAAAACAGTAACAAAGAAATCATCCAAAAGAAACTTACCCATCACAACGTTGGGATCGTTCCTCGCGTCGCCCTGACCCAGCACGAAAACACGTCCCCTGGCACCATTACCATTATTGTTACCCCCGTTGTTGCCTCCATTGTTACCCCCATTGTTGTTCCCGTTTCCTTGGTTGTTGTTCTGATCCTGGTTCTGATTCAGCTGTGGACAGTGCCTCTTAAAGTGGTCTTCAGCTCCACATCGAAAACACCCCTTTTTGCTACCCTGCTGCTGCTGCTGGTTCTGGTTTGCAGGATATGGGCTCCTGCAGTCTCTAGCCATATGTCCCGTCTTCTTGCACCGATGGCAACACGATCCCGCACATGACCCGCTGTGGTGCCGTTGGCACTTGCGGCATCTTGGTTTATTCCCTAGGTATCCCCCCCTGATTTTGGTAGTTCAGCCCCCGCTATACGAGATTCCTGTGCGGGTCCTGTTGTATAGAGCTAGGACCCTCACCTTGGTGATCACCCCAAATATACTTGTTACTAATAAGAGAATTTATATTGGAAGAGTTACGCTTGGGCAACTTGCCCTCTTCCACCGCCTGATCGGTGAGTTGGTGCGCCAAACGAACGACTTGCTGTATTGTGGGAAGGTTGGCCGCAATTACAGACCCTTGGATTTCCGAGACTAAGCCTCTGAGGTATAACTTGATTCGTTTAGATATGGGTTGTGACAAGTTAGGACATGAGGCAGCCAAGTCGTTGGACCTCTTTGTGTCCGCCTCAATCTCTGATCCTTCCATCTTCAAACCATAATACTCTATTTCAAGTATCAGAATGTCATCCAGGTGGCAGAATTCTTCCTTAATCAAATCCTTGAAGTCGCTCCAGAGGGTGGCATTCGCGTCTGCCAGCCCGAGCATCTGAACTTGTGCGTTCCACCAAGAATACGCTTTCCCTTGCAACATGCCAGTAGCGTACTCTACTCGTTTACTGGCAGGGCTTTCACTTTCTTCGAATATATATTTGATTCTTCGGATCCAGTGTAGAAGGCCGATTGCTCCTCCAGTGCCGTCGAAAGTGGGAGGTTTGCATTCCAAGAACGCCTTGAAGGTGCCTATGCGTGTTTGAGGGTGCATGGATTGACTCCCTGTTTGGGTTGCTAAAGCTTCAGCAACCTTTTCATTAATCAAGGTCGTCAGCTGATCCTGAGTCAAGTTGAGACGCCCACTCATGATCTTCACATCGAGGGAAACATAGGTAAGAAGGGTGTCGCATAAGTGCGTAAGCATGGGACGACAGGCGAGAGTAAGCACATAGAGTTTTCAGTCAGTGGCTATGACAACTATGTGACAACTCTAGGTTTTCCCGAGCAAATATCTTGTATTAGCATTATGTGTATATACGTTATTAAATGTTAGTGCGTGTTATCTCGACGATTTTATGTGATCCTTGTGCTAAGTGTGATGAATATGTGTATATTATATATGTATGTGTGTTATATGAGTGGGCCGAGACCCCAAAGGACCCGACTCGAGACCACCCTCGGTCTCGAGTGAACCGTAAACACTTGGGCTGGTTGGGCCGTAACCTTAGCCCACCCGGAAGCCCCTAACCCACTCGGATATATATATACCGGCCAACCCTCACACACTCCCCTTTTTCACTCTTTCACCTCATCCTCTCTCTCACTCCCTCTCTCTCTAGAAAACCCTAGCAATCAAGCTCACCAAATCTCTCTTGCTCTCTCTCTCGGATTCAAACCGGAAGCATCAAGATATCCGGATCGGCTCGGGATCATCACATCGGACACTCCTTTCATCGCCTCATACACTCATTCACAACCAAAACAAGTTCCGGTTAGTGTCTCACATTGCTAGATATTGTGATGCTTGGTTGATAAATGATATGCATGCCTAGTTTAAATGTCTCTTTGTATGATTTGCATGATTTAGTGGTTAGAAATGACTAAATGATGTAGATAATTGTTTTGAACCAAGGATTGTATGTTAAAGGTTGCTATGTGTTGGTTTAGATGAATGAACATTAGCCGTGTAGATGATGATTATGTGTTAAAACTAGGGCCGAAGATGATGCCTACATTATGTTTTGACTTAGGATAAATATAGGATGAATATGCATGAATATTTGATGAACTATTTGAATGTTGATATGAATATATGATGAACATATGAAGAACAAGTTTGAAGGTGATATGAATATTCAAATATGCTTATTTTGATCTGATTTTTGTTATGAATTAGACAATAAAACATGTTTAAGAAATTCTATTGGTTAGTACAAAATCTCATGAAAACAGAATTCTATTGGTTAGTACATCCGCCAGGTTCTAGAAGGATTTTTGTGCACGTATCCGATGGTTGCGACTCGAAACCCCCGGTTGCGACTCGAGACTACGTGATTGCGACTCGAGACCGCCCGGTTGCGACTCGAAACAAGACCATGACGAGTCGAAACCTCCGGTTGCGACTCGCAACCAAAACGTGACAAGTCGAAACACCGGTTGCGACTCGCAACCAAGACATGACAAGCCGCAACCTCTGGTTGCGACTCGCAACTGTGTGTTCTCGAGTCAAGACCACCTGGTCTCGACTGGGCTGTTAGTTATTGGGCCCAAGTGTATTAACTGTGCATGCTTGTTACTGTTTAAGTGGGCTAAGTGTTAACTGTTAACTGTTGCTGTTAAAGAACTTAGACGGGCCCAATGACTTATTGGGTAATTATATGTTGTGCATGCTATGTGTTAGTTATGTGTAGATTATACGTGTTTACTTGTACCCCAACTTGACCTATATTGGTAACCATGCTAGGACGTGGTGACCAACGTGATCGACCGGGTAATTAATCTACCGAGCAACCCAAGGTGAGTTCACAACCTAAAGCATGTATTCCCGGTGGTTTGGGAAACGGAACTAAAAACAACACTATCCCCTTATGAGGGATACAACTTACTTTTCTTCCCTTGTTATTGGGAACCTTTTAGTTAATTACTGTTTATACGGATTGCAACAAACGGCACTAAACGAAACTCTATCACTTAAAGTCCCTACTACTTAATACCGATTAGTCGCCGGGGCCAGGCGAACGGGTTATTAGTTGATAGAGCTATTTAGGTCTTACCAACCTCACACCGTGCCAAGGTATGGGATCGGTCGTGAACTAATGTACTCAGGCATCCGTCAATGATGATAGAACATTGACATCGGGGCACTCTTGCGGATACGCAACGGTCACCTAGTGTTCGGTATTGGAAAAACAGTTTAGTTGCTAACTTTTGGGGTAGCTCCCCATGGCATGTATAAACGGATAAATTAACTGGTGAAACAAGTTTTTGGTAATTAAAACTGGACAACTAGTGAACTCACTCAGCATTATTGTTGACCCCTTACTGCATGCTTTGCAGGTAACCAGTGACTCAGGAGCTTGCAGCTTGGGAAGTGTAGTGGTCATCTAAACCCGCGTGTTGGGTTCTAAATAACTTGAACTATGAACTTTGTTTAAACTATTTTGCCTATGCTTCCGCTATTTACTTAAACTGTTATCTGAACCTAACTTCCGAACTTTAAACTTTGATGCTTACGAACTATTAAGTTGGTGATCATCCTTATTATCACCCAAGTACTCAGTATAATTGGTGGCTGGATCCTGGTCGGTCACGCCCTCAAGCGGACGGTACTCCGCAAGTGGATTTTGGGGGTGTGACAGATTGGTATCAGAGCCATTGGTTATAGTGAACTTGGTTTTAAAAAGGAAAGTCTTTTTGAGAAAAACCAGACTATAACCCGTGACTCGTGACGACACTACACTCCAAGTGCAAGGCTCGACTTATCTGACCTCATAGCTCGGACTTGTGCTTACTTGCTTATTTATCTTATATTGACTGCTCTACTATACATACTAGTGTGCCTGATTAGATAGATACACCTCCCTCTTCTATCTTATTCTCGCTACGTTACGACATCACACTCATACTGTGTTTTCTGGTTATGAAGACAATGAGTGGACGCGGAAGAGGAAGCGTTAACATGACTCAGGCTCAATTCGCTAACTTGCTCAACACGGTGGCTGCAGCTTTCGCAGCTCACCCTGGAGGTAAACTCGTTGCTATAGGATGTTTAGATCCTACCCCCACATCGTCTTTTCACCTCTAAAAACCTATTCGCTCCATTTCTCACAACAGGTCAGCCTGCGCCTGCGCAACCACGTGTTTGTACTTTCAAAACCTTCATGGATGGCAAGCCTCTCCCTTTCAACGGCACTGAGGGTGCCATAGGCCTTCTACACTGGATTGAAAAGGCCGAAGCTGTCTTTGCTGTCTGCGAGTGTCCCCCTGCTAACTGGGTTAAGTACGCAACTGGTACGCTTGAAGGAAACGCGCTTTCATGGTGGAACGCACAGATTCAGATGCTTGGTCTGGAAACTGCTAATGCTACGGCATGGGAAGATTTCAAGGACATGATCAAAGAGGAGTACTGTCACAGGGATGACATTCACAAACTCGAGAACGAGTACTATGCGCTCAAGATGGTCGGATCAGAGATCGAGACCTACACTAAGCAGTCCAACGACTATGCTGCACTTTGCCCAAACATGTCCCAACCTATGTATCGAAGGGTCGAATTGTACATCAAAGGCTTGGTCCCAGAAATCCGGAGCCATGTGACCTCGGCCAACCTCAATACCATACAGCCTGTGGTTCGTCTTGCTCACAAACTCACCAATCAGGCTGTGGAAGAGGGCAAGCTGCCCCAGAGGATCGGTGCTACTGCTGGAACTTCTGGCGATAACAAGCGAAAGTGGGATGGAAGTCAGGGAAAGGATGCTAACCCCACTCAGGCCCCAGTTCAACAAAGGAAGACTGAAAGCAACAAGGGCCCTCAGCAACAGGGTGGCTATCGAGGAAACCACCCTAAGTGTAACAAATGTAACCGACATCACAGTGGGCCATGTGGAAAAGGTCAGTGTCAGCGATGCAACAAGATGGGGCATGAAGCCAAAGACTGCCGAAGCCAGTTCCCCGCTAGGCAGAATCAGCAACAACCACAGCAACAGCAGCAACAAGGAAACAACCGTGGATGCTTCAAGTGTGGAGCAATGGGGCACATGCGAAAGGATTGCCCTGAACTGAATCAAAACAACAACAATCAGGGTGCTGGGAACAATAACAACAATGCTGGAAATGGTGCTAGAGGAAAAGCTTTTGTGATTGGAGCTGGGGAAGCAAGGAATGACCCCAACGTTGTAGCGGGTAAGTTCCTACTTAATGATCGTTATGTTTCCATGCTATTTGATTCCGGAGCAGATGCTAGTTATGTATCCCTACGTATTAGTAAGAAACTTAAGCTCACTCTTACGCCGCTGAGCTCTAAGCACACCGTTGAAATAGCTAATGGTAGAAACCTCGAGGCCTCACACATAATTCGTAACTGCAAATTAGAGTTGTCTGGTCAGACCTTCTGTATCGATCTTTTCCCCATCGTTCTTGGAAGCTGCGACGTCATCATTGGTATGGATTGGTTATCCAAACATCGAGCTGAAATCCTCTGCCAAGAGAAAGCTATTCGTATTCCCCGTCCCCCTGGCAAACCTCTTATAGTTCAAGGCGACAAGAGCGGAGAAGTCACAGGCATCATTTCATTCTTAAAGGCCCAGAAGTATCTACGAAAGGGGCACACCGCTATCTTAGCACTCATTACCGACACACAGAAAAGGGAAAACAGGATTGAAGATTTTCCAGTTGTACGCGACTATCCCGAGGTATTCCCGGAGGAACTACCTGGACTCCCTCCTCACCGTCAGGTCGAATTTCAAATCGAGCTAGCCCCCGGAGCAGCGCCTATAGCTCGTGCACCTTATCGATTAGCCCCCGCGGAGCTCAAGGAGCTTTCTACTCAACTACAAGAACTTTTGGACAAAGGTTTTATCCGTCCTAGTTCATCACCCTGGGGAGCCCCAGTGCTCTTCGTCAAAAAGAAAGATGGCTCATTCCGAATGTGCATTGACTACCGCGAACTTAACAAGGTTACCATCAAGAACCGCTATCCACTTCCCCGTATCGACGACCTGTTCGACCAGCTGCAAGGGTCGAGCTATTATTCCAAGATCGATCTGAGATCGGGATATCACCAGCTGAGAGTCCGCGATGAGGACATCTCTAAGACTGCTTTCAGAACCCGCTATGGTCACTACGAATTCCTTGTTATGCCTTTCGGAATGACCAACGCACCTGCAATCTTCATGGATCTCATGAACCGAGTATGCAAACCCTACCTCGATAAGTTCGTAATTGTGTTTATCGACGACATCCTAATCTACTCGAAGAGCCAAGAGGAGCATGAACAACACCTACGTCTTATTCTCGAACTTCTTCGCAATGAGCAACTGTACGCCAAATTTTCGAAATGTGATTTCTGGCTTAGAGAGGTCCATTTCCTTGGACACATCGTCAATCAGGAAGGGATTCATGTTGACCCCGCTAAGATTGAGTCCATTAAGAATTGGCCCGTACCTAAGACTCCGACCGAAGTTCGCCAATTCTTGGGATTGGCGGGATACTATCGAAGATTTATCAAGGGATTCTCTAAGATCGCTCAACCACTTACGACACTCACTCAGAAGGGTGTTGCTTACAAATGGAGTAATGCTCAGGAATCTGCCTTCCAGGAACTGAAGAAGAACCTTTGTAGTGCTCCTATCCTCTCCTTACCTGAAGGTACCGATGACTTCGTCGTCTACTGCGACGCTTCTATTCAAGGACTTGGCTGCGTATTGATGCAACGCGAGAAAGTTATTGCTTACGCCTCGCGACAACTCAAGGTCCACGAACGAAACTACACGACGCATGACTTAGAATTTGGAGCTGTGGTCTTCGCGCTCAAGCTTTGGAGACACTATTTGTACGGCACCAAGTGCACAATTTACACTGATCACAAGAGTCTCCAGCACATAATGGGACAAAAGGAATTGAATATGCGGCAACGACGATGGGTCGAACTCCTAAATGACTACGAGTGTGCAATCAAATATCACCCAGGCAAGGCTAATGTGGTAGCCGATGCCCTCAGCAGAAAGGAGACCAAACCCAAGCGTGTTCGTGCTTTACAGCTCACTATCCACTCGAACCTCCCTAATCAAATTCGGAATGCTCAGGTTGAAGCATTGAAAGCCGAGAACATCAGGGCTGAGTCCCTGCGAGGATCGAGACAGCGATTGGAACAAAAAGAAGATGGTGCTTACTACGTAGCCGGACGCATATGGGTTCCGCTTTATGGAAATTTACGTGACCTTGTGATGGATGAAGCTCACAAGTCCCGTTACTCAGTACATCCGGGTTCAGATAAGATGTACCACGACTTGAGGGCTACCTATTGGTGGCCTGGCATGAAAGCCCACGTAGCAACGTACGTCAGAAAGTGTTTAACCTGCGCAAGAGTTAAGGCTGAGTATCAGAAACCATCAGGCCTACTCCAACAGCCAGAGATCCCGCAATGGAAATGGGAGCAGATTTCCATGGATTTTGTTACTAGCCTGCCTAGGTCTCAGCGCGGAAATGACACCATTTGGGTAATAGTGGATCGCTTAACTAAGTCTGCACACTTCTTGGCCATTAAAGAAACAGACAAGTTCTCTACCCTAGCAGAGGTATACTTAAAAGAAGTGGTCTCGAAGCACGGAGTGCCTACCTCTATTATTTCTGATCGAGACGCGCGTTTTACTTCTGAGTTGTGGCAAGCCATGCACAAATCTTTTGGCTCACGTTTAGACATGAGCACCGCTTATCACCCGCAAATGGATGGGCAGTCTGAACGCACCATCCAAACCCTCGAAGACATGCTTAGGGCATGTGTGATCGATTTTGGCAAGAATTGGGAGAAGCACCTACCGTTGGTGGAATTCTCCTACAACAACAGCTACCACACCAGCATTCAGGCAGCACCCTTTGAGGCATTGTACGGCCGTAAATGTCGATCGCCTCTCTGCTGGGCTGAAGTTGGTGACAGCCAGATCACAGGCCCGGAGCATGTAGTCGACACCACAGAAAAGATTGCCCAGATTAGGCAACGCATGGCGGCAGCTCGTGACCGTCAAAAGTACTACGCTGACAAAGATAGGAAACCGCAAGAGTTCCAGGTGGGTGAACGGGCTCTACTTAAGGTCTCACCCTGGAAGGGTGTGGTTCGTTTTGGAAAACGGGGCAAGCTTAACCCAAGATATGTCGGACCCTTTGAAGTTACCGAAAAGATCGGTACGGCCGCTTACAGGTTGAATCTGCCTGAAGAACTGAGTGTTGTGCACAACGTCTTCCATGTCTCTAATCTGAAGAAGTGCCTGTCAGATGAAACACTCGTCATTCCTTACAAGGAACTTACTATTGACGAACAGCTACACTTTACTGAGGAACCAGTTGAGATCACGGATCGTGGGATCAAAACCCTCAAACATAGCCAGATACCCCTTGTGCGAGTTCGTTGGAACTCACGCCGTGGCCCAGAGTTTACCTGGGAGCGGGAAGACCAGATGAAACGCAAGTATCCCCAACTGTTCCCAAACGAAACCCCCAGCACTGAAGCTACAACTGAATTTCGGGACGAAATTCCAAACTAACGGGGGGATGATGTGACACCCTGTTGAAACGCTCTCACTTTTACTAGCTCGTCAGTGGCTGCTTTAACTTTCGGGACGAAAGTTCTTAAAACTTGGGGATAATGTGACAACTCTAGGTTTTCCCGAGCAAATATCTTGTATTAGCATTATGTGTATATACGTTATTAAATGTTAGTGCGTGTTATCTCGACGATTTTATGTGATCCTTGTGCTAAGTGTGATGAATATGTGTATATTATATATGTATGTGTGTTATATGAGTGGGCCGAGACCCCAAAGGACCCGACTCGAGACCACCCTCGGTCTCGAGTGAACCGTAAACACTTGGGCTGGTTGGGCCGTAACCTTAGCCCACCCGGAAGCCCCTAACCCACTCGGATATATATATACCGGCCAACCCTCACACACTCCCCTTTTTCACTCTTTCACCTCATCCTCTCTCTCACTCCCTCTCTCTCTAGAAAACCCTAGCAATCAAGCTCACCAAATCTCTCTTGCTCTCTCTCTCGGATTCAAACCGGAAGCATCAAGATATCCGGATCGGCTCGGGATCATCACATCGGACACTCCTTTCATCGCCTCATACACTCATTCACAACCAAAACAAGTTCCGGTTAGTGTCTCACATTGCTAGATATTGTGATGCTTGGTTGATAAATGATATGCATGCCTAGTTTAAATGTCTCTTTGTATGATTTGCATGATTTAGTGGTTAGAAATGACTAAATGATGTAGATAATTGTTTTGAACCAAGGATTGTATGTTAAAGGTTGCTATGTGTTGGTTTAGATGAATGAACATTAGCCGTGTAGATGATGATTATGTGTTAAAACTAGGGCCGAAGATGATGCCTACATTATGTTTTGACTTAGGATAAATATAGGATGAATATGCATGAATATTTGATGAACTATTTGAATGTTGATATGAATATATGATGAACATATGAAGAACAAGTTTGAAGGTGATATGAATATTCAAATATGCTTATTTTGATCTGATTTTTGTTATGAATTAGACAATAAAACATGTTTAAGAAATTCTATTGGTTAGTACAAAATCTCATGAAAACAGAATTCTATTGGTTAGTACATCCGCCAGGTTCTAGAAGGATTTTTGTGCACGTATCCGATGGTTGCGACTCGAAACCCCCGGTTGCGACTCGAGACTACGTGATTGCGACTCGAGACCGCCCGGTTGCGACTCGAAACAAGACCATGACGAGTCGAAACCTCCGGTTGCGACTCGCAACCAAAACGTGACAAGTCGAAACACCGGTTGCGACTCGCAACCAAGACATGACAAGCCGCAACCTCTGGTTGCGACTCGCAACTGTGTGTTCTCGAGTCAAGACCACCTGGTCTCGACTGGGCTGTTAGTTATTGGGCCCAAGTGTATTAACTGTGCATGCTTGTTACTGTTTAAGTGGGCTAAGTGTTAACTGTTAACTGTTGCTGTTAAAGAACTTAGACGGGCCCAATGACTTATTGGGTAATTATATGTTGTGCATGCTATGTGTTAGTTATGTGTAGATTATACGTGTTTACTTGTACCCCAACTTGACCTATATTGGTAACCATGCTAGGACGTGGTGACCAACGTGATCGACCGGGTAATTAATCTACCGAGCAACCCAAGGTGAGTTCACAACCTAAAGCATGTATTCCCGGTGGTTTGGGAAACGGAACTAAAAACAACACTATCCCCTTATGAGGGATACAACTTACTTTTCTTCCCTTGTTATTGGGAACCTTTTAGTTAATTACTGTTTATACGGATTGCAACAAACGGCACTAAACGAAACTCTATCACTTAAAGTCCCTACTACTTAATACCGATTAGTCGCCGGGGCCAGGCGAACGGGTTATTAGTTGATAGAGCTATTTAGGTCTTACCAACCTCACACCGTGCCAAGGTATGGGATCGGTCGTGAACTAATGTACTCAGGCATCCGTCAATGATGATAGAACATTGACATCGGGGCACTCTTGCGGATACGCAACGGTCACCTAGTGTTCGGTATTGGAAAAACAGTTTAGTTGCTAACTTTTGGGGTAGCTCCCCATGGCATGTATAAACGGATAAATTAACTGGTGAAACAAGTTTTTGGTAATTAAAACTGGACAACTAGTGAACTCACTCAGCATTATTGTTGACCCCTTACTGCATGCTTTGCAGGTAACCAGTGACTCAGGAGCTTGCAGCTTGGGAAGTGTAGTGGTCGTCTAAACCCGCGTGTTGGGTTCTAAATAACTTGAACTATGAACTTTGTTTAAACTATTTTGCCTATGCTTCCGCTATTTACTTAAACTGTTATCTGAACCTAACTTCCGAACTTTAAACTTTGATGCTTACGAACTATTAAGTTGGTGATCATCCTTATTATCACCCAAGTACTCAGTATAATTGGTGGCTGGATCCTGGTCGGTCACGCCCTCAAGCGGACGGTACTCCGCAAGTGGATTTTGGGGGTGTGACAAACTAAGTATACCATAAATGATGCACTACTTTACAAACAGGCAGGCAATACAAACACAAACCATATTACCAATAGTGTGTTGAGTCTTGCACGTGGAGCGAAGTGTCGTTGTGGATCGTTGAGCACTGTACAGGTTATAGTCTGGTTTTATCAAAAAGCCTTTCCCCTTTTTAAAACCAAGTTCGCTATAACCAATGGCTCTGATACCAATCTGCCACACCCCCAAAATCCACCATGCGGAGTATCACCGCTTGGAGGCGTGACATGACCAGGATCAAACCACCAATCATATTGAACAACATAGTAAAGTAATTAAAAGTTCAACCACACAATATAATTGGTGTTCGCAACCAAGTTAACCAAGTTTAACTTAAACAGCGGAAGCGTAAGACGTCAAACCAAAACACAAATAAGTTCATAAAGTTTAAATGTTTAGAACTGGACATAGCAGTCCATATCCCACAACGACCTCCTTCTCGTGCAAGCTCCATAAGCATCTAACGACCTGTAAGGCATGTAACAACGAGTCAACAATAAAGTTGAGCGAGTTCACAGTTGGGTGTTTGTTTTAAGTTGTTTTCGAAAACATGGTTTGTCTTTAGTTGGCTTACTTGCCATGGGGGTTACCCCATAGTTGAAAATATGATTAACCAATTCCTTCTTTCCCAAACCATGACCCGTGGGGGCTTCCCCATGTGAACCACCAGACCGTTACCATATCGACTACTGACGAAAGTAAGTTATGCCCTACGTCAATGTCTATCATCATTGACAGTTTGTCATGATCCATTAGTACACGCCCGTTCGAATGACACGGTGTGAGGTTTGTCAAACCTAATAGCGTTATTAACTAATGACCCGCTCGCCATCGGCCTCGGCGATTAAGTCGATATAAAATGAGGGACTTAGGTGATAGAGTTTTGGCTAGTAGTTTAAGGTTGTTGTCCTACCCAAGGAGGACGAACGTACGAATTCTACCCAAGGAGAATACGCAGGATTAATATTGGCATCCTACCTATGGAGGGTGGTGGTACATATCCTACCCAAGGAGGATATGTAGGTTCCATTTTAGTTTCTTAACCCATTCCCAAACCACCGGGAATCCCATGCCTTAGAAAGAGTGTGAACTCACCTTTGGTTGCTCGGTTTGACTCTATAAAATAGCTAACAGTCAAGGTCGGTCAATCACGTCCTAGTATGATTACCACTTAGTTTATTAGTGGCCTCAAATAAGCACGAAGTTCCTACACACATCTACCACATCACATGTACTCACTTTAATAGTTCACGCCCATATAAACATTCCACTTATAGCTACTCAAGAGCAAGCATACGATATTGCACATAACACTTTCATTGACATATAAAATGTTAGATCATCCTCAGATAACATACCCGACATTTAGACATGCAAATTACTACTTATGTCATTTCAGTTTTAACATTCAAAACTAGGCTGTTTTCGGGGATTTTAATAAAATAGTTAACCTATTCCAAAAATTCCCAACTTTTTAAAGAAGGTCTTAAACGATCCAAATATTATTGTGTAAAAATCTCGGGATCCAATTCATTACCAATATTTTATAAAAAAATCATTTACCAGACTGCAATCAGATTCGTCACTTTCTAACTGCAGTCCACGGAATAATTCATTTAAAATTCATCGTAAGTCCGATTGATGAAATTCCAGTTGGAGCATTACAACGACATCAGTGGCCATCTACAGTACAAATTTCATGAGCTAATTCTACACAGATTTCAAGTTACGACGAAAAACATAACACACATTTTCTGCAGTAAAAATGCAGCTTTTGCTGCTGTGAAAAATCACCCTTTAAAAATAGCAAACGAAGTCCAAAAATTATGATTCCAGTGCCATTAGAACCGTATTTCGAAATAACACGATATAGACACAAGAAAATCATTTTTTCAATAAATATCGACCTGTTTACAGCCAACTGAAGTTGGATGTAAATGTTTGGACAGAAGCTGTTTTCAGCTTATAGTGTTCTAACTCAAGTTCTATTTGTTTCGTTAACATGTTTAGTGATCAACAACGTATTTCTAGTTAGTCTCAAGCAAGCATCAACATATACCAAACAACATCATACTAACAACACTTCATCACATTTCATCTTTATGTAAACCTTATGTTTATGTTTCTTGTTTAAACCTTTTAGTGTTCTTGTGATATTCCTCATACTACATCTTTTAACTACTCAAAATAGAAGTGAACAAAGGTTAAACAAGGACTTACAACTAGCTCAAAGCTAGGGAAGAACTTCAAGAGAAAGATGGTGAAAATGGATGATGAAAGCAAGCAAGAGAATTCCTTGATGATCCACAAGCTTCAAGCTCCAAGGAATCACCTTCTAGTGCTTGAACAAGCTTGAAAATGGATGAATATGGTTGAGTTAATGTGGTGGTGGTGGCGGTTATGGTGAGCCGAGAGGGAGAGGAGAGAGTGAGGGAGTTGGGTGAGTTTGAGTGTTGAAGTAAGAAGTGAAAGATATGAAGGGATCTTGTAATTCTTGGCCATATCTATAGAGATTTCATCTAATATTTTGGCAACATTCTTAACCAACCAATCCAAATAAAATCTTGACATAAAATCTTGGTGGGGTCCTTATGTGGGCCGTAAATGGCATGGGGGGGGGGGTTAATTGTAACATTTTGATGATAGTTGGTAAATGTAAGTTCAAATCCAAGTATATGATTTCATATGTTAGTTAGTGGGTATTTTAGTGGGTGTTATGGTGAACGGGGATCATAACTAGCCAAGAAATAATTAAACAATGTTTCTAGTAAAATTTTGGTGTTCCGGGAAATGTCCAGTTGTTTGGTTAGATACCAGTTCGTTAAAGTGCTAAGTTGTTTCGTTTAGTGCTTTTTAACCAACCAATCCAAATAAAATCTTGACATAAAATCTTGGTGGGGTCCTTATGTGGGCCGTAAATGGCATGGGGGGGTTACGTACATTCCAGAACATGACCATAAGCTAAACATACCATAAATATCCTTAACATAGCTTAGAAATAAGCTTTGAGGGGTTCGGTGTGAGAAAATACGCTTATTTGATCAACAGGGACTAAAAGCGTCAGAAAGTGCATAAGTTTACATTTTCGCGCATATCTTACGTTCTGAACATATCCGGACATCCAAAAATTTTTGTAATCATTAAAATATTTTATTTTAGTGTTTGGAATAAAATATCATTCTTCGCGTAATTTGGATTGTTTTTCGAGTCCGATCGAGTTTCGTCGTAATTAACCAAATAACGAGGCCGTACGACCAAACGAACCGACATCTAAGATATTTTCAAGCATAATTCAAGTTCCCTATACTTTAACATCCTTGTAGAGCCTTGAAAATGGGTTAACGAGGCTTAAACGTGTCGAAAATCAACTTTATAGCATGCAGGGACTGAAACTGAACATTTTTGAAACTTCTGTCTGACCTCCCTCATGCTACGCCCCAGCCCAGGGAGTTCCTGGCACGCCACGTGATAGCTCCATTTTTTCAGCAAACCAGTTTTCATCATTCAGCAGCTGATTCCTTGGTTTTTAACATGGTTTTTCAATACTTGGAGTTGGTTTAAGTGTTCCCCTAGTATTTAAAACAATGGGCAACATGTGTATGGCCAAGATCAAGCTTTGATCTACTCAAAAACACATGTAGAGATCCTATTAATTCAAGGTTTCCTATAAATACCCATCACATTTGCCATTTTCATTTGCTCATCATCTCAAATCTGCTCTAAGTTGAAGCTCTCACTTGTTGAAGGCTTCATACCTGAGTATTTTGAGTTCAAATCTTCCAAGCTTGGACCCTTTGTAAGTTTCCTTCATGCTTGGTCATGTATTTCAAGCATGAAAGTCAAACAGTGTTTGACTTTCTGCTTTGACCATGATATGGTCAACACAAAGTTCGTTTGAACTCTGCTATGTGAGCGTAATCACGATGGTTATAGTCCCTTGTGACTCTACCTACTGAATACCACGTTGATTAGGCGTAATGATGAGTCATAGTTTCGGTCAAAATGCAGATTATGCGCATTTTGAGACGAAACTATTTTCGGGTATTAAAACTTTTTGTTTTGATATCAAACCTGTTTTCTAACTTAGTTAAACATGTTTTAACATGTTTAACTCGTCACTTTTAGTTTAATGATTTCTTAGGGACGTAAGATAAGCGGTCTAAACAACCGCTTAGACTTTCGAACCCGACCCGTTTGGTCGATCATTAGGATCCGACCAAATACATTATGTGACCATAGTTATATAGGGAATAACCTTCCGAGGTTATACCTTATGGTCACTTAGTTCAATTAGTTGTAGGATAGGTAGTTTATATGCCATAAGAAAATGACCAAAATGCCCTTTTTACGCATAATTTCATTTTAAGCATATGTAACCTAAATTTTGGTCACTTAAAATGATTATGCAACATATTTAAACATGTTAGGGCATATAATACTTGTCATAGGACTAGTTAGGCTACTCGTTTGCGCTTTTTGCGCAAATGACGCGTTAAAGTAGCGTAAGCTACCTAAACGGGTCATAACGGGTCATAAGCACTTAGGATAGGTTCCGTTTTAGAATGTAGGCTTTCTTAAACCATATCATATGAGTTCCAATACTCATTTGGTTTACGAGACCTCATTCTATCCTATCCCCCGATTTAGGTTTGGTTTATTAACATAGTTATCTATATTAGGTGCCGTTTGATTCCGTGATCCTTCGAGCGTTATTTGGTTGTTATTCCAAGACTATTAAGCAATATCAAGTGAGTACATAGTCCCCTCTTTTACCACTTTCAAATATTTTAGGGTGATACACATGTGCCTACTTGTTACTTTCATGCTTTCATGACATATACTTGCTATGTTCATCTAGTACGCATATAGTACATGATTTCAATTGCCATTTGCTATGTATGTTGACTGAGCATGCTAGCACATTGATTTCATACATTACATTTCTGCTGCATATGTTTACTCAGCATATGGGCACAATTGATTTACATGATATTTCTGCTGCATATGTTTACTCAGCATATGGGCACATTGATTTACATGAACATTTCTACTTTGTATGTTTACTTAGCATACTTAGTACATGGTTTTTACATGACATGCTTACATTTGGTATGACATTTGTGTTGGGTTTTTCACATGTTTATCAAAGCAATTTTATCCAAATAAAATTAAAACGCAGCGGAAAAGGATTTAAAACACGTTACTTTACAAGATTTAAAGCCATTTTTAAATGGAAAACCCAATAACCGGATCCATATATGACATGCATGCTATCAAAATGCAACCATAGGGTGTTTTAGAATACTACCATTCCAAGAACAAGGTGATATGAAGAAGATGATATTCTCGAATGGAAATCATCAAAGGAGAAGACCTCAAGCTTGCATACCCCAAGCCTCCAACGAACACCTTATGTTGCTAGGATTTCTACACTTGAAACTCAATAGAAATTCCCTCTTGATCAACCCACCTTGGCCGAAAATTTTAGAGAATTTTATGAGTTCTTGCTACTTGAATTTTACGAGAAAAGTATATCTCAAATGTGTGAGAGAATTCAAACTTAATATCACCAAAAACAAAGGTAATCATATAAGAGTTTTTGCATGAAATCTTATTGGTGGAAGACCCACCTAGGGACCATACATGGGGCGGCCATATGTGGCCTCCAACCACACCCAATCAATATTTTCCATTAAAATTTTAAGTGTAGTTTATATTTTATAACATTTATAAAATATAACATAATGTAGGATCGTTGTACGACCTGACTGAGTCAATCAGAAGAGTTGTTTATCCGAATCAAAGGCGGAATCAATGAAACAGACACTCAATTCAATTTAACTGTCTCGTATATTGATATAATACTGATTTACAACCTGGAGACAAACCGGCAGAGCTTCGCTACTCAGATCCGAAAGTTACAAATGAATAACCAAGTGCCACTATATATAGTAGTGGTGATTTCGCTTGAGGCTGACCAAGGTAGTTTCAAGCGGAATCAGTTATGTTGATTTCGCTTGAAATGCTCTTTGTCAGCTTCAAGCGAAATTACCAACAAATCTACTAAATTCAGTTTCTCGCACCTCGAACACTGGTTATCCTATCCTATCCTATTACATGATACAAGACGAAGTCAATAGACATAGTGCACTAACACATAACATCTTGTAAGATTTATGCAACCTTTTAAATGTTATTTAACCCATTAAATAACAAAATAAAATATTTTCTCAAAATAAATTATCCATATAATTTATTAGTTTCTCAAGTGCAATTATTTAGAAAACCAATTTCTAAATATTTTAAGTGTTAATATTTATTTGTTTGATCATATCATAAATAAATATTATAGGTGTTTATCTAGCTTGTTATTGGGTATGACCCGACTTGGATCATAACGTACTAGCCACATCAATTTAATATGTGTCTTGGGCATACAGAGTCCAACAATCTCCCACTTGCACAAGATACATAGAAGATTGATGCAAGTAGTAAATAATGCCTAACAATGCTTTACTACCCCTAATACGTATGACAAAGTGCTCATCATCCCCTTCAAGTCCCTTACTTGAACATGATTTAGGTGAATCTATCATTTATCCTTTTGTTACAGATGTCATGTCAAATCCAGAGACATAGTGTGTTCATTCTCTGTTGAATTAACTTTAGCAGCCCTTAGACATCTTACTCTCAACAAATAAGAGGAACAAATCCCTTCTTGACTACATACGTCTCTCACAATCACCTCGTACCATACCTGAGCTTAGCCTTATGTACTATCTTATTACAGACAGAGAAGAACTAAGTCAAAGTATGATATTTGGTGAATATCAAGACCCAATGTGTATCTCAGGTCAGAGGATACTATGATATTCGCCTTTGCTCAAATTTACTTATGATCAATCACAAAAGATTCCATGCAGTAACATTTGAGAGCGGGTCAGTCCAATATTTGTATCCTACAAATATCTATGAACTTTGGCAGCAACACTTTGCTCTATATTCATACCCAATAAATATCCACCAATCCAAGTTCATAATAGTCTTACATTCGTATTTGTTCCCACAAGTATGATCGACTACGGACATTTAGAATAATTAATTTATTCACGGATTTAAACATGCTAAAATGGAACATAACTCAAAATACCATAAAAGAGTTAAAATAACAATTGTTCCAATATCCAAATATAAAATAGATCAAATCCAATCACTAGAATATCGAAGTCCTAAAGCACAAGTATGACCCTCATGTTTTGGCCGTTCAAGGATCTTCGTGAGTGGATCCGCAATGTTTTGATCGGTGTGAACTTTGCGAATACATATCTTTCCCTTTTCAACCTCATCCCTTATGTAGTTGAATCTCTATTCAATGTGCCTAGTCTTTTGATGTGCACGAGGCTCTTTGATTTGAGCAATCGCACCCTCGTTATCACAAAAGATCTCAAGGGGGTCTTGAATGGTAGGGACTACCCCTAGGTCGGCAATGAACTTCTTTAACCATGCAGCTTCTTGTGCTGCCAATGAAGCGACGATGTATTCTGATTCTGTAGTGGACAATGCTACAACATCCTGCTTCGAGCTCTTCCAAGAGACTGCAGTTCCATTCAAAATGAAGACATACCCAGATTATGTTCGAGAACCATCTCGATCAGTTTGGAAACTCGCATCCGTGTAACCCTTTACAACGAGTTCCTCTTCACTAGATCCATATATTAGAAACATATCCTTAGTCCTCCTAAGGTATTTCAATATGCTCTTAACAGCCATCCGATGACTGTTACCTGGATTTTGCTGGTATCTACTTGCCATGCTTAGAGCGCATGACATGTCCGGTCTAGTGCATATCATTGCATACATTATGGATCCTATAGCAGATGCATATGGGATTCCTTTCATTCTTTCTTGCTCATCCTTTGAGCTCGGACATTGAGTCACATTCAATATTGTCCCCTTTTGAATAAGTACCAAACCTTTCTTAGAGTTCTCCATCTTGAACATCTTCAAGACTTTGTCAATGTATGCACTTTGGTTTAAACCTATCAAGCGCCTTGATCTATCCCTATAGATCTTTATTCCCAAAATATAGGCGGCTTCTCCAAGATCTTTAATGGAAAAACATCTTCCAAGCCAGGCTTTTACACCTTCCATGGGTGGAATGTCATTTCCAAATAGTAGAATGTCATCGACATACAATACTAAGAAAGTGACGGTGCTCCCACTAGCTTTCTTATACACACAAGCTTCATCGCCGTTCTTGATGAACCCAAAATTCCTAATTTCTTCATCAAAACGGTGATTCCAACTTCTCGATGCTTGTTTCAATCCATAGATTGATTTCTTTAACTTGCACACTTTGTTAGGATGTTTTGGATCGACAAAACCTTCATGCTGAACCATATAGACATCTTTATTAAGATATCCATTAAGGAAAGCCGTTTTGACATCCATTTTCCAAATCTCATAGTCATAATATGCAGCTATGGCAAATAATATCCTAATCGACTTTAGCATCGCCATGGGCGAGAAGGTCTTATCATAATCAACCCCTTGAGTTTGAGTGAAAACTTTTGCTACAGGTCTCGCTTTATAAGTATCCAAGTTACCATGCAAATCCGTTTTCTTCTTGAAAACCCACTTATTTCCAACTACTTTGGAGTTAAGAGGTGGCATAACCAATTCCCATACTTGGTTGTCATACATGGATTGCATCTCTACGTTCATGGCTTCAAGCCATTTGTCGCAATCGGATTTTGACATTGCATCATGGTATGTGGTTGGTTCATCTGAATCTACCACGTAGCATCCATCCATGAACAATCTATATCTTTCAGGTGGATTACTAATTCTACCAGATCTGCGAACGTTTTATGTATGTTGATCAACCATTTGATCATCTTCAACAACCTCTTGTTGAGTGCTAGTATCAACCAAACGTGTATCGGCTTGTGGTTCTTGATCCTGATCAAGATCCACTGTTCTATTAGTTCCGTCCATAAGGAACTTATCTTCCAAGAACTTAGCCTTTCGAGCAACAAATACCTTTTGCTCTGTTGTATCGCAGAAATAATATCCTATATCATCTTTAGGATATCCTACGAAGATACACTTAGTGGATCGTACTTCTAACTTGTTTGGGGTGTATCG
This sequence comes from Helianthus tuberosus, assembly GCA_030545235.1. NCBI lineage: Eukaryota > Viridiplantae > Streptophyta > Magnoliopsida > Asterales > Asteraceae > Helianthus > Helianthus tuberosus. Next base: position 105,047,867 of record CM060409.1, read on the forward strand.
CTTTACATAAGCATCACAACCCCATACCTTCAAATATGATAATGATGGAACCGTTCCATGCCATATTTCAAAAGGTGTCTTATCCACTTTCTTTTTTGGGTCCATATTTAATATACAAGCCGCAGAGAGCAAAGCGTAACCCCAAAATGATAGAGGTTATGTGCTTCTAGCCATCATGGTTCGAACCATATCCAATAGAGTTCGATTCCTCCTCTCAGATACACCATTTTGTTGTGGTGTTCCAGGTGGAGTAAGTTGTGAGATGATCCCCACAACTGCTAAGATGATCTTGAAAAGCATCACTAAGGTATTCACCTCCTTTATCGGAACCAAGAACTTTGATCGTCTTGGTGAGTTGATTCTCTACTTCGCTTTGGAAGATTTTGAACGTTTCAAAAACTTCATCTTTGTGTCTTAGCAAGTACACATAACCATAACGACTATAGTCGTCGGTAAAAGTTACGAAGTATCTTTCACCATTCCTAGTCATTGGCTTAAAAGGACCACATACATCCGAATGTATGATACCTAATAAATCTTTTGCCCTTTGGTTGGTGCCACTAAAGGGTTTCTTAGTCATTTTAGCTTGTAAACAAGATTCGCATGTATCAAATGAACCAATTTCATTTGTTTCCAAAAGACCATTCTTTTGAAGTATTTGCATGCGATTTCTGTTTATATGACGAAGACGACAATGCCAAAGATAGGTCTCACTCAAATCCATTTTGAGTTTCTTGGTGTTTGCTTGGTACATCGAATTATCAAATGATACATCATCATGAGCCAATTCATAAATACCATTTGAAGGCGTAGCTTTAAAGTAGAACATGTCATTCATCGAAGCATAAATTTCATTGTTCACAAACTTCAAATCAAATCCATATTGTCTTAAATGGGAAACAGAAATAATGTTCCTAGTCAAACTAGGAGCATACAAAACATTTTTTAAACAAATTTCCAAACCACTTGGAAGTTTTAAAACATAGTCTCCTTGGGCTTCAGCTTGAACTTTCGCTCCATTGCCCATAAAGAGACTAGTGTCTCCCTTCTTGTAATGCTTATTTCTTTTGAACCCCTGCAACGAATTGCAAATATGAGTTCCACATCCGGTATCTAATACCCATGTGTTAGAAGAAATAACATTTAGATCAATATGTATCATAAAGATTGTACCTGAGGTTTGCCCCGCATCCCTTTTGTTTTTCAACTCTTTGAGATAGGTTGGACAATTCCTTTTCCAATGCCCTATCTCTCCACACTCAAAGCATGGATCGCTCGTGGCAACTTTTGCCTTTTTCCCTTTTGGTTTTGGTGGTTCTACTTTAGCCTTTCTTTTTCCCTTCCCTTTGACGTGCCCCTTTCCCTTGGCAACATTTGCTTTGGTGTCGAGGTAATGCCCTTTCTTGCCTCCCTCTTTGATCGTTAGAACGGGTAAAGCCTTTTTACCCATTCCTGCTTTAGCCGTTTTGAGCATTGCATGAAGCTCACCAATGCTCTTGTCCCATCCATTCATGTTGTAGTTCATAACAATTCTCTCAAATTTATTTGTTAAAGAGTTGAGGATCAATGTGACAACTCGAAATTTAGAACCTTCGTTGTATGCTTGAACGATTAGTGACTAATTGATTTGATGAATTAATGAATGATTTATGTGAACTTATATGGCTATGTTTGTGATCGTACGTATGCGAGTATGTCTAGGAACCGAAACAACAAGGACCCGACTCGAGACCATGTGGTCTCGAGTAAACATCACACCACTCATGGGCCGGTTGGGCCACACATACACACTTAGCCTATTTCGAAACCCATTAGGGTGCACTAAGTGAATCAAGTATAAAACCCTTAGTGATGCTAGTCTTGACATTCTTTGGGCAAATAGCACACATACTCTTCTAACACACACACACTCTCCATTCTCCCTCACAAAAACTCTAAGCCACAACATTTCTCTCCTCCATTCTCGGATTCAAACCGGTGACCACTAAAGAGCTCTCGGATCAACTCGTACACACTCACCTTTGGAACCCATCAACCGGTTAGTGATTCATGATTAGATGTTGTGTTTCGGTTTGAAGATAATGTGTGATATTCGGTTTAATAATGATGTGTGATGAAAAATTATGTGATAATATGTCTACTTGTTAAGTGTTATACATGAGAAATACACCCTTCTTGAGTAATCGGTTCATAAATATCCTATGTTATGAGTTTACATTCGGTTGATGATGATTATATGTTTATAATGTGGATGTTACAAATGATATAATTTAACTAGTGTAGTGGTATGATTGATGATGTTTTGTGAATCGATTTGTGGGTAATATTGATAATCGGAACATGCTTGATTTCGGATATGTGGCACGATGAACTCATGATGTCTTGTGTTTAAATGTAGTCTAAACCACTAGTTGTTAATATTCATGAAATCGGATTGCATACCCCTATGTTACAAATCAAATGCCTGATTTATGGCTACTTATATGTGGAAATTGGATGTGTATATGTGGGTTAGATGAATATGTTCAAGAGTTTGATTGTTGTTCATGATTTTGTTAGACCTAGGTTCATATGAATGATGATGAACTACTTGAATACTTGAAGAACATGATGAACATAATATGAACATGATTTGGATATTTGAAATTGCCATGTTTGATCTATTTTGGCCATGTGTTAGACAATTAAACATGTTAGTGTAGTGTTATTGGATAGTACACAAAATCACAACAGTGAAATCTGATTGGCCAAGTACAATATGGAATTCAGCAAATGTTCCCAGCCGAAACCACTGATTACGACTCGAAACCAACGCATGATGAGTCGAAATCCCCGGTTGCGACACAGGTTGCGAGTCGCAAACACCTGGTTGGGACTCGAAACCACACCTGATCAGCACACCAACCTTGTGACTCGAAACCACGGTTGCGAGTCTAGTTGCGACTCGTAACCAAAACAGCACGAACCGAAACCACGATTGCGACTCAGGTTGCGAGTCGCAAACGCCTAGTTGTGACTCGAGACAATACGCAGATATACGCTGTTTGGGCTTGCACCTCAGTTCGGACTTAATTGATTGGGCCAGACCTTTGGGCCTACTACACGGACCTCATACGTACTGTTAATTTTGAATGATTATTTGGGCTGCTATGGATGAACAGCATGCAACGTGCTAGCATACGTGTAGAACATACGTGTACTACTTGAATACGAACCTGATTGTATGATACAACTATGATAGGACGTGAGTAGCCTCAACATTGCTTGTTTAACTTTTCTGTGTTTCTACCGAGCAAACCAAGGTGAGTTCACACCCTCTACAAAGCATGGGATTCCCAGGGGTCGGGAATTGGGGTTAAGGAACTGGGTTCCTCGTCCTCCTTGGGTAGGACAGCAAAGGTTCAGGAATGTAATTCCTCGTCCTCACGGACAGATAACTCGTACTAGACCAAAACTCTATCACGAAGTCCCTCATTTTTATATCGACTTAATCGCCGGGCCAATGGCGAGTGGGTCATTAGTTAGATAGCGCTATTTAGGTCTGACAAACCTCACACCGTGCCGCAGAGGACGGGCGTGAACTAATGGATCTGGGGCACGTCAATGATGATAGACATTGACAGTTTCAGGGCACATAAACATGACTACAGTCAGCAGTCGATATGGTAACGAGTCTAGTGTATACATGGGGTAGCCCCCACGGCCGAAATGCCAGATAACTACACGGGGTAGCCCCCACGGCCGAAATGCCAGAATAACTGGGAATAAACAAGTCACGTTTTTAACTATGGGGTAACCCCCACGGCAGGATGCCAGATAAAGGAAACCGTTTTCGAAATAACTTAAAACGAACACCCAACCGTGAACTCACTCAACTTGTTGTTGACTCGTTACTACATGCTTTGCAGGTCCTTAGGTTCTTAAGCTGGAGCTTGCATGGAGGAGGATCGTTGTGGGACATGGACGGCTGTGTGCCATGTTAAACTTTGAAACAACTAAACTTATGTTTTGATTTAAGACTTATGCTTCCGCTTGCAACTTAACTATGTTTTGTTTGAACACCAATTGTATTGGGTGGATTTTTATAACTACTTATATGCTTGTTCAATATGATTGGTGGCTGGATCCTGGTCAGTCACGCCTCCAAGCGGTGGTACTCCGCAGGTGGATTTTGGGGGTGTGACAGATTGGTATCAGAGCCATTGGTTATAGAGAACTTGGTTTTAATAAAGGGAAAGACGTTTTTGTTAAAACCAGACTATAACCCGTACAGTGCTCAACGGTCCACAACGATGCTTCACTCCGCATGCAAGGCTCGACATTCTAGGTGATATGATCTGTGTATGTATTGCCTACTTGTTAGTTACATAAGTACATTGCTCATGGTATGCTTGGTTAGTATAACTATGGTTGCTTGAACACGTGTACACTTACTCACTTCTGACATCGTACTTTTGCGAACCCCTCTCACTCACGTTCTTCTTGATGTGAAGATCATGTCTGGACGCGTTAACATGACACAAGCCCAGTTGACGGCTTTGATCAACGAACGAGTTGCCGCAGCACTTGCAGCTGCACACGCAGGAGGTATATCCTGCAGTCCAAACTCAATCTAGGATCTTTAGGATCCTACTCTCGTGAACCAACCTTTGTGTTAAACTCTGTCTTTTCTTTCACCTACGATAGGTCAGCATGTTCAACCACCCGTGTGCACTTTTAAGACTTTCATGGACTGCCGACCAACTACTTTTAGCGGCACTGAAGGAGCAGTAGGTCTCCTACACTGGTTTGAGAAGCTGGAATCTGTGTTCGAAATGTGCGAATGCCCTGAGGCGCGCAGGGTGAAGTACGCTACTGGTACTCTCGAGGGTTTAGCCCTCACATGGTGGAACGCTCAAGTTCAGATGCTAGGGTTGGTTGCTGCCAACGCCACCCCATGGGAAACTTTTAAGGAAATGATCAAAGAAGAATACTGCAGTCGTGATGAGATTCACAAACTAGAGGTGGAGTTCTTCAACCTCAAGATGACGGGGTCCGAAATTGAGGCTTATGTGAAAAGGTCGAACGAACTGGCAATTCTGTGTCCTACTATGGTGGACCCTCCCATCAAACGCATCGAGCTATTTCTTCAGGGCTTAGTGCCAGAAATCCAAAGTCATGTGACTTCAACGAACCTCGCCACCTACCAGCAAACCGTTCAGTTGGCTCACCGTCTCACGGATCAAGCGGTGGAGCAGAACAAGTTACCAAAACGCATAGGTGCTGCAACTACTACTGGTACCTCAAGTGACAACAAACGGAAATGGGATGGAACTTCAAGTAAGGGTTCGACTTCTGTTCAGTCCCAGTCTCAGCAGAGAAAGACTGAGGACTACAAGAGCCCTAATCAGCAATCGTCTGGTGGTGGATACAAAGGAAATCACCCCAAATGCAATCGCTGCAGCCTGCACCACAGCGGGCCATGCACCAGGGGCAACTGTCATCGGTGCAACAAGCCTGGTCACGCTGCAAAGGATTGCAGGAGCTTATACCCCGCTAATCAGAATCGTCAGCAAGCTCAACAGAACCAGCGCCAACAGCAGCAGCAAGGTGATAACAAAGGGTGCTTTCAGTGTGGAGCTGAAGGCCACTTCAAGAGAGACTGTCCTCAACTGAACAGGAACCAGAACAACAACAACAACAATAACAACAATCAGGGGAATGGTAACAATGGGAACAACAACAACAATGGCGCCAGGGGGCGGATGTTTGTGATCGGCCAAGGTGAAGCAAGGAATGACCCCAATGTTGTGGCGGGTAAGTTCCTTCTCGACGACTTTTATGTTTCAGTTTTATTTGATTCGGGTGCCGATACTAGCTACGTGTCACTAGAAGTTAGTCGAATGCTTAAGCGTATTCCAACACTTTTGAACAACAAGCACACAGTAGAGCTAGCAAATGGTAAGAGCTTAGAAGCCACACACGTAGTCAAGGGTTGTAAACTCGTTCTCGCTGACCAAACCTTCTCTATCGACCTCATTCCTATTGTCTTGGGTAGTTTCGACGTTGTCATTGGGATGGATTGGTTATCCCAACACCGAGCAGAGATTCTTTGCAACGAGAAGGTTGTCCGCATTCCAGGTCCCGATGGTGAACCTCTCATGATTCATGGCGACAAGAGGAGCGCGGTTGAGAACGTCATTTCTCTCCTTAAGGCCCAGAAGTGCTTGCGAAAGGGCCACACTGCTATTTTGGCTCTCGTTACTGACACCTCAGAAAAAGAGAAGAAGATAGAAGATTTTCCAGTTGTACGCGACTATCCGGAGGTATTTCCTGAGGAATTACCTGGTCTTCCGCCTCATCGCCAAGTCGAGTTTCAGATTGAACTAGCTCCTGGAGCTGCGCCTATCGCTCATGCACCTTATCGTTTAGCCCCATCAGAGTTGAAAGAACTCTCCACGCAACTACAAGAACTCTTGGATAAGGGTTTTATTCGTCCTAGCTCATCGCCATGGGGAGCTCCAGTGCTATTTGTAAAGAAGAAAGACGGTACCTTCAGAATGTGTATCGACTACAGAGAACTCAACAAGGTGACGGTGAAGAATCGTTATCCTCTACCGCGTATTGACGACTTGTTCGACCAGCTGCAGGGATCGAGCTACTATTCGAAGGTCGATTTGAGATCGGGTTATCACCAGCTGAGAGTCCGGGAAGAGGACGTCTCCAAAACAGCCTTCAGAACGCGATACGGGCACTATGAGTTTTTGGTCATGCCTTTTGGGATGACAAACGCACCTGCGGTTTTCATGGACTTGATGAACCGAGTGTGCAAGCCTTACCTGGACAAGTTCGTTATAGTCTTCATTGACGACATCCTGATTTATTCCAAGAGTCGGGAGGAACATGAGCAGCATCTGCGACTTATTCTGGAACTCCTTCGAACAGAACAGCTTTATGCAAAGTTCTCGAAATGCGACTTCTGGCTTCGAGAAGTCCATTTCCTAGGCCACGTGGTGAACAAGAATGGGATTCACGTTGATCCATCCAAGGTAGACTCGATTAAGAACTGGCCTGCACCTCGTACACCAAAGGAAATTCGCCAATTCTTGGGTTTGGCGGGATACTACCGGAGATTCATAAAGGATTTTTCTAAGATTGCACAGCCTCTCACCTCACTAACGCAGAAGGGCGTTGTTTATCGCTAGGAAAACGCACAGGAGTTGGCATTTCAGCACCTAAAGGATAGGCTTTGTAGTGCACCTATCCTTTCCTTGCCGGAAGGCACGGACGACTTTGTGGTTTACTACGACACATCAATTCAGGGTCTTGGTTGCGTGTTGATGCAACGAGATAAAGTTATAGCCTACGCCTCACGCCAAGTCAAGGTTCATGAGAAGAACTACACTACGCACGACTTAGAGCTGGGAGCTGTTGTTTTTGCACTTAAGTTGTGGCGGCATTACCTGTATGGTACCAAGTGCGCGATCTACACCGACCACAGGAGCCTCGAGCACATCTTCAAGCAGAAAGAACTGAATATGCGACAACGACGGTGGGTCGAACTTCTGAATGACTACGAGTGCGCAATCAGATACCACCCGGGCAAAGCCAATGTTGTGGCTGACGCCCTCAGTCGAAAGGACACTGCGCCTAAGCGCGTACGAGCTCTACAACTCACGATCCATTCTAGTCTTCCCTCCCAAATACGAGCTGCTCAGATGGAAGCACTGAAACCAGAAAACGTCAGGGCTGAAGCCCTACGCGGATCAAGGCAACGATTGGAACAGAAGGAAGACGGTGCTTACTACGTAACGGGACGCGTTTGGGTCCCACTTTATGGCAACCTACGAGAGCTTGTGATGGACGAAGCACACAAGTCTCGCTACTCGGTACATCCAGGATCGGATAAAATGTACCACGACATCAAGACTACGTACTGGTGGCCTAGCATGAAGGCCCACATAGCGACCTACGTCAGCAAGTGTTTGACTTGTGCGAGAGTCAAGTCGGAATACCAGAAACCATCAGGCTTACTCCAACAACCAGAGATACCTCAATGGAAATGGGAGCAAATTTCCATGGATTTTGTTACTGGCCTACCTAGATCCCAGCGCGGGAACGATACTATTTGGGTGATCGTGGATCGACTCACAAAATCCGCACACTTCTTGGCTATCAAGGAGACGGATAAGTTCTCCACTCTTGCAGAAATATACATCAAAGAAATTGTTTCGAGGCACGGGGTGCCCACCTCTATCATCTCGGACCGAGATGCACGTTTCACTTCAGAGCTGTGGCAAGCAATGCACAAATCCTTCGGCTCACGACTAGACATGAGCACAGCGTACCATCCTCAGACGGACGGGCAGACCGAGCGCACTATTCAAACCTTAGAAGACATGCTTCGTGCATGCGTAATCGACTTTGGCAACCGCTGGGAAAAGCATCTGCCACTTGTGGAATTCTCGTACAATAACAGCTACCACACCAGCATTGGAGCTGCTCCGTTTGAGGCATTGTACGGACGTAAATGCCGGTCTCCTCTTTGCTGGGCAGAGGTGGGAGATAGTCAGATCACTGGTCCAGAATATGTGGTAGATACAACCGAGCAAATCGCTCAGATACGAAAACGCATGACGGCCGCTCGTGAACGTCAGAAAGTTTACGCCGACATGGGCAGGAAACCACTTGAGCTCCAGGTTGGGGAGTGGGTACTACTCAAAGTTTCACCCTGGAAGGGTGTGGTTCGTTTTGGTAAACGCGGTAAACTTAACCCACGATACGTTGGACCTTTCGAGGTCATTGAGAAAATAGGCAGGGTGGCCTACAGACTAAATTTACCAGCGGAACTCGGTGCAGTTCACAACGTTTTTCACGTGTCGAATCTGAAAAAGTGTCCATCAGATGAGACCCACGTAGTTCCTTTGAAGGAACTCACTATCGACGAGCAGTTACGATTCGTCGAGGAACCAGTCGAGATCACGGACCGGGATGTTAAGGTCCTCAAGAGCACTAGGATACCTCTCGTTCGAGTTCGTTGGAACTCACGTCGCGGCCCAGAGTTCACCTGGGAGCGCGAAGATCAGATGAAACAAAAATATCCCCAACTGTTCGCAAACAGTACACCCACTACTGAGGCCGAAGCTACGGAATTTCGGGACGAAATTCCAGATCAACGGGGGGTGGATGTGACACCCCAGGAAAACCGGGAAAACCATACAACTTAACTAGCTTCCTCAGTGAGTGCCTACCAAATTTCGGGACGAAATTTCTTTCAACTTGGGGATGATGTGACAACTCGAAATTTAGAACCTTCGTTGTATGCTTGAACGATTAGTGACTAATTGATTTGATGAATTAATGAATGATTTATGTGAACTTATATGGCTATGTTTGTGATCGTACGTATGCGAGTATGTCTAGGAACCGAAACAACAAGGACCCGACTCGAGACCATGTGGTCTCGAGTAAACATCACACCACTCATGGGCCGGTTGGGCCACACATACACACTTAGCCTATTTCGAAACCCATTAGGGTGCACTAAGTGAATCAAGTATAAAACCCTTAGTGATGATAGTCTTGACATTCTTTTGGGCAAATAGCACACATACTCTTCTAACACACACACACTCTCCATTCTCCCTCACAAAAACTCTAAGCCACAACATTTCTCTCCTCCATTCTCGGATTCAAACCGGTGACCACTAAGGAGCTCTCGGATCAACTCGTAAACACTCACCTTTGGAACCCATCAACCGGTTAGTGATTCATGATTAGATGTTGTGTTTCGGTTTGAAGATAATGTGTGATATTCGGTTTAATAATGATGTGTGATGAAAAATTATGTGATAATATGTCTACTTGTTAAGTGTTATACATGAGAAATACACCCTTCTTGAGTAATCGGTTCATAAATATCCTATGTTATGAGTTTACATTCGGTTGATGATGATTATATGTTTATGATGTGGATGTTACAAATGATATAATTTAACTAGTGTAGTGGTATGATTGATGATGTTTTGTGAATCGATTTGTGGGTAATATTGATAATCGGAACATGCTTGATTTCGGATATGTGGCACGACGAACTCATGATGTCTTGTGTTTAAATGTAGTCTAAACCACTAGTTGTTAATATTCATGAAATCGGATTGCATACCCCTATGTTACAAATCAAATGCCTGATTTATGGCTACTTATATGTGGAAATCGGATGTGTATATGTGGGTTAGATGAATATGTTCAAGAGTTTGATTGTTGTTCATGATTTTGTTAGACCTAGGTTCATATGAATGATGATGAACTACTTGAATACTTGAAGAACATGATGAACATAATATGAACATGATTTGGATATTTGAAATTGCCATGTTTGATCTATTTTGGCCATGTGTTAGACAATTAAACATGTTAGTGTAGTGTTATTGGATAGTACACAAAATCACAACAGTGAAATCTGATTGGCCAAGTACAATATGGAATTCAGCAAATGTTCCCAGCCGAAACCACTGATTACGACTCGAAACCAACGCATGATGAGTCGAAATCCCCGGTTGCGACACAGGTTGCGAGTCGCAAACACCTGGTTGCGACTCGAAACCACACCTGATCAGCACACCAACCTTGTGACTCGAAACCACGGTTGCGAGTCCAGTTGCGACTCGTAACCAAAACAGCACGAACCGAAACCACGATTGCGACTCAGGTTGCGAGTCGCAAACGCCTAGTTGCGACTCGAGACAATACGCAGATATACGCTGTTTGGGCTTGCACCTCAGTTCGGACTTAATTGATTGGGCCAGACCTTTGGGCCTACTACACGGACCTCATACGTACTGTTAATTTTGAATGATTATTTGGGCTGCTATGGATGAACAGCATGCAACGTGCTAGCATACGTGTAGAACATACGTGTACTACTTGAATACGAACCTGATTGTATGATACAACTATGATAGGACGTGAGTAGCCTCAACATTGCTTGTTTAACTTTTCTGTGTTTCTACCGAGCAAACCAAGGTGAGTTCACACCCTCTACAAAGCATGGGATTCCCAGGGGTCGGGAATTGGGGTTAAGGAACTGGGTTCCTCGTCCTCCTTGGGTAGGACAGCAAAGGTTCAGGAATGTAATTCCTCGTCCTCACGGACAGATAACTCGTACTAGACCAAAACTCTATCACGAAGTCCCTCATTTTTATATCGACTTAATCGCCGGGCCAATGGCGAGCGGGTCATTAGTTAGATAGCGCTATTTAGGTCTGACAAACCTCACACCGTGCCGCAGAGGACGGGCGTGAACTAATGGATCTGGGGCACGTCAATGATGATAGACATTGACAGTTTCAGGGCACATAAACATGACTACAGTCAGCAGTCGATATGGTAACGAGTCTAGTGTATACATGGGGTAGCCCCCACGGCCGAAATGCCAGATAACTACACGGGGTAGCCCCCACGGCCGAAATGCCAGAATAACCGGGAATAAACAAGTCACGTTTTTAACTATGGGGTAACCCCCACGGCAGGATGCCAGATAAAGGAAACCGTTTTCGAAATAACTTAAAACGAACACCCAACCGTGAACTCACTCAACTTGTTGTTGACTCGTTACTACATGCTTTGCAGGTCCTTAGGTTCTTAAGCTGGAGCTTGCATGGAGGAGGATCGTTGTGGGACATGGACGACTGTGTGCCATGTTAAACTTTGAAACAACTAAACTTATGTTTTGATTTAAGACTTATGCTTCCACTTGCAACTTAACTATGTTTTGTTTGAACACTAATTGTATTGGGTGGATTTTTATAACTACTTATATGCTTGTTCAATATGATTGGTGGCTGGATCCTGGTCAGTCACGCCTCCAAGCGGTGGTACTCCGCAGGTGGATTTTGGGGGTGTGACAATCAAATCCGTAGCTAACTCTTTAGAGACGGGATAATTGAGCCTTTCGAGGCGATCAATGTGGCTTTTCATCTTAAGAACGTAAGATGAGACCGATTGGGTTTCCTCCATTCGACATGCATGAAGCGCTCGAACCGTTTCGAAGCGTTCTACCCTTGCTTGTTGTAGGAACATTTCCTTCAATTGGGTGATCATGTCGTATGCCCCATGATGTTCAAAATCCTTTTGAATCTCAGGAATCATAGTTCCCAACATGAGGCATGAGGCTTGCATGGAGTCCTCGGTATACTTAACCCAATCATTGTAGGCTTCCACATCTTCCACGTTAGGTTCATCGGGAACAGGATCGTCCAACACATAGGATATCTTATCTTGCTTGAGAACGATTCTCAAGTTTCGAAACCAATCCATGAAGTTGTTAGGGTTGAGACGATCCTTTTCAAGGATGGTTCTTAGTGATAGGTTACGGACGGTTTGGGTAATCGGGTTTGCATTGTTAGTGGCCATCTACAAAATTTAACAAAGTTCAATTTTAGTATTTTCGATATTATTAAAATTTTAATCATTAATACTCTTTTATGTCTCATAGACAATTAATAATTAAAATCTAGAATCCAACGTTACATTTAAATATTGGTTAGGTGACCTTTATCCCATTATTTAAATTAACAAGGTAGTCAACGTTTGACGATTGCAACCCTTTGCAACTTCTAGCCATATGGGATCGGTTAAACATCTTTATGTTTAATTGGCATTTTTAATCCCATCAACACCTTTGTTCCCCATGCTTCGGTGACCCTAAGTTCATGGTTTCCAAATCAAGTCGTCCAACTTATACACACATGTGAGTTTACACATATAAGTGGTTAGGTGACATTTATCCCACAAACATGGTAACCCCACCTCAAATATACAAGTTCCCTCAAATGTGGTTAGGTGACCTTTATCCCACAAAGAGTTCCTAAGTGATTCGAGTGTTGTATAAAAGGATGGTGTTTGACTTGTTTTATAAAAGGGATTTTTATTTTTTTTCAAAATTCTAGTTTAGAAAAATTTTATGTACCATATATTTGCATGCATTCAAATCAATGGTACTTTAGTGAAAACCAATTTTCAAGGTTCTTTTAAAAAAACCCATTTTATTATAAAATCATTAACTTTTAATAAAACCTTTTATTAACCATTTTAATGATTTTGTTAAGAACCAATTTTAAGCTTGTTACGGATTATTTGTTGTTAAGCAAGCATATCCAAAAATCATCCAAACAACCATAAATAAAATAACCATACAAGCATAACACATATATCAAAAAGGTGCATAACCATAGCCAACTATTTTGACCACACTTGTTAGCCGAAACAAGTGTGTCAAAAGGTCCTTCCTAAAGGGTGAATATGGACACAAATAATGTGTCGTTGAACTCCCACTTGATCTCGCATCCAAATGCTTCAAGTCTTCTTCTTGTGTTGTGATTTCTTCACATTCTTTGGGCTTCCAAATGTCTTTTATATTCAGCTCCAAACTCCTTTGGACTTCAAAAATGTATTTTGGTTATCGGGCTAAAATCCCGTTAAGAACTATGAAGTCCTTTATGCCCGAAATTGGCAAAAACCAAAACCGCATTTTTTGTGTGCATCTTCTTTTACAAAAAAATATCCTAATACATTTTTCTAGTAAAATAAAATGCACCTAATCTATTTACTTACATACCAAATGAAAATAAATAAATTACATATTTTTTTACAAATGGAAGACAAAATTAATAATTATTACAACCCATGGAATAATTAAATAAAATCACAAACACAAACATATTCACACAAGGTAATGGCTATGTTATGTACACCAAAAAAATATATATCCACATATATATATAAATTCAAGAGCAAAACATGGTTTCCTTATGCAACCTACATTTTCGGTCAAGAAGGAAAAAACCGAAAAATGTGGGTTTTTTGTCCAAACAAAACAAATCATCCACATGACATAATTTTTTCAAGATTCCTTTATGCATGTAAGAAATAAATCTTGAAAAAACAAAAGGAGAACCATAGACAAAATTTTGGCCATAGGGTTTCTACAAACCCGAAATCCTGAAAATTTTAAATCCGATGAAGCATGCACTCATATAAGCGGCTCTAGATGCCATTGTTGGGTTTTTCACATGTTTATCAAAGCAATTTTATCCAAATAAAATTAAAACGCAGCGGAAAAGGATTTAAAACACATTACTTTACAAGATTTAAAGCCATTTTTAAATGCAAAACCCAATAACCGGATCCATATATGACATGCATTCTATCAAAATGCAACCATAGGGTGTTTTAGAATACTACCATTCCAAGAACAAGGTGATATGAAGAAGATGATATTCTCGAATGGAAATCTTCAAAGGAGAGGACCTCAAGCTTGCATACCCCAAGCCTCCAACGAACACCTTATGTTGCTAGGATTTCTACACTTGAAACTCAATAGAAATTCCCTCTTGATCAACCCACCTTGGCCGAAAATTTTAGAGAATTTTATGAGTTCTTGCTACTTGAATTTTACTAGAAAAGTATATCTTAAATGTGTGAGAGAATTCAAACTTAATATCACCAAAAACAAAGGTAATCATATAAGAGTTTTTGCATGAAATCTTATTGGTGGAAGATCCACCTAGGGACCATACATGGGGCGGCCATATGTGGCCTCCAACCACACCCAATCAAAATTTTCCATTAAAATTTTATGTGTAGTTTATATTTTATAACATTTATAAAATATAACATAACATCTTGTAAGATTTATGCAACCTTTTAAATGTTATTTAACCCATTAAATAACAAAATAAAATATTCTCACAAAATAAATTATCCACATAATTTATTAATTTCTCAAGTGCAATTATTTAGAAAACCAATTTCTAAATATTCTAAGTGTTAATATTTATTTGTTTGATCATATCATAAATAAATATTATAGGTGTTTGTCTAGCTTGTTATTGGGTATGACCCGACTTGGATCATAACGTACTAGCAACATCAGTTTAATATGTGTCTTGGGCATACAGAGTCCAACAATTTGGTATATTTAATGGGACTAAAATACGTTTATTAACATTGATCACGCCGCTCGGTAGTATGTAGTGGTACCCTAGGACTTGACAAATCCCGTTCCCGGCTTCCTAGGTTTGTTTGGAAGTAGGGAATGACAGAATCCGAAAACATAATTGATAAACTTTTAACTTGTTAAGAGTTTATCCGACAGTCTCAAGGCTTGAATGTATGCGATAAACGTTACTGCATAGATGTTTATATCAATAAAAACATTTGTTTTTGCAAAACATATCTTTTGATTTAAACTTAGATTTATTCAAAGACTTTATTTTGTACATTTTACATATGGGGTTGAGTAAATACTCTTTATTCACCATACATGACATTTGGTTTCACATAACATTTGATTATACATTGACATATACATGTGGTTTGAGTAAATACTTTTTATTCACCATACATGTTGGGATTGAACCCTACCAGAGGAACAGATAATGTAAAGCCAAAACCAGGTCACAACAGTGGATTCATAATAAGCAGCAGTTTACATTAAGCTTTCCCCTTGAAAGTGATTTATAACAACTGATGGTCTTTATCCGCTGTTCAGATACAACTACTGCTGGTCCTTCAACTGCTGATCAAAACCCTGAAGTATCCAACACTGCTGGTCCTATCTACTGATGATAAAGCACTGCCCAGTCAAGGACTGATCAACCTTGAGTAAAGCACTGACATAAAGGGAGAGCAGCTGTTTAGTGAATTATTTTATTTTTGTATAGTCAGTGGTTAGGATAGCAGTGTTTGTGTAAGGACAGTAGATACAGGTTGTTAGGCTGTTAGACGTCGCTTTCATGGTGACGTCAGCTGAGATACCTCAGTGGTTTGGTTTGCCTATAAATGTAACAGTACCCTGTACTGTTACATTTGATTGACTGAGCGAGTTCTTCTCCTCATGTCTAATCCTTTCATCTTGTGTGCAACCAACCTTGGGGCATTAGGCTGAGGGGGAGTTTAGTTTGTAAGCATATCTGTAATCTTTTGCTTTGATTTGTAAATCCTTCGACTCTATGAGAAGCAATTGTTTATCAAACTATTTTCTCCTTTGATTGTGTTTACAAAGTTTGTTTTCATTTCCGCTGCACTTTACATGTTTCATATTCACAAATTGTTCAAAACATACAAACAAACACAATCTCAAGAGCCTCCGATCCTAACAATTGGTATCAGAGCAAGGACAGTCAAATTCGATCTAACAATCAATTTGACATAACAGTTCGGCTCAAAATTCATTGATACTAAGGTTGGTTGTATTTAGTTGAAAAACAGAGTACCGAGTAAATCATGTTCAAAATGGTTAATCAAAAACTCTGTAAATCAACCAAGATGTCATATGACACACAAATTTCACACAACAAGTGAATTCATGCACAAGTCACTCATAGTTTTCAGATCTGAAAATATATCTGTTAAACTATGGGATTATTTCATGTTTTCAAAATTGATTTCAATTGCTGTTATGAAAATTGTGATGTCACCTTATTAAAATGCTAAAGTATGAACCTCAGATTAACAAAAACCTATGTTCATAAAACATTAGTGTTCTTGCTAACTTAAAAAGAGGGAATTAAAACTTTAGTCATTCAAATCTCATGTGTTGAAAACAGGTTGAGTTCCCCTCAAAAGGACAAAATCAACTATGATTAAATACATTGAGGAAATTCACAAAAACTCAGAAGTGTGTCTATCTCAAAACTTTTGAAGTCAAAAGAAAAAGAGTATAAACATAAAACACTTATGAGTCAAAGTTTAGGGTAAAAATGGTCATTAAGCAACTATGTGCATTCATCTGTTCAAGAAAAGGTTTTGATTCCAGTGAATGAACTCCAAAGAGGACTAGACAAATGTTCAAAAGTTTATCCATGTGTCCTCATGTTTGCATTCAACTAACAAAGAAAATGGTACCAAACAGTGGTCAAAATGTATTCCAAAAGTTTCCTACCACTGTTGTCAAACTACTGACCATTTTTTCAAAAACTTGTGAGTGATGTGATTATATTCTCTATTGAAATTTATACCAGATCTTTTTTATTCTATTCTTAGAAAATCCTTTAACCATTTTTTTTGTTGTGTTCAAAGGATTTTCTCGAATAACTAGGATATATTATTCATTTTTTTTTGGAATAATATATTTGGAACTTATGCTTGTTTTTGTTGGCAATAGTTTCAGCTCCTGTCAGGATGTAATACCTTATTTTTGATGGTATTTGTGTCCTCATAAATGGGTCAAAAGGAAATGGTACATATGTCAAAATCATTTCATTCTCAGGTTTGCTCCTAAATTTTTATCAAAGGTTGATTGTAAACTGTGCTTGAATTACTAGGGTACTCATGTTTTAATTGAATATTAAACGAAAAAGAGTTGCCTTAGCAAAAAGTTTTCATCATCTGGGGTACTAAACCACTGTCCTTCAAAATTGACATGTGGCAAAACCTTGAATGAAAATTCTCAAAAATGTTGCTGGAATACTTGTCCTTCAAATCTGTGCCATTTACCCTAATCACTGTTCTGTTCCAACATCTGATCTCTAAACACTGTCCACTACTTCTCAAAGTACAAAACTTTGTTAACAGCAAATGCTCCCATCTATCTGCAAACCCAGAGAGAGTTTTGGAAAAAGGCAACGCTTGAAAAACAAGACGATAAAGTCATAGCCATTAACTCCTTGTTACAGGGTAAAGTGATTCAAATCACACCACAATCAATCTCCGAAGTCTTTAATCTTGACGATCAGGAAGGTAAAATCTCTTTTGATAAAGCCGAGATGAAAACTGATTTCGTAAAAAGGGGATATGCAGAAGAATCAAAGGTAGATACCTTACAAAAAGGTTATTTCCCTTCTGCACCTAGGTTTTTATTTCACACACTTCTGATGTGTGCTTCGAATAAAACAACATCTTTTAACGAAATACCATTGAAAATTCAATGCCTGGGTTACGCTATTTTGAATAATAAGGACTACAACTACTCCCAGGAGATTTTCAATGACATGGTGAAAAACGTTGAAAGTAAAGCATTTTTACTTTTTCCAAGATTTTTGAGTTATTATTTTGAACAAAAATTTGAAAAGGAAAATGTAAATTTGCTCAAACAAGGTGTTCATTGTCAAATAAAAGGCTTAACAAAAGAAACATTTTCCAGAATGATGGCACCAATAAAAACAAAAGCAGGGGTACCTGAGCATATTTTAGCGGTTACAACTGCTCCTCAGGTATCAGCTGCTGAGCCCACTGCTCCAGGTGATCATAGCAGCACAACCACTGCTTTGAAACCCACACCTGACATAACCAAAAAGACCAAAAGAAAAACATCCAGAAAACCCACCAAACCCAAAACAAAGGCAACTCTGGAAGATGAGATCCCAGAGGAAATGCCTGTGACAACACAAAAGTCACCACAAACCACTGCTGCTACTTCCTCACAGCAGTTGGAAGAAAGATCTCAACCCATGCCTAAAACTCCTCCTGCATCCTCACAAAAGGATCAGGTTGTAAGCACAGGGACACCACAATATGAAGCTCTGAATCCACTTGGATCCATCTTCCTCAGTACTGATCC
Source organism: Helianthus tuberosus (assembly GCA_030545235.1). Classification (NCBI taxonomy): domain Eukaryota; kingdom Viridiplantae; phylum Streptophyta; class Magnoliopsida; order Asterales; family Asteraceae; genus Helianthus; species Helianthus tuberosus. Next base: position 105,066,408 of record CM060409.1, read on the forward strand.
CAAGGACATGTCTCTTTCAACTCCCATCCCCTCACCAATAATAATGCCACAATCCATGCTACCTTTGTTGCATGCAGCTGCTATAGCTCAGACACAAACCAGTTCCTCTCTATCACCTGTCACTGAGAGTATACCCCCACAGGTGACTGGGTCTGATGCTACTACTCCTGCTATCCCAGCAACAAATGAGGAGGTTACACCCCCTGAGTTACAAGTAACTCTCGGTGGTAGTTCAAGTGGAGCAGCAACTACAACTGGTGGATCAACAGATCCTCAGTTGGACAGTTGTTTCATAAGTAAGACTCCCTTGAAGGCAATTTCTTCCATGGCAACTTCGGTAACCACCAGTGAATTGGATCTAATCACTGGTACCATCAAAGGTTTATCGAATGCTGAAGAAAGAAGTCCCCAGTACCAAGAACAAGGGGCATCAATGGGTGATTTTTGGGACTCTGTTCCTAAGTCACACATTGATATAACCACTGCTGGTGGGGATTCAGATGATCCCAGTAAAATGGGTGATGATTCAAAATATCAGGAATTGACGGGCAGAGTGGAAAAACTTGAAGAATCAGTTTCTGAAATAAAGGAGATGGTGCACGAGATTTTAAAAGCTCAGAAAGCACAATCCAATGCTGTTCCTGCTCAAGCACCTGCTCCACAACAAGCACCTGCTGCAAATGAGCTTTGGAATATTTTCCAACCCATGCTTGAAAAACAGCAACAAATGGCTGATCAAAAGCATGCTATTCAAGTACAAATGCTGTCCAACATGATGGAATCAAGGTTCAAGGACACTCAAGCAGATATCAAGGCTATTAAGGCCAGTATCCAAACTGCCACTGGCAAGGCTCCTTCAACTTTACTATTCTTTGATGACCCCCTTGCAGATAATGCCAAAAAGGGGGAGATAATGAAGCAAATGAAGAAGAAGGGAATAGAACATGGCCTTCATATTGAGCCTGAAAAAGGAAAAGAAAAAGAAAAGCAGGTCTCAAAACCTGTTAGTCAAACAGCTGATACACCAGTAGTTACAAAAACTGCTGTCAGTAGCCAAACAGCTGCCATGACATCAACATACACACTTTCAACACACACCACCACAACTACTGCTCTACCACCATCATCTACAATCACATCATCATTACTGCCTCCTGCCATAAAGCAGAAGACAACAGATGTTACAACATCTGTTGTAATGACAGCAACGGTTGAAGCACAAGTTGTTTCAACAGTTGTTTGTCAAACACTCCCCATCATTCAAACCACTGATTCACACAAAACATCATCTGCCCCTTCTTCATTAAAAAGGAGAAGGAATCTCATATCAGATGATGATTCACCACCACCATCACCACCATCAAAAATTACCTCACCTCTTCCATCTCTTGCTCAAAAGCAGAAGACATCTGCTGATACATCAGCAATTGTAATAACAACAGATGTTGAGACACCAGTTGTTTCAACAGCTGTTAGTCAGTCATCCACCACTGCTCTTACCTCTGCTACATCACAACCAAAGCTCTTCAATAGAAAAAGAAAGCCAATCCCTGCCGATGAAGGTTTACATGATCCTAATGCTGCACAACATCCACTGGAGCTTGAAGCTATCAAAAATGAGATGAGGCAATTCTATACAGAAGAAGATCCTTCAAAAAGAAGATTCTCCTCACTCATAGGCTACATGCCACCAGATGATCTGGATGACTACCTCAAAATCAAGGCAAGGCAAGCTAAACTAAGAGCTAAATTTGAAAGTGAACGTGACCGTTTAAGCGAAGATGGCATTGCTAAAAGACTGGAGTTCTACTTCACAAAAGTAAAGCAGATAGAAGGGTTTGCACAAGACCTAAACAAAGAAAAGGCTAATCAAAAGAAAGAGTTAAGAAAACAATATCTAGCCTACATCATGAAAGAGAAATTCTATCCTGCTGAAGAACAACAGTTCAAAGAATGGCCAGTAGTAGCTCTTAAGCGTGAGGCAGAAAGGATTGAGAAAATTAAGAATGATCCTACAAAGAAGAAGAATGCTCCAAACTGGAGAAAATACCAAAAGCTCATTGCTGACCTAACTGCTGAATATAAAAGAAAGAAAAAGGAGCTGGTGGATGCGAAAATGGATACTGCTGAAGCCATATCAAAATGGTCAAAGCAGCAGACCGATGAAGCCTATGAAAGGCTAAAGAAAAGAAAGATAACTGTTTCAAGCACCACAAAGAAGCGAGAACACATGATGAAGCTTGAACAGAAAATTGAAAACCTCATGACAATGTTAAAATCAGCAGACAGTTCTACTCTTGAGTCAAACCAAGTTGAAGGCAAACAGCTGACTGAAGAAGAGGTAATAGAAAAGGAAGCAGAGTATCTCAAGGGCGCCATCTTGAAAATGGGTCTGAATGAAGACAGCTCATCAAACCTTCAAAACCTTTTTAAGAAGGTATTAAACAAACCTGCGTCTCCAAACACTGCAAAAGACAAGACAGAAGTTGAAAGACAAGAACTTATTGAACAAGAAACTGCAGAAGATATAGCTGCAGTAGACAAAGTCATTGAAGAAGCTTTCAAAAGAATGTCTGAAAGTCTGCAGGTGTTTTCAAGGCCATCATCCCTCAACTCATCAGCAAATAACCCTCTCCCGAAAAATCCATTGGGTTCGAAAGTACTAAAGTGGATGTCTGACCAAAAGACCCACGTATTGACTATAGTCAGATCCAATGGAGATGTGAAGTACATATCAAGGAAAGAAGCACTAGGCCTTAGTGTTCAAGATTTGCAGGATCTCCTTGAACTTACACTGTGCCGGGATGAAGATGATATAAGTTCCAGAGACTTTGAAGCAGATTTTAAAAGAGAAGCAAAGGAACTTTTGATGAGGAATAAAGATCCAGAATAATGACAGGTTTTGGCATTATCTGTTCCAGGGGGAGATTGTTGGGATTGAACCCTACCAGAGGAACAGATAATGTAAAGCCAAAACTAGGTCACAACAGTGGATTCATAATAAGCAGCAATTTACATTAAGCTTTCCCCTTGAAAGTGATTTATAACAACTGATGGTCTTTATCCGCTGTTCAGATACAACTACTGCTGGTCCTTCAACTGCTGATCAAAACCCTGAAGTATCCAACACTGCTGGTCCTATCTACTGATGATAAAGCACTGCCCAGTCAAGGACTGGTCAACCTTGAGTAATGCACTGACATAAAGGGAGAGCAGTTGTTTAGTGAATTGTTTTATTTATGTATAGTCAGTGGTTAGGATAGCAGTGTTTGTGTAAGGACAGTAGATACAGGTTGTTAGGCTGTTAGACGTCGCTTTCATGGTGACGTCAGCTGAGATACCTCAGTGGTTTGGTTTGCCTGTAAATGTAACAGTACCCTGTACTGTTACATTTGATTGACTGAGCGAGTTCTTCTCCTCATGTCTAATCCTTTCATCTTGTGTGCAACCAACCTTGGGGCATTAGGCTGAGGGGGAGTTTAGTTTGTAAGCATATCTGTAATCTTTTGCTTTGATTTGTAAATCCTTCGACTCTATGAGAAGCAATTGTTTATCAAACTATTTTCTCCTTTGATTGTGTTTACAAAGTTTGTTTTCATTTCCGCTGCACTTTACATGTTTCATATTCACAAATTGTTCAAAACATACAAACAAACACAATCTCAAGAGCCTCCGATCCTAACAATACAAGACATTGTTGTTACTTGATATCTGTTTTACAAGACATGATTTACACATGACTTTGAAACATTAAACATTGTTATACATGAACATTTGACATTAGTTTCAACAAGACATTTTTGGTGGTTTATTTGGTAAGTGATTTAAACAATGAGGCGTATGTTATATGATAAAAGCATGGTGGATACGCCACTGGTACTTCCTATATATAAGTGCTTTTATAGTATTACATATCGTGGCGTTATCTAAATCATTTCAACAAAGACATGATACATTTTATACAAACGACACATTTTCACATGACATTGATTTACAAACAACATATTTTATACAAACACAATTTTACTTGGTTATTTACTTAACCATACACCTTTCTTTAATATCATTTTAATTTCACATCGATTTTCGTATGATTTATATAAGAAAACATTTTTACAAGATTCATGACTAACTTTTTGTTAAACATTTCTTTTAGCTTACAAGTCATGAATCCTACTTCAACAAAACCTATGTATCTCACAGGCATTTTTATGCTGACGTACATATTTTCACATGTGTTTCAGGAGCTAATGCATAAGGTTAATCAGGATACACTTAGGCGGACTCGGGCCTTAGTGACATAAATGATGCAAGAAGAGTTTAACTTTTGTTGTGTTTCCTTTAAATTCCAAGACAATGTAATCCAGTTAATAAATAAAACTAAACTTTAAATGCCATGGTTGTGAAACAATAATTCTGTCGCTCCACTCCCCGACGTTTCCGCCGCGATTTGTGTCACACCCTCCAAAAACCCCACCCCGCCTTGGAGGCGTGACATGCCCAGGATCATAGCCACCAATCATATTGAACAAAGCATGTAAGTAATTTTTATAAAATCCAACACAATACAATTGGTGTCAAAACATAGTTTGAGTTTACAGCGGAAGCAAAACATAAGTTTCATATTTTCCCACAACGACCACGCCTCCTCGTGCAAGTTCCTTAAGCTAGGGATCTAATGACCTGCAAAGCATGGAGTAAGGGGTCAACAATAATGCTGAGTGAGTTCACTAGTTGTCCAGTTTTAATTACCAAAAACTTGTTTCACCAGTTAATTTATCCGTTTATACATGCCATGGGGAGGTACCCCAAAAGTTAGCAACTAAACTGTTTTTCCAATACCGAACACTAGGTGACCGTTGCGTATCCGCAAGAGTGCCCCGATGTCAATGTTCTATCATCATTGACGGATGCCTGAGTACATTAGTTCACGACCGATCCCATACCTTGGCACGGTGTGAGGTTGGTAAGACCTAAATAGCGCTATCAACTAATAACCCGTTCGCCTGGCCCCGGCGACTAATCGGTATTATGTAGTAGGGACTTTAAGTGATAAAGTTTCGTTTAGTGCCGTTTGTTGCAATTCGTATAAACAGTAATTAACTAAAAGATTCCCAATAACAAGGGAAGAAAAGTAAGTTGTATCCCTCATAAGGGGATAGTGTTGTTTTTAGTTCCGTTTCCCAAACCACCGGGAATACATGCTTTAGGTTGTGAACTCACCTTGATTTAACAAGCTTCCTGATTCTAACTCTTCTGAGAATTAGCATCTACTTTGGGATGAGGTAGAGTTTAGCCTAAGCTTAATAACCTAATTTGCACACGAAACTAGGTAAATAACTTAATACAGCTTTTACGATAACTCACGAGATCAAATTCTCACAATGAATGTCAAAATGCAATACTTTGTCCATCGAATTATCGATGATCCATTGAATTAACAATGAACGACAAGGTATAATACTTTACCCATCGAATTAACGACAATCCGTTGAATTAACAACGAACGATAAAGTATAATACTTTACCTATCGAATTAACGACAATCCGTCAAATTAATGACGAACGATAAAGTATAACCCTAATGTGGGCGGCACTTAAACATCCCTTGGATAGTTTAATCGATCGGACAATGAATCGTAAGAGCGATTGAGTTAATACCCTGTTCTGCAGCACCCCGCTATACTTAATTAGGGTTTCGTGTGTGTTGATTGAAGTAAACAGACAACAACTCGAAGAATTTTATGAATTCTCTCGTCGTTTGAACACCAGAAAGCAAGTGCCAAGGCCTGCTATTTATACACGAATTTTGACATGCTTACGGACCGTAAGCTTCCTGATGTTGCGGTCCGTATGACACCTTACGGACCGTAAGCTTAGTAGTGTTGCGGTCCGTATGGTACACCAATGCACTATAAGGTTGCCACGCGTGGGACTAGGCCTGCTGAGTCGACAAAACGAATAAATTCAACTTCCTCCGCAAGTTTTATGAAGATAATCGTTAAGTGGGTAATACCCCCCCTGAGTTTTAGGGGCCCTAATCCTGATTCTGATTGTTCTAGAAATCTTAGGGTTTGTGCAGAATCACTTGGGTTTCTTAATTAGGGTTTCCAATTGGACTAATTATAATACTAAATAGGACTTTTTAGTGAGAGTTGCTACATTCTCCCCTCCTTATAGAAATCTCGTCCTCGAGATTTACTCGAATAAGTAAGGATACTAGTATTAATCTTTTATGTTCGAGAAACTTTAACCTTTCTGTCTTCTATCTAAAGTGATTTCTCAACAAATCTTTAAACTTTTCATTTATCTCTAAATACTACCAGAAATTTGTCAGATAGACATTTCTTAAGGTTATATACATGAAATACTTAGGGATGACTTAACCTTAACCATAGTACTTTAAAATAAATATTATACAACACCGTAAAGTATTGAGTCTTGCACTTGGAATGAAGCATCGTTGTGGATCATTGAACACTTTACCGGTTATAGTCTGGTTTTCATCAAAAACTTTTTTCCTTTTTAAAACCAAGTTCTCTATAACCAATGGCTCTGATACCACTCTGTCACACCCTCCAAAAACCCCACCCCGCCTTGGAGGCGTGACATGCCCAGGATCATAGCCACCAATCATATTGAACAAAGCATGTAAGTAATTTTTATAAAATCCAACACAATACAATTGGTGTCAAAACATAGTTTGAGTTTACAGCGGAAGCAAAACATAAGTTTCATATTTTCCCACAACGACCACGCCTCCTCGTGCAAGTTCCTTAAGCTAGGGATCTAATGACCTGCAAAGCATGGAGTAAGGGGTCAACAATAATGCTGAGTGAGTTCACTAGTTGTCCAGTTTTAATTACCAAAAACTTGTTTCACCAGTTAATTTATCCGTTTATACATGCCATGGGGAGGTACCCCAAAAGTTAGCAACTAAACTGTTTTTCCAATACCGAACACTAGGTGACCGTTGCGTATCCGCAAGAGTGCCCCGATGTCAATGTTCTATCATCATTGACGGATGCCTGAGTACATTAGTTCACGACCGATCCCATACCTTGGCACGGTGTGAGGTTGGTAAGACCTAAATAGCGCTATCAACTAATAACCCGTTCGCCTGGCCCCGGCGACTAATCGGTATTATGTAGTAGGGACTTTAAGTGATAAAGTTTCGTTTAGTGCCGTTTGTTGCAATCCGTATAAACAGTAATTAACTAAAAGATTCCCAATAACAAGGGAAGAAAAGTAAGTTGTATCCCTCATAAGGGGATAGTGTTGTTTTTAGTTCCGTTTCCCAAACCACCGGGAATACATGCTTTAGGTTGTGAACTCACCTTGATTTAACAAGCTTCCTGATTCTAACTCTTCTGAGAATTAGCATCTACTTTGGGATGAGGTAGAGTTTAGCCTAAGCTTAATAACCTAATTTGCACACGAAACTAGGTAAATAACTTAATACAGCTTTTACGATAACTCACGAGATCAAATTCTCACAATGAATGTCAAAATGCAATACTTTGTCCATCGAATTATCGATGATCCATTGAATTAACAATGAACGACAAGGTATAATACTTTACCCATCGAATTAACGACAATCCGTTGAATTAACAACGAACGATAAAGTATAATACTTTACCTATCGAATTAACGACAATCCGTCAAATTAATGACGAACGATAAAGTATAACCCTAATGTGGGCGACACTTAAACATCCCTTGGATAGTTTAATCGATCGGACAATGAATCGTAAGAGCGATTGAGTTAATACCCTGTTCTGCAGCACCCCGCTATACTTAATTAGGGTTTCGTGTGTGTTGATTGAAGTAAACAGACAACAACTCGAAGAATTTTATGAATTCTCTCGTCGTTTGAACACCAGAAAGCAAGTGCCAAGGCCTGCTATTTATACACGAAGTTTGACATGCTTACGGACCGTAAGCTTCCTGATGTTGCGGTCCGTATGACACCTTACGGACCGTAAGCTTAGTAGTGTTGCGGTCCGTATGGTACACCAATGCACTATAAGGTTGCCACGCGTGGGACTAGGCCTGCTGAGTCGACAAAACGAATAAATTCAACTTCCTCCGCAAGTTTTATGAAGATAATCGTTAAGTGGGTAATACCCCCCCTGAGTTTTAGGGGCCCTAATCCTGATTCTGATTGTTCTAGAAATCTTAGGGTTTGTGCAGAATCACTTGGGTTTCTTAATTAGGGTTTCCAATTGGACTAATTATAATACTAAATAGGACTTTTTAGTGAGAGTTGCTACATTCTCCCCTCCTTATAGAAATCTCGTCCTCGAGATTTACTCGAATAAGTAAGGATACTAGTATTAATCTTTTATGTTCGAGAAACTTTAACCTTTCTGTCTTCTATCTAAAGTGATTTCTCAACAAATCTTTAAACTTTTCATTTATCTCTAAATACTACCAGAAATTTGTCAGATAGACATTTCTTAAGGTTATATACATGAAATACTTAGGGATGACTTAACCTTAACCATAGTACTTTAAAATAAATATTATACAACACCGTAAAGTATTGAGTCTTGCACTTGGAATGAAGCATCGTTGTGGATCATTGAACACTTTACCGGTTATAGTCTGGTTTTCATCAAAAACTTTTTTCCTTTTTAAAACCAAGTTCTCTATAACCAATGGCTCTGATACCACTCTGTCACACCCTCCAAAAACCCCACCCCGCCTTGGAGGCGTGACATGCCCAGGATCATAGCCACCAATCATATTGAACAAAGCATGTAAGTAATTTTTATAAAATCCAACACAATACAATTGGTGTCAAAACATAGTTTGAGTTTACAGCGGAAGCAAAACATAAGTTTCATATTTTCCCACAACGACCACGCCTCCTCGTGCAAGTTCCTTAAGCTAGGGATCTAATGACCTGCAAAGCATGGAGTAAGGGGTCAACAATAATGCTGAGTGAGTTCACTAGTTGTCCAGTTTTAATTACCAAAAACTTGTTTCACCAGTTAATTTATCCGTTTATACATGCCATGGGGAGGTACCCCAAAAGTTAGCAACTAAACTGTTTTTCCAATACCGAACACTAGGTGACCGTTGCGTATCCGCAAGAGTGCCCCGATGTCAATGTTCTATCATCATTGACGGATGCCTGAGTACATTAGTTCACGACCGATCCCATACCTTGGCACGGTGTGAGGTTGGTAAGACCTAAATAGCGCTATCAACTAATAACCCGTTCGCCTGGCCCCGGCGACTAATCGGTATTATGTAGTAGGGACTTTAAGTGATAAAGTTTCGTTTAGTGCCGTTTGTTGCAATCCGTATAAACAGTAATTAACTAAAAGATTCCCAATAACAAGGGAAGAAAAGTAAGTTGTATCCCTCATAAGGGGATAGTGTTGTTTTTAGTTCCGTTTCCCAAACCACCGGGAATACATGCTTTAGGTTGTGAACTCACCTTGATTTAACAAGCTTCCTGATTCTAACTCTTATGAGAATTAGCATCTACTTTGGGATGCGGTAGAGTTTAGCCTAAGCTTAATAACCTAATTTGCACACGAAACTAGGTAAATAACTTAATACAGCTTTTACGATAACTCACGAGATCAAATTCTCACAATGAATGTCAAAATGCAATACTTTGTCCATCGAATTATCGATGATCCATTGAATTAACAATGAACGACAAGGTATAATACTTTACCCATCGAATTAACGACAATCCGTTGAATTAACAACGAACGATAAAGTATAATACTTTACCTATCGAATTAACGACAATCCGTCAAATTAATGACGAACGATAAAGTATAACCCTAATGTGGGCGGCACTTAAACATCCCTTGGATAGTTTAATCGATCGGACAATGAATCGTAAGAGCGATTGAGTTAATACCCTGTTCTGCAGCACCCCGCTATACTTAATTAGGGTTTCGTGTGTGTTGATTGAAGTAAACAGACAACAACTCGAAGAATTTTATGAATTCTCTCGTCGTTTGAACACCAGAAAGCAAGTGCCAAGGCCTGCTATTTATACACGAATTTTGACATGCTTACGGACCGTAAGCTTCCTGATGTTGCGGTCCGTATGACACCTTACGGACCGTAAGCTTAGTAGTGTTGCGGTCCGTATGGTACACCAATGCACTATAAGGTTGCCACGCGTGGGACTAGGCCTGCTGAGTCGACAAAACGAATAAATTCAACTTCCTCCGCAAGTTTTATGAAGATAATCGTTAAGTGGGTAATACCCCCCCTGAGTTTTAGGGGCCTTAATCCTGATTCTGATTGTTCTAGAAATCTTAGGGTTTGTGCAGAATCACTTGGGTTTCTTAATTAGGGTTTCCAATTGGACTAATTATAATACTAAATAGGACTTTTTAGTGAGAGTTGCTACATTCTCCCCTCCTTATAGAAATCTCGTCCTCGAGATTTACTCGAATAAGTAAGGATACTAGTATTAATCTTTTATGTTCGAGAAACTTTAACCTTTCTGTCTTCTATCTAAAGTGATTTCTCAACAAATCTTTAAACTTTTCATTTATCTCTAAATACTACCAGAAATTTGTCAGATAGACATTTCTTAAGGTTATATACATGAAATACTTAGGGATGACTTAACCTTAACCATAGTACTTTAAAATAAATATTATACAACACCGTAAAGTATTGAGTCTTGCACTTGGAATGAAGCATCGTTGTGGATCATTGAACACTTTACCGGTTATAGTCTGGTTTTCATCAAAAACTTTTTTCCTTTTTAAAACCAAGTTCTCTATAACCAATGGCTCTGATACCACTCTGTCACACCCTCCAAAAACCCCACCCCGCCTTGGAGGCGTGACATGCCCAGGATCATAGCCACCAATCATATTGAACAAAGCATGTAAGTAATTTTTATAAAATCCAACACAATACAATTGGTGTCAAAACATAGTTTGAGTTTACAGCGGAAGCAAAACATAAGTTTCATATTTTCCCACAACGACCACGCCTCCTCGTGCAAGTTCCTTAAGCTAGGGATCTAATGACCTGCAAAGCATGGAGTAAGGGGTCAACAATAATGCTGAGTGAGTTCACTAGTTGTCCAGTTTTAATTACCAAAAACTTGTTTCACCAGTTAATTTATCCGTTTATACATGCCATGGGGAGGTACCCCAAAAGTTAGCAACTAAACTGTTTTTCCAATACCGAACACTAGGTGACCGTTGCGTATCCGCAAGAGTGCCCCGATGTCAATGTTCTATCATCATTGACGGATGCCTGAGTACATTAGTTCACGACCGATCCCATACCTTGGCACGGTGTGAGGTTGGTAAGACCTAAATAGCGCTATCAACTAATAACCCGTTCGCCTGGCCCCGGCGACTAATCGGTATTATGTAGTAGGGACTTTAAGTGATAAAGTTTCGTTTAGTGCCGTTTGTTGCAATCCGTATAAACAGTAATTAACTAAAAGATTCCCAATAACAAGGGAAGAAAAGTAAGTTGTATCCCTCATAAGGGGATAGTGTTGTTTTTAGTTCCGTTTCCCAAACCACCGGGAATACATGCTTTAGGTTGTGAACTCACCTTGATTTAACAAGCTTCCTGATTCTAACTCTTCTGAGAATTAGCATCTACTTTGGGATGAGGTAGAGTTTAGCCTAAGCTTAATAACCTAATTTGCACACGAAACTAGGTAAATAACTTAATACAGCTTTTACGATAACTCACGAGATCAAATTCTCACAATGAATGTCAAAATGCAATACTTTGTCCATCGAATTATCGATGATCCATTGAATTAACAATGAACGACAAGGTATAATACTTTACCCATCGAATTAACGACAATCCGTTGAATTAACAACGAACGATAAAGTATAATACTTTACCTATCGAATTAACGACAATCCGTCAAATTAATGACGAACGATAAAGTATAACCCTAATGTGGGCGGCACTTAAACATCCCTTGGATAGTTTAATCGATCGGACAATGAATCGTAAGAGCGATTGAGTTAATACCCTGTTCTGCAGCACCCCGCTATACTTAATTAGGGTTTCGTGTGTGTTGATTGAAGTAAACAGACAACAACTCGAAGAATTTTATGAATTCTCTCGTCGTTTGAACACCAGAAAGCAAGTGCCAAGGCCTGCTATTTATACACGAATTTTGACATGCTTACGGACCGTAAGCTTCCTGATGTTGCGGTCCGTATGACACCTTACGGACCGTAAGCTTAGTAGTGTTGCGGTCCGTATGGTACACCAATGCACTATAAGGTTGCCACGCGTGGGACTAGGCCTGCTGAGTCGACAAAACGAATAAATTCAACTTCCTCCGCAAGTTTTATGAAGATAATCGTTAAGTGGGTAATACCCCCCCTGAGTTTTAGGGGCCCTAATCCTGATTCTGATTGTTCTAGAAATCTTAGGGTTTGTGCAGAATCACTTGGGTTTCTTAATTAGGGTTTCCAATTGGACTAATTATAATACTAAATAGGACTTTTTAGTGAGAGTTGCTACAGTTTGTTGTTTTACGCGGTAGGGGTGTGACATTTTGTGATCAATGAACACTACACATTTTGTACCGTACAGGTAGTGTCTCCAGATTTTGAGAGAAAAAAATCCTGCACCTAACTCAATATCATGAGTCGTGTAGTTCTTCTCGTGTACCTTTAGCTGTCTTGATGCATAGGCGATGACTTTGTTTCTTTGCATGAGAACACAGCCAAGGCCTAAGTTTGATGCATCACAATATACGGCAAAGTCGTCGTTGCCCTCAGGTAAAGATAGAATAAGTGCATCACAGAGCTTCTGTTTCAAGGTCTAAAAAGCTTCTTCTTGTTTGGGTCCCCACTCAAAAGGTTTATTCTTTTGAGTTAAAGATGTGAGAGGAACCGCAATCTTGGAGAAGTTTGCAATAAAACGGCTGTAATAACCCGCGAGACCAAGAAATGAACGAACTTCGGTAGGAGTAGTAGGTGTATCCCAATCCTTAATCGCACTGATTTTGGCAGGATCTACATGAATACTTTGTTCGTTAACAGTACGTCCCAAAAATTGAACCTCCTTAAGCTAAAATTCGCATTTGGAGAATTTAGCGAAAAGTTATTCTTTCTTCAGGAGATCCATTGTAAGACAGAGATGTTGTTCATGATCGACTCGTGTCTTGTAATAGATCAAAATATCATCAATGAAAACAATGATGAACTTGTCCAAATAAGGCTTGCAAACCCTATTCATCAAGTCCATGAAAACAGCTAGAGCATTAGTCAGACCAAAGCGCATAACAGTAAACTCATAATGACCATATCTTGTGCGGAAAGTTGTTTTGGGAATATCTTCTTCGAGTACACGAAGCTGATGATACCCAGAACGTAGATCAATCTTTGAAAAGCAAGTAGCACCCTGTAACTGATCAAGGAGATCATCAATGCGAGGTAGGCGATATCGATTCTTGATGGTGAGCTTGTTGAGCTCATGATAGTCGATACACATCCTGAAAGATCCATCTTTCTTTTTCACAAACAGGACAGGAGCACCCCACGGTGAAAAGCTCGGACAAATGAATCCTTTGTCAGAAAGTTCCTGAAGCTGTTTAGATAATTCCTGCATCTTATACGGTGCAAGACGATATGGAGATTTAGCAATAGGATTTGCACCAGGTACAAGATCAATACGAAACTTAACTTGTCGGGCTGGGAGTAAACCAGGTAATTCTTCAGGAAATACCTCCGGATAATCCCGAACAACAGGGATATCTTGAATAGACTTACTTTTGCCTTTCTCCTCTACGACATGTGCCAAGAATGCCACATAATTCTTTTGTAGGTATTTTTGGACTTGGGTACAAGTCATGAGTTTAAGACTACTAGCAGGTTTCTCACCATGAACCTCTAAGATCTCACCAGTCGAAAGTGGCACACGAACAATTTTCTCAAAACAAACCACCTCTGCATGGTACTTGGCTAACTAATCCATTCCTATTATAACATTAAAGCTCCCAAGTTGCATTGGCGTGAGGTTGATAGGAAAAAGATGGTTATTAAGGTTCAGTTGACAATTTCGAAGGATAGAATCAAGTACAACGGGTTCACCATTAGCTACTTCTACTATCAAGGGCTTTCCTAGTTTTGTTCTAGTTATGGAAAGCAATGGTTCAAAAGCTAAGGACACAAAACTCTCATTAGCACCCGAATCAAAAAGAACAGAAGCAGGTTGGTTGTTAACAAAGAACGTACCGTTCACCACCTCGTTGTCTGCACATGCCTCGTTTGCGTTCATGTTAAGGACTCGACCACGAGCCTATGCCTGATTTGCATTTGCCAACTTCGGGCAATTGTTCCTGTAGTGGGTCAGATCCCCACACTTATAACAAGAACCAGGCAGATAATGAGGTCGTGCAGGCTGCTGGGCCGGGTTTTGTGCAGGGTGTTGAGCTGCCTGATTTTGGTTAGGAGCAAAGCGGCATGTGTTAGCAAGATGACCCGATTTCCCACAGTTAGTGCAAATGCGGCACTGTACATGTGGTTGATGGTGGTTGTTACATTTGTTGCCCAAGGGTGCATTGCCAGCATACTGTCTTTTGGCTGGTGGTTGTGCAGGCTGATTGGGAGCAGCCTGATTAGTCTGTGCCGTAACAGCGAAATTCTTGGAAGCCTTATACTTCCTAGATTTCTTTGAAGACTCGGCCTTTATAGCCTTTTGTTTCTTGTTCTTGTTGGATTGTTTCTTGTCACCCTTTCTGTGGAGTTTACCCTTCTTGACTTGATAGTCAGTTAGGGTTACAGCTAGCTCAATGGCCTGTCAGACTGTAGTCGGGTTGCTGCCAGTTACGATATCCTGAACAGGATCTGGCAAACCGTCTATGTATTTCTCTATCGCCTTGTTCAAAGGCGTGACCATTGTCGGACAGAGCAAGCTTAACTCCTCGTATCTGTCGGTATAAGCCCGGTGTTCACCACTGTCTTGCTTTAGATCATGGTACTCATTTTCGAGTGCCCTCTGCTCGTGATGAGGGCAGAACTCTTTCATCATCAGAGCCCTGAGTTCCTCCCATGTTTGACCCAAAGCAACATCAGCTCTGTGACAACCCTCAAAATATCATGTATCCATACGATTCATTAATGTTAATTAAAGTGCTTGATGACTGTGCTGAATTACTTAACTGCTTTCTGATTACTGTGTCATACTTACATGTGCTTGTTAAGATACTAGTCTTGTGCAGAAAAGATACTAAATAGTCCTGTATGCTTTCCTGAGTGTTGGGAATTGAAAATGTTACAAAATATATATATATATATAGGACACTATATGGAATAACTTAGCACTTTAACGAACCGGTACCTAACCGAACAACCGGACATTACCCGAGACATCAAATTTTTACTAGAAGCATTGTTTTAGTGTTATAAAGCTAGTTATGAGCACCACTCACCATATTACTACTTAAAACACTAAAACACAATTAACTCCTAAATTAAACACTTAACAAGTAACTTGATTGTGTAACTAATAATTGGAACCAAACCAAGACCCCCCCCCCCCATTGTAACCGTCCCCATGTAGGGGCCCCACTCAAAGATCATCCAATCTTCCTAAATCCCCCATAATCTTCTCTTGGACTTTGTGTGATCATGTCATGTACTTATGGAGACACTATACCCATTGGACATTAGAGTTTGAGAGATATAAGTACCCGTCATCTTCCTCTTCACAAATCACCACTCCATTTCTTCCCCTCTTCCTCTAAAGCTTACGGCCCAACATCCCCATATTATCTCCACCATTTTCATTCCTCCATAAAGCAATCTAGGGTGATATCAAGGTGCTAGAAGGTCACTAACGAAGCTCGGTACTCACGGATCATCAAGGACCTCTCTCTGTGTGCTTTTATCCACTCATTTTCTCTAGTGTTTCTTCCCTAGCTTGAAAGCTAGTAGTAAGCTCCTTTGATCCTTGTTTACTCCATGTCTTTACTGGTTAATAGTTATATCTTGATGAAAGCATATGAACACTAAAGATCATAAACATAAAACTTGAACATAAGCTTTACATAAGATGAAATAATGCTAGAATGATGTTATTTTGAGTATGTATGATGCTTACTTGGTGATTACTAGTAATATGATGATAGATCATCATATGGAACTTGTTAAAGCATGATTAAAAAACATGATTTAACAAGTTAGAGGTGATTATGTGCTTGTATGAAATAATCATCTTCTAGTCTACACTTGAACTTGAAAGAAAAATGATTTTTCTTAGAAAATAATAAACCAAGTAAACTAGTGACCTTGTAGATCTAAAAGTCGTGAACGATTTTCCAAGAGAACCAAGTTTAAAAGAATGGTTTTTAGAAGAACATGGTTTTTATTAAACCAACACTATTTTAAATAACAACATAAGTGTAGAAATACTTTTAACACAAGAAGATGTTATAAGTAAACATTTTTGTAAATTACATTTACAAGTTGTGAACATCTAAAAATCCCGAGAATGAGATTTTAACAAAAGTAAACACACTTTGGAGAGTAACTAAACCCACTAAACGCCATACCAAGTTACTACGCGTTTTTACGAAACATCAAGTTCATGTGGTTTGAAAATAGAATATTTTGCTCTTGGTAAATTGATTGTTGATTGTTGAATAATGTTTGGAAAAGAAAATGATATGCTTATTAGCATGGACACCTCCGTTTACAAAGGAAACTCTGGGGAAATTTTCTAAAAATTCCAACACTTAGAAATTATTTTTCTAACAAGTGTTCACCTATACGTTTTAACTTTGTTTTTCAAAATAAACTTCGCCATGAGTTTTGTTACAAAAAAAAATACAAAGTATCGGAGGTTGATTTTTTTTTACAAGTAAAATGGTTAAATATATATCTAGAATATATATTGTATACTAGAACACTTGTGTGGATACTCGCTTATTTTGTGAAATAGTTATATTATTTTAGGGTAAAATAATATAACTTAACAAAGTAACTTGACATTTGAATTGTGTGGTACGTGATAGAAGTAATGAGTAAATAAACCGTACGTAAGATATGTGTTATGCATGAGAAACTGATTGTTATCCGTACCTTATTAGGAAGTGCTTGATTTCCTGATTATTAGAGTAATTAATCTAACCGAGCAAACCAAGGTGAGTTCACACACTTTCTAAGGCATGGGATTCCCGGTGGTTGGGAATGGGTTAAAGAAATTAAAACGGAACCTACATATCCTCCTTGGGTAGGATATGTACCCAACCTCGAACGGAGCGGCCTGGATACTGGTGTGGTAAGTGTTGTTATATGAAAACTCCACTAACGGGAGGTGTTTTTCCCAGCCATTACCAAAGTCGATTACACATGCCCGAAGCATGTCTTCAAGGGTTTGGATGGTGCGTTCAGATTGCCCATCCGTCTATGGATGATACGCTGTGCTCATGTCTAATCGAGAGCCAAAGGACTTGTGCATAGCTTGCCATAATTCAGATGTAAAACGTGAGTCACGATCAGTAATGATGGAGGTTGGCACTCCGTGCCTTGATACTACTTCCTTTTGGTAGACGTCTGCTAGAGAAGAAAACTTATCCGTTTCCTTGATTGCCAGAAAATGTGCGGACTTGGTCAATCGATCCACTATCACCCAAATAGTGTCATTTCCGTGTTGAGATCTAGGCAGGCCACTAACGAAATCCATGGAAATTTGCTCCCACTTCCATGTCAGGATCTCTGGTTGTTGGAGTAGGCCTGATGGTTTCTGATATTCAATCTTGACTCTCGCACAAGTCAAACATTTACTGACGTAGGTTGCTATGTTGTCTTTCATACTAGGCCACCAATACGTAGTCTTGAGATCGTGGTACATCTTATTCGAACCAGGATGTACTAAATAACGAGACTTGTGTGCCTCATCCATCACAAGCTCACGTAGATTACCATAGAGTGGAACCCAGATGCGCCCGTTTACATAGTGGGCGCCATCTTCCTTTTGTTCTAACCATTTCCTTGATCCTCGTAGGGACTCCGCCCTGATGTTCTCTGCTTTCAATGCTTCAACCTGAGCATCTCGTATCTGAGTAGGAAGACTAGATTGGATGGTAAGTTGTAACGCACGTACACGCTTTGGTATAGTATCCTTTCGACTGAGGGCGTCGGCCACAACATTGGCTTTGCCCGGATGGTACTTTATCGCGCATTCGTAATCATTCAAGAGCTCAACCCATCGACGTTGTCGCATGTTTAATTCCTTTTGCTTGAAGATATGCTCGAGACTCCTTTGATCGGTGTAAATGGTGCACTTGGTACCGTACAGGTAATGTCTCCATATCTTAAGTGCAAAAACAACCGCTCCCAATTCCAAGTCGTGCGTAGTGTAGTTCCTTTCGTGAACTTTAAGTTGGCGCGATGCGTAGGCAATGACCTTGTCACGTTGCATCAACATATAACCAAGTCCTTGGATGGAAGCGTCGAAATAAACCACAAAATCATCTATGCCTTCAGGCAATGAGAGGATAGGCGCGCTACAAGGTCTATCTTTTAAGTGCTGAAAAGCAGATTCCTGTGCATCACCCCAACGATAGGTGACACCCTTCTGAGTCAGCAAGGTGAGAGGTTGCGCAATCTTAGATAAATGCTTGATAAAGCTTCTATAATATCCTGCCAAACCCAAGAATTGGCAGATTTCTGTTGGTGTACGGGGTGCAGGCCAGTTCTTTATCGAGTCAACCTTGGATGGATCAACATGAATCCCATCCTTGTTTACCATGTGGCCTAGAAAGTGGACTTCGCGAAGCCAGAAGTCACATTTCGAAAATTTGGCATACAACTGCTCTGTTCGAAGAAATTCCAGAATAAGCCTCAGGTGTTGCTTGTGTTCTTCCTGACTCTTAAATAAATAAGGATATCATCGATAAAAACTATGACAAACTTATCCAGGTAAGGCATGCACATGTGGGAGAAGATAACGATTCTTCACGGTCACCTTGTTGAGTTCGCGGTAGTCAATACACATTCTGAAGGTACCGTCTTTCTTCTTCACGAATAACACTAGAGCTCCCCAAGGCAAAGAGCTAGGGCGAATAAATCCCTTGTCCAAGAGGTCTTGCAATTGAGTGGACAATTCCTCTAGTTCCGATGGGGCTAAGCGATAAGGCGCACGAGCTATGGGTGCTGCCCCAGGAGTTAGCTCGATTTAAAACTCGACTTGACGATGAGGCAGAAGGCCAGGTAATTCCTCAGGAAATACCTCAGGAAAGTCGCGTACAATAGGTATGTCTTATATCTTCCTTTCTTTCGAAGATGTATTAGAAACGAGGGCTAGGATAGCAGTGTGGCCCTTTCGCAACCACTTCTGGGCCTTAAGGAAAGAGATGATGCCCACAAGAGCACCACTCTTGTCGCCACGGATTACGAGGGGTTCTTCACCAGAACGAGGGATGCAGACAATCTTCTCGTTGCAAAGAATTTCCGCTTGGTGATGAGATAACCAATCTATCCCAATAACAACGTCGAAGCTACCCAGAACGATAGGAATTATGTCGATAGAAAAGGTCTGATCAGTAAGAACAAGATTACAACCCTTAACTATGTGTGTGGCCTCGAGACTTTTACCGTTTGCTAGCTCTACCGTGTGTTTGGTGGTTAAAAGTGTTGGGGTGCGCTTAAGCATTTGACTAACTTTTAAGGACACATAACTATTATCCGCACCCGAATCGAATAAAACAGTAACAAAGAAATCATCCAGAAGAAACTTAGCCATCACAACGTTGGGATCGTTCCTCGCGTCGCCTTGACCCAGCACGAAAACACGTCCCCTGGCACCATTGCCATTATTGTTACCCCCGTTGTTGTCTCCATTGTTACCCCCATTGTTGTTCCCGTTTCCTTGGTTGTTGTTCTGATCCTGATTCTGATTCAGCTGTGGACAGTGCCTCTTAAAGTGGTCTTCAGCTCCACATCAAAAACACCCCTTTTTGCTACCCTGCTGCTGCTGGTTCCGGTTTGCAGGATATGGGCTCCTGCAGTCTCTAGCCATATGTCCCGTCTTCTTGCACTGATGGCAACACGATCCCGCACATGACCCGCTGTGGTGTCGTTGGCACTTGCGGCATCTTGGTTTATTCCCTAGGTATCCCCCCCGATTTTGGTAGTTCAGCCCCCGCTGTACGAGATTCCTGTGCGGGTCCTGTTGTATAGAGCTAGGACCCTCACCTTGGTGATCACCCCATATATACTTGTTACTAATAAGAGCATTTGTATTGGAAGAGTTACGCTTGGGCAACTTGCCCTCTTCCACCGCCTGATCGGTGAGTTGGTGCGCCAAACGAACGACTTGCTGTATTGTGGGAAGGTTGGCCGCAATTACAGACCCTTGGATTTCCGATACTAAACCTCTGAGGTATAGCTTGATTCGTCTAGATATGGGTTGTGACAAGTTAGGACATGAGGCAGCCAAGTCGTTGGACCTCTTTGTGTACGCCTCAATCTCTGATCCCTCCATCTTCAAACCATAATACTCTATTTCAAGTTTCATAATGTCGTCCAGGTGGCAGAATTATTCCTTAATCAAATCCTTGAAGTCGCTCCAGAGGGTGGCATTCGCGTCTGCCAGCCCGAGCATCTGAACTTGTGCGTTCCACCAAGAATACACTTTCCCTTGCCACATGCCAGTAGCGTACTCTACTCGTTTACTGGCAAGGCTTTCACTTTCTTCGAATATATATTCGATTCTTCGGATCCAGTGTAGAAGGCTGATTGCTCCTCCAGTGCCGTCGAAAGTGGTAGGTTTGCATTCCAAGAACGCCTTGAAGGTGCCTATGCGTGTTTGAGGGTGCATGGGTTGACTCCCTGTTTGGGTTGCTAAAGCTTCAGCAACCTTTTCATTAATCAAGGTCGTCAGCTGATACTGAGTCAAGTTGAGACGCCCACTCATGATCTTCACATCGAGGGAAACATAGGTAAGAAGGGTGTCGCATGAGTGCGTAAGCATGGGACGACAGGCGAGAGTAAGCACATAGAGTTTTCAGTCAGTGGCTATGTCAACTAAGTATACCATAAATGATGCACTACTTTACAAACAGGCAGGCAATACAAACACAAACCATATTACCAATAGTGTGTTGAGTCTTGCACGTGGAGCGAAGTGTCGTTGGGGATCGTTGAGCACTATACAGGTTATAGTCTGGTTTTATCAAAAAGCCTTTCCCCTTTTTAAAACCACGTTCGCAATAACCAATGGCTCTGATACCAATCTGTCACACCCCCAAAATCCACCATGCGGAGTATCACCGCTTGGAGGCGTGACATGACCAGGATCAAGCCACCAATCATATTGAACAATATAGTAAAGTAATTAAAAGTTCAACCACACAATATAATTGGTGTTCGCAACCAAGTTAACCAAGTTTAACTTAAACAGCGGAAGCATAAGACGTCAAACCAAAACATAAATAAGTTCATAAAGTTTAAATGTTTAGAACTGGACATAGCAGTCCATATCCCACAACGACCTCCTCCTCGTGCAAGCTCCATAAGCATCTAACGACCTGTAAGGCATGTAACAACGAGTCAACAATAAAGTTGAGCGAGTTCACAGTTGGGTGTTTGTTTTAAGTTGTTTTCGAAAACATGGTTTGTCTTTAGTTGGCTTACTTGCCGTGGGGGTTACCCCATAGTTGAAAATATGATTAACCAATTCCTTCTTTCCCAAACCATGACCTGTGGGGGCTTCCCCATGTGAACCACTAGACCGTTACCATATCGACTACTGACGAAAGTAAGTTGTGCCCTACGTCAATGTCTATCATCATTGACAGTTTGTCATGATCCATTAGTACTCGCCCGTTCGAACGACACGGTGTGAGGTTTGTAAAACCTAATAGCGCTATTAACTAATGACCCGCTCGCCATCGGCCTCGGCAATTAAGTCGATATAAAATGAGGGACTTAGGTGATAGAGTTTTGGCTAGTAGTTTAAGGTTGTTGTCCTACCCAAGGAGGACGAACGTACGCATTCTACCCAAGGAGAATACGCAGGATTAATATTGGCATCCTACCTATGGAGGGTGGCGGTACATATCTTACCCAAGCAGGATATGTAGGTTCCATTTTAGTTTCTTAACCCATTCCCAAACCACCGGGAATCCCATGCCTTAGAAAGAGTGTGAACTCACCTTTGGTTGCTCGGTTTGACTCTATAAAATAGCTAACAGTCAAGGTCAGTCAATCGCGTCCTAGTATGATTACCACTTAGTTTATTAGTGACCTCAAATAAGCACGAAGTTCCTACACACATCTACCACATAACATGTACTCACTTTAATAGTTCACGCCCATATAAACATTCCACTTATAGCAACTCAAGAGCAAGCATATGATATTACACATAACACTTTCATTGACATATAACATGTTAGATCATCCTCAGATAACATACCCGACATTTAGACATGCAAATTACTACTTATGTCATTTCAGTTTTAACATTCAAAACTGGGCTGTTTTCGGGGATTTTAATAAAATAGTTAACCTATTCCAAAAATTCCCAACATTTTACAGAAGGTCTTAAACGATCCAAATAATATTTTGTAAAAATCTCGGGATCCAATTCATTACCAATATTTTATAAAAAAAAAATCATTTACCAGACTGCAATCAGATTCGTCACTTTCTAACTGCAGTCCACGGAATAATTCATTTAAAATTCATCGTAAGTCCAATTGATGAAATTCCAGTTGGAGCATTACAACGACATCAGTAGCCATCTACAGTACAAATTTCATGAGCTAATTCTACACAGATTTCAAGTTATGACAAAAAACATAACACACATTTTTTGCAGTAAAAACGCAGCCATCTACCCTTTAAAAATAGCAAACAAAGTCCAAAAATTATGATTCCAGTGCCATTAGAACTGTATTTCGAAATAACACGATATAGACTCAAGAAAATTAGTTTTTCGATAAATATCGACCTGTTTACAGCCAACTGAAGTTGGTTGTAAATTGTGACAACTGTGTTCTGTAATCGATGTACGATGTAAAACAATGATGATTATTAATAAAACAATGTGCTTTGGTGTTATTATATGTGTTTTGGTTTTATTATATGTGTAATTGTGTTTAGTGATTTTACAATTTGATTCGATTCCAATTTCAAGCTCTAAATCGCTTTATGGAAGGTTATACGCAAACTTGTGCTTAAACGCAGTCAGTATAACGCGAAAAACACTCTGGAATAGTGACATAGGCTTAACATACCTTAAATAACCTCCACATAACTTAGAAATAAGTTTTGAATGGTTTGGTGTGTCGAGATCAACTTTGTTCGATCGCAGGGACTATTTGTGTCAAACTGCGAAACTATGCCGATTTGTATAGTAACGAACATTCCGGAAGTTGATCATAATTTAAACATACCCTAAATAACCTTTACATAGCTTAGAAATAGGCTTTGAGGGGTTCGGTATGCTAAAATAAACTTTATGCTCATTCAGGGACTAAAAGCGTCAAAAAGTGCATAAGTTTGCATTTTCGCGCATAACTTACGTTTTGAATACATCCGGACATCCAAAAATTTATGTAAGCATTAAAATATTTCATTTTAGTGTTTGGCATGATAAAATTCCATTCGTCGCTTAATTTGGATCGTTTTTGCGTTCGTTACGACTTCCGTCGTAATTAAGCGAATAACGCAACCGTACGACCAAACGAACCGACATCCGAGATGTTTTTGAGCATATTTTAAGTTCCCTATACTTTAACTTTATTTTAGAGCCTTGAACTGGGGTTAACAGGGCTTAAAAGTGCCAAAAAAATCAAGTTTTACAAGTGTAGGTACCATTTTTGAAATTTCTGGCAGATTCAATGAACCTAGTCCATTTTGAAGTGTTGATGGTTTTAACCCATGGTTTTGCAAAACCATGGGCTGGTATTCAAGGAACATAGTCCATATTAGGGGCTCCCATGGTTTTAGAAAACCATGGGCACACATGTAAGGTCCAGATCAAAGCTCAGTTTTCGAGGAACGATCTTAACGGTTCTAGAAATCCTATATATACCCCATCCATTTCACTTCAAAACCCACAATTTGAAATCTGATTTATGCTCTATAAGTGGAAGTATATGCTTCCTACCTGAGAGAAAAATCGGAATCAAATCTTGCGGGGACCTTCTGTAAGTGTTCTTTCGTTCTTTTCGTTCGTTTTAGCGTTAAAGTCAAACTGCGTTTGACTTTCTGCATTGACCAGTTTATGGTCAATGCGAAGTTCGTTTGAACTTCATAACGTGAGTGTAATCATGATGGTTATATCCCCTAGTGACTATACCTACTGATTACCACGTTATCTAGGCTTAGTGACGAGTCGAAGTTTCGGCCAAAATACGTATTCTTGCGTATTTTGTAACCAAACTACTCTTAGGTATCAAAACCGTTTGTTTTGATAACAAACTTGTTTTCTAACTTAGTTAAGCATGTTTTAACATGCTTAGCTCGTCACTTTTAGTTTTGTGCTTGTCTAGGGTCGTAAAGGTAAGCGATCTAAACAATCGCTTATACTTTCGAACCCGACCCGTTGGTCGATCATTAGGATCCGACCAAACACATTAGGTGACCATAGTTGTATAGGGAATAACCTTCCGAGGTTATACCTTATGTTCATGACGTTTAAGTAGTTGTATGATAGGTAGTTTATATGCCTTAGGTAAATTACCAAAATGCCCTTTTTACGCCAAAATTCATTTTAAGCATATGTAACATAACTTTTGACATACAAACTGATTTAGCAACAATATTAAACATGTTGAGGCATATTTTACTTATCATAGGACTAGTTAGGCGTTCCGAACGCGTTTCACGCGGACGACGCGTTAAAGTAGCATAAGCTACCTTAATGGGTCGCGATGGGTCGAAAGCACTTAGGTTAGGTTTCATTTAGGTTGTAGGCTTTGTTAAACCATATCACATGAGTTCCAACACTCATTTCGTTTACAAGACCTCATTCTGTCCGATCTTCCGATTCAGGCGTCTATTGTTTGACTAGTGATTCGATTACTAGGTGCTACTTGATTTCTCTGGTTTACTCGAGTTTGTTTAAGTACTATTGATTGAAGATACCTTGCACTACATGTGAGTACATAGTTCCCCTATTTTACCACTTTCAATTGTTTTGGGGTGATTCATTTGTACAAAATGTTTTCAAGGTTTATACGATGATTTCAAAAACGAATAGAACGATTTATACTAAACTATTAACGATTTCGATAATGTGAACGAACTTGTTGGTTGTAGTTACATAACGAACGACATTCATTAGCATTGATCAAGCTGACCAGTATTAGGTTATGGTACCATAGGATATGACAAATCCCGTTATTGCACTATACCCATGGTTATGTGTGGGTGTTGTGGGTAACGACTGAATCTGATGATTGTTAACTTACCCTTTGGTGGTTTGTTAATGCAAGAACGAGTTTAACGATGAACGAGTCACAAAGGTTTGAATGTTATTAACGAGACGACCATATATAAGTTTTCACAATTAAAACGAGGACGATTTAAACGATCTAAACGAGTAAACGATTTGGGAATGATTTGTAAACGATTTGGGAACGATTTGGAAACGATGTTAAATGATTTCGGTAAACGATTGGCTTCTGGGCTAGTGTTTAGATAACGGGACGGGTGTAATGTGGTGAAAACATGGTAGATACGCCGCTGATACTTCTTATATATAAGTGTTTTCAACATATTACATACCGTGGCGTTATTTAGTTCACTTGGGTAAACGATATTGAAACGATGTCACTCAACGATGTTTTCGAAATAATATATGAGTCTTATTAACGAGAATATACGAGATGTTTTACAAGCTGGTTTTCTAAAAACAAAAAGCTTTTGGGTTAAGAATCATGGCTACGAAATTTTATAAATTATAACCATCTTGATTTGAGTTGGTTAATCATGTTGCAATATTATACACTTTTTAAAAAAACAAGGTTTTCGAGGTATCGCAAAATATGAAAACAAGCCATGATTCCGATACTCTTATAAAACCTATGTACTCGCCAGCATTTCTTTGCTGACTTTGTTTTTACATATGTTTCAGGTATTGTTGCTTGATTGACGTTCTAGGATGCATGCGTCACATAGGATCTGGACGAGGCCTTAGTGACATAATATCTATGATAGACGATATAAAACTTGTTTGTTATGTGTTAAAACAATGTTAATGTTTAATATTATCAATAAAATGAAACACTTTTTGTATCCATGGTTATGGAACGATAATTCTGTTACAACACCCCCCGACGTTTCCGCCGCGATTTGTTGTTTTACGCGGTCGGGGTGTGACAGAAGAGTTGGTATCAGAGCCAAAGGTTTATAGGGAATTAGGTTATTAGTAATGCTTTGACCTAGACTATAACTTTAGGACCCTAACACAAGTTTACTTGTGTTTAGATTTTAAAACAAAACCGTCACCTATCCTTAGGTGATAACCACAATAAGAACGTTAAGTTCGAATCCGCTTTGAAAAATAATCATCCATTCTAGGATGATTGATTACTAGGTTTTGAATCCTCTGTTGTAAGGTTTTGAACCCTCTGTTGTAAGGTTTTGAACCCTACCAGTTTAACTCATTTTTAGCTTAGTGCCTTCTGAGTTTTCAAAATCTCGTCAAAGTTTGGGGCTAAATAATGTGAACACGTGCAAACTGGAAGAGTGAGTGCCTGTACCTCCAGTTTTCTGGCTAAGGCTAGAGTGTTCGTACAAATCCGCAGTATCAGACCGGTCACTCTTACCTACGAACTCTTGGGGTGAGTGTTCACTTATACGCGAGCATGTCTTCGTGATACATTATTTTTGACCTATTTACTTTGATTAGTCACTCCGTGTCGTTTGTTTGTTCGAAGTGACGAACAAATGATCGCCTTTCTGGTGTTTTGACGGTATTTTCAATACCTCTTTTGCTTTTCAACCTCACTCGTTTCTCTTGTTTCCTTGTTAGACAATGCCTCCTCAACGTGAAGCACAATCTTTCACTATTGAAGAAATCGCAGCCTTGGTCTCTCAGCAAGTGGCTGCTGTGCTTTCAGGCGTTGTGACCCAAGTCCATGAGATATACAACAACAATAATGCACCGTGTAATTTCAAGAATTTCAATACTGCGAAGCCGCTTAAGTTTTCTGGGTCGCAAGGAGCAACTGCGCTACTGCAGTGGTTTGAGAGTATCGAGAACACATTCAGACATGCGCAGTGTCCGAATGCGCGTAAGGTTGAATTTGCTTCGAGCGTGTTTGAGAAGCGAGCGCTTACCTGGTGGAATGGTATTATGCGCGACAGGGGTGCCGAAGTGGCGTTGCCACAAACATGGGAAGAACTTCGGGCTCTCATGATGAAGGAGTTTTGTCCCCGTCACGAAATTCGGTCTTTGGAGCGAGAGTTTGACGATTTAAAGCAAGATGGGGCTGAACACCGTGCGTACACGGATCGTTTTGAGGAACTCAGTCTATTTTGTCCCACCATGGTTACCCCTATGGAGAAAGCAATCGATAGATATATCGATGGTCTACCCGATTCTATTCTGGAGATTGTGACCGGTGTTAATCCTACTACCCTTCGTCAAGCAATCGAGTTGTCTGCTACCCTGACTGAGACTCAAGTCAGGAAGGGTAAACTCACCCGCAAGGGTGATAAAAAGAAGGCGACTGATTCAGGGAAGGACAAGAAAAAGGGTAAGGGTAAGGAAGGTGAGACGTCGAAGAAATTGAGGAAGCGAAAGGGTGCTCAGAATTTTGCTGTTACAGCTCAGACTGCTCAGAACCCGCAGAACCCACCGGCTCTGCCACCTACAAAGAAAGCGTATGCTGGTACCGCACCTCATTGTGCTCGTTGCAACGGTCATCACGTTGCACAACAAGCTTGCAAGCAATGTACAACGTGTGGTAAACTTGGGCATTTGGCCAATGTTTGTCGTTTGGGACAGAATCAGGTTGCTCAGGTTCCAGCTCAGGGTCAGGGGAATGTTGTGAGATTCCCATCGGGTTCATGTTTTAATTGTGGAGAGTATGATCACTTCCGCAACAATTTTCTGAGACTGGTGAATGCAAACGCGAATGCTAACGCGAACCCGAATGCGAACGTCAATGTTAATGTGAATCCCCCTCATGGGCGAGCGTACAATTTGAATGCAAACGAAGCGAGGGCTGACAACGAGGTTGTCAATGGTACGTTTCTTGTTAACAATCAACCTGCATCTATTCTTTTTTATTCTGGTGCCGATAGAAGTTTTGTTTCATTGTCATTTGAGCCCTTGCTTGCGATACCTAGAACTAAACTGAGGAAACCCTTATCTATTGAAGTTGCCACTGGTAAACCTCTTGTTCTCGATTCTATTATTCGTAATTGTCAGTTGAACCTTGATAACCATCTTTTTCCTATTGACCTCACACCCATGCAACTTGGGAGTTTCGATATTATCATTGGAATGGACTGGTTAACCAAACACCACGGTGAGGTGGTTTGTTTCGATAAGATTGTTCGTATTCCTCTTCCGTCTGGCGATGTTCTGGAAGTTCGTGGCGAAAAACCACCAGATGGTTTGAAGCTTATGTCGTGTTTGGAAGCCCAAAGTTATTTGCGAAAAGGATATGTTGCTTTTCTGGCACATGTCACCGAGGAGAAAGACAAGAGCAAGAGTATTCAGGATATTCCGATTGTTCGGGATTATCCAGAGGTGTTTCCTGATGAACTGCCTGGTTTGCCTCCAGTTCGTCAAGTCGAGATTCATATTGACCTTATACCCAATGCCAACCCAATTGCAAAAGCACCTTATCGTCTTGCACCGTCGGAGATGCAAGAGTTATCGAAACAGCTTCAAGAGTTATCTGATAAAGGATTCATCCGACCGAGCTTTTCACCTTTGGGAGCTCCTGTCCTCTTCGTGAAAAAGAAAGATGGATCTTTTCGAATGTGTATCGATTATCATGAGCTTAATAAGCTCACCATAAAGAATCGATATCCCCTACCTCGAATTGATGATCTCTTCGACCAGCTGCAGGGTGCTTCATGCTTTTCCAAGATCGACCTGCATTCTGGGTATCATCAACTTCGTGTTCTCGAAGAAGATATTCCCAAAACTGCTTTTCGCACAAGATATGGGCATTACGAGTTCACAGTCATGCCTTTTGGTTTGACGAATGCTCTAGCTATCTTTATGGACTTAATGAATAGGGTCTGCAAACCTTATTTGGACAAGTTCATTATTGTGTTCATCGACGATATTCTCATTTATTCAAAATCTCGAGCCGAGCACGAGCAACACCTTCGCTTAACATTGGAACTCCTGAAGAGGGAACAACTTTTTGCTAAATTCTCCAAGTGTGAATTCTGGCTTAAAGAAGTTCAATTCTTGGGTCATATAGTCAATGAGCAGGGTATTCATGTGGATCCATCCAAGATTGCTGTCACACCCCGACCACGTATAGCATACAAGACGTGGCGGAAAACGTCGGGGAGTGTTGTAACAGAATTAATTGTTTCAAATCCATGGCAAACAAAGTTGTATTTTATTTTTCAACATGAGAGTTTCATTGTTTTAAACAGTAAATAAAGAGTTTATAACATAATTAAACAAAGTCTATCTCCATTTTAAGTCTCTAAGGCACAGGTCCGCCCTAGTGTCATGATCATCATCCTACGGAAAAGCACCTGAAAACACATGTGAAAGTAGGTACGTCAGCATAAAAATGCCTGTGAGATACATAGGTTTTGTGAAAATAGGATTCATGACTTAAGTTTAAGAAAAAGTTTAGTCATGAACCTTTTTATTTGATTTGTTTTGTAAATCGCTTGAATAACAATAAGTTCAGATGATATGTATTAATAAGTAAATAATGTATGGTTAAATGAATAACCATGTAAAATGAGTTGTATAGAATAAACCGTATGGTAAACCAAAGTCTTGTGAAAACGTGTTACTTGTATAAAATGTATAAGTCCAAATTGAATGATTTAAATAACGCTATGATATGTAATATAATACAAACACTTATATATAGGAAGTACCAGCGGCGTATCCACCATGATTGTATCATATTACTCACATCTCGTTACTTAAGTCACTTAAACCAACCAACAAAGTATAATGTCTATGTTTAAACCAATAGTCAAAAGTCCTTGTATAAACCATGTCAAATGTTGATAGTCCAAAAGTAGTCAAGTAATGTGTAACAATTGTTATGTATGGTAAGTAAAATAAGACTACTTAAACCATAAGTAAAAATGTACAAAACAAAGTATTTTGAATATATCAAAAAGTTATGTTTTGCAAAGTGATGCATGATACATTGATACAAACATTTATGTGGTAAGTTAACGCATACATTCAAGCCTTGAGACAGTCGGATAACCCTTTTAGTCAAGGTTATCAAAAGAATTGTATTCGGATTCAGTCATTCCTTACATCCAAACAAACCCGGGATGTCAGGAATGGGATTTGTCAAGTCCTATGGTACCACTACTTACTCCCGAGCGGCGTAGCAAATGTTAATGAACGTAATAAAGACCCGTTTGTGCAAACCAAATGTTATAGCAGTTGTATACATGTCATATGAAAACAATGTACTAAGTATGCTAAGTTAACATACAAAGCAGAAAAGTCTTGTAAATCAATGTGCTAGCATGCTATCAGTCAACATACATAGCAGAAATGTAATGTAAAACAATGTACTAAGTATGCACACAATGGACATACATAGCATGAAATGTAATGAAATCATGTACTATAATGTACTAACAAACATAGCCGGTATATGATGTGAAAACAGGAAAGCATGAAAGTAACAAGTAGGCACATGTGTTCCACCCCAAAACGTTTGGAAAACAGTAAAAGAGGGGTTCTATGTACTCACTTGAGATTACTCAGTAGTCCTGGAGTGACAACCAAACAATGATAGAGATCACGGAATCAAACGGCACCTAATATAGGTAACTATGTTAATAAACCGGACCTAAATCGGAGGATCGGATAGAATGAGGGTTCGTAAACCAAACGAGTGTAGAGACTCGTGTCATTTGGTTTAACAAAGCCTACATACTAAATGAAACCTAACATAATTGTTTACGACCCATTACGACCCGTTTAGGTAGCTTATGCTACTTTAACGCGTCGTTCGCGTGAAACGCGTTCGGACCGCCTAACTAGCCCTATGACAAGTGTTATATGCCTAAACATGTTACATAATCAGTTATGTGACAAAAGTTTAGGTTATATATGCTTAATTACCAATTATACATGAAAAGGGTATTCTGGTAATTTACCTAAGGCATATAAACTACCTATCATACAACTACTCAAACGATGTGACCATAGGGTATAACCTCGGAAGGTTATTCCCTACCCACTATGGTCACCTAATGTATTTGGTCGGATCCTAATGATCGACCAAAAAGGGTCGGGTTCGAAGGTATAGGCGATTTATCAGATCGCCTACCCTACGACCCTTGACAACGTGGTAATCAGTGGGCATAGTCCCAAGGGACTATAACCAACGTGATTACACTCACGTTGCGAAGTTCAAACGAACTTCGCATTGACCATAAACTGGTCAATGCAGAAAGTCAAACAAAGTTTGACTTTCAGACTCTAAAAGACTCGAAAAGCAATAAAAGAACGAAAGAATACTTACGAAGGGTCCCCGAATGCTAATTCCGATTCAAAAATCTCAGGTATGAAACAATTGTTTCAACTTAGAGTTTCTCAAATCAAAATTCTTGTAAGTTTTGCAATGGGGTGATGGGGTATTTATAGTTTTCGGGTAACCGTTAGGATCGTTTGTCGAATATCGTGCCTTAATCGCAACCGTACAAGTGTTGGAAAGTTGTGGTGACTAAAATTTGGTTCTTATCAGCTGACTAGACAAGTGTGAGTGTGTGGTGGAGGATTAAACAGCTGCAACCTGCTGTTTGATTCATTTAATCTGGTCAGAATGGGCCACGCGGCCCGCTTCAGGATGCACATAATCTAATGCGGGCCGCCTGGGCATGTCAGATCAGAAACATGTTTGAAAAATGACAGTTTCAGTCCCTGCACGTGTTTAAGGCTATTTCCGACACTTCTAAGGCCCGTAAAGCCAACTTTAAGGCCCTAAAATGATGCCTAAACATTGTGGACATGAAACATGTTCAAAAATATGCCGGATGATGGTTCGTTTGGTCGTACGAACGCGATGTTCGCTTAATTACGACGGAATGCGCACAAGCGCGAAAAACGATCCAAATGACGCGACGAATGAATTTTTGGTAAGCCAAACACTAAAGCATAATATAGTCATGCTTACATAAATTTTTGGATGTCCGGATGTATTCAGAACGTAAGTTATGCGCGAAAGTGCAAACTTGTGCACTTTTTGACACTTTTAGTCCCTGAATGACCCAAAAGTTTATTTTAGCATACCGAACCCCTCAAAGCCTATTTCTAAGCTATGTAAAGGATATTTATGGTATGTTTAACTTATGGTCATGTTTCGGAATGTTCGTTACAGTTCAAATTGGCATACTTTCGCAGTTTGTCAAGTTTAGTCCCTGTAAACGAATTAACTTGTTTTTGCCATACCAAAGCCTTTAAAACTTATTTCTAAGTTATGTAAAGGTTATTTAAGGTATGTTGAGTATGTGTTGATGTTCCGTAGTATTTTTCGCATTAAACTGAGTACGTTTACACATCAGTTTGCGTATAACTCTCCAGAAAGCGATGTAGAGTTTGAAATTACATAAAAGTCAAAACATGAAAAATGTAAAACACAACCAAACAAACAAACATTGGGATCAAATAACATTGTTTTATTGATAATAGAACTGTTCATAGTGATTACAAGCACGGATGTTACAATTGTTGCTATTAAGGACTGGAATACACCGACGACGCCTACAGAGGTTCGATCTTTTCTTTGTCTTGCTGGTTATTATCGTCGATTCATTTCAAATTTCTCGAAGATTGCGGTTCCACTCGCTGCTTTGACTCAGAAAAATAAGCCTTTTGAGTGGGGACCCAAGCAAGAAGAAGCGTTCCAAACTCTGAAGAAGAAGTTATGTAATGCTCCTGTTCTATCTCTGCCCGACGGAAGCGAAAATTTCGTTGTCTATTGCGATGCGTCCAACTTAGGCCTTGGTTGCGTCCTTATGCAACGAGGTAAAGTTATTGCATATGCATCTAGGCAGCTGAAAGTTCATGAGAAGAACTACACGACTCATGATCTTGAGTTAGGAGCTGTGGTTTTCGCGCTTAAAATATGGAGACACTACCTCTATGGAACGAAGTGTGTGGTTTTCACAGACCACAAAAGTTTCCAGCACATTCTTAATCAGAAAGAGCTGAACATGAGGCAACGATTTTGGGTTGAACTCTTAAACGATTATGACTGCGAGATTCGCTACCACCCTGGTAAGGAAAATGTTGTAGCCGATGCGCTTAGTCGAAAGGAGCGAGTCAAGCTTCATTCTTTTCGAACACTATCTGATCTTCAAACTCGTGTCCTTCAAGCTCAGCAATTTTGTGTTTCACAAAATTTGATAGGTAATGAATTACCACGTCAACTTGAGCTTAAGCTCGAAGCGAAAGACGATGGTTTGCTCTATTTTAAGGATCAATTGTGGATTCCGAAACAAGACGATCTTCGCACTTTAGCGATGGACGAATCATATAAGTCTCGATATTCTGTCCATCCTGGTGCTGATAAAATGTACAAGGATCTTCGTACTAAGATCTGGTGGCCTGGTATGAAGAAAGATGTTGCCTTGTATGTGTCAAAATGCCTAACTTGTCTCAAAGTCAAGGCAGAACATCAACGACCTTCTGGTTTGCTTGTACAACCAGAGATACCGGTTTGGAAATGGGAAAACATTGCCATGGATCTCATTACTAAGTTACCGCGTACGTCTAAGGGTCACGATGCTATTTGGGTTGTAGTTGATCGTTTGACAAAATCTGCTCACTTCTTACCAATCTGTGAGGATATCTCTGCTGAGAAGCTTGCCAAGATCTATGTAGACGAGATTGTATCACGACATGGTGTTCCTTTAGATATCATTTCCGATCGTGATGCTCGATTTTCATCTCATTTTTGGAAGGCCATGCAATCTGCTTTGGGAACCCAACTGAATCTAAGCACTGCTTATCATCCCCAAACAGATGGCCAATCTGAGAAAACGATTCAAACTTTGGAGGATATGCTTAGAGCATGCGTGATAGAGTTTGGTGGTAATTGGGATTCTCATCTGCCACTGACCGAGTTCTCCTACAACAATAGCTATCATGCTAGCATTAAAATGGCACCATTCGAAGCTCTCTACGGTCGAAAATGTCGTTCACCTGTCTGTTGGAACGAGACCGGTGAAGCTCAGCTTACTGGACCTGAGCTCGTTCTTGAAACAACATACAAAATCAAGAGAATCCGCGATAATCTTGTGACAGCTCGAAACCGTCAAAAGAGATATGCGGATTTAGGACGCAAGCCCGTAGAATTTCAAGTCGGAGATCGTGTCCTACTCAAGGTTTCACCTTGGAAGGGAGTCGTGAGATTTGGAAAGAAAGGAAAACTTGCACCTCGATATGTGGGACCATTTAAGATTGTGGAAAGAATTGGAAAGGTTGCCTATCGTCTAGAGCTACCTCCAGAGGTTGGAAACATTCACCCGAATTTTCACGTGTCCAATCTGCGAAAGTGTTTAGCTGACGCTGATCTACATATTCCTCTCGACGAGATCCAAATCGATGAAACAATGCACTTTATCGAGAAACCCGTGGAGATCGTGGACCGTGCTTTCAAACAGTTGAAGAACAAACAGATTCGATTGGTCAAAGTTCGCTGGGAATCCAAACGTGGCCCAGAGTTTACTTGGGAACGTGAGGACCAGATGAAAACGAAATATCCGCATATGTTTTCACAAGCTTCCACTAGTTAAAATTTCAGGACGAAATTTCCTGAAGTAGGGGAGACTGTGACAACTGTGTTCTGTAATCGATGTACGATTTAAAACAATGATGATTATTAATAAAACAATGTGCTTTGGTGTTATTATATGTGTTTTGGTGTTATTATATGTGTAATTGTGTTTAGTGATTTAACAATTTGATTCGATTCCAATTTCAAGCTCAAAATCGCTTTCTGGAAGGTTATACGCAAACTGGTGCTTAAACGCAGTCAGTATAACGCGAAAAACACTCCGGAATAGTGACATAGGCTTAACATACCTTAAATAACCTCCACATAACTTAGAAATAAGTTTTGAATGGTTTGGTGTGTCGAGATCAACTTTGTTCGATCGCAGGGACTATTTGTGTCAAACTGCGAAACTATGCCGATTTGTATAGTAACGAACATTCCGGAACTTGATCATAAGTTAAAAATACCCTAAATAACCTTTACATAGCTTAGAAATAGGCTTTGAGGGGTTCGGTATGTTAAAATAAACTTTATGCTCATTCAGGGACTAAAAGCGTCAAAAAGTGCATAAGTTTGCATTTTCGCGCATAACTTACTTTCTGAATACATCCGGACATCCAAAAATTTATGTAAGCATTAAAATATTTTATTTTAGTGTTTGGCATGATAAAATTCTATTCGTCGCTTAATTTGGATCGTTTTTGCGTTCGTTACGACTTTCGTCGTAATTAAGCGAATAACGCAACCGTACGACCAAACGAACCGACATCCAAGATGTTTTTGAGCATATTTTAAGTTCCCTATACTTAACTTTATTTTAGAGCCTTGAAATGGGGTTAACGGGGCTTAAAAGTGCCAAAAAAAATCAAGTTTTACAAGTGCAGGGACCATTTTTGAAATTTCTGGCAGATTCAATGAACCTAGTCCATTTTGAAGTGTTGATGGTTTTAACCCATGGTTTTGCAAAACCATGGGCTGGTATTCAATGAACATAGTCCATATTAGGGGCTCCCATGATTTTAGAAAACCATGGGTACACATGTAAGGTCCAGATCAAAGCTCAGTTTTCGAGGAACGATCTTAACGGTTCTAGAAATCCTATATATACCCCATCCATTTCACTTCAAAACCCACAATTTGAAATCTGATTTATGCTCTCTAAGTGGAAGTATATGCTTCCTACCTGACAGAAAAATCGGAATCAAATCTTGCGGGGACCTTCTGTAAGTGTTCTTTCGTTCTTTTCATTCGTTTTAGCGTTAAAGTCAAATTGCGTTTGACTTTCTGCATTGACCTGTTTATGGTCAATGTGAAGTTCGTTTGAACTTCATAACGTGAGTGTAATCACGATGGTTATAGCCCCTAGTGACCATACCTACTGATTACCACGTTATCAAGGCTCAGTGACGAGTCGAAGTTTCGGCCAAAATACGTATTCTTGCGTATTTTATAACCAAACTACTCTTAGGTATCAAAACCGTTTGTTTTGATACCAAATTTTTTTTTCTAACTTAGTTAAGCATGTTTTAACATGCTTAGCTCGTCACTTTTAGTTTTGTGCTTGTCTAGGGTCGTAAAGGTAAGCGATCTAAACAATCGCTTATACTTTCGAACCCGACCCGTTGGTCGATCATTAGGATCCGACCAAACACATTAGGTGACCATAGTTGTATAGGGAATAACCTTCTGAGGTTATACCTTATGGTCACGACGTTTAAGTAGTTGTATGATAGGTAGTTTATATGCCTTAGGTAAATTACCAAAATGCCCTTTTTACGCCAAAATTCATTTTAAGCATATGTAACATAACTTTTGACATCTAAACTGATTTAGCAACAATATTAAACATGTTGAGGCATAGTTTACTTATCATAGGACTAGTTAGGCATTCCGAACGCGTTTCATGCGGACGACGCGTTAAAGTAGCATAATCTACCTTAATGGGTCGCGATGGGTCGAAAGCACTTAGGTTAGGTTTCATTTAGGATGTAGGCTTTGTTAAACCATATCACATGAGTTCCAACACTCATTTGGTTTACAAGACCTCATTCTATCCGATCTTCCGATTTAGGCGTCTGTTGTTTGACTAGTGATTCGATTACTAGGTGCTACTTGATTTCTCTGGTTTACTCGAGTTTGTTGAAGTACTATTGATTGAAGATACCTTGCACTACATGTGAGTACATAGTTCCCCTATTTTACAACTTTCAATTGTTTTGGGGTGATTCATATGTACAAAATGTTTTCAAGGTTTAACGATTTCGATAATGTGAACAAACTTGTTGGTTGTAGTTACATAACGAACGACATTCATTAGCATTGATCAAGCTGACCAGTATTAGGTTATGGTACCATAGGATATGACAAATCCTGTTATTGCACTATACCCATGGTTATGTGTGGGTGTTGTGGGTAACGACTGAATCTGATGATTGTTAACTTACCCTTTGGAGGTTTGTTAATGCAAGAACGAGTTGAACGATGAACGAGTCACAAAGGTTTGAATGTTATTAACGAGACGACCATATATAAGTTTTCACAATTAAAACGAGGACGAATTAAACGATCTAAATGAGTAAACGATTTGGGAACGATTTGTAAACGATTTGGGAACGATTTGGGAACAATTTGGAAACGATGTTAAACGATTGGCTTCTGGGCTAGTGTTTAGATAACGGGACGGGTGTAATGTGGTGAAAACATGGTAGATACGCCGCTGGTACTTCTTATATATAAGTGTTTTCAACATATTACATACCGTGGCGTTATTTAGTTCACTTGGGTAAACGATATTGAAACGATGTCACTCAACTATGTTTTCGAAATAATATACGAGTCTTATTAACGAGAATATACGAGATGTTTAACAAGCTGGTTTTCTTAAAACAAAAAGCTTTTGGGTTAAGAATCATGGCTACGAAATTTTATAAATTATAACCATCTTGATTTGAGTTGGTTAATCATGTTGCAATATTATACACTTTTAAAAAAAACAAGGTTTTCGAGGTATCGCAATATATGAAAACAAGCCATGATTCCGATACTCTTATAAAACCTATGTACTCGCCAGCATTTCTTTGCTGACTTTGTTTTTTCATATGTTTCAGGTATTGTTGCTTGATTGACGTTCTACGATGCATGCGTCACATAGGATCTGGACGAGGCCTTAGTGACATAATATCTATGATAGACGATATAAAACTTGTTTGTTATGTGTTAAAACAATGTTAATGTTTAATATTATCAATAAAACGAAACACTTTTTGTATCCATGGTTATGGAACGATAATTCTGTTACAACACCCCCCGACGTTTCCGCCGCGATTTGTTGTTTTACGCGGTCGGGGTGTGACATAAATGTTTGGACAGAAGCTGTTTTCAGCTTATAGTGTTCTAACTCAAGTTCTATTTGTTTCGTTAACATGTTTATTGATCAACAACGTATTTCTAGTTCGTCACAAGCAAGCATCAACATATACCAAACAACATCATACTAACAACACTTCATCACATTTCATCTTTATGTAAACCTTATGTTCATGTTTCTTGTTTAAACCTTTTAGTGTTCTTGTGATATTCCTCATACTACATCTTTTAACTACTCAAAATAGAAGTGAACAAAGGTTAAACAAGGACTTACAACTAGCTCAAAGCTAGGGAAGAACTTCAAGAGAAAGATGGTGAAAATGGATGATGAAAGCAAGCAAGAGAACTCCTTGATGATCCACAAGCTTCAAGCTCCAAGGAATCACCTTCTAGTGCTTGAACAAGCTTGAAAATGGATGAATATGGTTGAGTTAAGGTGGTGGTGGTGGCGGTTATGGTGAGCCGAGAGGGAGAGGAGAGAGTGAGGGAGTTGGGTGAGTTTGAGTGTTGAAGTAAGAAGTGAAAGATATGAAGGGATCTTGTAAATCTTGGCCATATCTATAGAGATTTCATCTAATATTTTGGCAACATTCTTAAGCAACCAATCCAAATAAAATCTTGACATAAAATCTTGGTGGGGTCCTTATGTGGGCCGTAAATGGCATGGGGGGGGGGTTAATTGTAACATTTTGATGATAGTTGGTAAATGTAAGTTCAAATCCAAGTATATGGTTTCATATGTTAGTTAGTGGGTATTTTAGTGGGTATTATGGTGAACAGGGATCATAACTTGTAACACCCCGACCCGGAACGGGCCGGCGTGTCACTATAACAGTAGTCAGATCAAAAACATAATTCCATTTATACTTAAATGTATTACAAGACTTTACAGCTTAATGAAGGATATCTAATCCATTACAATTATTTCTACCGTCTTTTCTAAACACTCGAGCACTCTTCCATATTCCGTCCCAGCTTGTCTTGATAACCTGACGTAAAGAAGAAAACAACAACAACAAAAAACGTACGTCTGAGCAAAATTTTGAAAAGTTTTGCCCAGTGTGCGGATAGCGGAAAACAAAAGCTTATTTTATTTTAATAACCGGATGGAACTTGACGATGCAAATAACTTAATTTCATAATTATATCTTACGGATGTACCCATGAGCAAACTGAAAACGTGACAATACACAGGTAGCTACTCCTGCATACTTATCACACGAAATGGTAAGTTGGCATACCTGTTATCCATTTCCTGAAAACTTAAATCCTAGGATCTGATCCATACGCCTCCTAATATATGTACCACACTTGTACTTAAGAGACGCCGTGAACTGATCTCTCCGTCACGGGTGGAGCACATGAGGTTGATGCCACAACAACATGCTCGTGGGACACTCCACGAGAAGCGATACTCAGGGTATCAGAGTACAAAGAGTCTTATTCACATAACTTATAAAACTTATTTTCAGAACAAAACGGAACATATATCGGAACATGCGATAATGAGTACAATTTTAACAGAAAACTATCGCATGATAGGAAAACTTAATCAAATGATTAGAATCAGAATCGAACGGACTGTCAAAGGAATCTATAATCAAAGATGTGAGGAGTTTTATAATCAAAGAGTGGAACCAGTCACCAAGGTATGGATATCACTCCTATCTTGACAATTTCGTCCCCAAAATTGTGGTTTATTAAACGAACAAGATAAAACCTTGACTCGTTAATAAGGAACCACTAGAGTAGGAAATGAAACTCGTATAAAGTAAAACAAAACCTTTTCAAAATGTTTGGAACTTCCAACACTTATTTCCTAACTTAATCTTAATGCGGAACTTGTATTCAATTGACATAAATCAAAAGAAAGGATTCTATCCGTACTCAACGGACATAAATCTAAAGAAAGGAATTATATCCGTACTGAACTTATAACTTATCTTAATCTTAATATGAAATTCTATCCATACTGAACTTATAACTTATCTTCATCTTAATACGGAATTCTATCCGTACCCAACGGACATAAATCGAGAGAAAGGATTCTATACGTACCTAATTGACATAAATCGGAAGAAATTATATCTGTACGGAACTTATAACTTATACCTTAAATCTTAATACGGAATTTAAAATCAGAAATGTCCAAATGACGTAAATCGAAAGAAAGGAATCTATTCGTAATAACTTAATCTTAATAAGGAAATTCTTATATTCAAATGACATAAATCGAAGGAAAGGAACCTATCCGTACCTTAAAATTTTCCAAATGATGCTACCTTGTTTCCAATTGTAGATTCATACGGACAGAGTTTAGCTTACTGATTATCCTCTTAACCTAATTTGCACACAAACTAGGTAATTAACTAATACAGCTTTTACGATAACTCACGAGATCAAATTCTCACAACGAACGACAAAGTGCGATACTTCATCCATCGAATTAACGATGATCCGTCAAATTAATGACGAACGATAAAGTACAATACTTTATCCATCGAATTAACGATGATCCGTCAAATTAATGACGAACGACAAAGTATAACCCTAATGTGGGCAGCACTTAAACATCCATTGGATATATTGATCGATCGGACAATGAATCGTAATAGCGATCGAGTTATTACCCTGTTCTGCAGCACCCCGCTATACTTAATTAGTGTTTCGTGTGTGTTAATTGTGGTAAACAGACGATAACTCCGTGTAGAATTGGAATTTCTTCGTCGTTTTTGTGCCAGAATTCAAGTGCCAATGTTCTGTATTTATAGCTGTAATTTGGACATGCTAGCCTACCTGCTTGACATGCTAGCCTACCTGCTTGACATGCTAGCCTACCTGCTTGACATGCCTACTCTCGCTTAGCTTAATTAATCTTGCTTAACTTAATTAATCTTACTTAACTTAATTAATCTTGCTTAGCTTAATTAATCTTACTTAACTTAATTAATCTTGCTTAGCTTAATTAATCTTGCTTAACTTAATTAATCTTGCTTAGCTTAATTAATCTTACTTAATTGCTAAATATTCTATTTTAGGATCTCCCTGGTTACGAGTTCTAATTTCTAGATACAACGGAACTCGCATTAGTGTATTAACTCCATTCAACTTTAACGATGATCACTTGGGTGTTTCAATTAGGGTTTCCTATTGGACTATAAATCATAAGGGTTGTTTCCATTTTTGTTTTAAAATTTTCGGGTGTTACATAACTAGCCAAGAAATAATTAAACAATGTTTCTAGTAAAATTTTGGTGTTCCGGGAAATGTCCGGTTGTTTGGTTAGATACCGGTTCGTTAAAGTGCTAAGTTGTTTCGTTTAGTGTCTTTTATGTAACTTTTTATAACACTTTTAATTCCTAACACTTAGGAAAACATTCAGGACCATTTAGTCAATTTTCTGCACAATACTAGTATGTTAACAAGCACATGTAAGTA
This sequence comes from Helianthus tuberosus, assembly GCA_030545235.1. Taxonomy (NCBI): domain Eukaryota; kingdom Viridiplantae; phylum Streptophyta; class Magnoliopsida; order Asterales; family Asteraceae; genus Helianthus; species Helianthus tuberosus. The sequence continues at coordinate 105,108,127 of CM060409.1, forward strand.
TGACGCAGTAATCAGAAAGTAGTTAAGTAATTCAGCACAGTCATCAAGCACTTCAATTAACATTAATTAATCGTACGGGTACATGTAATTATGAGGGTTGTCACAAAGATCCTTATACATTTTATCTGCACCAGGATGAATCGAATAACGAGACTTGTGAGCTTCAACCATTAACAAGGTGCGAAGATTGTCTTGCTTTGGAACCCACAAACGGTCCATGAAATAATATAATCCATTGTCTTTCAGTTCAAGCTCAGGCTTAAGATGATATGGTAATTCCTTACCCATCAAGTCTTGTGTAACACAAGTATGTTGAGCCTGAGAAATGCGGGTTTGAATATCAGATAGAACCTGAACATTGTGAAGCTTGACACGTTCCTTACAACTCAATGCGTCAGCCACGACATTCGCCTTACCAGGATGGCAAAAACAAGTTTATTCGACTACAGGGACTATTTGCGACAAACTGCGAAAGTCTACCGATTCGTAAAGTAACGTACATTCCAGAACATGATCATAAGCTAAACATACCATAAATATCCTTAACATAGCTTAGAAATAAGCTTTGAGGGGTTCGGTGTGAGAAAATACGCTTATTTGATCAACAGGGACTAAAAGCGTCAGAAAGTGCATAAGTTTACATTTTCGCGCATATCTTACGTTCTGAACATATCCGGACATCCAAAAAATTTTGTAATCATTAAAATATTTTATTTTAGTGTTTGGAATAAAATATCATTCTTTGCGTAATTTGGATTGTTTTTCGCGTCCGATCGAGTTTCGTCGTAATTAACCGAATAACGAGGTCGTACGACCAAACGAACCGACATCCGAGATATTTTCATGCATAATTCAAGTTCCCTATACTTTAACATCCTTGTAGAGCCTTGAAAATGGGTTAACGAGGCTTAAACGTGTCGAAAATCAACTTTATAGCATGCAGGGACTGAAACTGAACATTTTTTAAACTTCTGTCTGACCTCCCTCATGCTACGCCCCAGCCCAGGGAGTTCCTGGCGCGCCACGTGATAGCTCCATTTTTTCAGCAAACCATTTTTCATCATTCAGCAGCTAATTCCTTGGTTTTTAACATGGTTTTTCAATACTTGGAGTTGGTTTAAGTGTTCCCCTAGTATTTAAAACAATGGGCAACGTGTGTATGGCCAAGATCAAGCTTTGATCTACTCAAAAACACATGTAAAGATCCTATTAATTCAAGGTTTCCTATAAATACCCATCACATTTGCCATTTTCATTTGCTCATCATCTCAAATCTGCTCTAAGTTGAAGCTCTCACTTGTTGAAGGCTTCATACCTGAGTATTTTGAGTTCAAATCTTCCAAGCTTGGACCCTTTGTAAGTTTCCTTCATGCTTGGTCATGTATTTCAAGCATGAAAGTCAAACAGTGTTTGACTTTCTGCTTTGACCATGATATGGTCAACACAAAGTTCGTTTGAACTCTGCTATGTGAGCGTAATCACGATGGTTATAGTCCCTTGTGACTCTACCTACTGAATACCACGTTGATTAGGCGTAATGACGAGTCATAGTTTCGGTCAGAATGCAGATTATGCGCATTTTGAGACGAAACTATTTTCGGGTATTAAAACTCTTTGTTTTGATATCAAACCTGTTTTCTAACATAGTTAAACATGTTTTAACATGTTTAACTCGTCACTTTTAGTTTAATGCTTTCTTAGGGACGTAAGATAAGCGGTCTAAACAACCGCTTAGACTTTTGAACCCGACCCGTTTGGTCGATCATTAGGATCCGACCAAATACATTATGCGACCATAGTTATATAGGGAATAAGCTTCCGAGGTTATACCTTATGGTCACTTAGTTCAATTAGTTGTATGATAGGTAGTTTATATGCCATAAGAAAATGACCAAAATGCCCTTTTTACGCATAATTTCATTTTAAGCATATGTAACCTAAATTTTGGTCACTTAAAATGATTAAGCAACATATTTAAACATGTTAGGGCATATAATACTTGTCATAGGACTAGTTAGGCTACTCGTTTGCTCTTTTTGCGCAAATGACGCGTTAAAGTAGCGTAAGCTACCTAAACGGGTCATAACGGGTCATAAGCACTTAGGATAGGTTCCGTTTTAGAATGTAGGCTTTGTTAAACCATATCATATGAGTTCCAATACTCATTTGGTTTATGAGACCTCATTCTATCCTATCCCCCGATTTAGGTTTGGTTTATTAACATAGTTATCTATATTAGGTGCCGTTTGATTCCGTTATCCTTCGAGCGTTATTTGGTTGTTATTCCAAGACTATTAAGCAATATCAAGTGAGTACATAGTCCCCTCTTTTACCGCTTTCAAATATTTTGGGGTGATACACATGTGCCTACTTGTTACTTTCACGCTTTCATGACATATACTTACTATGTTCATCTAGTACGCATATAGTACATGATTTCAATTGCCATTTGCTATGTATGTTGACTGAGCATGCTAGCACATTGATTTCATACATTACATTTCTGCTGCATATGTTTACTAAGCATATGGGCACAATTGATTTACATGATATTTCTGCTACATATGTTTACTCAGCATATGGGCACATTGATTTACATGAACATTTATACTTTGTATGTTTACTTAGCATACTTAGTACATGGTTTTTACATGACATGCTTACATTTGGTATGACATTTGTGTTGGGGTTTTCACATGTTTATCAAAGCAATTTTATCCAAATAAAATTAAAACGCAGCGGAAAAGGATTTAAAACACGTTACTTTACAAGATTTAAAGCCATTTTTAAATGCAAAACCCAATAACCGGATCCATATATGACATGCATGCTATCAAAATGCAACCATAGGGTGTTTTAGAATACTACCATTCCAAGAACAAGGTGATATGAAGAAGATGATATTCTCGAATGGAAATCTTCAAAGGAGAAGGCCTCAAGCTTGCATACCCCAAGCCTCCAATGAACACCTTATGTTGCTAGGATTTCTACACTTGAAACTCAATAGAAATTCCCTCTTGATCAACCCACCTTGGCCGAAAATTTTAGAGAATTTTATGAGTTCTTGCTACTTGAATTTTACTAGAAAACTATATCTTAAATGCGTGAGAGAATTCAAACTTAATATCACCAAAAACAAAGGTAATCATATAAGAGTTTTTGCATGAAATCTTATTGGTGGAAGACCCACCTAGGGACCATACATGGGGCGGCCATATGTGGCCTCCAACCACACCCAATCAAAATTTTCCATTAAAATTTTAAGTTTAGTTTATATTTTATAACATTTATAAAATATAACATAATGTAGGATCTTTGTACGACCTGACTGAGTCAATCAGAAGAGTTGTTTATCCGAATCAAAGGCGGAATCAATGAAAAGGACACTCAATTCAATTTAACTGTCTCGTATATTGATATAATACTGATTTACAACCTGGAGACAATCCGGCAAAGCTTCGCTACTCAGATCCGAAAGTTATAAATGAATATCCAAGTGCCACTATATATAGTAGTGGTGATTTCGCTTGAGGCTGACCAAGGCAGTTTCAAGCGGAATCAGTTATGTTGATTTCGCTTGAAATGGTCTTTGTCAGCTTCAAGCGAAATTACCAACAAATCTACTAAATTCAGTTTCTCGCACCTCGAACACTGGTTATCCTATCCTATCCTATTACATGATACAAGACGAAGTCAATAGACATAGTGCACTAACACATAACATCTTGTAAGATTTATGCAACCTTTTAAATGTTATTTAACCCATTAAATAACAAAATAAAATATTCTCTCAAAATAAATTATCCATATAATTTATTAGTTTCTCAAGTGCAATTATTTAGAAAACCAATTTCTAAATATTCTAAGTGTTAATATTTATTTGTTTGATCATATCATAAATAAATATTTTAGGTGTTTATCTAGCTTGTTATTGGGTATGACCCGACTTGGATCATAACGTACTAGCCACATCAATTTAATATGTGTCTTGGGCATACAGAGTCCAACAATCTCCCACTTGCACAAGATACATAGAAGATTGATGCAAGTAGTAAATAATGCCTAACAATGGTTTACTACCCCTAATACGTATGACAAAGTGCTCATCATCCCCTTCAAGTCCCTTACTTGAACATGATTTAGGTGAATCTATCATTTATCCTTTTGTTGCAGATGTCATGTCAAATCCCGAGACATAGTGTGATCATTCTCTGTTGATTTAACTTTAGCAGGCCTTAGACATCTTACTCTCAACAAATAAGAGGAACAAATCCCTTCATGACTACATACGTCTCTCACAATCACCTCGTACCATACCTGAGCTTAGCCTTATGTACTATCTTATTACAGACAGCGAAGAACTAAGTCAAGGTATGATATTTGGTGAATATCAAGACCCAATGTGTATCTCAGGTCAGAGGATACTATGATATTCGCCTTTGCTCAAATTTACTTATGATCAATCACAAAAGATTCCATGCAGTAACATTTGAGAGCGGGTCAGTCCAATATTTGTATCCTACAAATATCTATGAACTTTGGCAGCAACACTTTGCTCTATATTCATACCTAATAAATATCCACCAATCCAAGTTCATAATAGTCTTACATTCGTATTTGTTCCCACAAGTATGATCGACTACGGACATTTAGAATAATTAATTTATTCACGGATTTAAACATGCTAAAATGGAACATAACTCAAAATACCATAAAAGAGTTAAAATAACAATTGTTCCAATATCCAAATACAAAATAGATTAAATCCAATCACTAGAATATCGAAGTCCTAAAGCACAAGTATGACCCTCATGTTTTGGCCGTTCAAGGATCTTCGTGAGTGGATCCGCAATGCTTTGATCGGTGTGAACTTTGCGAATACATATCTTTCCCTTTTCAACCTCATCCCTTATGTAGTTGAATCTCTGCTCAATGTGCCTAGTCTTTTGATGTGCACGAGGTTCTTTGATTTGAGCAATCGCACCCTCGTTATCACAATAGATCTCCAGGGGGTCTTGAATGGTAAGGACTACCCCTAGGTCGGCAATGAACTTCTTTAACCATGCAGCTTCTTGTGCTGCCAATGAAGCGGCGATGTATTCTGATTCTGTAGTGGACAATGCTACAACATCCTGCTTCGAGCTCTTCCAAGAGACTGCAGTTCCATTCAAAATGAAGACATACCCAGATTGTGTTCGAGAACCATCTCGATTAGTTTGGAAACTCGCATCCGTGTAACCCTTTACAACGAGTTCCTCTTCACTAGATCCATATATTAGAAACATATCCTTAGTCCTCCTAAGGTATTTCAATATGCTCTTAACAGCCATCCAATGACTGTTACCTGGATTTTGCTGGTATCTACTTGCCATGCTAAGAGCGCATGACACGTCCGGTCTAGTGCATATCATTGCATACATTATGGATCCTATAGCAGATGGATATGGGATTCCTTTCATTCTTTCTTGCTCATCCTTTGAGCTCGGACATTGAGTCACATTCAATATTGTCCCCTTTTGAATAAGTACCAAACCTTTCTTAGAGTTCTCCATCTTGAACATCTTCAAGACTTTGTCAATGTATGCACTTTGGTTTAAACCTATCAAGCGCCTTGATCTATCCCTATAGATCTTTATTCCCAAACTATAGGCGGCTTCTCCAAGATCTTTAATGGAAAAACATCTTCCAAGCCAGGCTTTTACACCTTCCATGGTTGGAATGTCATATCCAAATAGTAGAATGTCATCGACATACAATACTAAGAAAGTGACGGTGCTCCCACTAGCTTTCTTATACACACAAGCTTCATCGTCGTTCTTAATGAACCCAAAATTCCTAATTTCTTCATCAAAACGGTGATTCCAACTTCTCGATGCTTGTTTCAATCCATAGATTGATTTCTTTAACTTGCACACTTTGTTAGGATGTTTTGGATCGATAAAACCTTCAGGCTGAACCATATAGACATCTTTATCAAGATATCCATTAAGGAAAGCCGTTTTGACATCCATTTGCCAAATCTCATAGTCATAATATGCAGCTATGGCAAATAATATCCTAGTCGACTTTAGCATCGCCATGGGCGAGAAGGTCTTATCATAATCAACCCCTTGAGTTTGAGTGAAACCTTTTGCTACAAGTCTCGCTTTATAAGTATCCAAGTTACCATGCATATCCGTTTTCTTCTTGAAAACCCACTTACTTCCAACTACTTTGGAGTTAAGAGGTAGCACAACCAATTCCCATACTTGGTTGTCATACATGGAATGCATCTCTACGTTCATGGCTTCAAGCCATTTGTCGCAATCGGATTTTGACATTGCATCATGGTATGTGGTTGGTTCATCTGAATCTACCACGTAGCATCCATCCATGAAAAATCTATATCTTTCAGGTGGATTACTAATTCTACCAGATCTGTGAATGTTTTATGTATGTTGATCAACCATTTGATCATCTTCAACAACCTCTTGTTGAGTGCTAGTATCAACCAAACGTGTATCGGCTTGTGGTTCTTGATCCTCATCAAGATCCACTGTTCTATTAGTTCCTTCCATAAGGAACTTATCTTCCAAGAACTTAGCCTTTCGAGCAACAAATACCTTTTGCTCTGTTGTATCGCAGAAATAATATCCTATATCATCTTTAGGATATCCTACGAAGATACACTTAGTGGATCGTACTTCTAACTTGTTTGGGGTGTATCGCTTTACATAAGCATCACAACCCCATACCTTCAAATATGATAATGATGGAACCGTTCCATGCCATATTTCAAAAGGTGTCTTATCCACTTTCTTGTTTGGGGCCATATTTAATATACGAGCCGCAGAGAGCAAAGCGTAACCCCAAAATGATAGAGGTTATGTGCTTCTAGCCATCATGGTTCGAACCATATCCAATAGAGTTCGGTTCCTCCTCTCAGATACACCATTTTGTTGTGGTGTTCCAGGTGGAGTAAGTTGTGAGATGATCCCCACAACTGCTAAGATGATCTTGAAAAGGATCACTAAGATATTCACCTCCTCTATCGGAACGAAGAACTTTGATCGTCTTGGTGAGTTGATTCTCTACTTTGCTTTGGAAGATTTTGAACGTTTCAAAAACTTCATCTTTGTGTCTTAGCAAGTACACATAACCATAACGACTATAGTCGTCGGTAAAAGTTACGAAGTATCTTTCACCATTCCTAGTCATTGGCTTAAAAGGACCACATACATCCGAATGTATGATACCTAATAAATCTTTTGCCCTTTGGTTGGTGCCACTAAAGGGTTTCTTAGTCATTTTAGCTTGTAAACAAGATTCGCATGTATCAAATGAACCAATTTCATTTGTTTCCAAAAGACCATTTTTTTGAAGTATTTGCATGCGATTTCTGTTTATATGACGAAGACGACAATGCCAAAGATAGGTCTCACTCAAATCCATTTTGAGTTTCTTGGTGTTTGCTTGGTACATCGAATTATCAAATGATACATCATCATGAGCCAATTCATAAATACCATTTGAAGGCGTAGCTTTAAAGTAGAATATGTCATTCATCGAAGCATAAATTTCATTGTTCACAAACTTCAAATCAAATCCATATTGTCTTAAATGGGAAACAGAAATAATGTTCCTAGTCAAACTAGGAGCATACAAAACATTTTTTAAACAAATTTCCAAACCACTTGGAAGTTTTAAAACATAGTCTCCTTGGGCTTCAACTTGAACTTTCGCTCCATTGCCCATAAAGAGACTAGTGTCTCCCTTCTTGTAATGCTTATTTCTTTTGAACCCCTGCAACGAATTGCAAATATGAGTTCCACATCTGGTATCTAATACCCATGTGTTAGAAGAAATAACATTTAGATCAATATGTATCATAAAGATTGTACCTGAGGTTTGCCCCGCATCCCTCTTGTTTTTCAACTCTTTGAGATAGGTTGGACAATTCCTTTTCCAATGCCCTATCTCTCCACACTCAAAGCATGGATCGCTCGTGGCAACTTTTGCCTTTTTCTCTTTTGGTTTTGGTGGTTCTGCTTTAGCCTTTCTTTTTCCCTTCCCTTTGACGTGCCCCTTTCCCTTGGCAACATTTGCTTTGGTGTCGAGGTGATGCCCTTTCTTGCCTCCCTCTTTGATCGTTAGAACGGGTAAAGCCTTTTTACCCATTCCTGCTTTGGCCATTTTGAGCATTGCATGAAGCTCACCAATGCTCTTGTCCCATCCATTCATGTTGTAGTTCATAACAAAGCTCCCAAATTTCTTTGTTAAAGAGTTGAGGATCAAATCCGTAGCTAACTCTTTAGAGACGGGACAATTGAGCCTTTCGAGGCGATCAATGTGGCTTTTCATCTTAAGAACGTAAGATGAGACCGATTGGGTTTCCTCCATTCGACATGCATGAAGCGCTCGAACCGTTTCGAAGCGTTCTACCCTTGCTTGTTGTAGGAACATTTCCTTCAATTGGGTGATCATGTCGTATGCCCCATGATGTTCAAAATCCTTTTGAATCTCAGGAATCATAGTTCCCAACATGGGGCATGAGGCTTGCATGGAGTCCTTGGTATACTTAACCCAATCATTGTAGGCTTCCACATCTTCCACGTTAGGTTCATCGGGAATAGGATCGTCCAACACATAGGATATCTTCTCTTGCTTGAGAACGATTCTCAAGTTTCGAAACCAATCCATGAAGTTGTTAGGGTTGAGACGATCCTTTTCAAGGATGGTTCTTAGCGATAGGTTACGGACGGTTTGGGTAATCGGGTTTACATTGTTAGTGGCCATCTACAAAATTTAATAAAGTTCAATTTTAGTATTTTCGATATTATTAAAATTTTAATCATTAATACTCTTTTATGTCTCATAGACAATTAATAATTAAAATCTAGAATCCAACGTTACATTTAAATATTGGTTAGGTGACCTTTATCCCATTATTTAAATTAACAAGGTAGTCAACGTTTGACGATTGCAACCCTTTGCAACTTCTAGCCATATGGGATCGGTTAAACATCTTTATGTTTAGCTGGCATTTTTAATCCCATCAACACCTTTGTTCCCCATGCTTCGGTGACCCTAAGTTCATGGTTTCCAAATCAATTCGTCCAACTTATACACACATGTGAGTTTACACATATAAGTGGTTAGGTGACATTTATCCCACAAACATGGTAACCACACCTCAAATATACAAGTTCCCTCAAATGTGGTTAGGTGACCTTTATCCCACAAAGAGTTCCCAAGTGATTCGAGTGTTGTATAAAAGGATGGTGTTTGACTTGTTTTATAAAAGGGATTTTTATTTTTTTCAAAATTCTAGTTTAGAAAAATTTTATGTACCATATATTTGCATGCATTCAAATCAATGGTACTTTAGTGAAAACCAATTTTCAAGGTTCTTTTAAAAAAACCCATTTTATTATAAAATCATTAACTTTTAATAAAACCTTTTATTAACCATTTTAATGATTTTGTTAAGAACCAATTTTAAGCTTGTTACGGATTATTTGTTGTTAAGCAAGCATATCCAAATATCATCCAAACAACCATAAATAAAATAACCATACAAGCACAACACATATATCAAAAAGGTGCATAACCATAGCCAACTATTTTTAGCACACTTGTTAGCCGAAACAAGTGTGTCAAAAGGTTCATCCTAAAGGGTGAATATGGACACAAATAATGTGTCGTTGAACTCCCACTTGATCCCGCATCCAAATGCCAAGTCTTCTTCTTGTGTTGTGATTTCTTCACATTCTTTGGGCTTCCAAATGTCTTTTATATTCAGCTCCAAACTCCTTTGGACTTCAAAAATGTATTTTGGTTATCGGGCTAAAATCCAGTTAAGAACTATGAAGTCCTTTATGCCCGAAATTGGCAAAAACCAAAACCGCATTTTTTGTGTGCATCTTCTTTTACAAAAAAAAATATCCTAATACATTTTTCTAGTAAAATAAAATGCACCTAATCTATTTACTTACATACCAAATGAAAATAAATAAATTACATATTTTTTTACAAATGGAAGACAAAATTAATAATAATTACAACCCATGGAATAATTAAATAAAATCACAAACACAAACATATTCACACAAGGTCATGGCTAGGTTATGTACACCAAAAAATATATATCCACATATATATATATATATATATATATATATATATAAATTCAAGAGCAAAACATGGTTTCCTTATGCAACCTACATTTTCGGTCAAGAAGGAAAAAACCGAAAAATGTGGGTTTTTTGTCCAAACAAAACAAATCATCCACATGACATAATTTTTTCAAGATTCCATTATGCATGTAGGAAATAAAGCTTGAAAAACCAAAAGGAGAACCATAGACAAAATTTTGGCCATAGGGTTTCTACAAACCCGAAATCCCGAAAATTTTAAATCCGATGAAGCATGCACTCATATAAGCGGCTCTAGATGCCATTGTTGGGTTTTTCATATGTTTATCAAAGCAATTTTATCCAAATAAAATTAAAACGCAGCGGAAAAGGATTTAAAACACATTACTTTACAAGATTTAAAGCCATTTTTAAATGCAAAACCCAATAACCGGATCCATATATGACATGCATTCTATCAAAATGCAACCATAGGGTGTTTTAGAATACTACCATTCCAAGAACAAGGTGATATGAAGAAGATGATATTCTCGAATGGAAATCTTCAAAGGAGAAGACCTCAAGCTTGCATACCCCAAGCCTCCAACGAACACCTTATGTTGCTAGGATTTCTACACTTGAAACTCAATAGAAATTCCCACTTGATCAACCCACCTTGGCAAAAAATTTTAGAGAATTTTATGAGTTCTTGCTACTTGAATTTTACTAGAAAAGTATATCTTAAATGTGTGAGAGAATTCAAACTTAATATCACCAAAAACAAAGGTAATCATATAAGAGTTTTTGCATGAAATCTTATTGGTGGAAGACCCACCTAGGGACCATACATGGGACGGCCATATGTGGCCTCCAACCACACCCAATCAAAATTTTCCATTAAAATTTTAAGTGTAGTTTATATTTTATAACATTTATAAAATATAACATAACATCTTGTAAGATTTATGCAACCTTTTAAATGTTATTTAACCCTTTAAATAACAAAAATAAAATATTCTCACAAAATAAATTATCCACATAATTTATTAATTTCTCAAGTGCAATTATTTAGAAAACCAATTTCTAAATATTCTAAGTGTTAATATTTATTTGTTTGATCATATCATAAATAAATATTATAGGTGTTTGTCTAGCTTGTTATTGAATATGACCCGACTTGGATCGTAACGTACTAGCCACATCAGTTTAATATGTGTCTTGGGCATACAGAGTCCAACAATTTGGTATGTTTAACGGGACTAAAATACGTTTATTAACATTGATCACGCCGCTCGGTAGTATGTAGTGGTACCCTAGGACTTGACAAATCCCGTTCCCGGCTTCCTAGGTTTGTTTGGAAGTAGGGAATGACAGAATCCGAAAACATAATTGATAAACTTCTAACTTGTTAAGAGTTTATCCGACAGTCTCAAGGCTTGAATGTATACGATAAACGTTACTGCATAGATGTTTGTATCAATAAAAACATTTGTTTTTGCAAAACATATCTTTTGATTTAAACTTAGATTTATTCAAAGACTTTGTTTTGTACATTTTACATATGGGTTTGAGTAAATACTCTTTATTCACCATACATGACATTTGGTTTCACATAACATTTGATTATACATTGACATATACATGTGGTTTGAGTAAATACTTTTTATTCACCATACAAGACATTGTTGTTACTTGATATCTGTTTTACAAGACATGATTTACACATGACATTGAAACATTGTTATACATGAACATTTGACATTAGTTTCAACAAGACATTTTTGGTGGTTTATTTGGTAAGTGATTTAAACAATGAGGCGTATATTATATGATAAAAGCATGGTGGATACGTCGCTGGTACTTCCTATATATAAGTGCTTTTATAGTATTACATATCGTGGCGTTAGCTAAATCATTTCAACAAAGACATGATACATTTTATACAAACGACACATTTTCACATGACATTGATTTACAAACAACATATTTTATACAAACACAATTTTACTTGGTTATTTACTTAACCATACACCTTTCTTTAATATCATTTTAATTTCACATCGATTTTCATATGATTTATATAAGAAAACATTTTTACAAGATTCATGACTAACTTTTTGTTAAACATTTCTTTTAAATTACAAGTCATGAATCCAACTTCAATAAAACCTATGTATCTCACAGGAATTTTTATGCTGACGTACCTATTTTCACATGTGTTTCAGGAGCTAATGCATAAGGTTAATCAGGATACACTTAGGCGGACTCGGGCCTTAGTGACATAAATGATGTAAGAATAGTTTAACTTTTGTTGTGTTTCCTTTAAATTCCAAGACAATGTAATCCAGTTAATAAATAAAACTAAACTTTAAATGCCATGGTTGTGAGACAATAATTCTGTCGCTCCACTCCCCGACATTTCCGCCGCGGTTTGTTGTTTTACGCGGTAGGGGTGTGACATTTTGTGATCAATGAACACTACACATTTTGTACCGTACAGGTAGTGTCTCCAGATTTTGAGAGAAAAAACACCTGCACCTAACTCAATATCATGAGTCGTGTAGTTCTTCTCGTGTACCTTTAGCTGTCTTGATGCATAGGCTATGACTTTGTTTCTTTGCATGAGAACACAACCAAGGCCTAAGTTTGATGTATCACAATATACGACAAAGTCGTCGTTGCCCTCAGGTAAAGATAGAATAGGTGCATCACAAAGCTTCTGTTTCAAGGTCTAAAAAGCTTCTTCTTGTTTGGGTCCCCACTCAAAAGGTTTATTCTTTTGAGTTAAAGATGTGAGAGGAACCGCAATCTTGGAGAAGTTTGCAATAAAACGGCTGTAATAACCCGCGAGACCAAGAAATGAACGAACTTCGGTAGGAGTAGTAGGTGTATCCCAATCCTTAATCGCACTGATTTTGGCGGGATCTACATGAATACCTTGTTCGTTAACAATACGTCCCAAAAATTGAACTTCCTTAAACCAAAATTCGCATTTGGAGAATTTAGCGAAAAGTTGTTCTTTCTTCAGGAGATCCATTGTAAGACAGAGATGTTGTTCATTATCGACTCGTGTCTTGTAATAGATCAAAATATCATCAATGAAAACAATGATGAACTTGTTCAAATAAGGCTTGCAAACCCTATTCATCAAGTCCATGAAAACAGCTAGCGCATTAGTCAGACCAAAGGGCATAACAGTAAACTCATAATGACCATATCTTGTGCGGAAAGTTGTTTTGGGAATATCTTCTTCGAGTACACGAAGCTGATGATACCCAGAACGTAGATCAATCTTTGAAAAGCAAGTAGCACCCTGTAACTGATCAAGGAGATCATCAATGCGAGGTAGGCGATATCGATTCTTGATGGTGAGCTTGTTGAGCTCATGATAATCGATACACATCCTGAAAAATCCATCTTTCTTTTTCACAAATATGACAGGAACACCCCACGGTGAAAAGCTCGGACAAATGAATCCTTTGTCAGAAAGTTCCTGAAGCTGTTTAGATAATTCCTGCATCTTAGACGGTGCAAGACGATATGGAGATTTAGCAATAGGATTTGCACCAGGTACAAGATCAATACGAAACTTAACTTGTCAGGCTGGGAGTAAACCAGGTAATTCTTCAGGAAATGCCTCCGGATAATCCCGAACAACAGGGATATCTTGAATAGACTTACTTTTGCCTTTTTCCTCTATGACATGTGCCAAGAATGCCACATAATTATTTTGTAGGTATTTTTGGGCTTGGGTACAAGTCATGAGTTTAAGACTACTAGCAGGTTTCTCACCATGAACCTCTAAGATCTCACCAGTCGAAAGTGGCACATGAACAATTTTCTCAAAACAAACCACCTCTGCATGGTACTTGGCTAACCAATCCATTCCTATTATAACATCAAAGCTCCCAAGTTGCATTGGCGTGAGGTTGATAGGAAAAAGATGGTTATTAAGGTTCAGTTGACAATTTCAAAGGATAGAATCAAGTACAACGGGTTCACCATTAGCTACTTCTACTATCAAGGGCTTTCCTAGTTTTGTTCTAGTTATGGAAAGCAATGGTTCAAAAGCTAAGGACACAAAACTCTTATTAGCACCCGAATAAAAAAGAACAGAAGCAGGTTGGTTGTTAACAAAGAACGTACCGTTCACCACCTCGTTGTCTGCACATGCCTCGTTTGCGTTCATGTTAAGGACTCGACCACGAGCCTGTGCCTGATTTGCGTTTGCCAACTTCGGGCAATTGTTCCTGTAGTGGGTCAGATCCCCACAGTTAGAACAAGAACCAGGCGGATAGTGAGGTCGTGCAGGCTGCTGGGCAGGGTTTTGTGTAGGGTGTTGAGCTGCCTGATTTTGGTTTGGAGCAAAGCGGCATGTGTTGGCAAGATGACCCGATTTCCCACAGTTAGTGCAAATGCGGCACTGTACATGTGGTTGATGGTGGTTGTTACATTTGTTGCCCAAGGGTGCATTGCCAGCATACTGTCTTTTGGCTGGTGGTTGTGCAGGCTGATTAGGAGCAACCTGATTAGTCTATGCCGTAACAGCGAAATTCTTGGAAGCCTTACACTTCCTAGATTTCTTTGAAGACTCAGCCTTTTTGCCCTTCTGTTTCTTGTTCTTGTTGGATTGTTTCTTGTCACCCTTTCTGTGGAGTTTACCCTTCTTGACTTGAGAGTCAGTTAGGGTTGCAGCTAGCTCAATGGCCTGTCAGACTGTAGTCGGGTTGCTGCTAGTGACGATATCCTGAATAGGATCTGGCAAACCGTCTATGTATTTCTCTATCGCCTTGTTCAAAGGCGTGACCATTGTCGAACAGAGCAAGCTTAACTCCTCGTATCTGTCGGTATAAGTCCGGTGTTCACCACTGTCTTGCTTTAGATCATGGTACTCATTTTCGAGTGCCCTCTGCTCGTGATGAGGGTAGAACTCTTTCATCATCAGAGCCCTGAGTTCCTCCCATGTTTGACCCAAAGCAACATCAGCTCTGTGACAACCCTCAAAATATCATGTATCCGTACGATTCATTAATGTTAATTAAAGTGCTTGATGACTATGCTGAATTACTTAACTGCTTTCTGATTACTGTGTCATACTTACATGTGCTTGTTAACATACTAGTCTTGTGCAGAAAAGATACTAAATAGTCCTGTATGCTATCCTGAGTGTTGGGAATTAAAAATGTTACAAAAAATATATATATAGGACACTATATGGAATAACTTAGCACTTTAACGAACCGGTACCTAACCGAACAACCGGAGACTACCCGAGACATCAAATTTTTACTAGAAGCATTGTTTTAGTGTTATGAAGCTAGTTATGAGCACCACTCACCATATCACTACTTAAAACACTAAAACACAATTAACTCCTAAATTAAACACTTAACAAGTAACTAGATTGTGTAACTAATAATTGGAACCAAACCAAGACCCCCCCCCCATTGTAACCGTCCCCATGTAGGGGCCCCACTCAAAGATCATCCAATCTTCCTAAATCCCCCATAATCTTCTCTTGGACTTTGTGTGATCATGTCATGTACTTATGGAGACACTATACCCATTGGACATTAGAGTTTGAGAGATATAAGTACCCATCATCTTCCTCTTCACAAATCACCACTCCATATTATCTCCACCATTTTCATTCCTCCATCAAGCAATCTAGGGTGATATCAAGGTGCTAGAAGGTCACTAACGAAGCTCGGTACTCACGGATCATCAAGGACCTCTCTCGTGTGCTTTTATCCACTCATTTTCTCTAGTGTTTATTCCTTAGGTTGAAAGCTAGTAGTAAGCTCATTTGATCCCTATTTACTCCATGTCTTTAGTGGTTAATAGTTATATCTTGATGAAAGCATATGAACACTAAAGATCATGAACATAAAACTTGAACATAAGCTTTACATAAGATGAAATAATGCTAGAATGATGTTATTTTGAGTATGTATGATGCTTACTTTGTGATTACTAGTAATATGATGATAGATCATCATATGGAACTTGTTAAAGCATGATTAAAAACATGATTTAACAAGTTAGAGGTGATTATGTGCTTGTATGAAATAATCATCTTCTAGTCTACACATGAACTTGAAAGAAATAGGTTTTTTCTTGGAAAATAATAAACCAAGTAAACTAGTGACCTTGTAGATCTAAAACTCGTGAACGATTTTCAAAGAGAACCAAGTTTAAAAGGATGGTTTTTAGAAGAACATGGTTTTTATTAAACCAACACTATTTTAAATAACAACATAAGTGTAGAAATACTTTTAACACAAGAAGATGTTATAAGTAAACATTTTTGTAAATTACATTTACAAGTTGTGAACATCTAAAAATCCCGAGAATGAGATTTTAACAAAAGTAAACACACTTTGGAGGGTAACTAAACCCACTAAACGCCATACCAAGTTACTACGCGTTTTTACGAAACATCAAGTTCATGTGGTTTGAAAATAGAATAGTTTGCTCTTGGTAAATTGATTGTTGATTGTTGAATAATGTTTGGAAAAGAAAATGATATGCTTATTAGCATGGACACCTCCATTTACAAAGGAAACTCTGGTGAAATTTTCTAAAAATTCCAACACTTAGAAATTATTTTTCTAACAAGTTTTCACATATACGTTTTAACTTTGTTTTTCAAAATAAACTTCTCCATGAGTTTTGTTACAAAAAAATACAAAGTATCGGAGGTTGATTTTTTTTACAAGTAAAATGGTTAAATATATATTGTATACTAGAACACTTTTGTGGATACTCGCTTATTTTGTGAAATAGTTATATTATTTTAGCGTAAAATAATATAACTTAACAAAGTAACTTGACATTTGAATTGTGTGGTACATGATAGAAGTAATGAGTAAATAAACCGTACGTAAGATACGTGTTATGCATGAGAAACTGATTGTTATCCGTACCTTATTAGGACGTGCTTGATTTCCTGATTATTAGAGTAATTAATCTAACCGAGCAAACCAAGGTGAGTTCACACACTTTCTAAGGCATGGGATTCCCGGTGGTTGGGAATGTGTTAAAGAAATTAAAACGGAACCTACATATCCTCCTTGGGTAGGATATGTACCGCCATCCTCTATAGGTAGGATGCCAATATTAATCCTGCGTATTCTCCTTGGGTAGTATACGTACGTTCGTCCTCCTTGGGTAGGACAACAACCTTTAAACTTACTAGAGAAAACTCTATCATTAAGTCCCTCATTTTATATCGACTTAATCGCCGAGGCCAATGGCGAGCGGGTCATTAGTTAATAGCGCTATTAGGTTTAACAAACCTCACACCGTGCCAGTCGAACGGGCGTGTACTAATGGACTATGGCAAACTGTCAATGATGATAGACATTGACGTAGGGCACAACTATTGTTCGTCAGTTGTCGATATGGTAACGGTCTAGTGGTTCACATGGGGAAGCCCCCACTGATCATGGATATGGTTTGGGTAATAAAGAAGGAACTGGTTAATAGTATTTTCAACTATGGGGTAACCCCCACGGCTAGTAAGCCAGCAAAAAGACAAACCATGTTTTCGGAAACAACTTAAAACTAAACAACCAACCGTGAACTCACTCAACTTTGTTGTTGACTCGTTGTTACATGCCTTACAGGTTGTTAGATGCTTATGGAGCTTGCACGAGAAGGAGGTCGTTGTGGATATGGACTGTTATGTCCCGTGCTAAACATTTAATCCTTATGAACTTATTAAACTTACATTTTGGACTTTAAACTTATGAACTATGGAACTTATGATCTGGTTTCACGTTTTATGTTTCCGCTGTTTAATTTGAACTTGGTTAACTTCCTTTGGTCACCAATTGTATTGTGGCTGGTTTTATTTACTTAATTACATTGTTCAATATGATTAGTGGCTCGATCCTGGTCATGTCACGCCGTCCAAGCGGTGATAATCCGCATGGTGGATTTTGGGGGTGTGACAGATTGGTATCAGAGCCATTGGTTATAGTGAACTTGGTTTTAAAAAGAGAAAAGCCTTTTGACAAAACCAGACTATAACCTGTACAGTGCTCAACGATCCACAACGACGCTTCGCTCCACGTGCAAGACTCGACACAATAAGTGGTATGATTTATGTTTATATTGTCGGTTAGATAGTTCACACTGTGCACTAGTTAATGTGATAACTGCTATTTGAAACTTGTGTGCTTACTCTCTCCTTTTATCCCATGCTTACGCACTTTCGCGACACTTTTCTCACTTACTTTGCTTCGTTGTGAAGATCATGAACGGATGCGGAGGACGTATCAACCTAACTCAAGCCCAGTTGACGGCTTTGATCAATGAACGGGTTGCTGAGGCACTCGCATCTATCCCTGCAGGAGGTATAACCTGCCATATCAACCCATCTTAGGACGTTTAGATCCTACCTTCGCAAACCAACCCTCGTGCTTAACCTTGTCTTTTATTCTCGCGCAACAGGTCAACATGCTCAGCCTCCTGCGTGCACGTTCAAAACATTCATAGATTGCCGACCTAGTACTTTTAGCGACACAGAACGAGCTGTAGGCCTTCTTCACTGGTTCGAGAAGCTTGAGTCTGTTTTTGAGATGTGTGAATGCCCTGAAGATCGTAGGGTGAAATTTGCTACTGGAATGCTTGAAGGTGCTGCGTTAACCTGGTGGAAAGCACAGGTTCAACTGCTAGGGCTAGCGGTAGATAATGCCACCCCATTGAATGACTTCAAAGAATTGATCAAGGAAGAGTACTGTAGTCATGACGACATCCACAAGCTAGAGGTGAAATTTTTCAATCTGAAGATGACGGGGTCTGAGATTGAGGCGTATACGAAGAGGTCAAACGAGTTGGCCATCTTGTGTCCTACTATGGTGGACCCTCCCATCAAACGTATTGAGCTATTCCTCAAGGGTCTCGTACCAGAGATTCCGAGTCACGTGACTTCAGCTAACCTGGGTACCATTCAGCAAATCATCCGGTTGGCTCATCGTCTCACTGATCAGGCAGTTGAACAGAACAAGCTGCCCAAGCGTGTCAGCGCTACTACTACTGATGCTCCCGGTGATAACAAGCGCAAGTGGGATGGAAATTTGGGCAAGGGTTCTACTTCAGTTCAGTCTCAGTCCTGGCAGCGAAAGACAGATGAGTTCAGGAGCCCCAGTCAGCAGTCTTCTGGGAATCAAGGTCAGGGTGGATACAAGGTAAATCACCCTAAGTGCAATCGATGTAATTTGCACCATAGCGGGCAGTGCCACAAGGGTCGTTGTCTGAGGTGTAACAAGTTTGGTCATGAAGCAAAGGATTGCAGGGGCGCACGACCAGCAAATCAGAATCGCCAACAACAACAACAAGCTCCACAGAACGACCACCAGCAGCAACATCAGGGCATTAAAGGATGCTTTCAGTGTGGCGCTGAAGGCCACTTTAAGAGGAACTGTCCTCAGCTGAACCCGAATCAGAACAACAACAACCAAGGAAACGGGAACAACAATGGGGGCAACAATGGAGGCAACAACGGGGGTAACAATAATGGCAATGGTTCCAGGGGACGTATTTTCGTGCTGGGTCAGGGTGATGCAAGGAACGACCCCAACGTTGTGATGTCTAAGTTCCTTCTGGACGACTTCTTTGTTACTGTTTTATTTGATTCGGGTGCCGATACTAGTTATGTGTCCTTAAAAGCTAGCCAAATGCTTAAGCGCACTCCAACACTTTTGAACACCAAACACACGGTAGAACTAGCAAACGGTAGAAGTATTGAAGCCACACACATAGTTAAGGGTTGTAATCTCGTTCTTGCTGATCAGACCTTTTCTATCGACCTCATTCCTATCGTACTTGGTAGTTTCGACGTCGTTATTGGGATGGATTGGCTATCTCAACACCAAGCGGAGATTATTTGCAAGGAGAAAATTGTCCGTATTCCTCGTTCTGGTGAAGAACCTCTCATGATTCATGGCGACAAGAGTGGTGCTGTTGTGGGCATCGTCTCTTTCCTAAAGGCCCAGAAGTGTTTGCGAAAGGGCCACATTGCTATCCTAGCCCTCGTTTCTAATACATCCTCGGAAGAAAGGAAGATAGAAGACATACCTATTGTACGTGACTTTCCTGAGGTATTTCCTGAGGAATTACCTGGTCTTCTGCCTCATCGTCAAGTTGAATTTCAGATCGAGCTAGCTCCTGGAGCAGCGCCTATAGCTCGAGCACCTTATCACCTAGCTCCATCAGAACTTGAAGAACTGTCCACGCAACTACAAGAACTCTTGGAAAAGGGTTTCATACGTCCTAGCTCTTCGCCTTGGGGAGCTCTAGTGTTATTCGTGAAGAAGAAAGATGGTAACTTCAGAATGTGTATTGACTACCGTGAACTCAACAAGGTGACCGTGAAGAATCGTTATCCTCTCCCACGTATTGATGATTTATTCGACCAGTTGCAAGGGTCGAGTTTCTATTCCAAGATTGACATGAGGTCAGGCTACCATCAACTGAGAGTCCGAGATGAGGATGTCTCTAAAACAGCATTCAGGACTCGGTATGGGCATTACGAGTTTCTGGTTATGCCTTTTGGATTAACGAATGCACCTGCAGTCTTCATGGATCTCATGAACCGAGTGTGCAAGCCTTACCTGGATACGTTCGTTATTGTATTCATCGACGACATCCTGATCTATTCTAAGAGTCAGGAAGAACACGAACGACACCTGAGACTTATTTTGGAACTCCTTCGAACAGAGCAGTTGTATGCCAAATTTTCGAAATGTGACTTCTAGCTTCACGAAGTCCACTTTCTAGGCCATGTGGTAAACAAGGATGGGATTCATGTAGATCCATCCAAGGTAGACTCGATCAAGAACTGGCCTGCACCCCGTACACCAACAGAAATCCGCCAATTCTTGGATTTGGCAGGCTACTACAGAAGATTCATCAAGGATTTCTCTAAGATTGCGCAACTTCTCACCTCACTGACTCAAAAAGGTGTCACCTATCGTTGGAGTGATGTACAGGAGTCCATTTAAGCACTTAAACGATAGACTTTGTAGCACGCCTATCCTCTCATTGCCTGATGGCACAGATGATTTTGTGGTTTATTGCGACGCTTCCATCCAAGGACTTGGTTGCGTGTTGATGCAACGTGACAAGGTCATTGCCTACGCATCGCGCCAACTTAAAGTTCACGAAAGGAACTACACTACGCATGACTTGGAATTGGGAGCAGTTGTCTTCGCACTTAAGATATGGAGACATTACATGTACGGTACCAAGTGCACCATTTACACCGATCACAGGAGTCTTGAGCATATCTTCAAGCAAAAGGAGTTAAACATGCGACATCGTCGATGGGTCGAGCTCTTGAATGATTATGAATGTGCAATCAAGTACCATCCGGGCAAAGCCAATGTTGTGGCCGACGCCCTCAGTCGAAAGGATACTATACCTAAGCGTGTACGTGCGTTACAGCTTACCATTCACTCTAGCCTTCCCGCTCAAATTTGTGATGCTCAGGTCGAAGCATTGAAAGCAGAAAACATCAGGGCTGAGTCCCTACGAGGATCAAGGAAACGGTTAGAACAAAAGGAAGACGGCGCCTACTATGTAAACGGGCGCATCTGGGTTCCACTTTGTGGAAACTTACGCGAGCTTGTGATGGATGAAGCGCATAAGTCTCGTTATTCAATACATTCTGGTTCGGATAAGATGTACCACGATCTCAAGAATACATATTGGTAGCCCAGTATGAAAGCCAACATAGCAACCTACGTCAGTAAATGTGTGACTTGTGCGAGAGTCAAGGTCGAATACCAGAAACCATCAGGCCTACTTCAACAGCCAGAGATACCTAAATGGAAATGGGAGCAAATTTCCATGGATTTCGTTACTGGCCTGCCAAGATCTCAACGCGGAAATGACACTATTTGGGTGATAGTGGATCGATTGACTAAGTCTGCACACTTCTTGGCTATCAAGGAAACGGATAAGTTTTCTACTCTAGCAGACGTCTACCTAAAGGAAGTAGTATCAAGGCACGGAGTGCCAACCTCTATCATATCTGATCGCGACGCGTGTTTTACTTCTGAACTGTGGTAAGCTATGCACAAGTCCTTTGGCTCAAGTTTAGATATGAGCACCGCTTATCATCCACAGACGGATGGGCAATCTGAATGCACCATCCAAACCCTTGAAGACATGCTTAGGGCATATGTAATCGACTTTGGTAATGGCTGGGAAAAACACCTCCCGTTAGTGGAGTTTTCGTATAACAACAGTTACCACACCAGTATCCAGGCCGCTTCGTTCGAGGCATTGTACGGACGGAAGTGCCGATCACCTCTTTGTTGGGCAGAGGTTGGCAACAGTCAAATCACTGGCCCAGAACTCGTGGTAGACACGACTGAGAGGATTGCTCAGATACGACAATGAATGGCGGCAGCTCGCGACCATCAGAAAAGCTACGCTGATAAGCGCAGGAAACCACTCGAGTTCCAGGTTGGGGACCGTGTGCTACTTAAAGTTTCACATTGGAAAGGTGTAGTTCGTTTTGGCAAACGAGGCAAACTCAATCCGCGCTATGTCAGACCGTTCGAAATCATTGAGAAAATTGTCAAGGTCGCTTACAAGCTGAACCTACCGGCAGAACTCAGCGGAGTTCACAATGTCTTCCATGTGTCGAATCTGAAGAAGTGTCTGTCAGATGAGACCCTCATAGCTCCTGTTGTTGATGCACAAGAATGTCTGTTGACTACATCTTCATCAAGTCTTATATCAAGAAAGTCAAGATTGGGTCTTAAATGTCAAATTAGGGTTTAGTTTTGAGTTTAGAAAGTATTTCAAGGGGTTCCGTTTGAAAACAGTTATTTTATAGAGGGTTCCGTTTGAAACAGATGGTTCCGTTTGAACATATCGTTTGAACATAGGGTTCCGTTTGAGATCTGTCGTTTGAACATTTATGTTAAGTTTCAAACGGAAGGGTCTAGGTCTATATATAGGTGTGTGATAGTCTCATTTCAAACGGAACGGTACGGAACAGTAGGTGGTCATTGTGTGAATCACGAAGTGCTGTCGGATTTTCATCAGAACAAGTTGTAAAAGCACGAATATTAATCAGAAAAGAAGAATTAAAAGGATTAGAGCTGTTTTGACGTTATGTGCATTGATTCCGCCTTTACACATGATGTTGAACTACCTTAACTGACTTTTAGGGTCACATACACGATCCAACAAGTGGTATCAGAGCTCAGGACGAGGAGTTCATACCAAATACAGCTTGAAATCATCGGATTATCTCATTTCTACCTTTCTTTTCTGATTTTAACTAGTTCTCGCGGTTAGAATGACTTGAAACGATCACATAGCAAACAATATTCACTATTAACTAATCCTTGAAAGTTTAAAATCAAAAGTCGACCTAAAATTGTTCGAAATCATTCTTATCATTTGAAATATTCACGAATTAATGACGTCATCGTTTGAAAATACATCTATCGTTTGAAAACTGATCAATCGTGTGAGGTTATCGTTTGAAAACAGTTTATCGTTTGAACTGATCGTTTGAGTTTGTCGTTTGAAATGTGTATCGTTTGAAAATAGTTGTCGTTTGAAACTAGTTGGTCGTTTGAAATCCTTGTCGTTTGAAAGTATTGATTCAAACGGAACAGTCCATCGTTTGAATTCTTTGTCATTTGAAAACATATTGTCGTTTGAAATAGTTATTGTTTCAAACTATTGGTATTTCAAATGAAACAGACCATTCCGTTTGAACAGGTTTCGTTTGAATCTGATTTTTTCCAAAACCAAAATTTTTCTAAGTGTTGTCTGATTTTACAGGTACATTCACAATGGATGATATTTTCTTAAACCCGTTTAGCGACATGTACGCGTTCGCTGGAGATTCCGGAAACAAAGATGCTTCATCAAGCAATGTGAATGAGAATCCACCAAAAGAGAAGAAAAAGGAAGCTTGGGAATCGGAAAGTGCCTTCGGAACGTTCAATAAACCTCCAAAGTTAATGGCTATCGAGGAGTACAGTCGTTGGTCCAGAAAGTTTGAAGATTGGATGATGGCATTCGCGTTTCCAAGTTGGAAAAGTCTGAAGAATGGTTATGACCAAGGAAACAAGAATGGGGAAGTTTTAACAGGATCTGATGAGATTGATTCATTCGTAGCCGAACAAAAGAGTGTGGCGTTGTTGTTTCAGTCTGTTCGGGAGGATATCATCTCATTGATAGATTATACAAACGCTAAAGACCTCTGGGCAAAGTTAAAACAAAAATGTTTAGGAAGTACTGAAATCGTAAAAAACAAAAAGAAACTTCTTAGGAAAGAGTTTGATATGTTTGGTTGTCTTAAAAATGAGTCAGTGTGCAAAATGATAGAAAGGTTTGGTCATCTGAAGCTGGAATTAGCAAGACATGATATCACGTATTCTGATGATGAGCAAGTAGACAAGTTGTTCGATTCGTTGGCAGACGAGATGGAGTGGAGATATTATGCTCTCATGCTTAAGAACACTATTCCTTCTGAATTGTTGAAACCAGATTTGGTGATTGAGAAACTTGAGAGTCATGAGCTAGAGTTGAAGAAGACGTACAAAGTTAATCATTCATCTTATCAGCAGAATTTGGATCTATACTATCCAAAGAGCATGATGCCGAAAGCTACTTCACCAAAAACTGCATTTTCTGCTGAAAATGTGTCGACAGCCGGCAAAGAAAGTCAAAGTGGTCAAAGCAGTGGAAGTCACAGTGGTTTTCACAGTGGATCTTCATCTTCTGGAAATGCTGATGCAAAGAATCGTTTTCAATGCAATATTGCAATAGACTTGAAAAATGCTCAAAATTTTGACGAAGAGTCGGCAAAGCAGCAAATGATCTTTCTAGCATCGGTGTTGGAATCGTATGAAGGATTGGTAGCTGGGAAGATTGGCAATACAAATCTGACGAAAGAAGATTACGATCAGATTGATCCGGAGGAAATGGAACTGATCGATATTCGTTGGGCTATGGCAAGTGCTGTTCGTCGTGCACAAAGATTCATGGAAATTACTGGAAGAAAAACAATTGGTGGTGCTTCTACAAAGCTAGGGTTCGATAAATCGAAGGTGACTTGCTTCAAATGTAAGCAGAAGGGTCACTTCAAGAGAGAATGCCGAAATGCTTATGTTGATGAGTCGGAGAATCCTTTCAGAGATGATTACTACAAGAAGGCGATTTATCATCAGAATAAATCCGAGCCGCCTTGATTGAAGCAGGTTGAAGACAACAGAGAGAAATCTAGAGCTCTTGCAGTGATTTATGATGATGAGGGATATGATTGGAGTCAAGAGGTTCTACCAGAAGAAGATGCGGTTGGTTACGCATTCATGGCGAAAAATTGTAACAACTGTGCTTGTAATCATTGTGAACAGTTCTATTATCAATAAAACAATGAGATTTGATCCCAATGTTTGTTTTGTTATGTTTTACATTTTTCATGTTTTGACTTTTATGTAATTTCAAACTCTACATCACTTTCTTGAGAGTTATACGCAAACTGGTGCGTAAACGTACTCAGTTTAATGCGAGAAATACTCCGGAACATCAACATATACTCAACATACCTTAAATAACCTTTACATAACTTAGAAATAAGTTTTGAAGGCTTTGGTATGGCAAAAACAAGTTAATTCGCTTACAGGGACTAAATATGACAAACTGCGAAAGTATGTCAATTTGAACTGTAACGAACATTCCGGAACATAACCATAAGTTAAACACACCTTAAATATCCTTTACATAGCTTAGAAATAGGCTTTGAGGGGTTCGGTGTGCTAAAATAAACTTTTGGGTCATTCAGGGACTAAAAGTGTCAAAAAGTGCACAAGTTTGCATTTTCGCGCATAACTTACGTTCTGAATACATCCGGACATCCAAAAATTTATGTAAGCATGACTATATTATATTTTAGTGTTCGCCATAAGAAAAATCCATTCGTCGCGTCATTTGGATCGTTTTTCGCGCTTGTGCGCATTCCGTCGTAATTAAGCGAACATTGCGTTCGTACGACCAAACGAACCATCATCCGGCATATTTTTGAGCATGTTTTGAGTTCCCTATACTTTAACTTCATTTTAGAGCCTTGAAATGAGGTTAACGGGGTTCAAACGCATCGAAAAAGGCCTTAAACACGTGCAGGGACCATTTCTGCCAATTCTGAAACTTTTCTGATTCAGGGGGGTGCTAGCGTAGCGCGAGCCCTATAGGCTTACCCG
The DNA here is from genome assembly GCA_030545235.1 of Helianthus tuberosus. Taxonomy (NCBI): domain Eukaryota; kingdom Viridiplantae; phylum Streptophyta; class Magnoliopsida; order Asterales; family Asteraceae; genus Helianthus; species Helianthus tuberosus. Next base: position 105,134,477 of record CM060409.1, read on the forward strand.
TCGCGCTACGCGACTACCTATCAGACCAGATGCAGTGTTTCTAACATCAGTTTGCAGCTGTTTGATCCAACACCACACATTCTAAATTGTCTAGTCAGCTGATAAGAACCATTTTCTAGTCACCATAAGGTTCCAACACTTGTACGGTTACGATTAAGGCACGTTTTCCATGAAACGATCTTAACGGTGGACCAAATACTATAAATACCCTACCCCCCATGCTTCAAAATCACAAGAACTTTGATTTGAGAAACTCTAAGTTGAAACTATTGTTTCATACCTGAGATTTTTGAATCGAAGTTAGCATTCGGGGACCCTTCGTAAGTATTCTTTCGTTCTTTTCCTTATTTTATTGCTTTTCGAGTCAGAAAGTCAAACTTTGTTTGACTTTCAGCGTTGACCAGTAATGGTCAATGCGAAGTTCGTTTGAACTTCGCAACGTGAGTGTAATCACGCTGGTTATAGTCCCTTGGGACTATGCTTACTGATTACCACGTTGTCTAGGGTCGTAGGGTAAGCGATCTAATAAATCGCTTATACCTCGAACCCGACCCATTTGGTCGATCATTAGGATCCGACCAATTACATTAGGTGACCATAGTAGGTAGGGAATAACCTTCCGAGGTTATACCCTATGGTCACATCGTTTGAGTAGTTGTATGATAGGTAGTTTATATGCCTTAGGTAAATTACCAGAATACCCTTTTCATGTATAATTGGTAATTAAGCATATGTAACCTAAACCTTTGTCACATAACTGATTTTGTAACATGTTTAGGCATATAACACTTGTCATAGGGCTAGTTAGGCGGTCCGAACGCGTTTCACGCGAACGACGCGTTAAAGTAGCATAAGCTACCTAAACGGGTCGTAATGGGTCGTAAACAATTATGTTAGGTTTCAATTAGTATGTAGGCATTGTTGAACCATACTACACGAGTCTCCATACTCGTTTGGTTTACAAACCCTCATGCTACCCGATCTTCCGATTTAGGTCCGGTTTATTAACATAGTTACCTATATTAGGTGCCGTTTGATTCCGAGATCGATAGCATTACTTGGTGGTTATCTTTTGAAAACTGAGCAATCTCAAGTGAGTACATAGACCCCTCTTTTACTGTTTTCCAAACTGTTTTGGGGTGAAACACATGTGCCTACTTGTTACTTTCATGCTTTCCTGTTTTCACATCATATACATGCTATGTTCGTTAGTACATTATAGTACATGATTTCATTACATCTTATGCTAGGTGTGCCCATTGTGTGCATTACTTAGTACATTGTTTTACATTACATTTCATGCTAGGTGTGCCCATTGTGTGCATTACTTAGTACATCGTTTTTCATTACATTTCACGCTACGTATGTTCATTTGATTACATACTTAGTGCATCGTTTTCACATGCTTACATTTTTGTTATGACATTTGGTTTGTTTAACATGGAACAATACATTCATTAACATTGATCATGCCATTCGTTAGTAGGTAGTGGTACCATAGGAATTGACAACTCCCGTTCCGGACATCCTGGGTATGGGGATGAAAGGAATGACCGAATTCGATATACATAACTCAGATGAACCTTTAATTTGTTTAAGGGTTTATCGCCACAGTCTCAAGGCTTGGATGTATGCATTATAACAATACCGCATAAATGTTTGTATCAGTATAGCATGCATTTGTTACACACAACATGACTTTGATTTAAACTGTGTTTTACTTCAATACCTTGTTGTTGTGCATTTTACATATGGTTTAGTTGATACATTTCACTTACCATACATGACATTTTGGTTACACATTACATGATCTACATTGAACATAAGCATTTTGACATTGATATACACATTTGGTGATTTACATTGGGCATTGACATTTTGATATGGTTTACACAATAACACTTGACAATTGGTTTGTACATGAACAAGTTACATTGGTGGTTGTTTGGGTAAGTGATTTGAGTAACGATACGGGTGTAATATGATACAAACATGGTGGATACGCCGCTGGTACTTCCTATATATAAGTGTTTGTATAATATTACATAGCGTAACGTTATTTAAATCATTTTAGTATAGACATAATACATCTTATATACATAACATACTTTTCACAAGACATTGTTTTTACAAAACAGTTTATTTTATACAAACTCATTTTACATGGTTATTCATTTAACCTTACATTTACTTATACATATCAACTGATCTTATCGTTTTTCAAATGATTTACAAGACAAAGCAAATTACAAGGTTCATGACTAAACATTTTCTCAAATACAAGTCATGAATCCTATTTTCACAAACCTATGTATCTCACAGGCATTTTTTTGCTGACGTACCTATTTTCACATGTGTTTTCAGGAGCTTTTCCGTAGGATGTTGATCATGACACTAGGGCGGACCTGTGCCTTAGAGACTAAAAACGAAGATAGACTTGTTTAATTATGTTATAAACTCTTTTGTTTACTGTTCAAGACAATGTAACACCCTTGTTTGATAAATAAAATACAACTTTGTATGCCATGGTTATCAAACAATTAATTCTGTTACGACACGCCCCGATGTTTCCGCCGCGATTTGTTGTTTTACGCGGTCGGGGTGTGACAGAAGAGTTGGTATCAGAGCCAATGGTTATAGGGAATTAGGTTATTAGTAATGCTTTGACCTAGACTATAACTTTTCTAGGACCCTAACACGAGTTATCTTGTGTTTAGATCTTAAAACATGTACGTCACCTATCCTTAGGTGATTATCAAAACAAGAACCAAATTTTTCCGAAACGATTTTTGAAAAACAATCATCTGTTTTTGAATAATTTATTACAAGGTTTTGAATCCTCAATTGTAAGGTTTTGAACCCTTTTCAGTTTGGTTTTTGGCCTTGTGCCTTCAAATTTTCAAAATCCCGTCAAACGTTTTGGGTTTTAAATAATGTGAACATGTGCAAACTGGAAGGGTGAATGCCTGTATTCTGGGTTTTCTGTCTAGGCAAGCACTTCGTATACATCTCAACCAGACGCGAGACCAGTTGTGCTTACCTGGGAATTCTTGGGATGAGTGTTCACTTATAGGCGAGCATGTCTTCGAAATACATTATTTTTGATCCATTTACCATGATTAGTCACTGTGATTCGTTGGTTTGCTTGGTAATGCGGACGAATGATCACCATCTTTGCTTTTGTTGATTTTGTTTCATCTCATCCTCTTCATCCAATCATCTCACTCGTTTCCTTTCATGTTTTCCTCTTTTAGAATGCCTCCTCGACGCGAGAACCAAATAGCAACTGCCGAGTTGGCAGAAATCATTGCGCAGCAGATGGCTGCTCAATTTCCAAATCTCTTTGCTCAATGGAACCAAGCCAACAATAACAACAATGTTCCATGCAAATACAAGGATTTTAACCAGGCTAAACCACTCAAGTTTAGTGGTTCTGAAGGAGCAACTGGGCTTCTTCAGTGGTTCGAAAGCATTGAGAATACTTTTCGCCACGTGCAGTGTCCGGATAATCGCAAGGTCGAGTTTTCTTCGAGCGTATTTCAGAAGAGGGCTCTTACATGGTGGAATGGGGTTATGAGAGATCGAGGTGCAGAAGTTGCTCTCGCACAGACATGGGCTGAACTTAGAGCCCTTATGATGAGGGAATTCTGTCCTCGTCATGAACAGCGAGCTTTGGAGAAGGAATTTGATGATTTGAAGCAGGATAGTGGTGAGCACAGGGCATATACTGATCGGTTTGAAGAGTTAAGTTTGCTTTGCCCGACAATGGTTACCCCACTCGACAAGGCTATCGAAAGATACATCGACGGCCTACCTGACTCGGTACAAGACATCCTTACTGGTAATAACCCTGCCACACTCCGTCAGGCTATCGAGTTATCAGCGACATTGACTGAGTCGCAGATCAGGAAGAATAAATTGCACAGGAAGGGTGACAAGGGCAAGAAACAGTCGGCTGACAAGGGGGATAGCAAGAAAGGTCAAAACAAGAATGGAAAGGACTCTGGTTCTTCGAAGAGGTCAAGGAAGCGTAAGGCCTCCCAAAATTTTGCTGTCACTGCCCAAGCTAATCAGGCAGCACCCAACCAACCCGCACAGCTTCCAGCAAAGAAACCCTATTCAGGGAATGCACCTTTGTGCAACAGATGCAACAGTCACCATCAGCCGCAACATCAGTGCCGTTTCTGTACTAGCTGTGGGAAGTCAGGTCATCTTGCCGATGTTTGTCGGTTTGCTCAGAACCGGGCAGTTCAGAACCCGGCTCAACAAGTTGCTCATCCTCCTGCTCAGCAACAGGGTCAAGCTGCACGACCACAATACCCACCTGGTGCTTGTTACAATTGTGGGGATCTGACCCACTACAGAAACCGGTGCCCAAGGCTAGCCAACCAGAACCAGAACCAGAACCAGAATCAGGCTCCGGCTCGAGGCCGAGCCTTTAACATGAATGCCCAAGAGGCACAGGCTGACGATAATGTGGTGAACGGTACGTTCTTTATTAATAATCAGCCTGCATCTGTTCTTTTCGATTCTGGTGCCGATAAGAGTTTCGTGTCATTGTCTTTTGAGCCTATGCTTCGCGTGTCTAGAACAAAACTAGGCAAATCTTTGACAGTAGAGGTTGCTAATGGTGAACCCATTATTCTTGATTCTGTTCTTCACAACTGCCAGTTGAACCTTAACGACCATCTTTTTCCTATTGACCTCACGCCTATGCAACATGGAAGCTTCGACGTTATTGTGGGAATGGATTGGTTATCCAAGCATCGCGCAGAGATAGTTTATTCTGAGAAGATAGTTCGTGTGCCGCTTTCGACAGGCGAGATCCTGCAAGTTCAAGGTGAGAAGCCTACCGGTGGTCTCAAACTCATGTCTTGTTTTAAAGCTCGGAAGTATCTGCAGAAGAATTATGTGGCTTTCTTAGCACATGTTACAGAAGATAAAGGCAAGGGTAAGTCTATTTCAGATATTCCTGTCGTTCGGGATTATTCTGAAGTATTCCCTGAAGATTTACCTGGTCTACCCCCAGCACGCCAAGTCGAGTTCCGCATTGATCTCGTACCTGGTGCAAATCCCATTGCCAGAGCTCCATATCGTCTTGCACCGTCTGAGATGCAAGAGTTGTCTAAACAGCTTCAGGAGCTCTCTGATAAAGGTTTTATACGTCCTAGCTTTTCACCTTGGGGTGCTCCCGTTCTTTTTGTCAAGAAGAAGGATGGATCCTTTAGGATGTGTATCGATTATCGTGAGCTTAACAAGCTTACCATCAAGAATCGATATCCCCTACCTCGCATAGATGATCTCTTTGATCAGTTACAGGGCGCTTCTTATTTTTCGAAGATTGATCTACGTTCTGGGTATCATCAACTACGAGTGCATGAAGAAGATATTCCCAAGACAGCGTTCCGTACTCGATACGGGCATTATGAGTTCACAGTCATGCCATTCGGTGTGACTAATGCTCCTGCTGTTTTCATGGACTTAATGAATAGGGTCTGCAAACCTTATTTGGATCAGTTCGTCATTGTTTTTATTGACGACATCTTGATTTACTCTAAGACGCGAGCTGATCACGAGCAACATCTTCGTCTTACCCTAGAACTCCTAAAGAAAGAGCAACTTTTCGCCAAATTCTCCAAGTACGAATTTTGGCTTAAAGAAGTTAAATTTTTGGGGCATATTATCAACGAACAAGGTATTCATGTAGATCCCTCCAAGATCAGTGCGATTAAGGATTGGGATACGCCTACTACTCCTACCGAGGTTCGTTCTTTTCTTGGTCTAGCGGGTTATTATCGCCGCTTCATAGAAAACTTCTCGAAGATTGCAGTTCCTCTAACTGCTCTAACTCAGAAGAAAATACCCTTTTATTGGGGATACAAACAAGAGGAAGCTTTTCAACACCTGAAGCAGAAGCTTTGCGATGCGCCTATTCTATCATTGCCTGAGGGTGATGATGATTTTGTTGTGTATTGTGATGCATCGAAATTGGGTCTTGGTTGTGTTCTGATGCAAAGGAACAAAGTCATAGCATATGCATCGAGGCAGTTGAAGATACATGAGAAGAACTACACCACTCATGATCTTGAGTTAGGTGAAGTTGTCTTTGCTCTCAAGATCTGGAGACACTATTTGTACGGTACAAAATGTGTGGTTTTCACTGACCACAAAAGTCTTCAGCATATCTTCAACCAGAAAGAACTCAACATGAGACAGCGACGCTGGGTTGAGCTTCTAAACGACTATGACTGCGAAATTCGCTACCATCCTGGTAAGGCGAATGTTGTAGCTGATGCATTGAGTCGTAAGGAACGTACTAAGCTTCATTGTGTACGTGTTCAATCTATTATTCAAGCTCGATCCGATATCCAAGCACGCATTTCTCAAGCTCAACAATCTTGTGTTTCACAAGGTTTGATGGATAAGGAATTTCCCTATCACATTACACCTGCTCTTGAGTTGAAGGACAATGGATCATATTATTTCATGGACCGGTTGTGGGTCCCAAGCCAGGATGACCTTCGTACCTTGCTTATGGATGAAGCCCATAAGTCTCGTTATTCTATTCATCCGGGCTCAGATAAAATGTATAAGGATCTTCGTATTCACTATTGGTGGCCTGGTATGAAGAAAGACATTGCCTTATACGTATCAAAATGCCTTACTTGTCTTAAGGTTAAGGCTGAACATCAGCGTCCTTCGGGTTTATTGGAGCAACCAGAGATCCCAGTTTGGAAATGGGAAAACATTACTATGGATCTTGTTACTAAACTTCCGCGCACAAAGAAAGGTCATGATGCCATCTGGGTAGTTGTTGATCGTCTTACGAAGTCAGCGCATTTCTTACCAATCCGTGAGGATTTTCCTGCTGACAGACTTGCTCAAATCTATGTAGATGAAATTGTGGCTCGACATGGTGTTCCTTTGAACATCATTTCTGACAGAGATGCTCGTTTCACTTCTCATTTTTGGAGAACCATGCAATCTGCTATGGGGACCCAACTCAATCTGAGCACAGCTTATCATCCGCAAACGGATGGTCAATCTGAAAGAACAATCCAGACTCTGGAGGATATGCTTAGAGCTTGTGTGATCGATTTTGGTGGGAGCTGGGATTCACATCTTAAATTGATTGAATTCTCCTACAACAACAGTTATCACACCAGCATCAAAATGGCTCCTTTCGAGGCTCTCTATGGTCGAAAATGTCGTTCACCAGTCTGCTGGAATGAGATCGGCGAGGCTCAACTTACTGGACCTGCCCTCATTTTAGAAACTACTGACAAGATCAAGAAAGTTCGTGATAACCTTCAGGCAGCTAGAAGCCGTCAGAAGATTTACGCGGACCCAAAACGCAAGGCCTTGGAATTTCAAGTCGCTGATCGTGTATTACTTAAGGTCTCACCTTGGAAAGGTGTGATCAGATTTGGAAAGAAAGGAAAACTTGCACCTAGATACGTTGGACCATTCAAGATCGTCGAAAGAATCGGAAAGGTAGCCTACAGACTTGAGTTACCTCCTGAACTGGGAAATGTTCATCCAACTTTTCACGTGTCCAATCTCAAGAGGTGTACAGCTGATGAGAACCTCCACATACCACTTGACGAAATTCGTGTTGGCAAAACACTGAAATTCGTTGAAAAACCAGTGGAAATCATGGAACGTGAAGTCAAGTGGCTTAAACGCAAGCACATTCCTTTGGTCAAAGTTCGCTGGGAAGCTAAACGTGGACCTGAGTTTACTTGGGAACGCGAAGATCAAATGAAGGCGAAATATCCACATCTTTTTCCACGAGTTTCCTCTAAATAAATTTCGGGACGAAATTTCCACAAGTAGGGGAGACTGTAACAACTGTGCTTGTAATCATTGTGAACAGTTCTATTATCAATAAAACAATGAGATTTGATCCCAATGTTTGTTTTGTTATGTTTTACATTTTTCATGTTTTGACTTTTATGTAATTTCAAACTCTACATCACTTTCTGGAGAGTTATACGCAAACTGGTGCGTAAACATACTCAGTTTAATGCGAGAAATACTCTGTAACATCAACATATACTCAACATACCTTAAATAACCTTTACATAACTTAGAAATAAGTTTTGAAGGCTTTGGTATGGCAAAAACAAGTTAATTCGCTTACAGGGACTAAATATGACAAACTGCGAAAGTATGTCAATTTGAACTGTAATGAACATTCCGGAACATAACCATAAGTTAAACACACCTTAAATATCCTTTACATAGCTTAGAAATAGGCTTTGAGGGGTTCGGTGTGCTAAAATAAACTTTTGGGTCATTCAGGGACTAAAAGTGTCAAAAAGTGCACAAGTTTGCATTTTCGCGCATAACTTACGTTCTGAATACATCTGGACATCCAAAAATTTATGTAAGCATGACTATATTATATTTTAGTGTTCGCCATAAGAAAAATCCATTCGTCGCGTCATTTGGATCGTTTTTCGCGCTTGTGCGCATTCCGTCGTAATTAAGCGAACATTGCGTTCGTACGACCAAACGAACCATCATCCGGCATATTTTTGAGCATGTTTTGAGTTCCCTACACTTTAACTTCATTTTAGAGCCTTGAAATGAGGTTAACGGGGTTCAAACGCATCGAAAAAGGCCTTAAACACGTGCAGGGACCATTTCTGCCAATTCTAAAACTTTTCTGATTCAGGGGGGTGCTAGCGTAGCGCGAGCCCTATAGGCTTACCCGTCGCGCTACGCGACTGTCTATCAGACCAGATGCAGTGTTTCTAACATCAGTTTGCAGCTGTTTGATCCAACACCACACATTCTAAATTGTCTAGTCAGCTGATAAGAACCATTTTCTAGTCACCATAAGGTTCCAACACTTGTACGGTTACGATTAAGGCACGTTTTCCATGAAACGATCTTAACGGTGGACCAAATACTATAAATACCCCACCCCCCATGCTTCAAAATCACAAGAACTTTGATTTGAGAAACTCTAAGTTGAAACTATTGTTTCATACCTGAGATTTTTGAATCGAAGTTAGCATTCGGGGACCCTTCGTAAGTATTCTTTCGTTCTTTTCCTTATTTTATTGCTTTTCGAGTCAGAAAGTCAAACTTTGTTTGACTTTCAGCGTTGACCAGTAATGGTCAATGCGAAGTTCGTTTGAACTTCGCAACGTGAGTGTAATCACGTTGGTTATAGTCCCTTGGGACTATGCCTACTGATTACCACGTTGTCTAGGGTCGTAGGGTAAGCGATCTAATAAATCGCTTATACCTCGAACCCGACCCATTTGGTCGATCATTAGGATCCGACCAATTACATTAGGTGACCATAGTAGGTAGGGAATAACCTTCCGAGGTTATACCCTATGGTCACATCGTTTGAGTAGTTGTATGATAGGTAGTTTATATGCCTTAGGTAAATTACCAGAATACCCTTTTCATGTATAATTGGTAATTAAGCATATGTAACCTAAACCTTTGTCACATAACTGATTTTGTAACATGTTTAGGCATATAACACTTGTCATAGGGCTAGTTAGGCGGTCCGAACGCGTTTCACGCGAACGACGCGTTAAAGTAGCATAAGCTACCTAAACGGGTCGTAATGGGTCGTAAGCAATTATGTTAGGTTTCAATTAGTATGTAGGCTTTGTTGAACCATACTACACGAGTCTCCATACTCGTTTGGTTTACAAACCCTCATGCTACCCGATCTTCCGATTTAGGTCCGGTTTATTAACATAGTTACCTATATTAGGTGCCGTTTGATTCCGAGATCTATAGCATTACTTGGTGGTTATCTTTTGACAACTGAGCAATCTCAAGTGAGTACATAGACCCCTCTTTTACTGTTTTCCAAACTGTTTTGGGGTGAAACACATGTGCCTACTTGTTACTTTCATGCTTTCTTGTTTTCACATCATATACATGCTATGTTCCTTAGTACATTATAGTACATGATTTCATTACATCTTATGCTAGGTGTGCCCATTGTGTGCATTACTTAGTACATTGTTTTACATTACATTTCATGCTAGGTGTGCCCATTATGTGCATTACTTAGTACATCGTTTTTCATTACATTTCATGCTAGGTGTGCCCATTGTGTGCATTACTTAGTACATCGTTTTTCATTACATTTCACGCTACGTATGTTCATTTGATTACATACTTAGTGCATCGTTTTCACATGCTTACATTTTTGTTATGACATTTGGTTTGTTTAACATGGAACAATACATTCATTAACATTGATCATGCCATTCGTTAGTAGGTAGTGGTACCATAGGAATTGACAACTCCCGTTCCGGACATCCTGGGTATGGGGATGAAAGGAATGACCGAATTCGATATACATAACTCAAATGAACCTTTAATTTGTTTAAGGGTTTATCGCCACAGTCTCAAGGCTTGGATGTATGCATTATAACAATACCGCATAAATGTTTGTATCAGTATAGCATGCATTTGTTACACACAACATGACTTTGATTTAAACTGTGTTTTACTTCAATACCTTGTTGTTGTGCATTTTACATATGGTTTAGTTGATACATTTCACTTACCATACATGACATTTTGGTTACACATTACATGATCTACATTGAACATAAGCATTTTGACGTTGATATACACATTTGGTGATTTACATTGGGCATTGACATTTTGATATGGTTTACACAATAACACTTGACAATTGGTTTGTACATGAACAAGTTACATTGGTGGTTGTTTGGGTAAGTGATTTGAGTAACGATACGGGTGTAATATGATACAAACATGGTGGATACGCCGCTGGTACTTCCTATATATAAGTGTTTGTATAATATTACATAGCGTAACGTTATTTAAATCATTTCAGTATAGACATAATACATCTTATATACATAACATACTTTTCACAAGACATTGTTTTTACAAAACAGTTTATTTTATACAAACTCATTTTACATGGTTATTCATTTAACCTTACATTTACTTATACATATCAACTGATCTTATCGTTTTTCAAATGATTTACAAGACAAAGCAAATTACAAGGTTCATGACTAAACATTTTCTCAAATACAAGTCATGAATCCTATTTTCACAAACCTATGTATCTCACAGGCATTTTTATGTTGACGTACCTATTTTCACATGTGTTTTCAGGAGCTTTTCCGTAGGATGTTGATCATGACACTAGGGCGGACCTGTGCCTTAGAGACTAAAAACGAAGATAGACTTGTTTAATTATGTTATAAACTCTTTTGTTTACTGTTCAAGACAATGTAACACCCTTGTTTGATAAATAAAATACAACTTTGTATGCCATGGTTATGAAACAATTAATTCTGTTACGACACGCCCCGATGTTTCCGCCGCGATTTGTTGTTTTACGCGGTCGGGGTGTGACAAAAATGAACCTATTCCATGGAAAGATGAGAGAACTGAAGAGCAGAAGTATAAATACAGAATGATGATTTCGGAAAACAAAATTACTAGACTTTCTAGAATTTATTTGGACGCAAAAAGAGCAAAAAGATGGGATCCAGACAGAGAGTGTTATCTTGATGAGTATGGAAATATTGCAGTTGATCACAAAACTCTTGATCTGGAAGTCTTAATCAAGGAAATGAAAGAAAATGATGAGTATTGGCAACACAAATGGTGGGGAACTCCAACTTCGAAAACGATTGAAGAGGAGAAAGAAAGAAAGGAGAAAGAAGAGATAGAAGGAAAAGAATCCAAGAAGATTGATACTGGAGTTATCGATACTACGCAGGAGTTGAATGCAGAGAATCTGGGAAAAATGGCTGACAAAGTGCTAGCTGCCAAAGCACTTGAGGTAGACTCTAACTCCGTGTCTGAGTCAAAAAGCCAGGTCAGTTCAGATATGTCAACAAATGCGTCAGGTAAAAAGATCGAAGGAAATGCTGATTGCAAAAATTGCAACAAAGAGTGCAAATTTTGTAATACTGTCACGTATCTCAACGGTGAGAAAATTAAAGATCTGACAGCAAAGGTCAGAAACGTTGAGAATCAGATTCTTGGTCGTGACAAAACAGTTAAAGCTTCAACTGAACGGATAAGAGAATTAACTGCTCAAATTGAAACTGATAAAATTGATCATGACAAAATTAAACAAGAAAATGAAAAGTTGATTCTTGAAAACCGTCAGATTTCTGAAAAATTTGAAAAACTCAAAAGCACAATGAAAGATTGTGATGATCGAAATGGTAAAACTTTTAAAGAAAATGAACATTTAAAAGCAGTGCTTAGAGTTAAAGAAGAATCAATCAACAAACAACTGGATGAAATCGCTAAATTGAAACTTAAAGTTCAAGAGGCTGTAATCGAAAACGAGCGAATCCAGTTGAAGCTTAACAGTTACAGCTCCGCAAGCTTTGTTTTGCAACATATCATTCCCAAACCCATCGGGAAAGATAAAGCGGGCGAAGATGTGTATTCTGATGGAACTGGGGTGGGTTTTCATCAAGTACCACCACCTGTTCTTCATAATTACACTAAAAAGCAGTCTGGATTGGTTGAAATTGAGGAAGAAAAAGAAGTTAAACATCCAGAGAACATTGATGTTACTTTTTCTACATCATCTGATGATAATGTTCAGACAGAGATTGTTAAGAGCACAGCTGAAAGTGTTTTGAATAGTGATTCAGCTGAAGATGATGGGTGTTTCTTGGACAAATACATTCAGAAATCAAAGTCCAAAAACAACTTAAGTGATGAACCGGGTCTTGTGATGTACAAGATGGCTGGATCTGATAAGTTGTATTCGGATTCTGAGTTTCCAATTGAGAATGTTAATGTGAAAAAGTTGACGAATGTTTTCAAATTGGTTGAAGTTGAGTTGTTAGAAGTGAACAGTTTGTGTCAAACAAAAAGGCAAATGAATTTTGAGAAAGATAAAGCTTATTACAAAAAGCCTGTTGTTCCACCACGTTTTTATAATAACAATCGAAACAATTGGTCGGGTGGTTATCGGGGTGGTAATAGTTATCAGAAAAAGAGTTTTCAAAACAAAAGGTTTGCTGAAAAGAAGGTATTTGTGAACAGTTCAAGTTCACGTTCTGATGAAGAGAATGAAATTTTTTCAAAATCAAATAAAGAGTTCTTTGAGAAAAGAGCTTCACATTATCAGTCTGAAGGCACAAGTCGAGTTGTTGATACTCGTACATGTTTTAGATGTAATCAAGTGGGTCACATTGCACGAAAGTGTACCAATGTGAAGCCTAAGACTGAAAATGTGAAGTTTCAACAGAAGAAAGTTGATGTGAAGGGTAAAGCACCAATCGTTGTTGAGAAAAAGAGTGAAAAATAAAAACATCAAAGTGAAAAATGAACCTGTAAAGAAAGTGGTAACTAAAAATGACAAGTTTTATAAACAGGTTGCATTATCTCAACAAGTTTGGAAACCAAAAACTGAAATGAAAATTTCAACTTCTGAAGTGAAAAAGGCTGATGAATCAATTTCGGTTGATTATGATGTAAATTTTCCACCTTTGAAGGCTGAAAATTTCAAAATTCAAGTTGCTAGAGTCAAGGTTACACCTAAGGCTGATGAGGCCTGGGTGGACACCATGTTCGAATAAGCAGTTTGAATTGCCGGAGCTTCCTGGATCGCGAAGCATGAATCGGCATCTTTATTGAAATGTTTTTAAAATCAACTTGTGGTATGTGCAGGATCTTCCAAGAGCCATTTCAAGATGGATCATGGATAGTGGCGCATCTCGACATATGACAGGAAAAACTGCATTACTGTATGATGTGAAGAATATCAATGGTGGTTATGTGGGATTTGCTGGTCATGAAGGTGGTAGAATTGTTGGTGAAGGAACATTATCCAATGGGATTGTGACGTTTGAGAGAGTTAACTACATCACTGAGCTGGAAAACAATCTGCTTAGTATCTCGCAGATTTGTGACAATCAGTATACTACTCATTTCACTGATAAGGAATGTTTGATTTTGAAACCTGGTTTTATTATTCCTGAAGAATGGATTATTATGAGGGCACCTAGAGTGAATGATTTATATGTGTTAGATATGTCTGTAGCAACTACAACTACTGGTCAAGCACATTGTTTCGTGTCTAGAGCAACTGAGAAAGAATCGAGATTGTGGCACCGAAAGATGGGGCATATTCACCTAAGGAAGATGAATCACTTGGTGCACAATGATTTGGTATTGGGTGTTAATATCAAAGGTTTTCATCTGGAAGGGGAGTGCATTAGCTGTATCAAAGGCAAGCAGAAGAAAAAGTCACACCCTACAAAGCAAGTCAATTTAGTTTCAAGACTGCTGGAAAGACTTCACATGGATTTGTTTGGTCCGGTGAATGTCAAAAGTATTACAGGAGATTACTATTGTTTGGTCGTTACTGATGATTATTCCAGATTTTCGTGGGTTTCTTTCTTGAAGACGAAAGATGAAATATTTGACAGTTTGATGGGGCTGTTCAAAAAGATTGAGAATTTGTACCAAAGGCGTATCAAGAGAATTCGAAGTGATAATGGTACTGAATTCAAGAACAGCAAGATGGAAGAATTTTGTGATGAAAGAGGTATTTTGCATGAGTTTAGTGCTCCGTACACTCCGCAGCAGAATGGAGTCGCAGAACGCAAAAACCGGACACTAATTGAGACGGCTAGAACTATGCTTGCAGATTCAAAGTTACCGATTAATTTTTGGGCTGAAGCTGTTTCCGCCGCATGCTATACGCTCAACAGGGTTCTCACTGTCAAGAAGTTCAACAAAACATGCTTTGAGCTAATCAATAACCGCAAACCGAATTTGAAGTATCTAGAACCGTTTGGGTCACCCTGTACGGTTATAGAGCCTTTTGGAAAGATTGGTCCGAAGTGCATTGAGGGTATATTTGTTGGTTATGCAAATCCATTGCGACGTGTCTTCGTTCCAAGTGAGAAGCGGATTATTGAAGCTGCAAATGTTGAATGTCAAGGTTATACTATGCCGCCGTAGAATCCTGGTGATTCATGGCGTTATCATTATGATAAACTTTGGGATTCGTTTGACATGAGAGTAGAATCAGAGGAAGACGAAGATTTCTTTGATGAGTTGGATATTTTGCGTGAATATGAGTCACAGCTAAGGTTCCCAGCTGAGTATTCGAGAAGACCACGGGAAACTTCAAATGACGATGAAGCAGGTCCAAGTAATGCTGGTGAACATGATGATGTCCAACAGAATGAAGTTGCTCAGGATAATCATTCGGCTCAGAATGATAATCTAGAAGCTGAAAATCTACCAGTCTTTGATCATGGTGATTCAGATTCTGAGGGGGAGCAAATTCAGTTTTCAAGTCAAACAAACTAAGTTGGTGAACAAGATGCAGAACAGAATGTTACTAATCTGGAGGGAAATGTAGATGTTCCAAGTATAGTGATGCCGCGAACTTTTTCATATCATCCAGAGGAGTTGATCATAGGAGAATTGCAGACAGGCGTTCGCACTCGAAATCAGATTGATAAAGGGCTTACATGTTTTTATACAAAAGTTGCTCCTTTACAAACTGAATTCTCATTAAGTTGTTTTATCTCGCAGGTTGAGCCAAGAACTTACAAATAGGCTCTTACTGAAGACTCTTGGGTCAATGCAATGCAGGAGGAACTTAGTCAATTCGAGAAATTGGGAGTGTGGAAGTTAGTTGATTTGCCGGATGGTCATAGGAAAATTAACACTAAGTGGGTGTTTAAGTGTAAGAGGGACGATAGAGGAGTTGTCGTAAGGAACAAAGCTCGACTCGTTGTTCAGGGATTTAGTCAACAGGAGGGAATTGATTTTACCGAAGTCTATGCTCCTGTAGCACGACTAGAGGCTATCAGAATTTTCCTAGCATTTGCGTCTTGGAAGAACTTCAAAGTTTATCAGTTAGATGTTAAATCGGCGTTTCTTTATGGGAAGGTCAAAGAGGAGGTTTATGTCGGTCAGCCGTCGGGCTTTACAGATCCAATCCACAAAAACAAGGTCTACTTATTGGACAAAGCACTGTATGGTTTACACCAGGCCCCGAGAGCTTGGTACGAGACTTTGTCTCAACACCTACTAGCCAACAAGTTCATTCGTGGAAAAGTGGATGCCACTCTCTTCACTAAAGAGGTCGATGGTCATCTTCTGATAGTTCAGATTTATGTGGACGATATAATATTTGGGTCGACAAATGAAAATCTATGCAAAGATTTTGAATCAGTGATGAAGCAAAAGTTTGAAATGTCATCAATGGGGGAGATGAAATTCTTTCTGGGATTACAAGTTGAACAACTTCCTGAGGGAATTTTCATTCATCAGTCAAAGTATGTTCATGATATTCTAGAGAAATTTGGGATGTCAAGTTCTACTCCAGCTGCTACCCCACTTGCAACAAATCATGGGATTCACCCAGATCTCACCGGAGACAGGGCTGATGAAACATTTTACAGATCCATGATAGGTTCTTTAATGTACCTAACTGCTTCACGTCCTGATATTATGTACCCAACGTGCCTCGCAGCAAGATTTCAGTCTAACCCGAGAGCATCGCATATGATCATTGTGAAGAGGATATTGCGCTACCTGAAAGGAACTCCTTCATTGGGGTTGTGGTATCCTAGAAAAGGCGATTTTACGCTCGAAGGGTATTCCGATTCGGATTTCGGATGCTGTAAAGTCAATTCAAAATCAACAACTGCAGGATGCCAGTTCTTTGGTCCTAGATTGGTTACCTGGCAGTGTAAGAAACAAACGTCTGTGGCGTTATCTACTTGTGAAGCGGAGTATGTTTCTGCTAGCAGTTGCTGCTCTCAGATCTTGTGGATACAGCAACAGATGCGCGACTACGGTTTGCAGTTTCTTAACACACCTTTTTTTGTTGATAATGAGGCCGCAATAAATATAACTAAAAATCCAGTACATCACGCTAAAACTAAACACATAGAAATTCGTCATCACTTTATTCGTGATTGCTTTGAGAAAAAGTTGATACGAATTGAGAAAATCCACACTAACGAACAGAAAGCTGATTTACATACCAAAGCTTTTGATAAAAATCGGTTTAAATATTTGTTAAAACTGAATGGTATGAAGCTTCTGTCGGTGTCGGATGGCATAATTGGCGTTGATGAGAGTACTGTTGCGGATGAAGACGAGAAACAATCTGAAATGGTTTGTCGAATTTTTACTTGTTTTGGTATTTAGGGGGAGTAGATGTTTGTACATAGTTTATTTTTCAGAAAATACAAAAACAGTAAAAAATGCAAAAATACAAAAACATGATAAAATGAAAAAGAGCTTGTGTATATAGGGAAAATGATAGTACATCAGCTAGACGATTACAGTATGCTAAAGATCTGAAAAGTATAAAAGAGTTAAACAATCTCACTGATGATGTGTCGATAGGTTTTCACACATTTAGTAGATTTATTCGGGATATAAACCTAAATTCAAACTTGTGAATTCGTGGGGAACACTACTTGGATATATAGGTAACCCCTGAAATCTCGTTTGAAAGGTCTCTTAATCTGATATACTAGGTCTTTATACTCAATGATGTCTGGGGTATTATTCCGGGACTTCTGCTGAACGGTAGTTCTGACCTAGTCCTTGGCTAATACTTGCTGCAATGCTTGAAACACAGCATTAAACCCTCAGCATGCTGAAACAATAAAATTGATAAATGCTGCTGTTGTAAGCAAAAAGATCCTCTAAAGGGGACACACCGAAAAGTCGAAGCTGATATCTCTCTGCGTATACGGAAGTATCGATCCGAGATCCCTCGGCCCTCGCATACCTAAATTATATACAGATATCATTGTAGTATTCTCACCTGTAAGACTGATTATTGAGATTCTGGATACGGGAGTATATTCAAGAGGTGGGACACATGAATGAGCTAAGTTCTTAATTCATCTAAATCGTATCCTTAGTAAATTGAAATTTGTGTGGGAATTTAAGATGGATCAGTATATTGACAATCGAGGTGAATTGTTTAAATCTGAGTATGTAATGTAGCTTAACGGTACTTGTGATTTGTCTAAAAAGCTGATATGATTCCCTGACACGCTCACCAAAAATATGTTTGTAAATAGTTTACTTTGTTTAATTTCTGCAATTTAAGTTTTCTGTATTTCATTTCTTAGTTTAGAACACTTTGATAAAATCCAAAAATATTTTATTTCTGCTTTATTTTCCGACAAACTGTTAGGATCGGAGGCTCTCATGATCGTGTTTGTTTGTTTAAAATGAATGATCAATGAATATGAAAACATGTTAGGTGCAGCGGAAGTGAAAACAAACTCTGTAAACACAATCAAAGGAGAAAATAGTTTGATAAACAATTGCTTCTCATAGAGTCAAATGATTTACAAATCAAAGCAAAAGATTACAGATATGCTTACAAACTATACTCCCCCTCAGCCTGATGCCCCAAGGTTGGTTGCACACAAGATGAAAGGATTAGACATGAGGAGAAGAACCCGCTCAGTCAATCAGATGTAACAGTACAGAGTACTGTTATATTTATAGGCAAACCAAACCACTGAGGAATCTCAGCTGACATCACCATGAAAGCGACGTCTAACAGCCTAACAACCTGTATCTACTGTCCTTACACAAACACTGCTAACCTAACCACTGACTATACATAAAACAAACAATTTACTAAACAACTGCTCTCCCTTTATGTCAGTGCTTTCCTCAAGGTTGATCAGTCCTTGACTGAGCAGTCCTTTATCATCAGTAGATAGGACCAGCAGTGTTAGATACTTCAGGGTTTTCATCAGCAGTTGAAAAGGAAGCAGCAGTTGAATATGAGCAGCAGATAGAGACCATCAGTTGTTATAAATCACTTTCAAGGGGAGAGCAAAGTGTAAACCGCTGCTTATTGTGAATCCTCTGTTGTGACCTGGTTTTGGCTTTACATTATCTGTTCCTCTGATAGGGTTCAATCCCAACAATCTCCCCCTGGAACAGATAATGCCAAAACCTTTCATTATTCAGGACCTTTATTACTCATCAAGAGTGCCTTAGCTTGTTCTTTGAATTTAGCTTCAAATACCTTTGCACTCTGGTCATCTTCATCCCTGCACAGTGTAAGCTCAAGGAGATCCTGCAAATCTTGAACACTAATGCCTAGTGCTTCTTTCCTTGATATATGCTTCACATCGCCATTGGCTCTGACCAAGGTCAATACGTGAGTCTTTTGATCAGACATCCATTTTAGTATTTTAAAGCCAAGTGGGTTTCTTGGGAGAGACTTATTTGATGATGAGTTGAGGGATAATGGCCTTGAAAACATCTGCAGACTTTCAGACATTCTTTTGAAAGCTTCTTCAATGACTTTGTCTGCTGCAGCTATATCTTCTGCAAGTTCTTGTTCTATAAATTCTTGTCTTTCAGCTTCTGTCTTGTCTTTAGCAGTGTTTGGAGATGCAGGTTTGTTTAATGCCTTAAAAAGGCTTTGAAGCTTTGTTGAAGTTTCTTCTTTTAGATCCATTTTTGTGATGGTATCTTTGAAGTACTCTGCTTCCTTTTCTATTACCTCTTCTTCAGTCAGCTGTTCTCCCTCTTCTTGATTTGTTGCAAAAGTAGACCGGAACAGTGTGTCGAGGTTTCCTATCTTCTGTTCAAGCTTCATCATTTGTTCTTGCTTCTTAGAAGTGCTTGAAACAGTTATCTTTCTTTTCTTTAGCCTTTCATAGGCTTCATCGGTCTGCTGTTTTGACCATTTTGATATGGCTTCAGCAGTATCCATTTTTGCATCCACCAGCTCCTTTTTCTTTCTTTTATACTCAGCAGTGACGTCAGCAATGAGCTTTTTGAATTTGTTCCAGTTTGGAGCATTCTTCTTCTTTGTAGGATCTTTCTTAATTCTGTCAATCCTCTCAGCCTCATGCTTTAGAGCGATTATTGGCCATTCTTCAAACTGTTTTTCTTCAGCAGAATAGAATTTTTCTTTCATAATGTAGGCAAGATATTGTTTTCTAAGCTCTTTGCGTTGTTCAGCCTTTTCTTTGATAAGTTCCTGTGCAAATTCTTCCATCTGCTTTACCTTTTCAAGGAAGAAATCCAGTCTTTTAGCAATGCCTTCTTCGCTTAGACTTTCACGTTCACTTTCAAATTTAGCTCTTGCTTTAGCCTGCCTTGTCTTGAGTTTGAGGTAATCAGCCATATCCTCTGGTGGCATGTAGCCTATGAGTGAGGAGAATCTTCTTTTTGAAGGATCCTCTTCTTTATAGAATTGCCTCATTTCATTTTTGATGGCTTCAAGTTCCAGTGGATATTTTGCAGCATTAGGATCATGTGTACCCTCATCGGCAGTGATTGGCTTTCTTATTCTGTTGAAGAGCTTTGGCTGTGAAGTAGAAAAGGTGAGAGCAGTGGTGGATGACTGACTAACAGCTGTTGAGACAACTGGTGTTTCAACGTCTGTTGTCATTACAACTGCTGATATGTCAGCAGTTGTCTTCTGCTTTTGAGCAGGGGATGGACGTGGTGATGTTGGTGGTGATGGTGGTGAATCATCATCTGATATGAGATTTCTTCTCCTTTTTAATGAAGAAGAAGCAGATAATGTTTTGGGTGGATCAGTGGTGGTAGATTGGATAGCAGTGGTTTGTGGCAGTGATTGA
This sequence comes from Helianthus tuberosus, assembly GCA_030545235.1. Classification (NCBI taxonomy): domain Eukaryota; kingdom Viridiplantae; phylum Streptophyta; class Magnoliopsida; order Asterales; family Asteraceae; genus Helianthus; species Helianthus tuberosus. Next base: position 105,155,089 of record CM060409.1, read on the forward strand.
CTGACAGTGGTTGAAACAACTTGTGTTTCAATTACTGTTGTCATTACAACAGATGTTGTAACATCTGTTGTCTTCTGTTTTATGACAGGAGGCAGTGGTGATGGTCTGATTGTAGATGATGATGGTGGAGCAGTAGTTGTAGTGGTGTGTGGTAGAGTGGTGTGTGTTGAAGGTGTGTGTGTTGATGAGATGGCAGCTGTTTGGCTACTGACAGCAGTTTTTGTAACTACTGCTGTATCAGCTGTTTGGCTAACAGGTTTTTAGACCTGTTTTTCTTTTTCTTTTTCTTTTTCAGGTTCAATATGAAGGCCATGTTCAATTCCCTTCTTCTTCATTTGCTTCAATATCTCCCCCTTTTTGGCATTATCTGCAAGGGGGTCATCAAAGAATAGTAAAGTTGAAGGAGCCTTGCCAGTGGCAATTTGGATACTGGCCTTAATAGCCTTGATATCTGCTTGAGTATCCTTGAACCTGGATTCAACCATGTTGGTCAGCATTTGTACTTGAATTGCATGCTTTTTGTCAGCCATAAGTTGCTGTGCTTCAAGCATTGGTTGAAAAATATTCCAAAGCTCATTTGCAGCAGGTGCTTGTTGTGGAGCAGATGCTTGAGCAGGAACAACAGAGGATTGTGCTTTCTGAGCTTTTAAAATCTCTTGCACCATCTCCTTTATTTCAGAAACTGATTCTTCAAGTTTTTCCACTCTGCCCGTCAATTCCTGATATCTTGAATCATCACCCATTTTACTGGGATCATCTGAATCCCCACCTGTGGTGGTTATATCAATGTGTGACTTAGGAACAGAGTCCCAAAAATCACCCATTGATGCCCCTTGTTCTCGGTACTGGGGACTTCTTTCTTCGGCACTCGATAAACCTTTGATGGTACCAGTGGTTAGATCCAACTCACTGGTGGTCACAGAAGTTGCCATGGAAGAAATTGCCTTCAAGGGAGTCTTACTTACGAAACAACTGTCCAACTGAGGATCTGTTGATCCACCAGTTGTAGTTGCTGCTCCACTTGAACTACCACCCAGAGCTACTTGTAACTCAGGGGGTGTAACCTCCTCAATTGTTGCTGGGATAGCAGGAGTAGTAGCATTAGACCCAGTCACCTGTAGGGGTATACTCTCAGTGATAGGTAATAGAGAGGAACTGGTTTGTGTCTGAGCAATAGCAGCTGCATGCAACAAAGGTAGCATGGATTGTGGCATTATTATTGGTGAGGGGATGGGAGTTGAAAGAGACATGTCCTTGGGATCAGGACTGAGGAAGATGGATCCGAGTGGATTCAGAGCTTCATATTGTGGTGTCCCTGTGCTTACAACCTGATCCTTTTGTGAGGATGCAGGAGGAGTTTTAGGCAAGGATTGAGATCTTTCTTCCAACTGCTGTGAGGAAGTAGCAGCAGTGGTTTGTGGTGACTTTTGTGTTGTCACAGGCAATTCCTCTGGGATCTCATCTTCCAGAGTTGCCTTTGTTTTGGGTTTGGTGGGTTTTCTGGATGTTTTCTTTTTGGTCTTTTTGGTGATGTCAGGTGTGGGTTTCAAAGCAGTGGTTGTGCTGCTATGATCACCTGGAGCAGTGGGCTCAGCAGCTGATACCTGAGGAGCAGTTGTAACCGCTAAAATCTGCTCATGTACCCCTGCTTTTGTTTTTATTGGTGCCATCATCCTTGAAAATGTTTCTTTTGTTAAGCTTTTTATTTGACAATGAACACCTTGTTTTAGCAAATTTAAATTTTCCTTTGCAAATTTTTGTTCAAAATAGTAACTCAAAAATCTTGGAAAAAGTAAAAATGCTTTACTTTCAACGTTTTTCACCATGTCATTGAAAATCTCCTGGGAGTAGTTGTAGTCCTTATTATTCAAAATAGCGTAACCCAGGCTTTGAATTTTCAATGGTATTTCGTTAAAAGATGTTGTTTTATTTGAAGCACACATCAAGAGTGTGTGAAATAAAAACCTGGGTGCAGATGGAAAATAACCCTTTTGTAGGGTATCTACCTTTGATTCTTCTGCATAACCCCTTTTCAGAAAATCAGCTTTTAACTCGTTTTTGTCAAAAGAGGTTTTACCGTTCTGATCATCGAGTATGAAGACTTCTGATATCGATTGTGGTGTGATTTTGATCGCTTTTCCCTGTATCGAGGAGTTAATGGCAATGACTTTATCGTCTTGTTTTTCAAGCGTCGCCTTTTTCCAAAACTCTCTCTGGGTTTGCAGATATATGGGAGCATTTACCGTCAACAAAGTTTTGTACTTTGATCCAGTTATTGCATCAATGATGGAGTCGAAGGTGTGGTTGTCTTTGGGTTTTGTGAGTAAACCCAAATAATTGTGAGATTGTTTGAATGGTATTTCGATGGGTTCTTCGGCCGTTTGAGCGACCTCTTTGGAAGGTGATGGTGATTTAGGTTTTGATTTTGATTTTGTCATTGTTGCGGAGAATAACGAAGGAAGATTTTGGAGATTTTGAGAAGAAGGGTTGGAAACTGCTATGAGAAGAGAATTTTTGGAATTCAATTCGACAGTGTAAAAACCCTGTTTGGGGTTTAGGGCAGGGTTTTATTTAAAAATTATCGCTGATGTGGCAGCGGTTATTAAGATCTGAGGGCTAAAAACTGACCACGTGTCAAACACTGATGAAACGGATGAAGTATGGAGAACAGTTATTTTCAGAGCCACTGACGTATCGAGCATCAGTGGTTACAACGGTAAAAATTATGGGCAGTGGATGATTTTAACTATCAGTAGATAGCATGTCAGTGGATAAGACACTGATTGTGAGCATCAGTGCTTTTCACGAAAATGAAGGACCAGTGGTTAACTTTCAGCAGTGGACAGTACTTAGAGATCAGATATTAGAACAAAACAGTGGTTAGGGTAAATGGTATAATTCTGAAGAACAGGTGTTTCAGCAACAGTTTTGAGAATTTTTATTCAAGGTTTTGCCACATGTCAATTTTGAAAGACAGTGGTTTAGTACCCCAGATGAATTTAATATTCAATTAAAACATAAGCACCCTAGTAATTCAAGCACAGTTTGCAATCAATTTTTGTTGGAAATTTTGGAGCAAGCCTGAGTATGACATGATCATGACATATGTACCATTTCCTTTTGACCCGTTTATGAGGACACAGATACCACCAAAAATAAGGTATTACATCCTGACAGGAGCTGAAACTATTGCCAACAAAAACAAGCAAGAGTTCCAAATATATTATTCCCAAAAAATGAATAATATATCCTGGTTATTTGAGAAAATCCTTTGAACAACAAAAAATAGTTAAAGAATTTTCTGAGAAAAGTATCAAAAAGGATCTGGTATAATTTCAATAGAGTATATAATCATATCATTCACAAGTTTTTGAAAATGGTCAGTGGTTTGACAACAGTGGTAGGAAACTTTTGGATACATTTTGACCACTGTTTGGAACCATTTTCTTTGTCAGTTGATTGCAAACCTGAGGACACATGGAGAAAATTTTTGAACATTTGTCTAGTTCTCTTTGGAGTTCATTTACTGGAATCAAAACCTTTTTCTGAACAGATAAATGCACATAGTTGCTTAATTACCATTATTACCCTAAACTTTGACTCATAAGTGTTTTATGTTTATACTCTTTCCTTTTGATTTCAAAAGTTTTGAGATAGACATACTTCTGAGTTTTTGTTAAATTCCTCAATGTATTTTAACAACGTTGATTTTGTCCTTTTGAAGGACTCAACCTGTTTTAACACGTAGGATCTGTATGACTAAAGTTTTTAATTTCCCTCTTTTAGTGTTAACAAAACGACAATGCTTTTATGAACATAGGTTTTGTTAGTCTGAGGTTCATACTTTAGTATTTTAATAAGGTGACATCACAATTTCCATAACAGCAATTGAAATCAATTTTGAAAACATGAAATAATCCCATAGTTTACCAGATATGTTTTCAGATCTGAAAACTTTGAGTGATTTGTGCATGAATTCACTTGTTGTGTGAAATTTGTGTGTCATATGACATCTTGGTTGATTTACAGAGTTTTTGATTAACCACTTTGAGCATGATTTACTCGTTACTCTGTTTTTCAACTAAATACAACCAACCTTAGTATCAATGAATTTTGAGCCGAACTGTTATGTCAAATTGATTGTTAGATCGAATTTGACTGTCCGAGCTCTGATACCAATTGTTAGGATCGGAGGCTCTCATGATCGTGTTTGTTTGTTTAAAATGAATGATCAATGAATATGAAAACATGTTAGGTGCAGCGGAAGTGAAAACAAACTCTGTAAACACAATCAAAGGAGAAAATAGTTTGATAAACAATTGCTTCTCATAGAGTCAAATGATTTACAAATCAAAGCAAAAGATTACAGATATGCTTACAAACTATACTCCCCCTCAGCCTGATGCCCCAAGGTTGGTTGCACACAAGATGAAAGGATTAGACATGAGGAGAAGAACCCGCTCAGTCAATCAGATGTAACAGTACAGAGTACTGTTATATTTATAGGCAAACCAAACCACTGAGGAATCTCAGCTGACGTCACCATGAAAGCGACGTCTAACAGCCTAACAACCTGTATCTACTGTCCTTACACAAACACTGCTAACCTAACCACTGACTATACATAAAACAAACAATTTACTAAACAACTGCTCTCCCTTTATGTCAGTGCTTTCCTCAAGGTTGATCAGTCCTTGACTGAGCAGTCCTTTATCATCAGTAGATAGGACCAGCAGTGTTAGATACTTCAGGGTTTTCATCAGCAGTTGAAAAGGCAGCAGCAGTTGAATATGAGCAGCAGATAGAGACCATCAGTTGTTATAAATCACTTCCAAGGGGAGAGCAAAGTGTAAACCGCTGCTTATTGTGAATCCTCTGTTGTGACCTGGTTTTGGCTTTACATTATCTATTCCTCTGATAGGGTTCAATCCCAACACAAACCAAAGTGGAGAGTTGATTGTTGGATTCTCAGATGTTTGAAGCAGATGCAGGAGATTCTGGACTGAAGAATGAGGAGAGCTTATCTTTGAAGAAGTTTGTATTGTTTGAAATGATAAAAACAAGTTCATTAATTTGATACTTGTTATTTTCAGAAAATGTTTGAAATTGTTGTTTTAAAATCAGTTTGTTTTGTCAAAAGATCAACCAAGGTCATTAATTTGGACTTGGTAGATTAATCAAGTGATCAGGGTCATTAACTTGGACCTGAATACTTGAGTGGATTGCTAAAACTGATTGAGTTTGTGTTTTTATGTTTGAAAGATAGAATTGTAATGTTTATTGGTTGAGTAACAGATTTGGTCTTCATTATTCCCAATGGAAGCAAATTGTCAAAGATTGAACCAGATATCTCAGATTCTGCATATCGAGAGGGGGAGTCTGTGAAAGGGGGAGTCTGGATCAACAGTATATGGGAGTGTGAAGATAGAGTGCTTATGATGAAAAGACAGAGTTGAAGAAAAGACTAAGACTGAAGACTCAGGATCTGAAGACTACGTCAACATCCAAGGGGGAGTCTGTTGATGCACAAGAATGTCTGTTGACTACATCTTCATCAAGTCTTATATCAAGAAAGTCAAGATTGGGTCTTAAATGTCAAATTAGGGTTTAGTTTTGAGTTTAGAAAGTATTTCAAGGGGTTCCGTTTGAAAACAGTTATTTTATAGAGGGTTCCGTTTGAAACAGATGGTTCCGTTTGAACATATCGTTTGAACATAGGGTTCCGTTTGAGATCTGCCGTTTGAACCTTTATGTTAAGTTTCAAACGGAAGGGTCTAGGTCTATATATAGGTGTGTGATAGTCTCATTTCAAACGGAACGGTACGGAACAGTAGGTGGTCATTGTGTGAATCACGAAGTGCTGTCGGATTTTCATCAGAACAAGTTGTAAAAGCACGAATATTAATCAGAAAAGAAGAATTAAAAGGATTAGAGCTGTTTTGACGTTATGTGCATTGATTCCGCCTTTACACATGATGTTGAACTACCTTAACTGACTTTTAGGGTCACATACACGATCCAACACCTGTCAAGGAGCTCACTATCGACGACCAGCTGCGATTCGTCGAGGAACCAGTAGAGATTACTGATCGTGATGTTAAGGTTCTCAAGCGTACCACAATACCTCTTGTTCGAGTTCGTTGGAACTCCCGTCGTGGCCCAGAGTATACCTGGGAACGAGAAGACCAAATGAAACTCAAGTATCCCCAGTTGTTTAAGAAAAGTGCAACCAGTACTGAGGCTGAAGCTACTGCAGAATTTCGGGATGAAATTCCAAACCAACGGGGGGATGATGTGACACCACGCAACTTAACTAGCTTCCTCAGTAACCACGTGCTAAATTTCGGGACGAAATTCTCTTAATAGGGGGAGAATGTGACAACCCTCAAAATATCATGTATCCGTACGATTCATTAATGTTAATTAAAGTGTTTGATGATTGTGCTGAATTACTTAACTGCTTTCTGATTACTGTGTCATACTTACATGTGCTTGTTAACATACTAGTCTTGTGAAGAAAGGATACTAAATAGTCCTGTATGCTTTCCTGAGTGTTGGGAATTAAAAATGTTACAAAAAAATATATATAGGACACTATATGGAATAACTTAGCACTTTAACGAACCGGTACCTAACCGAACAATCGGACACTACACGAGACATCAAATTTTTACTAGAAGCATTGTTTTAGTGTTATGAGGCTAGTTATGAGCACCACTCACCATATCACTACTTAAAACACTAAAACACAATTAACTCCTAAATTAAACACTTAACAAGTAACTAGATTGTGTAACTAATAATTGGAACCAAACCAAGACCCCCCCCCCCCCCATTGTAACCGTCCCCATGTAGGGGCCCCACTCAAAGATCATCCAATCTTCCTAAATCCCCCATAATCTTCTCTTGGACTTTGTGTGATCATGTCATGTACTTATGGAGACACTATACCCATTGGACATTAGAGTTTGAGAGATATAAGTACCCATCATCTTCCTCTTCACAAATCACCACTCCATTTCTTCCCCTCTCCCTCTAAAGCTTACGGCCCAACATCCCCATATTATCTCCACCATTTTCATTCCTCCATCAAGCAATCTAGGGTGATATCAAGGTGCTAGAAGGTCACTAACGAAGCTCGGTATTCACGGATCATCAAGGACCTCTCTCGTGTGCTTTTATCCACTCATTTTCTCTAGTGTTTCTTCCCTAGCTTGAAAGCTAGTAGTAAGCTCCTTTGATCCTTGTTTACTCCATGTCTTTAGTGGTTAATAGTTATATCTTGATGAAAGCATATGAACACTAAAGATCATAAACATAAAACTTGAACATAAGCTTTACATAAGATGAAATAATGCTAGAATGATGTTATTTTGAGTATGTATGATGCTTACTTGGTGATTACTAGTAATATGATGATAGATCATCATATGGAACTTGTTAAAGCATGATTAAAAACATGATTTAACAAGTTAGAGGTGATTATGTGCTTGTATGAAATAATCATCTTCTAGTCTACACATGAACTTGAAAGAAAAATGTTTTTTCTTGGAAAATAATAAACCAAGTAAACTAGTGACCTTGTAGATATAAAACTCGTGAACGATTTTCAAAGAGAACCAAGTTTAAAAGGATGGTTTTTAGAAGAACATGGTTTTTATTAAACCAACACTATTTTAAATAACAACATAAGTGTAGAAATACTTTTAACACAAGAAGATGTTATAAGTAAACATTTTTGTAAATTACATTTACAAGTTGTGAACATCTAAAAATCCCGAGAATGAGATTTTAACAAAAGTAAACACACTTTGGAGGGTAACTAAACCCACTAAACGCCATACCAAGTTACTGCGCGTTTTTACGAAACATCAAGTTCATGTGGTTTGAAAATAGAATAGTTTGCTCTTGGTAAATTGATTGTTGATTGTTGAATAATGTTTGGAAAAGAAAATGATATGCTTATTAGCATGGACACCTCCATTTACAAAGGAAACTCTAGCGAAATTTTCTAAAAATTCCAACACTTAGAAATCATTTTTCTAACAAGTGTTCACATATACGTTTTAACTTTTGTCACACCCCGACCACGTAGAACATACAAAACGTGGCGGAAATGTCGGGGAGTGTTGTAACAGAATTAATTGTTTCAAATCCATGGCAATTGAAGTTTCGTTTTATAGATTAAAAGTGTTACAATGTCTTAACAAACAAGAAAATACAACATAATTAACTAGTCTTGCATCTTTTATTGTCACTAAAGCCCAAGTCTGCCTATGTGTATCTTGATCATCTTATGCAACAGTTCCTGAAAAACACATGTGAAAATAGGTACGTCAGCATAAAAATGCCTGTGAGATACATAGGTTTTGTGAAAATAGGTTTCATGACTTATGTTTGAGAAAATGTTTAGTCATGAACCTTGTTATTTGCTTTGCTTTGTAAATCATTTGAAAAACAATGAGTTCAGATGATAAGTATAAATAAATGTAAGGTTAAATGAATAACCAAGAAAAATATGTTTGCATAAGATAAGATGTTTATAAATCAATGTCTTGTGAAAAGTATGTTATTTGTATAAAATGTTCTATGTCTCAAACTGAAATGATTCAAATAACGCTATGATATGTAATACCATACAAACACTTATATATAGGAAGTACCAGCGGCGTATCCACCATGCTTGTATCATATTACACACGCATCGTTACTTAATCACTTAATCAAACCAAACCAACCAATGTAAGAAGTCTATGTTTAAATCAACTGTCAAATGTATTGGGTAATATGTCAAAGTGTTCATGTCAAGATGTAAATCATATCAAAATGTCTATGTCAAATATCCATGTCAAATGTCTATGTCAAATATCCATGTCAAACGTCTATGTCAAGATGTCATGTATGGCAAGTGAAATGTCTCAACTAAACCATATGCACAAAAACAAAGTATTGAAGTAAAACTTGTTTTAAATCAAAGTTATGTTTTGTGGGAAATGCATGATCAAATGTCAATCATGTTAAAATGTCTATGCCGAAATGTCTATGTCAAATGTCTATGTCAAAATGTCATGTAAAACGATGTACTAAGTAATGCACACAATTGGGCACACTTAGCATGAAATGTCATAAAATCATGTACTATAATGTACTAACGAACATAGCAGTATATGATGTTAAAACAGGAAAGCATGAAAGTAACAAGTAGGCACATGTGTTCCACCCCAAAACAGTTTGGAAAACAGTAAAAGAGGGGTCTATGTACTCACTTGAGATTGCTCAGTAGTCCTTGAGTAACAACTAAACAATGCTAGAGATCGCGGATATCAAACGGCACCTAGTATAGGTAACTACATTAATAAACCGGACCTAAATCGGAAGACTGGGTAGCATGAGGGTTTGTAAACCAAATGAGTGTAGGAACTCATATGATATGGTTAATCAAAGCCTACATACTAAATGAAACTTAACCTAAGTGTCTACGACCCATTACGACCCGTTTAGGTAGCTTATGCTACTTTAACGCGTCGTTCGCGTGAAACGCGTTCGGACCGTCTAACTAGTCCTATGACAAGTGTTATATGCCTAAACATGTTACATAATCAGTTATGTGACAAAAGTTTAGGTTACATATGCTTAATTACCAATTATACATGAAAAGGGTATTCTGGTAATTTACCTAAGGCATATAAACTACTTATCATACAACTACTTAAACGAAGCGACCATAAGGTATAACCTCGGAAGGTTATTCCTTATATACTATGGTCACCTAATGTATTTGGTCGGATCCTAATGATCGACCAAACTGGGTCGGGTTCGGGGTATAAGCGATTTATCAGATCGCTTACCCTACGACCCTAGACAACGTGGTAATCAGTAGGCATAGTCCCAAGGGACTATGACCATCGTGATTACAATCACGTTGCGAAGTTCAAACGAACTTCGCATTGACCATTACTGGCCAACGCTGAAAGTCAAACAAAGTTTGACTTTCTGACTCGAAAAGCAGTAAAATAAGGAAAAGAACGAAAGAAGACTTACGAAGGGTCCCCGAATGCTAATCCCGATTCAAGAATCTCAGGTATGAAACAATGGTTTCAACTTAGAGGTTCTCAAATCAGAATTCTAGTGATTTTAGCAATGGGGGGTATGGGGTATTTATAGGAATACCCGAACCGTTAAGATCGTTTCATGGAAAACGTGCCTTAATCCCATCCGTACATGTGTTGAAATGTCATGGTGTTTAGGTGTTTAAATTCCATCCATACATGTGTTGAAATGTCATGGTGCCTAAATTCCATCCTTATCCGCTGACTAAGCATTGTTAGAATGTGTGGTTGTGAATTAAACAACGGCTAATACATCGAATCTGGTCCCGAAAGTGCAAAACTGATCCAAATGACGCGACGCATGGATTTTTCTTATGCCGAACACTAAAATAAAATGTTTTAGTGCTTACATAAATTTTTGGATGTCCGGATGTATTCAGAACGTAAGTTATGCGCGAAAATGCAAACTTGTGCACTTTTTGACACTTTTAGTCCCTGAATGACCCAAAAGTTTATTTTTAGCATACCGAACCCCTCAAAGCCTATTTATAAGCTATGTAAAGGATATTTATGGTATGTTTAACTTATGTTCATGTTCTGGAAGGTCTGTTACAGTTCAAATTGACATACTTTCGCAGTTTGTCAACTTTAGTCCCTGTAAGCGATTAAACTTGATTTCACCACACCAAACCTTCCAAAACTTATATCTAAGTTATGTAAAGGTTATTTAAGGTATGTTAAGCCTATTTCACTATTCCGGAGTGTTCGTTGCATTAAACTGGTTATATTTACGCATCAGTGCGTGTATAACCTTCCAGAAAGCGATTTAGAGCTTGAAATCGAAACAAGAGTTGATATGTGCAATCGATACACATATTTTTACAAATCCCAAGTATGAAATACAATATTTCATTGGTTTGGCATTTGTTTGATGGTCGCAGTGACACGGGTGTCACAGTCTCCCCTACTTTAGGAAATTTCGTCCCGAAATTAATTCGTAGGAGTCTATTTGTGACTTTGTGTTAAATAACCATCAAAGATGAACAAGACGTAATCCTGTAATTTCTCTTTAACGAACATTTTTCAGAAATGAAAAATGAACCGAGTTATTTTAAACAGGCATTCTTTAGAAACAAAAATGAACAGAATAGTCATTTTCCACAACATCTTCAGAAACAAAAATGAACAGAATAGTCATTTTACATCTTCAGAAACAAAAATGAACAGAATAGTCATTTTACATCTTCAGAAACAAAAATGAACGGAATAGTCATTTTACATCTTCAGAAACAAAAATGAACGGAATAGTCATTTTACATCTTCAGAAACAAACATCTTCAGAAACAAAAATGAACGGAATAGTCATTTTACATCTTCAGAAACAAAAATGAACGGAATAGTCATTTTACATCTTCAGAAACAAAAATGAACGGAATAGTCATTTTACATCTTCAGAAACAAAAATGAACGGAATAGTCATTTTACATCTTCAGAAACAAAAATGAACGGAATAGTCATTTTACATCTTCAGAAACAAAAATGAACGGAATAGTCATTTTACATCTTCAGAAACAAAAATGAACGGAATAGTCATTTTACATCTTCAGAAACAAAAATGAACGGGATAGACTCTAGACACATGACAAAATTCACTGTGGTTTCTGTGCACTGAATTTCATAATTATGTATGCATCCATAATTACGCAATTCCTTGCATAGTCCGCACAATTTGTCTGAAATGTGAAGGGGAGGAAAAATCAAACCTGATGATGAGTGTGACTAAACTACCATAGGGTCCTTTTAATTAGATCGACAAAGGATCCTTTTAAATTAGGCCACCAAGGAGTCCTTTCAGCTATATCATCACATGATATTCCTAACCAGATTTTTGGATCAATCTGTTTACCTAGACCTCTCAGGGTCTAATTATGGAATGGTACAATATAATCCAAGGGTCTTTACTATTACGTACAAGCCCGTTGAGGATTTAATATAGCACCCAAAGATATGGAAGATTCTACGAGGATTTGGATGACAAGAATTTGGATCACACAATAACATAAAAGGGAACACATAAGCACATAATCACATAATTGTTTAACTTGGTTATTAATTTGTTATCTTTGGACGCGGATACTTAAAGTACACCAGGAATCCAATTCGTGGATTTCATTTGGTACTTTAATCATTAGAATCTAACTATGAAGATAGGAAGATCTAAATAAGAATTCGGCTTTGTCCTTATTGAATGGTAATGTTCGTATTAAGGCATACGAATAATTCAATTAAGGGCTCCGATTTGAGTGATATTCATCCACAAGGATCTGATTATGAGGATAGAAAGATCCTTTATGGATTTTGAAATTTGTGTAACGAGAGGTGCTTCGACACCTTGCACTAGGCGTGCTTAAGTCGATACACAAGGTAGAAAGTTCATGAGGTTCAGGCGCTAGATATGCCAGGGCGACATATGAAGCAGAACTTGAAGGTTAAGCAGCAACAGGGTTTGCTACTGCCTTGCTTTAAACAGCAAAGCGACACATGTTATCCAAATGTCTCCATCGTCCACCGGGGGTACATTTGTAACATGGTATTTGATTTAGATGATGACGGTTTCACTGACTTCTCCAAGGAGCGGTTCCCTTGCACGGCTTCATTCCTGAGCTGACTCATGGTGATAGCTAAATCAACGGTCTTCTGGAGTACTACGCCTATTTGTTGGGCAGTTGTAGCACCTGGTCCGGACACTCGAGTCTTGTTGCGATGAAGAGACACCATGAAGAACATAGGAGATATGGGAGGGAACAAGGGAAATGAAAACAGAATAACAATGCATAAAATTGCGATCATTTGTTTGTTACTTAAGGCAAACAAATGAGACGGTGACTAATCAAAGTAAATAGGTCAAAAATAATGTATCGCGAAGACATGCTCTCCTATAAGTGAACACTCATCCCAAGAATTCCCAGGTAAGCACAACTGGTCTCGCGTCTGGTTGAGATGTATACGAAGTGCTTGCCTAGACAGAAAACCCAGAATACAGGCATTCACCCTTCCAGTTTGCACGTGTTCACATTATTAAAAACCCAAAACCTTGACGAGAGTTTTGAAAACTCAAAGGGGTTCAAAACCATATAACAGAGGGTTCAAAACCTTACAATAGAGGGTTCAAAACCTAGTAATCAATCATCCTAGAACAGATGATTAGTTTTCAAAGCGGTTTTGAAATTTATGTTCTTGTTGTGGTAGTCGCCTAAGGATAGGTGACGGTATTGTTTTATGACTAAACGCAAGTAAACTCGCGTTAGGGTCCTAAGAAAGTTATAGACTAGGTCAAAGCATTACTAATAACCTAATTCCCTATAACCATTGGCTCTGATACCATCTTTTCTGTCACACCCCGACCACGTAGAACATACAAAACGTGGCGGAAATGTCGGGGAGTGTTGTAACAGAATTAATTGTTTCAAATCCATGGCAATTGAAGTTTCGTTTTATAGATTAAAAGTGTTACAATGTCTTAACAAACAAGAAAATACAACATAATTAACTAGTCTTGCATCTTTTATTGTCACTAAAGCCCAAGTCTGCCTATGTGTATCTTGATCATCTTATGCAACAGTTCCTGAAAAACACATGTGAAAATAGGTACGTCAGCATAAAAATGCCTGTGAGATACATAGGTTTTGTGAAAATAGGTTTCATGACTTATGTTTGAGAAAATGTTTAGTCATGAACCTTGTTATTTGCTTTGCTTTGTAAATCATTTGAAAAACAATGAGTTCAGATGATAAGTATAAATAAATGTAAGGTTAAATGAATAACCAAGAAAAATATGTTTGCATAAGATAAGATGTTTATAAATCAATGTCTTGTGAAAAGTATGTTATTTGTATAAAATGTTCTATGTCTCAAACTGAAATGATTCAAATAACGCTATGATATGTAATACCATACAAACACTTATATATAGGAAGTACCAGCGGCGTATCCACCATGCTTGTATCATATTACACACGCATCGTTACTTAATCACTTAATCAAACCAAACCAACCAATGTAAGAAGTCTATGTTTAAATCAACTGTCAAATGTATTGGGTAATATGTCAAAGTGTTCATGTCAAGATGTAAATCATATCAAAATGTCTATGTCAAATATCCATGTCAAATGTCTATGTCAAATATCCATGTCAAACGTCTATGTCAAGATGTCATGTATGGCAAGTGAAATGTCTCAACTAAACCATATGCACAAAAACAAAGTATTGAAGTAAAACTTGTTTTAAATCAAAGTTATGTTTTGTGGGAAATGCATGATCAAATGTCAATCATGTTAAAATGTCTATGCCGAAATGTCTATGTCAAAATGTCATGTAAAACGATGTACTAAGTAATGCACACAATTAGGCACACCTAGCATGAAATGTCATAAAATCATGTACTATAATGTACTAACGAACATAGCAGTATATGATGTTAAAACAGGAAAGCATGAAAGTAACAAGTAGGCACATGTGTTCCACCCCAAAACAGTTTGGAAAACAGTAAAAGAGGGGTCTATGTACTCACTTGAGATTGCTCAGTAGTCCTTGAGTAACAACTAAACAATGCTAGAGATCGCGGATATCAAACGGCACCTAGTATAGGTAACTACATTAATAAACCGGACCTAAATCGGAAGACTGGGTAGCATGAGGGTTTGTAAACCAAATGAGTGTAGGAACTCATATGATATGGTTAATCAAAGCCTACATACTAAATGAAACTTAACCTAAGTGTCTACGACCCATTACGACCCGTTTAGGTAGCTTATGCTACTTTAACGCGTCGTTCGCGTGAAACGCGTTCGGACCGTCTAACTAGTCCTATGACAAGTGTTATATGCCTAAACATGTTACATAATCAGTTATGTGACAAAAGTTTAGGTTACATATGCTTAATTACCAATTATACATGAAAAGGGTATTCTGGTAATTTACCTAAGGCATATAAACTACTTATCATACAACTACTTAAACGAAGCGACCATAAGGTATAACCTCGGAAGGTTATTCCTTATATACTATGGTCACCTAATATATTTGGTCGGATCCTAATGATCGACCAAACTGGGTCGGGTTCGAGGTATAAGCGATTTATCAGATCGCTTACCCTACGACCCTAGACAACGTGGTAATCAGTAGGCATAGTCCCAAGGGACTATGACCATCGTGATTACAATCACGTTGCGAAGTTCAAACGAACTTCGCATTGACCATTACTGGCCAACGCTGAAAGTCAAACAAAGTTTGACTTTCTGACTCGAAAAGCAGTAAAATAAGGAAAAGAACGAAAGAAGACTTACGAAGGGTCCCCGAATGCTAATCCCGATTCAAGAATCTCAGGTATGAAACAATGGTTTCAACTTAGAGGTTCTCAAATCAGAATTCTAGTGATTTTAGCAATGGGGGGTATGGGGTATTTATAGGAATACCCGAACCGTTAAGATCGTTTCATGGAAAACGTGCCTTAATCCCATCCGTACATGTGTTGAAATGTCATGGTGTTTAGGTGTTTAAATTCCATCCATACATGTGTTGAAATGTCATGGTGCCTAAATTCCATCCTTATCCGCTGACTAAGCATTGTTAGAATGTGTGGTTGTGAATTAAACAACGGCTAATACATCGAATCTGGTCCCGAAAGTGCAAAACTGATCCAAATGATGCGACGCATGGATTTTTCTTATGCCGAACACTAAAATAAAATGTTTTAGTGCTTACATAAATTTTTGGATGTCCGGATGTATTCAGAACGTAAGTTATGCGCGAAAATGCAAACTTGTGCACTTTTTGACACTTTTAGTCCCTGAATGACCCAAAAGTTTATTTTTAGCATACCGAACCCCTCAAAGCCTATTTATAAGCTATGTAAAGGATATTTATGGTATGTTTAACTTATGTTCATGTTCCGGAAGGTCTGTTACAGTTCAAATTGACATACTTTCGCAGTTTGTCAACTTTAGTCCCTGTAAGCGATTAAACTTGATTTCACCACACCAAACCTTCCAAAACTTATATCTAAGTTATGTAAAGGTTATTTAAGGTATGTTAAGCCTATTTCACTATTCCGGAGTGTTCGTTGCATTAAACTGGTTATATTTACGCATCAGTGCGTGTATAACCTTCCAGAAAGCGATTTAGAGCTTGAAATCGAAACAAGAGTTGATATGTGCAATCGATACACATATTTTTACAAATCCCAAGTATGAAATACAACATTTCATTGGTTTGGCATTTGTTTGATGGTCGCAGTGACACGGGTGTCACAACTTTGTTTTTCAAAATAAACTTCTCCATGAGTTTTGTTACAAAAAAATACAAAGTATCGGAGGTTGATTTTTTTTACAAGTAAAATGGTTAAATATATATCTACAATATATATATTTTATACTAGAACACTTGTGTGGATACTCGCTTATTTTGTGAAATAGTTATATTATTTTAGGGTAAAATAATATAACTTAACAAAGTAACTTGACATTTGAATTGTGTGGTACATGATAGAAGTAATGAGTAAATAAACCGTACGTAAGATACGTGTTATGCATGAGAAACTGATTGTTATCCGTATCTTATTAGGACGTGCTTGATTTCCTGATTATTAGAGTAATTAATCTAACCGAGCAAACCAAGGTGAGTTCACACACTTTCTAAGGCATGAGATTCCCGGTGGTTGGGAATGGGTTAAAGAAATTAAAATGGAACCTACATATCCTCCTTGGGTAGGATATGTACCGCCATCCTCCATAGGTAGGATGCCAATATTAATCCTGCGTATTCTCCTTGGGTAGAATACGTACGTTCGTCCTCCTTGGGTAGGACAACAACCTTAAAACTTACTAGACAAAACTCTATCATTAAGTCCCTCATTTTATATCGACTTAATCGCCGAGGCCAATGGCGAGCGGGTCATTAATTAATAGCACTATTAGGTTTAACAAACCTCATACCGTGCCAGTCAAACGGGCGTGTACTAATGGACTATGACAAACTGTCAATGATGATAGACATTGACGTAGGGCACAACTATTGTTCGTCAGTTGTCGATATGGTAACGGTCTAGTGGTTCACATGGGGAAGCCCCCACTGATCATGGATATGGTTTGGGTAATAAAGAAGGAACTGGTTAATAGTATTTTCAACTATGGGGTAACCCCCACGGCTAGTAAGCCAGCAAAAAGACAAACCATGTTTTCGGAAATAACTTAAAACTAAACAACCAACCGTGAACTCACTAAACTTTGTTGTTGACTCGTTGTTACATGCCTTACAGGTCGTTAGATGCTTATGGAGCTTACACGAGAAGGAGGTCGTTGTGGGATATGGACTGTTATGTCCCGTGCTAAACATTTAATCCTTATGAACTTGTTAAACTTACGTTTTGGACTTTAAACTTATGAACTATGGAACTGATGATCTGGTTTCACGTTTTATGCTTCCGCTGTTTAATTTGAACTTGGTTAACTTCCTTTGGTCACCAATTGTATTGTGGTTGGTTTTATTTACTTAATTACATTGTTCAATATGATTAGTGGCTCGATCCTGGTCATGTCACGCCTCCAAGCTGTGATACTCCGCATGGTGGATTTTGGGGGTGTGACAAGCTCCTCGATCTCTCATCACTTTGTTCCACCATGTGAGTGCCCTCTTTTGAAACACGCTAGAAGCAAACGTGACCTTACGATTGTTAGGACACTGAATATGGCGAAAAGTTCTCTCAAGACTCTCAAACCACTGTAGGAGCCCAGTTGCTCCTTCAGAACCACTAAACTTGAGCGGTTTAGCCGAATGAAATTGTTTAAAGTTGCACGGACAGGTGCATTAACATTTTTATTGTTGGCTTGGTTGATTTAAGTAATGAGATTTGGTAGCATAGCAGCCATCTGCTGTGCTATAATAGTTGCCAGTTCGGCATCAGGTTGTTGTACGTCTCGTCGAGGAGGCATTCTAAAAGAGGAAACATGAGAGAAAACGAGTGAGATGATATGATGAAAAATGAGATGTCATGAATATCGACAAAATGTAAGGATGGTGGTCATTCGTTCGTTACCTCAAAACAAACAAACGACACACAGTGACTAATCAAAGTAAATGGGTCATAATAATATATTGCGAAGACATGCTTTAGCCTATAAGTGGACACTCACCCCAAGAGTTCGTAGGTAAGAGTGACCGGTCCGATACTGCGGATTTGTACGAACACTCTAGCCTTAGACAGAAAACTGGAGGTACAGGCACCCACCCTTCCAGATTGCATGTGTTCACATTATTTAGACCCAAACTTTGACGAGATTTTGAAAATTTGGATGGCACAAGGCTAAAAAGAAATCATCCATGAATAGATGATTGATTTCAAAATTGTTTGGAAATTTGTGTTCTTGTTTTGGTAATCACCTAAAGATAGGTGATGTGTATTGTTTTAAGATCTAAACACAAGATAACTTGTCTTAGGGTCCTAGAAATGTTATAGTCTAGGTCAAAGCATTACTAATAACCTAATTCCCTATAACCATGAGCTCTGATACCAACTCTTTTGTCACACCCCGACCGCGTAAAACAACAAACCGCGGCGGAAACATCGGGGAGTGGAGCGACAGAATTATGGTTTCACAACACATGGTACTTAAAGTTTGATTTTTATTAGAATTAATGTTTACATTGTCTTTGTTCAAACATAAAACAGAACATAAATTAAACTTGTCTTGCTTGGTTTTAAGTCACTAAGGCCCAAGTCCGCCTAAGTTTGTCATAGTCATCATCAAACATTAGCTCCTGAAACACATGTGAAAATAAGTACGTCAGCATAAAAATGCATGTGAGATACATAGGTTTTGTTGATGAAGGATTCATGACTTGTAGTTAAAAGAAATGTTTAACAAAAGTAGTCATGAACCTTATAAAAATGTTTTCTTTTATAAAATCATATGAAAATCGAAGTGAAAATCAGATGATATAAAAGAATAATGCATGGTTAAATAAATAACCAAGTGAAAATGGGTTTGTATAAAACTTGTCATTTGTAAAACAATGTGTTGTGAAAATATGTCATTTGTATAAAATGTGTCAAGTCTTTGTCTTTATCGAAGTGGTTTAGATAACGCTACGATATGTAATATCATAAAAGCACTTATATATAGGATGTACCAGCGGCATATCCACCATGCTTTTATCATACTACACACGTTTCGTTATTTAAATCACTTATCAATAAACCACAAAAATGTCTTGTTTAAACCAAATGTCAAAATGTTATGTGTAAACAATGTCCAATGTCAAGTGTAAACCATGTCTTGTATAATCAAATGTTATGTATGGCAAGTAAAAAGTATTTACTCAAACCATAGGTATACTGTCAATGTGTAACCAAATCTCATTTATGGTGAATAAAGAGTATTTACTCAAATCATATGTACAATGTCAATGTGTAACCATATGTCATGTATGGTGAATAAAGAGTATTTACTCAAACAATATGTAAAATGTACAAACAATGTCTTTGAATAAACCTAAGTTTAAATCAAAAGTTATGTTTTGCAAAACCAACGCTTTATTGATACGAACATCTATGCAGTATTGTTTATCGCATACATTCAAGCCTTGCGACTGTCGGACAAACCTTTAACAAGTTAAAGGTTTATCAATTATGTTTTCAGATTCTGTCATTCCTTACTTCCAAACAAACCTAGGAAGCCGGGAACGAGATTTGTCAAGTCCTATGGTACCATTATATACTACCGAGCGGCGTGTGTGACAACCCGCACTAAACCAGGTATCCGTACGACTTAATTAGTAATTAATTACTGCTTAATTACTGTGCTTGTTTGAACTAGCTGATGAACTGCTACTTGATATCTGATACATGTACTTACTTGCATCATACTTTACTTATCGTCACTACATTATTTACATGCTGAACCCTAGTGACAACCGTGATGCACAAAAAGCACAGTAGCACTATAATGGATAACCTATTGAACATGCTGATAAAGCCAGCATCAGGCAAACACTGCCTCTAAGGCCTGTAAGAGCCTGAAATGTTTTGCTACACTAGTAGTGAGTATAGGGATATAAGGGTTGTGGAACTGCGTCTCTAGGGATAAGTCACTATGACTGGATGTGCCTAAAACGTACTCTAAGTACAAAACTCAGCACTTTACAAAATAATTCAGCTTTTAGCTAACTAATAAAGTGCCAAAATATGAGAAAAATAACACTAGACACTTTCCAAAGTGTCAGGAATAAGCTGTGTCACTAAAGAGAGTAATAACGACACTTTAAAGCTTTAGTAACGCTTTAACGGATTACTATCCAACCAAACAACCGGACTATACCCGGAACATAAAAATATTGCCATAAATATTATTGATCTTTTTCTGAGCCAGTTAGGGTCCCTGAACACCCTAACACTCGCTTTAAAACACAACACACCACTAACCGAGTTAATCACTCAACTTAACTAGATTAACCTAACTAAACATCAACTAATCTAGTTAAGATCGAACCAAGACCCCCCCCCCCCCCCCTTGGGCCGATTGGTCACCATGGGACTAAGCTTGTACCATTTTTTATTATAATATTGCCTCTTGTCCCATATCTAAATAACATATAATCCATTGGATTAAGACTTCTAAATTGTCTATAAGTATGATGGATGGCACTAGAGATCATTCACTCCACACAACACACAAAAATTACTCTCTCTCCCTCTTGCTCTACTCACGGCCGAACACCCCTTGGGGCACCCCATCCATTTTCGATTTTGATCTTCAAGTTCCAAGCATATACAAGTGTTACGGGTCACATACGAGGAGCCTTGGAGCAAACGGAAGACGAAGGACCTCTCTACCTAGCTTTTATCCACCTCTTTTGCGCATAGATTCTTCCCTAGCCTCGAGCTAGAGGTATAATGCTTAAAACACTCTCTTGAACTAATCTAAAGTGGTTAATACGATGTGTAACGATTAAAACTCGGAATCTTGCAATTTGAAGCATTAAAGTCTACTAAAAACATGGAAAATGATGGTTAAAAGCTCACTAGTTGTGTAAATGTTGTAGTATTTGAAATTGGTGATTATCTAGACCCGATCTATGTTGTGGTAGCTCGGATCATCGTTTAACCCGGTTTGGTCATGATCACGAATCATGACATAAGGATGTTTTGAATAGAACAAGGGTTAAAAGGTGAAACTCTACCACACGCGAATCATGAACTTGTGTAAAAATGTTTTACTTGTGGAATAGTGTTTAAAACTAGCAGATCTACGTATCTGCAAGTGGTATTTTCAAAGGACCAAGCGTCAAAGAAATCATGTTTTCTAAAAGACGGATCTTACACTAACAAGTATGATTTTTATAAACCACAAGTGTGTAAACACTTGTGAAATGAAAAGTTTCGACAAAATAACAAACTTTGTAAAAGATGACGAGAAGTTGTAAAGACGGATTTCTCTAAAAACGAGGTTTTTACGAGATCAAAAATTACTTTATATAAAGATCCACAAAATATAATGGGATTTACACTATAGTTTCGGAAAAACTACAAGTTCATGCGATTATGCGATTTACATACTTGTTGACTAGTTTGATGTGTCGGAAATTGTTTGATGAACA
This sequence comes from Helianthus tuberosus, assembly GCA_030545235.1. Taxonomy (NCBI): domain Eukaryota; kingdom Viridiplantae; phylum Streptophyta; class Magnoliopsida; order Asterales; family Asteraceae; genus Helianthus; species Helianthus tuberosus. The sequence goes on from CM060409.1 coordinate 105,176,790, forward strand.
AGAAAATTGTTGGTTTGAATTATAAAAGAAAATGATACGCTTGAAAGCGTGGCCACCTCCAGTTACAGAGGAAACTCTGACGAAATTTTTCTAAAAACCTAACACTTAGAACTATTTACACTACAAGTGTTAGAAATATTTTTGACATGTTTTCGAAATATCAATTTCGCCATGACTTTATTTACTAAATATTCGGAGGTGGGATTTTCACAAAATTTAACGTGATAAATATATATTTTCACACACTGTTTATGATTATTTTGTGAAAATACATAAGTATTATTTTTTAGAGTAAAAATAATATTTACAAACGTTAACGAATCCAAAATAATACGAACGCTTTCACCATAAATATATAAGTTACACCGGTAAGTATATTACCACTCGATTATTAAAACGTAACTTACGCACTTACGGAAATATTTATGAACGCGTATTTTAACAACGTATTATGGGAGAAAAGTTATGTGAAATGAAAATATAATATTTTTGAGAAAAATACTTATATTTTGGAATTGGAAATATATATATTCATATTAAGTGAGACTTAATGATATAATTTGAACGCACATGTATTGAATCCCCCATCCTTGGGAAGGAGATTAACTACCAAGTATATACAGAATGTAAATACGAAATAGTTGTCTAACTATTTCCCAAAGACTTAAACTATAAAGCTAAGGCACGGCCGTCCGTCTAATAGAATTAGCACCTGTAGGTCGTCGCACAGCTGCGTGAGCAGGAGATACTTGGTAGAGACGCTTCACTGTGAGTTCATGTCCCCCTTTTCTCTAACTGTTTTCAGTTTTCTTAACTGCGGGGGTGAAATACATGGTACTTTGATTACAAGTACTTTATACATGGTATGATTAACGTAAGGAGGTTTACTACTTAGATCATGTGAGTGGGTGGGCAGAAACACCGAGGGACGTAAGCGGTAGATCTATCTGGGTGTAGCGAGCCCAACTCTAGGCCCAACAGAACGGACCTCTGAGAGGCCCAACAGAACGGACCTTAGAGTGACTTTGTACCCGACGCAAAATCTGCTAGGTTGAGTCTTCCTATTTACACTTCACACATGCTAATGGCCTTGCAAACCATTGGTGATCTCTTTTTCCTTACACTGCTACATACCAGGGAATTTTTATACTTACAAGTGTTTTACATACTCACTTACACATGAACTCGCTCAACATTATTGTTGATTTTTCAACTTACATGTATTTCAGGAAATTAAAAGGGATCTGGCACGGTATGGCATGTTTTCCGCTGCACTAGTTTCCGAGGTCATCCGGGGTTTAGGGGATGTGCCTTTTTCCTGGACAAGACACAATCCTTAAACCATGTTTATGTTATATTTTAAGTTGTAATGTCCGTTGATCAAGGTTATGGTTGTTAGGGTATGTTCCCGTTAAAACAATGGTACTGTATTTGGTTTTCAAAACTTAATGGATGATCTTGCATGTTTTTAATTCATATAGCTTGGTTATGATTAAGCTATGGTATTAAGAAGTCACGCCAAAATTTACCACGCTTCCGCAAAGCCAGGGTGTGACAGCTTGGTATCAGAGCTCTGATCATAGCGAACTAGGATTCCTTCTCGAGTCTAGACTATGATCACTTGGGCTCTCACGAAAACATTTTTCTGCATACCACTTAAGTCCAGATCCAAAACTTTTTACAAACAAATGTTGAGCACATTTTATTATTTATAGGCTCAGCCTGGAGGGCTGAGGCTCGGTCTGGAGGATCGAGGCTCGGTCTAGGTGACCGAGGTAGTTGGCTAGTGAGGCTAGGAAGAGTAGGCTCAGTCATGAAGGCTGAGGCTCGGTCAAGGGGACCGAGGCTCGATCTAAGAGGTCGAGGTGGAGGATAGAGCAGTCTTAAGGACTGGGAGAAATTGGCTAGTGAAACTAGGAGAATTATGTGATACCTTATTTGGTGACTTATGTGATTATCTGATTGTATGACTGATTATTTGAGCATATTTGTATTTATGTTACAGACTCATGGATTCAGCCGGTACTGGCGTTTTGGACACCACTGGACCCATACCTATCGTATCTGATGACCTCACATCCTCCGAGCATGAGGTGCACACATCTGACTATACCAGTACTGACGAGGATGATTTCCAGCCTTTCGCACTACCCGATGGTGCTGATGAGCCTGCAGATGACCCTCCCGCTGAGTACCTACCTCTAGTAGAGATTCCGGCTCCTATACCCTTAGCCGCTTATCCAGCATATGATGTTCTTCCTGACGCCGAGGCTGATGGTGATATTGACCTGTTTGAGGATGAGCCCTTCGAGGATGAGATCCAGGGCGAGGCCCTTCTCCCTGCGGGCGATCTTTTGATGATCGCTGACGTTCCCGCTGAGGATTCGCCTGCACATTCTCCTGTCCCAGACTCCTTCGAGTCTGTGGCATCCGCACCTTCTCACACATTGAGCGCACGGCACTTTGCGCACGATTCTGATCCTGACCAGGCATCCTCTGTTGCACCCATTCCCAGTTTTGCGTTTGACCATGATGACATAGAGGATTCTGATCCTATCTTTCCCCCGGGATATGACCCGGATCGCGATATCGAGTTTATACCTATGGATCAGCCCATGGAGGATCCAGCTAACCCAGTAGACCCTATCGACCCCGAGTTTGACTTCGAGATGGCTTTTGATGATCCCGAGCCTGCCGTCGCCCCTGAGCAGGCAGCCGCTCTAGACCTCATACTTGAGCATGACCCCGTACATGCTGGCATCCCTATTGAGCCTGTTATAGCAGACCCACCTGTTGATGATCTCCCCGTGGATGTTCCTTTGTTAGAGGGCGATCATGTCGTTGTTGATCCTGTTGTTCCTCTACCTGTTGTTGATATACCTGTTGACCATCCTGTTGAGCACATTGCACCTGTTCACCCTTTTGTTGCTCCCCCACCTGATCCCATCCCACTAGAGCCCGAGCATGCACTGTTCGTGGAACACATGGATCCACCAGATGAGCATGCACAGCACGGTTGGATACCTGCTGATGAGGATGTTCCACCTTTTCCCCCTCAGATCCCTGATACACGACATGTTGATTCTTCTTTTCAGGTTCCACAGTTTGTACCTCCAGCGAGGACTGGAGAGGGTTCTTCAGCCCATCCTTTTGGGCATGTACCGATGTCTATCCCCTTCATGCCCCAGATGTCATCTGTTCCACCCTCTGTTGCCCCATTTCATGTGGCACCTTTTGATCCCACCAATGAGCCGTTCCTTTGGGCACCAGGCTCTGCTATGCCACCTACTGACCCCTACCATTCTTTCCACATGGGGTATACTATCGAGGACGTTTTGATGTCCTTTGTCGCCCAGCACGAGTCACACATGCAGCGCATCCAGGAGCTTGAGAGAGCTCAGCTGCCACCATGCTAGTGCCATGGTCAGACACACTCTCCTCTGCAGCCATTTCGACCCTTACCTCCATATTATGCTGCCCGTCTCTTTACACTAGAGCAGCAGGTTGCTTCTGTCATTCGTACCCAGCGAGCCATGGAGGAGGACTGGCTCCAGTTACGTCGTTTGTTTTACACCCACTTTCCCCCTCCTCCACCGCCATCTGTATAGAGCTCATCAGTGCTGTTTGGGTAGACCTTGGTGAGAAGACGGCGAATGCTTTTGACTGCACAGCATTTTTGGAGACTACTTTATGATCCTGACTTTTGATGACATGTATTTGACGTATTTGACACTGACATGATATAGTTTTTGGACAGGGGTGATGTAGCCCCTAGTTGATTGATGATTGTATGACACAGGGATGTACTGATACACTTACTATGTGGTCTCGATATATGGCAATCGCAGTATTCTCACCATATTTGATTCGCTTGATTGCTTATTTATATTTTTATGACATGGGATGTTGTGTGATTGATATTTGTGATGTATTGATAACATGAGATGTTATGTGCTATTACTATTACTATATACGTACGTTTCACTATGGCCTGACCAACGTAAACCATCTTTTAGAAGATGCCGCCGAGACGTGAGACACACATGCCTACTAATGAGGCAGAACTCCAGCAGATTATCGCTGCTGCCATTGCACAATACGCCGCCTCTCAAGGAGGGACTAGTGGAAGCAACTCTGGCAACACTGGCAACAATAATCCACCTCATGGTAATACTAAGTCATTTAGACATACCATGACCTAATTGGATATCTTTAGCAATGATGCTAATGCCAAACGTATGTTATAACGTATGTGCAGGATGCACCTACAAGCAGTTCTTAGACTGCAAGCCCGTAAACTTTGATGGCACAGGAGGTGCTGTCGCCTTTGTTCGTTGGGCTGAGAAAACCGAATCTGTTCTACGCATGAGCAAATGCGCACTGGATCAGCAAGTCACCTATATCTCAGGGCTGTTTCTAGATGGAGCCCTCTCTTGGTGGAATCTACAAGTACAGACACTAGGCGAAGCTGCTGCCTACGCGCTGACCTGGACCGAACTGAAGGAACTTATGCGCAAAAAGTACTGTTCCCGCGCAGAAATCCAGCGATTGGAGACCGAGTTCTGGCACTTGAAAATGGACGGTCCAAAGATAGCAGAATACGTTCAAAGGTTCCATGACTTATCGCATGTGGTACCCTACATGGTCACTTCTGAGTTGAAGAGAATTGAACGTTTCATTTGGGGACTAGCTCCTCAAATCATAAGCATGGTAACCTCATCCAAGCCTACAACTATTACTGAGGCGATTGATTTGAGCGTAGCTCTTACTGAGGAGGCGATCCGCCTAAACAAGTTTGATGAGATCAAGACGAAGAAGGCAGAGACTCACGTTGAGTCATCAGGAGGTAACAAACGGAAGTTCTCGAACTTCAAGCAGGGCGCCAGTGTGGTGGTTAAGAAAGGAGGGTCAGACACGCCAGCTCAGGTTACAGCTGGTAGAGGAAAGAAAGGAAAAGGGTATATGGGCACCCAGCCCAAATGCAACACCTGCCAGCGCCACCATTCTGGTCAGTGCGGGCCAAAAATATGCGAAGCATGTGGGAAACGTGGCCACTCGAAGGACACTTGTTGGGCTAGTGCTGGCCGGGGAGGCCAGGGAGGATTTGAGAATAGGAATAATAATCGTGGTGGTAATCGCTCACAAGGAAACTATGGAGGAAACGGGAATCGAGGCAACTTTGCGAACCAATCTGGCAATGCAAACCAAAACAACAACCAAGCTGGAAATGGAGGTGGAAACGGGCAAAGACTTGGATGCTATAACTGCGGTGATATCGGGCATTTTAAGAAGAACTGCCCAGAGTTAAACCAAGCCCGTGGAAGAGTGTTCCAAATCGAAGCTAGGGAAGCGCGCCAGGACCCCAATGTTGTTACTGGTACGTTCCCTGTAAATCAACGCTATGCATCCGTTTTATTTGATACTGGTGCCGATTATAGCTTCGTGTCGTTAGAATTTAAGAATATGCTTGGTTTAGCCGCTAATAAGTTAAATATTCCGTACTCAATCGAATTGGCCAATGGGAAGTTAGTAGAAGCCAATGAAGTCATCAGAGGTTGCGTGATCAAATTAGGAGAGCGTGAGTTTGCTTTATATCTACTACCAGTCCAGTTGGGAAGCTTCGACGTGGTGGTAGGAATGGATTGGTTATCAGGCAACAAGGCTGAGATAGTTTGTCACGAAAAGATTGTTCGTATCCCAACCGATGATGGTGAGACCATTGTTGTTCATGGAGAGAAGCGTGATACGCCGTTAAGAATTATCAGCTGCTTGAAAGCAAGGAAGTGTTTGCAGAAAGGATGTGTTGCTTTTCTGGCACACATTATGGATAAGAAGGCTGCTGAGCCAAAGATCAAAGATATCCCTGTCGTGAGGGAGTATCCAGAAGTCTTCCCAGAAGACTTGCCTGGACTGCCACCTCAGAGGCAAGTAGAGTTTCACATCGATCTAGTTCCAGGCGCCGCACCTGTGGCTAAGGCACCTTACAGACTTGCTCCGTCTGAGATGCAGGAACTGTCGACACAACTTCAAGAGTTGTTAGACAAGGGTTTTATCCGACCAAGCTTCTCGCCTTGGGGAGCTCCGGTCCTGTTTGTCAAAAAGAAGGACGGTAGTTTTCGTATGTGCATCGACTACCGGGAGCTGAACAAGCTGACGATCAAGAATAGATACCCTCTGCCAAGAATCGACGATCTGTTCGATCAACTGCAAGGCTCAAGCTTTTATTCAAAGATCGATCTTCGATCTGGATACCATCAGTTAAGGATACAAGAGGAGAGTATCCCAAAGACAGCCTTCAGAACTCGTTATGGACACTACGAGTTCCTTGTTATGCCGTTTGGTTTGACAAACGCACCTGCAGTCTTTATGGATTTGATGAATAGAGTTTGCAAGCCGTACTTAGACAAGTTCGTGATCGTGTTTATCGACGACATCTTGATTTATTCAAAGACGAAGGCTGAACACGAGCAGCATCTTAGAGCCATTCTAGAGCTACTGAAGAAGGAACAGCTGTATGCCAAATTCTCCAAGTGCGAATTTTGGCTACGCGAAGTCCAATTCCTTGGGCACGTGGTAAATGGAGATGGAATCCACGTGGATCCAACCAAGATCGAGGCGATCAAGGATTGGGAAACGCCAAAGACGCCAACCGAGATTCGGCAATTCTTGGGTTTGGCTGGCTATTATCGAAGGTTCATTGAGGATTTCTCAAAAATCGCTCAACCATTGACGCTCCTCACCCAGAAAGATAAGAAGTTTGATTGGGGAATCAGACAGGAAGAAGCGTTTCAGATATTGAAGGATAAGCTTTGTAACGCGCCAATTTTAGCTCTACCAGAAGGTACTGATGATTTTGTGGTATACTGCGACGCATCGCGTCAAGGATTGGGTTGTGTGTTGATGCAACGTCAAAAGGTTATTGCTTACGCTTCGCGTCAACTGAAAGTGCATGAAAAGAACTATACCACACACGATTTGGAGCTCGGCGCAGTGGTTTTTGCTTTAAAGATCTGGAGACACTACCTTTATGGTACAAAGTGTACAATCTTTACAGATCACAAGAGCCTACAGCATATATTCAACCAGAAGGAGTTGAATATGAGGCAAAGATGATGGGTTGAGTTGCTGAACGATTACGACTGCGAGATAAAGTATCATCCAGGGAAGGCGAATGTGGTCGCCGATGCCCTAAGTCGTAAAGAGAGGATCAAGCCCATAAGGGTTAGAGCTTTAGAAATGATTATACGAACCGATCTTTCCTTGCGCATTCGTGCCGCGCAGAAAGAAGCTCTCAAGGAAGGAAACCTTGAAGAAGAATATCTCCGTGGGATGGAGAAGCTGTTGGTACCAAACGAAGAAGGAACATTATGTTTTGAGAAAAGGATTTGGGTTCCTTTGTTTGGAGATTTAAGGAAGGTTATTTTTGATGAAGCTCACAAATCACGGTACTCTATCCATCCTGGAGCGGATAAGATGTACCAGGATCTCAAAGATTATTATTGGTGGCCTAGGATGAAAGGCGATGTTGCTGTTTACGTAAGCAAATGTTTAACGTGCGCTAAGGTTAAAGCGGAATACCAGAAGCCTTCAGGACTTCTGCAACAACCTGAGATTCCCAAGTGGAAATGGGAACAAATCTCAATGGATTTTGTTACAAAATTGCTAAGAACGCCAAGAGGCCATGACACTATCTGGGTGATAGTGGATTGATTAACAAAGTCAGCACACTTCTTACCTATCAGAGAGAAGGATAATACGAGCAAATTGGCTGAAATTTACATGAGAGAGATCGTCGCGCGCCATGGAGTGCCTCTCTCGATCATTTCTGATAGAGACGGAAGGTTTGTGTCAAGGATATGGCAATCCTTCCAAGAAGCCTTTGGCTCACAATTGAATCTGAGCACTGCGTTTCATCCGCAAACTGACGGCCAGAGCGAGCGAACGATACATACTTTGGAAGACATGCTAAGAGCGTGTGTTATGGATTTGGGCGGTAGCTGGGATAAACACTTACCTTTGGTCGAATTTTCATACAACAACAGCTACCACACCAGTATTGGTGTCGCGCCATTTGAAGCCCTTTACGGACGCAAGTGCCGATCACCCTTATGTTGGGCTGACGCAGGTGATAGGCAGCTTGCTGGTCCCGAAATCGTCCAAGAGACGACAGACAAGATCGCGCAAATTCTTAAACGCATCGAAGCAGCTCGCCACAGACAGAAGGCCTATGCGGATCCAAACCGGAAACATGTGGATTTCCAAGTTGGAGAAATGGTGTTATTGAAAGTCTCACCCTGGAAGGGTGTGGCACGCTTCGGGAAGCGTGGGAAGTTAAATCCGCGCTACATTGGTCCCTTCAGAATTCTGGAAAGAATAGGACTAGTAGCATACAAGTTGGACCTACCCGCTGAACTGAATGGTGTTCACGACACCTTTCATGTATCCAATCTAAAGAAAAGTCCAACTCAAGTCACCGTTGCCATTCCCACCGACGAGATTCATGTTGACGACACGCTCCACTTCGTTGAAGAACCTGTTGAGGTCACGGATTGGAAAGTTAACAAGACCCGCCGGAGCAGTGTCAAACTCGTCAAAGTTCGTTGGAATGCCAGACATGGTCCTGAATACACCTGGGAACGTGAGGACCGGATGAAAGAGAAATACCCCCACCTTTTTCCTAAGAACCCTGCATCTACAAGCAGAACTTAAATTTCGGGACGAAATTTATTTAACGGGGGGAGAATGTGACAACCCGCACTAAACCAGGTATCCGTACGACTTAATTAGTAATTAATTACTGCTTAATTACTGTGCTTGTTTGAACTAGCTGATGAACTGCTACTTGATATCTGATACATGTACTTACTTGCATCATACTTTACTTATCGTCACTACATTATTTACATGCTGAACCCTAGTGACAACCGTGATGCACAAAAAGCACAGTAGCACTATAACGGATAACCTATTGAACATGCTGATAAAGCCAGCATCAGGCAAACACTGCCTCTAAGGCCTGTAAGAGCCTGAAATGTTTTGCTACACTAGTAGTGAGTATAGGGATATAAGGGTTTTGGAACTGCGTCTCTAGGGATAAGTCACTATGACTGGATGTGCCTAAAACGTACTCTAAGTACAAAACTCAGCACTTTACAAAATAATTCAGCTTTTAGCTAACTAATAAAGTGCCAAAATATGAGAAAAATAACACTAGACACTTTCCAAAGTGTCAGGAATAAGCTGTGTCACTAAAGAGAGTAATAACGACACTTTAAAGCTTTAGTAACGCTTTAACGGATTACTATCCAACCAAACAACCGGACTATACCCGGATCATAAAAATATTGCCATAAATATTATTGATCTTTTTCTGAGCCAGTTAGGGTCCCTGAACACCCTAACACTCGCTTTAAAACACAACACACCACTAACCGAGTTAATCACTCAACTTAACTAGATTAACCTAACTAAACATCAACTAATCTAGTTAAGATCGAACCAAGACCCCCCCCCCCCCTTGGGCCGATCGGTCACCATGGGACTAAGCTTGTACCATTTTTTATTATAATATTGCCTCTTGTCCCATATCTAAATAACATATAATCCATTGGATTAAGACTTCTAAATTGTCTATAAGTATGATGGATGGCACTAGAGATCATTCACTCCACACAACACACAAAAATTACTCTCTCTCCCTCTTGCTCTACTCACGGCCGAACACCCCTTGGGGCACCCCATCCATTTTCGATTTTGATCTTCAAGTTCCAAGCATATACAAGTGTTACGGGTCACATACGAGGAGCCTTGGAGCAAACGGAAGACGAAGGACCTCTCTACCTAGCTTTTATCCACCTCTTTTGCGCATAGATTCTTCCCTAGCCTCGAGCTAGAGGTATAATGCTTAAAACACTCTCTTGAACTAATCTAAAGTGGTTAATATGATGTGTAACGATTAAAACTCGGAATCTTGCAATTTGAAGCATTAAAGTCTACTAAAAACATGGAAAATGATGGTTAAAAGCTCACTAGTTGTGTAAATGTTGTAGTATTTGAAATTGGTGATTATCTAGACCCGATCTATGTTGTGGTAGCTCGGATCATCGTTTAACCCGGTTTGGTCATGATCACGAATCATGACATAAGGATGTTTTGAATAGAACAAGGGTTAAAAGGTAAAACTCTACCACACGCGAATCATGAACTTGTGTAAAAATGTTTTACTTGTGGAATAGTGTTTAAAACTAGCAGATCTACGTATCTGCAAGTGGTATTTTCAAAGGACCAAGCGTCAAAGAAATCATGTTTTCTAAAAGACGGATCTTACACTAACAAGTATGATTTTTATAAACCACAAGTGTGTAAACACTTGTGAAATGAAAAGTTTCGACAAAATAACAAACTTTGTAAAAGATGACGAGAAGTTGTAAAGACGGATTTCTCTAAAAACGAGGTTTTTACGAGATCAAAAATTACTTTATATAAAGATCCACAAAATATAATGGGATTTACACTATAGTTTCGGAAAAACTACAAGTTCATGCGATTATGCGATTTACATACTTGTCGACTAGTTTGATGTGTCGGAAATTGTTTGATGAACAAGAAAATTGTTGGTTTGAATTATAAAAGAAAATGATACGCTTGAAAGCGTGGCCACCTCCAGTTACAGAGGAAACTCTGGCGAAATTTTTCTAAAAACCTAACACTTAGAACTATTTACACTACAAGTGTTAGAAATATTTTTGACATGTTTTCGAAATATCAATTTCGCCATGACTTTATTTACTAAATATTCGGAGGTGGGATTTTCACAAAATTTAACGTGATAAATATATATTTTCACACACTGTTTATGATTATTTTGTGAAAATACATAAGTATTATTTTTTAGAGTAAAAATTAAATTTACAAACGTTAACGAATCCAAAATAATACGAACGCTTTCACCATAAATATATAAGTTACACCGGTAAGTATATTACCACTCGATTATTAAAACGTAACTTACGCACTTACGGAAATATTTATGAACGCGTATTTTAACAACGTATTATGGGAGAAAAGTTATGTGAAATGAAAATATAATATTTTTGAGAAAAATACTTATATTTTGGAATTGGAAATATATATATTCATATTAAGTGAGACTTAATGATATAATTTGAACGCACATGTATTGAATCCCCCATCCTTGGGAAGGAGATTAACTACCAAGTATATACAGAATGTAAATACGAAATAGTTGTCTAACTATTTCCCAAAGACTTAAACTATAAAGCTAAGGCACGGCCGTCCGTCTAATAGAATTAGCACCTGTAGGTCGTCGCACAGCTGCGTGAGCAGGAGATACTTGGTAGAGACGCTTCACTGTGAGTTCATGTCCCCCTTTTCTCTAACTGTTTTCAGTTTTCTTAACTGCGGGGGTGAAATACATGTTACTTTGATTACAAGTACTTTATACATGGTATGATTAACGTAAGGAGGTTTACTACTTAGATCATGTGAGTGGGTGGGCAGAAACACCGAGGAACGTAAGCGGTAGATCTATCTGGGTGTAGCGAGCCCAACTCTAGGCCCAACAGAACGGACCTCTGAGAGGCCCAACAGAACGGACCTTAGAGTGACTTTGTACCCGACGCAAAATCTGCTAGGTTGAGTCTTCCTATTTACACTTCACACATGCTAATGGCCTTGCAAACCATTGGTGATCTCTTTTTCCTTACACTGCTACATACCAGGGAATTTTTATACTTACAAGTGTTTTACATACTCACTTACACATGAACTCGCTCAACATTATTGTTGATTTTTCAACTTACATGTATTTCAGGAAATTAAAAGGGATCTGGCACGGTATGGCATGTTTTCCGCTGCACTAGTTTCCGAGGTCATCCGGGGTTTAGGGGATGTGCCTTTTTCCTGGACAAGACACAATCCTTAAACCATGTTTATGTTATATTTTAAGTTGTAATGTCCGTTGATCAAGGTTATGGTTGTTAGGGTATGTTCCCGTTAAAACAATGGTACTGTATTTGGTTTTCAAAACTTAATGGATGATCTTGCATGTTTTTAATTCATATAGCTTGGTTATGATTAAGCTATGGTATTAAGAAGTCACACCAAAATTTACCACGCTTCCGCAAAGCCAGGGTGTGACAGCGTGATCAATGTTAATGAATGTATTATTGTCCCGTTTGTCACACCCTGACTTTTGCGGAAGCGTATTATGTGTGACTTGGTTAATATCATTGCATTCAATTATATCAAACAACTAAATGATTAAAACTACGATGTTCATCCATTAATACAATTCAAAACATTACAACCCACATTGTTTAACACCACACAAAGACTTCGAGTTTAGAAATACAAACCAACCAAATGTTTTAAGTTCCATAATGGGCTTTAACAAAAGACGCTAATAAAACGAGGCTTTGATTCATGTATCTTATCAAAGATAAAATACACGACTCCAATACTGGATGACATCGTTTCTTGTGAACACATCTTGAAAACCTTGAATGCCCGCCAGATCCATTATCAGTTTCCTGAAATACATGTAATTTGAAAAGATCAACAAAAGTTGAGCGAGTTCATGTGTTTTGTATGTGAGCTCGTAATAACGTGAAAACACTTGAGAGAATTCCTTTGATAACCGGTATGAAAACGTCTATGAACAGATCATTAATGTTTTGCAAGGACATTAATATTTGTGGTGCGGAGGAAGAGCTCAAACCTAGCGGATTTCCTCCGGTCCATCCGGCGAGAATGACATAGTCACCACATGTGGCCACACAAGGACCCATGGGTGGGGCTCTCTACACCCAGATAGATCTACCACTCATGCCCCTCGGTCTTAAACTAGATTAATGGCACTTAAGAGAGATACTACATCATCCACGTGATCTAACAGCTCATTCCTTAGCTAACCATACCATTGAAACATTTGAACATTTAAAACATTGAAACATGTGTGACAACCCTCACAATTACAGGTATCCATACAATTAATTAATATTTAATTTGTGCTTAATGGCTGTGCTTGATTACAACTGTGATTAAACTTCTTACTGAATTCTGTTACTTACTTACACATGCATCACCTTCATACTGTCACTCCATTCATTACACACAAACAATAGTGACAAACTTGATGCACAAAGCACAGCTAGCACAGTGAGCGGATAACCATAAAAACATGCTGACAATGCCAGCACCTAGACAGACAATGTCATTGAGGCCAGGATGAGACAGAAATAGAATACTACACTAGTAGGGAGTGTAGGGAAGTGAGGATCATAAAACTGCGTCACTAGGTGATAGTTATAGTGCCGGGAAGTGCCAAAACATACTTTAAGTGCAGAATTCTGCACTAAATAACCAAAATTCAGCATTTAACTAAGCTAGTAAAGTGCAAAAACTTGGCAAACTAGTCCTAGATATTTTCCAAAGTGTTGGGAATTAAATGTGTCACTAAAAGTAATATAAAAGACACTCTATGGATTAATTAAGCACTTTAACGGAACAACACCCAACCGAACAACCGGACTTTACCCGGAACACAAAAATATTATTAAAAACATTGTTACACTTTTTCTGAGCTAGTTATGGTCCCTGAGCACTATAACACCTTACATAATACCCGGTACCCGCTAAACACTAGATATAACATTAGACCCCCACTAATTAAATTATTTACCCACAAAGTTACATCTAACCCCCCCCCCATATGAAAATGGCGGCACAACATGCTTTCCCCCTCTCAACTTACGATTTCCCATGTGCAAAAAAAAAAAGAATCCATCAATTCCCGATGCAATTAACTTGGGATAGTGTGAAGGATATGAGTGAACTAACACTACTTACACTCAACACCCCTAATAACTCACTTGTTTACCAAACAATTTTCAATTAACCCCCCCCCCCACACTATAACCGTCCACTTAGGACCCCACCACCATAAGATTTGAACAAAATTCACCAAATCCCCATGCAATTTTGTTAAGATATGAATCGATTTGTGCTTGTACTATTGTTGACATTATAACCAATGGATAAGAGCATTTAGATTATAAAATTAACAATCACTCCCACTAACCACAAACTCAACACAATTCTTTTCCCCCTCTTGCAAAGCTTCGGCCGAACATACTCTATACATTCCCACCATTTTCCAATTCAATCAAAGTATTCCAAGGGCATTACAAGGTGTAACAAGGCGAAACACGGAGTGTGGAGCTCACGATTTGTCAAGGACCGCTCTAGTTTTCTTTTATCCATCACTTTTATGCCTTGAAACTCCCCTAGCCTTGTGCTAGTAGTAAGTGCCTTAGATCTTCATCTTGTTCATATTTTTGTTGGTTAATAATGAAAAGAATGGTGAAATGTTAAGAACTTTAAAGAACATAATCAAAGTCTTGAAGTATAAACTAACTAAAGATGAAAAATGGTTAATGTAATGGTAAAATCATGTTGTTCTTATGTTGTGATGATTATTGTATGTTGTTTGTTAGATAGAATGATATGGTTCATCACATAGGCTTGCTAGATCATGTTTAAAGACATGAACTAGCAAGATGTGAAGGTTAAAAATGTTGTGGATGATGACATAAGTTATGAACTTGATTACATACATGTTTCTTGAAAAATAAAGATCAAAGTGAGTTGTAAACTTGTAGATCTAAAGATCTATGAGTGGTTTTTCGGAAGAACCAAGTGAAAAATATTAGTTTTGTTAAAACTTGGATCTTATATGACTAAACACATTTTTAGTAAGTAAACAAGTGTACAAACACTTGTGTAACAAGAAAATTTCACAAAGAAATATTTTTAGAAAATATGACATGAAGTTGTAAATGGTCAAATTCTTTAAAAATGAAGTTTTTAAGAAACTAATCATATTTTTAAAGATAACAAGACTTACTAAGTGTGCTAGTAAGTTACTACTTGCTTTTATAAATATTTCAAGTTCATAAGTTTATGATTTATGCTTATTTTTGTCAAGATTGATGATTAGAAATTGTGTATTGTTGGATGATGATTGATTGAGTAATTTTACAAAAGAAAATGATACGCTAATAAGCGTGGATGCCTCCATTTACAAAGGAAACTCTGGCAAAATTATTCTAGAATTTTAACACTTAGAAATATTTTTCTAACAAGTATTTACAAATCTATTTAACCATATTTTCGAAATAAACTTCGCCATGATTTTTATTACAAAAATATTAAAGTGCCGCAGGTTGATTTTCGTAAATAAAATTTGTTAAATATATATTCCATATTAAAACTCTTGAATGATTGTTTGTTTATTTTGTGAACTAAATATATTATTTTTAGGGTAAAAATAATATAACTTATGACACCATAAAAATTACGACTCCAAAATAATACTAAAACTCTCACAAAATAAATATCTAAGTTACACAAGTATTGTCGTATTACGAAGCGCTAAAACGTAACTTATGTGGATTTCGGAAAAATACCCTTATACGTGTATTTTTGGTAAAGTATTAATTTGGAAAGTTTATGAAGTAAAATATAATATTTTTTGGAAAAATATGTATATTTTGGAATTAAGATATTTTAGACAAGTAAATTAAATATATTATCTAAGTGGGACTTAAAATATATTTTTCGGAATTACAAGTGTACATGTATAAATACCCCCATCCTTGGGAAGGAAATACACCTACAAAATAATTAAGAAGTGTGAATACGAAATAGTTGCCTAACTATTTTCTTAAATACAAAAGTTAAGTTAAAATAATTATTATTATTTTAACAAGGATAATAACAAAGTAACGCAACTCAAAACACTAAACCCTAAGCCAAGGCACGGCCCATTCGTCTAATAGACATTAGTATGTGTAGGTCGTCACGCAGCAGTTCTGTGACAACCCTCACCCAACCAGGTATCCATACGAATTAATTAATATTTAATTAATACTTAATTACTGTGCTTGCTTACAGTTGTGATTAAACTGCTACTTGAATTCTGATACATACACGTACATGCATCATACTTTATTGCCGTCACTCCATTATTTACACAGAACTATAGTGACAAACTTGATGCACAAAAGCACAGTAGCACAATGAACGGATAACCCAGTAAACATGCTGACATAGCCAGCATCAGACAGGCACTGTCTCTGAGGCCAGTATGAGCCGGGAATAGATTACTACACTAGTAGGGAATGTAGGGAGGTGAGGATTGTTAAACTGCGTCACTAGGTGATAGTTATAGTGACCGGATGTGCCTAAAACGTACTGTAAGTACAAAATTCTGCACTTTAATACAAAATTCAGCATTTAAGCTAACTAGTAAAGTGCAAAAACATGGGAAAATAATACGAGACACTTTCCAAAATGTCGGGAATTCATTGTGTCACAAAAAAAATAAAAATAATATTAACGACACTTTAAATGCTTATTTAGCACTTTAACGGATTAATATCCAACCGAACAATCGGACTTTACCCGAAACACAAAAATTTTGTCATTGACATTGTTTTTTTTTTTTTTTTGAGCTAGTTATGGTCCCCGAATACCCTAACACTCGTTATATTACATAACACACTAATACACTAATCTAGTTACCTAACTAAACAAACTAGATTACCTAACCAACTAGTTGAAATCAAACCAAATGCCCCCTTATAACCGATCGGTTTTCCCCATGTGGTGATACACCACTCATTACTTGATTATTTTATTAAACTTTGTCTAGTATCTAACTAACATATTATATGATGGATAATGGGGAAATGGATATTAAATAAGCGTGGGAGGTTATAACCCTCACTTCATAAATCACCAAACAAAATTGCTCTCACGTATTCCCCCACTGTTGACTTCAACCGAAATCATACATACACACCACACATTTTCGATTATTATATGGATGGTTGTCTAATATCTACTAAACATAATATCTAGTGGTTATTTAGGATGGAATGGTCAATAAATAAGAACAAAGGTCCACTACATTCATTCTAACACTTAACAAAATTTTGCATTTCTTTCTTTCCCTCTTGGTACCTTCGGCCGAGAACCACAAGCCACCCACCATCACCTTCCAATTTCAATCAAGCCATTTTACATACTTACAAGTGTGTTAGAGCTCATACAAGGAGGCTCGGTGCTTACGGAATCGCAAGGACCTCTCTACAACGCTATTAACCACCTTGTTTTCGCCTTGAATCTTCCCTAGCCTTGTGCTAGTTGTAAGTGATTCTAAACACTCTTTTGATCTTGTCTAAAGTGGTTAATAAGAGATTTAACGGATAAAAATTATGAACATGCGAAAACAAAACTAAAAGTCTTGTAAGAAAGATGAACTTGATGGACAAAAAGAAACTAATAGTGTAAAACTTATGGAACTTGTTTTGTTATGATTATTTTATGTTGTTGGTTGCTAGAAGTGGAACGGATCGTCATCTAACCACGCTAGATCATGTTCATGGAACATGAACTAGCAATATGTTAAGTGTGAAAATTTCAAGATGATGAACCTTTCCATACATAGACATGAACTTGTGTAAAAATAATATTTCTTGTAAAATAGAGCTCTAAACTAGTAGATCTAAGGATCTACAAGTGTTATTTTCGAAGAACCAAGTGTAAGATGCAAATCATGTTTAAATGCCGGATCTTTCATGAACTAAAAACATTTTTGTGAGCAAACAAGTGTGTAAACACTTGTGTGACAAAAGGATTTAGCAAAGAAATATTTTTTTAATTTTTGACTAAGAAGTTGTAAAATTTCATTTTCTTTAAAAATAAGATTTTCAAGAAACTAGTTTTATTTTTAAAGATGGAAAGATCTACTAAAAATGTGGGAAAGTTACTACATAATTTTACACAACTTACAAGTTCATGTGTTTGCGACTTATACTTATTTTTTTTACTAGTTCGATGTTGGAATATTGAATATCGATGGTTGGAAAATTGTTTGATTGAATTTTAAAAGAAAATGATACGCTAGTAAGCGTGGCCACCTCCAGTTACAGAGGAAACTCTGGCGAAATTTTTCCGAAAAATAACACTTAGAAATATTCTTGTGACAAGTGTTTATAAATATATTTTTAACTTGTTTTCAAGTTATAAATTTCTCCATGATTTTTATTACAAATTAACCAAGTGTCGGAGGTGGATTTTCTTAAAGGAAACTTGTTAAATATATATTGAGAATATATATTTCATAATAAAACGCTTGTGTGATTTTATGATTATTTTGTGAACTATATGTATATTATTTTTAGAGTAAAAATAATATAACTGGAATAAATTGTGAAAGCACGACCCCAAAATAATACCAATGCCTTCACAAATAAATATCTAAGTTACACCGGTACTGTTATTACCACACGAATTTAAAAATGTAACTTATGTATTTTCGGAAAATACACTTAAATGTGTATTTTGATAAAGTATTAGTTTGGAAATTGTATGGAATAAAATATAATATTTTTGGGAAAAATATGTATATTTTGGAGATAGAATATTTTAGAGAAACGAATTAAAATATGTTTATTTAAGTGAGACTTAATAATATATTTTTGGAATTATAAGAACGCACATGTATAAATACCCCCATCCTTGGGAAGGAAATACGCACATACGATACTTGAGAAGTATAAAGCTAAAACAGTTGTCTAACTATTATTCCAGAACTAAATACAATTATTATAACTTGGAATAATACCAGAATTGTAACTCAAAAATCATACATACTAAGACAAGGCACTATCCGTTCGTCTAATAGACGTTAGACCATTGTAGGTAGTCGTGTTTGCCGCGGAGATTTGGGTTACACATACCGAAGACGCAATACAGTGAGTTCATGTCCCCCCTTTTCTCTTAACTGTTTTCAGTTTTTATACTTCGGGGGTGAAATACATGTTACATTTACTACAAACGTTTTATACACAGTATGATTAGCTAAGGAACTTACTGCTAGATCACGTGAATGGATAGGCTATTATCGTAAGACCATTAATCCTTGTATAAGGACCGAGAGGCATGAGTGATAGATCTATCGGGTGTTGCGAGCCCCACACATGGGCCAGCGTGTGGTTGCATGTGGTGACTATTTCGTTCCGCCGGAAGGACCGGTATGAAATCCGCGTTACAGGTTTGAGTGCTTCCTAGGCCATGTCACTTATTAATGTATTAGCTACACATTAATCGATCTCTTTTTCCTTATTTGCTACATACCAGGGGTTTTCATACATACTGAGATTTCTACAAGGGTTTATACAAACTCACTTACACATGAACTCGCTCAACTTTATGTTGACTTTTCAAACTACATGTATTTCAGGAAACTAACGGATCTGGCACGGTATGCACGTATTTTCAAGCTGCGTTTGAATAAAGAAGTCATCCAGGGTTTAGAAGGTGTAACCTCTTCCTGGACGGGTTACATACCCCTAAACCTAGTATTGTTTAAAGTCTTTTGCTAAGTCTTTATAAACTCAATTAAATCAAGTTAAGGTTTGTTACTTATTTTGTGATTGTTGAAAATGGGATTTTTCTAACTTTATTAACAGATGAATATCTCATGTTTTTATCATATATCATTGTTATGATTGTTGCTATGGTATTAACAAGTCACACCAAATATACCCACGCTTCCGCAAAGCTAGGGTGTGACAGCTTGGTATCAGAGCCTCGATCATAGCGAACTAGGATTCCTTCCCGAGTCTAGACTATGATCACTAGGGCTCTCACGAAAACATTTTCAAACACTTTTACATTGCATACACTATACGTCCAGATCCAGGGAACAAATCTTTTTACAAACAAAAAGGCACAAATACACTTTTCAAAATTTATAGTCCAGTCGGGGAGGCCGGGGAAAAATTTAGTCTGAGAGGCTGAAGGAGTAGTCTAGTGGGACTAGGAGGCTCAGTCTAAGAGGCTGAGAGAGTAGTCTAGTGGGACTAGGAGGCTCAGTCTGAGAGGCTGAGGGAGTAGTCTAGTGGGACTAGGAGGCTTAGTCTGAGAGACTGAGAATTCAATTTGAGAGATTGGGAGATTTTAGTCTTAGAGACCAGGAAGTCAGTCTGAGAGATTGAGAATTCAGTCTGAGAGGCTGGGAGGATAGTCTGAGAGACTAGGAGGATCAGTCTGAGAGACTGGGAGGATAGTTTGAGAGACTAGGAGGATCAGTCTGAGAGGCTGGGAGGATAGTCTAAGAGACTAGGGAGTTCAATTTGAGAAACTGGGAGGATAGTATGGGGAAGACTAGGATTATTACTTGCTTACATTAATTGCGACTTACATGCTTATTTGATTTAATATTGATGTACATGCATATGTGGTAGTTATTCGCATACACTAATTGTTAGTAACTACTATGGATATACATGTTACGCACCGGCACACATGTCACTCTAATTAGAGAACGAGTTATCAGACATTGATAACCCTACGGCCACCGCCACAAATGATGAGACTGTACCTGCGCCGGAGATGTTTACGTCAGGCACTGAGAGTGACCCTGACATGCTGACCAAGGACGAGGACGACTTCTAACAGTCCGTGCTACCAGGATTTGGTGATACTTCATCTTTGCTGATGGTTTCTCTGACAAGAATCTTCCTGTCACTCTTGTTTCAATCCATGACCACTCCATCACTGGTCATCCCAATGATGGACACACCATGGCTCCAATCCTCAATGATGCGCCTCCTATGGGCATCTCTACTGAAGGTTGGCTACTCGACAAACAGTATATGACTACGTTGGCATGCTTATCGATGGTCCTCCTGCCGACGCCCATGACGATAGAAAATTAGACGAGGACACTGTTACTAACTTCACTTCTTAAGACCCCTGTTAACAAGCCATCCTCTGATTCTAGCATGCATTTAGACTCCTTTGAGTCTGTGATACCTGCAACCTTACAAACAGCTGGAGTACAGCATTCTACTACTGACACAAGACGTCGATGATATGGTTGCTGCCCTATCACCTGCTCAAGACACCACACCGTTACACGGCCCAGAGTCTGCTCTTGAGCTAGCTTCTACACCTTTTGGGTCAGCTCGATGTTGCGCCTGCTGAACCTACACCATTACGTGATCACGATCCTGTTACTTTTTGGTATGCCAGACATTACACCCCTTATGTCTACCTGCATCGGGCAATCTCCTCATTTGTTGAGATGTTGTTTTTTACACCCGCAACCGCTGACATTGCTCTTTTTCCCTATGGAGACCGACGCCCATTGCACTGGCATACTTATCGTTTCCTTTCTGGACTTGGCCGTACCCCAGAAGAGTACTCCAGGTCGGCACCAGCATAACGATCCGTTTTGCTTCAACAGTATTTTCTACGGCCTTACAGGCCGCACCGTTTACTCCTTTCACCCTTACATTGTTGTGCGAGCCGATTGGATGGATCCTATAATACACTATGCAGATTTTAGACCCTTACCATCCCTCACGTAGTGGAGGCCACATACGAGATGAGTTGCTCCTGTAACACTAACTACAGTTTGAGGATATGAGTCGCAGAATGTTGGAGCTTGAGCTGACACCACAATTGGGAACTTCAGATGCAAAACATTACATAACCGAAAGCATGATTTAAGTGTCTACATCACAAGACAGCATTTTGTCAGAAAAGTTTATGTAAGACACCACGTCCTCCACCCTGTCTATTGTCAGCATAATTCGATTCGCCACATACATCAAGGTTTCTTTTGCGCTCTCGACCGTTGCTATCACACCGATTCCCAGGATTCTGATACTCATTTCTTTACTATCGAGTGGCAGAGCAGATAATTACTCCGACGTATATACAAGCTCGAGGAGGGACTCACGCATGTTAGCAGTCACTTTTCTTTCCTCCTCCACCTCAGTCACCAGTATAGTTGGTTTCTGGATTATGCGGATTGCATTACACTTGGGTAAAGACACTAAAGATAAGCCGGGATTGCGGAAACTTGTGAGGACCACTTCTGATTACGAAATTTTGATGCACTAATATACGTGTTGGACAAGGGTAGGGTGACCCTGTGTCCCTTCTGATGTGATACATTTTGTAAGACACAGTGATTGTGGCCAGAGGATAACGAAAGCCCAATCATCTTTAAACATGCGACAATACTTACGACTAATAACTAATGAAAGACTCAGTCGCTATGTTTCCACTAAGCACGCTGTTGATCAGCGTAGTTGTGCTATAACTATAATACTACATGCTTACTTGCTACGTTCTTATTTACAAGTTGTGCAATAATTGTGATGATATGTGATTGAATAATATAACGACTGTGTACATACATATATGTAATACACCTCTGAGGTCTTATTCGCTAAATAGAGGCTTGTGTGCTCGGGTACTTAACAAGACCTGACCTAACCGACTTTCTTCTAGGAAGATGTCGACTCAAGGGAACACCAACAACCCTCTGCCGACAACAGAGGCGGAGTTTCAAGAACGCCTCTTGCAGTTCATCGCACAGTACGAGGCCCTTCGCTCCGAGCGCAGCGGAAGTACCTCGGGAATTAACCCACCCAACGGCTGCACCTACAAGCAGTTCTTAGGCTGCCAGCCCCTACATTTCGACGGCACTGGGGGTGCCATAGCCTTTGTGCGCTGGGTTGAGAAGACGAACACCGTATTGCGTGCGAGCAAATGCGTCCCAGAGCACCAGGTCACGTACATTTCCGGACTGTTCCAAGATGGGGCTCTGTCATGGTGGAAACTCCAGATTCAGACGATGGGCGAGGCTGCTGCGTATGCCTTATCATGGGACGAGCTGAAAGAACTAATGCACAAAAAGTACTGTTCGAGAACAGAAAGCCAGAAGGTGGAAACTGAGTTCTGGAACTTGAAGATGGAAGGTCCAAAAATAGCTGAGTATGTGGAGAAGTTCCAAGTACTGTCGCGTATTGTTCCATACATGGTAGATCCAGAGTTTAAGAAGATTGAGCGTTGCATTTGGCGATTGGCACCTCAAATCATGAGCATGGTGACGACATCAAAGCCTGCAACGATCGCTGAGGCCATCAATCTAAGTGTGGCCTTGACTGAAGAGGCAATCAGGATGAACAAATTTTCAACCTCGGAGGAGAAGAGGGAGACTCATGTAGAGTCATCGGGGGACAACAAGAGAAAGTTGGCAAATTTCAAACAGGGTACCCAGTCGAGTAGCAACAACAAGGCCAAAAAGAGAAAAAAGTACATGGGTAAACTACCTAAATGCGATAGGTGCCAACGTCATCATACCGGGCGATGTAAAAATGGAAAGTGTGACAACTGTGGCAAGGTGGGACACAAGAGGGAAACGTGTTGGCGTGAGATGAAACGTGGAAAGAAAGGAAAGGGGAAAGATAAGGGATGTTATACCTGCGGGGATATGAGGCACTATAGGAAAGATTGCCCATGGGAGATTAAGCAAAATCATGGGAAAGATGTCTAACACCGGAGCCAGGGAAGCACACCAGGAATCCAAGCATGGATATCGGTACGTCCCATACTACTCAATGTTATGCATCTGTATTGCCAAATACTGTTGCAAATTTTACGATTCGCACCTCTAGAGTTCGAAAGTATAATTGGTTTAAGCAGCGAGTAAGTAGATATTCCAGTACCCATTAGAACTAGCTTAGGGGAAGCTAGTGGAAGCCAACATAGTAACTGGAATCGGCGAGATAGAACCCGGAGAAAGTAAGTTTGCGATAGATCTACTGCCAGTTGAGCTGGGAAGCTTCGGCGAGGTAATTGGGGTGGATTAGTTGCCAAGCGGTCGAGTGGAGGTTGATATCCGCACCCCGATGACGAATAAAGGAACGATCGTGACTCACGAAGCAGGATACGCCACCACGGATCACGAATTGCTTAAGGCGCAAAAGTGGTTGTGGGAAGAATGTGTTGTTTTCTGGCTCATGTCGGGGACAAGGGAGCCGAAGAACTGGAACTCGAAGATACCCCCGTGATCGGAGAATATCCTGAAGTCTTCCTCGAAGACTTACCGGAATCATCTCCTCAACGATTAGTCGAATCCCGCATCGATTTAATTCCAGGCACCGCACCTGTAGTCGATGCATCGTGGCGACTTACATTTTCAGAAATGCAAGGATTGACAGTGTAGTTTCAATAGTAGATAGAGAAGGAAGATAACAGACCAAAACTTCTGTGTTGGATAACCTTAGTTCTGCTCGCTAAAAGAAAGGACGATGACTTTCAAATGACCGGGAGCCGAACGAGCTAGCCAACAAGAGTCAGCGACTCTTGCTAAGAACTGACGACTTACGTATTTGATTAACTGTAAGTGCCCAACTACTATTGCACGACTAGTCGACGATTGAGTTTCGTTAGCAGTAGATTCAGTAAGAAGGTATACCGAGGAAAAATTGTGGGACAACGACTTGTTCTTAGATATACACAAAAATAATGCTTCCTACACAATGCACAAACCAGTCTACACGGGATACAAAATCTGGAGAATCTAGAAAACTTATATCTAGGACCTTTGGGAACCCAGGACCAAACTCGTAAGGGTTTTATTTAGGAACCACATCTGTCAACTCAATCAACCATCATTAACCTGGTGCATATGCCAGTTCCGTTGACCAAACCGGAAGTACTTGAATTTCTTTTACTTCTAGCGAGTAGACGTTTGCATCTCTACTCCCCTTAATGGTAGTTGCATCACAATAATTTTCTCGCTGAGAGCGAACACACATTTGCTTCGATAGCTGGTCATTTCTTCACTTTAGCAAACACTCATTGTTCCTTTTCTTGGAAACTTACCTGACATACATGCATCATTTGCTACACATGTGATTTCATTTTGAACAAGCACTTCATTGGAATTTACATATTATTTTGCTAAACCTAATTACTGATTCCTGATTCAAGTAACCTACATTATTGTTATTGTTGGCTCTTTTGTTACCAAGCCAACACACTTTCTTGAAACCGCTTTCTTTCAAGTTACATTCATGGTTTATTTTGCTACCATGCCGAGAATTCCTTGTTGATACATACATTGTCGGGTTATGTTGAAACCAAGTTCAATTGCTTGAACTTATCCAGTTCACAGGTTTAATTTGAAACGCTATATGATGTGTTGGAAGCATCATATTTAACTGTTTTTGAGATTCTTTCATTTCGAGTCGTAGTAGATTTGGTTGGTCTACGACTCCACTAAAATGTTTGATTTGTTTCGATACCTTGCAGTGATAATTTTTCACAAAATTGAAGCTTGCGCTAAATTGGTTACTAACTTCGTACACGGATTTAATTCCCTATTTAGTTGTTAACAATCCATTTTGGATCTTCACGATCAAAGCGGTCTCAACACAAATGTGTGTTAAGGCAATGGTACATATATTCATTTCATAAGCACAATGTACCTCCTAACGATTCTTTCGTTGTCAATCAAATGCCTTGCGATACTTATTACTTTTCATCTTCGATTGGAAACAGTGGTTCTTTGATGTTCAGTATTTAATTGGAAACTCTATAAGATGGTATAAATCAAATCTTCAGATTTCCTCAGTACATTCTCATTTGATTTCAAACGCGGTGAACTTGTTCAGTCACCACTATTATTGGGTAATGCCGTTACGACACCTTGCAGTGTCATCATAAACTTGTTGCTTGTGCTAATCATGGTAATCGTTTTACACGAGACCATGCATACTTTTGTTTAATTTATCATTTAAACATTTCTGATGCAACTACGAATCAAGACAATGATACACAAGATTCGATTGTATTCCATTCGGTGTATCTTCACCATTCAAAATGTCAACACAGTAAACCTTACCAGACATTTATTCAGGGTTTGACAGATCATTTTACTATTACGCTGAGTTACTGCTTTTGAGTTCATATAGCGGGTGCTATGGTTTGTGAAAACTCGTTTGCATATTGCAACCAATCGTTTAAAAATCTTATTAGTCAAAACTCCACTTTTGTGGAACCCCAGCTAGCTGGATTACACTAGACTATACGTCAAATGCGTCTTGTACGTTTGACACCCAATGCTAGCAGCACACACCTTTCAACCCTAGGATTCGGGTTGCTATATATTCTTGGACTAACCTAATGTGAGTAATGTATGTTTCGATTTGATGATTATCTACTTCGATATTATTCATATACATACGTGTGTGACTTAACCATAAGGAGTAAGGTAGTATAAATTTCGAGGACGAAATTTATTTAACGGGGGGAGAATGTGACAACCCTCACCCAACCAGGTATCCGTACGAATTAATTAATATTTAATTAATACTTAATTAATGTGCTTGCTTATAGTTGTGATTAAACTGCTACTTGAATTCTGATACATACACGTAAATGCATCATACTTTATTGCCGTCACTCCATTATTTACACTGAACTATAGTGACAAACTTGATTCACAAAAGCACAGTAGCACAATGAACGGATAACCCAGTAAACATGCTGACATAGACAGCATCAGACAGGCACTGTCTCTGAGGCCAGTATGAGCCGGGAATAGATTACTACACTAGTAGGGAGTGTAGGGAGGTGAGGATTGTTAAACTGCGTCACTAGGTGATAGTTATAGTGATCGGATGTGCCTAAAACGTACTGTAAGTACAAAATTCTGCTTTAATACAAAATTCAGCATTTAAGCTAACTAGTAAAGTGCAAAAACATGGGAAAATAATACGAGACACTTTCCAAAGTGTCGGGAATTCATTGTGTCACAAAAAAAAATATTAACGACACTTTAAATGCTTATTTAGCACTTTAACGGATTAATATCCAACCGAACAACCGGACTTTACCCGAAACACAAAAATTTTGTCATTGACATTGTTTTTCTTTTTTTTTTTTTTGAGCTAGTTAGGGTCCCTGAATACCCTAACACTCGTTATGTTACATAACACACTAATACACTAATCTAGTTACCTAACTAAACAAACTAGATTACCTAACCAGCTAGTTGAAATCAAACCAAATGCCCCCTTATAACCGATCGGTTTTCCCCATGTGGTGATACACCACTCATTACTTGATTATTTTATTAAACATTGTCTAGTATCTAACTAACATATTATGTGATGGATAATGGGGAAATGGATATTAAATAAGCATGAGAGGTTATAACCCTCACTTCACAAATCACCAAACAAAATTGCTCTCACTTTTTCCCCCACTGTTGACTTCAACCGAAATCATACATACACGCCACACATTTTCGATTATTATATGGATGGTTGTCTAATATCTACTAAACATAATATCTAGTGGTTATTTAGGATGGAATAGTCAATAAATAAGAACAAAGGTCTACTACATTCATTCTAAAACTTAACAAAATTTTGCATTTCTTTCTTTCCCTCTTGCTACCTTCGGCCGAGAACCACAAGCCACCCACCATAACCTTCCAATTTCAATCAAGCCATTTTACATACTTACAAGTGTGTTAGAGCTCATACAAGGAGGCTCGGTGCTTACGGAATCGCAAGGACCTCTCTACAACGCTATTAACCACCTTGTTTTCGCCTTGAATCTTCCCTAGCCTTGTGCTAGTTGTAAGTGATTCTAAACACTCTTTTGATCTTGTCTAAAGTGGTTAATAAGAGATTTAACGGATAAAAATTATGAACATGCGAAAACAAAACTAAAAGTCTTGTAAGAAAGATGAACTTGATGGACAAAAAGAAACTAATAGTGTAAAACTTATGGAACTTGTTTTGTTATGATTATTTTATGTTGTTGGTTGCTAGAAGTGGAACGGATCGTCATCTAACCACGCTAGATCATGTTCATGGAACATGAACTAGCAATATGTTAAGTGTGAAAATTTCAAGATGATGAACCTTTCCATACATAAACATGAACTTGTGTAAAAATAATATTTCTTGTAAAATAGAGCTCTAAACTATTAGATCTAAGGATCTACAAGTGGTATTTTCGAAGAACCAAGTGTAAGATGCAAATCATGTTTAAAAGCCAGATCTTTCATGAACTAAAAACATTTTTGTGAACAAACAAGTGTGTAAACACTTGTGTGACAAAAGGATTTAGCAAAGAAATATTTTTGTAATTTTTTACTAAGAAGTTGTAAAATTTCATTTTCTTTAAAAATAAGATTTTCAAGAAACTAGTTTTATTTTTAAAGATGGAAAGATCTACTAAAAATGTGGGAAAGTTACTACATAGTTTTACACAACTTACAAGTTCATGTGTTTGCGACTTATACTTATTTTTTTTACTAGTTCGATGTTGGAATATTGAATATCGATGGTTGGAAAATTGTTTGATTGAATTTTAAAAGAAAATGATACGCTAGTAAGCGTGGCCACCTCCAGTTACAGAGGAAACTCTGGCGAAATTTTTCCGGAAAATAACATTTAGAAATATTCTTGTGACAAGTGTTTATAAATATATTTTTAACTTGTTTTCAAATTATAAATTTCACCATGATTTTTATTACAAATTAACCAAGTGTCGGAGGTGGATTTTCGTAAAGGAAACTTGTTAAATATATATTGAGAATATATATTTCATAATAAAACGCTTGTGTGATTTTATGATTATTTTGTGAACTATATGTATATTATTTTTAAGGTAAAAATAATATAACTGGAATAAATTGTGAAAGCACGACCCCAAAATAATACCAACGCCTTCACAAATAAATATCTAAGTTACACCGGTACTGTTATTACCACACGAATTTAAAAATGTAACTTATGTATTTTCGGAAAATACTCTTAAATGTGTATTTTGATAAAGTATTAGTTTGGAAATTGTATGGAATAAAATATAATATTTTTGGGAAAAATATGTATATTTTGGAGATAGAATATTTTAGAGAAACAAATTAAAATATGTTTATTTAAGTGAGACTTAATAATATATTTTTGGAATTATAAGAACGCACATGTATAAATACCCCCATCCTTGGGAAGGAAATACGCACATACGATACTTGAGAAGTATAACGCTAAAACAGTTGTCTAACTATTATTCCAAAACTAAATACAATTATTATAACTTGGAATAATACCAGGATTGTAACTCAAAAAACATACATACTAAGACAAGGCACTATCCGTTCGTCTAATAGACGTTAGACCAATGTAGGTAGTCGTGTTTGCCGCAGAGATTTGGGTTACACATACCGAAGACGCAATACAGTGAGTTCTTGTCCCCCCTTTTCTCTTAACTGTTTTCAGTTTTTATACTTCGGGGGTGAAATACATGTTACATTTACTACAAACGTTTTATACACGGTATGATTAGCTAAGGAACATACTGCTAGATCACGTGAATAGATAGGCTATTATCGTAAGACCATTAATCCTTGTATAAGGACCTAGAGGCATGAGTGATAGATCTATCGGGTGTTGCGAGCCCCACACATGGGCCAGCGTGTGGCTGCATGTGGTGACTATGTCGTTCCGCCGGAAGGACCGGTATGAAATCCGCGTAACAGGTTTGAGTGCTTCCTAGGCCATGTCACTTATTAATGTATTAGCTACACATTAATCGATCTCTTTTTCCTTATTTGCTACATACAAGGGGTTTTCATACATACTGACATTTCTACAAGGGTTTATACAAACTCACTTACACATGAACTCGCTCAACTTTATGTTGACATTTCAAACTACATGTTTTTCAGGAAACTAACGGATCTGGCACGGTATGCACGTATTTTCAAGCTGCGTTTGAATAAAGATGTCATCCAGGGTTTAGAAGGTGTAACCTCTTCCTGGACGGGTTACATACCCCTAAACCTAGTATTGTTTAAAGTCTTTTGCTAAGTCTTTATAAACTCAATTAAATCAAGTTAAGGTTTGTTACTTATTTTGTGATTGTTGAAAATGGGATTTTTCTAACTTTATTAACGGATGAATATCTCATGTTTTTATCATATAGCATTGTTGTGATTATTGCAATGGTATTAAGAAGTCACACCAAATATACCCACGCTTCCGCAAAGCCAGGGTGTGACAAGTTCGAGTTTGAGATTGACGTTACAGGATACGCACTTCGGTGAGTTCATGTCCCCCTTTTCCCTTAACTGTTTTCAGTTTTTATACTTCGGGGGTGGAATACATGTTACAATAATTACAGACACTTTTATACATGGTATGGTTAGCTTAAGGAGGGTATACTACTTAGATCATGTGAGTGGGTAGGTGGTACTTGAGGCCATTAATCCTCGTTGTAGGACCGAGGGTCAAGAGTGATAGATCTATTTGGGTGTAGCGAGCCCAACTCCTGAGTCCACTGCGCGGACCATGGGGTGATGTTGAGCCCGACGCAAAAATCTGCTAGGTTTGAGTCTTCCTTCATCACTTCACACATATCATTGGCTTTGCAACCCAATTGTGATCTCTTTTTCCTTAATTGCTACATACCAAGGATTTTCATACATACTACAAAGGTTTATACATACTCACTTTTGAATGAACTCGCTCAACTTTTGTTGATTTTTCAAACTACATGTAATTCAGGAAATTAGTGGATCTGGCAAGGTATGCAATCACGTCAAGCTGCGTAGGGAATAATGATGTCATCCAGGTTTAGGAGGTGTGACCCATGCCTGGACGTGTTACAAGTCTTAAACCGTATTTCTAGTCAAGACTTTTGTCGTGTCGTATGAACATGTTTTTAATTATGTCATGATTGTATTTGGTTTCATCTGTCGACTTTTAAAACAATGTTGTTGTGGTAAATTTTAAAACTAAATCAATGGATGACTATCACATGTTTTGATTCATATAGCATTGTTGTGATTGTGCTATGGTATTAAGAAGTCACACCAAAATAAACCCACGCTTCTGCTAAAGCCAGGGTGTGACAGCTTGGTATCAGAGCCTCGATTATAGCGAACTAGGATTCTTTCTCGAGTCTAGACTATGATCACTAGGGCTCTCACGAAAACATTTTACATTGTATACACTAAACGTCCAGATCCAGGGTACAAAACATTTTTACAAACAAAAAGGCACAAATACACTTTTCAAAAATTATATTTCAGTCTTAGAGGCTGAGGGAGGTTCAGCCTTAGAGGCTGGGGAGGTTCAGTCTTAGAGACTGAGGGAGTTCAGTCTTAGAGGCTGAGGGAGGTTCAGTCTTAGAGGCTGAGGGAGGTTCAGCCTTAGAGGCTGGGGAGGTTCAGTCTTAGAGGCTGAGGGAGGTTTAGCCTTAAAGGCTAGGGAGCTTCAGTCTTAGAGACTGAAGGGTTCAATCTTAGAGATTGGGGAGGTTTAGTCTTAGAGACTGGGAGGTTTTGGTCTTAGAGACCAGGGAGTTGGTCTTAGAGACCAGGGATTTAGTCTTAGAGACTGGGAGGTTGGTCTTAGAGACCAAGGAGTTAGTCTGAGAGGCTAGGAAGTTCAGTCTGAGAGGCTGGGAGGGTAGTCTGGGAAGACTAGGAGGATTGCTTACTTGCATTATTGTGACTTACATGCTTATTTGATTATATGTTGATATATGTGCATATGTGTGGTTGTATTACAGACACTATGGCTTCTTCTTCCGATACTGGAGTGTCCGATACACTGGACCCCATGGCGATCGTATCGGACGATGAGATACCATCCGAGGGAGAGGTTTACACGTCAGACACTACTAGCACGGATGAGGATGATTTTCAGCCATTTGCTCTTCCTGAGTTTGGAGATGATATCCCTATTGCTGATGGCCCTTTCGGTGGGGACCTACCTCTTCTTCAGGTCCCTGCTCCTCTACCGCTTACCGCAGTTCCTCTCGAGGATCTGCCTCATGATGAGTTCGTCGATGATGACGTCGACTTGTTCCTAGAGGGTCCCCCGGAAGGTGACCAAGATGGAGTGGCCCTCATGGATGCCGATGTCCCCCTTGCCGATGATCCTGTTGTCGACCCTGTTGTTCCCTTGGCTGAGATTCCTGCTGATGTGCCCATTGCTGATCCTGTCATTCCCATCGAGGCTCCCATTGAGGAGGCTCCTTTTAATCTGTTTGGTGCTCACTCCTTCGAGTCTGTAGCGTCCGTTTCACTGCACGCCCAGGGCGTACAACTCTATTCCTCTGATTCCGACTCAGACATGGCGATGTCTATTGCACCTCACGATGTTGACCCAGAGCCAGAGGTCGAGTTTTTACCTGATGAGCCTGCTCCTGTTGGTCCGGAGCCGGTCGTTGCTTATGACCATTGAGGCCCAGCTGTTGCATATTTTCCATACCCTTTACCTGAGCCTGGTCATGATGATATGCCAGACATAGCACCACCTGTCATTGTTGCGCCCATCGAGTTACCACCGATTCCTGATGCTCCTGTTATTGACGCACCCATTGTTGCACCTGTAGTACCTGTTTCAGCCCCTGTGCATGCTGATCATGCACCGTTCGCCACGCATGTTGACCCTCGATACGCCGAGACCCTCAACGGGTGGATCGACGATAATGATTACCCACCGTTTGTGATACCCGTCACTCCTCCCGTAGCACCTATTTCTGCACCTACTGAGATTCCATTGTTTCCCCCACACACCACTGACGTCCATTGCACTGATCTTCCCATCACATTCCTCCAGGACATACCGCCACCTTGTCCTGGAGAGGGGTCATCAAGGCAGCCGCCTGTTTCTGTTCCACATGTACTGTCATCACCTTTTTCGTTTCTGTCACAGTTTCCCCATGTTGCACCACCTACTGCACCATCTTTCATACCATCGAGCGAGCCATTTTTATGGACTACGTCCTCTGTTATGCCATTGTCCGACCCGTACCATCCATTTCATGTGGGGTACACCACGGAGGATATACTTGCGTCGCTGCAGCTACAGCAGGACGCGCTGAGCCATCGTATTCAGGAGTTAGAGAGAGCTCCACGTCCGTCTTGTCACTGTCAGACCCCCTTTGCAGCACCACACACCCCTCGTCCACTTTCCCCTGATTCAGATGTTCGTTTCTTGAGATCGGAGCAGCAGATTGCATATTTGCTGCGCGCCTATCGTGCCTTAGAGGAGGATTGGATGCTCATGCGTCGCTTTCTTTTCTCTCATTTTCCTCCTCCTCCTCCACTGCCATCAGCATAGGTATTTTTGGTTTGATGTAGGTCGGTTATTTTGGTGAGAAAGTCGCGATTGAGCCATCACATGAAGAACTTTTGAGAGATCAAACTTTTTGTATATGATAGTTGTAGTTTGACTTGTATTTTTGAGGGCGATGTGACCCTATGATATCATTTGGATGTATGATGTACTATAAAACTTGTAAAAACAATATCGTGGTCGTGATTAATGAAGGCTCAATGGCAACATTCTCACTACATGCTTTGTTGAGTTATTTGTTTTATGTTATAACATGTGATGTTATGTGATTGATGAATGTTAGTACGTACGCATATTATTTACTTACTATGACCTGACCTATATAATCATCTTTTAGAAGATGCCTCCAAGACGCGATGTACGCATGCCTACTACCGAGGCGAAACTCTAAGGGATAATTGCCGCAGCTATAGCACAGTATGCGGCCTCCCAAACAGAAAATAGCAGGAACACTTCGAACATCAACAACAACAACGGCAATAACAATCCACCCCATGGTAATGTTAAGTCGTTCGAGATATACTACGATACATTTGGATATATATAGCACGACCGCTAATACCATTTGTAAACTCTAACTTATGTGCAGGGTGCACCTACAAGCAATTCCTCGACTGTAAGCCCGTGAATTTCGACGGCACTGGAGGTGTTGTTGCGTTTGTTAGGTTGGCTGAAAAGACAGACTCTGTCCTAAGAATGAGCAAATGCGCTCCTGAGCAACAAGTGACCTACATCTCAGGGTTGTTTCTGGATGGTGCCCTATCGTGGTGGAATTTGCAAGTGAAAATGTTAGGAGAAGCTGCTGCTTATGCGTTAACCTGGAATGAGCTGAAAGAACTAATGAGAAAGAAATACTGCTCGCGAGCTGAAATACAGAAGCTAGAAACTAAGTTCTGGCTTCTAAGAATGGATGGTCCTAAGATTGCAGAATATGTTCAGAGATTTCATGATTTATCTCATGTAGTGCCGTACATGGTCACGCCCGAATTTAAACATGTCGAGCGCTTCATCTGGGGGTTGGCACCCCAAATAATGAGTATGGTTACCACGTCCAAGCCTGCAACGATCACGGAAGCTATAGACCTCAGTGTGGCGCTTACTGAAGAGGCCATTAGGTTGAACAAGTTCTCAGTTTCTGATCAGAAGAAAAAGGAAACACATGTTGAGTCGTCTGGTGAAAACAAACAGAAATTTTCCAACTTCAAGCAAGGTACCATTGTTGTAAGCAAGAGGGGTGAGTCGAGCACACCGGCTAGGGCCAAAACAAGTGTTGAAAGCAAAGGAAGAGGTTATATGGGCACTCTGCCCAAGTGTGATACGTGCCAGTGCCATCATTCTGTCCAATGCGGATTGAGGAAATGCGAGTCATGTGGAAAGAACGGCCACTCGAAGGATACGTGTTGGGCCGGAACTGGTACTGGGCATGGTGGTAATCGAGGTTATGGGAATGGAAATGGAAACCGCCAACAGGGAGGAAATGGCGGAAATGGAAACCGTAGAAATTTTGCGAACCAAGCTGGGAGTGGAAATCGCAACCAAAACAACGCTCAAGGTGGAAATGGGAATGGAAATGGTCGTGGACCCGGTTGTTTCAATTGTGGAGACGTCGGGCATTTTAAGAGGGAATGCCCAAAACTGAACCAAGCACGGGGAAGAGTCTTTAACATCGGCGCAAGGGAAGCGCGCCAGGATCCAAATGTAGTCACTGGTACGTTCCCTATAAACCAATGCTTTGCATCTGTTCTGTTTGATACTGGTGCCGATTATAGTTTCGTATCGATAGAATTTAAGAATATGCTTGGATTAACTGCTAATAAGTTAGACGTTCCGTACTCGATTGAATTGGTAAATGGGAAACTAGTTGAAACGGGCGAAGTCATCAGAGGATGCGTGATTGAGCTGGGAGAACATGAGTTCACTTTGGACCTACTACCAGTCGAGTTGGGAAGTTTCGACGTGGTGGTAGGGATGGATTGGTTATCAAGCAATAAAGCCGAGATTGTTTGCCACGAGAAGACCATCCGCATCCCAATGGCAGATGGAGAGACGATCATAGTTCATGGAGAGAAGCGTGATACGCCACTGAGGATTATTAGCTGTCTGAAAGCTAGAAAGTGTTTGCAAAAGGGATGTGTTGCCTTCTTGGCACACATCATGGATAAAGAAGCCGCGGAGCTAAAGATCGAAGACATCCCAGTTGTAAAAGAATATCCTGAAGTCTTTCCGGAAGACTTGCCAGGATTGCCGCTTCAAAGGCAAGTCGAGTTTCACATTGACTTAGTTCCAGGCGCCGCGCCTGTAGCTAAGGCACCCTATAGACTTGCGCCTTCGGAAATGCAGGAGTTGTCAACACAACTTCAGGAGCTATTGAATAAAGGATTTATCAGACCAAGCTTCTCACCATGGGGAGCTCCAGTTCTGTTCATTAAGAAGAAGGATGGTAGTTTTCATATGTGTATAGACTACCGCGAGCTTAATAAGTTGACTATCAAGAATAGATATCCCCTGCCAAGAATCGATGACCTATTTGATCAGCTGCAAGGCTCAACTTTTTATTCAAAGATCGACCTTCGATCAGGATATCATCAACTAAGGATACAAGAGGAAAGTATCCCGAAAACGGCCTTTACGACTCGTTATGGACATTACGAGTTCCTGGTCATGCCGTTTGGGTTGACAAACGTACCGGCAGTTTTCATGGATCTAATGAACAGAGTCTGTAAGCCGTACTTGGATAAGTTTGTGATCGTGTTTATTGATGACATTCTGATCTACTCGAAGACGAAGGGCGAGCACGAACAGCACTTAAGAGCTATTCTAGAGCTACTTAAAAAGGAAAAGTTATACGCTAAGTTCTCAAAGTGCGAATTTTGGTTGCGTGAAGTCCAATTTCTTGGACATGTGGTTAATGGAAATGGAATCCATGTGGATCCAACAAAGATCGAGGCGATCCAGAATTGGGAGACTCCAAAGACGCCAACCGAGATTCGACAGTTCTTAGGTTTGGCTGGTTATTATCGAAGGTTCATTGAGGATTTCTCTAAAATCGCTCAACCTCTGACCGTGCTCACACAGAAAGACAAGAAATTTGATTGGGGTGACAAGCAAGAAGAAGCGTTTCAGTTGTTGAAAAACAAACTTTGTGACGCACCGATCTTATCGCTACCCGAAGGAACAGACGACTTCGTGGTATATTGTGACGCTTCACGTCAGGGATTAGGCTGCGTGTTGATGCAGTGCCAGAAGGTTATAGCATATGCATCACGCCAGTTGAAGATTCACGAGAAGAATTATACCACGCACGACTTGGAACTAGGCGCGGTGGTATTTGCGTTGAAGATCTGGCGACATTATTTGTATGGCACGCGCTGCACAATCTTCACTGATCACAAAAGCCTGCAGCACATATTTGACCAAAAGGAGCTTAACATGAGGCAAAGGCGCTGGGTAGAACTATTGAATGATTATGATTGCGAGATCAAATACCACCCAGGGAAAGAAAATGTGGTCACCGATGCCCTGAGCCAAAAGGAAAGGATTAAGCCCATAAGGGTTAGGGCTCTAGAAATGATTGTCCAGACAGACCTCTCATTGCGCATTCGAGCCACGCAGAGAGAAGCACTCAAAGAAAGGAATATTGAGGATGAGTATCTCCGTGGGATGGAGAAGTAGTTGATACCAAACGAGGAAGGAACTTTATGCTTCATGAAACGGATTTGGGTTCCTATGTTTGGTGGTTTGAGGAAGATTGTTTTTGATGAAGCTCACAAATCTCGGTACTCTATTCATCCAGGAGCAGATAAAATGTACCAAGATCTTAAGGATTTCTACTGGTGGCCAAGGATGAAAGGCGATGTTGCGATATACGTTGGTAAATGTTTAACGGGCGCCAAGGTTAAGGCCGAGTACCAGAAGCCTTCGGGTCTTCTGCAGCAACCTGAAATACCCAAATGGAAGTGTGAACAGATTTCCATGGACTTCATAACGAAATTGCCAAAGACGCCCAAAGTCCACGATACAATTTGGGTAATAGTAGACCGCCTAACAAAGTCTGCGAACTTCTTACCGATCAAGGAAAAGGACAACACTAGTAAACTTGCTGAAATATACATGCGAGAGATTGTTGCACGTCATGGAGTGCCTCTCTCGATTATCTCTGATAGAGATGGACGCTTTGTATCAAGGATTTGGCAGTCCTTCCAAGAAGCTTTTGGCTCACAGTTGAATCTAAGTACTGCATTTCATCCACAAACTGATGGCCAAAGTGAACGAACTATTCAGACATTGGAAGATATGCTGAGAGCGTGTGTAATGGATCTGGGTGGTAGCTGGGATAATCATTTACCGTTGGTCGAATTTTCGTACAACAACAGCTACCACACCAGTATTGGAGCCGCGCCATTTGAAGCTCTTTATGGACACAAGTGTCGATCACCACTATGCTGGGCTGACGCGGGTGATAGACAGCTTGTTGGTCCCGAAATAGTACAGGAGACAACAAACAAGATCTTTCAAATTCGAAAGCGCATCGAGGCGGCTCGCGACAGACAGAAAGCCTATGCAAATCAAAGGAGGAAACCTTTGGAGTTTCAAGTTGGGGATATGGTTTTGTTAAAAGTTTCACCCTAGAAGGGGGTGGCACGCTTTGGGAAGCGTGGGAAGTTGAATCCACATTACATTGGCCCATTCAGAATCCTGCAAAGGATTGGGCTTGTAGCATACAAGTTGGATCTGCCTGCTGAACTTAATGACGTGTATGATACATTCCATGTATCAAACCTGAAAAAGAGTCCAACACAAGAGACCGTGATCATTCCTGCGGACAAAGTTCATATCGACGACACGCTCCACTTCACTAAAGAACCCGTTGAGGTTACGGATTGGAAAGTTAATAAAACACGCAGGAGTAGTGTCAAACTCGTCAAAGTTCGATGGAATGCAAGACACGGGCCAGAATTCACATGGGAACATGAGGATCGAATGAAGGAGAAATACCCCCATTTATTTCCTAAGACCCCTGCAACTAGAAGCAGAGCCTAAAATTTCGGGATGAAATTTTCTTAACGGGGGGAGAATGTGACAACCCTCACAATTATAGGTATCCGTACAATTAATTAATATTTAATTTGTGCTTAATGAATGTGCTTAATTACAACTATGATTAAACTGCTTACTGAATTATGTTACATACATACACATGCATCACCTTCATACTGTCACTCCATTCATTACACACAAACAATAGTGACAAACTTATTGCACAAAGCACAGCTAGCACAGTGAGCGGATAACCATAAATCCATACTGACAATGCCAGCACCTAGACAGACAATGTCATTGAGGCCAGTATGAGCCAGAAATAGAATACTACACTAGTAGGGAGTGTAGGGAAGTGAGGATCATAAAACTGCGTCACTAGGTGATAGTTATAGTGCCGGGAAGTGCCAAAACATACTTTAAGTGCAGAATTCTGCACTAAATAACCAAAATTCAGCATTTAACTAAGCTAGTAAAGTGCAAAAACTTGGCAAACTAGTCCTAGATATTTTCCAAAGTGTTGGGAATTAAATGTGTCACTAAAAGTAATATAAAAGACACTCTATGGATTAATTAAGCACTTTAACGGAACAACACCCAACCGAACAACCGGACTTTACCCGGAACACAAAAATATTATTAAAAACATTGTTACACTTTTTCTGAGCTAGTTATGGTCCCTGAGCACTATAACACCTTACATAATACCCGGTACCCGCTAAACAATAGATATAACATTAGACCCCCACTAATTAAATTATTTACCCACAAAGTTACATCTAACCCCCCCCCCCATATGAAAATGGCGGCACAACATGCTTTCCCCCTCTCAACTTACGATTTCCCATGTGCAAAAAAAAAAGAAAGATCCATCAATTCCCCAAGCAATTAACTTGGGATAGTGTGAAGGATATGAGTAAACTAACACTACTTACACTCAACACCCCTAATAACTCACTTGTTTACCAAACAATTTTCAATTAAACCCCCCCCCCCCCACTATAACCGTCCACTTAGGACCCCACCACCATAAGATTTGAACAAAATTCACCAAATCCCCATGCAATTTTGTTAAGATATGAATCAATTTGTGCTTGTACTATTGTTGACATTATAACCAATGGATAAGAGCATTTAGATTATAAAATTAACCATCACTCCCACTAACCACAAACTCAACACAATTCTTTTCCCCCTCTTGCAAAGCTTCGGCC
The DNA here is from genome assembly GCA_030545235.1 of Helianthus tuberosus. Classification (NCBI taxonomy): domain Eukaryota; kingdom Viridiplantae; phylum Streptophyta; class Magnoliopsida; order Asterales; family Asteraceae; genus Helianthus; species Helianthus tuberosus. The sequence goes on from CM060409.1 coordinate 105,216,103, forward strand.
GAACATACTCTATACATTCCCACCATTTTCCAATTCAATCCAAGTATTCCAAGGGCATTACAAGGTGTAACAAGGCGAAACACGGAGTGTGGAGCTCACGATTTGTCAAGGACCGCTCTAGTTTTCTTTTATCCATCACTTTTACGCCTTGAAACTCCCCTAGCCTTGTGCTAGTAGTAAGTGCCTTAGATCTTCATCTTGTTCATATTTTTGTTGGTTAATAATGAAAAGAATGGTGAAATGTTAAGAACTTTAAAGAACATAATCAAAGTCTTGAAGTATAAACTAACTAAAGATGAAAAATGGTTAATGTAATGGTAAAATCATGTTGTTCTTATGTTGTGATGATTATTGTATGTTGTTTGTTAGATAGAATGATATGGTTCATCACATAGGCTTGCTAGATCATGTTTAAAGACATGAACTAGCAAGATGTAAAGGTTAAAAATGTTGCGGATGATGAAATCATCCACACATAAGTTATGAACTTGATTACATACATGTTTCTTGAAAAATAAAGATCAAAATAAGTTGTAAACTTGTAGATCTAAAGATCTATGAGTGGTTTTTCGGAAGAACCAAGTGAAAAATATTAGTTTTGTTAAAACTTGGATCTTATATGACTAAACACATTTTTAGTAAGTAAACAAGTGTACAAACACTTGTGTAACAAGAAAATTTCACAAAGAAATATTTTTAGAAAATATGACATGAAGTTGTAAATGGTCAAATTCTTTAAAAATGAAGTTTTTAAGAAACTAATCATATTTTTAAAGATAACAAGACTTACTAAGTGTGCTAGTAAGTTACTACTTGCTTTTATAAATATTTCAAGTTCATAAGTTTATGATTTATGCTTATTTTTGTCAAAATTGATGATTAGAAATTGTGTATTGTTGGATGATGATTGATTGAATGATTTTACAAAAGAAAATGATACGCTAATAAGCGTGGACGCCCCCATTTACAAAGGAAACTCTGGCGAAATATTTCTAGAATTTTAACACTTAGAAATATTTTCTAACAAGTATTTACAAATATATTTAACCTTATTTTCGAAATAAACTTCGCCATGATTTTTATTACAAAAATATTAAAGTGCCGGAGGTTGATTTTCGTAAATAAAATTTGTTAAATATATATTTAGAATATATATTCCATATTAAAACTCTTGAATGATTGTTTGTTTATTTCGTGAACTAAATATATTATTTTTAGGGTAAAAATAATATAACTTATGACACCATAAAAATTACGACTCCAAAATAATACTAAAACTCTCACAAAATAAATATCTAAGTTACACAAGTATTGTCGTATTACGAAGTGCTAAAACGAAACTTATGTGTATTTCGGAAAAATACCCTTATACGCGTATTTTTGGTAAAGTATTATTTTGGAAAGTTTATGAAGTAAAATATAATATTTTTGGGAAAAATATGTATATTTTGGAATTAAAATATTTTAGACAAGTAAATTAAATATATTACCTAAGTGGGACTTAAAATATATTTTTCAGAATTACAAGTGTACATGTATAAATACCCCCATCCTTGGGAAGGAAATACACCTACAAAATAATTAAGAAGTGTGAATACGAAATAGTTGCCTAACTATTTTCTTAAATACAAAAGTTAAGTTAAAATAATTATTATTATTTTAACAAGGATAATATCAAAGTAACGCAACTCAAAACACTAAACCCTAAGCCAAGGCACGGCCCATTCGTCTAATAGACATTAGTACCTGTAGGTCGTCACGCAGCAGTTCGAGTTTGAGATTGACGTTACAGGATACGCACTTCGGTGAGTTCATGTCCCCCTTTTCCCTTAACTGTTTTCAGTTTTTATACTTCGGGAGTGGAATACATGTTACAATAATTACAGACACTTTTATACATGGTATAGTTAGCTTAAGGAGGGTATACTACTTAGATCATGTGAGTGGGTAGGTGGTACTTGAGGCCATTAATCCTCGTTGTAGGACCGAGGGTCAAGAGTGATAGATCTATTTGGGTGTAGCGAGCCCAACTCCTGAGTCCACTGCGCGGACCATGGGGTGACTTTGAGCCCGACGCAAAAATCTGTTGGGTTTGAGTCTTCCTGCATCACTTCACACATATCATTGGCTTTGCAACCCAATGGTGATCTCTTTTTCCTTAATTACTACATAGCAGGTATTTTCATACATACTACAAAGGTTTATACATACTCACTTTTGCATGAACTCGCTCAACTTTTGTTGATTTTTCAAACTACATGTATTTCAGGAAATTAGTGGATCTGGCAAGGTAAGCAATCACGTCAAGCTGCGTAGGGAATAATGATGTCATCCAGGTTTAGGTGGTGTGATCCATGCCTGGACGAGCTACAAGTCTTAAACCGTATTTCTAGTCAAGACTTTTGTCGTGTCGTATGAACATGTTTTTAATTATGTCATGATTGTATTTGGTTTCATGTGTCGACTTTTAAAACAATGTTGTTGTGGTAACTTTTAAAACTAAATGAATGGATGACTATCCCGTGTTTTGATTCATACAGCATTGTTGTGATTGTGCTATGGTATTAAGAAGTCACACCAAAATAAACCCACGATTCCGCAAAAGCCAGGGTGTGACAACATGTATTCCACCCCCGAAGTTATAAACCGAAAACTGTGACACCTGTGTCACTTCAACCATCAAACAAATGCCAAACAAATGAAATATTGTATTTCATACTTGGGATGTGTAAAAATATGTGTATCGTTTGCACATATCAACTCTTGTTCGATTTTAAGCTTTAAATCGCTTTCTGGAGGGTTATACGCGCTCTGATGCGTAAATATAACCAGTTTAATCCAACGAACACTCCAGAATAGTGAAGTAGGCTTAACATACCTTAAATAACCTTTACATAACTTAGAAATAAGTTTTGAAGGCTTTGGTATGGCAAAAAAACAAGTTAATTCGCTTAAAGGGACTAAACTTGACAAACTGCGAAAGTATGCCAATTTGAACTGTAACGAACATTCTGGAACATGACCATAAGTTAAACATACCATAAATACCCTTCACATAGCTTAGAAATAGGCTTTGAGGGGTTCGGTGTGCTAAAATAAACTTTTGGGTCATTCAGGGACTAAAAGCGTCAAAAAGTGCACAAGTTTGCACTTTCGCGCATAACTTACATTCTGGATACATCCGGACATCCAAAAATTTATGTAAGCACTAAAACATTTTATTTTAGTGTTTGGCATAAGAAAAATCCATTCGTCGCGTCATTTGGATCGTTTTTCGCGCTTATGCGCATTCCGTCGTAATTAAGCGAACATCGCGATCGTACGACCAAACGAACCAACATCCAGCATATTTTTGAGCATGTTTCATGTCCACAATGTTTAGGCATCATTTTAGGGCCTTAAAGTTGGCTCTACAGGCCTTAGAAGTGTCGGAAATGGCTTAAACACATAACAGGGACTGAAACTGTCATTTAGCAAACTTGGTTCTGATCAGACATGGCCAGGCGGCCCGCGTAAGGTTGATGTGTATCTTTACGCGGCCCGCGTCAGCCTCCCAGACCAGGTTCAGTGTTTTAACAGGCTGTTAACAGCCTTGTTACCCATAAAACCCACTTGCACATGGTAAATCTGATACTAGGGGCTGGTTTTGGATGTGACTATGCCTACTGATTACCACGTTGTCTAGGGTCGTAAGGGTAAGCGATCTAATAAATCGCTTATACCTTCGAACCCGACCCATTTGGTCGATCATTAGGATCCGACCAAATACATTAGGTGACCATAGTATATAGGGAATAACCTTCCGAGGTTATACCCTATGGTCACATCGTTTGAGTAGTTGTATGATAGGTAGTTTATATGCCTTAGGTAAATTACCAGAATACCCTTTTCATGTATAATGTCACACCCCGACCACGTAGAACATACAAAACGTGGCGGAAACATCGGGGAGTGTTGTAACAGAATTAATTGTTTCAAATCCATGGCAATTGAAGTTTCGTTTTATTGATTAAAAGTATTACAATGTCTTAACAAACAAGGAAATACAACATAATTAACTAGTCTTGCATCTTTTATTGTCACTAAAGCCCAAGTCTGCCTATGTGTATCTTGATCATCTTATGCAACAGCTCCTGAAAAACACATGTGAAAATAGGTACGTCAGCATAAAAATGCCTGTGAGATACATAGGTTTTGTGAAAATAGGTTTCATGACTTATGTTTGAGAAAATGTTTAGTCATGAACCTTGTAATTTGCTTTGTCTTTGTAAATCATTTGAAAAACAATAAGTTCAGATGATATGTATAAATAAGAAAATAATGCATGGTTAAATGAGTAACCATGTAAAAATGAGTTTGTAAAAGTTAAGTTGTTTGTAAAACAATGTATTGTGAAAGGTATGTTATTTGTATAAAATGTTATATGTATCAAACTGAAATGATTCAAATAACGCTACGATATATGTAATACCATACAAACACTTATATATAGGAAGTACCAGCGGCGTATCCACCATGCTTGTATCATATTACACACGCATCGTTACTTAATCACTTACTCAAACCACCAATGTAATAAGTCTATGTTTAAACCAATAGTCAAAAGTCCTTGTATAAACCATGTCAAATGTTTATAGTCCAAAAGTAGTCAAGTAATGTATAACCAAAATGATATGTATGGTAAGTAAAATTTAGACTACTTAAACCATAAGTAAAAATGTACAAAACAAAGTATTGAAGTAAAACTTGGTTTAAATCAAAGTTATGTTTTGTAAGATATATGCATGCTATACTGAATATGAACATTTATGCGGTATTGTGAAAATTCATACATCCAAGCCTTGAGACAGACGGATAACTATGTAAAAGTGAGTTATCAAGAGAATATGTATTCGGATTCGGTCATTCCTTTCATCCCCTTTCCCTGGGATGTCCGGAACGGGATTTGTCAAGTCCTATGGTACCACTACCTACTAACGAACGGCATGATCGGTGTTAATGAATGTATAGTATAGTTTAAACAAACCAAATGTCATACCAAAATGTAAGCATGTTTTATGAAGATAATGTACCTAGTATGCTAGAGTAAACATACAGGGTAGAGTTGTAAAACAATGTGTCCATATGTTACTGGAACATATGCAACAGAGATGCAGTATAAAACAATGTACTAAGTATGCAAAGTCATCATACAAAGTAGAAAAGTCATGTAAAACAATGTACTAAGTATGCAAAGTCATCATACAAAGCATAGAACACCATGAAATCATGTACTATAAATGTACTAATGAACATAGCAAGTATATGATGTGAAAACAGGAAAGCATGAAAGTAACAAGTAGGCACATGTGTTCCACCCCAAAACGTTTGGAAAACAGTAAAAGAGGGGTCTATGTACTCACTTGAGAATGCTCAGTAGTCCTTGAGTGACAACCAAACAATGCTAGAGATCACGGAAATCAAACGGCACCTAATATAGGTAACTACATTAATAAACCGGACCTAAATCGGAAGATCGGATAGAATGAGGTTTCATAAACCAAACGAGTATAGAGACTCGTGTCATATGGTTTATCAAAGCCTACATGCTAAATGAAACCCAACCTAATAGCTTACGACCCATTACGACCCGTTTAGGTAGCTTATGCTACTTTAACGCGTCGTTCGCGTGAAACGCGTTCGGACCGCCTAACTAGTTCTACGACAAGTGTTATATGCCTAAACATGTTACATAATCAGTTATGTGACAAAAGTTTAGGTCACATATGCTTAATTACCAATTATACATGAAAAGGGTATTCTGGTAATTTACCTAAGGCATATAAACTACCTATCATACAACTACTCAAACGATGTGACCATAGGGTATAACCCCGGAAGGTTATTCCCTACCTACTATGGTCACCTAATGTATTTGGTCGGATCCTAATGATCGACCAAATGGGTCGAGTTCGAAGGTATAGGCGATTTATTAGATCGCCTACCCTACGACCCTAGACAACGTGGTAATCAGTGGGCATAGTCCCAAGGGACTATGACCAACGTGATTACAATCACGTTGCGAAGTTCAAACGAACTTCGCATTGACCATAAGCTGGTCAACGCTGAAAGTCAAACAAAGTTTGACTTTCTGACTCTAAAAGCAATAAAATAAAGAAAAGAACGAAAGAATACTTACGAAGGGTCCCCGAATGCTAATCCCGATTCAAGAATCTCAGGTATGAAACAATGGTTTCAACTTAGAGGTTCTCAAATCAGAATTCTTGTAATTTTGAAGCATGGGGGGTGAGGTATTTATAGTAAAAGGTCCACCGTTAAGATCGTTTCATGGAAAACGTGCCTTAATCCCACCCGTACAAGTGTCGGGACCTTATGGTGACTAAAATGTGATCCTTATCAGATGACTAGACAAATGAGAATGTGTGGTGGTGGATCAAACAGCTGCAATCTGCTGTTAGAAACATTTAACCTGGTCAGAAGGTCTGATGCGGGCCGCCTAAGGATGTTAAGATCCTGAGGCGGGCCGCCTAGGAGTCACAAATCAGAACAAAGTTTCAGAAATGTCAGTTTCAGTCCCTGCACGTGTTTAAGGCCATTTCCGACACTTCTAAGGCCCGTAAAGCCAACCTTAAGGCCCTAAAATGTTGCTTAAACATTGAGGACATGAAACATGCTCAAAAATATGCCGGGTGTTGGTTCGTTTGGTCGTACGAACGCGATGTTCGCTTAATTACGACGGAATGCGCATAAGCGCGAAAAACGATCCAAATGACGTGACGAATGGATTTTTCTTATGCTAAACACTAAAATAAAATATTATAGTGCTTACATAAATTTTTGGATGTCCGGATGTATTCAGAACGTAAGTTATGCGTAAAAATGCAAACTTGTGCACTTTTTGACGCTTTTAGTCCCTGAATGACACAAAAGTTTATTTTAGCATACCGTACACCTCAAAGCCTATTTCTAAGCTATGTAAAGGATATTTATGGTATGTTTAACTTATGGTCATGTTCCGGAATGTCTGTTACAGTTCAAATTGGCATACTTTCGCAGTTTGTCAACTTTAGTCCCTGTAAGCGATTAAACTTTGATTTCACCACACCAAACCTTCCAAAACTTATATCTAAGTTATGTAAAGGTTATTTAAGGTATGTTAAGCCTATTTCACTATTCCGGAGTGTTCTTTGGATTAAACTGGTTATATCTACGCATCGGTGCGCGTATAACCTTCCAGAAAGCGATTTAGAGTTTGAAATTGAACAAGAATTGATATGTGCAAATGATACACATATTTTTACAAATCCCAAGTATGAAATATAATATTTCATTGGTTCGGTATTTGTTTGATGGCCGTGGAGGCACAGGTGTTACAGTCTCCCCTACTTTAGGAAATTTCCTCCCGAAATTTATTTAGAGGAAACTTGTGAGAGCTTGAAAACATGAAGTTGAAAAGATCGAACAATATTGATTAGGGTTCTGAACTTCTAGTAACCTTTAATAACATCATGATTGCAATGTAAGAGGGATACTTATATACAAGTATATGAAGCGTCATTGGTGCGTCCACCGTACCTCCATTACATCGTTCTCATTTCGTTATTGTTGTCACTATCGGCTCTTACACATAATAAATCTTACTGGGTTTCTGTGCACTAAATTTCATAATTATGTACGCGTCCATAATCAGACAATTCCTTGCACAGTTCACACAGTCTATTTTATAGTGTGTAGGGGAAAACCAAATGAACAAACCGGTGATGAGTGTGACTAGACCGCCATAGAATCCTTTTGACTAAATCAATAAATGATCTAAATAGACTTACAAGGAGTCTGTCCAGCTACATCACTAGATGTCGTCCTTTAACCAAATTGTGAATCAATCTTTTAGACTAGACCACTAAAAGGATCTCTTATGAAACATGGAGCGGTACTTATATAATCCAAGGGTCTTAACTATTACATAGAAGCCCATTAAGGATTGAAGGTAGTACCTTTTGAATATCCTGCTACGAATCCCTCATATGAAGATATGAAAGATTCTACGAGGATTTGGATAACAAACATCCAGAGTATTAAAAACACAAAAATGCATAAAAGAAAACATAAGATGAATAAACACATAGTCACATAACCACAAAATTGTTTAACTAGAAGTTTGTTCTGCTAACAGAGTACATGTATTTAAAGCACACTAGGAATCCATCTCGTGGATTTCATTTGGTACTTTAAACGTTATCAAGAATCCAACTATAAAGATAGAAAGATTCAAAAAGAAAATTCGATTTCGATTACTAGGAACCGAAGTGTTCGAATTAAGGTACATAAGGAATCCAATTAAGGACTTTGATTTGAACGATAATCATTCACAAGGATCTAATTGTAAAGATAAAAAGATCCCATATGAATTTTAGAAGTTGAAGATGTTTTGAAACCTTGCACTGGATGTGCTTAGGTCAAAACATGATGTAAAATGCTTATGAAGTTGAGATGCTTGATATGTCAAGGCGACATATGAAGCAGAATTTTGAAGGTTAAGTCAATGTATGAGGAAAATATTTTTGAAAACTATGCATGGGGTTCTTTTAAGAAAAATGTGTTTAACGTTTTTGAAACCTTATATATAATACTTTTTGAAATCATAAAGTAGGTGTATTAGGTAGATATATTTACAAAAATGTTTTAAAATCATGCGAGATGAATTTTGAAATTATGTATAAGGTTTTTTTGAAAGACATGAATGATGCTTTTCGAAATCATGCACTTGATCAGAAAATGTATTGTGTTAATATTGTCTTCAGAGTATATGAAATATTTTGAAATTAGGAAGGTTGGTTTTGATAACATGGCCAATGTTTTTGAAATAACATAGACAATGCATCTAGAAAAATTGTTTTCAAACTATATGAAATGTTTTGAGATCATGAAGATTGTTTTGAAATACTGGTACTGTGTATGTTGAAAAATCAAAACGTAATGGGTATGAGATTTGAAAATACCCTTAGTTATCTAACCAAGGATTTAAAGGCACAGATGTGCGAAAAGCACGATTACTCATAATGTCACTTAATTTTCTGTACTTTGTTTCTTAGAGTGAAACGAGTACTTAAAATTTTCGAGGGAATCATGAGCAATCATTTGAAAGAGAGAAATCACAAGAGTAGTTTGTAAGGTACATAGTTCCTTGATGTAGGTATCATAGGAAAAGCCATACACACCTAGCAGGGGGTTGAGCTGGTTGGTTGGGGACTGCTTTACCATTGTGAGCGACCATGGCGAAGTTCTGAGAAGCCTTTCGCTTCTTTGACTTCTTAGGGGATCGTTCATCCATGGTCTTTGATTCCTCGATTGGTTTATTGGCTGATGGTGTTGTCGCCTGACTAGGTCCTGCCTGTCTTGGTGACTCTTGAGTGGCTTCATCCTGGAGATGATACATGGCAGTAGCTAATTCAACAGTCTTCAGGACTACTTCGCCTATTCGCTGAGCGAATTTTGGCTGCTTGCTCAGATATCTGGGCGTCATCGTGATGAAGAGACATTCTTGAAGAAAAGAAAGGCATAGGGAGAAACAGGTGAAAGATTATTGGACATTCAAAACAGAATGATAACGCATGAAAATTGCGATCATTTGTTTGTTACCTAAGGCAAACAAATGAGACGGTGACTAATCAAAGTAAATGGGTCAAAAATAATGTATCGCGAAGACATGCTTGCCTATAAGTAAACACTCATCCCAAGAATTCCCAGGTAAGCACAACTGGTCTCGCGTCTGATGAGATGTATACGAAGTGCTTGCCTAGAGAGAAAACCCAGAATACAGGCATTCACCCTTCCAGTTTGCACGTGTTCACATTATTTAAAACCCAAAACCTTGACAAAGTTTTGAAAACTCAAAGGGGTTCAAAACCATATACTAGAGAGTTCAAAACCTTACAATAGAGGGTTCAAAACCTAGTAATCAATCATCCTAGAACAGATGATTAGTTTTCAAAGCGGTTTTGAAATTTATGTTCATGTTGTGGTCGTCGCCTAAGGATAAGTGACGGTATTGTTTTATGACTAAACGCAAGTAAACTCGCGTTAGGGTCCTAAGAAGGTTATAGACTAGGTCAAAGCATTACTAATAACCTAATTCCCTATAACCATTGGCTCTGATACCATCTTTTCTGTCACACCCCGACCACGTAGAACATACAAAACGTGGCGGAAACATCGGGGAGTGTTGTAACAGAATTAATTGTTTCAAATCCATGGCAATTGAAGTTTCGTTTTATTGATTAAAAGTATTACAATGTCTTAACAAACAAGGAAATACAACATAATTAACTAGTCTTGCATCTTTTATTGTCACTAAAGCCCAAGTCTGCCTATGTGTATCTTGATCATCTTATGCAACAGCTCCTGAAAAACACATGTGAAAATAGGTACGTCAGCATAAAAATGCCTGTGAGATACATAGGTTTTGTGAAAATAGGTTTCATGACTTATGTTTGAGAAAATGTTTAGTCATGAACCTTGTAATTTGCTTTGTCTTTGTAAATCATTTGAAAAACAATAAGTTCAGATGATATGTATAAATAAGAAAATAATGCATGGTTAAATGAGTAACCATGTAAAAATGAGTTTGTAAAAGTTAAGTTGTTTGTAAAACAATGTATTGTGAAAGGTATGTTATTTGTATAAAATGTTATATGTATCAAACTGAAATGATTCAAATAACGCTACGATATATGTAATACCATACAAACACTTATATATAGGAAGTACCAGCGGCGTATCCACCATGCTTGTATCATATTACACACGCATCGTTACTTAATCACTTACTCAAACCACCAATGTAATAAGTCTATGTTTAAACCAATAGTCAAAAGTCCTTGTATAAACCATGTCAAATGTTTATAGTCCAAAAGTAGTCAAGTAATGTATAACCAAAATGATATGTATGGTAAGTAAAATTTAGACTACTTAAACCATAAGTAAAAATGTACAAAACAAAGTATTGAAGTAAAACTTGGTTTAAATCAAAGTTATGTTTTGTAAGATATATGCATGCTATACTGAATATGAACATTTATGCGGTATTGTGAAAATTCATACATCCAAGCCTTGAGACAGACGGATAACTATGTAAAAGTGAGTTATCAAGAGAATATGTATTCGGATTCGGTCATTCCTTTCATCCCCTTTCCCTGGGATGTCCGGAACGGGATTTGTCAAGTCCTATGGTACCACTACCTACTAACGAACGGCATGATCGGTGTTAATGAATGTATAGTATAGTTTAAACAAACCAAATGTCATACCAAAATGTAAGCATGTTTTATGAAGATAATGTACCTAGTATGCTAGAGTAAACATACAGGGTAGAGTTGTAAAACAATGTGTCCATATGTTACTGGAACATATGCAACAGAGATGCAGTATAAAACAATGTACTAAGTATGCAAAGTCATCATACAAAGTAGAAAAGTCATGTAAAACAATGTACTAAGTATGCAAAGTCATCATACAAAGCATAGAACACCATGAAATCATGTACTATAAATGTACTAATGAACATAGCAAGTATATGATGTGAAAACAGGAAAGCATGAAAGTAACAAGTAGGCACATGTGTTCCACCCCAAAACGTTTGGAAAACAGTAAAAGAGGGGTCTATGTACTCACTTGAGAATGCTCAGTAGTCCTTGAGTGACAACCAAACAATGCTAGAGATCACGGAAATCAAACGGCACCTAATATAGGTAACTACATTAATAAACCGGACCTAAATCGGAAGATCGGATAGAATGAGGTTTCATAAACCAAACGAGTATAGAGACTCGTGTCATATGGTTTATCAAAGCCTACATGCTAAATGAAACCCAACCTAATAGCTTACGACCCATTACGACCCGTTTAGGTAGCTTATGCTACTTTAACGCGTCGTTCGCGTGAAACGCGTTCGGACCGCCTAACTAGTTCTACGACAAGTGTTATATGCCTAAACATGTTACATAATCAGTTATGTGACAAAAGTTTAGGTTACATATTCATAATTACCAATTATACATGAAAAGGGTATTCTGGTAATTTACCTAAGGCATATAAACTACCTATCATACAACTACTCAAACGATGTGACCATAGGGTATAACCCCGGAAGGTTATTCCCTACCTACTATGGTCACCTAATGTATTTGGTCGGATCCTAATGATCGACCAAATGGGTCGAGTTCGAAGGTATAGGCGATTTATTAGATCGCCTACCCTACGACCCTAGACAACGTGGTAATCAGTGGGCATAGTCCCAAGGGACTATGACCAACGTGATTACAATCACGTTGCGAAGTTCAAACGAACTTCGCATTGACCATAAGCTGGTCAACGCTAAAAGTCAAACAAAGTTTGACTTTCTGACTCTAAAAGCAATAAAATAAAGAAAAGAACGAAAGAATACTTACGAAGGGTCCCCGAATGGTAATCCCGATTCAAGAATCTCAGGTATGAAACAATGGTTTCAACTTAGAGGTTCTCAAATCAGAATTCTTGTAATTTTGAAGCATGGGGGGTGGGGTATTTATAGTAAAAGGTCCACCGTTAAGATCGTTTCATGGAAAGCGTGCCTTAATCCCACCCGCACAAGTGTCGGGACCTTATGGTGACTAAAATGTGATCCTTATCAGATGACTAGACAAATGAGAATGTGTGGTGGTGGATCAAACAGCTGCAATCTGCTGTTAGAAACATTTAACCTGGTCAGAAGGTCTGACGCGGGCCGCCTAAGGATGTTAAGATCCTGAGGCGGGCCGCCTAGGAGTCACAGATCAGAACAAAGTTTCAGAAATGTCAGTTTCAGTCCCTGCACGTGTTTAAGGCCATTTCCGACACTTCTAAGGCCCGTAAAGCCAACTTTAAGGCCCTAAAATGTTGCCTAAACATTGAGGACATGAAACATGCTCAAAAATATGCCGGGTGTTGGTTCGTTTGGTCGTACGAACACGATGTTCGCTTAATTACGACGGAATGCGCATAAGCGCGAAAAACGATCCAAATGACGCGACGAATGGATTTTTCTTATGCCAAACACTAAAATAAAATATTGTAGTGCTTACATAAATTTTTGGATGTCCGGATGTATTCAGAACGTAAGTTATGCGTAAAAATGCAAACTTGTGCACTTTTTGACGCTTTTAGTCCCTGAATGACACAAAAGTTTATTTTAGCATACCGAACACCTCAAAGCCTATTTCTAAGCTATGTAAAGGATATTTATGGTATGTTTAACTTATGGTCATGTTCCGGAATGTCTGTTACAGTTCAAATTGGCATACTTTCGCAGTTTGTCAACTTTAGTCCCTGTAAGCGATTAAACTTTGATTTCACCACACCAAACCTTCCAAAACTTATATCTAAGTTATGTAAAGGTTATTTAAGGTATGTTAAGCCTATTTCACTATTCCGGAGTGTTCGTTGGATTAACCTGGTTATATCTACGCATCGGTGCGCGTATAACCTTCCAGAAAGCGATTTAGAGTTTGAAATTGAACAAGAATTGATATGTGCAAATGATACACATATTTTTACAAATCCCAAGTATGAAATATAATATTTCATTGGTTCGGTATTTGTTTGATGGCCGTGGAGGCACAGGTGTTACATATAATTGGTAATTAAGCATATGTAACCTAAACTTTTGTCACATAACTTATTATGTAACATGTTTAGGCATATAACACTTGTCATAGGGCTAGTTAGACGTCTCGAGTGCGCTTTTGCGCGCACGACGCGTTAAAGTAGCATAAGCTACCTTAATGGGTCGCGATGGGCCGAAAGCACTTAGGTTAGGTTTCATTTAGTATGTAGGCTTTGTTAAACCATATGATACGAGTCTCCATACTCGTTTGATTTAGGTCCGGTATAGTAACATAGTTACCTATATTAGGTGCCATTTGTTTTCCGGGATTGCTTGGTGGTTATCCTAGGACTTCTAAGCAATCTCAAGTGAGTACATAGTTCCCCTCTTTTACCGTTTTCAAACTGTTTTGGGGTGAATCATGTGTACCTATCTGTTGTTTTCATGATTTCAAAGTATAATTGATTATACATGTTATTACTTATCATTTGACAAACTAAATGACTATCTATGGTTTAAACACTGATTTCTCAATGAACATAAAATAAAATGTTGAATTGTACTTATTTTATGTTCACCAGACCGACTGGTAGTATGATATAGCGCTATAGGATTAGACACCCCATTCCTGTTGTCATGGAATGTCTGAAACCAATTTGTTTCTCCATCCAAATAGGGATTGCCTTTGTGGTATCCTTATAGTCTCAAAGGTGTATTTTGATGCACTAGGTCTGAATGAATTCTTAAATCACACTTTTAAAGTATAGTTTGATATACTCTCATGTGTGGTATTTTACAAAAACAACATATATTTTGTTAATCATCCAAAGCATATTTTGATATGATATTTACAAAACCAAAACATAGTTTAATATGTTACTTACAAATCCAAAGTATACTTTCGATATGCTACTATAAGGTTATTCGTTTAACCTTACATTATTTTACAAAGCATAACCTTTGATTTATTCAACCCCTTTGTTTTGTACATTTTTACTTATGGTTTAAGTAATCTCATCTTACTTACCATACATAACTTTTGTTTACACATTACATGGTTTAAACATGAACATTTTATATTGGTGGTTTGGTTTGAGTAAGTGACTTGAGTAACGAGGCGTATGTAATATGATACAAGCATGGTGGATACGCCGCTGATACTTCCTATATATAAGTGTTTGTATGGTATTACATATCGTAGCGTTATTTGAATCATTCAATTTGGACTTATACATTTTACACAAGTAACACGATTCTCTTACAAGACTTTGGTTTACAAACAATTTACTTTATACAACCCATTTTACTTGGTTATACATTTAACCATACATTATTCTCTTATTTATACATATCATCGGAACTTATTGTTTTTCAAGCGATTTACAAGAAAAAACATTTTACAAGGATCATGACTGACTTTGGTTAAACAACTTTTTCTAAACTTATAAGTCATGAATCCTATATTCACAAAACCTATGTATCTCACAGGCATTTTTATGCTGACGTACCTATTTTTACACATGTTTCAGGTACTGCTTTGCAATGATTGTTGATACATGCTACATTTAGGATGGACTCGTGCCTTAGCAACTTTAAAGCTTGGAAGATCATAGTTGTATTTTTTTATTGTATTAAAACAATGAGTTCATTTATTCAATAAAACAGAATCTATTTATTCCATGGTTATGAAACAATGGTTTTGTTGCAACACTCCCCGACGTTTCCGCCACGTCTAGTCGCTTTACGTGGCCGGGGTGTGACAGAAAAGTTGGTATCAGAGCTCATGGTTATAGGGAATTAGGTTAATAGTAATGCTTTGACCTAGTCTATAACCTTCCTAGGACCCTAACACAAGTTTTGTTGTGTTTAGTTTTAAAACAATACCGTCACTTATTCTTAGGTGACAACCACAATAAGAACACAAATTTCAAAACCGCTTTGAAAACTAATCATCTATTCTAGGATGATTGATTACTAGGTTTTGAACCCTCTATTATAAGGTTTTGAACCCTCTAAGTTTTCAAATCCCGTCAAAGTTGGTCTAAATAATGTGAACACGTGCAAACTGGAAGGGTGGGTGCCTGTACCCTGAGTTTTCTGTCTAAGGCTAGAGTGTTCGTACAAATCCACATAATCGGACCAGTCACTCTTACCTGGGAACTCTTGGGGTGAGTGTCCACTTATAGGCGAGCATGTCTTCGCGATGCATTATTTTTGACCTATTTACTTTGATTAATCACCGGGGACATTTGTTGCTTTGTAGTAACAAACAAATGACCACTATCCTTGCTTTCATCAGATTTGTTTCATCTCATTCTTTTCGTCTAAATTCTCTCACTCGTTTCCTTTCATGTTTCCTCTTTTAGAATTCCTCCTCGACGCGACAATCAGATAGCGAATGCCGAACTGGCGAAAATCATCGCGCAACAAATGGCTGCTGCCTTCCCAAATCTTTATGCTCATATGATGTAAGCCATCAACAACAACAATGCTCCATGCAATTTCAAGAATTTTAACTCGGCTAAACCGCTCAAGTTTAGTGGTTCTGAGGGAGCAACTGGGCTTCTTCAATGGTTCGAGAGCATTGAGAATACTTTCCGTCACGTTCAGTGTCCTGAAAATCGCAAGGTCGAGTTTTCTTCAACTGTGTTTCAGAAGAGGGCTCTTACGTGGTGGAACGGGGTTATGAGAGACCGCGGTGCTGAGGTTGCATTAGCACAGACTTGGGCCGAGCTTAGGGCTCTTATGATGAAGGAATTCTGTCCTCGTCATGAGCTAAGGGCTCTAGAAAGGGAATTTGATGATTTGAAGCAAGACGGTGGGGAACATCGAGCCTATACTGACCGCTATGAAGAATTGAGCTTGTTATGCCCTACTATGGTTACGCCTCTGGATAAGGCGATTGAGAAATACATTGATGGTCTTCCTGACGTAGTTCAGGATATCGTTACTGGCAGCAACCCTACTACTGTCAGACAAGCCATTGAATTGTCTACCACTCTGACTGAATCCCAAATCAGGAAGCGCAAGCTGTTTCGGAAGGGCGACTCAAGACCATCTGACAAGACTGCTCAAGTGGAACCCAAGGAAGAAAATGCTGAGGTGTCCAAGAATAAGAAGCGCAAAGCCTCTCAAAACTACGCTGTAACTGCTCAAGACAAACAGGTTGCACCAAACCAGCCAGCACAACCTCGCAAAAGGCAAAACTATGTTGGTACCGCACCTTTGTGCAACAAGTGCAACCGTCATCATCTAGAGCAAGAGCAGTGTCATAAATGTACCCACTGTGGGCGGTTTGGACATTTGATCAATGTTTGTTGTTATGCAAATCAAGCTGCTGCAAACCCTGCTGCTGTTCAAGCACGGTTCCCTCCGGGGTCATGTTATAACTATGGTGACCTTACCCACTACAGGAACAATTGCCCAAGACTTGTTAACGCACCTCCAGCGCGAGGACGAGCATTTAACATCAATGAGGAAAACGGGAACAATGATGCAGCAGTGAACAATTAGTGTTTTGTATTTCCTTGGTTATTATCATTTGACACTTCAAGACAATTCGGTTGTTACATAAATAAAGATTTGTTGCTTTAATTTCTGCAAAATTTATGCGTTTGTGTGAATGCTTGATGCAACCTTATGATGTCGACCCAAAGACAAACTGTAACACCTGTGTCATTTCAACCATCAAACAAATGCCAAACCAATTAAATATTGTATTTCATACTTTGGACTTGTATAAATATGTGTATCTTTTGCACATATCAACTCTTGTTCGATTTCAAACTCTAAATCGCTTTCTGGAAGGTTATACGCGCACTAATGCGTAAATATAACCAGTTTAATGCAACAAACACTTCGGAATAGTGAAATAGGTTTAACATACCTTAAATAACCTTTACATAACTTAGATATAAGTTTTGGAAGGTTTGATGTGGTGAAATCA
The DNA here is from genome assembly GCA_030545235.1 of Helianthus tuberosus. Taxonomy (NCBI): domain Eukaryota; kingdom Viridiplantae; phylum Streptophyta; class Magnoliopsida; order Asterales; family Asteraceae; genus Helianthus; species Helianthus tuberosus. Next base: position 105,233,667 of record CM060409.1, read on the forward strand.
AAGTTATATCGCTTACAGGGACTAAAGTTGACAAACTGCGAAAGTATGCCAATTTGAACTGTAACAGACATTCCGGAACATGACCATAAGTTAAACATACCATAAATGTCCTTCACATAGCTTAGAAATAGGCTTTGAGGGGTTCGGTATGCTAAAATAAACTTTTGGGTCACTCAGGGACTAAAAGTGTCAAAAAGTGCACAAGTTTGCATTTTCGCGCATAACTTACGTTCTGAATACATCCGGACATCCAAAAATTTATGTGAGCGTGACTATATTATATTTTAGTGTTCGCCATAAGAAAAATCCATTCGTCGCGTCATTTGGTTCGTTTTTCGCGCTTATGCGCATTCCGTCGTAATTAAGCGAACATCGCGTTCGTACGACCAAACGAACCATCATCCGAGATATTTTTGAGCATGTTTTGAGTCCCCTATACTTTAACTTCATTTTAGAGCCTTGAAATGAGGTTAACGGGGTTCAAACGCATCGAAAAAGGCCTTAAACACGTGCAGGGACCATTTCTGCCAATTATGAAACATTTCTGAATCAGAGAGGTGCTAGCGTAGCGCGAGCCCTATGGGCTTACCCGTTGCGCTACACGACTGCATGATCAGACCAGATTCAATGTTTTAACAACAAGTTGCAACCGATTGATCCTCCACCACACATTCTCACATGTCTAGTCAGCGGATAAGAACCATTTTTAGCTACCATGAGTTTCCGACAAGTGTACGGGTTGGATCATGGCACGTTTTCCATGAAACGATCCTAACGGTTACCCGAAAACTATATATACCCCATGCCTTTCAGTGTTTTAAAGCACTAGAATTCTGATTTGAGAGCTCTAAGTTGAAACCATTGTTTCATACCTGAGTTCTTGGATCGGGATTAGCATTCGGGGACCCTTCGTAAGTATTCTTTCGTTCTTTTATTGCTTTTCGATTCTTTCGAGTCTGAAAGTCAAACTTTGTTTGACTTTCTACATTGACCAGTTAGGGTCAATGCGAAGTTCGTTTGAACTTCGCAACGTGAGTGTAATCACGTTGGTTATAGTCCCTTGGGACTATGCCTACTGATTACCACGTTGTCTAGGGTCGTAGGGTAAGCGATCTAATAAATCGCTTATACCTCGAACCCGACCCAGTTTGGTCGATCATTAGGATCCGACCAAATACACTAGGTGACCCTGGTATAGGGCATAACCTTCCGAGGTTATACCCTATGGTCACATCGTTTAAGTAGTTGTATGATAGGTAGTTTATATGCCTTAGGTAAATTACCAGAATACCCTTTTCATGTATAATTGGTAATTAAGCATATGTAACCTAAACTTTTGTCACATAACTGATTATGTAACATGTTTAGGCATATAACACTTGTCATAGGGCTAGTTAGGCGGTCCGAACGCGTTTCACGCGAACGACGCGTTAAAGTAGCATAAGCTACCTAAACGGGTCGTAATGGGTCGTAAACACTTAGGTTAAGTTTCATTTAGTATGTAGGCTTTGTTAAACCAAATGACACGAGTCTCTACACTCGTTTGGTTTACAAACCCTAATGCTACCCGATCTTCCGATTTAGGTCCGGTTTATTAATGTAGTTACCTATAGTAGGTGTCGTTTGATTCCGTGATCTCTAGCTTTGCTTGGTGGTTATCCTAGGACTTCTGAGCAATCTCAAGTGAGTACATAGACCCCTCTTTTACTATTTTCCAAACTGTTTTGGGGTGAAACACATGTGCCTACTTGTTACTTCCGTGCTTTTCTGTTTTCACATCATATACCTGCTATGTTCATTAGTACATTATAGTACGTGATTTTATTACATCTAATGCTAGGTGTGCCCATTGCGTGCATTACTTAGTACATCGTTTTACATTACATTACATGCTACGTATGTCTATTGTTGTATACGTAGTACAGGTCACATGCTACGTATGTCTATTGTTGTATACGTAGTACAGGTCACATGCTACGTATGTCTATTGTTGTATACGTAGTACAGGTCACATGTTAAGTATGTCTATTGTTGTATACGTAGTACAGGTCACATGTTAAGTATGTCTATTGTTGCATACTTAGTACAGGTCACATGCTACGTATGTCTATTGTCGCGTACTTAGTACATTTGCTATTCATCACAGGCTTACATTTTGGATACATATTACATGATTTACATTAGACATGAACATTTTACATCTTGATGGTTTGTTTTGATTAAGTGATTAAGTAACGATGCGTGTGTAATATGATACAAGCATGGTGGATACGCCGCTGGTACTTCCTATATATAAGTGTTTGTATGGTATTACATGTCGTAGTGTTATTTGAATCATTTCAGTTTGATACATATAACATTTTATACAAATAACATACTTTTCACAATACATTGTTTTACAAGCAACTTATCTTATACAAACTCAAGTTACATGGTTATTCATTTAACCATACATTATTCACTTATTTATACATATCATCTGAACTCATTGTTTTTCAAATGATTTACAAGACAAAGCAAATTACAAGGTTCATGACTAAACATTTTCTCAAACATAAGTCATGAAACCTATTTTTCACAAAACCTATGTATCTCACAGGCATTTTTATGCTGACGTACCTATTTTCACATGTGTTTTTCAGGAGCTGTTGCATAAGATGATCAAGATACACATAGGCAGATTTGGGCTTTAGTGACAATAAAAGATGCAAGACTAGTTAATTATGTTGTATTTATTTGTTTGTTAAGACATTGTAACACTTTTAATCAATAAAACGAAACTTCAATTGCCATGGATTTGAAACAATTAATTCTGTTACAACACTCCCCGACATTTCCGCCACGTTTTGTATGTTCTACGTGGTCGGGGTGTGACAGAAAAGATGGTATCAGAGCCAATGGTTATAGGGAATTAGGTTATTAGTAATGCTTTGACCTAGTCTATAACCTTTCTAGGACCCTAACGCGAGTTTACTTGCGTTTAGTCATAAAACAATACCGTCACCTATCCTTAGGCGACGACCACAACAAGAACATAAATTTCAAAACCGCTTTGAAAACTAATCATCTGTTCTAGGATGATTGATTATAAGGTTTTGAACCCTCAATTGTAAGGTTTTGAATCCCTTTGAGTTTCAAAATCTCGTCAAGGTTTTGGGTTTTAAATAATGTGAACACGTGCAAACTGGAAGGGTGAATGCCTGTATTCTGGGTTTTCTGTCTAGGCAAGCACTTCGTATACATCTCATCAGACGCGAGACCAGTTGTGCTTACCTGGGAATTCTTGGGATGAGTGTTCACTTATAGGCGAGCATGTCTTCGCGATACATTATTTTTGATCCATTTACTTTGATTAGTCACCAGGGTCGTTCATTGCTTTGTAGTAACAAACAAATGACCACTATCCTTGCTTTCATCAAATTTGTTTCATCTCATTCTTTTCGTCAAAATCTCTCACTCGTTTCCTTTCATGTTTCCTCTTTTAGAATGCCTCCTCGACGCGACAATCAGATGGCAAATGCCGAACTGGCGGAAATCATCGCGCAGTAAATGGCTGTTGCCTTCCCAAATCTTTATGCTCAAATGATGCAAGCCATCAACAACAACAATGCTCCCTGCAACTTCAAGAGTTTCAACTCGGCTAAACCGCTCAAGTTTAGTGGTTCAGAGGGAGCAACTGGGCTTCTTCAATGGTTCGAGAGCATTGAGAATACGTTCCGTCACGTTCAGTGTCCTGAAAATCGCAAGGTCGAGTTTTCTTCGAGCGTGTTTCAGAAGAGGGCTCTTACATGGTGGAACGGGATTATGAGAGACCGGGGTGCTGAAATTGCACTAGCACAGACTTGGGCCGAGCTTAGAGCTCTTATGATGAGGGAGTTCTGTCCTCGTCATGAACTGCGAGCTTTGGAGAGGGAGTTTGATGATTTGAAGCAAGACAGTGGTGAACATCGAGCCTATACTGACCGTTTTGAAGAATTGAGCCTGTTGTGTCCTGCTATGGTTACTCCTGTGGATAAGGCGATCGAGAAATATACTGATGGTCTTCCTGACCTAGTTCAGGATATTGTTACTGGCAGCAACCCTACTACTGTCAGACAAGCCATTGAATTGTCAGCTACTCTAACTGAATCCCACATCAGAAAGAAAAAGTTTTTTCGAAAAGGCGACCCAAGACCATCCGACAAGACTGCTCAAGTGGAACCAAAGGAAGAACATGCTGAGGTGTCCAAGAATAAGAAGCGTAAGGCTTCGCAGAATTTTGCGATTGCTGCTCAACCCAACCAAAACATCCGCCACCAACCAGCTCAGCCTCCTGCAAGGAAACCTTATGCCGGTACTGCACCGATATGCGACAAATGTAATGCACACCACTTAGCTCACCTACAGTGTCGTTTGTGTGCATCATGTGGGCGACTCGGTCACCTGGAAAATGCTTGTCGTTTTACCCCGAACCAAGCTGGTCCAAACCAACCTCAAGTAAATCCTGCTCAAGCTCGTCTTCCACGAGGTCCTTGTTTCAACTGTAACGAGATAGGCCATTTCCGAAGAAATTGCCCGAAGATTGCTAACGCGAATCCAGCGCAAGGATGAGCATCGGACCAACTAAAAGACAATGTTGTTTAGAAATAATCAAGCCTTATGTATTATTTTCTTTTGTTGTCAAGGTCCATGAAACAGTTGTTGTTGTGGTTGTTTATAAATAAATCTTTTTATTTTGCATTGCAATGTACAAATATGATGGCATGTATAAACAACGTATCCCCTACAATACCGACAATCAAGGAATCGTATTCCTTGAAGAACAGACTACCCCGTAATTTCTTCCATTTTATTATCTCTTGCGTTTCCCACGGAAATCCTTAGTAACCGTCTCTTGCAAAGAAACGAAGTACAAGGCGCAAGTTACAACTCGGTATGAATACCCAACGTACCACTATAAATTCTTAATAGGATACCTAAGGGTATTTCAGTATCTTCAAAATTATTGTACCTTAATTTGAATATTGCGTTTTCTTGAAAACAAAATCGAATTTTTGGAAGATCTTTCTATCTTCATAGTTAGATTCTTGTTAATGTTTAAAGTGCCGAATGAAATCCATGAAATGGATTCCTAGTGTGCTTTAAATGCATGTACGTAATTAACAAAACAAAACTTACAAATCAAAGATCTAGATAAACAATTTTATGGTTACGTGACTATGTGTTTATGCATTTTGTGTTTTTGTATACTCTGGATATTCGTTATCCAAATCCTCATAGAATCTTTCTTATCTCCATATAAAGGATTCGTAGTAGGATATTCAAAAAGGTACTATCTTAAATCCTTAAGGGACTTCTACTTTGTAGTAAAGTTCCTTGGATTATAAAGTACTATCCCAAAGTTTAGGGGCAACATGTGTTGATAAAGTTAAATACATCCTACGTCGATGTAGTTAAATTTTCCCCGTAGGTAGTTTAGTTAAAGAGATCCTACGTCGATCTAAGTTAAATAGATTGGTTCGACAATCTAGTTAAATACATCCTACGTCGATGTGGTTAAATTTTCCCCGTGGGTAGTTTAGTTAAAGAGATCCTACGTCGATCTAAGTTAAATAGATTGGTCCGACAATCTAGTTAAATACATCCTACGTCGATGTGGTTAAATTTTCCCCGTGGATAGTTTAGTTAAAGAGATCCTACGTCGATCTAAGTTAAATAGATTGGTTCGACAATCTAGTTAAATACATCCTACGTCGATGTGGTTAAATTTTCCCCGTAGGTAGTTTAGTTAAAGAGATCCTACGTCGATCTAAGTTAAATAGATTGGTTCGACAATCTAGTTAAATACATCCTACGTCGATGTGGTTAAATTTTCCCCGTGGGTAGTTTAGTTAAAGAGATCCTACGTCGATCTAAGTTAAATAGATTGGTCCGACAATCTAGTTAAATACATCCTACGTCGATGTGGTTAAATTTTCCCCGTGGATAGTTTAGTTAAAGAGATCCTACGTCGATCTAAGTTAAATAGATTGGTCCGACAATCTAGTTAAATACATCCTACGTCGATGTGGTTAAATTTTCCCCGTGGGTAGTTTAGTTAAAGAGATCCTACGTCGATCTAAGTTAAATAGATTGGTTCGACAATCTAGTTAAATATGTCATGTATTTATGTAGTTAAATAGGCCCTCGGGTGGTCTAAATCAAGAGATTGTTCGTTAATCTAATCCTTTGGTGACCTAGTTAAAGAGACTCTATTGCAGTCAAGATTAATTCACCACAGGATTATTCGTTTGATTTTTCCCCATACGCATTATGAAATAAACTGTGCGGACTATGCAAGGAACTACGTAATTATGGAGGCCTACATAATTATGGAGTTCAGTGCATAGGAACCACAGGAAGTTTTGTCATGTGTTAAGACCAACAGTGGCAAGAGTAATGATACGGGAGAAGTCTTGGACTTTGACCAATGTCATTTATTCTCATACTACCCAATTCTGATTTCAAGCACACACAAGTTTCCTATGATAATTCTTCACGGGAACTATTCTCCTGTCTATAGTTCAAAACTCCATGTTTTGTTACTACAATGACTTCAATTTGAGGGTTGACATCTTTGCTAAGAATCCTAACATGGCCCAGAGTTTTACTTAAGGGCTCAATGGATTTGTCTGAAGGCAAAACCGTCACAGCTGTCTCCACAAGTTTCCTCTAAAACTAAATTTCGGGACAAAATTTCCTAAAGTAGGGGAGACTGTAACACCTGTGTCATTTCAACCATCAAACAAATTCCAAACCAATTAAATATTGTATTTCATACTTTGGACTTGTATAAATATGTGTATCTTTTGCACATATCAACTCTTGTTCGATTTCAAACTCTAAATCGCTTTCTGGAAGGTTATACGCGCACTAATGCGTAAATATAACCAGTTTAATGCAACAAACACTCCGGAATAGTGAAATAGGTTTAACATACCTTAAATAACCTTTACATAACTTAGATATAAGTTTTGGAAGGTTTGATGTGGTGAAATCAAAGTTATATCGCTTACAGGGACTAAAGTTGACAAACTGCGAAAGTATGCCAATTTGAACTGTAACAGACATTCCGGAACATGACCATAAGTTAAACATACCATAAATGTCCTTCACATAGCTTAGAAATAGGCTTTGAGGGGTTCGGTATGCTAAAATAAACTTTTGGGTCACTCAGGGACTAAAAGTGTCAAAAAGTGCACAAGTTTGCATTTTCGCGCATAACTTACGTTCTGAATACATCCGGACATCCAAAAATTTATGTGAGCATTACTATATTATATTTTAGTGTTCGCCATAAGAAAAATCCATTCGTCGCGTCATTTGGTTCGTTTTTCGCGCTTATGCGCATTCCGTCGTAATTAAGCGAACATCGCGTTCGTACGACCAAACGAACCATCATCCAAGATATTTTTGAGCATGTTTTGAGTCCCCTATACTTTAACTTCATTTTAGAGCCTTGAAATGAGGTTAACGGGGTTCAAACGCATCGAAAAAGGCCTTAAACACGTGCAGGGACCATTTCTGCCAATTATGAAACATTTCTGAATCAGAGAGGTGCTAGCGTAGCGTGAGCCCTATGGGCTTACCCGTCGCGCTACACGACTGCATGATCAGACCAGATTCAATGTTTTAACAACAAGTTTCAACCGATTGATCCTCCACCACACATTCTCACATGTCTTGTCAGCGGATAAGAACCATTTTTAGCTACCATGAGTTTCCGACAAGTGTACGGGTTGGATCATGGCACGTTTTCCATGAAACGATCCTAACGGTTACCCGAAAACTATATATACCCCATGCCTTTCATTGTTTTAAAGCACTAGAATTCTGATTTGAGAGCTCTAAGTTGAAACCATTGTTTCATACCTGAGTTCTTGGATCGGGATTAGCATTCGGGGACCCTTCGTAAGTATTCTTTCGTTCTTTTATTGCTTTTCGAGTCTTTCGAGTCTGAAAGTCAAACTTTGTTTGACTTTCTACATTGACCAGTTATGGTCAATGCGAAGTTCGTTTGAACTTCGCAACGTGAGTGTAATCACGTTGGTTATAGTCCCTTGGGACTATGCCTACTGATTACCACGTTGTCTAGGGTCGTAGAGTAAGCGATCTAATAAATCTCTTATACCTCGAACCCGACCCAGTTTGGTCGATCATTAGGATCCGACCAAATACACTAGGTGACCCTGGTATAGGGCATAACCTTCCGAGGTTATACCCTATGGTCACATCGTTTAAGTAGTTGTATGATAGGTAGTTTATATGCCTTAGGTAAATTACCAGAATACCCTTTTCATGTATAATTGGTAATTAAGCATATGTAACCTAAACTTTTGTCACATAACTAATTATGTAACATGTTTAGGCATATAACACTTGTCATAGGGCTAGTTAGGCGGTCCGAACGCGTTTCACGCGAACGACGCGTTAAAGTAGCATAAGCTACCTAAACGGGTCGTAATGGATCATAAACACTTAGGTTAAGTTTCATTTAGTATGTATGCTTTGTTAAACCAAATGACACGAGTCTCTACACTCGTTTGGTTTACAAACCCTAATGCTACCCGATCTTCCGATTTAGGTCCGGTTTATTAATGTAGTTACCTATAGTAGGTGCCGTTTGATTCCGTGATCTCTAGCTTTGCTTGGTGGTTATCCTAGGACTTCTGAGCAATCTCAAGTGAGTACATAGACCCCTCTTTTACTATTTTCCAAACTGTTTTGGGGTGAAACACATGTGCCTACTTGTTACTTCCGTGCTTTTCTGTTTTCACATCATATACCTGCTATGTTCATTAGTACATTATAGTACGTGATTTTATTACATCTAATGCTAGGTGTGCCCATTGCGTTCATTACTTAGTACATCGTTTTACATTACTTTACATGCTACGTATGTCTATTGTTGTATACGTAGTACAGGTCACATGCTACGTATGTCTATTGTTGTATACGTAGTACAGGTCACATGCTACGTATGTCTATTGTTGTATACGTAGTACAGGTCACATGTTAAGTATGTCTATTGTTGTATACGTAGTACAGGTCACATGTTAAGTATGTCTATTGTTGCATACTTAGTACAGGTCACATGCTACGTATGTCTATTGTCGCGTACTTAGTACATTTGCTATTCATCACAGGCTTACATTTTGGATACATATTACATGATTTACATTAGACATGAACATTTTACATCTTGATGGTTTGTTTTGATTAAGTGATTAAGTAACGATGCGTGTGTAATATGATACAAGCATGGTGGATACGCCGTTGGTACTTCCTATATATAAGTGTTTGTATGGTATTACATGTCGTAGTGTTATTTGAATCATTTCAGTTTGATACATATAACATTTTATACAAATAACATACTTTTCACAATACATTGTTTTACAAGCAACTTATCTTATACAAACTCAAGTTACATGGTTATTCATTTAACCATACATTATTCACTTATTTATACATATCATCTGAACTCATTGTTTTTCAAATGATTTACAAGACAAAGCAAATTACAAGGTTCATGACTAAACATTTTCTCAAACATAAGTCATGAAACCTATTTTTCACAAAACCTATGTATCTTACAGGCATTTTTATGCTGACGTACCTATTTTCACATGTGTTTTTCAGGAGCTGTTGCATAAGATGATCAAGATACACATAGGCAGATTTGGGCTTTAGTGACAATAAAAGATGCAAGACTAGTTAATTATGTTGTATTTATTTGTTTGTTAAGACATTGTAACACTTTTAATCAATAAAACGAAACTTCAATTGCCATGGATTTGAAACAATTAATTCTGTTACAACACTCCCCGACATTTCCGCCACGTTTTGTATGTTCTACGTGGTCGGGGTGTGACACAAACTACTCGTATGGTTCTGTCATTTTATGATCACTTGTGATCTCCCTAAGAACCTTTAACACTCGTTTCTTTTAAGAAACAAAGACAAACTCTTATTGAAAATCCTTCTATCTTTATAGATGGATCCTTGAAAATGCTTAAAGTGCCAAATGAAATCCATGGATTAGATTCCTGATGTGCTTTAATTATCCATGCTCAAAGACAACAAATTAAAGAATCAAGTTAACTAATTTGGTGCTTATGTGTTTTTCTTACATGTTTTGTGGTTGTATGTGATCCATCCAAATCCTCGTGGAATCTTCCATATCTTATATGAGGGATTCATAGTAGGATATCCAAAGTTACTATCTTAAATCCTTAATGGACTTCTATGTTGTGGTCAAGTCCCTTGGGTTTTAAAGTACTATTCTATAATTGGACCCCTTGGGTGGTCTAGTTAAACAGATTAATTTGAAAATCTGATTAGAAATATCATGTGATGATATAATTAAAAAGATCCCTTAAGTGGTCTATTTAAGGAGATCGTACGACGGTCTAGTTAAGAAGATCATGTGTTGATCTAGTTAAAAAGATCGTTCGTTGATCTAATTGAAAGGACCCTTTGGTGGTCTAGTTGAGTCGCTTCATGTTTATTCAATTGATTTTTCCTCTACGCATTCTGAAATGAACTGTGCGGACTGTGCAAGGAATTACGTAATTATGGAGGCCTACATAATTATGGAATTCAGTGCACAGAAACCACAAGAAGTTTTGTCATGTGTTAAGACCTATAGTGACGAGAATAATGATACGGGAGAAGTCTTGGACCTTGACCGATGTCATTTTATCTTACACTCCCCAATTCTGATTTCAAGCACACACAAGTTTCCTATGATAAGTCTTCATAAGAAACGTTCTTCTGTCCGTAGTTCAAAATTCCATGTTTTACTACTACAAGAATTCACTTTGAGGGTTAACAAATTCGCTAAGAGTCCTAACATGGCCCAGAGTTTTACTTAAGGGTTCAATGGATCAATTAGAAGGCGAAACCGTCACAGCTGTCTTCACAAGTTTCCTCTAGAATTAAATTTCGGGACGAAATTTCCTAAAGTAGGGGAGACTGTGACACCTGTGTCACTTCAACCATCAAACAAATGCCAAACCAATAAAATATTGTATTTCATACTTGGGATTTGTAAAAATATGTGTATCGTTTGCACATATCAACTCTTGTTCGATTTTAAGCTTTAAATCGCTTTCTGGAGGGTTATACGCGCTCTGATGCGTAAATATAACCAGTTTAATCCAACGAACACTCCAGAATAGTGAAGTAGGCTTAACATACCTTAAATAACCTTTACATAACTTAGAAATAAGTTTTGAAGGCTTTGGTATGGAAAAAAAACAAGTTAATTCGCTTACAGGGACTAAACTTGACAAACTGCGAAAGTGTGCCAATTTGAACTGTAACGAACATTCTGGAACATGACCATAAGTTAAACATACCATAAATACCCTTCACATAGCTTAGAAATAGGCTTTGAGGGGTTTGGTGTGCTAAAATAAACTTTTGGGTCATTAAGGGACTAAAAGCGTCAAAAAGTGCACAAGTTTTCACTTTCGCGCATAACTTACATTCTGGATACATCCGGACATCCAAAAATTTATGTAAGCACTAAAACATTTTATTTTAGTGTTTGGCATAAGAAAAATCCATTCGTCGCGTCATTTGAATCGTTTTTCGCGCTTATGCGCATTCCGTCGTAATTAAGCGAACATCGTGATCGTACGACCAAACGAACCAACATCCGGCATATTTTTGAGCATGTTTCATGTCCACATTGTTTAGGCATCATTTTAGGGCATTAAAGTTGGCTCTACGGGCCTTAGAAGTGTCGGAAATGGCTTAAACACATAACAGGGACTGAAACTGTCATTTAGCAAACTTGGTTCTGATCAGACATGGCTAGGCGGCCCGCGTAAGGTTGATGTGTATCTTTACGCGGCCCGCGTCAGCCTCCCAGACCAGGTTCAGTGTTTTAACAGGCTGTTAACAGCCTTGTTACCCATAAAACCCACTTGCACATGGTAAATCGGATACTAGGGGCTGGTTTTGGATATGCACATGGTATTACAATACCATGGGTGCAAGTGTATGGCCAAGATTCGATCACGTTTTCCAAGAAACGATCCTAACGGTTAGGGAAATCCTATAAATACCCACATCCCCCAACTTCAAAACCCACTAGAATCTGATTTGAGAAGCTCTAAGTTGGAACCTTTGTTTCATACCTGAGCTACTTGAATCAAGATTAGCATTCGGGGACCCTTCGTAAGTATTCCTTCGTTCTTTTATTGCTTTTCGAGTCCGAAAGTCAAACTTTGTTTGACTTTCTGCATTGACCAGTTTATGGTCAATGCGAACTTCGTTTGAACTTCGCAACGTGATTGTAATCACGATGGTTATAGTCCCTTGTGACTATGCCTACTGATTACCACGTTGTCTAGGGTCGTAAGGGTAAGCGATCTAATAAATCGCTTATACCTTCGAACCCGACCCATTTGGTCGATCATTAGGATCCGACCAAATACATTAGGTGACCATAGTATATAGGGAATAACCTTCCGAGGTTATACCCTATGGTCACATCGTTTGAGTAGTTGTATGATAGGTAGTTTATATGCCTTAGGTAAATTACCAGAATACCCTTTTCATGTATAATTGGTAATTAAGCATATGTAACCTAAACTTTTGTCACATAACTGATTATGTAACATGTTTAGGCATATAACACTTGTCATAGGGCTAGTTAGACGTCTCGAGTGCGCTTTTGCGCGCACGACGCGTTAAAGTAGCATAAGCTACCTTAATGGGTCGCGATGGGCCGAAAGCACTTAGGTTAGGTTTCATTTAGTATGTAGGCTTTGTTAAACCATATGATACGAGTCTCCATACTCGTTTGGTTTACGAACCCTCATTCTATCTAAATCCTCCGATTTAGGTCCGGTATATTAACATAGTTACCTATATTAGGTGCCATTTGTTTTCCGGGATTGCTTGGTGGTTATCCTAGGACTTCTAAGCAATCTCAAGTGAGTACATAGTTCCCCTCTTTTACCGTTTTCAAACTGCTTTGGGGTGAAGCATGTGTACCTATCTGTTATTTTCATGATTTCAAAGTATAATTGATTATACATGTTATTACTTATCATTTGACAAACTAAATGACTATCTATGGTTTAAACACTGATTTCTCAATGAACATAAAATAAAATGTTGAATTGTACTTATTTTATGTTCACCAGACCGATTGGTAGTATGATATAGCGCTATAGGATTAGACACCCCATTCCTGTTGTCATGGAATGTCTGAAACCAATTTGTTTCTCCATCCAAATAGGGATTTCCTTTGTGGTATCCTTATAGTCTCAAAGGTGTATTTTGATACACTAGGTCTGAATGAATTCTTAAATCACACTTTTAAAGTATAGTTTGATATACTCTCATGTGTGGTATTGTACAAAAACAACATATATTTTGTTAATTATCCAAAGCATATTTTGATATGATATTTACAAAACCAAAACATAGTTTAATATGTTACTTACAAATCCAAAGTATACTTTCGATATGCTACTATAAGGTTATTCGTTTAACCTTACATTATTTTACAGAGCATAACTTTTGATTTATACAACCCCTTTGTTTTGTACATTTTTACTTATGGTTTAAGTAATCTCATCTTACTTACCATACATAACTTTTGTTTACACATTACATGGTTTAAACATGAACATTCTATATTGGTGGTTTGGTTTGAGTAAGTGACTTGAGTAACGAGGCGTATGTAATATGATACAAGCATGGTGGATACGCCGCTGGTACTTCCTATATATAAGTGTTTGTATGGTATTACATATCGTAGCGTTATTTGAATCATTCAATTTGGACTTATACATTTTACACAAGTAACACGATTCTCTTACAAGACTTTGGTTTACAAACAATTTACTTTATACAACCCATTTTACTTGGTTATACATTTAACCATACATTATTCTCTTATTTATACATATCATCGGAACTTATTGTTTTTCAAGCGATTTACAAGACAAAACATTTTACAAGGATCATGACTGACTTTGGTTAAACAACATTTTCTAAACTTATAAGTCATGAATCCTATATTCACAAAACCTATGTATCTCACAGGCATTTTTATGCTGACGTACCTATTTTTACACATGTTTCAGGTACTGCTTTGCAATGATTGTTGATACATGCTACATTTAGGATGGACTCGTGCCTTAGCAACTTTAAAACTTGGAAGATCATAGTTGTATTTTTTTTATTGTATTAAAACAATGAGTTCATTTATTCAATAAAACATAATCTATTTATTCCATGGTTATGAAACAATGATTCTGTTGCAATACTCCCCGACGTTTCCGCCACGTCTAGTCGCTTTACGTGGTCGGGGCGTGACAAAAACAGTTAAAGAAAAGGGGGACATAAACTCACAATCTTGCGTTTCTTCAACCAAGTGACTCAAAGCTTCTCCTCGGGTCGCATGACTACCTACACACGTGCAATGTTTTATTAGACGGCTAGGTCGTGCCACGACTTTTAGTCTTACTTGTTATGACTTATCATTCTTTGAGTTATGTCTTGATGTACATTATATTGTTCCAAAGTATATAATTATTGGTTAAAATAATAATATTTTAACTTAAATTATATTTAACAATTATTTTGAATATTAGTTAAAATAATATATTTTAACATATTTTGCCATGTAATCCTTCCATGAATATTTTCCCCAAGGAAGGGTGTACTTATACTCGTATTTTTTGACTTGTGTATTTTGCCAAGTATTGGTGGCGTATTCCGGTGTGTATTTGTACGTACAAGAATACGTATTTTCTTGTATTTGTTAAGTATTCCTATACTTAATTCTTGTGTTAAATTTTCCGGAATAATATTTTTAATCAAATAAAAATTCACCAATTTATATTCTTAAAATATATGTATTTTAAGAAAAACTTTTATAGAAAATTATCCATAAACCTTCCTTGGCAAAATAATTATATTTTCATATAAATCTCAAAAATAATATATTTTCAAGATTATCTTAGAAAATATTTATAAATCCATTTTTCACCCAAAATAATATATTCTTAATTTCTTTAAGAAAATATTTATTTTCCTCAAAAATAATATATATCTTCTAGTAGTTCAAGAAAATATATATATATAAACACTTGTTTAAAAATATTTTTCTAAGTGTTAAAATTTTATAAAAATTTTGCCATAGTTTCCCCTTAAAATGGAGGTTTCCATGCTTTCAAAGCATATCATTTTCTTTTAAAATCATCATCAATCATCAACAAATTATTCAAGATTTACCATGAGCCATATTCATGAAATTTACACCACATCATGAACTTGAATTTTTGTAAAACCTTGTAGTAACTTACTATGTTATATAGTAGGTTTAGTTACCCTTTAAAATGTGACAACTGCCACTTTTCGGTAACTTTCCTACACTTAAATTACCCATTTTTAGCTATACAATTATGTGTCTTGAACACCCGAACTGCATATTTCATGACATACACTTAGAATACTCATGGAATACTTATTTATGATGCACATGATTCATTTTTATTGATTACATTTGAAACAGTTTAAACAACGCATCGAAACAACTAAGATAGCACCTAGTAGACTAGTGTGCTGACAGAAACGCAGGATCCGCAGAAACCATCTTAATAACATCTTTAGGACTTAGTAGAAAGTCCAACATCAAATATACATTAAACCCTAACTAGGAATGCAAGGGTTTGGTTTAATACCTTCCCGAAGTCCAATAACACTAAAAACTGCCCGTAAAGCACTAAAAGTCACAAATTCAACACTTTTCCCAAGAAATTCTGCAGAAATCAGCATGGTAAATTATATGCAATGTACAAAAGTGTCGTTTAACCTAGAATTCATATTAGAATACCTCGGGGTATCATCTAAACCAAGAATCACATCAATTCACACAACTTACACAAGCTTAGCGTTCAAATAACGACTAATGGAAACAACGCCAAACAAATATCCGACCATATCTAATCATTTTTAGTGACTATCTAACATTATTTGGATCATTTTAGTCTAGTAGTGGTCACTTAACACATTGATACACTTAAATCCCTAAGATATCTAAAGCTTCTCTAACAATTTTCTACAAAAACTAACACTTTTAATCAAGTGAAACAAGTTCACAACTTGTGGGACCCACCCATCAACTTGTTTCCAAAAGTATCTTGGATATTTACCTATTGTTGCAAGTTGGTTACCAAGTGGATTAAGTTGGTGAATAAGGTGAAAGGTAATAACACTTAGTTACTTCCATTTACTAACCATTTCATACCACTTTTCACCTTTCTTTTCAAACACTTAAGAAACTCTCACAACTATCATACTTTAGCCAAGAACACCATAAAAAAACCTTCACCGTTTTAACACTTCTTTGATGATCAAGATGGAGTTTGAAGGAACTTAGGAGGATCTAAAGGCACTACAAGTTGAAGCAAGCTTTTCCTTCCATTCCATAGCTTCCAAGCATCAAGATCAACATTTTTCTTTTCTTTGATCATCATCTAGATCATCCCTAGCCACAAGTGCTAGAAGTAAGCCTCTAAAATCCCTTTTTCATACTTATTTATGTGTTTATTGTTTAAAGAACATGTAATAAATAAACAATCATACAAAATAATATGAAAATACAAAGAATCAAAATAAGAATCATGATATATAAGTTTGTTTATGTTGTGATTTGAAGCTTATTTCTTGCATATTTGATCTAGTTTTGATGATTAGCATATGAATAACTTGTTAGATGATGTTTAAAAACATGATCTAACAAGTGTACATGAAAATGTTTAAGGGTTTTGTTAAACATAAATGTTTGAATGGATGATCATAATCTTTGGTTTTGTTAAAGTGTATAAGGTTTTTCACTAAAAATAATACTTTTACAAAGTTATAAAAAGAAACATACAAGATGGGTTTTTGTAAAAAGTTTGATAAAACTAGAAGTAAAGCATGGTTTTTGAAATAGTAAACATATGTGATGATCATACCAAAACCCTACATGTTTATGATTTCATCTTGTTAACATTTTGATATAAATCTCATATGTTTTTATTAAGAATAATATGAGAAAATTGTTGGTGATTTTTATAAGAAGAAGATATGTTTTATTAAACATGGCTAAGTATATATTTCAAAGGAAATATGGCCATTTTTTCTTAAAAATCATGTGTTATAAAAACTATCATTTTTGACAAAATCTTTATTAGAATAAAAAAGATTTTAAAGAATAGTTTTTATAAAAGCAAAACTAGATATAAATATATATTTTTGAGAAAATATATATTTAGTTATCTTAACAACTTGTGTGCTATGTGTTACATGGTTGTATTAGTTATATGTATGAAAACTAGTAACTATTAATACAATGGTACAAATAAACACAACACACACTAGAACTAAAGTCTTACAAGACTACACATATAAAGACACCTTAAAAACAACTTACGGACGATCCAAGCCTTCGGACACAACTTACGGAGAAATCGGACTTACGGACAAATATACGGACTATATAAGTATTACGGACTATAGTACACGATATATCGACGACTTGGTAAACTACATTTTCTAAACCGAATAAGTAACCATATATTTTCTACTATATACAAAATATATTACTTATGGTTTATATTAAAAAGGTATTGTTTTTTGAAATATATAAACATACATATATATTTCTTACCATCTAAAATATATTATTTTAGTAAAAGACTAAAATTACATTTTTAGAACCAATCTTAAAAATAGATTATTTTTAAGATATTTTCTATACCTTTTACCAAGTATAACATATATATTCATATGAAATATATCTTAGAATACATAGGTATATATTCTAAGGACACATGATCATATAATGAACAATGTGGACATACGTATTCCTATACGTACAAAGATATACACATTTACATCACCTAACACTTGGTGAACACACATTTATACAACTACAATACCACTCACGAGATACAAGAATATATATATTTGGCGAAATATATACACTAAACAGTTATCTGTTTGTCACACCCTGGCTTTTGCGGAAGCGTGGGTTTATTTGGTGTGACTTCTTAATACCACAGCAACAATCACAACAATGTTATATGATAGAATACGGATGTTCATCCATTAAAATAGTTGAAAATGCATAACATATTGTCTAAAAACGTTAACCACAATAGACGTTACAAAATCATGACTTGTTTAAAGAGAATTCAAAAGACTCGACGATAAACTACCAACGACACAAGAATTGAGACATGCAACTCGTCCAGGAAAGAGTTACACTTCCCAAACCTACGACTCCGGATGACATCCTTAAATGGTACGCAGCTTAATCATGCATCACTCGCCAGATCCAAACTAATTCCCTGAAATACATGTAGTTTAAAAAGTCAACAAAAAAGTTGAGCGAGTTCATGTGTAAGTGAGTATATAAATGCCTTTAAAAATGTCTGTATAAGTAAAATCCCTGGTATGCAGCAATTAAGGAAAAACCTGATCACCATTGGGTTGCAAAACCAATAGTATGTGTGAAATGATGCAGGAAGACTCAAACCTAGCAAATTTGTCTCCGGTATGAAGACATAGTCACCACTATGGGCCGCCCCGGCCTCATGGGTGTGGGCTCGCTACACCCAAATAGATCTATCACTCATGTCCCGTGGTCCTACTATGAGGATTAATGGCCTTAAGCGTTGTACCCACCACTCACATGATCGCGTAATAAAAACCCTCCTTAAGCTAATCATACCATAATAAAAGTCTGTAAATGTCTGTAAATATCTGTAACATGTATTTCACCCCCGAAAAGTAAAACTGAAAATAGTTAAGAGAAAAGGGGGAACATGAACTCACTGTAATGCGTCTTGAACAGAATCTCAAAGTCTGACTGCTACACGACAACCTACACGTACTAATGTCTATTAGACGAACGGGCCGTGCCTTGGCTTAGAGTTTAATATTTAGAGTTGTGTTACTTATAGAGATTCGTGTGATAAATATTTGTTCGCTTAAGGTTATAGTAAATTATGGTCTTAGAAAGTAAATATTTACTAAGTGTTATAATTTCCGAAAAATGTCGCCATATCATTTTCTTTTACAAATGTCTCATAAAGTGTTCCCACATAGCCAACCCGACAAATCTACATGCAATACCCTAACTACGACTTTTCAGATTTATTACACAAAACAGGACTATTTTCTAGTATTTAATTAAAATAGTTAACATTTTCCAAAAATTCTCAAATTTTTACAGGAGGTCATATATAATCTACGATTTATTGTGTAAAAATTTCGGATATCAGTTCATTACCAATTTTACATAAAAATTCTTTTACCCAACTGCAATCTGATTTGATACATTCTGATTGCAGTTTTACGGAAAAATTCACTAAAAATCAATCGTGAGTCGGATTGTCGAAATTCCAGTTGGAGGGTCACGGAAACAACCGTGAAAATCTACAGTAAAAATTCCATGAGCTGATTCTGCTCAGGTTTTAAGTTTTGACTCTGATTATCACACACTTTTTCAGCAGAAATATTTCAGCTTTGAGCTGCTGTCTAAAAATAATACTTTAAAAATAGTAAACGGTCTCGAAAAATTACGATTCCAGTTTCATTAGTTCAGATATTCAAAATTACACAATTTAGACTCCAGAACTTAAATTTTTCGATTAAAAATGAACCCGTTACAGCCCGTTGAAGCAGGCTGGAAATTTCAATCAGCAAGCTGCTTATATGTAGAAGTGACAAAAAAAATGCATAAACAAAGACTCTAACCATGGTGTATCGAAGGATAAATGTTCAAACCTCAAGCATGCATTAACCAACCCTAAATCACCCAGATTTCAACTTCATACAACCCTTTTATCTAAGGTTTTCATGCAGAATTTTAAGTTCACAATTTAGTGTTTAAGCTTTTAGGTGACATGAACATTCAAACAAACATAACAAGAATCAAGGTGAAACAAGAGTGTGAAGGGACATACTTCTAGCACAAGGCTAGGGTAGTAATCTTAGGACAAGATGATGGTGAAATGTTGGTGACAAAGGCATGAATCAAGCTTCCGTGAAGACCTTCAATCTTGCACTTCAATGGATGAATCTTCAACTTGAATGAGAGCTTTTGGAGAAGAAAATGGTTGAGGTGAAGAAGGGTGGTGGTGAAATCGGTTATGGAGAGAGGGGGGGGGGGGTGTGAGCCGAAAATAATAGGGAAGAGGGAGGAGGTGGAGTGCAAGCATTGTAGTGATGATGATCTTCCCTTGGAAATGGTAAGATTCCTTACACAATTTGACAACTCTCTAACCATGCACAAGGTTCCCACCAATGGGGTAAAGAGGCAAAAAGAAGGTGATTAAGGTGGGTCCATGGCTGATTTCGGTTGGGGGGGGGGGGGGGGGTTTAAGTGTAAATATGTTGGTAATTAGTGGGTAGTAAATAAGAGGTTAAGGGTATTTCCAAGTGTAGTGGGTGTATGTCATGCTTACATGTATGGGCATTTTTGTGACCGAAATTAATTAAGAAAGATAAAAATAATATTTTTGAACATATTTTAGTGTCCCGGAAAATGTCTGGTTGTTCGGTTACGTATCGTTCCGTTAAAGCGTTTAATTGTACCGTATAGCGTCTTTTATGCATCTTTCTGTAACGAAATCGTTCCTGGCACTTAGGAAAGTATACAGGACCACTCTGTTATATTTGTATACTCTACTGGTATAATAAAATGCTGAATTTAATAAAAGAAAGCTGAATTCTGTATTTAAAGTGTGTTTTAGGCACTTCCCGGCATTATATCTATCACCTAATGACGCAGTCTTATGGTCCTCACCTCCCTACACTACAAACCAGTGTAGTACTCTATCCCTGGCTAATACTGGCCATAATAATGTTGCCTGTCTAAGTGCTGGCATTATCAGCATTATTTCTGAATCAACCGTTCAGTGTGTCAACTGTGCTGAGTGCATCAAGTTTGTCACTAATGTAGGTATGTAATGAATGGAGTGACTGTATAAATATGATGCATGTATATATGATATGAAATCATAGAGCAGTCTAAATATCAGTTGTAATCAAGCACAGTCATTAAGCACGTAATTAAGATCAATTAATTGTACAGTACCTGAAATTTTTGCGGGTTGTCACATTCTCCCCCCGTTAAGAAAATTTCGTCCCGAAATTTTAGGTCCTACGCCTAGTTGCAGGGGTTTTAGGAAATAAATGTGGGTATTTGGCCTTCATGCGATCCTCACGTTCCCACGTGAATTCTGGCCCATGTCTAGCGTTCCATCGCACTTTGACGAGCTTGACACTACTCCGGCGTGTCTTGTTAGTCTTCCAATCAGTGACCTCAACAGGTTCTTCAACAAAGTGGAGTGTGTCGTCGATGTGAACTTCGTCAGCAGGAATGACAACGGTGTGCTGAGTTGGACTCCGTTTCAGGTTCGATACATGGAATGTATCATGAACGCCATTGAGTTCAGCAGGCAGGTCCAACTTGTATGCTACAAGCCCAATCCTTTGCAGGATTCTGAAAGGGCCAATGTAGCGCGGATTCAATTTCCCACGCTTCCCAAAGCGTGTCACACCCTTCCAGGGTGAAACCTTTAACAAAACCATATCCCCAACTTGATACTCCACGGACTTCCTGTTTGGATTTGCATAGGCTTTTTGTCTGTCGCGAGCCACCTCGATGCGTTTTCGAATTTTCGCGATCTTGTCTGTCGTCTCTTGAACGATTTCGGGACCAGCGAGCTGTCTATCACCTGCATCAGCCCAGCATAGTGGTGCTCGACACTTGCGTCCGTAAAGAGCTTCAAATGGCGCGGCTCCAATACTTGTGTGGTAGCTGTTGTTGTACGAAAATTCGACCAATGGTAAATGATTATCCCAGCTACCACCTAGATCCATTACACATGCTCTCAGCATGTCCTCCAATGTCTGAATAGTTCTTTCACTTTGGCCATCAGTTTGCGGATGAAATACCGTGCTCAGATTCAACTGCGATCCAAAAGCTTCTTGGAAGGATTGCCAAATCCTTGATACAAATCTCCCATCTCTATCTGAGATAATTGAGAGAGGCACTCCATGACGTGCCACAATCTCTCGCATGTAAATCTCCGCAAGTTTACTCGTGTTGTCTTTCTCTTTGATCGGCAAGAAGTGTGCAGACTTTGTTAGACGGTCTACTATTACCCAGATCGTGTCATGGCCCTTGGGTGTCTTCGGCAGTTTCGTTATGAAGTCCATAGAAATTTGTTCCCATTTCCATTTGGGTATTTCAGGTTGCTGCAGGAGACCTGACGGCTTTTGGTATGTGACAACTGCCACTTTCGGGTAATTTACATACATTTAAAACGATGATTTACATTATACAAGTATGTGTTTTGAATATTCGGACTGCATGATTACATGATATACATCTTAGAAAACTCATGGAATATTCATTTATTATTACACATGATTCACTTTTATTGGGTACATTTGAAATAGTGCAAACAATTCACCGAAACAACTAGAGTAGTGCCTAGTGAACTAGAGTGCTGACGAAAACTCCGGATCCGCAGAAAACATCTAAAATGACATCCTTAGGACTCGGATGAGAGTCCAACATCAGTTATATATTAAACCCTATATGGGAATACAATGGTTTGGTTAATATTTTACCAATGCCCGGTAGCACTAAAAACTGTCCGAAATGCGCTAAAAGTGACCATTTCATGAATTTTCCGCAAAATTCAGCAATTGTATATTATTACAAGATGCAAAAATTGATGTTTAGGCACCAATTTCATATAAAAATAATTATGGAATATCCATTACACACATAACTGGAATTTTTCCTACAACTTCCTTAAGCGTACCTTTCGACTATCTACTTGCGAAACGAGCGCTATACATCTAGCCGAACTATATTTTGACACATGTAGCGAACTAGTGATTATTATTTTTGGTCTTGTAAAGCTAGTTTATGGTCTTTGCAAGTCAAGAAACATCTCGGAAAATTGCAACCCCTTAACACCAAAATACTTACATCTTTATATTCTTTTGAAATCTAAAAAAAATAACTAACTTGTTTTTACCATACAAGACCCCCCCCCCCCCCACCTTATGACCGTGAACAAGGGGTCCCACCCCCTTGTTTATGTTGGTTAATATCTAGATATTTCTTTTTAACAAGTGGATGTGAATGGTAATTAATTTCTACACTTAATCACTAAGTTACTACACTTTATTCTTTCATCTTTCATTACACACCAAGAACACTCTAACTATCTTCATCTTTTTCACAAGAACACCTTCAAAAACCCAATTATTTTTATTACCTCCTTCATGATCAACATGGATTTCCAAGTAACATAAGGTGATCTAAAGCTTTTGGAAGTAAAAGGAAGGGTTTTCATCCATACAAAAGTGTTCTACCATCAAGATTATCATCTTCTTAGTTCTTAATAATCTTCTAAGATCATCCCTAGCCTAGTGCTAGAAGTAAGCTTCTATATCTAAATTTTTTTATATACAAATGTATTGAGTTTATGATTGATATTATTGCTAATAATAACCAAGAGATCATACATATTAAACATGAGAAAAATACAAAGAAGCAAAGATAAAAATCATGATATATTTATGTTTGGTTATATTGTGATCTAAGACATGATATATGCATATTTAGTCTTGTTATGATGATGTTGATACAAATAAATTGTTAGAAGATGTTTTAAGATATGATCTAAAAATTATGCATGTTTATGTTAAAGGTTTTTTTAACATAAAGGATGAAATGGATGATCATAACTATTGATCTTGTGAAAGTATTAAGGGTTTTTATTTAAAAACAAGACTTTTACAAGATTATAAAAAGTAACATACAACTAGAGATTTTTATAAAAGTTGTTAAAACTAGAATTAAACTTGGTTTTTGAACTTGTTAGCATATGAAATGATCATGGTTAAAACCCTACATGATTTGGATATCATCTTGATAATTTCATGTTATAAAAGTCTCATATGTTTAGTTAAGATGTTGGGTAAATTGATGATGATTTGAAAGAAAAAGAAAATGATATGTTTATGAAACATGGTTAAGATAAAAATACAAAGGTTATATGGCCATTTTTCATAAAAACTTTATTTTATAAAGTAACAACATTTTTGGTTAATTTTAGACAAGAGAAATATATATTTTTTAGAAAATATATATTTGGTTATTTTAACAACTTTTGTGACATGTATTACTTGATGTATTAGTTATATATATCAAAGTAGGAACTTGTATCTAATGTCACATTTAAACTCAAAACACCTCATAACGAAAGTCCTACAAGACTTCACATAATAACGCCTTAAAACGTGTTACGGACGATTCTAATAATCGGACACCAATTATGGTCAAAACGGACAACGGACGAATCCTTAAACGAGTCACCAATCCGAGGAGTTACTACGACGTTAGACGATTTATCGACACGAAATATAAGTATCCTATCGATAACAAATTTCGGATGTTTAGAAACTTATAAAAACTAGTATGTTTTTATTTACTAACAAGTATACTTAGTAAATTTTTATAAAAAGGTTTTTATCAAAATAAATGGGCTTATTATACTAGTGGGCTATTTTTATAACAAATGGGCTTATATTACTTAATGGGCTATTTTTCTTAATGGGCTTATCTTCATAATGGGCTTAACATAAATTCATGGGCTAAGCCCAAATACTAAACATATGGGCCAAAGCCCAACACTATTCAAGCCCAACACTATTCAAGCCCAACACTATTCAAGCCCAACACTATTCAAGCCCAACACTATTTGAGGCCCAACACTATTTGAGGCCCAACACTATTTGAGGCCCAACACTATTTGAGGCCCAACACTATTTGAGGCCCAACACTATTTGAGGCCCAACACTATTTGAGGCCCAACACTATTGAGGCCCAACACTATTTAAGGCCCAGCACTATTTAAGCCCAATAACTTGAAAACATGGGCTTGGCCCAATGATACCATTTTTGTGAACACAACTATGCAATGGATACATATAAGACACGAAATTCAGCGGACTAGATTCGACTATACAACTCACAAGATACAAGATAACATTTATATATATATATATATTTGGTGAAAAATATATATATAACATTTGAACAACTCATTCATCGAATACACAGTGAACAAACAGTAAAGACATACAAGTCTTACACATATTGAAGACACAAGACTTGTACTCAAGTTCTTTACAAAAGACCGAAGTGTCTAACAAAAATAAGAACATTTGTAGGTCGCAACGCTATTCAGGACGACCGCACGTGAGATCTTATTTACATCTATTCACAGGACGCGATACTGTGAGTTCATGTTCCCCTATTCATTTAAATGTTTTACAAATTTACAACTATCGGGGAAGATACATGTTCAATCGTATGTTAAAGTTAGGGAATGAAACACCTTAGATCATGTGCGAACTAGGGTTATACATATAAGCACCATTAATCCAGTTTGGACCTAGGTACAAGTGGTTGGATCTAATGGGTTTTGGCGAGCCCCACTCTTGGTCGTGGACCCATACAGAAGAGTGCGTTTGTGTCCCAGTCGATAGGAGTCGACATAAAATCGTCTAGGGTTGGATTGCTTCCTCTTTCGTCACACATATTAATGTCCTTGCAAAACATTAATGATCAACGATTTCATTGACGCTTTACATACTACAACTTACATTTTAAATACATCGTTTACAACTAAATTGCATGAATTCACCAACTTTTGTTGATGTTTTCCAAACTTAACATGTATTTCAGGGAATTAAAGGACCATGTCGGATTTCCCAGTCAAGATAAAAAGTACCGGAACTCCATGCCATCTTTTGGAGGGTTTAACTATTATATTCCGCCTCTTTGAGGAAATATGATGGCTTAACCTTTACTAGTTTATTTCATGTTAATGTATGAAACAATAACACTTTACTTATATGTTAATGGTTTGTAACCGACACACTAAACTTATGTTGTAATCTTTTGAAACACTTATGTAATGGCAATGGAGTATGTTTTATTCATATAGTTTGTTCATGTACATCGATATTTATGCAATGAAAACCAGACAGATCACACCTTGCGTTTCCGCTACGAGCGGGTGTGACAGTTTGGTATCAGAGCATCGATTGTAGTGAACCAGGATTCTTTATCGAGTCTAAGTCTACAATCACTAGGGATCTCTCACAAAAACCATTTAAACACAAACACATGTTTTCATTTGCATAAACATTTTTCATGGTCCACTTTCAACAAGAATTCATCTCATACAAATCAAGCAAGGACATTAGTGTCTTAGTCATCTAAATGGTAGACATGCAACTTTAAGTTAATCCACACAACTCAAGTAGGATAACTTAAAATGAACTTTATGTGAAAAATACATTTCGTGTATATATGTAAAATAACAAATGCTCATACGTGTCGAACAACTTATTTCTCAGGATATCATGTCTTCCTCTGATGGAAGCAACATATACGACGACGTAGACCCGATGGAGCTATCCTCCGACGACGAGTATGTACCGGCAGTCCAGGTCATTACGTCCGACAGCGAGTCGGCATCTAACGATGATTTGGATGACTTTCAGCCGTTCGCGAATGTTGATGACATTATCGACGCAGACGGGTTAGGAGACATTATTGATGATGATGTGCTAGTTATGCCCCCTCTACTTAACGAGATAGTTATCATGGGTCACCCGGAGGGTGAACATGTGGTCGAGGTTATACCATGGGATGTCCTTCCTCTTGCTATTATGCCTTTTATTGACGATCTCGACGAGGATGACGACGCTGTAGTTCCTGTGATTCCAGTGGAGCATTTTGGTGATGAGTTGGGAGACGGGGATGTTCATGACGTGGTTATTTTGGAGGTCGCTGCACCGGTAGTCCCGGTTATTGTCATTTCTTCTGACTCCGATACCGATTCAGATGCTTCATCTTATGCATCTGTTACTTCATCTGCACTGCAGGCCATTGGCCTACAGCACAATGCAGACATAGAGATGGATGATGTCCTACCAGACGAGCCAGTTGTCCCTGCACATGATCATATTGCCCCTATTCTACCACATATAGACCATACTGACGAGGCAGGACCCTCGGGACATGCCCATATACCACCCGGGGACATGGATCTATACCCACATGATATGCCCATCACAGACCCATACCACCCATTGCATTACCTAGTTGCTACTACCGAGTTACTGGCTCGTATACTCACACTCGAGCATCAGATAGACTTTATTATCCGTCGAGTTAGTGAACTCGAGGATGAGCTTACCCACCTGCTTGGTTTGGTACTTTTGGCTCCACCACCACCAGCCCATTCACCACCCCATACTCCACCACCACCACCAGGGTCACCACCATTACCCCCACTACCACCTCAGATGCCACCAGTGGATCTACCGCCAGTTGATTTACCTGCTCGTGTATTGACGCTCGAGCAGCAGATTGTATTCCTGAACCGTTTGGTTCTAGATTTGGAGGGTAGGGTTTCTGATGTTCACAGGATGTTGTTCCCGATTCCACCACCAGTTTTTCCCCCACCATAGACTATGTTTACCGGTAGTATACTTTTGGGACGGGTATTTATAGTCGTTTTGTGTACATATTGACGCTACACCAAGTTTTGAAGACAACCGACATACAGCGGATCACACAGTTGGAAGGAAGATTTTGTTATCTCTTTTGTTGTACTAGACTAGTATGACCGGGATATGTAGCCCGAGTCTAGTTTTGTTTCCTTTCAAACGATTATGTAACCGGTTGACTATATATATATAAAAACTTGGTGTTATCTATTAAATGCATTTGAGTGGTCTGGTTGGACATATCTTATTGTTTATGTTAACTTATTTACTCGCATAATATGTTTGCTGGTGATATTGCTATTAATGCTATGAATATTTCTTTTTGAACAAACCAAATCAACGTCTAATCTTTATCCTATTTCTCCTTTGGAAGAATCATGCCACCAAGGAGAGTCTTACGTTCACGGACTAATCCACCCCCACCTCCACCAATGCCTACGACTGAGGCGGAACTGAATGCACTTATAGAACAGAGAATCGCTCAAGCTATCGCACTGTATGAGGCATCCTGGGCCGACCAAAGTGGTGGCACCGGCGGATCGGGAGGCCAGGGCCAAAGCGGTCCTTCGGGCGGAACAAATATTACGGGTAACGTTTATTTGTTTTGTTACAACTCATCAAATTTCTTTCTAAATCTATTCGTGCGATTCACTATTTGCTCATTTAAAATCCGTTGTCCAATTTCAGGGTGCACATTCAAGCAGTTTCTGGACTGCAAGCCACTTAACTACGATGGCACAGGCGGTGCCGTGGCTTACGTGAGATGGACTGAGAAAACGGATTCCACTATCAGAATGAGCAGATGTTCTGCTAATCAGCAAGTCACTTTCGTTACTGTCTTGTTTCTCAACGAGGCCCTTACCTGGTGGAACTTACAAGTGCAAACTTTGGGTGATAACGCTGCTTATGCGTTGACATGGGATGAACTGAAGGAACGTATGAGGGATAAGTACTGTTCTCGTGCTGAACTCCAGAAGTTGGAGAACGAGTTTTGGAACCTTACCATGGTCGGAGCTGACATCACGGGATATACGCAAAGATTTCACGATCTGTCCCGCGTGATTCCTTATCTTGTAACACCAGAATACAAGCGTATCGAACGCTACATCTGGGGACTTTCTGACAAGATTCGAAGTCTGGTTACTGCAGCTAAACCCACGATTATTACTCAGGCTGTGACTATAGCCGTGAGTCTTACTGAAGACGGGGTCAGGATGAAGATATTCACTGAGAAAGGTGATGACAAGAAGGAAACACATGTTGAGTCTTCCAACCATGGGAAGAGGAGTTACTCGAATTTCAAGAAGGGAACCCGCAGTAATAACAACAACAACAGTAACAACAATCACAACAACAATAACAATAACCCCAACAACAACAACAACAACAACAACAACAACAACAACAACAGGCGACAGAATAACCCGCAAAAGGATGCAAGGGCGTTTGTAGCCACAAACGACACTGGTCCTAAGAAGTACGCTGGTACTTTACCTAAGTGCGAGCGATGCAAATTTCATCACTTGGGTGATTGTCGGGTTGTCAAGTGTGACAAGTGTGGCAAGACTGGCCACCGTACTGAATCATGTTGGGGAACGGGAAATAATACTGGATCAGGAAGTGGTTTTGGTAACAAGAATGGGAACGGGAATGGTCGTGGTCAAGGATGCTTTAGATGCGGAAGCAAAGATCACTACAAGAAAGACTGTCCTAAAGAAATTCAAGCTCATGGTCGATCATTTGTGATTGGAGCCAAAGATGCGCGCCAAGACCCTAATGTGGTCACTGGTACGTTTCTCCTCAATGATCATTTTGCATCCATATTATTTGATACCGGAGCCGATTTTAGTTTTATTTCCATAGAATTTAAAAATATTCTGGGCTTGGAACCTAGTAAACTAGATGTTCCATATTCTATAGAATTGGCTAACGGTAAACTAATAGAGACGGGAGAAGTTGTTAAGGAGTGTACCTTAGAACTTGGTGAACAAAAATTCAATATTGATATCTTACCCGTTGAATTGGGTAGTTTCGACGTAGTGGTTGGCATGGATTGGCTATCCAACAATCGAGCCGAAGTCGTTTGCCACGAGAAGATCATTCGCCTACCACTACCGAACAAAGAGACACTTGTTATACATGGAGAGAAGCGTGACACCCCATTGCGGATCATCAATTGCATGAAAGCACAGAAATACTTACGGAAAGGTTATATTGCCTTTCTAGCGCATGTTGTAGACAAGAAGGCCGATGGACCGAAGTTGACAGATATTCCGGTAGTAAAAGAATTTCCTGAAGTCTTTCCTGAAGACTTGCCAGGACTACCGCCTTATCGACAAGTCGAATTTCACATCGACTTGGTACCAGGAGCCGCACCCGTAGCTAAGTCTCCATATCGATTAGCACCTTCTGAAATGCAGGAATTGTCCACACAACTTCAAGAGTTGTTGGATAAGGGATTCATCAGACCGAGTTTCTCGCCTTGGGGAGCTCCAGTTCTTTTTGTGAAAAAGAAGGACGGGACATTCAGAATGTGTATCGACTACAGAGAGTTGAATAAACTCACCATCAAGAATCGGTATCCATTACCGAGGATTGACGACTTATTCGATCAACTTCAAGGGTCGAGTTTTTACTCAAAGGTAGACTTACGATCGGGGTATCATCAGTTACGGATTCAAGAAGAAAGCATACCGAAAACGGCTTTTCGGACTCGTTACGGTCATTACGAGTTTCTCGTTATGCCTTTTGGTTTAACGAACGCACCGGCGGTCTTCATGGATTTAATGAACCGCGTGTGCAAGCCGTATCTCGACAAATTCGTCATAGTGTTCATTGACGACATCTTGATATACTCACGATCAGCAGCCGAGCATGAACAACATTTGAGAACCATCTTAGGACTACTCAAAAAGGAGAAACTATACGCAAAGTTTTCCAAATGTGAGTTTTGGATTCGTGAAGTACAATTTCTCGGGCATATAGTGAACGAGAAGGGTATTCAAGTAGACCCGTCGAAGATTGAATCGATTAAGAATTGGGAAGCGCCCAAGACTCCTACTGAAGTGCGACAATTTTTGGGCTTAGCGGGATATTATCGGAGATTTATTGAGAATTTTTCAAAGATTGCTCAACCGCTAACTTCTCTTACACAGAAAGACAGGAAATTCGATTGGGGAGAGAAACAAGAAGCAGCATTTCAACATCTTAAAGACAAGTTGTGCATTGCACCAATCTTATCATTACCCGACGGTACCGATGACTTTGTGGTATACTGTGATGCTTCGCATCAAGGTTTGGGTTGTGTACTCATGCAACGTAAAAAGGTTATCGCGTACGCGTCCCGCCAACTGAAAGTTCATGAGAAGAACTATACCACTCACGACCTAGAGCTAGGCGCGGTGGTATTTGCTTTGAAAATTTGGCGGCATTACTTATATGGTACACAGTGCACTATTTTCACAGATCATAGGAGTCTACAACACATATTCAACCAAAAAGAATTAAATATGCGTCAGCGACGTTAGGTTGAATTATTAAACGACTATGATTGTGAAATCAAGTACCATCGGGGCAAGGCGAACGTGGTAGTAGACGCCTTGAGCCGCAAGGAATGAGTTAAAACGCTAAGAGTGCGAGCACTAGAGATGACGATTCACATAGATCTTACCGCACGAATTCAAAATGCACAACAAGAGGCGCTCAAGGAAGAACATATTCTAGAAGAATCACTTCGAGGCATTGAAAAACAGTTAGTACCAAAGGAGGATGGAACTTTGTACCTTGCGGGTAGAATTTGGGTTCCATTCTTTAGAGGTCTCCGAGATCTCATTTTTGAGGAAGCACATAGGTCAAAGTACTCGATCCATCCTGGATCAGATAAGATGTACCAAGACTTAAAAGAGTACTATTGGTGGCCTAACCTCAAAAAGGATATTGCTAGCTATGTTGGAAAATGCTTGACCTGCGCGAAGGTCAAGGCAGAGTATCAGAAACCATCAGGGTTACTACAACAACCCGAGATTCCCGCTTGGAAATGGGAACAAATATCGATGGACTTCATTACGAAGTTACCCAGGACCTCGAAAGGTCATGACATGATATGGGTAATCGTCGATAGATTGACAAAGTCCGCACACTTCTTACCGATTCGGGAGAAGGATAGTACTGAGAAACTAGCGGAAATATATCTCAAAGAAATAGTGGCTCGTCATGGAGTGCCTATTTCAATCATTTCGGACCGAGACGGTCGTTTTGTTTCAAGAATATGGAAATCATTTCAACAGGCCTTTGGATCTCAATTGAATCTAAGTACGGCCTTTCATCCACAAACTGACGGCCAGAGCGAACGGACAATCCAAACACTCGAAGATATGCTTCGTGCATGTGTTATGGATTTAGGTGGCAATTGGGATAATCATCTACCTCTAGTTGAGTTTTCCTACAATAACAGCTACCATACAAGTATACGAGCTGCACCGTTTGAAGCTCTTTATGGTCGAAAGTGTCGCTCTCCGCTATGTTGGGCGGAAACAGGCGATAGCCAATTAATTGGTCCGGAACTAGTCCAAGATACTACGGATAAAATTTTTCAGATCCGAGACCGTATCAAGGCGGCTCGCGATCGACAAAAGCTCTACGCAGATGGAAAACGAAAACCAGCATCTTTCGAGGTTGGAGAGAAAGTTTTGTTGAAAGTCTCACCTTGGAAAGGCGTAGTGAGGTTCGGTAAACGTGGAAAGCTTAACCCGCGTTACATTGGACCATTTGAAATCTTAGAAAAGATTGGCACTGTTGCCTATAAGTTGAAGTTACCAGATGAACTTAGCAGTGTACACCACACGTTTCATGTGTCGAATCTTAAAAAGAGTCCAATACAAGTAACCGTTACCATTCCTGTGGATGAAATTCACATTGACAACAAACTCCATTTCACTGAAGAACCTGTTGAGGTCACGGACTGGAAGGTCAATAAAACACGGAGAAGTCGTATCAAGTTGGTAAAGGTTCGTTGGAACTCTCGTCACGGGCCCGAGTATACTTGGGAACGTGAAGACCGAATGAAGGCAAAATATCCCCACCTATTTCCAAAGACTCCTGCAAAGAATAACAAAGCTAGAATTTCGGGACGAAATTCTAAATAACAAGGGGAGAATGTGACAACTGCCACTTTCGGGTAATTTACTTACATTTAAAACGATGATTTACATTATACAAGTATGTGTTTTGAATATTCGGACTGCATGATTACATGATATACATCTTGGAAAACTCATGGAATATTCATTTATTATTACACATGATTCACTTTTATTGGGTACATTTGAAATAGTGCAAACAATTCACCGAAACAACTAGAGTAGTGCCTAGTGAACTAGAGTGCTGACGAAAACTTCGGATCCACAGAAAACATCTAAAATGACATCCTTAGGACTCGGATGAGAGTCCAACATCAGTTATATATTAAACCCTATATGGGAATACAATGGTTTGGTTAATATTTTACCAATGCCCGGTAGCACTAAAAACTGTCCGAAATGCGCTAAAAGTGACCATTTCATGAATTTTCCGCAAAATTCAGCAATTGTATATTATTACAAGATGCAAAAATTGATGTTTAGGCACCAATTTCATATAAAAATAATTATGGAATATCCATTACACACATAACTAGAATTTTTCCTACAACTTCCTTAAGCGTACCTTTCGACTATCTACTTGCGAAACGAGCGCTATACATCTAGCCGAACTATATTTTGACACATGTAGCGAACTAGTGATTATTATTTTTGGTCTTGTAAAGCTAGTTTATGGTCTTTGCAAGTCAAGAAACATCTCGGAAAATTGCAAACCCTTAACACCAAAATACTTACATCTTTATATTCTTTTGAAATCTAAAAAAAAATAACTAACTTGTTTTTACCATACAAGACCCCCCCCCCACCTTATGACCGTGAACAAGGGGTCCCACCCCCTTGTTTATGTTGGTTAATATCTAGATATTTCTTTTTAACAAGTGGATGTAAATGGTAATTAATTTCTACCCTTAATCACTAAGTTACTACACTTTATTCTTTCATCTTTCATTACACACCAAGAACACTCTAACTATCTTCATCTTTTTCACAAGAACACCTTCAAAAACCCAATTATTTTTATTACCTCCTTCATGATCAACATGGATTTCCAAGTAACATAAGGTGATCTAAAGCTTTTGGAAGTAAAAGGAAGGGTTTTCATCCATACAAAAGTGTTCTACCATCAAGATTATCATCTTCTTAGTTCTTAATAATCTTCTAAGATCATCCCTAGCCTAGTGCTAGAAGTAAGCTTCTATATCTAAATTTTTTTATATACAAATGTATTGAGTTTATGATTGATATTATTGCTAATAATAACCAAGAGATCATACATATTAAACATGAGAAAAATACAAAGAAGCAAAGATAAAAATCATGATATATTTATGTTTGGTTATATTGTGATCTAAGACATGATATATGCATATTTAGTCTTGTTATGATGATGTTGATACAAATAAATTGTTAGAAGATGTTTTAAGATATGATCTAAAAATTATGCATGTTTATGTTAAAGGTTTTTTTAACATAAAGGATGAAATGGATGATCATAACTATTGATCTTGTGAAAGTATTAAGGGTTTTTATTTAAAAACAAGACTTTTACAAGATTATAAAAAGTAACATACAACTAGAGATTTTTATAAAAGTTGTTAAAACGAGAATTAAACTTGGTTTTTGAACTTGTTAGCATATGAAATGATCATGGTTAAAACCCTACATGATTTGGATATCATCTTGATAATTTCATGTTATAAAAGTCTCATATGTTTAGTTAAGATGTTGGGTAAATTGATGATGATTTGAAAGAAAAAGAAAATGATATGTTTATGAAACATGGTTAAGATAAAAATACAAAGGTTATATGGCCATTTTTCATAAAAACTTTATTTTATAAAGTAACAACATTTTTGGTTAATTTTAGACAAGAGAAATATATATTTTTTAGAAAATATATATTTGGTTATTTTAACAACTTTTGTGACATGTATTACTTGATGTATTAGTTATATATATCAAAGTAGGAACTTGTATCTAATGTCACATTTAAACTCAAAACACCTCATAACGAAAGTCCTACAAGACTTCACATAATAACGCCTTAAAACGTGTTACGGACGATTCTAATAATCGGACACCAATTATGGTCAAAACGGACAACGGACGAATCCTTAAACGAGTCACCAATCCGAGGAGTTACTACGACGTTAGACGATTTATCGACACGAAATATAAGTATCCTATCGATAACAAATTTCGGATGTTTAGAAACTTATAAAAACTAGTATGTTTTTATTTACTAACAAGTATACTTAGTAAATTTTTATAAAAAGGTTTTTATAAAAATAAATGGGCTTATTATACTAGTGGGCTATTTTTATAACAAATGGGCTTATATTACTTAATGGGCTATTTTTCTTAATGGGCTTATCTTCATAATGGGCTTAACATAAATTCATGGGCTAAGCCCAAATACTAAACATATGGGCCAAAGCCCAACACTATTCAAGCCCAACACTATTCAAGCCCAACACTATTCAAGCCCAACACTATTCAAGCCCAACACTATTCAAGCCCAACACTATTTGAGGCCCAACACTATTTGAGGCCCAACACTATTGAGGCCCAACACTATTTAAGGCCCAGCACTATTTAAGCCCAATAACTTGAAAACATGGGCTTGGCCCAATGATACCATTTTTGTGAACACAACTATGCAATGGATACATATAAGACACGAAATTCAGCGGACTAGATCCGACTATACAACTCACAAGATACAAGATAACATTTATATATATATATTTGGTGAAAAATATATATATAACATTTGAACAACTCATTCATTGAATACACAGTGAACAAACAGTAAAGACATACAAGTCTTACACATATTGAAGACACAAGACTTGTACTCAAGTTCTTTACAAAGACCGAAGTGTCTAACAAAAATAAGAACATTTGTAGGTCGCAACGCTATTCAGGACGACCGCACGTGAGATCTTATTTACATCTATTCACAGGATGTGATACTGTGAGTTCATGTTCCCCTATTCATTTAAATGTTTTACAACTTTACAACTATCGGGGAAGATACATGTTCAATCGTATGTTAAAGTTAGGGAATGAAACACCTTAGATCATGTGCGAACTAGGGTTATACATATAAGCACCATTAATCCAGTTTGGACCTAGGTACAAGTGGTTGGATCTAATGGGTTTTGGCGAGCCCCACTCTTGGTCGTGGACCCATACAGAAGAGTGCGTTTGTGTCCCAGTCGATAGGAGTCGACATAAAATCGTCTAGGGTTGGATTGCTTCCTCTTTCTTCACACATATTAATGTCCTTGCAAAACATTAATGTTCAACGATTTCATTGACGCTTTACATACTACAACTTACATTTTAAATACATCGTTTACAACTAAATTGCATGAATTCACCAACTTTTGTTGATGTTTTCCAAACTTAACATGTATTTCAGGGAATTAAAGGACCATGTCGGATTTCCCAGTCAAGATAACAAGTACCGGAACTCCATGCCATCTTTTGGAGGGTTTAACTATTATATTCCGCCTCTTTGAGGAAATATGATGGCTTAACCTTTACTAGTTTATTTCATGTTAATGTATGAAACAATAACACTTTACTTATATGTTAATGGTTTGTAACCGACACACTAAACTTATGTTGTAATCTTTTGAAACACTTATGTAATGGCAATGGAGTATGTTTTATTCATATAGTTTGTTCATGTACATCGATATTTATGCAATGAAAACCAGACAGATCACACCTTGCGT
Source organism: Helianthus tuberosus (assembly GCA_030545235.1). Lineage (NCBI taxonomy): Eukaryota > Viridiplantae > Streptophyta > Magnoliopsida > Asterales > Asteraceae > Helianthus > Helianthus tuberosus. The sequence goes on from CM060409.1 coordinate 105,270,205, forward strand.
TTCCGCTACGAGCGGGTGTGACATGGTATTCGGCTTTTACCTTGGCGCATGTTAAGCATTTACTAACATATACCGCAACATCGCCTTTCATCCTTGGCCACCAATAGAAATCCTTAAGATCTTTGTACATTTTATCCGCTCCTGGATGAATCGAGTATCGCGACTTGTGAGCTTCGTTGAAAATGACCTTCCTCAATCCACCAAACAGAGGAACCCAAATTCGTTTCATGAAGCACAAGGTTCCTTCCTCGTTTGGTACCAACTGCTTTTCCATCCCGCGGAGGTATTCATCCTCGATGTTCCTTTCTTTGAGAGCTTCTCTCTGAGCGGCACAAATGCACAAAGAGAGGTCTGTCTGGACGATCATCTCCAAAGCCCTAACCCTTATGGGCTTGATCCTTTCCTTCCGACTTAGGGCATCGGCGACCACATTCGCCTTCCCTGGATGATACTTGATCTCACAATCGTAGTCGTTCAATAGTTCAACCCAGCGTCTTTGCCTCATGTTAAGCTCCTTTTGATTGAATATATGCTGCAGGCTCTTATGACCAGTGAAGATCGTACATCGTGTGCCGTATAAATAATGTCGCCAGATCTTTAATGCAAACACCACCGCGCCCAGTTCCAAATCATGGGTGGTGTAATTTTTCTCGTGTATCTTCAGTTGGCATGAGGCATAGGCTATAACTTTCTGGCGTTGCATCAACACGCAACCCAAACCTTGACGCGAGGCGTCACAATATACCACGAAGTCTTCCGTGCCTTCGGGTAAAGATAGAATCGGTGCGTCACAAAGCTTGTTCTTCAATAACTGAAACGCTTCTTCTTGCTTGTCGCCCCAATCAAACTTCTTGTCTTTCTGCGTGAGTGCAGTCAGGGGTTGAGCTATTTTTGAGAAATCCTCAATAAACCTTCGATAATAGCCAGCCAAACCTAAGAACTGTCGAATCTCAGTTGGCGTCTTTGGAGTCTCCCAATCCTTGATTGCCTCGATCTTTGTGGGGTCCACATGAATTCCATTTCCATTTACCACGTGACCAAGAAACTGGGCTTCGCGTAGCCAAAACTCACACTTTGAGAACTTAGCGTATAACTTCTCCTTCTTAAGTAGCTCTTAAGTGCTGTTCGTGCTCGTCCTTCGTCTTCGAGTAGATTAGAATGTCATCGATAAACACGATCACAAACTTATCCAGGTACGGCTTGCAAACTCGGTTCATCAGGTCCATAAAAACTGCCGGTGCGTTTGTCAATCCAAACGGCATAACCAAGAACTCGTAATGTCCATAACGAGTCCTAAAGGCCGTCTTCGGGATACTTTCCTCTTGTATCCTGAGTTGATGGTACCCTGAGCGAAGATCGATCTTTGAATAGAAACTTGAACCTTGTAGCTGATCAAACAGGTCATCAATTCTCGGCAAAGGATAACGGTTCTTGATAGTCAACTTGTTAAGCTCGCGGTAGTCTATACACATACGAAAGCTACCATCTTTCTTTTTTAACGAACAGGACCGGAGCTCCCCAAGGTGAGAAGCTTGGTCTGATGAATCCTTTATCTAATAGCTCCCGGAGTTGTGTCGATAGTTCCTGCATTTCTGATGGTGCAAGTCTATAGGGTGCCTTGGCTACAGGCGCGGCGCCTGGAACCAAGTCAATATGGAACTCGACTTGTCGTTGCGGCGGCAACCCTGGCAAGTCTTCTGGAAAGACTTCAGGATATTCTCTTACGACTGGAATGTCTTCAATCCTTGGCTCAGCAGCTTCTTTATCCACGATGTGTGCCAAAAAGGCAACACATCCCTTCTGTAAACACTTTCTAGCTTTCAGACAGCTAATGATTCTCAGTGGCGTATCACGCTTCTCTCCGTGTACTATGATCGTCTCTTCATCCGTCATTGGAATGCGGATGGTCTTCTCGTGACAAACGATCTCGGCCTTGTTGCTCGATAACCAATCCATTCCCACTACCACGTCGAAGCTTCCCAACTCGACTGGTAGTAGATCTAGCTTAAATTCGTGTCCTCCCAGTTCTATCATGCATCCCCTGATGACTTCTCCCGTTTCAATTAATTTCCCATTCGCTAATTCGATCGAGTATGGAACGTCTAATTTACTAGTGGCCAACCCAAGTATATTCTTAAACTCTAACGATATGAAACTATAATCGGCACCAGTATCAAAAAGAACAGATGCAAAGCGTTGGTTTATAGGGAACGTACCGGTGACAACGTTTGGATCTTGGCGCGCCTCCCTCGCACCAATGTTAAAGATTCGGCCTTGCGCCTGATTCAGCTTTGGGCATTCTCTTTTGAAGTGCCCAATGTCACCACAGTTGAAGCATCCTAGCCCTCGGCCATTTCCATTACCATTTCCACCTCGATTTCCGTTGGTTCCTCGATTTCCAGCTTGATTGGCGATATTCCCACGGTTACCATTTCCCCCATTATTTCCTTGTGGCCGGTTTCCATTGCCACGGTTGTTGTTATTGAAACCCCTTTGGCCACCCTGGCCCGCTCCAACCCAACATGTTTCCTTTGAATGGCCCGTCTTCCCGCAAGATTCATATTTTCTGAGTCGGCATGAGCCGACGTGATGGAACTGGCAAATACCACACTTGGGCAGAGTGCCCATGTAACCCTTTCCTCTGTTTTCATCACCGGTTTTGGCTCTGGCCGGTGTGTTCGAATCGCCCCTCTTGCTCACATAGCTTGTACCCTGCTTGAAGTTAGAAAACTTTCGTTTGTTATCACCAGCTGACTCCGCATAAGTCTCTTTCTTCTTGGGTTCAGAGATGGAGAACTTGTTCAACCTTACGGCCACCTCCGTAAGTGCCACACTAACGTCGATAGCTTCCGTAATTGTTGCCGGCTTAGACGTGGTAACCATACTCAGAATTTGGGGTGCCAATCCCCAGATAAAGCGCTCGATCCTTTTAAATTCCGGTGTAACCATATAAGGTACCACATGTGACAAGTCATGGAATCTCTGAACATATTCTGCGATTTTGGGACCGTCCATCTTCAAATGCCAAAACTCGGTTTCCAGTTTCTGGATCTCAGCTCTGGAGCAATATTTCCTGCGCATCAGCTCTTTCAGTTCAGCCCAAGTCATGGCATATATTGCGGCCTCTCCTAAGGTTTTAACTTGGAGATTCCACCATGAGAGGGCACCGTCAGTGAAGAGTCCCGAGATGTATGTAACTTGTTGTCCCGGCGCACATTTGCTCATTCTTATTGTTGTTTCAGTCTTCTCAGTCCAGCGGGTAAAAGCCACGGCACCTCCAGTGCCATCGAAGTTTAGTGGCTTGCAATCTAAGAATTGCTTGAAAGTACACCCTGTACAAGCAATGTTATTATTAGTAGTCGCACATGAATCATCCAACTATAGTGTAATGTGTCTCCTATGACTGATCATTACCATTTGGAGGGTTGTTGCCCTGGTTGTTGTTGATATTTCCGCTCGATCCTGGTTGGGATGCTTGATATTGCGCAATAGCAGCCGCGATGATCCCCTGTAGTTCGGCCTGGTTAGTTGGCATGCGTGCTTCACGTCGTGGAGGCATTTTCTAGCGGATGTTTCACGTTGGTTAGGTCATAGTAGCATACAATCATATATATGTAGTAACATTCACAACATCTCATGTCATAACCATAACAAATAATCAACAATGCATGAAATTTGAAGACTTTCAACTTAAGTTTCATAAACAAAATCATCATTATAGTCTCACAATTACATCATGTGTCAAAATATATTAAGGGCTACATCACCCTTGTCTGAGTACAATAACCAATAGATCAAAAATCAAAACGTGGTCTCAAAGGTCTTCAAAATCATGGCTCGAGCACTGTCTTCTCACTAGGAGTAGCCAGTCTGTAGAAGATCTGGAATCCCTGTTGCCCTGAATATATCCCTAAGCTGATGGTGGAGGAGGAGGTGGAAAACGAGAGAAAATCAATCGGCGCAACTGCACCAAGTCCTCCTCAAGTGCATAGGCAAAACGCAACACGAAGGCAACCTGTCGATCGAGAGGGAGGAACTGAACGTCTGAATCCTGAAACAATGGAAAGGAAGTGTGCGATGCTGGAAACTGAGTCTGACAGGGACAGTGTGGATGTGGAGCTCTCTCCAATCGCTGGACACATAGCCTCAAGGCGTCTCGCTGAAACTGTAGTGACGCGAGCGTGTCCTCTACAGAGAATCCGTCATGGAAGTAAGGGTCGGATACAGGCATGACATGGGGTGCTGACCACAGAGATGGCTCGCCCATCAGAGCTGAAACCAGATGAGTAGTGTGCGGGGTAGATGTAAACGGTAAGGTAGTATGGGAAAAAATAAGACATGAAGGGTGCAGTAGATGACGTGGATGGGTTAAAACCGGGATAAGGAAACTGCGGTAAGAACTGGCTATCCCCTGGCATGAATGGGGTGTGGCCGAAAAGCTGACTCGATGATCCCTCCCCAGGTTGGGGCGGAGGGATATCCTGAAGGAATGTGATAGGAAGGTCGGTACGGTTGGTATCGGATGTGGATGGAGGAAACAAGGGAGCATCAAGTGGTACAGCGATGGGTGCGGGAGGGGGAGTGACTGGGACTACATACGGAGGGTAGTCATCCTCCTCAATCCACCCATTGCTGGAGTAGGCGTACCTCAGGTCCATGTGGGTGGCGAACGGTGCAAGGTCATCAAAAATATCCATGGGATCGGGTATGGGTGCTATAGCTGGTGTCTTGACGGCTGATGGTGCAACAACGGGGGTATCAGTGACAGTAACAGGGTCAATGGCAAGAGTGGGCTCGGAAAATACTGGAGCGGGCTGATAATCAGCAAGTATGGCAGGAATCGGATCATCTGGATGAACAGGAGCCTCAGCAGGCTGCTCCAACTCCATCTCCTTATCAGCGTCCATGCGAGGAATGTAACCGAGTCCCAACAGTGGGGTATGAGAAGCTGTCGACTCGGAGGAATCTGAAGCAGACGAATCAGACTGAACCTCCCTATCGGAAAGCTCGACCATGGGAACAATAGGATCAACAACTGGAACATCGACAACTGGAACGCCATCCTCCACCGGGGCCCCACCATCCTGGTCTCCCTCCGGGGGACCCTCGATGGGTAGAACGACATCATCATCGGGTAACACGTCGAGGGGCTGTTCCTCAAAGGGAACTGCAGTAAAAGGAAGAGGAGCAGGGATCGGGACGAGGGGTAGACCCTCTCCTGGCGAGCCATCAGCTAAGGGCATGTCGCCTCCGAAGTCCGGTAGGGCGAAGGGCTGGAAGTCGTCTTCGTCAGTGCTCGTGTAGTCTGAAGGGAAAACTCCCGAGTCTGTGGCCATCTCGTCGTCGGAAGTAAAGGCCATCGGGTCGCTCGTATTAGATACTCCGCTGCCGGAAGATGCCATGGTGTCTGTAACACAACCACAACATATGCACACAATTAAGGTAAGCATGTAAATAATAACAATGAAATCATGTATGCATCCTAGTCTTTCCATAATATTCCTTCAAATCTCTAAACCGAACTCCCTAGTCTCTCAGACTACCCTGGTCTTTAAGACCAATCTCCCAGTCTCTAAGACTAAATCTTCCCCAGCCTCTAAGGCTAAACATCCCCAATCTCTAAGATTGAAATCTCCCTCAGTCTCTAAGACTGATACGAAAATTTATTTTGAAAAAAGTGTATTTGTGCCTTTTTGTTTATAAAAAAGTTTGTGCCCTGGATCTGGACTTTTAGTGTATGCAAATGTAAAAATGTTTGAAAACATTTTCGTGAGAGCCCTAGTGATCATAGTCTAGACTCGAGAATGAATCCTAGTTCGCTATGATCGAGGCTCTGATACCAAGCTGTCACACCCTGGCTTTTGCGGAAGCGTGGGTTTATTTGGTGTGACTTCTTAATACCACAGCAACAATCACAACAATGTTATATGATAGAATACGAATGTTCATCCATTAAAATAGTTGAAAATGCATAACATATTGTCTAAAAACGTTAACCACAATAGACGTTACAAAATCATGACTTGTTTAAAGAGAATTCAAAAGACTCGACGATAAACTACCAACGACACAAGAATTGAGACATGCAACTCGTCCAGGAAAGAGTTACACTTCCCAAACCTACGACTCCGGATGACATCCTTAAATGGTACGCAGCTTAATCATGCATCACTCGCCAGATCCAAACTAATTCCCTGAAATACATGTAGTTTAAAAAGTCAACAAAAAAGTTGAGCGAGTTCATGTGTAAGTGAGTATATAAATGCCTTTAAAAATGTCTGTATAAGTAAAATCCCTGGTATGTAGCAATTAAGGAAAAACCTGATCACCATTGGGTTGCAAAACCAATAGTATGTGTGAAATGATGCAGGAAGACTCAAACCTAGCAAATTTGTCTCCGGTATGAAGACATAGTCACCACTATGGGCCGCCCCGGCCTCATGGGTGTGGGCTCGCTACACCCAAATAGATCTATCACTCATGTCCCGTGGTCCTACTATGAGGATTAATGGCCTTAAGCGTTGTACCCACCACTCACATGATCGCGTAATAAAAACCCTCCTTAAGCTAATCATACCATAATAAAAGTCTGTAAATGTCTATAAATATCTGTAACATGTATTTCACCCCCGAAAAGTAAAACTGAAAATAGTTAAGAGAAAAGGGGGAACATGAACTCACTGTAATGCGTCTTGAACAGAATCTCAAAGTCTGACTGCTACACGACAACCTACACGTACTAATGTCTATTAGACGAACGGGCCGTGCCTTGGCTTAGAGTTTAATATTTAGAGTTGTGTTACTTATAGAGATTCGTGTGATAAATATTTGTTCGCTTAAGGTTATAGTAAATTATGGTCTTAGAAAGTAAATATTTACTAAGTGTTATAATTTCCGAAAAATTTCGCCATAGCCTCCTTTGTAAATAGAGGTGTCCATGCATAAAAAAAACATATCATTTTCTTTTACAAATGTCTCATAAAGTGTTCCCACATAGCCAACCCGACAAATCTACATGCAATACCCTAACTACGACTTTTCAGATTTATTACACAAAACAGGACTGTTTTCTAGTATTTAATTAAAATAGTTAACATTTTCCAAAAATTCTCAAATTTTTACAGGAGGTCATATGTAATCTACGATTTATTGTGTAAAAATTTCGGAAATCAGTTCATTACCAATTTTACATAAAAATTCTTTTACCCAACTGCAATCTGATTTGATACATTCTGATTGCAGTTTTACGGAAAAATTCACTAAAAATCAATCGTGAGTCGGATTGTCGAAATTCCAGTTGGAGGGTCACGGAAACAACCGTGAAAATCTACAGTAAAAATTCCATGAGCTGATTCTGCTCAGGTTTTAAGTTTTGACTCTGATTATCACACACTTTTTCAGCAGAAATATTTCAGCTTTGAGCTGCTGTCTAAAAATAATACTTTAAAAATAGTAAACGGTCTCGAAAAATTACGATTCCAGTTTCATTAGTTCAGATATTCAAAATTACACAATTTAGACTCCAGAACTTAAATTTTTCGATTAAAAATGAACCCGTTACAGCCCGTTGAAGCAGGCTGGAAATTTCAATCAGCAAGCTGTTTATATGTAGAAGTGACAAAAAAATGCATAAACAAAGACTCTAACCATGGTGTATCGAAGGATAAATGTTCAAACCTCAAGCATGCATTAACCAACCTTATACCACCCAGATTTCAACTTCATACAACCCTTTTATCTAAGGTTTTCATGCAGAATTTTAAGTTCACAATTTAGTGTTTAAGCTTTTAGGTGACATGAACATTCAAACAAACATAACAAGAATCAAGGTGAAACAAGAGTGTGAAGGGACATACTTCTAGCACAAGGCTAGGGTAGTAATCTTAGGACAAGATGATGGTGAAATGTTGGTGACAAAGGCATGAATCAAGCTTCCGTGAAGACCTTCAATCTTGCACTTCAATGGATGAATCTTCAACTTGAATGAGAGCTTTTGGAGAAGAAAATGGTTGAGGTGAAGAAGGGTGGTGGTGAAATCGGTTATGGAGAGAGGGAGGGGGGGGGGGGTGTGAGCCGAAAATAATAGGGAAGAGGGAGGAGGTGGAGTGCAAGCATTGTAGTGATGATGATCTTCCCTTGGAAATGGTAAGATTCCTTACACAATTTGACAACTCTCTAACCATGCACAAGGTTCCCACCAATGGGGTAAAGAGGCAAAAAGAAGGTGATTAAGGTGGGTCCATGGCTGATTTCGGTTGGGGGGGGGGGGGGGGTTTAAGTGTAAATATGTTGGTAATTAGTGGGTAGTAAATAAGAGGTTAAGGGTATTTCCAAGTGTAGTGGGTGTATGTCATGCTTACATGTATGGGCATTTTTGTGACCGAAATTAATTAAGAAAGATAAAAATAATATTTTTGAACATATTTTAGTGTCCCGGAAAATGTCTGGTTGTTCGGTTACGTATCGTTCCGTTAAAGCGTTTAATTGTACCGTATAGCGTCTTTTATGCATCTTTCTGTAACGAAATCGTTCCTGGCACTTAGGAAAGTATACATGACCACTCTGTTATATTTGTATACTCTACTGGTATAATAAAATGCTGAATTTAATAAAAGAAAGCTGAATTATGTATTTAAAGTGTGTTTTAGGCACTTCCCGGCATTATATCTATCACCTAATGACGCAGTCTTATGGTCCTCACCTCCCTACACTACAAACCAGTGTAGTACTCTATCCCTGGCTAATACTGGCCATAATAATGTTGCCTGTCTAAGTGCTGGCATTATCAGCATTATTTCTGAATCAACCGTTCAGTGTGTCAACTGTGCTGAGTGCATCAAGTTTGTCACTAATGTAGGTATGTAATGAATGGAGTGACTGTATAAATATGATGCATGTATATATGATATGAAATCATAGAGCAGTCTAAATATCAGTTGTAATCAAGCACAGTCATTAAGCACGTAATTAAGATCAATTAATTGTACAGTACCTGAAATTTTTGCGGGTTGTCACACTGTTAATACATCTAAGACACCGTTCAACGAATAACAAAGACATACAAGTCTTAACACATATTCAAGATAAAATACTTGTACTCAAGTCATTACAAAGACCGAAGTGTCTAACAAATATAGAACGTTTGTAGGTCATGACACTATTCAGGACGACTGCACATGAGATCACAGTTACTACTATTCACGGATGCAATTTTGTGAGTTCATGTCCCCTATTCATTTTAAATGCTTTACAACTTTATAACTATCGGGGAAAATACATGTTGAATTGTATGTTAAGTCATGGAATGAAACACCTTAGATCAAGTGCGATTAGGGTCATACATCTAAGCACCATTAATCCAGTTTGGACCTAGGTACAGAGGGTTAGATCTAATGGGTTTTGGCGAGCCCCACTCTTGGTTGTGGACCCATACAGAAGAGTGCGTTTGTGTCCTAGTCGATGGTAGTCGAAACGAAATCGTCTAAGTTTGGATTGCTTCCTATTTCGTCACACATATTAATGTCCTCGCGAAACATTAGTGATCAATGATTTCATTGACGCTTTACATACTACATCTTTACATACAGATACATTTTATACAACTCACATTTTACAGATACATTTTGTACAACTCACATTTTACATGATACATCTTATACAACTAAACTGCATGAACTCTCCAACTTTTGTTGATGTTTTCAAACTCACATGTATTTCAGGGAATTAGTGGACCATGCAGACATTTCAGTCAAGGAAAGCAAGTATCAAGCCTCCATGCCACCATTTGAAGGGTTTGCCCATTATATTCCACCTCTTTGCGGTGATATAGTGGTCAAAGCCTTGAAATTTTAAGACTTACATTTTGATGTATAAAACAATGACAACTTATTTTCATTTGATGGTTTGTAACCAATTCATTTATCTTATGTTGTGTTCTTTTGAAACGATTATGACAATGGCATTGGAACTTCTTTTTATTCATTTAGTGTGTTCACTTATATTGTTATGCAATGAGAACCGATCAGATCACACCTCGTGCTTCCGCTACGAGCTGGTGTGATAGGTTGGTATCAGAGCATCGATTGTAGTGAACCAGGATTCTTTCTCAAGTCTAGTCTAAAATCACTAGGGACCTCTCACGAAAACAATTTATACAAGAACAAGAGGTTTTCATTGCATAAACATTTTTCAAGGTCCACTACAACAAAAATTCATTTCACATAAATCAAGCGAGGACATTTCCATGGGTGAAGTCTATGAGAAATAGACACATTACATTAACAGACTATGTGCCTACAATACATTACATTATCAGTTTACGCATTATAAACAGTTTACAAGTTCAGCTTATACAAGATAGAAATCCTTGATTGATAGAATTTTACATGATTATATATATAGGTTATTCATATATGTGTTGTACGAAATATTTGGCAAGAACAAAATGCCTTCGACTTCGAATTCCATTTTCATCCTTGACACGCATAACATGGTTAAGACACGACATCTTTTACACAAGACATAATACTCTATTTCAAAACATAACATAACATGTTTTATACAATACATCTTCCATGAGAATATCGACCTCACGTCTATTGTGGAGCTTATGGCGAATGTGGTTCCTAAGTGAGACCATAAAGCATTGATCCCGTGGAAGATGGTTGCTTTCTCGCGGATGCTGAGATGCCTGACTTCAGTAGTGACGATGAGGCGGAGGTGGTAGCCTTGGACAACAACTCCATTAGTGGGACGAGGTCCCTGTGACTCATACAAAACGTGATTGACGACACTCTTGTCCAGACAGGGAAGATGAAGTACTCATCTTGAAGGAGTCCCTCAAGTCGTTATTGCTATGAATTCTCTCTACTTCTATTCCATCTAACGTTGTGTCGTTCTGCGAGTAATGACAACGGGCGTTGACACGTGAACTATCACGAAGGTCCCTCCTATGTTGAAGGTATATAGACAATAGTGTCCTCTCTCTGACTGATCATCTGCTTTGAACGAGAGAATGCTAGGGTGACCATGCAAGACAATTTATTATTACGGGGGCCCACGTAATAACAACTTGTAGTGCATGGAAATCCTGGTGGACTCTGCGGGTCAAGCTAATGGTTACTATTCACTCATGAATTTTAAGTTGTTACTTAAAATTCAGTCTTTTCTATCCAATAGAACACTAACCTAGATGGTTACTATAACACCCTACAATACAATACAGGAAGACAATACGTATTGTTCGCACCTAACATTCGATCTACAACACGAGTTGTTCGAGACTAGTCATCTAAACAAACAAAACTTGTTAAGCACTCATGGAGGATCTTTCCTCAACATTCCAGAATTCTTGTACATGATTTGGTTCTTTGGTGTCTATGACACCTTATCTTATTTATTGGAAATGAATATAATAAATTCCGTCATTTTGACCCTTGTCTTATCCAAAGGGATAGTATGGCATGAGCCATGCTACAACTTCCTCATTGCATTCAATTCGACATCGATGAAGATCTTAGTGATCTTGTTGGAGCTCGTGAAGCTCAAGCACTATTACCATATTAATCACATGGACAAGTACGACAAAGGAATTTCTCTACTTCGGATGATCAAAGCTTATGTAGTTTGGAATGCATACTATAGGGACGGAGGCCACTGGTTAGTTTCCCCTCCTCAACGAATTATTTCGTTTTCCACTTAAACATATGACCAATATACGCAAGAGGCACTGCACATTTTGGTTTCGGTTATCCACATTATCATTTATTCGAACACGTATGAACAATGCAATCTAGAGGTTTCCATGACCTATTGCATCCTTCATTCTTGGGCGTATGATAGACTATATTATCCAAATATATGTCCAAATTCTTTTAATATTGCGTATTAAAAGACCATGGCGCGAAAAGGAAGGTTTACACATAAAAAGAATTAACAAGTCAACATCTCACGGATTAAACCTGAACTAAAGTTATTATGGAACAACACGAGGGTGCATAAATTGAATAAAATGAGGTTAATCAAGATGACATTAGTGACGGTACTGGTTGTAGTGGTAGTTCAAGTGGTTTGAATCCCGATGGATCGGGAACGAGTAGCAATGCCACACCGGAAGATGTGACCACACAAGGCCTTAATTTTATGACTTTTCCGGACTGTAAGCCGCAAGACCTCGTTAATACGAAAGGTGCGGTAAGTTCTGTCCGCCAGATAAAGACAATGAAGTCGGTTAGTCATACTAGGAAATGCATTCCTGAGTAGATAATTAGATACACAGAGAGTCTCCTGCTGAACGTAGCCTTAACTTGGTGGAATCTCCAGGTACAAATGCTAAGAATGGATACAGTGAAGAGGTTATCAGGGGAAGAACTCAAGGATCTTATACAAGAAGATTATTACTCGCTGATTTAAATTCAAAGGTTGGAAACAAAATTCAAGAACTCGATCATGATTAGAGCTAATGTTGTTGGTTACATTCGAGGCTTTCACAATCTCTCAAGGGTTGTTTCCATACTACGTAACACCCGAATTCAAACGCATTGCGCGTTACATTTGGGATTTAGCCCCGGAGATCCGAGGCATGACCGCATCATCCTACCCTACCTCGATCACTCAAACAGTAGTTACCCGACACATTTCCAATCAACCAACATTTCACATCCATGTTATTTGATACTGGTGCCAATTTTAGCTTCATCTTAACATTTCACATACATGAGTTTCATGGCTAGTGACGGGATTGTCCTAGCTACAATTAGGGACTGGATTATCCTACAACTAAACATATGGATTGGGTTATCCTACATCTAAAACATAGGGATTAGGCTATCCTACATCTAAACTATGGATTGGGTTATCCTACATCTAAACATATGGATTGGGTTGTCCTACATCTAAACATATGGATTGGGTTATCCTACATCTAAACATATGGATTGGGTTATCCAACATTTAAACATAGGGTTCCTAAAACTATACAGTGAAGTCCTCGCCACACAGAATTCAAAATTTACTTGGCCTAGAGCCAAGTAAGCTAGACGTCCCCTCATTCTATAGAATCGACATACGGTAAACTAGTCAAGTCAGGGAAAGTTGTTAGAGGATGTTCCTTGGAACTTGGCGAGCAAAGATTCAGTATCGATCTCTTACCCATTGAGTTGGGTAGTTTCGACGTAGTGGTTGGCATGGATTAGTTATCCGATAACCAAGCCGAAGTCTTTTGTCATGAGAAGGTCATTCGCCTACCACTACTAAACAAAGAGGCACTTGTTATTCATGGAGAGAAGCAGGACACACCATTGTGGATCATCAATTGCATGAAGGTAGAGAAGTGCTTATGGAAAGTTTGGGTTGCCTTTCTGGCACATGTTTTCGACAAGAAGGCCGTTGGGCCGAAGCTGACAGATATTCCAGTGATAAAAGAGTTTCCTGAAGTCTTTCTTGAAGACTTGCCGAGACTATAACCATATCGACAAGTCGAGTTTCATATCGACTTGGTACCGGGAACCGCACCCGTAGCCAAATCTCAATATCAATTAGCACCTTCTAAACCTTGTAGTTGATTGAATAAGGATGTTGTGAGTTCATAAAACCCACTCTTTATCATTCTACATCTTTTTAAAGGTTTTCAGGGGAGAGATGCACGTTTTGCAAAAGTGCACAACATTTCAATGAATGAAAATTCATATTTCTAAACCATGTTACAAATAAATTTCCAACTAACTCAAATGATTTATGAAAGGTTCAAGCTTCTACTCCAAGATAGACTTACGATCGGGGTATCCCCAGTTACGAATTCAAGATGAAGGCGTACCAAAAACGGCTTTTCAGACTCGTTATGGTCATTACGAGTTTCTCGTTATACCTTTTGTGACACCTGGGTCACTGCGACCGTCAAACAAATACCAAACCAATGAAATATTGTATTTCCGACTTGGGATTTGTACAAATATGTGTATCATCTGCACATGTCAATTTTTGTTCGATTTCAAGCTTTAAATCACTGTCTGGAAGGTTATACGCGCACTGATGTGTAAATATAACCAGTTTAATGCAACAAACACTCCGGAATAGTGAAATAGGCTTAACATACCCTAAATAACCTTTGCATAACTTACAAATAAGTTTTGAAGGCTTTGGTATGGCAAAATCAAGTTAATTCGCTTACAGGGACTAAATTTGACAAACTGCGAAAGTATGCCAATTTGAACTGTAACAGACATTCCGGAACGTGACCATAAGTTAAAAATACCATAAATATCCTTTACATAGCTTAGAAATAGGCTTTGAGGGGTTCGGTGTGCTAAAATAAACTTTTGGGTCATTCAGGGACTAAGAGCGTCAAAAAGTGCAGCATATCTTGCGTTCTGAATACATCCGGACATCCAAAAATTTATGTAAGCACTAAAATACTTTATTTTAGTGTTTGACATGAGAAAAATCCATTCGTCACGTCATTTGGACCGTTTTTCGCGCTTATGCGCATGTCGTCGTAATTAAGCGAACATCGCGATCGTACGACCAAACGAACCGACATCCGGGATATTTTTGAGCATGTTTCATGTCCACAATGTTTAGGCATCATTTTAGGGCCTTAAATTTGACTTAATGAGCCTTAAACATGTCGGAAATGGCCTTAATACACAACGGGGACTGAAATGGAAACTTTGGAAACTGGTTGCTGATCAGAAGGACCTAGGCGTGACACCTAGCCCCCTAGGCGTCACGCGAGGCCCCTTCAGAATAGCAAAAGCTGTTTTAATAGCTGTTAACAGCTCTTATGCACTCCAAAGGCCAATGCCACATGTCAATCCCTGATGTTGGGGGCCATTTTGAGTTACCACAAGTTTGCAACAAGTGTAGGGATGTGATCAAAGCTCGGTATTCGAGAAACGATCCTAACGGTGGTCCATTTACTATAAATACCCACCTCAATTCCTTGCAAACCCCACAAATCTGATCTAAGAATCTCTAAGTTGAAGCCATTTGCTTCATACCTGAACTACTTGGATCGAGATTAGCTTGCGGGGACCCTTTGTAAGTGTTCTTTCATTCTTTCATTCGTTTTAGCGTTAAAGTCAAACTTTGTTTGACTTTCTGCATTGTCCAGTTTATGGTCAATGCGAAGTTCGTTTGAACTTCATAACGTGAGTGTGATCACGATGGTTATAGTCCCTAGTGACTATACCTACTGATTACCACGTTATCTAGACTCAGTGACGAGTCGTAGTTTCGGCCAAAATGCGTGTTATTGCGTATTTTGTAACCAAACAACTTTTAGGTATCAAAACCGTTTGTTTTGATACCAAACCTATTTTCTAAACTTAGTTAAGCATGTTTTAAAATACTTAGCTCGTCACTTTTAGTTTAGTGCTTATATAGGGTCGTAAGGTAAGCGATCTAAACAATCGCTTATACTTTCGAACCTGACCCGTTTGGTCGATCATTAGGATCCGACCAAACACATTAGGTGACCATAGTATATAGGGAATAACCTTCCGAGGTTATACCTTATGGTCGCTTCGTTTAAGTAGTTGTATGATAGGTAGTTTATATGCCTTAGGTAAATTACCAAAATGCCCTTTTTACGCCAAAAGTCATTTTAAGCATATGTAACATAACTTTTATCATCTAAACTGATTTGGCAACAATATTAGACATGTTAAGGCATATTTTACTTATCATAGGGCTAGTTAGGCATTCCGAACGCGTTTTACGCGAACGACGCGTTAAAGTAGCATAAGCTACCTAAACGGGTCGTAATGGGTCGTAAGCACTTAGGTTAGGTTTCATTTTAGTATGTGGGCTTTGTTAAACCATATTACATGAGTTCCCATACTCATTTGGTTTACGAACCCTCATTCTATCAAATCCTCCGATTTAGGTCCGATATATTAACATAGTTACCTATATTAGGTGCCATTTGATATCCGTTATCTCTAGCATTGTTTGGTTGTTACTCAAGGACTACTAAGAAATCTCAAGTGAGTACATAGACCCCTCTTTTACTGTTTTCAAACTGTTTTGGGGTGAAACACATGTGCCTACTTGTTACTTTCATGCTTTCCTGTTTTCACATCATATACTTGCTATGTTCATTAGTACATTTATAGTACATGATTTCATTGTGTTATGCTATGTATGCCCATTGTGTGCATACTTAGTACATCGTTTTACATTATATTTCATGCTATGTATGCCCATTGTGTGCATACTTAGCACATCGTTTTACATTACATTTCATGCTATGTATGCCCATTGTGTGCATACTTAGTACATCGTTTTACATTACATTTCATGCTATGTATGCCCATTGTGTGCATACTTAGTACATCGTTTTACATTACATTTCATGCTATGTATGCTCATTGTGCGCACACTTAGTACATTATTTTACATTACATTCTATGCTATGTATGTCCATTGTGTGCATACTTAGTACATTTATTATTCATCACATGCTTACATTGTGGTATGACATTTGGTTTGTTTAAATGGGACAATGTACATTCATTAACACCGATCATGCCGCTCGGTAGTAGGTAGTGGTACCATAGGACTTGACAACTCTCATTCCTGAAATCCCGGGTTTGTATGGATTGGATGTAATGATCGAATCCGAAAACATTTCTTTTGATAACCTTGACTTAGGGTTATCCGACTATCTCAAGGCTTGGATGTATGAATTTTTACAATACCGCATAGATGTTTATATCAGTATAGCATGCATTTGTTCCACAAAACATAACTTTGATTTAAACCATGTTTTACTTCAATACCTTGTTTTTTGTGCATTTTTACATATGGATGAGTTGATATATTTCACTTACCATAACTGATATTTTGGATACACATTTCATGATTTACGTTAGACATAGACATTTGACATGGTTTTCACACAAACATTTTGACATTTGATTATACATAAACATTCTACTTTGATGGTTTGGTTTGAGTAAGTGATTTAAGTAACGAGGCGTGTGTAATATGATACAAGCATGGTGGATACGCCACTGGTACTTCCTATATATAAGTGCTTGTATGGTATTACATATCGTAGCGTTATTTGAATCATTTCAATTTAAGACATAAACATTTTATACAAATAACATACTTTTCACAAGACATTGTTTTACAAAACAACTTACCTTATACAAACTCATTTTACTTGGTTGTTCATTTAACCATACATTATTCTCTTATTTATACATATCATCTGATCTTATTGCTTTTCAAATGATTTACAAAACAAAGCAAATTACAAGGTTCATGACTAAACATTTTCTTAAACATAAGTCATGAAATCTATTTTTACAAAACCTATGTATCTCACAGGCATTTTTATGCTGATGTACCTATTTTCACATGTGTTTCAGGATATGATGCACAGGATTTATCAAGATACACTTAGGCGGACTTGGGCCTTAGTGACATTGTAACTCTTTTAATCAATAAAACAATATTTCAATTTCGATGTGTTATGAAACAATGATTCTGTTACAACACTCCCCGACGTTTCCGCCACGTTTTGTTGTTTTACGTGGTCGGGGTGTGACAGAAAAGTTGGTATCAGAGCTCATGGTTATAGGGAATTAGGTTATTAGTAATGCTTTGACCTAGTCTATAACCTTCCTAGGACCCTAACGCGAGTTTACTTGCGTTTAGTCAAAAAACAATACCGTCACCTATCCTTAGGCGACGACCACAACAAGAACATAAATTTCAAAACCGCATTGAAAACCAATCATCTGTTCTAGGATGATTGATTACTAGGTTTTGAACCCTCTGTTATAAGGTTTTGGACCCCTTTGAATTTTCAAAACCTCGTCAAAGTTTGGGTCTTATAGTGTGAACACGTGCAATCTGGAAGAGTAGATGCCTGTACTCTGAGTTTTCTATCTAAGGCTAGAGTGTTCGTACAAATCCACATAATCGGACCAGTCACTCTTACCTGGGAACTCTTGGGGTGAGTGTCCACTTATAGGCTAAAGCATGTCTTCGCGATACATTAATATGACCCGCTTACTTTGATTAGTCACCGTCTCATTTGTTTGCCTTAGGTAACAAACAAATGATCGCAAATTCTTATGCATTGCCATTCTGTATTGTTTATCCGATGACGTTTCACTTGTTTCTTCCTATGTCTTTCATTTTCTTCTAGAATGTCTCTTCCTCTCAGTAACGGTCAAATGTCCGAGCGAACAGCCAAATTTGCCCAGCGAATAAGCGAAGTAGTCCTGAAGACTGTCGAATTAGCTACTGCCATGTATCATCTCCAGGATGAAGCCACTCAAGAATCACCAAAGGAGACGGAAGCCAAGCCTTCACCAAAACCAAAGAAACGTAAAGCTTCAAAGAATCCCGCAGCGGTTGCACCAAAACAGGCAAGACCTAGCCAAGTGACAGCACCACCAACCAAGAAACCAATCGAGGAATCAAAGACCATGGATGAACGATCCCCTAAGAAATCAAAGAAGCAAAAGGCTTCTCAGAACTTCACCATGGTCGCTCACAATGGTCAAGCCATCCCCAACCAACCAGCTCAACCCCCTGCTAGGAAGCCATACAACGGAACTGCACCCTTGTGCAACCAATGTAGCCTTCATCATCACGCTAGTGTGAAGTGCCGCAAATGCCAAATTTGTGGACTTAAAGGTCATACAGCAAGAGTTTGCCGAGCTGCAGTTGCTCCAAAGCAAGCTGGCGACAATCCTGCTCAAGCTCGTTTCTCACCAGGGTCCTGCTACAACTGTGGCGAGATGGGCCATTTCCTAAGGGATTGCCCAAAGCTTGTTAATGCAAATCCAACCCACGGATGAGCAGCTGGCTGACTAGAAGATGTTGTTGTCTTATGCTTTTATTCTTCTGTTTTCTTGTAACGTGAAACAATCTGTTTTGTTTATAAATAAATTATTGTTCACAATTCTGATATACAAGTGTAGTTACATGTGTGTATGGCATTTCCCTATAATACCTACATTAAGGAACTATGTTCCTTACAAACTACTCTTGTGAATATTTCCCATTCTTGTGTTTACTCATGATTCCCATAGAAAATTTTAAGTACTCGTTTCATTCTAAGATACGAAGTACAGAAAATAAAGCGAAATTATGAGTAATCATGATTTTTGCACATCTGTGCCTTTGAATCCTTGGTTAGATAACTAAGGGTATTTTCAAATCTCATACCCATTACGTTCTGATTTTTTTCAACATGCATAACATAAGTTTTCAAAAACAACCTTCATGATTTCAAAAACATTTTATACATAGTTCGAAAACATTTTTAATATAGTGTATTTACTTAACATAACAAATGCATGATTTCAAAAACATTGTCCATGTTTTCAAAAACAACCTTCATAATTTCAAAATGTCTCATATAGTCTGAAAACAATATTGACACAGTATATTTTCTTATCAAGTGCATGATTTCAAAGAGCATTATTCATATTTTCAAAAACCTTATACATAATTTCAAAATTCATCTCGCATGATTTTAAAACATTTTTATAAATATACCCACCTAATACACCTACTTTATGATTTCAAAAGTATTATATATATAAGGTTTCAAAAACATTGAACACATTTTTTTAGAACCCCACGCATAGTTTTCAAAAACATTTTTCTCAATACATTGACTTAACTTTCAAATTCTGCTTCATATGTCGCCTTGACATATCTAGCATCTCAACTTCATAAGCATTTTTACTTCATGTTTTGACTTAAGCACATCCAGTGCGAGGTTTCAAAACATCTTCAACTTATAAAATCCTTATGGAATCTTTTTATCTCCACAATTAGACCTTTGTGGATGATTATCATTCAATTCAGAGTCTTTAATTGGATTCCTTGTGTACCTTAATTAGAACATTTCGGTTCCTTATAATCGAAATCGAATTTTCCCTTTAAAAGATCTTTCTATCTTTATAGTTAGATTTTTAGAAATATTTAAAGCACCAATCAAAATCCACTAATTGGATACCTGGCGTGCTTTGAATACATGTGCAGTTAACAGAACAAATTAACAAATGATAACAAATCAAGTTAAACAATTTTGTGGTTATGTGACTATGTGTTTATGCATTTTGTGTTTTCTTTTATGCAATTTTTGTGCTTTTGTATACTCTGGATATTCGTTATCCAAATCCTGGTAGGAACTTTCATATCTTCATATGAGGGATTCATAGAAGGATATCCAAAGGTACTACCTTAAATCCTACATGGGCTTCTATGTAATAGTTAAGACCCTTGGATTATATAGTACTATTCCATGATTCATAAGAGACCTTTTTAGTGGTCTAGTCAAAAAGATTGATTCCAAAAATCTGGTTAAGAATGACATGTGATGATATAAGCTGAAAAGACTCCTTGGTTGTCTATTAAAATCATTTATTGATTTAATAAAAGGGACCCTATGGTGGTCTAGTCACATTCATCACAAGATTTGTTCGTTTGGTTTTCCCCTACACATTATAAAATAGACTGTGTGGGCTATGCAAGGAATTGTGTAATTATGGACGCGTACGTAATTATAAAATTCAGTGCACAGAAACCCAGTAATACTTAATATGTGTAAGAACCGATAGCAACCACAATAACAAAATGTGAACGATGTAATGGAGGTACGGTGGACGCACCAATAACGCTTAATAGACTATTATATAAGTGTCCCTCCTACATTGTAAGCATGATGTTATTTAAAGTTACTAGAAGTTCAAGAACCCTAACCAATGTTGTTCGATCTTTTCAAATTCATGTTTCAAGACCTCACAAGTTTCCTCTAAATAAAATTTCGGGACGAAGTTTCCTAAAGTAGGGGAGACTGTGACACCTGGGTCACTGCGACCATCAAACAAATACCAAACGAATGAAATATTGTATTTCCTACTTGGGATTTGTACAAATATGTGTATCATCTGCACATGTCAATTTTTGTTCGATTTCAAGCTTTAAATCACTGTCTGGAAGGTTATACGCGCACTGATGCGTAAATATAACCAGTTTAATGCAACGAACACTCCAGAATAGTGAAATAGGCTTAATATACCCTAAATAACCTTTGCATAACTTAGAAATAAGTTTTGAAGGCTTTGGTATGGCAAAATCAAGTTAATTCGCTTACAGGGACTAAATTTGACAAACTGCGAAAGTATGCCAATTTGAACTGTAACAGACATTCCGGAACATGATCATAAGTTAAACATACCATAAATATCCTTTACATAGCTTAGAAATAGGCTTTGAGGGGTTCGGTGTGCTAAAATAAACTTTTGGGTCATTCAGGAACTAAAAGCGTCAAAAAGTGCACAAGTTTACACTTTCGCGCATATCTTGCGTTCTGAATACATCCGGACATCCAAAAATTTAGGTAAGCACTAAAATATTTTATTTTAGTGTTTGGCATGATAAAAATCCATTCCTCACGTCATTTGGACCGTTTTTCGCGCTTATGCGCATGTCGTCGTAATTAAGCGAACATCGCGATCGTACGACCAAACGAACCGACATCCGGGATATTTTTGAGCATGTTACATGTCCACAATGTTTAGGAATCATTTTAAGGCCTTAAAGTTGACTTAACGAGCCTTAAACATGTCGGAAATGGCCTTAATACACAACGGGGACTGAAATGGAAACTTTGGAAACTAGTTGCTGATCAGAAGGACCTAGGCGTGACACCTAGCCCCCTAGGCGTCACGCGAGGCCCCTTTAGAACAGCAAAAGCTGTTTGAATAGCTGTTAACAGCTCTTATGCACTCCAAAGGCCAATGCCACATGTCAATCCCTGATGTTGGGGGCCATTTTGAGTTACCACAAGTTTGCAACAAGTGTAGGGATGTGATCAAAGCTCGGTATTCGAGAAACGATCCTAACGGTGGTCCATTTACTATAAATACCCACCTCAATTCCTTGCAAAACCCACAAATCTGATCTAAGAAGCTCTAAGTTGAAGCCATTTGCTTCATACCTGAACTACTTGGATCGAGATTAGCTTGCGGGGACCCTTTGTAAGTGTTCTTTCGTTCTTTCATTCGTTTTAGCGTTAAAGTCAAACTTTGTTTGACTTTCTGCATTGACCAGTTTATGGTCAATGCGAAGTTCGTTTGAACTTCATAACGTGAGCGTGATCACGATGGTTATAGTCCCTAGTGACTATACCTACTGATTACCACGTTATCTAGGCTCAGTGACGAGTCGTAGTTTCGGCCAAAATGCGTGTTATTGCGTATTTTGTAACCAAACTACTTTTAGGTATCAAAACCGTTTGTTTTGATACCAAACCTGTTTTCTAAACTTAGTTAAGCATGTTTTAACATGCTTAGCTCGTCACTTTTAGTTTAGTGCTTATATAGGGTCGTAAGGTAAGCGATCTAAACAATCGCTTATACTTTCGAACCTGACCCGTTTGGTCGATCATTAGGATCCGACCAAACACATTAGGTGACCATAGTATATAGGGAATAACCTTCCGAGGTTATACCTTATGGTCGCTTCGTTTAAGTAGTTGTATGATAGGTAGTTTATATGCCTTAGGTAAATTACCAAAATGCCCTTTTTACGCCAAAATTCATTTTAAGCATATCTAACAAAACTTTTAACATCTAAACTGATTTGGCAACAATATTAGACATGTTAAGGCATATTTTACTTATCATAGGGCTAGTTAGGCATTCCGAACGCGTTTTACGCGAACGACGCGTTAAAGTAGCATAAGCTACCTAAACGGGTCGTAATGGGTCGTAAGCACTTAGGTTAGGTTTCATTTTTGTATGTGGGCTTTGTTAAACCATATTACATGAGTTCCCATACTCATTTGGTTTACGAACCCTCATTCTATCAAATCCTCCGATTTAGGTCCGGTATATTGACATAGTTACCTATATTAGGTGCCGTTTGATATCCGTGATCTCTAGCATTGTTTGGTTGTTACTCAAGGACTACTAAGCAATCTCAAGTGAGTACATAGACCCCCCTTTTACTGTTTACAAACTGTTTTGGGGTGAAACACATGTGCCTACTTGTTACTTTCATGCTTTCCTGTTTTCACATCATATACTTGCTATGTTCATTAGTACATTTATAGTACATGATTTCATTGTGTTATGCTATGTATGCCCATTGTGTGCATACTTAGTACATCATTTTACATTACATTTCATGCTATGTATGCCCATTGTGTGCATACTTAGCACATCGTTTTACATTACATTTCATGCTATGTATGCCCATTGTGTGCATACTTAGTACATCGTTTTACATTACATTTCATGCTATGTATGCCCATTGTGTGCATACTTAGTACATTGTTTTACATTACATTTCATGCTATGCATGCCCATTGAGCGCATACTTAGTACATTATTTTACATTACATTCTATGCTATGTATGTCCATTGTGTGCATACTTAGTACATTTATTATTCATCACATGCTTACATTTTGGTATGACAATTGGTTTGTTTAAATGGGACAATGTACATTCATTAACACCGATCATGCCGCTCGGTAGTAGGTAGTGGTACCATAGGACTTGACAACTCCCATTCCTGAAATCCCGGGTTTGTTTGGATTGGAAGGAATGACCGAATCCGAAAACATTTCTTTTGATAACCTTGACTTAGGGTTATCCGACTGTCTCAAGGCTTGGATGTATGAATTTTTACAATACTGCATAGATGTTTATATCAGTATAGCATGCATTTGTTCCACAAAACATAACTTTGATTTAAACCATGTTTTACTTCAATACCTTGTTTTTTGTGCATTTTTACATATGGATGAGTTGATATATTTCACTTACCATACATGATATTTTGGATACACATTTCATGATTTACATTAGACATAGACATTTGACATGGTTTTCACACAAACATTTTGACATTTGATCATACATAAACATTCTACTTTGATGGTTTGGTTTGAGTAAGTGATTTAAGTAACGAGGCATGTGTAATATGATACAAGCATGGTGGATACGCCGCTGGTACTTCCTATATATAAGTGCTTGTATGGTATTACATATCGTAGCGTTATTTGAATCATTTCAATTTAAGACATAAACATTTTATACAAATAACATACTTTTCACAAGACATTGTTTTACAAAACAACTTATCTTATACAAACTCATTTTACTTGGTTATTCATTTAACCATACATTATTCTCTTATTTATACATATCATCTGATCTTATTGCTTTTTAAATGATTTACAAAACAAAGCAAATTACAAGGTTCATGACTAAACATTTTCTTAAACATAAGTCATGAAATCTATTTTCACAAAACCTATGTATCTCACAGGCATTTTTATGCTGACGTACCTATTTTCACATGTGTTTCAGGATATGATGAAAAGGATTTATCAAGATACACTTAGGCGGACTTGGGCCTTAGTGACAATAAAAGATGCAAGACTAGTTATTTATGTTATATTTCTTTGATTGTCAAGACATTGTAACTCTTTTAATCAATAAAACAATATTTCAATTTCCATGTGTTATGAAACAATGATTCTGTTACAACACTCCCCGACGTTTCCGCCACGTTTTGTTGTTTTACGTGGTCGGGGTGTGACACCTTTTAGTTTAACGAACACACCTGTGGTCTTCATGGATTTAATGAACCGCGTGTGCAAGCCATACCTCGACAAATTCGTCATAGTGTTAATTGACGACATTTTGATATACTCACGATCGGCAGACTAGCACGAATAACATTTGAGAACCATTTTAGAACTACTCAAGAAGGAGACACTATACGCAAAATTTTCCAAATACGAGTTTTGGATTCATGAAGTATAATCTCTCGGGCATATAGTGAATGAGAAAGGCATTCAAGTAGACACCTCGAAGATCGAAGCAATTAAGAACTGGGAGGCGCCCAAGACTCCAACTGAAGTCCAACAATTCTTGGGATTAGCGGGTTACTATCGGAGATTTATAGAGAATTTTTCTAAAGTTTCTCAACCGCTAACCTCCCTCACCCAATCTAGAAACAAGAAGAATCATTTCAACTTCTCAAGGATAAGTTGTGCGATGCACCAATCTTATCACTACCCGATGGTACCGATGACTTTGTAGTATATTGTGATGCTTCGCATCAAGGATTGGGTTGCGTGCTCATGCAACGAGAAAAAGTTATCGCGTAAGCGTCACATCAACTAAAAGTTCACAAAAAGAACTATACC
This sequence comes from Helianthus tuberosus, assembly GCA_030545235.1. Lineage (NCBI taxonomy): Eukaryota > Viridiplantae > Streptophyta > Magnoliopsida > Asterales > Asteraceae > Helianthus > Helianthus tuberosus. The sequence continues at coordinate 105,295,402 of CM060409.1, forward strand.
ATTCACGACCTCGAGTGAGGCGTGGTGGTATTCGCTTTGAAAATATGGCGACATTATTTATATGGTACTCAATGTACGATTTTCATGGATCATAAAAGTCTTCAACATATATTCAATCAAAGAGAATTAAATATGCGTCAACGATGTTGGATTGAATTGTTGAACAACTATGATTGTGAAATAAAGTACCATCCGGGCAAGGCGAATGTTGTAGCAGACGCCTTGAGCCGCAAGGAATGAGTTAGAACTTTGAGAGTTCGAGCTTTAGAGATGACAATTCACACAGATCTTACCACACAAATTTATGATGCACAACAAGAAGCACTTAAGGAAGATCATCTTAGAGCAGAATCACTTCGAGGCATGGAAAACAGTTAGTGCCAAAAGAGGATGGAACTTTGTACTTTGTAGTAAGAATTTAGGTTCCACTCTTTGGAGGCCTTCGAGATCATATTTTTGAGGAAGCTCATAGGTCCAAGTACTCGATCCATCCTGGAGCAGATAAGATGTACCAAGACCTGAAAGAGTACTATTGGTGGCCTAACCTCAAAAAGGATATCGCTACTTATGTCGGAAAATGCTTGACCTGCACGAAGGTCAAGGCAGAATATCTGAAACCCTCGGGTTTACTGCAACAACCTGAGATTCCCGTTAAGAAATGGGAACATATATCGATAGACTTCATTACGAAGTTACCCCGGACCTCAAGAGGCCACGACATGATATGGGAACATATATCGATAGATTAACAAAGTCAGCACACTTCTTGCCGATTCGGGAGAAGGATAGCACAGAGAAACTGGCGGAACTCTATCTCAAAGAAATAGTGGCTCGTCATGGAGTCCCTATTTCGATCATTTCAAACCGAGACGGTCGCTTCATTTCAAGAATTTGGAAGTCATTTCAAGAGGCCTTTGGATCTCATTTAAATCTAAGCACGACCTTTCATCCACCAACTGATGGCCAGAGCGAGAGGAAAATCCAAACACTCGTAGATATGCTTCGTGCGTGTGTTATGGATTTAGGCGGTAACTGGGATACTCACTTACCATTGGTTGAGTTTTCCTACAACAAAAGCTACCATACAAGCATACAAGCTGCACAGTTCGAAGCTCTTTACGGTCGAAAGTGTCGCTCTCCGCTATGTTGGGCGGAAGCGGGCAATAAACAATAAGTGGTCCGGAATTAGTCCAAGAGACTACAGATAAAATCTTTCAGATCAAAGACCGTATCAAGGCGGCTCACGATCGACAAAAGAGCTATGCAGACAAGAGACGGATGCCATTATCTTTCGAGGTCAGAGACAAAGTCTTATTGAAAGTCTCGCCTTGGAAAGGCGTAGCGAGGTTCGGTAAGCGTAGAAAGCTTAACCCTCGTTATGTAGGACAATTTGAAATCTTAGAAAAGATTGGCAACGTTGCCTACAAGTTGAAGTTACCAGACGAACTGAGCAGTGTGCACGACACATTTTATATGTCAAATCTCAAGAAGAGTCCAACGCAAGAAACAATTATCATCCCGGAGGATGAGATTCACATTGATGACAAACTCCAATTCACAAAGCACCTGTTAAGGTCATGGACCGGAAGGTCCAGAAAACATGAAGGAGTCGTAACATATTAGTAAAAATTCGTTGGAACTCTCGACACGGACCCGAATATACTTGGGAATGTGAAGATCAAATCGAAACCAAAATACCCCCACCTATTCAAGAATACTCTTGCAAAGGATGACTCAGCTTGAATTTAGGGACGAATTTCTCAATAACATGGGGAGAATGTGACAACTTCCACTTTTAGGTAACTTTCCAACACTTAAATTACCCAATTTTTAGCTATAAAATTATGTGTTTTGAACACCCGAAAAGTCCAATAACACTAAAAACTGCCCAAAAAGCACTAAAAGTCACAAATTCAACACTTTTCCACATAAATTCTGTAGAAATCGGCATTGTAAGTTATATGCAATGTACAAAAGTGTCGTTTAACCTAGAATTCATATTAGAATACCTCGGGGTATCATCTAAACCAAGAATCACATCAATTCACACAACTTACACAAGCTTAGCGTTCAAATAACGACTAACGGAAACAACGCCAAACGAATATCCGAACATACCTAATCTTTTTTAAGTGACCATCTAACATTATTTGGATCATTTTGGTCTAGTAGTGGTCACTTAACACATTGATACACTTAAATCCCTAAGATATCTAAAGCTTCTCTAACAATTTTCTACAAAAACTAACACTTTTAATCAAGTGAAACAAGTTCACAACTTGTTGGACCCACCCATCAACTTGTTTCCAAAAATATCTTGGATATTTACCTATTGTTGCAAGTTGGTTACCAAGTGGATCAAGTTGGTGAATAAGGTGAAAGGTAATAACACTTAGTTACTTCCATTTACTAACCATTTCATACCACTTTTCACCTTTCTTTTCAAACACTTAAGAAACTCTCTCAACTATCATACTTTAGCCAAGAACACCATAAAAAACCTTCACCTTTTTAACACTTCTTTGATGATCAAGATGGAGTTTGAAGGAACCTAGGAGGATCTAAAGGCACTACAAGTTGAAGCAAGCTTTTCCTTCCATTCCCTAGCTTCCAAGCATCAAGATCAGCATTTTTCTTTTCTTTGATCATCATCTAGATCATCCCTAGCCTAATTATTTATGTATTTATTGTTTAAAGAACATGTAATAAATAAACAATCATACAAAATAATATGAAAATAATATGAAAATACAAAGAAGCAAAATAAGAATCATGATATATAAGTTTGTTTATGTTGTGATTTGAAGCTTATTTCTTGCATATTTGATCTAGTTTTGATGATTAGCATACGAATAACTTGTTAGATGATGTTTAAAAACATGATCTAACAAGTGTACATGAAAATGTTTAAGGGTTTTGTTAAACATAAATGTTTGAATGGATGATCATAATCTTTGGTTTTGTTAAAGTATATAAGGTTTTTCACTATAAATAATACTTTTACAAAGTTATAAAAAGAAACATACAAGATGGTTTTTTGTAAAAAGTTTGATAAAACTAGAAGTAAAGCATGGTTTTTGAACTAGTAAACATATGTGATGATCATACCAAAACCCTACATGTTTATGATTTCATCTTGTTAAGATTTTGATATAAATCTCATATGTTTTATTAAGAATAATATGAGAAAATTGTTGGTGATTTTTATAAGAAAAATATATGTTTTATTAAACATGTCTAAGTATATATTTCAAAGGAAATATGGCCATTTTTTCTTAAAAATCATGTGTTATAAAAACTATCATTTTTGACCAAATCTTTATTAGAATAAAAAAGATTTTAAAGAATAGTTTTTATAAAAGCAAAACTAGATATAAATATATATTTTTGAGAAAATATATATTTAGTTATCTTAACAACTTGTGTGCTATGTGTTATTTGGTTGTATTAGTTATATGTATGAAAACTAGTAACTTGAATACAATGGTACAAATAAACACAACACACACTACAACTAAAGTCTTACAAGACTACACATATAAAGACACCTTAAAAACAACTTACGGACGATCCAAGCATTCGGACACAACTTTTGGAGAAATCGGACTTACGGACAAATATACGGACTATATAAGTATTACGGACTATAGTACACGATATATCGACGACTTGGTAAACTACATTTTCTAAACCGAATAAGTAACCATATATTTTCTACTATATACAAAATTTATTGCTTATGGTTTATATTAAAAAGGTATTGTTATTGAAATATATAAGCATACATATATATTTCTTACCATCTAAAATATATTATTTTAGTAAAAGACTAAAATTACATTTTTAGAACCAATCTTAAAAATAGATTATTTTTAAGATATTTTCTATACCTTTTACCAAGTATAACATATATATTCATATGAAATATATCTTAGAATACATAGGTATACATTCAAAGGACACAAGATCATATAATGAACAATGCGGACATACGTATTCCTATACGTACAAAGATATACACATTTACATCACCTAACACTTGGTGAACACACATTTATGCAACTACAATACCACTCACGAGATACAAGAATATATATATTTGGCGAAATATATACACTAAACAGTTATCAGTTAATACATCTAAGACACCGTTCAACGAATAACAAAGACATACAAGTCTTAACACATATTCAAGATAAAAGACTTGTACTCAAGTCATTACAAAGACCGAAGTGTCTAACAAATATAGAACGTTTGTAGGTCGTGACACTATTCAGGACGACCGCACGTGAGATCACAGTTACTTACTATTCACAGATGCAATTTTGTGAGTTCATGTCCCCTATTCATTTTAAATGCTTTACAACTTTATAACTATCGGGGTAAATACATGTTCAATTGTATGTTAAGTCATGGAATGAAACACCTTAGATCATGTGCGATTAGGGTTATACATCTAAGCACCATTAATCCAGTTTGGACCTAGGTACAGAGTGTTAGATCTAATGGGTTTTGGCGATCCCCACTCTTGGTTGTGGACCCATACAGAAGAGTGCGTTTGTGTCCCAGTCGATGGTAGTCGACACAAATTCGTCTAGGTTTGGATTGCTTCCTATTTCATCACACATATTAATGTCCTCGCGAAACATTAATAATCAACGATTTCATTGACACTTTACATACTACATCTTTACATACAGATACATTTTATACAACTCACATTTTACAGATACATTTTATACAACTCACATTTTACATGATACATCTTATACAACTAAACTGCATGAACTAGCCAACTTTTGTTGATGTTTTCAAACTCACATGTATTTCAGGGAATTAGTGGACCATGCAGACATTTCAATCAAGGAAAGCAAGTATCAAGACTCCATGCCACCATTTGAAGGGTTTGCCCGTTATATACCGCCTCTTTGCGGTGATATAGTGGTCAAAGCCTTGACATTTTAAGACTTACATTTTGATGTATAAAACAATGACAACTTATTTTCATTTGATGGTTTGTAACCAATTCATTTAACTTATGTTGTGGTCTTTTGAAACGATTATGACTATGGCATTGGAGCTTGTTTTTATTCCTTTAGTATGTTCACTTATATTGTTGTGCAATGAGAACCGATCACATCACACCTCGCGCTTCCGCTACGAGCGGGTGTGACATAAAACATGGTTCTTGGTTCATAAATCATCTTCTTGTAAAATTTAGTCCTTTACAACTTACTTGAAGATTTTCTAAAAATGATTTTTCTTGTATTTTTCTGGCTAACAACATGCTTCTAGTCTTGATTTAACACTAAAAATATGATTTGTTTCTTTAAAAATCATGATCTTGTAAATCTTGCAAGTAACTTTATTTTCTTGAGAAAATCATTTTTGAAATCATCCATCTATAAGTCTTATAACATGTATCCATCATCATCTTACACAAAAACAACTTCATTCTTCAAGTTCATGTTCACATAATGGATGATCATTTTGTTTTTTTCACAAGATTCATCCACTCACTTGCTAGATCATGTGTTTAATCACAATCTAGCAAGCTTCTTATGATGATTAACATCATAATCACAAGAAATCAACAATCAAGATACACACATACACTAAATCAACTTAGATTTTATGTTGTTAAGCTTTATGTTAGGTTTCATCTTCTTGTTTCTTCAGGATCTTCATGTTTAACCATTAACATAACCTTTTAACCAACATAATGAGAAGCAAAAACAAGTTACAAGAGTCTTACTACTAGCACAAGGATATGGAAGAGATCAAAGATGATGAAGATGATAAACTTGGTGGATAAAAGCTCTTGAGAAACGTCCTTCAACTTCCAATGGCTCCAAGCTCCTTAATCTAGCTTCTTGCACCTTAGTAACACCTTGGAATGGAAGGGATTGAAGTGAAAATGGGTGGTGTAGTGGGGGTGGGTTACGGCCGAGAGGAAGAGAGGGAGAGGAGGGTTGAGGTGTTTTAATGTTGTGAAATGAGATGAAGTGTGGGACTTGTGGATTAAAAACAATCATCTTCCAACATACATTTAACTAATGGTTCATATGTCCCAAAAGAGATTAGTATATCAAATAAACAAATGGGAAAAATCAAGGTGGGGTGGCCCACCTTGTAACCGTAAGAATGAGGGGGGGGGGTATGGTTAAGTTGAAATGGATAGTTAGATATATTAGTTAGATTCTAAGTGTATAATTTAGTGTTTATGTGTGTTATATAATTATAAGGCATGTTATGATGTTAGGTGACATTAACTAGCTCGGAAATGATAAAACAATGCTTCTAGTGAAAATTTGGTGTTTCGGGTAGTGTCCGGTTGTTCGGTTGGTTACCGGTTCGTTAAGGTGCTAAATTACGCAATTTAGTGTGCTTTATGTTCCCTTTTATGACAGTTTTGATTCCCGACACCTAGGATGGTATTCTGGACCATTAAACCATAATTCTGCAGTTTGTGTGAGTTTTAGGCACTTTCCGGCTCTTAAACTATCACTAGGAAGGCAGTTTTATGATCCTTACTTTCCTACCCACTATACTAGTGTAACTCTTGGTTTTGGGCTCATTCTGTGTCTTATCATCATGTCTGTCTGAGTACTGAACTCCCGCCAGTACTTCTAGTTTGTCTGGTAACTGTGCTAACTTTGTTTTGTGCATCAATTGAATCACAATGTGTTGCATGCAATAATGATATGAGATTTTGCAACATGTAATGCACTTGTATGTATATGACAATAATTAGAACCATTCATGTCATTAATTCAAGTAAAGCACAGTAATTAAGCTACAAATTACTGTTTAATTATTGTATGGATACATGGAAATTTGACAGTTGTCACACCGTTAAACATACCAAATGTCATAAACAATGTAAGCATGTCATGTAAAAACCATGTACTAAGTATGCTAAGTAAACATACATAGTAGAAATGTCCATGAAATCAATTGTGCCCATATGCTAAGTAAACATATGCAGTAGAAATGTAATGTAAATCAATGTGCCCATAGCTGAGTAAACATATGCAGCAAAAGTGTTTATGAAATCAATGTGCTAGCATGCTCAGTCAACATACATAGCAAAACATAATTGAAATCATGTACTTTATGTGTACTAGTTGAACATAACAAGCATATGTCATAAAAACATGAAAGGCATGAAAGTAACAATGTATGCACATGTGTATTACTCCAAAATATTTGAAAGTGGTAAAAGAGGGGTCTATGTACTCACTTGAGATTGCTTAATAGTCTTGAAATAAAGACCAATTAAAGCTTGAAGTATCACGGAATCAAACGGCACCTAGTATAGATAACCATGTTAATAAATCGGATCCAAAATCGAAGGATAGGAGAGAATGAGGTTCTATAAATCAAATGAGTATTGGAACTCATATGATATGGCTTCACAAAGCCTACATTCTGATTTGGAACCTATCCTAAGTGCTTATGACCCGTTAAGGTAGTTTACGCTACTTTAACGCGTCATTTGCGCAAAAGCGCGTTCGGATGGTCTAACTAGTCCTATGACAAGTATTATATGACTTAACATGTTTAATTATATTGCATAATCAGTTTATATTGCAGAATCTTTTCTTCAACAGCACATGATTAGCATTTTGAAATGTTTCATCATTTTTTATGCTGAGGGTGGGCTTTTATTTCAAGCAGTGTAAAGTATTCTCCGGGGACTAGGCCATTGCTTCCGCAAATTCAGAAGTCCCGGGATAATACCCCAGATATCACTAAGCATAAAGACCTAGTATCTCAGAAAGAGGGATCTTTCAAACAAGATTTCGGGGGTTACCCATATATCCGAGAGATGTTCCCCACGTAAAAGCAAGTAATGATTTTAGGTTTATATCCCAAACAAACTTACTAAATGTGTAAAAACCTATCGGCACATCATCAGCGAGACTGCTTAACGCTTTTAGACTTTACATTTCTTTAGCGTACTACAACTGTCTAGCTGATGTACTATCATTTCCCCTTTTTACACAAACTCATTTTGACTTTTTCAATGTTTTAGGATTTTGAAATTTTATCATGTTTTTGTATTTTTCTGCAAACTTTCTCCCCCTAAAAACAAAAACATATTTTTGTGTTTTTGGTTTTATCAAAAGCAGAAAATAAACTGTACAGAAATTTGACAACACGACGTGGATCACTTCAGATCACCGTCCACCTCGGCTTCACATTCTATTACCCTCCCAGAAAACAAATTTTTCATCCCGTTTAATTTTAAAAGATAGTTAAATCTTGATCTGTCAAACGGTTTGGTGTAAAAATCAGCCCTCTGATCATCGGTGTGAAAATGTTCAATTCGAATCAATTTCTTCTCGTAGCAATCACCGATGAAATGATGCTGAATTTCAATATGTTTTGTTTTAGAATGGTGAACCGGGTTTTTAGTTATGTTTGTCGCTGCCTCATTGTCCACATAAATGGGCGTGTCCAAGAACTGCAAACCAAAGTCCCTCATCTGCTGTTGGATCCAGAGGATCTGAGAGCAACAGCTGGAGGCCAAAACGTATTCAGCCTCGCATGTAGAGAGAGCGGCTGAGGTTTGTTTCTTGCACTGCTAGGTGACTAGTTGAGTTCCAAAGAACTGACACCCAGTAGTAGTGGACTTTGCATTTTGCTTGCAGCTACCAAAATCAGATTCAGCAAAACCTGTGAGAGAAAAGTCACCAGACTTAGGATACCACAAGCCGGTGCTTGGGCAGCCTTTCAAATACCGTAATATTCTCTTGACGATTGTCAGGTGTGACTGTCTCGGGCTGGACTGATATCTGGCGCATAGACAAGTTGGATACATGATGTCCGGTCTGGACGCAGTCAGGTACATTAAGGATCCAATAATTGACCGGTAATACATCTCGTCCACTTTCTCTCTGTGACATCTGTGCTCTGTAATCGATGAACAATGCAAAACCATGATAATTATTAATAAAACAATGTGTTTTGGTGTTATTATGTGTGTTTTTATGTTTGATGATTTTAAAATTTGATTCGATTCCGATTTCAAGCTTTAAATCGCTTTCTTGAATGTTATACGCAAACTGGTACGTAAACGCAGTCAGTTTAACGTGACAAACACTCCGGAATAGTGACATAGGCTTAACATACCTTAAATAACCTCCACATAACTTAGAAATAAGTTTTTGATGGCTTGGTGTGTTGAAAATAAGTCTATTCGATCGCAGGGACTATTTGTGTCAAACTGCGAAACAATACCAATTCGTATGGTATCAAAGAGTCCGAAACTTGATCATAAGCTAAACATACCATAAATAACCTAAACATAGCTTAGAAATAAGCTTTGAGGGGTTCGGTGTGCAAAAACATGCTTATTTGATCATACAGGGATTAAAAGTGTCAAAAACGACGTAAGTTTGCATTTTCGCGCATATCTTACGTTCTGATCACATCTAGACATCCAAAATTATTGTAGACACTAAAATATTTTTATTTTAGTGATCGGTATGCAAAAATACCATTCGTCGCTTAATTTGGTTCGTTTTCGCGTCCGTTTGAGTTTCGTCGTAATTTAACGAACAACGCGGTCGTACGACCAAACGAGCTGACATCCGAGAGTTTTTCCAAGCACATTTTGAGTCCTCTAAACTTTATTGACCTTGTAGAGCTTTGAAAATGGCTTAACGGGGGTCAAAAGGGCCTGAAATGAGCTTATACAAGTACAGGGGCCAAAACTGTCAAAATGTGAAACTTGCTGGTCTGCAGGTCCTTGCGGACCGTATGCAGTGGACCTTACGGTCCGTAAAGCATCCCCAGCGACAGAAACTTGATTTTCAGCTGCTGTTTGATAATTCAGGGACTTTCATGCAATTCTCTTGTTTTGGGCTCCAAGTCAACGACTCTCCAAGTAATACCAACTGTCCATAACACATGTATGGTCAGATTTCATTGCTTGAAGGCCAAATAAAAACTTGTAATGATCTTGTTCATCACCTACAAGTATAAATACACACCTTCACTTCCTCATTCTTTGCTCATTCTCTCATTCTCTTCTCAATCTCTGGATTTGGAGCTTCCTTCAAGCTTGGAATTCTTATTCTCTGGTTTTCTTATTTTATTCTTTCTAGCTTTGGACTATTGTAAGTCTTCTTTCATGCTTATTCTTTATGTTTAAGCAGAAAGTCAAACAGTTTGGCCAACAGTTTGACTTTCGGTTTTGACCATCAATTGTACAAGTCAAAGTTCAATTAAACTTTGCAACGTGATTGTAATCACGATGGTTATAATCCTCAGCGATTATGCCTACTGATTACCACGTTAGCTAGGCGTAGTGACGAGTCAAAGTTTCGGTTAAAATGCGTTTTAGCACGCATTTTCCAACGGAACTATTTTCGGGTATCAAAACCCATTGTTTTGATACCAAATCAGTTTTATAAGCTAGTTAAACATGTTTTGACATGTTTAACTCGTCACTAATAGTTTAGTACTTGTTTAGGGTCGTAAGTTAAGCGGTCTAAACAACCGCTTAGACTTTCGAACCCGACCCGTTTGGTCGATCATTAGGATCCGACCAAGCTTGATTAGTGATCATAGTTGCATAGGGAATAACCACTGAGGTTATACCTTATGATCATGTAGGATTGGTTAGTTATTTGTTAAGTAGCTTGCATGCCCATAGGAAATGACCAAAACGCCCTTTTGAAGCTTAAATCCGTATTTTACATATGTGAACAAGTTTTTGACATCTAAACTGATATGGTAACATAATTAGGCATAATTGGGCATATAAGACTTGACATAGCACATAGTTAACCATCCGAACATAGTTTCACGCGAACGACGCGTTAAAGTAGCGTAAGCTACCTTAATTCAATGTGAGTACATAGTTTCGTGCGAGCTTCGCTAAGTTCTTTAGATCAAGGATACCCTTTCATTCAATGTGAGTACATAGTTCCCCTATTTTACTATTTTCAATTGTTTTGGGGTGATTGATATGTATTAAAACAATTTTGATATTTTAACGATGTTTTCAAAAACGATTAAGATGGTTTATATTAAACTAAATACGATTTCGATAATGTGAACGAAACTTGTTGGTTGTAACTACATAACGAATGACATTCATTAGCATTGATCAAGCCGACCAGTATTAGGTTATGGTACCATAGGATCTAACAAATCCCGTTATCAGACTACACCCATGGTTATGTGTCTGAGGCATTTTCAAGCGAAATCAAAGTTTCAAGCGAAAACACATTTTCAAGCGAAATGGCTATTTCGTGCGAAATTGCCGTTTCGTTTGAAATGGCACTTTTTCAAAATTTTTCAAATTTTTGAACTTTTTGTTATTTTACCATCACACCCAGTTAACCAAGTCCAAGTTAACTTTTTGTTATTTTTCAAAATTTTTCGAATTTAGTGTTTTAAGGCTTAACTTTTACATGTGTACCACCTCAGAATATACTCCCGTATCCAGATCCCAATATTCAGTCATACAGGTGAGTATACCTAGATGATATCTGTAAGGGGTTAAATGTGAGGGCCATGAGAGCTCAGGCAATTGCTTCCGCAAAATCAGAGAGATGACGGCTTCGACTTTTGGTGGGTTCCCTTTAGAGAATCTTTTCTTCAACAGCACATGATTAGCATTTTGCAATGTTTCATCATTTTTTATGCTAAGGGTGGGCTTTTATTTCAAGCAGTGTAAAGTATTCTCCGGGGACTAGGCCATTGCTTCCGTAAAATCAGAAGTCCCGGGATAATACCCCAGATATCACTAAGCATAAAGACCTAGTATCTCAGAAAGAAGGATCTTTCAAACAAGATTTCGGGGGTTACCCATATATCCGAGAGATGTTCCCCACGTAAAAGAAAGTAATGATTTTAGGTTTATATCCCAAACAAACTTACTAAATGTGTAAAAACCTATCGGCACATCATCAGCGAGACTGCTTAACGCTTTTAGACTTTACATTTCTTTAGCATACTACAACTGTCTAGCTGATGTACTATCATTTCCCCTTTTTACACAAACTCATTTTGACTTTTTCAATGTTTTAGGATTTTGAAATTTTATCATGTTTTTGTATTTTTCTGCAAACTTTCTCCCCCTAAAAACAAAAACATATTTTTGTGTTTTTGGTTTTATCAAAAGCAGAAAATAAACTGTACAGAAATTTGACAACACGACGTGGATCACTTCAGATCGCCGTCCACCTCGGCTTCACATTCTATTACCCTCCCAGAAAACAAATTTTTCATCCCATTTAATTTTAAAAGATAGCTAAATCTTGATCTGTCAAACGGTTTGGTGTAAAAATCAGCCCTCTGATAATCGGTGTGAATATGTTCAATTCGAATCAATTTCTTCTCGTAGCAATCACCGATGAAATGATGCCGAATTTCAATATGTTTTGTTTTAGAATGGTGAACCGGGTTTTTAGTTATGTTTATCACTGCCTCATTGTCCACATAAATGGGCGTGTCCAAGAACTGCAAACCAAAGTCCCTCATCTGCTGCTGGATCCAGAGGATCTGAGAGCAACAGCTGGAAGCCAAAACGTATTCAGCCTCGCATGTAGAGAGAGCGACTGAGGTTTGTTTCTTGCACTGCCAGGTGACTAGTCGAGTTCCAAAGAACTGCCACCCAGCATTAGTGGACTTTGCATTTTGCTTGCAGCTACCAAAATCAGATTCAGCAAAACCTGTGAGAGAAAAGTCACCAGACTTAGGATACCACAAGCCGGTGTTTGGGCAGCCTTTCAAATACCGTAATATTCTCTTGACGATTGTCAGGTGTGACTGTCTCGGGCTGGACTGATATCTGGCGCATAGACAAGTTGGATACATGATGTCCGGTCTGGACGCAGTCAAATACATTAAGGATCCAATGATTGACCGGTAATACGTCTCGTCCACTTTCTCTCTGTTACATCTGTGCTCTGTAATCGATGAACAATGCAAAACCATGATAATTATTAATAAAACAATGTGTTTTGGTGTTATTATGTGTGTTTTTATGTTTGATGATTTTACAATTTGATTCGATTCCGATTTCAAGCTTTAAATCGCTTTCTGGAAAGTTATACGCAAACTGGTGTGTAAATGCAGTCAGTTTAACGTGAAAAACACTCCGGAATAGTGACATAGGCTTAACATACCTTAAATAACCTCCACATAACTTAGAAATAAGTTTTGGATGGCTTGGTGTGTTGAAAATAAGTCTATTCGATCGCAGGGACTATTTGTGTCAAACTGTGAAACTATACCAATTCGTATGGTATCGAAGAGTCCTGAACTTGATCATAAGCTAAAAATACCATAAATAACCTAAACATAGCTTAGAAATAAGCTTTGAGGGGATCGGTGTGCGAAAACATGCTTATTTGATCTTACAGGGATTAAAAGTGTCAAAAACGACGTAAGTTTGCATTTTCGCGCATATCTTACGTTCTGATCACATCTGGAGATCCAAAATTTTTCTAGACACTAAAATATTTTTATTTTAGTCATCGGTATGCAAAAATACCATTCGTCGCTTAATTTGGTTCGTTTTCGCGTCCGTTTAAGTTTCATCGTAATTTAACGATCAAAGCGACCGTACGACCAAACGAGCTGACATCCGAGAGTTTTTCCAAGCACATTTTGAGTCCTCTAAACTTTATTGACCTTGTAGAGCCTTGAAAATGGCTTAACGGGGGTCAAAAGGGCCTGAAATGAGCTTATACAAGTACAGGGGCCAAAACTATCAAAATGTGAAACTTGCTGGTCCGCAGGTCCTTGCGGACCGTATGCAGTGGACCTTACGGTCCGTAAAGCATGCCCAGCGACAGAAACTTGATTTTCAGCTGCTGTTTGATAATTCAGGGACTTTCATGCAATTCTCTTGTTTTGGGCTCCAAGTAAACGACTCTCCAAGTAATACCAACTGTCCATAACACATGTTTGGTCAGATTTCATTGCTTGAAGGCCAAATAAACACTTGTAATGATCTTGTTCATCACCTACAAGTATAAATACACACCTTCACTTCCTCATTCTTTGCTCATTCTCTCATTCTCTTCTCAATCTCTGGATTTGGAGCTTCCTTCAAGCTTGGAATTCTTATTCTCTGGTTTTCTTATTTTATTCTTTCTAGCTTTGGACTATTGTAAGTCTTCTTACTTGCTTATTCTTTATGTTTAATCAGAAAGTCAAACGGTTTGGCCAACTGTTTGACTTTCGGTTTTGACCATCAATTGGTCAAGTCAAAGTTCAATTAAACTTTGCAACGTGATTGTAATCATTATGGTTATAATCCTCAGCGATTATGCCTACTGATTACCACGTTAGCTAGGCGTAGTGACGAGTCAAAGTTTCGGTCAAAATGCGTTTTAGCACGCATTTTGCAACAGAACTATTTTCGGGTATCAAAACAATGATCAGTTTTATAAGCTAGTTAAACATGTTTTGACATGTTTAACTCGTCACTAATAGTTTAGTACTTGTTTAGGGTCATAAGTTAAGCGGTCTAAACAACCGCTTAGACTTTCGAACCCGACCCGTTTGGTCGATCATTAGGATCCGACCAAGCTTGATTAGTGATCATAGTTGCATAGGGAATAACCACTGAGGTTATACCTTATGATCACGTAGGATTGGTAAGTTATTTGTTAAGTAGGTTGTATGCCCATAGGAAATGACCAAAACGCCCTTTTGAAGCTTAAATCCGTATTTTACATATGTGAACAAGTTTTTGACATCTAAACTGATATGGTAACATAATTAGGTATAATTGGGCATATAAGACTTGACATAGCACATAGTTAACCATCCGAACATAGTTTCGCGCCAGCGACGCGTTAAAGTAGCGCAAGCTACCTTAATTCAATGTGAGTACATAGTTTCGCGCGAGCTTCGCTAAGTTCTTTAGATCAAGGATACCCTTTCATTCAATGTGAGTACATAGTTCCCCTATTTTACTATTTTCAATTGTTTTGGGGTGATTCATATGTATTAAAACGATATCGATATTTTAACGATGTTTTCAAAAACGATTAAGATGGTTTATATTAAACTAAATACGATTTCGATAATGTGAACGAAACTTTTTGGTTGTAACTACACAACGAATGACATTCATTAGCATTGATCAAGCCGACCAGTATTAGGTTATGGTACCATAGGATCTGACAAATCCCGTTATCAGACTACACCCATGGTTATGTGTGGGGGTTATGTAGGTAACGACCGAATCTGATGATTGTTAACTTACCCTTTGGTGGTTTGCTAATACGAGAAACGAGGTAGTCGAGTCACGAAGGTTTGAATGTTATTAGTGAGGCGACCAAAAGTAGTTTCACAATTAAAACAAAAACGATTTTGGGACGAATTAAATGATTTGAAACGACTTAAACAAGATAAAATGATTTGAACGAACGATTGGTTTGGGTTGTGATTAGGTAATGGGATGGGTGTAACATGATAAAAGCATGGTAGATACGCCGCTGGTACATCTTATATATAAGTGCTTTTATCATATTACATTTCATGTCATTATTTAGTTCACTTGGGAAACGATTTGAAACGATGTCACACAACGAGGTTTTCGAAAGGATATAAACCATACGAGTTTTATTAACGAATTTTAACGAGATGTTTTACGAATTGGTTTACTAAAACAAAAGTCTTTGAGTTAGGAATCATGGCTACGAGATTTTATAAATTATAACCATCTTGATTTGAGTTGGTTAACCATCTTGATTTGAGTTGGTTAATCATGTTGCCAGCATTTCTTTGCTGACTTTATATTTTTACATATGTTTCAGGTGATGTTGCGTGATGATTGCTAGGGAACATGTTCACTTAGGATTTGGATGTGGCCTTAGTGACATAAAAACGATAGTAGACGATGTTTAATTTGTTTGTTTGGTTTTAAGACAATGTAAATTACTTAATGAATCAATAAAACGAAACTTTTAATTACCATGGTTGTTGAAACGATGATTCTGTTACAACACTCCCCGACATTTCCGCCACAGTTTGTTGTTTTAACGTGGTCGGGGTGTGACAGAAGAGTTGGTATCAGAGCCAATGGTTATAGGGAATTAGGTTATTAGTAATGCTTTGACCTAGACTATAACTTTATAGGACCCAAACACGAGTTATCTTGCGTTTAGATTTTAAAACAATACCGTCACCTATCCTTAGGTGATAACCACAATGAAAACACAATAACAAATCCGCTTCGAAAATTAATCATGTATCCTTGGGTGATTGATTGTAAGGTATTGAACCCTCACAGTTTTCAAAATCTCATCAAAGTTTGGGTCTAAATAATGTGAACACATGCAAACTGGAAAAGTGAATGCCTGTACCCTGAGTTTTCTGTCTAAGGCTAGAGTGTTCGTACAAATCCGCAATATCGGACCAGTCACTCTTACCTGGGAACTCTTGGGGTGAGTGTTCACTTATAGGCGAGCATGTCTTCAGCGATATATTATTATGATCTATTTACTTTGATTAGTCACTGCGTATCGTTTCTTTGTTCGAGGTAAGGAACAAATGATCGCACTCCTTGTGTTTTGTCGATGTTTTCAATACCTCTTTTGTTTCTCCAATTGTCGACCTCACTCGTTTCTCATGTTTCCTTGTTAGACAATGCCTCCTCGACGCGATGTTCAAACTTTTACTGCTGAGGAAGTTGCAGCCCCTGTCTCTCAGCAAATGGTTGCTGTGCTTCCAGGCGTTGTGACCCAAATCCATGAGTTATACAACAATAAAAATAATAACAACAGTAATGCACAGTGTAATTTCAAGAATTTCAATTCTGCTAAGCCGCTTAAGTTTTCTGGGTCGCAAGGAGCAACTGCGCTCCTACAGTGGTTCGAGAGTATCGAGAGCACATTCAGACATGTGCAGTGTCCAAATGCACGTAAGGTTGAGTTTTCTTCAAGCGTGTTTGAGAAGCGAGCTCTTACATGGTGGAACGGAGTGATGCGTGATAGGGGTGCCGAAGTGGCATTAGCACAAACTTGGGAAGAGCTCCGAGCTCTCATGATGAGAGAGTTCTGTCCCCGTCACGAGATTCGAGCTTTAGAACGAGAATTCGATGATTTGAAACAAGATGGCGGAGAACACCGTGCTTATACGGATCGATTTGAGGAGCTCAGTTTGTTGTGCCCCACTATGGTTACCCCACTGGAGAAAGCAATCGAGAGGTATATCGATGGTTTACCCGATCCTATTCAGGATATTGTAACCGGCGTTAATCCTACTACCGTTCATCACGCGATCGAGTTGTCGGCTACCCTGACTGAGTCCCAAGTCATGAAGGGTAAACTCACCCGCAAGGGTGATAAAAAGAAGTCAATAGATTCTGACAAGGGTAAGGGTAAGAAGCAGGGTGAGTCTTCTAAAAAATCGAGAAAGCGAAAGGGGGCTCAGAACTTTGCTGTCACCAACCAGAACCCTCAGAATCCACTGACTCAACCTCCTGCAAAAAAAGCATATGCTGGTACCGCACCTCACTGTGCTCGATGCAATGGTCACCATGTTGCCCAGCAGGCCTGTAAACAGTGTGCTACGTGTGGTAGACTTGGACATTTGGCCAACATTTTGTCGTTTTGGCCAAAATCAGGCTGCTCAGGTTCCAGCACAAGTTCAGGGGAATGTTGTGAGATTCCCACCTGGTTCGTGTTTTAATTGCGGAGAAATGGGTCATTTCCGCAACAACTGCCCGAGGTTGGTAAATGCGAATACAAATCCGAATGCAATCGCGAATGTAAATCCCGCTCGTGGATGAGCATTCAATCTAAATGCGAACGAGGCGAGGGCGGACAACGAGGTTGTTAACGGTACGTTCCTTGTTAACAATCAACTTGCATCTGTTCTTTTCGATTCTGGTGCCGATAGGAGTTTTGTTTCGTTATCCTTTGAGCCTTTGCTTACGATACCTAGAACTAAACTGAGGAAACCCTTATCTGTCGAAGTTGCAACTGATAAACCACTTGTACTCGATTCTGTTCTTCATGGTTGTCAATTGAACCTCGATAACCATCTTTTCCCCATTGACCTCGTACCGATGCAACTTGGGAGTTTCGACATTATCGTAGGGATGGATTGGTTAACCAAACACCATGCTGAGGTGGTTTGTTTCGATAAGATCATTCGTATTCCTCTTTCGTTTGGCGATGTTCTAGAAGTTCGTGGTGAGAAACCATCTGGTGGATTGAAACTCATGTCGTGTACGAAAGCCCAAAGTTACTTACGAAAGGGATATGTTGCCTTTCTGGCACATGTCACCGAGGATAAAGGCAAGAACAAGAGTATTCAGGATATTCCGATTGTTCGGGATTATCCAGAGGTGTTTCCTGATGAACTGCCTGGTTTGCCTCCAGTTCGTCAAGTCAAATTTCATATTGATCTTGTACCCAATGCTAACCCGATTGCGAAAGCACCTTATCGCCTTGCACCGTCAGAGATGCAAGAATTATCGAAACAGCTTCAAGAGTTATCCGATAAAGGATTCATCCATCCGGGTTATTCACCTTGGGGCGCTCCTGTCCTCTTTGTGAAAAAGAAAGATGGATCTTTTCGTATGTGTATCGATTATCGTGAGCTTAACAAGCTTACCATCAAGAATCGATAACCCCTACCTCGAATTGATGATCTCTTTGATCAGCTGCAAGGTGCTACCTGTTTCTCCAAGATCGATCTGCATTCTGGGTATCATCAGCTTCGTGTATTCGAAGAAGATATTCCCAAAACTGCATTCCGCACGAGATATGGGCATTACGAGTTTACTGTCATGCCTTTTGGTTTAACGAATGCTCCAGCTATTTTCATGGACTTAATGAATAGGGTCTGTAAACCTTATTTAGACAAGTTCATCATTGTGTTTATCGACGATATTCTCATTTATTCGAAGTCTCGAGCCGATCACGAGCAACACCTTCGTTTGACTTTGGAACTCCTGAAGAAGGAACAACTTTTTGCCAAATTCTCCAAGTGTGAATTTTGGCTTAAAGAAGTTCAGTTCTTAGGACATATAGTCAACGAGCAGGGTATTCATGTGGATCCATCCAAAATTGTTGCAATCAAGGATTGGAATACACCAACGACGACTACAGAGATTCGTTCTTTCCTTGGTCTCGCTGGATATTATCGTCGATTCATTTCTAATTTCTCGAAGATTGCGGTTCCACTCACTGCTTTGACTCAAAAGAAAAAGCCTTTTGAGTGGGGACCCAAGCAAGAAGAAGCGTTCCAAACACTGAAACGGAAGCTCTGTGATGCTCCTGTTTTATCTTTGCCCGAGGGAAACGATGATTTCGTTGTCTACTGTGATGCGTCCAACTTAGGCCTTGGTTGTGTTCTTATGCAACGAGGTAAAGTTATAGCATATGCGTCTAGACAATTGAAAGTTCACGAGAAGAAGTACACCACTCACGATCTTGAGTTAGGTGTAGTGGTCTTCGCTCTCAAAATCTGGAGACACTATCTTTATGGCACGAAGTATGTGGTTTTCACAGACCACAAAAGTCTCCAGCATATTCTTAATCAAAAGGAGTTGAACATGAGGCAACGACGTTGGGTTGAACTCTTAAATGACTACGATTGCGAGATTCGCTACCATCCTAGTAAGGCGAATGTCGTAGCCGATGCGCTTAGTCGAAAAAAGCGAGTCAAGCTTCATTCTGTTCGAACTCTAACTAATCTTCAAACTCGTGTTCTTCAAGCTCAACAATTTTGTGTTTCACAAAATTTGATGGGTAAGGAATTACCACGTCAACTTGAGCTTAAGCTCGAAGCAAAGGACGATGGTTTACTCTATTTTAAGGATCGTTTGTGGATTCCAAAACAAGACGATCTTCGCACTTTAGAGATGGACGAATCTCACAAGACTCGATATTCTATCCATCCTGGTGCTGATAAAATGTACAAGGATCTTCGTACTAAGTTCTGGTGGCCTGGTATGAAGAAAGATGTTGCCTTGTATGTATCGAAATGCCTAACATGTCTCAAAGTCAAGGCAGAACATCAACGACCTTCTGGTTTGGTTGTACAACCAGAGATACCGGTTTGGAAGTGGGAGAACATTGCTATTGATCTCATCACTAAGTTACCGTGTACATCCAAAGGTCATGATGCTATTTGGGTTGTTATCGATCGATTGACGAAGTCAGCTCATTTTATTCCGATTCGCGAGGATCTATCTGCTGATAAACTTGCAAAGATTTATGTTGATGAGATTGTATCCCGACATGGTGTTCCTTTGGACATCATATCCGATCGTGATGCTCGATTTTCATCTCATTTTTGGAAAACCATGCAATCTGCTATGGGAACCCAACTAAATTTAAGCACTGCTTATCATCCCCAAACAGATGGACAATCTAAGAGAACGATTCAAACTTTGGAGGATATGCTTAGAGCATGCGTGATAGACTTTGGTGGTAATTGGGATTTTCATCTTCCATTGATCGAGTTCTCTTACAATAATAGTTATCATGCTAGCATTAATATGGCACCATTCGAAGCTCTCTACGGTCGAAAATGTCGTTCACCTGTCTGTTGGAATGAGGTCGGTGAAGCTCAGCTTACTGGACCTGAGCTCATTCTGGAAACAACAGACAAAATCAAGAAAATTTGTGATAATCTTGTGACAGCTAGAAGCCATCAAAAGAGTTATGCGGATTTGCGACGCAAGCCCTTAGAATTTCAAGTCGGAGACCATGTCCTACTCAAGGTGTCACTTTGGAAGGGAGCGGTGAGATTTGGAAAGAAAGGAAAAACTTGCACCACGATATGTTGGACCATTTAAGATTGTTAAAAGGGTTGGAAAGGTTGCCTATCGACTAGAGCTACCTCCAGAGCTTGGAAATATTCATCCGAATTTTCACGTGTCCAATTTGTGAAAGTGTTTAGCTGACGCTGATCTTCACATTCCACTCGACGAAATTTAAATCGATGAAACGATGCACATTGTCGAGAAACCTGTGGAGATAGTGGACCGTACATACAAACAGTTGAAGAACAAACGAATTCATTTGGTCAAGATTCGCTGGGAATCCAAACGTGGCCCAGAGTTTACTTGGGAACGTGAGGATCAAATGAAGCCGAAATATCTGCAATTGTTCTCACAAGTTTCCTCTAAAATTTCGGGACGAAATTTTCTAAAGTAGGGGAGACTGTGACATCTGTGCTCTGTAATCGATGAACAATGCAAAACCATGATAATTATTAATAAAACAATGTGTTTTGGTGTTATTATGTGTGTTTTTATGTTTGATGATTTTACAATTTGATTCGATTCCGATTTCAAGCTTTAAATCGCTTTCATGAAAGTTATACACAAACTGGTGCGTAAACGCAGTCAGTTTAACGTGACAAATACTCCGGAATAGTGACATAGGCTTAACATACCTTAAATAACCTCCACATAACTTAGAAATAAGTTTTGGATGGCTGGTGTGTTGAAAATAAGTCTATTCAATCGCAGGGACTATTTGTGTCAAACTGCGAAACTATACCAATTCGTATGGTATCGAAGAGTCCAGAACTTGATCATAAGCTAAACATACCATAAATAACCTAAACATAGCTTAGAAATAAGCTTTTAGGGGTTCGGTGTGCGAAAACATGCTTATTTGATCTTAAAGGGATTAAAAGTTTCAAAAACGACGTAAGTTTGCATTTTCGTTCATATCTTACGTTCTGATCACATCTGGACATCCAAAATTTTTTTAGACACTAAAATATTTTTATTTTAGTGATCAGTATGCAAAAATACCATCCGTCGCTTAATTTGGTTCGTTTTCGCGTCCGTTTGAGTTTCGTCGTAATTTAATGAACAACGCGACCGTATGACCAAACGAGCCGACATACGAGAGTTTTTCCAAGCACATTTTGAGTCCTCTAAAATTTATTGACCTTGTAGAGCCTTGAAAATGGCTTAACGGGGGTCAAAAGGGCCTGAAATGAGCTTATACAAGTACAGGGGCCAAAACTGTCAAAATGTGAAACTTGCTGGTCTGCAGGTCCTTGCGGACCGTACGCACTGGACCTTACGGTCCGTAAAGTAGGCCCAGCGACAGAAACTTGATTTTTAGCTGTTGTTTGATAATTCAAGGACTTTCATGCAATTCTCTTGTTTTGGGCTTCAAGTAAACGACTCTCCAAGTAATACCAACTGTCCATAACACATGTATGGTCAGATTTCATTGCTTTGCAACGTGATTGTAATCACGATGGTTATAATCCTCAGCGATTATGCCTACTGATTACCACGTTAGCTAGGCGTAGCGACGAGTCAAAGTTTCGGTCAAAATGCGTTTTAGCACGCATTTTGCAACGGAACTATTTTCGGGTATCAAAACCCATTGTTTTGATACCAAATTAGTTTTATAAGCTAGTTAAACATGTTTTGACATGTTTAACTCGTCACTATTAGTTTAGTACTTGTTTAGGGTCGTAAGTTAAGCGGTCTAAACAACTGCTTAGACTTTCGAACCCGACCCGTTTGGTCGATCATTAGGATCCGACCAAGCTTGATTAGTGATCATAGTTGCATAGGGAATAACCACTGAGGTTATACCTTATGATCACGTAAGATTGGTTAGTTATTTGTTAAGTAGCTTGTATGCCCATAGGAAATGACCAAAACGCCCTTTTGAAGCTTAAATCCGTATTTTACATATGTGAACAAGTTTTTGACATCTAAACTGATATGGTAACATAATTAGGCATAATTGGGCATATAAGACTTGAAATAGCACATAGTTAACCATCCGAACATAGTTTCACGCGAACGACGCGTTAAAGTAGCGTAAGCTACCTTAATGGGTCGTAACGGGTCGAAAGCACTTAGGCTAAGTTCGGATTTAGAATATAGGCTTTGTTAAACCATATCACATGAGTTCCAACACTCATTTGGTTTACAAGACCTCATTCTATCCGATCTTCCGATTTAGGTGTCGATTTATTTACTAGTGATCCGATTACTAGGTACTACTTGAATTTCCTTGGTTTGTCTGAGCTTCGCTAAGCTCTTTAGATCAAGGATACCCTTTCATTCAATGTGAGTACATAGTTCCCCTATTTTACTATTTTCAATTGTTTTGGGGTGATTCATATGTATTAAAACGATTTCGATATTTTAACGATGTTTTCAAAAACGATTAAGATGGTTTATATTAAACTAAATACGATTTCGATAATGTGAACGAAACTTGTTGGTTGTAACTACATAACGAATGACATTCATTAGCATTGATCAAGCCGACCAGTATTAGGTTATGGTACCATAGGATCTGACAAATCCCGTTATCAGACTACACCCATGGTTATGTGTGGGGGTTATGTAGGTAACGACCGAATCTGATGATTGTTAACTTACCCTTTGGTGGTTTGTTAATACAAGAAACGAGGTAGTCGAGTCACGAAGGTTTGAATGTTATTAGCGAGGCGACCAAAAGTAGTTTCACAATTAAAACAAAAACGATTTTGGGACGAATTAAACGATTTGGAACGACTTAAACAAGATAAAACGATTTGAACGAACGATTGGTTTGGGTTGTGATTAGGTAATGGGATGGGTGTAACATGATAAAAGCATGGTAGATACGCCGCTGGTACATCTTATATATAAGTGCTTTTATCATATTACATTTCATGTCATTATTTAGTTCACTTGGGAAACGATTTGAAACGATGTCACACAACGAGGTTTTCGAAAGGATATAAACCATACGAGTTTTATTAACGAATTTTAACGAGATGTTTT
Organism: Helianthus tuberosus; assembly: GCA_030545235.1. Classification (NCBI taxonomy): domain Eukaryota; kingdom Viridiplantae; phylum Streptophyta; class Magnoliopsida; order Asterales; family Asteraceae; genus Helianthus; species Helianthus tuberosus. Next base: position 105,319,154 of record CM060409.1, read on the forward strand.
ACGAATTGGTTTACTAAAACAAAAGTCTTTGAGTTAGGAATCATGGCTACGAGATTTTATAAATTATAACCATCTTGATTTGAGTTGGTTAATCATGTTGCAATATTATATACTTTTCAAAACAAGGTTTTCGAGGTATTGCAATATATACATAAACGAGCCATAATTCCGACACTCTTATAAAACCTATGTGCTCGCCAGCATTTCTTTGCTGACTTTATATTTTTACATATGTTTCAGGTGATGTTGCATGATGATTGCTAGGGAGCATGTTCACTTAGGATTTGGACGTGGCCTTAGTGACATAAAAACGATAGTAGACGTTGTTTAATTTGTTTGTTTGGTTCTAAGACAATGTAAATTACTTAATGAATTAATAAAACGAAACTTTTAATTACCATGGTTGTTGAAACGATGATTCTGTTACAACACTCCCCGATGTTTCCGCCACGGTTTGTTGTTTTAACGTGGTCGGGGTGTGACACTCTCCACCTTCATCCGGACAGATCCCGTGATTTTGAGCCAGGGAGGTTGATGTTGGAGTAGACTCAGACATGTTGAACTTTTCCAGAACATCGTTCACGTATTTGGTTTGATGAATGAAGATTCCTTTGGGCATTTGCTCAACTTGTAGCCCTAGGAAGAACTTCTTCTCCCCCATCGAACTCATCACAAACTTTCTCTTCATAACCTTCTCAAAATCTTTACACAAATCATCATTTGTCGATCCAAAAATGATGTCATCAACGTAAATCTGCACGATTAATAGATGTCCTGCAACCTCTTTTGTAAACAAAGTGCTATCAACCGTCCCTCTGGTGAACCCGTTGGCCAGCAGATGTTGGGAAATCGTCTCGTACCAGGCTCTCGGGGCCTGGTGCAGTCCGTAAAGCACTTTATCGAGAAGATAGACTTTGATTTTGTGCACTGGATCTGTGAACCCTGGCGGTTGTCCAACGTACACTTCTTCTTTGATTTTTCCATATAGGAATGCAGACTTGACATCTAGTTGGTAGACTTTGAATCCTTTCCAGGACGCGAATGTCAGGAAGATTCTTATTGCCCGAGTCTAGCAACAGGCGCATACACTTCGGTAAAATCAATGCCTTCTTGTTGACTAAAACCCTGTACTACCAAACGTGCTTTATTTCTTACAATCACTCCTCTATCATCTCTTTTACACTTAAAAACCCACTTTCTTTTGATCAACGTTTGGTTTTCAGGAAGATCCACCAATCTCCATACTCCTAGCTTCTCAAACTGCTTCAGCTCTTCCTGCATAGCGTTCACCCAGCTTTCCTCAGTTAAAGCTTCTTTATACGTTCTTGGTTCAACCTGCGAGATGAAACACTTTAGTGAAAAATCAACTTGTAAAGGAGCGACAGATGAATAAAAACATGTAAGAGTTTTGTTGATCTGGTCGCGTGTTTTCAATCCACTATGAAGATCTCCAGTAATTTGTTCTGAAGGATGATAAGACAAAGTTCTTGGCATGACTTCGTCAAGCACACACACTTCCGATTGCAAGTTTGTGATGTCTTGATCACCGGTGTGATCATCAGCTTCTGTCGATGTAACATTTGGTTCCTCGTCAAAAATCGGACCGTCTTCCGATTCTGAGTCGTCAGACTTATCAAATGTTGGAGTTGGTTCCTCTGGGGTTTCATGTGCTGTTCCACTTGGACCGGCCTCGTGATCGTGTGTACCCACGGTGGGTTGAGAAACTACCAACGGTCTTGGCACCTGATCTTGTGACATAGATTGCTGATATTGGTATAATAATATGAGTTCCTCTACACTTGGCTCAGTCGGCAGTTGGAAAGACTCCCAGAGTTTGTTATAATCGAACACCAATCTTTGTCCGGGAAGTTGAGGTGGAGCTGTATGCTTCTGACAATCAACATGCTGAACTTGAATTACCTTCCCCAGGCATGGAACGAATACCCTCTTCAGCGGACTCGCATAACCTACAAAGAAACCCCCGTTACTTTTAGCACCAAACTTACCATCTGGATCAATGAAAGTACAAGGTGATCCAAACGATTCTAGGAATTTTAAATTTGGCTTATAACGATGAAGAAGCTCAAAATAGGTTTTCTTGTATTTCTTGACAGTGAGAACAAGATTCAGTGTATAACACGCTGCTGCAACTGCTTCACTCCAGAAAAATATTGGTAACTTGGAATCGGCGAGCATAGTTCGAGCTGTTTCAATTATGGTGTGATTCTTTCGTTCAGCTACACCATTTTGCTGTGGAGTGTATGGTGCACTAAATTCATGAAGAATTCCTTTCTCATTACAAAACTCAAGCATGCGATTGTTCTTGAACTCCGTTCCATTGTCACTCCGAATTCTTCTGATCAGAAGCTTATATAGCATTTCCATCTTCTTGAATAAGATCATCAATGAATCAAATGTTTGATCTTTTCATTCCAGACACATCACCCATGAAAATCTAGTGAAGTCGTCAGTGACTACTAGACAGTACAAGTCTCCACTAATGCTCTGCACATTAACTGGTCTGAAGAGATCCATGTGGAGTCTCTCGAGCGGTACCCTGATTGAATTTAAGAGCTTCCGTGGGTGTGTCTTCTTCGTTTGTTTTCCCTTCTTGCACTCTACACAATCATCATTCAAATGCAAATTTTTAAGATTTACACCTTCAACAAGATCATTGTGTACAAGGAAATTCATTTTTCTGACATGAATGTGGCCCATCTTTCGATGCCACATTCTTGACTCTTTTTAATTCGCTTTCGTTTTTGTTACAAAACATTGTTTCTTATGATCTGTTGTTGCGACACTCATATCCAGGACATACAAATCATTTTCTCGGGGAGCTCGCATCAACACCATGTCCTCAGGAATTTTAAAACCAGGTTTTATGATTAAACATTCATTTTTAGTAAAGTGTACTGTGAAATGACTTGTCACAGATCTGTGAGATGCTCAACAGATTGTTTTCAAGTTCGATGATATAGTTCACTTTGTCAAACATTACGACTCCATTTGTTAGAGTTCCTTCACCAACTATTCTGCCACCCTGATTTCCTGCAAATCCAACATATCCTCCGTTGATAGATTTAACATCGTAGAGTGAGCCAGCATTCCAGTCATATGCCTTGAAGCTCCGCTGTCCATGATCCACTTCGAGATTATTGACCTCGGAAGCCCCTGCATACATCAAAGAAATTTATTCAAACAATGAAACCCATGATTTCTTTACCTTTGGAACACTACCAAACACAAGATCACATGACACATCAACTTTCGGAATGTTAAAGATGACGTTTGGAACAACAGGTTTAGATTTTGGTTTTACATCTCTCTCCTTAATTGGTGGGAATTCCTCAAGTAACTTGTCTAGTTCAAATTCAAGTTTTTCAACATCATTTGCAAAAACTTTTGGTTCAGATTTTAGCTCATTTTCCATCTTCTTCTCTTCAATTGATTGTTTTGATTTTGCCACCCATGATTGGTTTTCAAAAATTTTCGTCTTTGGATAAACCTTTGAAGTCTTTGGTGATTTCGAAGATTCACCAATCTCAAAAATTGATTTTGGCTTATCATTGGACTTCAAAGATTCTCCTCTTTTCAAAATTCGAACGGGGGAAATCATTGATGTTTTGCCCTTAACATCAGTTGAAATTTTAGGTTTGGGTTTTTGTAAAACTGGTTTTTCAAGCTTTTTCACACACTGCTTGGCCATGTGACCAATTTCATTACAGCGGTAACAGATTCTTTTGTCATACTCGACGAAAGTTGATCTGTAGGTCTCCTGTCTCAACTTCTTAGCTGCATTGAAATCGTCAATGGCTTTTTGACTGAAGATATAGTTCTTTTCAGCATCAACACTAGGACCAGCAACAAAAACATCACTCATCTTTTCTTTTGGCTTGACATTCTTCTTAGCCATTTTCTTTTCAAAACCAATACCTTTGTTTTTGAAATTGTTTCCATTTCTCTTGTTATTACCACCATTGTCCACCCACTCTTTCTTTCCTGAGTTGTTTGGTTGTGGTTTCACAAAATATTTTTTCAGTTTTGAAAGAAACTCGTTGTTGTTGTTAGTGCATTCATCTGTCGACTTCATCTTATATCGAGTCTCGGGTTTGTTGCGAAGTTGTTCAAGCATGATGTCATGATGACATCATCAAAGTGACATCATCAATGACATCATCACAAGAGTCAATGATGACATCATCACAAGAGACAAATCAGATTACTATATTTGAAGGCTTTCGCTTGAACTTGTAAACGTTTGGGTTTCGCTTGAAACTAGAAAGTGGGTTTCGCTTGTATTGGACATGTGTGTCTTCAAGCGAACCTGATTGGCTATAAATAGGGTAGTTGAGTTGTCATTTGTAACAGTTAGAACAGAATTTGCAGAGTGACACCGAGGTGCTGCCGGTTTTTCCTTTGACTGTAAACATTGTAAAATCAATATACAAGAGGATTAAAGTGTGAATCAAGCTGTTTTCACATCCGTTTCTTTGTTTCCGCCTCTGAAACGGATTTGAGCTCTTCCGAACGAATCGTTTGGGTCACAATCCGATCCTACAGTTGTTAACCTCAGAAATATAAATCTCCACAAGCTTAAACACTTTTTCAACATTGTGCATGTTCGCGTTCTGAATTGGATACTCAAAATCAAAATAGAGTTTGTCAGTTCCGGTCATTGTGTAAACCACAATGATCGAATCATCATTCGCAACTGTATCTGATTTTGGTATAAATTTGTCCAAGAAGTTACCTTCTTCTTCAGAATTAGAAATGGAGTTTTCACAGTATCAAACTCCGAGTTATCACTTTCTTCATCTAACACTTGGTCAACAATAGTTTTAGTCACCTGTGACTCAATATCAGTGTCGGATGGAGAAAATGTAACATCAATATTCTCAGGCAACTCATTCTCAACGGTTCTCAACTTGAGATTCAACGCAGCTTCCACCCCATCTAGATATTTTTGTGTATAATGATTCAATATTGGGGGTGGAACACTTTTGAAGACAGGTTTCGCATCAGGTTGTTGCGGAACAATTTGATCAATCACATATGATGAAGCAACATAACTCATCAGTTTCTTATCAACTCTCTTAGTTTCAATTCTCATTAACTCGAGTTCTTTTTTCAAAGAAGCAATTGTGTCCAGATTGATGTTAATTTCCATCTGTTTATCCATGACAGTAGATTTTAGTAAATTCGTGGCTTTATCATTTTCAAAACTTTCTTTTTTAATCATTTTGATTGATCGAGCCAAAGTGTCATATGCTTTTTTTTATCTCACTGAGATCATATTTTACTTCATCAGTAAATTTCTTCAATTCTTGAAATTGTTTGTCTTTTTCAAGACAATCCATGCAGGGTTTTAAACAGTTTTTGCATGGAATTTCATGAATTGAATTAATCTCTTCAGAAACCTTTTCTTCATTATCCTTTTTAAGATCCGTTTTACAAAACCCATCAGACTCTGACTCTAACTTTTCTCCTAATTTGATCTCCTCATTTTCTAATTTCTCTTCAGACTCCTTTTCAACTGACTCCGTTTCGACAGGCACTCTTTCGACTGACTCTGTTTCGACAGACTCCATTTCTACAGATTCTGTTTCTACCTCTTTCAGTTTGCCCATCAACGCCTTGTCAGCAATTTCTTTTAGAGTCTCTTCATTCATTTCTATCGAAACGTCTATAATTTCTTCAATAGGAGCTTTCTCAACGTCATACTGCAGACAGAATCCTGTTGTTGGCTTACTGAAAAAACCTGCAAAAGAATCAAACATATTAGGAGGCATTATTGATTTAAATGAACTAGCAATAATCTCCTATTCAGATTGATAATAGTAGACTTCTGCAGCTACCTCTTCAAGTTCAGCCAAACTCTCTTCAGACATGACTTCACTGACTTCTTCTGTTTCAACAACGTATTCCGATTCTTCCACAATCTCTGCCATCATGGCCATACCCTCACTACCAGGGATATACTTATCCCAATTAAAACCTTTAGCAACCTTCTCATCATCCTGATTCACTAGAAGAGCTTTTTCAGGCTTGTTTTCGATCTGAGGTCTTTCGGTGAATGGTTGTTAACTTGTCTTGTGATAGATAGCTTGTCTGTAGTAGTCGTTAGTGAACGGATTTTGGTGATTTTTGACTTCTCGATTTGGACATTCACGTTTGAAATGTCCCTTCTCTTTGCATTTGAAACATGTGACTTTCGATTTATCAAACCCGAGCTTGCTATCTGGTCCTGAAAGACTGTTCCGACCAGTTATTTCCATAAATCGTTGAGCTCTTCTCACCAAGCTTGCCATTCCCCATTTGATATCGATCAACTCCAGCTCCTCTGGATCAATCTGATCGTAATCTTCCTTTGTCATATTGGGGTTTCCAATTCTACCTGCAACCAAACTTTCATATGATTCAAGCACCGAAGCAAGTAGTGCTATGTGTTGTTTAGCTGATGATTCAGTAAAGTCTTGAGCATTCTTGATGTTAACCGCTATGTTGCACAGAATTCCTGGTCCTTGACTTTGACTGTTTGATCCTGACGAACTTTGGTTATAAGATTGATCAGGTGAGTTTTGAACCTTGGGATTTGGTTCAAAACTTACAAATGGTGAATTATTGTTTCTTGATGTGCCAGATGAAACTCCGGATGTTGAATCTGCACTAAAGGTTGTCTGCACTTTTGGACTTAAATTCAATGTTGCAGATGTGCTTCCTCTGTAATACAATGAAACATCTTGTTGCACACTTGAAGATTTCATTTTTCTAATCTTTGTCAACTCAAGCTCATGCGATTCAATTTTTTCGATAAACGAGCTAAGATTGAATCCAACATATTTTTCAAAACCATCAGATATGTGCCCACTCATCGTATGGTAACGCATCTGCTAGTTTATCAACCCATTCCTCATCCGTTTTGGTTATACTCAACCTCTTCATCTCAACAACCAGATGGCAATATCTTTCAATCAACTGTTTTGTTGTTTCACCCTTTATACCCGTAAAGATATCAAATTCCTTCTTTAGTAGTGCCTTTTTGCTTTTTATCATTGAAGCACTTCCAAGAAATTTGACTTTTAGACAATTCTAGACAGAATGTGAGTTACTTTGATCTTGTAGCAGAACTAAGATATCCTCTTTGATGGCTTGCTCTAGGATACTCATCATTTTCTTTTCCGCCTTGAAATCATCTTGTTCAAGTGGAGTTAAACTTCCGATAGTTTTCTCTATTCCCGAACCATTCTTTGGAGGAACATATTTTAACTCGATTTTCATCCAGCATTCGAAATGATTAGCTTGCACCCATGTCTTAAACCTATCTGACCACCCGGAATACTCATCAATGTTCATCAACTTCGGTGGTTTCTGCATAGTACCGAGTTCATTCTCCATGTTCACATTTTGCACGATACTGGCTGGGGTTTGTGCTGCCGTCATTCCCCCACCGTTAAACAAGTTGTAAAACTCTTGGTTATCCATTTTACAAAAACAGTTTCGGAAAAATTTTCAAGTTTTATGAAAACAGTACTTTCAAATGAAATCACTTTCTACACACGAAATGAACTTTCGTACGAAATCACAGAAACGAAATGGACTTTCACATGAAAACAAGGTTTCGTGCGAAATCAACTTATCAAACGAAAACAATTTTCAAACGAAATCACTTTCTAAACGGAATCAGTTGTCATTTCGTGCGAAATACTTCAAACGAAATACATTTTCAAACGAAAAGCGTATTTCCTGCGAAATCAAAGTAGTTTTCAAACGAAATGATGAAATTTCATTAGAAATAGCTCATTTCGTACGAAATCAACTCATTTTTCAAACGAAATAGTGCTCGTTCAAACGAAATCAGATTTTTGGCCCATTTTTGTGACTTTTTGTCTGAATTTTGATCTGATTCTTTTAAGGATTTGTTAAAACTGTATTTTACACGTTATATCAAAAGATCAGTCCTTTTTGTCCGTGAATTTGTCCAGAAATCCAAGAATGTGTAGAAAAACAGAATTCTAAGCATTGATTCAAACGAATTGACTCATCCTGAGCTCTGATACCACTTGTAGGATCGTTTTGCGACCTATATGAGTCATTCAGAGTCAATACTAAGCTGTTTGAAAGGCGGAAGCAGTCAAACAACTGAGAATCAGTGATAGAAAGGTGTAGAAAAAGAGAATTATACTTAAAAAAGGTTTTTCATTGATATTCAACTTGATTACACGGTGAAAATTGGGCAGCACTTCGTTACACGTTCACCTATTTCGTACCAAATGAAAAACCAACACTGCCTATTTATAGGCAACTGATTTCGCACAAAATAGCAACAAGCTATTTCGTACGAAATAGCAAACTTTGGTTTCGTACGAAATAGCCAAATGCTATTTCGTGCGAAATGACTTTCATACATACAAAACTTAATAATTTGACCCTTTGCACCCCTATACAAACTACCGACATGACCTAGACTGTAGACGTAGGCTATAGACATTATGCACCAACAACAAGTGTTTATGTGTTGCCCAAGGAAAGATCATGGCCTTACAAGTGTTTGGACAACATTCAAAGCCTTGGAGGATACACAAAACACCCACAAGATCTCAAAAACCAGATTAGAAAACAGTAGGAACTGAGCTGGAAGCAGACCAGATGTTGCTGTCAACTGGTGTCTGTCGCGTGGCACGCCAGGAGTATCCTGGGCTGGCGCGTTGCGCGAGGCAGGTCAGACAGAACTTTCATTTTTGGTAGAAACAGTCCCTGCATGCTCCAAACTTGTTTTTCGACGCGTTTAACCCCTGTTAACCCAATTTCAAGGCTCTAAAAGGATGTTAAAGTACAGGGGACATGAAATATGCTTGGAAATATCACGGATGTCGGTTCATTTGGTCCTACGATCGCGTTTTTCGGTTAATTACGACGAAACTCGAACGGACGTGAAAACGATCCAAATTGCGCGACGAATGGTATTTTTGCATTCCTATCACTAAAACATAATATTTTAGTGATTACAAATATTTTGGATGTCCGGATATGGGCAGAACGTAAGATATGCGCGTATATGCAAACTTATGCAGTTTTTGACGCTTTTAGTCCCTATTGATCGAATAAGCGTATTTTCGCATACCGAACCCCTCAAAACTTATTTCTAAGCTATTTTAAGGGTATGTTTAGCTTATGATCATGTTTCAAAGTGTACGTTGCTATACAAAACGGCAGACTTTTTGCAATTTGATGCAAATAGTCCCTGTGATCGAATAAACTTGTTTTTGCCATACCAAACCCTTCAAAACTTATTTCTAAGTTATGTAAAGGTTGTTTAAGGTATGTTAAGCTTATGTCACTATCCCAGAGTGTTTGTCGCATTAAACTGATTACGTTTATGCATCATTTCGCGTATAACTTTCTAGAAAGTGATTAAGAGTTTGAAATCGAACAAAAATCAAAACATGCAAAAAGTCAAACATGAATAAACAAATATTGGGATCAAATCACATTGTTTTATTGATATTTGAATTGTTCAGATTTGTACAATGATTACACAAGCACAGGTGTCATAGAAAGTAGTATAAAACGTCCAAAATAACTTGTAAAGTGTCGGGAATGAAAACATGTCACAAAAGGTACTTCATACCTTGTAAATTTCACTATTTAGCACTTTAACGAACCGACAATCAAACGATTAACCGGACACTACCCAAAACATCAAAAATAGACTAGAAACATAGTTTTAGTATTTTAAAGCTAGTTATGGTGATAGAACACATTAAAAATCATAAAAATACTTAAACACACTAAACATTATACATAACCCCCTAACTTACCTTCTAACCCCTAAACTTCCAAAAACTTACATATAACCCCCCCCCCCCCCCCCCTTAGTGTGGCCGACCCCATGTGGCCCCACATCTTCCTCACTTGGCCAAAGCTCTTGTTGGTCAAAGATGCTAAGACATAAGATCCTATGGTTAATAAAATGTTGGAGGTTATAAGAAAGGAACCAAAGGGTGAAGAACCTTATCATTTCACACACATTCAAATTTCATCTCTCCTCTTCCTCCCTCCCTTGTGCTCTCGACCATATACCATCACCACACTACCATCATTTTTCTTCATCATTCAAGAAAATCTATGGGTGTTCAAAGGTGTATGGAGGCTAGCTAAGGAAGCTTCAGGCACTAGAAGTTCAAGGACCTCATTGTGGAGCTTTTAACCACCTTATTTGCATCATCATCTTCTTCATCTTGTTCTTTGCCACTTCCCTAGCCACAAGAGCTAGTGGTAAGCTTCATAAACTAACTTTTACTTCATGTTAGTGTTATGTACAAGTTACACCATCTAAAAATCTAAACTTTAAAATATGAAGACAAGAAGATCAAACATAATCTAAGTAAAAACAAGTAATTTTAGTGTTGTTTGACGTATGTTATGAAGTTGTGGATGTTGATCTTGTGTTTATAGTTAGATCCATCAAGTGTAAGCTTGTTAGAAGCTTAGATCTAACAAGTTTAAGCATGGATCTTGAAATATCCATGGAGAAACTTGATGATGAACTTGAAAGTCTTCAAAGTAAGCATGAAAATTTTAAAATATGTTTTTCATGATCTTGAAGCCACTAAAACATATGGATGATTTGTTTTGTAAAATAAAGTTTCCTTAAAGTTTATAAAAGTTTAACAAGAAGCTTGATTTGGAAAGATCTAAGTGTTTAAAGTATAAATTTGAAAGACTACACATTTTTAGGAATATTCAAGTCCATCACATGAATAAACATGATAATTTTAGTGATTGTTACTTGTTAGATTTGTTAAATTTTGACACTTAGAAAAATATAAAGTTTGGTGAAAATTTTCGACCAAAATTTGTTCAAAAATAATCACCAAAGGTTTCCCTAATTTTTATACCAAATTACAAGGTAAGAAAATAAAGTTTTCTTCAAGAATAAAAACAATTATAAGTATGTATATTTTTAGGAAAAATATATATATTTATTGGTCACACAAATTATGTGCTATGTGTATATTATCTATACTACTTTATAATACATATAGGAAGGACTTCTTAAAGTCCATAAAAATTCCCTTCAAACACCCTTAAAACATGGTTTACAACCCTCTAAAGCACAAAATAATTTACACTTCCAATTATGCCCCTCCAAAACTTTTAGCTTTTACCCGGATCCATCATCAGCCGTCCATTTCCTTTATGTCTTCACACGGATCGTGATCTGACGGATGAAGTATTTTTCACTCGGATCCACCTTTCCCCTTCATTCTCTCTCATCTCTCTCACAACTCACATCTCACCAGTCTCTCTCTCTCTCTGGCGATTCCGGATCCAGATCTGGATCTAGGGTTTCTCTGCTATCTCTCTCGCGATCCAAGCTATTCAGATCCGCCTTTCCATCTGCTCTCTCTCTCGCACGATCCAAGCGATGTGTAACCGCCAGAAATCATATGGATCTGGTGACAGCTATGATAGATGTGGTGCAATGGTGGAGCTGTTCAACAACAATGACTAGATTGATGATGTTTTAGTTCCTATTCGCAGCTGCATCCTAGGGTTTGGTAAGTTGAGATTCCCATGATTTCTTCCCTAATTTCTTGTCCTCAGTTGATTTTTTTTCTGGATTTAAGTTTATAGTCTCTTCCAGGTCGTCTTCCTTCTTACGCAATTTTGTTTCTGGATTTAAGTTTATAGTCTCTTCCAGGTGGTCTTCCTTCTTACGCAGAGCAATCTCCGTCTTCAAGAGGTTACTCGCAAGCTTGCTCAGGTATTCCTGAGTGAACTCAATATTTTAAGATGTGTGAAACTACCATTTCCCATTCATCGATTTTGGTGCCAAAATACTATAGATCTGTGTTTTATTTTTGTTTTTATAATCTGATTATGATTGTAAAGTAGTAAAAAATATGTGACTGTTATTGATGGGTTCATTATGTTAATGTTTTGGTGTTATTTGTGTTAAGTTAAACACTGGTATTTATATCTAAAACTGATATCTTATTCTTCAAATGTTGTTGGCATGAAATGCAGAGCTGATCGTGTTGATGGCGGTTATGTTGAAAATTTGAATTTGCATAAACAAAATTGCGGTTATATAATTTTTATATATATATAGCTTTGGATCACAGTGATTATTACTTATTTATATTGCTCTGATTTACAATTAGGGGTAAGTTTTACTTGATACGGGTCGGTTTTTCACTGGATACGGCATAGGGATCTTCACTTTTGTGGTAAATTGGCAAAAATGTATTCACATGTGAAATTTTATTAACTTGACAATCTGCATAAATGTTAAGACTAGACACTGTTAAATAGGTTCCAGTATATATCGCGGAAATATCACCAAAAGAGCTACATTGAGGTCTCACCACCATCAATCAGGTTAAGTTCGACGCATACATTTCCATTACTTTTTGCTTCTTTTTTTTCAGAATTTGAGTTGGGTACCTTGCAAAGATTCATTTTCTGTTTATTCATTCAGTTTATGATTGTTACTGGTTCATCGATATCATTCTTGTTGGGAACCGTTGTTTCATGGAGAACTTTAGCTATAACTACTGGTATGTAGTACAAGTATAAATAATTAACCATCGTTAGCCCCAAAAAGTTGTAATAAGAAAATATAATAAACGATGTATGGTGATTAATTTGCAGGACTTGCTCCCTGTAATCTTTTGATCGCGGGCCTGTTCTTTATTCCGGAGTCTCCTCGATGGCTAGTACATTTTGAACACTTTTAAACTTACATGGAGCTTTTATAGTTTAAGATCTTGATTATGTTATATGATAATGATATTAATCATTTTGAACACATTCTATATGGGTTGTTAAATGTTTATTTGTTGAAGATTTGCTTCAAATCATCTCATTCCAAATTTGCTTCAAATCAAGCATGTTAGTAGTTCTGTATGCTTAGCATTTGGTTTAATGTGTGTTTGGTTTTGGGAAAAGCAAATTAAACATCAAAGAATAGATGTGTTTGTTCATGTATTTTTTTTTGTTCATGTGTGTTTGGTTTTGGGAATAGCAAACTAAGCATCAAAGACTAGATGTTGTTAGACTAACAGTTAGATCAAGAATCAACTATGTGAGTGTGTGTGTTTTTTTTTTTTTGGGTGGGATTGGGGGGGGGGGGGGGGGGAATTAAGCAGCAGCAAAGAAAAGATGTAACAATTTGATCAAAGGTGAAAATTTGATCTTGATTATTAAATATCACATAATTTTGCTCTCATTGGCAGCTGTAAAAGGTGGCAATTCTGACCCATTTAAGTATGATTTTGTTGCTTCAAACTGGTCAAAAGAAGACAGTGATTTATTAATGCATATAACTTATTCCTATATGATTTTTCTTATGACGGGTACACGTCGAATAGACTGAAAAAGTTCAACACGTCGAATGTGCTAACAAACACTGATTCTTCTTTTGATTTATGTAGGTCACCTGCTTCAGTTCTGGTTGGTTTCTCGAGCATGTCCATTGCAACTGTTGGCGAATTTCAAGGATGATTCGAGCCCTGTTGGTACGTGGAAACCGTAGTTTTGATCTTCATTAGTTGTGGTAAAATTAAGATCAGAAGTTGTGTAATGTGTTTGTGTATTTGTTTGTTTGCAGCGTGGGATTGTTCAGCGTGGGTGCGTACGTATGGACTGATTTTGGAAGAGCGGCTTGAGTGCTTTAGAGTTTTGAAGTATGATATTAAAGCTAAGCAGATTCCGAAACCCGGTCCGGGTCAAGAAAATAAGGTATTCGAATTCTTTTAATTACTACAATATATATTGATTTTATAGTACCATTCTAGCTTTATTGATGCTACAATTGAAACGATATTAGTGTACCACTATTTATGGTGTAGCGGAAACGAAGCTAAGATGTTGTTAAACAAAGCTACAATTGTGCCACGTGTTGGGAGAAGGCGGGTTCGGGTCGGTTTTCAAGGGCTGGATAGATGAACAGTCTTTCACTGCTACTAAGCACGGAACTGACATTGTTATTGCTGTCAAAAAACTTCATCAAGAAAGTTTTCAAGGTCACAGAGAATGGCTGGTGAGACTCTTTAGTTTTTGTTTTATTTTTGATAGGTAAAATATGTAGAAAAAATAGATAATATATGGCTACACAACTTACCAAATGGGTCGAATGATTTTTTGGCTTAAAAAAATGGGTCGAATTCTTTTTCTCTTAATAAGAAACGGGTCAAATGCCTTATTGCTAAAAAAGAAGCTGGTTGAATGCCTTTTCACTTAAAAAGAAGTGGATCAAATGCTTTATCGCTAAAAAAGACGCGGGTCAAATGCCTTTTCGCTTAAAAAGAAACGGGTCGAATGCTTTTCGCTTAAAAAGAAACGGGTCGAATGCTTTACCGCTTAAAAAGAAGTGGGTTGAAACCTAACCTTTTTCGCTTAAAAAGAAACGGGTCAAATGCTTTTTTCGCTTAAGAAGAAGCGGGTCGAATGCTTTTGCGCTTAAAAAAACACCATACTGGAGTTTGATTTGAACTTATAATCAAGGTAAAACACTTGAGTCAACCATGGAAAATACACATTTAGTGACAAGAAGCACAAGAAAAACACAGTTTTTTGAGAAACTTTAGAGGCTGAGGCGCGCGCCTCTTGTTTTTTTGGTGTTTTTATGCATCAAACTGTTGTACAAATGAGTCTAAATCGCCTAAAATGTATTTAAGTGCTTACAGCACACACTCAGTTATCTTACTCTTACAGCTTGTATGTAGCTCATTTCAACTTATATATTATGAATGATGAGTGGCTCCAGATGGCTAAGAAGGATCCGGATACAGCTTTCTTTAGGAAGCTGGAAGGATTTCAGCTCTGTGAAATTACCGAATTAAAAGCTGGCGTTCATACATTCCTTGTTTATGGTTAGATTTATGATTTTCCTTTTTTTTTTAAATAAAAAAGGTCTTATGTTTGAATATCTGACAAAGGTCTTTTTGTTTACAGCCGATAATTTCTTTAAAAGTGCTAGCTACACAATTGAGATTCTTTCTACAGCTTCTTTTGTTAACGAAAAAAGAATCTGCGTGCTGTGGAAGCACATATTTCTACAAAACAAACAGAAATCTCCAAATTTGAAACGGAATATAGACAGGTTTGGTTTAGACTTTGAAGAATACTATATTTGTATTTTCTTTTAAATTTGTTAGAAAATTTGCTGATGCATTCTCTCTCAGGTTCTTGCACAATTCACTGATATGACAAGCAGATACATAAAAGAAATTCAAACGGTATTGAATTCAGACATGCTTTTGCAAACTGTTTAAAGTTACTTATTTCAAATTGCATCTTAATTAATTATTACATACTAAGATTTGTGGTTGATAAAGGGTATCTATCATTCTATCTTGTAGATCGACGAGCTTCTTAAACAAAGACACGAGATACAAGCTTCATACACAACCGCCCCACAAATAAATAGCAGTGGCAGTAGTAGTAAAAAACGGATTATTTTGAAAGACGACAAAAAAGCAAAGAAAAAGTGGTATAATCTTCATGTAAAGGTGGACAAGAGAAAGCCTTGATCAAGTTAAGAGTCTACAGAAGGATAAAACTCACCGGTCGAAATATGAGCAGGTTTGTACAACTGCACAAGACCATGACCATGTTTCTGAATAACGAATATGGTCAGGCCGGGCCGGCCGGGTGTATAGCTGCTAAAATCTGTATACTTTTTTTTCTTTTTTGTTGTGCTTTTTGTTTTTGGTATTTTAAAATAATATGCAATTGTAAATTAGCTAGGCCAACTTACTTATTCCAGTCAAACACCTTTCTTACAACACCCATAGCAAAAAGTCAACACCTTTCTTGGTAACCTTTGTTTTTTTAAGACATATTTAATATACATTTTATAATTTTTAATTTTAGGAAATGGAAAATAATAATAAAAATTTTCAAAATGAAAGAAATAGTAACAGGAAGGATGTCTGGTATAACGACAACTATTAACTGTCCATGTGAAGGCTTCATTTCTTTTTAAGTGAGATAGTCTATCCCCCGCCGTCTAGCTTGTTCCCTGCACCCCGTGCTGTCCAAACAGCTAAAATTGAACCATCAGCAGGTGTGTATCGAACCGCTACGAGTTCTGCTGCGCTGCCACCTCAACTGGTTCAGGTTCCGTCTAGCCAACATCCAATTCAACCTCAGTATGTCGGCTATTCTCACATCCATCAACTCCCTCAGCCCATCACTTCTGGCGACAGTGGTAATTACGTATACGAGTTCGCTGATCCGTCACAGCAAAGATCACATATATACTACCCATCCCAGCCGTTGCCACCACAACCTGCTGCCCAAAGTATTTTTCAAAAGCGTACATTACTCCAAAGTATTTTCAAAAGCTTACAACCTCTTGTATATGATTGCAGCTGATAAAGTGTTTTCAAAAGCTTAAAACCTCTTGTATATTATTGCAGCTGATTTTAGATTTGAAAGAAACGGACAAGAAACCCCCCTGGTTTGAATATAATCAAATTTCACCCCTTGTTCACCTGTTACTCATTTGATTGACACTTATTTTAGGCTTTTAGCTATATAGTTTCCAGTTGGACAAATTCACCTTTTACCAAAACAATGAACCTCGGCTAATGGGAGGGATGGAGTCACAACATCCTTCTAATAATGCCTGTTTTTGAATGGTAACTTTCGTTAGAAACGACTGACCCAAGAAAACACTTCATAATAATCTACAAACTAACCAAACCTAAGTGATATGGCTCAAAACCGAACCGCCCTGTACATAGCCCTAAACTCACCAACCTAAGTCATATGTTTCCCGCCGCATCGCGCGGGTAAATGGCTAGTGTGTAATATATATATATATATATATATTAGTGTATAATTATGAACTTGAAAATACACTAAATACTCCAAAGGAGTATAAACACCAAAATACACATAAGAATACATAAGGAAATATTTAAGAATATATACACAAAAATTACCCATAAATGAGTATATGGACACATATTAAAATATATATTTACATAAATATATTCCTCACAAATACATGGACTTGGACAACATTTGGACAATATTGGACACACACACACACACACACACACATATATATATATATATGGACAAATACATATAATTACTACCATTTAATGGGAATTATACAAAATCGGACTAGTGACAAAAAAAATACATATATATATTTAATAAGTATGACGAAATATATATATTGAAAAGAAACCTTAAAAATATATTATCTTTAAAAATATAATTCCGGAAAGTATTAAAAATCAAAAGAATTGATTTTTGGCAAATAATGTAAGATACACAAGTATTTACACCTAAATACAAGTATACTTTCCTAAGTATACTTGTACTAAAATAATATTGAAAATATTATTTAACAAATTACTCATATTTATTTTGAAAAATAATATAAGTATCATATATTTGGACAAGTTAAAAATATATATTATTTTTAAACATATATCGTTTACAAATACTACATATACAAATATATATTTTTGGGAATAAAATACATATAATCACAAGTGAAAAATACAATTTGATTAACAATAATGTGACGAACGGGCAAGACCCGACCATCATGGGCACGACCCACACATATGACGAACATATACGCTTAAAACAAAATAAATACATAACTTAAGATGGTAACTTGTACTTAGTGAGTTACAAGTTTAGGTGATTAACATACGTAGAACGTTTATAGGTTACGTCATCTACAAAGCGGACCACCGGTAAAGTTTAGATACTCAAGACGCAAAACAGTGAGTTCATGTCCCCACTTTTAAACATTTTCTTGTTTTCAAAACTTTGGGGAAAATACATATACTATGGTATGTTGTAACAAAACTAAAATGATATATAGATCATGTTACGAATAGGGTGAAACTTAAGCACCATTAATCACGTATACATTTAGACATACAAGACGTAACTGCATACTATTTCAATGACATATTATAGCCTACAAAAACGCCTATAACGCGAGGTATTTTACAAAATAAATATAATAACCTTCACGTTTGTTTTCAACGCCTAACGACTCAGATTCTTTATAAAGACAAATACAATATATAATACTTTCGACAACACTTCACAATTTATGAAAACGATGATTCGGAAAGTATTTACAACAATAAATATAGTATTTATATTTATTCTAAACTTTGAAATCTCGACGATTCTTTTATAAAGGTGAATGTAGTCTACATCGGACATCAACACATTTCGGATTCTTCTTAATATAGCTATTATATTACTTTAAACTTGAAAGTTCGACAAGTCTTTATAAAATCTATATAATGATTTATATCGTTTCAAATGTCGACTAATACGACTCCTTTTCATAAAAATAAATATATTGTACAAACAAACGACACGACAATTGTTTACTAAAATAAATATAGTGTATATATTTATTTAAAATATTAAACGACACGAATTCATTTTATAAAAATAAATATAGTTTATATATTTTAAACATCGTACATCACGAGCTCTTTTATAAAATAGATATAGTTTATCTATTCCTTACAAACGTTCAACAACTCGATCATACTTTCGTAAAATAAATATAACATTTATATTTATTTCAAAACGCCTAAACGGCACACTATAAATCATATATATATCGAGTACGAGTTTGTTACATGATATTTTCATACAAATATTTGTTACATACACAACGACTTCTCGGGACGACAAGCGATCTTAACGATATATTTATATATTTTGATATAAATATTTATTTACTTTCAAATATCTCGAGAATCAAGTCTTTTCAAGACTTGTTAGTTATTATCAACGATAAGCGATACTTATCAAATGTGACCTAATCGTTTCCATTGACTTAACAACTTAACTGTCGAATCGTTCAGTCAACGATTCGGTAGAGCTCGATGACACATAGTTTAGTTACTGCGTTTATTTAGAAACTTATAAGATATTCCGTGTTAGGAATATTGTAGAATGCACGCTAGCAAGTCACGCCTTGGAAACGACATCACAAAGTCGTAATTAGCTAGCTTTGCACATGGAAATCCAGGTGAGTTCATAACCCCACCTTTTTACGGTTTTACATTTTTGTAAATGTTTTTGGCGTGGAAAGACATGCACGTTTTGAAGAAAACACACAAAGTTCTTGATGAACAAAGACTGCATATTTTTAGACAAAGCACGTTTTGCAAGAACATACAAAGCTTTTGAACGAACGAAAACTCACATTTCTAAATCATATTACGAATGGATTTCGAGGAACTCAAATGGTTTACGAATGGATTATACTAAATATACCGGTTTTTACAAAACATATGCGTATTATCGAAATGTGAATGATTTTCATGACTAGGGATGGGATCTTCTGGTGATAATATAGAGACTGGGGAGTTGGTCTGAGAGACTAGGGAGTTGGTCTGAGAGACTAGCTGGGTAATTCAGTCTGAGAGAGTGGGGTGAAATACTTGTCACGATTATTACAGACATTTTATACATGGTATGATTAGCTTAAGGAGGGTTTACTACTAGATCATGTGAAGGGTGGGCACAACACTTAAGGCCATTAATCCTCGTTGTAGTACCAAGGGACATGAGTGATAGATCTATTTGGGTGTAGCGAGCCCACACCCATGAGGCCGGGGCGGCCCATAGTGGTGACTATGTCTTCATCCCGGAGACAAATTTGCTAGGTTTGAGTCTTCCTGTACCATTTCACACATACCATTGGCTTTGCAACCCATTGGTGATCTCTTTTTCCTTATTGCTACATAACAGGGACATACATACTTACAGAAATACTTGATTTTTACAAATTACATACAATGTTTTATACAAATTCAAAGCATAGGAGTATGCGGGCATGGAGTCAAAGTCAGGGTGGGCATTGACAGTTATACAAACTGTACAAATACAAGAGTTTACAAATACATGGTTTTACGAATATCATGCGTTACAAATACAAAGTTTCCATATAACTTGACAAGAAAATGATTTCTAAATTCGTTTTCTCAATAATATTTGACAAACAGGTTATTCAAAAGATTTATTTCAAATCTTTTACAAACAACCTATGAACTCGCTCAACTTTATGTTGACTTTTTCGCATGTTTCTTTCTCAGGTTGCATTTCTAAGACAAGGCATGGTTGGAATAGGAGAACCATGTGGAGTTGAGTACTTAGTGGCGTTCATTTTCTAAAAGACTTAGCTTATTTGCTTCCGCTATGCAATGAAGATACCAGTCCAATCACGCCAGCTCTGATAATTTCGGGGTGTGACACGATCCTCGTAACTCTTTTGACGGCTTCTAGCTGTCTGAAGGTTATCGCGAACTTTCTTAACCTTATCTGTTGTCTCTAGAATGAGGTCAGGTCCAGTAAGCTGAGCCTCACCGATCTCATTCCAGCAGACTGGTGAACGACATTTTTGACTATTTAAAGCCTCGAAAGGAGCCATGTTGATGCTGGAGTGATAACTATTGTTGTAGGATAATTCAATCAACGGTAGATACGAATCCCAACTACCACCAAAATTGATCACACAAGCTCTAAGCATATCCTCCAGTGTCTGGATTGTTCTTTCAGATTGACCATCCGTTTGTGGATGATAAGCTGTGCTCAAAATAAGTTGGGTTCCCATAGCAGATTGCATGGTTTTCCAAAAGCGAGACGAGAATCGAGCATCTCTGTCAGAAATAATGTTCAAAGGAACACCATGACGGGATACAATCTCATCCACATAGATTGTAGCCAGCTTGTCGGCAGATAGATCCTCACGGATTGGCAAGAAATGTGCTGACTTGGTAAGACGATCAACAACTACCCAGATAGCGCCATGACCTTTTTTAGTGCGTGGAAGTTTAGTAATAAGATCCATAGCAATGTTTTCCCATTTCCAAAGTGGAATCTCTGGTTGCTCCAATAATCCAGAGGGATGTTGATGTTCAGCCTTAACCTTAAGACAAGTAAGGCATTTGGAAATGTACAAGGCAATGTCTTTCTTCATACCGGGCCACCAATAATGGGTTCGAAGGTCCTTATACATTTTATCTGCACCAAGATGAATAGAATAACGAGACTTATGAGCTTCATCCATTAGCAAGGTGCGGAGATTATCTAGACTTGGGACCCATAAAATAGCCCATAGTCTTTCAGTTCAATATCAGGCTTAATATGATATGGTAATTCGTTACGCATCAAGCCTTGTGTAACACAAGATTAATAGACACACCACTTGGTATAATACCCACAAGAAGATACCCTTCTTGCGGACTATCTTTTTACATACGCAGTTGTCAGGTGTATGCCTACACCCCGTGCTTAAGTCGTGGCCATTTCTAATGAATGAGCCGAGGATATCCAGGACACTGTCATTAACCCCCCAAAGGCATTGCATCAAACAAAACATAATAAAACGGGTTATGCATCTTTTTAATCAATATCTGATTGTACGACTTCATACCCGACCAAGCGGTATTATTATAATACCGTACCCCAAGCCCGTATAGGGAAAATAAGTTAAAAGTATTTACCTGAGCAAAGTATAAATCACAACAGCAAGTGCACGTAGCTTTTACCGGGCTCCTAATCTGGAATGAAGGTTTTAATAACCTATTAGATTCCTAACGGGTCTTGATTAAGCCTAAACTTAGACCGGTTAGTTTTAAAGAAAGGTATACGGTTCAAAATGCAAGATTAAGCGAAGACCGGATTAGAATGTGATTTAGTCCCGACAAGTTTGAAGACTTGTATAATATGGGTAAACTAAACACATTCTGGATTTTGAGGTGAA
The DNA here is from genome assembly GCA_030545235.1 of Helianthus tuberosus. NCBI lineage: Eukaryota > Viridiplantae > Streptophyta > Magnoliopsida > Asterales > Asteraceae > Helianthus > Helianthus tuberosus. The sequence continues at coordinate 105,340,938 of CM060409.1, forward strand.
AGTGATAGGGATTGACCCGTTTCGGTGAATTTATGCAAACTAGTTACATAAACCGAACCGAACATGAATAACGCAGAGTCACAAACAGGTTTCCTAAGTTAATATGCTTTAAATATGTTGTGATATCAGTAGGATACCTTCCATTATGCCCAAAACGAGTTTAATCTCAATTTAAGCCCCGTAGGGGTATTTTGGTCATTTTAAAGATTATAAAAGAGATTAAATAAAATTCTGAGATTCGGGTCTGAAGTAATCAGTAAAACTACTTAATTTAATAGGTTATATCAGTTGGTGATAAGTCTTATGTGACAAGAATGGTTTTAACCCATACTATTTGTTTAATACGCGTAAAAAGTCGTTTTAAGCGATCTCTGGGTTATACAGGAAATCTGAGTTTTCTGATCAGGTTATAAAGTTCAAAATACTTCATTCATCATATAAAATCTGTAGCAAAAGATTTGCTATCAAATTGTTATGTAAAACTCATTTTATAAACGAAAAGGGTATAATCGGTAATTACCGAATCAAGGTAATAACCCTATGTTATGGTCAGTTTAAAAATAATTAAAAATCTTCAAAAATCCCAAAATATTATATTACATCAGTGGGTAAAAGGTTTGGTGTCAAAAATTTGGTTTAGATAGGCTTTACGCTAATTATGCCGTTTAATTAATAAAAGGCCTTCTAATTACGCTATTGAGCATAACTCCTAATCTAGACCTCCAACTGATGTGAAATTTTAGGGACTTGTTTATAAATCAGTAACAAAGATTATTGTCCTCTCACATTTCCAAAAATCTCGTTTTATGGTCAACATTAAGCAATTAACGGAAACAATCAACGAGTCAAGTAGTATGATCGCAGAGGGTTATACATTCATACAAGCTGGTCCTATTGAAGCTCTAAGGCATTTCTAAATCATGCTAATATGGGTTAGAACTAAAAGCCAAAGCAATGGTCAATTTATGCGACTTTCAGTTCCGAACCGGTCCTAAACTGAAAATTGTCGGGTCGGACATGCTTAGACATGTTCTTGCATTGATTACCAAGTTATATGAGTGGTAAAACAGGTTACACGTCTTCTACATTGCAAATTATGTGTTAATTCAAAAATTAAGATTCTGTTGACTTTTTATAACCAACTTTGACCCGACAAATGACCTAGTTAGAACGGGAATCAGAGGGTGCCCTTTTAAGGGTTTATTGCCCACCTAATTACCAACTTATAACTACTTTCAATTTGGCTAATCACCAGACCATTAGTGATTAATCGATAAGTCAAACCTTAATTACGACGGTTTGACTTTAAGCTAATTAACTAAGTAAAACACGATTAAGGAAGGTCAAGGAAGCTTACCTAGGTCCTATGCACGACTAGTGATGCTTAGGGAAGGCTCTTGTGCTCCAGAAATGATCAGAAGTGAAGTTATGAATGAATGATCAAAGTTTGCAACAATGTAGGTCTTTATATAGTGATCTTGATTGATCAAGATGATGCCAAACAAGTCTAGGATTGTTCCCTGATGTATACAAGTGTCCCTAGAGCCTAAAAACTTGTTTATACCGCCCATGGTATTGAAAACAAGCAATATAAGTCGGTTAAACGGGTTGGACAGACACCTGTGGGTGTTTCTGATGCTGGGGACCGTATACGGACCGTAAGATAAGAGTCTTGCGGACCGTAAGTACCTATTACGGACCGTAAGACCTTGGCTTTGCGGTCCGTAACCAACTTTGGTTTATTTTGCCCAGATGACATCCTTGCGGACCGTAAGGCTAAGCCCTTACGGTCCGTAACCGATGACCAGAAGACAAAAAAAATTTAGAATCTCTTGAGTTTGACTATGCAACTTTGATATTACGAATTAGGGCCTTTATTATCAGTATGGGGCCACTTGATCATGTCTGAACAGTTATGACAACCTTACCATGCTTTAAAATTGTCTTGGATTCTTTTGAAATGGGCCATGAATGAAGGTTTGTCGTATACATTCTCATAGGATCCCATCTTTGCAATTTGAATCAATTATTACTAGTATTAACCGGATTTGAATGTATATCAGATGTTTATAACACAGGTTAAGGTTTGGGATTTATACATAGGTCGCTCAGAGGTATTTATTAACATGTCGACGCTTTTAAATTCTACCTTACATTTTGTAACTTGATCCAAAATTTATGACACATTTATCTTATGTGACACGTGTCTTTATTTTATGGGACATAAATTTTCGAGGTGTTACATCCTCACCCCCTTAAAAGAAATCTCGACCTCGAGATTTGCTGAAATAAATGAGGGTATTTCTCTTTCATTGTGGACTCTACCTCCCATGTGTACTCGGGACCTCTACGGGCATCCCATTTAACTTTTACAATTGGCACATGCTTCCTTCGAAGATTCTTAACCTGTCGATCCTCGATCAACACAGGTTTTTCAACAAACTTCAAGCTCTCTTCTATGTGTACATCTGTATGTGGTATGACTAGTGATTCATCAGCTAGACACTTCTTCAGATTGCAGATGTGGAATACATTGTGAATACCACTGAGCTCTTCAGGTAAGTTTAACTTATAAGCGACTGATCCGACACATTCGATGATCTCGAATGGTCCTATGTACCTCGGGCTTAACTTTCCTTTCACCAAATCGCATTACCCCTTTCCAGGGTGCTACTTTAAGTAGAACTTTATCACCAACCTCAAACTTGAGAGGTTTACGCCTTAAATCCGCGTAGCTTTTCTGCCTATCCCTGGCAGCTTTGAGAAGATCGCGTATTTGCACAATCTTATCTGTCGTCTCCAGGACTATTTCAGGTCCTGTCAGTTGGACATCTCTGACTTCCGCCCAACAAACGGGCGTTCTGCACTTTCTACCATACAAGGCCTCGAAAGGCGCAGCCTTAATGCTTGTATGATAGCTATTGTTATACGAGAACTCGATTAATGGCAGGTGGTTATCCCAACTACCAACTAAGTCAATCACACATGCACGAAGCATGTCTTCCAAAGTTTGGATTGTACGCTCACTCTGCCCGTCCGTCTGAGGATGGTAAGCCGTACTAAAATTTAAACGCGTGCCCAAAGATTATTGGAAACTTTTCCAAAAATGTGATGTGTATCTAGTATCTCTGTCGGAGATAATAGACACTGGTATGCCATGCAGAGATACAATCTTATCTACGTACAATTGGGCTAACATGTCGGAGCTATAAGTCTCCTTAATGGGTAGGAAATGTGCTAACTTAGTCAGTCTATCTACTATCACCCATATAGTATCATTTCCTTTCTTTGTCTTTGGTAACTTAGTGATAAAATCCATAGTTACCATTTCCCATTTCCAAGTGGGAAGTTCAGGCTGTTGTAGCAAACCTGACGGCTTCTGATGTTTGGCTTTGACTTGCGCACACGTCAAACATTTAGCTACATAGGCAGCTATAGACTTCTTCAAGCCTATCCACTAGAAATTTGCTTTCAGATCCTGGTACATCTTGTCAGCTCCAGGATGAACAGAGTATTTAGAACTGTGGGCTTCCTGGAGGATATTGTCCCGAAGTCCTCCATAAACCGAAACCCACATTCGTCCATTTAACCTCAGAATTCCGTCCTTGCCATAGGATAACTGTTCTTCAGTTACTTCTAGCTTTTCATCAGGATAGTTAGCTTCTAGCACAGCTTCCTTCTGCGCAGCTAACAATCTTTCGTTCAAACCATTCTTTATCTCAATGCTCTTGGCATTGATTCTTATAGGCTCCACTCTTTCCTTTCGACTCAAGGCATTGGCGACTATATTCGCCTTGCCGGGATGGTATCTTATCTCACAATCATAATCATTCAAAGTTTCCATCCAACGTCGTTGCCTCATGTTTAGGTCCTTCTGATTAAACAAATGTTGGAGGCTCTTGTGATCAGAATAGATCACACATTTGGCTCCGTACAAATAATGCCTCCACAGTTTTAGTGCAAATACAACGGCACCCAACTCCAAGTCATGGGTGGTGTAGTTCTTCTCGTGCACCTTTAACTGTCGAGAAGCATAGGCAATAACCTTGCCTTTCTGCATAAGCACACACCCCATACCGGTGTGTGATGCATCACAGTATACCACAAATTCTTCAATCCCTTTAGGCAATGTCAACACTGGTGCAATGCTTAGCTTCTGCTTAAGGATGTTAAAGGATTTTTGTTGCTTCGGTCCCCAGTCGAAGTTAATATTTTTCCTAGTCAAAGAAGTTAGGGGTGCAGCAATCCTTGAAAATTTTTCAATGAAACGCCTGTAATATCCTACCAATCCCAAGAAGCTGCGAATCTCTGTGGGCGTCTTCGGCTCTTGCCAATTCATGACAACTTCAATTTTAGCGGGATCTACCTGGATTCCGCGTTCACTAACCACATGTCCAAGAAATTGGACTTCACGAAGCCAAAATTCACACTTAGAGAATTTGGCGTAGAGCTTTTCTCGATGAAGTAGTTTCAGAATGCAATGGAGGTGCTTCTCATGGTCAACTTGGTTCTTCGAGTAAATAAGAATATCATCGATGAAGACGATGACAAATTTATCCATGTAGGGATTGCAGACGCGGTTCATGAGATCCATGAATGCGGCTGGTGCATTAGTGAGTCCAAAAGGCATCACTAAGAACTCGTAGTGACCATAACGAGTCCTAAATGCAGTCTTATGTACATCTTCATCCTTGACCTTCAGTTGATGATATCCTGACCATAAGTTGATCTTGGAAAAGTAACTCGCTCCTTGAAGTTGATCGAACAAGTCGTCGATCCTGGGCAATGGATACCTCTTCTTGATAGTAACTTTGTTATGTTCTCGATAATCGATGCACAGACGCATCGACCCATCCTTTTTCTTCACAAACAGGATTGGTGCTCCCTAAGGAGATGAGCTAGGTCTAATAAATCCTTTGGCTAACAAATCATCTAGTTGAGTTCTTAACTCTTTCATCTCCGTTGGTGCCAATCTGTAAGGCGCTCTTGAAACAGGTGCTGCTCCAAGAATAATGTCAATCCTGAACTCCACTTGCCTATCTGGGGGTAAACCAGGTAGTTCTTCCGGGAATACTCCTAGATATTCAGAGATAATAGGTATGTCCTCGATCTTAGGCTTTGGTTCATCAATAGTTACTTGCACCTTGTAGATAACACAACCCTTCATCAAACACCTTGATGCCTTGAGCATGGACACTTGCTCAGGCATTCCGTACTTAGTATCTCCTTGGATTGTAAAAGGCTCGCCACGAGGAGTTCTGACAACTACTTGCTTCTTAGCACAAACGATCTGGGCTTGGTTGCGAGACAACCAATCCATGCCTATTACTATATCGAAACCAGCTAACTTCAAAGGAAGTAAGGATAACGGAAAAGAGTGGTTCCTAATGGATATGAAACATCCATCTAACACGGTTGAGGCGGTTTCTAAGGTACCATCAGTTAATTCCACCTCATATTTCACACTTAGGGTTTTAACAGGTAAATTCAGCAACTTACAAAACTTATTATCTACAAATGACTTATCCACCCCTGAATCAAACAATACCCTCGCATAAACATCATTTATAAGAAAGGTACCTGTTATCACGTTATCATCCTGCACTGCCTCCTTAGCATCCATTTTGAAGACCCTAGCGTTGGTCTTTTTACCTTCTTCTGGTTTCTTGGCATATTTTGGGCAGTTCGACTTAATGTGCCCTTGCTCGTTGCAGTTGTATCAGGTCGCATCCTTCAACTTTTTGCAATCTAAGGTCTTGTGTTCCTTGGATTTGCAGATCCCACATCGAAAAGTCCTTAATTGTGTCTGCGAGTTCGATTCCAACCTACACTTTCCAAAGTGATGTTTCTGACAAACTTTGCATCTGGGTTTCTCACCCGACTTTTGGTTACCTTTGTTGAACCCTGAATTCTTCTTGTTCTCATGGTTCCCTTTGTGTTTCTTGTCTGAACGACGTGAGTTATCATCCTCACGCTTTCTCTTACCTTCTTCAGAATTCTTTAGCGATCTCAACCTGACCGCATCTAAGGTAAGAGACAAAGATAGATCAGCTGCTGATCTAAAAGTAGCAGGTCTTGAAGCCTTAACACTGGCTTTGATTTCTGGGGCTAAACCCCCAATGAAGCGAGCAATCCTTTTGGGTTCTGGTGTCATAAGGTAAGGAACCAATCTTGACATCGTGTTGAAGCTTGTAAGATAAGCTTGGCAATCTAGGTTTTTCATAACCAACGATAAGAAATTTGACTCAATTCTTTCAACCTCATGCTGAGGGCAGTAATTCTCCTTAATAAGAGCAACAAACTAATCCCATGTCAGATTGTAGAGTGGGATCTTTCCAGCTGCTTGAATGAGAGACTTCCACCATGCTAATGCCTCTCCCTTGAATGATTGGGATACATACTTCACTATATCCCTTTCTGCACAACCGCTGATATCGACCACGGTGTCCATTTCATCTAACCAAGTCATACAATCAATTGCCCCCTTCTCCCTAGTGAAATCCCGGGGTTTGCAGGAAACAAAGTACTTATAAGTACAGGACTTGGTACGTGGTTTATCATCAAATACTATCCTCTTGGATGGAACACTATTTTGGTTTGAGGAATGTTGATCATCATCTTTCTTTGGCTTATCTTTCTTAGAGGGCGGCTTGCTGTGAGCCTCTGAATGAGTCTTAGGCTTGGAATGCTGTGCGGATAGGGTCCTACTTCGAGTCCCGCTAGATTCATTATACTGCCGCTGTATAGCTTTTGTAACAGCATTGTCTATTAATGCTTGCAGTTCTGCTCCCGCTATGTTAATTCGGGTATTATCATGATCCTCCCTTGGGTGACTGTTGATCTTATCCGAGTCAGCCATGTAGTTTGAACTGTTACATAAGATATTGACAATAATTTATTTGGGAGTTTATTATGGAATTGTCTTTTATGGCAATTCATTAACCATGGTAAACACAGACCATATTTGGTTAATTTGTTAATCATATTTATTTAGGATTTTTATTATAACTTATCCTAATTATAAAATAATAACAGCATTATTAATGGCACAAAAGGCCTAGTCACAAGGACATTCTAAATCATAAGCCATGATTTCAGAGAATCAAGGCATTAAGGTTTGAACGTAGTTCTTTACCTTTATCTGACAGGGAGTCGTAGACTACAATTTTCTTTTGTCTTATTTGACATTTATTATGGCCCGTAGGCACTACATCACCAATGGAAGTTTAATATGTGATCATCTTAACTGATGATTTAAACCCATGATTTATAGATCGTCAGGTTAGGATATGAATCTTTTGAAGAATCCTATTATAAGAATGACGTGTGTGATTTTAACGAATCACGTCTGCAAGGAGTGTTAACATGTTTTCAGATGTTAACAAGGATTTGAATATCTTTTTAAACAGGTCTTACCATCTTGGCCAAGTCTTATAACGACATGCAGGCTAGGTTATACCTTTAAGATTCTTATTTAATATTAAATAGGCAGATTATTTTAAGAGGAACGATTTTTAATTTATTTATTTCATGTATAATATATTTATGCATGAAATGACAAAAATGATTTTTTTTTAAATTTAACATTCCATTAAACATTAAAAGGAGTACACATTGCCCTAAACGGACTTTTAACAGAAATAACTTGCCCACGCAGGGGCTAAACTAATAATACAAGTCCTCGCAGGGACTGATTTCTAAGATAGGTGTCCACGCAGGGACTAAAAAGACAAGTCCACGCAGGGACTAAAGAAAGACAAGTCCACGCAGGGACTAAAGAAAAACAAGTCCACGCAGGGACTAAGTACATAGATAAATGTCCACGCAGGGACTTGATTGAAATAATGAAATACAACAATACATATAGGGATTCAATGATCCCTCTTCTTCTTTCATTTTAACAAGCTTGCCAGGCCCTTGAGAAATCCCCGGTTGTTCCTACGTTCTTCTTGAAATTCTCGTTCCACCCTGTTTAGTCTGTGGAGGATTTCCTCCTGTTCCGGTGGGGAAAACCGTGGTGGCTGCGGCTGGTGCTGAAACTGAGGTTGAGCAGGTGTTTGATACCCACGAGCTGGGTATCCCACTCCCTAGGGGGCTCCATATGGTCCTTCAGGATGAAGGGCGTTGTAGTTTGCAGCTACAAGGTATGGGTCGGCTTCAGCATAGTTGTAGTTAGTGTGAGCCGGCTGCCCAAATGGATTGTACGCCGTTGAACCGGCGTATGTAGGAATCGGGTTGCCAAAACCCAATGGTGGCGGCGCAATAGGTGCAAAATTCACCTCTGAAACTGGATTTGAAGGCCCACCCATTTGTGGGTCTTCATGCAGTGGCGGATAGTGACTGCCACTTGAGTGATGGGGGGTGCTAAAGTGAAAATCCCTTTCTCGCACGGACATTCGTGCGCCTGTTCTTCTATGCCTCGGTGGTTCTGGAAGTGCTAGTTGTACTGGCGGCGGTGGTGGCAGTGGCGTGACCGCCACGAAACGCGAATCCTCGAAGGGATCCTGCTGCTGCTGCTAGTGAGGCGATGAATGGTGAGAGGGTATAAAGTACCATTCATACTGGTTAAATTTTGCCTGGTAGCTGTCTGGGCCATGGTAAGGTGATCCATGGAAGGATGACCCATCCGAAATCTCGATGGGGTGAGTAGGTGTCCCAGAAGGTGGTTCGACAGGATCCGTGTCCTCATCTATATCCATTCCCTTAGCTTCGGGGAAATGGTCTTCAGGTCCTAGTGGGTTAAAACCCACTGGTTCTTCGATATAGTTTGTCGGGTTGAACCGGCCCTGGAAGACAGGAGTGGGGTCGCCAAAGGAATGGTGCGAAAGGGATCGCTGCAACGGCAAGAAGGAGTGGCGAGAGTCTTCAGGCTCGTTCTCTGATTGCGGCCCAAAGGAATGGCGGTAGGGAGGCGTTGAGCTAAACAAAGTAGATCGCCTAGCGGGCTCTGAATGGATCCTCCAGTCTCCTTGAGGACCGGCACTCATGGTAGCAGAAGGAGTTCGCTGGTGTGAAGGCCCGGCTTCGTGATCGTTGGGGGCGTGGATTAGCCCTTTGCCTCGTCCTCCTCTTCGGAACCTCGGTGGCATATTTCCTGTCAAACTAATGAAAGATACAACGAAGGAATATAAAGGACAAGTTAGAATTAAAAACAATTTGGATTAGTCCTAAGTTCTTTGTCTAGACTCGAAAATTTAGGAATGTGCAACTGTGTAACTGAGATTAAACACAAAAGGCTAGTGTTTAATTCACTCAGTGTTGGCTCTGATACCAACCTGTCACACCCCGATATTTCCACGTATTACCGGTGGGCCCGGTGGGGAGTATCGTGACGTAGTTGATATCATCATGGTCAAACAACACAAATTATAAATGCACAGCGGAAGCAAAAGGTATGAATCATATTACAAACCGAATAAATAGTAATATCAAAGTATTACAACTGACTGTAAAAGATTCACAGGCGGATCAAAATATAAATAAGATCATTGTTCAACAGACTTTAACATCTAGAGCTTGCAAGACTTGATTATTGATGCCTGGAGTAGCCAGCCTATTTCGTATAGTACCTGCACTTAACCTTTTTGGAAAATACGTCAGTTTACACTGATAAATACAATTAACTGACTCATTTTGAAAAGAGTTTAAGAAAATTTTTTGGATGCACATGGCACAAAACATCTTTAATAACTTGGGATAACTATTTAAAAATAAACTTGTATACAGTTTTACATGTTTGTCGTCCATTTAGGACCCGGTTAGAAGAGCTGGTTTAACAAGATTAATAGACACACCACTTGGTATAATACCCACAAGAAGATACCCTTCTTGCGGACTATCTTTTTACATACGCAGCTGTCAGGTGTATGCCTACACCCCGTGCTTAAGTCGTGGCCATTTCTAATGAATGAGCTGAGGATATCCAGGACACGGTCATTAACCCCCCAAAGGCATTGCATCAAACAAAACAGAATAAAACAGGTTATGCATCTTTTTAATCAATATCTGATTGTACGACTTCATACCCGACCAAGCGGTATTATTATAATACCGTACCCCAAGCCCGTATAGGGAAAATAAGTTAAAAGTATTTACCTGAGCAAAGTATAAATCACAACAGCAAGTGCACGTAGCTTTTACTGGGCTCCTAATCTGGAACGAAGGTTTTAATAACCTATTAGATTCCTAACGGGTCTTGATTAAGCCTAAACTTAGACCGGTTAGTTTTAAAGAAAGGTATACGGTTCAAAACGCAAGATTAAGCGAAGACCGGATTAGAATGTGATTTAGTCCCGACAAGTTTGAAGACTTGTATAATATGGGTAAACTAAACACATTCTGGATTTTGAGGTGAAAGTGATAGGGTTTGACCCGTTTCGGTCAATTTATGCAAACTAGTTACATAAACCGAACCGAACACGAATAACGCATAACGGGTAACCAAATGAGTAGCGAACAGGTTTCCTAAGTTAATATGCTTTAAATATGTTGTGATATCAGTAGGATACCTTCCATTATGCCCAAAACGAGTTTAATCTCAATTTAAGCCCCGTAGGGGTATTTTGGTCATTTTAAAGATTATAAAAGAGATTAAATAAAATTCTGAGATTCAGGTCTGAAGTAATCAGTAAAACTACTTAATTTAATAGGTTATATCAGTTGGTGATAAGTCTTATGTGACAAGAATGGTTTTAACCCATACTATTTGTTTAATACGCGTAAAAAGTCGTTTTAAGCGATCTTCGGGTTATACAGGAAATCTGAGTTTTCTGATCAGGTTATAAAGTTCAAAATACTTCATTTATCATATAAAATCAGTAGCAAAAGATTTGGTATCAAATTGTTATGTAAAACTCATTTTATAAACGAAAAGGGTATAATCGGTAATTACCGAATCAAGGTAATAACCCTATGTTATGATCAGTTTAAAAATAATTAAACATCTTCAAAAATCCCAAAATATTATATTACATCAGTGGGTAAAAGGTTTGGTGTCAAAAATTTGGTTTAGATAGGCTTTACGCTAATTATGCCGTTTAATTAATAAAAGGCCTTCTAATTACGCTATTGAGCATAACTCCTAATCTAGACCTCCAACTGATGTGAAATTTTAGGGACTTGTTTATAAATCAGTAACAAAGATTATTGTCCTCTCACATTTCCAAAAATCTCGTTTTATGGTCAAAAGGGCATTATGGTCAACATTATGCAATTAACGGAAACAATCAACGAGTCAAGTAGTATGATCGCAGAGGGTTATACTATCATACAAGCTGGTCCTATTGAAGCTCTAAGGCGTTTCTAAATCATGCTAATATGGGTCAGAACTGAAAGTCAAAGCAATGGTCAATTTATGCGACTTTCGGTTCCGAACCGGTCCTAAACTGAAAATTGTCGGGTCGGACATGCTTAGACATGTTCTTGCATTGATTACCAAGTTATATGAGTGGTAAAACAGGTTACACGTCTTCTACATTGCAAATTATGTGTTAATTCAAAAATTAAGATTCTGTTGACTTTTTATAACCAACTTTGACCCGACAAATGACCTAGTTAGAACGGGAATCAGAGGGTGCCCTTTTAAGGGTTTATTGCCCACCTAATTACCAACTTATAACTACTTTCAATTTGGCTAATCACCAGACCATTAGTGATTAATCGATAAGCCAAACCTTAATTACGACGGTTTGACTTTAAGCTAATTAACTAAGTAAAACACGATTAAGGAAGGTCAAGGAAGCTTACCAAGGTCCTATGCACGACTAGTGATGCTTAGGGATGGCTCTTGTGCTCTAGAAATGATCAGAAGTGAAGTTATGAATGAATGATCAAAGTTTGCAACAATGTGGGTCTTTATATAGTGATCTTGATTGATCAAGATGATGCCAAACAAGTCTAGGATTGTTCCCTGATGTATACAAGTGTCCCTAGAGCCTAAAAACTTGTTTGTGCTGCCCATGGTATTGAAAACAAGCAATATAAGTCGGTTAAACGAGCTGGACAGACACCTGTGGGTGTTTCTGATGCTGGGGACCGTATACGGACCGTAAGATAAGAATCTTGCGGACCGTAAGTATCTATTACGGACCGTAAGACCTTGGCTTTGCGGTCCGTAACCAACTTTGGTTTATTTCGCCCAGATGACATCCTTGCGGACCGTAAGGCTAAGCCCTTACGGTCCGTAACCGATGACCAGAAGACAAAAAATTTGAGAATCTCTTGAGTTTGACTATGCAACTTTGATATTACGAATTAGGGCCTTTATTATCAGTATGGGGCCACTTGATCATGTCTGAACAGCTATGACAACCTTGCCATGCTTTAAAATTGTCTTGGATTCTTTTGAAATGGGCCATGAATGAAGGTTTGTCGTATACATTCTCATAGGATCCCATCTTTGCAATTTGAATCAATTATTACTAGTATTAACCGGATTTGAATGTATATCAGATGTTTATAACACAGGTTAAGGTTTGGGATTTATACATAGGTAGCTCAGAAGTATTTATTAACATGTCGACGCTTTTAAATTCTACCTTACATGTTGTAACTTGATCCGAAATTTATGACACATTTATCTTATGTGACACGTGTCTTTATCTTAGGTGTTACAGAAATGTGGTTTTGAATATCAGATCGAACTCGAACACAATGAAGCTTGACATGCTCTTTACGACTCAATGCATCAGCCACAACACTCGCCTTACCAGGATGGTAGCGAATTTCGCAGTCATAGTCGTTTAAAAGTTCAACCCAACGTCGTTGCCTCATGTTAAGTTCTTTCTGATTGAAGATATGCTGAAGACTTTTGTGGTCAGCGAAAATCACGCATTTTGTACCATATAAGTAGTGTCTCCAGATTTTGAGAGCGAATACAACTGCACCTAACTCAAGATCATGAGTCGTGTAGTTCTTCTCGTGTATCTTCAACTGTCTCGATGCATAAGCTATGACTTTGTTCCTTTGCATGAGAACACAGCCAAGACCCAAATTTGATGCATCACAATACACGACAAAATCATCGTTTCCCTCTGGTAAAGATAGAATAGGTGCATCACAAAGTTTCAGTTTCAAAGTCGGAAAAGCTTCTTCTTGTTTGGATCCCCATTCAAAGGGTTTGTTCTTCTGGGTTAAAGCGGTGAGAGGAACTGCAATCTTGGAGAAGTTTTCGATGAAGCGGCGGTAATAACCCATAAGACCAAGAACGAACCTCAGTTGGAGTAGTAGGCGTATCCCAATCCATAATTGCACTGATCTTGGAGGGATCCACATGAATACCTTGTTCGTTGACGATATGTCCCAAAAATTGAACTTCCTTAAGCCAAAATTTGTCACACCCCGACCACGTATAACAGACAAAACGTGGCGGAAACGTCGGGGAGTGTTGTAACAGAATTATTGTTTCACAACCATGGCATACAAAGTTATATTTTATTTATCAACAAAAGTGTTACATTGTCTCAAAACAAGAAATAAAGAGTTCAGAACATAATTAAACTAATTCTATCTTTATTTTAAGTCTCTAAGGCACAGGTCCGCCCTAGTGTCACGATCATCATCCTAAGTGACTGCTCCTGAAAAACACATGTGAAAATAGGTACGTCCACATAAAATGCCTGTGAGATACATAGGTTTTGTGAAAATAGGATTCATGACTTAGGTTTTAGAAGAAAGGTTTAATAAAAATTAGTCATGAATCTCGTTAAGTGTATTCTTTTATAAATCATATGAAAACTCGATAAGAAATCAGATTATATAAAAGAATGGTGTAAGGTTAATGAAATAACCAAGTAAAATGAGTTGTATAAAATAAACTGTTTTGGAAGACAAAGTCTTGTGAAAACTAAGTTGTTTATGTAAAATGTGATATGTCAACTATTGAAATGATTTAAGTAACGCTACGACATGTAATATCATATAAACACTTATATATAGGAAGTACCAGCGGCGTATCCACCATGTTTGTATCATATTACACAGGCCTCGTTACTCAAATCACTTACCCAAACCAACCACCATTGTAGATTGTTCATGTATAAATAAAATTGTCAAGTGTTATTGTGTAAACCATATCAAAATGTCTATGACTAATGTAAGTCACTGAATGTGTATATCAATGTCAAAATGTTTATGTTTAATGTAAATCATAAATTGTGTATCCAACAATATGTCATGTATGGAAAGTGAAATACATCAACTAAACCATAGGTAAAATGCGCAAAAACAAGGTATCGAATTAAACATAGTTTAAATAAAAGTTATGTTTTGTGGAACAAATGCATGCTATACTGATACAAACATCTATGCGGTATTGTGAAAATGCATACATCCAAGCCTTGTGACTGTGGTGATAGACCCTTAAACAAATTAAAGGTCTATCTGTGTTATTGTTTATCGAATTCGGTCATTCCTTCCACCCAAACAAACCTAAGGTTCAGGAACGGGAGTTGTCAAGTCCTATGGTACCACTACCTACTAACGAACGGCGTGATCAATGTTAATGAATGTATATTGTCCCATTTGAACAAACCAAATGTCATACCAAAATGTAAGCATGTGATGAATAACAAATGTACTAAGTATGCGCACAATGGGCACACATAGCATAAAATGTAATGTAAAACGATGTACTAAGTACGCACACAATGGACATACATAGCATGAAATGTAATGTAAAACGATGTACTAAGTATGCACACAATGGACATACATAGCATGAAATGTAATGTAAAATGATGTACTAAATATGCACACAATGGACATACATAGCATGAAATATAATGTAAAACGATGTACTAAGTATGCACACAAGGGACATACATAGCATGAAATGTAATGTAAAACGATGTACTAAGTATGCACACAATGGGCATACATAGCATAACATGTGATGTAAAACGATGTACTAAATATGCACACAATGGGCATACATAGCATAAACACAATGAAATCATGTACTATAAGTGTACTATTGAACATAATAAGCATATGATATGAAAACATGGAAAAGCATGAAAGTAACAAGTAGGCACATGTGTTTCACCCCAAAATGTTTGGAAAACAGTAAAAGAGGGGTCTATGTACTCACTTGAGATTGCTCAGTAGTCCTTGAGTAACAACTAAACAATGCTAGAGATCACGGATATCAAACTGCACCTAATATAGGTAACTATGTTAATACACCGGACCTAAATCGGATGATTGGATAGAATGAGGGCTCGTAAACCAAATGAGTATGGGAACTCATGTAATATGGTTTAACAAAGCCCACATAGTAAAATGAAACCTAACCTAAGTGCTTACGACCCGTTACGACCCATTTAGGTAGCTTATGCTACTTTAACGCGTCGTTCGTGTAAAACGCGTTCAGAATGCCTAACTAGTCCTATGACAAGTAAAATATGCCTTAACATGTATAATATTGTTACCAAATCAGTTTAGATACCAAAAGTTACGTTACATATGCTTAAAATTAATTTTGGCGTAAAAAGGGCATTTTGGTAATTTACCTAAGGCATATATACTACCTATCATACAACTAACTAAACGTCGTGACCATAAGGTATAACCTCGGAAGGTTATTCCCTATACAACTATGGTCACCTAAGGTGTTTGGTCGGATCCTAATGATCGACCAAACGGGTCGGGTTCGAAAGTATAAGCGATTGTTTAGATCGCTTACCTTACGACCCTATATAAGCACTAAACTAAAAGAGACGAGCTAAGCATGTTAAAACATACTTAACTAAGTTTAGAAAACAGGTTTGGTATCAAAACAAACAGTTTTGATACCCACAAGTAGTTTGGTTACAAAATACGCAAGAATACGTATTCTGGCCGAAACTACGGCTCGTCACTGAGCCTAGATAACGTGGTAATCAGTAGGTATAGTCACTAGGGACTATAACCATCGTGATCACACTCACGTTATGAAGTTCAACCGAACTTCGTGTTGACCATAAACTGGTCAACGCAGAAAGTCAAACGTAGTTTGACTTTCGGACAAGAAAAGCGATAAAAGAGCGAAGGAACACTTACAAAGGGTCCCCGAAAGGTAATCTCGATCCAAATAACTCAGGTATGAAGCAAGGGCTTCAACTTAGAGCACTTTTGATCAGATTTGTGGGTTTTGGGGTTGAGATGGGTTGGGTATTTATAGTAAATGGACAACCGTTAGGATCGTTTATCGAATAACGTGATCGAATCTCATCCGTACATGTGTTGGAATGTTATGGTAACTCATTTTGCCCCCACCACCAGAGATAGACATGTGGCATTGGCCTTTGGGGGGTTGAAAGGCTGTTAACAGCAGTTAAAAGATTTGCTGCATCTGGCCACTGCTTACGGACCGTAAGGGTGATGGCTTACAGTCTGTAACCCATCAAGTTTGGCAGAATGGCAGATTTGGTCCCTGTTGTGTAATAAGTTCATTTCCGACACGTTTAAGGCCCGTTAAGCCAACGTTAAGGCCCTAAAATGATGCCTAAACATTTTGGACATGAAACATGCTCAAAAATATGCCGGATGTTGGTTCGTTTGGCCGTACGATCGCGTTGTTCGGTTAATTACGACGGAATGCGCATAAGCGCGAAAAACGATCCAAATTGCGTGACCAATGGATTTTTCTCATGCCAAACACTAAAATAAAATATTATAGTGCTTACATAAATTTTTGGATGTCCGGATGTATTCAGAACGTAAGTTATGCGCGAAAGTGCAAACTTATGCACTTTTGACGCTTTTAGTCCCTGAATGACCCAAAAGTTTATTTTAGCACACCGAACCCCTCAAAGCCTATTTCTAAGCTATGTAAAGGTTATTTATGGTATGTTTAACTTATGTTCATGTTCTGGAATATCTGTTACAGTTCAAATTGGCATACTTTCATAGTTTGTCAAATTTAGTCCCTGTAGGCGAATTAACTTGTTTTTGCCATACCAAAGCCTTCAAAACTTATTTCTAAGTTATGTAAAGGTTATTTAAGGTACGTTAAGTATATGTTGATGTTCCGGATCATTTTTCGCATTAAACTGACTACGTTTACGCACCAGTTTGCGTATAAATCTCCAGAAAGTGATATAGAGTTTGAATTTGAACAAAAGTCAAAACATGAAAAATGTAAAACATAAACAAACAAACATCGAGATCAAATAACATTGTTTTATTGATAATCGAACTGTTTACAATGATTTCAGACACAGATGTTACAGTCTCCCCTACTTGTGGAAATTTCGTCCCGAAATTTATTTAGAGGAAACTCGTGGAAAAAGATGCGGATACTTCGCCTTCATTTGATCTTCGCGTTCCCAAGTAAACTCAGGTCCACTGGCTTCTCAACAAATTTCAGTGTTTTATCACCACTAATTTCGTCAAGTGGTATGTGGAGGTTCTCATCAGCTAAACACCTCTTGAGATTGGACACGTGAAAGGTTGGATGAACATTTTCAAGTTCAGGAGGTAACTCAAGTCTGTAGGCTACCTTACCGATTCTTTTGACGATCTTGAATGGTCCAACGTATCTAGGTGCAAGTTTTCCTTTCTTTCCAAATCTTATCACACCTTTCCAAGGTGAGACCTTAAGTAATACACGATCACCGACTTGAAAATCCAAGGGCTTGCGTTTTGGGTCCGCGTAACTCTTTTGACGGCTTCTAGCTGTGTGAAGGTTATCATGAACTTTCTTAATCTTATCAGTTGTCTCTAAAATGAGGGCAGGTCCAGTAAGGTGGGCCTCACCGATCTCATTCCAGCAGACTGGTGAACGACATTTTCGACCATAGAGAGCCTCGAAAGGAGCCATGTTGATGTTGGAGTGATAACTGTTGTTGTAGGAGAATTCAATCAACGGAAGATGTGAATCCCAACTACCACCAAAATCAATCACACAAGCTCTTAGCATATCCTCCAGAGTCTGGATTGTTCTTTCAGATTGACCATCCGTTTGCGGATGATAAGCTGTGCTTAGATTAAGTTGGGTCCCCATAGCAGATTGCATGGTTCTCCAAAAATGAGAAGTGAAGCGAGCATCTCTGTCAGAGATGATGTTCAAAGGAACACCATGTCGAGCTACAATTTCATCCACGTAGATTTTTGCAAGTTTGTCAACCGAAAAATCCTCACGGATTGGCAAGAAATGCGCTGACTTAGTAAGCCAATCAACAACTACCCAGATGGCATCATGACCTTTCTTTGTGCGCATAAGTTTAGTAATGAGATCCATAGTAATGTTTTCCCATTTCCAAACTGGGATCTCTGCTTGCACCAATAAACCAGAAGGACGCTGATGTTCAGCCTTAACCTTAAGACAAGTAAGGCATTTCGATACATATAAGGCAATGTATTTCTTCATACCAGGTAACCAATACTGAATACGAAGGTCCTTATACATCTTATCTTAACCAGGATGAACAGAATAACGAGACTTATGGGCTTCATCCATAAGCAAGGTGCGAAGGTTATCTTGGCTTGGGACCCACAAACGGTCCATGAAGTAGTACGATCCATTGTCCTTCAGTTCAAGATCAGGTGTTATGTGATAAGGAAATTCCTTATCCATCAAACCTTGTGAAACACAAGATTGTTGAGCCTGAGAAATGCGGGCTTGGATATCGGATCGAGCTTGGATAACAGATTGAACATGAACACAATGAAGCTTAGTACGTTCCTTACGACTCAATGCATCGGCTACGACATTCGCCTTACCAGGATGGTAGCGAATTTCGCAGTCATAGTCGTTTAGAAGCTCGACCCAACGTCGTTGCCTCATGTCGAGTTCTTTCTGATTGAAGATATGTTGAAGACTTTTGTGGTCCGTGAAAACCACACATTTTGTTCCGTACAAATAGTGTCTCCAGATCTTAAGAGCGAAGACAACTGCACCTAACTCAAGATCATGAGTGGTGTAGTTTTTCTCATGTATCTTCAACTGCCTCGATGCATATGCTATGACTTTGTTTCTTTGCATCAGAACGCAGCCAAGACCCAATTTAGATGCATCGCAATAAACGACGAAATCATCATTGCCCTCAGGCAAGGTCAGAACAGGAGCGTCGTAAAGTTTTTGTTTCAAAGTCAGAAATGCTTCCTCTTGTTTGAATCCCCAATCAAAGGGCTTGTTCTTCTGAGTTAGAGCAGTTAGAGGAACTGCAATCTTTGAGGAATTTTCAATGAAGCGGCGGTAATAACCCGCAAGTCCAAGAAAAGAACGAACCTAAGTATGAGTAGTAGGCGTATCCCAGTCCTTAATCGCACTGATCTTGGAGGGATCTACATGAATACCTTGTTCGTTGACAATATGTCCTAAGAATTGAACTTCTTTAAGCCATAATTCACACTTGGAGAATTTGGCGAAAAGTTGCCCTTTCTTTAGGAGTTCAAGAGTAAGACGAAGATGTTGCTCGTGATCAGCTCGCGTCTTAGAATAAATCAAGATGTCGTCAATAAAAACAATGACGAACTAATCCAAATAAGGCTTGCAGACCCTATTCATTAAGTCCATGGAAACAGCAGGAGCATTAGTCAAACCGAATGGCATGATTGTGAACTCATAATGCCCATAACGAGTGCGGAACGCTGTCTTGGGAATGTCTTCTTCATGCACCCGAAGTTGATGATACCCCGAACGAAGATCAATCTTCGAAAAATAAGAAGCACCTTGTAACTGATCAAAGAGATCATCGATGCGAGGTAGGGGATATCGATTTTTGATGGTAAGCTTGTTAAGCTCACGATAATCGATACACATCCTAAAAGATCCATCCTTCTTCTTGACAAATAGAACGGGAGCACCCCAAGGTGAAAAGCTAGGACGGATAAAACCTTTGTTAGAGAGCTCCTGAAGCTGCTTAGACAACTCTTGCATCTCCGATGGTGCAAGACGATATGGAGATCTGGCAATGGGATTTACACCAGGTACGAGATCAATACGGAACTCGACTTGGCGTGCTGGGGGTAGACCAGGTAAATCTTCAGGGAATACTTCAGGATAATCCCGAACAACAGGAATATCTTGAATAGATTTACCTTTGCCCTTATCTGCTACAACATGTGCCAAAAAGGCCACATAGTTCTTTCGCAGATACTTCCGAGCTTTAAAACAAGACATGAGTTTGAGACCACCAGCAGGTTTCTCACCACGAACCTGTAGGATCTCGCCTGTCGAAAGCGGCACACGAACAATCTTCTCAAAACAAACTACCTCTGCGCGATGCTTGGATAACCAATCCATACCCACTATAACGTCGAAGCTTCCAAGTTGCATAGGCGTGAGGTTAATAGGAAAAAGATGGTCGTTAAGGTTCAACTGGCAGTTGCGAAGAACAGAATCAAGAACAATGGGTTCACCACTAGCAACTTCTACTGTCAAGGGTTTTCCTAGTTTCGTTCTAGACATGCGGAGAAATGGCTCAAAAGATAAAGACACAAAACTCTTATCGGCACCCGAATCAAAAAGAACAGATGCAGGCTGATTATTAATAAAGAACGTACCGTTCACCACTTCATTGTCTGCTTGTGCCTCTTGTGCATTCATGTTGAAGACTCAACCTCGAGCCTGAGCCTGATTCTGATTTGGGTTAGCATTCACCAATCTTGGACACTGATTACGGTAATGGGTCAGATCCCCACAGTTATAACAAGAACCTGGCGGGTAGTGTGGTCATGCAGCTTGACCTTGTTGCTAAGCAGGAGGCTGAGCAACTCGTTGAGCCGGGTTCTGAACTGCCTGATTCTGAGCAAAACGACAAACATCAGCAAGATGACCCGACTTCCCACAGTTAGTACAGAAACGGCACGGAAGTTGAGGCTGATGGTGTCTGTTGCATCTATTGCACAAAGGTGCATTTCCTGCATAAGGCTTCTTTGCTGGAGGCTGTGCGGGTTGGTTGGGAGCTGCCTGGTTAGCTTGGGCAGTGACAGCAAAATTTTGGGAACCCTTTCACTTCCTAGACCCTCTTGAGGAACCATAATCCTTCCCCTTCTTGTTTTGACCTTTCTTGCTATCTCCTTTGTCAGACGCCTGCTTCTTACCCTTGTCACCCTTTTTATGTAGCTTTCCCTATCGAACCTGCGACTCAGTCAATGTCGCTGCTAACTCGATCGCCTGACGGAGTGTGGTAGGGTTACTACCAGTAATGATGTCTTGTACTGAGTCAGTTAGACCATCGATGTACCTTTCGATAGCCTTGTCGAGTGGGGTAACCATTGTTGGGCATAGCAGACTCAACTCCTCAAACCTATCAGTATACGCCCTGTGCTCGCCACTGTCCTGTTTCAAGTCATCAAACTCCCTCTCCAAAGCTCGTTGTTCATGACGAGGATAAAACTCCCTCATCATAAGAGCTCTAAGTTCAGCCCAAGTCTGTGCTAGAGCAACTTCTGCACCACGGTCTCTCATAACCCCGTTCCACCATGTGAGAGCCCTCTTCTGAAACACACTCGAAGAAAACTCGACCTTGCGATTGTCAGGACACTGAACATGACGGAAAGTGTTCTCAATGCTCTCGAACCATTGAAGGAGCCCAGTTGCTCCCTTAGTACCACTAAACTTGAGTGGTTTAGCCGAACTGAAACTCTTGAAATTGCATGGAGCATTGTTGTTGTTGTTGGCTTGGTTCCATTAAGCAAAGAGGTTTGGGAATTGAGCAGCCATTTGTGTATTTATAGTAAATGGACAACCGTTAGGATCGTTTATCGAATAACGTGATCGAATCTCATCCGTACATGTGTTGGAATGTTATGGTAACTCATTTTGCCCCCACCACCAGAGATAGACATGCGGCATTGGCCTTTGGGGGGTTGAAAGGATGTTAACAGCAGTTAAAACGATTTGCTACATCTGGCCCCTGCTTACGGACCGTAAGGGTGATGGCTTACGGTCCGTAACCCATCAAGTTTGGCAGAATGGCAGATTTGGTCCCTGTTGTGTAATAAGTTCATTTCCGAAACGTTTAAGGCCCGTTAAGCCAATGTTAAGGCCCTAAAATGATGCCTAAAGATTGTGGACATGAAACATGCTCAAAAATATGCCGGATGTTGGTTCGTTTGGCCGTACGATCGCGTTGTTCGGTTAATTACGACGGAATGCGCATAAGCGCGAAAAACGATCCAAATTGCGTGACGAATGGATTTTTCTCATGCCAAACACTAAAATAAAATATTATAGTTCTTACATAAATTTTTAGATGTCCGGATGTATTCAGAACGTAAGTTATGCGCGAAAGTGCAAACTTGGCACTTTTTGACGCTTTTAGTCCCTGAATGACCCAAAAGTTTATTTTAGCACACCGAACCCCTCAAAGCCTATTTCTAAGCTATGTAAAGGTTATTTATGGTATGTTTAACTTATGGTCATGTTCCGGAATGTCTGTTACAGTTCAAATTGGCATACTTTCCCAGTTTGTCAAATTTAGTCCCTGTAGGCGAATTAACTTGTTTTTGCCATACCAAAGCCTTCAAAACTTATTTCTAAGTTATGTAAAGGTTATTTAAGGTAAGTTAAGTATATGTTCATGTTCCGGAGTATTTTTCGCATTAAACTGACTACGTTTACGCACCAGTTTGCGTATAAATCTCTAGAAAGTGATATAGAGTTTGAATTTGAACAAAAGTCAAAACATGAAAAATGTAAAACATAAACAAACAAACATTGAGATCAAATAACATTGTTTTATTGATAATCGAACTTTTTACAATGATTTTAGACACAGATGTTACAGTCTCCCCTACTTGTGGAAATTTCGTCCCGAAATTTATTTAGAGGAAACTCGTGGAAAAAGATGCGGATACTTCGCCTTCATTTGATCTTCGCGTTCCCTAGTAAACTCAGGTCCACGTTTAGATTCCCAGCGATCTTTGACCACTGGAATGCGCTTGCGTTTGAGCCACTTGACTTCACGTTCCATGATTTCCACTGGCTTCTCAACAAATTTCAGTGTTTTATCAACCCGAATTTCGTCAAGTGGTATGTGGAGGTTCTTATCAGCTAAACACCTCTTGAGATTGGATACGTGAAAGGTTGGATGAACATTTCCAAGTTCAGGAGGTAACTCAAGTCTGTAGGCTACCTTACCGATTCTTTCGACGATCTTGAATGGTCCAACGTATCTAGGTGCAAGTTTTCCTTTCTTTCCAAATCTTATCACACCTTTCCAAGGTGAGACCTTAAGTAATACATGATCACCGACTTGAAAATCCAAGGGCTTGCGTTTTGGGTCCGCGTAACTCTTTTGACGGCTTCTAGCTGTTTGAAGGTTATCACGAACTTTCTTAATCTTATCAGTTGTCTCTAAAATGAGGGCAGGTCCAGTAAGCTGGGCCTCACCGATCTCATTCCAGCAGACTGGTGAACGACATTTTCGACCATAGAGAGCCTCGAAAGGAGCCATGTTGATGCTGGAGTGATAACTGTTGTTATAGGAGAATTCAATCAACGGAAGATGTGAATCCCAACTACCACCAAAATCGATCACACAAGCTCTTAGCATATCCTCCAGAGTCTGGATTGTTCTTTCAGATTGACCATCCGTTTGCGGATGATAAGCTGTGCTTAGATTAAGTTGGGTCCCCATAGCAGATTGCATGGTTCTCCAAAAATGAGAAGTGAAGCGAGCATCTCTGTCAGAGATGATGTTCAAAGGAACACCATGTCGAGCTACAATTTCATCCACGTAGATTTTTGCAAATTTGTCAGCCGAAAAATCCTCACGGATTGGCAAGAAATGCGCTGACTTAATAAGCCGATCAACAACTACCCAGATGGCATCATGACCTTTCTTTGTGCGCGGAAGTTTAGTAATGAGATCCATAGTAATGTTTTCCCATTTCCAAACTGGGATCTCTGGTTGCACCAATAAACCAGAAGGACGCTGATGTTCAGCCTTAACCTTAAGACAAGTAAGGCATTTCGATACATATAAGGCAATGTCTTTCTTCATACTAGGCCACCAATACTGAATACGAAGGTCCTTATACATCTTATCTGAACCAGGATGAACAGAATAACGAGACTTATGGGCTTCATCCATAAGCAAGGTGCGAAGGTTATCTTGGCTTGGGACCCACAAACGGTCCATGAAGTAGTACGATCCATTGTCCTTCAGTTCAAGATCAGGTGTTATGTGATAAGGAAATTCCTTATCCATCAAACCTTGTGAAACACAAGATTGTTGAGCCTGAGAAATGCGGGCTTGGATATCGGATCGAGCTTGGATAACAGATTGAACATGAACACAATGAAGCTTAGTACGTTCCTTACGACTCAATGCATCGGCTACGACATTCGCCTTACCAGGATGGTAGCGAATTTCGCAGTCATTGTCATTTAGAAGCTCGACCCAACGTCGTTGCCTCATGTTGAGTTCTTTCTGATTGAAGATATGTTGAAGACTTTTGTGGTCCGTGAAAACCACACATTTTGTTCCGTACAAATAGTGTCTCCAGATCTTAAGAGCGAAAACAACTACACCTAACTCAAGATCATGAGTGGTGTAGTTTTTCTCATGTATCTTCAACTGCCTCGATGCATATGCTATGACTTTGTTTCTTTGCATCAGAACGCAGCCAAGACCCAATTTAGATGCATCGCAATAAAAGACGAAATCATCATTGCCCTCAGGCAAGGTCAGAACAGGTGCGTCGCAAAGTTTTTGTTTCAAAGTCAGAAACGCTTCCTCTTGTTTGAATCCCCAATCAAAGGGCTTGTTCTTCTGAGTTTGAGCAGTTAGAGGAACTGCAATCTTTGAGAAGTTTTCAATGAAGCAGCGGTAATAACCCGCAAGTCCAAGAAAAGAACGAACCTCAGTATGAGTAGTAGGCGTATCCCAATCCAAAATCGCACTGATCTTGGAGGGATCTACATGAATACCTTGTTCGTTGACAATATGTCCTAAGAATTGAACTTCTTTAAGCCAGAATTCACACTTGGAGAATTTGGCGAAAAGTTGCCCTTTCTTTAGGAGTTCAAGAGTAAGACGAAGATGTTGCTCGTGATCAGCTCACGTCTTAGAATAAATCAAGATGTCGTCAATAAAAATAATGACGAACAGATCCAAATAAGGCTTGCAGACCCTATTCATTAAGTCCATGAAAACAGCAGGAGCATTAGTCAAACCGAATGGCATGACTGTGAACTCATAATGCCCATAACGAGTGTGGAACGCTGTCTTGGGAATGTCTTCTTCATGCACCCGAAGTTGATGATACCCCGAACGAAGATCAATCTTCGAAAAATAAGAAGCACCTTGTAACTGATCAAAGAGATCATCGATTCGAGGTAGGGGATATCGATTTTTGATGGTAAGCTTGTTAAGCTCACGATAATCGATACACATCCTGAAAGATCCATCCTTCTTCTTGACAAAAAGAACGGGAGCACCCCAAGGTGAAAAGCTAGGATGGATAAAACCTTTGTTAGAGAGCTCCTGAAGCTGCTTAGACAACTCTTGCATCTCAGATAGTGCAAGACGATATGGAGATCTGGCAATGGGATTTGCACCAGGTACGAGATCAATACGAAACTCGACTTGGCGTGCTGGGGGTAGACAAGATAAATCTTCAGGGAATACTTCAGGATAATCCCGAACAACAGGAATATCTTGAATAGATTTACCTTTGCCCTTATCTGCTACAACATGTGCCAAAAAGGCCACATAGTTCTTTCGCAGATACTTCCGAGCTTTAAAACAAGACATGAGTTTGAGACCACCAGCAGGTTTCTCACCACGAACCTGTAGGATCTCGCCTGTCGAAAGCAGCACACGAACAATCTTCTCAAAACAAACTACCTCTGCGCGATGCTTGGATAACCAATCCATACCCACTATAACGCCGAAGCTTCCAAGTTGCATAGGCGTGAGGTTAATAGGAAAAAGATGGTCGTTAAGGTTCAACTGGCAGTTGCGAAGAACAGAATCAAGAACAATGGGTTCACCACTAGCAACTTCTACTGTCAAGGGTTTTCCTAGTTTCGTTCTAGACATGCAGAGAAATGGTTCAAAAGATAAAGACACAAAACTCTTATTGGCACCCGAATCAAAAAGAACAGATACATGCTGATTATTAATAAAGAACGTACCGTTCACCCCTTCATTGTCTGCTTGTGCCTCTTGTGCATTCATGCTGAAGACTCGACCTCGAGCCTGAGCCTGATTCTGATTTGGGTTAGCATTCACCAATCTTGGACACTGATTACGGTAGTGGGTCAGATCCCCACAGTTATAACAAGAACCTGGCGGGTAGTGTGGTCGTGCAGCTTGACCTTGTTGCTGAGCAGGAGGCTGAGCAACTCGTTGAGCCGGGTTCTGAACTGCCTGATTCTGAGCAAAACGACAAACATCAGCAAGATGACCCGACTTCCCACAGTTAGTACAGAAACGGCACGGTAGTTGCGGCTGATGGTGTCTGTTGCATCTATTGCACAAAGGTGCATTTCCTGCATAAGGCTTCTTTGCTGGAGGCTGTGCGGGTTGGTTGGGAGCTGCCTGGTTAGCTTGGGCAGTGACAGCAAAATTTTAGGATCGCTTCCTAGACCCTCTTGAGGAACCAGAATCCTTCCCCTTCTTGTTTTGACCTTTCTTGCTATCTCCTTTGTCAGACGCCTGCTTCTTACCCTTGTCACCCTTTTTATGTAGCTTTCCCTTTCGAACCTACGACTCAGTCAATGTCGCTGCTAACTCGATCGCCTGACGGAGTGTGGTAGGGTTACTACCAGTAATGATGTCTTGTACTGAGTCAGGTAGACCATCGATGTACCTTTCGATAGCCTTGTCGAGTGGGGTAACCATTGTTGGGCATAGCAGACTCAACTCCTCAAACCTATCAGTATACGCCCTGTGCTCGCCACTGTCCTGTTTCAAGTCATCAAACTCCCTCTCCAAAGCTCGTTGTTCATGACGAGGACAAAACTCCCTCATCATAAGAGCTCTAAGTTTAGCCCAAGTCTGTGCTAGAGCAACTTCTGCACCACGGTCTCTCATAACCCCGTTCCACCATGTGAGAGCCCTCTTCTGAAACACACTCGAAGAAAACTCGACCTTGCGATTGTCAGGACACTTAACATGACAGAAAGTGTTCTCAATGCTCTCGAACCATTGAAGGAGCCCAGTTGCTCCCTCAGTACCACTAAACTTGAGTGGTTTAGCCGAACTGAAACTCTTGAAATTGCATGGAGCATTGTTGTTGTTGTTGGCTTGGTTCCATTAAGCAAAGAGGTTTGGGAATTGAGCAGCCATTTGCTGCGCAATAATTTCTGCCAGTTCGGCAGTCGCTATCAGGTTTTCGCGTCGAGGAGGCATTCTAAAAGAGGAAACATGAAAGGAAACGAGTGAGATGATTGGATGAAGAGAATGAGATGAAACAAAATCAACAAAAGCAAAGATGGTGGTCATTTGTCCGCATCACAAAGCAAACAAACGACACACAGTGACTAATCAAAGTAAATGGGTCAAAAATAATGTATCGCGAAGACATGCTCGCCTATAAGTGAACACTCACCCCAAGAGTTCCCAGGTAAAAGTGACTGGTCCGATTATGTGGATTTGTACGAACACTCTAGCCTTAGACAGAAAACCCAGGGTACAGGCATTCACTGTTCCAGTTTGCACGTGTTCACACTATTTAGAACCCAAAACTTTGACGAGATTTTGAAAATTTGAAAGGCATAAGGCCAAAAAATCAAACTGGAAGGGTTCAAAACCTTACAACAGAGGGTTCAAAACCTAGTAATCAATCATCCAAAAACAGTTGATTAATTTTCAAAGTGGATTCGAACTTGATGTTCCCGTTGTGGTTATCACCTAAGGATAGGTGAAGTGCATGTTTTAAAAAAATCTAAACACAAGATAACTTGTGTTGGGGTCCTAGAAAGGTTATAGTCTAGGTCAAAGCATTACTAATAACCTAATTCCCTATAACCATTGGCGCTGATACCAACTTTTCTGTCACACCCCGACCACGTATAACATACAAAACGTGGCGGAAACGTCGGGGAGTGTTGTAACAGAATTATTGTTTCACAACCATGGCATACAAAGTTATATTTTATTTATCAACAAAAGTGTTACATTGTCTCAAAACAAGAAATAAAGAGTTCAGAACATAATTAAACTAATTCTATCTTTATTTTAAGTCTCTAAGGCACAGGTCCGCCCTAGTGTCACGATCATCATCCTAAGCGACTGCTCCTGAAAACACATGTGAAAATAGGTACGTCAGCATAAAATGCCAGTGAGATACGTAGGTTTTGTGAAAATAGGATTCATGACTTAGGTTTTAGAAGAAAGGTTTAATAAAAATTAGTCATGAATCTCGTTAAGTGTATTCTTTTATAAATCATATGAAAACTCGATAAGAAATCAGATTATATAAAAGAATGGTGTAAGGTTAATGAAATAACCAAGTAAAATGAGTTGTATAAAATAAACTGTTTTGGAAGACAAAGTCTTGTGAAAACTAAGTTGTTTATGTAAAATGTGATATGTCAACTATTGAAATGATTTAAGTAACGCTACGACATGTAATATCAAATAAACACTTATATATAGGAAGTACCAGCGGCGTATCCACCATGTTTGTATCATATTACACACGCCTCGTTACTCAAATCACTTACCCAAACCAACCACCATTGTAGATTGTTCATGTATAAATCAATTGTCAAGTGTTATTGTGTAAACCATATCAAAATGTCCATGACTAATGTAAGTCACTGAATGTGTATATCAATGTCAAAATGTTTATGTTTAATGTAAATCATAAATTGTGTATCCAACAATATGTCATTTATGGCAAGTGAAATACATCAACTAAACCATAGGTAAAATGCACAAAAACAAGGTATCGAATTAAACATAGTTTAAATCAAAGTTATGTTTTGTGGAACAAATGCATGCTATACTGATACAAACATCTATGCGGTATTGTGAAAATGCATACATCCAAGCCTTGTGACTGTGGTGATAGACCCTTAAACAAATTAAAGGTCTATCTGTGTTATTGTTTATCGAATTCGGTCATTCCTTCCACCCAAACAAACCTAGGGTTCAGGAACTGGAGTTGTCAAGTCCTATGGTACCACTACCTACTAACGAACGGCGTGATCAATGTTAATGAATGTATATTGTCCCATTTGAACAAACCAAATGTCATACCAAAATGTAAGCATGTGATGAATAACAAATGTACTAAGTATGCGCACAATGGGCACACATAGCATAAAATGTAATGTAAAACGATGTACTAAGTATGCACACAATGGACATACATAGCATGAAATGTAATGTAAAACGATGTACTAAGTATGCACACAATGGACATACATAGCATGAAATGTAATGTAAAACGATGTACTAAGTATGCACACAATGGACATACATAGCATGAAATGTAATGTAAAACGATGTACTAAGTATGCACACAATGGGCATACATAGCATAACATGTGATGTAAAACGATGTACTAAATATGCACACAATGGGCATACATAGCATAAACACAATGAAATCATGTACTATAAGTGTACTATTGAACATAATAAGCATATGATATGAAAACATGGAAAAGCATGAAAGTAACAAGTAGGCACATGTGTTTCACCCCAAAATGTTTGGAAAACAGTAAAAGAGGGGTCTATGTACTCACTTGAGATTGCTCAGTAGTCCTTGAGTAACAACTAAACAATGCTAGAGATCACGGATATCAAACAGCACCTAATATAGGTAACTATGTTAATACACCGGACCTAAATCGGATGATTGGATAGAATGAGGGCTCGTAAAAAAAATGAGTATGGGAACTCATGTAATATGGTTTAACAAAGCCCACATACTAAAATGAAACCTAACCTAAGTGCTTACGACCCGTTACGACCCGTTTAGGTAGCTTATGCTACTTTAACGCGTCGTTCGCGTAAAACGCGTTCAGAACGCCTAACTAGTCCTATGACAAGTAAAATATGCCTTAACATGTCTAATATTGTTACCAAATCAGTTTAGATACCAAAAGTTACGTTACATATGCTTAAAATGAATTTTGGCGTAAAAAGGGCATTTTGGTAATTTACCTAAGGCATATATACTACCTATCATACAACTAACTAAACCTCGTGACCATAAGGTATAACCTCGGAAGGTTATTCCCTATACAACTATGGTCACCTAATGTGTTTGGTCGGATCCTAATGATCGACCAAACGGGTCGGGTTCGAATGTATAAGCGATTGTTTAGATCGCTTACCTTACGACCCTATATAAGCACTAAACTAAAAGTGACGAGCTAAGCATGTTAAAACATACTTAACTAAGTTTAGAAAACAGGTTTGGTATCAAAACAAACGGTTTTGATACCCACAAGTAGTTTGGTTACAAAATACGCAAGAATACGTATTCTGGCCGAAACTACGGCTCGTCACTGAGCCTAGATAACATGGTAATCAGTAGGTATAGTCACTAGGGACTATAACCATCGTGATCACGCTCACGTTATGAAGTTCAACCGAACTTTGTGTTGACCATAAACTGGTCAACGCAGAAAGTCAAACATAGTTTGACTTTCGGACAAGAAAAGTGATAAAAGAACGAAGGAACACTTACAAAGGGTCCCCGAAAGGTAATCTCGATCCAAATAACTCAGGTATGAAGCAAGGGCTTCAACTTAGAGCACTTTTGATCAGATTTGTGGGTTTTGGGGTTGAGATGGGTTGGGTATTTATAGTAAATGGACAACCGTTAGGATCGTTTATCGAATAACGTGATCGAATCTCATCCGTACATGTGTTGGAATGTTATGGTAACTCATTTTGCCCCCACCACCAGAGATAGACATGTGGCATTGGCCTTTGGGGGGTTGAAAGGCTGTTAACAGCAGTTAAAATGATTTGCTGCATCTGGCCCCTACTTACGGACCGTAAGGGTGATGGCTTACGGTCCGTAACCCATCAAGTTTGGCAGAATGGCAGATTTGGTCCCTGTTGTGTAATAAGTTCATTTCCGACACGTTTAAGGCCCGTTAAGCCAATGTTAAGGCCCTAAAATTATGCCTAAACATTGTGGACATGAAACATGCTAAAAAATATGCCGGATGTTGGTTCGTTTGGCCGTACGATCGCGTTGTTCGGTTAATTACGACGGAATGCGCATAAGCGCGAAAAACGATCCAAATTGCGTGACAAATGGATTTTTCTCATGCCAAACACTAAAATAAAATATTATAGTGCTTACATAAATTTTTGGATGTCCGGATGTATTCAGAACGTAAGTTATGCGCGAAAGTGCAAACTTGTGCACTTTTTGACGCTTTTAGTCCTTGAATGACCCAAAAGTTTATTTTAGCACACCAAACCCCTCAAAGCCTATTTCTAAGCTCTGTAGAGGTTATTTATGGTATGTTTAACTTATGATCATGTTCCGGAATGTCTGTTACAGTTCAAATTGGCATACTTTCGCAGTTTGTCAAATTTAGTCCCTGTAGGCGAATTAACTTGTTTTTGCCATACCAAAGGATTCAAAACTTATTTCTAAGTTATGTAAAGGTTATTTAAGGTACGTTAAGTATATGTTGATGTTCCGGAGTATTTTTCGCATTAAACTGACTACGTTTACGCACCAGTTTGCGTATAAATCTCCAGAAAGTGATATAGAGTTTGAATTTGAACAAAAGTCAAAACATGAAAAATGTAAAACATAAACAAAAAAACATTGAGATCAAATAACATTGTTTTATTGATAATCGAACTGTTTACAATGATTTTAGACACAGATGTTACAAAATTCACACTTGGAGAACTTGGCGAAAAGTTGTTCTTTCTTTAGGAGTTCCATAGTAAGACGAAGATGTTGTTCATGATCAGCTTGTGTCTTAGAATAAATTAAAATGTGGTTAATGAAAACAATGATGAACTTGTCCAAATAAGGCTTACAAACCATATTCATTAAATCTATGAAAACGGCAGGAGCATAAGTCAAACCGAATGGCATAACAGTGAACTCATAATGCCCATATCGTGTGCGGAATGCAGTCTTGGGAATATCTTCCTCAAGCACTCGAACCTGATGATACCCAGAATGTAGATCAATCTTCGAAAAACAAGTAGCACCCTGTAACTGATCAAAGAGATCATCAATGCGAGGTAGGGGATATCGATTCTGTTGGATTCTATATGCCCAAGACACATATTAAATTGATGTGGCTAGTATGTTATGATCCAAGTCGAGTCATACCCAATAACAACCTAGACAAACACTTATAATATTTATTAATGATATGATCAAACAAATAAATATTAACACTTATAATATTTGGAAATTGGTTTTCTAAATAATTGCACTTGAGAAACTAATAAATTATATGGATAATTTATTTTCAGAGAATATTTTATTGTGTTATTTAATAGGTTAAATAACATTTTAAAATGTTGTGATGTGTTGCATAAGTCTTGTTGTCACACCCCGACCACGTAGAACATACAAAACGTGGCGGAAAACGTCGGGGAATGTTGTAACAGAATTATTGTTTCACAACCATGGCATACAAAGTTATATTTTATTTATTAAACAAGAGTGTTATATTGTCTTAAACAGGAAACAAAGAGTTCATAACATAATTAAACTAGTCTATCTTCATTTTTAGTCTCTAAGGCACAGGTCCGCCCTAGTGTCACGATCATCATCCTACGCAAAAGCTCCTGAAAACACATGTGAAAATAGGTACGTCAGCATAAAACTGCCTGTGAGATACATAGGATTTGTGAAAAGAGGATTCATGACTTATAAGTTTAGGAAAAGTTGTTTAACAAAAGTCAGTCATGAACCTTGTAAATTGTTTTGTTTTGTAAATCATTCAAAAAGCGATGATATGTATAAATAAGAGAATAATGTAAGGTTAAATGTATAACCAAGTAATATGAGTTTGTATAAGATAAGTTGTTTTGTAAATCAATGTCTTGTGAAAATAAGTTGTTTATGTAAAACGTAATATGTCAAATATTGAAATGATTTAAGTAACGCTACGACATGTAATGTCATACAAACACTTATATATAGGAAGTACCAGCGGCGTATCCACCATGCTTGTATCATATTACACACGCCTCGTTACTCAAATCACTTACTCAAACCAACCACCAATGTAAATTGTTTATGTATAAATGAATTGTCAAGTGTTAATGTGTAATCCATATCGAGATGTCTATGTTCAATGTAAACCACTAAATGTGTATATAAATGTCAAAATGTTTTTGTTTAATGTAGATCATGTAATGTGTACCCAAACATATCATGTATGGTAAGTGAAATATATCAACTAAACCATATGTATAATGCGCAAAAACAAGGTATTGAAGTAAA
This sequence comes from Helianthus tuberosus, assembly GCA_030545235.1. NCBI lineage: Eukaryota > Viridiplantae > Streptophyta > Magnoliopsida > Asterales > Asteraceae > Helianthus > Helianthus tuberosus. The sequence continues at coordinate 105,374,274 of CM060409.1, forward strand.
ACATGGTTTAAATCAGAGTTATGTTTTGTGGAACAAATGCATGCTATACTGATACAAACATTTATGCGGTATTGTGAAAATGCATATATCCAAGCCTTGAGACTGTGGCGATAAACACTTAAACAAATTAAAGGTTTATCTAAGTTATGTGTATCGAATTCGGTCATTCCTTCAAATCCAAACAAACCCAGGATTTCAGGAACGGGAGTTGTCAATTCCTATGGTACCACTACCTACTAACGAACGGCGTAGCTAATGTTAATGAATGTATTGTTCCATTGTAAACAACCCAAATGTCATACCAAAATGTAAGCATGTGATGAAAACAACTGTACTAAGTATGCACACAATGGGCATACATAGCATGAAATGTAATGTAAAACAATGTACTAAGTATGCACACAATGGACATACATAGCATGAAATGTAATGTAAAACAATGTACTAAGTATGCACACAATGGACATACATAGCATGAAATGTAATGTAAAACAATGTACTAAGTATGCACATAATGGACATACATAGCATGAAATGTAATGTAAAACAATGTACTAAGTATGCACACAATGGACATACATAGCATGAAATGTAATGTAAAACAATGTACTAAGTATGCACACAATGGACATACATAGCATGAACACAATGAAATCATGTACTATAACTGTACTAATGAACATAGCAAGTATATGATGTGAAAGCAGGAAAGCACGAAAGTAACAAGTAGGCACATGTGTTTCACCCCAAAACAGTTTGGAAAATAGTAAAAGAGGGGTCTATGTACTCACTTGAGATTGCTCAGAAGTCCTAAGATAACCACCAAGCAAAGCTAGAGATCTCGGAATCAAACGGCACCTAATATACGTAACTATGTTAATAAACCGGACCTAAATCGGAGGATTTGATAGAATGAGGGTTTGTAAACCAAATGAGTATGGAGACTCGTGTGATATGGTTTAACAAAGCCTACATACTAAATGAAACCTAACATAAATGCTTACGACCCATTACGACCCGTTTAGGTAGCTTATGCTACTTTAACGCGTCGGTCGCGTGAAACGCGTTCGGACCGTCTAACTAGTCCTATGACAAGTGTTATATGCCTAAACATGTTACATAATCAGTTATGTGACAAAAGTTTAGGTTACATATGCTTAATTACCGATTACACATGAAAAGGGTATTTTGGTAATTTACCTAAGGCATATAAACTACCTATCATACAACTACTTAACGAAGCGACCATAAGGCATAACCTCGGAAGGTTATTCCCTATATGCTATGGTCACCTAATGTGTTTGGTCGGATCCTAATGATCGACCAAATGGGTCGGGTTCGAAGGTATAAGCGATTTATTAGATCGCTTACCCTTACGACCCTAGACAACGTGGTAATTAGTAGGCATAGTCACAAGGGACTATAACCATCGTGATTACAATCACGTTGCGAAGTTCAAACGAACTTCGCATTGAGCATAAACTGGTCAATGCAGAAAGTCAAACAAAGTTTGACTTTCGGACTCGAAAAACAATAAAAGAACGAAGGAACACTTTCAAAGGGTCCCCGAATGCTAATCTAGATCAAAATAGCTCAGGTATGAAACAAAGGTTTCAACTTAGAGCACATTAGATCAGATTCTTGTGAGGAAAAGTGAAGGGTGGAGGTGGGTATTTATAGTTTTCGGTTCACCGTTAGGATCATTTCTTGGAAAAGGGGGCACGATCTAAGCCGTACACTTGTCGGAAAGTTGTGGTAGCTCATTTTGCCCCCACCACAAGAGTTTGACAAGTGGCCTTGCCCTTTGGTGTCACACCCAGGCTTTGCGGAAGCGTGGGTTTATTTGGTGTGACTTCTTAATACCATAGCTTAATCACAACAAAGCTATATGGAAATAAAACCATGCAGATCATCCATTGTTTTAAGTTTGAAAAGTAAAATACCACAACATTGTCTTAAGGTGTTGACGCATGCAACGGAAATTACAAACTGATAACATAAAAACTTTGTTCTTAAGACGCAACCACAAATATAACATAAACACTGTTTAAGACTTACGACTCGTCCAAGTAAAAGTCGCGATCCCTAAACGTGGATGATCCCGTAACTCTAACACAGCGGGAAAACGTAGCATACCGTGCCAGATCCTTAGTTCCCTGAAATACATGTAAGTTGGAAAAATCAACATAATGTTGAGCGAGTTCATGTGTAAGTGAGTATGTAAAATCCTTGTAAGTATAAAAATCCTGGTATGTAGCAAATAAGGAAATAAAGAGATCACCAATGGTTTGCAAGGCCATTGATATGTGTGAAGTGCAAGTAGGAAGACTCAAACCTAGCGGATTTAGCGTTGGGCACAAAGTCACCCCAAGGTCCGTTCTGCTGGGCCTGGGGTTGGGCTCGCTACACCCAGATAGATCTACCGCTTACGTCCCTCGGTCCTACAATGAGGATTAATGGCCTCCAGTTCCCGCCTACCCACTCACATGATCTAAGTAGTAACCCTCCTTACGCTAACCATACCATGTATAAAGTACTCGTACCATAGTAACATGTATTTCACCCCCGCAGTTTAGAAAACTGAAAACAGTTAAGAGAAAAGGGGGACATGAACTCACTGTAATGCGTCCTCGATAACAGCAACTCAAACTTGGTCTGCAACACGACAACCTACAACGTGCTAATATCTATTAGACGAACGGCCGTGCCTTAGCTTAGAGTTTTAACGTTCTTGGAGAAATAGTTAGACAACTATTTCGTGTTTATACTTCTTAATTATCGTATAAATAGATTCCTTCCTAAGGATGGGGTATTCGTACATGTATTATGTATTCGGTGACTTAAAGTATTGACAAAATACATTTTCAAATCTCATTTCCAACACTTTAAAGTTTTATGTCAAAACTCATGGCGAGGTTTAATTCTGAGAAATAAAGTTAAACATACTTGTTAGAAAAATAATTTTTCTAAGTCTTGGTATTTTTAGAAAAATTCGCCAGAATTTTCCCTAAAAACGGGAGTGTCCGTGCTAATACGCACATCTTTTTATTTTTGAAATCAACCCATGATCATCAACAATCAACCCTTACATTTTAACACGCAAAACACTACCCTTGTCGTTTCAGTTTCAATATGTGAAAACTGGAATGTTTTCGGACGATTAAATAAAATACTTAACTTATTCCAAAAATTCCCAAATTTTTGCAGAACGTCCTAATCGACCCACAAATTATTTTGTAAAAATATCGGGGTCTAGTTCATTATCAATAATTTATAGAAAATCGTTTACCTAACTGTGATCAGATTTGTTACATTCTGATCACAGTCTACCGAATAATTCGTTTATAATTCCTCGTAAGTCCGTTTGTCGAAATTCCAGTTCGAGGGTCACAAATACATCAGTGACCATCTTTGATAAAAATTTCAGGGGCTGGTTCGGTTTAGACTTCAGGTTGTGACTGAAAATGTATGACCCATTTTACTGCAGTTAAAATCAGCCTTAGCTGCTGTCACGAAAACAGACTTTTAAAATAGTAACCGACCTCAGAAAAATACGATTCCAGCGCCATTTTCTTCGTTTTTCGAAAATAGACAATTTAGGCTTTAGAAATTCCGTTTGTCGATTTATTAAAGTCCGTTTACAGCCTGTTGAAGGCGGCTGAAAAAGTACATCAGCATGTTATTTTAAAGTTTTAAATGTTATTAAATTGTGTTACAAGTGTCCGATTAACGGGTTTAACAAGAAAACAACTTTTAAACATCAAGTATGATTTAACCAACCCTCAAACCAACAAGATTCCGCTTCATGATTCAGACATAAGTAAATTTTTATGTAGCTTTTATGTTCATAACTCATGTTTCACATTTTCTAGCATTCTCATTATTTAGTGATTTAAACAACAACACATCATACTACATATCATAAATTCGAACAAGATAAACCAAGTGTAAAGAAACTTACTACTAGCTTATAGCTAGGGATAATTCTTGTGTGAAAATGATGAGAAAAAAAAAGATGATGAAAATACTAGAACAATGCTCCTTTGAAGGTTCTTCAAGATACCACCTCCATAGCTCAACTTTGTAACTTGAATGGGGCTTAAATCTTGGATGGAGATGAAGGTGTAAAGTGGTGAGGGTGGTTTCGGTTTAGGGGAACCGTAAGTGAGAGAGGGAGTAATGAAGTGGAGTGTGAAATCTTTGAGGAATGATGGATATCTAAAGGACCTTACTCTTATAGATATCTTACATGATTTAGCAAGTTCAACAAGCAACAAATCCATATAAAAAATTAGATTAAATCAAGAAGGCATGGTGGATATATTTGGTGGGTCCACATGGGAATTGAAATCGTTTGGGGGGGGGGGGGGGGGTCTTAATGTAACATTTTGTGGTTAGATGGTAAAAGATAGTTACATCACAAGTATGAACTTCATATGCTAGTTAGTTATTATTTTAGCGGGTGTTATGGCATACGGGGATCATGACAAGCCAAAAATAATAAGACAAGGTATTTGACAAAAATTTAGTGTCCCGGGTAATATCCGGTTATACGATTAAATACCGTTCCGTTAAAAAGTTTAATTATGTCGTAAAAGGTCCTTTAGGTATATTTTTGTAACAAAAATTATCCCCGTCACTTAGGAAAATATACGGGACCGTTCTGCCCTGTTTTTGCACTTTATTAGTAATTTAAAATGCTGAGCTTTGTATTAAAGTGCAGAATTTTGTACTTAAAGTACGTTTTTGGCACATCCGGTCACTATAAACTTCACCTAGTGACGCAGTTATACAATCCTCACCTCCCTACACTCACTACCAGTGTAGCAATCTATCCCCGGCTCATACTGGCCTTAGAGGCAGTGTCTGCCTGATGCTGGTTATTTCAGCATGTTTAATGGGTATCCCGTAGTGTGCTCACTGTGCTTTTTGTGCATCAAGGTTGTCACTGATGTTTGTGTATAAATAATAGAGTGACAGTATAAAATGTGATGCATGAGCATGTATGTATCAGAAATCAGTAAGCAGTTTAATCACAGTTGTAAGCAAGCACAATAATTAAGCAGTAATTAAATATTAATTAATTCGTACGGATACCTGGTTTGGTGAGGGTTGTCACATTCTCCCCCCGTTAAAGAAATTTCGTCCCGAAATTTAAGTTCTGCTACTAGATGCAGGGTTCTTAGGAAATAAATGGGGGTATTTCTCTTTCATTCGATCCTCACATTCCCACGTGAATTCAGGTCCATGCCTAGCATTCCAATGAACTTTGACGAGTTTGACACTGCTCCTGCGAGTCTTATTAACCTTCCAATCTGTGACCTCAACAGGTTCTTCAGTGAAGTGGAGCGTGTCGTCGATATGTACTTCGTCAGCAGGAATGATCACTGTATCTTGTGTTGGACTCTTTCTCAAATTGGATACATGGAATGTATCGTGAACCCCATGGAGTTCAGCAGGTAGGTCCAACTTGTAGGCTACAAGCCCAATCCTTTGCAGAATTCTGAAAGGGCCAATGTAACGCGGATTCAACTTCCCACGCTTTCCGAAGCGTGCCACCCCCTTCCAGGGTGAAACTTTCAATAAAACCATATCTCCAACTTGGAATTCCAAATGTTTCCGGTTTGGATCTGCATAGGCTTTCTGTCTTTCGCGAGCCGCTTCGATGCGTTTTCGAATCTGCGCAATCTTATCTGTCGTCTCTTGGACGATTTCGGGACCGACAAGTTGTCTATCACCTGCGTCAGCCCAGCATAGGGGTGATCGACACTTGCGTCCGTAAAGAGCTTCAAATGGCGCGACTCCAATACTGGTGTGGTAGCTGTTGTTGTATGAGAATTCGGCCAGTGGTAAATGCTTATCCCAGCTACCACCAAGATCCATTACACATGCTCTCAGCATATCCTCCAATGTCTGAATAGTTCTTTCACTTTGGCCATCAGTTTGCGGATGGAATGCAGTGCTCAAATTCAATTGTGAGCCAAAAGCCTCTTGGAAGGATTGCCAAATCCTTGATATGAAACGTCCATCTCTATCAGAGATGATCGAGAGTGGCACTCCATGACGTGCAACGATTTCCCTCATGTATATTTCCGCAAGTTTACTCGTATTGTCTTTCTCTTTGATTGGCAAGAAATGTGCGGACTTTGTTAGGCGGTCAACTATCACCCAAATAGTATCATGGCCCCTGGGTGTCTTGGGCAGTTTCGTTATAAAATCCATTGAAATCTGTTCCCATTTCCACTTGGGAATTTCAGGTTGTTGCAGAAGTCCCGAAGGCTTCTGGTATTCAGCTTTCACCTTGGCACACGTCAAACATTTGCTAACATAAACAGCAACGTCGCCTTTCATCCTGGGCCACCAATAATAATCCTTAAGATCTTGGTACATTTTATCCGCCCCGGGATGAATAGAGTACCGTGACCTGTGAGCTTCATCACAAATAACCTTCCTTAAACCACCAAACAGAGGAACCCAAATCCTTTTCATAAAACATAACGTTCCTTCCTTGTTTGGTACTAATTGTTTCTCCATCCCACGGAGATATTCTTCTTCAAAGTTTCTTTCCTTAAGAGCTTCTTTTTGCGCGGCACGAATGCGCAGGGAAAGATCTGTCTGGATAATCATCTCCAAAGCCCTAACCTTTATGGGCTTGATCCTTTCTTTACGACTTAGGGCATCGGCGACCACATTCGCCTTTCCTGGATGGTACTTTATCTCGCAGTCGTAATCGTTCAACAATTCGACCCAACGTCTTTGTCTCATATTCAGCTCTTTCTGGTTGAATATGTGCTGTAAACTCTTGTGGTCTGTGAAGATTGTACATTTCGTACCATATAAGTAGTGTCTCCAGACCTTTAATGCAAATATCACTGCGCCTAGTTCCAAATCATGCCTGGTATAGTTCTTTTCATGTACTTTCAACTGACGTGACGCGTAAGCTATAACTTTCTGGTGTTGCATCAACACGCAACCCAATCCTTGACGTGAGGCGTCACAGTATACCATGAAATCGTCTGTACCTTCCGGTAGTGCTAGGATCGGCGCATTGCAGAGCTTATCCTTTAATAGCTGAAATGCTTCTTCCTGTTTGATTCCCCAATCAAACTTCTTATCCTTCTGTGTGAGCGCGGTAAGGGGTTGAGCGATTTTAGAAAAATCCTCAATGAATCTTCGATAATAGCCAGCCAAACCTAAGAACTGGCGAATCTCGGTTGGCGTCTTTGGAGTCTCCCAGCTCTTTATCGCCTCGATCTTTGTGGGATCGACATGGATTCCATTTCCATTAACCACGTGTACAAGGAATTGGACTTCACGTAGCCAAAACTCGCACTTAGAGAATTTGGCATACAACTGTTCCTTTTTCAACAACTCCAGAATAGCTCTTAAGTGCTGTTCGTGTTCAACCTTTGTCTTTGAATAAATCAAAATATCGTCGATGAATACAATCACGAACTTATCGAGATACGGCTTGCAGACTCGGTTCATTAGGTCCATGAAAACAGCAGGCGCGTTTGTTAACCCAAACGGCATGACTAGGACCTCGTAGTGTCCATAACGAGTTCTGAAGGCTGTCTTCGGGATGCTCTCTTCTTGTATTCTTAGCTGATGGTATCCAGATCGAACATCGATCTTAGAGTAAAAGCTTGAACCTTGGAGTTGATCGAATAAATCATCGATCCTTGGTAGGGGATACCTATTTTTGATAGTCAACTTGTTCAACTCCCGGTAGTCGATGCACATACGAAAACTACCGTCTTTCTTCTTAACAAACAGGACCGGAGTTCCCCAAGGTGAGAAACTTGGTCTGATGAATTCTTTGTCTAGCAACTCTTGAAGTTGTGTCGACAATTCCTGCCTCTCAGGCGGCACAAGTCTATAAGGTGCCCTAGCTACAGGCGCGGCACCTGGAACCAAATCAATGTGGAACTCGACTTGCCTTTGAGGCGGTAATCCTAGCAAGTCTTCTGGAAAGACTTCCGGATATTCCTTGACGACTGGAATGTCTTCGATCTTCGGTTCAGCAGCTTCCTTATCCACGATGCGTGCTTAAGAATGCAACACATCCTTTCTTCAAGCACTTTCTAGCTTTCAGGCAGCCAATAAACCTCAACGGTGTATCATGCTTCTCCCTGTGCACTACGATCGTTTCTTCATCCGTCAGTGGGATGCGGATGGTCTTCTCATGGCAATCGATCTCGGCTTTGTTACTCGATAGCCAATCCTTTCCCACTACCACATCAAAGCTTCCCAACTTGACAGGTAGTAAGTCTAGCGTAAACTCGTGCCCTCCTAGTTCAATCACACATCCTTGGACCACTTCACTGGTCTCAACTAGTTTCCCATTTGCTAATTCAATCGAGTATGGAACGTCTAACTTAATAGGTGTCAACCCAAGTATATTCTTAAATTCTCACGATACAAAGCTATAATCGGCACCAGTATCAAACAAAATAGATGCAAAAGTTTTGGTTGATAGAGAACGTACCAGTAGTCACGCCTGGATCCTGGCATGCTTCACAAGCTCCGATGTTGGATGTCCTTTCACGGTCTTGTTTCAACTTCGGGCATTCCCTCTTAAGATGTCCAACATCCCCACAATGGAAGCATCCTGGCACTCGGCCATTTCCTTTCCCATTTCCACCTTGAGCGTTGTTACTGTTTTCTCCTTGTCTGGGACTCTTCATCCCACAATCATCCTTGTTGTGTCCTTTCCTCCCGCACCTAGGCTTCCGACATCCACAATCGTGGTGATACTTGTACCCAGCACGTCTTGGTTTAGTTTCTAAGTAAATATTATCATTGGCCTATTTGTTGTTAGGGCAATCTTTCTTGAAATGCCCTTTGTCCCCGCAGTCAAAACAACCTCGAATAGATATTTGTTCATCATTATTCGTTCGGGTATCTTCAGTAAGCTTCCTTTTGTTCTTTCCGGACGACTCTACCTGAGTCTCCTTGTCAGGGTTTGCAAGTTTTTCTAGTCTAATTGCTTCAGTAACGAGTGCCAAGCCCATCTTACTTGCAACTATAGTTGTTGGTGGCGTAGATGCTGTCATCAAGCTCAAGACTTGAGGTGCCAGTTCCCAAATGAAATGTCCTAAGTTCTTCAATTCTGGTTCCATCAAGTACGGAACGACTCGTGCCAAATCATGAAGTCTTTGCATGTATTCCAACATTTTTGGACCTTCCATCATCAGGCTCTGGAATTCACCTTCCAACCTCTGGGTTTCTGTTTGGGTGCAATACTTCTTACGCATTATTCCTTTCAACTCACCCCAAGTTAACGCGTATGCTGTAGTTAGGCCCATTATTCGAACCTGAAGATTCCACCATAATCGAGCTCCATCTTGAAACAACTCGGAAACGTATGGGACTTGTTGTTCTGGCGTACAACCACTCATTCGAAAGATGGAATCCATACTTTCAATCCATTTCACAAAAGCTATGGCACCTCTAGTGCCGTCGAACTTCGGAGGCTTGTAGTTGAGGAAGTGCCAGTAGGAACAACCGTTATTTTCTGAGGTACCTCTGCTAGGTTCGGAGCGTAGGGCCTCATGCTGTGCTATAGCTGCAACAATTATCTCTTGAAGTTCCACCTCTGAGGTGGGCATGCGCATTTCGCGTCTAGGTGGCATCTTCTAAAAGATGTTTCACGTAGTTTAGGTCATAGCAAGTAAAATGTATGTATGTATTCAACAATATCAACACATAACATCTCATGCTATAAATAAATCAACCACATAACATCTCATGTCATAGAACATAAACAATAGATCAAACATCATAAGTGATGAGGATACTGCGATTGCATTGCCACAAATTGAGACCACAATGTAAAGCTTACAAGTACACAACTGTATCATACAACATCAATGACTTAGTAGGGGACGACCTTAGACAAGTCGTGCGATCGCTGGACATGTTCAGGAATCTCTGGTTCGTCCATTTTCAAATTCCAGAACTTCACCTCAAGCTTCTGAATTCCAGTCCTAGAACAGCATTTCTTCTCAATCATTTCCTTGAGCTTGTCCCAGCTCAGTGCATAAGCAGCGTCTGTGCCAAGGGTCTGAAACTGAAGGTTCCACCATGAGAGTGTGTTATCTAGAAATAACCCCGGGATATAGGTAACACTCTGTTGGGGCGAACAGTTACTCATTCTTAGAATGGAGTCAATCTTTTCGGACCAACGAACAAATTCCACGGCGCCTCCTGCTTCGTCAAAGTTCAAAGGCTTGCAGTTTAGGAACTGCTTATAGGTGCAGCCAGTTGGAGGGTTATTTCCAGTAATGCCATCGTTGTGCTTAGAGCGGAGGGCTTCATGTCGTGCATTTGCCTGTGAGATGCGTTCCTGCAACTCGGCTTCTGTCCTTAGCAGTGTACTGGTGTCTGTGTCACGCCTGGGTGGCATTCTCTTCTGTCGCAGTGGTATGAAGTGGGTTAGACAACATTTCAATTGTCTATGAGATACATAGCACCATAAGCCATCAGGTAATCATCCAATTTCACACGTAAATATACTCAATTTATGAGTGAGGAAAATAAATTTCTGAGCCTTCACATAGGCTTGTCAAAATGGCTTGTTGCTTGTAATAGAATGAACTCGAGGCTACATCGCCTTGGTCATTCGTGTTTTAGTTATTTCCTGCTACATGGGTTTTCATTAGCTTGGCCCGCAGAGTCCACCAGGATTTCTGTGCACTACAAGCCGTTATTACGTGGGCCCCCGTAATAATAGATTGTCTTGCACAGTTACCCCAATTTTCTCTCGTCCAAGCAGATGATCAATCAAGGAGCAACAGCAGGTGCATCGGCATGAACAGGGTCATGCTCTAATGCGGGGTCAGGAGCAACGCCTGGCTCAGGGGCCACGGCTGGCTCCGGATCAACAAACTCCATCTCAAAATCAGCTGGATCAACAAACACAGGGGTTACAGGATCCTCCAAGGGCTGGTCTAAGTGTATGAACTCAATGTCATGGTCTGGATCAAAACCAGGTGGAAAAACAGGATCATCCTCAATATCGTGATCAAACTCAAAGCTGTGTGCAGGAACCGGTGCAGCTGATGACGCCATATCAGGGTCGGCGTCGTGTGAGTGGTGCTGCACTCCCTGTATATGCGAAGATGCGGACGCCACAGACTCAAATGAGTTTGGGACAGGTGAATGAGCATGAGCCTCCTCTGCAGGAGCGTCAGCAAGCAGTAGGTTACCACCAGCAGCAATAGGGCCTCGCCCTCAAGTGGGTCCTCCTCTAATAGTTCGACATCGTCGTCAGAGACAACGTCGGGGGGCATATGAACAATGGGATAAGCGGCAAGGGGCACAGGAGCAGGGATCACCGCGAGTGGCAAATCCCCAACAAGATGGCCATCAGCAGGCTCTGTTACGACATCAGGCAGCGCAAAGGGCTGAAAGTCGTCATCGTCTGTGCTGGTAGTATCGGAAATGTACACCTCGTGCTCTGATGAAACTATGTCGCCCGATACTATGGCCATGGGATCTGTAGTGTGCGACTCTCCAGTATCTGATGAAGGCATGACGTTTTGTAATACAACACACATATGCCCAAATACTCCATCATATAGTCAAATAAACATATTAGTCATCAATAAGCAATCAAATAGTTCTCCTAGTCCCACTAGCCTCCCAGCCTCCCAGACTGAATCTCCTAGTCTCTGAAACTACCTTCCCAGCCTTTCGGACTGTTCTTCCTAGTCCCACTAGCCTACTTCCTCAGCCTCCCAGACCGAGCCTCAGCCTCCTAGACTGAGCCTTAGCCTCCAAGACTGAGCCTATAACAAATAAAATGTGTTCAACTTTGTTTGTATAAACGTTTTGGATCTAGACTTAAGTGGTATGCAATGCAAAAATGTTTTCGTGAGAGCCCTAGTGATCATAGTCTAGACTCGAGAAAGAATCCTAGTTCGCTATGATCGAGGCTCTGATACCAAGCTGTCACACCCTGGCTTTGCGGAAGCGTGGGTTTATTTGGTGTGACTTCTTAATACCATAGCTTAATCACAACAAAGCTATATGGAAATAAAACCATGCAGATCATCCATTGTTTTAAGTTTGAAAAGTAAAATACCATAACATTGTCTTAAGGCGTTGACGCATGCAACGGAAATTACAAACTGATAACATAAAAACTTTGTTCTTAAGACGCAACCACAAATATAACATAAACACTGTTTAAGACTTGCGACTCGTCCAAGTAAAAGTCGCGATCCCTAAACGTGGATGATCCCGTAACTCTAACACAGCGGGAAAACGTAGCATACCGTGCCAGATCCTTAGTTCCCTGAAATACATGTAAGTTGGAAAAATCAACATAATGTTGAGCGAGTTCATGTGTAAGTGAGTATGTAAAACCCTTGTAAGTATAAAAATCCTGGTATGTAGCAAATAAGGAAATAAAGAGATCACCAATGGTTTGCAAGGCCATTGATATGTGTGAAGTGCAAGTAGGAAGACTCAAACCTAGCGGATTTAGCATTGGGCACAAAGTCACCCCAAGGTCCGTTCTGCTGGGCCTGGGGTTGGGCTCGCTACACCCAGATAGATCTACCGCTTACGTCCCTCGGTCCTACAATGAGGATTAATGGCCTCCAATTCCCGCCTACCCACTCACATGATCTAAGTAGTAACACTCCTTACGCTAACCATACCATGTATAAAGTACTCGTACCATAGTAACATGTATTTCACCCCCGCAGTTTAGAAAACTGAAAACAGTTAAGAGAAAAGGGGGACATGAACTCACTGTAATGCGTCCTCGATAACAGCAACTCAAACTCGGTCTGCAACACGTCAACCTACAACGTGCTAATATCTATTAGACGAATGGCCGTGCCTTAGCTTAGAGTTTTAATGTTCTTGGAGAAATAGTTAGACAACTATTTCGTGTTTATACTTCTTAATTATCGTATAAATAGATTCCTTCCCAAGGATGGGGTATTCGTACATGTATTATGTATTCGGTGACTTAAAGTATTGACAAAATACATTTTCAAATCTCATTTCCAACACTTTAAAGTTTTATGTCAAAACTCATGGCGAGGTTTAATTCTGAGAAATAAAGTTAAACATACTTGTTAGAAAAATAATTTTTCTAAGTCTTGGTATTTTTAGAAAAATTCGCCAGAATTTTCCCTAAAAACGGGAGTGTCCGTGCTAATACGCACATCTTTTTATTTTTGAAATCAACCCATGATCATCAACAATCAACCCTTACATTTTAACACGCAAAACACTACCCTTGTCGTTTCAGTTTCAATATGTGAAAACTGGACTTTTTTCGGACGATTAAATAAAATACTTAACTTATTCCAAAAATTCCCCAATTTTTGCGGAACGTCCTAATCGACCCACAAATTATTGTGTAAAAATATCGGGGTCTAGTTCATTATCAATAATTTATAGAAAATCGTTTACCTAACTGTGATCAGATTTGTTACATTCTGATCACAGTCTACCGAATAATTCGTTTAAAATTCATCGTAAGTCCGTTTGTCGAAATTCCAGTTCGAGGGTCACAAATACATCAGTGACCATCTTTGATAAAAATTTCAGGGGCTGGTTCGGTTTAGACTTCAGGTTGTGACTGAAAACGTATGACCCATTTTACTGCAGTTAAAATCAGCCTTAGCTGCTGTCACGAAAACAGACTTTTAAAATAGTAACTGACCTCAGAAAAATACGATTCCAGCGCCATTTTCTTTGTTTTTCGAAAATAGACAATTTAGGCTTCAGAAATTCCGTTTTTCGATTTATTAAAGTCCGTTTACAGCCTGTTGAAGGCGGCTGAAAAAGTACATCAGCATGTTATTTTAAAGTTTTAAATGTTATTAAATTGTGTTACAAGTGTCCGATTAACGGGTTTAACAAGAAAACAACTTTTAAACATCAAGTATGATTTAACCAACCCTCAAACCAACAAGATTCCGCTTCATGATTCAGACATAAGTAAATTTTTATGTAGCTTTTATGTTCATAACTCATGTTTCACATTTTCTAGCATTCTCATTATTTAGTGATTTAAACAACAACACATCATACTACATATCATAAATTCGAACAAGATAAACCAAGTGTAAAGAAACTTACTACTAGCTTATAGCTAGGGATAATTCTTGTGTGAAAATGATGAGAAAAAAAAAAGATGATGAAAATACTAGAACAATGCTCCTTTGAAGGTTCTTCAAGATACCACCTCCATAGCTCAACTTTGTAACTTGAATGGGGCTTAAATCTTGGATGGAGATGAAGGTGTAAAGTGGTGAGGGTGGTTTCGGTTTAGGGGAACCGTAAGTGAGAGAGGGAGTAATGAAGTGGAGTGTGAAATCTTTGAGGAATGATGGATATCTAAAGGACCTTACTCTTATAGATATCTTACATGATTTAGCAAGTTCAACAAGCAACAAATCCATATAAAAAATTAGATTAAATCAAGAAGGCATGGTAGATATATTTGGTGGGTCCACATGGGAATTGAAATCGTTTGTGGGGGGGGGGGGGGGGGGGGGTGGGGGTTCTTAATGTAACATTTTGTGGTTTGATGGTAAAAGATAGTTACATCACAAGTATGAACTTCATATGCTAGTTAGTTATTATTTTAGCGGGTGTTATGGCATACGGGGATCATGACAAGCCAAAAATAATAAGACAAGGTATTTGACAAAAATTTAGTGTCCCGGGTAATATCCGGTTATACGATTAAATACCGTTCCGTATATTTTTGTAACATAAATTATCCCCGTCACTTAGGAAAATATATGGGACCGTTCTGCCCTGTTTTTGCACTTTATTAGTAATTTAAAATGCTGAGCTTTGTATTAAAGTGCAGAATTTTGTACTTAAAGTACGTTTTTGGCACATCCGGTCACTATAAACTTCACCTAGTGACGCAGTTATACAATCCTCACCTCCCTACACTCACTACCAGTGTAGCAATCTATCCCCGGCTCATACTGGCCTTAGAGGCAGTGTCTGCCTGATGCTGGTTATGTCAGCATGTTTAATAGGTATCCCGTAGTGTGCTCACTGTGCTTTTTGTGCATCAAGGTTGTCACTGATGTTTGTGTATAAATAATAGAGTGACAGTATAAAATGTGATGCATGAGCATGTATGTATCAGAAATCAGTAAGCAGTTTAATCACAGTTGTAAGCAAGCACAATAATTAAGCAGTAATTAAATATTAATTAATTTGTACGGATACCTGGTTTGGTGAGGGTTGTCACATTTGGGGTGTTTGAAAGGCTGTTACAGGCTGTTAAAAACATTAAATCTGGTCTGGTAGTCTGACGCGGGCCGCGTAAAGGATAGCCCTGGTTTTACGCGGGCCGCCTGAAGTCCTGATCAGAAGCCAAGTTTCAAAAGTGACAGTTTTGGTCACTGTTGGTGTTTAAGGCCATTCCCGACACTTCTAAGGCCCGTAAAGCCAACTTTAAGGCCCTAAAATGATGCCTAAACATTGTGGACATGAAAAATGCTCAAAAATATGTCGGATGTCAGTTCGTTTGGTCGTACGATCGCGATGTTCGCTTAATTACGACGGAATGCGCACAAGCGCGAAAAACGATCCAAATGACGCGACGAATGGATATTTCTTATGCCAAACACTAAAATAAAATGTTTTAGTGCTTACATAAATTTTTGGATGTCCGGATGTATTCAGAACGTATGTTACGCGCGAAAGTGCAAACTTGTGCACTTTTTGACACTTTTAGTCCCTGAATGACCCAAAAGTTTATTTTAGCATACCGAACCCCTCAAAGCCTATTTCTAAGCTATGTAAAGGATATTTATGGTATGTTTAACTTATGGTCATGTCCCGGAATGTTCGTTATAGTTTAAATTGGCATACTTTCGCAGTTTGTCAAGTTTAGTCCCTGTAAGCGAATTAACTTGTTTTTGCCATACCAATGCCTTCAAAACTTATTTCTAAGTTATGTAAAGGTTATTTAAGGTATGTTGAGTATATGTTGATGTTCCGGAGTATTTGTCGCGTTAAACTGAGTACGTTTACGCGCCAGTTTGCGTATAACTCTCCAGAAAGTGATATAGAGTTTGAAATTGGACAAAAGTCAAAACATGAAAAATGTAAAACATAACCAAACAAACATTGGGATCAAATAACATTGTTTTATTGATAATAGAACTGTTCACAATGATAACAAGCACAGATGTTACAGTCTCCCCTACTTGTGGAAATTTCATCCCGAAATTTATTTAGAGGAAACTCGTGGGAAAAGATGCGGATATTTCGCCTTCGTTTGATCTTCGCGTTCCCAAGTAAACTCGGGTCCACGTTTAGCTTCCCAGCGAACTTTGACCAAAGGAATGCGCTTGCGTTCGAGCCACTTGACTTCACGTTCCATGATTTCCACTGGCTTCTCAACAAATTCGTCAAGCGGTATGTGGAGGTTCTCATCAGCTAAACACCTCTTGAGATTGGACACGTGAAAAGTTGGATGAACATTTCCAAGTTCAGGAGGCAACTCAAGTCTGTAGGCTACCTTACCGATTCTTTCGACGATCTTGAATGGTCCAACGTATCTAGGTGCAAGTTTTCCTTTCTTTCCAAATCTGATCACACCTTTCCAAGGTGAGACCTTAAGTAATACTCGATCACCGACTTGAAATTTCAAGGGCTTGCGTTTTGGGTCCGCGTAACTCTTTTGACGGCTTCTAGCTGTCTGAAGGTTATCACGAACTTTCTTAATCTTATCAGTTGTCTCTAAAATGAGGGCAGGTCCAGTAAGCTGAGCCTCGCCGATCTCATTCCAGCAGACTGGTGAACGACATTTTCGACCATAGAGGGCCTCGAAAGGAGCCATTTTGATGCTGGTGTGATAACTGTTATTGTAGGAGAATTCGATAAACGGAAGATGTGAATCCCAACTACCACCAAAATCGATCACACAAGCTCTAAGCATATCCTCCAGAGTCTGGATTGTTCTTTCAGATTGACCATCCATTTGCGGATGATAAGCTGTGCTCAGATTAAGTTGGGTCCCCATAGCAGATTGCATGGTTCTCCAAAAATGAGAAGTGAAACGAGCATCTCTGTCAGAAATGATGTTCAAAGGAACACCATGTCGAGCTACAATTTCATCCACAAAGATTTTAGCGAGTTTGTCAGTAGAAAAATCCTCACGGATTGGCAAGAAATGCGCTGACTTAGTAAGACGATCAACTACTACCCAGATGGCATCATGACCTTTCTTTGTGCGCGGAAGTTTAGTAATGAGATCCATAGTAATGTTTTCCCATTTCCAAACTGGGATCTCTGGTTGCACCAATAAACCAGAAGGACGCTAATGTTCAGCCTTAACCTTAAGACCAGTAAGGCATTTTGACACGTATAAGGCAATGTCTTTCTTCATACCAGGCCACCAATAATGAATACGAAGATCCTTATACATCTTATCTGAGCCCGGATGAATAGAATAACGACACTTATGGGCTTCATCCATAAGCAAGGTACGAAGATTATCTTGGCTTGGGACCCACAAACGGTCCATGAAGTAATACGATCCATTGTCCTTCAGTTCCAGATCAGGGGTTATGTGATAGGGAAATTCCTTATCCATCAAACCCTGTGAAACACAAGATTGTTGAGCCTGAGAAATGCATGCCTGGATATCGGATCGAGCTTGAATAACAGATTGAACACGTACACAATGAAGCTTAGTACATTCCTTACGACTCAATGCATCGGCTACGACATTCGCCTTACCAGGATGGTAGCGAATTTCGCAGTCATAGTCGTTTAGTAGCTCAACCCAACGTCGTTGCCTCATGTTGAGTTCTTTCTGATTGAAGATATGCTGAAGACTTTTGTGGTCCGTGAAAACCACACATTTTGTACCGTACAAATAGTGTCTCCAGATCTTTAGAGCGAAAACAACTGCACCCAACTCAAGATCATGAGTGGTGTAGTTCTTCTCATGTATCTTCAACTGCCTCGATACATATGCTATGACTGTGTTCCTTTGCATTAGAACACAGCCAAGACCCAGTTTTGATGCATCACAATACACGACAAAATCATCATCACCCTCAGGCAATGATAGAACAGGCGCATCGCAGAGCTTCTGCTTCAAGCTTTGAAAAGCTTCCTCTTGTTTGAATCCCCAATCAAAGGGTTTGTTCTTCTGAGTTAGAGCAGTTAGTGGAACTGCAATCTTCGAGAAGTTTTCTATGAAGCAGCGATAATAACCCGCTAGACCAAGAAAAGAACGAACCTCAGTAGGAGTAGTAGGCGTATCCCAATCCTTAATCGCACTGATCTTGGAGGGATCTACATGAATACCTTGTTCGTTGATAATATGTCCTAAGAATTGAACTTCTTTAAGCCAGAATTCACACTTGGAGAATTTGGCGAAAAGTTGCTCTTTCTTTAGGAGTTCTAGAGTAAGACGAAGATGTTGCTCGTGATCAGCTCGCGTCTTAGAGTATATCAAGATGTCGTCAATAAAAACATTGACGAACTGATCCAAATAAGGCTTGCAGACCCTATTCATTAAGTCCATGAAAAGAGCAGTAGCATTAGTCAAACCAAATGGCATGACTGTGAATTCATAATGCCCATAACGAGTGCGGAAAGCTGTCTTGGGAATATCTTCTTCTTGCACACGAATTTGATGATACCCGGAACGCAGATCAATCTTCGAAAAATAAGAAGCACCCTGTAACTGATCAAAGAGATCATCGATGCGCGGTAGGGGATATCGATTCTTGATGGTAAGCTTGTTAAGCTCACGATAATCGATACACATCCTAAAAGATCCATCCTTGTTCTTGACAAAAAGAACGGGAGCACCCCAAGGTGAAAAGCTAGGACGTATAAAACCTTTGTCAGAGAGCTCCTAAAGTTGCTTAGGCAACTCTTGCATCTTAGATGGTTCAAGACGATATGGAGCTCTGGCAATGGGATTTGCACCAGGTACGAGATCAATGCGGAACTCGACTTGGCGTGCTGGAGGTAGACCAGGTAAATCTTCAGGGAATACTTCAGAATAATCCCGAACGACAGGAATATCTGAAATGGACTTACCCTTGCCTTTATCTGCTGTAACATGTGCTAAGAAGGCCACATAGTTCTTCCGCAGATATTTCCGAGCTTTAAAACAAGACATGAGCTTGAGGCCACCAGACGGTTTCTCACCTTGAACCTATAGGATCTCGCCTGTCGAAAGCGGCACACGAACGATCTTCTCGAAACAAACTACCTCTGCATGATGCTTGGATAACCAATCCATACCCACTATAACGTCGAAGCTTCCAAGTTGAATCAAGAATAATGGGTTCACCACTAGCAACCTCTACTGTCAAAGGTTTACCTAGTTTCGTTCTAGACACGCGAAGCATTGGCTCAAAAGACAATGACACAAAACTCTTATCGGCACCCGTATCAAAAAGAATAGATGCAGGCTGATTATTAATAAAGAAAGTACCGTTCACCACATTATCGTCCGCCTGCGCCTCTTGGGCATTCAAGTTAAAAGCTCGCCCTCGAGCCTGAGCCTGATTCTGTTTTGCATTCACCAATCTTGGGCACTGGTTACGGTAGTGGGTCAGATCCCCTCAGTTATAACAAGCACCCGGTGGGTAGTGTGGTGGTGCAGCTTGACCCTGTTGCGGAGCAGGAGGCTGAGCAACTTGTTGAGCCGGGTTCTGAACTGCCCGATTCTGAGCAAACCGATAAACATTGGCAAGATGACCTGACTTCCCACAGTTATTACAGATACGGCACGGATGTTGCGGCTGATGGTGACTGTTGCATCTATTGCACAAAGGTGCATTCCCTGAATAGGGCTTCTTAGTTGGAGGCTGTACGGGTTGGTTGGGAGCTGCCTGGTTAGCTTGGGCAGTGACAGCAAAATTTTGGGAAGCCTTACGCTTCCTTGACCCTCTTGAAGAACCAGAATTCTTTCCATTCTTGTTTTGACCTTTCTTGCTATCCTCTTTGTCAGACGACTGTTTCTTGCCCTTGTCACCCTTCCTGTGTAACTTATTCTTCTGAATCTACGACTCAGTCAATGTCGCTGCTAACTTAATCGCCTGACGGAGTGTGGCAGGGTTACAACCAGTAATGATGTCTTGTACTGAGTCAGGTAGACCATCGATGTATCTTTCGATAGCCTTGTCGAGTGGGGTGACCATCGTTGGGCATAGCAAACTCAGCTCCTCAAACCTATCAGTATATGCCCTGTGCTCGCCACTGTCTTGTTTCAAGTCATCAAACTCTTTCTCCAACGCTCGCTGTTCATGACGAGGACAGAACTCCCTCATCATAAGAGCCCTAAGTTCAGCCCATGTCTGTGCTAGAGCAACTTCTGCACCACGGTCTCTCATAACCCCGTTCCACCATGTGAGAGCCCTCTTCTGAAACACACTCGAAGAAAACTCGACCTTGCGATTGTCAGGACACTGCACGTGGCGAAAAGTATTCTCAATGCTCTCGAACCATTGAAGAAGCCCAGTTGCTCCTTCAGTACCACTGAACTTGAGTGGTTTCACTGAGTTAAAATCCTTGTATTTGCATGGAGCATTGTTATTGTTGTTGGCTTGGTTCCATTGAGCAAAGAGGTTTGGGAATTGAGCAGCCATCTGCTGCGCAATGATTTCTGCCAGTTCGGCAGTCGCTATCTGGTTTTCGCGTCGAGGAGGCATTCTAAAAGAGGAAAACATGAAAGGAAACGAGTGAGATGTTTGGGTGAAAAGAATGAGATGATGCAAAAATTGATAATGGCAAAGATGGTGGTCATTGGTTCGCATCACAAAGCGGACAAACGACACACAGTGACTAATCAAAGTAAATGGGTCAAAAATAATGTATCGCGAAGACATGCTCGCCTATAAGTGAACACTCACCCCAAGAGTTCCCAGGTAAGAGTGACTGGTCCGATTATGTGGATTTGTACGAACACTCTAGCCTTAGACAGAAAACCCAGGGTACAGGCATTCACCCTTCCAGTTTGCACGTGTTCACATTATTTAAAACCCAAAACCTTGACGAGATTTTGAAAACTCAAAGGGGTTCAAAACCTTATAACAGAGGGTTTAAAACCTTACAATAGAGGGTTCAAAACCTTGTAATAAATCATCCAAAAACAGATGATTGATTTTCAAAAAATTGTTTCGGAAAATTTGGTTTTTGTTTTGATAAGCACCTAAGGATAAGTGATATGCATGTTTTAAGATCTAAACACAAGATAATTTGTGTTAGGGTCCTAGAAAGGTTATAGTCTAGGTCAAAGAATTACTAATAACCTGATTCCCTATAACCATTGGCTCTGATACCAACTCTTCTGTCACACCCCGACCACGTAGAACATACAAAACGTGGCGGAAAACGTCGGGGAGTGTTGTAACAGAATTATTGTTTCACAACCATGGCATACAAAGTTATATTTTATTTATTAAACAAGAGTGTTATATTGTCTTAAACAGGAAACAAAGAGTTCCTAACATAATTAAACTAGTCTATCTTCATTTTTAGTCTCTAAGGCACAGGTCCGCCCTAGTGTCACGATCATCATCCTACGCAAAAGCTCCTGAAAACACATGTGAAAATAGGTACGTCAGCATAAAAATGCCTGTGAGATACATAGGATTTGTGAAAAGAGGATTCATGACTTATAAGTTTAGGAAAAGTTGTTTAACAAAAGTCAGTCATGAACCTTGTAAATTGTTTTGTTTTGTAAATCATTCAAAAAGCGATGATATGTATAAATAAGAGAATAATGTTAGGTTAAATGAATAACCAAGTAATATGAGTTTGTATAAGATAAGTTGTTTTGTAAATCAATGTCTTGTGAAAATAAGTTGTTTATGTAAAACGTAATATGTCAAATATTGAAATGATTTAAGTAACGCTACGACATGTAATGTCATACAAACACTTATATATAGGAAGTACCAGCGGCGTATCCACCATGCTTGTATCATATTACACACGCCTCGTTACTCAAATCACTTACTCAACCCAACCACCAATGTAAATTGTTTATGTATAAATGAATTGTCATGTGTTAATGTGTAATCCATATCGAGATGTCTATGTTCAATGTAAACCACTAAATGTGTATATAAATGTCAAAATGTTTTTGTTTAATGTAGATCATGTAATGTGTACCCAAACATATCATGTATGGTAAGTGAAATATATCAACTAAACCATATGTATAATGCACAAAAACAAGGTATTGAAGTAAAACATGGTTTAAATCAAAGTTATGTTTTGTGGAACAAATGCATGCTATACTGATACAAACATTTATGCGGTATTGTGAAAATGCATACATCCAAGCCTTGAGACTGTGGCGATAAACCCTTAAACAAATTAAAGGTTTATCTAAGTTATGTGTATCGAATTCGGTCATTCCTTCCAATCCAAACAAACCCAGGATTTCAGGAACGGGAGTTGTCAATTCCTATGGTACCACTACCTACTAACGAACGGCGTAGCTAATGTTAATGAATGTATTGTTCCATTGTAAACAACCCAAATGTCATACCAAAATGTAAGCATGTGATGAAAACAACAGTACTAAGTATGCACACAATGGGCATACATAGCATGAAATGTAATGTAATGTACTAAGTATGCACACAATGGACATACATAGCATGAAATGTAATGTAAAACAATGTACTAAGTATGCACAAAATGGACATACATAGCATGAAATATAATGTAAAACAATGTACTAAGTATGCACACAATGGACATATATAGCATGAACACAATGAAATCATGTACTATAATTGTACTAATGAACATAGCAAGTATATGATGTGAAAGCAGGAAAGCACGAAAGTAACAAATAGGCACATGTGTTTCACCCCAAAATAGTTTGGAAAATAGTAAAAGAGGGGTCTATGTACTCACTTGAGATTGCTCAGAAGTCCTAAGATAACCACCAAGCAAAGCTAGAGATCTCGGAATCAAACGACACCTAATATAGGTAACTATGTTAATAAACCGGACCTAAATCGGAGGATTTGATAGAATGAGGGTTTGTAAACCAAACGAGTATGGAGACTCGTGTGATATGGTTTAACAAAGCCTACATACTAAATGAAACCTAACATTAATGCTTACGACCCATTACGACCCGTTTAGGTAGCTTATGCTACTTTAACGCGTCGTTCGCGTGAAACGCGTTCGGACCGTCTAACTAGTCCAATGACAAGTGTTATATGCCTAAACATGTTACATAATCAGTTATGTGACAAAAGTTTAGGTTACATATGCTTAATTACCGATTACACATGAAATGGGTATTTTGGTAATTTACCTAAGGCATATAAACTACCTATCATACAACTACTTAACGAAGCGACCATAAGGCATAACCTCGGAAGGTTATTCCCTATATGCTATGGTCACCTAATGTGTTTGGTCGGATCCTAATGATCGACCAAATGGGTCGGGTTCGAAGGTATAAGCGATTTATTAGATCGCTTACCCTTACGACCCTAGACAACGTGGTAATCAGTAGGCATAGTCACAAGGGACTATAACCATCGTGATTACAATCACGTTGCGAAGTTCAAACGAACTTCGCATTGATCATAAACTGGTCAATGCAGAAAGTCAAACAAAGTTTGACTTTCGGACTCGAAAAACAATAAAAGAACGAAGGAACACTTACAAAGGGTCCCCGAATGCTAATCTAGATCAAAATAGCCCAGGTATGAAACAAAGGTTTCCACTTAGAGCACATTAGATCAGATTCTTTGTGACAACCCGCACTAAACCAGGTATCCGTACGACTTAATTAGTAATTAATTACTGCTTAATTACTGTGCTTGTTTGAACTAGCTGATGAACTGCTACTTGATATATGATACGTGTACTTACTTGCATCATACTTTACTTATCCTCACTACATTATTTACATGCTGAACCCTAGTGACAACCGTGATGCACAAAAAGCATAGTAGCACTATAACGGATAACCTATTGAACATGCTGATAAAGCCAGCATCAGGCAAACACTGCCTCTAAGGCCTGTAAGAGCCTGAAATGTTTTGCTACACTAGTAGTGAGTATAGGGATATAAGGGTTGTGGAACTGCGTCTCTAGGGATAAGTCACTATGACTGGATGTGCCTAAAACGTACTCTAAGTACAAAACTCAGCACTTTACAAAATAATTCAGCTTTTAGCTAACTAATAAAGTGCCAAAATATGAGAAAAATAACACTAGACACTTTCCAAAGTGTCAGGAATAAGCTGTGTCACTAAAGAGAGTAATAACGACACTTTAAAGCTTTAGTAACGCTTTAACGGATTACTATCCAACCAAACAACCGGACTATACCCGGAACATAAAAATATTGCCATAAATATTATTGATCTTTTTCTGAGCCAGTTAGGGTCCCTGAACACCCTAACACTCGCTTTAAAACACAACACACCACTAACCGAGTTAATCACTCAACTTAACTAGATTAACCTAACTAAACATCAACTAATCTAGTTAAGATCGAACCAAGACCCCCCCCCCCCCTTGGGCCGATCGGTCACCATGGGACTAAGCTTGTACCATTTTTGATTATAATATTGCCTCTTGTCCCATATCTAAATAACATATAATCCATTGGATTAAGACTTCTAAATTGTCTATAAGTATGATGGATGGCACTAGAGATCATTCACTCCACACAACACACAAAAATTACTCTCTCTCCCTCTTGCTATACTCACGGCCGAACACCCCTTGGGGCACCCCATCCATTTTCGATTTTGATCTTCAAGTTCCAAGCATATACAAGTGTTACGGGTCACATACGAGGAGCCTTGGAGCAAACGGAAGACGAAGGACCTCTCTACCTAGCTTTTATCCACCTCTTTTGCGCATAGATTCTTCCCTAGCCTCGAGCTAGAGGTATAATGCTTAAAACACTCTCTTGAACTAATCTAAAGTGGTTAATACGATGTGTAACGATTAAAACTCGGAATCTTGCAATTTGAAGCATTAAAGTCTACTAAAAACATGGAAAATGATGGTTAAAAGGTCACTAGTTGTGTAAATGTTGTAGTATTTGAAATTGGTGATTATCTAGGCCCGATCTATGTTGTGGTAGCTCGGATCATCGTTTAACCCGGTTTGGTCATGATCACGAATCATGACATAAGGATGTTTTGAATAGAACAAGGGTTAAAAGGTGAAACTCTACCACACGCGAATCATGAACTTGTGTAAAAATGTTTTACTTGTGGAATAGTGTTTAAAACTAGCAGATCTACGTATCTACAAGTGGTATTTTCAAAGGACCAAGCGTCAAAGAAATCATGTTTTCTAAAAGACGGATCTTACACTAACAAGTATGATTTTTATAAACCACAAGTGTGTAAACACTTGTGAAATGAAAAGTTTCGACAAAATAACAAACTTTGTAAAAGATGACGAGAAGTTGTAAAGACGGATTTCTCTAAAAACGAGGTTTTTACGAGATCAAAAATTACTTTATATAAAGATCCACAAAATATAATGGGATTTACACTATAGTTTCGGAAAAACTACAAGTTCATGCGATTATGCGATTTACATACTTGTCGACTAGTTTGATGTGTCGGAAATTGTTTGATGAACAAGAAAATTGTTGGTTTGAATTATAAAAGAAAATGATACGCTTGAAAGCGTGGCCACCTCCAGTTACAGAGGAAACTCTGGCGAAATTTTTCTAAAAACCTAACACTTAGAACTATTTACACTACAAGTGTTAGAAATATTTTTGACATGTTTTCGAAATATCAATTTCGCCATGACTTTATTTACTAAATATTCGGAGGTGGGATTTTCACAAAATTTAACGTGATAAATATATATTTTCACACACTGTTTATGATTATTTTGTGAAAATACATAAGTATTATTTTTTAGAGTAAAAATAATATTTACAAACGTTAACGAATCCAAAATAATACGAACGCTTTCACCATAAATATATAAGTTACACCGGTAAGTATATTACCACTCGATTATTAAAACGTAACTTACGCACTTACGGAAATATTTATGAACGCGTATTTTAACAACGTATTATGGGAGAAAAGTTATGTGAAATGAAAATATAATATTTTTGAGAAAAATACTTATATTTTGGAATTGGAAATATATATATTCATATTAAGTGAGACTTAATGATATAATTTGAACGCACATGTATTGAATCCCCCATCCTTGGGAAGGAGATTAACTACCAAGTATATACAGAATGTAAATACGAAATAGTTGTCTAACTATTTCCCAAAGACTTAAACTATAAAGCTAAGGCACGGCCGTCCGTCTAATAGAATTAGCACCTGTAGGTCGTCGCACAGCTGCGTGAGCAGGAGATACTTGGTAGAGACGCTTCACTGTGAGTTCATGTCCCCCTTTTCTCTAACTGTTTTCAGTTTTCTTAACTGCGGGGGTGAAATACATGTTACTTTGATTACAAGTACTTTATACATGGTATGATTAACGTAAGGAGGTTTACTACTTAGATCATGTGAGTGGGTAGGCAGAAACACCGAGGGACGTAAGCGGTAGATCTATCTGGGTGTAGCGAGCCCAACTCTAGGCCCAACAGAACGGGCCTCTGAGAGGCCCAACAGAACGGACCTTAGAGTGACTTTGTACCCGACGCAAAATCTGCTAGGTTGAGTCTTCCTATTTACACTTCACACATGCTAATGGCCTTGCAAACCATTGGTGATCTCTTTTTCCTTACACTGCTACATACCAGGGAATTTTTATACTTACAAGTGTTTTACATACTCACTTACACATGAACTCGCTCAACATTATTGTTGATTTTTCAACTTACATGTATTTCAGGAAATTAAAAGGGATCTGGCACGGTATGGCATGTTTTCCGCTGCACTAGTTTCCGAGGTCATCTGGGGTTTAGGGGATGTGCCTCTTTCCTGGACAAGACACAATCCTTAAACCATGTTTATGTTATATTTTAAGTTGTAATGTCCATTGAACAAGGTTATGGTTGTTAGGGTATGTTCCCGTTAAAACAATGGTACTGTATTTGGTTTTCAAAACTTAATGGATGATCTTGCATGTTTTTAATTCATATAGCTTGGTTATGATTAAGCAATGGTATTAAGAAGTCACACCAAAATTTACCACGCTTCCGCAAAGCCAGGGTGTGACAGCTTGGTATCAGAGCTCTGATCATAGCGAACTAGGATTCCTTCTCGAGTCTAGACTATGATCAGTAGGGCTCTCACGAAAACATTTTTCTGCATACCACTTAAGTCCAGATCCAAAAATTTTTACAAACAAATGTTGAGCACATTTTATTATTTACAGGCTCAGCCTGGAGGGCTGAGGCTCGGTCTGGAGGATCGAGGCTCGGTCTAGGTGACCGAGGTAGTTGGCTAGTGAGGCTAGGAAGAGTAGGCTCAGTCATGAAGGCTGAGGCTCGGTCAAGGGGACCGAGGCTCGATCTAAGAGGTCGAGGTGGAGGATAGAGCAGTCTTAAGGACTGGGAGAAATTGGCTAGTGAAACTAGGAGAATTATGTGATACCTTATTTGGTGACTTATGTGATTATCTGATTGTATGACTGATTATTTGAGCATATTTGTATTTATGTTACAGACTCATGGATTCAGCCGGTACTGGCGTTTCGGACACCACTGGACCCATACCTATCGTATCTGATGACCTCACATCCTCCGAGCATGAGGTGCACACATCTGACTATACCAGTACTGACGAGGATGATTTCCAGCCTTTCGCACTACCCGATGGTGCTGATGAGCCTGCAGATGACCCTCCCGCTGAGTACCTACCTCTAGTAGAGATTCCGGCTCCTATACCCTTAGCCGCTTATCCAGCATATGATGTTCTTCCTGACGCCGAGGCTGATGGTGATATTGACCTGTTTGAGGATGAGCCCTTCGAGGATGAGATCCAGGGCGAGGCCCTTCTCCCTGCGGGCGATCTTCTGATGATCGCTGACGTTCCCGCTGAGGATTCGCCTGCACATTCTCCTGTCCCAGACTCCTTCGAGTCTGTGGCATCCGCACCTTCTCACACATTGAGCGCACGGCACTTTGCGCACGATTCTGATCCTGACCAGGCATCCTCTGTTGCACCCATTCCCAGTTTTGCGTTTGACCATGATGACATTGTTAGTCCCGAAAAACCCGTGATATCACTCTACGGTTCGATCGAATGCGGAATATAAGATCAAACCGACAAGAACAAAAAGAAATATTTCACTGAATAACTTAGTGTCGCTGCTTAGATCGCACACGGTTTCAACGAACCGTCTGGTACGATCTTCGAGAACCTTGCACACAATCCCTAGGATTGTCGGGTACAAGGTTCTCTATTGGGGCTACATCATTACAAATGTGGGAGAGCTCTACTACAATATTCTAAACATGACTATTTATAGAAGCCACTACCCTATTGGCCCACATGGCCAAAGCCCAAGCCCAAGACCTAATCTAAACCAAATAAACAAAATTAAATACAATAAAGATAAGCGTAAAACTCTGGACCTAACAATCTCCCCCTAGTTTTATGCTCTCTTTATTGCGGTTTAGATAATCTCCAATCTTGGGTCTTCTCCTTTAGCGGCCCAGCAGTAAACGAGCAACGAAGAGGAACGAAGTCGGATAATCTCGGATGGTGTTGAAGAGGATCTCGAATGATGAATGATATTATCTCGGATAATTATTATAATGTTTCTGACAATCTCTGATGAAGACACGATGTCTTGTCTGATGAAACAGAATATGATGATATCTCATAATAATTCTATGGATGTTGTCTTTGAGTATTTGATGGAATCCGAGATGGATATTTACTCAAAATGATGTATTTCGCATGCTTTCTGGGCTACTTTCTATTGGGCTAACATAAATCATCATCCCCATCCCCATGAACCAAAAGCTAGGCCCAAAAAAAAATACCTGGTTCATTTCTATGCGTGGCCCCAAAATAAAACAATGTAGGGTCTAGTAGCGAAGATGTCCAGCTCCACTGTTGGCCCCACATATTATTGCACAAAATTCACAACGGATCCTCATCATTGATCCTCTCAATCATCCAATGGTGGATAATTACTAGGGTTTTTTAATTCCTTGAAGAGACATCATGTGCAGCCGTCAAAGAATAATCCTTCAACATTCTTTGCTGATGTCATCCCATCTCATCTCGGATCCATCCACAGAACGCCGATCATATTCTTCGAACTCCGACAGACACCGTAAAACCTGTAACTATCACCATTCCGTCATCTTCATCCCGGTTACATCATCTGTTCAACCTTCGACGATCATCATCATCTGAGACACAACAGTTTACGGCTGTCGCTCATCACCATCCTCCTCACCGTCGTAAACATCGATCCACGTTCTACCGTCCTCCGTCTTTACCTCCGACAGCACCTTCTCCATCGTTCCGTAGATCGTACACCATCTTCATCACCATCTTCGTCAGACCTCTATAACCACCACCTCCGATTTCCTTTGTCCTCGACTTCATTCTCCGTCATCATCGTCAAATACACCGATTATCTTTCAT
This sequence comes from Helianthus tuberosus, assembly GCA_030545235.1. Taxonomy (NCBI): domain Eukaryota; kingdom Viridiplantae; phylum Streptophyta; class Magnoliopsida; order Asterales; family Asteraceae; genus Helianthus; species Helianthus tuberosus. The sequence goes on from CM060409.1 coordinate 105,403,832, forward strand.
CCGAGATGATCGAACGTTCAGTCATCATCTTCTGCAGCACCATTGTCACCGGTCATCATCGGAGCTCCGAGACTGTCAACAACTGACCGAGATGAGACCATCAACGACCACCGTACACCGCTCGTATCCGAAAAGCCACCACCATCACAGTACCACTTCTATCGTTCTTCTTCACTCCATTGTCTTCTCCGTTTGACCCGTCACCACCATAACCAGATTCACCATCTCCGAATCTTTTCGTCATCTTCTATCGGAGCACCGCCACCGACTTCAGCCGCCATCATAACACTAACCTCACCAGATCTTATATTTTCAGATCTGTTGACGTATACCAGATCCATGAACCGATATCTCCATTTACGAACATACACACAAACACCGAGCACCCATTCGTGATTCACCGTGACTCACCGGAAACCAACGGCACCACAGATTTCGAAAATCAAAGTGAATCTGCGACACTGTGCAAAACTTCTTCTCGTTCTTCGGTGATATCAAAACCGAGCCTTTGAAAGACTTCAATGGCTCTGATACCACTTGTTAGTCCTGAAAAACCCGTGATATCACTCTACGCTTCGATCGAATGCGGAATATAAGATCAAACCGACAAGAACAAAAAGAAATATTTCACTGAATAACTTAGTGTCGCTGCTTAGATCGCACACGGTTTCAACGAACCGTCTGGTACGATCTTCGAGAACCTTGCACACAATCCCTAGGATTGTCGGGTACAAGGTTCTCTATTGGGGCTACATCATTACAAATGTGGGAGAGCTCTACTACAATATTCTAAACATGACTATTTATAGAAGCCACTACCCTATTGGCCCACATGGCCTAAGCCCAAGCCCAAGACCTAATCTAAACCAAATAAACAAAATTAAATACAATAAAGATAAGCGTAAAACTCTGGACCTAACAGACATAGAGGATTCTGATCCTATCTTTCCCTCGGGATATGACCCGGATCGCGATATCGAGTTTATACCTATGGATCAGCCCATGGAGGATCCAGCTGACCCAGTAGACCCTATCGACCCCGAGTTTGACTTCGAGATGGCTTCTGATGATCCCGAGCCTGCCGTCGCCCCTGAGCAGGCAGCCGCTCTAGACCTCATACTTGAGCATGACCCCGTACATGCTGGCATCCCTATTGAGCCTGTTATAGCAGACCCACCTGTTGATGATCTCCCCGTGGATGTTCCTTTGTTAGAGGGCGATCATGTCGTTGTTGATCCTGTTGTTCCTCTACCTGTTGTTGATATACCTGTTGACCATCCTGTTGAGCACATTGCACCTGTTCACCCTTTTGTTGCTCCCCCACCTGATCCCATCCCACTAGAGCCCGAGCATGCACTGTTCGCGGCACACATGGATCCACCAGATGAGCATGCACAGCACGGTTGGATACCTGCTGATGAGGATGTTCCACCTTTTCCCCCTCAGATCCCTGATACACGACATGTTGATTCTTCTTTTCAGGTTCCACAGTTTGTACCTCCAGCGAGGACTGGAGAGGGTTCTTCAGCCCATCCTTTTGGGCATGTACCGATGTCTATCCCCTTCATGCCCCAGATGTCATCTGTTCCACCCTCTGTTGCCCCATTTCATGTGGCACATTTTGATCCCACCAGTGAGCCGTTCCTTTGGGCACCAGGCTCTGCTATGCCACCTACTGACCCCTACCATTCTTTCCACATGGGGTATACTATCAAGGGCGTTTTGATGTCCTTTGTCGCCCAGCACGAGTCACACATGCAGCGCATCCAGGAGCTTGAGAGAGCTCAGCTGCCACCATGCCAGTGCCATGGTCAGACACACTCTCCTCTGCAGCCATTTCGACCCTTACCTCCAGATTATGCTGCCCGTCTCTTTACACTAGAGCAGCAGGTTGCTTCTGTCATTCGTACCCAGCGAGCCATGGAGGAGGACTGGCTCCAGTTACGTCGTTTGTTTTACACCCACTTTCCCCCTCCTCCACCGCCATCTATATAGAGCTCATCAGTGCTGTTTGGGTAGACGTTGGTGAGAAGACGGCGAATGCTTTTGACTGCACAGCATTTTTGGAGACTACTTTATGATCCTGACTTTTGATGACATGTATTTGACGTATTTGACACTGACATGATATAGTTTTTGGACAGGGGTGATGTAGCCCCTAGTTGATTGATGATTGTATGACACAGGGATGTACTGATACACTTACTATGTGGTCTCGATATATGGCAATCGCAGTATTCTCACCATATTTGATTCGCTTGATTGCTTATTTATATTTTTATGACATGGGATGTTGTGTGATTGATATTTGTGATGTATTGATAACATGAGATGTTATGTGCTATTACTATTACTATATACGTACGTTTCACTATGGCCTGACCAACGTAAACCATCTTTTAGAAGATGCCGCCGAGACGTGAGACACACATGCCTACTAATGAGGCAGAACTCCAGCAGATTATCGCTGCTGCCATTGCACAATACGCCGCCTCTCAAGGAGGGACTAGTGGAAGCAACTCTGGCAACACTGGCAACAATAATCCACCTCATGGTAATACTAAGTCATTTAGACATACCATGACCTAATTGGATATCTTTAGCAATGATGCTAATGCCAAACGTATGTTATAACGTATGTGCAGGATGCACCTACAAGCAGTTCTTAGACTGCAAGCCCGTAAACTTTGATGGCACAGGAGGTGCTGTCGCCTTTGTTCGTTGGGCTGAGAAAACCGAATCTGTTCTACGCATGAGCAAATGCGCACTGGATCAGCAAGTCACCTATATCTCAGGGCTGTTTCTAGATGGAGCCCTCTCTTGGTGGAATCTACAAGTACAGACACTAGGCGAAGCTGCTGCCTACGCGCTGACCTGGACCAAACTGAAGGAACTTATGCGCAAAAAGTACTGTTCCCGCGCAGAAATCCAGCGATTGGAGACCGAGTTCTGGCACTTGAAAATGGACGGTCCAAAGATAGCAGAATACGTTCAAAGGTTCCATGACTTATCGCATGTGGTACCCTACATGGTCACTCCTGAGTTCAAGAGAATTGAACGTTTCATTTGGGGACTAGCTCCTCAAATCATAAGCATGGTAACCTCATCCAAGCCTACAACTATTACTGAGGCGATTGATTTGAGCGTAGCTCTTACTGAGGAGGCGATCCGCCTAAACAAGTTTGATGAGATCAAGACGAAGAAGGCAGAGACTCACGTCGAGTCATCAGGAGGTAACAAACGGAAGTTCTCGAACTTCAAGCAGGGCGCCAGTGTGGTGGTTAAGAAAGGAGGGTCAGACACGCCAGCTCAGGTTACAGCTGGTAGAGGAAAGAAAGGAAAAGGGTATATGGGCACCCAGCCCAAATGCAACACCTGCCAGCGCCACCATTCTGGTCAGTGCGGGCCAAAAATATGCGAAGCATGTGGGAAACGTGGCCACTCGAAGGACACTTGTTGGGCTAGTGCTGGCCGGGGAGGCCAGGGAGGATTTGAGAATAGGAATAATAATCGTGGTGGTAATCGCTCACAAGGAAACTATGGAGGAAACGGGAATCGAGGCAACTTTGCGAACCAAGCTGGCAATGCAAACCAAAACAACAACCAAGCTGGAAATGGAGGTGGAAACGGGCAAAGACTTGGATGCTATAACTGCGGTGATATCGGGCATTTTAAGAAGAACTGCCCAGAGTTAAACCAAGCCCGTGGAAGAGTGTTCCAAATCGAAGCTAGGGAAGCGCGCCAGGACCCCAATGTTGTTACTGGTACGTTCCCTGTAAATCAACGCTATGCATCCGTTTTATTTGATACTGGTGCCGATTATAGCTTCGTGTCGTTAGAATTTAAGAATATGCTTGGGTTAGCCGCTAATAAGTTAGATATTCCCTACTCAATCGAATTGGCCAATGGGAAGTTAGTAGAAGACAACGAAGTCATCAGAGGTTGCGTGATCGAATTAGGAGAGCGTGAGTTTGCTTTAGATCTACTACCAGTCCAGTTGGGAAGCTTCGACGTGGTGGTAGGAATGGATTGGTTATCAGGCAACAAGGCTGAGATAGTTTGTCACGAAAAGATTGTTCGTATCCCAACCGATGATGGTGAGACCATTGTTGTTCATGGAGAGAAGCGTGATACGCCGTTAAGAATTATCAGCTGCTTGAAAGCAAGGAAGTGTTTGAAGAAAGGATGTGTTGCTTTTCTGGCACACATTGTGGATAAGAAGGCTGCTGAGCCAAAGATCGAAGACATCCCTGTCGTGAGGGAGTATCCAGAAGTCTTCCCAGAAGACTTGCCTGGACTGCCACCTCAGAAGCAAGTAGAGTTTCACATCGATCTAGTTCCAGGCGCCGCACCTGTGGCTAAGGCACCTTACAGACTTGCTCCGTCTGAGATGCAGGAACTGTCGCCACAACTTCAAGAGTTGTTAGACAAGGGTTTTATCCGACCAAGCTTCTCGCCTTGGGGAGCTCCGGTCCTGTTTGTCAAAAAGAAGGACGGTAGTTTTCGTATGTGCATCGACTACCGGGAGCTGAACAAGCTGACGATCAAGAATAGATACCCTCTGCCAAGAATCGACGATCTGTTCGATCAACTGCAAGGCTCAAGCTTTTATTCAAAGATCGATCTTCGATCTGGATACCATCAGTTAAGGATACAAGAGGAGAGTATCCCAAAGACAGCCTTCAGAACTCGTTATGGACACTACGAGTTCCTTGTTATGCCGTTTGGTTTGACAAACGCACCTGCAGTCTTTATGGATTTGATGAATAGAGTTTGCAAGCCGTACTTGGACAAGTTCGTGATCGTGTTTATCGACGACATCTTGATTTATTCAAAGACGAAGGCTGAACACGAGCAACATCTTAGAGCCATTCTAGAGCTACTGAAGAAGGAACAGCTGTATGCCAAATTCTCCAAGTGCGAATTTTGGCTACGCGAAGTCCAATTCCTTGGGCACGTGGTAAATGGAGATGGAATCCACGTGGATCCAACCAAGATCGAGGCGATCAAGGATTGGGAAACGCCAAAGACGCCAACCGAGATTCGGCAATTCTTGGGTTTGGCTGGCTATTATCGAAGGTTCATTGAGGATTTCTTGAAAATCGCTTAACCATTGACGCTCCTCACCCAGAAAGATAAGAAGTTTGATTGGGGAATCAGACAGGAAGAAGTGTTTCAGATATTGAAGGATAAGCTTTGTAACGCGCCAATTTTAGCTCTACCAGAAGGTACTGATGATTTTGTGGTATACTGCGACGCATCGCGTCAAGGATTGGGTTGTGTGTTGATGCAACGTCAAAAGGTTATTGCTTACGCTTCGCGTCAACTGAAAGTGCATGAAAAGAACTATACCACACACGATTTGGAGCTCGGCGCAGTGGTTTTTGCTTTAAAGATCTGGAGACACTACCTTTATGGTACAAAGTGTACAATCTTTACAGATCACAAGAGCCTACAGCATATATTCAACCAGAAGGAGTTGAATATGAGGCAAAGACGATGGGTTGAGTTGCTGAACGATTACGACTGCGAGATAAAGTATCATCCAGGGAAGGCGAATGTGGTCGCCGATGCCCTAAGTCGTAAAGAGAGGATCAAGCCCATAAGGGTTAGGGCTTTAGAAATGATTATACGAACCGATCTTTCCTTGCGCATTCGTGCCGCGCAGAAAGAAGCTCTCAAGGAAGGAAACCTTGAAGAAGAATATCTCCGTGGGATGGAGAAGCTGTTGGTACCAAACGAAGAAGGAACATTATGTTTTGAGAAAAGGATTTGGGTTCCTTTGTTTGGAGATTTAAGGAAGGTTATTTTTGATGAAGCTCACAAATCACGGTACTCTATCCATCCTGGAGCGGATAAGATGTACCAGGATCTCAAAGATTATTATTGGTGGCCTAGGATGAAAGGCGATGTTGCTGTTTACGTAAGCAAATGTTTAACGTGCGCTAAGGTTAAAGCGGAATACCAGAAGCCTTCAGGACTTCTGCAACAGCCTGAGATTCCCAAGTGGAAATGGGAACAAGTCTCAATGGATTTTGTTACAAAATTGCCAAGAACGCCAAGAGGCCATGACACTATCTGGGTGATAGTGGATCGATTAACAAAGTCAGCACACTTCTTACCTATCAGAGAGAAGGATAATACGAGCAAATTGGCTGAAATTTACATGAGAGAGATCGTCGCGCGCCATGGAGTGCCTCTCTCGATCATTTCTGATAGAGACGGAAGGTTTGTGTCAAGGATATGGCAATCCTTCCAAGAAGCCTTTGGCTCACAATTGAATCTGAGCACTGCGTTTCATCCGCAAACTGACGGCCAGAGCGAGCGAACGATACAGACTTTGGAAGACATGCTAAGAGCGTGTGTTATGGATTTGGGCGGTAGCTGGGATAAACACTTACCTTTGGTCGAATTTTCATACAACAACAGCTACCACACCAGTATTGGTGTCGCGCCATTTGAAGCCCTTTACGGACGCAAGTGCCGATCACCCTTATGTTGGGCTGACGCAGGTGATAGGCAGCTTGCTGGTCCCGAAATCGTCCAAGAGACGACAGACAAGATCGCGCAGATTCTTAAACGCATCGAAGCAGCTCGCCACAGACAGAAGGCCTATGCGGATCCAAACCGGAAACATGTGGATTTCCAAGTTGGAGAAATGGTGTTATTGAAAGTCTCACCCTGGAAGGGTGTGGCACGCTTCGGGAAGCGTGGGAAGTTAAATCCGCGCTACATTGGTCCCTTCAGAATTCTAGAAAGAATAGGACTAGTAGCATACAAGTTGGACCTACCCGCTGAACTGAATGGTGTTCACGACACCTTTCATGTATCCAATCTAAAGAAAAGTCCAACTCAAGTCACCGTTGCCATTCCCACCGACGAGATTCATGTTGACGACACGCTCCACTTCGTTGAAGAACCTGTTGAGGTCACGGATTGGAAAGTTAACAAGACCCGCCGGAGCAGTGTCAAACTCGTCAAAGTTCGTTGGAATGCCAGACATGGTCCTGAATACACCTGGGAACGTGAGGACCGGATGAATGAGAAATACCCCCACCTTTTTCCTAAGAACCCTGCATCTACAAGCAGAACTTAAATTTCGGGACGAAATTTATTTAACGGGGGGAGAATGTGACAACCCGCACTAAACCAGGTATCCGTACGACTTAATTAGTAATTAATTACTGCTTAATTACTATGCTTGTTTGAACTAGCTGATGAACTGCTACTTGATATCTGATACGTGTACTTACTTGCATCATACTTTACTTATCGTCACTACATTATTTACATGCTGAACCCTAGTGACAACCGTGATGCACAAAAAGCATAGTAGCACTATAACGGATAACCTATTGAACATGCTGATAAAGCCAGCATCAGGCAAACACTGCCTCTAAGGCCTGTAAGAGCCTGAAATGTTTTGCTACACTAGTAGTGAGTATAGGGATATAAGGGTTGTGGAACTGCGTCTCTAGGGATAAGTCACTATGACTGGATGTGCCTAAAACGTACTCTAAGTACAAAACTCAGCACTTTACAAAATAATTCAGCTTTTAGCTAACTAATAAAGTGCCAAAATATGAGAAAAATAACACTAGACACTTTCCAAAGTGTCAGGAATAAGCTGTGTCACTAAAGAGAGTAATAACGACACTTTAAAGCTTTAGTAACGCTTTAACGGATTACTATCCAACCAAACAACCGGACTATACCCGGAACATAAAAATATTGCCATAAATATTATTGATCTTTTTCTGAGCCAGTTAGGGTCCCTGAACACCCTAACACTCGCTTTAAAACACAACACACCACTAACCGAGTTAATCACTCAACTTAACTAGATTAACCTAACTAAACATCAACTAATCTAGTTAAGATCGAACCAAGACCCCCCCCCCCCTTGGGCCGATCGGTCACCATGGGACTAAGCTTGTACCATTTTTTATTATTATTTTGCCTCTTGTCCCATATCTAAATAACATATAATCCATTGGATTAAGACTTCTAAATTGTCTATAAGTATGATGGATGGCACTAGAGATCATTCACTCCACACAACACACAAAAATTACTCTCTCTCCCTCTTGCTCTACTCACGGCCGAACACCCCTTGGGGCACCCCATCCATTTTCGATTTTGATCTTCAAGTTCCAAGCATATACAAGTGTTACGGGTCACATACGAGGAGCCTTGGAGCAAACGGAAGACGAAGCACCTCTCTACCTAGCTTTTATCCACCTCTTTTGCGCATAGATTCTTCCCTAGCCTCGAGCTAGAGGTATAATGCTTAAAACACTCTCTTGAACTAATCTAAAGTGGTTAATACGATGTGTAACGATTAAAACTCGGAATCTTGCAATTTGAAGCATTAAAGTCTACTAAAAACATGGAAAATGATGGTTAAAAGCTCACTAGTTGTGTAAATGTTGTAGCATTTGAAATTGGTGATTATCTAGACCCGATCTATGTTGTGGTAGCTCGGATCATCGTTTAACCCGGTTTGGTCATGATCACGAATCATGACATAAGGATGTTTTGAATAGAACAAGGGTTAAAAGGTGAAACTTTACCACACGCGAATCATGAACTTGTGTAAAAATGTTTTACTTGTGGAATAGTGTTTAAAACTAGCAGATCTACGTATCTGCAAGTGGTATTTTCAAAGGACCAAGCGTCAAAGAAATCATGTTTTCTAAAAGACGGATCTTACACTAACAAGTATGATTTTTATAAACCACAAGTGTGTAAACACTTGTGAAATGAAAAGTTTCGACAAAATAACAAACTTTGTAAAAGATGACGAGAAGTTGTAAAGACGGATTTCTCTAAAAACGAGGTTTTTACGAGATCAAAAATTACTTTATATAAAGATCCACAAAATATAATGGGATTTACACTATAGTTTCGGAAAAACTACAAGTTCATGCGATTATGCGATTTACATACTTGTCGACTAGTTTGATGTGTCGGAAATTGTTTGATGAACAAGAAAATTGTTGGTTTGAATTATAAAAGAAAATGATACGCTTGAAAGCGTGGCCACCTCCAGTTACAGAGGAAACTCTGGCGAAATTTTTCTAAAAACCTAACACTTAGAACTATTTACACTACAAGTGTTAGAAATATTTTTGACATGTTTTCGAAATATCAATTTCGCCATGACTTTATTTACTAAATATTCGGAGGTGGGATTTTCACAAAATTTAACGTGATAAATATATATTTTCACACACTGTTTATGATTATTTTGTGAAAATACATAAGTATTATTTTTTAGAGTAAAAATAATATTTACAAACGTTAACGAATCCAAAATAATGCGAACGCATTCACCATAAATATATAAGTTACACCGGTAAGTATATTACCACTCGATTATTAAAACGTAACTTACGCACTTACGGAAATATTTATGAACGCGTATTTTAACAACGTATTATGGGAGAAAAGTTATGTGAAATGAAAATATAATATTTTTGAGAAAAATACTTATATTTTGGAATTGGAAATATATATATTCATATTAAGTGAGACTTAATGATATAATTTGAACGCACATGTATTGAATCCCCCATCCTTGGGAAGGAGATTAACTACCAAGTATATACAGAATGTAAATACGAAATAGTTGTCTAACTATTTCCCAAAGACTTAAACTATAAAGCTAAGGCACGGCCGTCCGTCTAATAGAATTAGCACCTGTAGGTCGTCGCACAGCTGCGTGAGCAGGAGATACTTGGTAGAGACGCTTCACTGTGAGTTCATGTCCCCCTTTTCTCTAACTGTTTTCAGTTTTCTTAACTGCGGGGGTGAAATACATGTTACTTTGATTACAAGTACTTTATACATGGTATGATTAACGTATGGAGGTTTACTACTTAGATCATGTGAGTGGGTAGGCAGAAACACCGAGGGACGTAAGCGGTAGATCTATCTGGGTGTAGCGAGCCCAACTCTAGGCCCAACAGAACGGACCTCTGAGAGGCCCAACAGAACGGACCTTAGAGTGACTTTGTACCCGACGCAAAATCTGCTAGGTTGAGTCTTCCTATTTACACTTCACACATGCTAATGGCCTTGCAAACCATTGGTGATCTCTTTTTCCTTACACTGCTACATACCACGGAATTTTTATACTTACAAGTGTTTTACATACTCACTTACACATGAACTCGCTCAACATTATTGTTGATTTTTCAACTTACATGTATTTCAGGAAATTAAAAGGGATCTGGCACGGTATGGCATGTTTTCCGCTGCACTAGTTTCCGAGGTCATCCGGGGTTTAGGGGATGTGCCTCTTTCCTGGACAAGACACAATCCTTAAACCATGTTTATGTTATATTTTAAGTTGTAATGTCCGTTGAACAAGGTTATGGTTGTTAGGGTATGTTCCCGTTAAAACAATGGTACTGTATTTGGTTTTCAAAACTTAATGGATGATCTTGCATGTTTTTAATTCATATAGCTTGGTTATGATTAAGCTATGGTATTAAGAAGTCACACCAAAATTTACCACGCTTCCGCAAAGCCAGGGTGTGACATTCTTGTGAGGAAAAGTGAAGGGTGGAGGTGGGTATTTATAGTTTTCGGTTCACCGTTAGGATCGTTTCTTGGAAAAAGGGGCACGATCTAAGCCGTACACTTGTCGGAAAGTTGTGGTAGCTCATTTTGCCCCCACCACAAGAGTTTGACAAGTGGCCTTGCCCTTTAGGGTGTTTGAAAGGCTGTTACAGGCTGTTAAAAAAATTGAATCTGGTCTGGTAGTCTGACGCGGGCCGCATAAAGGATAGCCCTGGTTTTACGCGGGCCGCCTGAAGTCCTGATCAGAAGCCAAGTTTCAAAAGTGACAGTTTTGGTCCCTGTTGGTGTTTAAGGCCATTCCCGACACTTCTAAGGCCCGTAAAGCCAACTTTAAGGCCCTAAAATGATGCCTAAACATTGTGGACATGAAACATGCTAAAAAATATGTTTGGTCGTACGATCGCGATGTTCGCTTAATTACAACGGAATGCGCACAAGCGCGAAAAACGATTCAAATGACGCGACGAATGGATTTTTCTTATGCCAAACACTAAAATAAAATGTTTTAGTGCTTACATAAATTTTTGGATGTCCGAATGTATTCAGAACGTATGTTACGCGCGAAAGTGCAAACTTGTGCACTTTTTGACACTTTTAGTCCCTGAATGACCCAAAAGTTTATTTTAGCTTACCGAACCCCTCAAAGCCTATTTCTAAGCTATGTAAAGGATATTTATGGTATGTTTAACTTATGGTCATGTCCCGGAATGTTCGTTACAGTTTAAATTGGCATACTTTCGCAGTTTGTCAAGTTTAGTCCCTGTAAGCGAATTAACTTGTTTTTGCCATACCAATGCCTTCAAAACTTATTTCTAAGTTATGTAAAGGTTATTTAAGGTATGTTGAGTATATGTTGATGTTCCGGAGTATTTGTCGCATTAAACTGAGTACGTTTACGCGCCAGTTTGCGTATAACTCTCCAGAAAGTGATATAGAGTTTGAAATTGGACAAAAGTCAAAACATGAAAAATGTAAAACATAACCAAACAAACATTGGGATCAAATAACATTGTTTTATTGATAATAGAACTGTTCACAATGATAACAAGCACATATGTTACACTTGTAACATATTGTGTTATATTTATAAAAGGTTATAAATAAATACAAGACAAAATTTAAAATGAAAATTTGAAATTTATGGTGGGAAAATCCTTTAATGGCCAGCCCATTTATGGCTTCCCAAGGTGGGTTTCCACTACTTAAAATGCATGCAATACATCTCTTCCAATACACATTAAATGCTGATTCTCTCTCTTACTTTCTCTTACTTAATTAAAGTTGCAAAGCTCCATAACTCTCTCTAGCACAATTTTCAGCCAAGAGAAGTTTTACAAGGGTTTTTCAAGTTTGAATTTTCAAGTGCAAGACTTGATTTTATTCTCTCAAAAATTTCGGCCAACTTAATGGTGGTTCAAGAGAGTTTTTCAAGTTCGATTCAAGTGTTCAAATCCTAGCAAACTTAAAGTGTTTTTGTTGGAAGGCTTGGGGTATAGAAGCTTGAGGTCTTCTACACTTGAAGGCAACCATTCAAGAAGCATCATCTTTTTCTTTTCTTTTACTCCAAGAAGGTAGTCTTCTAAACATCCTATGGTTGTGTTTGATAGTATGCATGTTCATATATGGATCCGGGTTTTGGAATTTTGCATATAAATGAAATTTATATCTTAAAAGTAACATGTTTTAAATATTTTTCCCGCTGCGTTTTGGTTTTATATGGATGAAATCACTTTGATAAACATGTGAAAATCCCATCATTGGTATCTAGAGCCGCTTATATGAGTGCATGCTTCAATAGATTAAAATTTTCGGGTTTCGGGTTTGGATAAAACCCTATGGATGAAAGTTTTAACATGGTTATCCCTTTGTTTTTTCAAGATTATTTTCTTACAAACATGAGGGAATCTTGAAAAAATTATTTCATATGGATGATTTGTTTGTTTGGACAAAACTTACCTTTTCGGTTTTTCTTACATGGCCGAAAATGGTTATAAAAGGGAACCATTTTTTTTTTGCTTCTTGATTTATATATATATGTGGATATATATTTTGGTGCATATAACCTAGCCATGACCTTGTGTTGAATGATTGTGTTGTGTTTTATTTTATTATTATTTCAATGGGTTGTAATAATTATAATCTTTGTTCTTCCATTTGTAAGATATGTAATTTATTTATTTTCATTTGGCATGTAAAATAAATAGATTAGTTGCATTTTATTTTACTAGAAGAAATGTATTAGGATTATTTCATGTAAAAGAAGATGCACAAAATGCGTTTTGGTTTGGACCATAATATTCGGTCCAAAGGACTTCATGGTTCTCAATGGGATTTTAGCCCGATAACCAAAACACATTTTTTGAAGTCCAAAAGAGTTTGGAGCTGAATTTAAAGACATTTTGGAAGCCCAAAGAAAGTGAAGAAATCACAACACAAGAAGAAGACTTGAAGCATTTGGATGCAGGATCAAGTGGGAGTTCAACGACACTTTTTTGTGTCAACATTCAACCCTTAGGAAGGACCTTTTGGCACACTTGTTTCGGCTAACAAGTGTTGTCAAAAATAGTTGGCTATGGTTATGCACCTATTAATATGTGTGTTGTGCTTATGTGGTTGTTTATTTATATTGTTTTGATGATATTTGGATATGCATGCTTAACAAACTAATAATCAACAACAAGCTTAAAATTGGTTCTTAACAAAATCATTAAAATGGTTAATAAAAGGTTTTATTAAAGATTAATGATTTTATAATAAAATGGGTTTTATTAAAAAGAACATTGAAAATGGTTTTCACTAAAGTACCATTGATTTGAATGCATGCAAATATATGGTACATAAAATTTTTCTAAACTAGAATTTTGAAATATTAAAAACCCTTTTATAAAACAAGTCAAACACCATCCTTTTATACAACACTCGAATCACTTGGGAACTCTTATTGTGGGATAAAGGTCACCTAACCACATTTGAGGGAACTTGCATATTAGAGGTGCATTTACCATGTTGGTGGGATAAAGGTCACCTAACCACTTATGTGTATAAACTCACATGTGTGTGTAAGTTGGACGACTTGATTTGGAAACCATGAACTTAGGGTCACCAAAGTATGGCTAACAAAAGGTGTTGATGGGATTAAACATGCCAACTAAACATAAAGATGTTTAACAGATCCCATATGGCTAGAAGTTGCAAAGGGTTGCAATTGTCAAACGTTGACTACCTTGTTAATTTAAATAGAAGGATAAAGGTCACCTAACCAATATTTAAATGTAACATTGGATTCTAGATTTTAATTATTAATTGTCTTTAAGACACAAAAGGGTATTAATGATTAAAATATAATAATATAAAAAATACTAAATTGAACTTGTTAAATTTTGTAGATGACCGCTAACAATGCAAACCCGATTAACCAAACCGTCCGAAACCTATCACTAAGAACCATCCTTGAAAAGGATCGTCTTGTAACACCTGTGTCACTGAGACCATCAAACAAATGCCCAACCAATGAAATATTGTATTTCATACTTGGGATTTGTAAAAAAAAAATATGTGTATCGTTTACACATATCAATTCTTGTTCGATTTCAAACACTATATCGCTTTCTGGAAGGTTATACACGCACTGATGCGTAAATATAACCAGTTTAATGCAACAAACACTCCGGAATAGTGAGATAGGCTTAACATACCTTAAATAACCTTTACATAACTTAGAAATAAGTTTTGAAGGCTTTGGTATGGCAAAAATCAAGTTAAATCGCTTACAGGGACTAAAGTTGAAAAACTGCGAAAGTATGCCAATTTGAACTGTAACAGACATTTCGGAACATGACCATAAGTTAAACACACCTTAAATATCCTTTACATAGCTTAGAAATAGGTTTTAAGGGGTTCGGTGTGCTAAAATAAACTTTTGGGTCATTCAGGGACTAAAAGTGTCAAAAAGTGCACAAGTTTGCATTTTCGCGCATAACTTACGTTCTGAATACATCCGGACCTCCAAAAATTTATGTAAGCACTAAAATATTTTATTTTAGTGTTTGGCATAAGAAAAATCCATTCGTTTCGTCATTTGGATCGTTTTTCGCGCTTATGCGCATTCCGTCGTAATTAAGCGAACATCGCGTTCGTACGGCTAAACGAACCGACATCCGAGATATGTTTGAACATATTTTAAGTTCCCTATACTTTAACTTCATTTTAGAGCTTTGAAATGGGGTTAACGGGGCTTAAACGTGTCAAAAATGCATCGAAAACCAAGTTTAGGGGCTGCAGGGACCAAAACTGTAAATCTGCCAAAGTTGTTACCTTACGGACCTCAACATTGTCAGCTTTGAGGTCCGTAAGCTAAGGTCTGCACATCAGAAACTTGTTTTCCAGCCTGTTTCCAGCTGTCGTGCACTCCCAAACTCCTTTCCACCTGTTGATTTCTTATGGTGGGTGGCCAATTAACCCACCACAACTTTCCGACACATGTACGGATGCGATTAAGGCACGATAATCGACAAACGATCCTAGCGGTGGACCTTTTACTATAAATACCCATCCACCCCCATTGCAAAACCCACTAGAATCTGATCCTAGAGGCTCTAAGTTGGAACCATTGTTTCATACCTGAGCTACTTGGATCACGATTAGCATTCGGGGACCCTTCGTAAGTATTCTTTCGTTCTTTTCCTTATTTTATTGCTTTTCGAGTCCGAAAGTCAAACTTTGTTTGACTTTCAGCGTTGACCAGTAATGGTCAATGCGAAGTTCGTTTGAACTTCGCAACGTGAGTGTAATCACGTTGGTCATAGTCCCTTGGGACTATGCCCACTGATTACCACGTTGTCTAGGGTCGTAGGGTAAGCGATCTAATGAATCGCTTATACCTCGAACCCGACCCAGTTTGGTCGATCATTAGGATCCGACCAAATACATTAGGTGACCATAGTAGGTAGGGAATAACCTTCCGAGGTTATACCCTATGGTCACATCGTTTAAGTAGTTGTATGATAGGTAGTTTATATGCCTTAGGTAAATTACCAGAATACCCTTTTCATGTATAATTGGTAATTAAACATATGTAACCTAAACCTTTGTCACATAACTGATTATGTAACATGTTTAGGCATATAACACTTGTCATAGGACTAGTTAGGCGGTCCGAACGCGTTTCACGCGAACGACGCGTTAAAGTAGCATAATCTACCTAAACGGGTCGTAATGGGTCGAAAGCAGTTAGATTAAAGTTTCATTTAGTATGTAGGCTTTGTTAAACCAAATGACACGAGTCTCTACACTCGTTTGGTTTACAAACCCTAATGCTACCCGATCTTCCGATCTAGGTCCGGTTAATTAACATAGTTACCTATATTAGGTGCCGTTTGATATCCGCGATCTCTAGCATTGTTTGGTTGTTACTCAAGGACTACTGAGCAATCTCAAGTGAGTACATAGACCCCTCTTTTACTGTTTTCCAAACTGTTTTGGGGTGAAACACATGTGCCTACTTATTACTTTCATGCTTTCCTGTTTTCACATCATATACATGCTATGTTCGTTAGTACATTATAGTACATGATTTCATTACATTTCATGCTAGGTGTGCCCATTGTGTGCATTACTTAGTACATCGTTTTACATTACATTTCATGCTAGGTGTGCCCATTGTGTGCATTACTTAGTACATCGTTTTACATTGCCTTTCTGTTGCATATGCTCATCCAGCATATGAACACATTATACTACAGTTTGAACCGTTGTAATCATTTGACTATGTGAACCGTTGTAATCATTTGACTCAGTGAACCGTTTGTATCCGTGAACCGTTTGTATCTGTGAACCGTTTGTATCTGTGAACCGTTTGTATCTGTGAACCGTTTGTACTCTGTGAACCGTCTGTATCTGTGAACCGTTTGTATCTGTGAACCATGTGAACCGTATTTGACCATACATAAACATTTCTACAACTGTTAAACATTACTTTGGTGTTTTGGTTTGATTAAATGATTAAGTAACGATGCATGTGTAATATGATACAAGCATGGTGGATACGCCGCTGGTACTTCCTATATATAAGTGTTTGTATGGTATTACATATTGTAGCGTTATTTGAATCATTTCAGTTTGAGACATATAACATTTTATACAAATAACATACGTTTCACAAGACATTGATTTCCAAACAACTTATCTTATACAAACTCATTATACAATGGTTATTCATTTAATCATACATTATTCACTTATTTATACATATCATCTGAACTCATTGTTTTTCAAATGATTTACAAGACAAAGCAAATTACAAGGTTCATGACTAAACATTTTCTCAAACATAAGTCATGAATTCTGTTTTCACAAAACCTATGTATCTCACAGGCATTTTTATGCTGACGTACCTATTTTCACATGTGTTTTTCAGGAACTGTTGCATAAGATGATCAAGATACACATAGGCAGACTTGGGCTTTAGTGACAATAAAAGATGCAAGACTAGTTAATTATGTTGTATTTCTTGTTTGTTAAGACATTGTAACACTTTTAATCAATAAAACGAAACTTCAATTGCCATCGATTTGAAACAATTAATTCTGTTACAACACTCCCCGATGTTTCCGCCACGTTTTGTATGTTCTACGTGGTCGGGGTGTGACAGAAAAGATGGTATCAGAGCCAATGGTTATAGGGAATTAGGTTATTAGTAATGCTTTGACCTAGTCTATAACCTTTCTAGGACCCTAACGCGAGTTTACTTGCGTTTAGTCATAAAACAATACCGTCACCTATCCTTAGGCGACGACCACAACAAGAACATAATTTTCGAAACCGCTTTGAAAACTAATCATCTGTTCTAGGATGATTAATTACTAGGTTTTCAACCCTCTGTTATAAGGTTTTGAACCCCTTTGAGTTTTCAAAAATCTCGTCAAGGTTTTGGGTTTTAAATAATGTGAACACGTGCAAACTGGAAGGGTGAATGCCTGTATTCTGAGTTTTCTGTCTAGGCAAGCACTTCGTATACATCTCAACCAGACGCGAGACCAGTTGTGCTTACCTGGGAATTCTTGGGATGAGTGTTCACTTATAGGCGAGCATGTCTTCGCGATACATTATTTTTGACCTATTTACTTTGATTATTCACCGAGGTCGTTTGTTACTTTGTAGTAACAAACAAATGACCACTATCCATTGCTTTCATTAAATTTGTTTCATCTCATTCTTTTCGTCTAATTCTCTCACTCGTTTCCTTTCATATTTCCTCTTTTAGAATGCCTCCTCGACGCGAAAACCAGATAGCGACTGCCGAACTGGCAGAAATTATTGCACAGCAAATGGCTGCTCAATTCCCAAACCTCTTTGCTCAATGGAATCAAGCCAACAACAACAACAATGGTCCATGCAATTTCAAGAGTTTTAACTCGGCAAAACCACTCAAGTTTAGCGGTTCTGAGGGAGCGACTGGGCTTCTTCAATGGTTCGAGAGCATTGAGAATACTTTCCGCCATGTGCAGTGTCCTGACAATCGCAAGGTCGAGTTTGCTTCGAGTGTGTTCCAGAAGAGAGCCCTTACGTGGTGGAACGGGGTTATGAGAGATCGTGGTGCAGAAGTTGCTCTAGCACAGACATGGGCGGAACTTAGGGCCCTTATGATGAAGGAATTCTGTCCTCGACACGAGATCAGGGCTTTGGAAAGGGAATTCGACAATCTTGAGCAAGACAGCGGTGAGCATCGAGCCTACACGGACCGTTATGAGGAGTTAAGTCTGTTATGCCCAAACATGGTCACGCCTTTGGATAAGGCAATCGAAAAGTACATTGATGGCCTCCCTGATCCAATACAAGACATTTTGACTGGTAGCAACCCTACTACAGTTAGACAGGCCATTGAGCTATCTGCAACCTTGACTGAATCAAAGATCAGGAAAGGTAAACTTTTCCGAAAAGGTGACAAGAAGCCGGTTGAAGAATCGAAACCAATCGAGGAATCAAAGATCATGGATGAACAGACTGGATCCCCTAAGAGGTCAAAGAAGCGAAAGGCTTCTCAGAACTACGCTGTGGTCGCTCACAATGATCAAGCCGTCCTCAACCAACCAGCTCAACCCCCTGCCAGGAAACCCTACAACGGAACTGCACCCTTGTGCAACCAATGTGGCCTACATCATCATGCTGGGGTAAAGTGCCGCACATGCCAAGTTTGCGGACTTATAGGTCATACAGCTAGGGTTTGCCCAACCGCAGCTGCACCAAATCAAGCTGGCAACAATCCTGCTCAAGCTCGTTTTCCACCGGGATCTTGCTACAACTGTGGCGAGATGGGCCATTTTCGTAGGAATTGCCCAAGGCTTGCTAATGCAAATCCAGCGCAGGGATGAGCATATGATCAACCAGAAGACAACGCTGTTTAGAAATAATCACGTCTTATGTATTATTTTCTTTTGTTGTCAAGATCCAAGAAACAGTTGTTATCGTTGTTTATAAATAAATCTTTTACATTGCAATGTATTTATGTGATTGTATGTATAAACAACATATCCCCTACAATACCGACAATCAGGGAACCGCATTCCTTGAAGAACAGACTACTCCCAAATTTCTTCCATTGTATGATCTCTTGCGTTTTTCACGAAAATCCTAAGTACCCGTTTCTTCCAAGAGAAACGAAGTACGAGGTGCCAAGTTAATAGCAATCAATAACAAGATAATAACAATTAAACAATTATGTGATTATGTGCTTATGAACATTACAAGACAAACTGTGCGGACTGTGCAAGGAATTACGTAATTATGGATGCATACATAATTATGGAATTTTGTGCACAGAAACCACAGCGAGCTTTGTCATGTACCTAGAAGTTAACTCTATTCATTTCCAATTCTGATGAAGTATCCGTTGAGGAAAAATGAACTAGCTATTCATTTTTCACTTCTGAAGAATATCCGTTGAGGAAATGAATATCCGTTTATCCTTCATTTCCAATTCTGAAGAATACCCGTTGAGGAAAATGACTCCGTTTGTGCATTTTCGTTCTGAAGAGTATCCGTCGAGGGAAACAAATATCCGTTTATTTAATCCTTCATTTCCGAACCTGAGGAAACAACCGTTGAAAATGACTCCGTTAGTTCATTTTCGTTTCTGAAGATTATTCGTTGAGGAAATGAATATCCGTTGTTTAATCCTTCATTTCCGAACCTGAGGAAACAACCGTTGAAAATGACTCCGTTGGTTCATTTTCGTTTCTGAAGATTATCCGTTGAGGAAATGAATATCCGTTTGTCTATCATTTTCATTTCCGTTTCTGAGGAAGCAACCGTTGAAAATGACTCCGTTTGTTCATTTTCGTTTCTGAAGATTATCCGTAGAGGAAATGAATATCCGTTTGTCTATCATTTTCATTTCCGTTTCTGAGGAAGCAACCGTTGAAAATGACTCCGTTTGTTCATTTTCGTTTCTGAAGATTTGTCCGTTGAGGAAATGAATATCCGTTTGTCTATCATTTTCATTTCCGTTTCTGAGGAAGCATCTGTTGAAAATGACTCCGTTTGTTCATTTTCGTTTCTGAAGATTTTCCGTTAAGGAAATGAATCCCCGTTTGTTTATTCCTTCATTTCCGCTTCTGAAGAATACTCGTTGAAGAAAATGACTCCGTTTGTTCATTTTCGTTCTGAAGAATGTCCGTTAAGGAAATGACAGGATCATGCTTTACATATCTCTGGTGGTTATCTGACACAAAGTCACAAATAGACTCCTACGAATTAATTTCGGGACGAAATTTCCTAAAGTAGGGGAGACTGTAACACCTGTGTCACTGAGACCATCAAACAAATGCCCAACCAATGAAATATTGTATTTCATACTTGGGATTTGTAAAAAAAAATATGTGTATCGTTTACACATATCAATTCTTGTTCGATTTCAAACACTATATCGCTTTCTGGAAGGTTATACACGCACTGATGCGTAAATATAACCAGTTTAACGCAACAAACACTCCGGAATAGTGAGATAGGCTTAACATACCTTAAATAACCTTTACATAACTTAGAAATAAGTTTTGAAGGCTTTGGTATGGCAAAAATCAAGTTAAATCGCTTATAGGGACTAAAGTTGACAAACTGCGAAAGTATGCCAATTTGAACTGTAACAGACATTCCGGAACATGACCATAAGTTAAACACACCTTAAATATCCTTTACATAGCTTAGAAATAGGTTTTAAGGGGTTCGGTGTGCTAAAATAAACTTTTGGGTCATTCAGGGACTAAAAGTGTCAAAAAGTGCACAAGTTTGCATTTTCGCGCATAACTTACGTTCTGAATACATCCGGACATCCAAAAATTTATGTAAGCACTAAAATATTTTATTTTAGTGTTTGGCATAAGAAAAATCCATTCGTTTCGTCATTTGGATCGTTTTTCGCGCTTATGCGCATTCCGTCGTAATTAAGCGAACATCGCGTTCGTACGGCTAAACGAACCGACATCCGAGATATTTTTGAACATATTTTAAGTTCCCTATACTTTAACTTCATTTTAGAGCTTTGAAATGGGGTTAACGGGGCTTAAACGTGTCAAAAATGCATCGAAAACCAAGTTTAGGGGCTGCAGGGACCAAAACTGTAAATCTGCCAAAGTTGTTACCTTACGGACCTCAACATTGTCAGCTTTGAGGTCCGTAAGCTAAGGTCTGCACATCAGAAACTTGTTTTCCAGCCTGTTTCCAGCTGTCGTGCACTCCCAAACTCCTTTCCACCTGTTGATTTCTTATGGTGGGTGGCCAATTAACCCACCACAACTTTCCGACACATGTACGGATGCGATTAAGGCACGATAATCGACAAACGATCCTAGCGGTGGACCTTTTACTATAAATACCCATCCACCCCCATTGCAAAACCCACTAGAATCTGATCCTAGAGGCTCTAAGTTGGAACCATTGTTTCATACCTGAGCTACTTGGATCACGATTAGCATTCGGGGACCCTTCGTAAGTATTCTTTCGTTCTTTTCCTTATTTTATTGCTTTTCGAGTCCGAAAGTCAAACTTTGTTTGACTTTCAGCGTTGACCAGTAATGGTCAATGCGAAGTTCGTTTGAACTTCGCAACGTGAGTGTAATCACGTTGGTCATAGTCCCTTGGGACTATGCCCACTGATTACCACGTTGTCTAGGGTCGTAGGGTAAGCGATCTAATGAATCGCTTATACCTCGAACCCGACCCAGTTTGGTCGATCATTAGGATCCGACCAAATACATTAGGTGACCATAGTAGGTAGGGAATAACCTTCCGAGGTTATACCCTATGGTCACATCGTTTAAGTAGTTGTATGATAGGTAGTTTATATGCCTTAGGTAAATTACCAGAATACCCTTTTCATGTATAATTGGTAATTAAACATATGTAACCTAAACCTTTGTCACATAACTGATTATGTAACATGTTTAGGCATATAACACTTGTCATAGGACTAGTTAGGCGGTCCGAACGCGTTTCACGCGAACGACGCGTTAAAGTAGCATAATCTACCTAAACGGGTCGTAATGGGTCGAAAGCAGTTAGATTAAAGTTTCATTTAGTATGTAGGCTTTGTTAAACCAAATGACACGAGTCTCTACACTCGTTTGGTTTACAAACCCTAATGCTACCCGATCTTCCGATCTAGGTCCGGTTAATTAACATAGTTACCTATATTAGGTGTCGTTTGATATCCGCGATCTCTAGCATTGTTTGGTTGTTACTCAAGGACTACTGAGCAATCTCAAGTGAGTACATAGACCCCTCTTTTACTGTTTTCCAAACTGTTTTGGGGTGAAACACATGTGCCTACTTATTACTTTCATGCTTTCCTGTTTTCACATCATATACATGCTATGTTCGTTAGTACATTATAGTACATGATTTCATTACATTTCATGCTAGGTGTGCCCATTGTGTGCATTACTTAGTACATCGTTTTACATTACATTTCATGCTAGGTGTGCCCATTGTGTGCATTACTTAGTACATCGTTTTACATTGCCTTTCTGTTGCATATGCTCATCCAGCATATGAACACATTATACTACAGTTTGAACCGTTGTAATCATTTGACTATGTGAACCGTTGTAATCATTTGACTCAGTGAACCGTTTGTATCCGTGAACCGTTTGTATCTGTGAACCGTTTGTATCTGTGAACCGTTTGTATCTGTGAACCGTTTGTACTCTGTGAACCGTCTGTATCTGTGAACCGTTTGTATCTGTGAACCATGTGAACCGTATTTGACCATACATAAACATTTCTACAACTGTTAAACATTACTTTGGTGTTTTGGTTTGATTAAATGATTAAGTAACGATGCATGTGTAATATGATACAAGCATGGTGGATACGCCGCTGGTACTTCCTATATATAAGTGTTTGTATGGTATTACATATTGTAGCGTTATTTGAATCATTTCAGTTTGAGACATATAACATTTTATACAAATAACATACTTTTCACAAGACATTGATTTCCAAACAACTTATCTTATACAAACTCATTATACAATGGTTATTCATTTAATCATACATTATTCACTTATATATACATATCATCTGAACTCATTGTTTTTCAAATGATTTACAAGACAAAGCAAATTACAAGGTTCATGACTAAACATTTTCTCAAACATAAGTCATGAATTCTGTTTTCACAAAACCTATGTATCTCACAGGCATTTTTATGCTGACGTACCTATTTTCACATGTGTTTTTCAGGAACTGTTGCATAAGATGATCAAGATACACATAGGCAGACTTGGGCTTTAGTGACAATAAAAGATGCAAGACTAGTTAATTATGTTGTATTTCTTGTTTGTTAAGACATTGTAACACTTTTAATCAATAAAACGAAACTTCAATTGCCATGGATTTGAAACAATTAATTCTGTTACAACACTCCCCGATGTTTCCGCCACGTTTTGTATGTTCTACGTGGTCGGGGTGTGACACGTCTCAACCATAACAACTTCATGGATTGGTTTTGAAACTTGAGAATCGTTCTCAAGCAAGAGAAGATATCCTATGTGTTGGACGATCTTATTCCTGACGAACCTAACGAGGAAGATGTGGAAGCCTACAATGATTGGGTTAAGTATACTGAGGACTCCATGCAAGCCTCATGCCTCATGTTGGGAACTATGATTCCCAAAATTCAAAAGGATTTTGAACATCATGGGGCATACGACATGATTACCCAATTAAAGGAAATGTTCCTACAACAAGCAAGGGTAGAACGCTTCGAAACGGTTCGAGCGCTTCATGCATGTCAAATGGAGGAAACCCAATCGGTATCATCTTATATCCTTAAGATGAAAAGCCACATTAATCGCCTCGAAAGGCTAAATTATCCCGTCTCTAAAGAGTTGGCTACGGATTTGATCCTCAACTTTTTAACAAAGAAATTTGAGAGCTTTGTGATGAACTACAACATTAATGGATGGGACAAGAGCATTGGTGAACTTCATGCAATGCTCAAAACGGCCGAAGTGGGAATGGGCAAAAGGGCTTTACCCGTTCTAGCGATCAATGAAGGAGGCAACAAGAAAAGGCCCCTCCCGAACTCTAAAGCAAACTATGCTAAAAGAAAGGGACACGTCAAGGGAAAAGAGAAGGGAAAGGCTAAAGCAGAACCCACCAAACCAAAAGAGAAGAAGCAAAAGGTTGCTACAAATGACCCATGTTTTGAATGTGGTGAGATAGGACATTGGAAAAGAAATTGTCCAACCTATCTCAAAGAGTTAAAAAACAAGGGGGATGCAGGGCAAACCTCAGGTAGTATCTTTATGATACATGTTGAGCTTAATGTTATTTCTTCTAACACATTGGTACTAGATACCGGATGTGGAACTCATATTTGTAATTTGTTGTAGGGGTTTAAAAGAAATAGATATTACAAGAAGGGAGACGCTAGTCTCTTCATGGGCAACGGAGCAAAGGTTAAAGTCGAAGCTCAAGGAGACTACGTTTTAAAGCTTCCAAGGGGTTTGGAAGTGATTTTGAAGAATGTTTTGTATGCTCCTAGTTTGACTAGGAACATAATTTCTGTTTCCCTTTTAAGATAATGTGGTTTTAATTTCGAATTTGTTAACCATGACATTTATGTTTCTATGCATGATGTGTTTTACTTTAAAGCTATACCTTTAAATGGTATTTATGAATTAGATTAAGATAACACATCAATTGATAGCTCAATGTACCAAGTAACCAACAAGAAACTCAAAATGGATTTGAGTGATTCCTATCTTTGGCATTGTCGTGTTGGACATATAAACAAGAATCGCATGCAAACGCTTCAGAGAAATGGTCTTTTGAAAACGAATGAAGATGATTCATTTGATGTATGCGAATCTTGTTTACAAGGCAAAATGACTAAGGCACCCTTTAGTGGAACATTTGAAAGCGCTAAAGACTTATTAGGTATCATACATTCGGATGTATATGGTCCTTTTAAGCCGATGACTAGGAATGGTGAAAGATACTTCATTACTTTTACCGACGACTATAGTCATTATGGTCATGTGTATTTACTAATACACAAAGATTAGTCATTTGAAATGTTCAAAGACTTCAAAAGTGAAGTAGAAAATCAACTCAAGAAAATAATCAAAGTCCTTCGCACCGATAGAGGAGGAGAATATCCTAGTGGTGCCTTTCAAGATCATCTTAGAAGTTGTGGGATCATCTCACAACTTACTCCACCTGGAACACCACAACACAATGGTGTGTCCGAAAGGAGAAATCGAACTCTATTAGATATGGTTCGATCTAGGATGGCTAGAAGCACATTACCTCTATCGTTTTGGGGTTACGCTTTGCTCTCCGCAATCCGTATACTAAATATGGCTCCAACCAAGAAAGTGGAAAAGACACCTTTTGAAATATGGCATGGAAACCCTCCATCATTATCATTCTTAAGGGTTTGGGGTTGTGAAGCTTATGTTAAGCAATACACCCCAAATAAATTGGAAGTCCGATCCACTAAGTGTATCTTTGTAGGATATCCTAAAGATGATATAGGATATTATTTCTACGATCCAACCGAGCAAAAGGTATTTGTTGCTCGAAAGGGTAAGTTCTTAGAAGCTAAGTTCCTTATGGAAGGAACTAGTGATAGAACAGTGGAACTTGAGGAGGATCAAGAACCACAAGACGATACACGTTTGGTTGATACTAGAGCTCAACAAGAGGTTGCTGAGAACGATCAACAGGTTGATCAGAATACATAAAATGTTCGCAGATCTGGTAGAATTAGCAGTCCACCTGAAAGATATGGATTTTTCATGGATGAATGCTACGTGGTAGATTCAGATGAACCAACCACATACCATGATGCAATGTCAAAATCCGATTGTGACAAATGGCTTGAAGCCATGAACATAGAGATGCAATCCATGTATGCAATCAAGTTTGGGAATTGGTTGTGCCACCACTTAACTCCAAAGTAGTTGGTAGTAAGTGGGTTTTCAAGAAGGAAACTGATATGCATGGTAACTTGGATACCTATAAAGCAAGACTTATAGCAAAAGGTTTCACTCAAACTCAAGGGATTGATTATGATGAGACCTTCTCGCCCGTGGCAATGCTAAAGTCAATCAGGATATTATTTGCCATAGTTGCATATTATGACTATGAGATCTGGCAATTGGATGTCAAAACGGATTTTCTAAATGGATATCTTGATGAAGATGTCTATATGCTTCAGCCTGAAGGTTTTATCGATCCAAAACATCCTGACAAAGTACGCAAGTTAAAGAAATCAATCTATGGATTGAAACAAGCATCGAGAAGTTGGAATCACCGTTTTGATGAAGAAATTAAGAATTTTGGATTCATCAAAAACGGCGATGAAGCTTGTGTGTATAAGAAAGCTAGTGGTAGTATCATCACTTTCTTAGTACTGTATGTCGATGACATTCTACTATTTGGAAATGGCATTCCAACCATGGAAGGTGTAAAAACCTGGCTTGGAAGTTGTTTTTCCATTAAGGATGTTGGTGAAGTTGCCTACATTCTGGGAATAAAGATCTATAGGGATAGATCAAGGCGCTTGATAGGTTTAAACCAAAGTGCATACATTGACAAAGTCTTGAATAGGTTCAAGATGGAGAACTCTAAGAGAGGTTTTGTACCTATTCAAAAGCGGACAATATTGAACGCGTCTCAATGTCCAAGCTCAAAGGATGAGCAAGAGAAAATGAAAGGAATCCCATATACGTCTTCTATAGGATCCATCATGTATGCAATGACATGCACTAGACCGGACGTGTCATGCGCCTTGAGCATGACAAGTAGATACCAGCAAAATCCAGGTAACAGTCATTGGATGGCTGTTAAAAGCATATTGAAATACCTTAGAAGGACTAAGGATATGTTTCTGATATATGGATCTGGTGAGGAGGAACTCGTAGTAAAGGGTTACACGGACGCGAGTTTCCAAACCGATCGAAGTGATTCTCGATCGCAATCGGGGTATGTCTTCATTTTAAATGGAGGAGCAGTCTCTTGGAAGAGCTCAAAGCAAGACGTGGTAGCATTGTCCACTATTGAATCAGAATACATCGCCGCTTCATTGGCAGCCCAAGAAGCTGCATGGTTGAAGAAATTCATAGCCGACCTAGGGGTGGTCCCTACCATTCAAGACCCCCTAGAGATCTTTTGTGATAACGAGGGTGCGATTGCGCAAATCAAGGAACCTCATGCACACCAAAAGACTAGACATATCGGGCGGAGATTCAACTACATAAGGGATGAAGTTGAAAAGGGAAAGATATGTATTCGCCAAGTTCACACCGATCAAAACATTGCGGATCCACTCACGAAGCTCCTTGATTGGGTAAAACATGAGGGTCATACATGTGCCATAGGACTTCGATATTCTAGTGATTGGATTTGATCTATTTTGTATTTGGATATTGGAACAATTGTTAATTTTACTCTTTTATGGTATTTTGAGTTACATTCCATTTTAGCATGTTTAAATCCATGAATAAGTTAATTTATTCTAAATGTCCGTAGTCGATCATACTTGTGGGAACAAATATGAATGTAAGACTATTATGAATTTGGATTGGTGGATATTCATTAGTTATGAATATAGAGCAAAGTGTTGCTGCCAAGGTTCATAGATATTTGTGGGACACAAATATCGGACTGACTCGCTCTCGAATATTACTGCATGGAATCATTTGTGATTGATCATAAGTAATTTTGTTTAAAGGCGAATATCATTAGTATCCTCTGACCTGAGATACATATTGGGTTTTGATATTCACCAAATATTATGCCTTGACTTTTTCCTTCGCTGTCAGTAATATGACAGCACATAAGGCTAAGCTCAGGTGTGGTACAAGGTGATTGTGAGAGACGTATGTAGTTAAGAAGTGATTTGTTCCTCTTATTCGTTGAGAGTAAGATGTCTAAGGCCCGCTAAAGTTAAATCAACAGAGAGTGATCACTCTATGTCTCTGGATTTAACATGACATCTGTAACGAAAGGATAAATGATAGATTCACCTAAATCACGTTCAAGTAAGGGACTTGAAAGGGATGATGTTATTGAATGGAACATATAGTCATACGTATTAGGGGTAGTAAACCGTTGTTAGGCGTCATTTACTACTTGCATCAATCTTCTAAGTGCAAGTGGGAGATTGTTGGATTCTATACGCCCAAGACACATATTAAATTGATGTGGCTAGTATGTTATGATCCAAGTCGAGTCACACCCAATAACAAGCTAGACAAACACTTATAATATTTATTTATGATATGATTAAACAAATAAATATTAACACTTATAATATTTGGAAATTGGTTTTCTAAATAATTGCACTTGAGAAACTAATAAATTATATGGATAATTTATTTTGAGAGAATATTTTATTGTGTTATTTAATAGGTTAAATAACATTTTAAAATGTTGTGATGTGTTGCATAAGTCTTGTAACATATTGTGTTATATTTATAAAAGGTTATAAATAAATACAAGACTAAATTTAAAATGAAAATTTGAAATTTATGGTGGGAAAAGCCTTTAATGGCCAGCCCATTTATGGCTTCCCAAGGTGGGTTTCCACCACTTAAAATGCATGCAATACATCTCTTCCAAGACACATTAAATGCTGATTCTCTCTCTTACTTTCTCTTACTTAATTAAAGTTGCAAAACTCCATAACTCTCTCTAGCACAATTTTCGGCCAAGAGAAGTTTTACAAGGGTTTTTCAAGTTTGAATTTTCAAGTGCAAGACTTGATTTTATTCTCTCAAAAATTTCGGCCAACTTAATGGTGGTTCAAGAGAGTTTTTCAAGTTCGATTCAAGTGTTCAAATCCTAGCAAACTTAAAGTGTTTTTGTTGGAAGGCTTGGGGTATAGAATGTCACACCCCCAAAATACCACATGCGGAAACACCGCGGGACGTGTGACGTACCAGGATCCAAGCCACCAATCACATTGAACCAATAATAAAACATTACTAAGTTTATGTTTATTAAATTGAGTAATAATAATTGTCAGACAAGAGTTATCAGATTCAGCGGAAGCAAATGACAAAACAATGTTTAAAGTATTCCCAAAGCCAAATGTAATAGTGTTTAAATAACATTCAAGCAATCTTTAGCGACATGACCACGACCACTCCAGCCATCCAGATAGCAAGTTCCCATCCAAAGTACCTAACGACCTGCGAGCATGCAACAAGTGTATCAGACAACGCTGGTGAGTTCACAGCTTTTCGAAAACATTAGTTACCAAGTGTTTAATCCAGTTCATTAACAAATCCGAAAGTAATGTTGATAATATCTCGTTACTGAACAAGACGGCTCCTGATTTATGTTTTGCCCGTTCCCCAGTGCTCCTATCAAAGCACTGGGCATGACTGGGTCATTAGTTCACACACGTCCTCTCCGGTACGGGGTGAGGGTGCCAAACCTAAGTAGCGCTACCAACTAATACCCTGTTACCTCTCCGGTAACAAAAAGATGGGAATTAAGAGTGATAGGGTGAGAGTATTATCCAACATTCCAGTTTTAACCCAAAAAGACTTATCCCTCCCCGAGATACCCACTGACTGTCCCAACCACCAGACACATGCTCAAGAGTAGTGAACTCACCTTTGATTTGCTCGGTATGTTTTAATTACCCGTCCAGTTGGTCAATCCAAACCCTACCGTGGTTACCAAACGTTATCAATTACATAGCCAAACAGATCGTGTAATACACATAACAGACATGTTTGCTATTCACACAATGATCAGGGTTAACATGCAGCATGTACTCGTTTATCAAGCAAGTCCACATCTCATGTACTTGTTACCAACATAATAATATTAATAAGAGAGTGTTTAGTTTACACAAGCCTAGGTCCGTCCTCAGTTAGTGTGATCACCATATAACATCAGCATTCCACGAATATAAGTATATAACAACCACGTATTGTCACACCCCCAATTACCACCATGCGGAGTATCACCGCTTGGAGGCGTGACATGACCATGATCGAGCCACCAATCATATTGAACAACGTATTTAAGTAACTAAGACCAACCACAATACAATTGGTGACCAAAAGGAAGTTAACCAAATTCAATTTAAACAGCGGAAGCATAAGACGTTAAACCAAAACATAAGTTCGTAGTTCATAAGTTTAAAGACCCAAAACATAAGTTCATAAAGTTTATTTATTGAGTACGGGACATAACGGTTCGCATCCCACAACGACCACCTCCATGTGCAAGCCCCATAGCATCTAGTGACCTGCAAAGCATGTAACAACGAGTCGACAACAAAGTTGAGTGAGTTCACAGTTGGTTGTCCATTTTAGAGTTGTTTCCATAAACGTAGTTTAATCTTAATCAGCTATCCAGCCGTGGGGGTTACCCCATAGTTCGAAAACGTTTATTAGTTAACCATCCCATGTCCACCTTCCCTGGCTATCCAGCCCGGCACTCCGGCCATGGGGGCTACCCCATTATTTAAACTACCAGACTCGTTTATCATATCGACTACTAACGAATATTACTTGTACCCTAGCGTCGGTGTCTATCATCACCGACGTGCCATAGTCCATTAGTACACGCCCGTCTAACTGGCACGGTGTGAGGTTTGTTAAACCTAATAGCGTTATTAACTAATGACCCGCTCGCCATAGCCTCGGGGATTAAGTCGATATAAAGGGATGGACTTCGCTGATCGAGTTCTAGTCCAGTAAGTCTAATTCCGTCCCAACAGGACGAGGAATTCTCATTCCTGAACACGTCCCAAGGACGAGGAATCCCTATTCCTGAACCCATTCGCATTCCCACCAGGAATTACCATGCTTTGTAGAAAAGTGTGAACTCACCTCGGTTTGCTCGGTTAGATTAGTTACTCTAATAATCAGGAAATCAAGCACGTCCTAATAAGGTACAGATAACAATCAATTTCTCATGCACAACACGTATGGTTTATCTACCCATTACTTTTATCACATATCACACAATTTAAACGTCAACGCACTTTGTTAAGTTATATATTATTTTACCCTAAAATAATATAACGGTAAAATAAACAAATATTCACACAAGAGTTTTAGTATACCATATATATTTTAAATATATGTTTATCAAATTTTATTTACGAAAGTCAACCTCCGATACTTGGTGTTTTGTTACAAAAATTATGGCGAAGTTTATATTCGAAAAGCAAGTTATAAGATACACTCATAACGCTTGTTTTAGAAAAATATTTTCTAAGTGTGGGGATTTTTAGAAAATTTCACCAGAGTTTCCTTTGTAAATGGAGGTGTCCATGCTTACTAGCATATCATTTTCTTTTCAAAAATTCATTCAAACAATTCTCAATCATTAACATACAATCTCTATTTACCAAACTTGTCAAAAACAAGCATAAACTATAAACTTATGGACTTGAAAATTTATAAAATATGTAGTAACTTACTAGCATACTTAGTAAGTCTTGTTACCTTTTAAAATGTGATTAGTTCTTTAAAAACTTTATTTTTGAAGACTTTAAGTGTTCACAACTTCCACCATATTTTCTAAAATATTTCTTCATGAAAGTTTCTAGTTACACAAGTGTTTCTACACTTGTTTATCCACTAAAAATGTGTTAGGTTTATGTAAGGTCCAAGTTTTAACAAAACTCATACTTTTCACTTGGTTCTTTCGAAAGACCACTCATGGATCTTTAGATCTACAAGATTGTAACTTACTTTGATCTTTATTTTTCAAGAAAACACCCATTTATTCAAGTTCATAGTTTATGTGTAGATGATTCCATCATCCACAACATTCTTACTTTTTCCATCTTGCTAGTTCATGTTTTTAATCATGATCTAGCAAGACCATATGATGATCCATATTATTTCTACTAGCAAACAATATTCCACAAGCATCATAACACAAGTATATCATGATTTCTTAACTACTTCATCACAAAGTTAGTTTATGTTTCAAGACTTTGTTTATGTTTTTAGTGTTTCTTGAGATTTCATCATTCTTTTACTATTAACCATCAAAAACATGAAGAGAATGAAGATCTAAGAGACTTACCACTAGCACAAGGCTAGGGGAGTTCAAGAGTATAAAAGTGGTGGTTAAAAGAAAATGAGAGAGGTCCTTCAACTTCCGAACACACCGAGCTTCGTTGTATGATCTCTAACACCCTTGGATGCTCTTAGAATGGTTGAAAGTGATCAAGTGTTGGTGGTGGTGGTGCTACTTGGGTTCGGCCGAGATAGAGGAGAGGAGGAGAGAGCTTTGTGAGTTTGAGTTTAGTGAAGATAAGAATGGAGGATGATCTAGTGGTTAAATATATAATTTTCCAACACTTGGTTATCCATTAGATAAAATGTCCCCTAAAGTACATGGCATATCACATAAAATATTCAAAGGAAATCATGGGGTGTGAGACCCCATGTAACCGTCCCAAGGGGGGGGGGGTGCTTGGTTGAGTTTCAACTAGATTGTTAGTGGTTTGGTTGGGAATCAAAGGTTTAGTTAGTGTCTTGTGGTGTGTTAAGTAATATATAGTGTGTTAGGGTGTTCGGGGACCCTAACTAGTTCAGAAAAATAAAAACAATGCTTCTAGCATTATTTTGGTGTTTCGGGTAATGTCCAGTTGTTCGGTTTGATACCGTTCCGTTAAAGTGCTTAATTAATCCGTAAAGTGTCTTTTATATATATTTTTGTAACCCTTTTAATTCCTAACACTTAGGAAAACATACCGGACTATTTAGTAACTTTTCTATACACTACTAGTATGTTAACAAGCACATGTAAGTATAACACAGTAATCAGAAAGCAGTTAAGTGATTCAGCACAGTCATCAAGCACTTTAATTATTATCAATAAATCGTACGGATACATGGAACTATGATTCGTCGTGAATAGTCTGACTAAAGTTCATTATGTTTCGTCGAGATGTGGGGTGACGAAACTCATCATGTTTCGTCAAGCTAAGGGGGTGGCGAAACTCATTATGTTTCGTCGCTCCTCATCAGTTAGTGGAACAGTTTCAGATCTACGCAGTTACAGTTAACAATTCCATAACTTCAATCAAACCACAATCATTCTACGATTAATCATCACAGTTACAGGCTACCATTCAGCATTCATATTCATCCACACATAACAGGTTCATCACCTACTAAACATAACATCTACCGATCATGAAACATCAGATGCTAATCTACCATGCTATCTACTAATTACACAGATTCGACGGATCACAATACTAACATATAGAGTACACTTCATTAGAAACACTGCATCACATAACGTTCTAGATCCGATATCTAACGCCGGAACCCTAATTCACATAAAATCACAGCAACATATTTCATCGAATAACAATAATAAGCACTAACCGATAGGCAGAATAGCACTAGGGATCTTGAGGATCAGGGAGAGATGTTCGAATGATTGGGTGCTTCACAGGGAAATAGGTTTGCCGTCGAATAAGAAAGAAAGTGTTACTCTAGGGTTTTGGTTAACGTAACAGTTTATAAATCACTACAATATGGGCCGCAACCCATCCTGGGCCGAAGCCCCCTTAATGGCGAAAGACCCCGCTTGACGAATCTCCAATGTTTCGTCGGCCCAAGGTGTGATGAAAGTCAAGTGTTTTGCCAAATGTTTCGTCAAAGAGATATAGTGGTGAAAGCCTAGTGTTTCGTCTAACATAGGGATGCATGTGATAAGTCTATGCAATCTTAACAGTTCATAAACTCTCATTAATTAACCAAACAATGATGCAAAAATACCAAACATATATCACATATATCAAACAAGTTATAATGCAAACGAATCAAGAAAACACTTTGCGAAACGAGTAACGTGTCGAGTAAAGACCTTGAAAACTCGGGTTGTCACATCATCCCCAACTTGAAAGAAATTTCGTCCCGAAATTTGACAAGTACTCCAAACCGGAAAGGTGTTAACTCATGATGACTGTGGATTTTCCGCGGGTGCCACATCATCCCCAACTTGAATGGGAATTT
The DNA here is from genome assembly GCA_030545235.1 of Helianthus tuberosus. Taxonomy (NCBI): domain Eukaryota; kingdom Viridiplantae; phylum Streptophyta; class Magnoliopsida; order Asterales; family Asteraceae; genus Helianthus; species Helianthus tuberosus. Next base: position 105,437,935 of record CM060409.1, read on the forward strand.
CATCCCGAAATTCACTAGTTGTTCTAGACTTAGATTTGCCAGACTTGGACTTGTCATCTGGGAATAAATGTGGGTACTTGAACTTTATCTGATCCTCGCGTTCCCATGTGAACTCCGATCCACGTCTTGAGTTCCAACGAACCCTCACGATCGGAATTCGGCTATGCTTACGGACCTTGACCTCCCGGTCCATAATTTCTATTGGTTCTTCGACAAACTGCAACTTGTCATCGATTTTCAGCTCCTGAAACAGTACTACAAGTGTTTCATCAGACAAACATTTCTTTAATTGCGACACATGGAACACATCATGGACGTTACCTAACTCAGCAGGTAACTCCAACTTGTAAGCCACCTTACCAATTCGCTCCAGAATTCTAAATGGCCCAACATAACGAGGGTTAAGCTTGCCGCGTTTTCCAAAACGCACCACACCCTTCCAGGGTGAGACCTTCAACATAACACGGTCACCAACTACGAATTCCAAAGGCTTCCTACGCTTGTCAGCGTAGCTTTTCTGACGATCGTGCGCTGCCGCCATACGGTTCCTGATCTATACAATCTTTTCAGAAGTTTCAAGGACAAGTTCTGGGCCTGTGACTTGGCTGTCACCCACCTCAGCCCAATAGAGAGGTGAACGACATTTCCGTCCGTACAACACTTCGAATGGAGTTGGCTGAATGCTAGTGTGGTAACTGTTGTTGTTGGAGAACTCGATCAGCGGCAAGTGTTTCTCCCAGCCCTTACCAAAATTGATGACACATGCTCTCAGCATGTCTTCGAGTGTTTGGATGGTTCGCTCGCTTGGACCATCCGTCTGTGGGTGATATGCAGTACTCATGTCAAGACGTGAGCCGAATGATTTATGCATCGACTACCATAAATCAGATATGAAACGTGGATCACGTTCAGAGATAATAGAAGTTGGCACCCCATGCCTAGAAACCACCTCCTTCAGATATACAGCAGCGAGTTGAGAGAACTTATCCGTTTCTTTGATCGCTAGAAAGTGCGCTGACTTCGTGAGACGGTCAACGATCACCCAGATGGTATCGTTTCCGCTTTGAGCCCTTGGCAGACCAGTTATGAAATCCATAGCAATTTGCTCCCATTTCCACATGGGTATTTCTAGTTGTTGCGGCATGCCTGAGGGTTTCTGATACTCTACCTTGACTTTCGCACAAGTCAAGCACTTACTCACGTACGTTGCGATTCTAGCCTTCATCTTCGGCCACCAATACAAGACTTTGAGATCCTGGTACATCTTATCCGAACCCGGGTGAACAGAGTATCGAGACTTGTGCGCTTCTTCCATCACAAGCTCTCTAAGGTTACCGAACAAGGGGATCCATATTCGCTCCATGCAGTAGAGAATACCATCAGATCTCTTTATAAGTCGTTTTTCCATGCCCCTCAAATATTCAGCTTCATAGTATTCTTCCTTCAATGCTTCTGTCTAAGCCAAGCGGATCTGATCAGGAAGATTTGAGTGAATAGTGAGCTGCAAAGCTCGCACACGCTTGGGTTTCGTCTCCTTTCGGCTAAGGGCATCAGCTACAACGTTAGCTTTACTGGGGTGATACCTGATGGCGCAATCATAGTCGTTCAGTAGTTCTACCCAGCGACGCTGTCGCATATTCAATTCCTTCTAGTCGAAAATATGCTGAAGGCTCCTGTGATCGGTGTAGATAGTGCATTTGGTACCGTACAGGTAGTGCCTCCAGATTTTCAACGCGAACACCACGGCCCCTAACTCCAAGTCGTGGGTCGTGTAATTCTTCTCATGAACCTTCAGTTGTCGAGAAGCATAGGCTATCACATTGTTGCGTTGCATCAGTAGACAACCAAGACCCTGAATGGAAGCATCACAACAGACCACAAAATCCTCAGTACCTTCAGGTAGAGACAAAATCGTTGCACTGCAAAGTTTCTGTTTCAATAATTGGAAAGCATCCTCCTGCTTGCTTCCCCAAGAATACACAACACCTTTCTGTGTCAGTAAGGTAAGAGGTTGAGCGATCCTCGAGAAATCCTTGATAAATCTTCGATAATACCCAGCGAGACCAAGAAATTGCCGCACCTCTGAAGGAGTCTTCGGTGCCGCCCAATTTCTAATGGCATCAATCTTAGCCGGATCCACGTGTATCCCTGATTCATTAACAATGTGACCAAGGAAGTGCACTTCTCGTATCCAGAAGTCACACTTAGAAAACTTCGCGTAGAGCTGCTCCTTCCTCAGGAGTTCTAAAATAAGACGTAAATGTCGCTCGTGATCTTCCTTGCTCTATGAATAGATCAGAATGTCGTCGATAAACACGATAACAAAGTCATCGAGATACGGTTTGCATACACGGTTCATGAGGTCCATGAAGACTGCTGGTGCGTTTGTCAACCCAAACGGCATAACCAGAAACTCATAATGCCCATATCGTGTTCTAAAAGCCATTTTAGGAACATCCTCCTCTCGAACTCTCATCTGATGATAGCCCGATCTTAAATCGATCTTTGAGTAGAAACTTGACCCCCACAACTGATCAAACAGGTCGTCGATACGTGGTAAAGGATAGCGGTTCTAGACTGTCACCTTGTTGAGTTCCCTATAATCAATACACATACGGAAAGATCCGTCCTTCTTCTTTACGAACCAAACCGGGGCTCCCCAAGGCGAAGAACTGGGTCGGATAAAACCTCTATCCAATAGTTCTTGAAGTTGATTCGATAGCTCTTGCAACTCTCCTGGTGCAAGATGATAAGGAGCACGAGCAATCGGAGCTGCTCCTGGCATAAGGTCAATCTGAAATTCCACCTGACGATGTGGAGGTAAACTAGGTAACTCTTCAGGAAACACTTTAGGAAACTCACGAACAACTGGAAGGTCCTCGATCTTCCTCTCTTTGGGTTGCGAATCAGTGACAAGAGCTAGAATAGCAGGGTAGCCCTTTCGTAGACACTTCTGGGCTTTCATGACTGAGATGATGCCGACCATGGCACCACTACGATGACCCTGTACTGACAAGGATTCCACACTGGGGAGAGGAATACGCACGATTTTCTCTTTACAAAGAATTTCCGCTTGATGCTTAGACAACCAATCCATGCCAACGACCACATCAAAACTTCCAAGAGTCACGAGGTATAGGTCAATGTCGTACACTTGACCCATGAGGTCAAGTTTACAGCCAAACAGAACATGAGAAGCTTCTATTGATTTACCATCAGCTAACTCTACTACATGCTTATTTACAAGAGGTGTGTGAGTCAACCCTAACTGACGACTGAACCCCAAAGACACATAACTCCAATCGGCACCAGAGTCAAATAAAACAAAAGCAAATATGTTGTTTATGGAGAACGTACCAGTCACCACGTTGCCGTCATTTCTGGCTTCCCCAGCTCCAATAGTGAACACCCTCCCGTGCGTACCATTTCCACCATTGCCCCCATTGTTGTTGTTTCTGCTGTTATTGTTCCCATTGTTGTTGCCACCAGCATTCTGATTTAGTTAAGGGCAGTCTCGCCTGATGTGACCCTCGGCTCCACACTGAAAGCATCCCTTACGGTCTCCATGGTTTTGCTGGGGTTGTTGCCTTTCCTGCTGCTGTGGTTGTTGTTGTTGCGGGGTGTGCTGCTGCTGCTGGTTCGGAAGTGAAACCCCTACAATCCCTGGCCATATACCCCACTTTGTTGCACCTGTGACATACTCGGGTACATTGTCCGCGATGGTGATAGTTGCACTTATTGCACTTTGGTAGTTTTCCCGCGTAAGAACCCTGACCCGAACTGTTGCCCTGGCTTTGATTAACGGAGGACTGACTGAAGCTGCAATTGCTGTTATTGTCTGGCCGATTCTGTGACTGATTCTAGTTCGTCACCTTATCTACATCATTCCATTTCCGCTTGCTATCAGTAGCGGGCGTAGTAGGCTTGGTTGCAGCAGCAGTAGTGGCAGAAACACGCGGTGGTAGCGAGCCATGCTCCACCTCCTGATCGGTGAACTTGTGAGCCAAACGGATACTCTGAGGTAAGTTGTTGAGGTTCGCTGCAGTAATGAAGCCCTTAACCTGCGGGGCTAATCCCTTGAGATACAACTCGATTATTCGGTGTGGAGGTCGTGACAAGTTAGGGCACAAAATTGCTAGTTCATGAGATCGTTTCGTGAATACCTCGATCTCCAACCCCACCATCTTCAGATCATAATACTCATTCTCCAGTTTCTAAATCTCATCACGAGGACAATACTCCTCCCTCATCAACTCCTTAAAATTGTCCCAAGTAGTGGCATTTGCCATCTCAATGGCCAACATCTGAACCTGGGCATTACACCATGTCAGGGCACCATCCTCGAGTGTGCCTGTAGCATACTTCACTCTGTCCCCAGCAGGACAGTTACACATCGCAAACACCAATTCTGCTTTCTCAAACCAACGTAGGAGTCCTACAGCCCCTTCAGTCCCACTGAAGGTCTGTGGCTTACAATCCATGAACGTCTTGAACGTACATGCAGGTGGATTGTTTTGATTCTGATTCGCTAACACAGAGGTAAGAGTTGTGTACGCGACACAAGGATAAAGGGTAATTGGAACATATCGTACCAGCTTGGTAGGCTGCCAAAGCCACAGCCACACGCGTGTTAATCAAGTTTGTCAGCTCAGCCTGGGTCATCGCAATGTGACCACGTCTGTGACCTCGTCCGCTCATGATTCTATATAAGAGAAGGGAAAGGTCAAGAGTCGAGATAAAGTAGGAGTTAAACTCACAACAACTTCTACAGATTACAAAGTACATCAGGCAATAAAGCGGAACCCTTTTCACACTCGTTAGATCTCACTGGGACTCGCATGCACCCCACATTATTATTATGTGTGCACCCACAATAATAATGTAATTTGCATGTTTATCTCAGCTCCTCCCAACTCATGCTAAAAGGTTCCTCAAGTTCTCGCAAGAAAACAAAACACCACAAACATAAACCACGAATAGCTAATAGGGTATTGCACTGTGACTCTATCAATCACATAACTCAGGTAGATGCTCATGTATTCAGTCTAAAATGCTAAGTGTGTGCAATCACATGCAACATTGTACATAAGTGTATACTAGATATATTGTGCAATAAGTAAACGAGAGACGAACCTTGCAATCTTGAGCTGAGTGTCATGGTCGCTTTCTAAACTGTTCGGTTATAGTCTGGTTTTATAAAAGCGTTTTAAAACCTAGTTCACTATAACCAGTGGCTCTGATACCAAACTGTCACACCCCCAAAATACCACATGCGGAAACACCGCGGGACGTGTGACGTACCAGGATCCAAGCAACCAATCACATTGAACCAATAATAAAACATTACTAAGTTTACGTTTATTAAATTGAGTAATCATAATTGTCAGACAAGAGTTATCAGATTCAGCGGAAGCAAATGACAAAACAATGTTTAAAGTATTCCCAAAGCCAAATGTAATAGTGTTTAAATAAAATTCAGCAATCTTCAGCGACATGACCATGACCACTCCAGCCATCCAGATAGCAAGTTCCCATCCAAAGTACCTAACGACCTGCGAGCATGCAACAAGTGTATCAGACAACGCTGATGAGTTCACAGCTTTTCGAATACGTTAGTTACCAAGTGTTTATTCCACTTCATTAACAAATCCGAAATTAATGTTGATAATATCTCGTTACTGAACAAGACGGCTCCTGATTTATGTTTTGCATATTCCCCAGTGCTCCTATCAAAGCACTGGGCATGACTGGGTCATTAGTTCACACTCGTCCTCTCCGGTATGGGGTGAGGGTGCCAAACCTAAGTAGCGCTACCAACTAATACCCCGTTACCTCTCCGGTAACAAAAATATGGGACTTAAGAGTGATAGGGTGAGAGTATTATCCAACATTCCAGTTTTAACCCAAAAAGACTTATCCCTCCCCGGCATACCCACTGACTGTCCCAACCACCGGGACGCATGCTCAAGAGTAGTGAAGTCACCTTTGATTTGCTCGGTATGTTTTAATTACCCGTCCAGTTGGTCAATCCAAACCCTACCGTGGTTACCAAACATTATCAATTACATAGCTAAACAGATCTTGTAATACACATAACAGACAGGTTTGCCATTCACACAATGATCAGCGTTACCATGCAGCATGTACTCGTTTATCAAGCAAGTCCACATCTCATGTACTTGTTACCACCAGAATAATATTAATAAGAGAGTGTTTAGTTTACACAAGCCTAGGTCCGTCCTCAGTTAGTGTGATCACCATATAACATCAGTATTCCACGAATATAAGTATATAACAACCACGTATAATCTAATATGTTACTGTAACAGTTTTAGTGCATCACGAAAGTCCCACATGGCGAAAGACCATCCGATGAAATCCCTATGATTCGTCGTGAATAGTCTGACGAAAGTTCATTATGTTTCGTCGAGATGTGGGGTGACGAAACTCATCATGTTTCATCGAGCTAAGGGGGTGGTGAAACTCATTATGTTTCATCGCTCCTCATCAGTTAGTGGAACAGTTTCAGATCTACGCAGTTACAGTTAACAATTCCATAACTTCAATCAAACCACAATCATTCTACGATTAATCATCACAGTTACAGGCTACCATTTAGCATTCATATTCATCCACACATAACAGGTTCATCACCCACTAAACATAACATCTACCGATCATGAAACATCAGATTCTAATCTACCATGCTATCTACTAATTACACAGATTCGACGGATCACAATATTAACATATAGAGTACACATCATTAGAAACACTGCATCACATAACGTTCTAGATCCGATATCTAATGCCGGAACCCTAATTCACATAAAATCACAGCAACATATTTCATCGAATAACAATAATAAGCACTAACCGATAGGTAGAATAGCACTAGGGATCTTGAGGGCGCAGTGAAATTCAGAGAATCGAGACAGACTTCTGGAATCTAACCATGGAAGGTCTGGACGTCAGAGCTTACACTTCTCATTTTAATGATTTGGTGAGGTTAGTTCCACGAATGGTTACTCCCGAATATGAAAAGGTAGAAAGGTATATCTGGGGATTGTCGCCACAAATTCGCAGTATGGTCGCATCCGCAAAACCCACCACCTTTCTAGAGGCAACTATATTGGCAAACTCTTTAGCCGATGACGCTGCACGCAAAGGTAGTCTCGATCAAAAGGAGGAAACCGGGAAGTCATCGGGCAAGGCCAAAACAAACGCGAAATTTGAACGGTTAGGGCGTTCTGAGACTAAGACAGAAGTTACGAAGAAGCGCAAACCCGAGAGCTCTAAGAAGACTCCCAAATTTAGAAGTAGGAAGAAACGCAACTTGGAGAAAGCAAGCGTAACAAACCCTAAAGGGTCGGGAAAGGTTAAGGACGGGGATGGACAAGAGAGGTGCGCCAGATGTAGCCGAACCGGACATGTGACTTCCCAGTGTTACGCTAGGAGTACATTGGATGGAGTTACGCTTGAAGGATGCTTTACATGTGGTGAACAAGGACACTACAAATGGGAATGCCCGAAATCGAAAGGACAGAATGTCAAGAGTAATTCCGTTGGAGCAAGTGCCAGGAAGGCAAGTGAGAGTCTTGCTACTGTTACCGGTATATTTCCAATCAAAGAGCAATATATGTGTAGGATCGATTTCGGACCAAAACGAGTCGATCAGAAGAGTTTATCTCAGTTTGAGCGGCGGAAACAAACAAACCGAGCTCAATTCAGCGAGATTCACACTTAAAACTGTTGTTTCTATTAATTTGATGACGTTTACAACCTGACAACACTTCGGCAGCACTTCGTTGCTCACCGGAAGAATCTCTGAAAAGTTACAAATGATTTAGCTTGAATGGTATATATAGTGGAGGGGATTTAGCTTGAAATGACATGCCATTTTCAAGGGAAACCTTGATTTAGCTTGAAAGGACACATGACACTTTCAAGGGAAATCAATAAGAATTGATTTAGCTTGAAACTGTCAAGTGACATTTTCAAGGGAAATCACCACTTTCAAGCTAAATTACATTAAACATACTCTAAATTACATTAGACTCGATACAAGACGAAGTCGACAGACGCATGCACCAACAGACTCCCCCTCGAATGTTGACGAGTCTTCAGTGTCGAGTCTTCGCGTCTTCAGTCTTTATCAGTCCTTTCGAACTCTTTAAATGTCACACCCCTTTCTACGGCGGAAGCACGAGGTGTGATCATGAAAGGTTCTCATTGCATACGAAGAGTAAACATACTACATGCTCAAGAAAATAACTTCAAATACCATAATTTGAAAACATACGTTAGCGTTTACATCGCTAAGTCGCATAAAGCATTGTCTTAAAAGTTTACAACTTTATTTATAGATAAACATAAGCGATATCCACGAGCATGGGTAAGACCGCGCGCACATCCACTTCTAATTACCTGAAATACATGTGAGTTTTGGAAAAACGTCAACATAAAGTTGGTGTGAATTCATGCAGTTTTAGTTTTTCACGTTTGTATACTTTGTATGAAAACATAGTTTACGTCATGTAAAAATCAAGTTTTCATATATAAATCCAGTTTCATGTGTACACCACGTACACATGTGTAATTCAATTTCTTCTTGAGTACCCCACGTACTCAAGTATAATTCTCATTTTCTTGAGTACCCCACGTACTCAAGTATTCATCAATTTTTAGTATGGTATGAATTTCATGTAATTAAAATATTCCTGTAAATATCAGGATTGTTAATGGGTTGCAAGGCCATTAACATGTGGCACGACATAGGAAGTCACCAAACCTAAGGCATTTAATTGGTATATTCTGAGACACAAAAGCACTCCTCGGTTCTCGCCCCGACCGGGAGTGTGGCTGCCAGGCACCCGTTAGATCTAACCTTTTGTTCTGCGGTCTAAGTATGTACACGATTAATGGTGCTTCTGTACCCTATTCGTGGCACTATTTCTTATAGCGCATCCTACTTGGTTCTCGTTCTCACCAAGCGCGTTTCTTGTTATCATTTCTCATAGCGCCTCATACTTGGTTCTCGTTCTCACCAAGTGCGCTTCTCATATTCTTATATTTCATCACACTTGGTTCTCGTTCTCACCAAGTGTACTTCTTGTATTCTTATATTTCGTCACACTTGGTTCTCGTTCTCACCAAGTGTACTTCTTGTATTTATATTTCGTCACACTTGGTTCTCGTTCTCACCAAGTGTACTTCTTGTATTTATATCATACCAATTATAAATTTTGTACATTTGTACATGTATTTCACCCCCGAAGTTATAAAAACGAACACAATCTTCAGTAAGGCTGATAGCCAGAGTTACAGCCTCGGTGATTGTTTGTGGTTTGGCCGACGTCACCATGCCACGAAACTCTGAGGCCAGTCCCCAAATGTAGCGTTCCACACGCTTAAATTCAGGAGTCACCATGTAGGGAAGCACTCTTGACAGATCGTGGAACCTTCGAGTGTAACCATTGATGTCAGCACCTTCCATAGTCAGGTGCCAGAACTCTGTTTCCAGTCTTTGGAGTTCAGCACGAGAGCAGTACTTCTCTCTCATCCTTTCCTTCAGTTCCTCCCAAGTGAGGCCATAAGCGGCGTCATCACCCAAAGTTTGGGCTTGCAGGTTCCACCAAGTCAGAGCTTCATCGACGAATAACCCAGTAGCAAAAGTGACTTGTTGATCCGCGGTACACTTGCTCATGCGGAAAGTAGCTTCAGTCTTCTCCGTCCAGCGCACAAATGCTACTGCACCTCCTGTGCCGTCATAGTTCATCGGCTTGCAGTCGAGGAACTGCTTGAAAGTGCAGCCTTGAGCTGCATTGCCTCCAGACGAATCTCCCTTCCCATTACGCCTAGCGTTGGTTGGTCCTCCACTGTCTTGAGTACGGTTCGCCTCTTACTGGGCGATAGCAGCGGAGATCCTTTCTTCCAGTAGAGCTTCCAGCTCTTCGGCAATACTTGGCAGTGGGGGAGGAGGAGGTTGGTCACGAGCGTTCACAGCTCTTCTGGGTGCCATGTTCTGACGAACGCAACCCAATAGGTTTAGGCATTTGTTTGATATCGTCATACTAGGCAGTAGTAGTATATATACTTACAGGTATTTACCACATAAGTGACATCAAACAATTATTACTCTAGCAGAGTACTTAGTAGGCTTGCACTGAGGGAATCTATACGTGACAAGACTTGCTGTGGTTTCTGTGCACTGAATTCCATAATTATGTATGCATCCATAATTACGTAACTCCTTGCACAGTCCGCACAGTTCGTTTCATCCTCGTATCTCTTCCTTCAGATGGGCCATCGCTTTTAGGTAAAGTCACGTATACTTGTGACATTCTACTTCTAGTATATGCTAATTATCACACATAATTGCAAGTAATTTCTAGTCAATGACAAGTGCTACTCAAGTGCACTCTAAGTCTCGTAATGTCTTTTCTAGACTCATGTAGACAGTTTCAGGCAGTGGATGTCGCGGGACGTTTTATGCAATGAAAACTCTTTGAAAATTGTTTTCGTGAATGGATCCTAGAGATTGTAGACTAGACTCGAGAAGGAATCCTGGTTCACTACAATCGCAGCTCTGATACCAATCTGTCACACCCCTTTCTACGGCGGAAGCACGAGGTGTGATCATGAAAGGTTCTCATTGCATACGAAGAGTAAACATACTACATGCTCAAGAAAATAACTTCAAATACCATAATTTGAAAACATACGTTAGCGTTTACATCGCTAAGTCGCATAAAGCATTGTCTTAAAAGTTTACAACTTTATTTATAGATAAACATAAGCGACATCCACGAGCATGGGTAAGACCGCGCGCACATCCACTTCTAATTACCTGAAATACATGTGAGTTTTGGAAAAACGTCAACATAAAGTTGGTGTGAATTCATGCAGTTTTAGTTTTTCACGTTTGTATACTTTGTATGAAAACATAGTTTACGTCATGTAAAAATCAAGTTTTCATATATAAATCCAGTTTCATGTGTACACCACGTACACATGTGTAATTCAATTTCTTCTTGAGTACCCCACGTACTCAAGTATAATTCTCATTTTCTTGAGTACCCCACGTACTCAAGTATTCATCAATTTTTAGTATGGTATGAATTTCGTGTAATTAAAATATTCCTGTAAATATCAGGATTGTTAATGGGTTGCAAGGCCATTAACATGTGGCACGACATAGGAAGTCACCAAACCTAAGGCATTTAATTGGTATATTCTGAGACACAAAAGCACTCCTCGGTTCTCGCCCCGACCGGGAGTGTGGCTGCCAGGCACCCGTTAGATCTAACCTTTTGTTCTGCGGTCTAAGTATGTACACGATTAATGGTGCTTCTGTACCCTATTCGTGGCACTATTTCTCATAGCGCATCCTACTTGGTTCTCGTTCTCACCAAGCGCGTTTCTTGTTATCATTTCTCATAGCGCCTCATACTTGGTTCTCGTTCTCACCAAGTGCGCTTCTCATATTCTTATATTTCATCACACTTGGTTCTCGTTCTCACCAAGTGTACTTCTTGTATTCTTATATTTCGTCACACTTGGTTCTCGTTCTCACCAAGTGTACTTCTTGTATTTATATTTCGTCACACTTGGTTCTCGTTCTCACCAAGTGTACTTCTTGTATTTATATCATACCAATTATAAATTTTGTACATTTGTACATGTATTTCACCCCCGAAGTTATAAAAACTGAAAACAGTTAAAGAGAAAAGGGGGAGCATGAACTCACAACTTTGCGTTCCTAGCGTCGTAAACTCCACCGGATTTGCTTAATTAACGTCGTAACCTATACGCGTTTTCTTAACGTTAGTCACTAGACTTGCGTCGCACAAGTACAGTCACTCTCTTTTGTATATATTCTTGTGTTAAAAATATTCTATATTTTTAACTACGTATCTTACTTATATTATTTTCTCCAAAAATAAATATAAGTCTTTTGTGTTTTGCACTTTGCACCCGAATTATGTATCTTGTGTGTTGTATGTGTATTTTTATGTTTATACTCCTCATAAGTATTTAGTGTATTTTTAAGTCTTAATACACTAGCACGTATAACACATACTATATACACTTAGCACAAAAGTTGGTGATCAAATAATATATATTTTTCTTTCAAAAATATATACTTAATATCCATTTTATTCTTGAAGAAATCCTCATTTCTTATCACCAAAAATTAGGGAAACCTTAGTAATATTTTTAAACACATTTTTAGGGAATAAGTTCCTCAAAAACTTATATTTTTCTAAGTGTCAAAATTTATAAAAATTTCGACAGAGTTTCCCCTAAAAATGGAGGTTTCCCACGTTTTCAAAACGTGTGTTTATTTTCTTTTAAAACATCATCAATCATCAATAATCATCAACAATAATTATCAATAATAATCACTACTTTTCCCCACTTCATGAACTTGGATATTTACCAAAATTGTGTAGTATCTTACTAGCACATTTAGTAAATCTTTCCATCTTTAAAATAATTTTAGTTTCTTAAAAACTTTATTTTTAAAGATTATGAAGTTTCACAACTTCTAGTCAAGATTCGCAAAAATACTTCTTTGTTAAATTTTCTTGTGACACAAGTGTCTACACACTTGTTTATTTACTAAAAATGCTTTTAGTTCGGATAAGATCCGGGTTTTAAACAAGACTAATAGTTTTGCTTGGTTCTTCCGAAAAACCACTTGTAGATCTTTAGATCTACTAGTTTTGAACAATATTTTGCAAGTAAAAATACTTTTACACAAGTTCATGTTTCATGTGTGGTAGAGTTTCACCTTTTAACCCTTATATCTTCTAACATAACCTTATGTCAAGATTCATGATCATGACCAAACCGGGTTAAATGATGATCCGAGCTACCACAACATAGATCGGGTCTAAATAATCACAAATTTCAATTACTACAACATTTACACAACATATGAGCTTTTATCCAACACTTATAGCATTTTTAGTAGACTTTAAAGTATCATCTTGCATGTTAACGAGTTTTATCCGATAAAAATCCTTTTAACCACTTTAGATTAGTTCAAATATGAGTTTTAAGCATTATACCTCTAGCTCGAGGCTAGGGAAGAATCTATGCGCAAAATGAGTGGATAATAGCAATTGGTGAAGGTCCTTCGAGTTCCGCTTGCACCGAGCTTCGTTAATGACCTTCTTATACCTTAATATCACCTTAGAATACTTGGAAATTTGCTAGAAAAATTGATGATGTTCTAAGGGGTGTTGGCCGTAGCTTTTAAAGGAGGGAGGAGAAGAATTTTGTTGAATGTTGAAGGTGATGGGTAGTGTGAAGATCTAGTGGGTTCTTAAATAAACTTCCTACTCATCTTGGTCCATTGGTTCATGTGTTTAATTCAAGGGGACAAGATCTATTAAACAAATAAAAGAATCAAGGGTGTGTACCCCCTTTGTCTAGAACCGGTCATGGGGGGGGGGGGGGGGGGGTAGTTTGGTTGGATTTCAACTAATTAGTTAGACACTAGTTAGGTTAACCTAGGTTAGTTAAGTGATTAACCCGGTTACTAGTGTGTTGTGCTTTATGACGGGTGTTAGGGTATTCAGGGACCCTAACTGGCTCAGAAAAAGATAAATAATGTTATCAACAATATTTTCATGTTCCGGGTATAGTCCGGTCGTTCGGTTACATACCGATTCGTTAAAGTGCTATATTACACTTTTTAGTGTCGTTTAAGTACCTTTCTTGTATCCTTTCAATTCCCAACACTTAGGGAAATATTCTGGATAATAAAACGACATTTCTGCATAATATTTATATGCCTAAATGCTGAATTATTGCTGAATTTTATAAATTCTGCACTTAAAGTGCGTTTCGGGTGCTTTTTAGTGCTTATTCTTGCTTTCGCAATGTCTATAAATTAAACCCTTACATATACTCTAGGGTTTTAATGTATTTTTGTCGTCGGACCTACACCTAGGCCTCAATTTTATTGTCTGACTGCTTTCTGCAGTTCTGTTGACACAGTGTGTCTTACCGGTGAGTTTACAATTATTTTTGACGCAACGCTCTCGTTTATGCATAAAGCAATATTTTGTAGTATACAACATGCATGAATTCACTTGTTTAATCATGTGTTCAGACATTGCTGACAATTAAACTCATAATTGCAGTCATTAAGCAATAATTAATGTCTACGGAAATTACCGGTTTGGGCCAGTTGTCACAGTCTCCCCCCGTTAAAAGAATTTCGTCCCGAAATTCAGACTGAACTCACTCTCGCTGGAGTCTTCTTGAATAGGTGGGGATACTTTTTCTTGAACTGGTCTTCACGTTCCCATGTGTACTCGGGTCCGTGCTTAGAGCTCCAACGTACTTTGACAAGCTTCACACTGCTCCTCCTGGTCTTGTTGACTTTCCAGTCAGTAACCTCAACGGGTTGCTCTGTAAATCGGAGGGCTTCATCAATATGTATTTCATCCATCGGGATGATCACGTTTTCTTGCGTTGGACTCTTCTTCAGGTTGGATACATGAAACGTATCATGTACTCCGTTAAGTTCTTCCGGTAACTCCAACTTGTATGCCACGGTACCAATTCTTCTCAATATTCTGAATGGCCCGATATATCGTGGATTCAGCTTTCCACGCTTTCCAAACCTGACTACGCCCTTCCAAGGTGAGACTTTTAACAACACTTTGTCTCCCACCTTGAAATCTACCGATTTTCTATTTGGATCAGCGTAGCTCTTTTGTCGCTCTCGAGCCGCCTTAATGCGCTCTTGGATCTGCGCAATCTTGTCGGTGGTCTCTTGTACAAGCTCAGGACCAACCATACGCTTATCTCCAGCGTCTGCCCAACATAAGGGCGATCGGCATTTGCGGCCATACAGAGCTTCGAACGGCGCGGCTTTTATGCTCGTATGATAACTGTTATTGTAGGAAAACTCAACTAAAGGTAGATGAGTATCCCAGCTGCCGCCTAGATCCATGACACATGCGCGAACCATATCTTCTAACGTTTGTATAGTCCGTTCTCTCTGGCCGTCCGTTTGCGGATGGAATGCCGTGCTTAGATCTAACTGAGATCCAAAGGCTTCCTGAAATGATTGCCAGATTCTTGAGACAAAGCGTCCATCTCTGTCTGAAATGATTGAGATAGGCACTCCATGACGTGCCACAATTTCTCTTAAGTATATCTCTGCAAGCTTTCCAGTGCTATCCTTCTCTCGGATTGGTAGGAAATGCGCAGACTTCGTCAATCGATCAACTATTACCCATATCATATCGTGCCCTCTCGGGGTCCTGGGTAATTTCGTTATGAAGTCCATCGAGATTTGTTCCCACTTCTACACGGGAATCTCTGGTTGTTGTAGTAGGCCGGACGGTTTCTGATATTCTGCCTTAACCTTGGCACAGGTTAGGCATTTTCCAACATACACAGCAACGTCGCTTTTGAGTCTCGGCCACCAATAGTATTCCTTCAAGTCTTGATACATCTTGTCCGACCCTGGGTGGATCGAGTATCTTGACTTGTGCGCTTCATCAAGGATGACTTCTCGTAGGCCACCATAGAGCGGAACCCAAATGCGCTTTTTAAAGTATAAGGCTCCCTCTTCGTTTGGCACCATGTATTTCAGCATACCCCGTAGGTATTCAGCTTTACGGTTTTCTTCTTTAAGAGCTTCTTGTTGTGCATCTCGAATGCGTGCTGTGAGGTTCGTTCGAATCGTCATTTCCAGTGCTCGAACCCTTAGGGTCTTAACCCTTTCTTTTCGGCTCAACGCGTCTGCTACAACGTTCGCCTTTCCAGGATGGTACTTAATCTCACAGTCATAATCATTCAGCAGCTCGACCCAACGTCACTGGCGCATATTCAATTCCTTCTGATCAAATATGTGTTGCAAGCTTTTGTGATCTGTGAAGATTGTACATCGAGTACCATAAAGATAATGTCGCCAAATCTTCAAGGCGAATACCACTGCACCCAGCTCCAGGTCGTGAGTGGTATAATTTCTCTCGTGAACCTTCAGTTGTCTTGAAGCATAAGCGATGACTTTTTGGCGTTGCATTAGCACACAACCCAAGCCTTGTCGTGAGGCGTCGCAGTATACCACGAAGTCTTCAGTGCCTTCGGGTAATGATAGTGTCGGTGCATCGCATAGCTTGCTCTTAAGTAACTGGAAGGCTTCTTCTTGTTTAACACCCCAGTCGTACTTCTTGTCTTTCTGCGTAAGGGTCGTTAGCGGTTGAGCTATTTTTGAGAAATTCTCGATGAATCGCCGATAATAGCCCGCTAAGCCCAAAAATTGACGAACTTCAGTTGGGGTTTTGGGAGCTTCCCAATTCTTTATTGCTTCAATCTTGGACGGGTCTACATGAATGCCCTTCTCATTCACCACGTGTCCAAGAAATTGTACTTCGCGAATCCAGAATTCGCACTTCGAGAATTTTGCATAAAGCTTCTCTTTCTTTAGTAGTTCCAAGATGGTTCTAAGATGTTGCTTGTGCTCTTCTTTCGTTCGCGAGTAAATCAGGATATCATCGATAAATACAATCACGAATTTATCGAGATATGGTTTGCATACGCGGTTCATCAGATCCATAAAGACCGCTGGTGCATTCGTCAGCCCGAATGGCATCACAAGAAATTCGTAATGCCCATATCGCGTTCTGAATGCAGTCTTTGGCACGCTTTCTTCTTGGATTCTCAGCTGATGGTATCCAGATCGAAGGTCGATCTTGGAATAGTAGCTTGATCCTTGCAGTTGATCAAATAAGTCATCAACCCTCGGTAGCGGATACCGATTCTTGATCGTGAGCTTGTTCAGTTCCCTGTAATCGATACACATCCGCAGTGATCCATCCTTCTTCTTCACGAACAATACTGGAGCTCCCCAGGGTGAGAAGCTTGGCCTTATGAATCCTTTATCCAACAACTCCTGAAGTTGTGTAGATAATTCTTGCATTTCGGATGGTGCAAGTCGATAGGGAGCCTTGGCTACAGGAGCGGCTCCTGGAACCAAGTCTATGTGGAATTCGACTTGTCGTTGCGGAGGTAGTCCTGGCAGATCTTCAGGGAACACATCAGGAAATTCCTTCACCACCGGAATGTCTTCGAATTTTGGCTCCACAGCCTTCTTATCTACAACGTGTGCTAGGAAAGCAACACATCCTTTCCTTAAGCACTTCTGTGCCTTCATACAACTGATGATTCGTAGAGGCGCGTTTCGTCTTTCTCCATGTACGATGAGAGTTTCATCATTCGTCAGAGGGATGCGAATGATTTTCTCATGACAAATGACTTCAGCTTTGTTCTTGGACAACCAGTCCATTTCGACTACTACATCGAAGCTACCCAATTGAATAGGTAAGAGGTCGATGCTAAAATTTCGCTCGCCAAGTTCCAGTGTGCAGCCTCTAACAACTTCACTCGATTCAACAAGTTTACCATTGGCTAGTTCTATGGAATAAGGAATTTCTAATCTACTAGATTCTATTCCGAGTATGCGTTTAAATTCCACAGACATGAAGCTATAATCGGCGCCAGTGTCAAACAGTATGGATGCAAAGTGATTGTTAATGAGAAACGTACCGGTGACCACGTTAGGGTCCTCGCGTGTGTCTCTTTCTCCAATCACAAATGCTCGAGCCGGAGCGTTGTTTCTCTCTGGGCAGTTCTTCATGAAATGATCATTGCTTCCACACTTGAAGCATCCTTGGTTCTGCCCTTTCCCGTTACCATTCTTGTTACCAGCACCGTTCCCATTTCGGTTCTTTCCTTTTCCCCAACAGTCTTCTGTTTGATGACCCAATTTACCACATTTGTCGCACCTTGGAATGCGACAAGCTCCATCATGATGATACTTACATTTTTGGCATCTAGGCATGGAGCCTTGGTATGCTTTGGTTGCATGGGTTTTCGTCTCCTGAGGCGGATTAGTGTCGCGCTTCTTGCTGAAACCCTTGTTGTTGCGAGTTGCTTGGTTCAAACTCGTATGCTTTCTCTTTTTGTCACCGGACGACTCAGCATGCGTCTCGGTCTTCTCAGTGGGGTTCAACGATAGCTTCTTCATACGAACAAAATCTTCAGTAAGGCTGATAGCCAGAGTTACAGCCTCGGTGATTGTTTGTGGTTTGGCCGACGTCACCATGCCACGAAACTCTGAGGCCAGTCCCCAAATGTAGCGTTCCACACGCTTAAATTCAGGAGTCACCATGTAGGGAAGCACTCTTGACAGATCGTGGAACCTTCGAGTGTAACCATTGATGTCAGCACCTTCCATAGTCAGGTACCAGAACTCTGTTTCCAGTCTTTGGAGTTCAGCACGAGAGCAGTACTTCTCTCTCATCCTTTCCTTCAGTTCCTCCCAAGTGAGGCCATAAGCGGCGTCATCACCCAAAGTTTGGGCTTGCAGGTTCCACCAAGTCAGAGCTTCATCGACGAATAACCCAGTAGCAAAAGTGACTTGTTGATCCGCGGTACACTTGCTCATGCGGAAAGTAGCTTCAGTCTTCTCCGTCCAGCGCACAAATGCTACTGCACCTCCTGTGCCGTCATAGTTCATCGGCTTGCAGTCGAGGAACTGCTTGAAAGTGCAGCCTTGAGCTGCATTGCCTCCAGACGAATCTCCCTTCCCATTACGCCTAGCGTTGGTTGGTCCTCCACTGTCTTGAGTACGGTTCGCCTCTTACTGGGCGATAGCAGCGGAGATCCTTTCTTCCAGTAGAGCTTCCAGCTCTTCGGCAATACTTGGCAGTGGGGGAGGAGGAGGTTGGTCACGAGCGTTCACAGCTCTTCTGGGTGCCATGTTCTGACGAACGCAACCCAATAGGTTTAGGCATTTGTTTGATATCGTCATACTAGGCAGTAGTAGTATATATACTTACAGGTATTTACCACATAAGTGACATCAAACAATTATTACTCTAGCAGAGTACTTAGTAGGCTTGCACTGAGGGAATCTATACGTGACAAGACTTGCTGTGGTTTCTGTGCACTGAATTCCATAATTATGTATGCATCCATAATTACGTAACTCCTTGCACAGTCCGCACAGTTCGTTTCATCCTCGTATCTCTTCCTTCAGATGGGCCATCGCTTTTAGGTAAAGTCACGTATACTTGTGACATTCTACTTCTAGTATATGCTAATTATCACACATAATTGCAAGTAATTTCTAGTCAATGACAAGTGCTACTCAAGTGCACTCTAAGTCTCGTAATGTCTTTTCTAGACTCATGTAGACAGTTTCAGGCAGTGGATGTCGCGGGACGTTTTATGCAATGAAAATTCTTTGAAAATTGTTTTCGTGAATGGATCCTAGAGATTGTAGACTAGACTCGAGAAGGAATCCTGGTTCACTACAATCGCAGCTCTGATACCAATCTGTCACACCCCTTTCTACGGCGGAAGCACGAGGTGTGATCATGAAAGGTTCTCATTGCATACGAAGAGTAAACATACTACATGCTCAAGAAAATAACTTCAAATACCATAATTTGAAAACATACGTTAGCGTTTACATCGCTAAGTCGCATAAAGCATTGTCTTAAAAGTTTACAACTTTATTTATAGATAAACATAAGCGACATCCACGAGCATGGGTAAGACCGCGCGCACATCCACTTCTAATTACCTGAAATACATGTGAGTTTTGGAAAAACGTCAACATAAAGTTGGTGTGAATTCATGCAGTTTTAGTTTTTCACGTTTGTATACTTTGTATGAAAACATAGTTTACGTCATGTAAAAATCAAGTTTTCATATATAAATCCAGTTTCATGTGTACACCACGTACACATGTGTAATTCAATTTCTTCTTGAGTACCCCACGTACTCAAGTATAATTCTCATTTTCTTGAGTACCCCACGTACTCAAGTATTCATCAATTTTTAGTATGGTATGAATTTCATGTAATTAAAATATTCCTGTAAATATCAGGATTGTTAATGGGTTGCAAGGCCATTAACGTGTGGCACGACATAGGAAGTCACCAAACCTAAGGCATTTAATTGGTATATTCTGAGACACAAAAGCACTCCTCGGTTCTCGCCCCGACCGGGAGTGTGGCTGCCAGGCACCCGTTAGATCTAACCTTTTGTTCTGCGGTCTAAGTATGTACACGATTAATGGTGCTTCTGTACCCTATTCGTGGCACTATTTCTCATAGCGCATCCTACTTGGTTCTCGTTCTCACCAAGCGCGTTTCTTGTTATCATTTCTCATAGCGCCTCATACTTGGTTCTCGTTCTCACCAAGTGCGCTTCTCATATTCTTATATTTCATCACACTTGGTTCTCGTTCTCACCAAGTGTACTTCTTGTATTCTTATATTTCGTCACACTTGGTTCTCGTTCTCACCAAGTGTACTTCTTGTATTTATATTTCGTCACACTTGGTTCTCGTTCTCACCAAGTGTACTTCTTGTATTTATATCATACCAATTATAAATTTTGTACATTTGTACATGTATTTCACCCCCGAAGTTATAAAAACTGAAAACAGTTAAAGAGAAAAGGGGGAGCATGAACTCACAACTTTGCGTTCCTAGCGTCGTAAACTCCACCGGATTTGCTTAATTAACGTCGTAACCTATACGCGTTTTCTTAACGTTAGTCACTAGACTTGCGTCGCACAAGTACAGTCACTCTCTTTTGTATATATTCTTGTGTTAAAAATATTCTATATTTTTAACTACGTATCTTACTTATATTATTTTCTCCAAAAATAAATATAAGTCTTTTGTGTTTTGCACTTTGCACCCGAATTATGTATCTTGTGTGTTGTATGTGTATTTTTATGTTTATACTCCTCATAAGTATTTAGTGTATTTTTAAGTCTTAATACACTAGCACGTATAACACATACTATATACACTTAGCACAAAAGTTGGTGATCAAATAATATATATTTTTCTTTCAAAAATATATACTTAATATCCATTTTATTCTTGAAGAAATCCTCATTTCTTATCACCAAAAATTAGGGAAACCTTAGTAATATTTTTAAACACATTTTTAGGGAATAAGTTCCTCAAAAACTTATATTTTTCTAAGTGTCAAAATTTATAAAAATTTCGACAGAGTTTCCCCTAAAAATGGAGGTTTCCCACGTTTTCAAAACGTGTGTTTATTTTCTTTTAAAACATCATCAATCATCAATAATCATCAACAATAATTATCAATAATAATCACTACTTTTCCCCACTTCATGAACTTGGATATTTACCAAAATTGTGTAGTATCTTACTAGCACATTTAGTAAATCTTTCCATCTTTAAAATAATTTTAGTTTCTTAAAAACTTTATTTTTAAAGATTATGAAGTTTCACAACTTCTAGTCAAGATTCGCAAAAATACTTCTTTGTTAAATTTTCTTGTGACACAAGTGTCTACACACTTGTTTATTTACTAAAAATGCTTTTAGTTCGGATAAGATCCGGGTTTTAAACAAGACTAATAGTTTTGCTTGGTTCTTCCGAAAAACCACTTGTAGATCTTTAGATCTACTAGTTTTGAACAATATTTTGCAAGTAAAAATACTTTTACACAAGTTCATGTTTCATGTGTGGTAGAGTTTCACCTTTTAACCCTTATATCTTCTAACATAACCTTATGTCAAGATTCATGATCATGACCAAACCGGGTTAAATGATGATCCGAGCTACCACAACATAGATCGGGTCTAAATAATCACAAATTTCAATTACTACAACATTTACACAACATATGAGCTTTTATCCAACACTTATAGCATTTTTAGTAGACTTTAAAGTATCATCTTGCATGTTAACGAGTTTTATCCGATAAAAATCCTTTTAACCACTTTAGATTAGTTCAAATATGAGTTTTAAGCATTATACCTCTAGCTCGAGGCTAGGGAAGAATCTATGCGCAAAATGAGTGGATAATAGCAATTGGTGAAGGTCCTTCGAGTTCCGCTTGCACCGAGCTTCGTTAATGACCTTCTTATACCTTAATATCACCTTAGAATACTTGGAAATTTGCTAGAAAAATTGATGATGTTCTAAGGGGTGTTGGCCGTAGCTTTTAAAGGAGGGAGGAGAAGAATTTTGTTGAATGTTGAAGGTGATGGGTAGTGTGAAGATCTAGTGGGTTCTTAAATAAACTTCCTACTCATCTTGGTCCATTGGTTCATGTGTTTAATTCAAGGGGACAAGATCTATTAAACAAATAAAAGAATCAAGGGTGTGTACCCCCTTTGTCTAGAACCGGTCATGGGGGGGGGGGGGGTAGTTTGGTTGGATTTCAACTAATTAGTTAGACACTAGTTAGGTTAACCTAGGTTAGTTAAGTGATTAACCCGGTTACTAGTGTGTTGTGCTTTATGACGGGTGTTAGGGTATTCAGGGACCCTAACTGGCTCAGAAAAAGATAAATAATGTTATCAACAATATTTTCATGTTCCGGGTATAGTCCGGTCGTTCGGTTACATACCGATTCGTTAAAGTGCTCTATATTACACTTTTTAGTGTCGTTTAAGTACCTTTCTTGTATCCTTTCAATTCCCAACACTTAGGGAAATATTCTGGATAATAAAACGACATTTCTGCATAATATTTATATGCCTAAATGCTGAATTATTGCTGAATTTTATAAATTCTGCACTTAAAGTGCGTTTCGGGTGCTTTTTAGTGCTTATTCTTGCTTTCGCAATGTCTATAAATTAAACCCTTACATATACTCTAGGGTTTTAATGTATTTTTGTCGTCGGACCTACACCTAGGCCTCAATTTTATTGTCTGACTGCTTTCTGCAGTTCTGTTGACACAGTGTGTCTTACCGGTGAGTTTACTATTATTTTTGACGCAACGCTCTCGTTTATGCATAAAGCAATATTTTGTAGTATACAACATGCATGAATTCACTTGTTTAATCATGTGTTCAGACATTGCTGACAATTAAACTCATAATTGCAGTCATTAAGCAATAATTAATGTCTACGGAAATTACCGGTTTGGGCCAGTTGTCACAGTCTCCCCCCGTTAAAAGAATTTCGTCCCGAAATTCAGACTGAACTCACTCTCGCTGGAGTCTTCTTGAATAGGTGGGGATACTTTTTCTTGAACTGGTCTTCACGTTCCCATGTGTACTCGGGTCCGTGCTTAGAGCTCCAACGTACTTTGACAAGCTTCACACTGCTCCTCCTGGTCTTGTTGACTTTCCAGTCAGTAACCTCAACGGGTTGCTCTGTAAATCGGAGGGCTTCATCAATATGTATTTCATCCATCGGGATGATCACGTTTTCTTGCGTTGGACTCTTCTTCAGGTTGGATACATGAAACGTATCATGTACTCCGTTAAGTTCTTCCGGTAACTCCAACTTGTATGCCACGGTACCAATTCTTCTCAATATTCTGAATGGCCCGATATATCGTGGATTCAGCTTTCCACGCTTTCCAAACCTGACTACGCCCTTCCAAGGTGAGACTTTTAACAACACTTTGTCTCCCACCTTGAAATCTACCGATTTTCTATTTGGATCAGCGTAGCTCTTTTGTCGCTCTCGAGCCGCCTTAATGCGCTCTTGGATCTGCGCAATCTTGTCGGTGGTCTCTTGTACAAGCTCAGGACCAACCATACGCTTATCTCCAGCGTCTGCCCAACATAAGGGCGATCGGCATTTGCGGCCATACAGAGCTTCGAACGGCGCGGCTTTTATGCTCGTATGATAACTGTTATTTTAGGAAAACTCAACTAAAGGTAGATGAGTATCCCAGCTGCCGCCTAGATCCATGACACATGCGCGAACCATATCTTCTAACGTTTGTATAGTCCGTTCGCTCTGGCCGTCCGTTTGCGGATGGAATGCCGTGCTTAGATCTAACTGAGATCCAAAGGCTTCCTGAAATGATTGCCAGATTCTTGAGACAAAGCGTCCATCTCTGTCTGAAATGATTGAGATAGGCACTCCATGACGTGCCACAATTTCTCTTAAGTATATCTCTGCAAGCTTTCCAGTGCTATCCTTCTCTCGGATTGGTAGGAAATGCGCAGACTTCGTCAATCGATCAACTATTACCCATATCATATCGTGCCCTCTCGGGGTCCTGGGTAATTTCGTTATGAAGTCCATCGAGATTTGTTCCCACTTCTACACGGGAATCTCTGGTTGTTGTAGTAGGCCGGACGGTTTCTGATATTCTGCCTTAACCTTGGCACAGGTTAGGCATTTTCCAACATACACAGCAACGTCGCTTTTGAGTCTCGGCCACCAATAGTATTCCTTCAAGTCTTGATACATCTTGTCCGACCCTGGGTGGATCGAGTATCTTGACTTGTGCGCTTCATCAAGGATGACTTCTCGTAGGCCACCATAGAGCGGAACCCAAATGCGCTTTTTAAAGTATAAGGCTCCCTCTTCGTTTGGCACCATGTATTTCAGCATACCCCGTAGGTATTCAGCTTTACGGTTTTCTTCTTTAAGAGCTTCTTGTTGTGCATCTCGAATGCGTGCTGTGAGGTTCGTTCGAATCGTCATTTCCAGTGCTCGAACCCTTAGGGTCTTAACCCTTTCTTTTCGGCTCAACGCGTCTGCTACAACGTTCGCCTTTCCAGGATGGTACTTAATCTCACAGTCATAATCATTCAGCAGCTCGACCCAACGTCGCTGGCGCATATTCAATTCCTTCTGATCAAATATGTGTTGCAAGCTTTTGTGATCTGTGAAGATTGTACATCGAGTACCATAAAGATAATGTCGCCAAATCTTCAAGGCGAATACCACTGCACCCAGCTCCAGGTCGTGAGTGGTATAATTTCTCTCGTGAACCTTCAGTTGTCTTGAAGCATAAGCGATGACTTTTTGGCGTTGCATTAGCACACAACCCAAGCCTTGTCGTGAGGCGTCGCAGTATACCACGAAGTCTTCAGTGCCTTCGGGTAATGATAGTGTCGGTGCATCGCATAGCTTGCTCTTAAGTAACTGGAAGGCTTCTTCTTGTTTAACACCCCAGTCGTACTTCTTGTCTTTCTGCGTAAGGGTCGTTAGCGGTTGAGCTATTTTTGAGAAATTCTCGATGAATCGCCGATAATAGCCCGCTAAGCCCAAAAATTGACGAACTTCAGTTGGGGTTTTGGGAGCTTCCCAATTCTTTATTGCTTCAATCTTGGACGGGTCTACATGAATGCCCTTCTCATTCACCACGTGTCCAAGAAATTGTACTTCGCGAATCCAGAATTCGCACTTCAAGAATTTTGCATAAAGCTTCTCTTTCTTTAGTAGTTCCAAGATGGTTCTAAGATGTTGCTTGTGCTCTTCTTTCGTTCGCGAGTAAATCAGGATATCATCGATAAATACAATCACGAATTTATCGAGATATGGTTTGCATACGCGGTTCATCAGATCCATAAAGACCGCTGGTGCATTCGTCAGCCCGAATGGCATCACAAGAAATTCGTAATGCCCATATCGCGTTCTGAATGCAGTCTTTGGCACGCTTTCTTCTTGGATTCTCAGCTGATGGTATCCAGATCGAAGGTCGATCTTGGAATAGTAGCTTGATCCTTGCAGTTGATCAAATAAGTCATCAACCCTCGGTAGCGGATACCGATTCTTGATCGTGAGCTTGTTCAGTTCCCTGTAATCGATACACATCCGCAGTGATCCATCCTTCTTCTTCACGAACAATACTGGAGCTCCCCAGGGTGAGAAGCTTGGCCTTATGAATCCTTTATCCAACAACTCCTGAAGTTGTGTAGATAATTCTTGCATTTCAGATGGTGCAAGTCGATAGGGAGCCTTGGCTACAGGAGCGGATCCTGGAACCAAGTCTATGTGGAATTCGACTTGTCGTTGCGGAGGTAGTCCTGGCAGATCTTCAGGGAACACATCAGGAAATTCCTTCACCACCGGAATGTCTTCGAATTTTGGCTCCACAGCCTTCTTATCTACAACGTGTGCTAGGAAAGCAACACATCCTTTCCTTAAGCACTTCTGTGCCTTCATACAACTGATGATTCGTAGAGGCGCGTTTCGTCTTTCTCCATGTACGATGAGAGTTTCATCATTCGTCAGAGGGATGCGAATGATTTTCTCATGACAAATGACTTCAGCTTTGTTCTTGGACAACCAGTCCATTTCGACTACTACATCGAAGCTACCCAATTGAATAGGTAAGAGGTCGATGCTAAAATTTCGCTCGCCAAGTTCCAGTGTGCAGCCTCTAACAACTTCACTCGATTCAACAAGTTTACCATTGGCTAGTTCTATGGAATAAGGAATTTCTAATCTACTAGATTCTATTCCGAGTATGCGTTTAAATTCCACAGACATGAAGCTATAATCGGCGCCAGTGTCAAACAGTATGGATGCAAAGTGATTGTTAATGAGAAACGTACCGGTGACCACGTTAGGGTCCTCGCGTGTGTCTCTTTCTCCAATCACAAATGCTCGAGCCGGAGCGTTGTTTCTCTCTGGGCAGTTCTTCATGAAATGATCATTGCTTCCACACTTGAAGCATCCTTGGTTCTGCCCTTTCCCGTTACCATTCTTGTTACCAGCACCGTTCCCATTTCGGTTCTTTCCTTTTCCCCAACAGTCTTCTGTTTGATGACCCAATTTACCACATTTGTCGCACCTTGGAATGCGACAAGCTCCATCATGATGATACTTACATTTTTGGCATCTAGGCATGGAGCCTTGGTATGCTTTGGTTGCATGGGTTTTCGTCTCCTGAGGCGGATTAGTGTCGCGCTTCTTGCTGAAACCCTTGTTGTTGCGAGTTGCTTGGTTCAAACTCGTATGCTTTCTCTTTTTGTCACCGGACGACTCAGCATGCGTCTCGGTCTTCTCAGTGGGGTTCAACGATAGCTTCTTCATACGAACACAATCTTCAGTAAGGCTGATAGCCAGAGTTACAGCCTCGGTGATTGTTTGTGGTTTGGCCGACGTCACCATGCCACGAAACTCTGAGGCCAGTCCCCAAATGTAGCGTTCCACACGCTTAAATTCAGGAGTCACCATGTAGGGAAGCACTCTTGACAGATCGTGGAACCTTCGAGTGTAACCATTGATGTCAGCACCTTCCATAGTCAGGTGCCAGAACTCTGTTTCCAGTCTTTGGAGTTCAGCACGAGAGCAGTACTTCTCTCTCATCCTTTCCTTCAGTTCCTCCCAAGTGAGGCCATAAGCGGCGTCATCACCCAAAGTTTGGGCTTGCAGGTTCCACCAAGTCAGAGCTTCATCGACGAATAACCCAGTAGCAAAAGTGACTTGTTGATCCGCGGTACACTTGCTCATGCGGAAAGTAGCTTCAGTCTTCTCCGTCCAGCGCACAAATGCTACTGCACCTCCTGTGCCGTCATAGTTCATCGGCTTGCAGTCGAGGAACTGCTTGAAAGTGCAGCCTTGAGCTGCATTGCCTCCAGACGAATCTCCCTTCCCATTACGCCTAGCGTTGGTTGGTCCTCCACTGTCTTGAGTACGGTTCGCCTCTTACTGGGCGATAGCAGCGGAGATCCTTTCTTCCAGTAGAGCTTCCAGCTCTTCGGCAATACTTGGCAGTGGGGGAGGAGGAGGTTGGTCACGAGCGTTCACAGCTCTTCTGGGTGCCATGTTCTGACGAACGCAACCCAATAGGTTTAGGCATTTTTTTGATATCGTCATACTAGGCAGTAGTAGTATATATACTTACAGGTATTTACCACATAAGTGACATCAAACAATTATTACTCTAGCAGAGTACTTAGTAGGCTTGCACTGAGGGAATCTATACGTGACAAGACTTGCTGTGGTTTCTGTGCACTGAATTCCATAATTATGTATGCATCCATAATTACGTAACTCCTTGCACAGTCCGCACAGTTCGTTTCATCCTCGTATCTCTTCCTTCAGATGGGCCATCGCTTTTAGGTAAAGTCACGTATACTTGTGACATTCTACTTCTAGTATATGCTAATTATCACACATAATTGCAAGTAATTTCTAGTCAATGACAAGTGCTACTCAAGTGCACTCTAAGTCTCGTAATGTCTTTTCTAGACTCATGTAGACAGTTTCAGGCAGTGGATGTCGCGGGACGTTTTATGCAATGAAAACTCTTTGAAAATTGTTTTCGTGAATGGATCCTAGAGATTGTAGACTAGACTCGAGAAGGAATCCTGGTTCACTACAATCGCAGCTCTGATACCAATCTGTCACACCCCTTTCTACGGCGGAAGCACGAGGTGTGATCATGAAAGGTTCTCATTGCATACGAAGAGTAAACATACTACATGCTCAAGAAAATAACTTCAAATACCATAATTTGAAAACATACGTTAGCGTTTACATCGCTAAGTCTCATAAAGCATTGTCTTAAAAGTTTACAACTTTATTTATAGATAAACATAAGCGACATCCACGAGCATGGGTAAGACCGCGCGCACATCCACTTCTAATTACCTGAAATACATGTGAGTTTTGGAAAAACGTCAACATAAAGTTGGTGTGAATTCATGCAGTTTTAGTTTTTCACGTTTGTATACTTTGTATGAAAACATAGTTTACGTCATGTAAAAATCAAGTTTTCATATATAAATCCAGTTTCATGTGTACACCACGTACACATGTGTAATTCAATTTCTTCTTGAGTACCCCACGTACTCAAGTATAATTCTCATTTTCTTGAGTACCCCACGTACTCAAGTATTCATCAATTTTTAGTATGGTATGAATTTCATGTAATTAAAATATTCCTGTAAATATCAGGATTGTTAATGGGTTGCAAGGCCATTAACATGTGGCACGACATAGGAAGTCACCAAACCTAAGGCATTTAATTGGTATATTCTGAGACACAAAAGCACTCCTCGGTTCTCGCCCCGACCGGGAGTGTGGCTGCCAGGCACCCGTTAGATCTAACCTTTTGTTCTGCGGTCTAAGTATGTACACGATTAATGGTGCTTCTGTACCCTATTCGTGGCACTATTTCTCATAGCGCATCCTACTTGGTTCTCGTTCTCACCAAGCGCGTTTCTTGTTATCATTTCTCATAGCGCCTCATACTTGGTTCTCGTTCTCACCAAGTGTACTTCTTGTATTCTTATATTTCGTCACACTTGGTTCTCGTTCTCACCAAGTGTACTTCTTGTATTTATATTTCGTCACACTTGGTTCTCGTTCTCACCAAGTGTACTTCTTGTATTTATATCATACCAATTATAAATTTTGTACATTTGTACATGTATTTCACCCCCGAAGTTATAAAAACTGAAAACAGTTAAAGAGAAAAGGGGGAGCATGAACTCACAACTTTGCGTTCCTAGCGTCGTAAACTCCACCGGATTTGCTTAATTAACGTCGTAACCTATACGCGTTTTCTTAACGTTAGTCACTAGACTTGCGTCGCACAAGTACAGTCACTCTCTTTTGTATATATTCTTGTGTTAAAAATATTCTATATTTTTAACTACGTATCTTACATATATTATTTTCTCCAAAAATAAATATAAGTCTTTTGTGTTTTGCACTTTGCACCCGAATTATGTATCTTGTGTGTTGTATGTGTATTTTTATGTTTATACTCCTCATAAGTATTTAGTGTATTTTTAAGTCTTAATACACTAGCACGTATAACACATACTATATACACTTAGCACAAAAGTTGGTGATCAAATAATATATATTTTTCTTTCAAAAATATATACTTAATATCCATTTTATTCTTGAAGAAATCCTCATTTCTTATCACCAAAAATTAGGGAAACCTTAGTAATACTTTTAAACACATTTTTAGGGAATAAGTTCCTCAAAAACTTATATTTTTCTAAGTGTCAAAATTTATAAAAATTTCGACAGAGTTTCCCCTAAAAATGGAGGTTTCCCACGTTTTCAAAACGTGTGTTTATTTTCTTTTAAAACATCATCAATCATCAACAATCATCAACAATAATTATCAACAATAATCACTACTTTTCCCCACTTCATGAACTTGGATATTTACCAAAATTGTGTAGTATCTTACTAGCACATTTAGTAAATCTTTCCATCTTTAAAATAATTTTAGTTTCTTAAAAACTTTATTTTTAAAGAATATGAAGTTTCACAACTTCTAGTCAAGATTCGCAAAAATACTTCTTTGTTAAATTTTCTTGTGACACAAGTGTCTACACACTTGTTTATTTACTAAAAATGCTTTTAGTTCGGATAAGATCCGGGTTTTAAACAAGACTAATAGTTTTGCTTGGTTCTTCCGAAAAACCACTTGTAGATCTTTAGATCTACTAGTTTTGAACAATATTTTGCAAGTAAAAATACTTTTACACAAGTTCATGTTTCATGTGTGGTAGAGTTTCACCTTTTAACCCTTATATCTTCTAACATAACCTTATGTCATGATTCATGATCATGACCAAACCGGGTTAAATGATGATCCGAGCTACCACAACATAGATCGGGTCTAAATAATCACAAATTTCAATTACTACAACATTTACACAACATATGAGCTTTTATCCAACACTTATAGCATTTTTAGTAGACTTTAAAGTATCATCTTGCATGTTAACGAGTTTTATCCAATAAAAATCCTTTTAACCACTTTAGATTAGTTCAAATATGAGTTTTAAGCATTATACCTCTAGCTCGAGGCTAGGGAAGAATCTATGCGCAAAATGAGTGGATAATAGCAATTGGTGAAGGTCCTTCGAGTTCCGCTTGCACCGAGCTTCGTTAATGACCTTCTTATACCTTAATATCACCTTAGAATACTTGGAAAGTTGCTAGAAAAATTGATGATGTTCTAAGGGGTGTTGGCCGTAGCTTTTAAAGGAGGGAAGAGAAGAATTTTGTTGAATGTTGAAGGTGATGGGTAGTGTGAAGATCTAGTGGGTTCTTAAATAAACTTCCTACTCATCTTGGTCCATTGGTTCATGTGTTTAATTCAAGGGGACAAGATCTATTAAACAAATAAAAGAATCAAGGGTGTGTACCCCCTTTGTCTAGAACCGGTCATGGGGGGGGGGGGGTAGTTTGGTTGGATTTCAACTAATTAGTTAGACACTAGTTAGGTTAACCTAGGTTAGTTAAGTGATTAACCCGGTTACTAGTGTGTTGTGCTTTATGACGGGTGTTAGGGTATTCAGGGACCCTAACTGGCTTAGAAAAAGATAAATAATGTTATCAACAATATTTTCATGTTCCGGGTATAGTCCGGTCGTTCGGTTATATACCGATTCGTTAAAGTGCTATATTACACTTTTTAGTGTCGTTTAAGTACCTTTCTTGTATCCTTTCAATTCCCAACACTTAGGGAAATATTCTGGATAATAAAACGACATTTCTGCATAATATTTATATGCCTAAATGCTGAATTATTGCTGAATTTTATAAATTCTGCACTTAAAGTGCGTTTCGGGTGCTTTTTAGTGCTTATTCTTGCTTTCGCAATGTCTATAAATTAAACCCTTACATATACTCTAGGGTTTTAATGTATTTTTGTCGTCGGACCTACACCTAGGCCTCAATTTTATTGTCTGACTGCTTTCTGCAGTTCTGTTGACACAGTGTGTCTTACCGGTGAGTTTACTATTATTTTTGACGCAACGCTCTCGTTTATGCATAAAGCAATATTTTGTAGTATACAACATGCATGAATTCACTTGTTTAATCATGTGTTCAGACATTGCTGACAATTAAACTCATAATTGCAGTCATTAAGCAATAATTAATGTCTACGGAAATTACCGGTTTGGGCCAGTTGTCACATTAAAGTATCTGACGTTGTAAAGCATCCTCAAATCTTCTCTCTTTTCTTTTCATCACCAACATACTTCTTCCTTTAGGTGTCTTCAGACTCCCCCTTTCGATATGCTGGGATCACAGCCTGGAATTCGCGAAAAATTCTCAGGTATCGAAACCTGGCACTCTTTCTTCTGATTTAGAATTGAAACTTTACTATTCCTGCACATTCTTAACCCAGAAATGAATTTCTAGATTTAACAATTTGAATGCACCAACACTCACTCTCCCTCAGATCACAAATACATAATGAACCACTTGTTGATTTTAAAAATATATTTTGACAATTAAGACACATTCCCCCTCACATCAATGTCATCATGTTTAGCACTTGGAACTTTGAAAATCAACTTTCCAACATCAGTTGCCAAAAATCTTTTTGAATTTTTCAAAATTTATGCTAAAACACACTGAAAATCTTTTTGGATTTTTTAAGGAAAAGAAATGCAGTAAAGAAATATTTACAGACACTATTTTTTGTGAGTTTGTGTAAGAGGATCATATCAGTTTCTGAGACAAATCACCAACACCGTTAAGCTTCATTGCATTTTAAGTTTTATACAATTCACCTAGATTGTCAGTATACCTGTCCACTTAAATTTTCACACAAAGTTCAACTGTTTCGAGATACGATATTAATGTCTTAGATACTTAAACTCAATCGCGTGTCCCACCTCAGAATATACTCCCGTATCCAGATCCCAATAATCAGTCTTACAGGTAATTATGACACAAATGATATATGTATATAAATTAGGTAATGCGAGGGCCGAGGGATCTCAGGTCGATACTTCCGTATACGCAGAGAGATATCGGCTTCGACTTTTCGGTATGTCCCCTTTAGAGGATCTTTTAGCTACAACAGCAGCGACTATCAATTTTATTGTTTCATCAGCATGCTGAGGGTTTATGCTATGTTTCAAGCATTGCGGAAAGTATTATCCAAGGACTAGGTCAGAACCACCATTCAGCAGAAGTCCCGGAATAATACCCCAGACATCATTGAGTATAAAGACCTAGTATATCAGATTATGAGACCTTTCAAACGAGATTTCGGGGGTTACCCATATATCCGAGAGATGTTTCTCCACGATATAAGCAAGTTTGAAATTTAGGTTTATATCTCGTCACAATCTACTAAATGTGCAAAAACCTACTAGCATATCAGCAGTGAGATTGTTTATCATGTTTTAACATTTCATTTCTTTAGCATGTTGTGACAGTCTACTGATGTACTATCATTTCCTCTTTTATGCAACAAAACTCATTTTTGAATTTTATCATGTTTTTGTCTTTTTCAAATTTTCAAATGTTTTTGGATTTTCTGAAATTTTCTACTCCCCCTAAAATGCAAACACATTTTAAGAAATTTGAAAACAAACTATACAGAAAGTGACAACTGATATCAAATCACCTCAATTCGCCATCCACTTGGCATAAACAATCAGAACTCCCCCTTACACAAAACTATTTTCTCATTATGATTTCAAAACACTTAAGTTTGTTTTAACCAAAATGATTTTTCCGGAAAATAAGTTTTGTTGATTTTACCACTTGTAAAGTTAGGGGTATGGTTCATCATTTTTTCATTCAATCTCTAGTATCAGGATTACATCAAGTTCAACCTAATGACCTTGAGTAATCACTTTGTCAGAATCAGCCTCTTACCACTTGTAAGAATATCCAACATTTAAAACACATATAGGAATAAAACATCTACACAAACCATTTTATCAATCAAGATGCCGATTCCTGCTTCTCACTTACCAACCTGGAAGCTCCGGCAATTCCTCAATCTGTAAATTTTAACAAACTTTAAGATTCAATCACACAATCAATTACTAAGAAAGATGCCGATTCCTGATCCACGATTACAAACTTGGGATCTCCGGCAAGTCAGGTTTTTCAAGCAAAGAAAATGTCCACCCAAGCCTGACCAGCCTTGGGTGTTCTCAACTCAGACTCAGTTGGGGTGTAAGTTGCTTTCTTCTTAGCATAAAACTCTTTTACCCCTTTAACCTTCCCATCGATCATTTTTCCAAAAATTTTCTTTACGTTTCCATTAAAAGCTTTCTCAACATCAAATTCATTCTTATCAGAATAAAATTGATTAGAGATCTCAACTTTCCCGACTTTTGATTTAAAATTCTCAGTACTCAATGGTGGAAAGTTCTCATCATCCATTGGAGTAACTGAGTTTTCTCTTTTTACCTCAACCTGTGGCTCTTCTGATTTTGTGGAATCAGATTCATCGCCAGATTTTACATCTGATTTCTTAACAACCCAAGCTTGGTTGTCAAGATTTCCCCTTTTCTTGTAAAACCTTTTCGAACACTCTCCAACTTCATATGTTGAATTTTTGAACACTTTGAATCTTTCAGTTGGTGGTTCCGTTTTATCAACAACTATATCTTTGAGTTTTTCTGAAACTCCCTGTTTTGTGTTGGTTGCCTTAGAACAATTCCATGCAATGTGACCAACTTCATTACATCTGTAACAGGTTCTTGTTTCTTTCCTTTGATAAGCTCCATTCTTCATCTTTTCAGCAAGAAACTCCTTGTTTGACTGTTTCCAGAATGAGCTCTTTGCTTCTTCTTCATGACTAGTTCCTGCAACATATGCCATTTTTTATTTAAAATCTCGAACATATTTTTCATTTTTATAATTTTCAGATGGAATAAAACCAAGTCCTTTCTTTTTGTAGCTACGATTGTGGTTTGGTTTCTTTTGAAAACCAGAACCAGAATTGTAACCCTTTTTCTTGTTCAAACGTTGTTGTACTCTTGAAGTGTAAGGTTTAGGTTTTACATTAAAATTTTCATCTTTTATTTCAGAAATATTAATTTCTGTTAGTTTGAAAACCTTTTTGATCATTTCTGGTTTAACACCTCTTATTGGAAACTCTTTATCAAAATATAATTTGTCAGAATCATTCAAAGTATACACAACTTCAAATGTTTCATCATTCAAATTAGATTTTGACAACAAAAACTCTTTACTGTAAACCCGTTTTCCCGACGACTTTGAACTCTTTTCGGACGAACTCGAACTCCTGACTGACTGACACGAACTTTCGGATTCTGACTTTGACTCTGACTCCTCATCCTTATCCAACACCTGATCAACCACTCTTTTTATCAATTCGGACTCATGATCTGTGTCGGACGCTGTGAACGTGACATCAATATCATCCGGTAAAACATCGGTTATCTCGAATTCTAACTTAATATTGACCGCCTGTTTTAGTTCTTCCTCATTAGGTTTCCTAGATGAGTACCCTTCCCAAATCGGAGGCGGGCACTTATTATAACAGACACCCTGTTTCTTACCAGTATCCTTTTTCTTCTTTGGCTTTATTTCTTCGTCTTTAAACGCTTCAAATCCTTCAACTGTTGGATAAATTCTATCGATTATATAATCACAACCTTTGTAACTTTGCAGCAATCTTCTGATTCTTTCATTCTCAGCTGCTTCACTATCCAACTCTTTTTTCCACTTTGCACATTCTTCTATGTACATATTGATCTCTTTTTGCTTTGTCATCATGGTAGCATTCATCATCTTCAAAGCTTTTTCTCTTTCAGAGTTAGTCTTCTCCAGACTATTCACAGTTCTGTTCAATACATCATATGACTTTTTCAAATTTTTTACATCAAACAACAACTTTTCTTTCAACTTTTCTAACTCACTAAACCTCTCATCTTTCTCTATACATTGTTTACAAGACTCTAAACATTTAAGACAGGGTTTTGTGATTTCAATGATCATCTCAACTTCAACTATTTTTTCAACTTCCACAATCTTCTCAATCACTTTGACCTCTTTCATTTCCTTTGCAGCTTTCCTTTCTTTCAGTTTCTTCAATTTTTCTGCAAAATAAAATTCAAAAGTGTCAGAAGATAAATGAGTTTTTCCCAAATTTATCTGTTCCATTTCTTCATCACTATCACTGCTTTCAGAAGAAACAGATTTTCCATCTTGACTCTCCTCATTATCCGACATCACATCCATCCACTCCTTTAGCAACTCTGGCTTTTGCACAATCTGAGCAATAAAAGCTTTAACATTTGGATCAGCTGGAATGTACTTGTCCCAGCTAAACCCTTCAGCTACTTTCTCATCTTCTTGATCAACAATTCCATGATAAGCTTTCCTGTTTGCATCCTCGATCATTCTTCCATGTGCCGTTTGAACTTCTTTTTGTTGATGCGGTTGATGAGTGATTTGCTGATAAATGGTTTTTCTATAATAATCATCTTTCCCAGACGACTCCTTTGCTCCTCTCGGCTCCTGATTCTTGCACTCTCTTTTAAAGTGGCCTTTCTCCCTGCAACGAAAACAAACAACTTTAGATTTATCAAATCCAAGATTAGAAAGATTTGCATCCAAGAAATCAGTTCTTCCTGTAACCAATCTAAATTTTTCTGCTCTCCTCAAAACGCTAGCTAAAGCCCATTTAATATCCATCAGTTCCAGCTCCTCTGCATCGATCTGGTCATAATCTTCCTTTGTGAGCATCGGATTGCCAATTTTTCCGGCAATCAACCCTTCATAAGACTCTAATGCAGTGACCAATAATCCCATATGATGCTTTACAACTTCTTCAGAATAATTTTGACCGTTTTGAAGATGTAGAGCTACATTGCACTGAATCAAATGACCATTTCCAGCAGATGAACTTTGAACACTTGGAGGATTCACCGTTGAGAATCCACTAGTGTTGACTGATCCTTGACTACTTGGTGTAGATTGATTTCCAGCACTAGTTTGTATCTTTGGACTTGCTTCAGCAGTTTGAACATTTCCTTTATAGTACAATTTAATATCTTGTTGATGAGTAGAACTGTTCATTCTAGCAATTTTCTGCTGCTCCAGATCATGTGCCTACAACTTCTCTATAAACTGTGCAATCGATAACTTTTTAAACTGTCCGGAATTTTTCAATATCATCAGATATGTACCCCATTCCTGTTGCGGTAATGCATCAGCAAGCTTTTCAACCCATTCTGCTGGAGTTTTTGTAATCTTCAACTGTGACATGGTACGTACAAGATGACAATATCTTTCAATAAGACTCTTTGTTGTTTCACCAGGCATGCATGTAAATAATTCAAACTCTTTTTTCAACAAAGCTGCTCTACTTTGTAACATTTCAGTGCTTCCCTCAAACTTCTTTTGAAGCGCTTCCCAGATAGAATAAGAATTTTCATCATGTTGAAGCAACACAAATATATCTTCTTTTACTGCTTGTTGTAACAAATTGATCATCATTTTCTCTCCTTTATAACTTTCCCTCTCTTGTTCAGTAAATTCAGAAATAATTTTATCAGCTCCCATTGTATTCTTTGGCCTCTCATACTCAGTTTCGATGCTCTCCCAAGCTCTTAGATGATTCGCCTGAACCCAATTTTCAAACCGTTTCTTCCATCCGTGATAATCTTCAATTCCCATAAGCTTCGGGGGTTTTTGCATTGTTCCGGTTTCGTTTTCTGCATTCATGTTTTGAGCAATTGAAGCTGGAGTAGTCGAGGGTGTAGCAAATGCATTGTAGAACTCGGAATCCATTTTTTTTAGCAACTTGAATCTCTTGTCGAAACCGACAAGTACCTGACAAATGACAACACACCAACAAAACACAATCAGTTTAAAGATTTATCAATTAATCGAAACAAATTGGTACTCGGACTGGTGACTATTTTGAGCGGATTGAAGGTTGACACACTGTGCGAAACGTTGACCAACTGTGTAGACTGAATGACCTAGATCGAATTCGATTGACCTGACCCTTTGAAACCTTTGAACTCCAAACTGTACGAAACTTTCAAGCAAGTCGATGACTTTAATACGCGACTTGTCCACACAAAATGACTTGACTGATCAACAAATAGATCACACCGTGCGAGCCAACTAAACTCCAAACCTTGTGACCTGACAACTCAAACGCTTTGAACCAAAATCGCACAAGACTCGATCGACTGACAACTATATCTCTAATATTGAAACAATTATACAATCACATGAAACATCTGATTACACTTTAACACAACATGAATTTGCAGTGAACCGCAAGAATTAATAAAATCTTGTGCCGACCATCATTATATTTCACATGCCCATTTTTGTTTTCAATAACACTAAACTGACAACATTATTTAAGAGAAACAATTTTCAAGACTTAGAATACTCCATATCACATGCAATCCTACACAAGCATGTGATGTCTTCTCCAACTACTGACAACATCAACTTCAATGTACCTTCACATGATTTTGTTTAATGATTCACACTTTGATAAGATCACATTCACAGTGTTTTTTTATTAAATTTGCCGACAACTATTAATACCAAATCAAAACACGTATATCACATGCTCTTGTTTAAACCGAGATATTCAACATACAATCTGACTTCCAATTTACGAGATTCACATAAATCGATGTACTTTCAAGCAAATCAACAAAGTATTCAAACAGTGTAATTTCAATCGGTGTGTCAGATTCAAGCGAAATCCACTCAAGTAAACTCAGCACTCATTTCAAGCGAAATCATGATAGTTGTGAATACAAGCGAAATCAACAAGTAAATTTCAAGCTAAATCTGATCAAAATGTCAACACTCAAGCGAAATCAACCCATAAACTCAAGCGAAATCTGCATGACATTATCATATCGATCTGATTTTGGTTCGATTGAACAAGTAAATGATCGAATTAAGTTTTGAAACTTTCAAGGGTTTGTTAGAACATCATTACGCACGTTATGTGAGAATTTGAGCCGATTTTAACCGTGAAAATTTAAAATTTTTGAAAAGAAGGTGTAGAAAATCAGAAAAATGAAGCTGAATTGGTATGAACTCTTCCTCCTGTGCTCTGATACCACTTGTAGGATCGATTTCGGACCCAAACGAGTCGATCAGAAGAGTTTATCTCAGTTTGAGCGGCGGAAACAAACAAACCGAGTTCAATTCAGCGAGATTCACACTTAAAACTGTTGTTTCTATTAATTTGATGACGTTTACAACCTGACAACACTTCGGCAGCACTTCGTTGCTCACCGGAAGAATCTCTGAAAAGTTACAAATGATTTAGCTTGAATGGTATATATAGTGGAGGGGATTTAGCTTGAAATGACATGCCATTTTCAAGGGAAACCTTGATTTAGCTTGAAATGACACATGACACTTTCAAGGGAAATCAATAAGAATTGATTTAGCTTGAAACTGTCAAGTGACATTTTCAAGGGAAATCACCACTTTCAAGCTAAATTACATTAAACATACTCTAAATTACATTAGACTCGATACAAGACGAAGTCGACAGACGCATGCACCAACAATATGTTCATATCTATAATACTAAAGCTGACTTGAGTTTTGTTCGAGAAACTATGAACCATTGTTATGTTCACCTATAAGTAAGCTAAGTATAAAGTGTCTGATAGAACTAGTAGTTGGTAAATTGATAGAAACTAGCAAGGTCGTTCGTAGTTATAGTATTTAGTTAGGCTATTGTGATTCTAGAAACTAGTTTACTATCAATGAATCCGAGAAGCTTTGACGAAGACGCAAGAATGAATTCACATTCTGAGGATGAAGTGGGGACTATCGCTCGAAGAAACTAATCGGAATATTTCATCCTGATGATAATGGAAAGGCGGAAGCTGTTTGCGGGAATCGTTTGAGTCAAGTGTTGAGTGTTAGTAGTCAAGAGTGGTCAGTACCGTGAGAATGCTGAGTTGTTGTGAAAGGGCTATCCAGCGTTGCAGTGAATGTGATGAATGCGAAAACCGAATGTAGGAAAGTCGGAGAGATTTCTATCAAACGCAACTATCCGGAAGTCTTCCTAAAAAGACTTACCTGGATCTTCCTTGTGAGATGGATCGAATTTCGTATCGATCTGACTCACGGTGTTGCGCCCGATTGCACGATCTTCTTACAGATAAAGCACCGCCTGAAACGATAGAAATGACGAGATGGCTTTAAGAGCTATTGGACAATTGAAGATTTAGTTTTGTTAAAGGAATTTTATTGAGGAAAGATGCAATAGGGTATAGTAGAAGAAAGAAAAGCTGAGCCACATTGACTTGATCCTTTCGAGACCTTGCCACCAGACCTTTCTCCATCAATTACGAATCTAATTCTGTCACTAAACACATTCCTTAAATTATAGCCATTTGTTGAGTGTTTTATTTTTTGGTGTCTAATCCGCATATATATCACCATTGCCCTTGATTTTCTTGACTGTATATCTCTTAAATGTCAACATATACCCGTGTGATTTAGTTTACGAAGATTTTTCAATGCCGAGAACCTCGATCAGAGAGTAAAAAAGGCGTAAGGTTAACAATGGTGTATAATTAAAATGGAATATACCGGGCTAGGATTCGAGTTACAGGAACAAGGGCCAAACCAACCACGCAAGAATGGAATCGTCGAGCGAAAACACTTGACAACCTCCTAGAAGCAGCTTTTCTTGCCACCAGACCTTTCTCCATCAATTAGGAATCTGATGCCGTCACTAAACACATTCCTTAAATTGTAGCCATTTGTTGAGTGTTTTTTTTGGTATCTAATCCGCATATATATCACCATTGCCCTTGATTTTCTTGTCTGTATATCTCTTAAATGTCAACATATACACGTGTGATTTAGTTTACGAAGATTTTTCAGTGCCGAGAACCCCGATCAGAGAGTAAAAAAGGCGTAAGGTTCACAATGGTGTAAAATTAAAATGGGATATACCGGGCTAGGATTCGAGTTACAGGAACAAGGGCCAAACCAACCACCCAAGAATGGAATCGTCGAGCGAAAACACTTGACAACCTCCTAGAAGCAGCTTTTCTTGCCACCAGACCTTTCTCCATCAATTAGGAATTTGATGCCGTCACTAAACACGTTCCTTAAATTGTAGCCATTTGTTGAGTGTTTTTTTGGTGTATAATCCGCATATATATCACCATTGCCCTTGATTTTCTTGACTGTATATCTCTTAAATGTCAACATATACACGTCTGATTTAGTTTACGAAGATTTTTCAATTCCGAGAACCTCGATCAGAGAGTAAAAAAGGCATAAGGTTCACAATGGTGTAAAATTAAAATGAGATATACCGGGCTAGGATTCGAGTTACAGGAACAAGGGCCATACCAACCACCCAAGAATGGAATCCTCGAGCGAAAACACTGGACAACCTCCTAGAAGCAGCTTTTCTTGCCACCAGACCTTTCTCCATTAATTAGGAATCTAATGCCGTCACTAAACACATTCCTTAAATTGTACCCATTTGTTGAGTGTTTTTTTTTTGTGTCTAATCCGCATATATATCACCATTTCCCTTGATTTTCTTGACTGTATATCTCTTAAATGTCAACATATACACATGTGATTTAGTTTACCAAGATTTTTCAATGCCAAGAAACTCGATCAGAGAGTAAAAAATGCGTAAGGTTCACAATGGTGTAAAATTAAAATGGGATATACCGGGCTTGGATTCGAGTTACAGGAACAAGGGCCATACCAACCACCCAAGAATGGAATCCATGAGCGAAAACACTAGACAACCTCCTAGAAGCAGCTTTTCTTGCCACCAGACCTTTCTCCATCAATTAGGAAGCTAATGCCGTCATTAAACACATTCCTTAAATTGTAGCCATTTGTTTAGTGTTTTTTTTGGTGTCTAATCCGCATATATATCACCATTTCCCTTGATTTTCTTGACTGTATATCTCTTAAATGTCAACATATACACGTGTGATTTAGTTTACAAAGATTTTTCAATGCCGAGAACCTCGATCAGAGAGTAAAAAAGGCGTAGGGTTGACAAGGGTGTAAAATTAAAATGGGATATACCGAGCTAGGATTCCAGTTACAGGAAAAGGGGCCAAACCAACCACCCAAGAATGGAATCGTCGAGCGAAAACACTTGACAACCTCCTAGAAGCAGCGTTTCTTGCCACCAGACCTTTCTCCATCAATTAGGAATCTGATACCGTCACTAAACACTTTCCTTAAATTGTTGCCATTTGTTGAGTGTTTTTTTTTTGGGTCTAATCCGCATATATATCACCATTGCCCTTGATTTTATTGATTGTATATCTCTTAAATGTCAACATATTCACGTGTGATTTAGTTTACGGAGATTTTTCAATGCCGAGAACATCGATCAGAGAGTAAAAAAGGTGTAAGGTTCACAATGGTGTAAAATTAAAATGAGATATACCGGGCGAGGATTCGAGTTACAGGAACAAGGGCCATACCAACCACCCAAGAATGGAATCCTCGAGCGAAAACACTGGACAACCTCCTAGAAGCAGCTTTTCTTGCCACCAGACCTTTCTCCATTAATTAGGAATCTAATGCCGTCACTAAACACATTATTTAAATTGTACCCATTTGTTGAGTGTTTTTTTTTTGTGTCTAATCCGCATATATATCACCATTTCCCTTGATTTTCTTGACTGTATATCTCTTAAATGTCAACATATACACGTGTGATTTAGTTTACGAAGATTTTTCAATGCCAAGAAACTCGATCAGAGAGTAAAAAATGCATAAGGTTCATAATGGTGTAAAATTAAAATGGGATATACCGGGCTTGGATTCGAGTTACAGGAACAAGGGCCATACCAACCACCCAAGAATGGAATCCATGAGCGAAAACACTAGACAACCTCCTAGAAGCAGCTTTTCTTGCCACCAGACCTTTCTCCATCAATTAGGAAGCTAATGCCGTCATTAAACACATTCCTTAAATTGTAGCCATTTGTTTAGTGTTTTTTTTGGTGTCTAATCCGCATATATATCACCATTTCCCTTGATTTTCTTGACTGTATATCTCTTAAATGTCAACATATACACGTGTGATTTAGTTTACAAAGATTTTTCAATGCCGAGAACCTCGATCAGAGAGTAAAAAAGGCGTAGGGTTGACAAGGGTGTAAAATTAAAATGGGATATACCGAGCTAGGATTCCAGTTACAGGAAAAGGGGCCAAACCAACCACCCAAGAATGGAATCGTCGAGCGAAAACACTTGACAACCTCCTAGAAGCAGCGTTTCTTGCCACCAGACCTTTCTCCATCAATTAGGAATCTGAAGCCGTCACTAAACACTTTCCTTAAATTGTTGCCATTTGTTGAGTGTTTTTTTTTTTGGTGTCTAATCCGCATATATATCACCATTGCCCTTGATTTTATTGATTGTATATCTCTTAAATGTCAACATATACACGTGTGATTTAGTTTACGGAGATTTTTCAATGCCGAGAACATCGATCAGAGAGTAAAAAAGGTGTAAGGTTCACAATGGTGTAAAATTAAAATGGGATATACCGGGCTAGGATTCGAGTTACAGGAACAAGGGCCAAACCAACCACCCAAGAATGGAATCATCGAGCGAAAACACTTGACAACCTCCTAGAAGCAGCTTTTCTTGCCACCAGACCTTTCTCCATCAAATAAGAATCTGATGTCGTCACTAAACACATTCCTTAAATTGTAGCAATTTGTTGAGTGTTTTTTTTGGTGTCTAATCCGCATATATATCACCATTGCCCTTGATTTTCATGACTGTATATCTCTTAAATGTCAACATATACACGTGTGATTTAGTTTACGAATA
The DNA here is from genome assembly GCA_030545235.1 of Helianthus tuberosus. Lineage (NCBI taxonomy): Eukaryota > Viridiplantae > Streptophyta > Magnoliopsida > Asterales > Asteraceae > Helianthus > Helianthus tuberosus. Next base: position 105,481,277 of record CM060409.1, read on the forward strand.
TTTTTCAATGCCGAGAACCTCGATCAGAGAGTAAAAAAGGCGTAAGGTTCGCAATGGTGTAAAATTAAAAAGGGATATACCGGGCTAGGATTCGAGTTACAGGAACAAGGGCCATACCAACCACCCAAGAATGGAATCCTCGAGCGAAAACACTGGACAACCTCCTAGAAGCAGCTTTTCTTGCCACCAGACCTTTCTCCATCAATTCGGAATTTGATGCCGTCACTAAACACGTTCCTTAAATTGTAGCCATTTGTTGTGTGTTTTTTTGGTGTATAATCCGCATATATATCACCATTGCCCTTGATTTTCTTGACTGTATATCTCTTAAATGTCAACTTATACACGTCTAATTTAGTTTACGAAGATTTTTCAATTCCGAGAACCTCGATCAGAGAGTAAAAAAGGCGTAAGGTTCACAATGGTGTAAAATTAAAATGAGATATACCGGGCTAGGATTCGAGTTACAGGAACAAGGGCCATACCAACCACCCAAGAATGGAATCCTCGAGCGAAAACACTGGACAACCTCCTAGAAGCAGCTTTTCTTGCCACCAGACCTTTCTCCATTAATTAGGAATCTAATGCCGTCACTAAACACATTCCTTAAATTGTACCCATTTGTTGAGTGTTTTTTTTTTTGTCTAATCCGCATATATATTACCATTTCCCTTGATTTTCTTGACTGTATATCTCTTAAATGTCAACATATACACGTGTGATTTAGTTTACGAAGATTTTTCAATGCCAAGAAACTCGATCAGAGAGTAAAAAATGCGTAAGGTTCACAATGGTGTAAAATTAAAATCGGATATACCGGGCTTGGATTCGAGTTACAGGAACAAGGGCCATACCAACCACCCAAGAATGGAATCCATGAGCGAAAACACTAGACAACCTCCTAGAAGCAGCTTTTCTTGCCACCAGACCTTTCTCCATCAATTAGGAATCTAATGCCGTCATTAAACACATTCCTTAAATTGTAGCCATTTGTTTAGTGTTTTTTTTGGTGTCTAATCCGCATATATATCACCATTTCCCTTGATTTTCTTGACTGTATATCTCTTAAATGTCAACATATACACGTGTGATTAAGTTTACAAAGATTTTTCAATGCCGAGAACCTCGATCAGAGAGTAAAAAAGGCGTAGGGTTGACAAGGGTGTAAAATTAAAATGGGATATACCGAGCTAGGATTCTAGTTACAGGAAAAGGGGCCAAACTAACCACCCAAGAATGGAATCGTCGAGCGAAAACACTTGACAACCTCCTAGAAGCAGCGTTTCTTGCCACCAGACCTTTCTCCATCAATTAGGAATCTGATGCCGTCACTAAACACTTTTCTTAAATTGTTGCCATTTGTTGAGTGTTTTTTTTTTGGTGTCTAATCCGCATATATATCACCATTGCCCTTGATTTTATTGACTGTATATCTCTTAAATGTCAACATATACACGTGTGATTTAGTTTACGAAGATTTTTCAATGCCGAGAACATCGATCAGAGAGTAAAAAAGGTGTAAGGTTCACAATGGTGTAAAATTAAAATGGGATATACCGGGCTAGGATTCGAGTTACAGGAACAAGGGCCAAACCAACCACCCAAGAATGGAATCATCGAGCGAAAACACTTGACAACCTCCTAGAAGCAGCTTTTCTTGCCACCAGACCTTTCTCCATCAAATAAGAATCTGATGTCGTCACTAAACACATTCCTTAAATTGTAGCAATTTGTTGAGTGTTTTTTTTGGTGTCTAATCCGCATATATATCACCATTGCCCTTGATTTTCATGACTGTATATCTCTTAAATGTCAACATATACACGTGTGATTTAGTTTATGAAGATTTTTCAATGCCGAGAACCTCGATCAGAGAGTAAAAAAGGCGTAAGGTTCGCAATGGTGTAAAATTAAAAAGGGATATACCGGGCTAGGATTCGAGTTACAGGAACAAGGGCCATACCAACCACCCAAGAATGGAATCCTCGAGCGAAAACACTGGACAACCTCCTAGAAGCAGCTTTTCTTGCCACCAGACCTTTCTCTATCAATTAGGAATCTGATGCCGTCACTAAACACATTCCTTAAATTGTAGCCATTTGTTGAGTGTTTTTTTTGGTGTCTAATCCGCATATATATCACCATTTCCCTTGATTTTCTTGACTGTGTATCTCTTAAATGTCAACATATACACGTGCGATTTAGTTTACAAAGATTTTTCAATGCCGAGAACCTCGATCAGAGAGTAAAAAAGGCGTAAGGTTCACAATGGTTTAAAATTAAAATGGGATATACCGGGCTTGGATTCGAGTTACAGGAACAAGGGCCATACCAACCACCCAAGAATGGAATCCATGAGCGAAAACACTGGACAACCTCCTAGAAGCAGGTTTTCTTGCCACCAGACCTTTCTCCATCAATTAGGAATCTAATGACGTCATTAAACACATTCCTTAAATTGTTGCCATTTATTTAATGTTTTTTTTGGTGTCTAATCCGCATATATATCACCATTTCCCTTGATTTTCTTGACTGTATATCTCTTAAATGTCAACATATACACGTGTGATTTAGTTTACAAAGATTTTTCAATGCCGAGAACCTCGATCAGAGAGTAAAAAAGGCGTAAGGTTGACAAGGGTGTAAAATTAAAATGGGATATACCGAGCTAGGATTCCAGTTACAGGAAAAGGGGCCAAACCAACCACCCAAGAATGGAATCGTCGAGCGAAAACACTTGACAACCTCCTAGAAGAAGCTTTTCTTGCCACCAGACCTTTCTCCATCAATTAGGAATCTGATGCCGTCACTAAACACATTCCTTAAATTGTAGCCATTTGTTGAGTGTTTTTTTTGTGTCTAATCCGCATATATATCACCAATGCCCTTGATTTTCTTGACTGTATATCTCTTAAATGTCATCATATACACGTGTGATTTAGTTTACGAAAATTTTTCAATGCCGAGAACCTCGATCAGAGTGTAAAAAAGGCGTAAGGCTCGCAATGGTGTAAAATTAAAATGGGATATACCGGGCTAGGATTCGAGTTACAGTAACAAGGGCCAAACCAACTACCCAAGAATGGAATCGTCCAGCGAAAACACTTGACAACCTCCTCGAAGCAGCTTTTCTTGCCACCAGACCTTTCTCCATCAATTAGGAATCTGATACCGTCACTAAACACATTCCTTAAATTGTAGCCATTTGTTGAGTGTTTTTTTTGGTGTCTAATCCGCATATATATCACCATTTCCCTTGATTTTCTTAACTTTATATCTCTTAAATGTCATCATATACACGTGTGATTTAGTTTACGAAGATTTTTCAATGCCGAGAACCTCGATCAGAGAGTAAAAAAGGCGTAAGGTTAACAATGGTGTAAAATTAAAATGGGATATACCGTGCTAGGATTCGAGTTACAGGAACAAGGGCCAAACCAACTACCCAAGAATGGAATCGTCCAGCGAAAACACTTGACAACCTCCTAGAAGCAGTTTTTCTTGCCACCAGACCTTTCTCCATCAATTAGGAATCTGATGCCGTCACTAAACACATTCCTTAAATTGTAGCCATTTGTTGAGTGTTTTTTTTGGTGTCTAATCCGCATATATATCACCATTGCCCTTGATTTTCTTGACTTTATATCTCTTAAATGTCAACATATACACGTGTGATTTAGTTTACGAAGATTTTTCAATGCCGAGAACCTCGATCAGAGAGTAAAAAAGGCGTAAGGTTAACAATGGTGTAAAATTAAAATGGGATATACCGTGCTAGGATTCGAGTTACAGGAATAAGGGCCAAACCAACCACCCAAGAATGGAATCGTCCAGTGAAAACACTTGACAACCTCCTAGAAGTAGCTTTTCTTGCCACCAGACCTTTCTCCATCAATTAGGAATCTGATGCCGTCACTAAACACATTCCTTAAATTGTAGCCATTTGTTGAGTGTTTTATTTTTTGGTGTCTAATCCGCATATATATCACCATTGCCCTGGATTTTCATGACTGTATATCTCTTAAATGTCAACATATACACGTGTGATTTAGTTTACGAAGATTTTCAATGCCGAGAACCTCGATCAGAGAGTGAAAAAGGCGTAAGGTTCACAATGGTGTAAAATTAAAATGGGATATACCGGCTAGGATTCGAGTTACAGGAATAAGGGCCAAACCAACCACCCAACAATGGAATCGTCGAGCGAAAACACTTGACAACCTCCTAGAAGCAGCTTTTCTTGCCACCAGACCTTTCTCCATCAATTAGGAATCTGATGCCGTCACTAAACACATTCCTTAAATTGTAGCCATTTGTTGAGTGTTTTTTTTTGTGTCTAATCTGCATATATATCACCATTTCCCTTGATTTTCTTGACTGTATATCTCTTAAATGTCAACATATACTCGTGTGATTTAGTTTACGAAGATTTTTCAATGCTGAGAACCTCGATCAGAGAGTAAAAAGGTGTAAGGTTCGCAATGGTGTAAAATTAAAATGGGATATACCGGGCTAGGATTCGAGTTACAGGAACAAGGGCGTTCGAATGATTGGGTGCTTCACAGGGAAATAGGTTTGCTGTCGGATAAGAAAGAAAGTGTTACTCTAAGGTTTTGGTTAACGTAACAGTTTATAAATCACTACAATATGGGCCGCAACCCATCCTGGGCCGAAGCCCCCTTAACGGCGAAAGACCCCGCTTGACGAATCTCCAATGTTTCGTCGGCCCAAGGTGTGATGAAAGTCAAGTGTTTCGCCAAGTGTTTCATCAAAGAGATATAGTGGTGAAAGCCTAGTGTTTCGTCTAACATAGGATGCATGTGATAAGTCTATGCCATCTTAACAATTCATAAACTCTCATTAATTAACCAAACAATGATGCAAAAATACCAAACATATATCACATATATCAAACAAGTTATAATGAAAAGGAATCAAGAAAACACTTTGCGAAACGAGTAACGTGTCGAGTAAAGACCTTGAAAACTCGGGTTGTCACATAGAAGCTTGAGGTCTTCTACACTTGAAGGCAACCATTCAAGAAGCATCATCTTTTTCTTTTCTTTTATTCCAAGAAGGTAGTCTTCTAAACATCCTATGGTTGTGTTTGATAGTATGCATGTTCATATATGGATCCGGGTTTTGGGATTTTGCATATAAATGAAATTTATATCTTAAAAGTAACATGTTTTAAATATTTTTCCCGCTGCGTTTTGGTTTTATATGGATGAAATCACTTTGATAAACATGTGAAAATCCCATCAGATTCTTGATGGTAAGCTTGTTAAGCTCACGATAATCAATGCACATCCTGAAAGAGCCATCTTTCTTCTTGACAAAAAGAACGGGAGCACCCCAAGGTGAAAAGCTAGGACGGATAAAACCTTTGTAAGAAAGCTCCAAGAGCTGCTTAGATAACTCTTGCATCTCAGATGGTGCAAGGCGATACGAAGATTAGCAATAGGATTAGCACCAGGTACAAGATCAATACGGAACTCAACTTGGCGTGCTGGGGGTAAACCAGGTAATTCTTCGGGAAACACTTCAGGATAATCCGAACAATAAGGATATCTTGGATAGACTTACCTTTGTTTTTCTCCTCTACAACATGTGCCAAGAAGGCCACATAGTTCTTTCGTAGATACTTCTGAGCTTGAGTACATGACATAAGTTTAAGACCACTAGCAGGTTTCTCACCATGAACCTCTAAGATCTCACAAGTCGAAAGCGGAATACGGACAATCTTCTCAAAACAAATCACCTCTGCATGGAACTTTTCTAACCAATCCATTCCCACTATAATGTCGAAACTTCCAAGTTACATCGGTGTGAGGTCAATAGGAAAAAGATGGTTATTAAGGTTCAACTGGCAGTTTCGAAGGACAGAATCGAGAACAATGGGTTCACCACTAGCTACCTCTATTGTCAAGGGCTTTCCTAGTTTCGTTCTAGTCATGCGAAGTAAGGGTTCAAAAGATAATGACACAAAACTCTTATCGGCACCCAAATAAAAAAGAACATATGCAGGCTGATTGTTAACAAAGAACGTACCTTTCACCACCACATTGTCTGCTCGTGCCTCATTAGCATTCATGTTAAAGACTCGATCACGAGCATGCGCATGATTTGCATTCGCCAACCTCAGACACTGATTTCTGTAGTGGGTCAGATCCCCACAATTGTAGCACAAACCAGGAAGATAGTGAGGTCGTGCAGCCGGTGCTTCTTGTTGAGCAGGTGGTTGAGCAGCTTGCTGAGCTGGGTTTTGTGCAGCTTGATTCTGATTAACAAGAAGACGAAATGTGGTGGCAAGATGACCAGATCTTCCATAATTGGTATAATAACGACATGAATATGCGGCTGATGATGACTGTTACACCTGTTGCACAAAGGTGCATTGCCAATGTATTGTTTCTTGGCAGGTGATTGTGCGGGCTGGTTTGGAGTTGCCTGGTTGGCCTGCGCTGTAACAGCGAAATTTTGGGAAGCCATGAGCTTCCTAGACCTCTTTGAAGATCCAGCTTTCCTACCCTTCTTGTTCTCACTCTTGTCAGATGATTGTTTCTAATCCTTGTCACTTTTTCTGTGAAACTTACCCTTTCTGATTTGCGACTAAGTCAAAGTTGCAGCCAACTCGATTGCCTGACGAACTGTGGTGTCACACCCCGACAACGTAAAACGACAAAACGTGGCGGAAACATCGAGGAGTGTTGTAACAGAAACATTGTTTCATAACACATGGAAATTTAAATATTGTTTTATTAAATAAAAGAGTTACAATGTCTTGACAATCAAAGAAACATAACATAAATAACTAGTCTTGCATCTTTTATTATCACTAAGGCCCAAGTCCGCCTAAGTGTATCTTGATAAATCCTATGCATCATATCCTGAAACACATGTGAAAATAGGTACGTCAGCATAAAAATGCCTGTGAGATACATAGGTTTTGTGAAAATAGGATTCATGACTTGTAAGTTTAGAAAGAAAGTTGTTTAGCAAAAGTCAGTCATGAACCTTGTAAATTGATTTGTTTTGTAAACCGTTTGAAAAAAAAACAATAGGTTCAGATGATATGTATAAATAAGAGAATAATGTATGGTTAAATGAATAACCAAGTAGAATGAGTTTTTATAAGATAAGTTGTTTGTAAAACAATGTCTTGTGAAAAGTATGTTGTTTGTATAAAATGTTATATGTCTCAAATTGAAATGATTCAAATAACGCTACGATATGTAATACCATACAAACACTTATATATAGGAAGTACCAGCGGCGTATCCACCATGCTTGTATCGTATTACACACGCCTCGTTACTTAAATCACTTACCCAAACCAAACCACCAAAGTAAAATGTTTATGTATAATCAAATGTCAAAAATGTTTTGTGTATATAAATGTCAAAATGTTTATGTCTAACGTAAATCATGAATTGTGTATGTAAAGGTCAAAATGTTTATGTATGGTAAGTGAAATATATCAACTAAACCATATGTAAAATGCACAAAAACAAGGTATTGAAGTAAAACATGGTTTAAATCAAAGTTATGTTTTGTGTAATAAATGCATGCTATACTGATACAAACATCTATGCGGTATTGTGAAAATTCATACATCCAAGCCTTGCGACAGTCAGATAACCCTTTTAGTAAAGGTTATCAAAAGATGTATTCGGATTCGGTCATTCCTTACGTCCAAACAAAACCCAGATTTCAGGAATGGGATTTGTCAAGTCCTATGGTACCACTACCTACTACCGAGCGGCATGATCGGTGTTAATGAATGTACATTGTCCCATTTAAACAAACCAAATGTCATACCAAAATGTAAGCATGTGATGAATAATAAATGTACTAAGTATGCACACAATGGGCATACATAGCATAGCATAAAATGTAATGTAAAATAATGTACTAAGTACGCACACAATGGGCATACATAGCATAAAATGTAATGTAAAATAATGTACTAAGTACGCACACAATGGGCATACATAGCATAAAATGTAATGTAAAATAATGTACTAAGTACGCACACAATGGGCATACATAGCATAAAACACAATGAAATCATGTACTATAAATGTACTAATGAACATAGCAAGTATATGATGTGAAAACAGGAAAGCATGAAAGTAACAAGTAGGCACATGTGTTCCACCCCAAAATGTTTGGAAAACAGTAAAAGAGGGGTCTATGTACTCACTTGAGATTGCTTAGTAGTCCTTGAGTAACAACCAACCAATGCTAGAGATCACGGATATCAAACGGCACCTAATATAGGTAACTACATTAAATAAACCGGGCCTATAATCGGAAGATCGGATAGAATGAGGGCTCGTAAACCAAATGAGTATGGGAACTCATGTAGTATGGTTTAACAAAGCCTACATGCTAAATGAAACCTAACCTAAGTGCTTACAACCCATTACGACCCGTTTAGGTAGCTTATGCTACTTTAACGCGTCGTTCGCGAAAAACGCGTTCGGAACGCCTAATTAGTCCTATGACAAGTAAGATATGCCTTAACATGTCTAATATTGTTACCAAATCAGTTTAGATACCAAAAGTTATGTTACATATGCTTAAAATGAATTTTGGCGTAAAAATGGCATTTTCGTAATTTACCTAAGGCATATAAACTACCTATCATACAACTACTTAAACGAAGCGACCATAAGGTATAACCTCGGAAGGTTATTCCCTATATACTATGGTCACATAATGTGCTTGGTCAGATCCTAATGATCGACCAAACGGGTCGGGTTCGAAAGCATAAGCGATTGTTTAGATCGCTTACCTTACGACCCTATATAAGCACTTAAACTAAAAGTGACGAGCTAAGCATGTTAAAACATGCTTAACTAAGTTTTGAAAATAGGTTTGGTATCAAAACAAACGGTTTTGATACCTATAAGTAGTTTGGTTACAAAATACGCATTAACACGTATTTTGGCCGAAACTACGACTCGTCACTGAGCCTAGATAACGTGGTAATCAGTAGGTATAGTCACTAGGGACTATAACCATCGTGATTACGCTCACGTTATGAAGTTCAAACGAACTTCGTGTTGACCATAAACTGGTCAACGCAGAAAGTAAAACAAAATTGACTTTAACGCTAAAATAAAAGAAAAGAACGAAAGAACACTTACAAAGGGTCCCCGCAAGATTGATAATCCAAGTATTCTCAGGTATGAGGTGATGAAACACCCCAAGTTAGAGAATTCTCAGATTTCAAGTGGGTTTTGCAATGGGGATGGATGGGTATTTATAGGATTAGGACCACCGTTAGGATCGTTTCTTGAATATCGTGCCTTGATCTCACCCGTACACTTGTCGGAATGTTATGGTAGCTCATTTTGCCCCCACCACAAGAGTTTGACATGTGGCATTGGCCTTTGGGGTGTTTGAAAGGCTGTTAACAGGCTGTTTAAAACATTGAATCTGGTCTGGGAGGGCCTCGCGGCCCGTGTAAGGGACAGTCAATCCTTACGCGGCCCGCCTGGGCTGCACAGATCAGAAACAGGTTTCAAAAGTTGCAGTTTCAGTCCCTGTTATGTGTTTAAGCCATTTTCGACATGTTTAAGGCCCGTTAAGCCAACTTTAAGGCCCTAAAATGATGTCTTAAACATTGCGGACATGAAACATGCTCAAAAATATGTCAGATGTTGGTTCGTTTGGTCGTACGAACGCGATGTTCGCTTAATTACGACGGAATGCGCATAAGCGCGAAAAACGATCCAAATTGCGCGACGAATGGATTTTTCTCATGCCAAACACTAAAATAAAATATTTTAGTGCTTACATAAATTTTTGGATGTCCGGAGGTATTCAGAACGTAAGTTATGCGCGAAAATGCAAACTTGTGCACTTTTTGACGCTTTTAGTCCCTGAATGAGCCAAAAGTTTATTTTAGCACACCGAACCCCTCAAAGCCTATTTCTAAGCTATGTGAAGGATATTTATGGTATGTTTAACTTATGGTCATGTTCCGTAATGTCTGTTACAGTTCGAATTAGCATAGTTTCGCAGTTTGTCAAATTTAATCCCTGTAGGCGAATTAACTTGTTTTTGCCATACCAAAGCCTTCAAAAATTATTTCTAAGTTATGTGAAGGTTATTTAAGGTATGTTAAGTATATTTCACTATTCTGGAGTGTTTGTTGCATTAAACTAGTTTTATTTATGCATCAGTGCGCGTATAACCTTCCAGAAAGCGATTTAGAGCTTGAAATCGAACAAGAATTGATATGTGCAAGGGATACACATATTTATACAAATCCCAAGTATGAAATACAATATTTCATTGATACAGTATTTTTTTGATGGCCGTGGAGGCACAGGTGTCACAGTCTCCCCTACTTTAGGAAATTTCGTCCCGAAATTTTATTTAGAGGAAACTTGTGAGAGTTTAAAACATGGAGTTGAAAAGATCGAACAACATTGGTTAGGGTTCTGAACTTCTAGTAACTTTAATAAAATCATGCTTGCAATGTAAGAGGGATACTTATATACAAGAATTGATATGTGCAAGGGATACACATATTTATACAAGTCATTGGTGCGTCCACCGTACCTCCATTACATCGTTCTCATTTTGTTATTGTTGTCACTATCGGTTCTTACACATAATAAATCTTACTGGGTTTCTGTGCACTAAATTTCATAATTATGTACGCGTCCATAATTAGGCAATTCCTTGCATAGTTCAAACAGTCTACTTTATAATGTGTAGGAGAAAACCAAATGAACAAACCTGTAGGATCGTATAGGGACCTGAACGAGTCTATCAGAAGAGCTTTTACTGATTTGAACGGCGGAAATAGACAAATCAGATTCAATTCAACGAACTTCGTGTTGACCATAAACTGGTCAACGCAGAAAGTAAAACAAAATTGACTTTAACGCTAAAATAAAAGAAAAGAACGAAAGAACACTTACAAAGGGTCCCCGCAAGATTGATAATCCAAGTATTCTCAGGTATGAGGTGATGAAACACCCCAAGTTAGAGAATTCTCAGATTTCAAGTGGGTTTTGCAATGGGGATGGATGGGTATTTATAGGATTAGGACCACCGTTAGGATCGTTTCTTGAATATCGTGCCTTGATCTCACCCGTACACTTGTCGGAATGTTATGGTAGCTCATTTTGCCCCCACCACAAGAGTTTGACATGTGGCATTGGCCTTTGGGGTGTTTGAAAGGCTGTTAACAGGCTGTTTAAAACATTGAATCTGGTCTGGGAGGGCCTCGCGGCCCGTGTAAGGGACAGTCAATCCTTACGCGGCCCGCCTGGGCTGCACAGATCAGAAACAGGTTTCAAAAGTTGCAGTTTCAGTCCCTGTTATGTGTTTAAGCCATTTTCGACATGTTTAAGGCCCGTTAAGCCAACTTTAAGGCCCTAAAATGATGTCTTAAACATTGCGGACATGAAACATGCTCAAAAATATGTCAGATGTTGGTTCGTTTGGTCGTACGAACGCGATGTTCGTTTAATTACGACGGAATGCGCATAAGCGCGAAAAACGATCCAAATTGCGCGACGAATGGATTTTTCTCATGCCAAACACTAAAATAAAATATTTTAGTGCTTACATAAATTTTTGGATGTCCGGAGGTATTCAGAACGTAAGTTATGCGCGAAAATGCAAACTTGTGCACTTTTTGACGCTTTTAGTCCCTGAATGAGCCAAAAGTTTATTTTAGCACACCGAACCCCTCAAAGCCTATTTCTAAGCTATGTGAAGGATATTTATGGTATGTTTAACTTATGGTCATGTTCCGTAATGTCTGTTACAGTTCGAATTAGCATAGTTTCGCAGTTTGTCAAATTTAATCCCTGTAGGCGAATTAACTTGTTTTTGCCATACCAAAGCCTTCAAAAATTATTTCTAAGTTATGTGAAGGTTATTTAAGGTATGTTAAGTATATTTCACTATTCTGGAGTGTTTGTTGCATTAAACTAGTTTTATTTATGCATCAGTGCGCGTATAACCTTCCAGAAAGCGATTTAGAGCTTGAAATCGAACAAGAATTGATATGTGCAAGGGATACACATATTTATACAAATCCCAAGTATGAAATACAATATTTCATTGATACAGTATTTTTTTGATGGCCGTGGAGGCACAGGTGTCACAGTCTCCCCTACTTTAGGAAATTTCGTCCCGAAATTTTATTTAGAGGAAACTTGTGAGAGTTTAAAACATGGAGTTGAAAAGATCGAACAACATTGGTTAGGGTTCTGAACTTCTAGTAACTTTAATAAAATCATGCTTGCAATGTAAGAGGGATACTTATATACAAGAATTGATATGTGCAAGGGATACACATATTTATACAAGTCATTGGTGCGTCCACCGTACCTCCATTACATCGTTCTCATTTTGTTATTGTTGTCACTATCGGTTCTTACACATAATAAATCTTACTGGGTTTCTGTGCACTAAATTTCATAATTATGTACGCGTCCATAATTAGGCAATTCCTTGCATAGTTCAAACAGTCTACTTTATAATGTGTAGGAGAAAACCAAATGAACAAACCTGTAGGATCGTATAGGGACCTGAACGAGTCTATCAGAAGAGCTTTTACTGATTTGAACGGCGGAAATAGACAAATCAGATTCAATTCAGCGATAATACACTTTAAACTGTTGGTTCTATTGATTTGAATGACGTTTACAATTGAGTCAACACTTCGGCAGCACTTCGTGGCTCACCGGAAGACAACACCTAGAACTATCTTAATGATTTCGCTCATGAGGACCTATATATAGGCCTCTGATTCCGCCCGAGATGAACAAGACATTATGAGCGAAATCACCTATAACTGATTTCGGGCGAAATCACACATATAACACCTAGGAGCGAAATCAGACTATAAAATACAATTCAATTTCAAACATACATTCTATTTTGTCATCTTGTGAACATTTGAATTTCGTGTAACCATGTGCTGATGTTGTAGTAATGATGCAATCATTATGTCACTTGGATGATGTCATCATTAAGAATGATGACATCATTCTTGTTCCGAACCGCAATGAACCGAAGACTCGATATAAGACGAAGACGACAGATGTGTGCACCAACAAAACCTGTGATGAGTGTGACTAGACCACCATAGGGTCTCTTTTATTAAATCAATAAATGATTTTAATAGACAACCAAGGAGTCTTTTCAGCTTATATCATCACATGTCATTCTTAACCAGATTTTTGAATCAATCTTTTTGACTAGACCACTAAAAGGGTCTCTTATGAATCATGGAGTGGTACTATATAATCCAAGGGTCTTAACTATTACATAGAAGCCCATTAAGGATTTAAGGTAGTACCTTTTTGAATATCCTACTACGAATCCCTCATATGAAGATATGAAAGATTCTACGAGGATTTGGATAACGAATACCCAGAGTATAAAACACAAAATGCATAAAAGAAAACACAAGATGCATAAACACATAGTCATATAACCACAAAGATTGTTTATCTAGATCTTTAATTTGTTAATCTGTTTTGCTAACAGAGCACATGTATTTAAAGCACACTAGGAATCCATCTCGTGGATTTCATTTGGTACTTTAAAAATTATCAAGAATCTAACTATAAAGATAGAAAGATTTTTAAAAGAAAAATTCGATTTCGATTATAAGGAACCGAAATGTTCGAATTTAGGAACATAAGGAATCCAATTAAGGACTCTGATTTGAATGATAATCATCCACAAGGGTCTAAATGTGAAGATAAAAAGATCCCATATGGATTTTAGAAGTTGAAGATGTTTTGAAACCTTGCACTTGATGTGCTTAGGTCAAAACATGAAGTAAAATGCTTATGAAGTTGAGATGCCAGATATGCCAAGGCGACATATGAAGCGAAATTTGAAAGTTAAGTCAATGTATGAAGAAAATATTTTTGAAAACTATGCATGGGGTTCTAAAAAAATGTGTTTAATGTTTTTGAAACCTTATATATAATACCTTTGAAATCATAAAGTAGGTGTATTAGGTAGGTATATATTTATAAAAAAAATTGTTTTAGAATCATGCGAGATGAATTTTGAAATTATGTATAAGGTTTTATTTTTGAAACATGAATGATGCTTTTCGAAATCATGCACTTGATAAGAAAATGTACTGTGTTAATATTGTTTTCAGACTATATGAAACATTTTGAAATTATGAAGGTTGTTTTTGAAAGTATAGCCAATATTTTTGAAATAACATAGACAATGCATTTAGAAAAATTGTTTTCAAACTATATGAAATGTTTTGAGATCATGAAGATTGTTTTTGAAATACTTGTACTGTGTATGTTGAAAAATCAAAACGTAATGGGTATGAGATTTGAAAATACCCTTAGTTATCTAACCAAGGATTCAAAGGCACAGATGTGCAGAAGCATGATTACTCATAATGTCACTTTATTTTCTGTACTTTGTTTCTTAGAGTGAAACGAGTACTTAAAATTTTCGAGGGAATCATGAGCGATCATTTGAAAGAGAGAATCACAAGAGTAGTTTATAAGGAACATAGTTCCTTAATGCAGGTATTATAGAGAATTTCCATTTACTCATGTAACTACACTTGTATATTAGAATTGTGAACAACAATTTATTTATAAACAAAACAGATTGTTTCACATTACAAGAAATAGAAGAAACAAAAGCATAAGACAACAACATCTTCTAATCAGCCAACTGCTCATCCGTGGGTTGGATTTTCCTTAGCAAGCTTCGGGCATTTATTCACGAAATGACCCATCTTGCCACAGTTGTAGCACGATCCAGGCTGAAAGCGGGCTTGAGCAGGATTGGCTTATGGTTGATTTGGACCACCTTGGTTCGGGTTACATCGACAAGCACTTGCCAGGTGACCAATTCGCCCACATGATACACACAGACGACATTGTAAGTGAGCTTGGTGATGCCCATTACATTTGTCGCATTTTGGTGCAGTACCGGCATAAGGTTTCCTAGCAGGAGGTTGAGCAGTAGCAAGGTTTATAACAGCTTGGTTTTGGATAGCAAAGTGGCATATGTTAACCAAATGTCCCCGCCGTCCACAGTAGGTACATTTGGAGCAGGGTATGAGGTTTGAATGATGACGGTTGCATCGTTTGCACAGAGGAACAGCTCCTTTGTATGGCTTCTTAGCAGGGGGTTGAGCTGGTTGGTTGGGGACGGCTTTACCATTGTGAGCGACCATGGCGAAGTTCTGAGAAGCCTTTAGCTTCTTTGACTTCTTAGGGGATCGTTCATCCATGGTCTTTGATTCCTCGGTTGGTTTCTTGGCTGGTGGTGCTGGCTTGACTTCTGCTTCCTTTGGTGACTCTTGAGTGGCTTCATTGTTGAGACGAGACATGGCAATTCCTAATTCCACAGTCTTCAGAATCACTTCGCCTATTTGCTGGGCAAATTTGGCTGTTTGCTCGGACATTTGACCGTTGCTGAGAGGAAGAGACATTCTAGAAGAAAATGAAAGACATTGGAAGAAACAAGTGAAAGGTTATCAGACAATCAAAACAGAATGGCAATGCATAAAAATTGAGATCATTTGTTTGTTACCTAAGGCAAACAAATGAGACGGTGACAAATCAAAGTAAACGGGTCATATTAATGTATCACTGAAGACATGCTCGCCTATAAGTGAACACTCACCCCAAGAGTTCCCAGGTAAGAGTGACTGGTCCGATACTGCGGATTTGTACGAACACTCTAGCCTTCGACAGAAAACTCAGGGTACAGGCATTCACTCTTCCAGTTTGCACGTGTTCACATTATACGACCCAAACTTTGACGAGATTTGAAAACTTAGAGGGTTCAAAACCTTATACCAGAGGGTTCAAAACCTTACAATAGAGGGTTCAAAACCTAGTAATCAATCAGCCTAGAACAGATGATTAGTTTTCAAAGCGGTTTTGAAATTTATGTTCTTGTTGTGGTCGTCGCCTAAGGATAGGTGACAGTATTGTTTTATGACTAAACGCAAGTAAACTCGCGTTAGGGTCCTAGGAAGGTTATAGACTAGGTCAAAGCATTACTAATAACCTAATTCCCTATAACCATGAGCTCTGATACCAACTTTTCTGTCACACCCCGACCACGTAAAACGACAAAACGTGGCGGAAACGTCGAGGAGTGTTGTAACAGAAACATTGTTTCATAACACATGGAATTTTAAAAATTGTTTTATTAAATAAAAGAGTTACAATGTCTTGACAATCAAAGAAACATAACATAAATAACTAGTCTTGCATCTTTTATTGTCACTAAGGCCCAAGTCCGCCTAAGTGTATCTTGATAAATCCTATGCATTATATCCTGAAACACATGTGAAAATAGGTACGTCAGCATAAAAATGCCTGCGAGATACATAGGTTTTGTGAAAATAGGATTCATGACTTGTAAGTTTAGAAAGAAAGTTGTTTAGCAAAAGTCAGTCATGAACCTTGTAAATTGATTTGTTTTGTAAACCGTTTGAAAAAAAAACAATAGGTTCAGATGATATGTATAAATAAGAGAATAATGTATGGTTAAATGAATAACCAAGTAGAATGAGTTTTGATTTGTCATACCAAAATGTATTGATTTGTCATACCAAAATGTAAGCATGTGATGAATAATAAATGTACTAAGTATGCACACAATGGGCATACATAGCATAGCATAAAATGTAATGTAAAATAATGTACTAAGTACGCACACAATGGGCATACATAGCATAAAATGTAATGTAAAATAATGTACTAAGTACGCACACAATGGGCATACATAGCATAAAATGTACTGTAAAATAATGTACTAAGTACGCACACAATGGGCATACATAGCATAAAATGTAATGTAAAATAATGTACTAAGTACGCACACAATGGGCATACATAGCATAAAACACAATGAAATCATGTACTATAAATGTACTAATGAACATAGCAAGTATATGATGTGAAAATAGGAAAGCATGAAAGTAACAAGTAGGCACATGTGTTCCACCCCAAAATGTTTGGAAAACAGTAAAAGAGGGGTCTATGTACTCACTTGAGATTGCTTAGTAGTCCTTGAGTAACAACCAAACAATGCTAGAGATCACGGATATCAAACGGCACCTAATATAGGTAACTACATTAAATAAACCGGGCCTATAATTGGAAGATCGGATAGAATGAGGGCTCGTAAACCAAATGAGTATGGGAACTCATGTAGTATGGTTTAACAAAGCCTACATACTAAATTAAACCTAACCTAAGTGCTTACGACCCATTACGACCCGTTTAGGTAGCTTATGCTACTTTAACGCGTCATTCGCGTAAAACGCGTTCGGAACGCCCAATTAGTCCTATGACAAGTAAAATATGCCTTAACATGTCTAATATTGTTACCAAATCAGTTTAGATACCAAAAGTTATGTTACATATGCTTAAAATGAATTTTGGCGTAAAAAGGGCATTTTGGTAATTTACCTAAGGCATATAAACTACCTATCATGCAACTACTTAAACGAAGCGACCATAAGGTATAACCTCGGAAGGTTATTCCCTATATACTATGGTCACCTAATGTGCTTGGTCGGATCCTAATGATCGACCAAACGGGTCGGGTTCGAAAGCATAAGCGATTGTTTAGATCGCTTACCTTACGACCCTATATAAGCACTTAAACTAAAAGTGACGAGCTAAGCATGTTAAAACATGCTTAACTAAGTTTAGAAAACAGGTTTGGTATCAAAACAAATGGTTTTGATACCTATAACTAGTTTGGTTACAAAATACGCATTAACACGTATTTTGGCGGAAACTACGACTCATCACTAAGCCTAGATAACGTGGTAATCAGTAGGTATAGTCACTAGGGACTATAACCATCGTGATTACGCTCACGTTATGAAGTTCAAACGAACTTCGTGTTGACCATAAACTGGTCAACGCAGAAAGTCAAACAAAGTTGACTTTAACGCTAAAACGAAAGAAAAGAACGAAAGAACACTTACAAAGGGTCCCCGCAAGATTGATAATCCAAGTATTCTCAGGTATGAGGTGATGAAACACCCCAAGTTAGAGAAGTCTCAGATTTCAAGTGGGTTTTGCAATGGGGATGGATGGGTATTTATAGGATTAGGACCACCGTTAGGATCGTTTCTTGAATATCGTGCCTTGATCTCACCCGTACACTTGTCGGAATGTTATGGTAGCTCATTTTGCCCCCACCACAAGAGTTTGACATGTGGCATTGGCCTTTGGGGTGTTTGAAAGGCTATTAACAGGCTGTTTAAAACATTGAATCTGGTCTGGGAGGGCCTCGCGGCCTGTGTAAGGGACAGTCAATCCTTACGCGGCCCGCCTGGGCTGCACAGATCAGAAACAGGTTTCAAAAGTTGCAGTTTCAGTCCCTGTTATGTGTTTAAGCCATTTTCGACATGTTTAAGGCCCGTTAAGCCAACTTTAAGGCCCTAAAATGATGTCTTAAACATTGCGGACATGAAACATGCTCAAAAATATGTTGGATGTTGGTTCGTTTGGTCGTACGAACGCGATGTTCGCTTAATTACGACGGAATGCGCATAAGCGCGAAAAACGATCCAAATTGCGCGACGAATGGATTTTTCTCATGCCAAACACTAAAATAAAATATTTTAGTGCTTACATAAATTTTTGGATGTCCGGAGGTATTCAGAACGTAAGTTATGCACGAAAATGCAAACTTGTGCACTTTTTGACGCTTTTAGTCCCTGAATGAGCCAAAAGTTTATTTTAGCACACCGAACCCCTCAAAGCCTATTTCTAAGCTATGTGAAGGATATTTATGGTATGTTTAACTTATGGTCATGTTCCGGAATGTCTGTTACAGTTCGAATTGGCATACTTTCGCAGTTTGTCAAATTTAATCCCTGTAGGCGAATTAACTTGTTTTTGCCATACCAAAGCCTTCAAAACTTATTTCTAAGTTATGTAAGGTTATTTAAGGTATGTGAAGTATATTTCACTATTCTGGAGTGTTCGTTGCATTAAACTGGTTTTATTTACGCATCAGTGTGCGTATAACCTTCAAGAAAGCGCTTTAGAGCTTGAAATCGAACAAGAATTGATATGTGCAAAGGATACACATATTTATACAAATCCCAAGTATGAAATACAATATTTCATTGATATAGTATTTTTTTGATGGCCGTGGAGGCACAGGTGTCACATGTGGTAGGATTGCTACTAGTGACGATGTCTTTCACGGGTCAGGTAAACCATCGACATACCTCTCGATAGCTTTCTCGAGTGGGGTAACCATCGTAGGGCATAACAAACTCAACTCCTCGTACCTCTCAGTATAAGCCCGGTGTTCACCACTGTCCTGTTTCAGATCATCAAACTCTCTTTCTAACGCCCTCTGTTCGTGACGGAGACAGAATTCCCTCATCATAAGAGCCCTAAGCTCTTCCCAAGTTTGACCCAAAGCGACATTAGCACCACGATCTCTCATTAACCCATTCCACCAAGTAAGAGCCCTCTTTTGGAACACGCTAGAAGCAAACTCGACCTTGCGATAATCAGGACACTGAACATGATGAAAAGTACTCTCAATGCTCTGAAACCACTGTAGGACCCCAGTTGCTCCTTCAGAACCACTGAACTTGAGTGGTTTAGCCAAATTGAAACTTTTAAAGTTGCATGGAGCATTATTGTTGTTATTGTTGGCTTGGTTGGTTTGAGTGATGAGATTCGGAAGTGCAGCAGCCATTTGCTTCGCATTGATTGCTGCCAGTTCAGCATTAGGTAACTGATTGTCGCGTCGAGGAGGCATTCTAAAAGAGGAAACATGAGAGAAAAACGAGTGAGATGATTAGATGAAAAATGAGATGATACAAATATCGACAAAAAGCAAGGATGGTGGTCATTCGTTTGTTACCACAAAGCAAACAAACAACACACAATGACTAATCAAAGTAAATGGGTCATAATAATGTATCGCGAAGACATGCTTTAGCCTATAAGTGGGCACTCACCCCAAGAGTTCCCAGGTAAGAGTGACTGGTCCAATTATGTGGATTTGTACGAACACTCTAGCCTAGACAGAAAACTCGAGATACAGGCATCAACCCTTCCAGATTACACGTGTTCACATTATTTAGACCCAAACTTTGACGAGATTTTGAAAACTTAGAGGGTTCAAAACCGTATAAAAAATCATCTAAGAGTAGATGATTGATTTTCAAAATCGTTTTGGAAAATTGTTTTCTTGTTTTGGTAATCACCTAAAGATAGGTGACGTGTATGTTTTAAGATCTAAACACAAGACAACTTGTGTTAGGGTCCTAGAAAAGTTGTAGTCTAGGTCAAAGCATTACTAATAACCTAATTCCCTATAACCATTGGCTCTGATACCAACTCTTCTATCACACCCCGATCGTGTAAAACAACAAACCACGGCGGAAACGTCGGGGAGTGGAGTGGCAGAATTATTGTTTCATAACCATGGTATTTAAAGTTTCGTTTTATTTATTAGCAAAGTGGTTACATTGTCTTAAAACAAAGAAAACAAAGAGTACATAACATAATTAAACTATTCTTGCTTCATTTTATGTCACTAAGGCCCAAGTCCACCTAAGTGTATCTTGAACAACCCTATGCATCAGCTCCAGAAAAAAAACATGTGAAAATAGGTACGTCAGCATAAAAATGCCTGTAAGATACATAGGTTTATTGATTTAGGATTCATGACTTGTAGTTGAAAGAAATGTTTAACAAAAGTTAGTAATGAATCTTGTAAAATGTTTTCCTTTGTAAATCATACGAAAATCGATAGGAAGTCAGATGATATAAAAGAAGGATGTATGGTTAAATGAATAACCAAGTAAAATGAGTTTGTATAAAATATGTTGTTTGTAAAACAATGTTTTGTGAAAATATGTTATTTGTGTAAAATGTAATAAGTCTAAATTGAAATGGTTTAGATAACGCAACGATATGTAATATCATAAAAGCACTTATATATAGGAATTACCAGCGGCGTATCCACCATATTTTTATCATATTACACACGCCTCGTTATTTAAATCACTTACCCAAACAAACCACCAAAATACCTTGTTTAAACAAATCTCAAAATGTTTATGTGTAAACAATGTCTAATGTTAAATGTAAATCATGTAATGTATAATCAAATGTTATGTGTGGCAAGTAAAAAGTAACTACTCAAACCATATGTATGATGTTTATGTGTAACCAAATGAAATGTATGGTGAATAATAATATTACTCAACCCCATAAGTAACAATGTACAAAACAATGTATTTGATATAAATCATAGTTTAAATCAAAAGATAAGTTTTGCAAAATCCATGCTTTACTGATACAAACACTTATGTGGTAATGTTAAACGTATACATTCAAGCCTTGAGACTGAAGGATAAACCCTAGAATAAATCAAAGGTTTATCAAAAATGTTTTCAGATTCAATCATTCCTTACGTCCAAACAAACCTAGGATTTCAGGAATGGGATTTGTCAAGTCCTATGGTACCACTACTTACTACCGAGTGGCGTGATCAATGTTAATGAACGTATTTTAGTTTCGTTATACAAACCAAATGTCATACCAAATGTAAGCATGTTATGTGAAAACAATGTACTATGTATGCTAAATGGACATACGTAGCAAAAATGTGATGTAAATCAATGTGTACAAATGCTAAAATAAACATATGAAACAAATGTGTTTATGAAATCAATGTACTAGCATGTTAATTAAAGCATACATAGCAAAAACATGGATGAAATCATGTACTACATGAACATAGCAAGAATATGTTATAAAAGCATGAAAAGCACGAAAGTAACAAGTAGGCACATGTTTTCACCCCAAAATATTTGAAAACAGTAAAAGAGGTGTCTATGTACTCACTTGATATATCTTAGAAGTCTTGAGATAACAATCAAGTAACGCTAGAAGGATCACGGAATCAATCGGCACCTAATACAGGTAACTACGTTAATAAACCGGACCTAAATTGCAAGATCGGATAGAATGAGGTTTCGTAAACCAAATGAGTGTTGGAACTCATATAATACGGTTTAACAAAGCCTAAATTCTAAATCAGAACTTATCCTAAGTGTTTATGACCCGTTACGACTCGTTAAGGTAGTCTACGCTACTTTAACGTGTCCTTCGCGTAAAACGCGTTCGGACCGCCTAACTAGTCCTATGACAAGTATTATATGCCTTAACAAGTCTAATAATGTTTCCTAATCAGTTTAGATGTCAAAACTTAAGTTACATATGCTTAGAATGAATTTATGCGCAAAAAGGGCATTTTGGTCATTTTCCTAAGGCATATAAACTACCTATCATACAACTAACTAAACGTAGTGACCATAAGGTATAACCTCGGAAGGTTATTCCCTATACAACTATGGTCACAAAATGTGTTTGGTCAGATCCTAATGATCGACAAAACAGGTTGGGTTCGAAAGTCTAAGTGGTTGTTTAGACCGCTTATCTCACGACCCTATATAAGCACTAGACTAAAAGTGACGAGTTAAACATGTTAAAACATGTTTAACTAAGTTAGAAAACAAGTTTGATATAAAAAAAAAGTGTTTTGATACCCAAAGATAGCTTCGTTTCAAAATACGCATAGACACGTATTTTGACCGAAACTATGACTCGTCACTACGCCTAATCAACATGGAAATCAGTAGGTATAGTCACAAGGGACTATAAGCATCGTGATTACGCTCACGTTGCGAAGTTCAAACGAACTTTGTGTTGACTATAAACTGGTCAAAGCAGAAAGTCAAACACTGTTTGACTTTCATGCTTGAAATACATGAACAAGCATAGAAGAGACTTACAAAAGGTCCAAGCCTTGAAGATTTGCACTCAAAATACTCAGGTATGAAGCTTCACAAGGAGAGCTTCAACTTAGAGCAAAATTGAGAGAAAATGAGCAAGTTGGAGAATGAATTTGAGTGGGTATGTATAGATTTTCCAAAACCGTTAGGATCATTTCTTGGGTTTTGAGCTTTGATCTTGGCCATCCATGTGTGGCATATGGTTTTAAATACCATGGGAACTCATAAACAAGCTCCAAGTATTGCAAAACAATGGTAGAAATCAGTTGGAACTGGTTGTAAAGCTGAATTCAATGAATCTGGTCTATAGGTCTGTCGCGCCCCACGTAGGATTATGCCTGGGCCTTCGCGCCCCGCGAGCTATGTTTGACAGTTTGGCAGTTTTAGTCCCTGCAAGCTTGTGATGCCATTTCTGACTTGTTTAAGCCCTGTTAAGCCATTTTCAAGGCTCTACAATGATGCCAAAGTATAGGAGACATGAAATATGTTTGAAAATATCTCGGATGTCGGTTCGTTTGGTCGTACGATCTCGTTGTCCGGTTAATTACGACGGAACAGGAACGAACGCGAAAAACAATCCAAATTGCGCGAAGAATGGAATTTTATCATGCCAATCACTAAAACAAAATATTTTTAATGATTACAAAAAATTTTGGATGTCCGGATATGTTCAGAACGTAAGATATGCACGTAAATGCAAACTTATGCACTTTTTTTTTACGCTTTTAGTCCCTGATTGACCAATAAGTTTATTTTCGCATACCGAACCCCTCAAAGTCTATTTCTAAGCTATGTAAAGGATATTTAGGGTATGTTTAGCTTATGATCAAGTTCCGAAATGTTTGTTATTATACGAATCGACAGACTTTTGCAGTTTGACACAAATAGTCCATGCGATCGAATAAACTTGATTTTGCCATACCAAACCCTCCAAAACTTATTTCTAAGTTATGTAAAGGTTATTTAAGGTATGTTAAGCATATGTTGATGTTCCGGAGTGTTTGTCGCGTTAAACTGATTACGTTTACGCACCAGTTTGCGTATAACTTTCCAGAAAGCGATATAGACCTTGAAATTGAACAAAAATCGAAACGTGCAAAATGTAAAACATAAATAAACAAATACTGGGATTAAATCACATTGTTTTATTGATAAATGAACTATTCAGAGTTTGTACAATGATTACAAGCATAGATGTCACATTTTAATGCGACATACACTCTAAAACAGTGACATAAGCTTAACATACCTTAAATAACCTTTACATAACTTAGAAATAACTTTTGAATGGTTTGGTATGGTAAAAACAGGTTTATATGATCACAGGGACTATTTGCGACAAACTGCAAAAGTCTGCCAATTCGTATAATGACGTACACTCTTGAACAAGATCATAAGCTAAACATACCCTAAATACCCTTAACATAGCTTAGAAATAAGTTTTGAGGGGTTCGGTATGCGAAAATACGCTTATTTGATCATAGGGACTAAAAGCATCAAAACTGTGAAAGTATGCATATGCGTGCATATCTTGCGTTCTGACCATATCCGGACATCCAAAAATTTTTGTAATCACTAAAATATTGTATTTTAGTGATAGGAATGCAAAAATACCATTCGTCGCATAATTTGAATCGTTTTCGCGTCCGTTCGAGTTTCGTCGTAATTAACTGAAAAACTCGATCGTACGACCAAACGAACCAACATCCATGATATTTCCAAGCATATTTCAAGTCCCCTATGCTTTAACATCCTTGTAGAGCCTTGAAATTTGGTTAACGGGGGTTAAACGCAACAAAAAACAAGATTCGGAGCTGCAAGGAGCTGTTTTGACAAAAACTGAAACTTCTAGGCTGCACCTGGCTCGCTGGCCGTGAACCCTGAGGTTGTCTGGGTCGTGGGCCACGAGAAATGGAGCTGGGCAGAAACCAGAATTCTTCAAAATAGCCTGCTGCACTTGATTTTAATCCTTGTTTCTGATTATTGTGGGCTAATTGTGTGTTCTCCAAGTCCCCTAATTAGGTCCTAACAAGTGTATGGTGTAGATTATTCCTTGATCACCACCCAAAACACTTGGAAAGATCTAATGGTTGCAAGATTACTATAAATACCCATGATCTTCAACACTCCAACTTGCTCATTTCCATTCTTCTTCACTCTAGTTCTGAATTGAGGCTACCACACTTTGTTGGAGGCTTCATAGCTGAGTTTTCTTGATCATTCTTCCATCCTAGAGCACTTGTAAGTGTTCTTTCAAGTCTTGTTTATTTATTTCAAGCTAAAAAGTCAAACAGTGTTTGACTTTCAGCTTTGACCATGATTTGGTCAAGACAAAGTTCGTTTGAATTTTGCAACGTGAGCGTAATCACGATGGTTATAGTCCCTTTCGACTATACCTACTGATTACCACGTTGACTAGTCGAGGTGACGAGTCAAAGCTTCGATCAAAATGCACGATTATGTGCATTTTGCGATGGCACTATTTTTGGGTATTAAAACACTTTGTTTTGATATCAAATTAGTTTTCTAACTTAGTTAAACATGTTTTAACATATTTAACTCATCACTTTTAGTTTAGTGCTTATTTAGGGTCGTAAGTCAAGCGGTCTTGACAACCGCTTAGACTTTCGAACCCGACCCGTTTGGTCGATCATTAGGATCTGACCAAACATATATTGTGACCATAGTTTTATAGGGAATAACCTTCCAAGGTTATACCTTATGGTCATTTTGTTTGATTAGTTGTATGATAGGTAGTTTATATGCCTTAGGAAAATGACCAAAATGTCCTTTTTGCGCATAATTTCAATTTAAGCATATGTAATCAAAATTTTGACACTTAAACTGATTATGCAACATTATTAAACATGTTTAGGCATATAAGACTTATCATAGGACTAGTTAGACCATCCGAACACGCCTTTGCGCAAATGACGCGTTAAAGTAGCATAAACTACCTTAACGGGTCATAACGGGTCAAAAGCACTTAGGATAGGTTTCGAATCAGAATGTAGGCTTTGTTAAACTATATCATATGAGTTCCAACACTCATTTGGTTTACAAAACCTCATTCTATCAGATCTCCCGATTTAGGTCCCGATTATTAACATAGTGATTCCATACTAGGTGCCACTTGATTCCTTGGTTTCCCGAGCTTTGTTAGTTCACTTAATCGAGGATACTTGCAATCTCAAGTCAGTACATAGTTCCCCTATTTTATGCTTTCAATTGTTTTGGGGTGATTCATATGTGCTAAAATGATTTCGAGATTTCAAAAACAAATGCTATGGTTTATATTAAACACAACGATTTCAATAATGTGGATGAACTTGTTGGTGCGTTAATACATAACACGAATGACATTCATTAGCTTTGGCTAAGCCGACCAGTAGTATGTTATGGTACCATAGGATCTGACAAATCCTGTTATCGGACTATCACCATGGTTATGGGGGTAGTGTGGGTAACGACAGAAACTGTTATTTTAACAAACCCTTTGGTGGTTTGTTAGTCGATTAAAGATACCCTTTGGACGAATCCCGTTATCGGACTATCACCATGGTTATTGAACGAATGGTTTTATGACACAAACGATTGAACGATGGTTTATAACACGAACGATTGAACGATGGTTTATAACACGAATGATTGAACGATTTTTGAACAATTGGTTTATGGTTAGTAATTAGATAATGGGACGAGTGTAATATGATAAAAGCATGGTAGATACGCCACTGGTACTTCTTATATATAAGTGCTTATATCATATTACATTTCGTGGTGTTATTTAGTTCACTTGGACGAATGATTTCAAATGATGTCACGCAACAATGTTTACTAAATAATATAAACAATACAAATTTTCTTACGAGATGATTTATTACTTGGTTTATAAAATCAAATGTTTTGGGTTAAGATTCATGGCAACGATGTTTTCACAAACATATAACCAACTTGTTTTTAGTTGGTTAATCATATTGTAATACAAAACACTTTTCGATACAAGGTTTTCAATTATCAACTCTAGTAGTCATACGAGGTATTGCAATATGTATACAAGCCATGAATTTGACACACTCATAAAACCTATGTACTCGTCGGCATTTTTATGCTGACTTTAATTTCACACATGTTTCAGGTGCGGTGTTGTTGTTTGATGACTATGATGATTCACATAGGATGGGACGAGGGCCTTAGTGACATAAAATATGCAAGACAATATGTTTGAACTCGTTTATTTTATTTCAAGCCAATGTTAAACACTTAATAATTAAATAAAATACAACTTCAAATCCATGTGTTGTGAAACAATGATTCTGTTACGACACTCCCTGACATTTCCGCCACGGTTTTGTTGTTTTAACGCGGTCGGGGTGTGACATTGATGCTTGATTTCTGGATGCAGAAACTCTAATTGATATGTTAGGAAGATTAGATGTAGTTTGGAATTATGAGTTTATATTGCATGAAAAGATTTAACTACTAAGTTTGGCAAATTAGTAAGGTAGAATGGAAAACATGTATATTTGCTGACACAAATCTGAACAGAACGTGTGAATCTAAAAACAATGGTGATTTTATTTAAAAACATAAAAGATGATACTAATTGAGAATTACAAAGAAAGTAGACATCTTTGATGAAGAATCGGGGGTATAAGAGTTCATACAAGCGTAAAAAATGGTGAAATATAGTTTATGCCCGCAAGGTGTTTGATTAAATGCCTAAACCAAAATAAAAGTGAATTTTTGAAAGATTTGTCGTGTTTATTTCATGAAATGATTTGTTAATAATCAAGAGTTAATTAGTGGGCGCAAGTTTATGACAAACCTAGTTGGTTAATTGGTTTATTATATATTATCATAATGACACATATGAGTTCGTTATGTCAAAGAATGAGCTAATCGACCAAATGGCTTGATTTTTTCGTAACCCCGCTTGAAATTTGTTCGTATTTGCTGATGTCATTGACATTTCAAGCAGATTAAGGGTATTGAGTCCGCTTGAAAACCACATTTCGCTTGAGTTTACATCGTGAGTCCAGTTGAAAACGACATCTCGCTTGAGTTTACATAGTGTCCGCTTGAAAACGATGACCGCTTGAAAACACGTATCGAGTATTGTGAAACATTCTGCTTGAGGTTGTTAGGTCACATTTAGTTGGGAAATGAAATCATGTGTTTGTGCCAATTTACATTAAAGCATTCACGTTTTGTCGGGTTGTTTTAGTCATCGGTCCAATAGAATCAAGCTTTGAATTAGTTGGATAAGTTCAAGACCAAGCGGCCCAATCATATTGAATTGATAATTGATATTGTCGGTCACATTATTTTGAAAGATAATCAAAATTAAAGGTGTCATGTGCATCGACTGAATACAAAGAATTGAACATTGTGTTTTAAGAGTTGTCGGCTAAGTGGATTTGTGTTAGTTCATGTGATTAATATCTTTGTTCAAGGTTACGGCCCAATCAATATCATTCATTAAAAGAGTCCATGTTAAAAATTTAAAGGTTGTCGGCCATCAACTCGCATGTGCATGTAAAGAGTGATATTGATTGTTCACCATTGTCTAGAAAGTATCAATTCAATTGACAATTATCAGTACATGTGTTGAACAAGTTCTCGGCCCAAGTTTCATTATCATCGGCCCAATCAGTGAAGGCCCAATTGAATTCGCTTTGTTTTGATCGGCTCATTCATTCAGTGATCTCACTTCAACAACATTGAAACGAGTCCACAAATCTTCGACACGAGTCTTCAATTGATTTCAACAACACACTTTTACGTATTCAGTCCGTTTAAACTGATTGTGTTTTGTTTGTTGTATATAGGTGTTTTACGAGGTGAACCAGTTCGTTTGAAAGCTTTTTTGAGAAATTCTTCGATACCGAAACATGGATTCTAAATTCTGCAACGCATTTGCTTCAACCCCGATTACTCCGACTACCATTGCTCAGAACATGAACTTGGAAAATGAGACTGGAACTACACAAAAACCCCCGAAACTTATGGGAATTGAAGAGTATCATGGATGGAAAAATCGTTTTGAGAATTGGGTTCAGGCAAACCATCTAAGAGCTTGGGAAAGTATTGAAACCAAGTATGTTAGACCACAGTCTGCATTGAATGTTGACAAAATCATCTCAGAATTTTCAGATTAAGAAAGAGATAGTTATAAAGGAGAGAAAATGATGATAAGTCTCTTACAACAAGTAGTTAAAGAGGATATATTTGTTTTGCTTCAGTATGATGGTAGTGCATATTCAATCTGGGAAGCACTCAAAAAGAAATTCGAAGGAAGTACAGAAATGCTCAGAAGTAAAGCATCTCTGATAAAGAAGGAGTTTGAGTTGTTTACGAGTATGCCCGGTGAAACTACAAAGACTCTCATTGAGAGATATTGTCATCTTGTGCGCACCATGTCTCAGTTGAAGATTACTAAAACTCCAGCAGAATGGGTGGAAAAGCTAGCTGACACTTTACCACAGAAAGAATGGGGTACCTATCTCATGATCTTAAAGAATTCTGGAGAGTTTAGCAGATTGTCAATCGGACAGTTTATTGAAAAACTTGAAGCACAAGATCTAGAACAGCAGAAGATTGCTAGAATGAACAGCTCAAGTCATCAACAAGATATCTAATTGTACTACAAAGGAAATGTTCAAACAGTTGAAGCTAGTCCAAAGATCCAAACCGCATTTAGTGCAGGAAATTCATCTGGATCAGTCAGTCAAAGTTCAGTCAACACTAGTGGATTTTCAAGTGTTAATCCTCTAAGTGTTCAAAGTGAAAATGTTGGTAATGGACATTTGATTCAGTGTAATGTGGTTTTGAATCTTCAAAATGGACAAAATTTTTCAGAAGAAGTTGTGAAAAGTCATATGGCATTGCTGGTTACTGCATTGGAATCTTACGAAGGATTGATTGCTGGAAGAATTGGCAATCCGATGCTAACAAAGGAAGATTACGACCAGATTGATGCAGAGGAATTGGAACTTATGGATATTAAATGGGCTTTAGCAAGTGTTCTAAGAAGGGCTGAAAAGTTTAAAATGATTACAGGAAGAAATGATTTATTGGATGCTCATCTTTCAGCTTTAGGTTTTGATAAATCTAAAGTTACTTGTTTTAAATGCAGGGAAAAAGGTCACTTCAAAAGAGAGTGCAAAAATCAGGAGTCTAGTGGAGCAAAGAATCCTTTTGGAAAAGATGATTACTATCGAAAAGCCATATATCAACAGGTTGCTAATCAACCGCATCAATAAAATGATTCACAAACTGCTCATGGGAAGATGATTGAAGATGCAAACAGGAAAGCTTATTTTGGTATCATTGATCAAGACGATGAGAAAATGGCACCAGGATTTAGCCGGGATAAGTTTGTGGATGAAAATGGGAAGTTTAAAGCTTTCATTGCTCAAATTGTTCAAAAGCCAGATCTGATGAAAGAATGGATAGCAGTGTTATCTGATGATGAGAAAAGTGAAGATGAAGAATCTGTTTCTACTGAAAATAGTTCAACAGATAATAGTGATGATGAAGAAGTTGAACATATAAATATTGGAAAAACTCATTTATCTTCTAACAGTTTTGAATTTTATTTTGCAGATAAGTTGAAGAAACTCAAAGAGAGAAAAGCTGCAAAAGAAACAAAAGAAATTAAAATTGTTGAGAAGATTGTTGAGGTAGAAAAGTTAGTTGAAGTAGAGAAGATTGTGGAGATTGAAAAGATTGTTGAAGTCACAAAACCTTGTCTTTCATGTTTGGTAGTTTGCAAACAATGTGAAGAAAAAGACGAGAGGTTTAATGAATCAGAAAAGTTGAAAGAAAAGTTGCTGTTTGATGTCAAGAATTTGAAAGAATCATATGATGTATTAAACAGAACGGTGACTAGTTTGCAGAAAACAAATTCTGAAAAAGAAGATGCTTTGAAGATGTTGAATGCAACAACGATGTCGAAGCAGAAAGAAATAAACTTTTACATTGAAGAATGTGCGAAATGGAAGAAAGAGTTGGATAGTGAAGCAGCCGAGAAGGAAAGAATCAGACGATTGCTGCGAAGTTATACAAGTTGTGATTACATAATTGATAGAATTTATCCTACTGTTGCAGGTTTTGAGGTGTTTAAAGACGAAGACAAGAAGTCAAAGAAGAAAACGGATACTGGTAAGAAACAGAGTGTCTGTTATAATAAGTGTCTGCCTCCAATTTGGGAAGGGTATTCGCCTAGAAAACCGAATGAGGAACAAGTCCAAAATGCAGTTAATCTAAAGTTAGAGTCCGAGTTAACCGATGTATTACCAGACAACATTGACATCACATTCACAGCATCCGACATAGATCATGAGTCCGAATTAATTAAAAGAATGGTCGATCAGGTGTTGGATAAGGATGAGGAGTCAGAGTCAAAGTCCGAGTCCGAAAGTTAGTGTTTGTCGGTCGGGAGTTCGAGTTCGTCTGGAAAGAGTTCAAAATCGTCGAGAAAACGGGTTTATAGTAAAGAATTTTTGTTGTCAAAATTTAATTTGAATGACGAAACATTTGAAGTTGCCTATACTTTGAGTGATTCTGACAAATTATATTTTGATAGAGTTTCCAATAAGAAGTGTTCGTTTTGACATGATTAAAAAGGTTTTCAAAATGACAGAAATCAATATTTCTGAAATAAAAGATTTAAATCTTACTGGAAAATCTAAAAAATACACTTCAAGAGTTCAACAGCATTTAAACAAGAAAATGAATTACAATTCTGGTTCTGGTTTTCAAAAGAAACCAAACTATAATGGTAAATTCAAAAAGAAAGGTCTTGGTTTTATACCACCAGAAAATTATAAAAATAAGAAAATTTCTAAAAATACAAAATTTGTTTCAGGTCCGTCTGCTGAAGAAGAAAAGAAGAGCTCATTTTGGAGACAAACAAAACAAGAATTTTTTACTGAAAAGAAGATGGAAGCTCAACAGAGAAGAGAAACAAGAACCTGTTTTAGATGCAATGAAGTTGGTCACATTGCATGGAACTGTCCCAAAACAACTAAGACAAACCAGGGAGTTTCAGAAAAACTTAAAGAAGTAGTTGTTGATAAAACTGAACCACCAACTGAGAAATTTAAAGTATTTAAAAATTCTACATATGAAGTTGGTGAATGCTCAAAAAGATTTTACAGGAGAAGTGTGAAGCTTGACAACCAAAAGTGGGTTGTTAAGAAATCAAGTGTAAAATCTGGTGATGAATCTGATTCCACAAAATCAGAGGAGCCACAATTTGATGAGAGTGATGAAAACTCAGTTCCTCCAATGGATAATGAGAACTTTCCACCATTGAGGACTGAAAATTTTAAACAAAATATTGGGAAAGTTGAAATCTCAAATCAGTTTTGTTCTGAAAAGGATAATTTTGATGTTGAGAAAGCTTTTAATGGAAATGTGAAGAAAATTTTCGGAAAGATGGTCGATAGGAAGGTTAAAGGGGTTAAAGACTTTTACGCTACAAAGAAAGCAACTTATATCCCAACTGAATCTGAATTGAAAACACCCAAGGCTGGTCAGGCTTGGGTGGACATTTTCTTTCATTGAAAAACCTGACTTGCCGGAGATCCCCAGTTTGTAATCGTGGATCAGGAATCGGCATCTTTCTTGATAAAATCTGTTTGTGTGAGAATCTTAAAAGTGTTAAATTTTACAGGTAGTGCTATGCCGGAGCTTCCAGGTTAGTAAGTGTGAAGCAGGAATCGGCATCTTGATTGGTAAAATGGTTTGTGTAGATGTTTTATTCCTACATGTGGTTATATGATTTGGATATTTTTACAAGTGGTAAGAGGTTGGATCTTATAAGTGATTCGTCAAGGTCATTAGTTTGAACTTGATGTAATCCTGTTACGTATGATTGAATGAACAATATGATGAACCAATCCCTACAAGTGGTTTTTTTTATCAAACCTACAAGTGGTAAAAACAAACTTATTTTCCGAAAAAAATCATTTTGATTAAAACAAACTTAAGTGTTTTGAAATCATAATGAGAAAATAGTTTGTTGAAAGGGGGAGTTCTGATTGTTTATGCCAAGTGGATGGCGAATTGAGGTGATTTGATATCAGTTGTCACTTTCTGTATAGTTTGTATTCAAATTTCTTTAAATGTGTTTGCATTTTAGGGGGAGTAAGAAAATTTCAGAAAATACAAAAACATTAGAAAATTTGAAAAAGACAAAAACATGATAAAATCAAAAACGAGTTTTGTTGTGAAAAAGAGGAAAATGATAGTACATCAGTGGACGATCACAACATGCTAAAGAATTGGAAAGTTAAAATGTGATAAACGGTCTCACTAATGATATGCCAGTAGGTTTTTGCACATTTAGTAGATTGTGACGAGATATAAACCTAAATTCAAACTTGCTTATATCGTGGGTAACATCTCTCGGATATATGGGTAACCCCCGAAATCTTGTTTGAAGGACCCCTCTTTCTGAGATACTAGGTCTTTATACTTAATGATATCTGGGGTATTATCCCGGGACTTCTGATAATGCGGAAGCAATGGCCTAGTCCCCGGAGAATACTTTACTGCTTGCTTGAAATATAGCGCCGCCCTCAGCATAAAATGATGAGACAATAAAATTGCTAATCAATGCTATTGTAAAAAAGATCCTCTAAAGGGGACCCACCTAAAGTCGAGCCGTCATCTCTCTGCTGAACGGAAGTTCTGACCTGAGCTCTCACGGTCTCGCAATCAACCCCTTACAGATATCATCTAGGTATACTCACCTGTAAGACTGAATATTGGGATCTGGATACGGGAGTATATTCTGAGGTGGGACACGCGAATAAGTTTAAGTATCTTAAGACATTAATCTCGTATCTCGAAACAGTTGAACTTTGTGTGAAAATTTAAGTGGATCAGTATACCGATAATCTAAGTGAATCGTTTAGAACTTAAAATGTTTAAAGCTTAACGGTGTTGGTGATTTGTCTCAAAAACTGATATGATCCTCTTACACAAACTCACAAAAAATAGTGTATGTAAATATTTCTTTACTGCATTTCTTCATATTAAAAAATTCCAAAAAGATTTTTAGTGTGTTTTAGCATAAATTTTGAAAAATTCAAAAAGATTTTCGACAACCGGGATTGAAAAGCTGATTTTCAAAATTCCAAGTGCTGAACATGACGAACAGGTTTGGGACAGTTTGTTTGAAGACGTGTGAAATGAAAATGATATATATTCAAGTGGTTCATCAGAATTTGACATGATAAATCATTTTGTTTGATACATGAAAATGATGTATTCAGGGTTGTGTCTTCAAGTGATTAGCAAAGTTTCTAAATTTGTTATATCTTATCTTTTATGAAACTTATGTTTTGGGTAGAGAATATGCAGGTGAGCCAGGTTGCGATACCTGAACCTGTGAAAGCCAGACTACGATCCCAGTAAAAATTGAGGGGGAGTCTGTTAGAGATAGAGAGTCTGAAGATGCAATAGCTAGGAGTTTGATCCTGCAAGATTAGTTGAAGAAAGTTAGAGTGAAGGAAGCCCAAAGACTGATAAAGACTGAAGATTGAGAAGACTCGACACTTAAGACTCGTCAACATCTGAGGGAGAGTCTGTTGGTGCATACATATGTCGTCTTCGTCTTATATCGAGTATTGGTTGCGTTGCGGATCTGTTCAAGCTTGATGTCATCATCAAGAATGATGACATCATATATGTGACATCACAGATGACATCATCATTGCATTACTATACGAAATACAAGACAGTTCGCTTGAATGGTCCAATTAAATGATCTCGCTTGAAAGTCAATTAGTGAGTTCGCTTGAATGATCCCGCTTGAAGCGGTTATGTGTATTTCAAGCGAGTCCATGAGTCCTATAAATAGGCTTGTGTTCATTTCATTTGTAACAGAATTCAGAATTGATACCGAGGTGCTGCCGGTATTCCTTGTGAATGTAATCACTGTTAATTCAATACACAAGACGATTAAAGTGATATCCAAGCTGTTTCAAGTCTATACGTCTGTTTCCGCCTTTCGTATAGTCTAAGAACTCTTCCGAACGACTCATTCAGGTCGCAATTCGATCCTACAATCTCCTTGAGTGTTTGAAAATATTCGTCTTGTTCGGGACCCCAAACAAAAGGTTTCTCTTTTTGAGTCAAAGAGGTCAAAGGAACAGCGATCTTCGAGAAGTTGGAGATAAAACGATGATAATAACCAGCAAGACCAAGAAACGAAGGGATTTCAGATGGAGACTTAGGTGCAATCCAATTCTTCGCAGCTTCGATTTTAGCGGGGTCAATGTGAATACCAAGCTCGTTGACAGTATGACCTAGGAACTGAACTTCTTTTAACCAAAATTCGCACTTGGAGAATTTGGCATATAGACGTCCAGTACGAAGAAGTTGAAGGATAAGACGCAAGTGTTGCTCATGCTCTCCTTGTGTCTTGGAATAAATAAGAATATCATCGATGAAGACGATCACGAAACGGTCCAAGTACGCTTTGCACACGCGGTTCATCAAATCCATGAAAACGGCAGGTGCGTTGGTCAAACCAAAGGGCATGACCACGAACTCATAGTGACCATGTTTTAGGTATATCTTCTTCGAGAACTCGAAGTTGATAATAACCAGAACGAAGATCGATCTTGGAGAAATAGGTCGCGCCTTGCAATTGATCAAAGAGGTCGTCAATGCGAGGAAGTGGATATCGGTTCTTGACAGTAAGCTTGTTGAGCTCACGATCGTCAATACACATTCGGAATGACTCATCTTTCTTCTTGACGAACAGAACAGGAGTGCCCTAAGGAGAAGTACTAGGGTGTATAAAGCCTTTATCAAGAAGCTCTTGAAGTTGACTTGAGAGCTTTTGCATCTCAGAGGGTGCTAAACGATAAGGAGACTTAGCGACAGGCGTAGCGCCAGGCACTAAATCGATGCGAAAGTCGACAGAACGAGCAGGAGGCGGACCAGGAAGATCGTCGGGGAACACATCTGGGAAATATCGCTTATGCTTGGGCCTTTGTCCTTCTTTTCCACAATTTGGGCAAGAAAGGCGAAAGTACCCTTACGTAAGCATTTGTTCGCTTGGATCCACGACATAAGCTTGAGACCTTGAGAAGGTTTCTCGCCATACACGTGTAGAGAATCACCGTTTGGAAGAGGAAGACGAATAAACTTTTCAGAACAAACGACTTCCGCACGAACTTGCCTAAGCCAGTCCATGCCTACTATGATGTCAAAGCTACCCATTTGCATAGGTATAAGGTTGATCGAGAAGGTATGATCGTTAAGAATCAAGGAACACTGAGAAAGGATGGAATTGACAGTGACGGTTTTACCATCAGCGACTTTGACAGCGAAGGATCTTGGCAACTTGGAGCGTTTACACTTAAGCAAAGGTTCAAATTCTAATGATACAAAACTTTTATCGGCGCCAGTATCAAACAGACAAGAAGCATAAACATGGTTTACAAGAAACATACCAGTGATCACATCGTTGGCATTTTGAGCATGCGCAGTAGTGAGAAGGAAAGCTCGGCCTCTAGCGGGTTGTTGAGCCTGTTGCTGCTGCTGCTGTGGTTGATTCCTTTGAGGACAAACATTGGCAAGATGATTGAGATCGCCACATTTGAAGCATGCTCGCACAGGAGCAGCTTGAGGTTGAACCTGGTTGGGAGCAGGGTTTGCAACAAGAGCTTGGTTCTGGTTGTTTTGGGGTTTAGGGATGTTGCGGCATCGGTCGGCAAAATGACCATACCTATGACAGTTGGCGCATTTGCGGCACGGTGTGTTGGTAGGATGATGGTACAAACAGGTAATACATTGGGGATGAGATCCAGTGTAGGCTCGTTTTGGTAGTTCGGTGTTTGCGGGGGTAACGGTGGCTACTGTTTGTAAGGGTACAGGTTTGGCGGAGTGACGACCGCATAGTTCTGGCTTGAAGCCTTCTGCTTCTTGCCACAGGTTTTCTTTGTTTGGGAGGATGAAGGTTCAACAGTCGAGGTGGTGGTATCAGTAACAGCTTGGTGAGCACTCTTCGACAGAGCCTTATCGTAGGTTCCATGAAGAACGCAGATGTTGTTAAGTTCGGTGGCTATACGAAAAGCATATTCGATGGTTTGGGGACACGCAGAGGCAACATGGTTAGTCAAGGAAGGTGCAACATAACGAATGCATTTGGCTATGGTTTTGGGGACGAAGTCGACTTGTCCAGGACAGAGGACACTTAGTTGTTTAAAGCGCGTAATCAGACCATCCATGTCGCTCCCCTTCTGAGTAAGGTTCCAAAATTCGTTTTCCAATTTTTGGAGTTCGTGAGGAGGACAGAAGTGGTCCTTCATAAGTTGCTTGAGTTCGTCCCAAGGCATAGCATGTGCAACATCGTTTCCCCTCTTGTTGCGTTCAGTAGTCCACCATTCGAGTGCCCTCGAACAGAAAACTCCCGTTGCATTCAAAGTTCGTAGCTCATCAGGGCAACCACTTTGCAAGAAAGTAAGCTCAATCGCTCAAACCAATTCATCATGGCGGTGGCGCCATCTTTGCTAGTAAACTATAAGGGTTTACAAGCCATAAATTGCTTGAATTGGAAGGTTGATTTGGGTTTTCTGCCTTTGAGTCGACAGATCTATGTGGTGAATCGGGGTTGATCTTGCTAACGATATCAGGGATGACCTTAGCCATTTACGCAGCCATAAACTTCATACAATCCTTTTTCGACATTTTTTTGGAGCTAGAGCCCTTCTTTGATTGGAGCTTCTTGGACGCGTTGGACGATATCTAAGGATCGAAAGAGACGGAAAGGATGTGACTCGATCATAAATTTAAAATAAGTTTTGCAAGTTTAAGTATACAAGCATGATGCAACACGTATGGTTCACATAATTAGCATGGATTCAACAAGTATTCAACAAGTATAATAACGTATGAAGGCATAGAAAGAGTATAAATTTAGTTTGTTCACGAGAATTATTATTGTTTTTTATTGCGTAAGACGTGCGAATTGTGTAACGGTTTTGAAACGAACGAAGTAACAAGTATAAAATCACATATAAATTGAATCACATAAAAGAGAGGCTCATAAAACATAGGATTGTTTCGGGTTTAGAAACGTCGACTATTCCAAAGTGAATCGAAAGCCCTTTCAAATTAGAGAACGTGCTTTGGCCTATAGGTAAGATACTCTCGTTGAGAAGCGATTAACGGTATCTTACCCTTCCAGTTACTACACGTCTCTAATCGATTGAAACAATTGAAACTTTGGCGAGATCGAAAATCGAGGAATGGGACTTAATCGACAAGGTGCGGGTTTCACCCCTAACTTGACGATTTCGCACCCTAATGTGGTTGGTACTTGTTGGGTCAAAATATAATTTCGACACTTTGACGAGGGTCCACTAGAGTTTGAATTGGAAATTTACCATTAAGATGTGGATTTCACTCCTAGCTTAATGGCGAAATTTCGTGCAAAATAAGAATAAGCGAAATGAGAGTCGTTCACCAAATTGTCGGTTTCACGCCTATTTTGGTAAACTCATCTCTTTTGTATAAAGAGTGACTTCAAGTCTTTAAGTGTATTGTGTAAATTGTCTTAGGAAAGACATAATGTAAGTATTAAGACCAAAAGAAAAGAAAGGATCAAAGAAGAAAGCATGTCATTTTAAGCATGAAACAAGAATGGTCAAAAATATGGTTCCTACTATAGACTAGGTCAAACATGGCAATTCTACCTAATTCCCTATAGTTATGGCTCTGATACCAATCTGTCACACCCCAACCAATGGCGGAATCATTGGAGTGGGACTTGTTCAAGACTATAAGAGACTTCATAACACTATTTGTGACAATATTTAATTCAACAAATTTCATTTCATACTCAAATTGTCAAAACGATACAAGGAAATTCAAATAAAAACATTGTTCAAAACATAACATAACAAAATTGATACAACACTTTAAACCTAAACGTCTAAGTAGGTATCTAGGCATCTTTGCTAATCCATTTCATAGCATCATCAATCCTCAACCTATAACATATTTAAAATACAATTCAATGCAAAAGCAAAGGCGAGTATACAAGTTTAAGAATAAGTATAAGTATAAGTATAAGTTTGAAAGTTTAAAAACGAATCCACATGGTAACTAGTTTATATAAGAGCATCATACAAGGCATACAATATTTCTAGTCAACCCTTTGTTTACACAAAAATGATATAATTCAACATGACCTCTCGTTCACGGGTGGTGCGTTACTCCTATAGCGCTAAACATGTCAAATGGAGGCTAGTAATAAGCTAATGACTATTGTATTGTCACACCCTGACTTTTGCGGAAGCGTGATTATGGTGTGACTTTCTTAATACTATTGCATTCAATCATAACAACAATTATATGATAAAAACCATAGATGGTCATCCATTAATTAAGTTTAAAACATCATGAACATCATTGTTTGAAACATAGACTCCAAATTCAAGTGTACAAACCATACGAATTGTATTCATTAAGTATTATGTATACTTAACTTCGTATTAATTCTCTGGAATATTATTTTTTTTAATAAAAGTCCACCAATATATACTTCCAAAATATATATTGTAATAAATATTATTTAGAAAAATTATTTATAATTTTTCTTTTGGCAAAAATATTTATATTTTTTATAAGTTCCAAAATTATATATCTTCATGTCCAACATAGAAAATATATAAACTCACTTTTCTTTCAAAAATGATATGTTCGTATTTATTTGAGAAAATATATTTTTCTCCCAAAAGTATTGTATTTGTTGTTTGTGTAAGAA
Organism: Helianthus tuberosus; assembly: GCA_030545235.1. Taxonomy (NCBI): domain Eukaryota; kingdom Viridiplantae; phylum Streptophyta; class Magnoliopsida; order Asterales; family Asteraceae; genus Helianthus; species Helianthus tuberosus. Next base: position 105,520,915 of record CM060409.1, read on the forward strand.
AATATATATTTCCTTAAAAATAATATATCTTCTAAAAATTTCAAGAAATATATATTTCATACTTTCCAAAAATAATATATTTTCCTTGTCAAAAATATGATATATTTTTGTAGAAATTGTAAAAAATCATACTTTTGTTTCCTTGGTATTCAAAATATTATTTACCAAAATATACTTTGTGAATAAATTCCGGAATAATTGTAAGTCTTATATTTCATAGTTTGGTTTCATCAATATTTTGTGTACAGCTTGTATATTTATTCCTTGGAATTTTGGTAATATTTTGGATGGTAACTTTTGGTGTTTTTGTGTGTTATATTATTTCAAGCCTTAAAATAATATAACTAATACACAAGGTATGCACATAATCACACATGTGTGTCCTCAATGTATATATATTCTAAATATATATTTAGCCACTTTTATTTATAAAAACCAACCTCCAACACTTATATTTTTTGTAACAAAAATTATGGCAAAGTTTATATGGAAAACTCATGGTTAAAATACACTTGTAAATATTTGTTTAAAATATTTTTCTAAGTGTTAATATTTTTAGAAAATTTTACCATAGTTTTCCCTAAAAATGGAGGTTTCCATGCTTTCAAGCATATCATTTTCTTTTGTAAAAATCATCACAATCAATTTACAATTATCAATAAACAACCTTTACTTACTAATCTTGCCAAAATCATGCATATTTCACTACTTCATGAACTTGAATATTTGTAAAAATTTGTAGTAACTTACTAGTATTCTTAGTAAGTCTTGTTACCCTTTAAAATGTGATTACTTCTTTAAAAACTTCATTTTTAAGGAAGTTGGATGTTTACAACTTCAAAACATATTTTCTAAAAATATTTCCTTATGCATTCTTTTTGTTACACAAGTGTTTCTACACTTGATTAATCACTAAAAACAAGTCTTGTTTATGTAAGAACCAAGATTATATGAAACTTATGTTTTTAACTTGGTTTCTTTGAAATTCCATTTATAAATCTTTAGATCATTATGTTTAACAACTTACTTTGATCATGGTTTTTCAAGAAAACAATTTTAATCTTTCAAGTTCATGATTTTCATAAGGATGATCCATTCACTTTCATCAAGTTCATCCTCTCATCTTGCTATATTATGTTTTTAATCATGATCTAGCAAGATCATATGATGTTTAACATCATTTCTACAAACAATCAAAGAACAACATGCATAACAACTTATATTCATCAAGATATCTTCATTAAACAAGCTTATGTTCATGTTTTACTTCTTATGATCTTTAGTGTTCTTGATGTTTTTTTATTATGATTCTTCTTTAACCACTAACAATGGAAGTAAAATAGCAAGATCAAGACTCTTACAACTAGCACAAGGCTAGGGATGATTCAAGAGTAGAAAATGAGTGGATAAAAGCAAGCAAGAGAGGTCCTTCAAGCTCCAAAGCCACCAAGCTTCCTTATATAATCTCTAACACCTTTGTATGAGCTTGTAATGTATGAGATTGGATGAATGATGGTGGTGGTGTAAGTGTGGGTGTTCAGTCGAGAGCTCACAAGGGGGAAGAGGAGAAGTGTGTTTTTCTAGTGTGTGAAGAAATGAGCTTACAACCTTCCATATCTTACTTATAACCAAGTTTAAGTGTTAACTCTTGTGTAATGTGTTCCATGGACTAGCAACAAGATCAATTAAAATATGTAAACAAATCTTGCGTGGGCCATGCTTGTTGGACTTAAAATAGGTGGGTGGGGGGGGGGGTCTTAGCATAGGTTTTAACTAGTTAGTTTGTTTAAGGTTAAAATGTAAGTGTTAGTTACATGCTTTAGTTAGTAGATATTTTGTATGGGGTGTTATGATGTTCGGGGACCATAACTATCTTGGTAATGTTAAAACAATGCCTCTAGTGTACTTTTGATGTTTCGGGTAGTGTCCGGTTGTTTGGTTGGTTACTGGTTCGTTAAAGTGCTAAACTATGCAGTTTAGTGTGCTTTATGTTACCTTTTGTGACACTTTTGATTCCCGACACTTAGGAAAGCATTCAGGACCATTTAACCATTTTTCTGGATGATTTTAGATAGTTCAAATGCTGATTTTTGCTGAATTTTGCTGAATTCAGCACCTTGGGTGAGTTTTAGGCACTTTTCGGCACTTAAACTATCACTAGAAAGGCCGTTTTGTGATCCTTAGTTTCCTACACTCTATTCTAGTGTAGTACTTGGTTTCTGTCTCATTCTGTGTCTCATTGCACTGTCTGTCTATGTGCTGAGTTCTATCAGCATTTTCCCGATTTATTAGATAATTGTGCTAACTGTACTTAATGCATCATTTGAGGCAATAAAGCTTTCATAAAATATTGATATGACATTAAACAAGGTATGATGCACATGTATGTATATGGCAGTGATCAGAATGCAGTTAATTGTAATTTCAGCACAGTCATTAAGCACTAATCATGGTCAGTAAGTTGTACGGATACCTGGATTTTTGACAGTTGTCACATTCTCCCCCTGTTAAGAAAATTTCGTCCTGAAATTTTAAGCTTTACTACTAGCAGCAGGGGAGTTAGGGAATAAATGCGGGTATTTTGCTTTCATGCGATCCTCACGCTCCCACGTAAACTCTGGGCCGTGACGCGCGTTCCATCTAACCTTAACAAGGTTAACACTACTCCTCCGAGTTTTGTTAACTTTCTAGTCAGTAACCTCAACAGGTTCTTCGGTAAAGTGGAGTGTGTCATCAATGTGAACTTTGTCAGCAGGAATAACTACCATTTCCTGTGTTGGACTTTTCTTCAGGTTGGAAACATGAAATGTATCATGAACACCATTAAGTTCTGCAGGTAGTTCCAACTTGTAAGCTACAAGGCCAATCCTCTCCAGGATTTTGAATGGTCCAATGAATTGTGGGTTTAACTTACCACGCTTCCCAAAGCGTGCCGCACCTTTCCAAGGTGAAACTTTCAACAAAACCATATCTCCCACTTCAAATTCCAAAGGTTTACTTCTTTGGTCCGCATAGCTCTTTTGTCGATCACGAGCCGCCTTAATGCGCTCTCGGATCTGCATTATCTTATCTGTTGTTTCTTGGACCAATTCGGGACCAACCAGCTCTCTATCGCCTGCATCTGCCCAGCATAAGGGCGATCGACACTTTCGTCCGTAGAGAGCTTCAAACGGTGTGGCTTGAATGCTTGTATGGTAGCTGTTATTATAGGAGAACTCAACCAAAGGCAGGTGAGTGTCCCAACTGCCACCCAAGTACATCACACAAGCTCGTAACATGTCTTCAAGCGTTTGAATCGTTCTCTCGCTCTGACCGTCTGTCTGTGGGTGAAATGTCGTGCTCAAGTTCAACTGTGAACCAAACGCTTCTTGGAAAGATTGCCAAATTCTAGACACAAATCTCCCATCTCTATCAGAAATAATCGAGATAGGCACTCCATGACGTGCAACTATCTCCCTTAGGTACATCTCAGCTAGCTTACCTGTGTTATCCTTTTCCCTGATCGGCAGAAAGTGCGCAGATTTTGTCAGACGATCTACGATTACCCAAATCTTATCATGACCTCTGGGTGTCTTTGGCAGCTTTGTTATGAAGTCCATTGAGATTTTCTCCCACTTCACATGGGTATCTCAGGTTGCTGCAAGAAACCTGAAGGCTTCTGATACTCAGCCTTTACTTTGGCACAAGTTAAGCACTTTCCAACGTAAGTCGCAACATCACCTTTCGGTCTTGGCCACCAATAGAAATCTTTCAAATCTTGGTACATCTTATCCGATCCTAGGTGAATCGAGTACCTGGATTTATGAGCTTCATCAAAAATAACATTTACTAAGACCACCAAAGAGGGGAACCCAAATTCGCTTCATGAAACATAAAGTTCCTTCCTCATTGGGTACCAACTGCTTCTCCATCCCACGGAGGTATTCATCCTTCAAGTTTTCCTTTTTGAGAGCTTATCTTTGTGCAGCACGAATGCGCAACGAGAGGTCTGTTTGAATGATCTTCTCCAAAGCCCTAACCCTTATCGGCTTAATCCTCTCCTTTCGACTCAAGGCGTCTGCCACCACATTCGCCTTTCCTGGGTGATATTTGATTTCGCAATCATAATCGTTTAATAGCTCGACGCATTGTCATTGTCTCATATTAAGCTCTTTCTGATCAAATATGTGTTGTAGGCTCTTGTGATCGGTAAAGATCATGCATCGGGTGCCATACAAATAATGTCGCCAAATCTTTAATGCAAACACCACTGCGCCTAATTCCAAGTCATGTGTGGTGTAGTTTTTCTCATGAACCTTCAATTGGCGTGAAGCATAAGCGATAACCTTCTTTCACTGCATTAGCACACAGCCTAATCCCTGTCGCGAAGTGTCACAGTATACCACGAAGTCATTGGTGCCTTCGGGTAGGGATAATATAGGTGCATCGCAAAGCTTATTCTTAAGAAACTAAAAAGCTTCTTCTTGCTTGTCTCCCCATTCATACTTCTTGTCCTTTTGAGTAAGGGAGGTCAGCGGTTGAGCGATTTTAGAAAAATCCTCAATGAATCTGCGATAATACCCAGCTAAACCTAGAAACTAGCGGATCTCGGTTGGCGTCTTCGGAGTTTCCCAATTCTTAATCGCCTCAATCTTGGTGGGATCCACATGGATTCCATCTTCATTCACTACATGACCGAGGAACTGTACCTCACGCAACCAGAACTCGCACTTCGAGAACTTAGCATACAGCTTTTCCTTCTTGAGCAACTCTAAAATAGCTCTAAGGTGTTGTTCGTGCTCTTCCTTGGTCCTAGAATAGATCAAAATATCGTCGATAAACACAATCACGAATTTATCGAGATACGGCTTGCATACTCGGTTCATCAAATCCATAAACACTGCTGGCGCGTTTGTCAGACCAAACAGCATCACAAGAAACTCATAATGTCCATAACGAGTTCTGAAGGCAGTTTTTGGTATACTTTCTTCTTGGATCCTCAGCTGGTGATATCCTGATCGAAGAGATCATCAATCCTCGGCAAAGGATACCGATTCTTGATGGTTAACTTGTTTAGCTCGCGGTAGTCAATGCACATACGAAAACTACCGTCCTTCTTTTTGACAAACAGGACCGGAGCTCCCCAAGGTGAGAAACTTGGTCTAATAAATCCCTTGTTCAAAAGCTCTTGAAGTTGTGTCGAAAATTCTTGCATCTCGGAAGGTGCAAGCCGATAAGGTGCCTTAGCTACAGGAGCGGCGCCTGGAACTAAGTCAATGTGGAATTCGACTTGTCGTTGCGGCGGCAATCCTGGTAATTCTTCGGGGAAGACTTCAGGATATTCCCTCACAACTGGGATATCTTCCAGCTTCGGCTCATCGGCTTCTTTGTCCACAACGTGCGCCAAGAAGGCAACACATCCTTTCTGCAAACATTTTCGGGCCTTCAAACAACTGATAATCCTTAGAGGCGTATCATGCTTCTCTCCATGCACTACAATTGTCTCTCCATTCGCCATCGGGACGCGAATGATCTTCTCATGGCATACGATCTCAGCTCGGTTACCCGACAACCAATCCATTCCAACTACCACGTCAAAGCTTCCCAACTCGACTGGCAGAAGATCAAGCGTAAACTCATGCTCTCCGAGTTCTATTACACAGCTTCTAATCACTTCATTTGCCTCTACTAGATTTCCATTAGCTCGTTCTATCGAGTATGGAATATCTAGCTTACTAGCTACTAATCCAAGTATATTCTTAAATTCTAGGGATACGAAGCTATAATCGGCACCGGTATCAAACAGTACAGATGCAAAGTGTTGGTTGATAGGGAACGTACCCGTGACTACGTTCGGATCTTGACGTGCTTCTCTAGCCCCAATGTTGAAAACTCTTCCTTGGGCTTGGTTGTTCTTTGGGCAATCCCGCTTGAAATGCCCAACATCTCCGCAACTAAAGCATCCTTGCTTGTTTCCAGTACCACCCTGATTGTTTTGGTTGCGATTTCCATTACCGGCTTGGTTTCCAGAACCACCACGATTACCATTACTGCCTTGATTATTGTTTCTACTTGGTTTCTGTTGCCATAACCGTTGCCACCACGGTTTCCATTTCCATTACCACCACCTCTCTGACCATTATTCCCACGACCGGCTCCGTACCAACATGTCTCCTTGGCATGGCCAACTTTTCCGCATGTATTACATTTTCCAGCTCGGCATCGTCCAGCGTGATGAAATTGACACACATCACATTTGGGCAAGGTACCCATATATCCTTTTCCTCTAACCTCAGCACCAGAAGTAGCAGTACCAGTCTTAACCTCGGCTGGTGGATTCGCATCTCTTTTCTTGTTACCACTGTTGTTGTTCCCTTGGGTACCTTTCTTGAAGTTCGAGAACTTCCTTTTGTTCTCTCCTAACGACTCAACATGAGTCTCCTTTTTCTTCCCATCAGAGACTGAAAACTTATTCAGTCTAATCGCTTCTTCAGTCAATGCTACGCTCAAATCAATGGCCTCAGTGATCGTCGGAGGCTTCGAAGTAGTTACCATGCTCATGATTTGGGGTGCCAATCCCCAAATGAAACGTTCAATTCGCTTGAATTCCGGTTCTACCATGTAGGGGACCACGCGAGACAGGCCATGGAATCTTTGCACATACTCAGCAATCTTCGGACCATCCATCTTTAGATTCCAGAATTTAGTTTCCAGCTTCTGAATCTCAGCTCTCGAGCAGTACTTCTTGCGCATCAGTTCTTTCATCTCATCCCATGTCATAGCATATGCAGCTTCCTCTCCGAGAGTCTTGACTTGAAGGTTCCACCATGATAGAGCCTCGTCTAGAAAAAGTCCAGAAATGTAAGTGACCTGGTGCTCTGCTGCACACTTGCTCATTCGCAGCACAGAATCGGTTTTCTCAGCCCATCTAACGTAAGCTACAGCACCTCCAGTGCCGTCAAAGTTCAGAGGCTTGCAGTCTAGGAACTGCTTATAAGTACAGCCTGTACAAGCAACATCATTCACAGAAAGCATTAGCAAACGCACATGGAATGTCCAAACATATCGTAATGTGTCTTAAGTGACTTAAGCATTACCATGAGGTGGATTATTTCCTGAGGTACCTCCTCTGTGTTCAGAGCGCAAGGCCTCATGTTGTGAGATTGCTTGTGAAATTTGTTCTTGCAGTTCTGCCTCAGTTGTGGGCAACTGATTGTTTCTTCGAGGAGGCATCTTCTAAAAGAAGATTGTATAGGTCAGGTCTTATGTATATAATAAGTAGCATGTATATAGTAGCGTTTATCATAACAAGTAAGCATGTAATCATCACAATCATGGTATAAACAAGTAATTAAACATCGTATTTAATGAGAACATTACGATTGAGCTTTCATTAATCATCGACCACAAATACAGTTACATGTTTTACAAAGTATCATATCAAAAGGGAACACAGGGTCACACTACCCTTGTCCGAAATTTCTATCAGTCTACAACAATCACACAGTCAAAAGGTGGTCTCCAAAAGGCTTCACTAGCTCAGCTCAATAGCGGTGCTCTCATCAAAAGCAAGCTACCTACATAAAACCAAAAACCAGCTATGCTGATGGTGGTGGAAAAGGAGGTGGAGGAAAGAAAAGCAAGCTGCGCACATGCGCAAGCTCCTCCTCAAGATCATAAACATGCTGCAACAGATAGCTGATATGCTGCTCCATGGTGAGAAATCGAACATCAAAATCTGGATAAGGCAAAAGAGGAGCAGGTGGAGTCGCAAAAGGTGACGGACATGAACAAGGTGGAGGACGTGGAGTCCTCTCAAGCTCCATAACTCTACGACATGAACCGGTGAAGTGCGAGGGATGGTAGGGATCAGAAGTCGGCATGGTGTTCGGTGGAAACCATATGAGTGGCTCATCTAGCGGTGAAGAAGTAAAATGAGAAGTAGGTGTATACTGAGGCATGTGAGAAAAAGCTGCGGTCACATGTGGGTCATGGCCAGGCTGCTGGCTAGAAGGGCCTTCCCCTGGATGGGGTGCGGGTATGTCCTGCAAGAAGGTGATAGGTAAGTCGGCACGGTGTACATCTGACTCAACCGGATGAAAAGGAGCAACATCAGCAGGTGCATGTGCATGTGGGGGAGTAACAGGCTCAAAAATAGGAGGGTCAGCGGGTGCAGGAACTGGATCCGGTATAAGTGGTGCAACATCAGGTATGCCAAATGGGATAGGATCAAAATCAGGTAGAGGCTCGGGAGCTGGCATCGGCTCAGGAGCTGGTACCTGCTCAGGGTCAGCGGGTGCATCAACAGGCTGATCGATAGGGATAAAATCAAGCTTAAGTCCAGGCTCAATGTTATATGGAGGAATCGGTGCAGCTGACATGGCTGTATCGTCATCAGTATCAGTGACGTAACGTCGCAGTCCCACTGCATGCAAGGCGGAGGATGACACAGACTCAAAGGAATCTGGAACAGAGTGATCAGAGGAAACCTCAATAATAGGAATCTCAACGAGTGGAACAACAATGACATACTCAGCTAAAACTCCATCACCCTGGGCATCATCACGGGGACCATCAATATAAAGATCGACATCATCATCGGACAAGTCATCAAAAGGAAAATCCTCGAAAGGAAAGGTCGCAAGAGGCAAAGGGGCGAGGATCGGTGCCACGACGTGCTCACCATCAGAATGTCCGAGGATCAGATGGTCCTGGACAGGAATAGGAATAAGAAAAGGATCCTCGTCGGGGATACTGTCACACCCCGAATATCAGAGCATTGGCGTGACTAGACTGGTATCTTCAATGCATAGCCGAAGCAAATAAGCTAAGACTTCTAGAAAACGAACGCCCACTAAGTACTCGACTCCACATGGTTCTCCTTCCAACCGTACCATAACTTTGAAAAGTAACCTGAGAAAGAAACATGTGAAAAATCAACATAAAGTTGAGCGAGTTCATAGTTTGTTTGTAAAAGATTTGAAATAAATCTTTTTGAATAACCGGTTTTTGAAGTATTGTTGAGAAAACGAATTTAAAATCATTTTCTTGTCAAGTTATATGGAAACTTTGTACGGAAACATGGTATGTATCTTGTATAAATCAAGTATTCTTGTATACATCAAGTATTCTTGTGTAATTCAAGTATTCTTGTATAAACCACGTACTCTTGTATAAATCAAGTATTCTTGTATAAATCACGTACTCTTGTATAAATCAAGTATTCTCGTATAAATCACATACTCTTGTATAAATCAAGTATTCTTGTATAAATCAAGTATTCTTGTATAAATCACGTATTTCTGTATAAATCAAGATTGTTAATGGGTTGCAAGGCCATTAACATGTGACACGACATAGGAAGCAACTAAACCATAGGCATTTTTCAAGTTGTCGATTCTGAGACACAAAAGCACTACTTGGTACTCGTTCTCACCAAGAGTGTGGCTGCCCGAAACCCGTTAGATCTAACCTTTTGTTCTGCGGTCTAGGTATATTGTTGATTAATGGTGCTTATGGTACCCTATTCGTGACACGATTTCTCGTATCATTTCTCGTATCAATTCTTGTGTCATTTCTCGTATCATTTCTCAATTCTTGTATTCATCATACCATTTGTAAACATTGTAACATTTGTATCTTGTAAGCTCTTGTATTTGTATTTTCCCGTAGTTTAGAAAACTAGAACTCGTGTGTATGCATACTTCGAAAAATACGCTTGTTTGAAAAATCGGTATAAAACATAAGCTTTTCGTAAACCATTTGTGTCAGTTAAAACTTGCTTGTAAAATGGTTTAAAAATATGTAATTCTTGTATGCTTTGCAAAAAGTGCATGTCTTTCCACCCCGAAAACATTTAGAAAAATGTAAAACTGTAAAAAGGTGGGGTTATGAACTCACCTGAATATTCCTGTGCAAAGCTAGCTTAGCGTGATTCTGTAGTGTCGTTCCAAGAAAGTGACTTAGCTAGCGTGCACCTATGACATTCCTACGAAGGAATACTTATGAGTTTTGAAACGTAGCTAAACTACGTGTCCGAGCTCTAACGAGTCGTTAATAAACGACTTTAAGGTAGTGTTATCTTGACTTAGAATAACCACTCTATAGTTATTTGATCCCATTTATGTTCGGGATGAAACTAAGTATCGGAAAGCGGCTAAGTTTCCGAATGATTTAGGATAAATGTATATATAGCGTTTGAAGCGAATATAAACAAATATATTCTTTTTATGTGATTTTCGAATAATAAGCGTTGGAAATATAACTTCCGAATTTCGTCGTTTAAAATAAGTATAAACATTATATTTATTGTATAAAAGTGATCGGAGATCTTGATGCTCGAAATGAATATAGACATTACATTCACTTTATAAAAGTATATTCAAAGTTGTTCGGGTTATCAATTTTTGAAATAGATATAAACAATCACATTTATTTTGTAAAAGTTTTCGAGTTTTCGTTGCCTTGTATACCGTAATTGTCGATCCTTTGAAAAATACTCGTTTTATAAGTTATGCAATGTCGCCAAAAGTAAGACACTTCTATATTTATTTTTATAAGAAAACTTGTATTTCGATTAATGTCGTTTTTAAGCTTTAAATACGTTTGTAATTCGGGGTTTTAATGAAAAACGGACAGAGTTTCCTCTGTTTTTGGACGATCCCGACATCTATGTGTCGCTATATTTTTCAAAATTCAACCAATTACCAACGCAATGTAATCAAATATATCTCGTCAAGCATTTCAAAATATAAACTAAATTATAAACGAAATGGTTCGAGCTTGTTCACGAAATAAATAAGATCTTAAAATTACGTAAATATTAAACGTGTCGTTAAACTTTACCCATCTTCGCGTCGAACGTTGACTGAGTTGACCGAGTCAACTGAGTTGATCGAGTCAACTGAGTTGACCGAGTCGACTCGCCGAGTTGACCAGCCGTTGACCAAATCTGTCCCGAACCGGCTGACCTTTGACCGAAATCCGAACCACTGACCAGTTTGACTTGAACTAAACTATTGACCCGAGCCGTTTGACCGAACTTGAATCTGAACCGGGTTGAACCGAAACAACATAACCACTGTTGACCCGAACCAAGTTGAGCCAAGACCTGAGACACCACCACATCTGTCGTTCAACACCACCGTCATTATAGGTCATCATCTTTCCTCAGATTCTTCAGAAGGAGAAACAAAATGAAAGGAATGAAAAGGGGGTTTACCAAAAAAAAAAAAAGAAGAAAGTTACCACTGACATCACCCCCATCACCGCCGAGATCCGCCGATGTCTGGCCGGCTCTGCCGCTGCCGGCGACTGTGCTCCGCCATCACTCCCTCGATCTCTCTCTCTTCCTCCCGAACTCTCTCTCTCTCTCGCTTCGTCATCGCACCACCACCAAACGGTGGTGGTGGTGGTCGGCCGGTTACACACAACGGAGAAGGGGGGTGGGGTGCGACGGTCGGAGATCTACCAGAAACCGGCTCCGGCTTGTCTGTCGCGAAGCATCACGAGAAGGGGGGTTGTTGCAGGTGGAACGTCGGCCGGAGCTTCATTCCGGTCATCAGACTTGAGGAAGGAGATTTAAATAAGTTGTTTGGTTGTATATGTGGTGTTTACAGGGGAATCGAGGTGTGGGTGGTTGGATTTAAGAAGAAGATGGGTATAGGTTTTATACTTATTCATGTGGGTATTGACTAATATGATTTCCTCTTGTTCTGTGTATAAAGATCTACAGATATCCATGAAGATTTAGGCAAAGATTTGTAGAGATCTTATGGTTTCAATTTATGAGACACAAATCTCTTGTATGGATTTTATGAGATTATGGCAAGATTTTGTTAGGATTCTAATATTTTATGTGCAGGTTTAGGCTTGTAGGTTTTGGGCTTGGGCCCAGGGCCCACAAGCCCATCTCATGTGTAAGTGACCCGTAATTCCTACGAGACCCGATATCGTAACCCAAACTCCATAAGCATAAAAATATTCGTGTAACCTCCATATTTGTCGGTGTCATCAGTTTTTCGTACGGTTTCAGTTTATTACCGTTTAATTTCCAATAGTATCTTCGCAAATTGTCACACGCACACTGTAGAACCGCATAAGCGTTCCTAAGCTTACTGAGGCCCTAATTAAGTTAATTTGTGTCGTAAACACTATTTAATGTCGCTTAAATCGCCTGTTAATAATGTAATTAAGGGCGTAAACTACCGGTTGTCACATTCTCCCCCTGTTAATAAAATTTCGTCCTCGGAATTTAGACTACGTTAACTCCTTAGAGTTACGTTATGCGTAAGTAAATACGAATAATGTCAAGGAAACGAGATATACTGATACAGTCACAAATGTGACCAAGTTAACAGGGGTCTAATAAAAGAGGAATTTCGACCAATAGAATTCCAAATGGACGTTTACAATATGCAAATGAATGTTAGAAACAATAACATTCGCTGGGAGAAGCTTAGAATCAACAAGCCCAAACGAAATAGTTTTGCGTGAAACGCTCGATCATGATCAGCCCAAGCTGCAAGTTCTACCGACGCCACAAGGTGTCGTAGTGATAAAAATGGTTCAATAATAGTGGTGATCAAACAAGTATCACCTGTGTTTGTAGTCAAATGAAAGAGCAATAATGGATCGAAGCGGATTTAATCTAAATCAATAAATAGATAATTAAATCCGTGCATGAGATGCGTAAACGAGTTTAGCGCAAGCTTCAAATTAGTGAAAATCACCATCACATGGTGTCGGAATCATCAAACGACTTAATGGAGTCGTAGATCAAACAAGTCTACTACGACTCGAAACAAATGAAACACTTGTTAATACGAATTTGAATATGATGCTTTCAATACATCGTATAGTGTGTTGAATTGAATTTGCGTAATGAACAAGTTCAAACAATTGAATTTGATTTCGGCACAAGCCGACAATAAATACATGTATCGAAAAGAAAACTTTCGGCATGGTCACAACGAAAAACCATGTATCTAACTTGAAAAGAAATTTCAAGAAAATGTGTTGACTTTGATAACAAAGAAGCCAACAATTACAATAATGCAGGTCATTCGAATCACAAATCAATAATTATTTCTAGCGAAACAATATTCGAACTTTGGTTAAACGCTTATTTGAAATGAAACCACATGCGTAACAAACAATGCATGCGTAACATATGAATATTCAAGAAATGAAGCAAATGAATATTCGCTATACTGGAAGAAATGATTGTGACACAATGACCATTATGAGGAGTAGAGATGCAAAAGTCTACTCGTTTGATGCAAAAGTCGAAATTTCAATAAAAGAAATTTAAGGACTTTACCTGGGGTTGCATGTGATAACCAGTTGTTAGGTGACATTACCATGGAATGTCAAACGTAGCGTATTCGTCGTTAATGCGATAGGGGGAATGCGGAGACATGCGACTTCTTCTTAGCATGACTCGTGTCGTTTGCAGGACCGCGTGCCAACTGCTGCTTCCTCGAAAGTCGTATGTGACGTACTTCAACCTTCGTTGATGTATAGCTTAAGTTTCACGTGTACCTGTGCCCTAGCGTTTCGTTTCGCATAGAATGCGATGTACTCCGACATCCGTTGACGTAAAATTTGAGTTCCATGTATTCTCGTGCACTAGCGTTTCGTTATGCGTAGGCTGTGACAACTCGAAATTTAGAACCCTTTGTGTATCTTAGTGTAACCTACTTGAAACATTATGTGACTAGTTGACGTATTGGTGTAATGATATATGTGAACATCCTATGTGATTATATGTTATGATTATATTTATGCTTGTATGTATGAGTGTGATTATGTGAACCGAGACACAAGGACACGACTCGATACCATGCGGTCTCGAGTGAACAGTAACAGTTGGGCCGGGTTGGGCCATGCTCCTCTCCACCCCACTCGAAAACCCACTAGGGTAAACAACTTAAGAACTAGTATATATTATACTCCTAGCAATCTTTGCCATTCTTCTTGGACAACACACACACTCCCCTACTCTCTCTCACTAAAACCTAGAAATCAAACATCACATCTCTTCTCCTCCTCCTCGGATCAAACCGGTGACCACAAGGAGTTCTCGGATCGGCTCACACACACACATTTGGAAGCTTTAGCCATTACTACTTCACCCCTTTGAACCCACACTTGAACCGGTTAGTGATTTCTTTGCAAATACATGTTTATACATGATTAAAGGTGTTGGTATGTAATGATATAGGTTAGTGATGCATGCTAGGTGTTTATTTTGTATGATGATGTTATATATAATGATGTTATTCGGCTAACATGTTTTGATTTCGGATATATTGCACAATGAGCTCATGATATCTTGTGTCTAAATGTGATTCAAACCATTAAATGTGGGTGTTCATGAAACCGGCTTACATATGTGTAGTACCATGTTAATCGGATTAGTGTAGAGTCGAGTTGAGGTGTTATGTGATGATTTGAAACCATTAGATGAGTATGTACAAGTGTTTTGATGGTTGTTCATGTTATGACTATGATTAATGCTAAAAACCCTAAAAGATGATGAACAAGTTTGATGATCAACATGAACATGACTTGAATACATGAAGAACTTGTTGAATATGATATGAATGTGTTATGAATATTTGAAATCTGATTGTTTGATCCATTTTGGTTAATAACTAGACAAGAAAACATGTTTAGTGGATAGTACACAATTGTTGCATGAAATCAAAACCTCATTGGTTTAGTACAATATCGGAAGTCAGCAGGTGTTCCTGTCGAGACCTCCTGTCTCGACTCGAGACCACCATATGTCAACTCGAGATCACGGTTTCGACACAAGGTTGCGAGTCGAGAACCTCTAGTCTCGACTCGAGACCATGCTTCATCAACACACAAACATCATGACTCGAGACTATGCTTGCGAGTCCAATTTCGACTCGAAACCAATACACGCATGACCCGAGACCTCCTCAGATTGCGACTCGAGAACTTGTAAGTTACAACTCGAGACCGCACAGTCTCGAGTAGAGACCGCACAGTCTCGACTCGAGACCACACACATGTGTACACTATTTGGACTTTCACACTGTTACGGGCCTAAGTGATTGGGCCGAACAGATGGGCCGCGTGTGCTACTGTTAATTGTGTATGTCGTGCACTGTTTGGACTTGCATTGTTACGGGCTTAGGATTGGGCCGGACTTTTGGGTTTTGCTTACTTGTACACATGCTACTGTTCAACTCGTGGATATTATTGTAAACCGCTATGTTTATACGTGTATGCCATGAATAATACTTGTATGCAACTTGCTAGTATACGTGTAGAACATACGTGCACTACTTGGATACGAACCTGACTTGAATGGTATCTATGTTAGGACGTAGTGACCACTTACCACTTGATTGACTTTTCTGTGTATCTGCCGAGCAAACCAAGGTGAGTTCACACCCTCTACAAAGCATGGGATTCCCAGGGTTGGGAATGGGGTTAAGGAACGTGGATTCCTCGTCCTCCTTGGGTAGGACAGCATTGGTTCAGGAATGTAATTCCTCGTCCTCATGGACAGATAACTCGTACTAGACCAAAACTCTATCACGAAGTCCCTCCTTTTTATATCGACTTAATCGCCGGGCCAATGGCGAGCGGGTCATTAGTTAGATAGCGCTATTTAGGTCTGACAAACCTCACACCGTGCCGCAGAGGACGGGCGTGAACTAATGGATCTGGGGCACGTCAATGATGATAGACATTGACAGTTTCAGGGCACATAAACATGACTACAGTCAGCAGTCGATATGGTAACGAGTCAAGTGTATACATGGGGTAGCCCCCACGGCCGAAATGCCAGATAACTAACACGGGGTAGCCCCCACGGCTGGATTGCCAGAGTAACCGGGAATAAACAAGTCACGTTTTTAACTACGGGGTAACCCCCACGGCAGGATGCCAGATAAAGGAAACTGTTTTCGAAACAACTTAAAACGAACACCCAACCGTGAACTCACTCAACTTGTTGTTGACTCGTTACTACATGCTTTGCAGGTCAATAGGTACTTAGCTGGAGCTTGCATGGAAGAGAGTCATTGTGGGACATGGACAGCTGTGTGCCATGTTAAACTTTGAAACAATTAAACTTATGTTTTGGTTTTAAACGTTATGCTTCCGCTTGCAACTTAAACTATGTTTTGTTTGAACACCAATTGTATTGGTTGGGTTTTTATAACTACTTATATGCTTGTTCAATATGATTGGTGGCTGGATCCTGGTCAGTCACTCCTCCAAGCGGTAGTACTCCGCAGGTGGATTTTGGGGGTGTGACAGATTGGTATCAGAGCCATTGGTTATAGTGAACTTGGTTTTAATAAGGGAAAGGTTTTATTAAAATCAGACTATAACCTGTACAGTGCTCAACGGTCCACAGCGACGCTCCACTCCACATGCAAGGCTTGACATTCTAGGTGATATGATCTGTGTATATATTGCCTACTTGTTAGTTACATAGTACATTACTCATGATATGCTTGGTAAGTATAACCACTGTTGCTTGAACATGTGTGTGCTTACTCCCTTCTGTCATCGCACTTTCGCGAACCTCTCTCACTCATGTTTCCCTTGATGTGAAGATCATGTCTGGACGCATCAACATGACACAAGCCCAGTTGACGGCTCTGATTAACGAACGAGTTGCCGCAGCACTTGCAGCTGCACACGCGGGAGGTATATCCTGCAGTCCGAACTCATTCTAGGATCTTTAGAATCCTACTCTCGTGAACCAACCTTTGTGTTAAACTCTGTCTTTACTTTCACCCACGATAGGTCAGCATGCTCAGCTACCCGTGTGCACTTTTAAGACTTTCATGGACTGCCGACCAACTACTTTTAGCGGCACTGAAGGAGCTGTAGGCCTCCTCCACTGGTTTGAGAAACTAGAATCTGTGTTCGAAATGTGTGAATGCCCTGAGGCGCGCAGAGTGAAGTATGCTACCGGTACTCTCGAGGGTTTAGCCCTCACATGGTGGAACGCTCAGGTCCAAATGCTGGGGTTGGTTGCTGCCAATGCCACCCCATGGGAAACTTTTAAGGAGATGATCAAGGAAGAATACTGCAGTCGTGATGACATCCATAAGCTGGAAGTCGAGTTCTTCAACCTCAAGATGACGGGGTCAGAAATTGAGGCGTACACTAAGAGGTCGAATGAGCTTGCCTTACTGTGTCCTACTATGGTGGACCCTCCATTTAAGCGAATTGAACTCTTTCTCAAGGGCTTGGTGCCAGAGATCCAAAGCCATGTGACTTCAGCAAACCTCGCTACTATCCAGCAGGTTGTTCAGTTGGCTCACCGTCTTACTGATCAGGCGGTGGAGCAGAACAAGTTACCAAAGCGCATAGGTGCTGCAACTACTTCTGGTACTTCTAGTGACAACAAACGAAAATGGGATGGAGCTTCAAGTAAGGGGTCGACTTCTGTTCAGTCCCAGTCTCAGCAGAGAAAGACTGATGACTACAAGAGTCCTAGTCAGCAATCATCTGGTGGTCAAAGTCATGGTGGGTACAAAGGGAATCACCCCAAATGCAATCGCTGCAGCCTGCACCACAGCGGGCCATGCACCAGGGGTAACTGTCATCGGTGCAACAAGCCTGGTCACGCTGCAAAGGATTGCAGGAGCTTATACCCCGCCAATCAGAATCGTCAGCAAGCTCAACAGAACCAACGCCATCAGCAGCAGCAAGGTGATAACAAAGGGTGCTTTCAGTGTGGAGCTGAAGGCCACTTCAAGAGAGATTGTCCCCAACTGAACAGGAACCAGAACAACAACAACAACAATAACAACAATCAGGGGAATGGTAACAATGGGAACAACAACAACAATGGTGCCAGGGGGCGGGCGTTCGTGATTGGCCAAGGTGAAGCAAGGAATGACCCCAATGTTGTGGCGGGTAAGTTCCTTCTCGACGACTTTTATGTTTCAGTATTATTTGATTCGGGTGCCGATACTAGCTACATGTCACAAAAAGTTAGTCGAATGCTTAAGCGTATCCCAACGCCTTTGAACAACAAACACACTGTAGAGCTAGCAAATGGTAAGAGTTTAGAAGCCACACACGTAGTCGAGGGTTGTAGACTTGTTCTCGCTGACCAGACCTTCTCTATCGACCTTATTCCTATCGTCTTGGGTAGTTTCGACGTTGTCATTGGGATGGATTGGTTATCCCAACACCGAGCAGAGATTCTTTGCAATGAGAAGATTGTTCGTATTCCGGGTTCCGGTAATGAACCTCTCATGATTCGTGGCGACAAGAGGAGTGCTGTTGAGAACGTCATCTCTCTCCTTAAGGCCCAGAAGTGCTTGCGAAAGGGCCACACTGCCATTTTGGCTCTTGTTACTGACACCTCGAAGAAAGAGAGGAAAATAGAAGATTTTCCAATTGTACGTGACTATCCGGAGGTATTTCCTGAGGAATTACCTGGTCTTCCGCCTCATCGCCAAGTCGAGTTTCAGATTGAACTAGCTCCTGGAGCTGCGCCTATAGCTCGTGCACCTTATCGTTTAGCTCCATCAGAGTTGGAAGAACTCTCTACGCAACTACAAGAACTCTTGGATAAGGGTTTCATTCGTCCTAGCTCATCGCCCTGGGGAGCTCCAGTACTATTTGTGAAGAAGAAGGACGGTACCTTCAGAATGTGCATCGACTACCGGGAACTCAACAAGGTGACGGTGAAGAATCGTTATCCTCTACCGCGTATTAACGACTTGTTCGACCAGCTGCAAGGGTCGAGCTACTATTCAAAGATTGATTTGAGATCGGGATATCACCAACTAAGAGTCCGAGAAGAGGACGTCTCCAAGACAGCTTTTAGAACTCGCTATGGGCACTATGAGTTTTTGGTCATGCCTTTTGGGCGGACAAACGCACCTGCGGTTTTCATGGACTTGATGAATCGAGTGTGCAAGCCTTATCTGGACAAGTTCGTTATAGTCTTCATCGACGACATCCTGATCTATTCTAAGAGTCAGGAGGAACACGAGCAACATCTGCGACTTATCCTGGAACTCCTTCGAACAGAACAGCTTTATGCAAAGTTCTCGAAATGCGACTTCTGGCTTCGAGAAGTTCATTTCCTAGGCCACGTGGTAAACAAGGATGGGATTCACATTGATCCATCCAAGGTAGACTCGATTAAGAACTGGCCTGCACCTCGTACACCAAAGGAAATTCGCCAATTCTTGGGTTTGGCAGGTTACTACAGGAGATTCATAAAGGATTTTTCTAAGATTGCACAGCCTCTCACCTCACTAACGCAAAAGGGAGTTGTTTATCGATGGGGAAATGCACAGGAGTTGGCATTTCAGCACTTAAAGGATAGACTTTGCAGCGCACCTATTCTTTCATTGCCAAAGGGCACAGACGATTTTGTGGTTTACTGTGATGCATCAATTCAAGGTCTTGGTTGTGTATTGATGCAACGAGATAAAGTTATAGCCTACGCCTCACGTCAACTCAAAGTTCACGAGAAGAACTACACTACGCACGACTTAGAGCTGGGAGCTGTTGTTTTTGCACTTAAGTTATGGCGGCATTACCTGTACGGTACCAAGTGCGCCATCTACACCGACCACAGGAGCCTCGAACATATCTTCAAGCAGAAGGAACTGAATATGCGACAACGACGATGGGTCGAGCTGCTGAATGACTACGAGTGCTCAATCAGGTATCACCCAGGCAAGGCCAATGTTGTGGCTGACGCCCTCAATCGAAAGGACACTGCGCCTAAGCGCGTACGAGCTTTGCAACTCACGATCCATTCTAGTCTTCCTTCTCAAATACGAGCTGCTCAGATAGAAGCACTGAAACCAGAAAACGTCAGGGCTGAGGCCCTACGCGGATCAAGGCAACGCTTAGAACAGAAGGAAGACGGTGCTTACTACGTAACGGGACGCGTTTGGGTCCCACTCTACGGCAACCTACGAGAGCTTGTGATGGACGAAGCACACAAGTCTCGCTACTCGGTACATCCTGGTTCGGATAAAATGTACCACGACATCAAAACCACGTATTGGTGGCCTAGCATGAAGGCCCACATAGCAACCTACGTCAGTAAGTGTTTGACTTGTGCGAGGGTCAAGTCTGAATACAAGAAACCCTCAGGCCTACTCCAACAACCAGAGATACCACAATGGAAATGGGAGCAAATTTCCATGGATTTCGTTACTGGCCTGCCTAGATCCCAGCGCGGAAACGATACTATTAGGGTGGTCGTGGACCGACTTACAAAATCTGCACACTTCTTGGCTATCAAGGAGACGGATAAATTCTCCACTCTAGCAGAAATATACCTCAAGGAAGTTGTTTCGAGGCACGGGGTGCCCACCTCTATTATCTCCGATCGAGATGCACGTTTCACTTCGGAACTGTGGCAAGCAATGCACAAATCCTTTGGCTCACGATTAGATATGAGCACAGCGTATCATCCTCAGACGGACGGGCAGTCCGAGCGCACTATTCAAACCTTAGAAGACATGCTTCGTGCATGTGTAATTGACTTTGGCAACCGCAGGGAAAAGCATCTGCCACTTGTGGAATTCTCGTACAATAACAGCTACCACACCAGCATTAAAGCTGCTCCGTTCGAGGCATTGTACGGACGTAAATGCCGGTCACCTCTTTGTTGGGCAGAGGTGGGGGACTGTCAGATCACTAGCCCAGAACATGTGGTAGACACGACCGAACAAATTGCTCAAATACGAAAACGCATGGCGGCAGCTCGTGACCGTCAGAAAGTTTACGCCGATAAGGGCAGGAAACCACTAGAGCTCCAGGTTGGGGAGCGGGTACTACTCAAAGTTTCACCCTGGAAGGGTGTGGTTCGCTTTGGTAAACGAGGCAAACTTAACCCACGATACGTTGGACCTTTCAAAATCATTGAGAAAATACGCAGGGTGGCCTACAGACTGAACTTACCAGCAGAACTCGGTGCAGTTCACAACGTTTTCCACGTGTCGAATCTGAAGAAGTGTCTGTCAGATGAGACCCACGTAGTTCCTCTGAAGGAACTCACTATCGACGAGCAGTTACGATTCGTCGAGGAACCAGTTGAAATCACGGACTGGGATGTTAAGGTCCTCAAGAGCACTAGAATACCTCTCATTCGAGTTCGTTGGAACTCACGTCGCGGCCCAGAGTTCACCTGGGAGCGCGAAGATCAGATAAAACAAAAGTATCCCCAACTGTTCACAAACGGTAAAACCACTACTGAGGCTGAAGCTACAGAATTTCGGGACGAAATTCCAGATCAACGGGGGGTGGATGTGACACCCCAGGAAAACCATACAACTTAACTAGCTTCCTCAGCGAGTACTTACCAAATTTCGGGACGAAATTTCTTTCAACTTGGGGATGATGTGACAACTCGAAATTTAGAACCCTTCGTGTATCTTAGTGTAACCTACTTGAAACATTATGTGACTAGTTGACGTATTGGTGTAATGATATATGTGAACATCCTATGTGATTATATGTTATGATTATATTTATGCTTGTATGTATGAGTGTGATTTTGTGAACGGAGACACAAGGACACGACTCGAGACCATGCGGTCTCGAGTGAACAGTAACAGTTGGGCCGGGTTGGGCCATGCTCCTCTCCACCCCACTCGAAAACCCACTAGGGTAAACAACTTAAGAACTAGTATATATTATACTCCTAGCCATCTTTGCCATTCTTCTTGGACAACACACACACTCCCCTACTCTCTCTCACTAAAACCTAGAAATCAAACATCACATCTCTTCTCCTCCTCCTCGGATCAAACCGGTGACCACAAGGAGTTCTCGGATCGGCTCACACACACACATTTGGAAGCTTTAGCCATTACTACTTCACACCTTTGAACCCACACTTGAACCGGTTAGTGATTTCTTTGCAAATACATGTTTATACATGATTAAAGGTGTTGGTATGTAATGATATAGGTTAGTGATGAATGCTAGGTGTTTATTTTGTATGATGATGTTATATATAATGATGTTATTCGGCTAACATGTTTTGATTTCGGATATATTGCACAATGAGCTCATGATATCTTGTGTCTAAATGTGATTCAAACCATTAAATGTGGGTGTTCATGAAACCGGCTTACATATGTGTAGTACCATGTTAATCGGATTAGTGTAGAGTCGAGTTGAGGTGTTATGTGATGATTTGAAACCATTAGATGAGTATGTACAAGTGTTTTGATGGTTGTTCATGTTATGACTATGATTAATGCTAAAAACCCTAAAAGATGATGAACAAGTTTGATGATCAACATGAACATGACTTGAATACATGAAGAACTTGTTGAATATGATATGAATGTGTTATGAATATTTGAAATCTGATTGTTTGATCCATTTTGGTTAATAACTAGACAAGAAAACATGTTTAGTGGATAGTACACAATTGTTGCATGAAATCAAAACCTCATTGGTTTAGTACAATATCGGAAGTCAGCAGGTGTTCCTGTCGAGACCTCCTGTCTCGACTCGAGACCACCATATGTCAACTCGAGATCACGGTTTCGACACAAGGTTGCGAGTCGAGAACCTCTAGTCTCGACTCGAGACCATGCTTCATCAACACACAAACATCATGACTCGAGACTATGCTTGCGAGTCCAATTTCGACTCGAAACCAATACACGCATGACCCGAGACCTCCTCAGATTGCGACTCGAGAACTTGTAAGTTACAACTCGAGACCGCACAGTCTCGAGTAGAGACCGCACAGTCTCGACTCGAGACCACACACATGTGTACGCTATTTGGACTTTCACACTGTTACGGGCCTAAGTGATTGGGCCGAACAGATGGGCCGCGTGTGCTACTGTTAATTGTGTATGTCGTGCACTGTTTGGACTTGCATTGTTACGGGCTTAGGATTGGGCCGGACTTTTGGGCTTTGCTTACTTGTACACATGCTACTGTTCAACTCGTGGATATTATTGTAAACCGCTATGTTTATACGTGTATGCCATGAATAATACATGTATGCAACTTGCTAGTATACGTGTAGAACATACGTGCACTACTTGGATACGAACCTGACTTGAATGGTATCTATGTTAGGACGTAGTGACCACTTACCACTTGATTGACTTTTCTGTGTATCTGCCGAGCAAACCAAGGTGAGTTCACACCCTCTACAAAGCATGGGATTCTCAGGGTTGGGAATGGGGTTAAGGAACGTGGATTCCTCGTCCTCGTGGACAGATAACTCGTACTAGACCAAAACTCTATCATGAAGTCCCTCCTTTTTATATCGACTTAATCGCCGGGCCAATGGCGAGCGGGTCATTAGTTAGATAGCGCTATTTAGGTCTGACAAACCTCACACCGTGCCGCAGAGGACGGGCGTGAACTAATGGATCTGGGGCACGTCAATGATGATAGACATTGATAGTTTCAGGGCACATAAACATGACTACAGTCAGCAGTCGATATGGTAACGAGTCTAGTGTATACATGGGGTAGCCCCCACGGCCGAAATGCCAGATAACTAACACGGGGTAGCCCCCACGGCTGGATTGCCAGAGTAACCGGGAATAAACAAGTCACGTTTTTAACTATGGGGTAACCCCCACGGCAGGATGCCAGATAAAGGAAACTGTTTTCGAAACAACTTAAAACGAACACCCAACCGTGAACTTACTCAACTTGTTGTTGACTCGTTACTACATGCTTTGTAGGTCAATAGGTACTTAGCTGGAGCTTGCATGGAAGAGAGTCGTTGTGGGACATGGACAGCTGTGTGCCATGTTAAACTTTGAAACAATTAAACTTATGTTTTGGTTTTAAACGTTATGCTTCCGCTTGCAACTTAAACTATGTTTTGTTTGAACACCAATTGTATTGGTTGGGTTTTTATAACTACTTATATGCTTGTTCAATATGATTGGTGGCTGGATCCTGGTCAGTCACTCCTCCAAGCGGTAGTACTCCGCAGGTGGATTTTGGGGGTGTGACATAGGCTGCCTGCTCGGGAAGTCAAAATATCATAGACAATATGGATAATAGTGTATGCCTGAGTTAATATTCGCAGTTCCTATGTGATGACCTTTAATGAACTTCAACATGAGTTTCCGAAGGTCTTAAATGCATGTTTCCTAAACTCTCAGGGTTTTATGTACTGTATGCAATTGTTTTTGTGTACCATGTGTATAACACCACAATAGCGTATGTTTGAAAACAAAATTTTGACTGTTTGTTTTTCGGCAACGGTTGGAGACCATATTCGAGTCTTAGGCATTCTGTATGTATTCAAAGTCTCAATGATCTGAGTCCCAGAGGAAAATGAGGTTAGAGCCTAGGTATCTTTACAGACAACCCTATTCACTGTAACCTATAGCTCTGATACCAATCTGTTACACCCCGAATATCAGAGCATTGGCGTGACTGGACTGGTATCTTCATTGCACAGCGGAAGCAAATAAGCTAAGACTTCTAGAAAACGAACGCCCACTAAGTACTCGACTCCACATGGTTCTCCTATTCCAACCGTGCCATAACTTTGAAAAGTAACCTGAGAAAGAAACATGCGAAAAATCAACATAAAGTTGAGCGAGTTCATAGTTTGTTTGTAAAAGATTTGAAATAAATCTTTTTGAATAACCGGTTTTTGAAGTATTGTTGAGAAAACAAATTTAAAATCATTTTCTTGTCAAGTTATATGGAAACTTTGTATGAAAACATGGTATGTATCTTGTATAAATCAAGTATTCTTGTATAAATCAAGTATTCTTGTGTAATTCAAGTATTCTTGTATAAACCACGTACTCTTGTATAAATCAAGTATTCTTGTATAAATCACGTACTCTTGTATAAATCAAGTATTCTCGTATAAATCACGTACTCTTGTATAAATCAAGTATTCTTGTATAAATCACGTATTTATGTATAAATCAAGATTGTTAATGGGTTGCAAGGCCATTAACATGTGACACAACATAGGAAGCAACCAAACCATAGGCATTTTTCTAGTTGTCGATTCTGAGACACAAAAGCACTACTTGGTAGTCGTTCTCACCAAGAGTGTGGCTGCCCGAAACCCGTTAGATCTAACCTTTTGTTCTGCGGTCTAGGTATATTGTTGATTAATAGTGCTTATGGTACCCTATTCGTGACACGATTTCTCGTATCATTTCTCGTATCATTTCATGTATCATTTCTCGTATTATTTCTCAATTCTTGTATTCATCATACCATTTGTAAACATTGTAACATTTGTATCTTGTAAACTCTTGTATTTGTATTTTCCCGTAGTTTAGAAAACTAGAACTCGTGTGTATGCATACTTCGAAAAATACGCTTGTTTGAAAAACCGGTATAAAACATAAGCTTTTCATAAACCATTTTTGTCAGTTAAAACTTGCTTGTAAAATGGTTTAGAAATATGTAATTCTTGTATGCTTTGCAAAAAGTGCATGTCTTTCCACCCCGAAAACATTTAGAAAAATGTAAAACTGTAAAAAGGTGGGGTTATGAACTCACCTGAATATTCCTGTGCAAAGCTAGCTTAGCGTGATTCTGTAGTGTCGTTCCAAGAAAGTGACTTAGCTAGCGTGCACCTATGACACTCCTACGAAGGAATACTATGAGTTTTGAAACGTAGCTAAACTACGTGTCCGAGCTCTACCGAGTCGTTAACTAAACGACTTTAAGGTAGTGTTATCTTGACTTAGAATAACCACTCTATAGTTATTTGATCCCATTTATGTTCGGGGTGAAACTAAGTATCGGAAAGCGGCTAAGTTTTCGAATGATTTAGGATAAATGTATATATAGCGTTTCAAGCGAATATAAACAAATATATTCTTTTTATGTGATTTTCTAATAATAAGCGTTGGAAATATAACTTCCGAATTTCGTCGTTTAAAATAAGTATAAACATTATATTTATTGTATAAAAGTGTTCGGAGATCTTGATGCTCGAAATGAATATAGACATTACATTCACTTTATAAAAGTATATTCAAAGTTGTTCGGATTATCAATTTTTGAAATAGATATAAACAATCACATTTATTTTGTAAAAGTTTTCGAGTTTTCGTTGCTTTGTATACCGTAATTATCTATCCTTTGAAAAATACTCGTTTTATAAGTTATGCAATGTCGCCAAAAGAAAGACACTTCTATATTTATTTTTATAAGAAAACTTCTATTTCGATTAGTGTCGTTTTTAAGCTTTAAATACGTTTGTAATTCGGGTTTTTTGTGACAACTGCCACTTTCGGGTAATTTACTTACATTTAAAACAGTGATTTACATTATACAAGCATGTGTTTTGAATATTCTGACTGCATGATTACATGGTATACATCTTAGAAAACTCATGGAATATTCATTGGTTAATACACATGATTCATTTTTATTGGGTACAATTGAAATAGTGCAAACAATTCATCGAAACAACTAGAGTAGTGCCTAGTGAACTAGAGTGCTGACGAAAACTCCGGATTCGCCGAAAACATTAAAAATGACATCTTTAGGACTCGGATGAGAGTCCAACATCAATTATATATTAAACCCTATATGGGAATACAAGAGTTCGATCAATAAATTACCAATGCCCGGTAGCACTAAAAACTGTCCGAAACGCGCTAAAAATGACCATTTCATGAATTGTCCGCAAAATTCAGCAATTGTATTTTTAATACAAGATGCAAAAATTGATGTTTAGGCACCAATTTCATATAAAAATACTTATGGAATATCAATTACACACATAACGGAAATTGCCCTACAACTTCCATAAGAGAACGTTTCGACTATTTATTAGTGAAACGAGCACTAAACAATTATCCGGACTACATTTTGGCACAACTAGCGAACTAGTTAATATTTTTTTTTGGTCTTGCGAAGCTAGTTTATGGTTATTACAAGTCACGAAACATCTCGGAAAATTGCATAACCCTAAACACCAAAGTACTTACATTTTCTTATTCTTGTGAAATCTAAAAAAATAACTAACACTTTTTACCACATGAGACCCCCCCCCCCTCATTGTAACCGTGAACAAGGGGTCCCACCCCCTTGTTTATGTTGGTAAAATATCTAGCTAATTACTTTGGGTTACAAGTGGATGAGTTTGGTGAATTATTTCAACACTTAGCCATTAAGTCTAAACCTCATTACTTCATCACTTTCATCTTTCATTACACACCAAGAACACTCCCATTATCTTCATCTTTTTCTCAAGAACACCCACAAAAACCCAATAATTTTTATCATCTCCTTCATGATCAACATGGATTTCTTTGGAACATAAGGTGATCTAAAGCTCTTGGAAGTGAAAGGAAGGATTTTTATCCATACAAAAGTGTTCTAACAACAAGATCATCATCTTCTTAGTTCTTATTAATCTCTAAGATCATCCCTAGCCTAGTGCTAGAAGTAAGCTTCTATTTTTTTATACATATTATGTTATGATTGTTATTATAATTAATAATAACCATATATATTCATACATAATGAACAAGAAAAATACAAAGAAGCTAAGATAAAAATCATCATATAATTATGTTTGTTTATATTGTGATTTAAGACATGTGATATGCATATTTGATGTTGTTATGATGATTAGAATACAAATAAAGTGTTAGAAGATGTTGATAGATATGATCTAAAAATTATACAAGTTTATGTTAAAGGGTTTTAACATAAAGGATTAAAGGAATGATCATATCTAGAGATCTTGTGAAAGTATTTAGGGTTTATGTTTAAAAACAAGACTTTCACAAGATTATAAAAATTAACATACAACTAGAGATTTTTATAAAAGTTGTTAAAACTAGAATGTAACTTGGTTTTTGAACTTGTTAGCATATGAAATGATCATGGTTAAAACCCTACATGATTTGGATATCATTTTGATAATTTCATGTTATAAAAGTCTCATATGTTTAGTGATGATGTTGGGTAAATTGTTGGTGATTTGATTAAGAAAATGATATGTTTATGAAACATGGTTAAGACATATATACAAGGGTTATATGGCCAAATTTTATAAAAACTTTATTTTATAAAATAACAACATTTTTGGGTAAATCTCTACAAGATTTAAAAAGGTTATTAAAGAAGGGTTTACAAAATAAAAGACAAGAAAAATATATATTTTTTTTAGAAAATATATATTTGGTTACTTTAACAATTTTTGAGTGATATATTACTTGGTGTATTAGATATATATATCATTGTAGGAACTTGAATCTCATGTCACTTTTAAACTCAAAACATGTTATAACAAAAGTCCTACGAGACTTCACATAATTACGCCTTAAAACGAGTTGCGGACGATTAGAATAATCGGACACCAAATATGGTCAAAATGAACGACGGACGACTACTTAAGCTAATTGCCAATCCGGGGAGTTACTATGACGTTGGACGATCTTTCGACACGAAATATAAGTATCCTTTCGATAACAAATTTTCGGATGTTTATAAACTTATAAAAGCTAGTATGTTTTTATTTAGTAACATCTATACTTAGTAAATTTTTATAAAAAGGGTTTTTATAAAAATGAAAGGCTTACTTATATTAATGGGCTATTTTTATAAACAAATGGGCTTAATATACTTAATAGATTATTCTTACAAATGGGCTACTTACACATAATGGGCTTAGTTTTCTTAATGGACTTAACTTCACATTGGGCTTAACATAAACACATGGGCTAAGCCCAAACACCAAACACATGGGCCAAAGCCCAACACTATTCAAGCCCAACACTATACAAGCCCAACACTATTCAAGCCCAACACTATACAAGCCCAACACTATTCAAGCCCAACACTATTTAGGCCCAGCACTATTTGAGGCCCAACACTATTGAGGCCCAGCACTATTTGAGGCCCAACACTATTGAGGCCCAACACTATTGAGGCCCAACACTATTTGAGGGCCAACACTATTGAGGCCCAGCACTATTTGAGGCCCAACACTATTGAGGCCCAACACTATTTGAGGCCCAACACTATTGAGGCCCAGCACTATTTGAGGCCCAACACTATTGAGGCCCAATACTATTTGAGGCCCAACACTATTTGAGGCCCAACACTATTGAGGCCCAACACTATTCGGGGCCCAGCACTATTTAAGCCCAATAATTTGAAAACATGGGCTTGGCCCAATGATACCATTTTCGTGAACACAACTATACAAGTGATACATACAAGACACGAGATTCAGCGGACGAGATCCGACTATACTACTCATACATCGAATACACAGTTAACGAACGTTTGAACAACTCATACATCGAATACACAGTTAACGAACAGTAAAGACATGCAAGTCTTACACATACTCATGACACAAGACTTGTACTCAAGTCCTTTTCAAATACCGAAGTGTCTAACAAAAATAAGAACATTTGTAGGTCGCCACGCTATTCAGGACGATCGCACGTGAGGTCTTATTTTCATCTATTTTCAGGACGCGATACAGTGAGTTCATGTTCCCCTATTCATTTAAATGTTTTACAAACTTTACAACTATCGGGGAGGATACATGTTCAGAGTATGTTAAAGTTAGGTAATGAAACACCACAGATCATGTGCGAATTAGGGCCATACTATAAGCACCATTAATCCAGATTGGACCAAGGAACAAAGGCTTAGATCTAATGGGTTTTGGCGAGCCCCACTCTTGGTCATGGACCCCTACGGAAGAGTGCGTTTGTGTCCCAGTCGATAGGAATCGGCATAAAATCGTCTAGGGTTGGTTTGCTTCCTCTTTCGGCACACATATTAATGTCCTTGCAAAACATTAATGATCAACGATTTCATTGACGCTTTACATACTACAACTCACGTTTTTCATACATCGTTTACAACTAAACTGCATGAATTCACCAACTTTTGTTGATGTTTTCCAAACTTAACATGTATTTCAGGGAATTAAAGGACCATGTCAGATTTTCCAGTCAAGATACCAAGTACAGGAACTCCATGCCATCTTTTGAAGGGTTTAACTATTATATTCCGCCTCTTTGCGGAAATATGATGGTTTAAACCTTTGTAGTTTATTTCAAGTTAATGTATGAAACAATAACGCTTTACTTTCATGTTAATGGTTTGTAACCGACACACTAAACTTATGTTGTAATCTTTTGAAACACTATGTAATGGCAATGGAGTATGTTTTATTCATATAGTTTGTTCATGTACATCGATATTTATGCAATGAAAACCAGACAGATCACACCTTGCGTTTCCGCTATGAGCGGGTGTGACAGACTGGTATCAGAGCATCGATTGTAGTGAACCAGGATTCTTTATCGAGTCTAAGTCTACAATCACTAGGGATCTCTCATGAAAACCATTTAAACACAAACACATGTTTTCATTTGCATAAACATTTTCATGGTCCACTTTCAACAAGAATTCATCTCAAACAAATCAAGCAAGGACATTAGTGTCTTAGTCATCTAAATGGTAGACATGCAACTTTAAGTTAATCCACCCAACTCAAGTAGGATAACTTAAAATGAACTTTATGTGAAAAATACATTCTGTGTATATATGTAACGTAACAAATACTCATACGTGTCGAACAACTTATTTCTCAGGATATCATGTCTTCCTCCGAAGGAAGTAACATTTACGACGATGTAGACCCCATGGAGATTGTGTCTGACGATGACGTTGTGCCGGAGGTACAGGTCATCTTATCTGATAGCGACTCTACTTCTGACAGCGACATGGATGATTTCCAGCCGTTCGCAATTGGTGGTGACATTTTAGACGCTCACATGTTAGGAGACATTATTGATGATGATGTGCTAGTCGTGCCCCCTCTACTTAACGAGATGGTTATTCTAGGTCACCCAGCGGGTGAACATGTGATAGAGGTTATACCCTTGGATGTCCTTCCTCTTGCCATGATGCCTTTTATTGGCGACTTCGACGAGGATGACGACGCTGTAGTTCCTGTGATTCCAGTGGAGCATTTGGGTGATGCGTTGGGAGTCGGGGATGTTCATGACTTAGTTATTCTAGAGGTTGCCGCACCGGTGGTTCCGATTATTATTATCTCTTCTGATTCCGATACTGATTCAGATGCTTCTTCTTATGCATCTGTTACTTCATCCGCACTGCAGGCCATTGGCCTACAGCGCAATGCAGACATTGAGCTGGATGATGTCATACCTGATGAGCCAGTTGTCCCTGCACATGATCAGGTTGTTCCTATTCTACCACATGTAGACCATACTGACGAGGCAGGACCCTCAGGACACGCCCATGTACCACCCGGGGACATGGATCTATACCCACATGATATGCCCATCACAGACCCATACCACCCGTTGCATTACCTAGTTGCTACTACCGAGTTACCGGCTCGTGTGCTCACACTTGAGCATCAGATAGACTTTGTTATACGTCGAGTTAGTGAACTCGAGGATGAGCTTACCCACCTGCTTAGCTTGGTACTTCAGGCTCCACCACCACCAGCCCATTCACCACCCCAGGATCCACCACCACCACCAGGGTCACCCCCATTACCTCCACTACCACCACAGATGCCACCAGTGGATATACCACCAGTGGATCTACCTGCCCGAGTACTGACGCTCGAGCAGCATATTGTATTCCTGAACCGTTTGGTTCTAGATTTGGAGGGTAAGGTGTCTGATGTTCACAGGTTGTTGTTCCCTATTCCACCACCAGTTTTTCCCCCAGCATAGACTATGGTTACCGGTAGTATACTTTTGGGACGGGTAGTTATAGTCGTTTTGTGTACATATTTGATGCTCCACCAAGTTTGAAGACAGCCGACATACAGCGGAACACGCAGTTGGAAGGAAGACTTTATTATCCCTTTTGTTGTACTAGACTAGTATGACCGGGTTATGTAGCCCGAGTCTATTTTTGTTCCTTTCAAACGATTATGTAACCGGTTGACTATATATATAAATAAAACTTGGTGTTATCTATTAAATGCAAATGAGAGGTCTGGTTGGACATCTCTTATTATTTATGTTAACTTATTTACTCGCATTATATATTTGGTGGTGATATTGCTATTAATGTTATTTATATATATATATATTTTTTTACAAACAAA
Source organism: Helianthus tuberosus (assembly GCA_030545235.1). NCBI lineage: Eukaryota > Viridiplantae > Streptophyta > Magnoliopsida > Asterales > Asteraceae > Helianthus > Helianthus tuberosus. The sequence continues at coordinate 105,552,983 of CM060409.1, forward strand.
ATCAACGTCTAATCTTTATCCTATTTCTCCTTTAGAAGAATCATGCCACCGAGGAAAGTTTTACGTTCACGGACAGTTAATCCACCCCCACCTCCACCAATGCCTACGACCGAGGCAGAACTGAATGCACTTATAGAACAAAGAATCGCTCAAGCTATCGCACTGTATGAGGCATCTCGTGTCGAAACAAGTGGTGGCACCGGCGGATCGGGAGGCCAGGGTTCAAGTGGTCCTTCAGGTGGAACAAATATTCCGGGTAACGTTTATTCGTTTTATTACAACACATCAAATTTCTTTCTTAATCTATTCGTGCGATTCACTGTTTGCTCATTCAAAATCCGTTGTCCAATTTCAGGGTGCACATTCAAGCAGTTTCTAGACTGCAAGCCGCTTAACTATGATGGCACAGGCGGTGCTGTGGCTTATGTGAGATGGACTGAGAAAACGGATTCCACTATCAGAATGAGCAGATGTTCTGCTAATCAGCAAGTCACTTTCGTTACTGGTTTGTTTCTCAACGAGGCTCTTACCTGGTGGAACCTACAAGTGCAAACTTTGGGTGATAACGCTGCTTATGCGTTGACTTGGGAGGAACTGAAGGAACGTATGAGGGAAAAGTACTGTTCTCGTGCTGAACTCCAGAAGTTGGAGAACGAGTTTTGGAACCTTACCATGGTCGGAGCTGATATCATGGGATATACGCAAAGATTTCACGATCTGTCCCGCGTGATTCCGTATCTTGTAACGCCAGAATACAAGCGTATCGAACGCTACATCTGGGGACTTTCTGACAAGATTCGAAGTCTGGTTACTGCAGCTAAACCCACGACTATTACTCAGGCTGTGACTATAGCCATGAGTCTTACTGAAGACGGGGTCAGGATGAAGATATTCACTGAGAAAGGTGATGACAAGAAGGAAACACATGTTGAGTCTTCCAACCGTGGGAAGAGGAATTACTCGAATTTCAAGAGGGGAACCCGTAGTAATAACAACAACAGTAACAACAACCACAACAACAATAACAATAACCCCAACAACAACAACAACAACAACAACAGGCGACAGAACAACTCGCAAAAGGATGCAAAGGCGTTTGTAGCCACAAACGACACTGGTCCTAAGAAGTACGCTGGTACTTTACCTATGTGTGAACGATGCAAATTTCATCACGTGGGTGATTGTCGGCTTGTCAAGTGTGATAAGTGTGGCAAGCTTGGCCACCGTACTGAGTCATGTTGGGGAACGAGAAATAATACTGGATCGGGAAGTGGATTTGGTAACAAGAATGGAAACGGGAATGGTCGTAATCAAGGATGCTTTGGATGCGGAAGCAAAGATCACTACAAGAGAGACTGTCCTAAAGAAATTCAAGCTCATGGTCGATCTTTTGTGATTGGAGCCAAAGATGCGCGCCAAGACCCTAATGTGGTCACTGGTACGTTTCTTCTAAATGATCATTTCGCATCCATATTATTTGATACCGGAGCCGATTTTAGTTTTATCTCTATAGAATTTAAAAATATTCTGGGCTTGGAAGCTAGTAAGCTAGATGTTCCATATTCTATAGAATTGGCTAACGGTAGACTAATAGAGACGGGAGAAGTTGTTAAGGAGTGTACCTTAGAACTTGGTGAACAAAAATTCAATATCGATCTCTTACCCGTTGAATTGGGTAGTTTCGACGTAGTGGTTGGCATGGATTGGCTATCCAACAATCGAGCCGAAGTCGTTTGCCACGAGAAGATCATTCGCCTACCACTACCGAACGAAGAGACACTTGTTATACATGGAGAGAAGCGTGACACCCCATTGCGGATCATCAATTGCATGAAAGCACAGAAATACTTACGGAAAGGTTATATTGCCTTTCTAGCGCATGTTGTAGACAAGAAGGCCGATGGGCCGAAGTTGACCGATATTCCGGTAGTAAAAGAATTTCCTGAAGTCTTTCCTGAAGACTTGCCAGGACTACCGCCTTATCGACAAGTCGAATTTCACATCGACTTGGTACCAGGAGCCGCACCCGTAGCTAAATCTCCATATCGATTAGCACCTTCTGAAATGCAGGAATTGTCCACACAACTTGAAGAGTTGTTGGATAAGGGATTCATCAGACCAAGTTTCTCGCCTTGGGGAGCTCCAGTTCTTTTTGTGAAAAAGAAGGACGGGACATTCAGAATGTGTATCGACTACAGAGAGTTGAATAAACTCACCATCAAGAATCGGTATCCACTACCGAGGATTGACGACTTATTCGATCAACTCCAAGGGTCGAGTTTTTACTCAAAGGTAGACTTACGATCGGGGTATCATCAGTTACGGATTCAAGAAGAAAGCATACCAAAAACGGCTTTTCGGACTCGTTACGGTCACTACGAGTTTCTCGTTATGCCTTTTGGTTTAACGAACGCACCGGCGGTCTTCATGGATTTAATGAACCACGTGTGCAAGCCGTATCTCGACAAATTCGTCATAGTGTTCATTGACGACATCTTGATATACTCACGATCGGCAGCCGAGCATGAACAACATTTGAGAACCATCTTAGAACTGCTCAAACAGGAGAAACTATACGCAAAGTTTTCCAAATGTGAGTTTTGGATTCGTGAAGTACAATTTCTCGGGCATATAGTGAACGAGAAGGGTATTCAAGTAGACCCGTCGAAGATTGAATCGATTAAGAATTGGGAAGCGCCCAAGACTCCTACTGAAGTACGACAATTTTTGGGCTTAGCGGGATATTATCGGAGATTTATTGAGAATTTTTCAAAGATTGCTCAACCGCTAACTTCTCTTACACAGAAAGACAGGAAATTCGATTGGGGAGAGAAACAAGAAGCAGCATTTCAACATCTTAAAAACAAGTTGTGCATTGCACCAATCTTATCATTACCCGACGGTACCGATGACTTTGTGGTATACTGTGATGCTTCACATCAAGGTTTGGGTTGTGTACTCATGCAACGTAAAAAGGTTATCGCGTACGCGTCCCGCCAACTGAAAGTTCACGAGAAGAACTATACCACTCACGACCTAGAGCTAGGCGCGGTGGTATTTGCTTTGAAAATTTGGCGGCATTACTTATATGGTACACAGTGCACTATTTTCACAGATCATAGGAGTTTACAACACATATTCAACCAAAAAGAATTAAATATGCGTCAGCGACGTTGGGTTGAATTATTAAACGACTATGATTGTGAAATCAAGTACCATCCGGGCAAGGCGAACGTTGTAGCAGACGCCTTGAGCCGCAAGGAACGAGTTAAAACACTAAGAGTGCGAGCACTAGAGATGACGATTCACACAGACCTTTCCGCACGAATTCGAAATGCACAACAAGAAGCGCTCAAGGAAGAACATATTCTAGAAGAATCACTTCGAGGCATGGAAAAACAGTTAGTACCAAAGGAGGATGGAACTTTGTACCTTGCGGGTAGAGTTTGGGTTCCATTCTTTGGAGGTCTCCGAGATCTCATTTTTGAGGAAGCACATAGGTCAAAGTACTCGATCCATCCTGGATCAGATAAGATGTACCACGACTTAAAAGAGTACTATTGGTGGCCTAACCTCAAAAAGGATATTGCTAGCTATGTTGGAAAATGCTTGACCTGCGCGAAGGTCAAGGCAGAGTACCAGAAACCATCAGGGTTATTACAACAACCCGAGATTCCCGCTTGGAAATGGGAACAAATATCGATGGACTTCATTACGAAGCTACCCAGGACCTCGAAAGGTCATGACATGATATGGGTAATCGTCGATAGATTGACAAAGTCCGCACACTTCTTACCGATTCGGGAGAAGGATAGTACTGAGAAACTAGCGGAAATCTATCTCAGAGAAATAGTGGCTCGTCATGGAGTGCCTATTTCAATCATTTCGGACCGAGACGGTTGATTTGTTTCAAGAATATGGAATTCATTTCAACAGGCCTTTGGATCTCAATTGAATCTAAGTACGGCCTTTCATCCACAAACTGACGGCCAGAGCGAACGGACAATCCAAACACTCGAAGATATGCTTCGTGCATGTGTTATGGATTTAGGTGGCAATTGGGATAATCATCTACCTCTAGTTGAGTTTTCCTACAATAACAGCTACCAGACAAGTATACGAGCTGCACCGTTTGAAGCTCTTTATGGTCGAAAGTGTCGCTCTCCGCTATGTTGGGCGGAAACGGGCGATAGTCAATTAATTGGTCCGGAACTAGTCCAAGATACTACGGATAAAATTTTTCAGATCCGAGACCGTATCAAGGCGGCTCGCGATCGACAAAAGTTCTACGCTGATGGAAAACGAAAACAGGCATCTTTCGAGGTTGGAGAGAAAGTTTTATTGAAAGTCTCACCTTGGAAAGGCGTAGTGAGGTTCGGTAAACGTGGAAAGCTTAACCCGCGTTACATTGGACCATTTGAAATCTTGGAAAAGATTGGCACTGTTGCTTACAAGTTGAAGTTACCAGATGAACTTAGCAGTGTACACCACACGTTTCATGTGACGAATCTTAAAAAGAGTCCAATACAAGTAACCGTTGCCATTCCTATGGATGAAATTCACATTGACGACAAACTCCATTTCACTGAAGAACCTGTTGAGGTCACGGACTGGAAGGTCAATAAAACACGGAGAAGTCGTATCAAGTTAGTAAAGGTTCGTTGGAACTCTCGTCACGGACCCGAGTATACTTGGGAACGTGAAGACCGAATGAAGGAAAAATATCCCCACCTATTTCCGAAAACTCCTGCAAAGAATAACAAAGCTAGAATTTCGGGACGAAATTCTAAATAACAAGGGGAGAATGTGACAACTGCCACTTTCGGGTAATTTACTTACATTTAAAACAGTGATTTACATTATACAAGCATGTGTTTTGAATATTCTGACTGCATGATTACATGGTATACATCTTAGAAAACTCATGGAATATTCATTGGTTAATACACATGATTCATTTTTATTGGGTACAATTGAAATAGTGCAAACAATTCATCGAAACAACTAGAGTAGTGCCTAGTGAACTAGAGTGCTGACGAAAACTCCGGATTCGCCGAAAACATTAAAAATGACATCTTTAGGACTCGGATGAGAGTCCAACATCAATTATATATTAAACCCTATATGGGAATACAAGAGTTCGATCAATAAATTACCAATGCCCGGTAGCACTAAAAACTGTCCGAAACGCGCTAAAAATGACCATTTCATGAATTGTCCGCAAAATTCAGCAATTGTATTTTTAATACAAGATGCAAAAATTGATGTTTAGGCACCAATTTCATATAAAAATACTTATGGAATATCAATTACACACATAACGGAAATTGCCCTACAACTTCCATAAGAGAACGTTTCGACTATTTATTAGTGAAACGAGCACTAAACAATTATCCGGACTACATTTTGGCACAACTAGCGAACTAGTTAATATTTTTTTTTGGTCTTGCGAAGCTAGTTTATGGTTATTACAAGTCACGAAACATCTCGGAAAATTGCATAACCCTAAACACCAAAGTACTTACATTTTCTTATTCTTGTGAAATCTAAAAAAATAACTAACACTTTTTACCACATGAGACCCCCCCCCCTCATTGTAACCGTGAACAAGGGGTCCCACCCCCTTGTTTATGTTGGTAAAATATCTAGCTAATTACTTTGGGTTACAAGTGGATGAGTTTGGTGAATTATTTCAACACTTAGCCATTAAGTCTAAACCTCATTACTTCATCACTTTCATCTTTCATTACACACCAAGAACACTCCCATTATCTTCATCTTTTTCTCAAGAACACCCACAAAAACCCAATAATTTTTATCATCTCCTTCATGATCAACATGGATTTCTTTGGAACATAAGGTGATCTAAAGCTCTTGGAAGTGAAAGGAAGGATTTTTATCCATACAAAAGTGTTCTAACAACAAGATCATCATCTTCTTAGTTCTTATTAATCTCTAAGATCATCCCTAGCCTAGTGCTAGAAGTAAGCTTCTATTTTTTTATACATATTATGTTATGATTGTTATTATAATTAATAATAACCATATATATTCATACATAATGAACAAGAAAAATACAAAGAAGCTAAGATAAAAATCATCATATAATTATGTTTGTTTATATTGTGATTTAAGACATGTGATATGCATATTTGATGTTGTTATGATGATTAGAATACAAATAAAGTGTTAGAAGATGTTGATAGATATGATCTAAAAATTATACAAGTTTATGTTAAAGGGTTTTAACATAAAGGATTAAAGGAATGATCATATCTAGAGATCTTGTGAAAGTATTTAGGGTTTATGTTTAAAAACAAGACTTTCACAAGATTATAAAAATTAACATACAACTAGAGATTTTTATAAAAGTTGTTAAAACTAGAATGTAACTTGGTTTTTGAACTTGTTAGCATATGAAATGATCATGGTTAAAACCCTACATGATTTGGATATCATTTTGATAGTTTCATGTTATAAAAGTCTCATATGTTTAGTGATGATGTTGGGTAAATTGTTGGTGATTTGATTAAGAAAATGATATGTTTATGAAACATGGTTAAGACATATATACAAGGGTTATATGGCCAAATTTTATAAAAACTTTATTTTATAAAATAACAACATTTTTGGGTAAATCTCTACAAGATTTAAAAAGGTTATTAAAGAAGGGTTTACAAAATAAAAGACAAGAAAAATATATATTTTTTTTAGAAAATATATATTTGGTTACTTTAACAATTTTTGAGTGATATATTACTTGGTGTATTAGATATATATATCATTGTAGGAACTTGAATCTCATGTCACTTTTAAACTCAAAACATGTTATAACAAAAGTCCTACGAGACTTCACATAATTACGCCTTAAAACGAGTTGCGGACGATTAGAATAATCGGACACCAAATATGGTCAAAATGAACGACGGACGACTACTTAAGCTAATTGCCAATCCGGGGAGTTACTATGACGTTGGACGATCTTTCGACACGAAATATAAGTATCCTTTCGATAACAAATTTTCGGATGTTTATAAACTTATAAAAGCTAGTATGTTTTTATTTAGTAACATCTATACTTAGTAAATTTTTATAAAAAGGGTTTTTATAAAAATGAAAGGCTTACTTATATTAATGGGCTATTTTTATAAACAAATGGGCTTAATATACTTAATAGATTATTCTTACAAATGGGCTACTTACACATAATGGGCTTAGTTTTCTTAATGGACTTAACTTCACATTGGGCTTAACATAAACACATGGGCTAAGCCCAAACACCAAACACATGGGCCAAAGCCCAACACTATTCAAGCCCAACACTATACAAGCCCAACACTATTCAAGCCCAACACTATACAAGCCCAACACTATTCAAGCCCAACACTATTTAGGCCCAGCACTATTTGAGGCCCAGCACTATTGAGGCCCAGCACTATTTGAGGCCCAACACTATTGAGGCCCAACACTATTGAGGCCCAACACTATTTGAGGCCCAACACTATTGAGGCCCAGCACTATTTGAGGCCCAACACTATTGAGGCCCAGCACTATTTGAGGCCCAACACTATTGAGGCCCAATACTATTTGAGGCCCAACACTATTTGAGGCCCAACACTATTGAGGCCCAACACTATTCGGGGCCCAGCACTATTTAAGCCCAATAATTTGAAAACATGGGCTTGGCCCAATGATACCATTTTCGTGAACACAACTATACAAGTGATACATACAAGACACGAGATTCAGCGGACGAGATCCGACTATACTACTCATACATCGAATACACAGTTAACGAACGTTTGAACAACTCATACATCGAATACACAGTTAACGAACAGTAAAGACATGCAAGTCTTACACATACTCATGACACAAGACTTGTACTCAAGTCCTTTTCAAAGACCGAAGTGTCTAACAAAAATAAGAACATTTGTAGGTCGCCACGCTATTCAGGACGATCGCACGTGAGGTCTTATTTTCATCTATTTTCAGGACGCGATACAGTGAGTTCATGTTCCCCTATTCATTTAAATGTTTTACAAACTTTACAACTATCGGGGAGGATACATGTTCAGAGTATGTTAAAGTTAGGTAATGAAACACCATAGATCATGTGCGAATTAGGGCCATACTATAAGCACCATTAATCCAGATTGGACCAAGGAACAAAGGCTTAGATCTAATGGGTTTTGGCGAGCCCCACTCTTGGTCATGGACCCCTACGGAAGAGTGCGTTTGTGTCCCAGTCGATAGGAATCGGCATAAAATCGTCTAGGGTTGGTTTGCTTCCTCTTTCGGCACACATATTAATGTCCTTGCAAAACATTAATGATCAACGATTTCATTGACGCTTTACATACTACAACTCACGTTTTTCATACATCGTTTACAACTAAACTGCATGAATTCACCAACTTTTGTTGATGTTTTCCAAACTTAACATGTATTTCAGGGAATTAAAGGACCATGTCAGATTTTCCAGTCAAGATACCAAGTACAGGAACTCCATGCCATCTTTTGAAGGGTTTAACTATTATATTCCGCCTCTTTGCGGAAATATGATGGTTTAAACCTTTGTAGTTTATTTCAAGTTAATGTATGAAACAATAACGCTTTACTTTCATGTTAATGGTTTGTAACCGACACACTAAACTTATGTTGTAATCTTTTGAAACACTATGTAATGGCAATGGAGTATGTTTTATTCATATAGTTTGTTCATGTACATCGATATTTATGCAATGAAAACCAGACAGATCACACCTTGCGTTTCCGCTATGAGCGGGTGTGACAGTTTTAATGAAAAACGGACAGAGTTTCCTCTGTTTTTGGACGATCCCGACATCTAAGTGTCGCTATATTTTTCAAAATTCAACCAATAACCAACGCAATGTAATCAAATATATCTCGTCAAGCATTTCAAAATATAAACTAAATTATAAACGAAATGGTTCGAGCTCGTTCACGAAATAAATAAAATCTTAAAATTACGTAAATATTAAACGTGTCTTTAGACTTTACCCATCTTCGCGTCGAACGTTGACTGAGTTGACCGAGCCAACTGAGTTGACCGAGCCAACTGAGTTGACCGAGTCAACTGAGTTGACCGAGTCGACTCGCCGAGTTGACCAGCCGTTGACCAAATCTGTCCCGAACCGGCTGACCTTTGACCAACTTTGACCGAAATCCGAACCACAGACCAGTTTGACTTAAACTGAACTATTGACCCGAGCCGTTTGACCGAACTTGAATCTGAACCGGGTTGAACCGAAACAACATAACCACTGTTGACCCGAACTAAGTTGAGCCGAGACCTGAGACACCACCAAATCTGTCGTTCAACACCACCGTCATTATAGGTCATCATCTTTCCTCAAATTCTTCAGAAAGAGAAACAAAATGAAAGGAATGAAAAGGGGGTTTACCAAAAAAAAAGAAGAAAGTTACCACTGACATCACCCCCATCACCGCCGAGATCCGCCGATGTCCGGCCGGCTCCGCCGCTGCCGGCGACTGTGCTCCGCCATCACTCCCTCGATCTCTCTCTCTTCCTCCCGATCTCTCTCTCTCTCTCTCTCGCTTCGTCATCGCACCACCACCAAACGGTGGTGGTGGTGGTCGGCCGGTTACACACAACGGAGAAGGGGGGTGGGGTGCGACGGTCTGAGATCTACCAGAAACCGGCTCCGGCTTGTCTGTCGCGAAGAATCACAAGAAGGGGGGTTGTTGCAGGTGGAACGTCGACCGGAGCTTCATTCCGGTCATCAGACTTGAGGAAGGAGATTTAAATAAGTTGTTTGGTTGTATATGTGGTGTTTACAGGGGAATCGAGGTGTGGGTGGTTGGATTTAAGAAGAAGATGGGTATAGGTTTTATACTTATTCATGTGGGTATTGACTAATATGATTTCCTCTTGTTCTGTGTATAAAGATCTACAGATATCCATGAAGATTTAGGCAAAGATTTGTAGAGATCTTATGGTTTCAATTTCTGAGACACAAATCTCTTGTATGGATTTTATGAGATTTTGGCAAGATTTTGGCAAGATTTTGTTAGGATTCTAATATATTATGTGCAGGTTTAGGCTTGTGGGTTTTGGGCTTGGGCCCAGGGCCCACAAGCCCATCTCATGTGTAAGTGACCCGTAATTCCTACGAGACCCGATATCGTAACCCAAACTCCATAAGCATAAAAATATTCGTGTAACCTCCATATTTGTCGGTGTCATCAGTTTTTCATAAGGTTTTAGTTTATTACCGTTTAATTTCCAATAGTATCTTCCCAGATCGTCACACGCACACTGTAGACCCGCATAAGCGTTCCTAAGCTTACTGAGGCCCTAATTAAGTTAATTTGCATCGTAAACACTATTTAATGTCACGTAAATCGCCTGTTAATCATGTAATTAAGGGCGTAAACTACCGGTTGTCACAGATACCATCAGCATGCGGTAAATCATCGCCAAATTCGGGCAGCACAAAAGGCTGAAAATCGTCGTCGTCGTCTGACATCATCTCCGGGTCACTCTCGGTATCGGAGGTAAAGATCTCCGGCTCTGGGACGATCTCATCATCAGAAACAATGGCCATGGGGTCGACAGTATCAGACAGTCCACTCTCAGACGAAGACATAGTGTCTGTAACAAAACAATCACAGCATATGCACATATATCAACAACCATCATTAAGCATGTAATTAATAACAATGTACTCATGTATCCGTCCTAGTCTTCCCAGACTATCCCACCCAGTCTCCCAGACTGAACTACCTAGTCTTCCAGACTAAACCACCTAGTCTCTCAGACTAAACCTCTCAGTTTCTTAAACTGAACTACCCAGACTCTCAGACTGAACCTCCCAGTCTCTCAAACTGAACCACCCAGTCTCTTAGACTGAACCATAAACATAAACTTTGAAGTGTATTTTGTGTCTTTTGTTTGTAAAAAAAATGTTTGTTTCCTGGATCTGGGCGTTTCGTGTATGCAATGAAAACATGTTGTAAAATATTTTCGGGAGAGCCCTAATGATTGTAGTCTAGACTTGAGAAGGAATCCTAGTTCGCTAAAATCGAAGCTCTGATACCAAGCTGTCACACCCTGACTTTTGCGGAAGCGTGATTATGGTGTGACTTTCTTAATACCATTGCATTCAATCATAACAACAATTATATGATAAAAACCATAGATGGTCATCCATTAATTAAGTTTAAAACATCACGAACATCATTGTTTGAAACATAGACTCCAAATTCAAGTGTACAAACCATACGAATTGTTTAAGACTTCACAAGGACTCATCAAAAGACTCTAATTAAAACCAAGATTTGGAAGTGCTGTCTTGTCTAGGATAGGACACCCAAACCAAATCTCCGAACCATGGATGACATCTCTTATTTTTAATCATGATCTAGCAAGATCATATGATGTTCAACATCATTTCTACAAACAATCAAAGATCAACATGCATAACAACTTATATTCATCAAGATATCTTCATTAAACAAGCTTATGTTCATGTTTTACTTCTTATAATCTTTAGTGTTCTTGATGTTTTTTATTATGATTCTTCTTTAACCACTAACAATGGAAGTAAAATAGCAAGATCAAGACTCTTACCACTAGCACAAGGCTAGGGATGATTTAAGAGTAGAAAATGAGTGGATAAAAGCAAGCAAGAGAGGTCCTTCAAGCTCTAAAGCCACCAAGCTTCCTTGTATGATCTCTAACACCTTTGTATGAGCTTGTAATGTATGAGATTGGTTGAATGATGGTGGTGGTGTAAGTGTGGGTGTTCGGCCGAGAGCTCACAAGGGGGAAGAGGAGAAGTGTGTTTTTCTAGTGTGTGAAGAAATGAGCTTACAACCTTCTATATCATCCTTATAACCAAGTTTAAGTGTTAACTCTTGTGTAATGTGTTCTATGGACTAGCAACAAGATCAATTAAAATATGTAAACAAATGTTGAGTGGGCCATGCTTGTTGGACCGAAAATAGGTGGGGGGGGGTCTTAGCATAGGTTTTAACTAGCTAGTTTGTTTAAGGTTAAAATGTAAGTGTTAGTTACATGCTTTAGTTAGTAGATATTTTGTATAGGGTGTTATGATGTTCGGGGACCATAACTAGCTTGGTAATGTTAAAACAATGCCTCTAGTGTAATTTTGATGTTTCGGGTAGTGTCCGGTTGTTTGGTTGGTTACTGGTTCGTTAAAGTGCTAAACTATGTAATTTAGTGTGCTTTATGTTACCTTTTGTGACACTTTTGATTCCCGACACTTATGAAAGCATTCAGGACCATTTAACCATTTTTCTGCATGATTTCAGATAGTTCAAATGCTGATTTTTGCTAAATTTTGTTGAATTCAGCACCTTGGGTGAGTTTTAGGCACTTTCCGGCACTTAAACTATCACTAGAAAGGCTGTTTTGTGATCCTTACTTTCCTACACTCTATTCTAGTGTAGTACTTGGTTTCTGACTCATTCTATGTCTCATTGCACTATCTGTCTATGTGCTAAGTTCTATCAGCATTTTCCTGATTTATCAGATAATTGTGCTAACTATACCAAATGCATCATTTGAGGCAATAAAGCTTTCATGCAATATTGGTATGACATTAAACAAGGTATGATGCACATGTATGTATATGGCAGTGATCAGAATGCAGTTAATTGTAATTTCAGCATAGTCATTAAGCGCTAATCATGGTTAGTAAGTTGTACGGATACCTGGATTTTTTACAGTTGTCACATGTATCACATAAGAATCACCCAAGTATAAGCATCAAATATAACAAACATAACATTCATGTATAAGGATTGTTTTCGTGCATTGCATAAAGAATAAATTTAAGTGTGATTTAATAATTTAACATGTTACATCCCAAAGTGGTAAACATAAAAAGGGGGTTGCGAGTATACTCACGGTTTTGCAAGTCTTCACTTGTGAATCCACGAGTTAGTTGTTGTTGGAGGTAGGAACACCAAGTCCTTCTACACGAAGAAACGAAGTGTATGAGTATCGGAGCATAACGGTGGATTAAAGATTCGGAGTTTGAAGCATAAGAACATATGTATACGAAATTAATCATCTTTTAACACCAAATACTTGTTTTGACACTATGAAACCTCAAGGGTTAATGTTTTCATGAGTAGTGTACTCATTAGAATCATAACAAGTCTTATATCTTAGATGATGTTATTCTAGCACTTTGACGAATGAACACAAGTTCACCATCAAGGTTCGAATGTTGAATAGTACATATATATAAGTATTATTTAGGTTATATATTATTATGTCTAACATTTCAAGCATGAGGTAGAAGATCAAGTCTTCATTTAGGTACCTCTAAGTTTCATGGAAGTCATGTAGGAGGTAGGAAGTGTAGTCTTCCATTTAGGTACCTCTAAGTGTTCACCACTACACTTGATGTAAAAACATATAAGGAGGTCATGAACTATGAATAATACAAGAATATAAACAACTACTCTATAAGAAATCATTAAGTAATGTGGGGATTTTATGTTGGACAACCCAAGTTAGTCCATAATCACACCTATATTATGTCTTGGACTTAAACATTACTTGTGGATCAAAAACCCTAAACAAAACAGAATGTATACGAGGTTTAACCTCTGATTTTGAATGTGTCAACCTTGTTTATAAGCCTAACTAACCATAGAAGTGGTTATAAGCAAAAGGACATAGGTTTGAGATGAGTTAGACTCAAGTTGAACAAGTATTAGTAAAGATTAGATGAAATCAGAAATGAACAGTGAACTTTGGAGCCTTTTTGCCGGAGTTCCAGGGACTTATTTACTGTGAAATACCCATGGAATCGAAGCTAAGGTCAATCCAAGTACATAGGAAAAAGAATGGGCTAAATCGGAGAAGAAATGAAGAAGTTATGCTCACTTTTGTGAAGTAGTAACAATCTGTCCGAACTTCTGTTTTAGCAGCTGATTGTGGCGATTTAGTGTCACACCCCCAAAATCCACACGCGGAGTACCACCGCTTGGAGGCGTGACATGACCAGGATCAAGCCACCAATCATATTGAACATAAGTATATATTAAAAGTCATTCATCAATACGATAGGTATTTCCAAAACCAAATATAAACAAGTGTGTAGCGGAAGCAATAATGTAAAACCCAACATATGTTTAAGTATAAAAAGTCATAATGTTTAACAACACATTCACGATCCATGTCCACAACGACTGTGCCTCCCGTGCAAGCTCCAAAAGTACCTAAGGTCCTGCAAGGCATGTAACAGAGGATCAACAACTAGTTGAGCGAGTTCACAGTTAGTTATTCAGTTATAGAATTCGTTTCGTAAATCAGTTGTTCGTTTTGTAAACCATGTTTCTTATTAATTCCCATCGCGGTCCTCCAGACATCTGTGCGAAGGTTAGTGGCCGTATCGCGGTCCTCCAGACATCTGTGCGAAGGTTAGTGGCCGTATCGCGGCCTTTTCAGGCATCTGTGCGAAGATTTGTGGGGGGCTTCCCCTGTGTAGACTAGTCGTATTTGTACGTGCCCTTCTTGATCCAAGGACCGTAGCGAGTGTGATTGTCCTACCCAAGGAGGACGATGTGACAACTCGAAATTTAGAACCTTTCGTTGTACGTTTGAACACTAAGTGACTAACTAAAATGATGATTTAATGAATGATAAGTGAACCTTTTGTATGATTATGTGTTATGTTACATGTATGCTTGTGTGTATGTATGCGAGAATGTATATGAACCGAGACAACACGAACCCGACTCGAGACCATGTGGTCTCGAGTGAACGATGCAACATTGGGCCGGTTGGGCCACACACACACACTTAGCCTATCCGAGAGCCCACTAGGGTGCATTACTAAGAGCGGATATATAAACTTGATAGTTAGACATGTTGCCATTCTTGATAACACTCATACTCTCCTCTACACACACACTCTCCATTCTCTCACTAAAACCCTAGACACCAAGCACCACACTCTCCTCCTTCATCTCGGATCCAAACCGGTGACCACAAGGAGACCCGACTAAGCTCATCATCATCACTCGGACACTCATCTTCCTTACCAACTCGGCACCACCTCACAATCGGTTAGTGATTTTTATGATGTTTGTTGTTGTTAAATGATGGCATGAGTGGTAGGATTTAACTAGTGAAGTTGTATGCTTGATGATGGTTGTGAACCGGATGTGTATGTTATGGATAATCGGTTAAACATGTCTTGACCTCGGATATATTGAATGATGTTTGATGATGTTGAGTTAGTGTTCAAGAAATCGATGCATAAATGTTCCATGTTATGTGTTTACATTCGGTTGATGATGATTATATGTTAGTGTGTTGATATAAGTTGAAATGAGTGATGAATAGAAACCGAATACATGTAATCGGCTGTGGAATGTGCATGATTAGGATGATTCATTATGCTGATATCATAGGGTACATGTTGGTGTTGATAAGTTGTTGATTATGATTTTCTTGTTGGTTAAAGTTCATAGGAATATTTGATGAACATGATGAACACATGAAGAACTTGTTGAATATCATATGAACATGGTTGAATATTTGAAATCTGATTGTTTGATCCATTTTAGGAAATTGCTAGACAAATAAACATGTTTATGAGAGTAGTACAGACTGTTTCATGAAATCAAATTCTCATTGGATAGTACACTGTTCCGAATCAGCTTATGTCCACTCGAAACCATCAGTTGCGACTCGAAACCATGCACGATGAGTCGAAATCTCCCGGTTGCGACACAGATTGCGAGTCGCAAACACCTGGTGGCGACTCGAAACCACACCTGATCAGCACACCAACTTGGTGACTCGGAACCACAGTTGCGAGTCCAGTTGCGACTCGTAACCAAAACAGCACGAACCGAAACCGTGGTTGCGAGTCCGGTTGCGACTCGAGCCCATGTGCATGTACACACTATTTGGGCTCTCACTGTTACGGGCCGAAGTGCTTGGGCTGGACTATTGGGCCTTGTTCGCTTGTATACTGAACTCATAAGTGTCTTTGTGAACCGTATGGTTATGAGTGTATGCCATAAATTATACCTGCATGCTACCTGCTATTATACGTGTATGCCATACGTGCACTACTTGAATACGAACCTGATTGTATGATACAACTATGATAGGACGTGAGTAGCCACAACATTGCTTGTTTGACTTTTCTGTGTTTCTACCGAGCAAACCAAGGTGAGTTCACACCCTCTACAAAGCATGGGATTCCCAGGGGTCGGGAATTGGGGTTAAGGAACTGGGTTCCTCGTCCTCCTTGGGTAGGACAGCAAAGGTTCAGGAATGTAATTCCTCGTCCTCACGGACAGATAACTCGTACTAGACCAAAACTCTATCACGAAGTCCCTCCTTTTTATATCGACTTAATCGCCGGGCCAATGGCGAGCGGGTCATTAGTTAGATAGCGCTATTTAGGTTTGACAAACCTCACACCGTTCCGCAGAGGACGGGCGTGAACTAATGGATCTGGGGCACGTCAATGCTGATAGACATTGACAGTTTCAGGGCACATAAACATGACTACAGTCAGCAGTCGATATGGTAACGAGTCTAGTGTATACATGGGGTAGCCCCCACGGCCGAAATGCCAGATAACTACACGGGGTAGCCCCCACGGCAGGATTGCCAGAGTAACCGGGAATAAACAAGTCACGTTTTTAACTATGGGGTAACCCCCACGGCAGGATGCCAGCTAAAGGAAACTGTTTTCGAAACAACTTAAAACGAACACCCAACCGTGAACTCACTCAACTTGTTATTGACTCGTTACTACATGCTTTGCAGGTCCTTAGGTTCTCAAGCTGGAGCTTGCATGGAGGAGGATCGTTGTGGGACATGGACGGCTGTGTGCCACGTTAAACTTTGGAACAATTAAACTTATGTTTTGATTTAAGACTTATGCTTCCGCTTGCAACTTAACTATGTTTTGTTTGAACACCAATTATATTGGGTGGATTTTTATAACTACTTATATGCTTGTTCAATATGATTGGTGGCTGGATCCTGGTCAGTCACGCCTCCAAGCGGTAGTACTCCGCAGGTGGATTTTGGGGGTGTGACAGATTGGTATCAGAGCCATTGGTTATAGAGAACTTGGTTTTAATAAAGGGGAAAACGTTTTTGTTAAAACCAGACTATAACCTGTACAGTGCTCAACGGTCCACAACGATGCTTCACTCCACATGCAAGACTCGACATTCTAGGTGATATGATCTGTGTATATATTGCCTACTTGTTAGCTACATGGTACATTGCTTATGGTATGCTTGGTTAGTATAACCACTGTTGCTTGAACACATGCGTGCTTACTCTATCCTATCGTTGTACCTTCGCGAACCTCTCTCACTCACGTTCTTCTTGATATGAAGATCATGTCTGGACGCGTTAACATGACACAAGCCCAGTTGACGGCTCTGATTAACGAACGAGTTGCCGCAGCACTTGCAGCTGCACACGCAGGAGGTATATCCTGCAGTCCGAACTCATTCTAGGATCTTTAGGATCCTACTCTCGTGAACCAACCTTTGTGTTAAACTCTGTCTTTTCTTTCACCTACGATAGGTCAGCACGTTCAGCCACCCGTGTGCACTTTTAAGACTTTCATGGACTGCCGACCAACCACTTTTAGCGGCACTGAAGGAGCAGTAGGTCTCCTACATTGGTTTGAGAAGCTAGAATCTGTGTTCGAAATGTGCGAGTACCCTGAGGCGCGCAGGGTGAAGTATGCTACTGGTACTCTCGAGGGTTTAGCCCTCACATGGTGGAACGCTCAGGTTCAGATGCTGGGGTTGGTTGCTGCCAACGCCACCCCTTGGGAAACTTTTAAGGAAATGATCAAAGAAGAATACTGCAGTCGTGATGAGATTCACAAACTAGAAGTGGAGTTCTTCAACCTCAAGATGACGGGGTCCGAAATTGAAGCTTATGTGAAAAGGTCGAACGAACTGGCAATTCTGTGCCCTACTATGGTGGATCCTCCCATCAAACGCATCGAACTATTTCTTCAGGGCTTAGTGCCAGAAATCCAAAGTCATGTGACTTCAGCGAACCTCGCCACCTACCAGCAAACTGTCCAGTTGGCTCACCGTCTCACGGATCAGGCGGTGGAGCAGAACAAGTTACCAAAACGCATAGGCGCTGCAACTACTACTGGTACCTCTAGTGACAACAAACGGAAATGGGATGGAACTTCAAGTAAGGGTTCGACTTCTGTTCAGTCCCAGTCTCAGCAGAGGAAGACTGATGACTACAAGAGCCCTAATCAGCAATCGTCTGGTGGTCAAAGTCATGGTGGGTACAAAGGAAATCACCCCAAGTGCAGTCGTTGCAGCCTGCACCACAGCGGACCGTGCACCAGGGGCAACTGTCATCGGTGCAACAAGCCTGGTCACGCTGCGAAGGATTGCAGGAGCTTATACCCCGCCAATCAGAATCGTCAGCAAGCTCAACAGAACCAGCGCCAGCAGCAGCAGCAAGGTGATAACAAAGGGTGCTTTCAGTGTGGAGCTGAGGGCCACTTCAAGAGAGACTGTCCCCAACTGAACAGGAACCAGAACAACAACAACAACAATAACAACAATCAGGGGAATGGTAACAATGGAAACAACAACAACAATGGCGCCAGGGGGCGAATGTTTGTGATTGGCCAAGGTGAAGCAAGGAATGACCCCAATGTTGTGGCGGGTAAGTTCCTTCTCGACGACTTTTATGTTTCAGTTTTATTTGATTCGGGTGCCGATACTAGCTACGTGTCACTAGAAGTTAGTCGAATGCTTAAGCGTATTCCAACACCTTTGAACAACAAGCACACCGTAGAGCTAGCAAATGGTAAGAGTTTAGAAGCCACACACGTAGTCAAGGGTTGTAAACTTATTCTCGCTGACCAGACCTTCTCTATCGACCTCATTCCTATTGTCTTGGGTAGTTTCGACGTTGTCATTGGAATGGATTGGTTATCCCAACACCGAGCAGAGATTCTTTGCAACGAGAAGGTTGTCCGTATTCCAGGTCCCGATGGTGAACCTCTCATGATTCATGGCGACAAGAGGAGTGCTGTTGAGAACGTCATTTCTCTCCTTAAGGCCCAAAAGTGCTTGCGAAAGGGCCACACTGCCATTTTGGCTCTCGTTACTGACACCTCAGAAAAAGAGAAGAAGATTGAAGATTTTCCAGTTGTACACGATTATCCAGAGGTATTTCCTGAGGAATTATCTGGTCTTCCGCCTCATCGCCAAGTCGAGTTTCAGATCGAACTAGCTCCTGGAGCTGCGCCTATAGCTCGTGCACCTTATCGTTTAGCCCCATCAGAGTTGAAGGAACTCTCCACGCAACTACAAGAGCTCCTGGATAAGGGTTTTATTCGTCCTAGCTCATCGCCCTGGGGAGCTCCAGTGCTATTTGTGAAGAAGAAAGACGGTACCTTCAGGATGTGCATCGACTACCGAGAACTCAACAAGGTGACGGTGAAGAACCGTTATCCACTACCGCGTATCGACGACTTATTCGACCAGCTGCAAGGGTCGAGCTACTATTCGAAGATCGATTTGAGATCGGGTTATCACCAACTGAGAGTCCGGGAAGAGGACGTCTCCAAAACAGCTTTCAGAACTCGATACGGGCACTATGAGTTTTTGGTCATGCCTTTTGGGATGACAAACGCACCTGCGGTTTTCATGGACTTGATGAACCGAGTGTGCAAGCCTTACCTGGACAAGTTCGTTATAGTCTTCATCGACGACATCCTGATCTATTCCAAGAGTCGGGAGGAACACGAGCAGCATCTGCGACTTATTCTGGAACTCCTTCGAACATAACAGCTCTATGCAAAGTTCTCGAAATGCGACTTCTGGCTTCGAGAAGTCCATTTCCTAGGCCACGTGGTGAACAAGGACGGGATTCATGTTGATCCATCCAAGATAGACTCGATTAAGAACTGGCCTGCGCCTCGTACACCAAAGGAAATTCGCCAATTCTTGGGTTTGGCGGGATACTACCGGAGATTCATAAAGGATTTTTCTAAGATTGCACAACCTCTCACCTCACTAACGCAGAAGGGCGTTGTTTATCGCTGGGGGAACGCACAGGAGTTGGCATTTCAGCACCTAAAGGATAGACTTGTAGCGCACCTATCCTTTCCTTGCCGGAAGGCACAGACGACTTTGTGGTTTACTGTGACGCATCAATTCAAGGTCTGGGCTGCGTATTGATGCAACGAGACAAAGTTATAGCCTACGCCTCAGGCCAACTCAAGGTTCATGAAAAGAACTACACTACGCACGATTTAGAGCTGGGAGCTGTTGTCTTTGCACTTAAGTTGTGGCGGCATTACCTGTATGGTACCAAGTGCGCCATCTACACCGACCACAGGAGCCTCGAGCACATCTTCAAGCAGAAAGAACTGAATATGCGACAACGACGATGGGTCGAGCTACTGAATGACTACGAGTGCTCAATCAGGTATCACCCGGGCAAGGCCAATGTTGTGGCTGACGCCCTCAGCCGGAAGGACACAGCGCCTAAGCGCGTGCGAGCTTTACAACTCACGATCCACTCCAGTCTCCCTTCCCAGATACGAGCAGCTCAGATAGAAGCGCTGAAACCAGAAAACGTCAGGGCTGAAGCCCTACGCGGATCGAGGCAACGCTTAGAACAGAAGGAAGACGGTGCTTACTACGTAACGGGACGCGTTTGGGTCCCACTCTATGGCAACCTACGAGAACTTGTGATGGACGAAGCACACAAGTCTCGCTACTCGGTACATCCTGGATCGGATAAAATGTACCACGACATCAAAACCACGTATTGGTGGCCTAGCATGAAGGCCCACATAGCAACCTACGTCAGCAAGTGTTTGACTTGTGCGAGAGTCAAGTCGGAATACCAGAAACCATCAGGCCTACTCCAACAACCAGAGATACCTCAATGGAAATAGGAGCAAATTTCCATGGATTTTGTCACTGGCCTACCTAGATCCCAGCGCGGGAATGATACTATTTGGGTGATCGTGGATCGACTCACAAAATCTGCACACTTCCTAGCCATCAAGGAAACGGATAAGTTCTCCACTCTTGCAGAAATATACATCAAAGAAATCGTTTCGAGGCACGGGGTGCCCACCTCCATTATCTCAGATCGAGATGCGCGTTTTACTTCAGAGCTGTGGCAAGCGATGCGCAAATCCTTTGGCTCACGATTAGATATGAGCACAGCGTATCACCCTCAGACGGACGGGCAGTCCGAGCGCACTATTCAAACCTTAGAAGACATGCTTCGTGCATGTGTAATCGACTTTGGCAACCGCTGGGAAAAGCATCTGCCACTTGTGGAATTCTCGTACAATAACAGCTACCACACCAGCATTAGAGCTGCTCCGTTTGAGGCATTGTACGGACATAAATGCCGGTCTCCCCTTTGCTGGGCAGAGGTGGGAGAAAGTCAGATCACTGGTCCAGAATATGTGGTAGATACAACCGAGCAGATCGCTCAGATACGAAAACGCATGACGGCAGCTCGCGAACGACAGAAAGTTTACGCCGACATGGGCAGGAAACCAATTGAGCTCCAGGTTGGGGAGCGGGTACTACTCAAAGTTTCACCCTGGAAGGGTGTGGTTCGTTTTGGCAAACGCGGTAAACTTAACCCACGATACGTTGGACCTTTCGAGGTCATTGAGAAAATAGGCAGAGTGGCCTACAGACTAAACTTACCAGCGGAACTCGGTGCAGTTCACAACGTTTTTCACGTGTCGAATCTGAAGAAGTGTCCGTCAGATGAGACCCACGTAGTTCCTTTGAAGGAACTCACGATCGACGAGCAGTTACGATTCGTCGAGGAACCAGTCGAGATCACGGACCGGGATGTTAAGGCCCTCAAGAGCACTAGAATACCTCTCGTTCGAGTTCGTTGGAACTCACGTCGCGGCCCAGAGTTCACCTGGGAGCGCGAAGATCAGATGAAACAAAAATATCCCCAACTGTTCGCAAACAGTACACCCACTACTGAGGCCGAAGCTACGGAATTTCGGGACGAAATTCCAGATCAACGGGGGGTGGATGTGACACCCCAGGAAAACCGGGAAAACCGTACAACTTAACTAGCTTCCTCAGTGAGTGCCTACCAAATTTCGGGACGAAATTTCTTTCAACTTGGGGATGATGTGACAACTCGAAATTTAGAACCTTTCGTTGTACGTTTGAACACTAAGTGACTAACTAAAATGATGATTTAATGAATGATAAGTGAACCTTTTGTATGATTATGTGTTATGTTACATGTATGCTTGTGTGTATGTATGCGAGAATGTATATGAACCGAGACAACACGAACCCGACTCGAGACCATGTGGTCTCGAGTGAACGATGCAACATTGGGCCGGTTGGGCCACACACACACACTTAGCCTATCCGAGAGCCCACTAGGGTGCATTACTAAGAGCGGATATATAAACTTGATAGTTAGACATGTTGCCATTCTTGATAACACTCATACTCTCCTCTACACACACACTCTCCATTCTCTCACTAAAACCCTAGACACCAAGCACCACACTCTCCTCCTTCATCTCGGATCCAAACCGGTGACCACAAGGAGACCCGACTAAGCTCATCATCATCACTCGGACACTCATCTTCCTTACCAACTCGGCACCACCTCACAATCGGTTAGTGATTTTTATGATGTTTGTTGTTGTTAAATGATGGCATGAGTGGTAGGATTTAACTAGTGAAGTTGTATGCTTGATGATGGTTGTGAACTGGATGTGTATGTTATGGATAATCGGTTAAACATGTCTTGACCTCGGATATATTGAATGATGTTTGATGATGTTGAGTTAGTGTTCAAGAAATCGATGCATAAATGTTCCATGTTATGTGTTTACATTCGGTTGATGATGATTATATGTTAGTGTGTTGATATAAGTTGAAATGAGTGATGAATAGAAACCGAATACATGTAATCGGCTGTGGAATGTGCATGATTAGGATGATTCATTATGCTGATATCATAGGGTACATGTTGGTGTTGATAAGTTGTTGATTATGATTTTCTTGTTGGTTAAAGTTCATAGGAATATTTGATGAACATGATGAACACATGAAGAACTTGTTGAATATCATATGAACATGGTTGAATATTTGAAATCTGATTGTTTGATCCATTTTAGGAAATTGCTAGACAAATAAACATGTTTATGAGAGTAGTACAGACTGTTTCATGAAATCAAATTCTCATTGGATAGTACACTGTTCCGAATCAGCTTATGTCCACTCGAAACCATCAGTTGCGACTCGAAACCATGCACGATGAGTCGAAATCTCCCGGTTGCGACACAGATTGCGAGTCGCAAACACCTGGTGGCGACTCGAAACCACACCTGATCAGCACACCAACTTGGTGACTCGGAACCACAGTTGCGAGTCCAGTTGCGACTCGTAACCAAAACAGCACGAACCGAAACCGTGGTTGCGAGTCCGGTTGCGACTCGAGCCCATGTGCATGTACACACTATTTGGGCTCTCACTGTTACGGGCCGAAGTGCTTGGGCTGGACTATTGGGCCTTGTTCGCTTGTATACTGAACTCATAAGTGTCTTTGTGAACCGTATGGTTATGAGTGTATGCCATAAATTATACCTGCATGCTACCTGCTATTATACGTGTATGCCATACGTGCACTACTTGAATACGAACCTGATTGTATGATACAACTATGATAGGACGTGAGTAGCCACAACATTGCTTGTTTGACTTTTCTGTGTTTCTACCGAGCAAACCAAGGTGAGTTCACACCCTCTACAAAGCATGGGATTCCCAGGGGTCGGGAATTGGGGTTAAGGAACTGGGTTCCTCGTCCTCCTTGGGTAGGACAGCAAAGGTTCAGGAATGTAATTCCTCGTCCTCACGGACAGATAACTCGTACTAGACCAAAACTCTATCACGAAGTCCCTCCTTTTTATATCGACTTAATCGCCGGGCCAATGGCGAGCGGGTCATTAGTTAGATAGCGCTATTTAGGTTTGACAAACCTCACACCGTGCCGCAGAGGACGGGCGTGAACTAATGGATCTGGGGCACGTCAATGCTGATAGACATTGACAGTTTCAGGGCACATAAACATGACTACAGTCAGCAGTCGATATGGTAACGAGTCTAGTGTATACATGGGGTAGCCCCCACGGCCGAAATGCCAGATAACTACACGGGGTAGCCCCCACGGCAGGATTGCCAGAGTAACCGGGAATAAACAAGTCACGTTTTTAACTATGGGGTAACCCCCACGGCAGGATGCCAGCTAAAGGAAACTGTTTTCGAAACAACTTAAAACGAACACCCAACCGTGAACTCACTCAACTTGTTGTTGACTCGTTACTACATGCTTTGCAGGTCCTTAGGTTCTCAAGCTGGAGCTTGCATGGAGGAGGATCGTTGTGGGACATGGACGGCTGTGTGCCACGTTAAACTTTGGAACAATTAAACTTATGTTTTGATTTAAGACTTATGCTTCCGCTTGCAACTTAACTATGTTTTGTTTGAACACCAATTGTATTGGGTGGATTTTTATAACTACTTATATGCTTGTTCAATATGATTGGTGGCTGGATCCTGGTCAGTCACGCCTCCAAGCGGTAGTACTCCGCAGGTGGATTTTGGGGGTGTGACAGATTGGTATCAGAGCCATTGGTTATAGAGAACTTGGTTTTAATAAAGGGGAAAACGTTTTTGTTAAAACCAGACTATAACCTGTACAGTGCTCAACGGTCCACAACGATGCTTCACTCCACATGCAAGACTCGACATTCTAGGTGATATGATCTGTGTATATATTGCCTACTTGTTAGCTACATGGTACATTGCTTATGGTATGCTTGGTTAGTATAACCACTGTTGCTTGAACACATGCGTGCTTACTCTATCCTATCGTTGTACCTTCGCGAACCTCTCTCACTCACGTTCTTCTTGATATGAAGATCATGTCTGGACGCGTTAACATGACACAAGCCCAGTTGACGGCTCTGATTAACGAACGAGTTGCCGCAGCACTTGCAGCTGCACACGCAGGAGGTATATCCTGCAGTCCGAACTCATTCTAGGATCTTTAGGATCCTACTCTCGTGAACCAACCTTTGTGTTAAACTCTGTCTTTTCTTTCACCTACGATAGGTCAGCACGTTCAGCCACCCGTGTGCACTTTTAAGACTTTCATGGACTGCTGACCAACCACTTTTAGCGGCACTGAAGGAGCAGTAGGTCTCCTACATTGGTTTGAGAAGCTAGAATCTGTGTTCGAAATGTGCGAGTACCCTGAGGCGCGCAGGGTGAAGTATGCTACTGGTACTCTCAAGGGTTTAGCCCTCACATGGTGGAACGCTCAGGTTCAGATGCTGGGGTTGGTTGCTGCCAACGCCACCCCTTGGGAAACTTTTAAGGAAATGATCAAAGAAGAATACTGCAGTCGTGATGAGATTCACAAACTAGAAGTGGAGTTCTTCAACCTCAAGATGACGGGGTCCGAAATTGAAGCTTATGTGAAAAGGTCGAACGAACTGGCAATTATGTGCCCTACTATGGTGGATCCTCCCATCAAACGCATCGAACTATTTCTTCAGGGCTTAGTGCCAGAAATCCAAAGTCATGTGACTTCAGCGAACCTCGCCACCTACCAGCAAACTGTCCAGTTGGCTCACCGTCTCACGGATCAGGCGGTGGAGCAGAACAAGTTACCAAAACGCATAGGCGCTGCAACTACTACTGGTACCTCTAGTGACAACAAACGGAAATGGGATGGAACTTCAAGTAAGGGTTCGACTTCTGTTCAGTCCCAGTCTCAGCAGAGGAAGACTGATGACTACAAGAGCCCTAATCAGCAATCGTCTGGTGGTCAAAGTCATGGTGGGTACAAAGGAAATCACCCCAAGTGCAATCGTTGCAGCCTGCACCACAGCGGACCGTGCACCAGGGGCAACTGTCATCGGTGCAACAAGCCTGGTCACGCTGCGAAGGATTGCAGGAGCTTATACCCCGCCAATCAGAATCGTCAGCAAGCTCAACAGAACCAGCGCCAGCAGCAGCAGCAAGGTGATAACAAAGGGTGCTTTCAGTGTGGAGCTGAGGGCCACTTCAAGAGAGACTGTCCCCAACTGAACAGGAACCAGAACAACAACAACAACAATAACAACAATCAGGGGAATGGTAACAATGGAAACAACAACAACAATGGCGCCAGGGGGCGAATGTTTGTGATTGGCCAAGGTGAAGCAAGGAATGACCCCAATGTTGTGGCGGGTAAGTTCCTTCTTGACGACTTTTATGTTTCAGTTTTATTTGATTCGGGTGCCGATACTAGCTACGTGTCACTAGAAGTTAGTCGAATGCTTAAGCGTATTCCAACACCTTTGAACAACAAGCACACCGTAGAGCTAGCAAATGGTAAGAGTTTAGAAGCCACACACGTAGTCAAGGGTTGTAAACTTATTCTCGCTGACCAGACCTTCTCTATCGACCTCATTCCTATTGTCTTGGGTAGTTTCGACGTTGTCATTGGAATGGATTGGTTATCCCAACACCGAGCAGAGATTCTTTGCAACGAGAAGGTTGTCCGTATTCCAGGTCCCGATGGTGAACCTCTCATGATTCATGGCGACAAGAGGAGTGCTGTTGAGAACGTCATTTCTCTCCTTAAGGCCCAAAAGTGCTTGCGAAAGGGCCACACTGCCATTTTGGCTCTCGTTACTGACACCTCAGAAAAAGAGAAGAAGATTGAAGATTTTCCAGTTGTACGCGATTATCCAGAGGTATTTCCTGATGAATTACCTGGTCTTCCGCCTCATCGCCAAGTCAAGTTTCAGATCGAACTAGCTCCTGGAGCTGCGCCTATAGCTCGTGCACCTTATCGTTTAGCCCCATCAGAGTTGAAGGAACTCTCCACGCAACTACAAGAGCTCCTGGATAAGGGTTTTATTCGTCCTAGCTCATCGCCCTGGGGAGCTCCAGTGCTATTTGTGAAGAAGAAAGACGGTACCTTCAGGATGTGCATCGACTACCGAGAACTCAACAAGGTGACGGTGAAGAACCGTTATCCACTACCGCGTATCGACGACTTATTCGACCAGCTGCAAGGGTCGAGCTACTATTCGAAGATCGATTTGAGATCGGGTTATCACCAACTGAGAGTCCGGGAAGAGGACGTCTCCAAAACAGCTTTCAGAACTCGATACGGGCACTATGAGTTTTTGGTCATGCCTTTTGGGATGACAAACGCACCTGCGGTTTTCATGGACTTGATGAACCGAGTGTGCAAGCCTTACCTGGACAAGTTCGTTATAGTCTTCATCGACGACATCCTGATCAATTCCAAGAGTCGGGAGGAACACGAGCAGCATCTGCGACTTATTCTGGAACTCCTTCGAACATAACAACCAAGAATCCCATTCCCAAACCACCGGGAATCCCATGCCTTAGAAAGAGTGTGAACTCACCTTGTTTGCTCGGTATGCTAAGTTAAGTGCTCACAGTAAATCAGTCAAGTCCTATAGTGCACGTATATTCAATCAGTTCACTATCGTAATATTTCACATGGAACTAGTGTCACAGTACTATCATAGAGTGTTTGACAGTTCGTAACATGCAACACAAGCAGTTAATTGCATCTATACAAGTAAAAGAGTTGGCATCTAGCAAAACTAGCAAATTAACTGAGTGAACAAAGTTAACGGAGTTCAATGGAATAACAGAATTAATCCACTTAATTTGGAATAATAAATAATCAGAGTAAGTCAGTTAACCCAGTTAATCATCTTAACAGAATTGTCATCTAACAGAGTTACTCAAACAATGAGGTTCTCAAAATATATATTTAACAAAGTTAAATAAACTAACTGAGTTATTCAAGTGATTAGTTTACTTAAATAACATAATTAATATCATTAATTATTAACAGTAGCTTGTTGCCAAGAAAAAACACAAAAGTTCCGAAAACCCCTATGGCCGAAAACCCCTTATGTCACCGAAATCCATATGAGCCGAAAACACATGAGGCCGAAATCCCTTTATAGCCGAAAACCACATAAGGTTGCCGAAAACACATGTGGGCCGAAAACCCTTACTGGGCCGAAATCAACATAGGTGCCGAAAACACCCTTTGGGCCGGAACTAGTTTGGGCCGAAATCACTTTAAGTGATTTCGTCCACTTTCTTTTGTGGTGGGTGATTTCGTTACTAGTCATCTTCTTCAACAATACTTACTATAACTTATGAAGAACCCAGAAACTCTAAAACTCATTACAGTAACATGATTAATCATCTACAAGCCATTTATATCAATCATTGATATTAAAACAAATACTCTATCAAAAATTTGTGAGATCAAAAACATACTTGAATCAGTTTATCATTCATTAACAAAAACCCACTGTTGATCAAAACTTCAAATATGCACACAGTTCATGTATGATAATTATCTAACAAGTACACAATGATCAATCATATAATCACCTATATAAATGTATACATACATAATGATTAAACATCCAAAATCATACGATATGCAACAAGAAACAACTGAATCAAGAAATCACTAACCAAGGTTTTA
The DNA here is from genome assembly GCA_030545235.1 of Helianthus tuberosus. Classification (NCBI taxonomy): domain Eukaryota; kingdom Viridiplantae; phylum Streptophyta; class Magnoliopsida; order Asterales; family Asteraceae; genus Helianthus; species Helianthus tuberosus. Next base: position 105,581,601 of record CM060409.1, read on the forward strand.
AACAGAGGGTTTTGCTTCAAATGAGGAACTCTTTGTGGGTTTTTAGAGATAGAGAGAGAAACAATTGTGATAAGATAATGTTTGATAAATGTGAAACTTGTCTGAGAAGATTGTTTATAAAATATCTCAATACCCCACTGGGCCAAGGCCCAGTCTCTGATTTCGTTGGTCTTGGCTAGACGAAAACACTTATAGTGTTTTCACCACTTGGGTGTTTTCATGATACTTGTTTACAGTAGAAGTTCCAACTTTATTTAACATGTTAATTAATACAAACCTTATTAACATACTATCACATATAATAAATATTATGCATCCCAAATATAAAACATCAATCGCTGTACTATTTAACGTAATAAAAAGGTAAGCGTTGTGAAACAACGAGTCGTATTAACAAACAACTAAATAAATAAAAAAAAAATTTAGCGTGCACTAAATGCGAAGATAGAATCTTGGAAACTCGAGTTGTCACATTTAGGGAGTGATAAGAGGAGTTTGCAAAGTGATTTTAGCTTGGATAGGCCTTGTATTTATAGGGTTTGAAGATGGTTGGTTGGTGGTTGAGTTTTAATGCAAGAAACACAAAATAACAACCAACTAACTCTCAAAAATGGACCAATTCGCGATCAGAACTTAGCTGGCTATAGATTACACCCTCTGGCGGGGCGCGAGAGAGAACCAAGGGTGGTCGCGAGGTGCCAGAGACCATCAGGTCAGCACTTCTAGTTTTAGGAATGACATTTTGGTTCCTTGAGTTTATAAATTAGGGTTTTAGGGTATTTTAAGGGTATTTTATGTAATTTAAACATAGTTTAAGGATAAATTAAGTATGAGGAACATAAACCAAGTATAATTAGGCATATGAATGTCGTATTTAAGTATCGTATACGTTCAAAAGACATTTTATGCATAAGTTTCACATATTGGCAAGTTTAGCACATAGTTTCCAACAATTACGAGTAAGCATCAATTGTTTCACAAAATTGAATGTATGAGCATGTATAAAGTATGTATAACATGAATTTAACAAAATACGAGTTTTATTTATGATCCAAGTCTTGGATTTTACAACAGTTGTTAAGAAAGAATGATTACAAGAACACTAGACTTCCAAAAATAGAAATACACACAAGACTTGTTATAAATGGAAAGTACGAAGAAGCAGGGCATTACAAGTTACACCTATACAAGTATACTTTACAAATATATATTTTTGGGAATAAAATATATATAATCACTAGTGAAAAATACAATTTGATTAACAATAATGCGACGAACGGGCAAGACCTGACCATCATGAGCACGACCCACACATATGATGAACATATACACTTAAAACTAAATAAATACATAACTTAAGATGGTAACTTGTACTTAGTGAGTTACAAGTTTAGGTGATTAACATACGTAGAACGTTTATTGTGACATCTGTGTATTTTAACCCTTGTACTGTTCAGAGCAACTTTGTTTTTAATGAAATATGACGTTTTAATTTCAATATTTGTTTAATTATTTGTGACATTAGTACCTTTTCAATCATTGTTCAATTCCGAACTCTCAAACCTGTTCTGGAAGTGAAATCATAAACCGTTACGTAAACATAATCAGTTTAACGCGACGTACACTCCGGAACTGTGACATAAGCCAAACATACCCTAAATACCCTTTACATAACTTAGGAATAAGTTTCGAAGGATTCGGTATGGCAAAAACATGTTTATTCGAACTTTAGAACTAATTACGGCAAAACTGCGAAACGAACGTTGGTGACCACCCGAATAATATTTAAATCCCAAAAATATTCTGTTATGGTTAAAATTTTATTTTTAATCAGGTTCGTGTTGAAAAATAAATTAAAACGCTTAAAAACGTTATTTTTCAAGTTTAAGCGCTTACCGCGTGTTACAGCGCAACACAGTGCTTCTACTGCAAAACGCAGACAACACAGTCAGTCTCGGCAACTGAACTTTATTTCAGTAATATTTTGGCGAAATTATTTTTGTAGAATAATAAAAATAATTTAGAACGCCATAAAACGGAATTTAAACGCTAGATAAAATACCCGGTATCTAGTTAAATACCTGTTTTATCAAATTTACCATTTAAAATTACACTTAACCCCCCCCCCTCAAATTTACGGTCACATATATGTGGCCCCACCAAAATATTTGCAAGATCTCTAAATATTTTATTTGATCTTTGTTGGACAAGTGGTGATGCATGCTACTTCCATATCTCTTCCATATCTTCTTAATATCTTCTTATAATCTTTCCTAGATCACAATCCTTACAAGATCACACAATCCCTTCTCTCCTCCCTCCCCAAAACCGTAACCTCCACCCTCATCACCATCTTCATCTTTTGCAACCTTGTTCTTCATAATCAAGCTCCATTCCAAGCTAATTTCAAGATGGTGTGAAGATACAAAGGAGTTTCCAAGGTGTTTTCAAGTGATTTCAAGCTCCATATCATCAAAACCTCATCCAACAACTTACTTGAATCTTGAAGTTATAACATTTATGTTTAAATCATACTCTTGATTCTTGGTTGTTCTTGATGATTTGAAGTTTCTCTTGAATCTTGGAATTTTCACAAACTTGAAATCTAAAAAGAAATGGGTCTTGATACAAAATAAAAATGGTGATGTGTATGGGTGTATATAAACCGTACATATATATATATATATGGGTGTATGAGTTTTGAGTTTGATTTCTTGATAAACACTTGTTTAGGATATTTGCTTGCATGTTTTAGTAATATTTAAGCGATTAAAAGCATGCTGAATAACATTTACAGCAAACTTCAGTTGGCTGTAAAGGGACCGTTATAAATCGAAAAATCGATTTTCTAAAGTCTAAGTTATATGTTTTCGAAAAACGAATCAAATGGCACTGGAATCATATTTTTTTGAGGTCGTTTACTATTTTTAAAGGTCCGTTTGTACAGCAGCAAAAGCTGCGTTTTTACTGCAGAAAATGTGTGTTATGTTTTTCGTCATAACTTGAAATCTGTGTAGAATTAGCTCATGAAATTTGTTCTGTAGATGACCACTGATATCGTTGTAATTCTCCCACTGGAATTTTATCAATCAGACTTGCATATTTGTTGCATTTAGATTCATATAAAATGATGTTGATATGATAGTGTGCTTTAGGCACTTGTACATAAGAATACTTGACAAGATTATGTGTATTACGCTATTATTAGTATGTTACGTTTGAGTATATATATTACGACGCGCAAATCGTAGATATATTGCTTATAACATGATGAGAGTCACCAATAAAATCGTTCAAGTCGCAAAGTTCTTAAAATATGTATATGAACTCATATACATAAATACACCAATATAATAAAAAATAACAACTCTTCGAGAAGATCTCAAAGTTATGTGAAAATTCTAAGTATCGGAGAAACTTATGTATTTTTGTGGGTTTTTTATTATTAAATCGTTCTTATTTAATTTAGGACGAATAAACAATTTGAGGGATTGTGTTAACATATAAAAACGCACCCAAAGGTGAGTACATAGTCCCTTCTTTTACTGTTTTCAAATGTTTTGGGGTGATACATATGTGCCTATTCATTATTTTCACGATTTCGACTATATGACTACACATGCATAAGTACTATCTTTTGACGAATTGAACTATTATACATGGTTTAAACACTGATTTCCAAAGTTTGTTACGACTATTTGTTTGTTCATATGTTTACTTATACATTCATTAATAATGATCAAGCCGATTGGTAGTACGATATAGCGCTATAGGACTAGACACCCCATTCCTGTTGTATGGAATGTCAGAAACCAAATTTTATCCAAATAGTTTGCCTTTGTGGTATTTCTATAGTCTCTAAAGTGTAGTTTGATGCACTAAGGTTTGAATGTATTGCTAAATCGCGATTTATGGTATATTTCGATATACTACCAACGTGATACTGTTTGCTAAAGCATAATTTGATATGCTATTATTTACTAAAGTATAATTTGATATACTATGTACAAATCCAACATATATTTTGTTATTTACTAAAACATAGTTGATATGTTATTTACAAAACCAAAGTATACTTATGATATACTACCGAAAACTATTATTTTAACAACTAAAGTATATTTGATATACTATCTGTTTAACTGTTTTGAAACTAAAATATATTTTAATATATTACTTATCCGACTTTCTTAAAACCAAGGCATATTTTTATCTATACTACAACTTTTATATCAATGCAAAGTGTTCTAGAAACCAAACTTTTATCAAGGATTCATGGCTACTTTTATAAACATATAATCTTTTCTTATATGATCCAAAGCCATGAATCAAATTCACAAAACCTATGTTACTCACATGCATTTTTATGCTGACGTATTTACTTTCACATATGTTTCAGGTTTTATTTCGTGACGACTGTTGATTGCTTTACATAGGATGGACATGGGACTTAGTAATTATAAAAACATGAACGGCAATTGTACTATTTGTTGATCAAATTCCAAGACAATGTAACTTTTTATGTAATAAAACAATATTCTAAATTCCATGTGTTGTGAAACAATGATTCTGTTACAACACTCCCCGACGTTTCCGCCACGATTTGTTGTTTTACGTGGTCGGGGTGTGACATTTATGGGTTACGTCATCTACAAAGCGGACCACCAATTAAGTTTAGACGCTCAAGACGCAAAACAGTGAGTTCATGTCCCCACTTTTAAACATTTTCTTGTTTTCAAAACTTTGGGGAAAAAACATGTACTATGGCATGTTGTAACAAAACCTAAGGAATGATATATAGATCATGTTATGAATACGGTGAAACTTAAGCACCATTAATCACGTATAGATTTAGACTAGGGAGCGAAAGGTTAGATCTAATGGGTTTCAGACAGTCTCACCCTTGGCCCTACATTTGCTTAAGAGTGCTTTTGGGTCTCAGTCGTGAATCGACGGAAAAATGCCTAGGTTTGGATGCTTCCTATGTCGTCACTCATATTAATGTCCTCGAGAAACATTAGCAATCTCGCTTTCCTTACATTTACGCAATACATTTTACAAATACATTTTACAATTACATACCATGTTTCATTCAATTAAAACTCATATATTTTATATAAAATTGCATGAATTCACACCAACTTTTGTTGACGATTTTCAAAACTTACATGTATTTCAGGAAAATAGTGGATGCTCGCGGCCGCTTTTGTTCAAGAAGTAATTCTATGTTTCAAGATGTTATGTGTCCATGCTCCATTGCCACCTTTTGATGGATTTATTTGTTATATCCCGCCTCCTTGCGGTGCTATAGGAAACAAAACCTTGTTCTTTCATTTGAAATGATGTTGTAAACTTTTAAACAATTATCTTTTGTTGAGATGTAAACTCTAAACTTAACTTGTATTTTAGATGTTTAAACTTTGAAAGGCAAATTGGAGTTTGTTTTTATATCATGTAGTATGGTTACATTTCGTATGCAATGAGAATCAAGCACGATCACACCTCGTGCTTCCACCTCTGAAAGGGGTGTGATAATCGTATAGCATCAAGCTCGCGATCCGTAAAGGGTCACTCAGAGACATAGTTTCAGCATGTGGACACCTTTAGTCCCTTCACATTCATACTTTCCACAATTGGCAAAATTAGTCCCTCCGGGCCAGCATTAGGCACAATTGGGAATAGGGACACATGTCAACAGATTACCGAACACAAATTTACGAGGTGTTACATCCTCACCCCCTTAAAAGAAATCTCGACCTCGAGATTTTAGTCAAAAAGATGGGGGTACATTTGTCGCATAGTGGACTCAACCTCCCATGTATATTCGGTGCCTCTACGGGCATCCCATTTAACCTTTACGATAGGTATATACTTCCGTCAGAGCTTCTTAACCTGTCGATCTTCGATCAAAATCGATTTCTCAACAAACCTCAAGTTTTCTTCAATATGCACATCATGATGTGACATTGCTAGCGACTCATCGGCTAGACATTTCTTTAAATTACAGATGTGGAACACATTGTGAATTCCACTAAGCTCCTCCGGTAGGTTTAGCTTATAAGCTACAGAACTGACACATTCGATTATCTCGAATGGTCCAATATTTCTCGAGCTCAACTTGCCCTTCTTTCCGAAGCGCATCACGCCTTTCCAGGGTGATACCTTCAGCAAAACTTTGTCCCCTAATTGGAACTTAAGAAGTTTACGCCTCTTATCAGCGTAGCTAATCTGCCTGTCCCTGGCAGCTTTGAGACGATCACGGATTTGTATTGTCTTATCCGTGGTCTCCAGGATGATATATGATTCTGATAGTTAGGCCTCCCTAACTTCTGCCCAACAAACAGGCGTTCGACATTTTCTCCCATACAAAGCCTCAAAAGGAGAAACCTTGATACTCGTATGATAACTATTATTGTAGGAAAATTCAATTAGGGGGAGATGGTCCCAACTACCGCCCAAGTCGGTCACACATGCCCTAAGCATGTCTTCCAAAGTTTGGAAGGTACGCTCACTCTGTCTATCTGTCTGAGGATGGTAAGCCATACTGAAATTCAATCTGGTGCCTAAGTATTGCTGGAAACTTTTCCAGAAATGAGATGTGTATCTAGTATCTCTATCAGATATAATAGATACCAGCACACCATGAAGGGACACATTCTCGTCCACATATAACTTTGCCAACTTGTTAGAGTTATACGTCTCCTTTATGGGCAAGAAATGTGCTCACTTAGTCTATCCACAGTGACCCAAATCATGTCATTACCATGTTTAGTCTTAGGTAACTTGGTAATCAAATCCATCGTTACCATTTCCCACTTCCAAGTAGGAATTTCAAGCTGTTGTAGCAGTCCTGACGGCTTTTGATGTTCAGCTTTAACTTGCGAACACGTCAGGCACTCAGCTACATAGGTGGCTACGGATTTATTCATACCCATCCACCAATTGTTTCTCTTCAGATCTTGGTACATCTTGTCACCTCCAGGGTGAACTGAGTATTTAGAACTATGCACTTTCTGGAGGATTAGATCTCTAAGTCCTCCAAAGATTGGAACCCAGATTCGATCATTGAATCTAAGAATTCCATCTTTTCCTGGTGACAACTGATCAACAGTTCCACCTAATCCTTCACTAGGAAGGTTAGCCTCCAACAGGGCTTGTTTATGCGCATCTAGTAGCTTTTCGTCAATGCTCTTAGCATTAATCCTAATCAGTTTAACCCTTTCTTTGCGACTAAGCGCATCTGCAACTACATTTGCTTTGCTGGGATGATAACGAATCTCACAATTATAGTCAGTAAGTGTTTCCATCCAGCGGTGTTGTCTCATATTCAAATCCTTCTGATTGAATAGATGTTGGAGACTCTTAAAACCAGTGTATATGGCACACTTTGTTCCATACAAATAGTGTCTCCATAACTTAAGTGCAAATACAACGGCACCCAACTCCAAGTCATGGATGGTGTAATTTCTTTCATGCACCTTTAGTTGCCGTGATGCATAGGCAATCACCTTGCCCCTCTGCATAGGCACACAACCCATGCCGGTGTGTGAAGCGTCACAATAGACAACAAAGTCTTCAATACCCTCAGGTAGAGTTAGCACTAGAGCGTTGCTCAGCTTGTGCTTAAGAATCTTGAAGGATTCTTATTGTTTTGGACCCCAGTTGAACTTAACATTCTTACGGGTCAGGGTAGTCAAAGGAGTAGCTATCCTCGAAAAGTTCTCAATAAACCTCCTATAATAACTGGCCAATCCTAATAAACTACGGATTTTAGAAGGTGTATTGGTGCTTCTATCTTGGCGGGATCCACCTGGATACCACGCTCACTAACCACGTGTCCAAGGAATTAGACTTCTCGAAGCCAGAACTCACACTTGGAGAACTTAGCATAAAGCTTCTCCTGCTGTAAAAGCTCAATGATACACCGAAGATGTTTCTCGTGATCGAATTGATTACAAGAATAGATAAGTATGTCGTCGATGAAGACAATGACAAACTTATCTAAATACAGCTTGCAGACTCTATTCATGAAATCCATGAATGTTGCAGGTGGGTTTGTGAGCCCAAAAGGCATCACTAGAAACTCATAGTGTCTGTATCTCGTCCTGAAGGCAGTTTTCAGAACATCTTCACTTCTGACCTTCAGCTGATGATAACCTGACCTCAAGTCGATCTTAGAAAAGTAGCTCGCCCCTTGCAGTTGGTTGAACAAGTCATCGATCCTGGGCATCAGATAACGATTCTTTATTGTTATCTTGTTAAGCTCGCGGTAATCAATGCACATCTGCATTGAACCGTCTTTCTTCTTCACAAACAATATGGGAGCTCCCCAAGTTGATGATGAGCTAGGCTAAATGAAGCCTTTTTTCCAATAGTTCATCAAGTTGGGTTCTCAATTCCTTCATCTCTGTTGGCGCCAATCGATGAGGAGCTATTGCAACAGGTGCAGCTCCGGGTAGGATGTCGATCCTAAACTCCACTTGCCTCTCCGGAGGTAAACCGGGTAGTTCTTCAGGGAAGACATCAGGGTATTCATAAATGACAGAGATATCTTCTATCTTAGGCTTCAGCTCATCTACCGTTACTTGTGCCATGTAAATGACACACCCACTTTTTAGATGCTTGGATGCCTTGAGTAGAGAAACCTTCTCAGGAAATCCATAGTGTAAATCTCCTTGGATGGTGATCAATTCACCAAAAGGGGTTTTAATCTCAATGAGTTTCTTGTCGCAGGCAATGCGGGCTTGGTTATGCGATAACCAATCCATGCCTAAAACTACATCGGGCCCCGCCAATTTCGTTGGCTGAAGAAAGATTGGAATAGAATGATTCCTAATGGATATGGAACATCCATCAAGAATAGAAGATGTGGTTTCTATGGTTCCATCGGCAAGTTCTACCTCATAAGTAATATCTAGAGTTCTTATGGGCAAGTTTAATAGTTTGCTAAACTTATGGTCTTCGAAAGACTTATTAGCACACGAATCAAACAGAACTCTAGCAAAGATATCATTGATAAGGAACATACCCGTAATGACGTTATTATCATTGACCGCCTCCCTTGTATTCATTTGAAAGGCCTGGGCATTTCCTTTCTTTACCCCACCAGGCTTCGAAGTGCCTTCTTTGGCAGCCTTTGGGCAATTTGTCTTAATGTGGCCCTTCTCGCCACAACTATGGTAGACAGCATCCTTAAGATCCTTACAGTCTAAGGTCTTGTGCCCAGTCTTCTTACATATCCCTCAAGGCTTGGCCTACTGATCAGAATGACATTATCCCCAATGCCTTCTATTGTAGGTCTTGTAGACGGGTCTCTCATCAGACCCCTGCTGGTTCTTCTTCTTGAACCCAGACTTATTCTTCTTCTTTGACTTCTGGGAGGTATCCTCCTTCCTCTTCCTCTTGCCATCGATCTAAGTCCTAACTGATTTTTATCTTACCACATCAAAGGTAAGAGATAGTGCTAGGTCCACAACGGACCGGTAAGAGGTAGGCTTTGAAGCCTTTACCATGCCCTTTATCTCTGGTGCTAGACCACCAATGAAACGCGCAATGTGTTTGGACTCTTGAGTGATTAGGTAGGGTACTAACCTCGTTAGAGAGTTGAAGTCGGTAACATACTTCTGATAGTCCAAGTTTTTCATAGTCAGAGTCAGAAAATCTGACTCTACTTTCTTCAACTCATGCGGTGGGCAATAAGTCTCCTTTATCAGGTCCACAAACTTGGACCACTCAAGGTTGTATAGGGGTATCTTCCCCGTAGACTGGATCATGGCTTTCCACCATGTGAGGGCATCACCCTTGAAGGATTGTGATACAAACTTCACAACATCCCTATCAGCACAGCCGCTGATATCAACAACCGTCTCCATTTCATCTAGCTACTCATGGCATCAATTGCCCCTTTCTCACCGTTGAAGTCCCGGGTCTTGAAAGAGACAAAATATTTATAGGTGCAACCATCCCTAGAAGAACGAGACCTATCTTGAAGCACTTTCTTCTTAGGTTCACTCTTCACAGTTGAAGAGTGATGTGAGCTCTCTCTATGAGCTGATGAATGTGGAATGGTTTGGGACTTGGAACGAGTTCCACTCAATTCCCTAGAATTAGCCATGAACGCATTCATGGGCTTACCGACCTCTGTGGCAATCATAGCCTGGAGATTAACTCCATCGGCGTTGAAGTTTACATTTGCATCATTATTATTGTTGCGACTGCTATTTGCTTAATCCGAGTTTGCCATACTTGTAAGCTTGGTACTAAACACCAAAAATAATTAATTGCTCAGTTGTAATATAATAATTATCATCAAATCTTGATGACTTTAAAATGCAATAGCCATAGTATCATTAAACCATTTAGGCTATAAGGTTTGGATATATAAATCCATCACCCTTTTGGATCAGTGTGCACAACATCACAATTGCCAAGTTTTAACATTTCTAATGAATGTATAATAAATAATCAAGTATATGCTTGGCCTAGGTCACAAAGGACCATCAATGGCATTTGAGGTTTGGAATAAGTCCATTACCCATTAGACAGTGGATCATAAAGTCACAACTGTCATTGTCGCGTTGAAAATAATAAATAGCTCATAGGCTCGTCTTGAAGGACTTTAAAATATGGCGCATGGGCCTGTCACGAAGGACGTAAAGTTATAGCACATAGGCTTATCACAAAGGACATTAAGATATATATAAGTCGCAGTCCCATTCGATCAAGGGGCTTTAAGGCTTGAAGATAGTTCATCACCTTTAGACAGGAAGTCATAAGACCACAATGTTGTTTGTCATAAAAGAAGATATCATATGGCCCGTAGGCAAAACAATTGTAGATGCATATGTCTGTAGCTTTCGTCTGTATCGAGTCTATATTTACCTGTTTGTGGTCTATGTACAGTTTAATGTATGTTTTGTATCAAATTCGGGATGAAACAGAATGTTAGTGTGTTTTGTAAGTCCATCCGGATGGATGGAGTCCATCCGGACGGATGGGTTAGATAGATGTCACCCGGATGGGTTCGCCTATATAAATAGGGGGTCATGGCTCCTCATTTGAGACACTTGTCTTGACACCTCTTGCGGAGCCCTGCTGAATGTTTTCTCTTGATCTTTGTACGAGTTGTCATCATCAATGGGAATGAATGTGTTTAACGGTGTCTATGTTGTATATTTCTTTCCTACTTCACTTTCGGATTCCTCATGATCGTGTTGCTGCTAATTTGTCCTGAACGTGTTCGAGCAAACCGAACTCCCAGTCCTCACAAGTGGTATCAGAGATTGGAGGTCGGATTCGGAGGAGATTTACAACAGATATACCAGAGATTCTACTATTTCTCAGATCTACATCTCTGATTTTGTGACACCTGTGTCACTTCAACCATTAAACAAATACCAAACCAATGAAATATTGTATTTCATACTTGGGATTTGTATAAATATGTGTATCATTTGCACATATCAATTCTTGTTCGATTTCGGGCTCTAAATCGCTTTCTGGAAGGTTATACGCGCACTAACGCGTAAATATAACCAGTTTAATGCAACAAACACTCCAGAATAGTGACATAGGATTAACATACCTTAAATAACCTTTACATAACTTAGAAATAAGTTTTGGAAGGTTTGGTATGCCGAAATCAAGTTTATTCGCTTATAGGGACTAAATTCGACAAACTGCGAAAGTATGTCGATTCGTACTGTAACGGACATTCCTGAACTTGATCATAAGTTAAACACACCCTAAATATCCTTTACATAGCTTAGAAATAGGCTTTGAGGGGTTCGGTGTGCTAAAATAAACTTTATGCTCATTCAGGGACTAAAAGCGTCAAAAAGTGCATAAGTTTGCATTTTCGCGCATAACTTTAGTTCTGAACACATTCGGACATCCAAAAATTTATGTAAGCATTAAAATATTTTATTTTAGTGTTTGGCATAAGAAAAATCCATTCGTCGCGCAATTTGGATCGTTTTTCGCGCTTGTGCGTATTTCATAGTAATTAAGCGAATATCGCGATCGTACGACCAAACGAACCGACATCCGGCATATTTTTTAGCATGTTTCATGTCCACAATGTTTAGGCATCATTTTAGAGCCTTGAAATGAGGTTAACGGGGTTCAAACGCATCGAAAAAGGGCTTAAACACGTGCAGGGACCAAAACTGTCATTTTTGAAACTTTGCTGTATCTGGCACATGCTAGCACCGCGCGAGCACTAAATGCCTATCCCCGTGGCGCTACGCGAGTGAGTGTTCTGGGTAGAAACTCCATTTTTGCAATACAAGGTCCATTTTCAGCACTTCTCTTGAAGTTTAGGGGCTATTTTGTAACATTTTCAAAACCGTTTGCTGGTTTTGGGGCACCCCTAGTATCCCAAAACCATGGGCCACATGTGTACGGTCCATATCAAAGCACGTTTTACGATGAACGATCTTAACGGTTTTTGATTCTATATAAATAGCAACACCCACTTCATTTCATCCTCACTTAAAATTTGATCTAAGATGCTCTAAGTTGAAGCCTTTGCTTCATACCTGAGCTACTTGGGTCAAGATTTTGCTTGCGGGGACCTTCTGTAAGTATTCTTTCGTTCTTTTCATTCGTTTTAGCTTAAAAGTCAAACTGCGTTTGACTTTCTGCGTTGACCAGTTTATGATCAATGCGAAGTTCATTTGAACTTCATAACGTGAGCGTAATCACGATGGTTATAGTCCCTAGTGACTATACCTACTGATTACCACGTTATCTAGGCTCAGTGACGAGTCGTAGTTTCGGCCAAAATGCGCGTTCTTGCGTATTTTGTAACCAAACTACTTTTGGGTATCAAGACCCTTTGTCTTGATATAAACCTGTTTTCAAACCTCGTTAAACATGTTTTAACATGTTTAACTCATCACTTTAGGTTTAGTGCTTATGTAGGGTCGTAAGGTAAGCGGTCTAAACAACCGCTTATACTTTCGAACCCGACCCGTTTGGTCGATCATTAGGATCCGAACAAACACTTTAGGTGACCATAGTTGTATAGGGAATAACCTTCCGAGGTTATACCTTATGGTCACATCGTTTAAGTAGTTGTATGATAGGTAGTATATATGCCTTAGGTAAATTACCAAAATTCCCTTTTTACGCCAAAATTCATTTTAAGCATATGTAACCCAAATTTTGACATCTAAACTGATTTAGCAACAATATTAGACATGTTAAGGCATATTTTACTTGTCATAGGACTAGTTAAGCGGTCCGAACGCGTTTTACGCGAACGACATGTTAAAGTAGCATAAGCTACCTAAACGGGTCATAATGGGTCGTAAGCACTTAGGTTAGGTTTCGTTTTAGTATGTAGGCTTTGTTAAACCATATTACATGAGTTCTTCCACTCGTTTGGTTTACAAACCCTCATGCTACCCAATCCTCCGATTAGGTACGTTTATTAACATAGTTACCTATATTAGGTGCCATTTGATTCCGTGATCTTCTAGCTTTGCTTGGTGGTTATCTTACGACTATTGAGCAATCTCAAGTGTTTTGGGGTGAAACACATGTGCCTACTTGTTATTTTCATGCTTTCCATGTTTTCATATCATATACTTGATGTGTTCATTAGTACACTATTAGTACATGATTTCATTATGTTTTGCTATATATGTTTACTTAACATGCTAGCACATTGTTTTATATTACATTTCTTTTGCTATGTATGATTACTTAACATGCTAGCACATTGTTTTACATGACTTTTCTGCTTTGTATGTTAAGTTAGCATACTTAGTACATTGTTTTACATTGCATCTCTGTTGCATATGTTCTCGTAACATATGGACACATTGTTTTATATCTCTACCTTGTATGTTTACTTAGCATACTGGGTACATTATTTTCATAAAACATACTTACATTTGGTATATCATTTGGTTTGTTTAGCGGGACTAAATTACATTCATTAACACCGATCATGTCGCTCGGTAGCAGGTAGTGGTACCATAGGACTTGACAAATCCCGTTCCTAAAATCCAAGGTTTGTTTGGGTTGAAGGAATGACCGAATCCGAAAACATTTTTCTTTGATAACCTTCACTCTAAGGTTATCCGTTTGTCTCAAGGCTTGAATGTAGGAGTTTAACATTACCGCATAAATGGTTGTATCAGTAAAGCATGCATTATCTTACAAAACATAACTTTTGATTATATTTTATCAAATGCATTGTTTTGTACATTACTTTGTTATAGGGTTTAATAAATGCTTTTAATCAATAAATGCTTTTATTCACTCTACATAACATTTGTTTACACATTACATGATTTATATATGATGGTTTTTACATAAACATTTGACATTTGACTATACATAAACATTTCTACATTGATGGTTTTTTTGGTAAGTGATTTAAATAACGAGGCGTGTGTAATAAGATAAAAGCATGGTGGATACGCCGCTGGTACTTCCTATATATAAATGCTTTTATAGTATTAGATATCGTAGCGTTATTTAAACCATTTCAATATTTGACATATTACATTTTACACAAAAGACATATTTTCACTAAACAATTGTTTTACAAAACAACTCATTTTATACAAACTCATTTTACTTGGTTATTCATTTAACCTTACATTACTCTTTTACATATCATCTACCTTATCATCACTTTTCAAATGATTTATAAAGCAAAACATTTTACAAGGATCATGACTGACTTTTGTTAAACAACTTTTTTTCTAAACTTATAAGTCATGAATCCTAAATCAATAAAACCTATGTATCTCACAGGCATTTTTATGCTGACGTACCTATTTTCACATGTGTTTCAGGAAATGATGCATAGGATTAATCAAGATACACTTAGGCGGACTTGGGCCTTAGTGACAATAAAAGATGCAAGACTAGTTAATTATGTTATACTTCTTTGTTTGTTAAGACATTGTAACTCCTTTAATCAATAAAAAAAAATTCTATTATCCATGTGTTATGAAACAATGATTCTGTTACAACACTCCCCGACGATTCCACCACATTTTGTTGTTTTACGTGGTCGGGGAGTGACAGATTTCTACTCCTTTCTTACTTTTCTTATCTTTTACATAGAAAAATCCAAAATTGACACTGATTTCATGGACAAAATCACTTAAAATTCAAACATTTTGTGTGTTTTGTATAAGAGATCAATCCTACAAAGTTTCATAACTCAATTCAAACTAAATCATATCAAAATCTATGAAAAACAATGAATGTTCGAACAAGTTATGCTGATGTCATCATCCATCCGGATGGTTAGCCATCCTGGCGGATAGATTTGTTACTTGTTTGAGTTTAGTGCTATTGTTCTTGACCATCCGGAAGACCTCATCCGGACGACATCCATCCGGACACATCCATCCGAACGTACTCATCCGAACAACATCCATCCGGAGATTATTGCGTTACTTAACCATCTGGACAATTGGTTATTCGGACAAACAGTGTTTGTTTTCATTTTTGTGTTTAACCAAGTTTAACTTTGTTTGATTTTTCAGGTACTTGCAAACATGGCTGTTAAATTTCTAAACCCATTCTCCGACTCATACGCCTTCAACGGCACTGGCTCAACGTCTTCTGATGGCAACCCAAAAATAGAAATGAAAGTGATTTCGGATTCGCTCAGTGTGGATAACACGTATGGAACATACAATAAACCTCCCAAGCTGATGAATATTGAAGACTATAATCGTTGGGCAAAACAATGTCAATTATCAATGAAACGATGTAAAACAATGTCAATTATCAATGAAACGATGTGTTTTTGTGTTAATATTTTTGTATTTATGTTTGACGATTTTACGATTTGATTCTAGTTCGATTTCAAACTTTAAATCGCTTTCTGGAAAGTTATACGCAAACTGATGCGTAAATGTAATCAGTTTAATGCGATAAACACTCCGGAATAGTGACCTAGGCTTAACATGCCTTAAATAACCTTTACATAACTTAGAAATAAGTTTTGGAGGGTTTGGTGTGTCGAAAATAAGTTTATTCGATCGCAGGGACTGTTTATGACAAACTGCAAAAGTATGCCGATTTTTACAGTAACGAACATTTCAGAACTTGATCATAAGCTAAACATACCCTAAATATCCTTTACATAGCTTAGAAATAGGCTTTGAGGGGTTCGGTATGCGAAAATAAACTTATTTGATCAATAGGGACTAAAAGCGTCAAAAAATAGCATAAGTTTGCATTTACGCGCATATCTTACGTTCTGAACATATCCGGACATCCAAAACTTATTGTAATCATTAAAATATTTTATTTTAGTGAATGGAAAGCAAAAATACCAATCGTCATGTAATTTGGATCGTTTTCGCGTCCGTTCGAGTTTTCGTCGTCGTTAATCGAATAATGAGACCGTACGACCAATTTCAAGCATATTTCATGTTCCCTATACTTTAACTTCACTGTAGAGCCTTGAAATGGGGTTAACGGGGCTTAAACGTGTCAAAAATCAAGTTTTTAGCATGCAGGGACCAAAACTGTCAAAACTGAAAACTTTCTGGCTGACAAACCAGGAAAGTCGCGACAGAATCCCTATCACTTGCCGCGTGTCGCCTGAGATGCACATTTTCAGCAAAACAGTTTCAGCAACCAGCTTGAATTTCAGGAAATTTTATGCAATTTTCTCAATATAATGGACTTGTTTTGAGCTCCTATTGTATTATAAACCATGTTCCACAAGTGTATGGCCAAGATTGATCCTCCTAACACTTGGAATGATCTTGTTGATCCAAACTTCCTATAAATAGACTTGGGGTTTTCACTTCATTCCTCACAATTTGAATCAATTCTGCTCTAAGTTGAAGCTAAGGCTTCATACCAGAGTATTTTAGTTCAAATCTTCCTCCTAACACTTTGTAAGCTTCTTTCATGCTTGTTTACGCTTTTCAAGCGTGAAAGTCAAACAGTGTTTGACTTTCTGCTTTGACCACGATTTGGTCAAGTCAAAGTTCAATCGAACTTTGCAACGTGAGCGTAATCACGATGGTTATAGTCCCTTGTGACTATGCCTTCTGATTACCACGTCGATTAATCGAAGTGACGAGTCAAAGTTTCGGTCAAAATACGTGTTTATGTGTATTTTGCAACGAAGCTATTTTCGGGTATCAAAACACTTTGTTTTGATATCAAACCTGTTTTCTAACTTAGTGAAACATGTTTTAACATGTTTAACTCGTCACTTTTAGTCTAGTGCTTGTATAGGGTTGTAAGATAAGCGGTCTAAACAACCGCTTAGACTTTCGAACCCAACTCGTTTGGTCGATCATTAGGATCCGGCCAAACATATTTTGTGACCATAGTTATATAGGGAATAACCTTCCGAGGTTATACCTTATGGACACTTAGTTTAATTAGTTGTATGATAGGTAGTTTATATGCCTTAGGAAAATAACCAAAATGCCCTTTTTATGCATAATTTGAACTTAAGCATATGTAACCTAACTTTTGTCACTTTAACTGATAATGTAACATATTTAAACATGTTAGGGCATATAATACTTGTCATAGGACTAGTTAGGCGTCTCGTACGCGCTTTCGCGCGAATGACGCCTTAAAGTAGCGTAGACTACCTTAACGGGTCATAACGGGTCGTAAGCACTTAGGATAGGTTCCGATTTAGAATGTAGGCTTTGTTAAACCATATCACATGAGTTCCAATACTCATGTGGTTTACGAGACTCCATTCTATCCGATCTCCCGATTTAGGCGTCGATTTATTAACTTAGAAATCCGATTACTAGGTACTACTTGATTTCCTTGGTTTGCCTTGTGACATCTGTGCTTTTAATCATTGTAAACGGTTCAATTATCTATGAAATAAAGTTATTTGATCCCAATGTTTGTTTGTTTATGTTTTACATTTTTCATGTTTTGACTTTTATTCAATTACAAACTCTATATCACTTTCTGGAGAGTTATACGCAAACTGGTGCGTAAACGTAATCAGTTTAACGCGAAAAATACTCCGGAACATCAACATATGCTTAACATACCTTAAATAACCTTTACATAACTTAGTAATAAGTTTTGAAGGCTTTGGTATGGCAAAATCAAGTTAATTCGCTTACAGGGACTAAAATTGACAAACTGTGAAAGTATGACAATTTGAACTGTAACGGACATTCCGGAACATGGCCATAAGTTAAACACACCTTAAATATCCTTTACATAGCTTAGAAATAGGCTTTGAGAGCTTCGGTGTGCTAAAATAAACTTTATGCTCATTCAGGGACTAAAAGCGTCAAAAAGTGCATAAGTTTGCATTTTTGCGCATAACTTACGTTCTGAATACATCTGGACATCCAAAAATTTATGTAAGCATTAAAATATTTTATTTTAGTGTTTGGCATAAGAAAAATCCATTCGTCGCGCAATTTGGATCGTTATTCGCGCTTATGTGCATTCCGTCGTAATTAAGCAAACATCGCGATCGTACGACCAAACGAACCGACGTCCGGCATATTTTTGAGCATGTTTCATGTCCAAAATGTTTAGGCATCATTTTAGGGCCTTAAAGTTGGCTTAACGGGCCTTAAAGATGTCGGAAATGGCTTTAAAACACAACAGGGACCAAAACTGTCACTTTTTAAACTTGTTGCAGGTCTGAGTCCCCCAGGCGGGGCGCGTAAGGTTATGTGCATACCTTACGCGGGCCGCGTGGCCCTCCCAGATATGCAGAATTGTTGCAAACAGCCTGTTCCAGCTGTTATACCATCACTTTCCACTTGCAAACGGTTTTTACAACACCATGGGCCATTCCTATGGGCTCTAATGGTTTAGTAAAACAAGGGGTACACTTGGACGGCCTAGATCGAAGCTCGTTTCCCGATAAACGATCCTAACGATTCTAGCTTTCCAATAAATACCCCTCACCCATTTCACTTGCAACCCACTTGATTCTGAGATTTTCTCTAAGTTGGAGTGGTTATCACTTCATACCTGAGAAATACTTGGAAATCAATCTTGCGGGGACCCTTTGTAAGTATTCCTTCATTCTTTTCTTTCGTTTTAGCGTTAAAGTCAAACTGTGTTTGACTTTCTGCATTGACCAGTTTATGGTCAATGCGAAGTTCGTTTGAACTTCATAACGTGAGCGTAATCACGATGGTCATAGTCCCTAGTGACTATACCTACTGATTACCACGTTATCTAGGCTCAGTGACGAGTCGTAGTTTCGGGCAAAATGCGTGTTCTTGCGTATTTTGTAACCAAACTACTCTAGGGTATCAAAACCGTTTGTTTTGATATCAAAACCTGTTTTCTAACTTAACTAAACATGTTCTAGCATGTTTAGCTCGTCACTTTTAGATTTGTGCTTGTTTAGGGTCGTAAGGGTAAGCGATCTAATAAATCGCTTATGCTTTCGAACCCGACCCATTTGGTCGATCATTAGGATCCGACCAAACACTTTAGGTGACTATAATAGTATAGGGAATAACCTTCCGAGGTTATACCTTATGGTCACATCGTTTGAGTAGTTGTATGATAGGTGATATATATGCCTTAGGTAAATTACCAAAATGCCCTTTTTACGTTAAAATTCATTTTAAGCCTATGTAACCTAATTTTTGGTATCTAAATTGATTTAGTAACAATATTAGACATGTTAAGGCATATTTTACTTGTCATAGGGCTAGTTAGGCGTTCCGAACGCGTTTTACGCAAACGACGCGTTAAAGTAGCATAAGCTACCTAAACGGGTCGTAACGGGTCAAAAGCACTTAGGATAAGTTTCGTTTTAGTATGTAGGCTTTGTTAAACCATATTACATGAGTTCCTACACTCATTTGGTTTACGAACCCTCATGCTACCCGATCCTCCGATTTGGTCCGTTTATTAATGTAGTTACCTATATTAGGTGTCGTTTGATTCCGTAACCTATTAGCTTTGCTTGGTGGATATCTAAAGTTTATTGAGCAATCCCAAGTGAGTACATAGACCCCTCTTTTACTGTTTTTCAAACATTTTGGGGTGAAACACATGTGCCTACTTGTTATTTTCATGCTTTCCATGCTTTCATATCATATACATGCTATGTTCATTAGTACACTTATAGTACATAATTTCATTGTGTTTTTGCTATGTATGTCCTTTGTAGCATACTTAGTACATTGTTTTACATGACATTTCACGCTATGTATGTTCATCATACTTAGTGCAATTGTTTTACATCACATGCTATGTATGTTCATCATACTTAGTACATTTTCATTTCATCACATGCTTACATTTTTTATATGACATTTGGCTTGTTTAAATGGGACCATATACATTCATTAACTTTGATCACGCCGCTCGTTTGTAGGTAATGGTACCATAGGAATTGACAACTCCCGTTCCTGACATCCTAGGTATGTTTGGATGAAAGGAATGACCGAATCCGATAAAACATAAAACAAATAGACCTTTAATTTGTTTAAAGGCTTATCACCACAGTCACAAGGCTTGGATGTATGCATTTTTACAATACCGCATAAATGTTTGTATTCAGTATAGCATGCATTTCCACAAAACATAACGTTGATTAAACCACGTTTTACTTCAATACATTGTTTTGTGCATTTTTACCTATGGCTAGGTGGATATATTTATATATATTTATATATTTCATTTGCCATACATGACATTTTGTTCACACATTGACATTTGACATAGACATTTTGACATTGATATACACATTTCCTGGACTGTATTTTGACATAGATATTTTGACATGGTTTACACAAAGACATTTGACAAATGATTTGATATGGGCAAATTTACAATAGTGGTTGTTTGGGTAAAATGATTTGAACATAGAGGCGTGAGTAATACGATACAAGCATGGTGGATACGCCGCTGGTACTTCCTATATATAAGTGCTTGTATGGTATTACACATCGTAGCGTTATTTAGATCATTTCAATTTAGATATATAACATTTTATACAAATAACATATTATTCAAGTCATTGTTTTACAAACAACTTATTTTATACAAAATTCATTTTTACTTGGTTATTCATTTAACCTCACATTACTCTTTTACATATCATCGCTTTTCAAAAGATTTATAAAACAAAGCAATTAACAAGGTTCATGACTGATTCTCATTAAACTTTCTCTAAACTCAAGTCATGAATCCTATTTTCATAAAACCTATGTATCTCACAGGCATTTTTATGCTGACGTACCTATTTTCACATGTGTTTCAGGAGCTGATGCTTAGGATGATCGTGACACTAGGGCGGACCTGTGCCTTAGAGACTTAAAAATAAAGATAGACTTAGTTTAATTATATGATGTACTCTCTGGTTCTTGTTTTGAAACAATGTATTCCACTCTTTGGTTGATGAATAAAATGAATTTTAATTACCATGGTTGTGGAACAATAATTCTGTTACAACACTCCCCGACGTTTCTGCCACGATTTGATGTTTTACGTGGTCGGGGTGTGACATAAGAGTTGGTATCAGAGCCAATGGTTATAGGGAATTAGGTTATTAGTAATGCTTTGACCTGGACTATAACTTTCTAGGACCCCAACACAAGTTGTCTTGTGTTTAGTTCTTAAAACATGCACTTCACCTATCCTTAGGTGATCACCAAAACAAGAACCCAATTTCCTAAAACGATATTTGAAAATTCAATCATCTGTTTTTAAATAAATTGTTATATGGTTTTGAACCCTTTTGATTCTTTAAATTGATTTTGAAAATTTATCATTTGTTTTCGAATGATTCTTTTGGCCTTGTGCCTTCCAAGTTTTCAAAATCTCGTCAAAGTTTTGGGTTCTAAATAGTGTGAACACGTGCAAACTGGAAGGGTGAATGCCTGTACCCTGGGTTTTCTGTCTAAGGCTAGAGTGTTCGTACAAATCCACATAATCGGACCAGTCACTCTTACCTGGGAACTCTTGGGGTGAGTGTTCACTTATAGGCGAGCATGTCTTCGCTAAGCATTATTTTTGGACCCATTTACTTTGATTAGTCACTGTGTGTCGTTTGCTTGCTTTGTGGTACGGACAAATGACCACCATCCTTGCTTTTGTTGATTTTGTTTCATCTCGCTCTTTTCATCAAATCATCTCACTCGTTTCCTTTCATGTTTCCTCTTTTAGAATGCCTCCTCGACGCGAAAATCCGCTACCAGTTGCCGAACTGACAGAAATTATTGCGCAGCAAATGGCTGCTCAATTCCCAAACCTCTTTGCTCAATGGAACCAAGCCAACAACAACAATGCTCCATGCAATTTCAAGAGTTTTAACTCGGCTAAACCACTCAAGTTTAGTGGTACTGAGGGAGCAACTGGGCTTCTTCAATGGTTTGAGAGCATTGAGAATACTTTCCATCACGTTCAGTGTCCTGATAATCGCAAAGTCGAGTTTGCTTCAAGCGTATTTCAGAAGAGGGCCTTGACATGGTGGAACGGGGTTATGAGAGATCGTGGTGCTGAGGTTGCCTTGGCACAAACATGGGCTGAACTTAGGACTCTTATGATGAGAGAGTTTTGTCCTCGTCATGAGCTGCGAGCTCTAGAAAGGGAGTTTGATGATCTAGAACAGGATAGTGGCGAGCACCGGGCATATACTGATAGATTTGAGGAGCTGAGTTTGTTATGCCCAACAATGGTTACCCCACTCGACAAGGCTATCGAAAGGTACATCGATGGTCTACCTGACTCCATACAAGACACCGTTACTGGTAGTAACCCTACCACACTCCGTCAGGCAATTGAGCTATCTGCAACATTGACCGAGTCGCAGATTCGAAGGGGTAAGCTGCATAGAAAAGGTGACAAGGGTAAGAAGCAGTCGTCTGACAAAGAAGATAGCAAGAAGGGTAAGAACAGAAAGGGTAAGGATTCTGGATCCTCAAGGAATTCAAGGAAGCGTAAGGCTTCCCAAAATTTTGCCGTTACTGCACAGGCAAACCAAGCTGCACCAAATCAGCCAGCGCAACCTCCAGCAAAGAAGCGGTATGAAGGGAATGCACCTTTGTGTAATAGGTGCAATAGTCATCATCCACAGCAACTTCCGTGCCGTTTCTGTACCAACTGCGGGAAGTCTGGACACCTTGCAGAAGTTTGTCGTTCTGCTCGTAATCAAGCAGCTCAGAACCCGGCTCAACAAGTTGCTCAACCTCCTGCTCAGCAACAGGGTCAAGCTGCACGACCTCACTATCCTCCTGGCTCGTGTTATAATTGTGGAGACCTGACCCATTATCGAAACCAGTGTCCAAGGCTGGTTAATGCGAATCCGAATCAGGCTCCAGCTCGAGGTCGAGTTTTTAAGATGAATGCACAAGAAGCGCAAGCAGACAATGAAGTGGTGAACGGTACGTTCTCTGTTAATAATCAACCTGCATCAGTTCTCTTTGATTCTAGTGCCGATAAGAGTTTTGTGTCTTTATCTTTTAAGCAATTGCTTCGCGTGTCTAGAACGAAACTAGGTAAACCCTTGACAGTAGAGGTTGCCAGTGGTGAACCCATTGTTCTAAATTCTGTCCTTCGCAACTGCCAGTTGAACCTAAATAACCATCTTTTTCCCATCGACCTCACGCCAATGCAACTTGGAAGCTTCGACATTATAGTGGGTATGGATTAGTTAGCCAAGCATCACGCAGAGGTAGTTTGTTTTGAGAAGATCGTTCGTGTGCCACTTCCGACAGGTGAGATCCTACAGGTTCATGGTGAGAAACCTACTGGTGGTCTCAAACTCATGTCTTGTTTTAAAGCTCAGAAGTATCTGCGAAAGAATTATGTGGCCTTCTTGGCACATGTCACAGCAAATAAAGGCAAAGGTGAGTCCATTCGAGATATCCCGGTCGTTCGGGACTATCCGGAGCTATTTCCTGAAGAGTTACATGGATTACCCCCAGCACGCCAAGTCGAGTTCCGTATTGATCTCGTACCTGGTGCAAATCCCATTGCCAGAGCTCCATATCGTCTTGCACCGTCGGAGATGCAAGAACTATCCAAACAACTTCAGGAACTTTCTGACAAAGGTTTTATCCGTCCTAGCTTTTCACCTTGAGGTGCTCCCGTTCTTTTTGTCAAGAAGAAGGATGGATCCTTCAGGATGTGCATCGATTACCGTGAGCTTAATAAGCTCACCATCAAGAATCGATATCCCCTACCTCGCATCGATGACCTCTTTGATCAGTTACAGGGCGCTTCTTATTTCTCGAAGATTGATCTTCGTTCTGGGTATCATCAACTTCATGTGCATGAAGATGATATTCCCAAGACAGCGTTCTGCACTCGTTATGGGCATTATGAGTTCACAGTTATGCCATTTGGTTTGACTAATGCTCCTGCTGTTTTTATGGACTTGATGAATAGGGTCTGCAAGCCTTATTTAGATAAGTTCATCATCGTTTTTATTGATGATATTTTGATATACTCTAAGACGAAAGCTGATCACGAGCAACATCTTCGTCTTACTCTGGAACTCCTAAAGAAAGAGCAACTTTTCGCCAAATTCTCCAAGTGTGAATTTTGGCTTAAAGAAGTTCAATTCTTGGGACATATTGTCAACAAACAAGGTATTCATGTAGATCCCTCCAAGATCAGTGCGATTAAGGATTGGGATATGCCTACTACTCCTACTGAGGTTCGTTCTTTTCTTGGTCTTGCGGGTTATTACCGCCGCTTCATCGAAAATTTCTCAAAGATTGCAGTTCCTCTAACTGCTCTAACTCAGAAGAACAAGCCCTTTGAATGGGGTTCTAAACAAGAAGTAGCATTTCAGACCTTGAAGCCGAAGCTTTGTGACGCACCTATTCTGACTTTGCCTGAAGGCAATGATGATTTTGTCGTATACTGCGATGCATCCAAATTGGGTCTTGGATGTGTTCTGATGCAAAGGAACAAAGTCATAGCCTACGGATCAAGGCAATTAAAGGTGCATGAGAAAAACTACACCACTCATGATCTTGAGTTAGGTGCAGTTGTGTTCGCTCTTAAGATCTGGAGACACTATCTGTACGGTACAAAATGTGTGGTTTTCACTGACCACAAAAGTCTTCAGCATATCTTCAATCAGTAAGAACTCAACATGAGGCAAAGACGTTGGGTAGAGCTTTCGAACGACTATGACTGCGAAATTCGCTACCATCCTGGTAAGGCGAATATCGTAGCTGACGCTTTGAGTCATAAGGAACATGTCAAGCTTCATTGTGTTCGTGTTCAATCTGATATTCAAGCTCGAGCTGATTTTCAAGCCCGCATTTCTCAGGCTCAACATGCTTGTGTTTCACAAGACTTGATGGGTAAGGAATTACCCTATCACATTAAGCCTGATCTTGTTTTGAAGGACAATGGTTCATACTATTTCATGGACCGTTTGTGGGTCCCAAGCCAAGATGGTCTTCGCACTCTGCTTATGGATGAAGCTCATAAGTCTCGTTATTTTGTCCATCCTGGCTCAGACAAAATGTATAAGGATCTTCGTACTCAGTATTGGTGGCCTGGTATGAAGAAAGACATTGCCTTGTACGTTTCAAAATGCCTTACTTGTCTTAAAGTCAAGGCTGAACACCAACATCCTTCTTTTCTTTTGGAGCAACCAGAGATCCCAGTTTGGAAATGGGAAAACATCGCTATGGATCTCATTACCAAACTTCCGCGCACTAAGAAAGGTCATGATGCCATTTGGGTAGTTGTTGATCGTCTTACAAAGTCAGCGCATTTCTTGCCAATCCGTGAGGATTTTTCTGCTGACAAACTTGCTAAAATCTATGTGGATGAAATCGTGTCTCGACATGGTGTTCCCTTGAACATCATTTCTGACAGAGATGCTCGTTTCACTTCTCATTTTTGGAGAACCATGCAATCTGCTATGGGGACCCAACTTAACCTGAGCACAGCTTATCATCCGCAAACGGATGGTCAATCTGAAAGAACAATCCAGACTCTGGAGGATATGCTTAGAGCTTGTGTGATCGATTTTGGTGGTAGTTGGGATTCACATCTTCCGTTGAGGCTCTCTATGGTCGAAAATGTCGTTCACCAGTCTGCTGGAATGAGATCGGCGAGGCTCAGCTTACTGGACCTGCCCTCATTTTAGAGACAACTGACAAGATTAAGAAAGTTCGTGATAACCTTCAGACAGCTAGAAGCCGTCAAAAGAGTTACGCGGACCCAAAACGCAAGCCCTTGGAATTTCAAGTCGGTGATCGAGTATTACTTAAGGTCTCACCTTGGAAAGGTGTGATCAGATTTGGAAAGAAAGGAAAACTTGCACCTAGATACGTTGGACCATTCAAGATCGTCGAAAGAATTGGTAAGGTAGCCTACAGACTTGAGTTACCTCCTGAACTTGGAAATGTTCATCCAACCTTTCACGTGTCCAATCTCAAGAGGTTTTTAGCTGATGAGAACCTCCACATACCGCTTGACGAAATTCGTGTCGACAAAACACTGAAATTTGTTGAGAAGCCAGTGGAAATCATGGAACGTGAAGTCAAGTGGCTTAAACGCAAGCGCATTCCTTTGGTCAAAGTTCGCTGGGAAGCTAAACGTGGACCTGAGTTTACTTGGGAACGCGAAGATCAAATAAAGGTGAAGTATCCACTTCTTTTTCCACGAGTTTCCTCTAAATAAATTTCGGGACGAAATTTCCACAAGTAGGGGAGACTGTGACATCTGTGCTTGTAATCATTGTAAACGGTTCAGTTATCAATGAATTAAAATTATTTGATCCCAATGTTTGTTTGTTAATGTTTTACATTTTTCATGTTTTGACTTTTATTCAATTTCAAACTCTATATCACTTTCTGGAGAGTTATACGCAAACTGGTGCGTAAACGTAATCATTTTAATGCGAAAAATACTCCGGAACATCAACATATGCTTAACATACCTTAAATAACCTTTACATAACTTAGTAATAAGTTTTGAAGGCTTTGGTATGGCAAAATCAAGTTAATTCGCTTACAGGGACTAAAATTGACAAACTGCGAAAGTATGCCAATTTGAACTGTAACGGACATTCCGGAACATGTCCATAAGTTAAACACACCTTAAATATCCTTTACATAGCTTAGAAATAGGCTTTGAGAGGTTCGGTGTGCTAAAATAAACTTTATGCTCATTCAGGGACTAAAAGCGTCAAAAAGTGCATAAGTTTGCATTTTTGCACATAACTTACGTTCTGAATACATCTGGACATCCAAAAATTTATGTAAGCATTAAAATATTTTATTTTAGTGTTTGGCATAAGAAAAATCCATTCGTCGCGCAATTTGGATCGTTATTCGCGCTTATGCGCATTCCGTCGTAATTAAGCAAACATCGCGATCGTACGACCAAACGAACCGACGTCCGGCATATTTTTGAGCATGTTTCATGTCCACAATGTTTAGGCATCATTTTAGGGTCTTAAAGTTGGCTTAAGGGGCCTTAAACATGTCGGAAATGGCTTTAAAACACAACAGGGACCAAAACTGTCACTTTTTAAACTTGTTGCAGGTCTGAGTCCCCCAGGCGGGGCGCGTAAGGTTATGTGCATACCTTACGCGGGCCACGTGGCCCTCCCAGATATGCAGAATTGTTGCAAACAGCCTGTTCCAGCTGTTATACCATCACTTTCCACTTGCAAACGGTTTTTACAACACCATGGGCCATTTTCTATGGGCTCTAATGGTTTAGTAAAACTAGGGGCACACTTGGACGACCTAGATCGAAGCTCGTTTCCCGATAAACGATCCTAACGGTTCTAGCTTTCCCATAAATACCCCTCACCCATTTCACTTGCAACCCACTTGATTCTGAGATTTTCTCTAAGTTGGAGTGGTTATCACTTCATACCTGAGAAATACTTGGAAATCAATCTTGCGGGGACCCTTTGTAAGTATTCCTTCATTCTTTTCTTTCGTTTTAACATTAAAGTCAAACTGTGTTTGACTTTCTGCATTGACCAGTTTATGGTCAATGCGAAGTTCGTTTGAACTTCATAACGTGAGCGTAATCACGATGGTCATAGTCCCTAGTGACTATACCTACTGATTACCACGTTATCTAGGCTCAGTGACGAGTCGTAGTTTCGGGCAAAATGCGTGTTCTTGCGTATTTTGTAACCAAACTACTCTAGGGTATCAAAACCGTTTGTTTTGATATCAAAACCTGTTTTCTAACTTAACTAAACATGTTCTAGCATGTTTAGCTCGTCACTTTTAGATTTGTGCTTGTTTAGGGTCGTAAGGGTAAGCGATCTAATAAATCGCTTATGCTTTCGAACCCGACCCATTTGGTCGATCATTAGGATCCGACCAAACACTTTAGGTGACTATAATAGTATAGGGAATAACCTTCCGAGGTTATACCTTATGGTCACATCGTTTGAGTAGTTGTATGATAGGTGATATATATGCCTTAGGTAAATTACCAAAATGCCCTTTTTACGTTAAAATTCATTTTAAGCCTATGTAACCTAATTTTTGGTATCTAAATTGATTTAGTAACAATATTAAACATGTTAAGGCATATTTTACTTGTCATAGGGCTAGTTAGGCGTTCCGAACGCGTTTTACGCAAACGACGCGTTAAAGTAGCATAAGCTACCTAAACGGGTCGTAACGGGTCAAAAGCACTTAGGATAAGTTTCGTTTTAGTATGTAGGCTTTGTTAAACCATATTACATGAGTTCCTACACTCATTTGGTTTACGAACCCTCATGCTACCCGATCCTCCGATTTGGTCCGTTTATTAATGTAGTTACCTATATTAGGTGCCGTTTGATTCCGTAACCTACTAGCTTTGCTTGGTGGATATCTAAAGTCTATTGAGCAATCCCAAGTGAGTACATAGACCCCTCTTTTACTGTTTTTCAAACATTTTGGGGTGAAACACATGTGCCTACTTGTTATTTTCATGCTTTCCATGCTTTCATATCATATACATGCTATGTTCATTAGTACACTTATAGTACATAATTTCATTGTGTTTTTGCTATGTATGTCCTTTGTAGCATACCTAGAACATCGTTTTACATGACATTTCACGCTATGTATGTTCATCATACTTAGTGCAATTGTTTTACATCACATGCTATGTATGTTCATCATACTTAGTACATTTTCATTTCATCACATGCTTACAATTTTTATATGACATTTGGCTTGTTTAAATGGGACCATATACATTCATTAACTTTGATCACGCTGCTCGTTAGTAGGTAATGGTACCATAGGAATTGACAACTCCCGTTCCTGACATCCTAGGTATGTTTGGATGAAAGCTATTACCGAATCCGATAAAACATAAAACGGATAGACCTTTAATTTGTTTAAAGGCTTATCACCACAGTCACAAGGCTTGGATGGGACCATACTTAGTGCAATTTTTACAATACCGCATAAATGTTGGTATTCAGTATAGCATGCATTTCCACAAAACATAACGTTGATTAAACCACGTTTTACTTCAATACATTCTTTTGTGCATTTTTACCTATGGCTAGGTGGATATATTTATATATATTTATATATTTCATTTGCCATACATGACATTTTGTTCACACATTGACATTTGACATAGACATTTTGACATTGATATACACATTTCCTGGACTGTATTTTGACATGGATATTTTGACATGGTTTACACAAATACATTTGATAAATGATTTGATATGGACAAATTTACAATAGTGGTTGTTTGGGTAAAATGATTTGAACAACGAGGCGTGAGTAATACGATACAAGCATGGTGGATACGCCGCTGGTACTTCCTATATATAAGTGCTTGTATGGTATTACACATCGTAGCGTTATTTAGATCATTTCAATTTAGATATATAACATTTTATACAAATAACATATTATTCAAGTCATTGTTTTACAAACAACTTATTTTATACAAAATCTGTAACACCTGTGCCTCCACGGCCGTCAAACAAATACCAAACCAATGAAATATTATATTTCATACTTGGGATTTGTAAAAATATGTGTATCATTTGCACATATCAATTTTTGTTCAATTCCTAACTCTAAATCGCTTTCTGGAAGGTTATACTCGCACCAATGCATAAATATAACCAGTTTAATGCAACAAACACTCCGGAATAGTGACATAGGCTTAACATACCTTAAATAACCTTTACATAACTTAGAAATAAGTTTTGAAGTCTTTGGTATGGCAAAAACAAGTTAATTCGCTTACAGGGACTAAACTTGACAAACTGCGAAAGTATGCCAATTTGAACTGTAACAGACATTCCGGAACATGACCATAAGTTAAACATACCATAAATATCCTTTACATAGCTTAGAAATAGGATTTGAGGGGTTCGGTATGCTAAAATAAACTTTTGGGGTCATTCAGGGACAAAAAGCGTCAAAAAGTACACAAGTTTGCATTTTCGCGCATAACTTACGTTCTGAATACATCCGGACATCCAAAAATTTATGTAAGCACTAAAATATGTTATTTTAGTGTTTGGCATAAGAAAAATCCATTCGTCACGCCATTTGGATCATTTTTCGCGCTTATGCGCATTCCGTCGTAATTAACCGAACAACGTAACCGTACGGCTAAATGAACCGACACCCGAGATATTTTTGAACACATTTTAAGTTCCCTATACTTTAACTTCATTTTAGAGCTTTGAAATGGGGTTAACGGGGCTTAAACGTGTAAAAAAAACGCATCGAAAACCAAGTTTTGAGGTTGCAGGGACTGAAACTGTAAATCTGCCAAACTAGGTCCGTAAACAGGGGCCAGATGCAGCAAAACGTTTTTTTCAGCTTTTAATAGCCCTTAACACTCTCCAAAGGCCAAGTTCCAAGTGTCAAACTCTTATGGTGGATGGCAAATGAGTTACCACAACTTTCCAACAATTGTACGGCTTAGATCGTGCCCCCTTTTCCAAGAAATGATCCTAACGGTTGTCCATTTACTATAAATACCCACATACCCCAACTTCATTTCTCACTAGAATCTGATCATTTGTGCTCTAAGTTGAAACCTTTGTTTCATACCTGAGCTATTTTGATCTAGATTAGCATTCGGGGACCCTTCGTAAGTGTTCCTTCGTTCTTTTATTGCTTTTCGAGTCCGAAAGTCGAACTTTGTTTGACTTTCTGCATTGACCAGTTTATGGTCGATGCGAAGTTCATTTGAACTTCATAACATGAGCGTGATCACGATGGTTATAGTCCCTAGTGACTATACCTACTGATTACCACGTTATCTAGGCTCAGTGACGAGCCGTAGTTTCGGTTAGAATACGTATTCTTGCGTATTTTGTAACCAAACTACTTGTGGGTATCAAGACCATTTGTTTTGATACCAAACCTATTTTCTAAACTTAGTTAAGCATGTTTTAACATGCTTAGCTCGTCACTTTTAGTTTAGTGCTTATTTAGGGTCGTAAGGTAAGCGATCTAAACAATCGCTTATACTTTCGAACCCGACCCGTTTGGTCGATCATTAGGATCCGACCAAACACTTTAGGTGACCATAGTTTATAGGGAATAACCTTACGAGGTTATACCTTATGGTCGCTTCGTTTAAGTAGTTGTATGATAGGTAGTTTATATGCCTTAGGTAAATTACCAAAATACCCCTTTGATGCCAAAATTCATTTTAAACATATGTAACATAACTTTTGACATCTAAACTGATTTGAAAACAATATTAGACATGTTAAGGCATATGTTACTTGTCATAGGACTAGTTAGGCGGTCCGAACGCGTTTCACGCGAGCGACGCGTTAAAGTAGCATAAGCTACCTAAACGGGTCGTAATGGGTCATAAGCACTTATGTTAGGATTCATTTAGTATGTAGGCGTTGTTAAACCATATTACACGAGTTCCCATACTCATTTGGTTTACGAACCCTCATTCTATCCGATCTTCCGATTTAGGTCTGGTTTATTAATGTAGTTACCTATATTAGGTGCCGTTTGATATCCGTGATCTCTAGCATTGCTTGGTGGTTATCTTAGGACTTCTGAGCAATCTCAAGTGAGTACATAGACCCCTCTTTTACCGTTTTCAAACTGTTTTGGGGTGAAACACATGTGCCTACTTGTTACTTTCATCCTTTCACATCATATACATGCTATGTTCATTAGTACATTTATAGTACACGATTTCATTACATTTCATGCTATGTATGTCCATTTAGTTCATACTTAGTACATCGTTTCACATCACATCGCATGCTATGTATGTTCATCTATTGCATACTTAGTACATTTGTTTTCATCACATGCTTACATTTTGATATGATATTTGGTTTGTATAAATGGAACAATACATTCATTAACACCGATCACGCCGTTCGTTAGTAGGTAGTGGTACCATAGGAATTGACAACTCCCATTTCGGACATCCCGGGTAGGTGGGGATGAAAGGAATGACCGAATTCGATATACAGTTACAACAAGATAAACCTTTAATTTATTTAAGGGTTTATCGCCACAGTCTCAAGGCTTGGATGTATGCATTCTCACAATACCGCATAGATATTTGTATCAGTATAGCATGCATTTCCACAAAACATAGCTTTGATTTAAACCGTGTTTTACTTCAATACTTTGTTTTTGTGCATATGGTTTAGTTGATATATTTCACTAGCCATACATATCGTTTTGGTTACACATTACATGATTTACATTTGACACATAGACATTATTGACATCGGTTACACATTACATGATTTACATATTGAGATAGACATTTTGACATACTATTCAATACGTTTGGCAATTGGTTTAAACATAGACATCTTACATTGGTGGTTTGGTTTGAGTAAGTGATTTAAGTAACGAGGCGTGTGTAATATGATACAAGCATGGTGGATACGCCGCTGGTACTTCCTATATATAAGTGATTGTATGGTATTACATATCGTAGCGTTATATGAACCATTTCAAATTGAGACATATAACATTTTATACAAATAACCTATTTTTCACAATACATTGTTTTACAAACAACTTAAATTATACAAACTCATTTTTATATGGTTATTCATTTAACCATACATTATTCTCTTTTTTATACATATCATCTGATCTTATCATTTTTCAAATGATTTACAAGACAAATCAAATTACAAGGTTCATGACTAAACATTTTCTTAAACAATAAGTCATGAATCCTATTTTCATAAACCTATGTATCTCACAGGCATTTTTATGCTGACGTACCTATTTTCACATGTGTTTCAGGATATGATGCATAGGATTTATCAAGATACACTTAGGCGGACTTGGGCCTTAGCGACAATAAAAGATGCAAGACTAGTTATTTATGTTATGTTTCTTTGATTGTCATGACATTGTAACTACTTTAATCAATAAAACAATATTTCAATTTCCATGTGTTATGAAACAATGATTCTGTTACAACACTCCCCGACGTTTTCCGCCACGTATTGTTGTTCTACGTGGTCGGGGTGTGACAGAAATGTTGGTATCAGAGCTCATGGTTATAGGGAATTAGGTTATTAGTAATACTTTGACCTAGTCTATAACCTTCCTAGGACCCTAACGCGAGTTTACTTGCGTTTAGTCATAAAACAATACTGTCACCTATCCTTAGGCGACAACCACAACAAGAACATAAATTTCAAAACCGCTTTGTAAACTAATCATCTGTTCTAGGATGATTGATTACTAGGTTTTGAACCCTCTATTGTAAGGTTTTGAACCCCTTTGAGTTTTCAAAACCTCGTCAAGGTTTTGGGTTTTAAATAATGTGAACACATGCAAACTGGAAGGGTGAATGCCTGTATTCTGGGTTTTCTGTCTAGGCAAGCACTTCGTATACATCTCATCAGACGCGAGACCAGTTGTGCTTACCTGGGAATTCTTGGGATGAGTGTTCACTTATAGGCGAGCATGTCTTCGCGATACATTATTTTTGACCCATTTACTTTGATTTGTCACTGTCTCATTTGTTTGCCTTAGATAACAAACAAATGATCGCAAATTCTTATGCATTACCATTCTGCATTATTTACCCGATGACGTTTCACTTGTTTCTTCCTATGTCTTTCATTTTCTTCTAGAATGTCTCTTCCTCTCAGCACCGGTCAAATGTCCGAGCAAACAGCCAAATTTGCCCAACAAATAGGCGAAGTGATACTGAAGTCTGTGGATCTAGGCATTGCCATGTCTCGTCTCAAAAATGGAGCCACTCAGGAGCCACCAAAGGAAGCAGAAGCCAAGCCTTCACCTAAACCAAAGAAATGTAAGGCTTCAAGGAAACCCGCAGCAGTGGCACCAAAGCAGGCAAGACCTAGCCAAATGACAGCACCACCAGCCAAGAAACCAATCAAGGAATCAAAGACCATGGATGAACAGGCTGGATCCCCTAAGAAGTCAAAGAAGCGAAAGGCTTCTCAGGACTTCGCCGTGGTCGCTCACAATGGTCGAGCCATCCCCAACCAACCAGCTCAACCCCCTGCTAGGAAGCCATACAACGGAACTGCACCCTTGTGCAACCAATGTAGCCTTCATCATCAGGCTAGTGTGAAGTGCCGCAATTGCCAAACTTGTGGACTTATAGGTCATACGGCAAGGGTTTGTCCAACTGCAGCAGTACCAAATCAAGCAGGACCCATCCGGGTGGCAACACAACCTGTTAAGAAGCAATACAAGGGAACAGCCCCAATATGCGACAAATGTAATGCACACCACTTAGCTCACCTACAGTGTCGTCTGTGTGCATCATGTGGGCGACTCGGTCACCTGGCAAATGCTTGTCAATTTACCCCAAACCAAAGTGGTCCAAATCAACCCCAAGTCAACCCTACTCAAGCTCGCTTTCCGCCTGGATCGTGCTACAACTGTGGCGATACGAGCCATTTCAGGAACAAATGCCCAAAGCTTGCTAATGCAAATCCAACCCACGGATGAGCAGTTGGCTGATTAGAAGATGTTGTTGTCTTATGCTTTTGTTTCTTCTATTTCTTGTAATGTGAAACAATCTGTTTGATTATAAATAAATTGTTGTTCACAGATCTGATATACGAGTGTAGTTACATGTGTGTATGACTTTTCCTATGATACCTACATCAAGGAACTATGTTCCTTACAAACTACTCTTGTGATTCTCCCTCTCAAATGATCACTCATGATTCCCCCAAAAATTTTAAGTACTCGTTTCATTCTAAGAAACGAAGTACATGAAATAAAGTGAAATTATGAGTAATCGTGCTTTTTACACATCTGTGCCATTAAATCCTTGGTTAGATAACTAAGGGTAGTTTCAAATCTCATACCCATTACGTTTTGATTTTCTCAACATACACTGTACAAGTATTTCAAAAACAATCTTCATGATCTCAAAACATTTCATATAGTTTGAAAACAATTTTTTTCAAATGCATTGTCTATGTTATTTCAAAAACATTGGTTAGGTTTTAAAAAAAAAACAATTTTCATAATTTCAGAATATTTCATATAGTCTGAAAACAATATTAACACAGTATATTTACTTATCAAGTGCATGATTTCAAAAGCATCATTCATGTTTTCCAAAAACCTTATACATAATTTCAAAAATTCATTCCGCATGATTTTAAAACATTTTTATAAATATACTTATCTAAAAACCTACTTTATGATTTCAAAAGTATTATATATAAGGTTTCAAAAACATTTTTAGAACCCCATGCATAGTTTTCCAAATATATTTTCCTCATACATTTACTTAACCTTCAAATTCTGCTTCATATGTTGCCTTGGCATATCTAGCATCTCAACTTCGTAAGCATTTTTACTTCATGTTTTGACATAAGCACGTCCAGTGCAAGGTTTCAAAACATCTTCAACTTCTAAAATCCATATGGGATCTTTTTATCTTCACATTTAGACCCTTGTGGATGATCATCATTCAAATCAGGGTCCTTAATTGGATTCCTTATGTACCTGAATTCGGACATTTCGGTTCCTTATAATCGAAATCGAATTTCTCTTTTAAAAATCTTTCTATCTTTATAGATATATTCTTGTAAATGTTTAAAGTGCCAAATGAAATCCACGAGATGGATTCCTATTGTACTTTAAATACATGTGCTCTGTCAACAAAACAAATTAACAAATAAACAATCTTTGTGGTTATACGACTATGTGTTTATTCATCTTATGTTTTCTTTTATGCATTTTTGTGTTTGGATACTCTGGATATTCGTTATCCAAATCCTTGTAGAATCTTTCATATCTTCATATGAGGGATTCGTAGTAGGATATTCAAAAAGGTACTACCTTAAATCCTTAATGGGCTTCTATGTAATAGTTAAGACCCTTGGATTATACAGTACCACTCCTTGATTCATAAGAGACCCTTTAGTGGTCTAGTCAAAAAGATTCATTCACAATTTGGTTAAAGGACGACATCTAGTGATGTAGCTGAACAGACTCCTTGATAGTCTATTTAGATCATTTATTGATTTAATTAAAAGGACTCTACGGCGGTCTAGTCACACTCATCACAGGATTGTTCATTTGGTTTTACCCTACACATTATAAAATAGACTGTGTGAACTGTGCAAGGAATTGTCTAATTATGGACGCGTACATAATTATGAAATTTAGTGCACAGAAACCCAGTAAGATTTATTATGTGTAAGAACCGATAGCGACAACAATAACAAAATGAGAACGGTGTAATGGAGGTACGGTGGACGCACCAATGACGCTTCATATACTTGTATATAAGTGTCCCTCTTACATTGCAAGCATAATGTTATTAAGGTTACTAGAGGTTCAGAACCCTAACCAATATTGTTCGATCTTTTCAACTTCATGTTTTAAACTCTCACAAGTTTCCTCTAAATAAATTTCGGGACGAAATTTCCTAAAGTAGGGGAGACTGTAACACCTGTGCCTCCACGGCCATCAAACAAATACCGAACCAATGAAATATTATATTTCATACTTGGGATTTGTAAAAATATGTGTATCATTTGCAC
The DNA here is from genome assembly GCA_030545235.1 of Helianthus tuberosus. Classification (NCBI taxonomy): domain Eukaryota; kingdom Viridiplantae; phylum Streptophyta; class Magnoliopsida; order Asterales; family Asteraceae; genus Helianthus; species Helianthus tuberosus. Next base: position 105,618,541 of record CM060409.1, read on the forward strand.
ATATCATTTTTTGTTCAATTCCAAACTCTAAATCGCTTTCTGGAAGGTTATACGCGCACCAATGCATAAATATAACCAGTTTAATGCAAAAAACACTCCGGAATAGTGACATAGGCTTAACATACCTTAAATAACCTTTACATAACTTAGAAATAAGTTTTGAAGGCTTTGGTATGGCAAAAACAAGTTAATTCGCTTACAGGGACTAAACTTGATAAACTGCGAAAGTATGCCAATTTGAACTGTAACAGACATTCCGGAACATGACCATATGTTAAACATACCATAAATATCCTTTACATAGCTTAGAAATAGGCTTTGAGGGGTTCGGTATGCTAAAATAAACTTTTGGGGTCATTCAGGGACAAAAAGCGTCAAAAAGTACACAAGTTTGCATTTTCGCGCATAACTTACGTTCTGAATACATCCGGACATCAAAAAATTTACGTAAGCACTAAAATATTTTATTTTAGTGTTTGGCATAATAAAAATCCATTCGTCACGCCATTTGGATCATTTTTCGCGCTTATGCGCATTCCGTCGTAATTAACCGAACAACGTAACCGTACGGCTAAACGAACCGACACCCGAGATATTTTTGAACACATTTTAAGTTCCCTATACTTTAACTTCATTTTAGAGCTTTGAAATGGGGTTAACGGGGCTTAAACGTGTAAAAAAAACGCATCGAAAACCAAGTTTTGAGGTTGGAGGGACTGAAACTGTAAATCTGCCAAACTAGGTCCGTAAACAGGGGCCAGATGCAGCAAAACGTTTTTTTTCAGCTTTTAACATCCCTTAACACTCTCCAAAGGCCAAGTTCCAAGTGTCAAACTCTTATGGTGGATGGCAAATGAGTTACCACAACTTTCCAACAAGTGTACGGCTTAGATCGTGCCCCCTTTTCCAAGAAATGATCCTAACGGTTGTCCATTTACTATAAATACCCACATACCCCAACTTCATTTCTCACTAGAATCTGATCATTTGTGCTCTAAGTTGAAACCTTTGTTTCATACCTGAGCTATTTTGATCTAGATTAGCATTCGGGGACCCTTCGTAAGTGTTCCTTCGTTCTTTTATTGCTTTTCGAGTCCGAAAGTCGAACTTTGTTTGACTTTCTGCATTGACCAGTTTATGGTCGATGCGAAGTTCGTTTGAACTTCATAACGTGAGCGTGATCACGATGGTTATAGTCCCTAGTGACTATACCTACTGATTACCACGTTATCTAGGCTCAGTGACGAGCCGTAGTTTCGGTCAGAATACGTATTCTTGCGTATTTTGTAACCAAACTACTTGTGGGTATCAAGACCATTTGTTTTGATACCAAACCTGTTTTCTAAACTTAGTTAAGCATGTTTTAACATGCTTAGCTCGTCACTTTTAGTTTAGTGCTTATTTAGGGTCGTAAGGTAAGCGATCTAAACAATCGCTTATACTTTCGAACCCGACCCGTTTGGTCGATCATTAGGATCCGACCAAACACTTTAGGTGACCATAGTTTATAGGGAATAACCTTACGAGGTTATACCTTATGGTCGCTTCGTTTACTTAGTTGTATGATAGGTAGTTTATATGCCTTAGGTAAATTACCAAAATACCCCTTTGATGCCAAAATTCATTTTAAACATATGTAACATAACTTTTGACATCTAAAATGATTTGACAACAATATTAGACATGTTAAGGCATATGTTACTTGCCATAGGACTAGTTAGGCGGTCCGAACGCGTTTCACGCGAGCGACGCGTTAAAGTAGCATAAGCTACCTAAACGGGTCGTAATGGGTCATAAGCACTTATGTTAGGATTCATTTAGTATGTAGGCGTTGTTAAACCATATTACATGAGTTCCCATACTCATTTGGTTTACGAACCCTCATTCTATCCGATCTTCCGATTTAGGTCCGGTTTATTAATGTAGTTACCTATATTAGGTGCCGTTTGATATCCGTGATCTCTAGCATTGCTTGGTGGTTATCTTAGGACTTCTGAGCAATCTCAAGTGAGTACATAGACCCCTCTTTTACCGTTTTCAAACTGTTTTGGGGTGAAACACAAGTGCCTACTTGTTACTTTCATCCTTTCACATCATATACATGCTATGTTCATTAGTACATTTATAGTACATGATTTCATTACATTTCATGCTATGTATGTCCATTTAGTTCATACTTAGTACATCGTTTCACATCACATCACATGCTATGTATGTTCATCTATTGCATACTTAGTACATTTGTTTTCATCACATGCTTACATTTTGATATGATATTTGGTTTGTATAAATGGAACAATACATTCATTAACACCGATCACGCCGTTCGTTAGTAGGTAGTGGTACCATAGGAATTGACAACTCCCGTTCCGGACATCCCGGGTAGGTGGGGATGAAAGGAATGACCGAATTCGATATACAGTTACAACAAGATAAACCTTTAATTTATTTAAGGGTTTATCGCCACAGTCTCAAGTCTTGGATGTATGCATTCTCACAATACCGCATAGATATTTGTATCAGTATAGCATGCATTTCCACAAAACATAGCTTTGATTTAAACCGTGTTTTACTTCAATACTTTGTTTTTGTGCATATGGTTTAGTTGATTGATTTCACTAGCCATACATATCGTTTTGGTTACACATTACATTATTTACATTTGACACATAAACATTATTGACATCGGTTACACATTACATGATTTACATATTGACATAGACATTTTGACATATTATTCAATACGTTTGGCAATTGGTTTAAACATAGACATCTTACATTGGTGGTTTGGTTTGAGTAAGTGATTTAAGTAACGAGGCGTGTGTAATATGATACAAGCATGGTGGATACGCTGCTGGTACTTCCTATATATAAGTGATTGTATGGTATTACATATCGTAGCGTTATATGAACCATTTCAAATTGAGACATATAACATTTTATACAAATAACCTATTTTTCACAATACATTGTTTTACAAACAACTTAAATTATACAATCTCATTTTTATATGGTTATTCATTTAACCATACATTATTCTCTTTTTTATACATATCATCTGATCTTATCATTTTTCAAATGATTTACAAGACAAATCAAATTACAAGGTTCATGACTAAACATTTTCTTAAACAATAAGTCATGAATCCTATTTTCATAAACCTATGTATCTCACAGGCATTTTTATGCTGACGTACCTATTTTCACATGTGTTTCAGGATATGATGCATAGGATTTATCAAGATACACTTAGGCGGACTTGGGCCTTAGCGACAATAAAAGATGCAAGACTAGTTATTTATGTTATGTTTCTTTGATTGTCATGACATTGTAACTACTTTAATCAATAAAACAATATTTCAATTTCCATGTGTTATGAAACAATGATTCTGTTACAACACTCCCCGACGTTTTCCGCCACGTATTGTTGTTCTACGTGGTCGGGGTGTGACAGAATTCATTTTTACTTGGTTATTCATTTAACCTCACATTACTCTTTTACATATCATCGCTTTTCGAAAGATTTATAAAACAAAGCAATTAACAAGGTTCATGACTGATTCTCATTAAACTTTCTCTAAACTCAAGTCATGAATCCTATTTTCATAAAACCTATGTATCTCACAGGCATTTTTATGCTGACGTACCTATTTTCACATGTGTTTCAGGAGCTGATGCTTAGGATGATCGTGACACTAGGGCGGACCTGTGCCTTAGAGACTTAAAAATAAAGATAGACTTAGTTTAATTATATGATGTACTCTCTGGTTCTTGTTTTGAAACAATGTATTCCACTCTTTGGTTGATGAATAAAATGAATTTTAATTACCATGGTTGTGGAACAACAATTCTGTTACAACACTCCCCGACGTTTCCGCCACGATTTGATGTTTTACGTGGTCGGGGTATGACATGCCTGAGCTTTGTTAAGTTCATTAGATCGAGGATACTTTGCAAATCAATGTGAGTACATAGTTCCCCTATTTTAGTATTTTCAATTGTTTTGGGGTGATTCATATGTGTTAAACGATTTCGATGCTTTAACGATGATTTCAAAAACGAATACTATGGTTTATATTAAATAAAACGATTTCGATAATGTGAACGAACTTGTTGGGACGTATTCACATAACGAATGACATTCATTAACAATGATCAAGCCGACCAGTAATAGGTTATGGTACCATAGGATCTGACAAATCCCGTTATCGGACTGCCACCATGGTTATGTATGGGGGTTATGTGGGTTACGACTGAACCTGATGATTGTTAACTTACCCTTTGGTGGTTTGTTAATATGATTTGAACGATGGACGAGTTACGAAGGTTTGAATGTTATAAGCGAGATGACCAAAAGTTAGTTTTCACAATTAAAACGAGAACGATTTGAACGATTGAACGATTTTGAACGATTAAACGATATTGAACGATTGAAACTATTTTGAACGATTTAAACAAGTTAAAACGAATTGAACGAACGATTGGTTTTTGATTTGTGATTAGATAACGGGATGGGTGTAGATACGCCGCTGGTACTTCTTATATATAAGTGCTTTTATCATATTACATACCGTGGCGTTATTTAGTTCACTTGTATGAACGATTTTAAACGATGTCACGCAATGATGTTTACTATACGATATAAACCATACGAGTTATTTTACGAGAACGATTTACAATTTTGTTTACTTAAACAAATGTTTTGGGTTAAGATTCATGGCAACGAGATTTTTATAAACTACAGCCAACTTATTTTGAGCTGGTTATTCATATTGCAATACCAAACTCTTTTAAAAACAAGGTTGTCGATTATCGACTCTTGTAGTCAAACAAGGTATTGCAACATGTAAACGAGCCATGAATCCAACACTCTCACAAAACCTATGTGCTCGCCGGCATTTCTTTGCTGAATTTATTTTCGCATATGTTTCAGGTGGTGTTGAATGATGTAAATTGCGACTAGGATGCATGCTCACTTAGGATTGGACGAGGCCTTAGTGACTAAATAACAATGATAGACAATGTGTTTAACTGTTTGTTCTGTTTCAAGACAATATTTAATGGTTAGTGTTATGGGTGAAATTCTGAGCCCATATCCTGGAAAATATCTTGGTTTATATCTTGGTTGTGTAGTATCTGTTTACGTCCGGGATACTGGTTCAGGATATTGGTAATATCCTGAAAGGTATCCTCAGGATTACTAATGGATTATGTGCAGGTACGTGGGATAGAAGCTAGCAACGTTAACAAGACTTATTCCGCGGAAGACTCGGTCCAGGCCGTTCAAAGAAAGACGTTGAAACCTTATTACTCGGTCTACAACGTTCGTGGTGGAATATTCGGAGTATCCCATATTTATAGGAATATTTGTTTGTATTTCGTTACTATAAATAGGAGGAACACCAGATCAAATAGGACACAACAATCTCACTGCAATCACACTCACTACACTCTAACACTTGTTCTCTCGCAATTTGTACTCTCGCACGAATTCATTGTAACACTTAGCGATCTGGTTGATATCCTGCACTGTATCCTGAAGTTTAAAGCAATAAGAAGAACAAGGCAGCTGCGATTGTCAGCTCCCGAGGTTTTATGCCGGCGATCTAGATTGATCAAGGGCTTTCCTCGTACATCTCGTGTCATTTCCTTTACTTTTTGTTCATTGTTTGCTCATTGTTTGATCGTTGATACAGCTCAATATCCTAAGCCGTATCCTGAATACTAATTTTCTAAATAACTCAACAAGCATATTTTCTATACACTTTCCAGCACACTACCTCACATTACTAATTTGATCACTAAATTGCTTCGGTAATTTTTGACCAAAACAATTTGGCGCCCACCGTGGGGCAAGTGGTGCTCTCTTTACTAAATTTTTTTGTTAAATCGCTAATCGGTTTTTTATTTACAAAACTTTTTGCTACATTGTCCGTAATGGCCTCAAGATCAAACATGAGTTCCTCTACTGTGTCTGCTATGACTTCTGCCACTGCCGGTTCGGTGCTTCCACCACCTCCTCCAAGGATGCCAGCTTCTACGCAATCTCAAGATGTTATCCCTACTCGGAGTGTCCAGGGAACTGCTCCCGTTTTAGCTTCTAACGATGAAATTTTAACCTTGTTTGGAAGTGTGCAGGAACAAATGAGGCAGCAACAGGAAACAAACCAAATGCTTTTAAGGGAAATACAACTCCTGAAGGCTGGCTCGAGCAGATCTGCTGAGGATATTGTCACTCCATTACATCCCAGAACGCTGAACTTCAGCTCGGCTGTGTATACTGAGGATAACAGGGGGAATATTGTGCCCAGCCTTCCTCAAAATCATACTCCTGAAATACCCTCCTCGGTCAGGATGTCGACCATAAGGAGCTCAGGATATGCTTCAGGATATGGGCAAAATCCTCCAACGGGTAACATGTCAAATAATAATAATACTCATGCTACTAACAATAGTGGATCTTTGCAGGATACAGGTGTGACATCGGCACTTACTAGGGAACTTCAGAAGTTGAAGGACATGATATCAAGTGTACCCGGGGTGGTCCAGCCAATCCCGGAAGTGTCTCAAGACAGCCACAAGATATCTCGTTTTGCATATCCTATCTGTGATGCTGAGATCCCAAAGAGGTTCCAAACCCCCAACATGAAGCTTTATGACGGAACAACGGATCCTGAAGAGCATATTGCTCAGTATAGGGAAAGGATGGAGATTAACCCTATCCCTCCGGATCTCAAGGAAGCATGCTTGTGCAAGGGTTTTGGTTCAACCTTGACCGGATCAGCTTTGAAATGGCTCTTGAATGTTCCTCCACATTCAATTACATCTTTTGCTCATTTAGTAAATTTATTTAATAGTCAGTTTTCTTGTAGTAGAAGCTTCGAAAAATTAACAAGTGATCTCTACAGGATAACACAAGGGCCTCAGGAATCCCTTAGGGATTATGTGAACAAGTTCAGCCGGGAATCACTAGACATTCCTCATCTTGATGTTGCAACAGCTGTGCAAGCTTTCAAGATGGGGTTGCAAAAGGATTCTCAATTTTACCAAGACCTTGTAATGAACCCATGTAGGAACCTGGATGAAGCTCAGAACAGGGCCCTAAGATACATTCGGTTGGAAGATGACAGAAAGATGCAAGAAAGGATGAACTCATCCAACACTTATGAGTCAACTAACAGGAAGTCGGAATCCTCATTCAAGTCGTATCTGCCTAAGCCATATGGCAGAAATGAGAACAAGAGAGTGAATGCTGTCGAAGATGAGGATCCTGAAGAGTATCCTGAGTTATCTGAATATTGCTTTTCTGTTAACATTCCTGAATTGATGTATGCCATGCAGGGTCTGGGGACAAGGCAAGATGGCCTCGAAAGAATGAACAAAAAGCGGATTGGAAAGACAAATCAAAATGGTGTGCTTTCCACGAAGATTTCGGGCATGTGACTGAGGATTGCATCGCTTTGAGGAAAGAAATAAGCTATCTTCTAAGCAAAGGATATTTGAAAGATCTCTTAGGAAGAAAGAAGAATAAGGGTCAGGATACTGAGAAGGATCCTGAGCGAGCAGCATCTCCTCCCGCGGATGCCAAGATAATTAACTTCATTTCGGGAGGATCCGACATTTGTGGGACTTCGTATTCGGCAGCAAAGAGACATGCAAAAGAAGCTAAGGCCGAAAGGGGAGACAAACCTGTCAGGATGACTACACTCACAACTGACAAAGTGATCACATTTGATGCTGATGACAGGGATACTGTCCAGGATCCTCACCATGATGCTCTGGTAATAACGTTATATGTGGCTAACCATTTTGTACGCAGGATATTGGTTGATAATGGCAGCTCCGTCAACATAATCCAACTAGAAACACTTAAAAGAATGAATGTATCCCCAATGGATATCACTTCAAAGTCTACCGTGCTTGTTGGGTTCAGTGGAGAAGCCAGAAACACAGTGGGAGAGATAAAGTTACCGGTGTACGTTGAAGGAGTCAACTCAATACAACGTTTTTGTGTGATGGACTCTCTATCCTGCTATAACATTATACTGGGAAGACCGTGGATTCACGATATGAAGGCTGTGCCATCAACATATCACCAATGCATCAAGATACCTACCCCTTGGGGAGTTGTTAAAGTTGATAGCGATCAGCAGGAGGCGAAAGAATGCTACTCATCCTCGATGAAATCCTCAACCAAGCCTAGTGCAGCATAGCAATTAAAGACGCGGGCCCAGGATATCGTGGAGGATCCGGAGCAGGATGTGAAGAAAATTATCCTAAATCAGGATAATCCCAATATTTCGGTGCTCGTAGGAACCAATATCCCTCAGGATATTGAAGAACAATTAATTAACTTTTTAAAATGCAGGATGTCGACGTTTGCATGGAAGCATGAGGATATGACAGGCATATCCAAAGATATTATCACTCACAAGCTTGGAATCGATAAATCATTCAAGCCCGTGCAACAAAAAAGAAGGAAGTTTGCTCCTGAACGAAATACAATTATTCAAGAGGAAGTTGAAAGATTGTTGAAGTCCAAAATGATTAAAGAAGTCAAGTTCCCAAGATGGCTAGCAAACGTGGTTGTGGTACAGAAGAAAAACGGGAAATGGAGAGTCTGTGTAGATTACACAGACTTGAACAAAGCTTGTCCTAAAGACCCATTTCCTCTCCCCCACATTGATGCAATGGTAGATGCCACTGCTGGGCATGAAATGCTGACTTTCATGGATGCATCCTCAGGATTTCAACAAATCCAAATGGAGCCTTCTGACCAGGAGGATACTGCCTTCATGACACCAACAGGTATTTATTGTTATACAGCTATGCCTTTTGGTTTGAAAAATGCAGGTGCAACATACCAAAGATTGGTAAACATGATGTTCAAAGACAAACTGGGGGACACCATGGAGGTGTACATTGACGATATGGTGGTAAAGTCAAAGAAAGCTCAGGATCACCTCCAGGATATTAAAGGAGCGTTTGATATCCTGGATCAGTATAATATGAAGCTGAATCCTGCTAAGTGCCATTTTGGAGTAGGAGCAGGAAAATTCCTAGGATATATGGTGACCAAAAGAGGAATAGAAGCAAGCCCGGAACAGATTAAAGCCATCTTGGACATTAAATCACCCTCAAATATGAAGGATGTTCAACGATTAACAGGGCGAGTGGCAGCATTGAATAGATTTATCTCAAGGTCTTCAGAAAAATGTAAAGATTTTTATGATATCCTGAAGAAGAACAAAAAATTCGAGTGGGGTGAGAAGCATGAAGCAGCCCTACAGGATTTGAAACGGTATCTCTCAACCGCACCTCTACTGATGAAACCTGAAAATGGTGAACCACTATCCCTGTACCTTGCTGTATCAGGGAATGCTGTAAGTGCCGTTCTTATAAAAGACCATGAAGGTCAGCAATATCCTGTTTATTATGTTAGTAAAAATTTGTTAGATGCTGAGACTAGGTACTCTCATTTAGAAAAATTGATACTAGCATTAGTCATGGCATCAACGAAACTTAGACACTACTTTGAGACCCATAGGATACACGTTAAAACAAATTATCCTGTTAAAAGTGTACTTAGGAAACCGGAAATGTCGGGTAGAATGGCTAAGTGGTCAGTAAAGTTAAGTGCCTATGATTTAGTATATGAACCTAGGAATGCCATAAAGTCTCAGGCTTTAGCTGACTTTGTGGCTGATTTTAGTAGTGACATTCAGGATGAGGTAGACCTAGAAGTTCAACAGCTTGGGGAATCCTCAGGATCCTTGACATTATATACTGATGGTGCATCTAATATAAGAGGAGTAGGATTAGGAATACTACTAAAATCGCCACAGGGGGACATATTACCCCAGGCTATTAGGTGTGAATTTCCTGCTACTAATAATGAGGCAGAATATGAAGCTTTAATTGCAGGATTAGAATTGGCTAAGAGTATGAGTATAAAAAATTTACAAGTATATGTTGACTCTTTGTTAATTACTAACCATTTTAATGGATCCTATGCAGTTAAGGGTGAGAAATTGGCTGAATATCTTGATATTCTCAAAAAATTAGCAGGATATTTCGATGTTTTTACACTTGAACAGGTACCAAGAGAGGATAATGCTGAAGCAGATGCCTTAGCAAATCTGGGATCATCAATCAGGATACCGGAAGGGACCCAAATACCAGTAATACATGTCTTATATCCTGCAATGAATCCTCAGGATAAAGAAGTAGCGGATATTCGGGATCCTGGAGTGGAATATCCTGAACATGATCCTAAATCCTGGACAACTCCAATTCTGAAATATCTTAAAAATGGACACATCCCCGAAAATGAAAATCCTAAGGCATTTAGGATGAAGGTATCACGATTCGCTATTATAAATAATATTCTATACAAGAAATCTCTTGCAGGACCATATTTAAGGTGCTTGGAGGATCATGAAGCCAAAGAAGTACTTCAGGATATACATGAAGGGGACTGTGGTAATCACACTGGGGGCAGATCATTATTCTCGAAAGTATTGAGGACATGATACTTTTGGCCAACAATGAGGAAAGATGCTGCAGAATATGCCCGAAGATGTGATGCATGTCAAAGGCATAGTAACATACTACATCAACCAGCTGAACCACTATATCCTGTAGTTTCCCCTTGGCCATTCATGAAATGGGGGATGGATATAGTAGGGAAGTTACCAAAAGCTCCGGGAGGAAAAGTTTTTATGTTGGCTATGACAGATTATTTCTCCAAGTGGGTTGAGGCTGAAGCATTTGTCCAAGTTAGAGACCAAGAAGTAGTATCCTTCATAAAGAGGAATATCCTGACTAGGTTTGGAGTGCCAGCAGAGATCATTTGTGATAATGGGTCCCAGTTTATAAGCAAAAGGACTGCCGACTTTTGCAAAAGTTGGGGAATCAAAATGATCACATCTACCCCAGTACATCCTCAAGCGAATGGACAAGCTGAATCTTCAAACAAGATAATAGTCAATAACTTAAAGAAGAGACTTGGAGCCAAAAAAGGAAGATGGGCAGATGAATTACCCTTTGTTTTGTGGGCTGATAGGACAACGGTGAAGAATGCAACCGGCCAAACCCCGTTTTCCTTGGTATTTGGAGCGGAGGCGATGATTCCAACAGAAATGACGATACCTACTGCAAGATCTATGCTGCAAAATCCTGAACAGAATCCTGAAGTCTTATGTCAGGATTTGGATACTATAGACGAAAAAAGGGATGCTGCAAGGCTAAGGATAGCAGCATATCAACAAAGAATATCCAGAGCATATAATAAGAACATAAGGACTAGAAGATTTCGAGTTGGTGATTGGGTGATAAGAAAGGCTTTTCAAAATACCACTAATCCTGCCGATGGCAAGCTAGCTCCGAAATGGGAAGGACCTTATGAAGTCGAATCAGAAGCAGGGAAAGGAGCATATCGACTCAAAAATATGGAAGGGGATATGCTGCCGAGATCTTGGAATGCTATACATCTCAAGCTTTACTTCAAGTGAGTTTAGAATTCAATTTCTAACTCAGAATGGTATGAATTCTATCTTTTTTAAATATGTTTTGGTTTAATTTACCCTTTGAAACTCAATACTGACTTAAGCATCGGAGGGGTGTTAGCCAAGCTAACACCCACCTTAGTTTACAATTGTTTTGCAGAATATCTTTCAGGATATAGCTCCAGGATATATACTCAGGATAAGTCGAAAGATTAGAGGATTGGCCCCCTCTCTCACGTTTAAGGGATCCTGGTCCCTTCAAAGGTTTAAAGGTATTCACCTTTCTTTCGAATTGGGTTTAAACACCTCGCCTGGAGCGCAAGTTATCTAGGTATAGTTCAAGGTAGCGGGACCAGTTCATGTAAAAGTGGCTGACAATTTCGTTACTATTGGCTATATCCTGGATCCTAAAGGTATATGAGGATTGATCACCCTCTCTCACGAAAGAGTATTTTCATACTCTCAAAGGTTTAAAGGTTTTTCACCTTTCTAAGAATTGGAGTTTATACACTCTCGCCTGTAGCGCATGAAATTTAGGGTTTATCCCCAGATATCAGGGTTTATCCCCAGGATATTAAGGGTTTATCCCAAGTATGCTAAGGATTCATTTCAGGATATCATGGGTTTTGCCCTGGGGTATTCGGTGTTCATTGGAGTCAAAATATAAATACATTGGTGTTTTTGGCAAACACAGGGGACATACGTAATACTGCTCAAAGGATGGATCCAAGTTTATAAGTATACACTGGGGACAAGCTTGTGATAAAGGATTGGAACTGATCCTCTAAGGATCTCTGGTATGATCTCTCCTTTTTATTTGGACAATTTATAGGTGTATTTTAATATCCTGATCAAGATATCTTTCAGGATATCTTCCAGGATTCATTTATAATATATGTTCCTAAGAATGTTCAAACCAAACAATTTTCATAAGTAAGATTTGTATGACAATAACAATAAAGTCAAAAGAGTAGTTATATTATTAACATACCAAAAGATGTGCTCTTAGCTTCACCTCAAAACAAGGCCCATCCACTAAGAGCACTAATAGTTCATAACTATATTTACCCAACAGTTGAAGGCTTCATCTCAAACCGAGACCCATCCACCTTCAACTGTTGTATTGTTCAAAAAGCATGCAGGAAATGTAAATTGTTCAGGTACGGGAAAGTAAAAGGCAGAAAAGTAAATTGTTTGTGGAACTACAAACCAACATTCAAATTCAAAAAGGTGGGCTCTGGCCTTGGCACGTATATCCGTCATCACACACCTAAATGCCCTCACACAGCGGCATCACCTCCAACCTTCTCAGACTTCTCCGCTCCAGCATCCTGACCAGCATCCTGCGCAGCATCCTGACCAATGTCCATCCCAGCATCAGCTCCAGCATCCTTCTTCTCTCCAGCTTGCACCACCACCTCTGCTGACTTAGAAGACTCACCGGCTTCAGCAGGAAGTGGCACAGCTTTGCCTCCGAGCTCCTTTAACTTAGCCACCCAGGATTCAACTGGCCAAGATGGACAAACAAGGCCCGTCTCCTTGGCCTCGTAGGCCATCTTGATGCGTGCTTGTAGCAAGGAGACGATAGCAGAAGCCTTGATTCCCTCTCAAAAGCTGATCAAGGCCTGATCATGATCCATTTGAACGCTGGTAAGTTTGACCTCAGCGTCTTGGGTGACCTTCTTTAGCAAGCTTTCATAGTGCCGGCTCTTCGCTTCAGCAATGGCACATTGGTCGGCAACGGTGCTCTCGAGCTGCTTGATCCTGGCTTCATGAAGTGCCACAGTACCACAAGCGTCATTGTACAAGTGGAGCAAATGCTGGAGGCCCTGCACATTAATTACAGGTATGGAGTTAGAATGTATGCTGACTATGACATCCTACCAGGATATCCTGTTAGGATATACGTGCAGGATATATGTGCAAGATATACATGAAGGATATGCGTCAGGATATTACCTTGTTGAGAAAGGATGTCATTGGCTCTAAGGAGTCAGAGAAGCTGAGTTCGGCATAGGAGAACCCTTCAGAGCCTGGAGCACTGACCTCAAGACCCTTTCTCTTTTTCGCTGCGGAAGCACGGGTTCATGGATTGGCCTTGGGAGCCGGGAGTGGCTTGGAGCTAGTAGCAGCAGGAGTTTCCTTCTTGACTAAAGCTGGAGTTGGATAGCTGTCAAGTTCATCCAAGTCTAGATAGACTGGGACTTTGCTGGAATCTGCACACAGGGAGTAAATTCTAAATCCCTCCTATGAATAACAGATAAAAAACATATGTGTGCAGGATATCTTGCAGGATCCTTACCAGACATGTTGGCACTTGAAAGAGGGCTTGGAGTTGGTGGAGAAGGATTGAAACTTCTTTCTGCCTCTGGGAGAAGTCTAATGGCGTCTATTCTTTCTTGAGAATTAGCAAGAGCAGGTGCAATCTTCCTAAAATCAGCTGCACAAAAATGAAAATTTATTAGTTCAGAATATGAGACAGGATAAGAGACAGGATCATTCTTAAACCCTAATTCCTACCCTTTCTTAACCATCTCATCGGATAATCCGTTCCACCGGGGATTGAATCCCTTTTTACGAAGAAAAACTTGGATTGCCAACCATCCTCGTTTTTGGAATGGATCACCGGAAGTAGAATAAAATAGGAATCTAGATGAGCCGTGGCATCTAAGCTTGTAGGCTAAAGGGAGGTCATGGACGGAAAGGTCAGGTATGTGGTTTCTCTTGATTTGATCAAGAACAGATAAAACACGCCAAAGCATTGGCATGGTTTGACTAAAAGAAATTCTAGTGATGTTAAAAAACTCGGTAATGAAGTCCGGAAAGGGGAATCGTAGCCCTAAGGTAAAGGGGAAAGCATTGAAACAAATCCACTCGGTGGAAACCATATCTGACCGGATTTCTCTGTCAAAGGGTCGGAATATGGTTCCATCCGGAAAGATACCGGAGGATTTCAAAGCCGACAGATGAGCACTATCAAAAGTGCATGTTTCATTCTCCGGTTCTTGGAGAAGATTCTGTTGGATGAATGTGGGAGCCGAGTCGCCTGAACTGGACCTCGTTTGCCTAGGCATTTGATCGCCTGAATTCTTGCCGGAGTAAAATATGAAGATGAGAGAGAGAATATTACCTTTTTTCTTGTCGATTGTGGGTAAAAAAGGAGATGAGGATGAGAAGATATAGGGTATGATGAGTAAATATAGGCCGGGTGGTTGAAAGCTGTCACATCAATAGTCTTATCTCTTAATTGCCTTGGCCACCGTGAAAAAATGTAACCGTTAGGATATCAAACGGTAACATTTTTGGGGACAATTGTTATGGGTGAAATTCTGAGCCCATATCCTGGAAAATATCTTGGTTTATATCTTGGTTGTGTAGTATCTGTTTACGTCCGGGATACTGGTTCAGGATATTGGTAATATCCTGAAAGGTATCCTCAGGATTACTAATGGATTATGTGCAGGTACGTGGGATAGAAGCTAGCAACGTTAACAAGACTTATTCCGCGGAAGACTCGGTCCAGGCCGTTCAAAGAAAGATGTTGAAACCTTATTACTCGGTCTACAACGTTCGTGGTGGAATATTCGGAGTATCCCATATTTATAGGAATATTTGTTTGTATTTCGTTACTATAAATAGGAGGAACGCCAGATCAAATAGGACACAACAATCTCACTGCAATCACACTCACTACACTCTAACACTTGTTCTCTCGCAAATTGTACTCTCGCACGAATTCATTGTAACACTTAGCGATCTGGTTGATATCCTGCACTGTATCCTGAAGTTTAAAGCAATAAGAAGAACAAGGCTGCTGCGATTGTCAGCTCCCGAGGTTTTATGCCGGCGATCTAGATTGATCAAGGGCTTTCCTCGTACATCTCGTGTCATTTCCTTTACTTTTTGTTCATTGTTTGCTCATTGTTTGATCGTTGATACAGCTCAATATCCTGAGCCGTATCCTGAATACTAATTTTCTAAATAACTCAACAAGCATATTTTCTATACACTTTCCAGCACACTACCTCACATTACTAATTTGATCACTAAATTGCTTCGGTAATTTTTGACCAAAACAGTTAGTATTTAAATAAAACGAAACTTTTGAATCCATGGTTGTGAAACAATAATTCTGTCGCTCAACTCCCCGACGTTTCCGCCGCGGTTTGTTGTTTTACGCGGTCGGGGTGTGACAGAAGAGTTGGTATCAGAGCTCATGGTTATAGGGAATTAGGTTATTAGTAATGCTTTGACCTAGACTATAACTTTTTCTAGGACCCTAACGGAAGTTTCTTACGTTTAGATTTTAAAAACAATACCGTCACCTATCTTTAGGTGATAACCACAATGAGAACACAATAACAAATCCACTTTAAAAATCAATCATCTATTCGTAGATGAATTGTTATAAGGTTTTGAACCTTCAAAGTTTCCAAAATGATTTTGAAAATAATCACCCACCCTTTGGATGATTCATTTTTGGCTAATGCCTTCCAAAGTTTTCAAAATCTCGTCAAAGTTTGGGTCTAGATAATGTGAACACGTGCAATCTGGAAGGATGGATGCCTGTATCCTGAGTTTTCTGTCTAAGGCTAGAGTTCGTACAAATCCACATAATCGGACCAGTCACTCTTACCTGGGAACTCTTGGGGTAAGTGTCCACTTATAGGCTAAAGCATGTCTTCGCGATACATTATATTGACCCATTTACTTTGATTAGTCAATGTGTGTCGTTTCTTTGTTCGAGGTAACGAACGAATGATCATTTTCCTTATATTTTGTCGATGTTTTCAATACCTCTTTTGTTTATCTAATTGTCAATCTCACTCGTTTCTCATGTTTCCTTGTTCTTTTTAGAATATGCCTCCTCGACGAGATGCACAACCTCAAACTAACGTCGAACTCGCAGCTATTATCACTCAGCAGATCACTGCTGTGATTCCGAACCTAATAACTCAGATTAATCAAGCGAACAACAACAACAATAACAACAATGCTCAGTGTAGTTTCAAAACTTTTAACTCGGCTAAACCACTAAAGTTTTATGGGTCTCAAGGAGTAACTACGCTCCTACAATGGTTCGAGAGTCTGGAGAGTACATTTAGACATGTTCAGTGTCCGAATGAAAGAAAGGTTGAGTTTGCATCCAGTGTTTTCGAGAAGCGTGCTCTTACATGGTGGAATGGTGTGATGCATGATAGGGGTTCCGATGTGGCTATGGCACAAACTTAGGAAGAGCTACGGGCTCTCATGATTAAAGAGTTATGTCCCCGTCACGAGATAAGGGCTTTTGGAATGAGAATTCGATGATCTGAAATAAGATGGGGGAGAACACCGTGCGTAGACGGATCGTTATGAAGAGCTGAGTTTATTGTGTCCTACTATGGTTACCCCGTTGGAGAAAGCGATTGAGAGGTATATTAATGGTCTACCCGATTCTCTGCAAGACATTGTAACTGGTAGTAATCCTACCACTGTGCGTCAGGCAATTGAATTGGCTGCAACCCTGACTGAGTCATAAGTCAGGAAAGGTAAACTGACCCGCAAGGGTGACAAGATGCAGTCGACTGTCACTGCACAAAATGCTCAGAACCCACCAGCACAACCTCCTGCAGAGAAACAGTATGCTGGTACCGCACCTCACTACAATAGGTGCAATGGGCATCATGTGGCACATCAAGCTTGTAAACAATGTACCACTTGTGGTAAACTTGGGCACACGACCAACATTTGTCGTTTGGGTCAAAACCAAGCTGCTCAGAATCAAGCTCCAGTTCAGGGGAATGCTGCTAGATTCCCACCTGGTTCATGTTACAATTGCGGAGAAATTGGTCATTTCTGCAACAATTGTCCGAAACTTGCGAATCCGAATGCCAACGCGAATGTGAATCCCGCTCGTGGACGAGCGTACAATCTAAATGCAAATGAGGCGTGTGCTGACAACAAGGTTGTTAATGGTACGTTCCTTGTTAACCATCAACCTGCATCTGTTCTTTTCGATTCTGGCGCTGATAGAAGTTTTGTTTCGTTATCATTTGAGCCTTTGCTTGCGATACCTAGAACTAAACTGAAAAACCCTTATCTGTCGAAGTTGCTACTGGTAAACCTCTTGTACTCGATTCTTTCATTCACGATTGTCAATTGAACCTTGATAGCCATCTTTTTCTTATTAATCTCACGCCGATGCAACTTGGAAGTTTTGATATTTTCGTAGGGATGGATTGGTTAACTAAGTTTCTTACTGAGGTGGTTTGTTTCGATAAGATTGTTCGTATTCCTCTTTCGTCTGGTGATGTCCTAGAAGTTCGTGGCGAGAAACCATCGAATAGTTTGAAACTCATGATGTGTACGAAAGCCCAAAGTTATTTACGAAAAGGATACGTAGCATTTCTGGCACATGTCACCGAGGAGAAAGGCAAGAGCAAGTCTATTCAAGATATTCCAATTGTTCGAGATTATCCAGAGGTGTTTCCTGATGAACTGCCTGGTTTGCCTCCAGTTCGTCAAGTTGAGTTTCATATTGATCTTGTACCTAATGCCAACCCGATTGCTAAAGCACCTTATCGTCTTGCACCGTCTGAGATGCAAGAGTTATCTAAACAGCTTCAAGAGCTATCTGACAAAGGATTCATCCGACCGAGTTATTCACCTTGGGGCGCTCCAGTCCTGTTTGTTAAGAAGAAAGATGGATCTTTCAGAATGTGTATTGATTATCGTGAGCTTAGTAAGCTTACCATCCAGAATCGATATCCTCTACCACAAATTGTTGATCTTTTTGATCAGCTACAAGGTGCTACATGTTTTTCCAAGATCGATCTGCGTTCTGGGTATCATCAACTTCGTGTACTTGAAGAAGATTGATGTGTGTAAAATGCAACATATAAATTGCATCAAATGAGGCATAAAACTAACCCTTTTTAGTACTAATGTTGGAAAAAGTGTGCTTTTGTCTTTCTTTTGTATTTTCAGGGTTAAATGATCTTAAATGAACAAAAGAAGCAAAAATACAGCCAAATCTAACAATAATACAAGAAAAGGAGTAAACGTGGCATGCCTGACCCCTCGACAGCATCTTCCCAAGCAAAAACAAGACATGAGAAGGCTGAACACACCCCGTGTCCAGTGGACACGGGGGCGTGCCCAAGTGTCAGCAGAAAAGACAAAGTTGTAGAAGCTTCTATTTCCCAACACGGGGCGGTGCCCAGCGGACACGGGGCCGTGGTCAACGCTAAGATTCACAGAATCTGAGCAAATCTTGATAGTACAAATACGCTTCTGCACACGGGGTCATGCCCAGCGGACACGGGGGCGTGGTCAACTAATACAGACAAACAGCAATTAATGAAGAAAGAGAAGATGAGTGGACACGGGGCCGTGTCCGGGCTTCTATGCAGGAAATAAATAGAGTTGCTTGGTTCACTTCAAAAGCATCCCTTGACAAACCACCTCTCTCCCACTTCACCCACACTCCACCACCATCACAACACCCACATCCACCACCATCATCCATCATAGAGTGTGTGTAGTAGTCTCAGGATCCAAGATTGATAGTAAGAGTTCTTGACAATCAAAGGCCATGTTTACCTAAGTCTCTTACATCACTTGGTGAAGACAAGCATTTAGTGTAATACTTTTGTTTTTTTAATCTTTTCGCACTTTTGATTTGGTTTTGTATTAATGACTTTAATAACTAGTTTCTTATGTTGAAGGTGAAACTTCCTTATCATTTGTTCGTGGTGTCTTGGCGTTATTTTACTGTCTATATAAAATAAAAGATTTACACCATTCATATCTCCACGGTCTATATGGAGATATGTTGGCTACCTGGTCGGGGGTTAAGGGAATGGTTTGGTAAGGTTCTTGCCTTGTTCAGTGTATAGATCCTGCAAGGACCTGGGTCAAGCTTACTAGCACCTCCTTCAATACCCACTGGTATTGGATGTTGGGGGTGCGAATGGCTTGATCCCCTCATATGTAAACTACTATTAATACATTAACCCGGCTACTTGGGATTGTATCCCTGCTGACTCAAACCACTTAGCCGAGGGTAACGTCATCTTCAAAAGAGGGGCCTACCACATTACGCATTAATAACTTAATTAATTATCTTCCAATAATCCAACCGTTTAGGATTGTATCCTTGCTGACTCAAACTACTGGGTTGAGGGTAACTTCACCTTCAAAAGAGGGGCCTACTACTATAACTAAGATAATCTCTTAAAAAGTGCAAAAGTGCGGATAACATCAAAGGTTACACTAAAGGCGAGTCGGATCCAAGTGATTCATCTTGTCTATCTGTTTTTATTTTTATTTTCAGAGTTTTTTTGTTAGTTTTTATTTTTCTTGTTTAAACCTTTTTCTAAATTTTTGATTTGATTAGACGTTGAGGATAAACCGGTACTAAAAGCTCTTGTGTCCTTGGACGACCTCGGTATCTTACGAACACTATACTACGCTCACAATGGGTGCACTTGCCCATATGTGTGTTTAGTGTTAGTAAAATATTGTGTTTTATAAATTTAAAACTTGACTAAAGTGTTAAAAAGGGCTTAAAATATACATTAAAAACTATACGACACTCATGCACATCAAGTTTTTGGCACTGTTGCCGGGGACACAAGGATTTTAAGAAAGTTAGGAATCAACGGCCTAATCGTTTTTCTTATTTTTCTGTTTTTTTAGGATTTTTCTTAGATTTTCAGCTTCTACAGAGCTCAGCACGGGCCGTGCCCGCTGAACACGGCCCCGTGCCCAATCTTTGGTACTGGCAATCCTATTTTAAGTCAGACAGTAGCTGAACATGGGGCCGTGCCCAACAAACACGCCCCATGCCCAAGTTTTCAGATACTGAAAACAGATCCGTAAGATCCCGACGGCTGGTAATTTCTGACACAATCATGAGTGATACTGATAATTTTTACTTTCAATCCTCTTATGGTACGTGGTGTCAATTATGTGGCAGAAATCATGAAGATTTAAAATGTTATTTTTTAAATTATACTCCCCACTATATGGCCCCATTGTTTTCCTGTAGCCTTAAGAGGGGTGAAAGTAAAAATAATCCCTATCTCTCCCTCAAATGCTCTCAATCGTCCCTTTAAGATGAAATGCTTCTTGAAGAATTATTTCAGCTAGAAGAACTAATTCTCTGCTGGATAAAAGAACTTGAGATGGACATAACTAATTCATCTCAAGACGACATCCAAGAAGAATTAGATCGCATTCGGATAAAAACAACATTGTCGCTCCCGAAATCACCTCTAACTCTTGCGAAGACTTGAGCGATAGTCGTCCCTGTGTCGATTGTGCCGTGAAGGAATCCCCATCGACTTCCATCGATGCATACATAGACCTGAGTGATTCGACATACACCTTCTTTAATGAGAGCCCAGATAAGGCTTGGACTTGTTCACCTACAATTAGCATAGGAATCACCCTTTCCGATAACCTTTTGCGTTCTCGTCTTAATCTAGGGCAACTTAGGTATCTCAGGCACTTTGGTGTTGTTCCGTCCAGTAAGGAACCACCCAATCCGGATAAATTCCTTAAAATTAGACAAAACTTCATTAACAGCCTCTAGACACGGGGTCGTGTCCAGGTCAGCACGCCCCCGTGTCCACCAAAGATTCCCGTCTGACTTTCGGTCAGAATACGGACAAAATGTGTCAGGATCTTGTCAGCACACGGGGCCGTGTCCAGCCAACACGGGGCCGTGTCCCGCGTGCTGTCGTTTTCTATAAATGCAGCCAAGATTCCTGCACATTTGGACCATTCCAAAGACAGAGATCTGGTGGGATCTTCACACATACCATCCTAGGTATATTCTAAAGAAGGTTCCCAATAACCATCTTGTCTTTTCTACTTTTGTCTATTGCCTTCTTCTTCATTTTTACCTCAACATCTCCATTAAAGCTTAAAATCACCATGGTTTCAAGCTTTATTGAGATGTTTGTTAGATTTTTATTCAAGGAATCTTGTTAAAAATAAGTTTTACAACACTGTTTTAAGTTATTTCTGCTTAAAAATGTCTCAAAAGTCAGAAAAATAATTTAAAACTACAAGATTCCTTGTTTCAAAAATCTGCAGAAAGGTGAACACGGGGCCGTGCTCAGTGAGCACGGGGCCGTGTTCAGTGAGCACGGGGCCGTGTTCGAAGTACTGTTTCACTAAAATGAACTCTTTTCAGTTTATTTTCATAGAATATCAAGCCAAAACAGTGGAACCTCTTCAGCACATTCCAGAAACAGTCGTAGGGAACGAAGGCCTTCAATCGAAGCCACTCTTGTATGCTATGTGATGGTACTACGAGAAGCTCTCGATGAAATGACATCCGTAGAAGAGGTCCTGATTGACCGTATAAATTATCTTACGGGGGGGCTGGAAAATAGTTTCCAAGAAATCAACCTCTTGCACCAGAGGTTGAACATTCTTGTGACACCTCCCATGGAACCAATCCTTCCCTAAGAAGATTGGAACTTAGCACTAGGAGTCAACAACCCCACCGGATGGGACGACATCCCCGTGGAGCCCCCTCTTGACAACTTGCAAGAAGTTCCGGTGGAAGTTACACCCCCTCAAAATGATGATGCCAATGAGCCCGCCTTTCTTCTCCCTAGGGAGATAGAAGAATGGCTCACCGACGTGTGAGGGACCATATCAGGAGGAGAAGTTCTTCAAGCTGCATTCAACCAAGAAATTATCCTCTCGGAAATTTTGCTATTAAAATAATCTATAGGCTAGAACTTCTTTTCGGTTTTAGACTTCTTACGTTTCCTGGCCTGCTTATCTAAGTTTTAGTTTATGTTTTTTTTAGGACTTATTGTAATTCTCTCTATTTAATGAATGATGGTTTTCAAAATTATTTGGTGTTTGGATGATGTTGTAATGGATAAAACACACTTGGATGGTGAAGGGTACTAAGGGAAGCTTGAACCAACACCCCATGCACAAAAACAGAGCCTCCCGACAGTTTTTCTTCATTGTAGCAAGTTCAACACAGGCCGTGCCCAGCCAACACAGCCACGTGCTCAAAGGTCTGCAGAAAAACGCCCAGTTCAGGTAACTGGACACGGGGCGTGTTCGTTGAACACGCCCCCGTGCCCGGCCTTCTGTTACATTTTGTTATCTTCTGTTACTGGCAATCTGAACACGGGGCCATGCCCGGTCACCACGGCCCGTGTCCAGGTGCCCAGTAACAGAAAATTTTTGTTTAACACACCTTTTTACACATTCAATCAACCTAAAAACCTATTTTTGGGACACATTGAGGACAATATGTAATTTAAGTGTGGGGGGATGCTAAAACTTTGAATTTTGCAAGTCCGTGTTACAAGCCTTACACAAAACTCTATTGGAACCGCTAAACACCCCAAATTTTTTCAAAAACTTTTCATTTTTTTTACTTGTCTTGGTTTAAATTGGGAATAACAAGTTCTAAAAAGGTTATATTTTTACAAATTTACAACCGAAAGCGTCGTGATAAAAGGAACCAACATAAGAAAATTATGAAACGGCATGATAAATCTAGTTAAAATTTGATTATATATACTTGATCACATTAAAAACCCGCTCCCACAAAAAGTGAGTTTTGAGCCTTTAATTGAGCATACAAATACACATCTTTAGACTAAATGCTCATCTTTCGTTTCTTGTGTGATTAGCCGCTTGGTTTCTTACGACTCTAGAACTTGCCATGACGATACATTCCCGGTCCTTACCAACTTAAACCCGAGTAAGTAAATGATGGAGACATTAGGACTAACCCTTTTTATTTCAACACCATTATTTTTCTTTTTTTTTACCACCTACCCAAAATCCCCCTAGTTAACCCCTTTGAGCCTAAACCTTTTCATTTCTATACCCAAAACAAACACCCTTTACCCACCAAAACCTTTTTCATTTTAAACCCTTTATTTTAGTGAAAAGCTCGGTTTTCTTGTGACATCCTTATAAAAAAAAAAGAGATGAAGTTAGCAATAAACAAACAAGCTCATCAAAAGAAACCTTGTTTGAAAAATGCTTCATTGGAATAAAAAGTCACAAAAACAAAATGTTTTACGAAAACCGATGCTTTTTACGCCTTTCGCCCTTTTCTACTAACTACTAACCCAAAAACCACCTACCTTTAATCCAAGCCTAACCCTTCCCCAAAGTCCTCTTGATATTTACAAAGGTGCATAGTTAAAAAGGAGGAGGATTGATTGCTTGGCAAGCATATGGTAGAAGTAAGTTCCATGCCGCTCTCGAGTGTTTCACAAAAATACATCTTCGGCCGAGTGTTGAATGATCCCCTGTGAGGTATGTGAACTTGTATATAAATGGAATTTTAAAGAGGCATGTTATGTCCAAATAAGTAATTTTTCTTATGAAATGTTCTAAATAAATCATAACGAATAGGATTGTAAATAACATAAAAATAAAACCTAATAAAGAATCTTGGAATCCCGACACTCTAGACAAGCCCAAAACTTCTCTTCTACCCATTCCATTTGGGTGTGTAAGCCACAAAATAAAGATTTTTGCTTGAGGACAAGCAAAGATTCAAGTGTGGAAGTATTTGATGTGTGTAAACTGCAACATATATATTACATCAAATGAGGCATAAAACTAACCCTTTTTTAGTACTAATGTTGGAAAAAGTGTGCTTTTGTCTTCCTTTTGTATTTTCAGGGTTAAATGAGCTTAATGAACAAAAGAAGCAAAAATACAGCCAAATCTAACAACAATACAAGAAAATGAGTAAACGTAGCATGCACGACCCCTCGACAGCATCTTCCCAAGCAAAAACAAGACATCAGAAGGCTGAACACGCCCCGTGTCCAGTGGACAGGGGGGCGTACCCAAGTGTCTGCAGAAAAGACAAAGTTGTAGAAGCTTCTATTTCCCAACACGGGGTCGTGCCCATCGGACACGGGGCCGTGGTCAATGCTAAGATTCATAGAATCTGAGCAAATATTGATAGTACAGATACGCTTCTGCACACGGGGTCGTGCCCATCGGACACGGGGCCGTGGTCAATGCTAAGATTCATAGAATCTGAGCAAATATTGATCGTACAGATACGCTTCTGCACACGGGGTCATGCCCAGCGGACACGGGGACGTGGTCAACTAATACAGACAAACTGCAATTAATGAAGAAAGAGAAGATGGGTTGACACGCAGCCTTGCCCAGCGGGCACGGGGCCATGTCCGGGCTTCTGTGCAGGCAATAAATAGAGGTGCTTGATTCACTTCAAAAGCATCCCTTGACAAACCACCTCTCTCCCAGTTCACCCGCACTCCACCACCATCACAACTCCCACATCCACCACCATCATCCATCATCCATCATAGAGTGTGTGTAGTAGTCTCAGGATCCAAGATTGATAGTAAGAGTTCTTGACAATCAAAGGCCATGTTTGCCTAAGTCTCTTACATCACTTGGTGAAGACAAGCATTTAGTGTAATACTTTTGTTTTTTTAATCTTTTTGCACTTTTGATTTGGTTTTGTAATAATGACTTTAATAACTAGTTTCTTATGTTGAAGGTGAAACTTCCTTATCATTTGTCCGTGGTGTCTTGGCGTTATTTTACTGTCTATATAAAATAAAAGATTTACACCATTCATATCTCCACGGTCTATATGGAGATATGTTGGCTACCTGGTCGGGGGTTAAGGGAATGGTTTGGTAAGGTTCTTGCCTTGTTCAGTGTATAGATCCTGCAAGGACCTGGGTCAAGCTTACTAGGACCTCCTTCAATACCCACTGGTATTGGATGGCGGGGGTGCGAATGGCTTGATCCCCTCATATGTAAACTACTATTAATACATTAACCCGGCTACTTGGGATTGTATCCCTGCTGACTCAAACCACTTAGCCGAGGGTAACGTCACCTTCAAATGAGGGGCCTACCACATTACGCATTAATAACTTAATTAATTATCTTCCAATAATCCAACCCTTTAGGATTGTATCCTTGCTGACTCAAACTACTGGGTTGAGGGTAACGTCACCTTCAAAAGAGGGGCCTACTACTATAACTAAGATAATCTCTTAAAAAGTGCAAAAGTGTGGAAAACAACAAAGGTTACACTAAAGGCGAGTCTGATCCAAGTGATTCATCTTGTCTATCTGTTTTTATTTTTATTTTTATTTTTATTTTCAGCATTTTTTTGTTAGTTTTTATTTTTCTTGTTTAAACCTTTTTCTAAATTTTTTATTTGATGAGACGTTGAGGATAAACCGGTACTAAAAGCTCTTGTGTCCTTGGACGACCTCGGTATCTTGCCAACGCTATACTACGCTCACGATGGGTGCACTTGCCCGTATGTGTGTTTAGTGTTAGTAAAATATCGTGTTTTATAAATTTAAAACTTGACTAAAGTGTTAAAAAAGGCTTAAAATATACACTAAAAACTATACGACACTCACGCACATCAAAGATATTCCCAAAACTGCATTCCGCACGAGATATGGTCACTACGAGTTCACTGTTATGCCTTTTGGTTTGACGAATGCCCCAGCTATTTTCATGGATTTAATGAATAGGGTTTGTAAACCTTATTTAGACAAATTCATCATTGTGTTCATTGACGACATTCTCATTCATTCGAAGTCTTGATCCGATCACGAACAACACCAAATAAGAGGAAGCTTTCCAAACACTAAAACAGAAACTCTATGATGCTCCTATCTATCTTTGCCCGATGGAAACGATGATTTTGTTGTCTATTGTGACGCATCGAATCTAGGCCTTGGTTGTGTTCTCATGCAACGAGGTAAAGTTATAGCTTATGCGTCAAGACAATTGAAAATACACGAGAAGAACTACACAACTCATGATCTTGAGTTGGGCGCTGTGGTTTTTGCACTCAAAATCTGGAGACACTATCTTTATGGCACGAAATGTGTGGTTTTCACAGAACACAAAAGTCTTCAATATATTTTCAACCAGAAGGAACTGAACATGAGACAACGACGCTGGGTCGAACTCTTGAACGATTACGATTGCGAAATTTGCTACCATCCTGGTAAGGCGAATGTTGTAGCCGATGCGCTAAGTCGAAAGGAACGAGCTAAGCTTCATTCTGTTCACACTCTATCCGATATCCAATCACGTGTCCTTCAAGCACAACGAACATGTGTAACCCAAGGTTTATTGAAATATGAGCTACCACTTCAACTTGAGCTTAAACTCAAAATGAAACGAATGACATTCATTAACAATGATCAAGCTGACCAGTAATAGGTTATGGTACCATAGGATCTGACAAATCCTGTTATCGGACTGCCACCATGGTTATGTATGGGGGTTATGTGGGTAACGACTGAACCTGATGATTGTTAACTT
The DNA here is from genome assembly GCA_030545235.1 of Helianthus tuberosus. Classification (NCBI taxonomy): domain Eukaryota; kingdom Viridiplantae; phylum Streptophyta; class Magnoliopsida; order Asterales; family Asteraceae; genus Helianthus; species Helianthus tuberosus. The sequence continues at coordinate 105,645,381 of CM060409.1, forward strand.
ACCCTTTGGTTGTTTGTTAATACGAGTTGAACGATGGACGAGTTACGAAGTTTTGAATGTTATAAGCGAGACGACCAAAAGTTAGTTTTCATAATTAAAACGAGAACAATTTGAACGATTGAACGATTTTGAACGATTTAACGATATTGAACGATTGAAACAATTTTGAACGATTTGAACGATTTAAACAAGTTAAACGAATTAAACGAACGATTGGTTTTTTATTTGTGATTAGATAACGGGACGAGTGTAATGTGATAAAAGCATGGTAGATACGCCACTGGTACTTCTTATATATAAGTGCTTTTATCATATTACATACCGTGGCGTTATTTAGTTCACTTGGACGAACGATTTTAAACGATGTCACGCAACGATGTTTACTATACGATATAAACCATACGAGTTATTTTACGAGAACGATTTACAATTTGGTTTACTTAAACAAATGTTTTGGGTTAAGATTCATGGTAACCAAATTTTTATAAACTACAACCAACTTATTTTGAGCTGGTTATTCATATTGCAATACCAAACTCTTTTCAAAACAAGGTTGTCGATTATCGACTCTTGTAGTCAAACGAGGTATTGCAACATGTAAACGAGCCATGAATCCGACACTCTCACAAAACCTATGTACTCACCGGCATTTCTTTGCTGACTTTATTTTCGCATAAGTTTCAGGTGTTGTTGAATGATGTTGATTGCAACTAGGATGCATGCTCACTTAGGATTGGACGAGGCCTTAGTGACTAAATAACAATGATAGACAATGTGTTTAACTGCTTGTTCTATTTCAAGACAATATTTAACGGTTAATATTTAAATAAAACGAAACTTTTGAATCCATGGTTGTGAAACAATAGTTCTGTCGCTCCACTCCCCGACGTTTTCGCCGCGGTTTGTTGTTTTACGCGGTCGGGGTGTGACAATTTAAATACAAGATTAAGTATAAAATACTTAATGAATACAAGAAAATATGTATTTTCATATGAACAAATACACACCGGAATACGCCACCAATACTTGGCAAAATACACAAGTACAAGTACACCCATACTTGGGAGAATACATATGTAGAAATACATAATATACCAAGTTAAAATATATTATTTTGACAAATATTCCACATAAATAATAAATATAATTTAAGTTAAAATATTAAATTATTTTAACCAATAATTATATACTTTGGAATAATATAAAGTACACCAAAGACGTAACTCAAAGTATGATAAGTCATAACACATAGAACTTAGAGTCATTACATGACCTAGCCATCTAATAAAACATAGCACGTGTGTAGGTAGTAGTACGACCAGAAGAAGGGATCTTTGAGATTACCAGAAGCAGGACGCAAGACTGTGAGTTCATGTCCCCCTTTTCTTTTAACAGTTTTCGGTTTATAACTTCGGGGGTGAAATACATGTTACAAATGTTTCAAATGTTTACAAATGGTATGGTTAGCTAAGGAATGAACTGTTAGATCATGTGAATGGGTAGGCACACTCTTAAGACCATTAATCCTAGTATAAGGACCGAGGGGCATGAGTGGTAGATCTATCTGGGTGTTACGAGCCCCACCCATGGGCCCGGGAGTGGCCGAATGTGGTGACTATGTCTTCCAGCCGGAAGCCCGGTACAAAATCCACTAGGTTTGAGCCTTCCTGCACCATTGCACACATATTAATGACCTTGCAAATCATTAATTGATCTGTTCATAGACGCTTTCATACCGGTTTACAAAGACATACTTACAATTGTTTACTAGGTTATTCGTGCACACATACAATACACATGAACTCGCTCAACTTTTGTTGATGTTTTCAAACTACATGTATTTCAGGAAACTAATATGGATCTGGCGGGCGTTTCAAAGGTTTCAAGAAGTGTTTACAAGATATGATGTCATCCCATTTTGAAGGGTTTGAGTTGGGTATCTTATCCTCGATGAGATACATGAATCAAATCCTTGTTTTTATCTATGTCTTTTGTTAAAGTCGTTTATGGAACTTAAAACATTTGGTTGGTTTATATGTTAAACTTGAAGTCTATGGTTGGCACTAAACAATGTGGTTTGTATTATTTTGAAACATATTAATGGATGAACATCATGGTTTAGTCACATAAGTTGTTTGTTATAATTGAATGCAATGATATTAAGCAAGTCACAGATAATACGCTTCCGCAAAAGTCAGGGTGTGACAGTTTGGTATCAGAGCTTCGGTTGTAGTGAACTAGGATTCCTTCTCGAGTCTAGACTACAATCATTAGGACTCTATCACGAAAATATTTTTACAAAATATTTTTCATTGCATTTACAAAATGCCAAGATCCATGGAACAAACATTTTACAAAGGAAAGACAAGAAACACAAGCAAGGACCACTAGCCAATGGTTTAGTTTGCATGGGGTAGATTCGTTAAGTTAGAAAAAGTCTCACATAGGGATAACATGAATACATGATTAAGTGATGATTGTCTTTGTTTACATACACCAAGTGTTAGTGGTTAACATACGTGCATATGTCGTGATTGTTATGTTACAGGTACTTATATCGTCCTCCGAGAGAGGATTGTTGAGATCGCGCCAGAGCTGGAGGTCTTCACATCCAATACGGAGAGTGATCCAAAGATGTTGTCCGACGACGAGGATGATTTTCAGCCCTTTGCTTTACCGGACTTTGGAGATGACGCACCTATTGCTGATGGCATTCCCGTTGATGAAATTTTTTTATTTTCCTCCTCCTATTCACGACCATCTCATCATCGGTCACCCCGATGGTGAGCACATTGTTGCACCCATCCTTGATGTTGTTCCTCTAGTGGTCATTCCCCCAGAGGATTGGCCCTTCGACGACCTTTTTGATGATGACATCGATCTATTTCTGGGTGATCCCCCAGTAGATGCTCAGGGTGATAGGGAGGTTGACGATGTTGTTGTGCTGGATATACCTCCTCCTGCCATACCTGTTATTGAGATATCTTCAGATTCTAGCTTGCACTCAGTTGCAGACTCCTTTGAGTATGTGACTTCATCGGTCCTGCAGGCTGCAGGACTTCAGCTCTACGCCACTGATCTAGATGATGATGATGCGATGTCGGCTGCTCCATCATCCCCTGCTCGAGTCCCCACACCCCCACACATTCCTGATCCAGACCCTGTTCCTTTTGGCATACCCGATATTGCACCACTTATTCCTGAGCCGATTCCCGCACCACTTAATCTCCCACCTGTTGATCCATATATTCCACAGCCCCCACCTACTGACATTGTTCCCCCTCCCATCATTTCAGATGAGCATCGGACCGATCTTCCTATCGTATTCCTACAGGAGATCCCAGCACCCCGTCCAGGGGAGGGCACCTCGGGACAGCCCCCGAGCTTTGATCCGTTCGCATCAGCCGACTTTCCACCTATCCCACAGACCACTCCTTTCTCACCAGCTGCACTTGACGAGCCATTCTGATGGTACCCACCATACACCATGCCTATTTCTGACCCGTATCACCCATCGCACCACGTTGGTTACACTCGAGATGATTTACTTCTGTCCCTACAGTTAAAGTTCGAGATTCTGAGCCGCAGAGTTCTTGAGCTGGAGTTTAGTGAGGGTGCCAGACGATCACCATGTCCATTTCATCCTACTTCTGTTCCCCCACCCTCATCATCGAGTTCTTTTGTTCCCCCATCTGTTGCTCCCACATCTATTCCGGGTTTTGATGCCCGCTTCCTTACAGCTGAGCAGCAGATCAGCTACTTGGTTCGCCAAGTTCATGAGCTAGAGGAGGAGGTCGCCCATGTTCGCAGTTTTCTCATTTTCCCTCCTCCTCCGCCATCAGCATCGTAGGTTTTTGGTTTTACGCAGGTACCCTACTTTTGGTTAGAACGCCACAATTGAGCCGAGACAATGAAGATATGAAGACCACTTTTTGATTATTACTTTTGTATATTGACAGAATTATTTGACAGGGGTAGTGTGACCTCGTGTCTCTTTTGATATGCTACAATTTGAAAACAATGTAACTTGTGGTTGGTTATTAATGAAAGCTCAATAGTCGTGTTCTCATTAAATACAATGTTGATTTATTTGTTGATGTGATGATTATGTTACTATGTGGTTGTTTGTCGTGACTATTACTTATATATATATATATATATATATATATATATAACTACGCACACCTCTTAGACAACTACTTAATGAATGAGGCCTAACCTGCCTGATCTTCCTACTAGAAGCAAGATGATACCCCGACGAAGTACCAATAACGACAACACGCTGCCAAGGACTGAAGCAGAGCTGCAAGAATGCATCTCACAAGCTATTGCCCAGCACGAGGCCAAGTGCTCTGAACATAGCGGTGGTACCACTGGAAATAACCCCCCAACCGGCAATGTTAAGTCACCTAAGACACATTACAACCCGTTTGGATATTTCCAATTATGCTTTGTCAATGCTTACTGTGAATTGTGTTGCATGTGTTACAGGATGTACTTACAAGTAATTTTTGGATTGCAAACCTCTTAACTTCGATGGTAATGGAGGTGCTGTCGTGTTCGTTCGCTGGTTAGAGAAAACTGACTCTGTATTGAGGATGAGCAAGTGTGCTCCAGAACAAAGGGTTACTTATATTTCTGGGTTATTTCTGGATGGAGCGCTTTCATGGTGGAACCTCCAAGTCCAAACACTGGGTGAAGCTGCTACGTACGCGTTAACATGGGATAAGTTAAAGGAATTAATGCGCAAGAAGTACTGCTCGCGTACTGAGATTCAGAAACTTGAGACAGAATTCTGGAACTTGAAAATGGATGGTCCGAAGGAAGCCAAGTACATCCAGTGCTTCCATGATTTGTCAAGGGTTGTTCCTTATCTGGTGGAGCCAGAGTTTAAAAGGATTGAGCATTTATCTGGGGATTGGCACCTCAGATCTTGAGTATGGTTACAACTTCCAAGCCTCCGACTATTTCTAAGGCCATTGACCTAAGTGTGGCGCTTACTGAGGAGGCAGTTCGTTTGGGAAAGTTTTCGATCTCTGACACGAAGAAGAAGGAGACTCATGAGGAGTCATCAGGTGATAACAAAAGGAAGTTCACTAACTTTAAGAAGGGCACACGAGTGAACAACAACAATGCCAACAAACGCAGGGATACCAACCAACCAGCTGAGGCTCGAGCTGGAGCTGCAAACACTGAACCCAGGGGAAAAGGATACATGGGTACCCTACCCAAGTGTGATGTCTGCCAATTACATCACACTGGTCGGTGCAGATTTGAAAAATGTGAAACTTGTGGGAAAGCTGGACATTCAAAGGAGACGTGTTGGTATGGAGCAGGGCATGGGAATGGAGGACAAGGAGGTAATGGTAATGGTAATCGTGGCGGGAACAGAAATCAGTATGGTAATCAGAATCGGGATGTAAATGGAAACCATGGTGGTTATGGGAACCAGGCTGGTAACAGAAATCATGGAGGAAACAATAACAACAACAATTAGGGCGGAAACGGAAATGACAATGGACGTGGCCAGGGTTGTTTTGGCTGCGGTGACTTGGGGCACTTCAAGAAGGATTGCCCTAAAAACAATCAAGCTCGTGGAAGGGTGTTCACCATAGGAGCCAGGGAAGCATGCCAGGATCCAAATGTGGTTACTGGTACGTTCCGTATTAATCAACGTTATGCATCTGTGCTGTTTGATACTGGTTTCGATTTTAGCTTCGTATCCCTAGACTTTAAGAATGCACTTGGTTTAATTGCAAGTAAGCTAGATTCTCCATATTCGATAGAATTGGCCAATGGATAGTTAGTAGAGGCAAATGAGGTGGTTGAGGGTTGTACTTTGGAACTTGGAGAGCGTGAATTTTCTATTGATCTTCTATAAGTTGATTTGGGAAGCTTTGATGTCGTGGTCGGGATGGATTGGTTGTCTAACAATCGTGCAGAGATAGTTTGTGTGAGAAGATCATTCGCATTCCGATGGCGAATAAGGAAACGATCGTGATTCATGGAGAGAAGCATGATGCACCCTTGCGGATCATCAATTGTATGAAAGCACATAAGTGTCTACGTAAAGGATGTGTTGCCTTCCTAGCTCATGTAGTGGATAAGGAAGTCGAAGAGCCGAAGCTTGAAGACATCCCAGTGGTAAGGGATTATCCTAAGGTCTTCCCCGAAGACTTTCCAGGGTTACCTCCGCAACGACAAGTCAAATTCCACATTGACTTGGTTCCAGGCGCCGTGCCTGTAGCCAAGGAACCTTATCAACTTGCTCAATTATAGATGCAAGAGTTATCCACGCAGCTTCAGGAGTTATTGGACAAGGGATTTATAAGGCCGAGCTTCTCGCAATGGGGAGCTCCGGTGTTGTTCGTTAAGAATTCAAGAGGAGAGCATATCAAAGACTGCGTTCAGGACTCGCTATGGGCACTACGAGTTCCTTGTGATGCCGTTCGGATTGACTAACGCGCCAGCGGTGTTTATGGATTTGATGAATCGTGTATGCAAGACATATCTCGATAAATTTGTGATTGTATTTATCGACGATATTCTGATTTATTCACGGATGAAGGAAGAACACAAGCAACATCTCAGAGCCATTCTGGAACTACTAAAGAAAGAGAAGCTTTACGCAAAGTTTTCAAAATGCGAATTTTGGATTCGCGAAGTACAATTCCTTGGTTATGTGGTAAACGAGAATGGTATCCATGTGGACCCCACAAAGATTGAAGCGATAAAGAACTGGGAAACTACCAAAACGCCGACTGAGATTCGACAGTTCTTGGGATTAGTGGGCTATTACCGCAGGTTCATCGAAAATTTCTCCAAAATAGCTCAACCGCTAACTTCCCTTATTCAGAAAAACAAGAAGTATGACTAGGGAGACAAGCAAGAGGAATCCTTTCAACTACTCAAGAACAAGCTATGCAATGCACCGATACTATCCCTACCCGAAGGCACTGAAGACTTCGTGGTATATTGCGACGCTTCACGTCAGGGATTGGGTTGCGTGCTCATGCAATGCCAAAAAGTCATCGCTTACGCTTCACGACAACTGAAAGTACATGAGAAGAATTATACCACTCATGACCTGGAGCTAGGTGTAGTGGTATTTGCCTTGAAGATTTGGTGGCACTATTTGTATGGTACTCGATGCACTATCTTCACAGATCACAAAATTCTGTAGCATATATTTGATCAAAAGGAGCTTAATATGCGTCAGCGACGATGGGTTGAGTTGCTGAATGATTACGACTGTGAGATCAAGTATCATCCTGGAAAGGCAAACATGGTAGCAGACGCATTGAGTCGAAAGGAAAGGGTTAAGCCCATAAGGGTTCGAGTTTTAGAAATTACAATTCAGACGAATCTCACTTCACGCATACGAGACGCACAACAAGAAGCCCTTAAGAAGGAGAATTTTAAGGCTGAATATCTCCAAGGAATGGAGAAGAAGTTAGTGCCAAATAAGGAAGGAACCTTATACTTCATGGGACGCATTTGGGTTCCGCTCTATGGCAGAATTCGAGAGGTTATCTTTGACGAAGCTCATAAGTCGAGGTACTCGATCCACCCAGGATCGGACAAAATGTACCAAGATCTGAAGGATTATTACTAGTGGCCAAGACTCAAGAGCGACGTAGCTATTTATGGTGGAAAGTGCCTAACCTGTGCTAAGGTTAAGGTTGAGTATCAGAAACCTTTCGGTCTTTTGCAACAGCCTGAAATACCCATGTGGAAGTGGGAGCAAATTTCTATGGATTTCATAACAAAATTACCCAGGACTCCTAGTGGGCACGATATGATATGGGTAATAGTGGATCGATTAACAAAGTCTGCACACTTCCTATCGATTCGAGAGAAAGATAGCACTGGAAAGCTAGCTGAGCTTTACCTCAAGGAGATAGTAGCATGTCATGGAGTGCCTATCTCGATAATATCAGATAGAGATGGACGATTTGTATCAAGGATTTGGCAATCCTTTCAGGAAGCCTTTGGATCTCAATTAAATTTAAGTAAGACCTTTAACCCGTAAACAGACGGTCAGAGCGAATGAACCATACAAACACTAGAAGATATGCTTCGTGCATGTGTGATGGATTTAGGTGGCAGTTGGGATACTCATCTACCGCTAGTTGAGTTTTCCTATAATAATAGCTACCATACGAGCATTCAAGCCGCACCGTTCAAAGCTATATATGGCCGTAAGTGTCGCTCACCGTTATGTTGGGCAGATGCTGGAGATAGACGATTGGTTGGTCTCGAACTGGTTCAAGAAATGACCGACAAGATCATGCAGATCCGAGAGCGCATCAAGGCAGCTCGTGATCGACAAAAGAGCTACGCAGATCAACGACGGAAACCTTTGGAATTCGAGGTAGGAGACATGGTTTTGTTGAAGGTCTCACCTTGGAAAGGTGTAGCACGATTCGGGAAACGTGGCAAGTTAAACCCATGTTACATTGGGCCATTCAAGATATTGGAAAGGGTTGGTACCGTTGCATACAAACTAGAATTACCAGAGGACCTAAACGGTGTTCATGATACATTTCATGTATTAAACCTGAAGAAAAGCCCAACTCAGGAGACAGTTATCATCCCTGCGGATGAGGTGCATATCGATGATAGTCTCCAATTAACTGAGGAACCCGTTGAGGTTATGGATTGGAAAGTCAACAAGACTCGGAGAAGTCGTATTAAGCTTGTTAAGGTTCACTGGAACTCACGTCACTGCCCAGAGTTTACTTGGGAGCATGAAGATCAAATGAAATCGAAGTATCCACACTTGTTTCCCAACTCCCATGCGACTGATAACGCAGCTTAAATTTTCGGGACGAAATTTTCTTAACGGGGGGAGAATGTGACAACCGTCAATTTTCCGTGTATCCGTACAATAATTAAATAGTAATTTGTATCTTAATGACTGTGCTTGATTTGAATTAATGACATGAATGATTCCTGATTATTGTCATATACATACAAGTGCATTACATGTTGCATAATTATTTATCATTATTGCAATGCAACACATTATGATTCAATTGATGCACGAAACAAGGTTAGCACAGTTATCAGACAAACTAGAAGTACTGACGGGAATTCAGTACTCAGACAGACATGATGTTAAGACACAGAATGAGCCCGAAACCAAGAGTTGCACTAGTATAGTGTGTAGGAAAGTAAGGATCATAAAACTACCTTCCTAGTGTTAGTTTAAGTGACAGAAAGTGCCTAAAACTCACACAAACTGCAGAATTCTGCATATTTCAGCAAAAATCAGCATTTTAACAACACAATATAATGCAAAATTATGGTTTAATGGTCCAGAATACCTTCCTTAGTGTCGGGAATCAAAACTGTCCTAAAAGGGAACATAAAGCACACTAAACTGCGTAACTTAGCACCTTAACGAACCGGTAACCAACCGGACATTACCCAGAACACCAAATTTTCACTAGAAGCATTGTTTTAACATTTCCGAGCTAGTTATGGGCATCGAACATCATAATACATCTTATAATCATATAACACATATAACACTAAACATTACACTTAGAAATGAACTAACTTATCTAACTTATCATCACATCTTAACCAATACCCCCCCCCCTCATTTCGACGGTTCCCCATGGGACCCACCCCATGATTTTTCCTTATTTGTTTATTAGATTTGCTAAACACTTTTGAAACATATTATCCTAAGGTTAATGTGTTCTTAGAGGAACTTGTTTTATAAACCAAGAGACTTAACAATCTTCTCATTTGCAACATTTCACAACACTCCCACTCTCTCCCTCTTCCTTGCTCACGGCCGCCGCCCACCTCCATAATCCTACCATCTTCACTTCATTATCATGCAATCCAAGGAGGTCCTAAGGTGCAAGAAGCTAAGTTAAGGAGCTTGAAGGCATTGGAGCTTGAAGGCATTGGAGCTTGAAGGCATTGGAGCTTGAAGTACCTTCACCATAAGCTTTTATCCACCTTGTTCATCATCATCTTCAACTTGATTTCTTCCCTAGCCCTTGTGCTAGTAGTAAGCCTCTTATAACTTGATTTTACTTCTCATTTTGATGGTTAAAAGATTATGTAAGTTGTTAATCATAAGAATCATAAAGAAATAAGAAGATGATCTTTCACATAAAGCTTACTAACATAAGAATCTATGTTGATTTAGTGTATGTATGATACTTGATTGTTGATTTCTTGTGATTATGATGTTGATCATCATAAGAAGCTTGCTAGATTGTGATTAAACACATGATCTAGCAAGTGAGATGACGAATCTTGTAAAAATCAAAATGATCATCCTTTATGTTCAACATGAACTTGAAAATGAAGTTGTTTTTGAGTATGATCATGATTGATACATGTTGTAAGTCTTGTAAATGGATGATTACAAAAATAATTTTCTCAAGAAATCAAAGTTATTTACAAGATTTACATAATCATGATTTTTAAAGAAGTTAAACATGTTTTTAGTGTTAAATCAAAGCTAGAAACATGTTGATAACAAGAAGAATACAAGAAAAATCATTTTTAGAAAACCTTCATACAAGTTGTAAAAGACTAAATTTTACAAGAATGAGATTTATAAACAAATAACCATATTTCTAGGGGTAACTAAACTTACTTAACAACATATTAAGTTACTACAAACTTTTACCAAAATTTCAAGTTCATGATGTAGTGTAAATTGCATGATTTTGGCTCATGGTAAGTCTTGATTGAATTGTTGATGACTGATGATGATTTTAAAAGAAAATGATATGCTTTTAAAGCATGGAAACCTCCATTTTTAAGGGGAAACTATGGCAAAATTTTTGTAGAATTTAAACACTTAAAAATATTTTTAAACACGTGTTTACAAATAAATTTTGATCATGGTTTTCATAGAAAAACTTGCCATAATTTTTGTTACAAAAATTACAAATGTTGGAAGTTGATTTTTGATAAATAAAAGTGACAAAGTATATATTTAGGGAAATATATATTTAGATGTCACACTTGTGTGCTACTTGTATATTATGTGTATTAGTTATATTATTATAGGAACTTGAAAATAATATAACACGCCAAAATACCTAAATTTTAATACAAAATTATACCAAAATTCCAAGAAAATAAATATATAATTCATACCCGAATATTGGACAAACCGAACAAGGACTATGGACTATATATATATATATATATATATATTCCGGAATTAAATTCATATATTTCGACAAACGAGTTAAACGGTATTTTGGAAACCAAAAGAACGGAAAGGATGATTTTTACAAGTATTACAAAAATATATCATTTTTTCCAAATAGAAAATATATTATTTTTGGGTGAAGAAAAATATATATTTTCTTAAACAAATTAAGAATATATCATTTTGGGTGAAAATTAGAAATATAAATATTTTCTAAGTTAATCTTGAAAATATACTATTTTTGAGGTTTATATGAAAATATATTATATTTTTGCCAAGAAAGATTTATGGATATTTTTCTATAAAAATCCTCTTAAAATATATATATTTTTTGAGAATACAAGTTGATGATTTCTAGTTGATTAAAAATAATATTCCAGAAATTTAAATACAAGATTAAGTATAAAATACTTAATGAATACAAGAAAATACGTATTTTCATACGAACAAATACACACCGGAATACGCCACCAATACTTGGCAAAATACACAAGTACAAGTACGCCCATACTTGGGAGAATACATATGTAGAAATACATAATATACCAAGTTAAAATATATTATTTTAACAAATATTCCAAATAATTAATAAATATAAGTTAAGTTAAAATATTATTATTTTAACCAATAATTATATACTTTGGAATACTATAAAGTACACCAAAGACGTAACTCAAAGTATGATAAGTCATAACACATAGAACTTAGAGTCGCTACACGACCTAGCCGTCTAATAAAACATAGCACGTGTGTAGGTAGTAGTATGACCAGAAGAAGAGATCTTTGAGATTACCAGAAGCAGGACGCAATACTGTGAGTTCATGTCCCCCCTTTTTTTTTAACTATTTTTGGTTTATAACTTCGGGGGTGAAACACATGTTACAAATGTTTCAAATGTTTACAAAGGGTATGGTTAGCTAAGGAATGAACTGTTAGATCATGTGAATGGGTAGGCGCACTCTTAAGACCATTAATCCTAGTATAAGGACCGAGGGGCATGAGTGGTAGATCTATCTGGGTGTTGTGAGCCCCACCCATGGGCCCGGGAGTGGCCGAATGTGGTGACTATGTCTTCCAGCCAGAAGCCCGGTACAAAATCCTTTAGGTTTGAGCCTTCCTGCACCATTGCACACATATTAATGACCTTGCAAATCATTAATTGATCTATTCATAGATGCTTTCATGCCGGTTTACAAAGACATACTTACAATTGTTTACAAGGTTATTCGTGCACACATACAATACACATGAACTCGCTCAACTTTTGTTGATGTTTTCAAACTACATGTATTTCAGGAAACTAATATGGATCTGGCGGGCGTTTCAAAGGTTTCAAGAAGTGTTTACAAGATATGATGTCATCCCGTTTTGAAGGGTTTGAGTTGTGTATCTTATCCTTGATGCGATACATGAATCAAAGCCTTATTTTTATCTATGTCTTTTGTTAAAGTCCTTTATGGAACTTAAAACATTTAGTAGGTTTGTATGTTAAACTTGAAGTCTTTGGTTGGCACTAAACAATGTGGTTTGTATTATTTTGAAACATATTAATGGATGAACATCATGGTTTAATCACATAAGTTGTTTGTTATAATTGAATGCAATGATATTAAGCAAGTCACACATAATACGCTTCGGTAAAATTCAGGGTGTGACAGTATGTGTTCAAATTCGTTAATGAGGCATATAATTTTGACAATGTGGTTGTTGAAGATGGATCGGATTCTGACCAGGACGTTCCATTTCATTATACTGGTCTAGATGATGATTTTCCTACCTTTGATGAGTTATTCCGATCGCATAATGAAGATGAACTTCGAAGGAAAGTCTCTGAGAAGATAGCTTCCAATGATATTCCAAAGACTATTTCAAAAGAAGATCTTCTAGAAGAAAAGAAGAGATGGTTCAGGGCAATGCTGGAAGAAAGAAAGTTCAAAAAGCCGCTAAAGTTCTTCACAAGACATCCAGATAAGTCGCTTGGAGATATTCTATCTTGGGGGTACTTAGAAGATCTAAAGGTTTATGCTATCAAGCGTGAGTTTGGTGTCCAATACTTTGAATTCCTTCAAGATATCAAGACTCTTCCATGGTGGGATGTGGAAGAGTTAGTGAAGACGAAGAACATAAAACAATATTATTATGGTTCTAAGGTGAAATGTCATGAACAAAGGTTGTGGAATTACATCGAGCAGCAAGCGAAGTTGAATTTTCCAGATTGGAAACCACACCAACCTAAACAGATAGTGAAGATTGATCCAATCACAGGAGAGAAAGATATCACATTACACGTCAAACGTCCAAGGTATTTGAAGAACATGCCACTTAGACAGATGGAACAAGACTTCTATAAAGATTTCAAAGGGTGGATCTTCAATCCTAGTACATGTGAGGCGGTGATTACTCTGTTAGATGATAAAACAGGCGACTGGAGACATATTCACGTGTTAGATCCGATGTGGTTTATCAATTGTTCGAAGAAAGATATAGAGTGTCTCTTTTTCAACAAGATCGTATACAATGAAGTTGACAAAAATCAAGCACAGAGGTACCAAAAGTTAGTGAATGTCTGATTTGCTAAAGATATCAACTCTGGTCATTACTGGGAATCTAAGTGGAGGGATCTAGAGTTAGAAGAATTTCTGAAGAAAGAGCATCGTATTGAAAGGATGGAAAAGATGAGGGCTGATGCTGCTAAACGTGCTAGTTGGAGATTAGGTTTGGAAAAGCCTGTCACTTATCAAACTCCAATAGATAAAGAAGAAAGAAAGATTCCGAGGTGGTCGAAAGCTCGAGATGGTGATTGAGTATATCGTGAATGGTGGATCAACGTAGGAAGACCTTTGAGACAAAAAATGTTGGAAGAACGAAAAGAAGAAAGAAGAAGACGCAAAAATGTTGGAAGAGCGAAGACGCAACAGGAAGGCATGATGAAGTCTATACAGGAAGAAAGACTGCAGCTACATCTAAGGGAGAGTCTGTAGATGCATATGTCTATAGCTTTCGTCTATATCGAGTCTATATTTAACTATTTGTGGTCTATGTACAGTTTAATGTATGTTTTGTATCAAATCCGGGATGAAACAGAATGTTAGCGTGTTTTGTAAGTCCATCTGGACGGATAGCCATCCGGACGGATGGGTTAGATAGATGTCACCCGGATGGGTTCGCCTATAAATAGAGGGTCCTGGCTCCTCATTTGAGACACTTGTCTTGACACCTTTGGTGGAGCCCTGCTAAATTTTTCTCTGGATCTTTGTACGAGTTGCCATCATCAATGAGAATGAATGTGTTTAACGGTGTCTATGTTGTATATCTCTTTCCTACTTCACTTTTGGATTCCTCAAGATCGTGTTGCTGCTAATCTGACCTGAGCGTGTTCGAGAAAACCGAACTCCCGGTCCTCACAACAATTGACCTCACAAAGGATGTTAAAATAAATAATCATCGCACTGATGATATTAGTCATGATCCCATTGATCATATAGACTATGAGGCTTGGGCATAGCCCACCACCTTGGACAGGGAACCATAAAGGTCACAACTGTCATTGTCTCAAATGGACGATATAATATAGCCCGTAGGCAATCTATCACTAAGGATGTTAAAATGTGATCATCGCATTGATGATATTAGCCATGATATAACTTGATCATATAGGCTATAAGGTTTGGACGTAGTCCATCACTTTGACGGCTAGTGTGGTTCCTCAAGTCACACTACTAGGAGTATTAACATTACTTGAATGTTAACATAGAATATGTAATACCCGAAAATTTAAAAACCCTAGAATAATAAATATCAATTAATTAAGTCGGGTTTAAAATGAATTTAGTACCTTTTAAATTCGACTAAACGATTATCGTTTCTAACCATACATTTTATCTAGAAGAGGTTACTTAAGAATTTTTCATTTCGTATTTAAAAATAATAATTAAGTAAATACTAATAGTTAATAATTAATAACTAATAACATTTAACTATAGTTATAATTATAATAGTTTAGGGTCTTGTATTAATTCAAACTAAACTAAAAAGACTTGTTTGTAAGTTGCCTAATGCTCTAGGCTGGGAATTGTAATATGTAATCATATAAGACACCTCACCTTCTTCATTTAGGACTTCTGTTCGTAACCTAAAATGCCGCAACTCCGTTTTCATTCGGTAACCCACAAACACGATTAACAAACTGATGGGAAGAAATCTTTGCCATTCTTTTTGCAACAGATAATCTTCATAATCTCGATAGTCTCGCAAGTGTCACACCCTGACTTTTTGCGGAAGCGTGATTATGGTGTGACTTTCTTAATATCATTGCATTCAATCATAACATCAACTATATGATAAACCCATAGGTTTGTCATCCATTAAATAGGTTTAAAACATAACAACATTGTTTCAAAACGTATACTTCAAATTCAAGTTTTACAAACCGTACAAATTGTTTATGAGTCCATTAAGGACTTGTCAAAAGATATTGAATAACACCAAGGTTTGGAAGACGTGCCTCGTCCAGGAATAAGACACACTGACCAAACTCAAAGACCATGGATGACATCTTTATTTCTAACGCAGCATAAAAACTTCCAACGTCCGCCAGATCCACTTACAAATTCCCTGAAATACATGTAGTTTAAAAACATCAACAAAAGTTAAGCGAGTTCATGTGTTTTTTGTGTGTATGAGTAAACCTTTGAAATCATTGTAAGTATGTTTGTAAGTTTATAAGTCCCGGTATGAAAGAAACAAGGAAACAGATCAATTAATGTGTAGCTAATACATTAATATACGTGACATGGTGCAGGAAGACTCAAACCTAGCAGACTTTGTACCGGGCTTCCGGCTGTAAGACATAGTCACCTCATGGTCCATTCGGCGGACTCATGGATGGGGCTCGCTACACCCAAATAGATCTATCACTCATGCCCCTCGGTCCTACAAGAGGATTGATGGCCTCAAGTATACGCCTACCCATTCACATGATCTATGGTTCTTTCCTAGGCTAACCATACCAATTGTATTGTAAGTAATCCTTTTGTAACATGTATTTCACCCCCGAAGTAAATAAACAAAACAGTTTAAAGAAAAGGGGGACATGAACTCACTGTTTTGCGTTCCTTGTATCCGATGTAACTCAAAGCTTCCTCTAGAACGCACGATTACCTACATGCGTACTACGGTCAATTAGACGAGCAGGCCGTGCCTTGACTTAGTATTAATTAGTGCTTTTGAGTTATGTTTCCAAGTGTCTACATCATTATTCCAAGTTATAATTATTTGTTAAAATAATAAATATTTTAACTTAATTATATTTATTGAATTTTTGGAATAACAGTTATAACGATGTATATTATCTTAATACTTCCCAAGTATTTATATTCGTATTTCCTTCCCAATGATGGGGGTATCTCATACATGTATTTTCGTATTCTTATATTTGTATAACTTGCCATGTATTGGCGTCGTATTCCGGTGTATTATTCCAAATAAAATATGCCAATATATTCTCAATATATTTCCAAAACAATATATTTTCAAGTCTTACTTAGAAAATATATATAAACTTATTTTGTCCAAAATGTATTTCCAGTTTATCCAAGAAAACATATATTTTTCCCAAAAATCATACGTCTTCTAAAACTCTAGGAAAATATATTTTTACTCCCAAAATAATATATTTTCCTTTTGTCGAAAATATGATATACTTTGTAATAATAACAAAAATCATATTCTCATTTCTTTCGTATCCAAAATAATATTTACCAAAAATATATTTATAACGGTGTTCTCTGGGATATTTTGTAAGTCACGTTCTATCATTCGGTTCCACAATATTATGTGTGTAACTTATATATTTATTCCTTTGTGATTTTTGGTAATATTTGGATTGTAAATTCTTGGTATTTGTTAAATTATATTATTGTATCCCTAAAATAATATAGTTAACCCACAATGTATACAAGTAATAACACACATCATGTCTTTAATGTAAATATATATTCTAAATACATATTTATTCATTTTTATTTGTAAAAACCAACCTCCAATACTTGTAGTTTTGTAACAAAATCTATGGCAAAGTTTATATTGAAACCACAGTTTAAACATACTTGTAAATATTTGTTTTAGAAAATATTTTTCTAAGTGTTTGTATTTTTAGAAAATTTCACCATAGTTTCCCCTAAAAATGGAGGTGTCCATGCTATCAAAGCATATCATTTTCTTTTCAAAAATCATCACAAACAATCAACAACTCAATCAACACTTACCAAGTGCCAAAATATTGCAATTTATATAACAACATGAACTTGAATTTTTAGAAAAACTTGTAGTGACTTACTAGTGTTTTTAGTAAGCCTAGTTACCTTTCAAAGTGTGGCCATTTGTTTAATATCATCATTCTTGAAGAATTTAGGTCTTTACAACTTCCAAACATATTTTCTAAAAATATATCTTTTTGAATTTTCCTTGTTAACAATGTATTTTTAGACTTGTTTCACCACTAGAAACATATTTAGTTTCTTTAAAATCCATGCTCATGTAAGTCTTGTGATTTCACTTAGTTTCTTGAGAAATCTAGTTTTTAAATCATCCAAGTTTATGTCTAGCAACATGTTACATACTTCATCATTTACAAAATCATTTTCATTCTTCAAGTTCATGTGAAACATAAAGTATGATGATCTTGGTATTTCACAAGGTCACCACCTTAACTTACTAGATCATGTGTTTAATCACAATCTAGTAGGTTCCATATGATGTCTAACATCATAACACAAATAATCAATCACCAAGAAGCAGAATAACACTAATCAACATGTATTTTTATGGTTTTCAAGCTTATGTTAAAGTTTCATCTTCATGTTCATTAATGTTCTTTAGTGTTCTTCATAATAATCAACATGAATCTTCTTTTAACCACTAATATAAGATGAACAATGGAGTGTATGAAGTTCTTACCACTAGCTCAAGGCTAGGGATGATTCAAGTGAAGATAACAAGTGGATAAAAGCAAACGGTGAAGGTCCTTCAACTTCCGAAAGCTCCAAGCTTCCTAACTTAGCTCCTTACACCACTAGATCACCTTGGAATGCTTGTTAGTGGAATGAAAATGGTGAAGGTAGAATGGGGGTGTTGGGCCGTAAGCTTTAGAGGGGGAGGAGGAGTTTATGGTGAGTTGAAGATGATGAATGAGGATGAAGGGTTATACTCTTGGTTTATATAATCTATTATCAAGATCTCCATAGATTTTATGTCAACTAGTACAAGGCAAGATCTAAATGAATCTTCCCAAGTGACCGTCCATAACCGTAACTCTAAAGGGGGGGGGTATAGTTGGGTGGTGATGATAAGTTAGAGAATCTAGAGAAGATCTAAGAAATATCTAGAGAAGATCTAAGCAATATCTAGAGAAGATTATATAGGATCTTGCAAGATCATGGAAGATTATGGTGGGCCACCATGTGACCGTCCCTAAGAGGGGGGGGGGTGAAATTGTAAATTTCCAACCATTAAGTTAGTTTAAGGTTCAAATCCAAGTGTTATTTACTAGATATTTTAGTGGGTGTTAGGGTGTTCGGGGATCATAACTAGCTCAGAAATAATTAAACAATGCTTCTAGTATAATTTTGGTGTTTCGGGTAATGTCCGGTTGTTCGGTTAGATACCGGTTCGTTAAAGTGTCAGACTATTCCGTTTAGTGATCTTTATGTACCCCTTTTGTGACACTTTTAATTCCCGACACTTAGGAAAGCATTTAGGACCATTTAGTCATGTTTATGCATAATATTAATGTATTTAAATGCTGATTTGCTGAATTTTCTGCAGAATTCTGCACCTTAGGTAAGTTTTAGGCACTTTCCGGCACTTAAACTATTTCCTAGAAAAGCAGTTTTGTGGTCCTTACTTCCCTACACACCATACTAGTGTAGTACTTACTGACTCACACTGTGTCTCAAAACAACGTCTGTCTATGTGTTGATGTAACAACTGTGCTTGTAATCACTATGAACAGTTCCATCATCAATAAAGCAATGTTATTTGATCCCAATGTTTGTTTGATTGTGTTTTACATTTTTCATGTTTTGACTTTTGTTCAATTTCAAACTCTACATCACTTTCTGGAGAGTTATACGCAAACTGGTGCGTAAACGTACTCAGTTTAATGCGACAAATACTCCGGAACATCAACATATACTCAACATACCTTAAATAACCTTTATATAACTTAGAAATAAGTTTTGAAGGCTTTGGTATGGCAAAAACAAGTTAATTCGCCTACAGGGACTAAACTTGACAAACTGCGAAAGTATGACGATTCGTTCTGGAACATAACCATAAGTTAAACACACCTTAAATATCCTTTACATAGCTTAGAAATAGGCTTTGAGGGGTTCGGTGTGCTAAAATAAACTTTTGGGTCATTCAGGGACTAAAAGTGTCAAAAAGTGCACAAGTTTGCATTTTCGCGCATAACTTACGTTCTGAATACATCTGGACATCCAAAAATTTATGTAAGCATGACTATATTATATTTTAGTGTTTGCCCTAAGAAAAATCCATTCGTTGCGTCATTTGGATCGTTTTTCGTGCTTATGCGCGTTCCGTCGTAATTAAGCGAACATCGCGTTCGTACGCCCAAACGAACCGACATCTGAGATATTTTTGAGCATGTTTTGAGTTCCCTATACTTTAACTTCATTTTAGTGCCTTGAATTGAGGTTAACGGGGTTCAAACGCATCGAAAAAGGCCTTAAACACGTGCAGGGACCATTTCTTCCAATTCTGAAACTTTTCTGATTCAGGGGGGTGCTAGCGTAGCGCGAGCCCTATAGGCTTACCCGTCGCGCTACGCGACTGCCCTTCTGGACCAGATTAAGTGTATTTAACAGCTGTTTGCAGCTGTTTTGCACTCCCTAACCCCTTGCCAAGTGTTGATTCCTTATGGTGGTGAGCATTTTGAGGCACCACAACTTCCCGACAAGTGTACGGCCTTGATCGTGCCCTCGTTTCCATAAAACAATCCTAACGGTTACCCAAAAACTATAAATACCCCATCACCCCAATGCAAAACTTACAAGAACCTTGATTTGAGAAACTCTAAGTTGAAACTATTGTTTCATACCTGAGATTTTTTAATCAAAGTTAGCATTCGGGGACCCTTCGTAAGTATTCTTTCGTTCTTTTCCTTATTTTATTGCTTTTCGAGTCAGAAAGTCAAACTTTGTTTGACTTTCAGCGTTGACCAGTAATGGTCAATGCGAAGTTCGTTTGAACTTCGCAACGTGAGTGTAATCACGTTGGTTATAGTCCCTTGGGACAATGCCTACTGATTACCACGTTGTCTAGGGTCGTAGGTGTGACACCTGTGTCACTTCAACCATCAAACAAATGCCAAACCAATGAAATATTGTATTTCATACTTGGGATTTGTAAAAATATGTGTATTGTTTGCACATATCAACTCTTGTTCGATTATAAGCTTTAAATCGCTTTCTGGAGGGTTATACGCGCTCTGATGCGTAAATATAACCAGTTTAATCCAACGAACACTCCGGAATAGCGAAATATACCTAACATACCTTAAATAACCTTTACATAACTTAGAAATAAGTTTTTAAGGCTTTGGTATGTCAAAAACAAGTTAATCTGAGTACAGGGACTAAACTTGACAAACTGCGAAAGTATGCCAATTTGAACTGTAACGAACATTCCTAAACATGACCATAAGTTAAACACACCTTAAATATCCTTTATATAGCTTAGAAATAGGCTTTGAGGGGTTAGGTGTGCTAAAATAAACTTTTGGGTCATTCAGGGACTAAAAGCGTCAAAAGTGCACAAGTTTGCATTTTCGCGCATAACTTACATTCTGAATACATCCAGACATCCAAAAATTTATGTAAGCACTATAATATTTTATTTTAGTGTTTGGCATAAGAAAAATCCATTCGTCATGCCATTTGGATCGTTTTTCGCGCTTATGCGCATTCCATCGTAATTAAGCGAACATCGCGTTCGTACGACCAAACGAACTGACATCCGACATATTTTTGAGCATGTTTCATGTCCACAATGTTTAGACATCATTTTAGGGCCTTAAAGTTGGCTTTACGGGCCTTAGAAGTGTCGGAAATGGCATAAACACATAACAGGGACCAAAACTGTCATTTCTGAAAAATGTTTGCTTATACATCGAATCTAGTCCTTCCCACTTGTTGCACATGGTTTTGGGAATCTATGGGCTGGTATTTTGGGCACATGGTATTACAATACCATGGGTGCTAGTGTATGGCCAAGATTGAAGCACTTTTTCCAAGAAACGATCCTAACGGTTCGGGAAATCCTATAAATACCCCACCCCCCCCCCCCCATGCTTCAAAATCACAAGAACTTTGATTTGAGAAACTCTAAGTTGAAACTATTGTTTCATACCTGAGATTTTTGAATCGAAGTTAGCATTCGGGGACCCTTCGTAAAATATTCTTTCGTTCTTTTCCTTATTTTATTGCTTTTCGAGTCAGAAAGTCAAACTTTGTTTGACTTTCAGCGTTGACCAGTAATGGTCAATGCGAAGTTCGTTTGAACTTCGCAACGTAATTGTAATCACGATGGTCATAGTCCCTTGGGACTATGCCTACTGATTACCACGTTGTCTAGGGTCGTAGGGTAAGCGATCTAATAAATCGCTTATACCTCGAACCCGACCCAGTTTGGTCGATCATTAGGATCCGACCAAATACATTAGGTGACCATAGTGTATAGGGAATAACCTTCCGAGGTTATACCCTATGGTCACATCGTTTGAGTAGTTAGACGGTCCGAACGCGTTTCACGCGAACGACGCGTTAAAGTAGCATAAGCTACCTAAACGGGTCGTAATGGGTCGTAAGCGCTTAGACTAGGTTTCATTTAGTATGTAGGCTTTTGTAAACCATACTACATGAGTTCCAATACTCATCTGGTTTACGAGCCCTCATTCTATCCGATCCTCCGATTTAGGTCCGGGTTATTTATGTAGTTACCTATACTAGGTACCGTTTAATTTCCGGGACTCCTCTAGCTTGCTTGGTAGTTGTGCAAGACTCCTAAGCACTCTCAGGTGAGTACATAGTTCCCCTCTTTTACTGTTTTCAAACTGTTTTGGGGTGAAGCATGTGTACCTATCTGTTATTTTCATGATTTCAAAGTATAATTGATTATACATGTTATTACTTATCTTTTGACAAACTAAATGACTATCTATGGTTTAAACACTGATTTCTCAAAGAACATAATATAAAATGTTGAATTGTACTTATTTTATGTTCACCAGACCGATTGTTAGTATGATATAGCGCTATAGGATTTGACACCCCATTCCTGTTGTCATGGAATGTCTGAAACCAATTTGTTGCTCCATCCAAATAGGGATTGCCTTTGTGGTATTTCTATAGTCTCAAAGGTGTATTTTGATGCACCAGGTCTGAATGAATTCTCAAATCACACTATTAAAGTATAGTTTGATATACTCTCATGAGTGGTATTGTACAAAACCAACATATATTTACAAAACCAAAACATAGTTTAATATGTTATTTATCACATCTAAAGCATATTTTGATATGTTATTTATGAAACCAAAACATAGCTTAATATGTTACTTACTAATCCAAAGTATACTTTTAATATGCTACTATAAGGTTATTTGTTTAATCTTACATTTATTTATACAAATCACATTGGTTACACATTACATGATTTACATTGGACACATAAACATTATTGACATTAGTTATACATTACATGTCTTACATCTTGACATAAACATATTATTTAATACGTTTGGCAATTGGTTTAAACATAGACATCTTACATGGTTGGTTTGGTTTAAGTAAGTGATTAAGTAACGAGGCGTGTGTAATATGATACAAGCATGGTGGATACGCCGCTGGTACTTCCTATATATAAGTGTTTGTATGGTATTACATATTGTATCGTTATCTGAATCATTTCAATTTGAGACATATAACATTTTATACAAATAACATACTTTTCACAAGACATTTATTTACAAACAACTTATCTTATACGAACTCATTTTATATGGTTATTCATTTAACCATACATTATTCTCTTATTTATACATATCATTTGAACTTATTGTTTTTTTTTAACGATTTACAAGACAAAACAAATTACAAGGTTCATGACTAAACATTTTCTTAAACATAAGTCATGAATCCTATATTCACAAAACCTATGTATCTCACAGGCATTTTTATGCTGACGTACCTATTTTTACACATGTTTCAGGTACTGCTTTGCAATGATTGTTGATACATGCTACATTTAGGATGGACTCGTGCCTTAGCAACTTTAAAACTTGGAAGATCATAGTTGTATTTATTTGATTGTATTAAAACAATGAGTTCATTTATTCAATAAAACAGAATTTATTTATGCCATGGTTATGAAACAATAATTCTGTTACAACACTCCCCGACGTTTCCGCCACGTCTAGTTGCTTTACGTGGTCGGGGTGTGACAGAAGAGTGGTATCAGAGCCAATGGTTATAGGGAATTAGGTTATTAGTAATGCTTTGACCTAGTCTATAACCTTCTTAGGACCCTAACGCGAGTTTACTTGCGTTTAGTCATAAAACGATACCGTCACCTATCCTTAGGCGACGACCACAACAAGAACATAAATTTCAAAACCTCTTTGAAAAACTAATCATCTGTTCTAGGATGATTGATTACTAGGTTTTGAACCCTCTATTGTAAGGTTTTGAACCCTCTGTTATATGGTTTTGAACCCCTTTGAATTTTCAAAAATCTCGTCAAGGTTTTGGGTTTTAAATAATGTGAACATGTGCAAACTGGAAGGGTGAATGCCTGTATTCTGGGTTTTCTGTCTAGGCAAGCACTTCGTATATATCTCATCAGACGCGAGACCAGTTGTGCTTACCTGGGAATTCTTGGGATGAGTGTTCACTTATAGGCGAGCATGTCTTCGCGATACATTATTTTTGACCCATTTACTTTGATTAGTCACTGTGTGCAGTTTGTTTGCTTTGTAAAGCGAACAAATGACCACTATCCTTGGCTTCATCAAATTTGTTTCATCTCATTCTTTTCGTCTATTTCTCTCACTCGTTTCCTTTCATGTTTCCTCTTTTAGAATGCCTCCTCGACGCGACAATCAGATGGCAAATGCCGAACTGGCGGAAATCATCGCGCAGCAAATGGCTGTTGCCTTCCCAAATCTTTATGCTCAAATGATGCAAGCCATCAACAACAACAATGCTCCATGCAATTTCAAGAGTTTCAACTCGGCTAAACCGCTCAAGTTTAGTGGTTCTGAGGGAGCAACTGGGCTTCTTCAGTGGTTCGAGAGCATTGAGAATACCTTCCGTCATGTTCTGTGTCCTGAAAATCGTAAGGTCGAGTTTTCTTCAAGTGTGTTTCAGAAGAGGGCTCTTACATGGTGGAACGGGGTGATGAGAGACCGTGGTGCTGAGGTTGCTTTAGCACAGACTTGGGCTGAGCTTAGGGCTCTTATGATGAAGGAGTTTTGCCCTCGTCATGAACTGCGAGCTTTGGAGAGGGAGTTTGATGATTTGAAGCAAGACAGTGGTGAACATCGAGCCTATACTGACCGTTTTGAAGAATTGAGCCTGTTGTGTCCTGCTATGGTTACTCCTGTGGATAAGACGATCGAGAAATATACGGATGGTCTTCCTGACCTAGTTCAGGATATTGTTACTGGCAGTAACCCTACTACTGTCAGACAAGCCATTGAACTGTCTGCCACCCTAACTGAATCCCACATCAGGAAGCATAAGCTGTTTCGAAAGGGCGACTCAAGACCAACTGACAAGACTGCTCAAGTTGAACCAAAGGAAGAAAATGCTGAGGTGTCCAAGAAGAAGAAGCGCAAAGCCTCTCAGAACTGCGCTGTAACTGCTCAAGACAAACAGGTTGCACCAAACCAACCAGCACAACCTCGCAAAAGGAAAAACTATGTTGGTACCGCACCTTTGTGCAACAAGTGCAACCGTCATCATCTAGAGCAAGAGCAGTGTCACAAATGTACCCACTGTGGGCGGTTGGGACATTCGATCAATGTGTGTCGCTATGCAAATCAAGCTGCTGCAAACCCTGCTGCTGTTCAAGCACGGTTCCCTCCGGGGTCATGTTATAATTGTGGTGACCTTACCCACTACAGGAACAATTGCCCAAGACTTGTTAACGCACCTCCAGCACGTGGACGAGTGTTTAACATCAATGAGGCAAACATGAACAATGATGCGGCAGTGAACAATTAGTGTTTTGTTATTTCCTTGGTTGTTATCTTATGATGTTTAAAGACAAGTCAGTTGTTATATAAATAAAAATTCGTCGTTTTTATTTTTGCAAAACTAATACGATTGTGTGAACGTTGGATACAATCTTATGATGTCAACCCAAAGACAGACTACTAGTATGGTTCTGTCATTTTATGATCACTTGTGATCTCCCCAAGAATCTTAAACACTCATTTCTTTTAAGAAACAAAGCCAAACTTTTATTGAGAATCCTTCTATCTTTATAGATGGATCCTTGAAAATGATTAAAGTATCGAATGAAATTCATGGATTGGATTTCTAGTGTGCTTTAATTATCCATGCTCAAGGACAACAAATTAAAGAATCAAGTTAACTAAATTTTGTGCTTATATGTTTTCTTACATGTTTGTGGTTGTATGTGATCCATCCAAATCCTCGTAAAATCTTTCTTATCTCATACGAGAGATTCATAATAGGATATCCAAAGCTACTATCTTAAATCCTTAATGGACTTCTACGTTGTAGTCAAGTCCCTTGGATTTTTAAGTACTATTCTATAATTAGATCCCTTAAGTGGTCTATTTAAGGAGATCGTACGACGGTTTAGTTAATAAGATCATATGTTGATCTAGTTAAAAAGATCGTTCGTTGATTTAGTTAAAAAGATCCTTTGGTGATCTAGTCAAGTCGCTTCATGTTTATTCAATTGATTTTTCCTCTATGCATTCTGAAATGAACTGTGCAGACTGTGCAAGGAATTAAGTAATTATGGAGGCCTACATAATTATGGAAATTCAGTGCCCAGAAACCACAGGAAATTTTGTCATGTGTTAAGACCCATAGTGACAAGAATAATGATACGGGAGAAGTCTGGGACCTTGACCGATGTCATTTCATGTTACACTCCCCAATTCTGATTTCAAGCACACACAAGTTTCCTATGATAAGTTTTCATAAGAAACGTTCTTCTGTCCGTAGTTCAAAAATTTCATGTTTTACTACCACAAGGAATTCACTTTGAGGGTTGACAAATTCGCTAAGAATCCTAACATGGCCCACAGTTTTACTTAAGGGTTCAATGGATCAATTAGAAGGCGAAACCATCACAACTGTCTTCACAAGTTTCCTCTAGAATTATATTTCGGGACGAAATTTCCTAAAGTAGGGGAGACTGTGACACCTGTGTCACTTCAACCATCAAACAAATGCCAAACCAATGAAATATTGTATTTCATACTTGGGATTTGTAAAAATATGTGTATTGTTTGCACATATCAACTCTTGTTCGATTATAAGCTTTAAATCGCTTTCTGGAGGGTTATACGCGCTCTGATGCGTAAATATAACCAGTTTAATCCAACGAACACTCCGGAATAGATAAATATACTTAACATACCTTAAATAACCTTTACATAACTTAGAAATAAGTTTTGAAGGCTTTGGTATGTCAAAAACAAGTTAATCTGACTACAGGGACTAAACTTGACAAACTGCGAAAGTATGCCAATTTGAACTGTAACGAACATTCCTAAACATGACCATAAGTTAAAAACACCTTAAATATCCTTTATATAGCTTAGAAATAGGCTTTGAGGGGTTAGGTGTGCTAAAATAAACTTTTGGGTCATTCAGGGACTAAAAGCGTCAAAAGTGCACAAGTTTGCATTTTCGCGCATAACTTACATTCTGAAT
This sequence comes from Helianthus tuberosus, assembly GCA_030545235.1. NCBI lineage: Eukaryota > Viridiplantae > Streptophyta > Magnoliopsida > Asterales > Asteraceae > Helianthus > Helianthus tuberosus. Next base: position 105,672,573 of record CM060409.1, read on the forward strand.
ACATCCAGACATCCAAAAATTTATGTAAGCACTATAATATTTTATTTTAGTGTTTGGCATAAGAAAAATCCATTCGTCATGCCATTTGGATCGTTTTTCGCGCTTATGCGCATTCCGTCGTAATTAAGCGAACATCGCGTTCGTACGACCAAACGAACTGACATCCGACATATTTTTGAGCATGTTTCATGTCCACAATGTTTAGACATCATTTTAGGGCCTTAAATTTGGCTTTACGGGCCTTAGAAGTGTCGGAAATGGCATAAACACATAACAGGGACCAAAACTGTCATTTCTGAAAAATGTTTGCTTATACATTGAATCTAGTCCTTCCCACTTGATGCACATGGTTTTGGGAATCTATGGGCTGGTATTTTGGGCACATGGTATTACAATACCATGGGTACTAGTGTATGGCCAAGATTGAAGCACTTTTTCCAAGAAACGATCCTAACGGTTTAGGAAATCCTATAAATACCCCACCCCCCCCATGCTTCAAAATCACAAGAACTTTGATTTGAGAAACTCTAAGTTGAAACTATTGTTTCATACCTGAGATTTTTGAATCGAAGTTAGCATTCGGGGACCCTTCGTAAGTATTCTTTCGTTCTTTTCCTTATTTTATTGCTTTTCGAGTCAGAAAGTCAAACTTTGTTTGACTTTCAGCGTTGACCAGTAATGGTCAATGCGAAGTTCGTTTGAACTTCGCAACGTGATTGTCTAGGGTCATAGGGTAAGCGTTCTAATAAATCGCTTATACCTCGAACCCGACCCAGTTTGGTCGATCATTAGGATCCGACCAAATACATTAGGTGACCATAGTGTATAGGGAATAACCTTCCGAGGTTATACCCTATGGTCACATCGTTGGAGTAGTTGTATGATATGTTGATGCATTTTTAGTGTCTGTGACTAGTCTTGTTTAACGATGTATTTTGTATGGTCTTTTATTAATTATCGAGTCTGTATGTTATGTTGACCAAGTCAGATATCCTCCTATCTACTTGTGTACAACTTATTTGTCTCTTTTGATATGTAAAGTATTATGAACAATGCATGTTGCATTAAAGGGTAGTTTGGTCATTACTATGTTTATATGTTGCTGTTGTTGCAGTCTGTTAACAGAAACAACCACAACAGTTGCAGCTCTCGACGAAACAGGTCTGTTTCGTCGGAACACATCATGACGAAACAGACCAATGTTCTATACTTCTGTTTCGTTGAAGGTCATGACGAATCACACTTGATTCGTCATGTACTGGGCTGTTTCAGGCCCAAATGTCTGGCCCATGTTCAGATTCGTCGAACACCTTGTGTTTCGTCGATATCTTGGCCCAGGGACTATATAAACAACATCTCTGTTTCATTTGAACACAGAGATGAGATAATAACCATAGTAACAAAACTCTGCCGAAATTCTGTCTGAACTGTGTTTGTATCAGTTTGTAATCGGTTCTCATCCCGTTAATCAATCGAGTGTGTTTCATTGATTAATCCGTTGTTATTATTGTTTTACGTGTTTGATTTGGCATAGTAACGTGGATTCCGCACGCGTAACCGTGTTTGCTATAAACAAGTGATTTGGTTCGTTATCGATCCTCAGATTACGGGACCTACAATTGGTATCAGAGCGTTTGGCTCTAATCCTTGTTTAAAATCAAACATTGTTCGGTTTTTATCAAGTTTTTGTGTGTGTTTTTCTGAAAATTTATTCTTGAAAAATCATTTTTTTTTTCTGAAAAATATTCATAAAATCTGTTTGTTTGTTGTTATTTGCTAAGAGTTTTATCAAAAACCTTGTTAGATTTATTGCTTATACTTTGAACCGGGTTTTTAGTGAAAGTCTTGTGCATTATCGTGTTTTCGGAAATTTGTCCGGTCACCGGAAAACTCATAAGTTTACCGGGAAACTCTTTGTTCTTGTGTGTGTTCTTCATATCTTCATAGAGTTCATTATAAAATTGTTCATTTGATCTTGTTGTGTTTAAATCAAAGTGTTACTCATTAAAATACATTAAGTGGACTTTTGTGTTTGTAACATTGGAACTCTAACTCAGAAAAACATACCTTGTGTCAGTTTAGATATTTTAAATATCTTAAACAGCTGTAAATATCTTAAACAGTTGTCTGAGACTCAGCATCGACGAAACAAACAGTCGACGAATCACTTGTGTTTCGTAAATAATATCTTCGACGAAACAAAGTCTGTTTCGTCATAATATCTTCGACGAAACAAGTCTGTTTTGTCATTATTCATTTCGATGAAACAAACCTGTTTCGTGGAAAGTGTTTCGTCGAGAACACTTCTGTTTTACACAGAGGACTTGCAAATCTGTCATAACATTGTGTTTTCAAGTGTGTGTGCAGGTACTAACATACATACACAAATCATGGGTAGCAAAGGTCTGTGGGATTGGAGTTCGGAAGCAAGACCAAGTGAAAATCAGCCTTCTCTTGCCGACTTGATGAACCAATTGCCTCAAAAACAACAAGCAGCAAATGCAAGTCAATGGGCAATGGTCTCTAATCAAAATCAAAACATACAAAATCTATTGCTCAGTGAAAGTGAGACGGGAAGCAACAATCGCCCGCCAAAGCTAAATAATATGAACGACTATCCAACTTGGAAGGGTCGTTTTCATACATACATTCAAGGGCAAAACGTTGAACTTTGGACATGTTTCACTACTGAATGTAGTCCGGAACTGGAAGCAGCAGCATCAACTGCCGCTGGCATTTCTCATATGGTTGAGGAAGATAAGAAAGCCTATGAATTAGAGAAGAAGGCATTTGCTTATCTAACACAAGCTCTTCATAAAGACATCTATCATCAATTTTCTTATAGTAAGAGCACAAAAGCTTTATGGGATGCATTGGAAACAAGAGGAGAAGGAAATGAAGCTTCTAGAAAAATTCGCCATGATCTTTTAAAGAAAGAATTTGAGTCATTTCAATCTTTGGAAAATGAAAATCTAAATGATTTGACTTCTCGTTTCTATCATTTGATAAGTGAAATGAGTTCTTATAAGGTTGTTGTAAGTCATGTGGAAATGATTGCACGTTTAGCTGATGCTCTACCTCCTATATGGAGTCCATTCATTGAACTTCTAAAGCATACTGGTGCTCTGGATGGGGAAACTGTCACCATCTATGGATTTGTTCAGAAGTTGGAGCACAAGTACGAAGAAGAAAATCGGAAAGCTAAACGGATTGGAGCTCCTCAAAAAACATAAATTTATTTGCCTGGTTTTGCTCCTTCTGCAAGTTCTAGTTCTGTTCAGCAGCCTAAGCTTCAAACGGCGTTTGTTTCCAACACAAACTCATCTCCGTTTCCATTCAAACCGCCACCACAACCAGAGTTTGATCTAGGAGCTTATCTTTCACAATCAATATCAAAATTCAAATCTCAAGATCAATCTCCACCGCAAGTTACTACTACTCAACCAGAGTTTGATTTAGGCGCTTATCTTTCGAAATCCTTATCAAAAGCACAACCACCACCACAACAAGTACATTATACCAGCAATCCTCCATCCCAAGACACGAATACTATCAAAGTTGATACTTCGAACCTATCAAAAGTTAGCATTGAGGTTGCAAAGGAGCATTCGGAACTCATTAATACGATGGTCAGTGCTTACTGCGGTTGGGTTGCAGGTCAAATTGGGAACATCAGTATGACCAACGAAGATTATCAACAAATCGACCGTGATGAAATGGAGTTGATGGATATAAAGTGGGCGTTTGCGAGTGCAGTTAGAAGGGCAAAGGACTTCATGGCTCGAACGGGAAGAAGTTCCTTGGAAAGTAAGCAGGATACGAAGTACGGGTTTGATAAAGAAACCGTTACATGCTTCAATTGTGGCGAGAAGGGTCACTTTAAACGTGAATGCACTCGACCACCCAAGCAAGGCAATCAGAACCCTTTCAGAAATCAGACAGGTTCTTCAAATGCCAATCAAGGCAATCAAGACAATCGTGGAAGAGGGATAGTAGCTGTGAACAACACCACCAACCAGAACCAGTCTGGGCCATCAAACAACACTCGTGCATTGGTTGTTTAAACAGATGAAGGGTGTAATTGGTCTTTACAATTGGGGGAAGGTGATAATGAAGGAGGAGGAACCGCATGCTACGCAAAGATCATCAATCACATCAAGCACGTTCGTAGGGAAGAATTTTCTGAAAGTGACGACAGTTCGGGTTATACCGGGAGTTCTGATGAAGAAAGTTCTATTTCGGGTGATGTGAAAGAAGAAGCAAGTTCTATTGATGATTTGTTGAGTGAAGCAGAGGAGTTGAAGTCTCAGAAATCTGTTCTTATCGAGAAGGCTGGGATAGCATCTAAAGAAATGGAGAAGTTCTTCTCTGAAGACGGATCTTTTTCTTTTCAAACTGCCTTCATGGCAAATGTTTCAGCCTCTTCGAGTCAGGTAACATCTGAAACTCCTAGAATTTGTAATGACTGTGCTTATTTGAAACAGGAATTTGATAGAGTGAAACATGAATGTGACACAATTCATAGTCACAATCAACATTTGGTTGTTGATATGTCAAAGTGCAAAGAAGCAAATATGGCTTTAACAAGAAATGAAAAGGACTTTAAATCTTTAATTGAAAATTTAAAGAAAAGTGTTTCCGAAACTACTAAAGTTTTTTTATCACAAACAAGTTAGTATTAACAAGTACATAAATCTCGTTGAGGAAACCAGAACGGAATTAGCCATTGCAAAATTGGCGCACGATGCGATCAAGCCAAAATTGGAGAGTTATTCTAACTCCCGATTTGTGCTCGATCACATAATTGACGTTCAACAACTGAAGAAAAACAAGAGTGGTGTTGGGTATAAGAAATGTCCGCCCCCTTTGAGACACAATTATGCAGCACCACCTGATGAAGAGGATATGCCTCGTTTTGAACCCAGTGTGCCTCTCAATTATGAGGAATTTACTACTGGATTGGGGTTCAAACCAGACAGCTCCTCGGGAACTTTATCTGATGAAACAGGAACTTCAACATCAGTGAGCCAAAGTCCTCCAATTGTTGAGGATTATGATTCATCTGATGATGAAACAGATGCAAATGACCAGGATGAATCACATGATAAGAAAAAGGGAATAGAAATTCCAATTGAGAATCATATTCTTTGTGATCCTCCTATTCCTTTTGTGCAACAAGTTGCCAAAAATGTGATTAATCCTGTCATAAATGACAAGAAACCTGTGTCTACCGTTAAGAGTAACAATGTGTTGTATACTTTGGTTGGTGATTCTAAAATCTATTCAGATAATGATTTCCCAATTAAAAATGTCAATCCATCATCGATTGATAACGTTTTTGAAAATAACACAAGTAAGTTTTTGGGAAGGTCGATTCCGGGAATTACTGTAACTCAATGTGATCAAATTCCTAAAGCTGAAATCAAAAAGAAATTTGGAAATCAAAACTTCCCAACAAAGCAACAACCGTTTGCTCCTAAGGGTAAACAACCATATCAACGAGCTAAAAGGCCAGATGTTTCTAAATCAAAATCTGAAACAAATGGAGCTCGTTATCAAAAGAAAAACAATGATGTCAGATTTGTGGCATCTGAGGGTACTGATAAAATTGAGATTTTTGCTAACAAATCAAACACTGATTTTGTACAAAAAATCAAGATTTTAAAGCGTAACAGTCAGAATAATTACACTCAACACTCAAACGGGTGTAATGAAAAGGCTAGTACCTCAGGTTCTACAGGTTTGACATATGTGCCTCGATCCGTTTCTCCTAAGTTTGTTGAGAGGAGAACGTGTTTTAAATGTGGAGAGTTTGGACACATCATCAAAGATTGTGTTAACACTCCAAAAGATAAATTTGTTGAGAAAGCACCACCTGAAATGATTCACCCTAAATGTCGTACTTTTTTTGTTAAAACATGATAAAAGAACGGTTAAAGAACAGGAAACGAAACAACGACATCAAAATGTGAAGAAAATAGAAAAGGCTTTAAAATCTGAGGTCAAATCTGTTCCAAAGGAACCAAGTTCACCTTTAAAACCAGAAGTTTCAAAATCTGTTTTCAAAACTCAATCTGGTAAACAAAAACAAACTTGGAAACCTAGGAAGGGTGAAGGTTCAGGGGGATTTGTTAGTTTGGAAAATCATCACCAGATCGAGATCACTATTCGTGATTCTCAGGGACGACCCAAGACCACTGTGGCTTGGGTCCCCATCCTTAACTAATCATTGGATGATTCGTGCAGGATGTTCCAGGAGGAACTATCAGCAGTCATTGGATTGTTGATAGTGGGGCATCCAGGCACATGACGGGCGACTTACGGCTTCTGTACGATGTGAGAAATATTAGAGGAGGCTATGTCGCGTTCGCAGGAGACAAAGGCGGATATATCACCGGAGAAGGAATGATCTCCAATGGTGTGGTATGCTTCGAAAAGATTAATTATGTTCGTCAACTTGATCATAATCTTCTCAGTGTGTCGCAAATCTGCGATAAAAAATTCACCGTGCATTTTGATGATGCCGGTTGTTATGTGCTTAAACCTGGATTCAAGATTCCTGATGAATGGATTCTCTTATCGGCTCCAAGAATTAATGATCTTTATATTCTTGACATGAGCCAAGCCATTACGACATCTGCGCAAGTACAATGTTTTGTCTCAAAAGCCACAGAGAAGGAGTCTATTTCTTGGCACAGAAGAATGGGGCACATTCACTTGAGGAAAATGAACCATTTGGTGAAAAACAATCTTGTGAATGGTGTGCCTGTGAGAAGTTTTCATCTACAAGATATCTGTGTTTCGTGCCAGAAAGGGAAACAAACAAAGAAATCTCACCCTCTGAAGAAAATCAATTCTGTTAGCATGCCTCTCGAACGTCTTCATATGGACCTCTTTGGACCTATGAAGCACAAGACAACATTCGGATATGCTTACTGTCTGGTTGTTACTGATGATTATTCTAGATTTTCTTGGGTAGCTTTCATGGCACACAAGAGTGATACTCCTGGAATTCTCAAGGATCTTCTCACAATGTTGGAGAATTTATACACTTTGAAAGTGAAGAGGATCCGAAGCGACAATGGAACTGAATTCAAGAACCGTGTGATGGATGAGTTCTGTACTTCTAAAGGCATTCTTCATGAATACAGTTCTCGCTATACTCCACAACAAAACGGTGTCGCTGAGAGGAAGAATCGTACGATTATTGAGACTGCAAGAACTATGTTAGTAAAGTCGGAGCTTCTTGTTCAATTCTGGGCAGAAGCTGTGTCGACTGCATGCTACACTTTGAACAGAGTTCTTACAGTTAAGAGGCATGGCAAAACTTGTTTCGAACTTCTACAGAAAAGGAAACCGGATCTTTCTTTCCTTGAACCCTTTGGCTGTCCATGTACCATGATTGACCCAGATGGTAAGTTTGGCGCAAAAGCTATCGAAGGTTTCTTCCTTGGATATGCAACTCCAAATTGTCGTGTATGGAATCTGACCACCAAAAAGATTGAGCTTTGGAATGAAGTAAGGGTTCAAAGGTATACAAGTCCTGTTAGAGCTCCGGGTGATCCTTGGATGTTCGATTACAATGGGATATTCGACTCCTTTAATCTGCCTACCTTTGATGAAGAATCTGCAGCTGTTCAAATGTTATTTGATAGTTACAACGCTGCTGGCTCGCCATTGGTAAGACCTGTTATTGTTAGCCCTGAAGGTTCTAATTCAGTTAACAATACAGTTCAAAATGAGGTATTTGAAGATGCTACTGAGTCATCGGAAGATGATGAACATCTAGATGCGACTGAAGGCACTTCTGCCCCGGTTGCTCCTGTTCAAGGCTCTTCTTTAGAAACTCCTCAAGTGCAGAATGATGATACTGCTGAAGGAAATGCCTCCACCTCCACGCATATACCCGGTGCGGAGTTGGTTGCTGATCTTAATCTTAACAATTTGGGTATTGATACAAGTGTTTCTGAACATCCTGAATTGAGGATTCACAATACCCATCCACAGCAGAACATTATAGGAGATGTCCAAAGCGGTGTGCAGACGCGTAATCAGCTTAGAAATAACCCGAATGCTGGTTTATATTCAGCCATTAGAGAATCTGGTCTTCAAAACGATTGGTCCTTTGCTTGTTACGTTTCACAAGAAGAACCAAAGTCTTGGAAGGATGCTTTAAAAGATAATTCTTGGGTTGAAGCCATGCAGGACGAACTGCAACAATTTCAAAAGCTTGGTGTTTGGAAGCTTGTTGAAAAGCCGGATAATTACAAGAAAATTGGCACACGATGGGTTTACAAATGCAAGAAGGACGACCGTGGAATTGTTATTCGCAACAAGGCGAGACTGGTTGTTCAGGGTTTTCGCCAGATAGAAGGCATTGACTACAATGAAGTTTATGCACCTGTTGCACGTCTGGAAGCTATTAGGATCTTCTTAGCTTATGCTTCTTTCAAAGGATTCAAAGTTTACCAGATGGACGTCAAAAGTGCTTTTCTTCATGGTATAGTTCAAGAAGAGGTGCACGTCGAACAGCCTCCAGGTTTTGAAGATCCTATTCACCCCGATCGGGTTTGGTTGCTAAACAAAGCTCTTTATGGTTTACATCAAGCACCTAGGGCTTGGTACGCAACCTTATCCAACTATCTTCTGGAGAATGGATTTCGACGAGGTCTTATTGATTGCACACTCTTTATCAAGGAACAAAATGGAGATCTTCTGCTGGTGCAGGTATATGTTGATGATATAATATTTGGTTCCATTAATGATTCTTTGTGCAGGCAATTCGAACGAGTTATGCAAGAAAAATTCGAAATGAGCGCAATGGGGGAGATGACTTTCTTCTTGGGCCTACAAGTTCAACAAACAGAGTCTGGGATATTCATCCATCAGACTAAATATGTTGGTGACATTTTGAACCGATTCCAAATGTCAGATGCAACGCCCATTGGTACCCCTCTTCCGCAGAATCACGGGATTACTCCGGATTTGAAGGGTGAAAGCATCAACTCCTCATACTATCGCGCCATGATCGGTTCTCTCATGTATCTCACCGCTTCGAGGCCTGATATAATGTATCCAACATGCCTGCTTGCAAGATATCAAGCAAACCCGAAGGCCTCTCATCAGTCAGCTATCAAAAGGATTTTTCGCTATTTGAAGGGATGCCCGGACCTTGGTCTTTGGTACCCTAGGGATGATAGCTTTGAATTAATTGCATACAGTGATTCTGATTTTGGTGGATGCAAAATCGATGGCAAATCGACAACAGCAGGATGTCAGTTCTTAGGAAATCGCCTGGTCACGTGGCAGTGCAAGAAGCAAACGTGTGTTGCTACATCAACATGTGAAGCAGAATACATTGCTGCCTCGAGTTGTTGCTCCCAAGTTCTTTGGATACAACAACAAATGCGCGACTACGGTTTAGAATTCCTATCTACTAATATTTTTGTTGATAATAATGCTGCCTTACAGATCACTAGAAATCATGTGCAGCATTCCAAGACTAAACACATCGACATTAAATATCACTTCATACGTGATTGTTTTGACAAGAAATTAATCGATGTCGTTCATGTCCCCACTGATCACCAACGTGCCGACCTGTTTACAAAAGCTTTTGATAAATCACGTTTTGATTATCTACTTTTGGTCAATGGCATTAAGGTGATACCCGAGTAAACTTCTTTGGCTGATCGTTTTTGTAAATATTTTCTTTATAATCTTTGAAAATTCAAAAAGATTTTAGTTTTCGTAAACTTTGCGAATTTTAGGGGGAGATATTTCAAGAAAATATAAAAACATTGCAAAAGTTCAAAATCCAAAAAGATGTCTTTACTTTCTGTCGTTTCGCTTTTAAAAATTCAAATTAAAAATCAAAAATTGAGTTTCTTGGATAAAGGAAAATGATGAAGTTCACTGGTGTGGTCGGTCAATGTGCTCAAAATGCAAAATAAAAAGAAAAATGATAAGTATCTCTACTAACGATGTATCGGTAGGCTCACAATCAGACTAAAATGTGCAGGATGATACAAACCTAACAGACTTCAAGTCAGGTGGGAACCATTCATTGGCATATGGTCTTAGTACCGAAATCTCGTTTGAGAGATTGCCGAGATCTGAAATATTCGGTCTTTATGCTGTTTATCATCTGGGTATCATGGTTGTATCAAACCGTAAAAATAACGGAGACGAAGTCTAAGATCTTCCATGATACTATACATACGTGTACATACTGCATTCGACCTCAATAAGTGATCAACAATCACATGTCCAAGCAAAATAAGTGATAATTTATCACAGATTCTTTGCGGGAGTCAAGTTCGTCTCTCTGCTGTACGAAAGTACTGACCTGTTCACGGACTTGCTCCTGTGCCCTCATGCATCTGAAAATCAAGTTCCTCATCAATAAGTGATTCTATCACATAGGACTTGTTTTCAATCAAATAAGTGAGTTTCTCACATTTTTATACGGTCAAACAGATGATAATCGGTATACTCACCGGTAAGATGAATTCTCGTGCATACCTTGATACGGGAATGTGTCGTGAGTGGATTTACATCGACTTGTAAGTATAATCCTTACCGTTAATCGTATCTCTTAAATTATGATTATGTCTGATTAGTTTGAGCTTATGTGGACCACAATACCGATAATCGAGGTAGTATACTTATCCAGAGCTTTAAACAGAAATCAAAATCATGTTGACTAAGACCTTAAGCTGGTATGATTCCTTGTCCTTGAGATTCGCAAAAAGATTGCACTTGTACAGTTGTTTAGTATTTTTAACCGGTTTCCGCATTTTCATTTAGTTTACCGTGCTTTAAATTTGTTTTTAGTATATTTGTGTAAAGTTCGTTTTTGATTAAGCCGAAGTTGTTGCTTGGTGTTTTCTACCGGAAGCCTGAAACCTTCTTCATAAAAACGTTCTTGCATTTGAAAATTCAAACTGAATGGAAATGTGTTCATAATCTGTTTAGACTGCAAAATATTTCCAGCCTCTGTGTTACTGTTTTGAAAAATCTGTTGGTGAAACAGGTTGGTCGACGAATCAAAAGAGTCGACGAATCAGACCAATGTTGGCGAATCAAATCTGTTTCGTCAAAACAGACGACGAATCACATGAGCCCAACTCTGTTTCGTCATGGGCTAAAGTTTAGGCCCAAGTTCAAGCCCAAGTTTCTGTTTCGCCGGGCCCATTTCAGTTTCGTTGAGTTCTCAGATTCGTCGAGACAGGGTGGTGTATATAAAGGTCCCACTTGTTCACTTTTTCAAAACATCAGTTTTCATCTTCTTCAAACAACCAAAAACCCATACCTACGGTTACTCTCACAAATCATCCAAAACATCCGTTTTTAATCAAAATCTTACAAAAATCAAAGGTAGTAACATGTTCTGATTCACATTCCGAACACTTTGAACCGTCGGTTTTTCATCCGAAACCCTCAGAGACTCCTTTGAGACCTTGTTTTTTCTTTGATAATATATGTGTTTGTGTTGCATGTTTTGTGTTTTCCTTCTGAATCTGATAGATTTAGGTTTATTATGTTTGATTTGCTTTGATTTGAATGTGGGTTTTTATAAACAAAAACAGGGGTTTGTTTTTGATAAAGTTATTAACTGTTTTTACAAGGGTTTTTGTTCGGAAATCATTTATGGGTGTTTATAAATGGTTTGGGTATAAATAATGTTGATTGAATGTGTTTGTGTTTATATCTGATCTTTGTTTAAACCCAATACGGCGAAACTGAAAAACCCCCAAATTTGACGAATCAAATTAGCCCTAATTCTGGCGAATCAAACATACGACGAATCAGACGACGAATCAAAGATGACGAATCAGAATAGGAACGAAATAGACTCGACGAATCAAAAAGTCGACGAATCAAACCAGTCAATGGTCAACCCTCTGTTTCGTCGTTCAAACTTCTGTTTCGTCGTTGATCTTCTGTTTCGTCGTACATGCCTTAGCAGTTTTCTGATGTTGCTGTTTGTTCACAGTAGACATGTTAGATAGGTTATCTGTTATGAGGATACATGAAAGTGTATTCATACATGTCTAAATGCAATGTTATATCAAATGTGACTTATTCTGGACATTTTCATGTACAGATGGCTCCTAAAGCACCGCAAGAAAAAGGAAAACGCAAGAAGGCGATAAAGAAAGAAAACAAAACTGAAGAAGAAATTATGTCAGAAAAACGTCATAATCAAGTTGCATATTTGGATCCGGAAGACAAGCTCACTGAATTTAAAGATATGACGAAGTGGATCAGGGAGTCACGTATCAATCATGCTGCTACATACTCGACACCCGTCTACAAATCTCTAATTAAAGCTTTCTGGGATTCTGCAAGCGTCGTCCAAATCGATGGAAAGGATATTATAAGAGGTCGTGTGAATGATCTGTATGTCGTTGTTACTCCGGAGATATTGAATGAAGTTCTTCAATTACAAGATCAACCGAATGCTCCATATTCAATTCCAATCATGTGTTCACGAGGCTGTTTGCTAAGGATGAAGTGTAAAGGAGATCTTTTCGTCAAACAAATCAACAAAGGTGATCTTCCATTACGATACAAGTTTTTATTGCATGTTCTTATTCAGTGTCTCAGTAATAGACGATCTGGATATGATATGGCTGGAGATGATCTAGTTGGTTTCATGGTTGCTTTGGTGTTAAACAAACCGTTTAGCATCTCAAAGTATATTTTCAGCAACATGAAAGAGAATATGACAAGGACTGGTAGTAGAACCACCGGGAACAAGTTTTGGATGTATCCACGGTTTCTGCAAATGATAATGAATGTTCAGCATCCAGACCTTCCTAAAGCTGAAAATGATCTTTTGAAAATAGAGGCGATGAATTTCAACTCTTTAAGGCTAATCAAGACTATGGCTGCCAAAAGATACACAGAAAGTGTTCCTCCAAGGAAGCTTTTTGGCGCACTAGTGAATCCTGATTATGTTGCTCCTGCAAATGACAAATGGCGTCATGATGACAGCCAATCTGACAATGAAGAACCTGAGTTGGAAAGGTTAAGGATAGAAAAATTTGGTCCTGACCCAGTTGATACAGATGAGTCTGATAGTGATGGTGATGAAAGTAGTGGTGAAAGTGATGAAGGTGGTGATGCAGGTGATGCAGGTGCTGTTGGTACATCAAGCAAAGGTGCAGTTTCTGGTACATCAGCTAGTAGTTCGTCAGCAAGTGGTGATGATGGATCTGATTCGAGTTCTAGTGATCATATAGTTGAACCTGGTTACGAAATGTATATTGATATACGTGGAGTAAGAAGGTATAGAAAGATTAGAACTGAGGATGATCCAGAATATGTTCCAGAGGATCCTGAAGGTGAAAGGAGAACAAAAAGAAGAGCAGAGAAAGCTGTTGAAGTACAAAAGAAGAAGTCTAGGAGATATTTGAGTACTTATACTCGGAAATCGGTGCCTCAAGAGTCTTCATCCGTACCTCAGGAACCTGTACAATCTGTATCTCAGGAGCCTGTACAAGAAGCTCCTGTAGTTACTTTAGCTACAGAAACTCTAGTTGTTACAACAGCTGCTGCTACTCCATCTGTGACTCCTCAGGCAGTTCCTGAAAGATCTATGGCTTCAGCAATCAGAGCAACCACTTCAGGGATCAGTGCTGAACGTCATAGAACATTTTCAAGATTTTCTCAAGATGAAAAGATCACATACCTATTTTCTACACTTGAAGCAGCTGCTGATCGTCTTCAAAGGCAATCTCATTTTGGTAATCTCACGAAGCATGATCAACTTAAACAATCGGTGGAAATTAACAAATTGAAATCAACCGTTGGTCAACAGCAAACAGTAATAGAGCGACAACAAGGTGAAATTGATTTGCTTAAAGCTGAAAATGCCTGCTTGAAGGCTCTTGATGAAGAGAAAGAGAGAAGGCTTGCTATTCTGTGGGACTATCATTGTAAACAACAAGAGGTACTAAAGAAAAAGGATGATGATACGGAAGACCAAGGGAATCCTGATACCTCTGGTACATCACAGAAGCAGCCAACCGCACTTGCTTCTGAAGTTGTTACAGTTCAAACTACAGTTGTTGAATCATCTCAGGGAACTTCTACTGGAAAAGTACAACAGATAGAAGGTACTTCTTCTATAGTTAGCAGTGCTGATATTGCTCTACAGGCTATTCATCCATTTACGGGAGAGTTGCTTGAAGAAGGGGAGTTAATAGAAGATCTTTCTCAGGAGCAATTGAGTATTTTACAGTCTATGAGAGAAATAGATGATGCTGAGATAGACAAAATGTCTACTGAGACTGATACAACGAATGTTGAAGAGATTGATGAGATTGTGTTTGAAGGTGAAGCACCAAAATCAAAGTATGTTCGAGAAGATGGTACTGAATTTGCATCGTTTGATGAAAATTGGATGAAAGAAAACATTGATGACATAGACGAGCATTTAACGAATCGAAATTCGTCTGAAAAAGACACAGATGCATTTTCTGAATGGAGAAAACAGTTTTTATCTAAAGTCTCCAAGCCTGTACCAGAAAAAGCTCAAGTAGACTATTTGCAATTTGAAAAGAAGCCAAGTGGAAGGATTCTATGCTGGATGTTTGTTCAAGATATTCACTGCATTGCTATTAAACGTGAATATGGAATTCTGTATTTTAATTCACTGCTGAGCATTCTTTCCTTGCCATTTTATGATGTCTCTGCGTTGACAAGGCTTGAGCTTATCAATCGGTCAAAATACGATGGTGTTACGTTATTTGAGCGTCTGGTGAAAGTAAACAAGAAGTCAGGCTGGAAGGATGAATCCTACAAGCCACAATTTCCTGTTTATCAACCGATCAAGTTTACTCTTGATCCGGACACCAACACTTGCAGATACAAACTGGTGTACCAGCCTCCGAGGGTTGTAGATAAAATCCCATTGATGCCTATGAAGCAGGATTTTCTTGAAGACATGGCATTATGGTGCTACGACTCGGATACTCATGAAGCTGTAATTGTGTTTAGAGACAATCGTGCAAATTACCGGATGTTGGATCCGATGTGGATCGTCAACATGTCTGAAGCTGATATTAGCAGATTATATCGTCATGATATTTTCTATGAAGATCAGGATGCACGTCAAGCGTTAAAGTTTCAGCGAGTAGCGTGTTTTTGCTATTACAGGGGCATACATTCGGGCAGTTCGTGGTCCGAACAACACTGATGGAAGATTAGAAGACCGAAGACGAGTAACAGACAAGGGGGAGTTTGTTGATGCATTTTTAGTGTCTGTGACTAGTCTTGTTTAACGATGTATTTTGTATGGTCTTTTATTAATTATCGAGTCTGTATGTTATGTTGACCAAGTCAGATATCCTCCTATCTACTTGTGTACAACTTATTTGTCTCTTTTGATATGTAAAGTATTATGAACAATGCATGTTGCATTAAAGGGTAGTTTGGTCATTACTATGTTTATATGTTGCTGTTGTTGCAGTCTGTTAACAGAAACAACCACAACAGTTGCAGCTCTCGACGAAACAGGTCTGTTTCGTCGGAACACATCATGACGAAACAGACCAATGTTCTATACTTCTGTTTCGTTGAAGGTCATGACGAATTACACTTGATTCGTCATGTACTGGGCTGTTTCAGGCCCAAATGTCTGGCCCATGTTCAGATTCGTCGAACACCTTGTGTTTCGTCGATATCTTGGCCCAGGGACTATATAAACAACATCTCTGTTTCATTTGAACACAGAGATGAGATAATAACCATAGTAACAAAACTCTGCCGAAATTCTGTCTGAACTGTGTTTGTATCAGTTTGTAATCGGTTCTCATCCCGTTAATCAATCGAGTGTGTTTCATTGATTAATCCGTTGTTATTATTGTTTTACGTGTTTGATTTGGCATAGTTACGTGGATTCCGCACGCGTAACCGTGTTTGCTATAAACAAGTGATTTGGTTCGTTATCGATCCTCGGATTACGGGACCTACATGATAGGTAGTTTATATGCCTTAGGTAAATTACCAGAATACCCTTTTCGTGTATAATTGGTAATTAAGCATATGTAACCTAAACTTTTGTCACATAACTGATTATGTAACATGTTTAAGCATATAACACTTGTCATAGGACTAGTTAGACGGTCCGAACGCGTTTCACGCGAACGACGCGTTAAAGTAGCATAAGCTACCTAAACGGGTCGTAATGGGTCGTAAGCGCTTAGACTAGGTTTCATTTAGTATGTAGGCTTTTCTAAACCATACTACATGAGTTCCAATACTCATCTGGTTTACGAGCCCTCATTCTATCCGATCCTCCGATTTAGGTCCGGGTTATTTATGTAGTTACCTATATTAGGTACCGTTTAATTTCCGGGACTCCTCTAGCTTGCTTGGTAGTTGTGCAAGACTCCTAAGCACGCTCAGGTGAGTACATAGTTCCCCTCTTTTACTGTTTTCAAACTGTTTTGGGGTGAAGCATGTGTACCTATCTGTTATTTTCATGATTTCAAAGTATAATTGATTATACATGTTATTACTTATCTTTTGACAAACTAAATGACTATCTATGGTTTAAACACTGATTTCTCAAAGAACATAAAATAAAATGTTGAATTGTACTTATTTTATGTTCACCAGACCGATTGTTAGTATGATATAGCGCTATAGGATTTGACACCCCATTCCTGTTGTCATGGAATGTCTGAAACCAATTTGTTGCTCCATCCAAATAGGGATTGCCTTTGTGGTATTTCTATAGTCTCAAAGGTGTATTTTGATGCACCAGGTCTGAATGAATTCTCAAATCACACTATTAAAGTATAGTTTGATATACTCTCATGAGTGGTATTGTACAAAACCAACATATATTTACAAAACCAAAACATAGTTTAATATGTTATTTATCACATCTAAAGCATATTTTGATATGTTATTTATGAAACCAAAACATAGCTTAATATGTTACTTACTAATCCAAAGTATACTTTTAATATGCTACTATAAGGTTATTTGTTTAATCTTACATTTATTTATACAAATCACATTGGTTACACATTACATGATTTACATTGGACACATAAACATTATTGACATTAGTTATACATTACATGTCTTACATCTTGACATAAACATATTATTTAATACGTTTGGCAATTGGTTTAAACATAGACATCTTACATGGTTGGTTTGGTTTAAGTAAGTGATTAAGTAACGAGGCGTGTGTAATATGATACAAGCATGGTGGATACGCCGCTGGTACTTCCTATATATAAGTGTTTGTATGGTATTACATATTGTATCGTTATCTGAATCATTTCAATTTGAGACATATAACATTTTATACAAATAACATACTTTTCACAAGACATTTATTTACAAACAACTTATCTTATACGAACTCATTTTATATGGTTATTCATTTAACCATACATTATTCTCTTATTTATACATATCATTTGAACTTATTGTTTTTTTTTAACGATTTACAAGACAAGACAAGACAAAACAAATTACAAGGTTCATGACTAAACATTTTCTTAAACATAAGTCATGAATCCTATATTCACAAAACCTATGTATCTCACAGGCATTTTTATGCTGACGTACCTATTTTTACACATGTTTCAGGTACTTCTTTGCAATGATTGTTGATACATGCTACATTTAGGATGGACTCGTGCCTTAGCAACTTTAAAACTTGGAAGATCATAGTTGTATTTATTTGATTGTATTAAAACAATGAGTTCATTTATTCAATAAAACAGAATTTATTTATGCCATGGTTATGAAACAATAATTCTGTTACAACACTCCCCGACGTTTCCGCCACGTCTAGTTGCTTTACGTGGTCGGGGTGTGACAGTAGGGTAAGCGATCTGATAAATCGCTTATACCTCGAACCCGACCCATTTGGTCGATCATTAGGATCCGACCAAATACATTAGGTGACCATAGTATAGGGGAATAACCTTCCGAGGTTATACCCTATGGTCATCGTTTAAGTAGTTGTATGATAGGTAGTTTATATGCCTTAGGTAAATTACCAGAATACCCTTTTCATGTATAATTGGTAATTAAGCATATGTAACCTAAACCTTTGTCACATAACTGATTATGTAACATGTTTAGGCATATAACACTTGTCATAGGGCTAGTTAGGCGGTCCGAACGCGTTTCACGCGAACGACGCGTTAAAGTAGCATAAGCTACCTAAACGGGTCGTAATGGGTCGTAAACAATTATGTTAGGTTTCAATTAGTATGTAGGCTTTGTTGAACCATACTACACGAGTCTCAATACTCGTTTGGTTTACAAACCCTCATGCTACCCGATCTTCCGATTTAGGTCCGGTTTATTAACATAGTTACCTATATTAGGTGCCGTTTGATTCTGAGATCTCTAGCATTACTTGGTGGTTATCTTTAGACAACTGAGCAATCTCAAGTGAGTACATAGACCCCTCTTTTACTGTTTTCCAAACTGTTTTGGGGTGAAACACATGTGCCTACTTGTTACTTTCATGCTTTCCTGTTTTCACATCATATACATGCTATGTTCGTTAGTACATTATAGTACATGATTTCATTACATCTTATGCTAGGTGTGCCCATTGTGTGCATTACTTAGTACATTGTTTTACATTACATTTCATGCTAGGTGGGCCCATTGTGTGCATTACTTAGTACATTGTTTTACATTACATTTCATGCTAGGTGTGCCCATTGTGTGCATTACTTAGTACATTGTTTTACATTACATTTCATGCTAGGTGTGCCCATTGTGTGCATTACTTAGTACATTGTTTTACATTACATTTCATGCTAGGTGTGCCCATTGTGTGCATTACTTAGTACATTGTTTTACATTACATTTCACGCTAGGTATGTTCATTTGGTTACATACTTAGTGCATCGTTTTCACATGCTTACATTTTGTTATGACATTTCGTTTGTTTAACATGGAACAATACATTCATTAACATTGATCATGCCATTCGTTAGTAGGTAGTGGTACCATAGGAATTGACAACTCCCGTTCCGGACATCCTGGGTATGGGGATGAAAGGAATGACCGAATTCGATATACATAACTCAGATGAACCTTTAATTTGTTTAAGGGTTTATCGCCACAGTCTCAAGGCTTGGATGTATGCATTATAACAATACCGCATAAATGTTTGTATCAGTATAGCATGCAGTTGTTACACAAAACATAACTTTGATTTAAACTATGTTTTACTTCAATACCTTGTTGTTGTGCATTTTACATATGGTTTTGGTTGATACATTTCACTTACCATACATGACATTTTGGTTACACATTACATGATCTACATTGAACATAAACATTTTGACATTGATATACACATTTGGTAGTCTACATTGAACATAAACATTTTGACATTGATATACACATTTGGTAGTTTACATTGGACATAGACATTTTGATATGGTTTACACAACAACACTTGACAATTGGTTTGTACATGAACAAGTTACATTGGTGGTTGTTTGGGTAAGTGATTTGAGTAACGATACGTGTGTAATATGATACAAACATGGTGGATACGCCGCTGGTACTTCCTATATATAAGTGTTTGTATAATATTACATAGTGTAACGTTATTTAAATCATTTCAGTATAGACATAATACATTTTATATACATAACATACTTTTCACAAGACATTGTTTTTACAAAACAGTTTATTTTATACAAGCTCATTTTACATGGTTATTCATTTAACCTTACATTTACTTATACATATCAACTGATCTTATCGTTTTTCAAATGATTTACAAGACAAAGCAAATTACAAGGTTCATGACTAAACATTTTCTCAAATACAAGTCATGAATCCTATTTTCACAAACCTATGTATCTCACAGGCATTTTTATGCTGACGTACCTATTTTCACATGTGTTTTCAGGAGCTTTTCCGTAGGATGTTGATCATGACACTAGGGCGGACCTGTGCCTTAGAGACTAAAAACGAAGATAGTCTTGTTTAATTATGTTATAAACTCTTTTGTTTACTGTTCAAAACAATGTAACACCCTTGTTTGATAAATAAAATACAACTTTGTATGCCATGGTTATGAAACAATTAATTCTGTTACGACACGCCCCGATGTTTCCGCCGCGGTTTGTTGTTTTACGCGGTCGGGGTGTGACAGAAGAGTTGGTATCAAAGCCAATGGTTATAGGGAATTAGGTTATTAGTAATGCTTTGACCTAGACTATAACTTTTCTAGGACCCTAACACGAGTTATCTTGTGTTTAGATCTTAAAACATGTACGTCACCTATCCTTAGGTGATTATCAAAACAAGAACCAAATTTTTCCGAAACGATTTTTGAAAAACAATCATCTGTTTTTGAATAATTTATTACAAGGTTTTGAATCCTCAATTGTAAGGTTTTGAACCCTTTTCAGTTTGGTTTTTGGCCTTGTGCCTTCAAATTTTCAAAATCCCGTCAAACGTTTTGGGTTTTAAATAATGTGAACATGTGCAAACTGGAAGGGTGAATGCCTGTATTCTGGGTTTTCTGTCTAGGCAAGCACTTCGTATACATCTCAACCAGACGCGAGACCAGTTGTGCTTACCTGGGAATTCTTGGGATGAGTGTTCACTTATAGGCGAGCATGTCTTCGAAATACATTATTTTTGATCCATTTACTTTGATTAGTCACTGTGATTCGTTGGTTTGCTTGGTAATGCGGACGAATGATCACCATCTTTGCTTTTGTTGATTTTGTTCCATCTCATTCTCTTCATCCAATCATCTCACTCGTTTCCTTTCATGTTTTCCTCTTTTAGAATGCCTCCTCGACGCGAGAACCAAATAGCAACTGCCGAGTTGGCAGAAATCATTGCGTAGCAGATGGCTGCTCAATTTCCAAATCTCTTTGCTCAATGGAACCAAGCCAACAATAACAACAATGTTCCATGCAAATACAAGGATTTTAACCAGGCTAAACCACTCAAGTTTAGTGGTTCTGAAGGAGCAACTGGGCTTCTTCAGTGGTTCGAAAGCATTGAGAATACTTTTCGCCACGTGCAGTGCCCGGATAATCGCAAGGTCGAGTTCTCCTCGAGCGTGTTTCAGAAGAGGGCTCTTACATGGTGGAATGGGGTAATGAGAGACCGAGGTGCGGAAGTTGCTCTCGCACAGACATGGGCTGAACTTAGAGACCTTATGATGAGGGAATTCTGTCCTCGCCATGAGCAGCGAGCGTTGGAGAAAGAGTTTGATGTTTTTAAGCAAGATAGTGGTGAGCACAGGGCTTATACTGATCGGTTTGAAGAGTTGAGTTTGCTTTGCCCGACCATGGTGTCACACCCCGACCGCGTAAAACAACAAATCGCGGCGGAAACATCGGGGCGTGTTGCGACAGAATTAATTGTTTCATAACCATGGCACACAAAGTGTATTTTATTTATTAAACAAGGGTGTTACATTGTTTCAAACAGGAAATTAACGAGTTCAGAACATAATTAAACATAGTCTATCTTCTTTTAAAGTCTCTAAGGCACAGGTCCGCCCTAGTATCATGTTCAACATCCTATGGAAAAGCACCTGAAAACACATGTGAAAATAGGTACGTCAGCATAAAAATGCCTGTGAGATACATAGGTTTTTGAAAATAGGATTCATGACTCATGTTTGAGAAAATGTTTAGTCATGAACCTTGTTATTTGCTTTGTCTTGTAAATCATTTGAAAACAATAAGATCAGATGATATGTATAAGTAATTGTCAGGTTAAATAAATGACCATGTAAAAATGATGTGTTTGTATAAGATAAGTTGTTTTGTAAATCAATGTCTTGTGAAAAGTATGTTATTTGTATAAAATGTTCTATGTCTCAAACTGAAATGATTCAAATAACGTTACGCCATGTAATACCATACAAACACTTATATATAGGAAGTACCAGCGGCGTATCCACCATGCTTGTATCATATTACACACGCATCGTTACTTAATCACTTAATCAAACCAAACCAATTGTCAAATGTATTGAAAAATATGTCAAAGTGTTTATGTCAAGATGTAAATCATGTCAAATGTCTATGTCAAATATCCATGTCAAATGTCTATGTCAAATATTCATGTCAAATGTCTATGTCCAATATCCATGTCAAATGTCTATGTCAAATATCCATGTCAAATGTCTATGTCAAATATCCATGTCAAATGTCTATGTCAAAATGTCATGTATGGCAAGTGAAATGTCTCAACTAAACCATATGCACGAAAACAAAGTATTGAAGTAAAACTTGGTTTAAATCAAAGCTATGTCTTGTGTAAATGCATGCAACTATTTAATATGAACATTTATGCGGTATTGTGAAAATGCATACATCCAAGCCTGGCGACTGTGGTGATAAACCCTTTAAACAAATTAAAGGTCTATCTGTCTTAATGTCAACGAATTCGGTCATTCCTTTCTGTCCCCTTACCCTGGGATGTCCGGAACGGGAGTTGTCAATTCCTATGGTACCACTACCTACTAACGAACGGCGTAGCTAATGTTAATGGATATATTGTCCCATGTAAACAAACCAAATGTCATAACAAAATGTGAGCATGTGAAAACGATGCACTAAGTATGTAATCAAATGAACATACGTAGCGTGAAATGTAATGTAAAACAATGTACCAAGTAATGCACACAATGGGCACACCTAGCAGGGAATGTAATGTAAAACAATGTACCAAGTAATGCACACAATGGGCACACCTAGCAGGAAATGTCATGTAAAACAATGTACTAAGTAATGCACACAATGGGCACACCTAGCATAAGATGAAATGAAATCATGTACTATAATGTACTAACGAACATAGCATGTATATGATGTGAAAACAGGAAAGCATGAAAGTAACAAGTAGGCACATGTGTTCCACCCCAAAACAGTTTGGAAAACAGTAAAAGAGGGGTCTATGTACTCACTTGAGATTGCTCAGATGTCTAAAGATAATCACCAAGTAACGCTAGAGATCTCGGAATCAAACGGCACCTAATATAGGTAACTATGTTAATAAACCGGACCTATCTCGGAAGACTGGGTAGCATTAGGGTTTGTAAACCAAGTGAGTGTCGGAACTCACGTGATATGGTTTAACAAAGCCTACATGCTAAATGAAACTTAACATAATTGTTTACGACCCATTACGACCCGTTTAGGAAGCTTATGCTACTTTAACGTGTCGTGCGCGTGAAACGCGTTCGGACCGCCTAACTAGTCCTATGACAAGTATTATATGCCTAAACATGTTACATAATCAGTTACGTGACAAAAGTTTAGGTTACATATGCTAAATTACCAATTATGTATGAAAAGGGTATTCTGGTAATTTACCTAAGGCATATAAACTACCTATCATACAACTACTTAAACGTCGTGACCATAAGGTATAACCTCGGAAGGTTATTCCCTATACTATGGTCACCTAATGTATTTGGTCGGATCCTAATGATCGACCAAACTGGGTCGGGTTCGAAGGTATAGGCGATTTATTAGATCGCCTACCCTACGACCCTAGACAACGTGGTAATCAGTAGGCATAGTCCCAAGGGACTATGACCATCGTGATTACAATCACGTTGCGAAGTTCTAACGAACTTCACATTGACCATTACTGGTCAACGCTGAAAGTCAAACAAAGTTTGACTTTCTGACTCGAAAAGCAGTAAAAATAAGGAAAAGAACGAAAGAATACTTACGAAGGGTCCCCGAATGCTAACCCAGATCAAAATAGCTCAGGTATGAAACGAAGGTTCCAACTTAGAGCTTTCTTAATCAGATTTGTGGGTTTTGGGGTTGAGGGTGGATGGGTATTTATAGAAAAGGTAGAGCCGTTAGGATCGTTTCTTGAATATCGTGCCACGATCCGAGCCGTACACTTGTCACAAAGTTGTGGTGGCTCAATTTGCCACCTACCATAAGGTTTTGACATGTGGAAGTGGGATTAGGAGTGGGTAACAGCTGTAAACAGGCTGTTAAGTACTCTGCATCTGGTCTGCAGACCCCTAGCGCACCGCTACGCTAAAAGTGTAGCGCACCGCTAGGCCCTAGTTTGGCAGAATTACACTTTTGGTCCCTGTATTGTAATCAGCCCATTTTCGACACGTTTAAGGCCCGTTAACCCCATTTCAAAGCTCTAAAATGAAGTTAAAGTATAGGGAACTTAAAGTGTGTTAAAAAATATCTCGGATGTCGGTTCGTTTGGCCGTACGGTCGCGATGTTCGGTTAATTACGACGGAATGCGCACAAGCGCGAAAAACGATCCAAATGACGAAACGAATGGATTTTTCTTAAGGCGAACACTAAAATATAATGTAGTCATGCTTACATAAATTTTTGGATGTCCAGATGTATTCAGACCGTAAGTTATGCGCGAAAATGCAAACTTGTGCACTTTTTGTCACTTTTAGTCCCTGAATGTTCCAAAAGTTTATTTTAGCACACCAAACCCCTCAAAGCCTATTTCTAAGCTATGTAAAGGATATTTAAAGTGTGTTTAACTTATGGTTATGTTCCGGAATGTTCGTTACAGTTCAAATTGACATACTTTCGCAGTTTGTCATATTTAGTCCCTGTAAGCGAATTAACTTGTTTTTGCCATACCAAAGCCTTCAAAACTTATTTCTAAGTTATGTAAAGGTTATTTAAGGTATGTTGAGTATATGTTGATGTTTCGGAGTATTTCTCGCATTAAACTGAGTACGTTTACGCACTAGTTTGCGTATAACTCTCCAGAAAGCTATGTAGAGTTTGAAATTACATAAAAGTCAAAACATGAAAAATGTAAAACACAATCAAACAAACATTGGGATCAAATAACATTGTTTTATTGATAACAGAACTGTTCATAGTGATTACAAGCACAGTTGTTACAGTCTCCCCTACTTGTGGAAATTTCGTCCCGAAATTTATTTAGAGGAAACTCGAGGAAAAAGATGTGGGTATTTCGCCTTCATTTGATCTTCGCGTTCCCAAGTAAACTCAGGTCCACGTTTTGCTTCCCAGCGAACTTTGACCAAAGGAATGCGCTTGCGTTTAAGCCACTTGACTTCACGTTCCATGATTTCCACTGATTTCTCAACAAATTTCAGTGTTTTGCCAACACGAATCTCGTCAAGCGGTATGGAGTAGTTCTCATCAGCTGTACACTTCTTGAGATTGGACACGTGAAAAGTTGGATGAACATTTCCAAGTTCAGGAGGTAACTCTAGTCTGTAGGCTACCTTTCCGATTCTTTCGACGATCTTGAATGGTCCAACGTATCTAGGTGCAAGTTTTCCTTTCTTTCCAAATCTGATCACACCTTTCCAAGGTGAGACCTTAAGTAATACTCGATCACCGATTTGAAATTCTAAGGCTTTGCGTTTTGGGTCCGCGTAAATCTTCTGACGGTTTCTAGCTGCCTGAAGGTTATCACGAACTTTCTTGACCTTGTCAGTTGTCTCTAGAATGAGGGCAGGTCCAGTAAGTTGAGCCTCGCCAATCTCATTCCAGCAGACTGGTGAACGACATTTTCGACCATAGAGAGCTTCGAAAGGAGCCATTCCGATGCTAGTGTGATAACTGTTGTTGTAGGAGAATTCAATCAATTTAAGATGTGAATCCCAGCTACCACCAAAATCGATCACACAAGCTCTTAGCATATCCTCCAGAGTCTGGATTGTTCTCTCAGATTGACCATCCGTTTGCGGATGATAAGCTGTGCTCAGATTAAGTTGGGTCCCCATGGCAGATTGCATGGTTCTCCAAAAATGTGAAGTGAAACGAGCATCTCTGTCAGAAATGATGTTCAAAGGAACACCATGTCGAGCCACAATTTCATCTACATAGATTTGAGCAAGTCTGTCAGTAGGAAAATCCTCGCGGATTGGCAAGAAATGTGCTGACTTTGTAAGACGATCAACGACTACCCAGATGGCATCATGACCTTTCTTTGTGCGCGGGAGTTTGGTAATAAGATCCATAGTAATGTTTTCCCATTTCCAAACTGGGATCTCTGGTTGCTCCAATAAACCAGAAGGACGCTGATGTTCAGCCTTAACCTTTAGACAAGTAAGGCATTTTGACACGTATAAGGCAATGTCTTTCTTCATACCAGGCCACCAATAGTGAATACGAAGATCCTTATACATCTTATCTGAGCCCGGATGAATAGAATAACGAGACTTATGGGCTTCATCCATAAGCAAGGTACGAAGATTATCCTGGCTTGGGACCCACAAACGGTCCATGAAGTAATATGATCCATTGTCCTTCAGTTCAAGAGCAGGTGTTATGTGATAGGGAAATTCCTTATCCATCAAACCTTGTGAAACACGAGATTGCTGGGCTAGAGTAATGCGTGCTTGAATATCAGATCGAGCTTGAATAACAGATTGAACGCGTACACAATGAAGCTTAGTACGTTCCTTACGACTCAATGCATCAGCCACGACATTCGCCTTACCAGGATGGTAGCGAATTTCGCAGTCATAGTCGTTTAAAAGCTCAACCCAACGTCGCTGTCTCATGTTGAGTTCTTTCTGGTTGAAGATATGCTGAAGACTTTTGTGGTCTGTGAAAACCACACATTTTGTACCGTACAAATAGTGTCTCCAGATCTTGAGAGCGAAAACAACTGCACCCAACTCAAGATCATGAGTGGTGTAGTTCTTCTCATGTATCTTCAACTGTCTCGATGCATAGGCTATGACTTTGTTCCTTTGCATAAGAACACAGCCAAGACCCAATTTCGATGCATCACAATACACGACAAAATCATCATCACCCTCAGGCAATGATAGAACAGGCGCATCGCAAAGCTTTTGCTTCAGGTGTTGAAAAGCTTCCTCTTGTTTGAATCCCCAATAAAAGGGCATTTTCTTCTGAGTTTAGAGCAGTTAGAGGAACTGCAATCTTAGAGAAGTTTTCAATGAAGCGGCGATAATAACCCGCTAGACCAAGAAAAGAACGAACTTCAGTAGGAGTAGTAGGCGTATCCCAATCCTTAATCGCACTGATCTTGGAGGGATCTACATGAACACCTCGTTCGTTGATAATGTGTCCCAAAAATTGAACTTCTTTAAGCCAAAATTCGCACTTGGAGAATTTGGCGAAAAGTTGCTCTTTCTTCAGGAGTTCCAGAGTAAGACGAAGATGCTGCTCGTGATCAGCTCGCGTCTTAGAGTAAATCAAGATGTCATCGATAAAAACAATGACGAATTGATCCAAATAAGGTTTGCAGACCCTATTCATTAAGTCCATGAAAACAGCAGGAGCATTAGTCAAACCGAATGGCATGACTGTGAACTCGTAATGTCCATAACGAGTACGGAATGCTGTCTTCGAAATGTCTTCTTCTTGCACCCGAAGTTGATGATACCCGGAACGCAGATCGATCTTCGAAAAATAAGAAGCGCCTTGTAACTGATCAAAGAGATCATCGATGCGAGGTAGGGGATATCGATTCTTGATGGTAAGCTTGTTAAGCTCACGATAATCGATACACATCCTAAAGGATCCATCCTTCTTCTTGACAAAAAGAACGGGAGCACCCCACGGTGAAAAACTAGGACGTATAAAACCTTTGTCAGAGAGCTCCTGAAGCTGTTTAGACAACTCTTGTATCTCAGACGGTGCAAGACGATATGGAGCTCTGGCAATGGGGTTTGCACCAGGTACGAGATCAATGCGGAACTCGACTTGGCGTGCTGGAGGTAGACCAGGTAAGTCTTCAGGGAATACTTCAGAATAATCCCGAACGACAGGAATATCTGAAATAGACTTACCCTTGCCTTTATCTTCTGTAACATGTGCTAAGAAAGCCACATAGTTCTTCTGCAGATACTTCCGAGCTTTAAAACAAGACATGAGTTTGAGACCACCGGTAGGCTTCTCACCTTGAACTTGCAGGGTCTCGCCTGTCGAAAGCGGCACACGAACAATCTTCTTAGAACAAACTATCTCCGCGTGATGCTTGGATAACCAATCCATTCCCACAATAACGTCGAAGCTTCCAAGTTGCATAGGCGCGAGGTCAATAGGAAAAAGATGATCATTTAGGTTCAACTGGCAGTTGCGAAGAACAGAATCAAGAATAATGGGTTCACCACTAGCAACCTCTACTGTCAAAGATTTGCCTAGTTTCGTTCTAGACACTCGAAGCATTTGCTCAAAAGACAAAGACACGAAACTCTTATCGGCACCGGAATCGAAAAGAACAGATGCAGGCTGATTATTAATAAAGAACGTACCGTTCACCACATTATCATCCGCCTGTGCCTCTTGGGCATTCATGTTAAAAACTCGGCCTCGAGCCGGAGCCTGATTCTGATTCTGGTTCTGGTTCTGGTTGACTAGTCTTGGGCACCGATTTCTATAGTGGGTCAGATCCCCACAATTGGAACAAGCACCTGGTGGGTATTGTGGTCGTGCAGCTTGACCCTGTTGCTGAGCAGGAGGCTGAGCAACTTGTTGAGCCGGGTTCTGAACCGCGGGATTCTGAGCAGATCGACAAACATTGGCGAGATGGCCTGATTTCCCACAGTTAGTACAGAAACGGCATGGAAGTTGCGGCTGGTGGTGACTGTTGCATCTATTGCACAAAGGTGCATTCCCTGTATAGGGTTTCTTTGCTGGAAGCTGTGCGGGTTGGTTGGGAGCTACCTGGTTAGCTTGGGCAGTGATAGCAAAATTTTGGGAAGCCTTACGCTTCCTTGACCTCTTCGAAGAACCAGAGTTCTTTCCATTCAAGTTTTGACCTTTCTTGCTATCTTCCTTGTCAGCCGACTGTTTCTTGCCCTTGTCACCCTTCCGGTGTAACTTGTTCTTCCGGATCTGTGACTCAGTCAATGTCGCAGATAACTCGATCGCCTGACGAAGTGTGGCAGGGTTACTACCAGTAAGAATGTCTTGTACCGAGTCAGGTAGACCATCGATGTATCTCTCGATAGCCTTGTCGAGTGGGGTGACCATTGTTGGGCAAAGCAGACTCAATTCTTCAAACCGATCAGTATAAGCCCTGTGCTCACCACTATCTTGCTTCAAAACATCAAACTCTTTCTCCAACGCTCGCTGCTCATGACGAGGACAGAATTCCCTCATCATAAGGGCTCTAAGTTCAGCCCATGTCTGTGCGAGAGCCACTTCTGCACCCCGGTCTCTCATAACCCCGTTCCACCATGTCAAAGCCCTCTTCTGAAATACGCTCGAGGAGAACTCGACCTTGCGATTATCCGGACACTGCACATGGCGAAAAGTATTCTCTATGCTCTCAAACCACTGAAGAAGCCCGGTCGCTCCCTCAGAACCACTAAACTTGAGTGGTTTAGCCTGGTTAAAATCCTTGTATTTGCATGGAACATTGTTGTTGTTGTTGGCCTGGTTCCATTGAGCAAAGAGATTTGGAAACTGAGCAGCCATTTGCTCAGCAATAATTTCTGCCAGTTCGGCAGTCGCAATCAGATTGTCGCGTCGAGGAGGCATTCTAAAAGAGGAAAACATGAAAAGAAACGAGTGAGATGATTGGATGAAAAGAATGAGATGATAAAAACAAGAATTGCAAACAGCATAGATGGTGGTCATTCGTCCGTATCACAAAGCAAACAAACGACTCACTGTGACTAATCAAAGTAAATGGATCAAAAATAATGTATAATGAAGACACGCTCGCCTATAAGTGAACACTCATCCCAAGAATTCCCAGGTAAGCACAACTGGTCTCGCGTCTGGTTGAGATGTATACGAAGTGCTTGCCTAGACAGAAAACCCAGAATACAGGCATTCACCCTTCCAGTTTGCACATGTTCACATTATTTAAAACCCAAAACGTTTGACGGGATTTTTGAAAATTAGAAGGCACAAGGCCAAAAACCAAACTTGAAAAGGGTTCAAAACCATAAAACAGAGGGTTCAAAACCTTACAATTGAGGGTTCAAAACCTTGTAAAAATTTATTCAAAAACAGATGATTGTTTTTCAAAAATCGTTTCGGAAAAATTTTGGTTCCATGTTTTGTTAATCACCTAAGGATAGGTGATGTACATGTTTTAAAATCTAAACACAAGATAACTTGTGTTAGGTTCCTAGAAAAGTTATAGTCTAGGTCAAAGCATTACTAATAACCTAATTCCCTATAACCATTGGCTCTGATACCAACTCTTCTGTCACACCCCGACCGCGTAAAACAACAAATCGCGGCGGAAACATCGGGGCGTGTTGCAACAGAATTAATTGTTTCATAACCATGGCACACAAAGTGTATTTTATTTATTAAACAAGGGTGTTACATTGTTTCAAACAGGAAATTAACGAGTTCAGAACATAATTAAACATAGTCTATCTTCTTTTAAAGTCTCTAAGGCACAGGTCCGCCCTAGTATCATGTTCAACATCCTATGGAAAAGCACCTGAAAACACATGTGAAAATAGGTACGTCAGCATAAAAATGCCTGTGAGATACATAGGTTTTTGAAAATAGGATTCATGACTCATGTTTGAGAAAATGTTTAGTCATGAACCTTGTTATTTGCTTTGTCTTGTAAATCATTTGAAAACAATAAGATCAGATGATATGTATAAGTAATTGTCAGGTTAAATAAATGACCATGTAAAAATGATGTGTTTGTATAAGATAAGTTGTTTTGTAAATCAATGTCTTGTGAAAAGTATGTTATTTGTATAAAATGTTCTATGTCTCAAACTGAAATGATTCAAATAACGTTACGCCATGTAATACCATACAAACACTTATATATAGGAAGTACCAGCGGCGTATCCACCATGCTTGTATCATATTACACACGCATCGTTACTTAATCACTTAATCAAACCAAACCAATTGTCAAATGTATTGAAAAATATGTCAAAGTGTTTATGTCAAGATGTAAATCATGTCAAATGTCTATGTCAAATATCCATGTCAAATGTCTATGTCAAATATTCATGTCAAATGTCTATGTCCAATATCCATGTCAAATGTCTATGTCAAATATCCATGTCAAATGTCTATGTCAAATATCCATGTCAAATGTCTATGTCAAAATGTCATGTATGGCAAGTGAAATGTCTCAACTAAACCATATGCACGAAAACAAAGTATTGAAGTAAAACTTGGTTTAAATCAAAGCTATGTCTTGTGTAAATGCATGCAACTATTTAATATGAACATTTATGCGGTATTGTGAAAATGCATACATCCAAGCCTGGCGACTGTGGTGATAAACCCTTTAAACAAATTAAAGGTCTATCTGTCTTAATGTCAACGAATTCGGTCATTCCTTTCTGTCCCCTTACCCTGGGATGTCCGGAACGGGAGTTGTCAATTCCTATGGTACCACTACCTACTAACGAACGGCGTAGCTAATGTTAATGGATATATTGTCCCATGTAAACAAACCAAATGTCATAACAAAATGTGAGCATGTGAAAACGATGCACTAAGTATGTAATCAAATGAACATACGTAGCGTGAAATGTAATGTAAAACAATGTACCAAGTAATGCACACAATGGGCACACCTAGCAGGGAATGTAATGTAAAACAATGTACCAAGTAATGCACACAATGGGCACACCTAGCAGGAAATGTCATGTAAAACAATGTACTAAGTAATGCACACAATGGGCACACCTAGCATAAGATGAAATGAAATCATGTACTATAATGTACTAACGAACATAGCATGTATATGATGTGAAAACAGGAAAGCATGAAAGTAACAAGTAGGCACATGTGTTCCACCCCAAAACAGTTTGGAAAACAGTAAAAGAGGGGTCTATGTACTCACTTGAGATTGCTCAGATGTCTAAAGATAATCACCAAGTAACGCTAGAGATCTCGGAATCAAACGGCACCTAATATAGGTAACTATGTTAATAAACCGGACCTATCTCGGAAGACTGGGTAGCATTAGGGTTTGTAAACCAAGTGAGTGTCGGAACTCACGTGATATGGTTTAACAAAGCCTACATGCTAAATGAAACTTAACATAATTGTTTACGACCCTTTACGACCCGTTTAGGAAGCTTATGCTACTTTAACGTGTCGTGCGCGTGAAACGCGTTCGGACCGCCTAACTAGTCCTATGACAAGTATTATATGCCTAAACATGTTACATAATCAGTTACGTGACAAAAGTTTAGGTTACATATGCTAAATTACCAATTATGTATGAAAAGGGTATTCTGGTAATTTACCTAAGGCATATAAACTACCTATCATACAACTACTTAAACGTCGTGACCATAAGGTATAACCTCGGAAGGTTATTCCCTATACTATGGTCACCTAATGTATTTGGTCGGATCCTAATGATCGACCAAACTGGGTCGGGTTCGAAGGTATAGGCGATTTATTAGATCGCCTACCCTACGACCCTAGACAACGTGGTAATCAGTAGGCATAGTCCCAAGGGACTATGACCATCGTGATTACAATCACGTTGCGAAGTTCTAACGAACTTCACATTGACCATTACTGGTCAACGCTGAAAGTCAAACAAAGTTTGACTTTCTGACTCGAAAAGCAGTAAAAATAAGGAAAAGAACGAAAGAATACTTACGAAGGGTCCCCGAATGCTAACCCAGATCAAAATAGCTCAGGTATGAAATGAAGGTTCCAACTTAGAGCTTTCTTAATCAGATTTGTGGGTTTTGGGGTTGAGGGTGGATGGGTATTTATAGAAAAGGTAGAGCCGTTAGGATCGTTTCTTGAATATCGTGCCACGATCCGAGCCGTACACTTGTCACAAAGTTGTGGTGGCTCAATTTGCCACCTACCATAAGGTTTTGACATGTGGAAGTGGGATTAGGAGTGGGTAACAGCTGTAAACAGGCTGTTAAGTACTCTGCATCTGGTCTGCAGACCCCTAGCGCACCGCTACGCTAAAAGTGTAGCGCACCGCTAGGCCCTAGTTTGGCAGAATTACACTTTTGGTCCCTGTATTGTAATCAGCCCATTTTCGACACGTTTAAGGCCCGTTAACCCCATTTCAAAGCTCTAAAATGAAGTTAAAGTATAGGGAACTTAAAGTGTGTTCAAAAATATCTCGGATGTCGGTTCGTTTGGCCGTACGGTCGCGATGTTCGGTTAATTACGACGGAATGCGCACAAGCGCGAAAAACGATCCAAATGACGAAATGAATGGATTTTTCTTAAGGCGAACACTAAAATATAATGTAGTCATGCTTACATAAATTTTTGGATGTCCAGATGTATTCAGAACGTAAGTTATGCGCGAAAATGCAAACTTGTGCACTTTTTGTCACTTTTAGTCCCTGAATGTTCCAAAAGTTTATTTTAGCACACCAAACCCCTCAAAGCCTATTTCTAAGCTATGTAAAGGATATTTAAAGTGTGTTTAACTTATGGTTATGTTCCGGAATGTTCGTTACAGTTCAAATTGACATACTTTCGCAGTTTGTCATATTTAGTCCCTGTAAGCGAATTAACTTGTTTTTGCCATACCAAAGCCTTCAAAACTTATTTCTAAGTTATGTAAAGGTTATTTAAGGTATGTTGAGTATATGTTGATGTTTCGGAGTATTTCTCGCATTAAACTGAGTACGTTTACGCACTAGTTTGCGTATAACTCTCCAGAAAGCTATGTAGAGTTTGAAATTACATAAAAGTCAAAACATGAAAAATGTAAAACACAATCAAACAAACATTGGGATCAAATAACATTGTTTTATTGATAACAGAACTGTTCATAGTGATTACAAGCACAGTTGTTACACATGGTTACCCCACTTGACAAGGCTATCGAAAGATACATCGACGGCCTACCTGACTCGGTACAAGACATTCTTACTGGTAGTGAACCTGCCACACTCCGTCAGGCGATCGAGTTATCAGCGACATTGACTGAGTCGCAGATCCGGAAGAACAAGTTACACCGGAAGGGTGACAAGGGCAAGAAACAGTCGGCTGACAAGGAAGATAGCAAGAAAGGTCAAAACAGGAATGGAAAGGACTCTGGTTCTTCGAAGAGGTCAAGGAAGCGTAAGGCTTCCCAAAATTTTGCTATCACTGCCCAAGCTAATCAGGCAGCTTCCAACCAACCCGCACAGCTTCCAGCAAAGAAACCCTATTCAGGGAATGCACCTTTGTGCAACAGATGCAACAGTCACCATCAGCCGCAACATCAGTGCCGTTTCTGTACTAGCTGTGGGAAGTCAGGTCATCTTGCCGATGTTTGTCGGTTTGCTCAGAACCGGGCAGTTCAGAACCCGGCTCAACAAGTTGCTCATCCTCCTGCTCAGCAACAGGGTCAAGCTGCACGACCACAATACCCACCTGGTGCTTGTTATAATTGTGGGGATCTGACCCACTACAGAAACCGATGCCCAAGGCTAGCCAACCAGAACCAGAATCAGGCTCCGGCTCGAGGCCGAGCCTTTAACATGAATGCCCAAGAGGCGCAGGCGGATGATAATGTGGTGAACGGTACGTTCTTTATTAATAATCAGCCTGCATCTGTTCTTTTCGATTCTGGTGCCGATAAGAGTTTCGTGTCATTGTCTTTTGAGCCTATGCTTCACGTGTCTAGAACAAGACTAGGCAAATCTTTGACAGTAGAGGTTGCTAATGGTGAACCCATTATTCTTGATTCTGTTCTTCACAACTGCCAGTTGAACCTTAACGACCATCTTTTTCCTATTGACCTCACGCCTATGCAACTTGGAAGCTTCGACGTTATTGTGGGAATGGATTGGTTATCCAAGCATCACGCAGAGATAGTTTGTTCTAAGAAGATTGTTCGTGTGCCGCTTTCGACAAGCAAGATCCTGCAAGTTCAAGGTGAGAAGCCTACCGGTGGTCTCAAACTCATGTCTTGTTTTAAAGCTCGGAAGTATCTGCAGAAAAATTATGTGGCTTTCTTAGCACATGTTACAGAAGATAAAGGCAAGGGTAAGTCTATTTCAGATATTCCTGTCGTTCGGGATTATTTTGAAGTGTTCCCTGAAGATTTACCTGGTCTACCTCCAGCACGCCAAGTCGAGTTCCGCATTGATCTCGTACCTGGTGCAAATCCCATTGCCAGGGCTCCATATCGTCTTGCACCATCTGAGATGCAAGAGTTGTCCAAGCAGCTTCAGGAGCTCTCTGACAAAGGTTTTATCCGTCCTAGCTTTTCACCTTGGGGTGCTCCCGTTCTTTTTGTCAAGAAGAAGGATGGATCCTTTAGGATGTGTATCGATTATCGTGAGCTTAACAAGCTTACCATCAAGAATCGATACCCCCTACCTCGCATAGATGATCTCTTTGATCAGCTGCAGGGCGCTTCTTATTTTTCGAAGATTGATCTACGTTCTGGATATCATCAACTTCGGGTGCATGAAGAAGATATTCCCAAGACAGCGTTCCGTACTCGATATGGGCATTATGAGTTCACAGTCATGCCATTCGGTGTGACTAATGCTCCTGCTGTTTTCATGGACTTAATGAATAGGGTCTGCAAACCTTATTTGGATCAGTTCGTCATTGTTTTTATTGATGACATCTTGATATACTCTAAGACGCAAGCTGACCACGAGCAACATCTTCGTCTTACCCTAGAACTCCTAAAGAAAGAGCAACTTTTCGCCAAATTCTCCAAGTGCGAATTTTGGCTTAAAGAAGTTCAATTTTTGGGGCATATTATCAACGAACAAGGTATTCATTTAGATCCCTCCAAGATCAGTGCGATTAAGGATTGGGATACACCTACTACTCCTACTGAAGTTCGTTCTTTTCTTGGTCTAGCGGGTTATTATCGCCGCTTCATAGAAAACTTCTCGAAGATTGCAGTTCCTCTAACTGCTCTAACTCAGAAGAAAATGCCCTTTTATTGGGGATACAAACAAGAGGAAGCTTTTCAACACCTGAAGCAGAAGCTTTGCGATGCGCCTGTTCTATCATTGCCTGAGGGAGATGATGATTTTGTCGTGTATTGTGATGCATCGAAATTGGGTCTTGGTTGTGTTCTGATGCAAAGGAACAAAGTCATAGCATATGCATCGAGGCAGTTGAAGATACATGAGAAGAACTACACCACTCATGATCTTGAGTTAGGTGCAGTTGTCTTTGCTCTCAAGATCTGGAGACACTATTTGTACGGTACAAAATGTGTGGTTTTCACTGACCACAAAAGTCTTCAGCATATCTTCAACCAGAAAGAACTCAACATGAGACAGCGACGTTGGGTTGAGCTTCTAAACGACTATGACTGCGAAATTCGCTACCATCCTGGTAAGGCGAATGTTGTAGCTGATGCATTGAGTCGTAAGGAACGTACTAAGCTTCATTGTGTACGTGTTCAATCTGTTATTCAAGCTCGATCCGATATCCAAGCACGCATTTCTCAAGCTCAACAATCTTGTGTTTCACAAGGATTGATGGATAAGGAATTTCCCTATCACATAACACCTGCTCTGGAACTGAAGGACAATGGATCATATTACTTCATGGACCGTTTGTGGGTCCCAAGCCAGGATGATCTTCGTACCTTGCTTATGGATGAAGCCCATAAGTCTCGTTATTCTATTCATCCGGGCTCAGATAAAATGTATAAGGATCTTCGTATTCACTATTGGTGGCCTGGTATGAAGAAAGACATTGCCTTATACGTATCAAAATGCCTTACTTGTCTTAAGGTTAAGGCTGAACATCAGCGTCCTTCGGGTTTATTGGAGCAACCAGAGATCCCAGTTTGGAAATGGGAAAACATTACTATGGATCTTGTTACTAAACTTCCGCGCACAAAGAAAGGTCATGATGCCATCTGGGTAGTTGTTGATCGTCTTACTAAGTCAGCGCATTTCTTGCCAATCCGTGAGGATTTTCCTACTGACAGACTTGCTCAAATCTATGTAGATGAAATTGTGGCTCGACATGGTGTTCCTTTGAACATCATTTCTGACAGAGATGCTCGTTTCACTTCTCATTTTTGGAGAACCATGCGATCTGCTATGGGGACCCAACTTAATCTGAGCACAGCCTATCATCCGCAAACGGATGGTCAATCTGAAAGAACAATCCAGACTCTGGAGGATATGCTTAGAGCTTGTGTGATCGATTTTGGTGGTAGTTGGGATTCACATCTTAAGTTGATCGAATTCTCCTACAACAACAGTTATCACACCAGCATCAAAATGGCTCCTTTCGAGGCTCTCTATCGTCGAAAATGTCGTTCACCAGTTTGCTGGAATGAGATCGGCGAGGCTCAACTTACTGGACCTACCCTCATTTTAGAAACTACAGACAAGATCAAGAAAGTTCGTGATAACCTTCAGGCAGCTAGAAGCCGTCAGAAGATTTACGCGGACCCAAAACGCAAGGCCTTGGAATTTCAAGTCGGTGATCGTGTATTACTTAAGGTCTCACCTTGGAAAGGTGTGATCAGATTTGGAAAGAAAGGAAAACTTGCACCTAGATATGTTGGACCATTCAAGATCGTCGAAAGAATCGGAAAGGTAGCCTACAGACTTGAGTTACCTCCTGAACTTGGAAATGTTCATCCAACTTTTCACGTGTCCAATCTCAAGAGGTGTACAGCTGATGAGAACCTCCACATACCACTTGACGAAATTCGTGTTGGCAAAACAGTGAAATTCGTTGAAAAACCTGTGGAAATCATGGAACGTGAAGTCAAATGGCTTAAACGCAAGCGCATTCCTTTGGTCAAAGTTCGCTGGGAAGCTAAACGTGGACCTGAGTTTACTTGGGAACGCGAAGATCAAATGAAGGCGAAATATCCACATCTTTTTCCACGAGTTTCCTCTAAATAAATTTCGGGACGAAATTTCCACAAGTAGGGGAGAGTGTAACAACTGTGCTTGTAATCACTATGAACAGTTCCATCATCAATAAAGCAATGTTATTTGATCCCAATGTTTGTTTGATTGTGTTTTACATTTTTCATGTTTTGACTTTTGTTCAATTTCAAACTCTACATCACTTTCTGGAGAGTTATACGCAAACTGGTGCGTAAACGAACTCAGTTTAATGCGAAAAATACTCCGGAACATCAACATATACTCAACATACCTTAAATAACCTTTACATAACTTAGAAATAAGTTTTGAAGGCTTTGGTATGGCAAAAACAAGTTAATTCGCCTACAGGGACTAAACTTGACAAACTGCGAAAGTATGACGATTCGTACTGGAACAGACATTCCGGAACATAACCATAAGTTAAACACACCTTAAATATCCTTTACATATCTTAGAAATAGGCTTTGAGGGGTTCGGTGTGCTAAAATAAACTTTTGGGTCATTCAGGGACTAAAAGTGTCAAAAAGTGCACAAGTTTGCATTTTCGCGCATAACTTACGTTCTGAATACATCTGGACATCCAAAAATTTATGTAAGCATGACTATATTATATTTTAGTGTTCTCCATAAGAAAAATCCATTCGTTGCGTCATTTGGATCGTTTTTCGTGCTTATGCGCGTTCCGTCGTAATTAAGCGAACATCGCGTTCGTACGCCCAAACGAACCGACATCTGAGATATTTTTGAGCATGTTTTGAGTTCCTTATACTTTAACTTCATTTTAGAGCCTTGAAATGAGGTTAACGGGGTTCAAACGCATCGAAAAAGGCCTTAAACACGTGCAGGGACCATTTCTGCCAATTCTGAAACTTTTCTGATTCAGGGGGGTGCTAGCGTAGCGCGAGCCCTATAGGCTTACCCGTCGCGCTACGCGACTGCCCTTCTGGACCAGATTAAGTGTATTTAACAGCTGTTTGCAGCTGTTTTGCACTCCCTAACCCCTTGCCAAGTGTTGATTCCTTATGGTGGTGAGCATTTTGAGGCACCACAACTTCCCGACAAGTGTACGGCCTTGATCGTGCCCTCCTTTCCATAAAACGATCCTAACGGTTACCCGAAAACTATAAATACCCCATCACCCCAATGCAAAACTTACAAGAACCTTGATTTGAGAAACTCTAAGTTGAAACTATTGTTTCATACCTGAGATTTTTGAATCAAAGTTAGCATTCGGGGACCCTTCGTAAGTATTCTTTCGTTCTTTTCCTTATTTTATTGCTTTTCGAGTCAGAAAGTCAAACTTTGTTTGACTTTCAGCGTTGACCAGTAATGGTCAATGCGAAGTTCGTTTGAACTTCGCAACGTGAGTGTAATCACGTTGGTTATAGTCCCTTGGGACTATGCCTACTGATTACCACGTTGTCTAGGGTCGTAGGGTAAGCGATCTGATAAATCGCTTATACCTCGAACCCGACCCATTTGGTCGATCATTAGGATCCGACCAAATACATTAGGTGACCATAGTATAGGGGAATAACCTTCCGAGGTTATACCCTATGGTCACATCGTTTAAGTAGTTGTATGATAAGTAGTTTATATGCCTTAGGTAAATTACCAGAATACCCTTTTCATGTATAATTGGTAATTAAGCATATGTAACCTAAACCTTTATCACATAACTGATTATGTAACATGTTTAGGCATATAACACTTGTCATAGGGCTAGTTAGGCGGTCCGAACGCGTTTCACGCGAACGACGCGTTAAAGTAGCATAAGCTACCTAAACGGGTCGTAATGGGTCATAAACAATTATGTTAGGTTTCAATTAGTATGTAGGCTTTGTTGAACCATACTACACGAGTCTCAATACTCGTTTGGTTTACAAACCCTCATGCCACCCGATCTTCCGATTTAGGTCCGGTTTATTAACATAGCTACCTATATTAGGTGTCGTTTGATTCCGAGATCTCTAGCATTACTTGGTGGTTATCTTTAGACAACTGAGCAATCTCAAGTGAGTACATAAACCCCTCTTTTACTGTTTTCCAAACTGTTTTGGGGTGAAACACATGTGGCTACTTGTTACTTTCATGCTTTCCTGTTTTCACATCATATACATGCTATGTTCGTTAGTACATTATAGTACATGATTTCATTACATCTTATGCTAGGTGTGCCCATTGTGTGCATTACTTAGTACATTGTTTTACATTACATTTCATGCTAGGTGTGCCCATTGTGTGCATTACTTAGTACATTGTTTTACATTACATTTCATGCTAGGTGTGCCCATTGTGTGCATTACTTAGTACATTGTTTTACATTACATTTCATGCTAGGTGTGCCCATTGTGTGCATTACTTAGTACATTTTTTTACATTACATTTCATGCTAGGTGTGCCCATTGTGTGCATTACTTAGTACATTGTTTTACATTACATTTCACGCTAGGTATGTTCATTTGGTTACATACTTAGTGCATCGTTTTCACATGCTTACATTTTGTTATGACATTTGGTTTGTTTAACATGGAACAATACATTCATTAACATTGATCATGCCATTCGTTAGTAGGTAGTGGTACCATAGGAATTGACAACTCCCGTTCCGGACATCCTGGGTATGGGGATGAAAGGAATGACCGAATTCGATATACATAACTCAGATGAACCTTTAATTTGTTTAAGGGTTTATCGCCACAGTCTCAAGGCTTGGATGTATGCATTATAACAATACCGCATAAATGTTTGTATCAGTATAGCATGCAGTTGTTACACAAAACATAACTTTGATTTAAACTATGTTTTACTTCAATACCTTGTTGTTGTGCATTTTACATATGGTTTAGTTGATACATTTCACTTACCATACATGACATTTTGGTTACACATTACATGATCTACATTGAACATAAACATTTTGACATTGATATACACATTTGGTAGTCTACATTGAACATAAACATTTTGACATTGATATACACATTTGGTAGTTTACATTGGACATAGACATTTTGATATGGTTTACACAACAACACTTGACAATTGGTTTGTACATGACCAAGTTACATTGGTGGTTGTTTGGGTAAGTGATTTGAGTAACGATACGTGTGTAATATGATACAAACATGGTGGATACGCCGCTGGTACTTCCTATATATAAGTGTTTGTATAATATTACATAGTGTAACGTTATTTAAATCATTTCAGTATAGACATAATACATTTTATATACATAACATACTTTTCACAAGACATTGTTTTTACAAAACAGTTTATTTTATACAAGCTCATTTTACATGGTTATTCATTTAACCTTACATTTACTTATACATATCAACTGATCTTATCGTTTTTCAAATGATTTACAAGACAAAGCAAATTACAAGGTTCATGACTAAACATTTTCTCAAATACAAGTCATGAATCCTATTTTCACAAACCTATGTATCTTACAGGCATTTTTATGCTGACGTACCTATTTTCACATGTGTTTTCAGGAGCTTTTCCGTAGGATGTTGATCATGACACTAGGGCAGACCTGTGCCTTAGAGACTAAAAACGAAGATAGTCTTGTTTAATTATGTTATAAACTCTTTTGTTTACTGTTCAAAACAATGTAACACCCTTGTTTGATAAATAAAATACAACTTTGTATGCCATGGTTATGAAACAATTAATTCTGTTACGACACGCCCCGATGTTTCCGCCGCGGTTTGTTGTTTTACGCGGTCGGGGTGTGACAGTTGAACCCTGTCAGCATCTTTCTGTCTTATCCGTTTGTAACATCTGTGCTTGTTATCATTGTGAACAGTTCTATTATCAATAAAACAATGTTATTTGATCCCAATGTTTGTTTGGTTATGTTTTACATTTTTCATGTTTTGACTTTTGTCCAATTTCAAACTCTATATCACTTTCTAGAGAGTTATACGCAAACTGGTGCGTAAACGTACTCAGTTTAACGCGACAAATACTCCAGAACATCAACATATACTCAACATACCTTAAATAACCTTTACATAACTTAGAAATAAGTTTTGAAGGCATTGGTATGGCAAAAACAAGTTAATTTGCTTACAGGGACTAAACTTAACAAACTGCGAAAGTATGCCAATTTAAACTGTAACAAACATTCCGGGACATGACCATAAATTAAACATACCATAAATATCCTTTACATAACTTAGAAATAGGCTTTGAGGGGTTCGGTATGCTAAAATAAACTTTTGGGTCATTCAGGGACTAAAAGTGTCAAAAAGTGCACAAGTTTGCACTTTCGCGCGTAACATACGTTCTGAATACATCCGGACATCCAAAAATTTATGTAAGCACTAAAACATTTTATTTTAGTGTTTGGCATAAGAAAAATCCATTCGTCGCGTCATTTGGATCGTTTTTCGCGCTTGTGCGCATTCCGTCGTAATTAAGCGAACATCGCAATCGTACGACCAAACGAACTGACATCCGACATATTTTTGAGCAAGTTTCATGTCCACAATGTTTAGGCATCATTTTAGGGCCTTAAAGTTGGCTTTACGGGCCTTAGAAGTGTCGGAAATGGCCTTAAACACCAACAGGGACCAAAACTCTCACTTTTGAAACTTGGCTTCTGATCAGGACTTCAGGCGGCCCGCGTAAAACCAGGGCTATCCTTTACGCGGCCTGCGTCAGACTACCAGACCAGATTCAATGTTTTTAACAGCCTGTAACAGCCTTTCAAACACCCCAAAGGGCAAGGCCACTTGTCAAACTCTTGTGGTGGGGGGAAAATGAGCTACCACAACTTTCCGACAAGTGTACGGCTTAGATCATGCCCCCTTTTCCAAGAAACGATCCTAACGGTGAACCGAAAACTATATATACCCACCTCCACCCTTCACTTTTCCTCACAAGAATCTGATCTAATGTGCTCTAAGTTGAAACCTTTGTTTCATACCTAAGCTATTTTGATCTAGATTAGCATTCGGGGACCCTTTGTAAGTGTTCCTTCGTTCTTTTATTGTTTTTCGAGTCCGAAAGTCAAACTTTGTTTGACTTTCTGCATTGACCAGTTTATGGTCAATGCGAAGTTCATTTGAACATCGCAACATGATTGTAATCACGATGGTTATAGTCCCTTGTGACTATGCCTACTGATTACCACGCTGTCTAGGGTCGTAAGGGTAAGCGATCTAATAAATCGCTTATACCTTCGAACCCGACCCATTTGGTCGATCATTAGGATCCGACCAAACACATTAGGTGACCATAGCATATAGGGAATAACCTTCCGAGGTTATACCTTATGGTCGCTTCGTTTAAGTAGTTGTATGATAGGTAGTTTATATGCCTTAGGTAAATTACCAAAATACCCCTTTGATGCCAAAATTCATTATAAACATATGTGACATAACTTTTGACATCTAAACTGATTTGGCGACAATATTAGGCATGTTAAGGCATATTCTACTTGTCATAGGGCTAGTTAGGCGGTCCGAACGCGTTTCACGCGAACGACGCGTTAAAGTAGCATAAGCTACCTAAACGGGTCGTGATGGGTCGTAAGCACTTATGTTAGGTTTCATTTAGTATGTAGGCTTTGTTAAACCATATTACACGAGTCTCCATACTCATTTGGTTTACAAACCCTCATTCTATCAAATCCTCCGATTTAGGTCCGGTTTATTAACATAGTTACCTATATTAGGTGCCGTTTGATTCCGAGATCTCTAGCTTTGCTTGGTGGTTATCTTAGGACTTCTGAGCAATCTCAAGTGAGTACATAGACCCCTCTTTTACTGTTTTCCAAACTGTTTTGGGGGAAACACATGTGCCTACTTGTTACTTTCGTGCTTTCCTGCTTTCACATCATATACTTGCTATGTTCATTAGTACAGTTATAGTACATGATTTCATTGTGTTCATGCTATGTATGTCCATTGTGTGCATACTTAGTACATTGTTTTACATTACATTTCATGCTATGTATGTCCATTATGTGCATACTTAGTACATTGTTTTACATTACATTTCATGCTATGTATTTCCATTGTGTGCATACTTAGTACATTGTTTTACATTACATTTCATGCTATGTATGTCCGTTGTGTGCATACTTAGTACATTACATTACATTTCATGCTATGTATGCCCATTGTGTTCATACTTAGTACAGTTGTTTTCATCACATGCTTACATTTTGGTATGACATTTGGGTTGTTTACAATGGAACAATACATTCATTAACATTAGCTACGCCGTTCGTTAGTAGGTAGTGGTTCCATAGGAATTGACAACTCCCGTTCCTGAAATCCTGGGTTTGTTTGGATTGGAAGGAATGACCGAATTCGATACACATAACTTAGATAAACCTTTAATTTGTTTAAGGGTTTATCGCCACAGTCTCAAGGCTTGGATGTATGCATTTTCACAATACCGCATAAATGTTTGTATCAGTATAGCATGCATTTGTTCCACAAAACATAACTTTGATTTAAACCATGTTTTACTTCAATACCTTGTTTTTGTGCATTTTACATATGGTTTAGTTGATATATTTCACTTACCATACATGATATTTTTGGGTACACATTACATGATCTACATGAAGCATAAACATTTTGACATTGATATACACATTTAGTGGTTTACATTGGACATAGACATTTCGATATGGTTTACACATTTCATTTATACATAAACAATTTACATTGGTGGTTGGTTTGAGTAAGTGATTTGAGTAACGAGGCGTGGTAATATGATACAAGCATGGTGGATACGCCGCTGGTACTTCCTATATATAAGTGTTTGTATGACATTACTTGTCGTAGCGTTACTTAAATCATTTCAATATTTGACATATTACGTTTTACATAAACAACTTACTTTCACAAGACATTGATTTACAAAACAACTTACCTTATACAAACTCATTTTTCTTAGTTATTCATTTAATCTTACAT
This sequence comes from Helianthus tuberosus, assembly GCA_030545235.1. Classification (NCBI taxonomy): domain Eukaryota; kingdom Viridiplantae; phylum Streptophyta; class Magnoliopsida; order Asterales; family Asteraceae; genus Helianthus; species Helianthus tuberosus. The sequence continues at coordinate 105,717,283 of CM060409.1, forward strand.
TATTCTCTTATTTATACATATCATTGCTTTTTGAATGATTTACAAAACAAAACAACTTACAAGGTTCATGACTGACTTTTGTTAAACAACTTTTTCTAAACTTATAAGTCATGAATCCTATTTTCACAATTCCTATGTATCTCACAGACATTTTTATGCTGACGTACCTATTTTCACATGTGTTTTCAGGAGCTTTTGCGTATGATGATGATCGTGACACTAGGGCGGACCTGTGCCTTAGAGAATAAAAATGAAGATAGACTAGTTTAATTATGTTATGAACTCTTTGTTTACTGTTTAAGACAATGTAATACTCTTGTTTAATAAATAAAATATAACTTTGTATACCATGGTTATGAAACAATTAATTATGTTACAACACTCCCCGACGTTTCCGCCACGTTTTGTATGTTCTACGTGGTCGGGGTGTGACAGAAGAGTTGGTATCAGAGCCAATGGTTATAGAGAATTAGGTTATTAGTAATGCTTTGACCTAGACTATAACCTTTCTAGGACCCCTAACACAAGTTATCTTGTGTTTAGATCTTAAAACATTCACATCACCTATCCTTAGGTGATTATCAAAACAAAAACCAATTTTTTCCGAAACGATTTTTGAAAAAAAAACAATCTTCTGTTTTTGAATGATTTATTACATGGTTTTGAACCCTCTTTTGTAAGGTTTTGAACCCTTCCAGTTTGACAAAAATTTTGGCTTTATGCCTTTGAATTTTCAAAAATCTCGTCAAGGTTTTGGGTTTTAAATAGTGTGAACACGTGCAAACTGGAAGAGTGAATGCCTGTACCCTGGGTTTTCTGTCTAAGGCTAGAGTGTTCGTATAAATCCACATAATCGGACCAGTCACTCTTACCTGGGAACTCTTGGGGTGAGTGTTCACTTATAGGCGAGCATGTCTTCGCGATACATTATTTTTCACCCATTTACTTTGATTAGTCACTGTGTGTCGTTTGTTTGCTTGGTAATGCGGATAAATGACCACCATCTTTTCTTTTGATAATTTTGTTTCATCTCATTCTCTTCATCCAATCATCTCACTCGTTCCCTTTCATGTTTTCCTCTTTTAGAATGCCTCCTCGACGCGAAAACCAGATAGCGACTGCCGAACTGGCAGAAATCATTGCGCAGCAGATGGCTGCTCAATTCCCAAATCTCTTTGCTCAATGGCACCAAGCCAACAACAACAAAAATGCTCCATTCAAATACAAGGATTTTAACTCGGCTAAACCACTCAAGTTTAGTGGTTCTGAGGGAGCGACTGGGCTTCTTCAATGGTTCGGGAGCATTGAGAATACTTTTCGCCACGTGCAGTGTCCTGACAATCGCAAGGTCGAGTTTTCTTCGAGTGTGTTTCAGAAGAGGGCTCTCACATGGTGGAATGGGGTTATGAGAGACCGAGGTGCAGAAGTTGCTCTAGCACAGACATGGGCTGAACTCAGGGCCCTTATGATGAGGGAGTTCTGTCCTCGTCATGAACAGCGAGCTTTGGAGAGAGATTTCGATGACCTGAAACAAGATAGTGGCGAGCACAGGGCATATACTGATAGATTTGAGGAGTTGAGTCTGCTTTGCCCAACAATGGTTACCCCACTCGACAAGGCTATCGAAAGGTACATCGACGGCCTACCTGACTCAGCGCAAGACATCATTACTGGTAGTAACCCTGCCACACTCCGTCAGGCTATCGAGTTAGCAGCGACATTGACTGAGTCGCAGATTCGGAAGAATAAGTTACACAGGAAGGGTGACAAGGGCAAGAAACAGTCGTCTGATAAGGAAGATAGCAAGAAAGGTCAAAACAAGAATGGAAAGGATTCTGGTTCATCAAAAAGGGCAAAGAAGCGTAAGGCTTCCCAAAACTATGCTGTCACTGCCCAAGCTAACCAGGCAGCTCCCAACCAACCCGCACAGCCTCCAGAGAAAAAGCCCTATTCAGGGAATGCACCTTTGTGCAATAGATGCAACAGTCACCATCAGCCGCAACATCAGTGCCGTTTCTGTAATAACTGTGGGAAGTCGGGTCATCTTGCCAATGTTTGTCGGTTTGCTCAGAATCAGGCAGTTCAGAACCCGGCTCAACAAGTTGCTCAGCCTCCTGCTCAGCAACAGGGTCAAGCTGCACGACCACACTACCCACCAGGTGCGTGCTACAATTGTGGGGATCTGACCCACTACAGAAACCGGTGCCCAAGGCTAGCTAACCAGAATCAGAATCCAAATCAGAATCAAGCTCAAGCTCGAGGTCGAGTCTTCAACATGAATGCTCAAGAGGCGCAGGCGGACGATAATGTGGTGAACGGTACGTTCTTTATTAATAATCAGCCTGCATCTGTTCTTTTCGATTCTGGTGCCGACAAGAGTTTTGTGTCATTGTCTTTTGAGCCAATGCTTCGCGTGTCTAGAACGAAACTAGGAAAACCCTTGACAGTAGAAGTTGCTAGTGGTGAACCCATTGTTCTTGATTCTGTTCTACGCAACTTCCAGTTGAACCTTAACGACCATCTTTTTCCTATCAACCTCACGCATATGCAACTTGGAAGCTTCGACGTCATTGTGGGTATGGATTGGTTATCCAAGCATCACGCAGAGGTAGTTTGTTTCGAGAAGATCGTTCGTGTGCCGCTTTCGATAGGCGGGATCCTACAGGTTCAAGGTGAGAAACCGTCTGGTGGTCTCAAGCTCATGTCTTGTTTTAAAGCTCGGAAATATCTGCGGAAGAACTATGTGGCTTTCTTAGCACATGTTACAGCAGATAAAGGCTAGGGTAAGGCTATTTCAGATATTCCTGTCGTTTGGGATTATTCTGAAGTTTTCCCTGAAGAGTTACCTGGTCTACCCCCAGCACGCCAAGTCGAGTTCCGCATTGATCTCGTACCTGGTGCAAATCCCATTGCCAGAGCTCCATATCGTCTTACACCATCTGAGATGCAAGAGTTGTCTAAGCAGCTTCAGGAGCTCTCTGACAAAGGTTTTATACGTCCTAGCTTTTCACCTTGGGGTGCTCCCGTTCTTTTTGTCAAGAAGAAGGATGGATCCTTTAGGATGTGTATCGATTATCGTGAGCTTAACAAGCTTACCATCAAGAATCGATATCCCCTACCGCGCATAGACAATCTCTTTGATCAGTTACAGGGCGCTTCTTATTTTTCGAAGATTGATCTGCGTTCCGGGTATCATCAACTTCGTGTGCATGAAGAAGATATTCCCAAGACAGCTTTCCGCACTCGTTATGGGCATTATGAGTTCACAGTCATGCCATTCGGTTTGACTAATGCTCCTGCTGTTTTCATGGACTTAATGAATAGGGTCTGCAAGCCTTATTTGGATCAGTTCGTCATTGTTTTTATTGACGACATCTTGATTTATTCTAAGACGCGAGCTGATCACGAGCAACATCTTCGTCTTACTCTGGAACTCCTAAAGAAAGAGCAACTTTTCGCCAAATTCTCCAAGTGTGAATTCTGGCTTAAAGAAGTTCAATTTTTAGGACATGTTGTCAACGAACGAGGTATTCATGTAGATCCCTCCAAGATCAGTGCGATCAAGGATTGGGATACTCCTACTACTCCTACTGAAGTTCGTTCTTTTCTTGGTCTAGCGGGTTATTACCGCCGCTTCATTGAGAACTTCTCAAAGATTGCAGTTCCTCTAACTGCTCTAACTCAGAAGAACAAGCCCTTTGACTGGGGATTCAAACAAGAGGAAGCTTTTCAACACTTGAAGCAGAAACTTTGTGACGCGCCTGTTCTAACTTTGCCTGAGGGCAATGATGATTTCGTCGTTTATTGCGATGCATCTAAATTGGGTCTTGGCTGTGTTCTAATGCAAAGGAACAAAGTCATAGCATACGCATCGAGGCAGTTGAAAATACATGAGAAGAACTACACCACTCATGATCTTGAGTTGGGTGCAGTTGTTTTCGCTCTAAAGATCTGGAGACACTATTTGTACGGTACAAAATGTGTGGTTTTCACGGACCACAAAAGTCTTCAACATATCTTCAACTAGAAAGAACTCAACATGAGGCAACGACGTTGGGTCGAGCTTCTAAACGACTATGACTGCGAAATTCGCTACCATCCTGGTAAGGCGAATGTCGTAGCCGATGCATTGAGTCATAAGGAACGTACTAAGCTTCATTGTGTTTGTGTTCAATCTGTTATCCAAGCTCGATTCGATATCCAGGCACGCATTTCTCAGGCTCAACAATCTTGTGTTTCACAAGGTTTAATGGATAAGGAATTTCCCTATCACATAACACCTGATCTGGAACTGAAGGACAATGGATCGTATTACTTCATGGACCGTTTATGGGTCCCAAGCCAAGATAATCTTCGTACCTTGCTTATGGATGAAGCCCATAAGTCTCGCTATTCTATTCATCCTGGCTCGGATAAGATGTATAAGGATCTTTGTATTCACTATTGGTGGCCTGGTATGAAGAAAGACATTGCCTTATACGTATCAAAATGCCTTACTTGTCTTAAGGTTAAGGCTGAACATCAACGTCCTTCGGGTTTATTGGTGCAACTAGAGATCCCGGTTTGGAAATGGGAAAACATTACTATGGATCTTGTTACCAAACTTCCACGCACAAAGAAAGGTCATGATGCCATCTGGGTAGTCGTTGATCGTCTTACTAAGTCAGCGCATTTCTTGCCAATCCGTGAGGATTTTTCTACTGACAAACTTGCAAAAATCTATGTGGATGAAATTGTAGCTCGACATGGTGTTCCTTTGAACATCATTTCTGACAGAGATGCTCGTTTCACTTCTCATTTTTGGAGAACCATGCAATCTGCTATGGGGACCCAACTTAATCTGAGCACAGCTTATCATCCGCAAACGGATGGTCAATCTAAGAGAACAATCCAGACTCTGGAGGATATGCTTAGAGCTTGTGTGATCGACTTTGGTGGTAGTTGGGATTCACATCTGCCGTTAATTAAATTCTCCTACAACAACAGTTATCACACCAGCATCAAAATGGCTCCTTTCGAAGCTCTCTATGGTCGAAAATGTCGTTCACCAGTCTGCTGGAATGAGATTGGCGAGGCTCAGCTTACTGGACCTGCCCTCATTTTAGAGACAACTGATAAGGTCAAGAAAGTTCGTGATAACCTTCAGACAGCTAGAAGCCGTCAAAAGAGTTACGCGGACCCAAAACGCAAGCCCTTGGAATTTCAAGTTGGTGATCGAGTATTACTTAAGGTCTCACCTTGGAAAGGTGTGATCAGATTTGGAAAGAAAGGAAAACTTGCACCTAGATATGTTGGACCATTCAAGATCGTCGAAAGAATCGGTAAGGTAGCCTACAGACTTGAGTTACCTCCTGAACTTGGAAATGTTCATCCAACTTTTCACATGTCCAATCTCAAGAGGTGTTTAGCTGATGAAAACCTCCACATACCACTTGACGAAATTCGTGTTGATAAAACACTGAAATTTGTCGAGAAACCTGTGGAAATCATGGAACGTGAAGTCAAGTGGCTTAAACGCAAGCTCATTCCTTTGGTCAAAGTTCGCTGGGAAGCTAAACGTGGACCAGAGTTTACTTGGGAATGCGAAGATCAAATGAAGGCGAAATATCCGCATCTTTTCCCACGAGTTTCCTCTAAATAAATTTCGGGACGAAATTTCCACAAGTAGGGGAGACTGTAACATCTGTGCTTGTTATCATTGTGAACAGTTCTATTATCAATAAAACAATGTTATTTGATCCCAATGTTTGTTTGGTTATGTTTTACATTTTTCATGTTTTGACTTTTGTCCAATTACAAACTCTATATCACTTTCTAGAGAGTTATACGCAAACTGGTGCGTAAACGTACTCAGTTTAACGCGACAAATACTCCAGAACATCAACATATACTCAACATACCTTAAATAACCTTTACATAACTTAGAAATAAGTTTTGAAGGCATTGGTATGGCAAAAACAAGTTAATTTGCTTACAGGGACTAAACTTGACAAACTGCGAAAGTATGCCAATTTAAACTGTAACGAACATTCCGGGACATGACCATAAGTTAAACATACCATAAATATCCTTTACATAGCTTAGGAATAGGCTTTGAGGGTTCGGTATGCTAAAATAAACTTTTGGGTCATTCAGGGACTAAAAGTGTCAAAAGGTGCACAAGTTTGCACTTTCGCGCGTAACATACGTTCTGAATACATCCGGACATCCAAAAATTTATTTAAGCACTAAAACATTTTATTTTAGTGTTTGGCATAAGAAAAATCCATTCGTCGCGTCATTTGGATCGTTTTTCGCGCTTGTGCGCATTCCGTCGTAATTAAGCGAACATCGCGATCGTACGACCAAACGAACTGACATCCGACATATTTTTGAGCATGTTTCATGTCCACAATGTTTAGGCATCATTCTAGGACCTTAAAGTTGGCTTTACGGGCCTTAGAAGTGTCGGGAATGGCCTTAAACACCAACAGGGACCAAAACTGTCACTTTTGAAACTTGGCTTCTGATCAGGACTTCAGGGGGCCCGCGTAAAACCAGGGCTATCCTTTACGCGGCCCGCTTCAGACTACCAGACCAGATTCAATGTTTTTAACAGCCTGTAACAGCCTTTCAAACACCCCAAAGGGCAAGGCCACTTGTCAAACTCTTGTGGTGGGGGAAAAATGAGCTACCACAACTTTCCGACAAGTGTACGGCTTAGATCGTGCCCCCTTTTCCAAGAAACGATCCTAACGGTGAACCGAAAACTATATATACCCACCTCCACCCTTCACTTTTCCTCACAAGAATCTGATCTAATGTGCTCTAAGTTGAAACCTTTGTTTCATACCTGAGCTATTTTGATCTAGATTAGCATTCGGGGACCCTTTGTAAGTGTTCCTTCGTTCTTTTATTGTTTTTCGAGTCCGAAAGTCAAACTTTGTTTGACTTTCTGCATTGACCAGTTTATGGTCAATGCGAAGTTCGTTTGAACTTCGCAACGTGTGTCACACCCCGACCACGTGTAACATACAAAACGTGGCGGAAAACGTCGGGGAGTGTTGTAACAGAATTAATTGTTTCATTACCATGGCATCCAAAGTTGTAATTTATTTATCAACATAAGAGTTACATTGTCTTAAACAGGAACAAAGAGTTCGTAACATAATTAAACTAGTCTATCTCCATTTTTTAGTCTCTAAGGCACAGGTCCGCCCTAGTGTCACGATCATCATCCTATGGAAAAGCTCCTGAAAACACATGTGAAAATAGGTACGTCAGCATAAAAATGCCTGTGAGATACATAGGTTTTGTAAAAATATGATTCATGACTTGTGTTTAAGAAAATGTTTAGTCATGAACCTTGTAATTTGCTTTGTTTTGTAAATCGTTTGAAAAACAATAAGTTCAGATGATATGTATAAATAAATGTAAGGTTAAATGAATAACCATGTAAAAATGAGTTTGTGTAAGATAAGTTGTTTGTAAACAGTGTCTTGTAAAAAGTATGTTATTTGTATAAAATGTCATGTGTCATAAATTGAAATGATTTAAATAACGCTACGATATGTAATACCATACAAACACTTATATATAGGAAGTACCAGCGGCGTATCCACCATGCTTGTATTATATTACACATGCCTCGTTACTTAAATCACTTACTCAAAGCAAACCACCAATGTAAATTGTTTATGTATAATCAAATGTCAAAATGTTTAATGTAATGTAAATCATGAATTGTGTATATCAATGTCAAAATGTTTATGTCTAATGTAAATCATGTAATGTGTATCCAAAAATGTCATGTATGGTATGTGAAATATATCAACTAAACCATATGTAAAATGCACAAAAAAAAGGTATTGAAGTAAAACATGGTTTAAATCAAAGTTATGTTTTGTGTAACAAATGCATGCTATACTGATATAAACATCTATGCGGTATTGTGAAAATGCATACATCCAAGCCTTGAGACTGTGGCGATAAACCCTTGAAACAAATTAAAGGTTTATCTAAGTTATGTATATCGAATTCGGTCATTCCTTCCAATCCAAACAAACCCAGGATTTCAGGAACGGGAGTTGTCAATTCTGTCACACCCCCAAAATCCACACGCGGAGTACCACCGCTTGGAGGCGTGACATGACCAGGATCAAGCCACCAATCATATTGAACATATAAGTAAATAGTAAAAGTCATACATCGATACGATAGGTGCTTTCAAAACCAAACATAAACAAGTGTGTAGCGGAAGCAATAATGTAAGACCCAACATAAGTTTAAGTACAAAATGTCATAATGTTTAACAACACATTCACGATCCATGTCCACAACGACCGTGCCTCCCGTGCAAGCTCCAAAAGTACCTAAGGTCCTGCAAGGCATGTAACAGAGAGTCAACAACTAGTTGAGCGAGTTCACAGTAAGAAAGTTCGTAATAGTAAATTCTCTTCATAACGCGTGGCTCTACTAGGCCGATAGTATGGTCTATTAGTGGGGGCTTCCCATGTTTGTATATACACTAGACTATTTGTAACCATAAGTGTTCTTCTTAGCCAGAGAACAGTAGTACGTACAAGGTTTACGTAGGTTTTACGTAAGTGCCCTTCTTTACCCGAGGACAGTGGTACGCGTGGGGTTTACGTAGGTTTTACGTAAGTGTCCTTCCTGACTCCGGAAGACAGTTACATGTGTGAGTTTACGTAGGTTTTACGTAAGTGTCCCTCGAAACCTGAGGACAGTGATAAGTACTTGTTTACGTAGGTTTTACGTAAGTGTCCTGCTTAACCCGAGGACGATGGTAGATAGTCTAGTAGCCGCGTAAGTACGAGTAATTGTTAAATTCCATCATTCAACCCATTCCCAACCCCGGGAACCCCATGCCTTGGTAAGAGTGTGAACTCACCTTAGTTTGCTCGGTATGCTAAGCTAAGTGCTCACAATAAATCAGTCAAATCCTATAGTGCACGTATACTTAATCAGTTCACGTTCGTAATATTTCACATGTAACTATCATCACAGTAATATCACAAAGTGTGTTTGGCAGTTTGCATCTTGTACCATGTAAACAGTTAATCCAACTCATGCAATTCATGTTTCACATAAAGGCTTTCACAGTCCATTTTGACAAGGTTATACATTAACAGACTAACAGAAGTGTTTGACAGTTAATATGATGCAACACACAAACAGTTAGTCACATTCATGTAATTCAAGCTTTACATATGTAACCCAGTTAACATATTAACAGAACTAATATACTAACTGTGTTGCTGAACTAACAGAGGTGCACACTTAACAGAATTAACATCCAACAGAACTAACAAACTAACTGGGTTTAGAAGTAAATCAACTTAACAGAACTAATAAACTTAACAAAGTTACCATACTAACTGAATTAATAAACTGAGTAATTAAACCAACTAGGTTATTTACTTAACGGAGTTACCCACTTAACAGGGTTAACTTAACTAACACAGTTAACAAGTTAACAGTAAACAAGTAAACAAAGTCGCCAATATGGCGAAATCCCCCTTTGGCCGAAATCCCCCCCTATGGCCGAAAACACCCTTTGGGCCGGAACTGTTTGGGCCGAAATCACAAGGTGATTTCGTCCAGTTTATATTTGTGGTGGTGATTTCGTTGGTCATCATCAAATACTCAAATACAGTAACTTAAACCCAGCAACTAAAATCTCATTACAGTTACGATTTCAACCAGTAATCGTTCAATCAGAAAAATCAACATCATCACAACAGATTTTCAACAATCAATATGCATAATCATCATCATTATTATACCAATCGCATATATATATATATATATATATATATATATATATATATAATAACCAGAGATATACACATACGCAGACATGAATCAATCTATGAAGGTTATACACAATAAACCACGGTGCAAACTAACCGAGATGTAAAACTGATGGATTGACCGAAAACAAAAGCTCCGTAGACTTGCAGTCGCCGTCACAGTTAGAGAGGTGTTCTAGGTTTTCAAATCGTTGCCCGTTTGCGTACAAGATAAGGATAAGGAACAATTATATCTAGTCATGACTGGGCCCAAAGCCCATTTGCTGTTTTCGTTGGTCACCAGTGGATGAAAACACTCAAGGTGTTTTCACCACTAGGGTGATTTCATAGGTACTAGTTTTCAGTAAGGTTCCATTTTATTTATAACATGTTAATTAATACAAAACCTTATTATCATATAATAAATATTATGCATCCCAAATATAAAATATCAATCGCAATACGATTTAACGTTTTACAAATGTAAGTGTTGCGAGACCACCTAGTTGTGTAAACAAACAACTTAAATAATTAACGCGAAATTTATACGAAGATGGAATCTTGGAAACTCGAGTTGTCACATTATCCCCAACTTGAAAGAAATTTCGTCCCGAAATTTAGCATGCGGTTACTGAGGAAGCTAGGTAAGTTATCATTTACTGGTTTTCCTGGGGTGTCACATCATCCCCCCGTTGATTTGGAATTTCTTCCCGAAATTCTGTAGTAGCTTCAGCCTCAGTAGTAGTTGCATTGTTTTCGAACAACTGGGGATATTTGAGTTCCATTTGGTCTTCTCGTTCCCAGGTATACTCTGGGCCACGACGGGAGTTCCAACGAACTCGAACAAGAGGTATTCTGGTGTTCTTGAGGACCTTAACATCCCAGTCCGTGATTTCAACTGGTTCTTCGACGAAATGCAATCGTTCGTCGATAGTTAGCTCCTTCAAAGGAACTATGTGGGTCTCATCTGACAGACACTTCTTCAGATTCGACACGTGAAAGACGTTGTGAACTGCACTGAGTTCAGCTGGTAAGTTCAGTCTGTAGGCCACTTTGCCTATTTTCTCAATGACTTCAAATGGTCCAACGTATCGTGGATTGAGTTTGCCCCTTTTGCCAAAACGGAAAACACCCTTCCTGGGTGACACTTTGAGTAGCGCTCGATCCCCAACCTGGAACTCGAGTAGTTTCCTGTCTTTATCGGCGTATGCTTTCTGACGGTCACGAGCTGCCGCCATGCGTTGTCGTATTTGAGCAATCTTTTCAGTAGTATCAACTACCATTTCTGGACCTGTGATCTGACTGTCACCCAACTCTGCCCAGCAAAGAGGTGATCGGCATTTACGCCCGTACAATGCCTCAAATGGAGCAGCTTTAATGCTGGTGTGGTAACTGTTATTGTATGAAAATTCCACAAGTGGTAGATGTTTTTCCCAGCCATTGCCAAAGTCAATTACGCACGCCCGAAGCATGTCTTCTAGAGTTTGAATAGTGCGCTCAGACTGCCCATCGGTCTGAGGATGATAAGCTGTGCTCATGTCTAAACGAGAGCCAAAAGATTTGTGCATTGCTTGCCACAGTTCTGAAGTAAAACGTGCATCACGATCAGAGATAATAGAGGTGGGCACCCCGTGCCTCGAGACAACTTCCTTAAGGTATACGTCTGCTAGAGTGGAGAACTTATCCGTTTCCTTGATAGCCAAGAAGTGAGCAGACTTTGTGAGTCGATCCACGATCACCCAAATAGTATCATTCCCACGTTGAGATCTAGGTAGGCCAGTAACAAAATCCATGGAAATTTGTTCCCATTTCCATTGTGGTATCTCAGGTTGTTGGAGTGGGCCTGAAGGTTTCTGATATTCCGCTTTGACTCTCGCACAAGTCAAACACTTGCTAACGTAAGTTGCTATGTGAGCTTTCATGCTAGGCCACCAATATGTAGTTCTGAGGTCGTGGTACATCTTATCCGAACCAGGATGTACTGAGTAGCGAGACTTATGAGCTTCTTCCATTACAAGCTCGCGTAGGTTGCCATAGTGTGGGACCCAGATGCGTCCTGTTACATAGTAGGCGCCGTCTGCCTTTTGTTCTAACCGTTGCCTTGAACCGCGTAGGGCTTCAGCCCTGACGTTTTCTGGTTTCAATGCTTCTACTTGAGCATCTCGTATCTGAGAAGGAAGACTAGACTGAATAGTGAGTTGCAACGCTCGTACACGCCTAGGTGTAGTATCCTTTCGACTGAGGGCGTCGGCCACCACATTGGCTTTGCCCGGATGGTACTTTATGGCACACTCGTAATCGTTCAGTAGCTCGACCCATCTACGTTGTCGCATGTTCAATTCTTTCTGCTTGAAAATATACTCAAGACTCCTGTGATCGGTGTAGATGGTGCACTTGGTGCCATACAGGTAATGTCGCCATATCTTGAGCGCAAAAACAACAGCTCCTAGCTCTAAATCGTGTGTAGTGTAATTCCGTTCGTGAATCTTAAGTTGGCGCGAAGCATAAGCAATAACTTTATCCCGTTGCATCAACACACATCCAAGACCTTGGATGGATGCGTCACAGTAGACTACAAAATCGTCCGTGCCTTCAGGCAATGAGAGGATAGGTGCGCTACAAAGTCTATCCTTTAAGTGCTGAAACACTGTTTCCTGTGTATCACTCCAACGGTAAGCAACACCTTTCTGTGTCAGTAATGTAAGCGGCTGTGCAATCTTTGAGAAGTCTTTGATGAACCGTCTGTAATAACCTGCCAAACCTAAGAATTGGCGTATTTCGGTTGGTGTGCGAGGTGCAGGCCAGTTCTTGATCGAATCTACCTTGGATGGATCGACATGAATCCCATCCTTGTTCACCACGTGGCCTAGAAAGTGGACATCACGAAGCCAGAAGTCGCATTTTGAAAACTTAGCATATAGCTGTTCCGTTCGAAGGAGTTCCAGAATAAGTCGTAAATGCTGCTCATGTTCCTCCCGATTCTTCGAATAAATTAGGATGTCGTCGATGAAAACAATAACAAACTTGTCAAGATAAGGTTTGCACACCCTGTTCATAAGATCCATGAAAACCGCAGGCGCGTTCGTTAACCCGAATGGCATGACCAAAAACTCGTAGTGGCCGTAGCGTGTTCTGAATGCTGTTTTGGAGACGTCCTCATCCCGGACTCTCAATTGATGATAGCCTGACCTCAGGTCAATCTTCGAGTAATAGCTCGACCCTTGCAACTGGTCGAATAAGTCGTCGATGCGTGGAAGAGGATAACGATTCTTCACAGTCACCTTGTTCAGTTCGCGGTAGTCTATACACATGCGGAAGGTACCGTCCTTCTTCTTTACAAATAGTACTGGAGCTCCCCAGGGCGAAGAGCTAGGACGTATGAAACCCTTTTCCAAGAGTTCTTGCAATTGCTTAGACAGTTCGTCCAGTTCAGTTGGAGCTAAGCGATAAGGCGCTCGAGCTATAGGTGCTGCTCCTGGAGCTAGCTCGGTCTGAAATTCGACCTGGCGATGGGGCGGTAATCCAGGTAACTCTTCAGGAAAAACTTGAGGAAAGTCGCGTACAACAGGAATATCCTCTAACTTCTTCTCTTTCGTCGATGTATCAGTAACAAGTGCTAAAATAGCTGTGTGGCCCTTTCGCAAACATTTCTGAGCCTTCAAGAAGGAGATGATGCCACTCACGACACCACTCTTGTCGCCTTGAACTTCGAGAGGTTCTCTGCCAGTACGGGGAATACGAATGATCTTCTCCTTGCATAGGATCTCTGGTTGTTGTTGGGATAACCAATCCATACCAATGACGATATCAAAACTACTCAGAGTTATAGGAATGAGATCGATAGAGAAAGTCTGACCAGCGAAGATAAGATTACAACCCTGAACTATGTGTGTGGCTTCTAGACTTTTTCCATTAGCTAACTCTACGACATGTTTGGTGTTTAAAAGTGTTGGTGCGCGTTTAAGCATTTGACTAACTTTCAGAGACATATAACTGGTATCCGCACCCGAATCAAATAATACAGTAACATAAAAGTCGTCGAGAAGAAACTTACCCATAACCACATTAGGATCGTTCCTTGCATCAGCCTGACCAATCACAAATGCACGACCCCTAGCACCATTGCCGTTGTTGTTTCCTCCATTGTTGTTCCCGTTGCCCTGATTGTTGATGTTGTTATTCTGGTTCTGGTTTAACTGGGGGCAGTTTCGCTTGAAGTGACCTTCTGCACCACAATGAAAACATCCCTTGTTACCCTGTTGTTGGTTTTGCTGTGTTTGCTGCTGCTGTTGATTCTGAGTTACAGGTCGTGGGCTCCTACAATCCTTAGCCTCATGACCCATCTTAAGACACCTCAGACAACGACCCTTGTTGCACTGGCCACTGTGGTGCCTGTTACACTTGTTGCACTTTGGGTGATTTCCTTGATATCTTTTCTGCCCCTGACTACCAGAGGATTGCTGACCCGCACTCTGGTAGTCATTAGTCTTGCGCTGCTGCTGTGCTTGAGACTGTACGGTAGCTGAACCCCTACTGGAATCCCCTTCCCATTTCCGCTTGTTGTCACTGGGAGTAGTAGGAGTAGCTGGAGTGGTAGCGGTAGTAGTAGCGCTGATACGTTTAGGCAGCCTATTCTGTTCCACTGCCTGATCGGTGAGGCGATGAGCTAGCTTGACGATCTGTTGAATAGTGCCAAGATTTGCTGAGGTTACATGACTTTGAATCTCCGGCACCAGACCATTGAGATACAGTTCGATACGCTTAATGGGAGGGTCTACCATAGTAGGACACAGAATAGCCAACTCATTCGATCTTCTGGTGTACGCTTCAATTTCTGACCCCGTCATTTTCAAGTGGTAAAACTCTACCTCCAGTTTATGAATGTCATCACGGCTACAGTATTCCTCTTTGATCAATTCCTTGAAACCGTTCCAAGGTGTGGCGTTAGCAACAGCCAACCCTAACATCTGAACTTGCGCATTCCACCAAGTCAGCGCAATTCCTTCTAGAGTACCAGTGGCGTACTTCACCCTGCGAGCCTCAGGGCATTCACACATTTCAAATACGGACTCGAGCTTTTCAAACCAATGGAGGAGTCCAACCGCTCCTTCCGTGCCACTAAAAGTAGTAGGACGACAGTCCATGAAAGTTTTGAAGGTGCAAACAGGTGGCTGAGCGTGCTGACCTGTTGTGTATAAGAACCAGGACAAGATTAAGCACAAGAGTTGTTTTAGGAGTGTAGGATCTAAAGATCCTAGTGTGAGTTACAACTGCAGGGTATACCTCCTTCTTGTGCGGCTGCAAGTGCCGCAGCAACTCATTCGTTAATAAGAGCCGTCAAATGGGCTTGTGTCATGTTGATACGTCCAGACATGATCTTCATAGCAAAGATAACATAAGTGAGAGAGGTTCGCGAGTAGTGCGATGACAGAAGAGAGTAAGCACACAAGTGTTCTCATGCAATAGTGTTACGTTAATCTAAGCATACCCTGAGCAAAGTTCTATGCAATTCTAGCAAGTAGGCAACAAAACATGTACCATATTACCTAGGATGTTGAGTCTTGCACGTGGAGCGAGGCGTCGTTGTGGATCGTTGAGCACGGTTTTGGTTATAGTCTGGTTTTAATAAAAACGTTTTCCCCTTATTAAAACCGAGTTCTCTATAACCAATGGCTCTGATACCAATCTGTCACACCCCCAAAATCCACACGCGGAGTACCACCGCTTGGAGGCGTGACATGACCAGGATCAAGCCACCAATCATATTGAACATATAAGTAAATAGTAAAAGTCATACATCGATACGATAGGTGCTTTCAAAACCAAACATAAACAAGTGTGTAGCGGAAGCAATAATGTAAGACCCAACATAAGTTTAAGTACAAAATGTCATAATGTTTAACAACACATTCACGATCCATGTCCACAACGACCGTGCCTCCCGTGCAAGCTCCAAAAGTACCTAAGGTCCTGCAAGGCATGTAACAGAGAGTCAACAACTAGTTGAGCGAGTTCACAGTAAGAAAGTTCGTAATAGTAAATTCTCTTCATAACGCGTGGCTCTACTAGGCCGATAGTATGGTCTATTAGTGGGGGCTTCCCATGTTTGTATATACACTAGACTATTTGTAACCATAAGTGTTCTTCTTAGCCAGAGAACAGTAGTACGTACAAGGTTTACGTAGGTTTTACGTAAGTGCCCTTCTTTACCCGAGGACAGTGGTACGCGTGGGGTTTACGTAGGTTTTACTTAATCAGTTCACGTTCGTAATATTTCACATGTAACTTCTGATCAGGACTTCAGGGGGCCCGCGTAAAACCAGGGCTATCCTTTACGCGGCCCGCTTCAGACTACCAGACCAGATTCAATGTTTTTAACAGCCTGTAACAGCCTTTCAAACACCCCAAAGGGCAAGGCCACTTGTCAAACTCTTGTGGTGGGGGAAAAATGAGCTACCACAACTTTCCGACAAGTGTACGGCTTAGATCGTGCCCCCTTTTCCAAGAAACGATCCTAACGGTGAACCGAAAACTATATATACCCACCTCCACCCTTCACTTTTCCTCACAAGAATCTGATCTAATGTGCTCTAAGTTGAAACCTTTGTTTCATACCTGAGCTATTTTGATCTAGATTAGCATTCGGGGACCCTTTGTAAGTGTTCCTTCGTTCTTTTATTGTTTTTCGAGTCCGAAAGTCAAACTTTGTTTGACTTTCTGCATTGACCAGTTTATGGTCAATGCGAAGTTCGTTTGAACTTCGCAACGTGTGTCACACCCCGACCACGTGTAACATACAAAACGTGGCGGAAAACGTCGGGGAGTGTTGTAACAGAATTAATTGTTTCATTACCATGGCATCCAAAGTTGTAATTTATTTATCAACATAAGAGTTACATTGTCTTAAACAGGAACAAAGAGTTCGTAACATAATTAAACTAGTCTATCTCCATTTTTTAGTCTCTAAGGCACAGGTCCGCCCTAGTGTCACGATCATCATCCTATGGAAAAGCTCCTGAAAACACATGTGAAAATAGGTACGTCAGCATAAAAATGCCTGTGAGATACATAGGTTTTGTAAAAATATGATTCATGACTTGTGTTTAAGAAAATGTTTAGTCATGAACCTTGTAATTTGCTTTGTTTTGTAAATCGTTTGAAAAACAATAAGTTCAGATGATATGTATAAATAAATGTAAGGTTAAATGAATAACCATGTAAAAATGAGTTTGTGTAAGATAAGTTGTTTGTAAACAGTGTCTTGTAAAAAGTATGTTATTTGTATAAAATGTCATGTGTCATAAATTGAAATGATTTAAATAACGCTACGATATGTAATACCATACAAACACTTATATATAGGAAGTACCAGCGGCGTATCCACCATGCTTGTATTATATTACACATGCCTCGTTACTTAAATCACTTACTCAAAGCAAACCACCAATGTAAATTGTTTATGTATAATCAAATGTCAAAATGTTTAATGTAATGTAAATCATGAATTGTGTATATCAATGTCAAAATGTTTATGTCTAATGTAAATCATGTAATGTGTATCCAAAAATGTCATGTATGGTATGTGAAATATATCAACTAAACCATATGTAAAATGCACAAAAAAAAGGTATTGAAGTAAAACATGGTTTAAATCAAAGTTATGTTTTGTGTAACAAATGCATGCTATACTGATATAAACATCTATGCGGTATTGTGAAAATGCATACATCCAAGCCTTGAGACTGTGGCGATAAACCCTTGAAACAAATTAAAGGTTTATCTAAGTTATGTATATCGAATTCGGTCATTCCTTCCAATCCAAACAAACCCAGGATTTCAGGAACGGGAGTTGTCAATTCTGTCACACCCCCAAAATCCACACGCGGAGTACCACCGCTTGGAGGCGTGACATGACCAGGATCAAGCCACCAATCATATTGAACATATAAGTAAATAGTAAAAGTCATACATCGATACGATAGGTGCTTTCAAAACCAAACATAAACAAGTGTGTAGCGGAAGCAATAATGTAAGACCCAACATAAGTTTAAGTACAAAATGTCATAATGTTTAACAACACATTCACGATCCATGTCCACAACGACCGTGCCTCCCGTGCAAGCTCCAAAAGTACCTAAGGTCCTGCAAGGCATGTAACAGAGAGTCAACAACTAGTTGAGCGAGTTCACAGTAAGAAAGTTCGTAATAGTAAATTCTCTTCATAACGCGTGGCTCTACTAGGCCGATAGTATGGTCTATTAGTGGGGGCTTCCCATGTTTGTATATACACTAGACTATTTGTAACCATAAGTGTTCTTCTTAGCCAGAGAACAGTAGTACGTACAAGGTTTACGTAGGTTTTACGTAAGTGCCCTTCTTTACCCGAGGACAGTGGTACGCGTGGGGTTTACGTAGGTTTTACGTAAGTGTCCTTCCTGACTCCGGAAGACAGTTACATGTGTGAGTTTACGTAGGTTTTACGTAAGTGTCCCTCGAAACCTGAGGACAGTGATAAGTACTTGTTTACGTAGGTTTTACGTAAGTGTCCTGCTTAACCCGAGGACGATGGTAGATAGTCTAGTAGCCGCGTAAGTACGAGTAATTGTTAAATTCCATCATTCAACCCATTCCCAACCCCGGGAACCCCATGCCTTGGTAAGAGTGTGAACTCACCTTAGTTTGCTCGGTATGCTAAGCTAAGTGCTCACAATAAATCAGTCAAATCCTATAGTGCACGTATACTTAATCAGTTCACGTTCGTAATATTTCACATGTAACTATCATCACAGTAATATCACAAAGTGTGTTTGGCAGTTTGCATCTTGTACCATGTAAACAGTTAATCCAACTCATGCAATTCATGTTTCACATAAAGGCTTTCACAGTCCATTTTGACAAGGTTATACATTAACAGACTAACAGAAGTGTTTGACAGTTAATATGATGCAACACACAAACAGTTAGTCACATTCATGTAATTCAAGCTTTACATATGTAACCCAGTTAACATATTAACAGAACTAATATACTAACTGTGTTGCTGAACTAACAGAGGTGCACACTTAACAGAATTAACATCCAACAGAACTAACAAACTAACTGGGTTTAGAAGTAAATCAACTTAACAGAACTAATAAACTTAACAAAGTTACCATACTAACTGAATTAATAAACTGAGAAATTAAACCAACTAGGTTATTTACTTAACGGAGTTACCCACTTAACAGGGTTAACTTAACTAACACAGTTAACAAGTTAACAGTAAACAAGTAAACAAAGTCGCCAATATGGCGAAATCCCCCTTTGGCCGAAATCCCCCCCTATGGCCGAAAACACCCTTTGGGCCGGAACTGTTTGGGCCGAAATCACAAGGTGATTTCGTCCAGTTTATATTTGTGGTGGTGATTTCGTTGGTCATCATCAAATACTCAAATACAGTAACTTAAACCCAGCAACTAAAATCTCATTACAGTTACGATTTCAACCAGTAATCGTTCAATCAGAAAAATCAACATCATCACAACAGATTTTCAACAATCAATATGCATAATCATCATCATTATTATACCAATCGCATATATATATATATATATATAATAACCAGAGATATACACATACACAGACATGAATCAATCTATGAAGGTTATACACAATAAACCACGGTGCAAACTAACCGAGATGTAAAACTGATGGATTGACCGAAAACAAAAGCTCCGTAGACTTGCAGTCGCCGTCACAGTTAGAGAGGTGTTCTAGGTTTTCAAATCGTTGCCCGTTTGCGTACAAGATAAGGATAAGGAACAATTATATCTAGTCATGACTGGGCCCAAAGCCCATTTGCTGTTTTCGTTGGTCACCAGTGGATGAAAACACTCAAGGTGTTTTCACCACTAGGGTGATTTCATAGGTACTAGTTTTCAGTAAGGTTCCATTTTATTTATAACATGTTAATTAATACAAAACCTTATTATCATATAATAAATATTATGCATCCCAAATATAAAATATCAATCGCAATACGATTTAACGTTTTACAAATGTAAGTGTTGCGAGACCACCTAGTTGTGTAAACAAACAACTTAAATAATTAACGCGAAATTTATACGAAGATGGAATCTTGGAAACTCGAGTTGTCACAAATTCCTATGGTACCACTACCTACTAACGAACGGCGTAGCTAATGTTAATGAATGTATTGTTCCATTGTAAACAACCCAAATGTCATACCAAAATGTAAACATGTGATGAAAACAACTGTACTAAGTATGTAACCAATGGACATACATAGCATGTGATGTGAAACAAATGTACTAAGTATGCACACAATGGACATACATAGCATGTGTCACACCCCGACCGCGAAAAACAACAAACCGCGGCGGAAACATCGGGGCGTGTCGCAACAGAATTAATTGTTTCATAACCATGGCATTCAAAGTTGTATTTTATTTAAAAACAAAGGTGTAACATTGTCTCGAAACAGTAAATTAAAGAGTTCAAAACATAATTAAACATAGTCTATCATCTTTTAAAGTCTCTAAGGCACAGGTCCGCCCTAGTATCATGATCAACATCCTATGGAAAAGCACCTGAAAACACATGTGAAAATAGGTACGTCAGCATAAAAATGCCTGTGAGATACATAGGTTTTGTGAAAAATAGGATTCATGACTTATGTTTAAGAAAAATGTTTAGTCATGAACCTTGTAATTTTCTTTGTCATGTAAATCATTTGAAAACAATAAGATCAGATGATATGTATAAGTAAATGTCAGGTTAAATAAATAACCATGTAAAAATGTGTTTGTATAAGATAAGTTGTTTGTAAATCAATGTCTTGTGAAAAGCATGTTATTTGTATAAAATGTTCTATGTCTCAAACTGAAATGATTCAAATAACGTTACGCCATGTAATACCATGCAAACACTTATATATAGGAAGTACCAGCGGCGTATCCACCATGCTTGTATCATATTACACACGCATCGTTACTTAATCACTTAATCAAACCAAACCAACCAATGTAAGAAGTCTATGTTTAACCCAATTGTCAAATGTATTGAACAATATGTCAAAGTGTTTATGTCAAGATGTAAATTATGTCAAATGTCTATGTCAAATATCCATGTCAAATGTCTATGTCAAATATCCATGTCAAATGTCTATGTCAAATATCCATGTCAAATGTCTATGTCAAAATGTCATGTATGGCAAGCGAAATGTCTCAACTAAACCATATGCACAAAAACAAAATGTTGAAGTAAAACATAGTTTAAATCAATCTTATGTCTTTGTGGAAAAAATGCATGCAACTATTTAATATGAACATCTATGCGGTATTGTGAAAATGCATACATCCAAGCCTTGCGACTGTGGTGATAAACCCTTTAAACAAATTAAAGGTCTATCTGTCTTATATCATCGAATTCGGTCATTCCTTTCTGTCCCCTTTCCCTGGGATGTCCGGAACGGGAGTTGTCAATTCCTATGGTACCACTACCTACTAACGAACGGCGTAGCTAATGTTAATCAATGTATTGTCCCATGTAAACAAACCAAATGTCATACCAAAATGTAAACATGTGAAAACAATGCACTAAGTATGTAATCAAATGAACATACATAGCGTGAAATGTCATGTAAAACGATGTACTAAGTAATGCACACAATGGGCACACCTAGCAGGAAATGTCATGTAAAACAATGTACTAAGTAATGCACACAATGGGCACACCTAGCATGAAATGTCATGTAAAACGATGTACTAAGTAATGCACACAATGGGCATACCTAGCATGAAATGTCATATAAAACAATGTACTAAGTAATGCACACAATGGGCACACCTAGCATAAGATGATATGAAATCATGTACTATAATGTACTAACGAACATAGCATGTATATGATGTGAAAACAGGAAAGCATGAAAGTAACAAGTAGGCACATGTGTTCCACCCCAAAACAGTTTGGAAAACAGTAAAAGAGGGGTCTATGTACTCACTTGAGATTGCTCAGTAGTCCTAAAGATAATCACCAAGCAACGCTAGAAATCTCGGAATCAAACGGCACCTAATATAGGTAACTATGTTAATAAACCGGACCTATCTCGGAAGACTGGGTAGCATTAGGGTTTGTAAACCAAATGAGTGTAGGAACTCACGTGATATGGTTTAACAAAGCCTATATACTAAATGAAACTTAACCTTAGTCTTATTGACCCATTATGATCCGTTTAGGTAGCTTATGCTACTTTAACGCATCGTGCGCGTGAAACGCGTTCGGACCGCCTAACTAGTCCTACGACAAGTGTTATATGCCTAAACATGTTACATAATCCGTTATGTGACAAAAGTTTAGGTTACATATGCTTAATTACCAATTATACATGAAAAGGGTATTCTAGTAATTTACCTAAGGCATATAAACTACCTATCATACAACTACTTAAACGCCGTGACCATAAGGTATAACCTCGGAAGGTTATTCCCTACACTATGGTCACCTAATGTATTTGGTCGGATCCTAATGATCGACCAAACTGGGTCGGGTTCGAGGTATAAGCGATTTATTAGATCGCTTACCCTACGACCCTAGACAACGTGGTAATCAGTAGGCATAGTCCCAAGGGACTATGACCATCGTGATTACAATCACGTTGTGAAGTTCTAACGAACTTCGCATTGACCATTACTGGTCAACGCTGAAAGTCAAATTGACTTTCTGACTCGAAAAGCAGTAAAAATAAGGAAAAGAACGAAAGAATACTTACGAAGGGTCCCCGAATGCTAATCCCGATCCAAGAACTCAGGTATGAAACAATGGTTTCAACTTAGAGCTCTCAAATAAGAATTCTTGTGCTTTAAAACAATGAAAGGCATGGGGTATATATAGTTTTCGGTGAACCGTTGAGATCGTTTCATGGAAACCGTGATTCGATCCCATCCGTACACTTGTTGAAAGGTTATGGAAGCCACATATGCTCCTTATCTTAGTGACTAAGCAACTTAAAACATGTGGTTAAGGATCAATTAGTTGCAACTTGTATTTAGAAACATTGAATCTGCCCAGATAGTCAGTCGCGTAGCGCGACAGGTAGCCCCATAGGCGTCGCGCTACGCTAGCACCTCCCCTGAAACAGAAAGTTTCAAAATTGGCAGCAATGGTCCCTGCACGTGTTTAAGGCCTTTTTCGATGCGTTTGAACCCCGTTAACCTCATTTCAAGGCTCTAAAATGAAGTTAAAGTATAGGGAACTCAAAACATACTCAAAAATATGCCGGATGATGGTTCGTTTGGTCGTACGAACGCGATGTTCGCTTAATTACGACGGAATGCGCATAAGCGCGAAAAACGATCCAGATGACGCGACGAATGGATTTTTCTTAAAGCGAACACTAAAATATAATGTAGTCATGCTTACATAAATTTTTTGGATGTCCAGATGTATTCAGAACGTAAGATATGCGCGAAAATGCAAACTTGTGCACTTTTTGACACTTTTAGTCCCTGAATGACCCAAAAGTTTATTTTAGCACACCGAACCCCTCAAAGCCTATTTCTAAGCTATGTAAAGGATATTTAAGGTGTGTTTAACTTATGGTTATGTTCCGGAATGTTCGTTACAGTTCAAATTGACATACTTTCGCAGTTTGTCAAGTTTAGTCCCTGTAAGCGAATTAACTTGTTTTTGCCATACCAAAGCCTTCAAAACTTATTTCTAAGTTATGTAAAGGTTATTTAAGGTATGTTGAGTATATGTTGATGTTCCGGAGTATTTCTCGCATTAAACTGAGTACGTTTACGCACTAGTTTGCTTATAACTCTCCAGAAAGCGATGTAGAGTTTGAAATTACATAAAAGTCAAAACATGAAAAATGTATAACATAACAAAACAAACATTGGGATCAAATAACATTGTTTTATTGATAATAGAACTGTTCATAGCGATTACAAGCACAGTTGTTACAGCATGAAATGTAATGTAAACAATGTACTAAGTACGCACACAATGGGCATACATAGCATGAAATGTAATGTAAAACAATGTATTAAGTACGCACACAATGGGCATACATAGCATGAAATGTAATGTAAAACAATATACTAAGTACGCACACAATGGTCATACATAGCATGAAATGTAATGTAAAACATGTACTATAATGTACTAACGAACATAGCAGGTATATGATGTGAAAACATGGAAAGCATGAAAGTAACAAGTAGGCACATGTGTTTCACCCCAAAACAGTTTGAAAACAGTAAAAGAGGGGTCTATGTACTCACTTGAGATTGCTCAGAAGTCCTAAGATAACCACCAAGCAATGCTAGAGATCACGGAATCAAACGGCACCTAATATAGGTAACTATGTTAATATACCGGAACTAAATCGGAAGATCGGATAGAATGCGGGTTCGTAAACCAAACGAGTATGGAGACTCGTGTAATATGGTTTAACAAAGCCTACATACTAAATGAAACCTAACATAAGTGCTTACGACCCATTACGACCCGTTTAGGTAGCTTATGCTACTTTAACGCGTCGCTCGCGTGAAACGCGTTCGGACCGCTTAACTAGTCCTATGACAAGTAACATATGCCTTAACATGTCTAATATTGTTGTCAAATCAGTTTAGATGTCAAAAGTTATGTTACATATGTTTAAAATGAATTTGGGCATCAAAGGGGTATTTTGGTAATTTACCTAAGGCATATAAACTACCTATCATACAACTACTTAAACGAAGCGACCATAAGGTATAACCTCGGAAGGTTATTCCCTATATACTATGGTCACCTAATGTGTTTGGTCGGATCCTAATGATCGACCAAATGGGTCGGGTTCGAAGGTATAAGCGATTTATCAGATCGCTTACCCTTACGACCCTAGACAACGTGGTAATCAGTAGGCATAGTCACAAGGGACTATAACCATCGTGATTACAATCACGTTGCAAAGTTCAAACGAACTTCGCATTGACCATAAACTGGTCAATGCAGAAAGTCAAACAAAGTTTGACTTTCGGACTCGAAAAGAAATAAAAGAACGAAGGAACACTTACGAAGGGTCCCCGAATGCTAATCTAGATCAAAATAGCTCAGGTATGAAACAAAGGTTTCAACTTAGAGCACATTAGATCAGATTCTTGTGAGGAAAAGTGAAGGGTGGAGGTGGGTATTTATAGTTTTTGGTTCACCGTTAGGATCATTTCTTGGAAAAGGGGGCACGATCTAAGCCGTACACTTGTTGGAAAGTTGTGGTAACTCATTTGCCATCCACCATAAGAGTTTGACACTTGGCACTTGGCCTTTGGAGAGTGTTAAGGGCTGTTAACAGCTGAAAAAAAAAAACGTTTTGCTGCATCTGGCCCCTACTTACGGACCTAGTTTGGCAGATTTACAGTTTCAGTCCCTGCAACCTCAAAACTTGGTTTTCGATGCTTTTTTTGACACGTTTAAGCCCCGTTAACCCCATTTCAAAGCTCTAAAATGAAGTTAAAGTCTAGGGAACTTAAAATGTGTTCAAAAATATCTCGGGTGTCGGTTCGTTTAGCCGCACGGTTACGTTGTTCGGTTAATTACGACGGAATGCGCATAAGCGCGAAAAATGATCCAAATGGCGTGTCGAATGGATTTTTCTTATGCCAAACACTAAAATAAAATATTTTAGTGCTTACATAAATTTTTGGATGTCCGGATGTATTCAGAACGTAAGTTATGCGCGAAAATGCAAACTTGTGCACTTTTTTTTACGCTTTTAGTCCCTGAATGACCCCAAAAGTTTATTTTAGCATACCGAACCCCTCAAAGCCTATTTCTAAGCTATGTAAAGGATATTTATGGTATGTTTAACTTATGGTCATGTTCCAGAATGTTTGTTACAGTTCAAATTGGCATACTTCCGCAGTTTGTCAAGTTTGGTCCCTGTAAGCGAATTAACTTGTTTTATGCCATACCAAAGCCTTCAAAACTTATTTCTAAGTTATGTAAGGGTTATTTAAGGTATGTTAAGTATATGTTGATGTTCCGGAGTATTTTTCGCATTAAACTGGCTATGTTTACGCACCAGTTTGCGTATAACTCTCTAGAAAGTGATTTAGAGTTTGAAATTGAATAAAAGTCAAAACATGAAAAATGTAAAACACAACCAAACAAACATTGGGATCAAATAACATTGTTTTATTGATAACAGAATTGTTCACAATGATTACAAGCACAGATGTTACAACGTGATTGTAATCACGATGGTTATAGTCCCTTGTGACTATGCCTACTGATTACCACGTTGTCTAGGGTCGTAAGGGTAAGCGATCTAATAAATCGCTTATACCTTCGAACCCGACCCATTTGGTCGATCATTAGGATCCGACCAAACACATTAGGTGACCATAGCATATAGGGAATAACCTTCCGAGGTTATACCTTATGGTCGCTTCGTTTAAGTAGTTGTATGATAGGTAGTTTATATGCCTTAGGTAAATTACCAAAATACCCCTTTGATGCCAAAATTCATTATGAACATATGTGACATAACTTTTGACATCTAAACTGATTTGGCGACAATATTAGGCATGTTAAGGCATATTCTACTTGTCATAGGGCTAGTTAGGCGGTCCGAACGCGTTTCACGCGAACGACGCGTTAAAGTAGCATAAGCTACCTAAACGGGTCGTGATGGGTCGTAAGCACTTATGTTAGGTTTCTTAGTATGTAGGCTTTGTTAAACCATATTACACGAGTCTCCATACTCGTTTGGTTTACAAACCCTCATTCTATCAAATCCTCCGATTTAGGTCCGGTTTATTAACATAGTTACCTATATTAGGTGCCGTTTGATTCCGAGATCTCTAGCTTTGCTTGGTGGTTATCTTAGGACTTCTGAGCAATCTCAAGTGAGTACATAGACCCCTCTTTTACTGTTTTCCAAACTGTTTTGGGGTGAAACACATGTGCCTACTTGTTACTTTCGTGCTTTCCTGCTTTCACATCATATACTTGCTATGTTCGTTGGTACAGTTATAGTACATGATTTCATTGTGTTCATGCTATGTATGTTCATTGTGTGCATACTTAGTACATTGTTTTACATTACATTTCATGCTATGTATGTCCATTGTGTGCATACTTAGTACATTGTTTTACATTACATTTCATGCTATGTATGTCCATTGTGTGCATACTTAGTACATTACATTACATTTCATGCTATGTATGCCCATTGTGTGCATACTTAGTACAGTTGTTTTCATCACATGCTTACATTTTGGTATGACATTTGGGTTGTTTACAATGGAACAATACATTCATTAACATTAGCTACGCCGTTCGTTAGTAGGTAGTGGTACCATAGGAATTGACAACTTCCGTTCCTGAAATCCTGGGTTTGTTTGGATTGGAAGGAATGACCGAATTCGATACACATAACTTAGATAAACCTTTAATTTGTTTAAGGGTTTATCGCCACAGTCTCAAGGCTTGGATGTATGCATTTTCACAATACCGCATAAATGTTTGTATCAGTATAGCATGCATTTGTTCCACAAAACATAACTTTGATTTAAACCATGTTTTACTTCAATACCTTGTTTTTGTGCATTTTACATATGGTTTAGTTGATATATTTCACTTACCATACATGATATTTTTGGGTACACATTACATGATCTACATGAAGCATAAACATTTTGACATTGATATACACATTTAGTGGTTTACATTGGACATAAACATTTCGATATGGTTTACACATTTCATTTATACATAAACAATTTACATTGGTGGTTGGTTTGAGTAAGTGATTTGAGTAACGAGGCGTGGTAATATGATACAAGCATGGTGGATACGCCGCTGGTACTTCCTATATATAAGTGTTTGTGTCACACCCCGAAATTATCAGAGCTGGCGTGACTGGACTGGTATCTTCATTGCACAGCGGAAGCAAAAAGCTAAGACTTTCTAGAAATTGAGCGCCGCTAAGTACTTGACTCCACATGGTTCTCCTATTCCAACCGTGCCTTGTCTTAGAAAAGTAACCTGAGAAAGAAACATGCGAAAAATCAACATAAAGTTGAGCGAGTTCATAGTTTGTTCGTAAAAGATTTGAGATAAATCTTTTGAGTTGTGAAAGGTTTGAAATAAATCTTTGGTATTGTGAAAGATTTGAAATAAATCTTTGGAATAACCGGTTTTTGAAATAGTATTGAGAAAATGAATTTAAAAATCATTTTCTTGCCAAGTTATATGGAAACGTTGTGTTTGTAACACGTTATGTTCATAAAACCATGTATTTGTAAAGCCTTGTATTTGTAATGTTCGCATAACCGTCAATGCCCACCCTGACTTTGACTCCATACCCGCATAATGCTTTGAATTTGTATAAAACATGGTAGTTAATTTGTATGAACAAGAAGTTTCCGTAAGTATAAAATCCCTGGTATGTAGCAGATAAGGAAAAAAGAGATCACCAATGGTTTGCAAGGCCATTGATATGTGTGAAGTGCAAGTAGGAAGACTCAAACCTAGCAGATTTCGCGTTGGGCACAAAGTCACCCCAAGGTCCGTTCTGCTGGGCCTGGGGTTGGGCTCGCTACACCCAGATAGATCTACCGCTTACGTCCCTCGGTCCTACAATGAGGATTAATGGCCTCCAGTTCCCGCCTACCCACTCACATGATCTAAGTAGTAACCCTCCTTACGCTAACCATACCATGTATAAAATAAATCCCTGGTCACCCTGACCGAATCCCTGGTCACCCTGACCAAATCCCTGGTCACCCTGACCGAATATCATTCCCATTTCGAAAATAAGCATTTGTTTTTGTAAAAACCGGTATGTTTAGTATAAACCTTTCGTAATTCATTTGTGTTCCTCGAAATCCCTTCGTAATATGATTTAGAAATACGAGTTTTGCGTTTGTTCAAAACTTTGTATGTTTTTGCAAAACGTGCATGTCTTTCCACCCCGAAAACATTTACAAAAATGTAAAACAGTAAAAAGTGAGGGTTATGAACTCGCCTGAATTGTCTTGTGCAAAGTTAGCTAATTACAACTTCGTGATGTCGTTTCCAAGATGTCACTTGCTAGCGTGCATTCTACAATATTCCTAACACGGAATATCTTATAAGTTTCTAAATAAATGCAGTTACTAAACTACGTGTCATCGAGCTCTACCGAATCGTTAACCGAACGATTCAACAGTAAGTAGTTAACTTATCGGAAATGATTAAGTCATATTTGATAAGTATCGTTTTATTGTCGATAATAACCAATAAGTCTTGAAAAGACTGGTTTCTCGAGGGATTTGAAAGTAATTAAATATTTATATCAAAATATATAAATACTTCGTTATAATTGTGTTAGCCGTCTCGAGTAGTCGTATGTGTATGTATCGAGTATCCGTATGAAAATAATATATAATAACTTGTATTATATATATCACGTCTTGTGTATATTTGCCAAAAATATACGTATATGCCGTTTCGGCGCTTGAAATAAATATAAAAACTTATATTTATTTAATGGAGTTTTCGCGTTGAAGTCGTTTAAAATAAATATAATAGTTATATTTATTTTATAAAAGAATGCGAGTTGTTTGGCGTTTGAAATAAATATATAAAATATATTTATTTTTTTATAAAAGAACTCGTATTGTACGGTATTTGAAATAAATATATAAGCTATATTTATTTTTATAAAAGAATTACGTGTTCGGCGCTTGAAACAATATAAATAATTATATTGGTTTTATAAAAGAGTTGTTGAATTTCCGAAGTTTAAAATAAATATAATAAATATATTTATTTGTTGTAAATAATTTCCGAATCGTTGCTCTCGAAAGTTGTAATGTGTCGTCGAAAGTAATTATATGTTTGTACTTGTTTCTATAAAAGTTTATTTGGAACCGATGGTTGGTTTGATAATAAAACGCTATTTGTTTTACGGGTTTTCTCGAAAAACGGGCAGAGTTTCCTCTGTTTTTGGACGCCCCCGACAACACAAGTTGTCGTTATTTTATCAAAATTCAATCAAGATTCAGCAAGCTTTTAAACAAATATTTATAAACTCAAGTTATAAAACAAGATAATATATGAAACCGCAAACTATATCTACGATCTTATCATTCGGTTCGAGAGCTCGTTTGTCATGTGTTCAATAAAATTATGAAATAACGAAATAAAACGCGCCGTTAATCTTTACCATCTTTCTCGTGTCGAACCGTCGGAAATGGTTGACTGAGATTACCGAGTCAACTGAGTTGACTCACTTTGACTGTGTTGACCGAGTTGACTCGGGTTTGACCGAGTCGACCCGGACCCTAACCACGAACCACAAGACCCGACCCGCTGACCGTCTTTACCAGGTTTGACCAGACCCGAGACCTTGACCCGACGTGAAATCAGCCACGACCCGAACCGTTCATACCCGAACAGAAACCATTCTGACCTGACCCGATCTCATCATGAACAAATCGAACCTCTCACGTCATCATCAACAACAGCTGAACCGCATCACTACCGCCTGCACAAGTGAAGAACAAGGGAAGGGGTGTGACCCCTTTTATAATTGGTGTTGAGATCCTTAAAGATCTTATGGTATGTTGTGAAGATTTTATAGAATCTCTATAAGATTTGGCAGAGATTTTGATGAGATTTAGTGTGGATTTTGCAAATCTTATATGGATTCTAATATATTAGGTGTATGTTTAGGCTTGTGGGTTTTGGGGCTTGGCCCAGGGCTCACAAGCTCAATCCCCGTGTTTAAGCGGCCTGTAATTCCTACGAGACCCGATGTCAAAACCCGAACTCCGTAAAATTTAATGGCGTATATTTATATAGCCGAAATCCCGTAAAATGTATGCCAGTAGCCGGTTGTCGTGTCCGTTCGTTAATTATGGTAATAATCGCGAGAAATTCCATCGTTGCCGTCTTTAATCCGTTTTTCGATCCGGTTTCGACTGTAGTCACTAAAATTTAATTAAGAAGCTAAAATATATCGTAAAAAAATTAATATTTGTCGGCGTTGTCAGTATCCTGTTCGGTTTCAATTCGTTGCCGTTTAGCGTTTCACAGTGGGTGTGCAGGGGAAATCGAGAGGGAGGGGTTGAGAGGTGTGGGTGCTCAGGTTTCAACAAAAAGGGAATTCAACAACATATATTATGTAGTGTGTGTCTGCACAAGTGAAGAACAAGGGAAGGGGTGTGACCCCTTTTATAATTGGTGTTGAGATCCTTAAAGATCTTATGGTATGTTGTGAAGATTTTATAGAATCTCTATAAGATTTGGCAGAGATTTTGATGAGATTTAGTGTGGATTTTGCAAATCTTATATGGATTCTAATATATTAGGTGTATGTTTAGGCTTGTGGGTTTTGGGGCTTGGCCCAGGGCTCACAAGCTCAATCCCCGTGTTTAAGCGGCCTGTAATTCCTACGAGACCCGATGTCAAAACCCGAACTCCGTAAAATTTAATGGCGTATATTTATATAGCCGAAATCCCGTAAAATGTATGCCAGTAGCCGGTTGTCGTGTCCGTTCGTTAATTATGGTAATAATCGCGAGAAATTCCATCGTTGCCGTCTTTAATCCATTTTTCGATCTGGTTTCGACTGTAGTCACTAAAATTTAATTAAGAAGCTAAAATATATCGTAAAAAATTTAATATTTGTCGGCGTTGTCAGTATCCTGTTCGGTTTCAATTCGTTGCCGTTTAGCGTTTCACAGGCTTCTCTGTAAACCACCGTTCGCGCACTGTAAAGTCGGATAAACGTTCCTAGGCATTCCAAAGGCCTAATTAAGTTAATTTGCGCCGTAAACACTATTTATTATTGCGTTAATCATCTGTTAATCACATAATTATGAGCCGTAAATCACCGGTTGTCACATTCTCCCCCTGTTACAGAAATTTCGTCCTCGAAATTTAGACTATGTTGTCTCCTCAGAATTGTGTTGTTCGCAGGTAAGTCCGAATAATAACAAAGTGAATGACCGCGTAATCGAAACAAGACTTATTCGAATCAGGTGAATTTAATGACATTCCTCAACAATAAGAACCCATCGGTTTAAAAGAAATGTGTCTCAGTAATTGATGTCAACAGAAACGAGACGTATAGGTACAGTCACTAATGTGACTAAGTTAACAGGGATTCAACAATGAACAGGAACTTCGACCAATAGAATTCCATATGAACGTTCACAATAAGTACTTGAGTTCTAGAAGCAATAACATCCACTGGATGAACTTAGAATCAACAATCTCAAATGTACTAGTTTGCATGAAACGCTCGATCGTGATCAGCGCAAGCTGCAAGTTATACCGACGCCACAAGGTGTCGCAATGAATGAAACAATTTAATAATAGAGGTGATCGAACAAGTATCACCTGTGTTTTGCATAAAACGCTCAATCATGATTAGCCCAAGCTACAAGTTTGTACTGACACCACAAGGTGTTGTAGTGATTTAAATAATTCAATAATAGCGGTGATCAAACAAATCCACCGTGTTTGAAGTCAAATGAAAGCGTAATAAGGTGAATCCGAAAGTTTGTTTCAAATGACATCGTAGAATTTTCAATTGAAATTCGAACATCAAAGAATTAATGTTTTCGATCGAAGGTGAAGAAGCAATGAATGTCGCAAAGCATTCGATCGATGTTGAAAGAACCGTTATGAGGTACACCGGAATATGAAATGAATTTGTGTACCATTGTCTTAACACACAATTGTATTAAGACTGTTGTAATGTAATCTGAATCAATAAATAAATAATTAAATCCGGGCATAAGATATGTAAACGGTTTAGCGCAAGGTTCAAATAAGTGAAAATACCACCACAAGGTGTCGAAATCAACAATTTAATGGAGTCGAATGCCAAACAAGTTTACTTCGACTCGGAACAGATGAAACACTTTTTAAAACGAATTTGAATATGATGTCTTCAATACATCATATGGTATCTTGAATTGAGTATGTGTAATGCAGAAGTTCAAACAATCGAACTTGGTTTTAGCGCAATCCGACAATAAATATATGTATTGACAAGAAAACTTTAGGCATGGTTACAACGAAAAACCATGTATGTAACTTGTAAAGAAATGATCGTGATACAATGACCATTAAGAGGAGTAGAGATACAAAAATCTACTCAGTAAGTGTGAAATTCGAAATTTCAATAAAAGAAATTTAAGGACTTTACCTGGGGTTTCGTGTGACGACCAATTGTTAGGTGACATTACCATGGAATGTCGAACATAGCGTATTCGTCGTTAGTTAGGTAGGGGGAATGCGGAGACAATCGTCTTCTCCCTGGCGTGATTCGTGTCGTTGCAGGATCGCGTGACAAGTTGTCGTTTCCTGATCGTTAGTTCTCCTGCTGACAGGAATCTAGCGTCGTCATTGAATTGCGCCATCGTGTCTTTTCAAAGGCCTCGCCTCGATAGTTGTATGTGTCGCACTTCAACCTCCGTTGATGTATAGCTTAAGTTTCACGTATACCTGTGCACTAGCGTTGTGTTCCACGTAGAATGTGATGTACCCCGACATCCGTTGACGTAAGATTTAAGTTCCATGTATTCTCGTGCACTAGCGTTTTGTTATGCGTAGGCTGCCTGCTCGGGATGTTAAACTATCATAGACAATACGGATAATAGTGCGTGCCCGAGTTAATATTCGCGGTTACTACGTGATGACCTTTAATAAACACACACATGCGCAAATAATCAATCATATAATCAAATAAACATGTTAGTCACCAATAAGCAATCAAGTAATTCCCCTAGTCCCACTAGTCTATCCTCCTAGCCTCTCAGACTGAACTTCCTAGTCCCACTAGACTATCCTCCCAGCCTCTCAGACTTAATTTCCTAGTCCCACTAGACTATCCTCCCAGCCTCTCAGACTGAATCTCCTAGTCCCACTAGACTATCATCCCAGCCTCTCAGACTGAACTTCCTAGTCCCACTAGACTATCCTCCCAGCCTCTCAGACTGAATCTCCTAGTCCCACTAGACTATCCTCCCAGCCTCTCAGACTGACTCCCTGGTCCTTAAAGATCTTATGGTATGTTGTGAAGATTTTATGGTATGCACAAGTGAAGAACAAGGGAAGGGGTGTGACCCCTTTTATAATTGGTGTTGAGATCCTTAAAGATCTTATGGTATGTTGTGAAGATTTTATAGAATCTCTATAAGATTTGGCAGAGATTTTGATGAGATTTAGTGTGGATTTTGCAAATCTTATATGGATTCTAATATATTAGGTGTATGTTTAGGCTTGTGGGTTTTGGGGCTTGGCCCAGGGCTCACAAGCTCAATCCCCGTGTTTAAGCGGCCTGTAATTCCTACGAGACCCGATGTCAAAACCCGAACTCCGTAAAATTTAATGGCATATATTTATATAGCCGAAATCCCGTAAAATGTATGCCAGTAGCCGGTTGTCGTGTCCGTTCGTTAATTATGGTAATAATCGCGAGAAATTCCATCGTTGCCGTCTTTAATCCGTTTTTCGATCCGGTTTCGACTGTAGTCACTAAAATTTAATTAAGAAGCTAAAATATATCGTAAAAAATTTAATATTTGTCGGCGTTGTCAGTATCCTGTTCGGTTTCAATTCGTTGCCGTTTAGCGTTTCACAGGCTTCTCTGTAAACCACCGTTCGCGCACTGTAAAGTCGGATAAACGTTCCTAGGCATTCCAAAGGCCTGATTAAGTTAATTTGCGCTGTAAACACTATTTATTATTGCGTTAATCATCTGTTAATCACGTAATTATGAGCCGTAAATCACCGGTTGTCACAGTTTGTATGACATTACTTGTCGTAGCGTTACTTAAATCATTTCAATATTTGACATATTACGTTTTACATAAACAACTTACTTTCACAAGACATTGATTTACAAAACAACTTACCTTATACAAACTCATTTTTCTTAGTTATTCATTTAATCTTACATTATTCTCTTATTTATACATATCATTGCTTTTTGAATGATTTACAAAACAAAACAACTTACAAGGTTCATGACTGACTTTTGTTAAACAACTTTTTCTAAACTTATAAGTCATGAATCCTATTTTCACAAATCCTATGTATCTCACAGGCATTTTTATGCTGACGTACCTATTTTCACATGTGTTTTCAGGAGCTTTTGCGTAGGATGATGATCGTGACACTAGGGCGGACCTGTGCCTTAGAGAATAAAAATGAAGATAGACTAGTTTAATTATGTTATGAACACTTTGTTTACTGTTTAAGACAATGTAATACTCTTGTTTAATAAATAAAATATAACTTTGTATACCATGGTTATGAAACAATTAATTCTGTTACAACACTCCCCGACGTTTCCGCCACGTTTTGTATGTTCTACGTGGTCGGGGTGTGACACCGTTAACTGTGTTATCCGTGCTTTGTGCATCATGTATGACAATAAAGTTTGCATGTAATAATGATGTGTCATTATGCAATATGTGATGCACATGTAAGTATGATTCAGTAATCAGAAAGCAGTTAAGTATAATTCAGCACAGTCATTAAGCACTAATCAAGATTAATTAATTGTACGGATGCATGCAAGTTTGGCAGTTGTCACATTCTCCCCCTGTTAAGAAAATTTCGTCCTCAAAATTTGTACTACCTTAACTCCTTAGGGTTACATCATGCGTGTACGTATACGAATAATACTGAGGTAAATAACCACAAAACCGAATCAAATCTTATTCACATCAGGTGTATCCATAAATGTATTAGAATTCCAGTGGTTAAAAGGTAGGTGCTCTTGATGTCAAAGGACACGAGATGTATAGATGTAGAATCTAGTGTAACTTGGTTAACAGGGGTGCAACAAAGGAGCTTTGACCAATGGATTCTCAAACAATCGGTCACAATATGCAAACGAGTTTTCAAGAAAAACATAGCATCCGTTATATGAACTCAAAATCAACAACTCGAATGTGATAGTAACATGAAAATAATTTGCCAATTTCCGAACAAACACATGGGTAAAATAGTGTGTTGACATTCTTGAGTTGCGAAAATACACCGAATGGAACACAAGCGAATCTGGTGTATCATTGTCTTTATTCGTAGTTGCATTAGGAATGTTTAAATGACAAGTCAGACAAAAGTATGTGTAGTTTTGTGTGAAACGGTTGACCATGATTAGCACAAGCTACAAATTTGTAATGACACCACAAGGTGTCGTAATGACATAATTCAAATATAGCGGCGACTGAACAAGTTCACCGTGTTCGAAATCAAAAGAAGGTGTACTGAGAAAATCTGAAGATTTGATTTGCACAATGTCATAGAGTTTCCAATTGAATGCAGAACACCAAAGAACCACTGTTCCCAATCGAAGATGAAAAGTAGTAAGTACCGCAAGGCATTCGATCGACCATGAAAGAACCGTTAGAAGGTACACCGTGCTATGAAATGAATCTGTGTACCATTGCCTTAACACACACTGTGTTGGGACCGCTTTAATCGTGATTAGCAAAACGGATTTAGAACAAGTCGATAAATAAACAATTAGATCCGTGTATGAGGTGCGCAACCAAATTAGCGCAAGCTTTAATTTTGTGAAAGTATCACCGCAAGGTGTTGAATCCAACAAACGATTTAGTGGAGTCGTAGACCAGTCAAGTCTACTACGACTCGAAACAAAAGAACCTTTGCAAAAATATTTGAATATGATGTTCCCAATACATCATATGGCGTCTTAAATTGAATATGCGAAGTGGATAAGTTCAAGCAATTGAACTTGGTTTCAGCGTATTTCGACAATAAATGTATGTATCAACAAGGGAATTTCAGCATGGTCACGAAAATAAACCATGAATGTAACTTGAAAGAGAAGAAGTTTCAAGAAAGTGTGTTGACTTGATAGCAAAGGAGTCAACAATTACAATAATGTAGGTTATTCGAATCATAAACCAATAGTCAGCTTTAGCAAAATAATATGTGTACTTCAATGAAGCATTTATTCGAACGAAACCACATTCGTAGCAAATGGTGCATGTGTAACATATAAGTTTCCAAGCAATGAAACAATGAGTAATTGCTAAAATGACGAAATGACCAAGTATCGAAGCAAATGTGTGTTCGCTTGTTGGTGCATATGTCTGCCGACTTCGTCTTGTATCAAGTCTTGTGTCTAGATTGGATAGAATGGAGCTCGGTAGGCTAGATAATAGGGTTCTAATGTTGATGGACCATTCCACACGAAATGGCAAGAAGCCATTTCGCACGAAATGGACATTGTCCATTTCGCACGAAATGGATCATGTCCATTCCATGCGAAATGCCACCCCTATAAATACCGGAGCTGTCATTTCATTTGTAACAGTTCTGATTCCGGTGCCGAGGTGCTGCCGAAGTGTCTACTACCTGTAAAACGTTGTTATATCAATATACAAGACAATTAAAGTGATTCTGTGTGTAAATCAAGCTGATTCAAAGTCGATACGTTTGTTTCCGCCTCTCGTATTGATTAGAACTCTTCTGAACGACTCGTTTTGGTCGTGCAAATGATCCTACAAGTGGTATCAGAGCTCAGGAGGAAGAGTTCTTACCGATTCAGCTTGATTTCGTCAAAATTCTGACTTCTACACCTTCTTTTACAACATTTTTCAAAATTAAACAAGATATTACGGTTAAAATGGATTGAATTTCACATATAACGTGCGAAAAATAGTTTTAAACAATCCTTGAAAGAATCAGACTTAAAATCGGCCTAAATCTTGATCAATTTGTCAAAAATCCACTCAATTGTGTGACATCAGTAGCATTTCGTACGAAATAGCCCATTTCGTGTGAATAAGAACCTCATTTCGCACGAATTGAACCTTGTGAACCCCATTCCGCACGAATTGAACCTTGTGACCTCCCATTTCGCACGAAATTGCATCTTGAGACCTTCATTTCGCATGGATTGGACCCATTCCGCTTGAAAGTTGCCATTTCACTTGAATTGAACGTCCATTTCGCACGATTTGGACAAAATCATCACCAGTTCATTTGAAAAGGGACATTTCGCATCAAAATCCATTTCGCATCAAAATCCATTTCGCACCAAAGTCATTTCGTATCAAAGTCCAATTCACTTGAACATTGTGTTTTTGTGAACTTTCAACACCGAAACATGGAAGAAGAGTTTTACAACGCGTTTGCTACTACTCCACCTGCTCCAATTACAGTTGCCGAGACTCTTGAAATTGAAAATGAAACGGGAACGTCTCAAAAGCCTCCAAAACTTATATACATCGAGGATTTTAAAGGATGGCAAAACCGTTTTGAAACTTGGGTGCAAGCTTATATAAGTTTGATGCATGGGTTTCGTTGGACAAAGATTACGTTAAACCGACAGATGACCGTGGAAATGAAAAATCTTTAAGTGATTATTCAGCGGCTGAGAAGTTAAAATACACCAGTGAAAAAATGATGATTAGCATTCTCCAACAAGTGGTAAAAGAAGATATCTTTGTTTTGCTTCAACATGAGGACACTACTAGATCAATTTGGTTGGCGTTGATTCAAAAGTTTTAGGGAAGTGCTGATATGATAAAAAATAAATGTGCATTACTAAAGAAATCTTTTGATATGTTTACAGCTTATAAAGGTGAAACGACTAAGAGGACTATCGATAGATATTGTCATCTTGTCCAGGAAATGAAAAGATTAGAGATCAAAAAGGAAGATGATGAATGGGTTGATAAGCTATCTGATGCGTTACCACAAGACAAATGGGGAACTTATCTGTTGATTTTAAAACATATGAGAAAATCTGAAAGCATGAATTTGTGTAAGTTCATACACTATATCGAAGAACATGAATTGGATGTTCAGAAAACAGCTATCATGAAAAATCCAAATGCTCAACAAGATGATAGTTTATACTATAGAGGAAGCAGAGTTGAGACTACTCCGAGTCCGAAAATTTAGACTGCATTCAGTGCTGATGGTACTTCCGGAACAAATGTTAGCACTATAACTCAGGGTGGTGAATATTCGTCATCGTATTCAAGTTTTGATCCGAATTTCTCAACACCAA
This sequence comes from Helianthus tuberosus, assembly GCA_030545235.1. NCBI lineage: Eukaryota > Viridiplantae > Streptophyta > Magnoliopsida > Asterales > Asteraceae > Helianthus > Helianthus tuberosus. Next base: position 105,756,121 of record CM060409.1, read on the forward strand.
GTTCTCAACGACAGAGTTCAACAAATCTGCAATGCAATGTGACATTAAACATACAAAATGGTCAAAATCTCTCTCCAGAAATGGCTAAGCAACACATGGCATCACTTGTTACTATGTTAGAATCTTATGAAAGCTTAGTTTCTGGAAGAATTGGAAATCCAATGCTCACTAAAGAGGATTATGACCAGATTGATCATGAGGAACTTGAGTTGATGGACCTCAAGTGGTGTTTAGCCAGTGCTGTAAGAAGAGCAGAAAAATTCAAACAAATCACCGGTAGAAATGATCTTCGTGATGATGCAACATCTCCGTTAGGGTTTGATAAATCAAAGGTTACTTGTTTTCGTTGCAGAGAAAAGGGGCATTTTAAACGAGAGTGTACAAACAAAGAAGCAACAGGAAGACAAGATCCGTTTGGAAACAACAATTATCATCGAAAAGCGATTTATCATCAGATTGCTCAACAATCGTCATCATCTCGTGCTATTGAAGATGGAAAGAAGAAAGCTTATCTAGTAAATCAAGATGATGAAAGATTGGCAGAGGGATTTAGCTGGGACAAATACGTTCCTGCTGATTCAGCTTTTGTTGCTCGAATCTTGGAAGAAGAGTCAATCAAATCTAAGCCAAAAAGAGAGAAGATTTTTAGATCATCAGAAAGTGATGAAGATACTGATGATGAGGAAGAGTATATTAATACAGCTAGACAAAATTTGGACTCATTTAGTTTTAGTTTATTTTTTGCAGATAAGATCGAGATGTTGAATAAGAAAAAGGCTGCTAGATTGGAGAAAGAATTGGAAGCAAAAAGGATTGCTGAAGAACAGATTCAAGTTCAGATGGAAGCTGAAAAGGCAAAAGTTGAAGAAAATTCAACAGAAAAAGCCGGAGTTGAAGAAAGTGAAGTAAAAATAGAATTTGATGAAGAACCGATGAGTGAAAAGGTGATTGAGAATATAGTTGAGAAAATTGTTGAAGTTGAAAAAATCGTCGAACTTGAAAAAATAGTCGAAGTTGAAAAGATTATCGAAGTAGAAAAGATCATTGAGATCACGAAACCTTGTCTGAAATGTTTGAAACATGCAAAGATTGTGAGGAGAAAGACAAGAAGTATCGTGAACTAGAAGAGTTGAAAGAAAAATTGTTGTTTGATGTGAAGTATGTAAAAGAATCATATGATGTGCTGAACAGAACGGTTGATAGTTTGAACAAAACAAACCTAGAAATGGGAGCTGCTGAAACGATGATGAGTTCAACATTAATGACTAAGCAGAAGGTCATCAATGAGTATATTGAAGATTGTGCAAAGCTAAAACAGGAGTTGGAGACTGAAAGGATTGAGAATGAAAGAATCAGACGATTGCTGATGAGTTATACATCTTCTGATTATTTGATTGATAGAGTTTATCCTACTGTTGCAGGTCTTGAAGCTTTTCAAGATAAAAAGACGGAAGAGGATACTGGTAAGAAACAAAGTGTCAAGTATAACAAGTGTCCGCCTCCGATCTGGGAAAGTTATTCTCCCAGAAAACCAAATGAGGGGCAATTAAAAAAGGCAGTCAACATAAAGTTAAAGTCTGAAACCATTGATGAGTTACTAGACAACATTGACGTCACATTCACAGCGTCTGACACTGATCATGAGTCTGAGTTATTAAAGAAAGTGGTTGATCAGTTGTTGGATATGGATGAAGAGTCAAAGTCGGAGTCTAAATCTGAAAGTTCGAGTTCATCAGACAAGAGTCCGAGTTCACCGGTCAAACGGGTTTACAATAAAGAATTTCTGATGTTGAAAAATAATTTGAAAGACGAAACATTTAAAGTAGCATATACTTTGAATGATTCTAATAAATTATTTTCTGATGAAGGATTTCCAAATAAGAAGTGTCAAAACTGAAATGATCAAACAGGTTTTCAAATTAACGGAAATTAATATTTCTGAAATAAAAGATTTAAATCTTGCTGAAAAACCTAAAAAATACACTTCAAGAGTTCAACAGAGATTGAACAAGAAGAAAGGTTACAGTTCTGGTTCAGGTTTTCAAAAGAAATCAAACCATAACAGTAATTTCAAAAAGAAGGGTTTAGGTTTCATTCCCCCAGAAAATCATAAAAATGAGAAAACTTATAAACCAAAAACTAAATTTGTTTCAGGTACAAGTTCAGTAGAATAAGAGAAGAAACCATTCAGGAGACAGACAAACAAAGAGTTTCTCACCGAAAAAAGGAAGAATATGGTGAAGGAATCTGAGAAGAGATTTGAACGAAGAACCTGTTTCAAATGCCAAGAAGTTGGACACATCGCTTGGAATTGCCCAAAGTCCACTTATACAAAACAGGGAGTTACTTCTAACTCAAAGTTGAAAAAGAAAAATGTTGATAAAACAGAACAACCAATGAAAAAATTCAAAGAGTTCAAAAATTCGACTTTCGAAATTGGTGAAAATTTGAAACGTTTTTATAAAAGAAAAGTCGATTTGAACAAACAGAAATGGGTTGTTAAATCAGAGAGTAGTTCTGACAATGAATCTGACTCCTCAAAGTCAGAGGAGTCATTTGTTGAGAAAAATGATGAGAATTCCGTTCCAGAAATGAACGAAGAAAACTTTCCGTCATTGACAAGAGAAAACCTGAAATCCAAAGTTGGAAAGATTGAGATTTCAGATCAATTCTTCTCTGGTAAGGAAGAATTTGATGCTGAAAAGGCATTTAATGGAAAAGTAAAATATATTTTTGGGAAGATGGTTGACAGAAAGGTGAAAGGAGCAAAAGAGTTTTATAAATCAAAAAGATGGTGGGTTGAAGAGGATTCACAATCACCCAAGGCTGTTCAGGCTTGGGTGACAGCGTTTACTTAAAATCCTGACTTGCCGGAGCTCCCAAGTTGGTAATCGTGGAGCATGAATCGGCATCATTCTTAAAAAAAATTGTTTTTTTTGTGAAAAATCTAAAAAGTGTTAAATTTTTACAAGTGATGACTTGCCGGAACTCCCAGGTTGGTAATTGTGGAGTAGGAATCGGTATCTTTCTTGATATTTCGACCTACAAGTGGTTGTATTCTTAATATTGTCATATTTCAATTTTCAAATAGTATGGTTGAACCTACAAGTGGTTGAAAAAAATGGGTTTTCACCGACAAGTGGTTAATCAAGGTCATTAATTTGAACTTGATTTAACTTTCATTCAAATGATTGAAAGAACAAAGTGATGAACATATCCCCGATCTTGCAAATGGTAATCAACAAAACTTATTTTCCAGAAAAAAATATTTTGATTAAAACAAACTTAAGTGTTTTGAAATTATAATGGGAAAATAGTTTGTTGTCAGGGGAAGTTCTGATTGTTTATGCCAAGTGGATGGTGAATTGAAGCTTGAAAATCAGTTTGTCACTTTACTTGTACAGTTTGTTTTCAAATTTTCCTTGAAAATCAAAAATTGAAACATATTTTTGATTTTAGGGGGAGTAAAAATTTTAGAAATTTAGAAAATTTGAAAAATCCAAAAACATGATAAAATCTAAAAAGCCAAAAACATTGAAAAAATCAAAAATGAGTTTTGTTGTGAAAGAGAGGAAATGATAGTACATCAGTGGACTATCACAAACATGCTAAAGAATTGGAAAGTCAAATGTGATAAACGATCTCACGGATGATATGCCAGTAGGTTTTTACACGCTTAGTAGATTGTTGTCGAGATATAAACCTAAATATCAAACTTACTTATTTCGTGGGGAACATCTCTCGGATATATAGGTAACCCCTGAAATCTTGTTTGAAGGGCTTTCTATTTCTGACATACTAGGTCTTTGTGCGTGGTGATATCTGGGGTATTATACCAGGACTTCTAATTTTGCGGGAGCAATAGCCTAGTCCTCGTATAATACTTTACATTGCTTTAATCATAAAGCCCACCCTCAGCATAAAAAATGATGAAACATTGAAAAATGCTAATCATGTGCTGTTGAAGAAAAGATTCTCTAAAGGGAACACACCTAAAGTCGAACCATCATCTCTCTGATTTTGCGGAAGCAATAGCCTGAGCTCTCATGGTCTCGCATTTAACCCTTTACAGATATCATTAGTGTACACTCACCTGTAAGACTGAATATAGAAGTCTAGATACGGGAGTATATTCTGAGGTGGTACACGCGAATAAGTTTAAGTTCTTAAAACACTAATTCTCGTATCTTGAAACAATTGAATTCTGTGTAAAAATTTAAGTGGATCAGTATGCTGACAATCTACGTGAATCGTTTAGAACTTAAAATGATTTAAAGCTTAACGGTGTTGGTGATTTGTCTCATAAACTGATATGATCCTCTTACACAAACTCACAAAAATATTGCTTGTAAATATTTCTTTACTGCATTTCATTAAAAACAAAAATTCAAAAAGATTTTCGGAGTGTTTTAGCATAATTTTTTTGAAAAATACAAAAAGATTTTCGACAACTGATGATGAAAAGCTGATTTTCAAAATTCTGAGTGTTAAACATGAAGAACAGTTGGTTTGGGAAAGTTTGTTTGAAAAAAGAAAAATGATATTCTTTCAAGTGGTCGTCAAAGATTTTAAAATGTTAAATCATTTTGATCGATACCTGCAAGTGATTTATAAATTTGTCAAATTATTAAATTTGTGAAATTTATTTTGAGGTAGAGACTGTGCAGGTTAGCCAGGTTTTGTTCTTATAGCTAAGCAGAGTTTGAGCCAGATTCCAGATCCTATTGCTACGAAGAGCCAGGAGACGACCTGAACCTGTGGAAATGCTATGACAGATTACGATCCCGGATCAACTTAAGGGGGAGTCTGCTAACAAAGGGGAGTCTGAAGATAGAAGAGCCAGTTTCGAATCCTGCTGTCCGAGCCAGTTGCAGTTGCTGAAGAGTGAGGGAGAGAGAAGATTGAAGATTGAAAAGATCAACATTTAAAGGGGAGTTTGAATGGTAAAGAGCCAGGTTGATATCCTGGAAAAGAGAGAGAGAAGAAGATAGAGTTTGATGGAAGCTTACACTGTCAGTTACTTTGGATAGAGCACGAAGACTGATCAAGAATGAAGACGTGTTATACTGAAGACTCGACACCGAAGACTTCATCAACATCCAAGGGGGAGTGTGTTGGTGCATATGTCTGTCGACTTCGTCTTGTATCGAGTCTTGAGTCTAGATTGGATAGAATGGAGCTCGGTAGGCTAGATAATAGGGTTCTAATGTTGATGGACCATTCTGTGACAACCCGAACTTCCGAGGTTGGTATTGTTTAATCTCGCTATCATAACTTTCCATAATTCTCTCATTCTACGTTTTTGCTATGCTAAACTCTTTGTTGAACATTTTATTATGCTAACGTTGTTGAGAGTAATCGTGGTCGTCTGAGTGTGTAATTGGGCCGCGACACATGAATTTGGCCACCTGTACATCCTCATCAGCCTATATGAATAGTCAAGCCCGTAGAATCTGGGCCCAAACCCCCCCTAATGGATTAGACATTTGATATGTATGTTTGGGGGTAGGTTGGGCTGGCCACTTAGAGATCACACGCACATATTCAATGTTTGCCAATTGATGTGGCAGCCCAAGTGAGTGGGCTTGAGCCCACTTCGGCTAATGAAGTTAACCGCCCAAACCTTCATATTATAAGAATACGTAATATGTTTTTCTTGATCTGATTAAACTTAAAACACAAACCAAAAACCCTAGAGTTCCCCTCATCGCACGAGGTAGTGGTAGACCCCCCCCCCCCCATCGAAGTAACCCTATACATGTGAGGCATCACTTGTATATTGCAAATTGAATGGTATGTGAGTTGTTACTTTACATATGTTGTGTTTATAAGGGCCATCGATTACATGTATTAGGAATGAGTGCAACATGCTAATATTTGTGAATCATGATTATGTATGCTACTATGGTCAAATTGTGTCAGAGTATGTGTGGGTAATTAATGAAGGTGATGTGCATAATATTAGCATGTGAAAAAGTTGAACATAAGTCAGTCCATTAATTACAAACTTCTAAAATTTTGCATGCAAAGCATTAATATTGTCAGCCACTATGTTCTTAATTGCATGTGATTGTATATATGTGAATTGTCGGCCACTAATGTTTAGTTGTGCATGATTCTTTAGTAGATCAATATATGTCTGCATAAGTGAATCTGATTGATGAAGTTTTGTGAACTTTTGGAATACATGTTCGTAGATTGAGAATGGATCTTGTAGTAAATATATGAATGATTTCGTTAATTGGTTTTAATGGATGTTCATTGCAATAGGTTAGTCGATGTATGTTAGCATGATGATAATGATCTGATAATCTGTTTTGAGAGGTTGATGAATTTGTATTAATAAAGTAAGGACAGGATGATCATTTGACAAAAGCAATTTGGTTATATTATGGATTGTGTTGATGAATTTAATTAGATATCATGTACTAACTACTTGATGATGATTAGAGGTATTAGCGGATCTGAATGTTAACATATGGGCTGGATGGTAACTTGATATTACTTGAACATGCGAAGACATGATGGATGTGTCAACCTGAATAGATGAGATCTTGTGTACACATATTCACATCTCAATGAATGTTACATGTTGCTAGTTAGGGAACTTAGGTATTGTTATAATTTACAATTATCGTGTGTTAGGGTAGGGTCATGCTCGGGTGGGCTGCCCACTAAACCACAAGCAAATCATGATAGGCCGCACTCAATCCAACCCGGGCTGGGCCGCGCGACTGGACACGGTATCGCTTGGGCCTCTGATCCATGGACCATGTACTGTTAACGACCTACTAGTTTGGACTACATTTGTTGATTAAAACCCCCACTAGATTACATGTTTTCTTGGGTTTGGGAGTAATATTGGGTCGGGTAATCAAGGGAGCTACACAGGGCCAAGTGTGGCGGCCTAGTGAGCAATTTGGGTGAAGAAATTTGCAAACTACAATGTTGTATGCAAACAGTAAGGGGCTGTGATATAATTTCCATGTGGCCCAAGTGTCTAGGACATGTAATGACTACGATGTGATACTGTTCATGTAATTTGATCAAGTATGTGTGGTTATATGAAATGTAACCTATGTGCTACTTGAATATGTGAATGATTGTATGCAAATCTGATTAGACATAATACCTATGATAAGACGTGATTGAATAAAGTATATTGATGAATAAATTATCTGCCGAGCAAACCAAGGTGAGTTCACACTCTTAAGGCATGGGATTCCCGGTGGAATGGGATTAAGAAGCTAAGATGAAACCTGTATATTCACCACTAATAGACTACATTTAATCCTGCGTATTCTCGGATTGGGAAGAATACGTACCTCCATCCTCGGATTGGGAAGGACGCCTACACTAAACCTGCGTATTCTCAGATTGGGAAGAATACGTACCTCCGTCCTCGGATTGGGAAGGACGCCTACATTTAACCTGCGTATTCTCGGTTGGGTAGAATACGTACCTCCATCCTCGGATTGGGAAGGACACCTACATTCAACTTGCGTATTCTCGGTTGGGTAGAATACGTACCTCCGTCCTCGGATTGGGAAGGACGCCAATATATATAACTAGTCTAGGGGTTTACAACATGGGGTAGCCCCCACTGGTTATGGTTTGGGAAAACAAAGGAACTGATAAACAACTGGTTTTCAAATGAACTTATGGATTTTGAAACAACTTTAAACTAGACAACCAACTGTGAACTCGCTCAACTTTGTTGTTGACTTGTTGTTACATGCCTTGCAGGTCGTTAGGTATCTATGGAGCTTGCACGAGCAGGAGGAGTCGTTGTGGGACATGGACCGTTGGGTGCCATGTTAAACTTTATGAACTTATGACTTATGTTTTGGTTTTACATTTTTGCTTCCGCTGTTTAATTTGAATTTGGTTAACTTGTTTTTGAACACCAATTATATTGTGTGGTTGAACTTTTATTTAATTTACTATATTGTTCAATATGATTGGTGGATTGATCCTGGTCAGTCACGCCTCCTGCGGTGATACTCCGCTTGTGGATTTTGGGGGTGTGACAGATTGGTATCAGAGCCATTGGTTATAGTGAACTTGGTTTTATAAAGGGAAAAGCTTTTTGACAAAACCAGACTATAACATGTACAGTGCTCAACGATCTGCAACGACGCTTCGCTCCACGTGCAAGACTCAACACTCTAGGTGGTATGATTTATGTATGTATTGCCTACTTGCTAGTTTACATTTACGTTGTGTGTTGCACATGGTATGCCCAGTTAGAGTAGTAGCATGTTATCTACTAGCCCGAATGTGCTCTTTATGACACCTAACTGTTTACTCGAAACTTGACGTGTGATGATCAAATTCTTTCCTGTTTTCTCCTCACCCTACTACGACAACTATTTTATGCATTCTACCTATTCATGCGATTGTCTCGACATGACATCGCCGTTACAGCCAGATTTCGGACCTGACTCTCCGTACATTTGGTTTTGCACGTCAGCATTCACGTAGACTAGAACCGGCCCAAGCGAACTCGGATTTAGGAGAACAATATATCCACGCGTCCATGTTGACGAACCCCATCATCTCCACTAGTCTTCGTCACCAGAAGCGAAGTAGTCGCAGTTACACGCATTTGGCGTTGTACCACTCGAAACCCTATCATCCAAACTCTGTTTTGGACCAATGATATACTCACGTGACCATGATACAACGAACTTTCCTTCCGTGTCGTTACTGCCATCTACCAATACTGAAACTGCCCCTGGAGCACAGAATAGTTTACGAGATTATTCGGTTATTTGTTGGATTTTGTTTTCACTCAATTCTTCGTATGAACCTCACCAATCCCCTGTTTCTTCGATTGGCAACCAATATAACGAAACGCTAACAACCATACCATGATTTCCACTGATCACAAGATTACCCCCCCCCCCCATTACCTTGTTGGGTGGTTAATGCTTATTCTACTTGATTTACTTCTTCGTAAGCCCAACTTAGCGAATGGATGCCCTTACTAATGGGATAGTCTTCAGGACATTCGAGGACGGAGATATGGATGACTCAACCTATAGGCGAACACGATAATCTATACGCTTACCTGACCCACCTTACACTACAAGAGTCGTATTTTTTTTATTCCATGACAGTCTTCTTAAATATACGGAATCTTTGCACTAGCTTTTGTACCGACACATGATTGTTGATTTATGTTATGTCTAATTTCTACCATTTGCTTAGACCAAACCGTCATTCTCTTACCACAGTGACATTTTGTTCTCGCTTCTCCATGCAAAGACACCGAAACGAACACCCTCTAGCATAGAGAGTTTGGAAGGCTCGACTCTCGATCCTTGGTGATCACTTCTTGAAACCCATAGGATGGTGATTTATTGTTGATACGATCATACCCTCTTGAATATGTTTTCGCATCCTTTCTCTGAAACCTCTTGACTACACAGGCATATTTCAGATTCATTCACACGACCTAAGGAAACTCCTCCGAATTTGGCAACTTACCGACTTGATAAATCGCAAACTCATCTAAGTTCATGGATCAAGGTGAATTATTCCTCCTTCGCATGTGGGCGAGCCCAACAACTTTGATGGAAGTTTCAGCGAACCTTAACACTACAAACTTGTGCGACAACCATTCTTCTCTAGTTAATTCTTGTTATGCTTAATATACCAACGTGGCACCTCTATTCGACAAACGGCGTTCTTCATTTTAACCTTATGCAACTTGTGTACGACCAGCTGTACCATCGACATCAGGTAAACCCTGTTATGGGTTCTTAAACGCTTACTCATCGATTGCGACTACCATTTCTCATGTTTCCACATCCATACATGATATACTTCTGAACACTACGACCGCGGACACTCGCTTGGACAGGTTACACTCCACGAACGTTACTCGCTGAGCATTGGGCCATAAATATGATGATACCACAAGTACTGTCCTTTGATCTGGATACGACCGATATAACTCCTCTGACACGACATTCGAATTTAGTCTAACCTGACGAATATGTCACTTGTTTTCTCCGACGACATCCTAATCTACTTGAAGAGCTAGTAGGGATCCGAGCGACACCCACACCTTACCATGGAGCTCCTACGACACAAACAACCTTATGTTAGTTTCCATCGAATGACTTTTGGCATTGCGAAACTGGTTTTCTCAATCGTATGCACAAACCCTCGTAACTCTAAATCTTGCTCAGGAATCCACATTCCAACAGTTGAAGGTGAAACCCTGTAGTACACCCATTCTTTTGTACCAGAAGGTACAGATGATTTCGTTGGTTATTGTGACGCGTCCATCCAGGGACTTAGTTGAGAAGGTCATCGCATACGCATCACGCCAACTCAAGGTTCACGAAAAGGGCTACACTACCCCTGACTGGAAGTTGGGAGCAGTAGTGTTTGCACTCAAGATATGGAGACATTACTTGGACGGTACCAAGTGCACCATTTACACCGATCACAAGTGTCTCCAGCATATCTTCGATCAGAAGGAGCTGAACATGCAACCGCGTCGATGGGTCGGACTCCTTAATGACTGCGAATGCGTAATCAAGTACCATCCAGGCAGAGCCACTATGGTGGCTGGCACCCTCCTTCGTGAGGAAACCAAACCTAAGCTTGTACATGCGTTACAGCTTACGATCCACTCAAGTCTTCCTACCCAGAATCCGCAACACCCAGGTCGAAGCATAGGAAGAATGGAACCTTTTTGCTGAGTCCATGCGGGGCATGGAAAAGCGACTTGAACCCAGGGAAGACGGTACTCACCGCTTCATGAAACGTAAATGGGTTCCATCTTATGGGAACCTACAAGAGCTTGTGATGGACGAAGCACACAAGTCTCGTTACTTAGTGCATTTTGATTCTAACAAGATGTACCAAGATCTCAAGATTCTGTACTGGTGGCCCCACATGAAAGCTAACATAACAACCTATGGTAGTAAATGATTGACCTGTGCTAGGGTCAAGGTCGAATACCAGAAGCCATCAGGCCTACTTCAGCAACCAGAAATCCCGACACGGAAATGGGAGCAAATTTCCATGGACCTTGTTACTGGCTTACCTAGATCTCAACGAGGAAACGATACCATTTGGGTAATAGTGGGTCGACTAACCAAGTCTGCACACTTCCTAGCTATCAAGGAAACGGATAAGTTCTCTACCCTAGCAGACGTCTACCTGAAGTAAATAGTCGCAAGGCACGGGGTGCCAACCTCCATCATTTCTGATCGTGATCCACGTTTTACCTCTGATTTGTGGCAGGCGATGCACAAATCCTTTGGCTCGTGGCTAGACATGAGCACAACATATCATCCACAGACGGATGGGCAGTCTAAACGCACCATTCAAACTCTTGAAGACATGCTTCGAGCATGTGTAATCAACTTTGGTAACGGCTAGGAAAGGCACCTACCTTTGGTGGAGTTTTCGTATAACAACAGTTACCACACCAGCATCCAGGCTGCTCCGTTCGAGGTGTTGTACGGACGGAAATGCCGATCACCTCTTTGTTGGGCAGAAGTTGGCGACAGCCAAATCACTGGCCCAGAACTCGTCGTTGACACAACTGAAAAGATTGCCCAAATACGACAACGAATGGCGGCAGTTCGTGACCGTCAGAAAAGCTACGCTGATAAGCGCAGGAAACCACTCGAGTTCCAGGTTGGGTATCGAGTGCTACTAAAAGTCTCACCTTGGAAAGGTGTGGTTCATTTTGGTAAGCGAGGCAAGCTGAATCCACGTTATGTTGGACCTTTCGAAATCACAGAGAAAATAGGCAAGGTGGCCTACAAACTGAACCTACCTGAAGAACTCAGCGGAGTTCACAACGTATTCCATGTGTTGAATCTGAAGTAGTGTCTATCAGATGAGACCCTCGTAGTTCCTCTCGAGGAACTCACCATCGAGGATCAGCTGCGATTCGTCGAGGAACCAGTAGAGAGTACTGACCAAGTCGTTAAGGTTCTCAAACGTACCAGAATACCCCTTGTTCGAGTTCGTTGGAACTCCCGTCATGGCCCAGAGTTTACCTAGGAACGAGAAGACCGAATGAAAGACAAGTATCCCCAGTTATTCGAGAAAAGTGCAACCACTACTGAGGTTGAAGCTACTTCGGAATTTCGGGACGAAATTCCAAACCAACGGGGGGATGATGTGACACCCCAGGAAAACCAGGAAACCACACAAGCTAACTAGCTTCCTCAGTAATGACGTGCTAAATTTCGGGACGAAATTTCTTTCAAGTTGGGGATGATGTGACAACCCGAACTTCCGAGGTTGGTATTGTTTAATCTAGCGACCATAACTTTCCATAATTCTCTCATTCTACGTTTTTGCTATACTAAACTCTTTGTTAAACATTTTATTATGCTAACGTTGTTGAGAGTAATCGTGGTCGTCTGAGTGTGTAATTGGGCCGCGACACATGAATTAGGCCACCTGTACATCCTCATCGGCCTATATGAAAAGTCAAGCCCGTAGAATCTGGGCCCAAACCCCCTTAATGGATTACACATTTGATATGTATGTTTGGGGGTAGGTTGGGCTGGCCACTTTGAGATCACACGCACATATTCAATGTTTGCCAATTGATGTGGCAGCCCAAGTGAGTGGGCTTGAGCCCACTTCGGCTAATGAAGTTAACCGCCCAAACCTTCATATTATAAGAATACGTAATATGCTTTTCTTTATCTGATTAAACTTAAAACACAAACCAAAAACCCTAGAGTTCCCCTAATCGCACGAGGCAGTGGTAGACCCCCCCCCCCCATCGAACCCTATACCTGTGAGGCATCACTTGTATATTACAGATTGAACGGTATGTGAGTTATTACTTTACATATGTTGTGTTTATAAGTGCCATCGATTACATGTATTAGGAATGAGTGCAACATGCTAATATTTGTGAATCGTGATTATGTATGCTACAATGGTCAAATTGTGTCAGAGTATGTGTGGGTAATTAATGAAGGTGATGTGCATAATATTAGCATGTGAAAAAGTTGAACATAAGTCAGTCCATTAATTACAAACTTCTAAAATTTTGCATGCAAAGCATTAATATTGTCAGCCACTATGTTCTTAATTGCATGTGATTGTATATATGTGAATTGTCGGCCACTAATGTTTAGTTGTGCATGATTCTTTAGTAGATCAATATATGTCTGCATAAGTGAATCTGATTGATGAAGTTTTGTGAACTTTTGGAATACATGTTCGTAGATTGAGAATGGATCTTGTAGTAAATATATGAATGATTTCGTTAATTGGTTTTAATGGATGTTCATTGCAATAGGTTAGTCGATGTATGTTAGCATGATGATAATGATCTGATAATCTGTTTTGAGAGGTTGATGAATTTGTATTAATAAAGTAAGGACAGGATGATCATTCGACAAAAGCAGTTTGGTTATATTATGGATTGTGTTGATGAATTTAATTAGATATCATGTACTAACTACTTGATGAAGATTAGAGGTATTAGCGGATCTGAATGTTAACATATGGGCTGGATGGTAACTTGATATTACTTGAACATGCGAAGACATGATGGATGTGTCAACCTGAATAGATGAGATCTTGTGTACACATATTCACATCTCAATGAATGTTACATGTTGCTAGTTAGGGAACTTAGGGATTGTTATAATTTACAATTATCGTGTGTTAGGGTAGGGTCATGCTCGGGTGGGCTGCCCACTAAACCACAAGCAAATCATGATGGGCCGCACTCAATCCAACCCGGGCTGGGCCGCGCGACTGGACACGGTATCGCTTGGGCCTCTGATCCATGGACCATGTACTGTTAGCGACCTACTAGTTTGGAATACATTTGTTGATTAAAACCCCACTAGATTACATGTTTTCTTGGGTTTGGGAGTAATATTGGGCCGGGTAATCAAGGGAACTACACAGGGCTAAGTGTGGCGGCCCAGTGAGCAATTTGGGTGAAGAAATTTGCAAACTACAATGCTGTATGCAAACAGTAAGGGGCTGTGATATAATTTCGATGTGGCCCAAGTTCTAGGACACGTAATGACTACGATGTGATACAGTTCATGTAATTTGATCAAGTATGTGTGGTTATATGAAACGTGACCTATGTGCTACTTGAATACGTGAATGATTGTTTGCGAATCTGATTAGACATAATACCTATGATAGGACGTGATTGAATAAAGTATATTGACGAATAAATTATCTGCCGAGCAAACCAAGGTGAGTTCACACTCTTAAGGCATGGGATTCCCGGTGGGTAGGGAATGGGATTAAGAAGCTAAGATGAAACCTGTATATTCACCACTAATAGACTACATTTAATCCTGTGTATTTTCGGATTGGGAAGAATATGTACCTCCATCCTCGGATTGGGAAGGACGCCTACACTAAACCTGCGTATTCTTAGATTGGGAAGAATACGTACCTCCGTCCTCGGATTGGGAAGGACGCCTACATTTAACCTGCGTATTCTCGGTTGAGTAGAATACGTACCTCCGTCCTTGGATTGGGAAGGATGCCTACATTCAACTTGCGTATTCTCGGTTGGGTAGAATACGTACCTCCGTCCTCGGATTGGGAAGGACACCAATATATATAACTAGTCTAGTGGTTTACAACATGGGGTAGCCCCCACTGGTTATGGTTTGGGAGAACAAAGGAACTGATAAACAACTGGTTTTCAAATGAACTTATGGATTTTGAAACAACTTTAAACTAGACAACCAACTGTGAACTCGCTCAACTTTGTTGTTGACTTGTTGTTACATGCCTTGCAGGTCGTTAGGTATCTATGGAGCTTGCACGAGCAGGAGGAGTCGTTGTCGGACATGGACCGTTGGGTGCCATGTTAAACTTTATGAACTTATGACTTATGTTTTGGTTTTACATTTTTGCTTCCGCTGTTTAATTTGAATTTGGTTAACTTGTTTTTGAACACCAATTATATTGTGTGGTTGAACTTTTATTTAATTTACTATATTGTTCAATATGATTGGTGGCTTGATCCTGGTCAGTCACGCCTCCTGCGGTGATACTCCGCTTGTGGATTTTGGGGGTGTAACACATTCCACACGAAATGGCAAGAAGCCATTTCACACGAAATGGACATTGTCCATTTTGCACGAAATGGATCTTGTACATTCCATGCAAAATGCCACCCCTATAAATACCGGAGCTGTCATTTCATTTGTAACAGTTCTGATTCCGGTGCCGAGGTGCTGCCTAAGTGTCTACTGCCTGTAAAACGTTGTTATATCAATATACAAGACAATTAAAGTGATTATGTGTGTAAATCAAGCTGATTCAAAGTCAATACGTTTGTTTCCGCCTCTCGTATTGATTATAACTTTTCTGAACGACTCGTTTTGGTCGTGCAAATGATCCTACATCGCTCTCAGCGAAGAAAATTAACGCGATGCAACTACCATTAAGGGGAGTAGAGATGCAAACATCTACTGCTAGAAGCAAAAGTGAAGATTGCAAGAAAGGAACCTTGAGTACTTTCTGTTTGGTCAACGGAAATAGCGTATATGTCAGGATGATGGGGTTTGTTTGAGTTAACAGGTGTGGTTCTTACGAACAACCTTTACGAGTTTGGACCTGGGTTCCCAAGGGTCCTAAGTATCTATTTTCTAAGTTCTCAAAGTTTCGTATTTTGTGTAAATCTCTTTTGTGCATTGTGTAGGAAACACAATTTTTGTGTGTGTTTAAAACAAGTTATTGTCCCACAATTTCCCCGGTATCCTTTCTTGCTGAATTCACAGCTAATGGTACTCGATCATCAATCAGTTGTGAGATAGTAATTGGATCCTCATAGTTAGTTAAATAAATAATTTTTTAATCCTCGGCAAGAGTTACCGGCTCTTGTTGGTTAGCTCGTTCGGCTCCTGGTCATTGATGCTCGTACGGAAACTATGGTCCTCCCTCTTGACGAGCAGAACTGAGGTTACCCAAAACGGGAAACTTGGTCTGTTAACTTCCTTCTCTATCAACTACTGAAGCTACACTGACAATCCTTGCATCTCTGAAGGTGTAAGTCGTTAAGGTGCATTGACTGCAGGTGCGGCGCCTGGAAATCTAATTGATGCGAAATTCGACTTGTCTGGTAGATCTTCGGGGAAGACTTCAAGATATTTCCTTATCACAGGGATATCTTCGAGTTTTGGTTCTTCGGCTCCCTTGTCCACGACATGAGCCAAGAAAATAACACATCCTTTGCACGAAAACCTCCGTGTCTTCAACAACGGATAATCCGTAGGGGTGTATCCTGCTTCAAGAACCATGATCGTTTCGTCGTTCATCATCGGAATGCGGATAACAATCTCCACTCGATTGCTTGACAACTAATCCATTCCAAATACGTCGTCGAAGTTTCTCTTTAGCTAGTACGGATTATCTAACTTACTTGCTACTAAACCAATTACACTCTCTAACTCTAGAGATGCGAAGCTAAAGTTTGTAATAATATCAAGTAGCATAGATGCATAATGTTGACTATTATGGAACATATGGATAACCTTGTTTGGATTCTTGCGTGCTTCCCTAGCTCCGCTATTGAGCTTTCATCCTTGTGCCTGATTCTTCTTAGGGCAGTATTTTCTGAAATGCTTTTTGCTCCCACAGTTAAGACAACCTTGAGCACATTTTTGTTTGTCACTCAACCTTCCTTGATAGTTGTCGTTGTTGTTGTTTCCTCCGTGATTCTTGCTACCATCCTGGCCTCTATTTCTAGGTTCAGTACCTTGCCTACAAGTCTCCTTGGGATGCCCCCTCTTGCCACAGTTATCACATTTTCCATATTTACATCACCCGACATGGTAACGTAGACAATTGTCGCACTTAGGTAGGACACCTATGTAGTCTTTTCCCTTTTTGGCCTTGTTCTTACTATTCACCCAAGTACCCTTTTTGAAATTTGCGAGCTTTCTCTTGTTATCTCCGGATGACTCTACCGGAGTCTCCTTTTTCTCTTCCGAAGTGGAAAATTTCCCTAGTCTATCCGCTTCTTCAGTGAGCGCCACACTTAAGTCGATAGCCTCGGTGATCATTGGAGGCTTAGATGTTGTCACCAGACTTAGAATCTGAGGTGCCAATCCCCCGATGAAGCGTTCGATCCTCTTAAACTCTGGTTCCACCAGTCGCGAAACGACTTGTGTCAAATCGTGAAATCTCTGTACATACTCAGCTATCTTTGAACCTTCCATTTTCAAGTTCCACAGTTCAGTCTCCAACTTCTGGACTTCTCCCCTAGAGCAATATCTTTTACGCATCAGATCCTTCAGTCTGTCCCACGTCAAAGCATACGCAGCAGTCTCGCCCATTGTCTGAACCTGAAGGTTCCACCATGACAGACCCCCTTCTAGAAATAGTCCAGCTATGTATGTGATCTGATGTTCTGGGGCGCATTTACTTAATCGCAAAACATAATCCGTCTTCTCAACCCAATGCACAAAAGTTATGGCACCCCCAGTGCCATCGAATTCTCGAGGTTTGTGGTTCAAGAACTGCTTGTAGGTGCAGTCGTTGGGTGGGTTATTTCCTGAGGTACCTCCGCCGTGTTCAGAGCGAAGGGCCTCGTGCTGTGCAATGGCCTGTGAGATGCGCTCTTGTAGTTCTGCCGCTGTCGTCGGCAGAGGGTTGTTGGTATCGACATTCCCTTGTATCGACATCTTCTAAGAAGAAGATTGGTTAGGTCAGGTCCTATTTGTTCAGGGAGTGCATATAGTTGTTTAGAGGTCATATGTACTTACACATAATAGATTATCATATCAACCAATCAAGCAATAGCATAATCATAACATAACCATGTAATTTGGGAATTATGTTTAATGAGAGCATAGCAAGCAAGCACGTAGCATTATAATTATAGCACACACATATAGATCAACAACGTGCTTAACGAAGACATAGCGACTGAGTTTTCCTTGGTTATTGGCCATAAAGTGTTGTCGCATGTTTAATGATGATTGGGCTCTCATTATTCTCCGACCACAATTGTATTGTCTCACAAAATGTATCATATCAAAAGGGACACAGGGTCACCCTACCCTTGTCCAAATAGTCTATCAGTGTACCAAAATCGCGGGGTCAAAAGTGGTCTTCAAAAGTCTCTATAATCTCGGTTCATTAGTGTCTTTACCCAATTGTAATGCAATCCGCATAATCCAGAAACCAACTATACTAGGGACTGAGGTGGAGGAGGAAAGAAAAGTAAACTGCTAACATGCGTGAACTCCTCCTCGATCTTGTATATACGTCGGAGTAATTAACTGATCTGCTGCTCGACAGTAAAGGAACGAGAATCAAAACCTAGAAAGGTGCAATAGTAGCAGGTGAAAACGCAAAAGAAGACAGTGATGAATGTGGAGGATCCAGTATACTGGTACTAGACAGGGTGGGTGACGTGGTGTCAGCTAAAGCTCCAAAACTCTGCGACTCATATCCTCAACAGTAGCTGATGTGACAGGAGCAACTCATTATGTGTATAGTCTCCATAATGCGAAGAATGATAAGGGTACAAAATTAACATAGGGCATGATAGGAACCTTCGGAATGGCTCGTCCAGTGTTGAAAAGGAGCAAACGGTGCGGCCTATGAGGTCGGGGAAAGTGCTGCTGTAGTAAAAGGATCGTCATACGGGTGCTGTCCTGGAGTACTTTTTAGGGGTGCGGGTATGTCCTGAAAGAAAGCGGTAGGTATGTCAGCGCAATGGACGTCGGTTTCCAAAGGAGCAACATCAGCGGGTGCAGGTGCATGAACAAAAGTCCCAACAAAAGAGATGATCATCAAGTGCAGGTACTGGGTCAGGTAAGGGGTGCAACGTCTGGTAAACCAAATGAAATAGGGTCATGATCAAGCAAGGGTGCAGGATCAGCAGGTGCAACATCAAACTGACCAAAAAGGAACAGGAGTTGGCTCAGGAGCAGGCTCTGGGTCGTGTAAAGGTGTGGCGTCTCGGGCAGGTGATAGTGTAGCAGTCATAGCGGCGTCGTCGTCTGAGTCAGTAGTAGAAAGCTGTAATCTGGCCGTCTGCAAGGCTGCAGATGCCACAGACTCAAAGGAGTCTGAAATCGAGTGTATACTAGTATCAGAGGATAGCTTGATAATAGGGGTATCAGTAGTGAAATTTGTAATAACGTTCTCGTCTATCTTTCCATTATCGTGGGCGTCATCAGGAGGACCATCAATAAACATGTCAACGTCATCATCAACTATTCGTCGAGTAGCCAACCTTCGGAAGGAATGTCCACAGGAGGCGCAACATCAAGGATCGGAGCCATGGTGTGCTCACCATCGAGATGACCAGTGATGAGGTGATCATGGACTACAACTAGGATGACAAAAGATCCTTGTCGGGGAAGCAATCAGCAAGGGTAAATCCTTACCAAAGTCTAGTAGCACAGACGGTTGGAAGTCGTCCTCGTCCTCGGTCAGCATATCGGGATCACTCTCAGTGTCTGACGTAAATATCTCCGGCGCAGGTGCAATCTCATTATCTGTGGCGGTGGCCGTAGGGTTATCAATGTCTGATAACTCGCTTTCTAAAGAAGGTGACCTGTGTGCCGGTACATAATAATCATAGCATGTGTATCCATAGTAATTACTAACACTTAGTGTACTACAAGCAAAGACAATTCATCATGTAATCATGTATTCACATTATTCTTCATGAAACTTTCTATCCTTCCTAGTCTCCCAGACTAACCCACTTAGTCTCCCAAACTAAACCAACTAGTCTCATAGACTAAACACCCAGCCTCTCAGACTGAACCACCTAGTCTCTCAGACTAAAACACCCAGCCTCTCAGGCTGAACCACCCAGTCTCTCAGACTGAAACACCCAGTCTCTCAGACTGAACCACCCAGTCTCTTAGACTGAAACACCCAGTCTCTAAGACTGAACCACCCAGTCTCTCAGACTGAAACACCCAGTCTCTCAGACTGAACTCCCCAGTTTCCCAAACTGTCCCAACTAGTCTCTCAGACTAACTAGCCAGTCTCTCAGACTAACTAGCCAGTCTCTCAGACTGAACCTCCCAGTTTCTCATACTGAACAACCTAGTCTCTTAGACTGACCTTCCCAGTCTCTCAGACTGCCCTAGCTAGTCTTTCAGACTAACTCCCCAGTCTCTCAGACTGAATTATAACCGAATTCTTTGAAATGTATTTTGTGTCTTTTATTTGTAAAAATGTTTGTTTCATGGATCTGGACGTTTCGTGTATGCAATGAAAAATTGTTCGTAAAAACGTTTTCGTGAGAGCCCTAATGATCGTAGTCTAGACTCGAGAAAGAATCCTAGTTCGCTACGATCGAAGCTCTGATACCAAGCTGTCACACCCTGACTTTTTGCGGAAGCGTGATTATGGTGTGACTTTCTTAATATCATTGCATTCAATCATAACATCAACTATATGATAAAACCATAGGCTTGTCATCCATTAAATAGGTTTAAAACGTAACAACATTGTTTCAAAACGTATACTTCAAATTCAAGTTTTACAAACCGTACAAATTGTTTATGAGTCCATTAAGGACTTGTCAAAAGATATTGAATAACACCAAGGTTTGGAAGACGTGTCTCGTCCAGGAATAAGACACACTGACCAAACTCAAAGACCATGGATGACATCTTTATTTCTAATGCAGCATAAAAACTTCCAACGCCCGCCATATCCACTTACAAATTCCCTGAAATACATGTAGTTTGAAAACATCAACAAAAGTTGAGCGAGTTCATGTGTTTGTTTGTGTGTATGAGTAAACCTTTGAAATCATTGTAAGTATGTTTGTAAGTTTATAAGTCCCGGTATGAAAGCAACAAGGAAACAGATCAATTAATGTGTAGCTAATACATTAATATACGTGACATGGTGCAGGAAGACTCAAACCTAGCAGACTTTGTACCGGGCTTCCGGCTGTAAGACATAGTCACCTCATGGCCCATTCGGCGAACTCATGGATGGGGCTCGCTACACCCAAATAGATCTATCACTCGTGCCCCTCGGTCCTACAATAGGATTGATGGCCTCAAGTATACGCCTACCCATTCACATGATCTATGGTTCTTTCCTAGGCTAACCATACCAATTGTATTGTAAGTAATCCTTTTGTAACATGTATTTCACCCCCGAAGTAAATAAACAAAAAAGTTTAAAGAAAAGGGGGACATGAACTCACTGTTTTGCGTTCCTTGTATCCGATGTAACTCAAAGCTTCCTCTAGAACGCACGATTACCTACATGCGTACTACGGTCCATTAGATGAGCAGGTCGTGCCTTGACTTAGTATTAATTAGTGCCTTTGAGTTATGTTTCCAAGTGTCTTCATCATTATTCCAAGTTATAATTATTTGTTAAAATAATAAATATTTTAACTTAATTATATTTATTGAATTTTTGGAATAACAGTTATAACGATGTATATTATCTTAATACTTCCCAAGTATTTATATTAGTATTTCCTTCCCAAGGATGGGGGTATCTCATACATGTATTTTCGTATTCTTATATTTGTATAACTTTCCATGTATTGGCGTCATATTCCGGTGTATTATTCCAAATAAAATATGCCAATATATTCCCAATATATTTCCAAAACAATATATTTTCAAGTCTTACTTAGAAAATATATATAAACTTATTTTGTCCAAAATGTATTTCAAGTTTATCCAATAAAACATATATTTTTCCCAAAAATCATACGTCTTCTAAAACTCTAGGAAAATATATTTTTACTCCCAAAATAATATATTTTCCTTTTGTCGAAAATATGATATACTCTGTAATAATAACAAAAATCATATTCTCATTTCTTTCGTATCCAAAATAATATTTACCAAAAATATATTTATAACGGTGTTCTCCGGGATATTTTGTAAGTCACGTTCTATCATTCGGTTCCACAATATTATGTGTGTAACTTATATATTTATTCCTTTGTGATTTTTGGTAATATTTGGATTGTAAATTCTTGGTATTTGTTAAATTATATTATTGTATCCCTAAAATAATATAGTTAACCCACAATGTATACAAGTATTCACACACATCATGTCTTTAATGTAAATATATATTCTAAATACATAATTATCCATTTTTATTTGTAAAAACCAACCTCCAATACTTGTAGTTTTGTAACAAAATCTATGGCAAAGTTTATATTGAAACCACAGTTTAAACATACTTGTAAATATTTGTTTTAGAAAATATTTTTCTAAGTGTTTGTATTTTTAGAAAATTTCACCATAGTTTCCCCTAAAACTGGAGGTGTCCATGCTATCAAAGCATATCATTTTCTTTTCAAAAATTATCACAAACAATCAACAACTCAATCAACACTTACCAAGTGCCAAAATATTGCAATTTATATAACAACATGAACTTGAATTTTTAGAAAAACTTGTAGTAACTTACTAGTGTTTTTAGTAAGCCTAGTTACCTTTCAAAGTGTGGCCATTTGTTTAATATCATCATTCTTGAAGAATTTAGGTCTTTACAACTTCCAAACATATTTTCTAAAAATATATCTTTTTGGATTTTCCTTGTTAACAATGTATTTTTAGACTTGTTTCACCACTAGAAACATATTTAGTTTCTTTAAAATCCATGCTCATGTAAGTCATGTGATTTCACTTAGTTTCTTGAGAAATCTAGTTTTTAAATCATCCAAGTTTATGTCTAGCAACATGTTACATACTTCATCATTTACAAAATCATTTTCATTCTTCAAGTTCATGTGAAACATAAAGTATGATGATCTTGGTCTTTCACAAGGTCACCACCTTAACTTACTAGATCATGTGTTTAATCACAATCTAGTAGGTTCCATATGATGTCTAACATCATAACACAAATAATCAATCACCAAGAAGCAGAATAACACTAATCAACATGTATTTTTATGGTTTTCAAGCTTATGTTAAAGTTTCATCTTCATGTTCATTAATGTTCTTTAGTGTTCTTCATAATAATCAACATGAATCTTCTTTTAACCACTAATATAAGATGAACAATGGAGTGTATGAAGTTCTTACCACTAGCTCAAGGCTAGGGATGATTCAAGTGAAGATAACAAGTGGATAAAAGCAAACGGTGAAGGTCCTTCAACTTCCGAAAGCTCCAAGCTTCCTAACTTAGCTCCTTACACCACTAGATCACCTTGGAATGCTTGTTAGTGGAATGAAAATGGTGGAGGTAGAATGGGGGTGTTGGGCCGTAAGCTTTAGAGAGGGAGGAGGAGTTTATGGTGAGTTGAAGATGATGAATGAGGATGAAGGGTTATACTCTTGGTTCATATAATCTATTATCAAGATCTCCATAGATTTTATGTCAACTAGTACAAGGCAAGATCTAAATGAATCTTCCCAAATCCAAGCAAAATCAAAAGAGATCTTGTAATATCTAGTGAGATCATGTAGGATCTTGATGATGGGCCTCCTCCATAACCGTAACTCCAAAGGGGGGGTATAGTTGGGTGGTGATGATAAGTTAGACAATCTAGAGAAGATCTAAGAAATATCTAGAGAAGATCTAAGCAATATCTAGAGAAGATTATATAGGATCTTGCAAGATCATGGAAGATTATGGTGGGCCACCATGTGACCGTCCCTATGTTACACCTGTGCCTCCATGGCCATCAAACAAATACTGTATCAATGAAATATTGTATTTCATACTTGGGATTTGTATAAATATGTGTATCCTTTGCACATATCAATTCTTGTTCGATTTCAAGCTCTAAATCGCTTTCTGGAAGGTTATACGCGCACTGATGCGTAAATAAAACCAGTTTAATGCAACGAACACTCCAGAATAGTGAAATATACTTAACATACCTTAAATAACCTTTACATAACTTAGAAATAACTTTTGAAGGCTTTGGTATGGCAAAAACAAGTTAATTCACCTACAGGGATTAAATTTGAAAAACTGCGAAAGTATGCCAATTCGAACTGTAACAGACATTCCGGAACATGACCATAAGTTAAACATACCATAAATATCCTTCACATAGCTTAGAAATAGGCTTTGAGGGGTTCGGTGTGCTAAAATAAACTTTTGGCTCATTCAGGGACTAAAAGCGTCAAAAAGTGCACAAGTTTGCATTTTCGCGCATAACTTACGTTCTGAATACCTCCGGACATCCAAAAATTTATGTAAGCACTAAAATATTTTATTTTAGTGTTTGGCATGAGAAAAATCCATTCGTCGCGCAATTTGGATCGTTTTTCGCGCTTATGCGCATTCCGTCGTAATTAAGCGAACATCGCGTTCGTACGACCAAACGAACCAACATCCGACATATTTTTGAGCATGTTTCATGTCCGCAATGTTTAGACATCATTTTAGGGCCTTAAAGTTGGCTTAACGGGCCTTAAACATGTCGAAAATGGCTTAAACACATAACAGGGACTGAAACTGCAACTTTTGAAACCTGTTTCTGATCTGTGCAGCCCAGGCGGGCCGCGTAAGGATTGACTGTCCCTTACGCGGGCCGCGAGGCCCTCCCAGACCAGATTCAATGTTTTAAACAGCCTGTTAACAGCCTTTCAAACACCCCAAAGGCCAATGCCACATGTCAAACTCTTGTGGTGGGGGCAAAATGAGCTACCATAACATTCCGACAAGTGTACGGGTGATATCAAGGCACGATATTCACGAAACGATCCTAACGGTGGTCCTAATCCTATAAATACCCATCCATCCCCATTGCAAAACCCACTTGAAATCTGAGAATTCTCTAAGTTGGGGTGTTTCATCACCTCATACCTGAGAATACTTGGATTATCAATCTTGCGGGGACCCTTTGTAAGTGTTCTTTCGTTCTTTTCTTTCGTTTTAACGTTAAAGTCAACTTTGTTTGAGTTTCTGAGTTGACCAGTTTATGGTCAACACGAAGTTCGTTTGAACTTCATAACGTGAGCGTAATTGTGACAACTGGAAATTTAGAACCTTTCGTTGTATGCTTAAACGTGTGAATAGTTAAACTTATGTGATTAATGGTAAGCTACAACCTTTTATATAATTATGTGTTATGTTACATGTGTGCTTATGTGTATGTATTCGAGTATGTTTAGGAGCCGAAAGCCATGAACCCGACTCGAGACCATGTGGTCTCGAGTGAACTAGTGTGACATATGGGCCGGTTGGGCCGTGCACCTCATCCGAGTCCATTAGGGTGCACTACTTAGGACTAGTATATAATCCTCATGTTAGCCATACTTGTCATTTTTGGGCAACAACACTTATACTTCTCCAACACACACTCTCCACTCTCTCACACTAAAACCCTAAACCACAACACTACTCTCCTTCATTCTCGGATCATAACGGTGACACTAGGAGCTCTCGGATCGGCTCACACACACACACATTTGGAAGCTCTATACTCACCTTTGAAACCCATCAATCGGTTAGTGCTTTACTATGTGTTAAGGATTATGTGTGCTTGATGTTTGAATGCTTGTCTTCATACATTAATAAGTGGAAAATGCATGATTTCGGCTTTATCATATTCTCGGTTGTGTGTGTGTTGGTGATAATCGGTTGAGCATGTTTTTGATAGTACACATTGATGTTAAGTTAGTGTTCAAGAAATCGATGCATAAATGTTCTATGTTATGTGTTTACATTCGGTTGATGATGACTTATTGGTTATGTTGGATGAATGATGTATGCTTGAATATGAGTAAATGTTATCGGTTCCATATAGGCTTAAATCCGAGTGGTTTGGTTATGTTTAGAAGGTTTATTACTCATGAAATCGGATAAAGTACATGTGGGTTAGATGAATATGTTCAAATGTTTGATTGTTGCTCATGATTATATGTTGTGATTAAGGATAAAAACCCAGAAATAAGATGAACAAGCTTGAATAAGCAATATGAACTACTTGAATGTTTGAAGAACATGATGAATATGTTATGAACATGGTTGAATATTTGAATTCTGATATGTTTGATCCAAAATGGTAATTGTTAGACAAATAAACAGGTTTAAGTGGATAGTACAAACCATTTCCTGAAATCAAATTCTCATTGGATAGTACACTGTTCCGAATCAGCAGTTGTCCACTCGAGACCTCCAGTTGCGACTCGAAACCATGCATGATGAGTCGAAATCTCCCAGTTGCGACATCGGTTGCGAGTCGCAAACACCTGGTTGCGACTCGAAACCACACATGATCAGCACACCAAACTTGGTGACTCGGAACCACGGTTACGAGTCCAGTTGCGACTCGTAACCAAAACAGCACGAACCGAAACCGTGGTTGCGACTCCGGTTGCGAGTCGCAAACGCCTAGTTGCGACTCGAGACTATACGCCGATACACACTGTTTGGGCTTTCACCTTGTTTCGGACTTAACTGCTTGGGCCGGACTCTTGGGCCCAATGCACAGACCTTACATGTTACTGTTGAACGTGAATCTGCCATGATTAAACATGTATGCCATGAACGTTACTTGAGTACATTATGCTAGAAACATACGTGCACTACTTGAATACGAACCTGATGGTATGATACAACTATGGTAGGACGTGAGTAGCCACAACATTGCTTGTTTGACTTTTCTGTGTTTCTACCGAGCAAACCAAGGTGAGTTCACACCCTCTACAAAGCATGGGATTCCCAGGGGTCGGGAATTGGGGTTAAGGAACTGGGTTCCTCGTCCTTCTTGGGTAGGACAGCAAAGGTTCAGGAATGTAATTCCTCGTCCTCACGGACAGATAACTCGTACTAGACCAAAACTCTATCACGAAGTCCCTCATTTTTTATATCGACTTAATCGCCGGGCCAATGGCGAGCGGGTCATTAGTTAGATAGCGCTATTTAGGTCTGACAAACCTCACACCGTGCCGCAGAGGACGGGCGTGAACTAATGGATCTGGGGCACGTCAATGATGATAGACATTGACAGTTTCAGGGCACATAAACATGACTACAGTCAGCAGTCGATATGGTAACGAGTCTAGTGTATACATGGGGTAGCCCCCACGGCCGAAATGCCAGATAACTAACACGGGGTAGCCCCCACGGCTGGATAGCCAGAGTAACCGGGAATAAATAAGTCACGTTTTTAACTATGGGGTAACCCCCACGGCAGGATGCCAGCTAAAGGAAACTGTTTTCGAAACAACTTAAAACGAACACCCAACCGTGAACTCACTCAACTAGTTGTTGACTCGTTACTACATGCTTTGCAGGTCCTTAGGTTCTTAGCTGGAGCTTGCATGGAGGAGGATCGTTGTGGGACATGGACGACTGTGTGCCATGTTAAACTTTGAAACAATTAAACTTATGTTTTGATTTAAGACTTATGCTTCCGCTTGCAACTTGACTATGTTTTGTTTGAACACCAATTGTATTGGTTAGATTTCATAACTACTTATATGCTTGTTGGATATGATTGGTGGCTGGATCCTGGTCAGTCACGCCTCCAAGCGGTAGTACTCCGCAGGTGGATTTTGGGGGTGTGACAGTAATCACGATGGTTATAGTCCCTAGTGACTATACCTACTGATTACCACGTTATCTAGGCTCAGTGACGACTCGTAGTTTCGGCCAAAATACGTGTTAATGAGTATTTTGTAACCAAACTACTTATAGGTATCAAAACCGTTTGTTTTGATACCAAACCAGTTTTCTAAACTTAGTTAAGCATGTTTTAACATGCTTAGCTCGTCACTTTTAGTTTAAGTGCTTATATAGGGTCGTAAGGTAAGCGATCTAAACAATCGCTTATGCTTTCGAACCCGACCCGTTTGGTCGATCATTAGGATCCGACCAAGCACATTAGGTGACCATAGTATATAGGGAATAACCTTCCGAGGTTATACCTTATGGTCGCTTCGTTTAAGTAGTTGTATGATAGGTAGTTTATATGCCTTAGGTAAATTACCAAAATGCCCTTTTTACGCCAAAATTCATTTTAAGCATATGTAACATAACTTTTGGTATCTAAACTGATTTGGTAACAATATTAGACATGTTAAGGCATATTTTACTTGTCATAGGACTAATTAGGCGTTCCGAACGCGTTTTACGCGAACGACGCGTTAAAGTAGCATAAGCTACCTAAACGGGTCGTAATGGGTCGTAAGCACTTAGGTTAGGTTTCATTTAGTATGTAGGCTTTGTTAAACCATACTACATGAGTTCCCATACTCATTTGGTTTACGAGCCCTCATTCTATCCGATCTTCCGATTATAGGCCCGGTTTATTTAATGTAGTTACCTATATTAGGTGCCGTTTGATATCCGTGATCTCTAGCATTGTTTGGTTGTTACTCAAGGACTACTAAGCAATCTCAAGTGAGTACATAGACCCCTCTTTTACTGTTTTCAAACTGTTTTGGGGTGGAACACATGTGCCTACTTGTTACTTTCATGCTTTCCATGTTTTCACATCATATACCTGCTATGTTCGTTAGTACATTATAGTACATGATTTCATTACATTTCATGCTATGTATGCCCATTGTGTGCGTACTTAGTACATTATTTTACATTACATTTTATGTTATGTATGCCCATTGTGTGCGTACTTAGTACATTATTTTACATTACATTTTATGCTACGTATGCCCATTGTGTGCGTACTTAGTACATTATTTTACATTACATTTTATGCTATGCTATGTATGCCCATTGTGTGCATACTTAGTACATTTATTATTCATCACCTGCTTACATTTTGGTATGACATTTGGTTTGTTTAAATGGGACAGTGTACATTCATTAACACCGATCATGCCGCTCGGTAGTAGGTAGTGGTACCATAGGACTTGACAAATCCCATTCCTGAAATCTGGGGTTTGTTTGGACGTAAGGAATGACCGAATCCAAATACATCTTTTGATAACCTTTACTAAAAGGGTTATCCGACTGTCGCAAGGCTTGGATGTATGAATTTTCACAATACCGCATAGATGTTTGTATCAGTACAGCATGCATTTATTACACAAAACATAACTTTGATTTAAACCATGTTTTACTTCAATACCTTGATTTTGAGCATTTTACATATGGTTTAGTTGATATATTTCACTTACCATACATAAACATTTTGACATTTACATACACAATTCATGATTTTTCATTAGACATAAACATTTTGACATTTATATACACAAAACATTTTTGACATTTGATTATACATAAACATTTTACTTTGGTGGTTTGGTTTGGGTAAGTGATTTAAGTAACGAGGCGTGTGTAATACGATACAAGCATGGGGGATACACCGCTGGTACTTCCTATATATAAGTATTTGTATGGTATTACATATCGTAGCGTTATTTGAATCATTTCAATTTGAGACATATAACATTTTATACAAATAACATACTTTTCACAAGACATTGTTTTACAAACAACTTATCTTATACAAACTCATTCTACTTGGTTATTCATTTAACCATACATTATTCTCTTATTTATACATATTATCTGAACTTATTATTTTTTTTCAAACGATTTACAAAACAAATCAATTTACAAGGTTCATGACTGACTTTTGCTAAACAACTTTCTTTCTAAACTTACAAGTCATGAATCCTATTTTCACAAAACCTATGTATCTCACAGGCATTTTTATGCTGACGTACCTATTTTCACATGTGTTTCAGGATATGATGCATAGGATTTATCAAGATACACTTAGACGGACTTGGGCCTTAGTGACAATAAAAGATGCAAGACTAGTTATTTATGTTATGTTTCTTTGATTGTCAAGACATTGTAACTCTTTTATTTAATAAAACAATATTTAAATTTCCATGTGTTATGAAACAATGTTTCTGTTACAACACTCCTCGACGTTTCCGCCACGTTTTGTCGTTTTACGTGGTCGGGGTGTGACACCCTAAGAGGGGGGGTCAAATTGTAAATTTCCAACCATTAAGTTAGTTTAAGGTTCAAATCCAAGTGTTATTTACTAGATATTTTAGTGGGTGTTAGGGTGTTCGGGGATCATAACTAGCTCAGAAATAATTAAACAATGCTTCTAGTATAATTTTGGTGTTTCGGGTAATGTCCGGTTGTTCGGTTAGATACCGGTTCATTAAAGTGTCAGACTATTCCGTTTAGTGATCTTTATGTACCCCTTTTGTGACACTTTTAATTCCCGACACTTAGGAAAGCATTTAGGACCATTTAGTCATGTTTCTGCATAATATTAATGTTTTTAAATGCTGATTTGCTGAATTTTCTGCAGAATTCTGCACCTTAGGTAAGTTTTAGGCACTTTTCGGCACTTAAACTATTTCCTAGAAAAGCAGTTTTGTGGTCCTTACTTCCCTACACACCATACTAGTGTAGTACTTAGTCTCTGGCTCACACTGTGTCTCAAAACAACGTCTGTCTATGTGCTGAACCCCGTCAGCATCTTTCTGTCTTATCCGTTAACTGTGCTATCCGTGCTCTGTGCATCATGTATGACAATAAAGTTTGCATGTAATAATGATGTGTCATTATGCAATATGTGATGCACATGTAAGTATGATGCAGTAATCAGAAAGCAGTTAAGTATAATTCAGTACAGTCATTAAGCACTAATCAAGATTAATTAATTGTACGGATGCATGCAAATTTGGCAGTTGTCACAGCAAGTTACACACACAACACACCCTTTTGTTTATGTTCGCTGTTGGGACTTCGTCTCTTAACTCCAGAATCACGACCTTGTACCACTCATTGTCGACCCACCATACGTCACCGCTGTTGCGACTCTAGTTTCACCCTCATTGCTATTTCTGTTTAGCCTCCGCAACCATTTGCCGCCACGGACTTGTTCGTTGTCATCTCCTTGAGACTCATTTCTGAATAATCGCAACCAACGACTCCCTGTCACCTGTTTAATCCGACTTATTATTCAGGTTAGCAAAGCAAACAGTCTTTAGATTTGAAAAATACTTGTGTGAATTATGGTTCGTTACGAATTCTGGCGACTACAAATCTATTCTTAATCTGATATAGCAATTAAGTTTTATTTCATGTCTAGTATAGTTCTCATCTGTAATAATTTTACCTTTGGGTATCCTTTAACAGTTGACTTATTTAGTCAAAATTAAAATAAGAGAATCTATACACAATGAAACCTCAAGTCTTCTATTAGATAATGTAGTAAAAACAACCATTTTTTTTACCCATGTGATCTCTAAATTGAAAGAAGTATCCATAATTTAAAATTTTAATCTATAAATAATGGTCTTTTGAATTCATACGTGTAAGTTTTAAAATAAATAAAGTGAAATATTAGATTGTGTTCATTGAAACATATGTCCACATATTTTCTTATAAAAATGTTTGTGTGTGATTTTGTAAACAAAATGTTTTATATATTTTAACAGTCTAAACATTTATATTTTTGTCGCTAGAAGTTTCTTTAACGAACGAATCATTAAAGTGAAGGAAAACTGATTTAAGATATAATGGGATTTTAGGTTTCTAATTTTGAGATGACTTGATTTTGTGTTACTTTGCTTTGCTAAACTTAAGGTACGGATTCTTTGGTCTTCTCATCATAGTATTCATCTTTATCGTATCTGTTACTTTGTAGTGCGGATCTTTGTCTCTATCTCAAGTTTGATTTTCATGATTTGATATTAGTACTCGTTTGATATGTGATACATTGTATGAGTCAGTTTGTATATGTTTGTTTACTAGTAAGTTGTAGCATGCGATACCTCAGACTCGTACTCATGGTCGCATGTTCCTGTCTTTATTATTTTCAGTTGCGTGTAAATTATTTACAAGACCTTAGTATATGTAATCTGTCACCCAAGCATGTCTGGCTTGTCGTTTGGGCGTCAACGGCATGGCACTTATCGTGACAGTGCGTACTAAAAGTTCATGGTGTCTCTAGCTTGTGCTTGTGTAGCACCTTGGCCACTAGAGGCGTATAGATCGATCTTAGCTCTGAGTTTGAGTTTGTTTTTCTGGAGATGGAATAATGGGTGCACGCCACACTCACCATCTCATAGGTGCATGGACTAGCTAGCTGTGTACCAGTCTGTTTGTTTGTAGCTTTGGGTGCTCCTATGTTACACGATTGTTCTGTTGATATACATATGTTGTGTAAGTCAGTATATGTCTCTGTATCTGAATATGTTCAGTATTTGTTCTGATATGTCTGATATGTCTTGTACGCGTCTGATTATACTCCGATTATGTATCGGTTTCTGCTTCCCATAATATTCAGTATCTGTTCTGATATGTATGATATGTTTTATACGCATCTAGTCATGTTTCCGATCATGTGTCGAGTTAATCATGCTTCTGATTATGTTTAGTATCCGAATATGTTCTGTATTAGTTATGTCTGTTTTGACTCAGTGTCTCTGTATCAGTTTCGTCTCAGTATCAGTCTCAATTTGGATTACGATTCCGTGTTATACGTATAGTTTGTATCTGTCAGTACCTGTATTCAGTATTTGATTCAATCTTTGTTCTATAATTGTTGTTGAATATGTCTTTGTTTTGTGTCGACTCTCTCGATCGATTTAATAACTTCCGTAAGGATTAAATTATTCTTGTTTTAAAATCTGGTTAGCCATATTATTTTGGTTGTTACATGTAAATCTCCTAAGCTATAAAATAATTATTTTGATTAAATAATAACTTATGGAGTATTGATCTTCATCTAAACATTTATTTAAAGAAAATGACTTCAAAAATTCTTTTCTTTTAAAGATTAGGGGATTTTTAAATGGTATTTACAATGTTTCGGTTTACGTATTTGCTTTGTTTCTGTATCATCTTCCCATGTCGATTTACGAAATTGTCATAAGTACTTCGTTCTTAAATCCAAGTTGAATTATTCTATTTCTTATATATAACTTTTCATCTTTAGAAAATTAGTTATTTTTTATCTAATAATGGTTTGCTATTAAATATGACAAATTATTTTATTTTGATAAGATTCGAACATTCATTATAAGAAAATAGTTTTGCCAAGCATCTTGTTTTTAAAACAATAGCATTATTCGACGTTGTTCAAAATATCCGATAGTTATTAGTTTTTGATTTGTTCGAACGTTCCATTGACAAATGATTGGTCAGAAAATTTTCTTGTTATATGAATACTAGATTATTTAAACGATGTTTTAAAATAAGTCCGTTTATACAAGACAAAATGCTTTGGTCATCATGGTCAACGACGTATCAGTCTCTACATCGGTTTTGTGTTTGGTCGGTATCAGTTATGTATATGACTCTGACTTTGGTTTCCGTATCAGTTTCCGTTAAAGTTTCAGATCAGTCCATGCATCCATTTTTGTGTCACTCTTGTGTATGCATCTATTTTAGTCCTGGTGTCAGTGACTGTTTCAGTTCAGTCTCAGGTCTGTTACGTTATGTTTGGTTTTCCGCTGATATGACTTTACTTGTACTATTGATTTCTCCGTTACTGAGCAATTTTTGGTTCAGCCTTATTTTTCTTTTTGTGTTTGTCTTAATTGTTTTACAGGTAATCTGGGATAATATGGGATTTCAGTGAGGAGCGTTAGGAAGTTGCTGACCAAGATTCTTTATTTCAGTAACGTAATAAAATGTAATTAGGATCTTTTATTTAATGTTATGGATTGGTTTTTAGTTTTGATATCTGTAAGAGTGACACGTCATCCCTATTCGGGTCGGGGTATTACAGAATAATTGTGTGACAACCCGTACTTTTGAGGTTAGCATTACTTGTGTTCGCGTCTATAATTTGCATTCCTTATACGTATGATTTATCACATCGTATGTTATACCGAACACACCTACTTGAACAAATATACTAATATAGGTATATTTATACATCTTAGCCGAAATAAATATAAACACATATATATAAATTCTGAACCGAAACCTGTGATACGTAACCGTAACCGTAACCAAAGCCCAACCCGATTCCCATGTCTCTCTCTTTACGGCCCAAACCGCCACCCCCTTTTCCCCCTAACTTACTTACGGCCCAAGTTCCTAAGCCCAAATCGTGAACATGAAACCCATCACACACACCCCCTTCGGCCCAAAATGCTTTGTAGCCCAAATAACCCCAAACCACCTCCAAAACCCACACTTCCTTCATATTACATACTGCATAAAGTTTTTCCATAACAAACCCTAAGTTGCGAACATAAACTCTTGCTCTCTCCCTCCACTCCTCTCTGATCGACGAAAGCCTGGCACAAGACTCTTAAATCGGTTCAGTTTCAAGCGCTAGATCGACCCTAAGCACTCCTTGTTTTCGTAATCTTCATAGTTTAGTGCATTCTTGATAAATTCTTCATTATATTGGTTGCGTTTCTGGATTTTTGATGTTCATGATGTGTTGGGATGATTGCTAATGGATTAATCTTGATTGGATTCGTGTTAGTCGGTGGGTTAATCATTTAGATGCTTATATGTACTACTAGGGTTTTAATTCTTGATGATCTTGGTTGAATCTTGTTGGCTCTTGCTGAATTAGTTGAGGTATAACTTAATTTATAATGATTTCCTTCTGTAATTAATGTTTCTATGCCACGGGATCGTTAAATAATCGATTGCGGGTTCGGGAAACGAAAACAGCAAGTTGTCTGACAGTTACACCCGACTTTAATCGGCTATAACCGGGTCATAATATAACGAAAATTGGGTTTTCTTGATTCTATAACGTGTTATTTTGAAATACGCTTCTAATGCGCTGAAATCACTATTTTTTGATATCGTTTACTATTTTAAATAAATTATTTCGTTTCAGCAACTGAAGCTGCGTTTTTCTGCAGAATTTACGTGTTATGTTTTAAGTCATAACTTGATGAATACTTCGAGTTAGACCATGAAATTTATACTGTAGATGGTCTTAGGTGTCTGTACAAACCTCCAACTGAAATTTCGTCAATCGGATAACCGAGGATTTTTTTAATGAATTTTTCCGTGAGGTGCAGTCAGAAAGTGACGAATCTGATTGTAGCTTAGTAATTGAATTTTTATAAATTTTTGGTAAAGAGTTAGGGGCTGTTTGCCAACATCTGAATGGTTAAGTGCTGAACCAGTAAGAGGTCTGAACCATTAAGTGCTGAACCAGTAGAGGTCTGAACCATTAAGAGCCTGTATAATGCTTAACCGTTCAGAGGCAAATGTCTGACCAATTCAGATTAGAGGTCTTAACCGTTTAGACTATGTATAAATCATAACCATTCAGAGGCAAATGTCTGAACCATTCAGACATCTGCTCGTGAAACAAACAGTCTGAACCATTAAGTGCTAAACCAGTAAGAGGTCTGAACCATTAAGAGCCTCATTAAGAGGTAAACAAATAGCCCCTTAAACTTTAAAATTTAACACAAGACCAACCCCTCTAAGGGGCACGTCACATAAAAAGATTGTAATTTTTTAAATCTCGTAAGTACGGTAAACGGACACCCCAGAACAGCCCATTCTCAGCAAATTGAGTTATGCATGGATATCTAGTACTTATACATGCTTGATGATTGTATAGATGATGTATCGCGTGTTGTAGTCTATATTACGGACATGCGCCTAAAACTACTCAGGAACGTATGTTGTGACTGTTATGCTATACGTGTTATGTGACAACCATGCTTTTGTGCAACTTGATAGAATACGTGTAGAACAATAAGTGTATTACTTGAATGTGAACCTGACTTGTATGGTGACCAAAATCTGACGTGGTTGACCACATTAGCTCAAGTGACTTTTATCTGCCGAGCTAAACTAAGGTGAGTTCACACTTTTTATAAAAGCATGTATTCCCGGTGGTTTGGGAACGGAATAAACAGCAACTATCTCCTTGTGTGGGATACCATTACGTATTCTCCTTGGGTAGAATACGGGAAACCTTGTCCCCTTGGGTGGGATAACATGTTAATTTACTATTATACTACATGTCTTAAGCGTACTAGACGGAAACTCTATCTGAAAGTCCCTACACATTTTATACCGATTAATCGTCGGGCCAATGGCGAACGGGTTATTAGTTGAATAGTTCTATTAGGTCTAACAAGCCTCACACTATGCCATAGAGGACGGGCGTGGACTAATATACTTGGGCACTAGTCAATGACGATAGACATTGACGCGGGGCACTAAACATAACCACAGTTAGTAGTCGGTATGGCAACGGGTTTAGTAGCTTAAAAAGGTGGGGTAGCTCCCCATGACGTGTTTTATAAGAACAAAGTAATTTAACGAACTTGTGTTTTTGGAACAACACTAAAAAACTGTGAACTCGCCAACATTTTTGTTGTTACGTTACTACATGCTTTGCAGGTTGATAGGTACAGCTATGGTCGGGCGTTGCAATCTGCTGGAGTGTGTGGTTTGTAAAGCTTTATGTTACATACATTTATTAAACTTATGGTTTTAAGTTTAAAATGGGTTTACTTTATTTTTCCGCTGCTAACTTAAACTGTAATTTGGACTTTTAAACACTGATCACTAATCGTGTTGATTGTGATGATTTTACAACTTACATAATTGGTTCAACATGATTAGTGGCTAGATCCTGGTCAGTCGCACGCTTCGCGGTAAAACCCTGCATGTGGATTTTGAGGGTGTGACAGATTGGTATCAGAGCCATTGGTTATAGTGAACTAGGTTTAAAAACTTTTTGAAAACCAGACTATAACCATTCTTTATTGGAAACCACAACGACACCACACTCCAGATTGCAAGGTTCGTCATACTTAGATGCATACATGGTATTTGAATTACTTGGCATTTATATGTGCTTTACTTTTACAACACCATGATTTATTGCGAACTAAATATTGTAATCATGATATACTTTAGATGAGAATGAATTCCTAACTCTAATTCGAAAGGGGTCGTTCCTAAACCACCGACTCAATTACAATACTCAACCCATTTACTCCAAATCATAAGGTTGCAAGCTCGACTTAAAACCGTCCCAAACAATATAACTAACCCGTCCATTCGCATGTGATACCCATGATTTAACGTTACCGGAAAACGTTCCAAAAATTCGTCCTCGACATTTTTCTCACATCCCAAAATAACCCCTAGCAATGAATATAAGTTTCTATGAAGTCATACCTTTGCGTACGTGACGTTCTTGGCGCGTCTATTGTACTCTGAACTCCTGACACAAAATGCGAGTAAAATCTTGTTTCACCCATAACTTGACCATACGACATCCGTTTCATGCGTTCTACCTATCCACGCGAACGTCTCAACATGACCATCATCCAAAAATTATCAGTGTTATCCGTCGATGCTGCTATTGCTGACAGAACACAGATCTGACTCTCCGTTCATTCGATTTTGCGCGTCAATATACAAGTAGACCAGAACCGACCTAAACGAATACGGATTTAGGCGAATAATATATCCACGTGTTCGTGTCGATGAACCCCATCATCTCCACCTATTTTCGTTGCCGGAAACAACCTCTACAGTCATCGGAAAATGAAACAGTGGCTGGAAGTCAAAGTTTTGTGCGATTATTATCGCACAGCTCGAAACTCTATCATCCGAACTCCATTTTTGACAAATGATATATCCACGTGACCGTGATGCAATGAAATTTCATCTCGTGCCATTGACATTGCCGACCGCTATTGGAGCTGCCGCCGGTGATCAAAATAGTTGTCAGAATTCTTCGGTTATATGCCAGATTCTTTGTTTTTCGCTTAATACTTCGCCTAAGCATTACCAACCTCCTGTTCTTTTGATCCACAACTGGAATAGTGAAACGCTAACAACCATATCACAATCCCCATATATTACAAGGCTACCCCCCATTACCCTGTTATGTGGTTAGTTCTTAGCCTAGCTTGATTTGCACCTTAGCATACCTAACTCAGCAAATGGATGTCTCCTAATGATTCGGTGGTCTTAGGTACATTGGAGGACGGAGATACAGATTAGTCAGCCCACAGATAAACGCGATGATCAAAACATTTACCTTACCCCCCTTACATTGCAAGAGTCGTTATTCCATGAGAATTTTTCACTAGCCTTTGTACCGGGCGATGTTTATTGTTTAAAGCGATGTCCAATTTCTATTATTGACTTAGACAAATCCATCATTCCTTTATCATGATGACACTACATCCTGGCTTCTCCATGCAAAAACTCTATTAAGATTTCGCTCTAGCTTAGAGAATTTGGCAAGCTCGACTTTCGATCCTTGGTGATCACTTCTTGAACCCTGAATATGGTGATGTGTTGTTGATACGATCATACCATTTTGAACATGTTTTTGCAACCTCGCATTGGAACCTCTTGACGACACGGGCATTATTTCAAATTCATCCAAATGACTTAAGATAACTCTTTCGAATTTGGTTGCTTACCGGCTTGATAAATCGCAAAACGCATTTAAGATCATGGATCAAGGTGAATTATTCCTCCTTCGCACACGGACGAGCTCGAAAACTTTCACAGACGTTTCAGTGAACCTAAACACTAAGAACTCGTACGACAACCATTCTTCTCTAGTTAATTCTTGATGTGCCCACACCAACGATGTAACACTTTTATCGGCGAATAATGTTCTTTATTTCTATTTTCATACCACTTGCGTACGACCAACTACACTCTCAACATCGGATAAACCTTACTACCGATCCTGAAACCCTTATGTATTGCATCAAGTAAAATGCATTGTTTTCTGCTACACTCTGGTATGTTTTCACGTCTTATCCTGTTGTGCTTCATGAACACTATAATTTTTATCTAACTCTATTCTGCGCGAATCCTTGCTTTGTTGAATCACCCTCTACGAATGTCACTCGAGGTGCAACGAGCCATGGATATCTTAGTGATGAAGATATCTCAAAGACTACCTTTAGAAATCGATACGATCATTACGAGTTCATGGTCATGCTGTCCAAATTAACCTATACACCTGCAATCTTCATGGATCTAATGAACCGAGTGTGCAAACCCTACCTTGATAATTTCATCATTTTTTTCATAGACGACACTCTAATCTACTCTAAGAGCCAGGAGGAACACGAGCAACATTTACGCCTTACTTTGGAACTCTTACAAAACGAACAGCTTTATGCTAAATTCTAGAAACGCGAGTTTTTGCTTCGTGAAGTCCATTTTCTCAGTCACATGCACAACCCCTTACTTCTTTAACTTAAAAGAGTATCACCTACAAGTGGGGTAATGCTCAAGAATCCGCGTTCCAGCAATTGGAGGAAAAGCACTGTAGTACACCATTATATCCCTACATAAAGGCATTGATGATTTTATTGTCTACTGCGATGCGTCCATACAAGGACTCGGTTGCGTGTTGATGTAACGCAAGAAAAGTTATTGCATATGCGTCTAGACAACTCAAAGTTTACGAAAAGAACTACACTACCCACGACCTGGAGCTGGGAGCTGTAGTTTTCGCACTTACGATATGGAGACACTACTTGTACGGTACCAAGTGAACGATTTACACCGATTACAAGAGTTTCTAGCACATACTCAACCAGAAGGAGTTGAACATGCGACAACGCTGGCGGTTCGAACTTCTAAACGACTATGAGTGCGCAACTAAATATCATCTGGGCAAGGAAAATGTTGTAACCGACGCCCTCAGCCGAAAAGAAACCAAACCTAAACATGTTCGTGTGTTACAGCTTACAATCCATTCGAACCTTCCTGAACAGATTCGCAATGCTCAAGTTGAAGCACTAAAGGAGGAAAACCTTCTAGCTGAATCCATGCGGGGCATGGAGAAACAACTCGAACTCGAAGTTGACGATATTCATTTCTTCATGGAATGTATATAGGTTCCCTTCTATGGAAATCTATGAGAGTTTGTGTTGGGCGAAGCACACTAGTCTCGATATTCCATACCCCCTAGTTCTGACAAGATGTGTCATGACTTAAAGGCTTTGTACTGGTGGCCTAACATGAAGGCAATTATAGCAAAGTATGTCGTTAGCATTACTGTAACAACCGGCACTACCAACGTGGAAATGGGAACAAATTTCCATGGATTTCGTTACCAGGCTAGCCAGAACTTAAAGCGGAAACGATACCATCTGGGTGATCATGGACCATCTGACTAAGTCAGCTAACTTTCTCGCGATCAAAGAAACCGACAAGTTTTTCAATCTTGCCAGTGTATACTTGAAGGAAGTGGTTTCTAGGCACGGAGTGCCGATCCTGATTGTGACCCACGTTTCGCGTCTGATCTATGATAAGCTATGCACAGATCATCTGGCTCACGTCTAGACATGAGCATAGCCTATCATCCACAAACTGATGGTCAAATCGAGCACACCATCCAAACTCTTGAAGACATGCTGCGAGCATGTTCTATCGATTTCATTGAGGAACCAGTTGAAATCATGGATCAGGAAGTTAAAACACTCAAGCGCAGCAAGATTCCTATAGTTAGGGTTCGTTGGAACTCAAGACGTGGCCCAGAGTTTACTTGCGAATAAGAAGATTAGATGATACGCAAGTATCCTCAGTTGTTAAGAATGATGCATCCATTGCTGAAGCTACCACTGAATTTCGGGACGAAATTCCAAATCAACTTGGGGATGATGTGACACCCCACGAAAACGCTTAACCGCACTAGCTTCTTCAGCAACTGCATGCTAAATTTCGGGACGAAATTTCTTTCAACTTGGGGATGATGTGACAACCCATACTTTTGAGGTTAGCATTACTCGTGTTCGCGTCTATAATTTGTGTTCCTTATACGTATGATTTATCACATCGTATGTTATACCGAACACACGTACTTGAACAAATATACTAATATAGGTATATTTATACATCTTAGCCAAAATAAATATAAACACATATATATAAATTCTGAACCGAAAACAGTGATACGTAACCGAAGCCCAACCCGATTCCCATGTCTCTCTCTCTTTACGGCCCAAACGCCACCACTTTTCCCCCTAACTTACTTGCGGCCCAAGTGCCCAAGCCCAAATCGTGAACATGAAGCCCATTACACACTCACCCTTCGGCCCAAAATGCTTTGTAGCCCGAATAACCCCAAACCACCTCCCAAACCCACACTTCCTTCATATTACGTACTGTATAAAGATTTTCCATAACAAACCCTAAGTTGTGAACATAAACTCTTGCTCTCTCCCTCCACTTCTTTCTGATCGACGAAATCCTGGCACAAGACTCTTAAATCGGTTCGATTTCAAGCACTAGATCGACCCTAAGCACTCTTTGTTTTGGTAATCTTCATAGTTTAGTGCATTCTTGATAAATTCTTCATTATCTTGGCTGTGTTTCTGGATTTTTGATGTTCATGGTGTGTTGCGATGATTGCTAATGGATTAATCTTGATAGGATTCATGTTAATCGGTGGGTTGATCATTTAGATGCTTGTATGTACTACTAGGGTTATAATTCTTGATGACCTTGGTTGAATCTTGTTGGCTCTTGCTGAATTAGTTGAGGTATAACTTAATTTATAATGATTTCATGCTGTGATTAATGTTTTGGTGCCATGGGTTCGTTAGATAATCGATTGCGGGTTCGGGAAACGAAAACAGCAAGTTGTCCGACAGTTATAGCCGAATTTAATCGGCTGTAACCGGGTCATAATATAACGAAAACTGGGTTTTCTTGAGCCTATAACGTGTTATTTTGAAATATGCTTCTAATGGCGTTGGAATCACGATTTTTGGATGTCGTTTTCTATTTTAAATAAATTATTTTGTTTCAGCAACTGAAGCTGCGTTTTTCTGCAGAATTTACGTGTTATGTTTTAAGTCATAACTTGATGAATACTTCGGGTTAGACCATGAAATTTATACTATGGATGGCCTTAGGTGTCTGTGCAAACCTCCAACTGGAATTTCGTCAATCGGATAACCGAGGATTTTTTTAATGAATTTTTCCGTGAGCTGGAGTCAGAAAGTGACGAATCTAATTGTAGCTTAATAATTGAATTTTTATAAATTTTTGGTAAAGAGTTAGGGACTGTTTGCCAACATCTGAATGGTTAAGTGCTGAACCAGTAAGATGTCTGAACCATTAAGTGCTGAACCAGTAAGAGGTCTGAACCATTAAGAGCCTGTATAATGCTTAACCGTTCAGAGGCAAATGTCTGACCAATTCAGATTAGAGGTCTTAACCATCTGGACTATGTATAAATCATAACCATTCAGAGGCAAATGTCTGAACCATTCAGACATCTGCTCATGAAACAAACAGTCTGAACCATTAAGTGTTGAACGAGTAAGAGGTCTGAACCATTAAGAGCCTCATTAAGAGGTAAATAAACAGCCCCTTAAACTTTAAAAATTTAACACAAGACCAACCCCTCTGAGGGGCACGTCACATAAAAAGATTGTAATTTTTGAAATCTCGTAAGTACGGTAAACGGACACCCCAGAATAGCCCATTTTCAGCAAATTGAGTTATGCATGTTTGTAAATCTTTAAAGTGTCGAGTCTGCTATATCTAGTACTTATACATTCTTGATGATTGTATAAATGATGTATCGCGTGTTGTAGTCTATATTACGAACATGTGCCTAAAACTACTCGGGAACGTATGTTGTGACTGTTATGCTATACGAGTTATGTGACGACCATGCTTGTATGCAACCTGATAGAATACGTGTAGAACAATACGTGTATTACCTGAATGCGAACCTGAATTGTATGGTAACCAAAATAGGACGTGGTTGACCACATTAGCTCAAGTGACTTTTATCTGCCGAGCTAAACCAAGGTGAGTTCACATTTTTTATAAAAGCATGTATTCCCGGTGGTTTGGGAACGGAATAAACAAGAACTATCTCCTTGTGTGGGATACCATTACGTGTTCTCCTTGGGTAGAATACGGGAAACCTTGTCCCCCTTGGGTGGGACAACATGTTAATTTACTATTCTACTACATGTCTTAAGCGTACTAGACAGAAACTCTATCTGAAAGTCCCTGCACATTTTATATCGATTAATCGTCGGGCCAATGGCGAATGGGTTATTAGTTGAATAGCGCTATTAGGTCTAACAAGCCTCGCACCGTTCCGCAGAGGACGGGCATGGACTAATATACTTGGGCACTAGTCAATGGCGATAGACATTGATGCGGGGCACTAAACATAACCACGGTTAGTAGTCGGTATGGCAACGGGTTTAGTAGCTTAAAAAGGTGGGGTAGCTCCCCATGACATGTTTTATAAGAACAGAGTAATTTAATGAACTTATGTTTTTGGAACAACACTAAACAGCTGTGAACTCGCCAACATTTTTGTTGATACGTTACTACATGCTTTGCAGGTTGATAGGTACAGCTATGGACGGGCGTTGCAATCGGCTGGAGTGTGCGGTTCGTAAAGCTTTATGTTACATACATTTATTAAACTTATGGTTTTAAGTCTAAGATGGGTTTACTTTATTTTTCCGCTGCTAACTTAAACTGTAATTTGGACTTTTAAACACTGATCACTAATCGTGTTGATTGTGATGATTTTACAACTTACATAATTGGATCAACATGATTAGTGGCTAGATCCTGGTCAGTCGCACGCCTCACGGTAAAACCTCGCATGTGGATTGTGAGGGTGTGACAAATTGTCTTAATGGTTGAAAGAATAAAAGCCATGGTCGTAGTTGACCATAGAGGCTTTGAGGCTTGAACATAGTTCACCACCTCTGGATAGAAGGGATATTCTTCCTTAACTATCATGATAGAAGGGGTATTCATCCTGAACCATCATTTGTGATTGCCAAATAATATGGACATTGCCAATTGGCTGTCAAAACTATTAAGAATATCTTTTGGGATTATTGAGCGGATCGATAAAGTTCAAATTTAAATCAATACGATCGCTTGAAAAGGATGTAATGAATACATATATAATAATAATTCCAAAATTTTCATTAAACCAATAGTAAATTACAATACTTGCCTTAAACAAGACTTTGAAATAAATTAAACTACTTGTCCACGCAGGGACTAAAAAGGAATACATGTCCACGCAGGGACTAAATAAACAACAATACAAGATAAAATAAAGAAAGCCTTTACTCTTCTTTCATTCCCTTGATCATCTTGGTAAGTTTCTTAAAGAACTTACTTGTTTTCTTCTCATTCTTCTCAGCCTGACGCTGAACCTATTCCGCCCTTTCCAAGGCCTGGTTAATGGCCTCTAATTGTAGCGGTGGAAGTGGCTGTGGTTGAGGCACAATAGGATATAGGTATCCATAATTTGGATAACCCATAGTTGGGTAAGTAGGAGGGAAAGAAGATGGGTATAAGGCATTATGTATGACCGCTTGCATGTAAGGGTCGTACGAAGGCGCCTGGTAGTTAAAATCTACCAGCGGAGATGGTTCAAAAGGGTTGTATCCAGTCGTAGCTGGATACGTAGGAATTGGGTTGTCAAAACCCAATGGCGGTGGTGGTGGAGCAAATGTTGCAGGCGTTGGATCAAACACAGGCGTAGTGTTTAAGGGTCCACCCATTTGTGGGTCCTCAGGGATAGGTGGGTAAGATGGTGGCAGTGGTGGTAGCGGGCTTGACCGCGGTCCCATGC
Organism: Helianthus tuberosus; assembly: GCA_030545235.1. NCBI lineage: Eukaryota > Viridiplantae > Streptophyta > Magnoliopsida > Asterales > Asteraceae > Helianthus > Helianthus tuberosus. The sequence continues at coordinate 105,800,603 of CM060409.1, forward strand.
ACACAGACATACGCGTACCATGTTTTCCCCTTGGTGGCTCTGGAGGTGGCTGTGGTTGCTCCACAGCTGGTGGTGGTTGTGGTTGTTCCATCGGTTCCATGTGCACATCCTCTTGTGGAGGTGGCGAAGGTGGCGTAGGAGAATGGTATGAAGGGGTGTATTCGAACGTGAACTGGTTCCAATACTGGTCCCATTCATTAGGACTTTGATAAGGTGACCCCGTGTAAGAAGCGGAACCACTCGAGATATCAATGGGGTGCGCCGGTGATCCCAACGGCAGCATTTCTGGATCTAGATCTTCGTCCGGCTCCATGTTTTGGTCCATGTTTTGATCCAACTGGTTCTGAGCAGCTGGAGGGGTATTTATGTACTGGTTTGGGTCAAAAGACCCATGAGAATGGGAAATTGGCATGGTGTGATGAATGATGGGAATGTGAATTGTGTGAGTGGTAAGAATGGTGATTTGAAGGAGACGAGTCTAGTGAGATAGAATGTCTCGCTGAAGTGTATGAATTTCCCCAATCTTGATAGGGATCCGAGTCAAAAGAGTGGGAGGGTATGTGTCCAGTCGGTCCTCCCCTCATTGGACCCTTGCCTCATCCGATTTTGCGGTATCTTGGCGACATTCTTTTAATTCCTGTCAAACATCAAAGAAAACAATATACACAACTTAATAAAGATAAGAGTTAATCCTAGGTCATTGCCTAGACTTAGAAAGTCTAAGGAGTATACTACTGTGTCATTTGAGATTAAACACAAAAGGCTAGTGTTTAATTCACTCAAACGTTGGCTCTGATACAAACCTGTCACACCCCGAATTTCCAACCAAATCTCGGTGGGCCCGGATGGGGAGTATCGTGACATAAGATTGGTATCATCATAGACACAAACACAGATAGCACAGCGGAAGTCTTGGAGTTTAAAATATTATTACAAACGCAAGTGTCCAAATGTTCAAAAATAATATACAGACGGTTTGTAATAAAATATCCACAGGCGGATCGTAAAATGTACAAAAAGGAGATCAACAAACTTCTAGGCTTTATGCAAAGGAGTTGCAAATTCCTCTTCTAGCATTACCAAGCAACTTCCGGCCTATTTACGTATCCTTGCACCTGTAACTTAGTCTTTTTAAAATACGTCAGTTTACACTGGTAAATACAATCAACCGACTCATTTTGAAAACATTTTCAAAATCATTTTAAGTGCACAAGGCACATGATTTTATAAATAACTTGGGACAATTCAAAATGATCTTGTATACAGTTTTACATGCCTGTCAATACATATGGGCCCAAGTACTAAACACCGAGACATGATTAACCGACACGCCACTTAAACCCACATGGGGTATCCCCACGTAGTGGGTAAGAAAAACATTTTATAATAGCATTAGAATCTGTCAGGTGTATGCCTACACCCCGTGCTCGGTCGTGGCCATTAGCAACTTAAATGAGCCGAGGATATCCAGGACACCGTCGCGTTAACCCCCAATGTTTAAGTTATAAGACAAAACAGATTAAAACGGGTCATGGAGATTTTGTAGTCACAATCCGACATATGATCCCATGCCCGACCAAGCGGTAATAATTTACCGTATCCCAAGCCTGTATAGAGAAAATAGGTTAAGAGTATTTACCTGGGCTAAAACTCGTCTTATGAATGCAAGAATTATAAATAGCTCAGCCATATTCAATTAACTAAGGGTAGGTAGCAATTTACTGGAAGGCAACAGTCTAGAATGATGGTATAAATAACCAATTAGAATGTCAACGGGTCCTATTCAAGTCGTAGACTTGGACCGGTTAACTTAATATATCGAAAACGGTACGATGCGCTTGATTAAGCGATGACCGGAATAGAATGTGGTTTAAATCCAACAAGTACTAAGACTTGTATAATATAGGTAAACAATTTACATTCTAGAATTTGAAGTAAAAATGATAAGGATAGACCCGTTTCGGTAAACTTACATAAACTAGTTACATAAGCTTAACCGTACGCATATAAGCGATATCGGGTAACCGGATGAGTCATGAACAAGTTTTATATGCCATTATATTTTAAATAAGTTGTAACATCAGTAGGTTAGCAACTTATATTCCCATCAAGGTTTTAAAATCAAAATGTGCCTCATAAGGCCACTTTTGTCATTAAGCGACGTAAAATAAGAACTTGCATATAAACTGATGTTATGAACATGATGATTCTGTAAAAAAACTTTATTTACGATATAATATCAGTAAGTAATCAAACATGTGAGTTTTATGATTTAAGACCAAACTATGCACCGTAGGGGCATTTTGGTCATTATATACATAGTTTGAAAACTTATTTGAAAATCTGAGTTATGATCATGTACCTATTGTGAAAATGTTTTAAATAAGTTATAATATTAGTAGGTATCAAGTTTTGATTGATAGTTATGGTTTAAAACCATACTATGCGCCAAAAGGGCGTTTCGGTCATTAAATAATGACATTTGCGTTCTTTAATCAAAACTCAGCTTATGATCAGTTTAATAACATCAAAATATGTTAATTATCTTAACATATCAGTAGGTAAATCATTTGCAAGTTCGTTTTTTATTAAAACATTGTTTATTGCAAAAAGGGCATTTTGGTCAAAGTTGGAAAAATATAGAAACTTGCATATAAACTCAGAATCTGATTATGATCATGTAATATAAACTCAGAGGGTTATGCTACATTAAAATATGATCATAATGCAACCTTAATTCAGTAGCTAACTAAGCTAAATCGGGTCAGAATCGAAAGTCAAAGCAGAAGTCAAACTTGTCAACTTTCGGTTGCGAATCGACCTTAAAACTCGAATTGACGGGCTGAAATGTTCATACATGTTCTAATATTAATTACCAACTTATTTAAGTGTCAAAACATGATTTATAACATACATATGATCAGATTATAACATTTACGAAAACCGACCCGTTTGACTTTTTAAACAATAAAACTTTGATCCGTTAATTGACCTAGTTAACGTGATTGTCAGGAGGTGCCCTTTTGAGGGATTAACACCTACCTAATTACGATCACGTAGCCATGTTCGACTTGAACAATGGCTGGACCATAATGGTCTAAACCGAAATTCAAATCAATTATCAAAATTGCTTGACTTTTGGCCATTAAAGCCTATAAAACGAAAATGTACAAGGAAGGAACACTTACAAGTGAACCTTGGATGAAAATAGACTAATTAGGATGTTCCTATAGCTCAAGAACTTCCAAGTGAGGAGATAGAAGTGAATTCAAGAAGGTGCAAGTTCAATTGTGATAAACGGCACCTATTTGTAGCTGTGGAGGAGCTTTGAGATGGATCAAGGTGTTAGGAGGGTGTTTAAGATCAACACACATGTCCTAAAATGTGACATGAGCAGACACAAAGCCCTTGGTTTTGAGTAGGAGGTTTCATGCAGCTTTTTTTGGGTTCCAAGCCAAAAATTCGCAGCTGGCACCTCCTTACGGACCGTGAGGGTATACCCTTTGCGGTTCGTAGAGGATTTCAGGCGCATCAAGCTTTACCGCCTCCTTGCGGACCGTATGGAGTAGTTCTGTACGGTCTGTAGATGACGAACCAAGTTCAAAAACTTTATAATTTGTCATCTTTGATCCCTCCACTTTCCAACTTTCATAAATTGTCAATAATGGTCCCTCTCGTCCAAATAATTGGCTCATTTGATAATATGGACATGATCGTATAGCATCAAGCTCGCGATCTGTAAAGGGTCACTCAGAGGCATAGTTTCAGCATGTTGACACCTTTAGTCCTTCCATATTCATACTTTCCACAATTGGCAAAATTAGTCCATCCCCGCCAGCATTAGACACAATTAGGAATAGGGACACGTGTCAGCGCATTACCGAACACGAATTTACGAGGTGTTATAGCTTAACTGAGAAATATGGAACTGATAAAAGGTCAGCAATTCCCCAAGGAAGTTGGTCGCCGGTAATCGAAAGTTACCATCGTGGAAGAAGACGGAGTACAGGGTAATATTTCCGGCTGGAGCATCGGCTGCAATTTGACCTGGAGACAGATTTGCTGCTCCCCAAAGATCTAAGAATCTGGGGCCATGTACAATCTACTCAAATGAAGGTCCGTCCCACTTGATCGGTGGCACACCTCTGACCGCCTCTTCGATATCGACGATGTCCTTAGGAAGAGAGGATGTAGACATTAGAAGAAAAATATGCAGATCTTCGAAGAAAGTGTAGGGAAGTTTGAAGGTCGAAAGGGAATTCAAGGGAAATGCAACAAGAAAGTGATTCTCTTCAACCCTAAGTTTTTTATTTATACCCATCAGATTTAATGCGATGAGTAACCGTGCCTCCTACTTGCAGCGCAAGCCCAATGAGAAAGAGACACGTCAGGCGGCAAAAAAGATGTGACAATTGACGCGCGCGTGGCCATCACTCGCCTGACGCAAGGCGAAACAGCATGACTGACACTATGATAACATTCTTTGCAAGTACGGATTAAGAAATCAATTACTACCAATTATGAAAAGGTCATCTTTGATATATATTGATCCGGAACTATTTCAATCGAAAGATTACAAGAATGAAGAACCATAGACAAAAGAGAGAATTTGTATTTGTGTAAGCTCTTGCAAAAAAAAAAGCTTTATCCATTCTTGCACACATTTTAAATCTTGAGTCACGTCATTTCTAGATATGGCATCTACGATGGTTATGAATCAATAAACACATGGCTTCCACGTGTTATCAATCTAAGGGGGTGCTTGCATAAAAATTTTAAAGTTTGGAGGTTTGTTGTAACAGCCTTCAAATTGTCTACTAACGTTTCCTGTCATGTTCTCTTTTATAATATCTGACCTAATATTAGATGTTAAGTATTTTAAGGCTTCTTAATAGGCTTCTTGGTGCCTTGAATGAGGATTGTAATTTAAAAGTTTCAGGCTAAAAAGTTGGTTTATACAACGAGTGTTCCTTTAGGTTCTTGAAGTTTAGAATTCTAAGGATTCATATGATGTCTTGAGTTGTCAAAGATATGACCTTAATTAATTGGGTTTTGGAAGCTTTAATTTGTTTTAGTGTTGATTGAGGAGGTAGAAGTGCACTTTCTAAAATTTTAAAGGGTTATTCGAGTACTCTTTGGGACTTTCATTATAGTGATTAATTTATTAGGCGGTTATTGATCATCTATACATTATGCATTTGTTGTCATTTCTCTTTCTTTTTAAATCGTCTTTGAAAGCATGCCTATCCAGCATTGCCCTTGGTTGTCTTGAGGTTCTTTGAGGTCTTAGCTATCTATGGATAATATTTCCTTACCCATTTTTATATTGCATAGAAGTGAATGATGTTATGTCATGTGTCAGTTGTTCCAATCGAATATTAAAAAATGTTAGAAGTTTTGAGTATTTAATTGAAATATTTGCAATTTCACTTGCTTTCCTCTTTACTTTATCCATGGATGTTTGACGAATTTAACATGGTTTTCCTCTTACTTGACACTTTCTCCGCCAAAGTTTCTAGAAGTGTCGTTTGGAAGTTTCGGGTGGAAGGGATTTTTTATGTTTAGCCATTTCATTTCTGACTTGTATTGAACGGTCATTGATTACATTTATAATCTCCTCTTGGAATTCTAATTGGTGTTTAGATTGCTGAGACTCTTGGACTTTTTAGATTTTATGAAATCATAAACAATCTCATAACAACAAAATAAAAAAGAAATTCATCGGGCCAAACCAGTGAACCAATAAGACTAAGACGATCGATTCAACAACGGTCCTATTCGATGCTGAAGGTTTTATTGACATGTATCGATGTAAAAGTAAAACTTTAACCGATTTGGAGGGCAGTTATCAAATCCGTCCTATGCATGCTTAAACAATCTATACATATAATAAAGTAAACCAATGAGGGACACGTGTCATTCATTGGAGGAGCTATCTGCTTTGTTGTTTTCCCGCCTCTTTCTCCTCCTTAATTATCTCCTACTTAATTATAAATACATATTTATATATAATTAAAGATATTTATTATCCCCTCCTTTATTATCTTCTATTTAATTATAAATACTTATTTTTTATAATTAAAAATATTCATTATATAAAGATATTAATAAATGATAAGACTAAAATTCATAAATATAAAAATAATATATTCACTTCACATAAAATTATCTTGAAATTATATAAATAAAATATTAATTTATTCGATTTTCATTATTCTTCACCGGCTTTTTTTAATTCCCCTCATCCTCCCTTATTTACATGACATATATTATTTCTACGTATTTTTGTGTGTTCTTTTAGCTAAGCAACATCTGAATAATCTATCCATATAATTAACACAGATGGATCGTTTTGTCAATCAATATATTGATTAATATAACGGGTTATTTATTAATAATAATTTCAATGATTATTGCTATATAATTATTTTATTTCTTTTTTTTTTTTTTGCTCATCTCTTATATATTTAATATTTCTTTTCTTTATTCTTTCTTTTATTTGTCTGCTTATTAATAACTATTTAATATTAAATTGATTCAACTATGTATAACACACAAGTTTCTAACCTATAAATAAATAAATCTAAATCTATATAATCTATAATAAGAGATTTGAGGCTGATGTAAGATTGCTTACGTGTCAACCTCTGAGACATGCCACATTGTCCATGCTGATGTCATAAATCCAATTTATTTATATATATATAAATCTATTATATAGATACCATTTTAATTTGAAATTTGAAGTTCAAAATTCAAAATAGAGAAAGGGGGCTCAATTTACAGGGAATCAATATCACCGCCCTCTTTCCCTTTCCTTATCTCTCCCTCTCAGCAATCCCCCTTGAGTTTATACACAAGCAATCCCCCTTGAGTTTATGAATCGAAAAGTTTAGAAATGATTGGAAGCAATTTCGGCACGGCAGATCCAGAGTTAACCTACTCGAAATCCTTCTGTAATATTCATTCCGATTTATAGCTGGTACTTTTGGTCAGATCCAGAGTTAACCTACTCGAAATCCTTCAAAACAAACTACATGTTTGCTTGATTGCTTCCATCTTCATTTTGCACTTACAATTTGCTTTGTAATTTAGGGTTTTTGAAATTGATTTACTGTACAGAGGAAAAGAAGACCGATAATGAGAAGATGAATGCCTTACAAAAACTGATTCCAGATTCATATAAGGTTATGTGTATAATCAGAATATTTTGATCGTTTCATATGTTTCTTACAAGGTTATGATTTAGGGCTTTTTAAAGTCTTTTTTACTGGAATCGTAGGTGGACGATTGGGGGTTTAAAGGTGGTTGTGTTGTATTTCACGTTAGGGCAGAATCAATTTCAATAATTATAGTCTTTTCATTTTAATATTTGCTGATTTTAATATCTGCTGATTTTGATTTTAATCGTGATATTATTATTATGAACGGTCTACTGACAATTTGGTGCTATTTGCAGGGATATCCAGAGACTCGATGCACAAGAGAAGGGCCACTGGTGGCAAGAAGAAGGCCTGGAGGAAGAAGCGAAAGTAAGCTTTCATTCACACCAGTTTCTGTTTCATTACAATTATCTGGTTTGTTTTGTCATGATTATGAAGCTTTATATGTATATTAGTTCTATAGGGCAAGGATGATGATGATGATGATGGTGAGGAATTAGACTTGGTGTAAATGACGTGTGACGATTTCTATCCTTTTCACACATAAATGTGACTAAATAAAAGATGCACCGTTTTTCGTTAATTTCATTCGAATGTTGTACATGGACACATTCAATCCTTCTTAAAGGCTACTTTCAAGTTTTCGAAACCTTTGCCTTACACTATTTCCAATTTAGACCAGAATATGAATTAAATTTTTGCTTCCAATATAATTTTTTTAGAAGTGATAAAAATGTATGTTGGCGATGATGTTTGCTGGTCTTTTTCATATACTTTATAATAACTATCAGTGCCGATTTAGGTTGTGGTCATGTTTGAGGTGCGAGTCGACCAAATAGGATAAATTCAACCCGAACTGGACAAGACATAATTTACTTACCGTGTAAAGATGTTGGACCCAAACACACATTACTACACCGCTAGCTCAAGCATGATCCAAGTTTGGGCTGGCAAAATAGGCGGGATGGATAATGGGTCAAACCAGGTTCAGTTCAGAATGTGCCAATTTCAAAACGGTTTGATTTGTATGGGTCAAAACGATTTCTGGTCAAAATAGGTTTGGTCAAAATTGGTCAATTTAAATGAAAATTTATCATATTTGTCGATTTATTCATGAAGATCGACGATAGAAACTAGCTGAGGATGAACATCAACCAAAACAAAAAATCCAGCAGCAGCAGCAACAACAACAGGTTCATATGATCAAGTCAAACAAGATCCAAAAGGAGCATTTGAAGAAACTAGCAGTAGTTAAGTTATTAACAAAGATCGTATCACTGATCATCAACATACATCTCTAAAACAACCGGTTCTAAAATCGTTCGAACAGTAGCTGTAGGGAAAAATTGTAACTTGATCAAAAAGAAAATAAACTACAGGATTGTAGCAAGAACACAACATCTATCAAAGAAAAAAATAAAATTATAGATCTGCTTGATATCGCTCGCGAATGAACTATATGCATAGGTACGACCCGATTTATGGTTCATACAATCAGTTATATTTTATGCTCATTTATGGTTCTTTTTTTAATTCAATTCGTATTTTGGTCATGTTTTCAGGTTGAAACAGATGGGGAAGTGGGGTAAGGGAGTTGGATTAACATGGGACGAAGCTAAGATGCAGGTACATAACTACATATCTCTCCTTTTGTATTATTACAATAATGAAACTTCTTAAGTAAAATAATTTATGAGGTCTTATGGGACGAAACTTTTTTAGTAAAATAACATGGGAAAGATAGAACCACTATGGAGGACATGGATCATGCAGTTCGGGATAGCGTAAAGGGGTGGATATTTGTCTTTGTTGGGAACCAGTCACTTTCAAGTTAAACTAGTTGGAAGTCAATTCCTCAAAGGACCAAATCCTTCAGACCTTATTTTGGCTTTCAATTTGTGCTATTTTCTATCTGAATTTTTACTTTTGTTTCTTTTACAGACCCTCTTGAGACTGCAATAATTCCTAAAATGGTTGATGAAGCTAGAGCAAGGGTTTTATCTTAGTAGCAGCTTGTGGCGGGGTTATTGTAGTTGGTGATGCAGCTGGTGGTGGCATTGCACCCCAGTGGCTGGGTTTTATAATGCTAGGAACTTTCGACCCGATAGTCTTTTGGGCGAAAGGGGGTTTGGGTATGTTTTTAAAGGTTGGATTGATGAAGCTACTTATTTGGCTTCAAAACCCGGATCTGGAACCGTTATTGCTGTTAAAAAAACTTAAAACCGAGGGGTTTCAAGGCCACAAGGAATGGCTGGTACGAATTTTTCCCATTTTTAGTATTTTTTTATTCGGGATTGGCTAAACGTACCCTGTAGACGACGTGACTAAAAAGGCCACAAGCTTTTACTTCGCCTTAGGCCACCAAAATGGTTGAGCCAGCCCTGACCACCGCGGTGGCCTTTTTAGTACTGTTATTTGTTTGACAGTTTCATTATTTAAAAAGTGTTGATATTGAAGAGAAGATTAACAAGATGAAATGGTGCACGAACTTTAATGGGTCGCTCTTTATACTTTCAACGAATGACAAAACCATCAAACTTTGTAAGGTACAATCTTCTCAAGATTTAACCTTTATTGTTCGTATATAAAATTGAGTGTGATTAAAAAGGGAAATAGTTTAAACGGATCAAAAAAAGTTGAGACAAAATGTGTTTTGGGTCAACCTGACTCGATGTGTTTCAACTCATACCAAAAATTACATGTTCTGACCCGTTACAATTTGAAACAGATATTGATGCTAATATACATATTTGCTGTTTCTAAAAGTCAAGAAAGTCAAAGAAATGGACCTCGGTCCATACGTTTCTTCAGAAAGTTCTCTTTTGTCAGAAAGCAGTTTTGTAAGATCGTCGGTTTCCAATGGTCATCAGCTAGAATGGATTGATAATAAGGGGACAAATATCGCACCTTCAAATGTAAGATACATTAATATTAGAATAAACTGCTGTCATTTTTTATGTATTTTCAACTTGAAACTGAATAGAAACTGATGCATTATGAATCTCATTTTGTTTAGGGGTAAAATGTCGGGGATGCTGCACTTACAAGATGCCGGAAGATGTATGCACACGCTCATGATTATAATATCACATAAATTGATTTTAGAGGTCTTATGCATAAAACACGTTATGCTCATAACGGTATATTCATGTAGAGCTACACTTACATTACTGTTTTATTTTTTCTAGGGCTGAGTAAACGCATTAAACCGAGGATTTTTTAAGTATTTGTTCAAAACTGGTATGGTTTGGGTTGTCCAACAAACATTTATATGACGTAAATGTTTAAATCTTTTATCTACCGATATAATTTGCGTAGGCGTATCATGGCTGGTAGGGTGTAGTAGGTTTGGTAGCTTGATGGGTTGTGGAAGTGGTTTTGGCTTGCATGTGTGGCAACCAGGTGGAAATGGGTGGGTTGGATCAGCCAGATAATGGGTTACAAATTGGATTTGGTCTGCAGATGTTAATCCGATTGGAAGTATCAGTAAACAGGATCTTAGAATATTTCTGAGACGGGCAGCCATCCATCTTGGTTTCACATCTTTGGTCGAAATTGAGGCTGCTCCACCAACTTGCTGAGTTGCAACCTATACAGTCCAATTACAACCAGGTATTTAGTATAGTTGGCAACATGAGTGGGTCGGGTGAATCGGGTAATTGGTCAAATTGGTTTAAAGATTAGTCATACTAAAAATAATGACCAATACTAAAAAAAACCATTATTCCATACTAAAAATAGGTCAATAAAAAAAGAAAGGAAACATGTTAGGGAAAAGAAAATAAACATCGTGAATCAATATTTTTCTTTAGCATACCTTCACCATCATTAGCATTATCTTCACCACAATTAAAGAAACAAATAAATATTTTAATTAATATTTGTATACATTCTTTTTTGAAAGACATATTTACTTCAACCTTTAATATCACTATATTATAATTCGATATTTTTATTATATATACTACGCATATAAAATTAGGTATTTTCCAAATAAATACAATAGGGGTGTGGGTTGGGTCCAATTGGCAAAGCCTTTGAAATTGGAGTTAAGATGTTGCTTCCCTTGAGGTTAAAGGTTCGAGCTCTGCCAGTAGAATTGGAGTTAAGGTGTTGAAAAATTGGGTTGAATTTGTATTGCTCTATAAAAGAATGGTACTGTAATACTTTTGGGTTAGTTAATAAAAAGGTCAAAATGTGAAGATTTGATCAGGTCTCTTATTTGATGGTGGGTCAAGCCTTCTAGGTGAGGTTTGGAATATTTATTAATCCTGTTACTTAAACTGCTTGGCTGTATTTACAAAAACACAATTATGTGTGTTGACCCATTTACATTTTATAACATAAATGGTATATTTTATGTGTTTGTTGATTGTTAATGTTAGAGCATGGAATCTAATGAAGTTTCTTTTACTTTTGTAGTAAAGGACCAAACTGTTGATTTGTTTGGGCAGGCCGCAAAAGGGTCTTTTTTGAAACATTAGTACAAGGATTGCAAGGTCATTGTCACCTTTACAAGTGCGGTTTGGAATCAGATTGAAGCTGGTAGTGTGGTTGTCGTTAACTTTGGGTTGGAATTTTGAGTAACATACAGGTTCATATAAGTTCTAAAAGAGTTAGTAGTGTTGTATTTGCTTTATTCAAGTTAATGTGTGAAAACATTAAACATTTGAACAATTAACCTTCGATGACATTTACAAACACTTATAGGTGAAATGATGCACCGAGCGTGAATCAATTTCTAGCACCTAAATCATTAGCTTATGAGTGGTCTTTGATGTAACATTTTTTACTTGTGAAAAACAAAGGGAGTACAAATGATCTAAAGAAGTGTTATTAATCATAACTCTTCTATATCCAAGACATTTAATATGTCATACTTTTTGTTTGATTTTAATTATGTATTAATCATAAATAAATAGTTTTTAATAAAAGTAGTTTTTTCGAGCCCGGGTGATAATGTGCTTGGCCTAATTTATCTTGATTTAGGGTTCATGATTGCTACATATGTTATGTAGTAAAACAATACGTAAAGTGGTTTTATGAAGTTTATTTGGTGTATATGTTTTCTATCATTTCTATATTTATTAAATTGAGGCTTGATTTTTGTACTTTTTTTTGTGCAGCGAGTTTTCTGAAATATTTGATGTAGAGCACTTTAGGAAGACTTTAAAAGCGAACATTCGAGTAGCGTCGTCACTACCATCTACACGTTTAGTTTTGTAGCAGTCGTTAGAGAATCAAATTCCACATAACGTCCCTCCATTTTGCATTCGTGCAAGATTCTTCAAGAAAGTAAGAAACATAGAGCTACTGTTGGGTCAACGAACCCAGAACCGTAGTCAAAGGGAATGTTTGTTACATTACATTACATTAGTACTGTTGGATCATATGATTTATTATAATATTTGATTAATTTCCTATTTATTACTAGATAACCAAATTAAAGAAAACAAGTCATATTATCAATTACTATTAATTTCCTATTGATTACTATTAATTTCCTATTAATTTAGACAACATATTATCAATTACTTAGCTTATTTCTATATCAAATCTAAACTAATAATTTTTTCGTAAGATAGTAATGAAATTTTTATGTCATAACACATATTGTCTTTAACATTGTTTTATAAAGATATGTAACTAAACGCAAAAAATTTAAATGATATATTATAATCTGTTTTTTAGTGTTTGATTTTGTAGGATCGTTTTATCGACCAAATGAGTCAATCAGAGGCAATACACAACTGTTTGAGAGGCGGAATCAAACAAACAGCTTAGAAACAGTGAAGAATTGAGTAGAAACAGAGTATTTCACTTTAAAACAGGCTTCTCATTCAAAATAGACTTGATTACACGGTGGAATTTTGACAGCACTTCTTTACACACCTTCTAATTCCGTGCCAAATGAGAAGACATGACTGCCTATTTATAGGCTACTAATTTCGCTTGAAATGACCATGTGTCATTTCAAGAGGAATTAACATTTCTAATTTCGTTTGAAATGACCATGTGTCATTTCAAGCGGAATTACATCTCTAATTTCGTTTGAAATGACCATGTGTCATTTCAAGCGGAATTACATCAAAATAACATAAATTTACATTTAGACCCCTGTAAACACTATACAAACATGACCTAGACTTAAGACGTAGGCTATAGACATTATGCACCAACAAACTCCCCCTTGGATATTGCCGGAGTCTTCAGTCTGGTCTTCAGCGCTTTCTTCACAATGACTCGAACGAAGACGAAGTCGATAGACGTATGCACCAACAGATTTCGATCGTTATTAAACCTACCCGTGTGTTCATACGGGTCCTACAACTAGTACTAATAAAAGCTTCCAAATAATGCCACATGGCACTTTCTCCTTCACTCTCATAATTTTACATATATTTTATTTAAAATTAAATTTTGATCTTTATCTCAATTAGTACTATCTATAATATAAACGATTAAAAAATCCTAATTATTATTATTTATAATACAAACGACTAAAAAAACTTGTCTTTATCTTGACCGATTTATAATATAAACGACTAAAAAATCCTGAACTTCAATACGTGTCAACAAGGAATGGTTGTTAATTTGATTTTTTTTTCTTTTTAACAATTTATTTCACCTACACTATAATTATTTTTTAACAAGTTATAATATCTAACTTTTTTAAAAGATATAAAAACACACTTTTGTTTTAATTGATTTTTATATTATATATATATTTTTACTCTAAAAACTTATCAAACTTCATGAGAAAATAAATATCATAACAAATACATTATATAATAATAAAAATATTATTATAATTTTAGCTTATAATATACCACCTCCGCACAATTCTTATAAACAAAAAAACAATTGGATTTATCACACGGAAAATTTAAATACTAATATAATTTATGAATCAATTATACCCATCAACAATACACATATTCAACCATGTGATAAGATAATAATATTATTACATTTATTAATCATAAGTCACATTTTTATAAGATTATAATGTATATTTCCTCAACCTGTGTGATAAAATTCATGAATTATGAATGTATAATAAGATTATAATATTATGACTTTTTAGCCGTGTGATAAAGATTATATAGAAGTTAATTTACATTCTTTTCGATATCATACGATACATGGGTTTGTAACACCTATAAATTAATATAACAGTCAATCTATTTCCTTCTGTCGCAACCCCCGGCCCCTATCTGTCCCGGAAATGGGCGGCCACGAAACCAGTTTTAGTGATATCATTTGTTTATCATTTTGGCAGCGGAAATTTCATCAGGACCGTAGTTAGGAAATGTTTATCAGAGTAAATACCACGTTTTTATAGTATTAAACATATTGGGATAAAACCCAAGTTTTCATTACAAACATTTTCATTGGGGAAATCCCTATTTTATTGAATAAAACATCTTCTTTTATTTAGGTAACTTTTATAGCCACTTTTCCAAGCCTTCAGTGCTGTCCAGCTGGCTTCTAGTTGGCTTTCACATTTTGTTACCTGAAACGCGTTTAAAAACATTTTGTCAGTGGGAAATACTGGTGAGTGAATCCCAGTTTAATCAAGAAGAGTTTTATCCTTTAACAGTATTGAGAGCTATCACATTGTTTATTTCTACACAATTACTCATTCAGTACTGTCAATCCTGACTGGTGGGTCATATTACACATTGGCTAACTCGTTGTCCAATGGTAACGTGTTCCACATTTTGTATACAAAACCCCAACATACCGGCAGTAATTGAAGAACTACAAAGACTCAATCACTGCTTAATTACATTGTAAAACATTTATGGTTTTGTAAAAACAGTTTACAAAAAGGAGATTACTCACATTGCTGTCTTAGGTTATCCTTTAGGGTTTCCTGGTGATTATCTATAATTTACACAAATGCACATGTGTTAGTATAATAACCCATTATTTATATTAATGATACCCTCCTCGAGACGGCATTCCAACGACTACGTCGGGCAGAACCACGACAGCCGTTACGGAACCCTGGATCAATCGGGTAGCGTATCTAATATGTAACTGGGGTTATAATACTTACAACGGAGCAGAACTTCGTTATTTAGGGGGGTTTTATGCCCGGAAATTATATTATCTATGCAGAAATTTGTGAGAGAGAAAGAGACTGAGCGATCGGAAACTGAAGCCGATGCCCTCAATTTATAGGGCTGAAATTCGAGTTCCTCGCGGCCCGCGTAAGGTGAGACCAAGGTCTACGCGGCCCGCGTAGTAGGGGATCTACGGCGTAGCTTTGACTGGTCAGCATCCTAGCCTCAACACGATGACGACACGTGGCAGCTCAGGGTTGCGCCTCGTTGCAGGGCTGTCGTGCCCCGCGTAAGATCCTTAAGGGATCTACGAGGCCCGCGAGCGACATAAAAATTTTGTTTTTATTTTATTTTTAATGATATATCATATTTTGGGCTCAGTTTTCACATACAGTGTGTATTTTAAGACGTATGGGAATATTTTAAAATATATTAGGGTGTCAGAAAAATTCAGGAGGGTTGTTATATCCTACCCACCTTGTTTTAGAACTCGTCCTCGAGATCTACTGGAACATGTGTGGATATTTCCTTTGCATTTCTGATTCAAGCTCCCATGTGTATTCTTGTCCTCTTTTGGAGTCCCACTTTACTTTGACCAGAACTAATCGCTTGTGCTTGAGGTTCTTAACTTTCCTGTCTTCAATCTGTAGAGGCTTCTCTACAAACTTTAACTGTTCATTTACCTCTATATCCTTAAGAGGTACTACTAGTGATTCATCAGCTAAACATTTCTTGAGATTAGATACATGAAATACATCATGTATTCCTGCCATTTCATCTGGCAGTTGTAGCTGATAGGCTACAGGTCCTATTTTTCTAATAATCTCAAAAGGTCCAATATACATGGGGCTTAGCTTTCCCCTCTTGATGAATCTTACCACTCCTTTCCAAGGAGAGACTTTCAATAACACTTTATCTCCTACTTGAAATTCCAATGGCTTTCGTCTGTTATCAGCATAACTCTTTTGTCGATCACGTGCTGCTTTCAGTCGTTCCTTGACTTGAATGATTTTATCTGTTGTTTCTTGTACTATCTCAGGTCCAGATAGTTGCTTTTCTCTAATTTCTGCCCAACAGACTGGCGTTCAGCACTTTCGTCCATAAAGTGCTTCGAATGGTGCAGCATTGATACTTGTATGATAACTGTTATTATAAGAAAATTCTATCAATGGTAAATGATCGTCCCAATTACCTCCGAAATCAATTACACAAGCTCTAAGCATGTCTTCCATTGTCTGAATTGTCCTTTCGCTTTGTCCGTCTGTTTGAGGATGATAAACGGTGCTTAGATTTATCTTGGTTCCCATTGCTATTTGGAAACTTGTCCAAAAATGAGAGGTAAAACGACTATCTCTGTCAGAAACAATTGATAGAGGAATTCCATGTAATGAAACTACTTCATTTACATATAATTTAGCTAACTGTTCCATACTGAAAGTTTCTTTCATTGGTAGGAAATGAGCTGACTTGGTTAGCCTGTCTACAATCACCCAGATGGTATCATTACCTTTTCTTGTTTTGGGTAATTTAGTAACAAAATCCATTGTTATCAATTCCCATTTCCAAACAGGCATTTCTAACTGTTGCAGTAAACCTGAAGGTTTCTGATGTTCAGCTTTGACTTGTGAACAGGTTAAACACTTTGCAACATATGCTGCTATATCCTTTTTCATTCCTATCCACCAAAAATTCTTTCTTAAGTCCTGATACATTTTATCACTTCCAGGATGCATCGTATACTTAGACTTATGGGCTTCTTCTAATATACAGTAACGTAGGTTTCCTAATTTAGGTATCCACATCCTTTTCTTATGGAATCTCCAAATTCCATATGTTCCTTGTTCTAATTCCTTAATCATTCCTTTCAACTTCTCAGTATCATCCTTGATTACTGATTCTTGTGCCTTTCTAATTTGATTATTTAAATCTACTTGTAGATTTAATTTAAGAGAACGTACTCTTTTTGACTGTTCATGATACTTTCGGCTTAAAGCATCAGCAACTACATTTGCTTTTCCTGCATGATACTGGATATCACAAGCATAATCACTAAGCATCTCCATCCAGCGTCTTTGTCTCATATTCAATTCCTTTTGCCCGAAGACATACCTTAAACTCTTATGGTCTGTGAAAATGGTAAACTTACTACCATATAGGTAATGTCTCCAAATCTTAAGGGCAAAAATTATAGCTCCTAATTCTAAATCATGAGTTGAATAATTCTCTTCATGATTCTTAAGTTGTCTAGAAGCGTAAGCTATAACCTTTTAACGTTGCATTAACACACATCCATAACCTAATTTAGAAGCGTCACAATAGATTACAAAATCTTCAGTTCCTTCTGGTAACGCTAGTATGGGTGCATGGGTTAATCTTTGCTTAAGGATTCTAAAGGCTTCTTCTTGTTTTGGTCCCCATTCAAACTTAACAGATTTACAGGTTAACTTAGTTAAGGGAATGGCTATTCTAGAAAAATCTCGAATAAATCTTCTATAATAACCGGCCAATCCTAAGAAACCTCTAACCTCGGTTGGTGACTTAGGGGTTTTCCATTTGGTAATCGCCTCGATCTTGGTGGGATCTACATGAATTCCTTCATGATTAACTAGGTGTCCAAGAAATTGTACCTGTTCTAACCAAAACTCACACTTCGAAAACTTAGCATAAAGCTTTTCTTTTCTCAATAAACTTAGAAGTACGTGCAGATGTGCTGCATGTTCCTCTTTGCTTTTAGAATAAATAAGAATATCATCTATAAAGACAATTATGAATTTATCCAAATATGGTTTACATATTCGGTTCATCATGTCCATGAATGCAGCTGGGGCATTGGTTAAACCAAATGGCATGACAATAAATTCATAATGGCCATACCTTGTTCTGAAAGCGGTCTTAGGAATGTCCTATTCCTGTACCTTTAATTGATGATATCCTGACCTTAAATCGATATTTGAGAAAAATCGTGCTCCTTGCAATTGATCAAACAGATCATCTATTCTTGGTAATGGATACTGATTCTTAATCGTGACTTTGTTCAATTCACGATAGTCAATGCACATACGCATTGATCCGTCCTTCTTTTTAACGAATAAAATTGGTGCTCCTCATGGCGATGAACTTGGCTGAATGAATCCTTTCTCCAACAATTCATCTAATTGTTTCTTCAGTTCCTTTATTTCTGCGGGTGCCAAACAGTAAGGTGCTTTGGCAATTGGTGCAGTTCCTGGTATCAAATGGATTCTGAATTCAACTTCTCTATCTGGAGGTTGCCGTGGTAGCTCTTCTGGAAATACATCTGAAAACTGGGATACTACTTGAATATCCTTTAATTCTTTTTCTTTAGTGTTAGTGATTATGGAAATCAAATACACTAATGACCCTTTTCTTATGTAACTTGGTGTTTTCATCACAGAGATGAACTTTGTGGATTTAGGGGTTTTATTTCCTTTAATTGTGATCTATTCACTCCTTGGTGAATTTACTTGGATTGACTTTTGATCGCATAAAATACTGGCTTTATTGGCTATTAACCAATCCTGTCACACCCCCAGAATACCACATGCGGAATCACCGCAGGACGTGTGACGTACCAGGATCCAAGCCACCAATCACTTTGAACTACGCATAATATTTAAATAAAACATTCCATTCATTCAAAATATAAATCCAAGTCATAAGTTAAACCAAAGTAAATGTTCAGCGGAAGCATATTGTAAACTGTAAATCAATTGTTTCAAAACATGTGTTCATAATCAACGAAGCAAGTATCCAAGAGTCTCGACCCATGACCACTCCAGCACTCCCAGATAGCAAGTCCGTAATCAAGAATCTAACGACCTGCAAGCATGCAGACAGGTGTGTCAGACGATGCTGGTGAGTTCAAAGTTTGTTTAATACGTTTTAGTTACCAGATATGTGAATAAAACATTTCGATGATTTGATGTTGTAATAACTCGTTTACCGCTGATGGCTTATAGTTTATTTGCCCAAACCCCATTGCCTCTATCAAAGCAATGGTCAAGACTGGGATCATTAGTTCACTCCTGACCTCCTCGGTGCGGTGTGCGGTTGCCAAACCTAAATAGCGCTATTAACTAATACCCCGTTGCCTCCCCGGCAACAATCGGTAGAAGGGACTTGATTGATAGATATGTGAGTATTAACAAACATCCCATTAACCCGACGTTCCTCCCCGAAATGTTTACCAGATGTCCCTCCCTGGGACGCATGCTTGGAAAAAGAGCAATGAACTCACCTTGGTTTGCTCGGTATGATTAGTTACTTGTTCAAGATAATCAATCAAGCCTATGGTATTCATATATACGTAATCAGTTTCACATTCTCAAGGTTCATATATAAATAAAAGTCATAGTGTGTTTTCAAACAGTGATTCCCAAATAGCACATAGCAGTTATATAACTCAATCAAATCCACAGTTCATATGTATGTTTCGTATGCAAATTCATGTTTCCTCAATCTTGATTAACATCATTAACAGGTAAGTAGTAATCATTCAGGTTTCATACACATGATAAACACAGTCTGTTGTGAACCAACCACTGGGCGACGAAACTTCAATCGTCGAAACACCAAGGTGTTTCGTCGACTTGAGGAGTGACGAAAGACTAACATGTTTCGTCGGCCATGTGAGTGACGAAAGACTCATGAGTTTCGTCGACAGGGTGTTTCGTGGGGGTGGGACTTCCGTCGTCAAATGTAACAGTTAATAATACACACACACAGAAACCCTAATCGCCATTGTTCCATTCATGCCGATCGATTAATTGCAATCATTACTTAATCAGTTAACCCTAACTATTAACCAATTCATCATTTAACCATCTCATAACAGATTAACAGATCAACCATTTACAAGTATCATTCTAGCCAAACGATTAAATCTCGACATACATAACCATCATAACAATCTAACCATTTACAGTCCCCTAGGTCATCGATCATCATAAACCATGCAATCATATCTAGAAATCATTAGACAGTAACAAATCAAACCATTCTACCATGGCATTATGCAACCTAATATGATAGAAAGTTGAATCAATCAATTGGTATTTATACACTAACCGTTAGAACCGAGATCGAAATCAGGAAGACCTTCGTGAGAGTGAATAGTGTTGACGTCGTTGTCTTAGAGAGAATCTAGGGTTTGTAAATCGATCAATTATGTGACATCGTACAACCCTACTTCGTTATATATGTGCGTAAAAGTGTTGGGCCATTACTGGGCTTTGAATGAATCCGGGCTGATGAAACACCTATGTTTCGTCGTGATGTGCATGACGAAACCCCTAGGCTTCATCGAGTGAGTGATGTTTCGAAGTCATAAGGATGAGAATGCATGTGTACAGTTTATAACTCAAACAGTTAAGTTCATAAGTTTATTATTCACCAAACTATAATATATTACACCAAACATATATCAAACATGAACAAGTTACAATGCAAGCGGATTATGGAAACACTTTGCGAAACGAGTAACTGTCAAGTAAGAACCTTGAAAACTCGGGTTGTCACATCATCCCCAACTTGAAAGAAATTTCGTCCTGAAATTTGATAAGCAATCCACAAATGCACGGCGTCAAGTCAGGATGACGGTGTATTTTCCGCGGGTGCCACATCATCCCCAACTTGAATGGGAATTTCGTCCTGAAATTCACTAGTTGCATTAGATTTAGATTTGCCAGACTTGGACTTGTCATCTGGAAATAAATGTGGATACTTGAGCTTCATCTGATCCTCGCGTACCCACGTGAACTCCGATCCACGTCTTGAGTTCCAACAAACTCTCACGATTGGAATACGGTTGTGCTTACGAACCTTGACTTTCCGATCCATAATTTCAATTGGTTCTTCGACAAACTACAACTTGTCGTCAATCTTTAACTCTTGAAACCGTACCACAAGTGTTTCATCAGACAAACACTTCTTTAGTTGCGATACGTGGAAAACATCATGAACGTTACCCAACTCAGCAGGTAACTCTAGCTTGTAGGCCACTTTACCGATTCATTCAAGAATTTTAAATGGCCCAACATAACGAGGGTTAAGCTTGCCACGTTTCCCAAAACGCACCACACCCTTCCAGGGTGAGACCTTCAACATAACACGATCACCAACTGCGAACTCCAAAGGCTTCCTATGCTTATCAGTGTAGCTTTTCTGACGGTCGCGCGCTGCTGCCATCCGATTCCTAATCTGAACAATCTTTTCTGAAGTTTCCAACACAAGTTCAGGGCCTGTGACCTGGCTATCACCCACTTCAGCCCAACAGAGAGGTGAACGACACTTTCGTCCATACAATGCTTCGAATGGAGCTGCCTGAATACTGGTATGGTAGCTATTGTTGTAAGAAAACTCTATCAAAGGCAAGTGTTTCTCCCAACCCTTGCCAAAATCAATCACACACGCCCGCAGCATGTCTTCAAGTGTCTGGATGGTTCGTTCACTTTGACCATCCGTCTGCGGGTGATAAGCAGTACTCATGTCGAGACGCGAGCCGAATGATTTGTGCATCGACTGCCACAAATCTAAGATGAAACGCGGGTTACGGTCAGAGATAATAGAAGTTGGCACCCCATGCCTAGAAACCACCTCCTTGAGGTATACAGCAGCTAATTGAGAGAACTTATCTGTTTCCTTGATTGCTAGAAAGTGCGCTGACTTCGTGAGACGATCAACTACACCCAAATTGTGCCGTTCCCATTTTGTGTTCTAGGTAGCCCAGTGACAAAATCCATTGCGATTTGCTCCCATTTCCACATGGGTAATTCTGGTTGTTGCAGCAATCCATACGGTTTCTGATATTCCACTTTAACTTTCGAGCAGGTCAAACACTTACTCACATAAGTCGCGATGTGGGCATTCATCTTCGGCCACCAATACATGACTTTGAGATCCTGATACATCTTATCTGAACCTAGGTGAACAGAGTATCGAGACTTGTGTGCTTCATCCATCACAAGCTCTCTAAGGTTACCAAACAAAGGAATCCATACTCACTCCATGAAGTAGAGGATACCATCCGATCTCTCTACAATTCGTTTATCCATGCCCCTTAAGTACTCTGCTTCAACGTTTTCCTCTTTCAACACTTCAGTTTGTGTAGAACGGATCTGGTCAGGTAGGTTAGAATGAATGGTGAGCTGTAAAGCGTGAACACGTTTGGGTTTCGATTCCTTTCGACTGAGAGCGTCAGCTACCACGTTAGCCTTACCCCGGATGATACTTGATTGCACAGTCGTAGTCGTTTAAGAGTTCGACCCAGCGACGCTGTCGCATATTCAAATCCTTCTGGTCAAAAATATGCTGAAGGCTCCTGTGGTCGGTATAAATAGTGCATTTAGTACCGTACAGGTAATGCCTCCAGATTTTGAGTGCAAACACCACGGCTCCCAACTCTAAGTCGTGTGTCGTATAATTCCTTTCGTGAACCTTCAACTGTCGCGAGGCGTAGGCTATCACCTTCTCGCGTTGCATCAACACGCAACCGAGACCCTAAATGGAAGCATCACAATATACCACAAAGTCTTCAGTGCCTTCAGGTAGAGACAGAATTGGTGCACTGTAGAGTTTCTGTTTCAGTAGCTGAAAAGCATCCTCTTGTTTCGTTCCCCACGAGTATACAACGCCTTTCTGTGTCAATGAAGTAAGAGGTTGGGCAATCTTTGAAAAGTCCTTAATAAACCTGCGATAGTACCCAGCGAGTCCAAGAAATTGTCGCACCTCTGAAGGAGTCTTTGGTGCCGCCCAATTCCTTATAGCGTCAATCTTAGCAGGATCCACGTGTATCCCTGATTCATTCACAATGTGGCCAAGGAAGTGTACCTCTCGAATCCAGAAGTCACACTTAGAGAATTTCGCGTAAAGCTGCTCCTTCCTCAGAAGTTCCAAAATAAGTCGCAAGTGCCGCTCGTGATCCTCCTTGTTCTTTGAGTAGATCAGAATGTCGTCGATAAACACGAAAACGAAGTCATCGAGATATGGTTTGCATACACGGTTCATGAGATCCATGAAGACCGATGGCGCGTTCGTCAACCCAAACGGCATAACTAAAAACTCATAATGCCCATACCGCGTTTGAAAAGCCGTTTTTGGAACATCCTCCTCTCGAACTCTCATCTGGTGATAGCCCGATCTTAAGTCAATCTTCGAATAAAAACTTGACCCTTGCAACTGGTCAAATAAGTCATCGATACGTCGTAGAGGATAACAATTTTTAACTGTCACCTTGTTGAGGTCCCGATAATCAATACACATGCGAAAGGACCTGTCTTTCTTCTTCACAAACAGAACTGGGGCTCCCCAAGGTGAAGAACTTGGTCGGATAAAACCCCTATCCAACAGTTCTTGAAGTTGATTAGATAATTCTTGCAACTCTCCAGGTGCAAGACGATAAGGAGCACGAGCAATTGGAGCCGCTCCTGGTGCAAGATCGATCTGAAATTCCACTTGACGGTGAGGAGGTAAACCAGGCAGTTCCTAAGGAAATACATCAGGATATTCACGAACAATTGGCAGGTCTTCAATCTTTCTTTCTTCTGATGGAGTATCAATAACAAGTGCTAGAATAGCAGGATACCCCTTTCGTATACATTTATGTGCTTGCATAGCTAAGATAATACCAACCATCGTCCCACTACGATGCCCTTGAACCGATAATAACTCTCCACTGGGGAGAGGAATACGTACGATCTTCTCCTTGCATAGAATCTCAGCTTGATGTTTGGACAACCAATCCATACCAACCACTATATCAAAACTACCATGGGTAACAGGAAGGAGGTCAATATCAAACACTTGACCCACAAGATCTAGTTTACACCCAAAAAGGACATGTGAAGCTTCAATCGTTTTGCCATTAGCTAATTCTACTACGTGCTTAACTTCTAAAGGTGTTGGGGTTAACCCAAATTGCTGACTGAACTCTAGGGACACACAACTCCAATTGGCACCAGAATCAAATAATACAGAAGCAAAGAGGTTGTTCACAGAAAACGTACCAGTCACGACATTGCCTTCGTTCCTAGAATCACCAGCACCAATCGTAAACACTCTTCCACGAGCACCATTGCCCCCATTGTTGCCATTGTTGTTGTTCCCAGCATTGTTGTTGTTATTCTGACGGTTGTTGTTATCATTGGCGTTCTGATTCAGCTGAGGGAAATCCCGCTTGATGTAACCCTCATCCCCACACTGGAAACACCCTTTCCTATAGCCTTGGTTCTGATGGGACTACTGCCTTTGTTGTTGCTGATGCTGCTGATTCTGCTGCTGCTGCTGCTTTGGGTACGGGACTCTACAGTCTTTTGCCTCATGGCCCAACTTGTCGCATCTACGGCAAGCCCGGACACACAGTCCATGATGATGATAACCACACTTGTTGCACTTTGGCTTCTTACCAGCGTAGGAGCCTTGATTCTGATTGCTGGCCTGGCCTTAGTTAACTGAGGACGACTGACTGAAACTACGGTTATTGCTATTGTCAGGCTTTTTCTGGGATTGACTGGCACTGGTTGCCTTGTCAGCATCGTTCCATTTTCGTTTGTTGTCAGTAGCAGGTGTAGTAGCGGTGGCAGCAAGGGTAGTAGCAGAAACACGAGACGGTAACGATCCACGCTCGACCTCTTGGTCGGTAATCTTGTGTGCTAAACAGATGATCTGAGGTAGATTGTTAAGGTTTGCAGTAGTGACATACCCCTTTATGGCTGGTGCTAGGCCCTTGAGATACAACTCAATTCGTCGAGGTGGGGGTCGAGACAGGTTAGGTCACAAAATTGCTAATTCGTGAGATCGTTTCGTGTAAGCCTCGATCTCGGACCCTTCCATCTTCAAATCATAGTACTCGTTCTCGAGCTTCTAAATCTCGTCACGGGGACAGTACTCCTCCCGCATTAACTCCTTGAAATCATCCCAAGTAGTGGCATTAGCCATCTCGATGCCCAACATCTGCACCTGGGCATTCCACCAAGTTAGGGCACCATCCTCCAGAGTGCCTGTAGCATACTTCACACAGTCCCCCTCGGGACAATCACACATAGCGAACACTGATTCAGCCTTCTCAAACCAACGCAGTAACCCCACAGCCCCTTTAGTCCCACTGAACGTCTGTGGCTTACAATCCATGAATGTCTTGAATGTGCAAGCAGGCGGATGGTTCTGATTTGCTTACTGACCTAATGGACGAAAGGAAAATACAACACAAGGGTGAGAGTTGTGTACGCAACACAAGAATAAAGGAGATTTGGCACATATCGTACCAGCTTGATAGGCTGCTAATGCCTCAGCCACACGGGTGTTAATCAGATTTGTCAACTCAGCCTGTGTCATCGCAATGTGTCCACGTCCATGGCCTCGTCCACTCATGATTCTATATAAGGAGGGGGAACAAGTTTAAGAATTGAGGTAAGGTAGGAGTCAATCTCACGTTGACATATACAAACTACAAAGTTTACACCAAACAATAGGGCAGAACCCTTCTCACACTCGTTAAGCCTCACTGGGACTCACATGCACCTCACGTTATTATTATATGTGCACCCATAATAGTAAGGCAATTTGCATGCTTATCTCAGTGCCTCTTGACTTGCGCTAGAAGTTTCCCCCACATTCAAATAGCATACGAAAGGCATTATAGGATTTAAGAATCACAAAAGTCGAAGAGTAGTGTCACACTATCAAACTTCACAAAACATGCCGCACAGGTAATCACATCAAGGTGTCAAATATGTTATTTCATGCAAGTCGTGTGTGTGTAACTGCTAAGCAAGTAATGCATAAAGTAAACAGAAGACGAACCTTGCAATCTGAAGCTGAGTGTCATGGTCGATTTTCGAAGGTGTTCAGTTATAGTCTGGTTTTATAAAAACGTTTTAAAACCTAGTTCACTATAACCAGTGGCTCTGATACCAAACTGTCACACCCCCAGAATACCACATGTGGAATCACCGCGGGACGTGTGACGTACCAGGATCCAAGCCACCAATCACTTTGAACTACGCATAATATTTAAATAAAACATTCCATTCATTAAAAATATAAATCCAAGTCATAAGTTAAACCAAAGTAAATGTTCGGCGGAAGCATATTGTAAACTGTAAATCAATTGTTTCAAAACATGTGTTCATAATCAACGAAGCAAGTATCCAAGAGTCTCGACCCATGACCACTCTAGCACTCCCAGATAGCAAGTCCGTAATCAAGAATCTAACGACCTGCAAGCATGCAGACAAGTGTGTCAGACGACGCTGGTGAGTTCAAAGTTTGTTTAATACGTTTTAGTTACCAAATATATGAATAAAACATTTCGATGATTTGATGTTGTAATAACTCGTTTATCGCTGATGGCTTACAGTTTATTTACCCAAACCCCATTGCCTCTATCAAAGCAATGGTCAAGACTGGGATCATTAGTTCACCCCCGACCTCCCCAGTGCGGTGTGAGGTTGCCAAACCTAAATAGCGCTATTAACTAATACCCTGTTGCCTCCCCGGCAACAATCGGTAGAAGGGACTTGATTGAGAGATATGCGACTATTAACAAACATCCCATTAACCCGACGTTCCTCCCCGGAACGTTTACCGGATGTCCCTCCCCGGGACGCATGTTTAGAAAAAGAGCAGTGAACTCACCTTGGTTTGCTCGATATGATTAGTTACTTGTTCAAGTTAATCAATCAAGCCTATGGTATTCAAATATACGTAATCAGTTTCACATTCTCAAGGTTCACATATAAATAAAAGTCATAGTGTGTTTTCAAACAGTAATTCCCAAATAGCATATAACAGTTATATAACTCAATCAAATCCACAGTTCATATGTATGTTTCGTATGCAAATTCATGTTTCCTCAATCTTGATTAACATCATTAACAGGCATGTAGTAATCATTCAGGTTTCATACACATGATAAACACAGTCTGTTGTGAACCAACCACTGGGTGACGAAACTTCAATCGGCGAAACACCAAGGTGTTTCGTCGACTTAAGGAGTGACGAAAGACTGACATGTTTCGTCGGCCATGTGAGTGACGAAAGACTCATGAGTTTCGTCGACAGGGTGTTTCATGGGGGGTGGGACTTCCGTCGTCAAATGTAACAGTTAATAATACACACACACAGAAACCCTAATCGCCATTGTTCCATTCATGCCGATCGATTAATTGCAATCATTACTTAATTAGTTAACCCTAACTATTAACCAATTCATCATTTAACCATCTCATAACAGATTAAAAGATCAACCATTTACAAGTATCATTCTAGCCAAACGATTAAATCTCGACATACATAACCATCATAACAATCTAACCATTTACAGTCCCCTAGGTCATCGATCATCATAAACATGCAATCATATCTAGCAATCATTAGACAGTAACAAATCAAACCATTCTACCATGGCATTATGCAACCTAATATGATAGAAAGTTGAATCAATCAATTGGTATTTATAAACTAAACGTTAGAACCGAGATCAAAATCAGGAAGACCTTCGTGATAGGGAATAGTGTTGCCGTCGCTGTCTTAGAGAGAGTCTAGGGTTTGTAAATCGATCAATTATGTGCCATCGTACAACCCTACTTTGTTATATATGTGCGTAAAAGTGTTGGGCCCTTAGTGGGCTTCGAATGAATCCATGCCGACAAAACACCTATGTTTCGTCGTGATGTGCATGACGAAACCCCTAGGTTTCGTCGAGTGAGTGATGTTTCGTAGTCATAAGGATGAGAATGCATGTGTACAGTTTATAACTCAAACAGTTAAGTTCATAAGTTTATTATTCACCAAACTATAATATATTACACCAAACATATATCAAACATGAACAAGTTACAATGCAAGCGGATTATGGAAACACTTTGCGAAACGAGTAACCTGTCAAGTAAGGACCTTGAAAACTTGGGTTATCACAACTCCATTCCTAACACGACATCAAATCCTGCCAGATTCATGGGGTAAAGGTTAGAATTTCTATTCTTGCTCCCTGCAAGATTTCAGAAATCTTAATGGTTTCCCCATTTGTTGTCTCTACTAGACATTCTTGTGGAAGTTTAGTTAATGATTGATTAAGAAGTTTGCAAAATGAAGTATTAATAAAACTTTGGTTTGCACCAGAGTCAAATAATACTTTTAGCAAAAATATCATTAACTAAAAACGTACAGGTGATCACATCCGGGATCATCTTTGCTTCTTCTGCAGACAGAACAAATGATCTAGCATGTTTAGTATTATTGGTGTTCGTGGCTGGAGCTAGCTTTGGACAGTTAGGCTTGATATGACCTTGTTCTCTGCAGTTGTAGCATATCCTGTTGCTAATCTTTTTCCTGCAATCTTCCTCCTTGTGTCCCGATATTTTGCAGAAGTTATAGTATATGGAGCATCTTCCTGAATGCTTCCTTTTGCAATACTTACAGTAGGCTGCAGAGGTAGAGCCTACATTTTTCCCACGGTTAGAATTTCCAGAACGGAATTCTTGTGTAAGCTTCTGGGTTAGGTTCCTCCTTTGATCCTCTTCTCGTGTACATACTAGTTCATCTGTCAAGGTATTTGCTAGTTCTACAGCTTCTTCTATGGTTTGGGGTCTAGCTGCCTTGACTACATGTCTTATCTCCCCAATTAATCCCCAGATGTAACGGGAGATTAATACTGGTTCAGGTGAAACAAGGGTTGGTACTATTCGAGCATATTCAAAGAATAATGTAGTGTACCCCTTACTATCCACACCAGTCATTCTAAGATTTAGGAACTTGTTTGCTATCTGTTCTTTTTCATTAGGAGGGCAGAATTTCCTTTCTACCATGTTTTTAAAATCCTCCCATTCCATATTGTAAGTTCTATCACTTCCCCTAGACTGGAGGATAGTGTTCCACCATTCTAGTGCTGAATTCTTAAACAGATTGGAAGCAAACATTATATTATCCTCTTCCGCACATTTACTTATTCTTAAGACTGCCTCAGCCTTTTCTATCCAGCGTAGAGATGCAACGGCCCCTTCATTGGCCGAGAATTCCATCGGTTTACAATACCAGAATTCTTTGTAAGAACAACCGTAAGACACGGTTCTTCTTCTTTTGGGAATGGGCACTTGAAGTACGGGTCCATTGTTCACGCTGTGTTCAAGTTCAGAGGGTCGCTTGCTATCATGTTTACTTTTATTTTCTGCTTCCCTAACCGTTTTGATAATATATGCCATTGCATTTATTATCCCTTGTGCCACTATATGTTGCATGGCACTGTTATCCATTTGGTTTCCATTATTGTTGTTGTTCGGGTTTTCATTATCCAGGTTAATGTTACTCTAGTTATCATTATTCTGGTTTTACTGGTTTACTTCGTCGTCCATCTGAATTTTAAACATTTGCCAATTATTAATATCACAAAATAATTAATAATATAGGCAACAACCACACAACACACATATTGGTCAAAAGCGTCGAGCATTGCGACTTACTCTTTTCTATTATAGTATGCGTCAAATACACACTAAGACTGGAATTAAAATTACAACACTACTATGCATCGTTAACCACGAAGTGGTCTATACTACAACATATATTATTATTATTACACACACACATATATATATATATATTATTTCTTTTTCATACAAACATATTATATATTATTATATTATTATTATTACCAACTCTACCATCACCTTCACTGATCTGGATTCATCCAGTAATCCATATTGCGCTCGTCGTACTTCCAAACGAGTCGCTCTCCTACCTGCCTCATCCTCTCACTACTCTCTAAAATCTCTTCTCCGAAAGTTCGGAGCTCGTGCACATTTTCTGCAATCATTGGGGGTGCAGGTGCTGGTACTGGGTCTGGGTACTGGGGCATGGGATCCTCCTGAGGGTACGGATTCTCTAAGATCTCCCTAATGTATTCATCGTTGTCATAGTAGGGATCTAGAGGGTCCAGACCTGGATAGGCTGCTAAGTTCGGCATGGGTTCGTCGTTTAGGTGATAGCGTGGCACATAATCCCTATGATCATCGAACCATGGATCATAATCTGGGTCTAAGGGATTAGGGGCTGGTATCCTAGGTATCTCCTCAAGGTTGAAATCATGCATTTGGACTTGGTTTTCGGGGTTGTTTTCTATCTCCATCGGCTGAGTGGGGAACAAAGGTAAGGATTGTGGGGCTACTAGTTGTTCCAAATTTGGGTCGGCAGCTACTGTTGCTAGGATATGAAAATTGGCTAAGCTCCTATTAAGCATATCCTGTGTATAGGCATCTAACTCTCGCTTAGCGGCTGCTAGGACTCTTTGCTGTTGCAACTTTTGCATTCTTTTCCTACGCTCGAATGCTCCCTTACTGAACCATCCTCTCTTTTTCTGAGGGAATGGCTCTTCAGACTGAGCCTTAAAGACAGACATCCCTTCTTCCTGATCAGCTGAATACCCAGATAGGGCAGGCTGGGAAGAAGTACCTTCACTCCTAGGTGAATCGGACAACTGACGATAAACGTCTGAGGGTCCTTGATCGCTCATACTGTAAACTAACAAATAGTCAAATAACACATAACAATAAAATACAATTATACACGTATTTCCATAATTAATTTCCTAACAATTTGGATAATATATTGGTGTCAGCAGAACACTTCTGTGGCTGACTCAGTGGCTTAGCTCTGATACCACCTTCTGTCACAACCCCCGCCCCCTATATGTCCCAGGAACGGACGGCCGCGAAACCAGTTTTGGTGGTATCATTTGTATATCATTTTGGCAGCGGAAATTTCATCAGGACCGTAGTTAGGAAATGTTTATCAGAGTAAATACCACGCTTTTATAGTATTAAACATATTGGGATAAAACCCAAGTTTTCATTACAAACATTTTCATAGGGGAAATCCCAATTTTATTGAATAAAACATCTTCTTTTATTTAGGTAACTTTTATAGCCACTTTTCCAAGCCTTCAGTGCTGTCCAGCTGGCTTCTAGTTGGCTTTCACATTTTGTTACCTGAAATGCGTTTAAAAACATTTTGGTCAGTGGGAAATACTGGTGAGTGAATCCCAGTTTAATCAAGAAGAGTTTTATCCTTTAACAGTATTGAGAGCTATCACATTGTTTATTTCTACACAATTACTCATTCAGTACTGTCAATCCTGACTGGTGGGTCATATTACACATTGGCTAACTCGTTGTCCAATGGTAACGTGTTCCACATTTTGTATACAAAACCCCAACATACCGGCAGTAATTGAAGAACTACAAAGACTCAATCACTGCTTAATCACATTGTAAAACATTTAAGGTTTTGTAAAAACAGTTTACTAAAAGGAGATTACTCACATTGCTGTCTTAGGTTATCCTTTAGGGTTTCCTTGTGATTATCTATAATTTACACAAATGCACACGTGTTAGTATAATAACCCATTATTTATATTAATGATACCCTCCCCGAGACGGTATTCCAACGACTACGTCGGGCAGAACCACGACAGCCGTTACGGAACCCTGGATCAATCGGGCAGCGTATCTAATATGTAATCGGGGTTATAATACTTACAACGGAGCAGAACTTCGTTATTTAGGGGGGTATTATGCCCGAAAATTATATTATCTATGCAGAAATTCGTGAGAGAGAAAGAGACTGAGCAATCGGAAACTGAAGCCGATGCCCTCAATTTATAGTGCTGAAATTCGAGTTCCTCGCGGCCCGCGTAAGGTGAGACCAAGGTCTACGCGGCCCACGTTGTAGGGGATCTACGGCGTAGCTTTGACTGGTCAGCATCCTAGCCTCGACACGATGACGACACGTGGCAGCTCAGGGCTGCGCCTCGTTGCAGGGTTGTCGCGCCCCGCGTAAGATCCTTAAGGGATCTACTCGGCCCACGAGTGACATAAAAATTTTGTTTTTATTTTATCTTTAATGATATATCATATTTTGGGTTCGGTTTTCACATACGGGGTGTATTTTAAGACATATGGGAATATTTTAATATATATTAGGGTGTCAGAAAAATTCAGGAGGGTTGTTATATCCTACCCACCTTGTTTTAGAACTCGTCCTCGAGATCTACTGGAACAAGTGTGGATATTTCCTTTGCATTTCTGATTCAAACTCCCATGTGTATTATGGTCCTCTTTTGGAGTCCCACTTTACTTTGACCAGAGGTTGACCGTATAATACACGGGTTTGTAAGCTAGCTTATAATAAAAGACTCCACATAATGCCACATAGCAACACCTCCTCCCCTAAGATTTTAAAAATATTATTCATAAATTCCAAAATATATCTCGTGTCAACAACATATCCTTTCTTTAAATCATATAAAATATATAAATCACAGATCACATGGTTTGTAAATCTTTTGAAAATTCTCAATTGAAATAATCTGATATAACAAATATGAAATATTCATATTGGTTTATCACTTTATCCATCCTGCGCCACCAGTCACTGTAACCAACTAGGGTAGCCCAGTTGGCCACCGATACCCAACTATTCCCAGAGGTACCGGGTTCGAGTCTTGGGAGTGGCATATATCGCCCCGGATGAGAACTCGGCAAGGGGAATTCACCGTGGAGCTAGCTTGGTCGGGTAGCGGCTCCCGAAGTGGGATCACTCCGGCGGTTGGGAGGACCGTGCACTAT
Source organism: Helianthus tuberosus (assembly GCA_030545235.1). Classification (NCBI taxonomy): domain Eukaryota; kingdom Viridiplantae; phylum Streptophyta; class Magnoliopsida; order Asterales; family Asteraceae; genus Helianthus; species Helianthus tuberosus. Next base: position 105,833,471 of record CM060409.1, read on the forward strand.
CCCCCCCCCCCCCCCACCAGTCACTGTTATTATTATATTAAATTAAATCGTAAACAAAATATTCGATGTATAATTATAATGATAAACATTTATCATGTTAAATTTCATTGATCAAGGCTATCATTCAAAGCAAGAAAAATGTAAAGTGTGTTATTATATTATAACTTTATATATTCATTTGTAAATCAATTATAATTCCTTTTGAGAACTAGAGAAATCACTTTGAAGTTAGACCATCACCAATGCATATAATTTACAATGCATTTGATGTGTCTGAGATGAGGTGGATGATAATTTGAGAGAGAGAGAGCAAAATGTTTGTGGCTAAGTGCTAGCACTTAAGGAGAGAAAAAAAATTGTGAGTGAGTAGTTAATTAATGAAGAAAAAGAAACTAAAAACAAAATCTATTATATAGTGATGTGGCAAAATTCTTCTAATAATCTGCATGTAGCATTAGGTTTGGTCTTATAGGCATGTCGGTTATTTTTGGTTACTGAGTTTTTAATATACAATTAAATAATTAGTGACATTTATTTATTGTTTCTTAAATTATAAAATATTTTCTTACTTTAAATTTACCAAATAAGAGATAAATCATTTGTATAATAACCATACCACCATTATTTATAATTAGTATTTATTTACAGATCATAAATTAAGAGGTATACGTATAATATAAGTCTATTCTAAATCACTATACCATCATCTTGCCATCTATCCCCAAATCCATACTCAACTATATTTTAAAGAGATCATAGATATGTTAATTTGTCTTTTTCTTTGCAGAAGTATTATAACTTATATTCACATTCATATTATACCTTCACATTTTATAAAATTTGGATCATAAGTACTTTTATTGATATTTTCTTTTTTCCTCAACCCGTGGAACACACGGGGTGAATAACCTAGTAAATAAATAAAGTAAAATGTTATAGTTTATGTATACACAAGCATCTAACTTAATAACAAATAAAAAATCAAAGTAAAATATTACATCAAAGTTCTTTTTTTTTTTCCAAAACATATATTGATAATTGTTTTTGTTAATTGATTACATTATTTGTATTTAAGCCGTGTAATACACATGTTTATTCAATCTTGCAATGTACGAGTTTTTAAAGATGTAACTTTTTCATTACTTAGTATATAAAATTATATTTATTCAGCTCGTGTAATACACGGGTTGTAACTTAGTACGTTACAGAAGATAAACATGTATACTTGTTAACACAGTTATGAAATCCCTCTTAAAGAATACCCCGATGTTACATAAATCGAGAATGAAATTGAAGAAGGATGAGTGACTAAGACTAAGAGCATTCACATCCATTCCATTAATTTTTCATCCTAAATTACACTAAAAAACACTACATCTTCTCTCTCCTTTTCAATTAAATAATATTCTTTTATATCTTTATCATTACTTTTTCTCTCTCCTCCACTCACAATCACTTTCAAAATATATTAAAAAATTATAGGGGGTGAACAGTTTCCCCTCAAATATACAAATGAACAGTAATATTTTATATCTACTCCACTCACAATCACTTTTTATACTCTTTATCTTATATAAACTCCACTCACAAATTTTAATGGGTTGGATGTGAATGCTGGCTAGGCATTTGAAAAATCTCCCCCTTTTACTCGCTCGCTCTTCACAAATCACAACCACTATGAATCCACACGTGACCTTGACACGTCATCCGATATATGTGCAGAGAAATGTTGAAAACTCAGTGCTCCTGAAATGAAATGGCCATGGACATGGATATTATCCATCACCTGCTGCTGCTGATGTATTACATTTGAATTGAATCCTTTTGATTACATACATACATACATACATCATGCAAATTTCAGTAAATTCTAATTTCTTCATACGCAGGGTTTGATTTTGGTATGGAGGCTTTGTGTGATCTTTGTAAGACAGTGAGGGCAGTTGTGTATTGTAACTCTGATGCTGCAAGATTATGTTTTCAATGTGACAATGGTGTGCACTCTGCTAACTCCTTATCACGCAGGCACCAGCGCTCCCTCCTCTGTGATAAGTGTAGCTACCGCCCAGCAGTTGTCCGCCATGTGTTTGATAAAATGTTTCTGTGTGAAAGTTGTGATCTGAGTGAGAATGGTTGTTCATCAGGGCATGAACATGTTGAGGAGCTGAGTTTTTATACTGGCTGTCCTTCAAGTGAGGAGTTTTTGTCTCCGGTTCGTGGTGAAGAAGATCCGATCACCAACCCTCGCTTTGCTCCGGTTAACAGTTTGAATGTTGATGAGATTCTTGGAGGTGATCAGAATCAACGAATTGGATGTGTGGCTTCCAGACTCAATGAATTAGCATCAGCGTTGAGCTTCTTAACTGAAAAGGATCCAAACCCAAACCCTTTCTTCCCTGATGGATCAAACCTGACTAAGGTATCGTATTTGTTGATTGTTTGGTTAAAGATCATGGGGTTGGTTTTATTTAATTTGTTTTTGCAACTGTAGGATGGCTCAAATGTGAACAATCTCGGGCTTCATAATGGTGAAGGTTTATCTGACAATGTTGCACTGAATTTTAACGCTGGTTTTGAGATGTTTAGCTGTATTCCTCCGGTTCAAACCAAACTCCCATCCGAGGATGGAAGTCTTGTGATGGAGAAAAACTTATCTGTTACCGAATCAAACAGTCATGCTGAAAACACAATTGAGGTTTGTTTTTAATCTTGTCAGGTGGTTGACTGGCTGAACCCAAACACAACCAATATATTTATTTATGTCAAAGACATCATGTCGTGTTTTGGGTCAACCCGTTTAATGTTCGTTTGTGAATATGGGTAATAATACCTTGTGACTTAGCAACAACTAATGACTACCTCCAATGATTTTTTTTTTTTTTTTTTTTGTAAATGGTGTTTATAATTGTTTTTGTTTCTTGTCTTTCATTCCTAATTAACAAACTTGGGTTTATATATATAGCTCAAGATTAGAGGAACCGGATGGAAAGGATTGGAGAATGGGGAAGGGAGAATGTGTAGTTGGGGGGGAGTAATGAATAGAACATGTTGGAAATGAAAAGTTCAAGATGGAAAATTAATTTCACTTCTCGGAATGAATAGTTAGTGTGAAAATAAAAATCAAAGTATCTAACTTAAAACGATTTAAATATACTCATCTAAAATCTAAATAGGAACTTTTTAAAAAAACCCCTAAAATAACCTGTTCAATAAATGGGTAAACCTGATTTTCTATTCGATTCTTAAATAACTAAACATTGGCAAACATGTAATTACTGAATTATACAACTTCTAATGCAAAAACACATACAAACACTATTTTCTACGGTCTGGTTCTCATTATCTGTTGTTGATAGGCAACATCACAAGATTGCACCACTTTTCCAAGCTCACATGGTGGGATGGTTTTGAATCCGAATGCTATGGGCTTCCCTAATGGGCAAGTTCACTCAAACATGTCACTTTCCCTATCCAACATTACTGGAGAGAGTAGTGCTGCTGATTGTGGATTATCACCAATGTTTCTAACTGCCACTGGTGAATCACCATGGGAGCCTAACTTTGAATCCACTCCACAAGCAAGAGATCAAGCCAAGATGAGATATAAAGAGAAAAAGAAAACACGAACGTATGTCTTTATTATCAGTCAAAACACTTCATTTTTTGTACTATTGTCAATATGATAACAAATATTACAAAACAAATTGGTAACCATCAATACCTTGCTAACCTATGGGATCATGTAAAACGCTTTGAGAGGGTTAAGGTAGAATATCAGTGAAAGATCTATTAGTAGACTCCCACTGCGCCACCCTCTTGAAGATTAACAATAATAATATTGTTTTTTTCTGAGTAAAACAATTAAAAGTAATCTTTGGGTGACTTTCGCTAAGTTTCACTTAATTTGTACTCGTTTGACCCTTCAAAGATATCTGTTTTAATGAAAACGACCATATCAAGGGATTAGTTATATTTTCTTCGATTTACAGTTTAATTTTATGTGTAGGTTTGGTAAACATATAAGATATGCTTCTCGTAAAGCTAGAGCCGATACTAGAAAGCGTGTAAAAGGTCGATTTGTCAAGGCTGGTGAAGAGTATGACTATGACCCTCTTGTCACAACAGATTGTGTGACATCTTAAGGTATCAACTTGTTAATTACTCCCTTATTTCTGTTTTAGTTAAGCCCTTATCCTGGGGTGCTTGGATGTGCATTTTCATACCCATTATTTATCTATTATTATTATATATAGGCCTCTAAATGAATCGTTGGTGGAAGTTCGTTTATGTCCGGTTCGTTCATTTACTTTTTGTGAACGCTCGTTTATGTTCATTCATTTACGTGCTTATGTTCTTTTACATATTCATCTTTATTTTGTTAATTTATGAGTTATTAGTAATACTAACTGGCCCATATGCATCAATACGTTCCCAATAACAACCCTTGTTGCCCAAAATGCTACATGGTTAAATGCTTACTCTGCTTTCTTGCCATGTGGAAGCTAGTTTCCATCGTAAACCTATTTATATGCAAAGCTTGTTTAATGTTTTATTATGAACAAAATCGAAAATCGCTTTAAATCAGTTCTTGTTCTTATCTATCATTCTTGGGATCTCTAGTTGGCCTTATCAATTGGGAGATTGACCATCTCTATCAATATGCATCAAGCCATCAACCCAATCAGATTTTAGAACCAAGCCTTAGGTATACGAACGAACAAGAACACATTCCTTTTCTTGTTTTTGTTTGTGCATTTACATTCATTTAGAATATTAAAGAACACAAGCACATCCACTTTCTTAACAAACAAACATGAACAAGAAAGCATATTTGCTTAAGTTTGTTTGTTTGTTAGGTTAAAGTTAAACAAATGAGTACGAACAAGCTCTGTTTGTGTTTGTTCAGTTCGTTCGCAGGCCGTTATAATCATAATCAGATAACCATGGAGATGGTGTTTGGGTGTGATTGTGTTGTTCAACATTGTAATCGTCATATATCAAATGTTTACGCACTCAATGTTACATTTAAAGAAAGTATACTAAAAGAAAGATTTCTCATATTAATTTCAACCAACCTAATGTAGTTTTAGGCCCTGAAGATCGATGGACCAATTCATGAAGTTTTTTATTTTAATAAGTGATACATTTATGAAGTTGATTTCCTGCTAAAGGTATGTGTGCATATACGTGTGATCTGATTTCATCAAGAACGCGATTTCTATCATTGTTAGTGGTACATCGATGAAGAAACTAAGTACATGGTTTTCAACTTTTGCAGGATATGAAGGGGAGGAGATCATCTCATTTAACAAAAATTTTGAAGATAAACAGCTTCATTTCTGAATTCAAACATGGAGATAATTCATTTAAGTACCATTCTACTCTAAATTTGATTAGATTTAGATATTTTTTATATCTAAAACATTATTTGTTTGCGGCTAGTTCAGACTTCAGAGTGATTTGAGTTGTATTTGATTTTTTAGATACATTCTTTTTAATATTAAATAAAAACCATTCTTTGGTTATATCCCAAGCTTTCTGAAGAGGAAAGTTATAGACTTCCTCCAAGGCAGCAAGAAGATTTTTCATTTTTGATAAAAGGTTTTGCCATCTCTTGAAAGACTTCCTACCATGGAAGGCAATGGTAGTATAGTAAATTCATTCACTTTGAATATGTGAACCAAAGGGTATTCTAGTAATTTACTTCCGGAATTTTGTTTTGGTCTTTGTTTCTCGGATCATGTGTATATTCAAAAGCAACAAAATGTAAGTAAGAACAGAAATCTTCTACCTACAAATTATATTTCATATATATGACCCTGCCTTCTCACCATTAAATGAGACATCAATTGAAAATAATTATATAAACCAAATTCCAGAAAGTTAAAAGAAGAAGAAAAGACTTGTTATGTGATTGTTGGTGCATCCATCATCTAGCTCTAGTATGAGACTGCACGGAAAGTCGAACCTCAACAAGATACCGATGTGTGGGCCTCGAGCAAGTGGCGCACAACGTGCATCTGACATGCCTACGAGCCAGGAAATTGGCGCTATGAACGTATTTATCGCATTTGCGACACAAAAACGCATCGTCGGCTTGGCAATAAAGTGATGCATTTGATTTACAAAGTTCACAACTTGTGGTGGGATAATAATGTTGGTGGTTTGTGCCTTTGCACATGGTTTCTTGAGAGTTAGAAAGGTTTAAGAGGACGAAGAGAGAGGATGAGCACAAACAAATTTATATAAGGAAAGTTAGGTAGCTAGTGGTGAGAAATTTAAGTTAAGGGTGGGTCCGCTATAAACTTGGATGTATCTTTTAAATAAATGGTTATTACTTCCAAGGTTGGTATATATTTGGGGATGGAGAGTACTATTAAAAATCATATTTCTTTTAATTTAACCTATTAATATTAATTTTTTTTGAAGATAAGAAATGTTTGATCAAAAGAGAAACATAGAAATAAAACGTGCTTCTCATGGAAAATCTATTTACTTCACATAAATTCTTATTTTTTCTATTAATTATATCAACCAAAATTTATAAATTCTAATTCTAAATGGATTAACATATGTGTAGGATCGTTTTCAGACCCAAACGAGTCGTTCAGAAGAATTCTCGGATCAAATCAGAGGCGGAATACAAAGATTTGATCTTCGTTCAGCTTGTTATACACTTGGAATCACTTGAACAGTCTCGTGTATTGATATGACAGAAATATATAGGTTAGAGACACACTAGCAACACCTTGGCTCTAGATTCCAAAAGTTACAAATGAAATGACTAAGGCACCTATTTACACTAAATCCATTCCCCATGAAAATGACAAGCCCATTTCGTGTGGAATAGACTTATGTAATTTCGTGTGGAATGAACTTATGTCATTTCGTGTGGAATGACTTCCCTACATTTACTCGTTCTAAGTGACTTAATCTATCATTCTAATTACAAGACTTGATACAAGACGAAGTCAACAGACATATGCACCAACAGTCTCCCCCTTGGATGTTGACGGAGTCTTCAGTACGAGACGTCAGTACGTCAAAACTTCAATCTTAATCAGTCTTCTCGCTTTCTCCAAAATATTTGACGCTGAAGCATCCTTCAAACTCTCTCTTTCTCTTCAATCACCATTATCAGCTATTCTCCAGAATCTGAATCTAGCTCTTTCACTCTTCAAACTCCCCTTTGCTAACAGACTCCCCCTTAAGTTGTTCCGGGATCGCAGTCTGAAATTTTGTGTCACACCCCCAAAATCCACCTGCGGAGTACTACCGCTTGGAGGCGTGACTGACCAGGATCCAGCCACCAATCATATTGAACAAGCATATAAGTAGTTATAAAAATCCACCCAATACAATTGGTGTCCAAACTAAACATAGTTAAGTTGCAAGCGGAAGCATAAGTCTTAAATCAAAACATAAGTTTAATTGTTTCATAGTTTAACATGGCACACAGGCGTCCATGTCCCACAACGATCCTCCTCCATGCAAGCTCCAGCTAAGAACCTAAGGACCTGCAAAGCATGTAGTAACGAGTCAACAACTAGTTGAGTGAGTTCACGGTTGGGTGTTCATTTTAAGTTGTTTCGAAAACAGTTTCCTTTGGCTGGCATCCTGCCGTGGGGGTTACCCCATAGTTAAAAACGTGACTTGTTTATTCCCGGCTACTCTGGCTATCCAGCCGTGGGGGCTACCCCGTGTTAGTTATCTGGCATTTCGGCCGTGGGGGCTACCCCATGTATACACTAGACTCGTTACCATATCGACTGCTGACTGTAGTCATGTTTATGTGCCCTGAAACTGTCAATGTCTATCATCATTGACGTGCCCCAGATCCATTAGTTCACGCCCGTCCTCTGCGGCACGGTGTGAGGTTTGTCAGACCTAAATAGCGCTATCTAACTAATGACCCGCTCGCCATTGGCCCGGCGATTAAGTCGATATAAAATGAGGGACTTCGTGATAGAGTTTTGGTCTAGTACGAGTTATCTGTCCGTGAGGACGAGGAATTTCATTCCTGAACCATTACTGTCCTTACCCAAGAAAGGACGAGGAATCCATATTCCTTAACCCCATTCCCAACCCCTGGGAATCCCATGCTTTGTAGAGTGTGAACTCACCTTGGTTTGCTCGGTAGGAACACAGAAAAGTCAAACAAGCAATGTTGTGGTTACTCACGTCCTATCATAGTTGTATCATACAATCAGGTTCGTATTCAAGCAGTGCACGTATGGCATACACGTATAATCATGGCAGTTAGCAAGTAATGCATACGAGTTGAACGAACAGTAACATGCCCAGAATTAAACAAAGTCCAAGGTCCGGCCCAAACACTAAGCCCATAATTAAACAAGTCCAAACAGCGTGTATCCGCGTATTGTCTCGAGTCGCAACTAGGCGTTTGCGACTCGCAACCTGAGTCGCAACTACGGTCTCGGTTCATGCTGTTTTGGTTACGAGTCGCAAATGGACTCGCAACCGGGTTTTCGAGTCAAGCGGTTTGTGTGCTGGTCACTTGTGGTTTCGAGTCGCAACCAGGTGTTTGCGACTCGCAACCGATGTCGCAACCGGGAGATTTCGACTCATCATGCATGGTTTCGAGTCGCAACTAGGGGTTTCGGTTGGACAGGAGCTGATTCGGAACAGTGTACTATCCAATGAGAATTTGATTTCAGAAAATGGTTTGTACTATCCACTTAAACATGTTTGTTTGTCTAGTAATTTACTAATTTGGATCAAACATATCAGATTTCAAATATTCAGCCACATTCTTATCATGTTCATCAAGTTCTTCATACATTCATCATGTTCTTCACATATTAAAGTCATGTTCATATCACATTCCAAACATATTCAACACATATTCAAATATTCATATTCAACATGTGTTCATAGCTCTTGTATTTTCGGTCAAGCACCATAATACCTAGACTAGATACTAAGATCATTAAGCAAGACATTTACCATTCAACATTCAATCATAGTCAAGCATACATTATTCACTCCAACATAACCAATACATTAACCTATCATCTTTAACCGAATATAAACATACTACATGAAACATTTATGAACCGATTACTCAAGAAGGGTGTATTTCTCATGTATAACACTTAACAAGTAGACATATTATCACATAATTTTTCATCACACATCATTATCAAACCGAATATCACACATTATCTTCAAACCGAAACACAACATCTAATCATGAATCACTAACCGGTTGATGGGTTCCAAGGTGAGTGTGTACGAGTTGATCCGAGAGCTCCTTAGTGGTCACCGGTTTGAATCCGAGAATGGAGGAGAGAAATGTTGTGGCTTAGAGTTTAATGGTTTCTAGAGAGAGTGTAGAGGAGTGTGTGTGTGTTGTCCAAGAAAGTGGCAAAGATGGCTAACAATCGGATTATATACTAGCTTCAAGTGCACCCTAATGGGCTTCGACATAGGCTAAGTGTGTATGTGTGTGCGGCCCAACCGGCCCGTATGTTATACTAGTTCACTCGAGACCACATGGTCTCGAGTCGGGTTCGTGTTATCTCGGTTCCTATATACATATATCGCATACATACAATCACACATAAATAACACATAATCACATAAAGGTTCATTTGTCATTATCACATAAGTTAACTAGTCATACGTTTTAGCATACAACGAAAGGTTCTAAATTTCGAGTTGTCACATCATCCCCAAGTTGAAAGAAATTTCGTCCCGAAATTTGGTAGGCACTCACTGAGGAAGCTAGTTAAGTTGTATGGTTTTCCCGGTTTTCCTGGGGTGTCACATCCACCCCCCGTTGATCTGGAATTTCGTCCCGAAATTCCGTAGCTTCGGCCTCAGTAGTGGGTGTACTGTTTGCGAACAGTTGGGGATACTTTTGTTTCATCTGATCTTCGCGCTCCCAGGTGAACTCTGGGCCGCGACGTGAGTTCCAACGAACTCGAACGAGAGGTATTCTGGTGCTCTTGAGGACCTTAACATCCCGGTCCGTGATTTCGACTGGTTCCTCGACGAATCGTAACTGCTCGTCGATCGTGAGTTCCTTCAAAGGAACTACGTGGGTCTCATCTGACGGGCACTTCTTCAGATTCGACACGTGAAAAACGTTGTGAACTGCACCGAGTTCCGCTGGTAAGTTCAGTCTGTAGGCCACCCTGCCTATTTTCTCAATGACCTCGAAAGGTCCAACGTATCGTGGGTTAAGTTTACCGCGTTTACCAAAACGAACCACACCCTTCCAGGGTGAAACTTTGAGTAGTACCCGCTCCCCAACCTGGAGCTCAAGTGGTTTCCTGCCCATGTCGGCGTAAACTTTCTGACGTTCGCGAGCGGCCGTCATGCGTTTTCGTATCTGAGCGATCTGCTCGGTTGTATCTACCACATATTCTGGACCAGTGATCTGGCTTTCTCCCACCTCTGCCCAGCAAAGAGGAGACCGGCATTTACGTCCGTACAATGCCTCAAACGGAGCAGCTCCAATGCTGGTGTGGTAGCTGTTATTGTACGAGAATTCCACAAGTGGCAGATGCTTTTCCCAGCGGTTGCCAAAGTCGATTACACATGCACGAAGCATGTCTTCTAAGGTTTGAATAGTGCGCTCGGACTGCCCGTCCGTCTGAGGATGGTACGCTGTGCTCATGTCTAATCGTGAGCCGAAGGATTTGTGCATCGCTTGCCATAGCTCTGAAGTGAAACGTGCATCTCGATCCGAGATAATGGAGGTGGGCACCCCGTGCCTCGAAACAATTTCTTTGATGTAGATTTCTGCAAGAGTGGAGAACTTATCCGTCTCCTTGATAGCCAAGAAGTGTGCAGATTTTGTGAGTCGATCCACGATCACCCAAATAGTATCGTTCCCGCGCTGGGATCTAGGTAGGCCAGTAACAAAATCCATGGAAATTTGCTCCCATTTCCACTGAGGTATCTCTGGTTGTTGGAGTAGGCCTGATGGTTTCTGGTATTCCGACTTGACCCTTGCACAAGTCAAACACTTGCTGACGTAGGTCGCTATGTGGGCCTTCATGCTAGGCCACCAGTACGTAGTCTTGATGTCGTGGTACATTTTATCCGATCCAGGATGTACCGAGTAGCGAGACTTGTGTGCTTCGTCCATCACAAGCTCTCGTAGGTTGCCATAGAGTGGGACCCAAATGCGTCTCGTTACGTAGTAAGCACCGTCTTCCTTTTGTTCTAATCGTTGCCTCGATCCGCGTAGGGCTTCTGCCCTGACGTTTTCTGGTTTCAGTGCTTCTATCTGAGCAACTCGTATCTGGGAAGGGAGACTAGAGTGGATCGTGAGTTGTAAAGCTCGCACGCGCTTAGGCGCAGTGTCCTTCCGACTGAGGGCGTCAGCCACAACATTGGCCTTGCCCGGGTGATACCTGATTGAGCACTCGTAATCATTTAGTAGTTCGACCCATCGTCGTTGTCGCATATTCAGTTCCTTCTGTTTGAAGATATGCTCGAGGCTCCTGTGGTCGGTGTAGATGGCGCACTTGGTACCATACAGGTAATGCCGCCATAACTTAAGTGCAAAAACAACAGCTCCCAGCTCTAAGTCGTGCGTCGTGTAGTTCTTTTCATGAACCTTGAGTTGGCGTGAGGCGTAGGCTATAACTTTGTCTCGTTGCATCAACACGCAACCAAGACCTTGAATTGATGCGTCACAGTAAACCACAAAGTCGTCTGTGCCTTCCGGCAAGGAAAGGATAGGTGCGCTACAAAGTCTATCCTTTAGGTGCTGAAATGCCAACTCCTGTGCGTTTCCCCAGCGATAAACAACGCCCTTCTATGTTAGTGAGGTGAGAGGCTGTGCAATCTTAGAAAAATCCTTTATGAATCTCCGGTAGTATCCCGCCAAACCCAAGAATTGGCGAATCTCCTTTGGTGTACGAGGCGCAGGCCAGTTCTTAATCGAGTCTATCTTGGATGGATCAACATGAATCCCATCCTTGTTTACCACGTGGCCTAGGAAATGGACTTCTCGAAGCCAGAAGTCGCATTTCGAGAACTTTGCATAAAGCTGTTCTGTTCGAAGGAGTTCCAGAATAAGTCGCAGATGTTGCTCGTGTTCCTCCCGACTCTTGGAATAGATCAGGATGTCATCGATGAAAACTATAACGAACTTGTCCAGGTAAGGCTTGCACACTCGGTTCATCAAGTCCATGAAAACCGCAGGTGCGTTTGTCATCCCAAAAGGCATGACCAAAAACTCATAGTGCCCGTATCGGGTTCTGAAAGCTGTTTTGGAGACGTCCTCTTCCCGGACTCTCAGCTGGTGATAACCCGATCTCAAATCAATCTTCGAATAGTAGCTCGACCCTTGCAGCTGGTCGAATAAGTCGTCGATACGCGGTAGTGGATAACGGTTATTCACCGTCACCTTGTTGAGTTCTCGGTAGTCGATGCACATCCTGAAGGTACCGTCTTTCTTCTTCACAAATAGCACTGGAGCTCCCCAAGGCGATGAGCTTGGACGAATGAAACCCTTATCCAGGAGCTCTTGTAGTTGCGTGGAGAGTTCTTTCAACTCTGATGGAGCCAATCGATAAGGTGCACGAGCTATAGGCGCAACTCCAGGAGCTAGTTCAATCTGAAACTCGACTTGGCGATGAGGCGGAAGACCAGGTAATTCCTCAGGAAATACCTCTGGATAATCGCGTACAACTGGAAAATCTTCTATCTTCTTCTCTTTTTCTGAGGTGTCAGTAACGAGAGCCAAAATGGCAGTGTGGCCCTTTCGCAAACACTTTTGGGCCTTAAGGAGAGAAATGACGTTCTCAACAGCGCTCCTCTTGTCGCCATGAATCATGAGAGGTTCACCATCGGGACCTGGAATACGGACAACCTTCTCGTTGCAAAGAATCTCTGCTCGGTGTTGGGATAACCAATCCATCCCAATGACAACGTCGAAACTACCCAAGACAATAGGAATGAGGTCGATAGAGAAGGTCTGGTCAGCGAGAATAAGCTTACAACCTTTGACTACGTGTGTGGCTTCTAAACTCTTACCATTTGCTAGCTCTACAGTGTGCTTGTTGTTCAAAGGGGTTGGAATACGCTTAAGCATTCGACTAACTTCTAGTGACACGTAGCTAGTATCGGCACCCGAATCAAATAAAACTGAAACATAAAAGTCGTCGAGAAGGAACTTACCCGCCACAACATTGGGGTCATTCCTTGCTTCACCTTGGCCAATCACAAACATTCGCCCCCTGGCGCCATTGTTGTTGTTGTTCCCATTGTTACCATTCCCCTGATTGTTGTTATTGTTGTTGTTGTTCTGGTTCCTGTTCAGTTGGGGACAGTCTCTCTTGAAGTGGCCCTCAGCTCCACACTGAAAGCACCCTTTGTTATCACCTTGCTGCTGCTGCTGGCGCTGGTTCTGTTGAGCTTGCTGACGATTCTGATTGGCGGGGTATAAACTCCTGCAATCCTTTGCAGCGTGACCAGGCTTGTTGCACCGATGACAGTTGCCCCTGGTGCACGGTCCGCTGTGGTGCAGGCTGCAACGATTGCACTTGGGGTGATTTCCCTTGTACCCACCATGACTTTGACCACCAGACGATTGCTGATTAGGGCTCTTGTAGTCGTCAGTCTTCCTCTGCTGAGACTGGGACTGAACAGAAGTCGAACCCTTACTTGAAGTTCCATCCCATTTCCGTTTGTTGTCACTAGAGGTACCAGAAGTAGTTGCAGCACCTATGCGTTTTGGTAACTTGTTCTGCTCCACCGCTTGATCCGTGAGACGGTGAGCCAACTGAACGGTTTGCTGGTAGGTGGCGAGGTTCGCTGAAGTCACATGACTTTGGATTTCTGGCACTAAGCCCTGAAGAAATAGCTCGATGCGTTTGATGGGAGGGTCCACCATAGTAGGACACAGAATTGCCAGTTCGTTCGACCTTTTCACATAAGCCTCAATTTCGGACCCCGTCATCTTGAGGTTGAAGAACTCCACTTCCAGTTTGTGAATCTCATCACGACTGCAGTATTCCTCCTTGATCATTTCCTTAAAAGTTTCCCATGGGGTGGCGTTGGCAGCAACCAACCCTAGCATTTGAACTTGAGCGTTCCACCATGTGAGGGCTAAACCCTCGAGAGTACCAGTAGCATACTTCACCCTGCGCGCCTCAGGGCATTCACACATTTCGAACACAGACTCTAGCTTCTCAAACCAGTGTAGGAGACCTACTGCTCCTTCAGTGCCGCTAAAAGTAGTTGGTCGGCAGTCCATGAAAGTCTTAAAAGTGCACACGGGTGGCTGAACGTGCTGACCTATCGTAGGTGAAAGAAAAGACAGAGTTTAACACAAAGGTTGGTTCACGAGAGTAGGATCCTAAAGATCCTAGAATGAGTTCGGACTGCAGGATATACCTCCTGCGTGTGCAGCTGCAAGTGCTGCGGCAACTCGTTCGTTGATCAAAGCCGTCAACTGGGCTTGTGTCATGTTAACGCGTCCAGACATGATCTTCACATCAAGAAGAACGTGAGTGAGAGGGGTTCGCGAAAGTGCGATGATAGGATAGAGTAAGCACGCACGTGTTCAAGCAACAGTAGTTATACTAACCAAGCATACCTTAAGCAATGTACTATGTAACTAACAAGTAGGCAATATATACACAGATCATATTACCTAGAATGTCGAGCCTTGCATGTGGAGTGAAGCATCGTTGTGGATCGTTGAGCACTGTACAGGTTATAGTCTGGTTTTAACAAAAACGTTTTCCCCTTTATTAAAACCAAGTTCTCTATAACCAATGGCTCTGATACCAATCTGTCACACCCCCAAAATCCACCTGCGGAGTACTACCGCTTGGAGGCGTGACTGACCAGGATCCAGCCACCAATCATATTGAACAAGCATATAAGTAGTTATAAAAATCCACCCAATACAATTGGTGTCCAAACTAAACATAGTTAAGTTGCAAGCGGAAGCATAAGTCTTAAATCAAAACATAAGTTTAATTGTTTCATAGTTTAACATGGCACACAGGCGTCCATGTCCCACAACGATCCTCCTCCATGCAAGCTCCAGCTAAGAACCTAAGGACCTGCAAAGCATGTAGTAACGAGTCAACAACTAGTTGAGTGAGTTCACGGTTGGGTGTTCATTTTAAGTTGTTTCGAAAACAGTTTCCTTTGGCTGGCATCCTGCCGTGGGGGTTACCCCATAGTTAAAAACGTGACTTGTTTATTCCCGGCTACTCTGGCTATCCAGCCGTGGGGGCTACCCCGTGTTAGTTATCTGGCATTTCGGCCGTGGGGGCTACCCCATGTATACACTAGACTCGTTACCATATCGACTGCTGACTGTAGTCATGTTTATGTGCCCTGAAACTGTCAATGTCTATCATCATTGACGTGCCCCAGATCCATTAGTTCACGCCCGTCCTCTGCGGCACGGTGTGAGGTTTGTCAGACCTAAATAGCGCTATCTAACTAATGACCCGCTCGCCATTGGCCCGGCGATTAAGTCGATATAAAATGAGGGACTTCGTGATAGAGTTTTGGTCTAGTACGAGTTATCTGTCCGTGAGGACGAGGAATTTCATTCCTGAACCATTACTGTCCTTACCCAAGAAAGGACGAGGAATCCATATTCCTTAACCCCATTCCCAACCCCTGGGAATCCCATGCTTTGTAGAGTGTGAACTCACCTTGGTTTGCTCGGTAGGAACACAGAAAAGTCAAACAAGCAATGTTGTGGTTACTCACGTCCTATCATAGTTGTATCATACAATCAGGTTCGTATTCAAGCAGTGCACGTATGGCATACACGTATAATCATGGCAGTTAGCAAGTAATGCATACGAGTTGAACGAACAGTAACATGCCCAGAATTAAACAAAGTCCAAGGTCCGGCCCAAACACTAAGCCCATAATTAAACAAGTCCAAACAGCGTGTATCCGCGTATTGTCTCGAGTCGCAACTAGGCGTTTGCGACTCGCAACCTGAGTCGCAACTACGGTCTCGGTTCATGCTGTTTTGGTTACGAGTCGCAAATGGACTCGCAACCGGGTTTTCGAGTCAAGCGGTTTGTGTGCTGGTCACTTGTGGTTTCGAGTCGCAACCAGGTGTTTGCGACTCGCAACCGATGTCGCAACCGGGAGATTTCGACTCATCATGCATGGTTTCGAGTCGCAACTAGGGGTTTCGGTTGGACAGGAGCTGATTCGGAACAGTGTACTATCCAATGAGAATTTGATTTCAGAAAATGGTTTGTACTATCCACTTAAACATGTTTGTTTGTCTAGTAATTTACTAATTTGGATCAAACATATCAGATTTCAAATATTCAGCCACATTCTTATCATGTTCATCAAGTTCTTCATACATTCATCATGTTCTTCACATATTAAAGTCATGTTCATATCACATTCCAAACATATTCAACACATATTCAAATATTCATATTCAACATGTGTTCATAGCTCTTGTATTTTCGGTCAAGCACCATAATACCTAGACTAGATACTAAGATCATTAAGCAAGACATTTACCATTCAACATTCAATCATAGTCAAGCATACATTATTCACTCCAACATAACCAATACATTAACCTATCATCTTTAACCGAATATAAACATACTACATGAAACATTTATGAACCGATTACTCAAGAAGGGTGTATTTCTCATGTATAACACTTAACAAGTAGACATATTATCACATAATTTTTCATCACACATCATTATCAAACCGAATATCACACATTATCTTCAAACCGAAACACAACATCTAATCATGAATCACTAACCGGTTGATGGGTTCCAAGGTGAGTGTGTACGAGTTGATCCGAGAGCTCCTTAGTGGTCACCGGTTTGAATCCGAGAATGGAGGAGAGAAATGTTGTGGCTTAGAGTTTAATGGTTTCTAGAGAGAGTGTAGAGGAGTGTGTGTGTGTTGTCCAAGAAAGTGGCAAAGATGGCTAACAATCGGATTATATACTAGCTTCAAGTGCACCCTAATGGGCTTCGACATAGGCTAAGTGTGTATGTGTGTGCGGCCCAACCGGCCCGTATGTTATACTAGTTCACTCGAGACCACATGGTCTCGAGTCGGGTTCGTGTTATCTCGGTTCCTATATACATATATCGCATACATACAATCACACATAAATAACACATAATCACATAAAGGTTCATTTGTCATTATCACATAAGTTAACTAGTCATACGTTTTAGCATACAACGAAAGGTTCTAAATTTCGAGTTGTCACATTTTGCTATAGTCTTGAGAACGAATCCTAACTCAAAACTGTACACATCTCTACCAATTGTAAGATAAACAATTTTGACGTTAATAAACTCTACTTAACCTCTTGAATTCGTAACACTCAAAAAGTTTTGATTCAAATTAATGAACCATTTAAACATTTCAAAAACATTTCTCATCTCAAATAAACTCTCCAACCCAATATGGTTCATCATGTTTAGCACTCGGAATTTTGAAAATCAACTCTTCAACATCAGTTGTCGAAAATAAGATGAAGTAAAATCTTTTTGATTTTTCAAAATTTTATGCTAAAACACACTAAACTCTTTTTGGATTTTTTTTAATGAAAATCAGTAAAGAAATATTTACAGACAATATTTTTGTGAGTTTGCGTTAGAGGATCATATCAGTTTATTGAGACAAATCAGTTGCACCGTTGATCTAAACATCACCGCTTAAAGCTTTTAAACAATTCACTCTAGATCATCGATATTGTGATCCACTTAAACTCCTCTAAGATGTTCGTAATGCTTACTGATACGATTAGGGTACATTAGATAGCACTAAAGTCTTATGCGCCCCACGATCTTAGCATATCCCCTCATCATGCAATACACTAACTAACGTAATGCCTTTAAACTTTCATCAACTGTGATTTGTGTAAAAATAAAGCAGAATGTTTAAACATTAACAATCAGGTCGATACTTCCGTATACGCAGAGAAAGTCCAATGTTTAAACAAAATAAGAAATAAAAAACAAGTTGAAGTTGTTTAGGCTTTAACCACCAGGTCGATACTCCCGTATACGCAGAGGTGATCCAAAGCTTAAACGAAACACCAAAGAAAATAAAGCAGAACGTTTAGGCAATAACATCCAGGTCGATACTCACGTATACGCAGAGGATGTCCAATGCTTAAACAAAATAAAGAAATAAAACAAGTTTAAATCTTTGCAAAATGAAAACACAGAATCACAGTGACTTTTCAGCAAAGTTGTGAAAGCTCACAAACTTAACCGGTTTTATGTCTTTCGACAATCAGCGATTACCGAGCAAGCACACAGTCAAGAAGGACAAAACTGAGTACTATGCGTTCGACCGTGTTTCCCACCAGACTTAGGCCTTTTGCTTTATGTTTGTATCATTTTCGCAAAACTACTAGTCTTAGCTGAGCCTATCGACACATCCCTAGTGAGACTGTTTAAAACTTTATAAAACTTTACATTTCTCTAGCGTGCACTGATAGTCCACTGATGTACTATCATTTCCTCTTTTTACACAAAACTCGTTTTGAATTTTCCAATGTTTATGAATTTTTCTAATTTTCTAATTTTTTAAAAAATTTTCTCCCCCTAAAATCAAAATTATATTTCAAATTTTGATTTTCTGGGAAAATTTGAAAACAATAGACTGTACAAAAAAAATGACAAACTGATGAGAATTGCCTCAATTCGCCATCCACTTGGCTTAAACAATCAGAACTCCCCCAGACAACTTCTAGGATCGTTTTACCGACCAAGTGAGTCAATCAGAGGCAATACACATTGTTTGTAAGGCGGAATCAAACAAACAGAGTAGAATCAGTGAAGAATGGAGTAGAAAACAGAGTATATCACTTTAACACACGTTTCTCATTAATATTTCACTAGAAAATCCAGCAGCAGTTCGGTATACAACTTGTGATTCCGTGCCAAATGAGAAACAAGACAAGCCTATATATAGGCCTATGATTTCGCTTGAAATGATCATGTGTCATTTCAAGCGGAATTACACTTTCAAGCGGAATTACATCAAAATACATAAATTTACACTTAGACCCCTGTAAATCCTATACAAACATGACCTAGATTTAAGACGTAGGCTATAGACATTATGCACCAACAAACTCCCCCTTGGATATTGCTGGAGTCTTCAGTCAGGTCTTCAGCGCTTTCTTCACAATGACTCGAACGAAGACGAAGTCGACAGACGTATGCACCAACAGACTCCCCCTCGGATGTTGACGAAGTCTTCGGTACGAGTCTTCAGCATGTCAACTCTTCAGTCTTGATCGGTCTTCTCTTTTTCACAGAATTAAACGCTAAAAAGAATCCACAAACTCTATCTTCTCTTCTTCAGCATCAACACTCCATCTTGAATAATGTTCCAGGATCTATCTCTGGCTCTAACCTTGTCAGACTTCCCCTTTCATCAAGCTAAGATCTTCGTCTGGAATTAGCTATCGCCTTGAGATCGAATCCTGGCTCAAACTTTGTTCGGCTCTTCACAGGTTCTGGATTGTATCCTGGCTCTTCGTAGTATCAGGATCAGAAACCTGGTCTTTAACCTGCACAAATCTCAACCACTTTTAAGATAACCAGATTTGACGCAAAAAAAAAACTCTACTTAACCTCTTGAATTAGTAACATTCAAATTTTGATTCAAATTAATGAACCATTTAAACTTGTCAAAAATTATTTCACATCTTCAACAAAATCTCCCAAACCATTTGTTCATCATGTTTAGCACTCGGAATTTTGAAAATCAACTATTCAACATCAGTTGTCGAAAATAAGATGAAGTAAAATCTTTTTGATTTTTTCAAAATTTTATGCTAAAACACAATAAAATCTTTTTGAATTTTTTATTAAATGAAAAGAAGTAAAGAAATATTTACAAACAATATTTTTGTGAGTTTTCGATAGAGGATCATATCAGTTTATTGAGACAAATCAGTTGCACCGTTGATCTAAACATTACCGCTTAAAGCTTTTAAACAATTCACTCTAGATCATCGATATTGTGATCCACTTAAACTCCTCTAAGATGTTCGTAATGCTTACTGATACGATTAGGGTACATTAGATAGCACTAAAGTCTTATGCGCCCCACGATCTTAGCATATCCCCTCATCATGCAATACACTAACTAACGTAATGCCTTTAAACTTTCATCAACTGTGATTTGTGTAAAAATAAAGCAGAATGTTTAAACATTAACAATCAGGTCGATACTTCCGTATACGCAGAGAAAGTCCAATGTTTAAACAAAATAAGAAATAAAGCAGAATCTTTCGACAATCAGCGATTACCGAGCAGGCACACAGTCAAGAAGGACAAAACTGAGTACTATGCGTTCGACCGTGTTTCCCACCAGACTTAGGCCTTTTGCTTTATGTTTGTATCATTTTCGCAAAACTACTAGTCTTAGCTGAGCCTATCGACACATCCCTAGTGAGACTGTTTAAAACTTTATAAAACTTTACATTTCTCTAGCATGCACTGATAGTCCACTGATGTACTATCATTTCCTCTTTTTACACAAAACTCTTTTTGATTTTCCGATGTTTTTGGATTTTAGATTTTATCATGTTTTTGTATTTTTCAAATTTTCAAAATTTCTAAAAATTTTCTTACTCCCCCTAAAATCAAAATATGTTTCAATTTTGATTTTCTAGGAAAATTTGAAAACAAACTGTACAGAAAAAACTGACACACTGATGAGAATCACTTCAATTCTCTATCCACTTGGCATAAACAATCAGAACTCCCCCTGACAACAAACTATTTTCCCATTATGATTTCAAAACACTTAAGTTTGATTTAATCAAAATGGTTTTTCCGGAAAATTAGTTTTGTTTGCCACTTCACAAACATGGGGTTTAATTCATCACACTGTTTTCAACCACTTGTAGGTTTATCACAAAAACAATTTCCAATAATCATACCATTTGTAAGATAGTTAAATCAAGTACAACTTTATGTCCTTGATTAAACTTGTAAGTCAAAATATCACATAACAACCACCCTTCACATCTGTGATATTTTTCAATAAAGATGCCGATTCCTACTCCCCAATTACCAACCTGGAAGTTCCGGCAAGTCAGGATTTTAAGCAAAGAATGCAGGCACCCAAGCCTGACCAGCCTTGGGTGTGTCCGAGTTATTTTCACTCGGGGTTTGAACATATCTTTTTTATTCATAAAATTCTTTAACCCCTTTTACCTTACCCTCGACCATTTTTCCAAAAATATTTAGAACATTGGGGTTAAAGACTTTTTCAACATCAAAATCTTTCTTTTCAGAAAAAGATTGATTTGAAATCTCAACTTTGTCAACTTTTTGTTTAAAATTTTCAGCTCGCAATGGTGGAAAGTTTACGTCATCCATTGGCGGTACTGAATTTTCATTTTTGAACTCAACTTGTGGCTCCTCTGATTTTGATGAATCAGGTTCATTGCCCGGACTTGGCTTGTCTGACTTTGATGAGCCAGATTCATTGCCAAAATGTAGCTCCTTTGTTTCAGAAGAAACAAATTCATCGCCATTAAAAACTTTGACAAAAATTTTATCTGAAAAATTAACTTTCTTTGATTTTTCATCAGTTTGATTAGTCAATTTTTCTTTCTTTATCTTCCCTTTTGTCCTCAGATTTGTATCTGAAGAATTCGTTTTACTTGACTTTGCAGTCGAGTGAATCGATTCACCAGAACTCTTATTAGAACCAACATGTGTACCCGAGGATAAAATCCTTTCGAGATACTCTCTTGCTTTCTTTCTTTTCTTCCTCAGTCTGTCTTTCTGCCCTTGTGAAAGCTTTACTTTCTGTTCTAGAACTTTCTGTTCTTTGGGCTTTTCAGCATTTTTTACTGAGTTCTTCACCAATTTCTGAGATTCAGCCCTCGATCTTCTCTTTGATCTCATTGGGCAATCTCTTGCAATGTGACCTTTGATTTGACATTCATAACATCTCCTTGTCTCAACTCTCTGACTCAGGCAGTTAACAGCAATGTGTCCTTGAATACCACATTGGTAACACACTCTGTTATCATACCATTCTCCTCTATCAAACCACGCACTCAAATCATAGCATTGTTTGGCTTTGTGGTAATCCTCACTCCTCTTGTAAGCTTGATTTGACTTTTGAGCACTGTGGTCAAACCTGCACCACTTATTACCAACTTTTTGTGAGCTTTGATTTTCAACTTTTTGTGATTTTTTATAATGATTGGATGATTGAACTGATGAACTTTTATTGTTGTTTGGAAAAATTTTTGGTTTTTTAACATTTTGTTTTTGTTCCACATTCTTCTTTACAGGTTTTTGCGTTGAGCATTCACCTTTTTCAGTAGAATGTAAAACAGTTTCTTGAAATTTTTCTTTTAATTTCAAAAATATTTTTTGTTTTTCATTTTCATCATCAGTCTTATCATCACAATCCTCAATTATGACTTCGTCATAATTTGTGACATTGTCACTTATTGGAATTTCATTGATCGGTTTTGGACATATATGATCTAGCAATGCAGACGAGGTCACAAAACCTTTCAATGTCTTTTCTAACTCAACAATTTTATTTCTAGCATTTTCAACTTCTTTTTCAAGTTGAGAGATTTTTTCACGATGAGAATTTATTGCTTTTTCATTTTCAACCTTGTTCTTTTCAAGAACAGATTTTTCATTTTCTAAAACTTTTATTTGACTTTGGAATTTTGTTTCATTTTCTTTCAAATTTTTGTTCTCTAATTTTATCTAAAAATCTTCATTTTCTGAAGATTTTATTTTATTTTCAAAATCTTTTTCAATTTTCAATTTTTCATTTTCCAAAAATGTTATTTTATCTTGAAAATCTTTTTCTTTTTCTTTCAAATTTTTGTTTTCCAATGTCAAACTCTCCACATTTTTCAAGAGTTTGACATTGTCTGCTTCAGATTTATCACAGTTTAAGCACTTCTTAGACATCTTTACAGCAACTTCTTCTTTCTCAATCTTGACAACTGGAATTTGATCAACTTGCTTTTTCACATCAGGTTTGATTTGACCTTCAGCTGTTTCTGGTTTTTCTTCTTTCTTAGCTTTGACCTCTTCTTTAACAGTTGCTGTCTTTTTATTCTTCCGTTTTGCAGCTTGTTTTTCTTTTATCTTTTCAATTTTGCCTGCATAAAATAACTTCCCATTATAATTTTCAGGTGAAAGTTGTTCTTTAAAATATTCAAGTCTCCGGATTTCCTCTTCATCGTTGTCACTCTCTTCATTAGACGAGTGATAAAAAACCGGAGCTTTTTCCGAAACAACTTTTGAATCCTTTTCTTTTAAAACTGGTTTTTCTTTTGTTTCTTGAGGATAGAATTGCTGAGATTCGTAATAGTAATACGCAAATACATCTTCAAAATCCATGTTTCGTTTTAGAAATTCACAAAACTCGGGCGAGTATCTGATGCTTGACAAATCACCTGAAACACAACAATCAAATGAAATGATTAGGATCGGGTGGCAACTCGTTCGGATTGCCCCTCGATTTGTTGCACTTTAAACCTTTGAACAAACAAAATTCCTTGAATCGGATTGAGACTGAATCAAGTGTGTCAAACAATAGTCAAACTATTTAAAGATTTCAATGAATCGGATGGTTATCACAAACACTTAACTATTCAAATTTGACTCTATACAAGACTTTACCAAATATCACATGCAATTTTATTTAAAAAACAATCTTGGGCCGATAACTACTTGTGTTCAAATAATGTGATTGGGCCGAGCACTTTGAAGGATCTGACAATTCACATGGTTATTTATTAAACTCACCAATTCCAATTAATATTTCACATGTAGTAAGAAGTGGCAGACAAATCAAAACCTCAAAATACTTTGATTGGGTCGATGGATATAAGAATCAATTTAATTGGGCCGTGCAAACTAATGAATTCACATGGACCGACGACAATTGTTATTTACTCGATTCTTATTGGACCAACGATTACACTAGGCCGATAATCTCTATTAATACTTCATATCTCGAAACAATGTACTCTAATTATTAGATCACATGCAATTCTTGATTATCTCAAATGTATTAAGTGGCCGACAACCTGTTAATCTGATCTACAATTCTATTGGACCTCTCAACATTATTCAGTCAAAGCACATGATTCAATGATATGTTTCACGCGAAATATCAATTTCAAACGATATCATGACACATTCACACGAAACATTTCAAACGGAATAAGTACTTTCAAACGGAATCACATGTTATTTCAAACGGAATCAGTTGTTTTCAAGCGAAATAAGTAATTCCGTTTGAGATTACCACTACTTTTCAAACGAAATTAGTTATTTCAAGCGAAATAACATCAATTTCAAATGGAATTAGCTGGCTCGTTCAAACGAAATCAAGTCTTTGGTCCATTTTTGTCACTTTTAGCTTGAATTTAGGTCTGATTCTTTCAAGGGTTTGTTAAAACAGTGTTTTACACACAATATCAGAAAATCTGTCCATTTTGTCCGTTAAATTGTCCAGAAGTCCAAGAAAGTGTAGGAAAAGGCACTGATTCAAGTGTATTGGCTCATAACTGGCTCTGATACCAATTGTAGGATCGTTTTCAGACCCAAATGAGTCGTTCAGAAGAATTCTCGGATCAAATCAGAGGCGGAATACAAAGATTTGATCTTCGTTCAGCTTGTTATACACTTGGAATCACTTGAACAGTCTCGTGTATTGATATAACAGAAATATACAGGTTAGAGACACACTAGCAACACCTTGGCTCTAGATTTCAAAAGTTACAAATGAAATGACTAAGGCACCTATTTATACTAAATCCATTCCCCATGAAAATGACAAGCCCATTTCGTGTGGAATAGACTTATGTAATTTCGTGTGGAATGGACTTATGTCATTTCGTGTGGAATGACTTCCCTACATTTACTCGTTCTAAGTGACTTAATCTATCATTCTAATTACAAGACTTGATACAAGACGAAGTCAACAGACATATGCACCAACAATATGAACATATTGATTTCGGTATCTATACTATATAATAAAAAAATCCACTTTAGGGACACTTGTCATCATATTAGGCCATCTCTTATAGATAATTATAATTTTAGTTTAATCTATTCTAATTAATTATAGATAAACTCTTAACTCATATAATGATTTTTTTAATAGGCAAATATTTATCAACTATATGTTTACACATGTAAATGTGACTAAATCGTATATACACCCACCTTTAATCTAAGAATCTATTTAGTCAAACAAATTTATTATTAATATACCAAATTTAATAAATCAATTATCACTAATAAATATTTGGCTATTATGATTAAAATTTCGGATATTATATCCTAATTTTACAATAGTAGGTAATTTTGATTTAATGTTAGATTGAATTGGACCAATGATAATGGTTCAACTTAATTAAGAATAAAAAAATAATTCTCTGTTTTAGTTGATGATTTAGAAGAAAATAAATAGAATCACAATTTTTTTGATTTCACTCTTTCTTATTACATAATAATAATTTAAATTATTATGCATCCTCACCTTCTTGTAATCTTTTACCCTTTGGTTTTTATTTATAATTTCTCATGCCTTTGCTTTATTACACAATACTAAAATTAATACTATGTTGCAAGAATCGTATTTAAGTAACCACAAAATAAGCATAAATAACCTTATTTTTTAAATTAAAATTATAAGTGAACATATTTAAGTAATAACAAAATAAGCATAAATAATCTTTTTTTAATTAAAACTATAAATGAAAATACAAGTAACAATAAAATACATAAATAATCACATATAACAAAATAACATGTATATTAACATAATATAAAACTAGAGTTAGACGTTCTTAATTAACTTGACATTTCGTATCAAACATATATAAAACTAGGTTATCACCCGTGAATACTCATGGGGTTGGAAAATTTAATTTTTTTTAAACTCAAAAGTACATATATACTAACAAATGAAAATTGTGTGAAGAATACGGTATATTAACTAAACGTTAAAAAATGTGTAAATAATCACGGATTCTGATATTTAAATTTTTGAATAAACAAATGTGAAATTTTATTAATGTACGACGTGTTGGGGAATAAGTATATTAATTGATTAAAGAAATATTAATTATTAAAAGTTTAATATTACATTATTATAATTATAAGTAATAATATATCAAAAATATGTTTTAACATATTAATTTCTGAACACTATAGGTAATAATATATCAAAATAAATACAAAGAAAGCTCTAGTTAAGCCTAACTCTAAATATTATGAAAGCATAATAATTCATCCATAAGGTACCAACTTACAAAGCAACACTTTAAAAAGAATTACTAATGGAATAACTTTTAAAATAAAGATTACATGAATAAAGTAGTTTTAAAAGTTTTGTTCTAAAAAATCAAAAGTCTCCCAGCCTTTTCCATCATTTCCATCCATCTCGGTCCTTGATTCTAGAAGTTGCATCTCACGTGAAGCATCACCACCTACTTAATGCGTTTTCACAAAAGCTTCGCTCGCCTCACTAATAGGGCATCAAATTCTAAAACCAAGTTTGAAGTCAACTAAAAGCTTTAATAGGTTAGAAAAAACAATTGTGCTCTTTGCTAAATCATGCTCCATTTAAGAACCTCTATCTTAAGAAAATTGTTGATGCATTTTTAGTGTCTGTGACTAGTTTTGTTTAACGATGTATTTTGTATGGTCTTTTATTAATTATCGAGTCTGTATGTTATGTTGACCAAGTCAGATATCCTCCTATCTACTTGTGTACAACTTATTTGTCTCTTTTGATATGTAAAGTATTATGAACAATGCATGTTGCATTAAAGGGTAGTTTGGTCATTACTATGTTTATATGTTGCTGTTGTTGCTGTCTGTTAACAGAAACAACCACAACAGTTGCAGCTCTCGACGAAACAGGTCTGTTTCGTCGGAACACATCATGACGAAACAGACCAATGTCCTATACTTCTGTTTCGTTGACATTCATGACGAATCACACTTGATTCGTCATGTACTGGGCTGTTTCAGGCCCAAATGTCTGGCCCATGTTCAGATTCGTCGAACACCTTGTGTTTCGTCGATATCTTGGCCCAGGGACTATATAAACAACATCTCTGTTTCATTTGAACACAGAGATGAGATAATAACCATAGTAACAAAACTCTGCCAAAATTCTGTCTGAACTGTGTTTGTATCAGTTTGATCGGTTCTCATCCCGTTAATCAATCGAGTGTGTTTCATTGATTAATCCGTTGTTATTATTGCTTTATATGTTTGATTTGGCATAGTTACGTGGATTCCGCACACGTAACCGTGTTTACTATAAACAAGTGATTCGGTTCGTTATCGATCCTCAGATTACGGGACCTACAAGTGGTATCAGAGCATTGGCTCTTATCCTTGTTTAAAATCAAACTTGTTCGGTTTTTTATCAAGTATTTTGTGTGTGTTTTTCTGAAAATTTGTTCTTGAAAAATTATATATTCTGGAAAAATATTCATAAATCTGCTGTTTTATTGTTGTTTGCTAAAGATTTTTATCAAAAACCTAAGTTAGATTGTTTGTTTATGCTTTAAACCGGGTTTTTAGTGAAAATCTAGTGTATTTTCGTGTTTCGGAAAATTATCGGTGATCGGAAGACTCATCGGAAAATTCATGTTCTTGAGTGTGTTCTTCATATCTTCATAAGTGTTCTTGTTACAAACCGAGAATTTGATCTGTTAAATTGATTAAAACAAGTGTTGCAACTTATAAAAATATAACTTGACTTTTATGTAAAAAGTGATAAGTGGTTTCAGTAAAAGTCTGTTTCGTTGAAAATAAGGTGTTACAAACATACCTTGTGTCAGTTCTAAATATCTTTGTGTCGTGGGTCTTATCCTTTGACTGATCAGTAGATATTTTAAATATCTAAACCAGCTGTCTCTTACCCAGTTTTGACGAAACAAGCAGCCGACGAATCACATCTGTTTCGCCGCAACATCTTTGACGAAACAAATTCTGTTTCGCCACAAATCACTATTATCACAAGTCTGTTTCGTCATCATTCATTTAGACGAAACAAACCTGTTTCGTGAAATCTGTTTCGTCGAGAACAGATCTGATTTACACAGAGGACTTGTAAAAGCTTGCTTACTGTTTGTTTTCAAGAATTTGTACATGTACTATCATACATACATCAAATATGAGTTGTACTAGTCCATGGGATTGGAGTATGGATTCGAGACCACGTGAAGATCCGACCTCCGCAGCAGCGTGGGTGAAGAGTGTTTTTGGTCAACCTACTATAAGTGCCGGACAATGGGCTTTGGCATCCAATCAGAATCAAAACATTCAAAATCTTTTGATTAGCGAGAGCGAAACGGGCAGCAACAATCGCCCGCCAAAGTTGAATCATATGAACGAGTTTCCATCATGGAAAGGTCGTTTCCATACATATGTTCAAGGTCAAAGCACTGATCTTTGGAGGTGTTTCATTACTCCACGCAATGATGCTCTCGAAGTAGCAGCTTCAACGGCCGAAGGTTTTTCTAACATGCAAGAAAATGACAAGAAAGCCTATGAATTTGAGAAAAAGTCATTTGCTGTTCTTACTCAAGCACTTCACAAAGATATTTATCATCAATTTTCTTATTGTAAGGACACGAAATCATTATGGGATTGTTTGGTAACAAGAGGAGAAGGAAAGGCAGCTTCCAGAAAGACACGGCATGATCTATTGAAGAAAGAGTTTGAATCATTTCAGTTCCTGGAAAATGAAACTCTAAATGATATGACTACACGTTTTTATCATTTGATTAGTGAAATGTTTGCTTATAGTGTTGTTGCAAGTGAAAAGGAAGTTTGTGCACGGTTTGCTGATTCTCTACCACCAAAGTGGAGTCCATACATTGAGCTTCTAAAGCATACAGGTATTCTAGATGCTGACACTATAACTATCTATGAATTCGTACAGAAGCTGGAACATAAGAATGATGAAGAAATCCGGAAAGCAAAACGCATTGCTGCTCCTCAGAATATCGAAATGTATTGTGGAGGAGGTTTTGACCCGTCAGCTAGTCTGCGGCAACCGAAGTTACAAACGGCGTTTGTATCAAATACAAACTCTTCTCCGTTTCCTCAACAAACTCAGGCTTATTCTGGAGAAGGTTTTATTCCTTATATACCTCCAGTTTCTACTACTCAACCTCAGGCATATTCTGGAGGAGGTTTTATTCCATCCCTACCACAACCACAAGTCCAACCACAACAACAGCAAGCTCATTATACCAACAATCCTCCAACCCCAAACCCTAACACAGTCAAAGTTGATACATCAAACCTCTCAAATGTTAGCATTGAAGTAGCAAAGGAACATATGGAACTTATTAATACTATGGTCAGTGCTTACTGCGGTTTGGTCGCAGGTCAAATTGGAAACATCAATTTGACCAACGAAGACTATCTACAAATCAACCGTGATGAAATGGAGTTGATGGATATAAAGTGGGCATTCGCAAGTGCTGTTAGAAGGGCGAAGGACTTTATGGTTCGAACAGGAAGAAGTTCTTTGGAAAGCAAACAAGATACAAAGTACGGTTTTGATAAAGAAGCAGTTACATGCTTCAATTGTGGCGAAAAGGGTCACTTCAAACGTGAGTGCACTCGACCAAGCAGACAAGGCAATCAGAACCCATTCCGTAATCAGACGAGTACTTCAAATGCTAATCAAGAAAATCGTGGAAAAGGGATAGTGGCTGTAAACAACACCACTAACCAGAATCAGTCTGGACCATCAAATGAAAGTCATGCATTAACCGTACAAGCTGATGAAGGGTTTAATTGGTCTTTACAACTTGGGGAAAGTGATCAAGATAAAGGAGGAACAGCGTGTTATGCAAAGATAATCAATCACATCAAGCACGTTCATAAGGAAGAATTTTCTGAAAGTGACGACAGTTCTGGTAATACCGGGAGTTCTGACGAAGAAAGTTCTACTTCGAGTTCTGAATCTGATGTGAGCATAGAAGCAAGTTCTAATCTTGATGACTTATTGAATGAAGCAGAAGAGTTGAAATGTCAGAAATCAGTTCTGATTAAGAAGGCTGAGGTAGTATCTAAAGAAATGGAGAAGTTCTTTTCTGAAGACGGATCTTTCTCTTATCAGACTGCCTTTATGGCAAATGTCTCAGCTTCTACAAGTCAGGTAAAATCTGAAATTCTTATCAACTGTAGAGATTATGAGTATATGAAAATTGAATTTGATAGAATAAAGCTTGAATGTGATTCGATTCATATTCACAATCAGAGTTTAGTTGTTGAAATGGCTAAATGCAAAGAAGCGAATATGGCTTTAGTTCGAAACGAAAAAGAATTTAAATCTATGATTGAAACTCTAAAGAAAAATGTTTCCGAAGTGACAAAAACTGTTTATCATAAACAAGTTAGTATAAATGATTACATTAACATTGTTGAGGAAACCAAAAAGGAACTAGCCATTGCTAAATGCGAGCATGATGCAATCAAGCAAAAATTGGAGAGTTACTCTAACTCCCGATTTGTGCTCGATCACATTATTGATGTTCAACAACTAAAGGGAAACAAGAAAGGCGTTGGGTATAAGAAGTGTCCGCCCCCTTTGAGACATAATTATGCTTATATGCCTGATGAAGAAGAAATGCCACGGTTTGAATCCAGTGTGCCTCTTGATTATGAGGAAGTTACTACTGGCCTAGGGTTCAAATCGGACAATTCTCCAAGTACAAATTCTGAGCAAAAAGATTCAACATCTACGAAACAAGGTCCTCCCACCATTGAGGACTATGAGTCGTCGGATGATGAACTTGAATCAGATGTGAGTAATCAGGATAAATCACTTGACAAACTTAAAGGAGTAGAAGTTCCAATTGAGAATCATATTCTATGTGATCCTCCTACTCCTGATGTTCAACCTGTTGTTCAACAAGTGATAGATCCTGTTTCTACCGTTAAAAGTAAGATTGTGTTGTACACTTTGGTTGGTGATTCTAAAATCTATTCAGATAATGATTTTCCAATTAAAAATGTCAATCCATCATCGATTGATAATGTTTTTGAAAATAATTCAAGTAAGTTTTTGGAAAAGTCGATTCCGGTAGTTATTGTGACTCAATGTAATCCAATTCCTAAGGCTGAAATCAAAAAGAAATTTGGAAATCAGAAATCACTTTCAAAGCAACAACCTATTGCTTCTAAGGGTAAACAATCAGATCAACGGGCTAAATTGCCAAATGTTTCTAAATCAAAATTTGAAACAAAAGGGGCTCGTTATCAGAAGAAAAACAGCAATGTCAAATTTGTGGAATCTAGGGGTACAGATAAAATTGAGACTTTTGCAAACAAGTCAAACACTGATTTTGTACAAGTCAAAATTTTAAAACGTGATAGTCAAAACAATTACACTCAACATTCAAATGGGTGTGATGAAAAAGCTAGTACCTCGGGTTATACAAGTTCGACATTTGATCGTCGATCCAGTTCTCCTAAGTTTGTTGAAAGGAGAACGTGTTTTAAATGTGGGGAGTTTGGGCACATCATCAAAGATTGTGCTAACACTCCGAAAGCGAAATTTGTTGAAAGAGCATCACCTGAATCGATTCACCCTAAATGTCGTCCTGTTTCACCTAAACATGATAATAGAACTATTAAAGAACAGGAATCGAAACAACGACATCAAAATGTGAAGAAAATAGAAAAGGCTTTAAAATCTAAGGTCAATTCTGTTCCAAGGGAACCAAGTTCACCTGTAAAACCAGAAATTTCAAAATTTGTTTACAAAACTCAATCTGGTAAACAAAAACAAACTTGGAAACCTAGGAAGGGTGAAAGTTCAGGGGGAGCTGTTCGTTTGGAAAACCATCAACAAATCGAGATCACTATTTGTGATGCTCAGGGACGACCCAAGACCACTTTGGCTTGGGTCCCCATCCTTAACTAATCATTGGATGATATGTGCAGGATGTTCCAGGAGGAACTATTAATAGTCATTGGATTGTTGATAGTGGGGCATCCAGGCACATGACGGGCGACTTACGGCTTCTATATGATGTGAGAAACATTAAAGGAGGCTATGTCGCTTTCGCTGGAGACAAAGGCGGTTACATCACTGGAGAGGGAATGATCTCTAATGGTGTTGTATGTTTCGATAAGATCAATTATGTTCGTCAAATTGATCATAATCTTCTCAGTGTTTCGCAAATCTGCGATAAAAAGTTCACCGTGCATTTCGATGATGCCGGTTGTTATGTGCTTAAACCTGGTTTCAAAATTCCTGATGAATGGATTCTCTTATCGGCTCCAAGAATCAATGATCTTTATGTTCTTGATATGAGTCAAGCGATTACGACTTCTGCACAAGTCACATGTTTTGTCTCGAAAGCCACGGAGAAGGAGTCTATATCTTGGCACAGAAGAAGGGACACATTCACTTGAGAAAAATGAACCATTTGGTGAAAAACAATCTTGTGAATGGTGTGCCCGTGAGAAGTTTTCATCTACAAGATATCTGTGTTTCGTGCCAGAAAGGGAAACAAACAAAGAAGTCTCACCCTTTGAAGAAAATCAACACTGTTGGCATGCCTCTCGAACGTCTTCATATGGACCTCTTTGGACCTATGAAACACAAGACAACGTTCGGAGATGTGTATTGTTTAGTAGTTACTGATGACTACTCTAGATTTTCTTGGGTAGCTTTTATGGCACACAAGAGTGATACTCCTGGCATCCTCAAGGATCTTCTTACAATGTTGGAAAATCTCTATTCGTTGAAAGTTAAGAGGATCAGAAGCGACAATGGAACTGAATTCAAAAACCGTGTTATGGATGAGTTCTGTACTTCTAAAGGCATTCTTCATGAATACAGTTCTCCTTACACTCCACAACAAAATGGTGTCGCGGAGAGGAAGAATCGGACAATAATTGAAACTGCAAGAACAATATTGGTAGAGTCGGCGTTTCCTGTTCAGTTCTGGGCAGAGGCTGTGTCGACTGCTTGCTACACATTAAACCGAGTTCTTACGATTAAGAGACATGGCAAGACTTGTTTCGAACTTCTACAGAAAAGGAAACCTGATCTTTCAATT
This sequence comes from Helianthus tuberosus, assembly GCA_030545235.1. Taxonomy (NCBI): domain Eukaryota; kingdom Viridiplantae; phylum Streptophyta; class Magnoliopsida; order Asterales; family Asteraceae; genus Helianthus; species Helianthus tuberosus. The sequence continues at coordinate 105,866,574 of CM060409.1, forward strand.
CTAGAACCTTTTGGTGGTCCATGCACTATGATTGATCCGGATGGAAAGTTTGGAGCGAAAGCTATCGAGGGTTTCTTCCTTGGATATGCTACACCAAATTTTCGTGTTTGGAATCTGACTACCAAAAAGATTGAACTATGGAGTGAAGTAAGGGTTCAGAGATATACAAATCCTGTTAAAGCTCCAGGTGATCCTTGGATGTTCGATTATGATGGGCTATTCAACTCCTTTGATCTGCCAACCTTTGATGAAGATTCCGCAGCTGCTAGAATGATATTTGATAGTGACAATGCTGCTGAGTCGTCATTAGTTAGACCTGTTGTTGTTAACTCACAAAGTTCTAATTCGTCTAACAACACAGTTCAAAATGAGGAAGTTGAAAATGCTACTGAATACAATGAGTCATCAGAAGAAGATGAAGAAAATCTGGATGCGACTGAAGGTACTAAATCTCCAGTTGTTCCAGTTCAGGGTATTTCTGTTGATACTCCTCATGTGCAAATCGATGATACTGCTGAAGGAAATGCATCCACTTCTACGCATATTCCAGGTGTAGAGTTGGTTGTTGATCTTAATATTAACAATTTGGGTGTTAATGCTCGTGTTCCTGAAAATCCTGAAATGAGGATACACGATACCCATCCACAGCAGAATATCATAGGAGATGTCCAACAAGGTGTGCAGACACGTAATCAGCTGAGAAACAACCAGAGTGCTGGTTTGTATTCAGCTATTAGAGAATCTGGTCTACAAAATGATTGGTCTTTCGCGTGTTACGTTTCACAAGAAGAACCAAAATCTTGGAAGGAAGCTTTAAAAGATAATTCATGGGTTGAAGCTATGCAGGACGAACTGCAGCAATTTCAAAAGCTTGGCGTTTGGAAGCTTGTTGAAAAACCGGAGAATTACAAGAAAATTGGAACACGATGGGTTTATAAATGCAAGAAAGACGACCGTGGAGTTGTTATTCGCAACAAAGCGAGACTGGTTGTTCAGGGTTTTCGTCAGATTGAAGGCATTGACTACAATGAAGTTTATGCACCTGTTGCACGTCTGGAAGCTATTCGAATCTTCTTAGCTTATGCTTCTTTCAAAGGATTCAAAGTTTACCAGATGGACGTTAAAAGTGCGTTTCTTCATGGTATTGTTCAAGAAGAGGTGCATGTCGAACAACCTCCAGGTTTTGAAGATCCTATTCACCCCGATCGGGTTTGGTTGCTCAACAAAGCTCTTTATGGTCTACATCAAGCACCTAGGGCTTGGTACGCAACCTTATCAAACTATCTTCTGGAGAATGGATTTAGACGAGGTCTTATTGATTGCACACTCTTTATCAAAGAACAAGATGAAGATCTTCTGCTGGTGCAGGTATATGTTGATGATATAATATTTGGATCTACTAATGATTCTTTGTGCAGGCAATTCGAAAGTGTTATGCAAGAAAAGTTCGAAATGAGCGCTATGGGAGAGATGAATTTCTTTTTGGGCCTTCAAGTTCAACAAACAGAGTCTGGGATATTCATCCATCAGACTAAATATGTTGGTGACATTTTGAGCCGATTCAAAATGTCAGATGCAACGCCCATTGGTACCCCACTTCCGCAGAATCACGGGATTACTCCGGATTTGAAGGGAGAAAGCATCAACTCCTCGTACTATCGTGCCATAATCGGATCTCTCATGTATCTTACCGCTTCGAGGCCTGATATCATGTACCCAACATGCTTGCTAGCAAGATATCAAGCAAACCCGAAGGCCTCTCATCTGTCAGCTGTCAAAAGGATTTTACGCTATTTGAAGGGATGCCCAGACCTCGTTCTTTGGTACCCTAGGGATGATAGTTTTGAATTAATTGCATACAGTGATTCTGATTTCGGTGGTTGCAAAATCGATGGCAAATCGACAACAGCAGGATGTCAGTTCCTAGGAAATCGCCTGGTCACGTGGCAGTGCAAGAAGCAAACGTGTGTTGCTACATCAACATGTGAAGCAGAATATATTGCTGCCTCGAGTTGTTGCTCCCAAGTTCTTTGGATACAACAACAAATGCGCGACTACGGTTTAGAATTCCTATCTACTCGTATTTTTGTTGATAATAATGCTGCTTTACAGATCACTAGAAATCCTGTGCAACATTCTAAAACTAAACACATCGACATTAAATATCACTTCATACGTGATTGTTTTGATAAGAGGTTAATCGATGTCGTTCATGTCCCCACTGATCACCAACGTGCCGACCTGTTTACAAAAGCTTTTGATAAATCACGTTTTGATTATCTACTTTTGGTCAATGGCATTAAGGTGATACCCGAGTAAACTTCGTTGGCTGATCGTTTTTGTAAATATTTTCTTTATAAACTTTGAAAATTCAAAAAGATTTTAGTTTTCGTAAACTTTGCGAATTTTAGGGGGAGATATTTCAAGAAAATACAAAAACATTGCAAAAGTTCAAAATCCAAAAAGATGTCTTTACGTTCTGTCGTTTTCGTTTGAAAATTTAAAAAAAAAACAATAGAAAAACCAAAAATGAGTTTCTTGGATAAAGGAAAATGATGAAGTTCACTGGTGTGGTCGGTCAATGTGTTCAAAATGCAAAATAAAAAGAAAAATGATAAGTATCTCTACTAACGATGTATCGGTAGGCTCACAATCAGACTAAAATGTGCAGGATGATACAAACCTAACAGACTTCAAGTCAGGTGGGAACCATTCATTGGCATATGTTCTTAGTACCGAAATCTCGTTTGAGAGATTGCCGAGATCTGAAATATTCGGTCTTTATGCTGCTTATCATCTGGGTATCATGGTTGTATCAAACCGTAAAAATAATGGAGACGAAGTCTAAGATCTTCCATGATACTATACATACGTGTACATACTGCATTCGACCTCAATAAGTGATCAACAATCACATGTCCAAACAAAATAAGTGATAATATATCACAGATTCTTTGCGGGAGTCAAGTTCGTCTCTCTGCTGTACGAAAGTAATGACCTGTTCACGGACTTGCTCCTGTGCCCTCATGCATCTGAAAATCAAGTTCCTCATCAATAAGTGATTCTATCACATAGGACTTGTTTTCAATCAAATAAGTGAGTTTCTCACATTTTTATACGGTCAAACAGATGATAATCGGTATACTCACCGGTAAGATGAATTCTCATGCATACCTTGATATGGGAATGTGTCGTGAGTGGATTTACATCGACTTGTAAGTATAATCCTTACCGTTAATCGTATCTCTTAAATTATGATTACGTCTGATCAGTTTGAGCTTATGTGGACCACAATACCGATAATCGAGGTAGAATACTTATCCAGAGCTTTAAACAGAAATCAAAATCATGTTGACTAAGACCATAAGCTGGTATGATTCCTTGTCCTTGAGATTCGCAAAAAGATTGCACTTGTACAGTTGTTTAGTGTTTTTAACAGTTTTCCGCATTTTCATTTAGTTTACTGTGCTTTAAATTTGTTTTTAGTATATTTGTGTAAAGTTCGTTTTTGATTAAGCCGAAGTTGTTGCTTGGTGTTTTCTACCGGAAGCCTGAAACCTTCTTCATAAAAACGTTCTTGCATTTGAAAATTCAAACAGAATGGAAATGTGTTCATAATCTGTTTAGTCTGCAAAATCTTACCACTGTTTTGACTGCAAAATATTTCCAGCCTCCGAAGGTAGTAGATAAAATCCCATTGATGCCTATGAAGCAGGATTTTCTTGAAGACATGGCATTATGGTGCTACGACTCGGATACTCATGAAGCTGTAATTGTGTTTAGAGACAATCGTGCAAATTACCGGATGTTGGATCCGATGTGGATCGTCAACATGTCTGAAGCTGATATTAGCAGATTATATCGTCATGATATTTTCTATGAAGATCAGGATGCACGTCAAGCGTTAAAGTTTCAGCGAGTAGCGTGTTTTTGCTACTACAGGGGCATACATTAGGGCAGTTCGTGGTCCGAACAACACTGATGGAAGATTAGAAGACCGAAGACAAGTAACAGACAAGGGGGAGTTTGTTGATGCATTTTTAGTGTCTGTGACTAGTCTTGTTTAACGATGTATTTTGTATGGTCTTTTATTAATTATCGAGTCTGTATGTTATGTTGACCAAGTCAGATATCCTCCTATCTACTTGTGTACAACTTATTTGTCTCTTTTGATATGTAAAGTATTATGAACAATGCATGTTGCATTAAAGGGTAGTTTGGTCATTACTATGTTTATATGTTGCTGTTGTTGCTGTCTGTTAACAGAAACAACCACAACAGTTGCAGCTCTCGACGAAACAGGTCTGTTTCGTCGGAACACATCATGACGAAACAGACCAATGTCCTATACTTCTGTTTCGTTGACATTCATGACGAATCACACTTGATTCGTCATGTACTGGGCTGTTTCAAGCCCAAATGTCTGGCCCATGTTCAGATTCGTCGAACACCTTGTGTTTCGTCGATATCTTGGCCCAGGGACTATATAAACAACATCTCTGTTTCATTTGAACACAGAGATGAGATAATAACCATAGTAACAAAACTCTGCCAAAATTCTGTCTGAACTGTGTTTGTATCAGTTTGATGGGTTCTCATCCCGTTAATCAATCGAGTGTGTTTCATTGATTAATCCGTTGTTATTATTGCTTTATATGTTTGATTTGGCATAGTTACGTGGATTCCGCACACGTAACCGTGTTTACTATAAACAAGTGATTCGGTTCGTTATCGATCCTCAGATTACGGGACCTACAAAAATCCCTAAAAATAATGTTCATAAAAATATTGTATTATACACAATAGGGTGAAAATGTGTAGATGGTCTTTTGACCAAAAAAGTTCATTGATCCATAGAAAGACGACTTCAAAAGCAGGCTTATAATTCACATGCCTTCCAAAAGCTAATACATCTCAATCTTTTGTCAGCAAACCGAACCCGTGTGATACACGTCTTCGAGTTAATTAAAAAATTTAAATGAAAGTCATATAAAATAAATACATATCGTATTTATCAAATTTTTATTAAAAACTTCATATCAAATTTACATTTACATTCATAATAAATAGGCATGAATATAAGAGATAGCAAGTAACATTTGGATCACCAGCGGCACCAAAAAGGTGTTCTTAGGAGGTTTAAAGGACAATCTTTAATAAAATCTGGAACATGAATATGATCTTAGTCGATGATGTACCTTACTAAGAATAGCATTGCATGTGTTCTCAGCTAATTCCTTTTTAACTCTTGTAAATTAGAATATAATTTTTACATGAAGATTAAGTAGGTAAATTTAGATTAGTATCTAAATGCACAAATTGAACCATTACCAGAATTCCTCTTTAATGCACTCTAATTGCTCAGCCTACCACCTACAACTTAAAAAAAAGAAATAAAGGAGTGAGTTTAGCCAAGATTGTATCACCAACTTTCTTTTTGTTCCAACATATTAAGCATTGTTCTTGTAACTTTTCTTTTTACATGAATAAGACTAATCATGTGGTCCTGTTCAACTAAAACAATGATTTTAGGGAGGAATAATGTCAAATTCATACCTTACAAATTGAAAGAGAGAATGTCTGAAATAATTAACAAATAAATAAGTTACTGCATACCTAAACAAACCTGTTGCAGAAAACTTCCAATTTTTAAACCTCAGCCTTTTTCTTGAATCAACCCTCTCTCCCTCCCTCCGAGTCAGTGAAAACCTAAAGTGCTTCAACCTAAAATAAGATGAAAGTGAGCTGAGATAGTAATTGCAAAAGTCATTGTTGGTTGGCTGCTTATATAATCAAATTAGAAGAAAAAAGATTGGAGCCTTGAAAAATTGCAATATACATCAGTTAAAGTATACAATACATAACAGATTACACATAAAAAGATGGTGTCTATGTTATAACAATTCAGGCTTATAGTAGGATGCAACAAATTGAAATATCGAGTGAATGAGTGATGCTATAAAGATCTGCACCATGTCTTTCAAAATGCATTGTAATTCAATTATTTCACAACTATAGGTGTAAATATGTCATCATACCTGGAATTCTAGAAAAGGTTGTAGGGTTGAATCAAAGGCATTTTTGTTTTTGTTTTGGTTTCCCACATCTACAATACTCAAGTTAACTCATATAACGTTTGTGTACGGAGCTACATGATGATAGTTAAGATGATACACTAAACTCTAACACATTATTTTGGAAAGAATCATAGGATGTATTTATGTTGGATACGTAGGCTTACCTGGTTATGTGGTCGTTTAGGTGACGTCAACTGTGGAAGTATATTAAATAAAAGAAATGAAAAGTATAGTTTTCACAATGGGATCTTTTGTTTTCGTCTTTTAGGTTTTACTAGTAGTTTAAGTACCCGTGTGTTGCACGGATTACCCAAAGTAAATTATATTATTTAACGGTGTTTAAATAAACTTTGAAATGAAAGAAACGTTCCGTTACTTAAAAAGTAATCTCATCAATTAGTTGATTAGATATGAACCTATAGTTTACAAAATCACCTCTACAAAAGTAGTAATTTATCACAACTACCACTCTTCTCCATAAGTTCCAGTGACTTTGACAAAACCCACATTTGAAACATGGATGTGAACATCTACATGGACTTGCTAAAAGTTGAGAGAAACTAAAAATGGAGTGTAGCTTTTTATAGCAATCAATGTAAAGTGTATTCATATTTAATATATTAACTACTCATTTTAGTACAAAATAAAAAAAACTGTTTGTGAGTCCACTGACTTGACTCACCTTTTTAGCTCGTATCTAAAACTACCCGTTTCATCAGTACCCAACCCGATTTTCCTGTCATTACTTTTCTTGGGTTTTAAAAAATTGTTTGATTTTAGTTTTCACTATGGGATCTTTTGTTTTGGTCTTTTACGTTTTACTAATAGTTTAAGTACCCGTGTGTTACACGGATTACCCAAAGTAAATTATATTATTTAACATTGTTAAATAAACTTTGAAATGAAAGAAACGTTCCGTTACTTAAAAAGTAATCTCATCAATTAGTTGATTAGATATGAACCTATAGTTTACAAAATCACCTCTACAAAATTAGTTGATTAGATATGAACCCTTTTAGCCCGTATCTAAAACTATTCCAACCTCTTAACTCTTGTACAAAAATCCTCCTTATTCTACCTCCGGTCTTGGTTCAACAGTAGTGTGCAGATCACAATATTCTTCACCAAAAATGAGTTTTAACAACATCAATTCAGTCCCTAAATAGTTAATGCCTACCTAAGAAATTTAGTTTAAAGAAAGTTAATGATTACATTGAATATGAGTCACTAATTCAGTCCCTAAATAGAAATTAGTGATCAAAATGCAACTTCAGTTTATGTTTTATTCCTGCTTCTTTTATTCCTGCTTCTTTTTAAGTCACTGTTGACTCCCACATTCTCCTTAAATATTTTCACTAAGTATGTTGTCTAAAAGTTTTGTAACTAAAAGATCGTAGGAGTTACAATTTTACGTATAGTTTAATAGGCAATTCTTCCACAAAAATAAAATTGTATCATGCACCCATGCACCTGTATTGCTTCTAGACATTAGTTAACCTCAGCAAAAAAGAAAATATTTGTATACTTATAATCACTTAAATTTTAAGGAAAATCAATAACATCAAGCCTAGCATTTACCTACATGGTACAGACACCTAATCAGCCCCAAGGCTACAATTTTATTTGCATAAACTTCTAATTGTAGTAGTAGTCAGGCTTTATTGATAGTGATTAAAGTAAGATGTAACCAAATAATTGAGGATCAAAGAGTAGAAAAAGAATTAGTCAAACAAAAAATATAAATTTAAACTACTTTGTCAAACATGAATATGATGACTAATACCTTTTGTGATGTATGTTTGTCATTTTCATCCCTTGCGTTGGATTCATGGTTTAAAAAAGCTTGAGGCGCTCCTAAGCGTTTTCGTTCCAATTGCCAAGGCGCAAAGGTGAGAGCTTCACGCATGATAGAACAAATGCTTTGTTAGATTATGCTAAAAACGCGAAACAAAAGATTGGATGCCCTAACAATGAAAGTGAATCAATACTTTTAGTGTTGCATAATCCATCTACTTGTTTCTGTTAAACATAATTGTAATCAATATTGCATTAAAGCCTGAGATGAAACAAAGTATTATAAAATTCTAAACTAAATAACAACTTAGTTTGGGCCGGACGGGTCAAAACTAATAAAGCTCAAGTTTTAATCAAATGTAAACTAATATAACCAAATTACATAAACTATATCGGATAATAGTGCAAGCTCTAATCAAACTCAAGTCTTAATCAAATGTAAACTAATAAAATCAAATTATATTAGAAACCGGACATCAAATTTCAAGCCAACATCATAGGGCAAGCTCTAATATAACTCAAGTCTTAATCAAATTTAAACTAATAAAACCAAATTATATTAGAAATTGGACATCAAATTTCATGCCAACATCTTAACCATTGCTAATCTTATATTCCACCTTTCCCTAACCAGTATCTAGGTAGGGTTCAGAAAATAAAATGTTGGTTTTGTTACACCCACTGAGTTGGGAAATTATTATATTATTAAAGCACATTGGCAGAGCAACCCACAAAATAAATGTTGATAAGAGCCATATATAGATATTGTTCTGCCAAACAAACAAAATAAATATGAAATGGGTCAACTTCATATGAAATAGCGTTTAAGGTGGCACACAAAAAACCTTAACTGGCCCACCTGTTATTAGATGTTTACCACTCTTATTAAACAATTTGTGTCATTTGGTGCATAGTTTCTTTACTGGCCCAAGTGATACCCGGGTCTTGAGGAGCGGAAGTGGCATTATAAAGCAACTGAAGGGCTTTAGCTGTCACTATAGGGAAATCCAAATGCAGTAACAATCTGCAAAATTTAGAGAGAAAATTTAATCTTAAAATGTGACGAAATGAGTAGAATTTTGCAGATGTGAAAGTTGTACCACTGAGTAGTAGTTGCACCATATTTGGATGAAGAATGAAGGAAGATGTAACCGATTGATTACTGAATCGTAAAGGTGGAAGAAGGCTTATCAAAGCAACAAAATATTTCTTAGACACCAAGGAAATCAAGGAGTCAACTTACTTGTAATTTTCTCTTTGAAGATCTATATGTGTAAGTAGAAACATAAATAAGTTTACATTCCCAAACCCCAGTGTAAAGTTTCATATAGTCTACAACACAAAATTAATTACCTTGACTAAAAAATATGTCCCGTTGCGCTTTCAGATGCTTTGCCGTTCTTGATATGTGATGGTCCACGGTGGCTGATGAATTTACCAAATTACCCAAACCTTCAGACCAAAAAGAACCCAAATCTCCATTGTTGTCCGTATCATGTGCCATAAATGGCAATGTACATGCACCTCCTTCTTAACACTGTGAACCCATCACTCTTTCCCTTTAGAATCTTTGTCACATATTTCATTCATAATTTAATAGAATAAAAAAATTAATAATAATTAAATGATTACAATATACATACCTCAAACATTCCGTACGGATAGGAAACATTAGTGTCCATAAATTCTTCAACATGCCATAAATTGTTCAACATGCCAGCCTGGTAACGTCTCCGTTAAATACTTACTCCGTTATGCTACTGGCCTAGTGGCCTCCATAGAAACGCCATCTTCTCGGCTCACACAACCATCGTTCACAGACGTTGAATTTGTAGTGGATCTAAGGTTACATTGTTTGGATACAATGTAGCTTCTTTTGTTGCTAGATCCATTAGATATCGAAGAGTAGAGAGTTTGATCCGATGAACTGTCGTAACAGGAAGACAATCCGGATAGCTTAACTGCGGCGAGAAGAAAGCGACTGTGATACTGTGTGTGTTCGTTTGCTCCGGGATTTGAAATGTCACATGATTTACACAGAATCGCTCTGTCATCTTTGCAAAACAGAAAGGCTTTTTTTTCCTGTTTTCAGTAATTTAACAATATCAGTTTGAATCATTAACAACAATAGACGTATATCAGTGCAATCGTGTGAATAAATAACGGCAATAGACGTATATCAGCGCAATCGTATGAATATAAATAATTAACGGCAATCGAATTACAACAGTGCAACTGTATGAAACATTAACAGCAATCGAGGTATATATATGCAATCAAATTATTGTTTGAATCATTAATAGCAATCAATATCCGTGAAATCATATGAATTATTAACTGCAATCAAATTACAACACTCACAGTGCAATTGTTTGAATAATTAACAGCAATCGACATATATCAGTGTGATTCGTATGAATAATTAACCTCAATCTAACTACAACAGTGCAATTGTTTGATAAGGTATATCAGTGCAATCTTATGAATTTTTTACGGCAATCTAATTATTATTTGAATAATTTACAGTAATCCCCTTAATATCAAATCTGAAATCAACAAATAGTTAACTAAAACACACTAATTTATCAAACGATTTGACGATTTGGCCAAAAATAATGTTAAATTTCTGAAATTAACCTATGAAACCAATGAAGCGATCATACCTGTATCGAATGAAAAGATCCGATGATTATGGATGGATGAATGGTGAAAAGAGAGAACATAGAGCGGCTGGATCAATATAATTAGGGTTTTAGGTATACCTGTTGAAATTGAATGAAAAGATCCCACAAACTCAACCTACATCAAAATTCAACAAATAATATACAAACATAAACTTTCAGATCGCACATAAAATTAAATCACCAAAACCCTAGATATATACTTTTATCTCATAATCGTTCATCAAACAACACAAACAAAGTCATCAGATCAAATCAATACAAATTATACAGATATGAAACATAGATTATACAGATCTGAAACACGCGAACCATCAAATAGCAAGATTAAGACAACTCAAATGTTTCTAAGATGATAAGACGGTTCCTTTATATAAAGAATTCAGTTAATCATCATCTATATGAAGAATGACAGGTATAAAACCAAACCAAATCAATCCACATCACCTCAAGATTATACAAAGTCTATAACAGGTTAAAAAAATTAATACCTGATGAAGACTTACAAAACCAGATTAGAAATGCACCAGGGTTTCAAGCGGCGAATAATCCAATGATCTGAGAGAATCGGCAAAGAGGAGAGGCGGAGAGATGGAGTGTGTATTTGGGTTTGGAAATGAAGCAGTCTTATATAGATCCGAATTAATGGGTAATGGTTGACCCGATCAAAAACGGATCCCGCGTTCAATCTTAAATTACTTGTTTGTTTATAGAGAATTACATCAATTCCCTCCCAAAATCAAACTCCAATAAACAAATGGATGTCACATCATCAAAATGGCTTAACCATTCAAGGACACATAGCCCACATCATCTCATTTATTAATATATATATAGACTAGAGTTAGACGTTCATCATTAACTTGACGTTTAATGATAGTTCATTTGGCATTCAAATTTATTTAACAATTTAACCTTATAATAAATAAAAAATAAAATAAAATGTTATAATAAGCAAATAGTATATCAAAGTCCAATTTTTATGTTTATATCATGATGACTACATGTTTTAACCAATTACATTATATTTATTTATCCGTGTAATATACGGGTAAATTCAACTCTGTAATACATATGTTTTTTTTAAGATATAACCTTTTTTATTACTTATTATATAAATTACTTTTATTCAACCCGTGTAATACACGGGGTTCTAACCTAGTATCCATATACAACAAACTTTAATCGTACCTTAGAGGCCAACTTAAATATCCCGTTTTTCGGAAACTAACCTTGAAAGGATGAGGAGATTATTTCGAATTTTAATACTATATTAGTTATTTCACCTTTTTATGGTATCATATTTCAAAATTGATATTCGTAACAATGTTATAACTGGGTTTAGTGACCCATGAATGACCAATTTAGTATTTTTGGGGCCACTTTAGGTTAAAACGGTAAATTCATTTAATACAAATTTTAATAATTTAAAACTTCAAATTTACTAGTACATTCCTGGTTAAAACTTTTAATTCTTTTTTTAATTTTTATTTTTTTAGTTTGAGCACCCATAATCAAATCCTTAATAAGTCACATTGTAAGACAATCTGTTATTAGTGAATGCGACTTTTGTGGACTTGCGTGACTTATTTGTGTTGTTGCTTTAATAGTACTATATATCTTCATAGTTGTTACATTATTGGTTTGAATGCTTTAAATTTTATAACTAATATGTGTTTCCTTATCTTCTTTTTTTCTCTCAAGCTGGTGTATGTTTTGAGTAGAAGTACTTATGAATGAAAGAGCCTTTTCTCTTCGACACGAAGGAGAGAAGAAACGTGATATGCAACATTGTTAGTATGCGTTATTGTATTTGATAAATATGTTACATGTTGCATATTTTTTCAATAATATAAAAAATAGAGATTTTTAATGCATACATGATCACGCGTTATAAAATCACGCTTTAATCCTAAGACAACAACAAGCATCCCACCGATAGCGAAGCTACTAGTAGGGTCTAGGGATGGTGAGATTTAGACAAACCTTACCCCTATCCCTAGAGATAGAGAGATTGCTTCCATAGAGACCCCTAGCACTAAGAGAGAGAGGGAGACCGTGACCAAATAACAAACATAAGGTTATGTATGAGTAACGTAGTAAAGTAGGAACAAAAAAAATATAAGGCAAGATAATCCCATGCACATTCTACCTAAAGTTTAAGAACTCTAAACCCCTACCACCAAACAAAGTTACTCTCTTGAAAGTTCTTAACCTTAATCATACGTCTCCATATACCCCTATCATGTATCATGTCCCCAGAGAGGTGCAACTCGAACAAATCATGCCTAATCCACTTATCCCAAGTCAATTTGGGCCTACCTCTACTCCTCCCCTCCACAGTCAATGATTCCACTGCATGAACTGGCGCTAATGATTGTCTCCTCTTCACATGTCCAAACCATCTCAATCTTCCAATATCCTAGCCACTCCTAATCTTTCCCAAAGAATTTGTTATGTTTAAATTATTCTAGAAATATAATTACCGATTTGATAATTATATTGAAAATTTATTTTATATATTTAAGTCCCTAAATTGGAGAACCCAATTTCCTAAAACTAATATGTTGTTCGTTCGTTTGGTGTTTTGTTTACTTATATTTTTAGGGTGATTATTGTTGTTATTTTAGATTCAATCCATTCATTTTCGCGCGATATTTCTCGTGGAACAATTATTCGGAACCCATGAGTGATTCTATCTTTTTCCCCTGTTTATAATTAAAGCTTTTGGGGTGTATCGTGTTATAAATATTCGTGTTTTATTCATTTTACTATTAACATGCAAACTTCAACATGTTATTATAAGGATGTATACTTGTGTTTTATTTTAGTTGTTATGTGATGTCAGTCTATTGTATTCTAGCATGTCATTATGGATACACGGCTGACTAGGTTCCTCACGGCTATGGATTGAAACCTAGTATCGCCACCAGCATTAGATTCGCCCTCTGAGGCTTGAGTCTCACATAGTCATACAGTCGTTGAGTCATATATTCGTTTGTTTCGTATGTTCACTTGTTTGTATTTGCCCGTTGGTATGCATGGTTTCATTGTTTGTGTTGTTGATATGTAGTGATCTTTATATTAACCTTTGAAAAGTATGTTAAAACTTTTTATTAAAAATAATATAAAAATCATTTTATTAAAATAAGGATTACTCACCAACTTTTGTTGACCCAAAACTATTTTTCTAACATGATACAGGTACACAAGTTTAAGACACAAGTTTGAGAGGATTTGAAGTTGAAGACACATTTCACTCTCCGGGGCTTGAGTCTCATACAGTCGTTGAGTCATAAATTGGATGTTTGTTCATGACTAATTATTGTTGGATTATATGTGACAATTTAATTTAGTGACTTTAAATATTTAAGCTTATAAGCTACGGAAAATCATCATGCCCCGTATCATTCAGCTGCGGGTCGAGGTGTGACACAGTCCACCCAGGGCTTCACTGGAGTTAATTCTCCAATCACCTGTCCACCCATCACTAATGACAACTCCTAGCAGATTCCTTCATACATCATGACCGCCATCGCTAACTCTTGCCAGTTCCATAGTCGTGATGATGAGGAAGCACCTATCCACAGAGCCCGCCTGACCCGCATCTGCGATGCCTTCAAGCTTCAAGGTGCTGACGTGCGTAAAATACAACATATAAATTATATCAAATACGGCGTAAAATCAACACGTTTCAGTACTAATGTTGGAAAAATCTTGTTTCTTTGTTCCTTTTTAATTTACAGGGTCAAAAGAGTTTAAACGCACAAAAGGAGCAAAATAACAGCAAAAACCAACATAAATACAATGAAGGAGGATGAACACAACTCGCCAAGCCCCTATCCATATCCAAACCAACAAAATAGCAAGATCAGAAGCTCTGGCACGGGGCCGTGCCCACCAGGCATCGGTCGTGCCCAAGTCAAGATTCTCTGCAGAAGAAAAGACAACAGCAAAGGACAAACCAGACCACCAACACGGGGCCGTGCTAAGGCAACACGGGGCGGGATCAACTCTAAGATTCGCAGAATCTGAGATAGTACAGCAAGTACAATGACCACGGGTCGTGCCGTTGACACGCGGGGTCGTGTTAGTACAAGACCTGACACTGCAGTTAATGAGGAAGAGAGAGAAGGATGGCCACGGGGTCGTGCCAGGCGGGCACGGTCCGTGTTGATCGTCTGACTTCAGCTATAAATAGGGGTGCTTGGTTCAGTTCCAATCCATCCCTTGGCAAACCACTTTTCTCACACTTGCCACCACTCCACCACCACTACAACACCAACACCCACCACCATCATACATCTTCCATCATTTAGAGTGTGTAGTAGTCTCGGGATCCAAGATCGATCGTAAGAGTTCTTGTCAAACAAAGGCCATGTTTGGCTAAACTCTTACATCACTTGGTGAAGACAAATCTTTTATGTATTACTTTTTGATTTCCAATCTTTGGCTCCTTTTTATTTGGGTATGTATTAATGACTTTAATAACTAGTTTTTTATATTGAAGGCAAATTTATTTAACCATTCTTCATGTGTCGTTGATTCACACATTCATGTCTTTACGGTCTATATAAAGCACGTTAACTACTTGGAATGGGGTTAGAAGGGTGGTTGGGTAACTCTATGTCTCGTTCAGTGTATAGATCCTGCGAGAACCAGATTCAAGCTTAGTAAGACTTCACGAGTGGGCGGTACTGTTCACCTCGGGAGAAGTAAGAAACCGCTTAAATCCCTTATCTATAAACTACTATTAAAACTTTAAACCAACCCTGCGAGAACTGTATCCCTGCTGACTCAGACCAAAGGGTTGAAGGTAACGCTGACTGGAAGGGGGCCTACCACTTTTTGCATTAATAACTTACTTAATTATCTTTCAATAATCCAACCTCGCGGGACTTTATTCCTGCTGACTCAGACCAATAGGTTGAGGGTAACGCTGCCTGGAAGGGGGCCTACTACTATAACTTAAAGATAATCTCTTAAAATGCCCAAAGTGCGGAAATTATTAAAGGATGCATAAAAAAGGAGTTGGAACCAAGTGATTTCTTCTTGTCTATATGTTTTCCTTACATTTTATTTTTGCTTTTTCGTTTTATAACTTTAAAAACCTTCTTATCAAAATTTGGTTAGATTAGACGTTAATGATAAGCCGGTATTAAAAGCTCTTGTGTCCTTGGACGACCTCGGTATCTTGCCATCACTATACTACGTTCGCGATGGGTGCACTTGCCCTAACGTATGTGTAGAGTGATAGTATTATATCGTGTTTTATAAATTTAAACTTGAATTTGCGAGTAGAAAGAGCTAAAATATATCTAAAAGTATATACACATCCGCACTCACGTCAAGTTTTTTGCGCCGTTGCCGGGGACACAAGGATTTTGATAAAGCTTAAAATTAGCGGCCTAATCATTTTTTATCTTTTCCTTTTAGGTTTTTCTTCTTTTTCTTTAGATTTTTCACTTTCTGCAAAAGTGACACGGGGTCGTGTGTGATCTACACGAGGCCATGTCATCTCTCCAGTAAACTCAAAACTATTTTCTGCCAGATACAGACTACAGCACTGGGTCGTGTTACCTTCATACGCGGCCGTGTCAGATCAGCAGTTTGTAGGAAAATAGTAACCACCTGATCCCAACGGTTAAAATCTTTTTTTTCTAGAAAACATCGATTTTTATGATTATTTTTACCCCCGCCACTCTTACGGTGAATGGTGCGATTTATGTGAAGAGAAGCATGAAGGATCAGAATGTGGCATTCTAAACTTCACTCCCCACTACTTAGCCCCATCGTTTTCCTGTGACGATCGCCTTTAGTTGGGCGGGAGTAAAAATGATAATAACGTCCATCCACCTGAACTCCATCAAATCTCTTACCTAGGAGACTTAGAAGACGTAAGTCAAACAGAAAAGAGGATTCTCAAAAAACTCAAAGAAATAGAATCCTTGATGAAGGCACGATGTTCATCAAGGATCTCAACCGAAGGAGAATCAATGGGGGAAAATCAGGTACAAACTTGTATGTGGGTTTTTGAATTTTATCTTTAATTAGGTTTATTTAATAAATTACTTAATTACCCTTATTCTAATAAATTAAATAATGACACGTGTTCTTATCATATTCTTTTTTATCCTTCACACAAATTTTATCTTTTTTAGAGGATTTTAAACCGTCACCTAAACTATTAATATAAAAAATGTAAACAATTATTGCTCTTGGGAAAAAGAGGTTTTGTAGCATTATTTTTTCGATATTTTTATTTAGTGGTTCCCAAGTCAATTTTTTCTAATTGTTGACACAAGTTGGGTTTGTATGGTCTAGAATTAAAGCAAAATTATTGTTTCTGCCCCCACTTAAAATACTTAGGGGTTGTATGTTTACCTTTTAATGAGACTTTTAATGGTTTAGACCTCTTACTGGTTCAGCACTTAATAGTTCAGACTGTTTGTTTCACGAGCAGATGTCTGAATGGTTCAGACATTTGCCTCTGAATGATTAAGATTTATACAGAGTCTGAATGGTTAAGACCTCTAATCTGAATTGGTCAGATATTTGCCTCTAAATGGTTAAACATTATACAAGCTCTTAATGGTTAAGACCTCTTATTGGTTCAGCACTTAATAGCTCAGACCTCTTACTGATTCAGCACTTAACCATTCAGGTGTTGCCAAACAGCCCCTTATTCTTTACTATAATCTTATATATTAACTAGATGATGTCTTCGATTTATGTTATTGGCAATAATAGAAAATAATCTCTTTGTATGTGTTTTTTGATCATGTTGATTGAATTCTTTTAATGTTTTTAAAACACACCAATAATTGTAATTTTTTAAAGCCCATAAACCACAGTTGTTTCTTTCTTTCCTTTGTTTCATTATCGAAACGACACACAAGTCATGTTAAATCGTATTTTAATCATCATTTCTGTTACAACGTATGTAGTGAAGTGAGTTTGTCTTGGTTGAATCGTAACATTTAAATTATTTATTTATGTTTGAAGGGGTATGGTCCCAAAAAAGCCGCGCAAACCTCTGTCAAGGTCGCCCGCGGGACCATACTCCTTATTCAACAAACTTCATATCATGAGACATCATATTCTGTTTTACGCGGCGCGAGGCCTTGACAATAAGAAGCTCCAATAACAACACTAAGCATACTAAAAGAGCACTCAGTCATCCAAACCCCGCGCGAGGTAGTTACATACCTAGCAGGAATAGCGCAGGGAAGTAACGCAAGGCTGTCCAGATAGTACACAACGTACAAGTGGCAAAAGAAAAGAGCCAATCAACGTCCTTCTGGTCCTACTCAATCGTGCTACACGATCATCTGACATGTAGGAGACAAAAAGTACTTAAGGACGCCTACATGGCACCAATCATAAGGCAGAGACAACTGCCCCACGATCTCCACTTACCTGCTGATGGCAGAAGGGCGGCCAGGCCGACAACAGTGACACGTGGTGTGACAACTGGCACCAAACCGGTAATTTCCGTACACTTTAATTATTGCTTAATGACCGCAATTATGTGCTTAATTGTCAGAAATGTCTGAACACATACTAAACAAGTGAATTCATGCACGTGTATACTACAAAATATTGCTTTATGCATAAACGAGAGCGTTGCGTCAAAAATACTAGTAAACTCACCGGTAAGACACACTGTGTCAACAGAACTGCAGAAAGCAGTCAGACATTAGAATTGAGGCCTATGTGTAGGTCCAACAACAAGAATACATTAAAACCCAAGAGTACATATAAGGGTTTAATATATATACTCTCCGGAAGCAAAAATAAGCACTAAAAAGCACCCGAAACGCACTTTAAGTGCAGAATTTTATATAATTCAGCTCTAATCAGCTTTTAACAACATAAGTATCATGCAGAAATGTCGTTTTATTATCCAGAATACTTCCCCAAGTGTCGGGAATCGAAAGTATTACAAAAGGGTACTTAAAAGACACTAAAATGTGCAATTTAGCACTTTAACGAACCGGTATATAACCGAACAACCGGATATTACCCGGAACACCAAAATAATGCTAGAAGCATTGTTTTTATTTTTCCAAGCTAGTTAGGGTCCCCGAACACCCTAACACACTATATATTACTAAACACACTTAACACCTAAATCTAACACTTATCATGTAACTAGATTGGGTAACTTGAAATTGAAATGTAACCAAGACCCCCCCCCCCCCTCCCTAACCATACGGTTATAAGGTGGTTTCCACCATGATTTATTTGATTAAATTAAGAGATATTGTCTAACCTTTTTGAGACATAATGCACACTAGACAAACTTGTGTTGGAAAGTTATTATAAATGACCAAGAGATCTCCATTCTCTCACTTCACACTCCATCCATCATCTTCAACAATTCTCTTCCTTCTCTCCCTCTCCACCTCACGGCTTCAACAACACACACACACAATTTCATTTTCGATCCACATCCATCCATTCCAAGGTGATATTAAGGTGTAAGAAGCAAAGTTAGGAAGTGTGGGAGCAACGGAACTTGAAGGACCTTCACCATTTGCTTTTATCCACCTCATTTGCACTCTTGAACTTCCCTAGCCTTGTGCTAGTAGTAAGTGCCTCTAAACACCATCTTGTTCTTGTTTAAAGTGGTTAATAAGTGATTTAACGGTTAAAAATTAAGAACACTAAAGAACATAACTTAAAGTCTTGAAAGTAAGATGAATATGTTGGATAAAAAGAAACTAGTTGTGTAAATCTTGTGAAACTTGTCTAGTTATGATTATTTGATGTTGTTTGTTACTAAAAGTGGGACGGATCATCATCTAACCATACTAGATCATGGACAAGAACATGAACTAGTAGTATGTTAGTGCTAGAGATGTGAAAGATGATGAACCCTTCCACTCATGAACATGAACTTGTGTAAAAGTAATTTTTCTTGTAAAATAAGACTCTAAACATGTAGATCTAAAGATCTACAAGTGGTTTTTCGGAAGAACCAAGCAAAAATATTAGTTTTGTTAAAACCCGGATCTTATCCGAACTAAAAGCATTTTTAGTAAATAAACAAGTGTGTAAACACTTGTGTAACAAGGGAGTTCTACAAAGAAATATTTTGGTAAATCATGACTAGAAGTTGTGAAACTTCAAGATCTTTAAAAATAAAGTTTTTAAGAAATTAAACTTATTTTTAAAGATAACAAGACTTACTAAATGTGCTAGTAAGTTACTACACATTTTTGTAAATATTCAAGTTCATGAAATGGAGAAATTAGTGATTATTGTTGATGAGTATTGTTGATAATTGTTGTTGATGATTGTTGACGATTTAAAAGAAAATAAACACATGTTTTGAAAACATGGGAAACCTCCATTTTTAGGGGAAACTCTGTCAAAATTTTTATAAATTTTGACACTTAGAAAATATAAGTTTTTAAGAAACTTATTCCCTAAAAATGTGCTTAAAAATATTACCAAGGTTTCCCTAATTTTTGGTGATAAGAAATGGTGATTTCTTCAAAAATAAAAATGGATATTATGTATATATATTTTTGAGAGAAAAATATATATTATTTTATCACCAACTTTTGTGCTAAGTGTATATAGTATGTGTTATACATGCTAGTGTATTAAGACTTAAAAATACACTAAATACTCATGAGGAGTATAAACATAAAAATACACATACAATATACAAGATACATAATTCGGGTGCAAAGTGCAAAATACAAAAAGCTTATATTTATTTTTGAGAAAATAATATAAGTAAGACATTTAGTTAAAAATATAAAATATTTTTAACACAAGAATATATACACCAAAGAGAGTGACTGTACTTGTGCGATACAAGTCTAGTGACTAACGTTAAGAAAACGCGTATAGGTTACGGCGTTATTTAAGCAAATCCGGTGAAGTTTACGACGCTAGGAACGCAAAGTTGTGAGTTCATGCTCCCCCTTTTCTCTTTAACTGTTTTCAGTTTTTATAACTTCGGGGTTGAAATACATGTACAAATGTACAATATTTATAATTGGTATGATATAAATATAAGAAGCACACTTTGTGAGAACGAGAATCAAGTGTGATGAAATATAAGAATACAAGAAGTACACTTGGTGAGAACGAGAACCAAGTGTGACGAAATATAAGATAATAAGAAACGCACTTGGTGAGGACGAGAACCAAGTAGGATGCGTTATGAGAAATGATAATAAGAAACGCACTTGGTGAGGACGAGAACCAAGTAGGATGCGTTATGAGAATTGATAACAAGAAACGCGCTTGGTGAGGACGAGAACCAAGTAGGATGCGTTATGAGAAATAGTGTCACGAATAGGGTACATAAGCACCATTAATCAACAATATACCTAGACCGCAGAACAAAAGGTTAGATCTAACGGGTGCCTGGCAGCCACACTCTCGGTGAGGGCGAGAATCGAGTAGTGCTTTTGTGTCTCAGAATATACCAATTAAATGCCTTAGGTTTGGTGACTTCCTATGTCGTGTCACATGTTAATGGCTTTGCAACCCATTAACAATCCTGATACTTACAGGAATACTTTATTTACATAAAAGTCATACCATACTAAAAATTGATGAATACTTGAGTACGTGGGGTACTCAAGAAAAGATTGAATTATACTTGAAGTACGTGGGGTACTCAAGAAAATGGGAATTATACTTGAGTACGTGGGGTACTCAAGAAGAAATTGAATTATACATGAGTACGTGGTGTACACATGAAACTGGATTTACATATGAAAACTTGATTTATACACAAACTATGTTTTCATACAAAGTATACAAACGTGAAATACAAAACTGCATGAATTCACACCAACATTATGTTGACGTTTTTTCCAAAACTCACATGTATTTCAGGTAACTAGGATGGATGTGCGCGCGGTCTCGCTTATGCTTGTGGATGTCGCTTATGTTTATCTTTAAATAAAGTTATAAACTTTTTAAGACAATGTTTTATGCGACTTAGCGATGTAAACGCTAAACTTATGTTTTCAAATTACGGTATTTGATGTTTTTACGATCATATAGCATGTTTACCTTTCGTATGCAATGAGAACCTTTCATGATCACACCTCGTGCTTCCGCCGCAGAAAGGGGTGTGACAGATTGGTATCAGAGCTGCGATTGTAGTGAACCAGGATTCCTTCTCGAGTCTAGTCTACAATCTCTAGGATCCTTTCACGAAAACAATTTTCAAAGAGTTTTCATTGCATAAAACGTCCCGCGACATCCACTACTTGAAACTGTCTACATGAGTCTAGAAAAGACACTACGAGACTTAGGGTGCACATGAGTAGCACTTGTCTTTAACTGAGAAACTACTTGCAATTATGTGTGATAATTAGCATAGACTAGAAGTAGAATGTCACAAGTATACGTGACTTTATCTGAAAGCGATGGCCCATCTGAAGGAAGAAATACGAGGATGAAACGAACTGTGCGGACTGTGCAAGGAGTTACGTAATTATGGATGCATACATAATTATGGAATTCAGTGCACAGAAATCACAGCAAGTCTTGTCACGTATAGATTCCCTCAGTGCAAGCCTACTAAGTACTCTGCTAGAGTAATAATTGTTTGATGTCACTTATGTGGTATATATACCTGTGAATGTATATGATACTACTGTCTAGTGTGACGATATCAAACGAATGTCTAACCCTGTTGTGTTATGTTCTGTCAGAACATGGCACCCAGGAAAGCTATGAATGCTCGCAATGATGATCAACCTCCACCTCCCCCACTGCCAAGAACTGCTGAAGTGCTGAACGCTCTACTGGAGGAAAGGATCTCTGCTGCTATCGCCCAATACGAGGCGAACCGTACTCAAGACAGTGGTGGCCCAAGCAACGCTAGACGTAATGGGAACGGAGATTCATCTGGAGGCAACGCAGCTCAAGGTAACCTTAAGACAATGTGCTAAGCATGGAGAAATTTATGAACGGTCTTTGTTTCATTATTTCTTCGATTGCTCACATGTGAATTGGTTGAATCAATTCCAGGCTGCACTTTCAAGCAGTTCCTCGACTGCAAGCCGATGAACTATGACGGCACGGGAGGTGCAGTAGCCTTTGTACGCTGGACGGAGAAGACTGAAGCTACCATCCGCATAAGCAAGTGTACCGCGGACCAGCAAGTCACTTTTGCCACTGGGTTATTTGTCGATGAAGCTCTGACTTGGTGGAACCTGCAAGCCCAAACCTTGGGTGACGATGCCGCTTATGGCCTAACTTGGGAGGAACTGAAGGAAAGAATGAGAGAGAAGTATTGCTCTCGCGCTGAACTCCAAAGGCTGGAAACGGAGTTCTGGCACTTGACCATGGTGGGTGCTGACATTAATGGTTATACTCGAAGGTTCCACGATCTGTCTAGAGTGCTTCCCTACATGGTGACTCCCGAATTCAAGCGCGTTGAACGCTACATTTGGGGACTGGCCCCAGAGTTTCGTGGCATGGTGACGTCGGCCAAACCACAAACAATCACTGAGGCTGTAACTCTGGCTGTCAGCCTGATAGAAGATTGTGTTCGTATGAAGAAGTTATCACTGAACCCAACAGAGAAGACCGAGACGCATGCTGAGTCGTCCGGTGACAAGAAGAGAAAGCATACAAGTTTGAACCAAGCAACTCGCAACAACAAGGGTTTCAGCAAGAAGCGCGACACTAACTCGCCT
The DNA here is from genome assembly GCA_030545235.1 of Helianthus tuberosus. Classification (NCBI taxonomy): domain Eukaryota; kingdom Viridiplantae; phylum Streptophyta; class Magnoliopsida; order Asterales; family Asteraceae; genus Helianthus; species Helianthus tuberosus. Next base: position 105,889,809 of record CM060409.1, read on the forward strand.
CAGGAGACGAAAACCCATGCAACCAAAGCATACCAAGGTTCCATGCCTAGATGCCAAAAATGTAAGTATCACCATGATGGAGCTTGTCGCATTCCAAGGTGCGACAAATGTGGTAAATTGGGTCATCAAACAGAAGACTGTTGGGGAAAAGGAAAGAACCGAAATGGAAACGGTGCTGGTAACAAGAATGGTAACGGGAAAGGGCAGAACCAAGGATGCTTCAAGTGTGGAAGCAATGATCATTTCATGAAGAACTGCCAAGAGAGAAACAATGCTCAGGCTAGAGCATTTGTGATTGGAGCAAAGAACGCACGCGAGGACCCTAACGTGGTCACCGGTACGTTTCTCATTAACAATCACTTTGCATCCATATTATTTGACACTGGCGCCGATTATAGCTTCATGTCTGTGGAATTTAAACGCATACTCGGAATAGAATCTAGTAGATTAGAAATTCCTTATTCCATAGAGCTAGCCAATGGTAAACTTGTTGAATCGGGCGAAGTTGTTAGAGGTTGCACACTAGAACTTGGTGAACGAAGGTTTAGCATCGACCTCCTACCTATTCAATTGGGTAGCTTCGATGTAGTGGTCGGAATGGACTGGTTGTCCAAGAACAAAGCTGAAGTTATTTGTCATGAGAAAATCATTCGCATCCCTTTAGCGAATGGTGAAACTCTCATCGTGCATGGAGAAAAACGAGACGCACCTCTTCGAACCATCAGTTGCATGAAGGCACATAAGTGCTTAAGGAAAGGATGTGTCGCTTTCCTAGCACACGTTATAGACAAGAAGGCTGAGGAGCCGAAACTCGAAGACATTCCTGTGGTGAAGGAATTCCCTGATGTTTTTCCCGAAGATCTGCCAGGACTACCTCCGCAACGACAAGTCGAATTCCGTATAGACTTGGTTCCAGGAGCCGCTCCTGTAGCCAAGGCACCCTACCGGCTTGCACCATCCGAAATGCAAGAATTATCTACACAACTCCAGGAGTTGTTGGATAAAGGATTTATAAGGCCAAGCTTCTCACCCTGGGGAGCTCCAGTATTATTCGTAAAGAAGAAGGATGGAACACTGCGGATGTGTATCGATTACAGGGAACTGAACAAGCTCACTATCAAGAATCGGTACCCGCTACCGAGGATTGATGACTTATTTGATCAACTGCAAGGATCAAGCTACTATTCCAAGATCGACCTTCGGTCTGGATACCACCAGCTGAGAATCCAAGAGGAAAGCGTACCAAAGACTGCATTCAGAACGTGATATGGGCACTACGAATTTCTTGTGATGCCGTTTGGGCTGACGAATGCACCAGCGGTCTTTATGGATCTAATGAACCGCGTATGCAAACCATATCTCGATAAATTCGTGATTGTATTTATCGACGATATCCTGATTTACTCGCGAACGAAAGAAGAGCACGAGCAACATCTCAGAACTATTCTGGAACTACTGAAGAAAGAGAAACTTTATGCAAAGTTCTCGAAATGCGAATTCTGGATTCGCGAAGTACAATTTCTTGGTCACGTTGTGAATGAAAAGGGCATTCATGTAGACCCGTCCAAGATAGAAGCAATAAAGAATTGGGAAGCTCCCAAGACCCCAACTGAAGTTCGACAATTTTTGGGCTTAGCGGGCTACTATCGGCGATTCATTGAGAATTTCTCAAAGATAGCTCAACCGCTAACAACCCTTACACAGAAAGACAAGAAATACGACTGGGGTCACAAACAGGAAGAAGCTTTTCAGCTACTTAAGAACAAGCTCTGCGATGCACCGATACTATCATTACCCGAAGGCACTGAAGACTTCGTGGTATACTGCGACGCCTCACGACAAGGCTTGGGTTGCGTGCTCATGCAACGCCAAAAAGTCATCGCTTACGCTTCGAGACAATTGAAGGTTCATGAGAGAAACTATACCACTCACGACCTGGAGCTGGGCGCAGTGGTATTCGCCTTGAAGATCTGGCGACACTATTTATATGGTACTCGATGTACAATTTTCACAGATCACAAAAGCTTACAACACATATTTGATCAGAAGGAATTGAATATGCGCCAGCGACGTTGGGTCGAGCTGCTGAATGATTACGACTGTGAGATTAAGTACCATCCTGGAAAGGCAAACATCGTAGCGGACGCGTTGAGCCGAAAAGAAAGGGTTAAGACCCTAAGGGTTCGAGCATTGGAAATGACGATTCGAACGAACCTCACTGCACGCATTCGTGATGCACAACAAGAAGCTCTTAAAGAAGAGAACCGTAAAGCTGAATACCTACGGGGTATGCTGAAATACATGGTGCCAAACGAAGAGGGAGCCTTATACTTCAAGAAGCGTATTTGGGTTCCACTCTATGGTGGCATACGAGAAGTCATCCTTAATGAAGCCCACAAATCGAGATATTCGATCCATCCAGGATCGGACAAAATGTATCAAGACTTAAAGGAATACTACTGGTGGCCGAGACTTAAAAGCGATGTTGCTGTTTATGTTGGAAAATGCCTAACCTGTGCCAAGGTTAAGGCAGAATATCAGAAACCGTCCGGCCTATTACAACAACCAGAGATTCCCGTGTGGAAGTGGGAACAAATCTCGATGGACTTCATAACGAAATTACCCAGGACCCCGAGAGGGCACGACATGATATGGGTAATAGTTGATCGATTAACGAAGTCTGCGCACTTCGTACCGATCTGAGAAAAAGACAGCACCGGAAAGCTTGCTGAAATATACTTAAGAGAAATTGTGGCACGTCATGGAGTGCCAATCTCAATCATTTCAGACAGAGATGGACGCTTTGTCTCAAGAATCTGGCAATCATTTCAGGAAGCCTTTGGATCTCAGTTAGATCTAAGCACGGCATTCCATCCGCAAACTGACGGCCAGAGCGAACGGACTATACAAACGTTAGAAGATATGCTTCGCGCATGTGTCATGGATCTAGGCGGCAGCTGGGATACTCATCTACCGTTAATTGAGTTCTCCTACAATAACAGTTATCATACAAGCATAAAAGCCGCACCGTTCGAAGCTCTGTATGGCCGCAAGTGCCGATGCCCTTATGTTGGGCAGATGCCGGAGATAAACGTATGGTTGGTCCTGAACTTGTACAAGAGACAACCGATAAGATTGCGCAGATCCGAGAGCGCATTAAGGCGGCTCGAGATCGACAAAAGAGCTATGCTGATCCGAAAAGAAAATCAGTAGAATTCAAGGTGGGAGACAAAGTGTTGTTAAAGGTCTCACCATGGAAAGGCGTAGTCAGATTTGGTAAGCGTGGAAAGCTGAATCCACGATACATCGGACCATTCAGAATATTGAAAAGAATTGGTACCGTGGCATACAAGTTGGAGTTACCGGAAGAACTTAATGGAGTACATGATACGTTTCATGTATCCAACCTGAAGAAGAGTCCAACACAAGAAAACGTGATCATCCCGATGGATGAAGTGCATATTGATGACGCCCTCCGATTTACAGAACAACCCGTTGAGGTTACCGACTGGAAAGTCAACAAGACCAGGAGGAGCAGCGTAAAACTTGTCAAAGTACGTTGGAGCTCTAAGCACGGACTCGAGTACACATGGGAACGTGAAGACCAGTTCAAGGAAAAGTATCCCCACCTATTCAAGAAGACTCCAGCGAGAGTTAGTTCAGCCTGAATTTCGGGACGAAATTCTTTTAACGGGCGGAGACTGTGACAACTGGCACCAAACCGGTAATTTCCGTACACTTTAATTATTGCTTAATGACTGCAATTATGTGCTTAATTGTCAGAAATGTCTGAACACATACTAAACAAGTGAATTCATGCACGTGTATACTACAAAATATTGCTTTATGCATAAACGAGAGCGTTGCGTCAAAAATACTAGTAAACTCACCGGTAAGACACACTGTGTCAACAGAACTGCAGAAAGCAGTCAGACATTAGAATTGAGGCCTAGGTGTAGGTCCAACAACAAGAATACATTAAAACCCAAGAGTACATACAAGGGTTTAATATATATACTCTCCGGAAGCAAAAATAAGCACTAAAAAGCACCCGAAACGCACTTTAAGTGCAGAATTTTATATAATTCAGCTCTAATCAGCTTTTAACAACATAAATATCATGCAGAAATGTCGTTTTATTATCCAGAATACTTCCCCAAGTGTCGGGAATCGAAAGTATTACAAAAGGGTACTTAAAAGACACTAAAAGGTGCAATTTAGCACTTTAACGAACCGGTATATAACCGAACAACCGGATATTACCCGGAACACCAAAATAATGCTAGAAGCATTGTTTTTATTTTTCCAAGCTAGTTAGGGTCCCCGAACACCCTAACACACTATATATTACTAAACACACTTAACACCTAAATCTAACACTTATCATGTAACTAGATTGGGTAACTTGAAATTGAAATGTAACCAAGACCCCCCCCCCCCCTAACCATACGGTTATAAGGTGGTTTCCACCATGATTTATTTGATTAAATTAAGAGATATTGTCTAACCTTTTTGAGACATAATGCACACTAGACAAACTTGTGTTGGAAAGTTATTATAAATGACCAAGAGATCTCCATTCTCTCACTTCACACTCCATCCATCATCTTCAACAATTCTCTTCCTTCTCTCCCTCTCCACCTCACGGCTTCAACAACACACACACAATTTCATTTTCGATCCACATCCATCCATTCCAAGGTGATATTAAGGTGTAAGAAGCAAAGTTAGGAAGTGTGGGAGCAACGGAACTTGAAGGACCTTCACCATTTGCTTTTATCCACCTCATTTGCACTCTTGAACTTCCCTAGCCTTGTGCTAGTAGTAAGTGCCTCTAAACACCATCTTGTTCTTGTTTAAAGTGGTTAATAAGTGATTTAACGGTTAAAAATTAAGAACACTAAAGAACATAACTTAAAGTCTTGAAAGTAAGATGAATATGTTGGATAAAAAGAAACTAGTTGTGTAAATCTTGTGAAACTTGTCTAGTTATGATTATTGGATGTTGTTTGTTACTAAAAGTGGGACGGATCATCATCTAACCATACTAGATCATGGACAAGAACATGAACTAGTAGTATGTTAGTGCTAGAGATGTGAAAGATGATGAACCCTTCCACTCATGAACATGAACTTGTGTAAAAGTAATTTTTCTTGTAAAATAAGACTCTAAACATGTAGATCTAAAGATCTACAAGTGGTTTTTCGGAAGAACCAAGCAAAAATATTAGTTTTGTTAAAACCCGGATCTTATCCGAACTAAAAGCATTTTTAGTAAATAAACAAGTGTGTAAACACTTGTGTAACAAGGGAGTTCTACAAAGAAATATTTTGGTAAATCATGACTAGAAGTTGTGAAACTTCAAGATCTTTAAAAATAAAGTTTTTAAGAAATTAAACTTATTTTTAAAGATAACAAGACTTACTAAATGTGCTAGTAAGTTACTACACATTTTTGTAAATATTCAAGTTCATGAAATGGAGAAATTAGTGATTATTGTTGATGAGTATTGTTGATAATTGTTGTTGATGATTGTTGACGATTTAAAAGAAAATAAACAAACACATGTTTTGAAAACATGGGAAACCTCCATTTTTAGGGGAAACTCTGTCAAAATTTTTATAAATTTTGACACTTAGAAAATATAAGTTTTTAAGAAACTTATTTCCTAAAAATGTGCTTAAAAATATTACCAAGGTTTCCCTAATTTTTGGTGATAAGAAATGGTGATTTCTTCAAAAATAAAAATGGATATTATGTATATATATTTTTGAGAGAAAAATATATATTATTTTATCACCAACTTTTGTGCTAAGTGTATATAGTATGTGTTATACGTGCTAGTGTATTAAGACTTAAAAATACACTAAATACTCATGAGGAGTATAAACATAAAAATACACATACAATATACAAGATACATAATTCGGGTGCAAAGTGCAAAATACAAAAAGCTTATATTTATTTTTGAGAAAATAATATAAGTAAGACATTTAGTTAAAAATATAAAATATTTTTAACACAAGAATATATACACCAAAGAGAGTGACTGTACTTGTGCGATACAAGTCTAGTGACTAACGTTAAGAAAACGCGTATAGGTTACGGCGTTATTTAAGCAAATCCGGTGAAGTTTACGACGCTAGGAACGCAAAGTTGTGAGTTCATGCTCCCCCTTTTCTCTTTAACTGTTTTCAGTTTTTATAACTTCGGGGGTGAAATACATGTACAAATGTACAATATTTATAATTGGTATGATATAAATATAAGAAGCACACTTTGTGAGAACGAGAATCAAGTGTGATGAAATATAAGAATACAAGAAGTACACTTGGTGAGAACGAGAACCAAGTGTGACGAAATATAAGATAATAAGAAACGCCCTTGGTGAGGACGAGAACCAAGTAGGATGCGTTATGAGAAATGATAATAAGAAACGCACTTGGTGAGGACGAGAACCAAGTAGGATGCGTTATGAGAATTGATAACAAGAAACGCGCTTGGTGAGGGCGAGAACCAAGTAGGATGCGTTATGAGAAATAGTGTCACGAATAGGGTACATAAGCACCATTAATCAACAATATACCTAGACCGCAGAACAAAAGGTTAGATCTAACGGGTGCCTGGCAGCCACACTCTCGGTGAGGGCGAGAATCGAGTAGTGCTTTTGTGTCTCAGAATATACCAATTAAATGCCTTAGGTTTGGTGACTTCCTATGTCGTGTCACATGTTAATGGCTTTGCAACCCATTAACAATCCTGATACTTACAGGAATACTTTATTTACATAAAAGTCATACCATACTAAAAATTGATGAATACTTGAGTACGTGGGGTACTCAAGAAAAGATTGAATTATACTTGAAGTACGTGGGGTACTCAAGAAAATGGGAATTATACTTGAGTACGTGGGGTACTCAAGAAGAAATTGAATTATACATGAGTACGTGGTGTACACATGAAACTGGATTTACATATGAAAACTTGATTTATACACAAACTATGTTTTCATACAAAGTATACAAACGTGAAATACAAAACTGCATGAATTCACACCAACAATATGTTGACGTTTTTTTCCAAAACTCACATGTATTTCAGGTAACTAGGATGGATGTGCGCGCGGTCTCGCTTATGCTTGTGGATGTCGCTTATGTTTATCTTTAAATAAAGTTGTAAACTTTTTAAGACAATGTTTTATGCGACTTAGCGATGTAAACGCTAAACTTATGTTTTCAAATTATGGTATTTGATGTTTTTATGAGCATATAGCATGTTTACCTTTCGTATGCAATGAGAACCTTTCATGATCACACCTCGTGCTTCCGCCGCAGAAAGGGGTGTGATACGTGGCTCCAATCACATTGCGCCAGCTCCATAAAACTCCTAGAAGCCACTAACGGTTGACACCAGTGAGACAAGGAGCATACCCTCCATGTTGTCGCCTTCCGGCCCAAGGCCCGTCAGCCCACATCCTCTTACACCTCTCCGGCTATAAATCGAGACCTCACTTCACAGGTTAAAGATTCCATTCCCTTGACTCTCACTCTTAATACTTAATTATCTTCTCAAAGCAGTCGCTTATTCTCACGCCGGGGCCTGGTTAAGAGGGAAACCCCCACATTCCCCTCTTAACGAGTAACGGTTTTCTGTTTTGCAGGACTTAGACGATCATTACGAAGCTCAGAAAGCCATTAGAAGATTAACCACTATGGTAGGAACATAAACCAAACTGATTAGTACCCTAATTAGTTCCGTGTTTCTTCATTGGCGCCCCCCGGTTTTCTACAAATCATTTTCATCTTCTTTTTCTGAGTTTTCGTGGTTTTTTCTTCCTTCGATCATGGCTGGTCAAGGAATCATTCCTGAGTTTGTTGGTTTCGGAGCAAACTCTAATGCAGCGTTGGGGGAGGGTAATCAAAATGCCCAACCTCAACACATCGAAGAAATTGGCGAAATCGAAGTAACCAACACTGGGGGACCGTGAGGGAGCATCACCCGCATCACTCAAACGGTAACCCCAGGAAACAACGGCGCTGGACCTTCAAACCCAGCTCCACCTCAGAACATTTCGGTGCTACTAGGGCTACCAGAGGGCGAAACCCCAGCCTCATGGTACGCCAAGCAACTTGCCACCATTAACGAGGCATATCAATCTTTGAGCGCACAGCAAGCAGTCTTAACGGCAGAACCGTCCTTGGTTACACCAACCGGCCCAGTCACGGGACGCGCCAGATACCACCAACGCAAAACATCCAAGGAAGAGCTAACAGACCTCCCCCTACCCGAAGACTAAGCATGCAGGACCCGCGCGATACACGGGGAGAAACAGAAAGCTATTATGACTATCCGTCAAACGTCCAAAGAGGCCCAGTTCATAGCCGGCTCATGCCGCGCAACATGAACAATGAATGGGAAGATACTGACCCGAATGACCCAACTTGGCAAGATGATGAGGGTTCGTCAGTCTTCAATCGCTTGCAAAGGAACCATGAATACTACAAACCAAGACAACATGTTGGGTACACCGAAGAGGCAGAGCAAGACTTTCGCCTCGCCTATCGACCAGCTGAAGCTGTAGAACATTCAAAGTTCATTCCAAAAATCGCACTGGCGCCGCTTAAAAGAGAGAAGTTACCTCTGACAGTCGGAAAGTTTAATGGATTGACTGATCCCGATGATCACGTCAGAGTTTTCACAAGCGTAGGTTGCATGGGAGGATGGAATATGCCCATGTGGTGCCATCTGTTTATTCAAACGCTTACCGGGGCTGCTCGCGCCTGGTTCGACAGCCTTCCTCCGGGAAAAATCAAATCATGGGTGGATTTCAGGACACAGTTTTTGAGTCACTTCAGTCAACAGAGACGTTACCAGCGCGACACAGCCGAGGTAGAGGACATCTGGCGCAGAGATAACGAGGGTCTCGAAGATTTCATCACTCGCTTCAACAAGGAGTGCTTGGAAATCGGTGGCGTAAGTGAACAACTCATGCGCTGCCACTTCAAGAAAGCCATTCGCTGCGATAGTGTCACACCCCGACCGCGTAAAACAACAAATCGCGGCGGAAACATCGAGGCGTGTCGCGACAGAATTAATTGTTTCATAACCATGGCACACAAAGTGTATTTTATTTATTAAACAAAGGTGTTACATTGTCTCGAAATAGTAAATTAATAGTTTATAACATAATTAAACATAGTCTAGCTTCTTTTAAAGTCTCTAAGGCACAGGTCCGCCCTGGTATCATGATCAACATCCTATGGAAAAGCACCTGAAAACACATGTGAAAATAGGTACGTCAGCATAAAAATGCCTGTGAGATACATAGGTTTTGTGAAAATAAGATTCATGACTTATGTTTGAGAAAAATGTTTAGTCATGAACCTTGTAATTTGCTTTGTCTTGTAAATCATTTGAAAACAATAAGATCCGATGATATGTATAAGTAAATGTCAGGTTAAATAAATGACCATGTAAAAAGATGTGTTTGTATAAGATAAGTTGTTTTGTAAATCAATGTCTTGTGAAAAGTATGTTATTTGTATAAAATGTTCTATGTCTCAAACTGAAATGATTCAAATAACGTTACGACATATAATACCATACAAACACTTATATATAGGAAGTACCAGCGGCGTATCCACCATGCTTGTATCATATTACACACGCATCGTTAACTTAATCACTTAATCAAACCAAACCAATTGTCAAATGTATTGAAAAATATGTCAAAGTGTTTAAGTCAAGATGTAAATCATGTCAAATGTCTATGTCAAATATCCATGTCAAATGTCTATGTCAAAATGTCATGTATGGCAAGTGAAATGTCTCAACTAAACCATATAAAAACAAAGTATTGAAGTAAAACTTGGTTTAAATCAAAGCTATGTTTTGTGTAAATGCATGCAACTATTTAATATGAACATTTATGTGGTATTGTGAAAATGCATACATCCAAGCCTGGCGACTGTGGTGATAAACCCTTTAAACAAATTAAAGGTCTATCTGTCTTAATGTCAACGAATTCGGTCATTCCTTTCTGTCCCCTTACCCTGGGATGTCCGGAACGGGAGTTGTCAATTCCTATGGTACCACTACCTACTAACGAACGGCGTAGCTAATGTTAATGGATATATTGTCCCATGTAAACAAACCAAATGTCATAACAAAATGTAAACATGTGAAAACAATGCACTAAGTATGAAATCAAATGAACATACATAGCGTGAAATGTCATGTAAAACGATGTACTAAGTAATGCACACAATGGGCACACTTAGCATGAAATGTCATGTAAAACGATGTACTAAGTAATGCACACAATGGGCACACCTAGCATGAAATGTCATGTAAAACAATGTACTAAGTAATGCACACAATGGGCACACCTAGCATGAAATGTCATGTAAAACAATGTACTAAGTAATGCACACAATGGGCACACCTAGCATGAAATGTCATGTAAAACAATGTACTAAGTAATGCACACAATGGGCACACCTAGCATGAAATGTCATGTAAAACAATGTACTAAGTAATGCACACAATGGGCACACCTGGCATAAGATGAAATGAAATCATGTACTATAATGTACTAATGAACATAGCAGGTATATGATGTGAAAACAGGAAAGCATGAATGTAACAAGTAGGCACATGTGTTCCACCCCAAAACAGTTTGGAAAACAGTAAAAGAGGGGTCTATGTACTCACTTGTGATTGCTCAGATGTATAAAGATAACCACCAAGCAATGCAAGAGATCTCGGAATCAAACGGCACCTAGTATAGGTAACTATGTTAATAAACCGGACCTATCTCGGAAGACTGGGTAGCATTAGGGTTTGTAAACCAAATGAGTGTCGGAACTCACGTGATATGGTTTAACAAAGCCTACATGCTAAATGAAACTTAACATAATTGTTTACGACCCATTACGACCCGTTTAGGAAGCTTATGCTACTTTAACGTGTCGTGCGCGTGAAACGCGTTTGGACCGCCTAACTAGTCCTATGACAAGTATTATATGCCTAAACATGTTACAAAATCAGTTATGTGACAAAAGTTTAGGTTACATATGCTTAATTACCAATTATACATGAAAAGGGTATTCTGGTAATTTACCTAAGGCATATAAACTACCTATCATACAACTACTTAAACGATGTGACCATAGGGTATAACCTCGGAAGGTTATTCCCTACACTATGGTCACCTAATGTATTTGGTCGGATCCTAATGATCGACCAAACTGGGTCGGGTTCGAAGGTATAGGCGATTTATTAGATCACCTACCCTACGACCCTAGACAACGTGGTAATCAGTAGGCATAGTCCCAAGGGACTATGACCATCGTGATTACAATCACGTTGCGAAGTTCAAACGAACTTCGCATTGACCATTACTGGTCAACACTGAAAGTCAAACAAAGTTTGACTTTCTGACTCGAAAAGCAGTAAAAATAAGGAAAAGAACGAAAGAATACTTACGAAGGGTCCCCGAATGCTAATCTAGATCAGTATAGTTCAGGTATGAAACAAGGTTTCAACTTAGAACACAACTAATAAGATTCTAGTGCTTAAAAACAATGAAAGGCATGGGGTATTTATAGTTTTCGGGTAACCGTTAGGATCATTTCTTGGAAAAGGGGAAAAGATCTAGCCCGTACACTTGTCGGAAAGTTATGGTGCCACAAATGCTCCTTAACTTTGTGACACATCATCTTAAACATGTGGTTAAGGATTAATTGGTTGCAACTTGTGTTTAAATGCATTGAATCTGTCCAGAAGGGGGGCTCGCGTGACGCTAAGGCCCGTCGCGTCACGCTAGGCCCCTGTTTTGGCAGATTTTGCATAAATGGTCCCTGCACCTTGTTTAAGCGATTTTCGATGCGTTTGAACCCCGTTAACCTCATTTCAAGGCTCTAAAATGAAGTTAAAGTATAGGGGACTCAAAACATACTCAAAAATATGCCGGATGATGGTTCGTTTGGTCGTACGATCGCGATGTTCGCTTAATTACGACGGAATGCACATAAGCGCGAAAAACGATCCAAATGACGCGACGAATGGATTTTTCTTATGGCGAACACTAAAATATAATATAGTCATGCTTTCATAAATTTTTGGATGTCCAGATGTATTCAGAACGTAAGTTATGCGCGAAAATGCAAACTTGTGCACTTTTTGACACTTTTAGTCCCTGAATGTCCCAAAAGTTTATTTTAGCACACCAAACCCCTCAAAGCCTATTTCTAAGCTATGTAAAGGATATTTAAGGTGTGTTTAACTTATGGTCATGTTCCGGAATGTTCGTTACAGTTCAAATTGACATACTTTCGCAGTTTGTCATTTTTAGTCCCTGTAGTCGAATTAACTTGTTTTTGCCATACCAAAGCCTTCAAAACTTATTTCTAAGTTATGTAAAGGTTATTTAAGGTATGTTGAGTATATGTTGATGTTCCAGAGTATTTCTCGCATTAAACTGAGTACGTTTACGCACTAGTTTGCGTATAACTCTCCAGAAAGCGATGTAGAGTTTGAAATTACATAAAAGTCAAAACATGAAAAATGTATAACATAACAAAACAAACATTGGGATCAAATAACATTGTTTGATTGATAATAGAACTGTTCATAGTGATTACAAGCACAGTTGTTACAGTCTCCCCTACTTGTGGAAATTTCGTCCCGAAATTTATTTAGAGGAAACTCGTTGAAAAAGATGTGGATATTTCGCCTTCATTTGATCTTCGCGTTCACAAGTAAACTCAGGTCCACGTTTAGCTTCCCAGCAAACTTTGACCAAAGGAATGCGCTTGCGTTTAAGCCACTTGACTTCACGTTCCATGATTTCCACTGGTTTCTCAACAAATTTCAGTGTTTTGCCAACACGAATTTCGTCAAGCGGTATGGAGTAGTTCTCTTCAGCTGTACACTTCTTGAGATTGGACACGTGAAAAGTTGGATGAACATTTCCAAGTTCAGGAGGTAACTCAAGTCTGTAGGCTACCTTTCCGATTCTTTCGACGATCTTGAATGGTCCAACGTATCTAGGTGCAAGTTTTCCTTTCTTTCCAAATCTGATCACACCTTTCCAAGGTGAGACCTTAAGTAATACTCGATCACCGACTTGAAATTCAAAGGCTTTGCGTTTTGGGTCCGCGTAAATCTTCTGACGGTTTCTAGCTGCCTGAAGGTTATCACGAACTTTCTTGACCTTGTCAGTTGTCTCTAAAATGAGGGCAGGTCCAGTAAGTTGAGCCTCGCCAATCTCATTCCAGCAGACTGGTGAACGACATTTTAGACCATAGAGAGCTTCGAAAGGAGCCATTTTGATGCTAGTGTGATAACTGTTGTTGTAGGAGAATTCGATCAATTTAAGATGTGAATCCCAGCTACCACCAAAATCGATCACACAAGCTCTTAGCATATCCTCCAGAGTCTGGATTGTTCTCTCAGATTGACCATCCGTTTGCGGATGATAAGCTGTGCTCAGATTAAGTTGGGTCCCCATAGCAGATTGCATGGTTCTCCAAAAGTGAGAAGTGAAACGAGCATCTCTGTCAGAAATGATGTTCAAAGGAACACCATGTCGAGCCACAATTTCATCTACATAGATTTGAGCAAGTCTGTCAGTAGGAAAATCCTCGCGGATTGGCAAGAAATGTGCTGACTTTGTAAGACGATCAACGACTACCCAGATGGCATCATGACCTTTCTTTGTGCGCGGGAGTTTGGTAACAAGATCCATAGTAATGTTTTCCCATTTCCAAACTGGGATCTCTGGTTGCTCCAATAAACCCGAAGGACGCTGATGTTCAGCCTTAACCTTAAGACAAGTAAGGCATTTGGATACGTATAAGGCAATGTCTTTCTTCATACCAGGCCACCAATAGTGAGTACGAAGGTCCTTATACATTTTATCTGAGCCCGGATGAATAGAATAGCGAGACTTATGGGCTTCATCCATAAGCAAGGTACGAAGATCATCCTGGCTTGGGACCCACAAACGGTCCATGAAGTAATATGATCCATTGTCCTTCAGTTCCAAAGCAGGCGTTATGTGATAGGGAAATTCTTTATCCATCAAACCTTGTGAAACACAAGATTGTTGGGCTAGAGAAATGCGTGCTTGGATATCGGATTGTGCTTGAATAACAGATTGAACACGTACACAATGAAGCTTAGTACGTTCCTTACGACTCAATGCATCAGCTACGACATTCGCCTTACCAGGATGGTAGCGAATTTCGCAGTCATAGTCGTTTAAAAGCTCAACCCAACGTCGCTGTCTCATGTTGAGTTCTTTCTGGTTGAAGATATGCTGAAGACTTTTGTGGTCCGTGAAAACCACACATTTTGTACCGTACAAATAGTGTCTCCAGATCTTGAGAGCAAAAACAACTGCACCCAACTCAAGATCATGAGTGGTGTAGTTCTTCTCATGTATCTTCAACTGCCTCGATGCATAGGCTATGACTTTGTTCCTTTGCATAAGAACACAGCCAAGACCCAATTTCGATGCATCACAATACACGACAAAATCATCATCACCCTCAGGCAATGATAGAACAGGCGCATCGCAAAGCTTCTGCTTCAGGTGTTGAAAAGCTTCCTCTTGTTTGAATCCCCAGTAAAAGGGCATTTTCTTCTGAGTTAGAGCAGTTAGAGGAACTGCAATCTTAGAGAAGTTTTCAATGAAGCGGCGATAATAACCCGCTAGACCAAGAAATGAACGAACTTCAGTAGGAGTTGTAGGTGTATCCCAATCCTTAATCGCACTGATCTTGGAGGGATCTACATGAACACCTCGTTCGTTGATAATGTGTCCCAAAAATTGAACTTCTTTAAGCCAAAATTCGCACTTGGAGAATTTGGCGAAAAGTTGCTCTTTCTTTAGGAGTTCCAGAGTAAGATGAAGATGCTGCTCGTGATCAGCTCGTGTCTTAGAGTAAATCAAGATGTCATCGATAAAAACAATGACGAACTGATCCAAATAAGGTTTGCAGACCCTATTCATTAAGTCCATGAAAACAGCAGGAGCATTAGTCAAACCGAATGGCATGACTGTGAACTCGTAATGTCCATAACGAGTACGGAATGCTGTCTTCGGAATGTCTTCTTCTTGCACCCGAAGTTGATGATATCCGGAACGCAGATCAATCTTCGAAAAATAAGAAGCACCTTGTAACTGATCAAAGAGGTCGTCGATGCGAGGTAGGGGATATCGATTCTTGATGGTAAGCTTGTTAAGCTCACGATAATCGATACACATCCTAAAGGATCCATCCTTCTTCTTGACAAAAAGAACGGGAGCACCCCAAGGTGAAAAACTAGGACGTATAAAACCTTTGTCAGAGAGCTCCTGAAGCTGTTTAGACAACTCTTGCATCTCAGATGGTGCAAGACGATATGGAGCTCTGGCAATGGGATTTGCACCAGGTACGAGTTCAATGCGGAACTCGACTTGGCGTGCTGGAGGTAGACCAGGTAAATCTTCAAGGAACACCTCAGAATAATCCCGAACGACAGGAATATCTGAAATAGACTTACCCTTGCCTTTATCTTCTGTAACATGTGCTAAGAAAGCCACATAGTTCTTCTGCAGATACTTCCGAGCTTTAAAACAAGACATGAGTTTGAGACCACCGGTAGGCTTCTCACCTTGAACTTGCAGGATCTCGCCTGTCGAAAGCGGCACACGAACAATCTTCTTAGAGCAAACTATCTCTGCATGATGCTTGGATAACCAAACCATTCCCACAATAACGTCGAAGCTTCCAAGTTGCATAGGCGCGAGGTCAATAGGAAAAAGATGGTCGTTAAGATTCAACTGGCAGTTGTGAAGAACAGAATCAAGAATAATGGGTTTACCATTAGCAACTTCTACTGTCAAAGATTTGCCTAGTTTCGTTCTAGACACACGAAGCATTTGCTCAAAAGTCAAAGACACGAAACTCTTATCGGCACCGGAATCGAAAAGAACAGATGCAGGCTGATTATTAATAAAGAACGTACCGTTCACCACATTATCGTCAGCCTGTGCCTCTTGGGCATTCATGTTAAAAACTCGGCCTCGAGCCGGAGCCTGATTCTGGTTCTGGTTCTGGTTCTGGTTCTGGTTCTGGTTCTGGTTGGCTAGCCTTGGGCACCGATTTCTATAGTGGGTCAGATCCCCACAATTGTAACAAGCACCTGGTGGGTATTGTGGTCTTGCAGCTTGACCCTGTTGCGGAGCAGGAGGCTGAGCCACTTGTTGAGCCGGGTTCTGAACCGCGGGATTCTGAGCAGATCGACAAACATTGGCGAGATGGCCTGATTTCCCACAGTTAGTACAGAAACGGCATGGAAGTTGCGGCTGGTGGTGACTGTTGCATCTATTGCACAAAGGTGCATTCCCTGTATAGGGTTTCTTTGCTGGAGGCTGTGCGGGTTGGTTGGGAGCTGCCAGATTAGCTTGGGCAGTGATAGCAAAATTTTGGGAAGCCTTACGCTTCTTTGCCCTCTTTGAAGAACCAGAGTTCTTTCCATTCAAGTTTTGACCTTTCTTGTTATCTTCCTTGTCAGCCGACTGCTTCTTGCCCTTGTCACCCTTCCTGTGTAACTTGTTCTTCCGGATCTGCGACTCAGTCAATGTCGCAGATAACTCGATCGCCTGACGAAGTGTGGCAGGGTTACTACCAGTAAGAATGTCTTGTACCGAGTCAGGTAGACCATCGATGTATCTCTCGATAGCCTTGTCGAGTGGGGTGACCATTGTTGGGCAAAGCAAACTCAACTCTTCAAACCGATCAGTATAAGCCCTATGCTCACCACTATCTTGCTTCAAAACATCAAACTCTTTCTCCAACGCTCGCTGTTCATGGCGAGGACAGAATTCCCTCATCATAAGGGCTCTAAGTTCAGCCCATGTCTGTGCGAGAGCAACTTCTGCACCTTGGTCTCTCATAACCCCGTTCCACCATGTCAAAGCCCTCTTCTGAAATACGCTCGAGGAGAACTCGACCTTGCGATTATCCGGACACTGCACATGGCGAAAAGTATTCTCTATGCTCTCAAACCACTGAAGAAGCCCGGTCGCTCCCTCAGAACCACTAAACTTGAGTGGTTTAGCCTGGTTAAAATCCTTGTATTTGCATGGAACATTGTTGTTGTTGTTGGCCTGGTTCCATTGAGCAAAGAGATTTGGGAATTGAGCAGCCATCTGCTGCGCAATAATTTCTGCCAACTCGGCAGTAGCTATCTGGTTCTCGCGTCGAGGCATTCTAAAAGAGGAAAACATGAAAAGAAACGAGTGAGATGATTGGATGAAAAGAATGAGATGAAACAAAATCAACAAAAGCAAAGATGGTGGTCATTCGTCCGTATCACAAAGCAAACAAACGACACACAGTGACTAATCAAAGTAAATGGATCAGAAATAATGTATAATGAAGACATGCTCGCCTATAAGTGAACACTCATCCCAAGAATTCCCAGGTAAGCACAACTGGTCTCGCGTCTGTTTGAGATGTATACGAAGTGCTTGCCTAGACAGAAAACCCAGAATACAGGCATTCACCCTTCCAGTTTGCACATGTTCACATTATTTAAAACCCAAAACGTTTGACGGGATTTTTGAAAATTAGAAGGCACAAGGCCAAAAACCAAACTTGAAAAGGGTTCAAAACTATATAACAGAGGGTTCAAAACCTTACAATTGAGGGTTCAAAACCTTGTAAAAATTTATTCAAAAACAGATGATTGTTTTTCAAAAATCGTTTCGGAAAAATTTTGGTTCCTTGTTTTGTTAATCACCTAAGGATAGGTGATGTACATGTTTTAAAATCTAAACACAAGACAACTTGTGTTAGGGTCCTAGAAAAGTTATAGTCTAGGTCAAAGCATTACTAATAACCTAATTTCCTATAACCATTGGCTCTGATACCAACTCTTCTGTCACACCCCGACCGCGTAAAACAACAAATCGCGGCGGAAACATCGGGGCGTGTCGCGACAGAATTAATTGTTTCATAACCATGGCACACAAAGTGTATTTTATTTATTAAACAAAGGTGTTACATTGTCTCGAAATAGTAAATTAATAGTTTATAACATAATTAAACATAGTCTAGCTTCTTTTAAAGTCTCTAAGGCACAGGTCCGCCCTGGTATCATGATCAACATCCTTTGGAAAAGCACCTGAAAACACATGTGAAAATAGGTACGTCAGCATAAAAATGCCTGTGAGATACATAGGTTTTGTGAAAATAAGATTCATGACTTATGTTTGAGAAAAATGTTTAGTCATGAACCTTGTAATTTGCTTTGTCTTGTAAATCATTTGAAAACAATAAGATCCGATGATATGTATAAGTAAATGTCAGGTTAAATAAATGACCATGTAAAAAGATGTGTTTGTATAAGATAAGTTGTTTTGTAAATCAATGTCTTGTGAAAAGTATGTTATTTGTATAAAATGTTCTATGTCTCAAACTGAAATGATTCAAATAACGTTACGACATATAATACCATACAAACACTTATATATAGGAAGTACCAGCGGCGTATCCACCATGCTTGTATCATATTACACACGCATCGTTAACTTAATCACTTAATCAAACCAAACCAATTGTCAAATGTACTGAAAAATATGTCAAAGTGTTTAAGTCAAGATGTAAATCATGTCAAATGTCTATGTCAAATATCCATGTCAAATGTCTATGTCAAAATGTCATGTATGGCAAGTGAAATGTCTCAACTAAACCATATAAAAACAAAGTATTGAAGTAAAACTTGGTTTAAATCAAAGCTATGTTTTGTGTAAATGCATGCAACTATTTAATATGAACATTTATGTGGTATTGTGAAAATGCATACATCCAAGCCTGGCGACTGTGGTGATAAACCCTTTAAACAAATTAAAGGTCTATCTGTCTTAATGTCAACGAATTCGGTCATTCCTTTCTGTCCCCTTACCCTGGGATGTCCGGAACGGGAGTTGTCAATTCCTATGGTACCACTACCTACTAACGAACGGCGTAGCTAATGTTAATGGATATATTGTCCCATGTAAACAAACCAAATGTTATAACAAAATGTAAACATGTGAAAACAATGCACTAAGTATGAAATCAAATGAACATACATAGCGTGAAATGTCATGTAAAACGATGTACTAAGTAATGCACACAATGGGCACACTTAGCATGAAATGTCATGTAAAACGATGTACTAAGTAATGCACACAATGGGCACACCTAGCATGAAATGTCATGTAAAACAATGTACTAAGTAATGCACACAATGGGCACACCTAGCATGAAATGTCATGTAAAACAATGTACTAAGTAATGCACACAATGGGCACACCTAGCATGAAATGTCATGTAAAACAATGTACTAAGTAATGCACACAATGGGCACACCTAGCATGAAATGTCATGTAAAACAATGTACTAAGTAATGCACACAATGGGCACACCTGGCATAAGATGAAATGAAATCATGTACTATAATGTACTAATGAACATAGCAGGTATATGATGTGAAAACAGGAAAGCATGAATGTAACAAGTAGGCACATGTGTTCCACCCCAAAACAGTTTGGAAAACAGTAAAAGAGGGGTCTATGTACTCACTTGTGATTGCTCAGATGTATAAAGATAACCACCAAGCAATGCAAGAGATCTCGGAATCAAACGGCACCTAGTATAGGTAACTATGTTAATAAACCGGACCTATCTCGGAAGACTGGGTAGCATTAGGGTTTGTAAACCAAATGAGTGTCGGAACTCACGTGATATGGTTTAACAAAGCCTACATGCTAAATGAAACTTAACATAATTGTTTACGACCCATTACGACCCGTTTAGGAAGCTTATGCTACTTTAACGTGTCGTGCGCGTGAAACGCGTTTGGACCGCCTAACTAGTCCTATGACAAGTATTATATGCCTAAACATGTTACAAAATCAGTTATGTGACAAAAGTTTAGGTTACATATGCTTAATTACCAATTATACATGAAAAGGGTATTCTGGTAATTTACCTAAGGCATATAAACTACCTATCATACAACTACTTAAACGATGTGACCATAGGGTATAACCTCGGAAGGTTATTCCCTACACTATGGTCACCTAATGTATTTGGTCGGATCCTAATGATCGACCAAACTGGGTCGGGTTCGAAGGTATAGGCGATTTATTAGATCGCCTACCCTACGACCCTAGACAACGTGGTAATCAGTAGGCATAGTCCCAAGGGACTATGACCATCGTGATTACAATCACGTTGCGAAGTTCAAACGAACTTCGCATTGACCATTACTGGTCAACGCTGAAAGTCAAACAAAGTTTGACTTTCTGACTCGAAAAGCAGTAAAAATAAGGAAAAGAACGAAAGAATACTTACGAAGGGTCCCCGAATGCTAATCTAGATCAGTATAGTTCAGGTATGAAACAAGGTTTCAACTTAGAACACAACTAATAAGATTCTAGTGCTTAAAAACAATGAAAGGAATGGGGTATTTATAGTTTTCGGGTAACCGTTAGGATCGTTTCTTGGAAAAGGGGAAAAGATCTAGCCCGTACACTTGTCGGAAAGTTATGGTGCCACAAATGCTCCTTAACTTTGTGACACATCATCTTAAACATGTGGTTAAGGATTAATTGGTTGCAACTTGTGTTTAAATGCATTGAATCTGTCCAGAAGGGGGGCTCGCGTGACGCTAAGGCCCGTCGCGTCACGCTAGGCCCCTGTTTTGGCAGATTTTGCATAAATGGTCCCTGCACCTTGTTTAAGCGATTTTCGATGCGTTTGAACCCCGTTAACCTCATTTCAAGGCTCTAAAATGAAGTTAAAGTATAGGGGACTCAAAACATACTCAAAAATATGCCGGATGATGGTTCGTTTGGTCGTACGATCGCGATGTTCGCTTAATTACGACGGAATGCGCATAAGCGCGAAAAACGATCCAAATGACGCGACGAATGGATTTTTCTTATGGCGAACACTAAAATATAATATAGTCATGCTTTCATAAATTTTTGGATGTCCAGATGTATTCAGAACGTAAGTTATGCGCGAAAATGCAAACTTGTGCACTTTTTGACACTTTTAGTCCCTGAATGTCCCAAAAGTTTATTTTAGCACACCAAACCCCTCAAAGCCTATTTCTAAGCTATGTAAAGGATATTTAAGGTGTGTTTAACTTATGGTCATGTTCCGGAATGTTCGTTACAGTTCAAATTGACATACTTTCGCAGTTTGTCATTTTTAGTCCCTGTAGTCGAATTAACTTGTTTTTGCCATACCAAAGCCTTCAAAACTTATTTCTAAGTTATGTAAAGGTTATTTAAGGTATGTTGAGTATATGTTGATGTTCCAGAGTATTTCTCGCATTAAACTGAGTACGTTTACGCACTAGTTTGCGTATAACTCTCCAGAAAGCGATGTAGAGTTTGAAATTACATAAAAGTCAAAACATGAAAAATGTATAACATAACAAAACAAACATTGGGATCAAATAACATTGTTTTATTGATAATAGAACTGTTCATAGTGATTACAAGCACAGTTGTTACAGATAGTCTCATCAGAACCATCACTGGGAAAGACGGAATGCCTAAAGAATAGGATAAGCTCATGGAAGCCGCGAAGATAGTCGCGCAAACTGAAGAGTCACTCGCCAGAAACAAGAGTTATCGTACCGAAGATCGATTTACTAAAGGGGGCCATTCGCGCGACGACAACAAACGGAACAAAGGCAAGAACCCTGGGTGGAAAGCCAACCACCCCAGCGGTTATAGCGAACGACCTCGTTATGAAGAACGATCGCGCTACAGAGAAGATGCGCGAGACACTATTGATCGAATTGGGTATCGAAAGGCAGTCAGGGATGACAACCGAGACAAGCACTGGACTCCGCTCATAAAAACACCAAAAGAGGTGCTGATGACGGAGAATCATGATTTCAAGGCGCCAAGGCCTATGACAAATAAAAAGGGGCAAGACCCCAACCTGTACAGCGACTTCCATAAAGATACAGGACACCTGACAGACGACTGTTACAGTTTACATCAGGAGATCGAAAGAGCATTAAAAAGCGGGAAACTAAGCCACCTGGTGAAAAATGTGCGCAAAGAAACTCGACAGCTCCAACGCCACGATGAGGGGAATCACAAGAAAGTCAGACGCCTAGAAACCCATATGGTCAACGGACCAAGATACAGCGCAAAAGAGAAAGGCAAGCGCCCGTACGAGCCCTCATGGCAAGAGCAACAGGTCATTTTTCCGGTAGTACGTGGGGGCCCTCACGCCACTCGACCCGTTGTCATTACCGGTATTATCGGCCATTATGAAACGGAGTATGTCTTCATTGACCCAGGAAGTACGGCCGATATCATCTATGAGCAGTGTTTTAATCAGTTTGATGAGGATGAAAAAGCGAGACTTGAGCCAGTTGATTATCCACTGTCTATATTTTGCAACGAAATGGTCTTCCCGCTCGGCCAAATCAGCTTCCCCGTCACGCTCTCTGACGGAAAGCACTCAAGAACAGCAAATGTAAACTTCATGGTGATGCCTGTCAAATCGAGGCATGATGTGTTGATTGGGAGAGAAACCCAAGGCGAACTAAACATGGTAACTTCCACACCCCACTTAGCGATAGGATTTCCAACCAAAACAGGGGTGGCGATCATCTATGCTAAGAAGGAAGTAATGGCGACAGAAGAGATGCGCCCAACAAAAGCGGCCAAGGTTTCAACAACCGAGCCAGGAAAATGGGTTTTAAACCGCAAGTACCCGGAGCAAACGGTGACGATAGGCCACGCAATCTCACCAAACATCAGAACTCATCTCAAGCAGCTCTTGTTCAAGAATATGGATATCTTCGCCTGGACACCGGCCGACATGACCGGTGTCCCGTGCGACATCATCGAGCATTGTTTAAACACATACCCCTCTGTTGAGCCGAAAGTTCAAAGAAGGCGCAGCTTAGGGGCAGACAAAACCAAAGCAATGAATGAGCAAGTATGCGAACTACTCAAAGCGGGAATCTTGCGGGAGGTCCGTTATCAAAGTTGGGTTGCGAACCCCGTGATGGTAGAGAAGTCTAGTGGAGGATGGCGAATGTGTGTTGACTATACCGATCTCAACAAGGCATGCCCTAAAGATTGCTACTCTTTGCCTGAGATCGACAAAAAGATAGACTCTCTCGCGCCATACAGATGGAAATGCTTCTTAGATTGCTATAAAGGATACCATCAGGTTCAAATGAAGCTAGAAGACGAAGACAAGACAGCTTTTCGAACCGATCTAGGGATCTTCTGCTACACAAAGATGCCTTTCGGCTTAAAAAATGCTAGCGCAACGTATCAACGCCTGATGGATAAGACCTTCGCTGGAGATATCGGGAAGCATATCGAGGTTTACATCGATGATCTGGTGATCAAAAGTCCTGAAGAGGACCAAATGCTGAAGGACATCGAAAAAACATTCAACTCATTGCGCAGCGTGAATATGAAGTTGAATCTAGCCAAGTGTTCTTTTGGCATGGAAGAAGGGAAGTTCTTAGGATTTATAGTCACAAATGGCGGCTTTAAAGTGAATCCAGAGAAGGTCCAGGCAATAGAGCGAATGCCATCACCACGAATAATCAAAGAGATGCAAAGGTTAGCCGGCCGCCTAGCCGCGCTTAACCGTTTTGTTGTCAAATCACGCCGCAAAGTCGTACCCTTTTATCAGCACTCTGCGCAACTATGTGAAGAAACAAGAGTTCAGATGGACCCCTGAAGCAGAGAAAGCTTTTCAGCAAATGAAGGAGTGTTTGATCGAACTCCCCACCCTGACTGCACCGTTTGAAAAAGAGCCACTCGTACTGTACTTATCTTCTTCGGATAAGGCAGTAGGGTCGGTATTACTGGTGGAGAGAAATGGAGTCCAAACTCCAATTTATTACGTCAGCAGGGTACTCACTGACCCAGAAACGAGATATTCAACAATGGAGAAGTTGGTACTTGCATTACTCCATGCTTCTAGGAGGTTGCGCAGATACTTTACGGGGCACGTAATCACAGTACTTACCAACTTTCACATCGGAACGATATTGCAAAAGCTAGAAACATCTGGGCGACTAGCGAAGTGGGCGATCGAGCTGGGGGGGCACAACATTTTGTATAGGCCACGCCCAGCCATCAAAGGCCAGGTCCTTGCCGACTTTATCACAGAAGTCCCAGCAGAAAAAATCAAGGATTGCGAGATTGTTGAAACTCCCGTGAAAGATACATCCGATGAGTTGTGGTTGCTGTACACCGATGGGGCCTCAAACGAAGACGGCGCAGGAGCAGGATTGCGCCTCGTGAGCCCTGAAAGACATGAATTTACGTACGCCATCAAGTTGGATTTTAAGAATACCAACAATGAGGCGGAGTACGAGGCATTTCTGGCAGGCTTACGCCTCGCCATAAAAATGGGTGCTAAGAATCTTCAAGCGCATGTTGATTCACTTTTGATCGCCAGTCAAATCAACGGAATCTATGATGCAAAGGGCGAATTTATGGCCTTATATTTGGATCAGGCGAAAGAGTTGCTTCAGAAATTCAAGTCATAAAAGGTAGTACACATCAACCGTTCCGAAAATAAACCAGCTGACGCCTTGAGCAAGCTTGCTTCAACTTCATTCCAACATCTTGCCAAAGATGTAAGGATTGAAGTACTTAAAAATCCATCAGTCCTGCTGCGCCAGGTAAATGTGATCGAAGTAGGGCAGCCTTCTTGGATGACCCCTATAATTCAGTATCTGCAGGAAGGGGTACTCCCGGAGAGCAAAGCAGAGGCAAGGAAGATTCAAAACAAGGCCCTGCATTATGAGATGAACGGTGGTATCCTATACCGAAAGTCCTTCTTGGGGCCCTTATTGCGCTGCGTGGACCCCCAGGACGCCAATTACTTGATAAGAGAGATTCACGAAGGAATCTGTGGCATCCATGCAGGACCGCGCATGGTTGTCGCGAAAATTATGAACGCTGGATATTATTGGCCAGGGATGCATGTCGACGCCCTGAAGGAGCTGCGCAAATGCGACTCCTGTCAGCGGCACTCTCCAAAAACCCTGCGGCCAAAGAATGATCTCATTCCCGTATCCACTGCCTGGCCTTTTCAGCAGTGGGGGATTGATATGGTGGGACCCTTCCCAGACGCTCCTGGAGCCGTGAAGTTCATAATCGTGGCCGTTGATTATTTCACTAAGTGGGTGGAGGCCAAAGCTCTCGCTTCAACCACTGCAATGATGGTGCGCAAGTTTATTTGGGAACACATCATTTGCAGATTTGGTCTGCCACTCAAAATTGTCACAGACAACGGTACTAACTTTGCTTCTGAAGACCTCCAGAAGTGGATGAAGGAAATGAAGATTGAGCATACCTTCTCCTCCGTTGCGCATCCTCAAGGCAACGGCCAAGTGGAAAGCGTCAACAAAAGTATCGTCGAGGGGATAAAAGCCCGACTGGGCACAAAGAGAAGAAGCTGGGTAGATGAGCTCCCAAGCATCATGTGGGCTCATCGAACCATGCTGAAAACAAGCACCGGCGAAACTCCTTTCAGCCTAGTATACGGCTCGGAGACAGTTATCCCGGCGGAAGTTGGACTCCCCTCACCGCGCTTGACTGCAGTCAACATGGTTGATAATGAAGCAGAGCGCCGTCTCGATTTGGATTTGCTGGAAGAACGACGCGAGATTGCGCGCATCAAAGAAGCGAAATACAAGACACAACTGGAAAGGTACTACAATGCGAGAGTCCGCATTTGTACCTTCACTCCAGGAGAATACGTATTTCGAGACAACGAGGCTTCAAACGCCGAGCGCCCAGGAAAGCTAGCACCCAAATGGGAAGGCACATACTTAGTACATGAAGTGCTAGGAAAAGGGGCATACAAACTGCGCACCCTGGATGGACACATCATCCCACGCACATGGAATGCACAACAACTGCGCAAATGCTATATGTAATCGCTCTCGGTCTTGCGCACCTACTCATTAACGTTGGCCACGCGTCTTTTTACTTTCCTATGCAGGCTAAACGCCCTTTACGTTACAAGCAATGTATGTTGGCCTAAGCGCCTGTTTCCAAGTCAATGAAAACATACGACATGTTTTCTATATTGCTTCTTGAGTTACAAATGCATGTTAAACTTTTGATTAGCACGAAAACACTCCAGTGAGTTACAAGCTCACACCTTCGAGGTCCTCCGCGAACAAAGCGCGAGACCAAGCAACTACACTCGCTTAAGTGCCACACTTACATTTATTCGCGCTAACTTAACCAAAGTTTCTAACAACAATGCAATAATTGTAACATGACAAGAATAAACATGAAAATTATATTTAATAAGCGCGCAACGATTACATAGAAACCAATGATCATTCATCTGATCCAAAACAAGCGCGACCGCGCAAATGTTATAAAAGCCTAAAAATTACAAGGCACAAAGCCTGAAAACACTTATCTATTCGAATCCATCACCACCATCGCCATCATCACCAGCAATTTCCTCTTCATCTGATAATTCAACGGTTTCTGGTGGATTAAGGATGGCCTTTAACCGATGACACCAATCATCATGCTTCAACGCTTCAGTAACCAAGTCCATCACGGGCAGTGATAAGTGATCATAAGCATTTTCAGCACGTGTCAACTCGGCATTAGCCTGGTCAGTCACAGAGCAATGACTAGCGTCAAACTCCTGTCCGAATACCTCTTAAACGTGCTGCGCACATTCCAGATAGCCTCCACGATGACCAACTGCGCGCGCAGCATCTGTCAGAGCAGCAACAGCGCGATCCAGTTCTCCAACGTTAAGGACAGAGTTAGCAACCTATAGCGAAGACTTGTGTATTAAAAACAACTTTTAACAAATAAAGCTTTTAAGGGAAAAGAATAGCATACCAGCACTACTCCGCGGCCGCGCATCCACTCGGCCTCAGAGACAAAAGTATCAACGATGCCCTGAGCCTCAGAATAGTTAGTCTGCGCTACATTGAGGGCCGCGGTACTAACATCACGCGCTTCTTCAGCTCTCTGCTTGGCCTCCTCAGCAGTTGCGGCCTTAACTTTCTCTGCCTCAAGATTGATTTCCAAGGATTCGCATTTGTCAACCTGCTCGTTCAGGCGGCGTTTCAGTTCAGCAATCTCGACATCCTTGGCCGTCAGATCCTTGTCTTTGCTTGACAGCCGCACCTTCACCTCAGCCAGCTCAACCTACAAGGGATAAAAGATTCACTTAACTCTGCTAACAAAAGCATAAATTGAAAAGAGAAGTCTCCCGAACCTCAGCTTGCTCCTTAGCAGCACGCACAACCTGCGCATCCTCAACTTGCGTTGTCAACTCAGCAACCTTGCCTTCGAGCTCAGTAATTTTAGTGCGAGCAGCATAAGCACGCTGGTTGTCTTTCTCGCAGATCTTCTTCCATTCAGCTTTCTCCTTTGCCAACAGATCCTCGGCAGCTCGAAGCTTACCCTTCAGGCCCTCGCGCCCCCACTCCTCCGCTTTCCTATCAGCCTCAAACTTGGATCTCTCTTCCTCAAACTTGGCATTAGCCTTCTCAAACTCCTTAACTTGCCGCACAAGGCGCTCGCGGTATTTCTCCCAATCGACCCGCTCCCTAACCATCGTTCGCCATTCGCGAACGATTTGGTGGTTGGCGGCGCGAGTATTGGCCTCCCCGATCACATAAGTGCGATACAGCCCATCATGAGTCTTAGCCCTCTGCCGATTAACCTCACCAGGAGGGAAGGAATTTAAGAACCAATCGCGGCAAGGGCCGAACTCTTGAAAGGTGTCTTTCTGCTTCAAACCCCAGGGAGCTTGGTGGGGGGCATTACCACGTTCCTCTTCAGTATAACTTTTATAATAGATGTCACCAAGAGTATCCTTAACCCCGATAACTTGTGGGTTGTAACCCCCAGCGCCACCAGAGCTCGCGCCACCAGAAACGTATGGACCTGATCCCCCAGTAGTTCCCTTGGAGCGATGGGAGGCATCAGACCGCGCAGGGTGGGTAGGCTTATCCACCCCAGGTTCCTTCCTCGTCTCTTCCTGAGCAGTGATAGAGGCAGCACCGGTATACTTCAGAGCATCATCAATAGGCTCTTCAGGAGCCTTTTTCTTTTCCTTCTCCTTCTCAACATCAGCAATAGGCTTTTCAACAGCCCGTTTCTTTCGCTCCTGCTCAGCCCGCCTCTCCTTCTCCTCATCAGCTCTTTTCTTCTTATCCTCCTCAACTTTCTTCTTGCGCTCCTCAGCAGCCTTCTTCCTCTTGTCTTCCTCGGCTTTCTTTTCCTCAGCCTTCTTCTTCTCTTCAGCAACTTTCTCCTTATCCCCCGCAGCAGCCTGTTTTCCCTTCTCAGACTCCACTCCAGCAGTCTTTGAAGATTTAACGGTAATCTTAGGCCTCTTTGGCTCCGGCCCCGAAGGCTCCGTCAACACAACACCTTTCTTTTTGGGCGTTTTCTTCTTGGCCTCTGCAGAAGATAATAAGTGTCAAAAAGAGGAAACAAAGAATGAGAAGCTAAGGAAAACTAACCAGGAGAAAACCGATAAAGGGAGCGCAACTTGCTCGTTTTCCCGATCAAGGGAACCGCACCAGCTGTCGGCGCAGCAACCACACCAGCTGTGGTCTCGCTTCTATTTCTCTTTCTACTGATCAACTTTTCAGCAGCCTCCTCCTCCTCTTCTTCTTCTTCTTCCTCTTCCTCATGCGCAACATAGGAAGGAGTAGCACCAGCATCCGGGTTGCGAGAACCCGCGCTTTTGGAGCTCTTCGAACCAGCTCCTCCAGATTTCTTCTCGCCTATACGCGACAAACCTTCAAATGAATCACTGATAATAACGTAATCCTCCAAGTTACTTTGACGAAGGCGGACACCTTTGTTAGCAGCGCTAGCGGTTGCGCGACTACTCCCAGCTCCCTTGCTGGTCACCTCAGGATCCAAGGTGATAACCTTCTTCTTTTTCACAGGCTTTTTCTTCTTATCTTCAGGGTCGATACCCAGGTCGCGCAGCACACCTGCAAAGACGTTAGACCACGAACTTAGCTCCCCATTCGAAGACCATACAGACTCCTCGCTGGAAAGATAGACAATCTCTTTCCCAGCAGAAGTCACAGAGCGCAAAGGACAAGGGTTAGGTATGTGCGCACCTTCAGTTGCAGTAGGCGGAGCGGCGAATGCATCAGCAACCGGGTACATGAAGTTACCCTTGATCTGGTCATACCAGTATTCTTCTCCAGCCTGGAGCGGGCGCACGCCTATGGAACCACCAAAGGTGGGGAAGGCAGCTTGATACAGATGCGCCTCTACACGACAAATTATAAAAATAAACACAAGTACGAAACAGGAAATGAACAAAACTAAGAGAATTACCAACCTCTATCGTCGATCATCAGAATGGGAACTTCCTTGCTGTCAGGCAGCCATTGATCACTCATCCGCGCCGCCACCAAGACGTTCTCACCAAACACTCGGTTTGGGGTGGCAGTAAGCGTCCTGTACCAAGCCTCAGTCTTGGGGATCGCCAGATCTTCTTTCACAATCGCTTCAGTCCAGGCGCGAAATGTCATGGCGATCGGAATCACCTCCTCGCGAATATAAAAGAATTTTGGTTTCCAGTCATGGAAACTCTTGGGAGGGTTAAGAAGTATCTTCTTTGCCGATCCCCGACTGGCAAACGAGAAGAAACCCATGTTCCGGATCAACTGATAGAAGACCCTAAATCTTTCCACAGTTGGCTCTATATCATGAGATCGGTAGGAACATAAACCAAACTGATTAGTACCCTAATTAGTTCCGTGTTTCTTCAATGTTAAAAGATATTACAATTTTTTAGAAAATCATAAACTTTGAAATATAAAAGATATATTTTTTGTAAGGCTGAATGGTGTGAGGCATGAGCCCACTGGTGCCAATGGTCACCTCATCACTGGCGTGGCTGCCTTTTGTAGGGCTTGGGGTGTCAACAAGGCGTTAAAGGGGCGTTATGGAGCTGAGATGTTAGCCTAGTAACGTACGAAGGGAGAGAAGAGATGGTGAGGTGGGGGGCTTCTCCGGCTTGGCGGTGGGTAACGCCCTAGGCTGTTTACCGACACTGGTGTGGCTGCCTTTTAATGAATTTGATTATAAATTAATGTAATTACATTAATTAACCAAGTATAAATTTAACAAAATACTATATAATTGATATATACATATCCTTAACAGGTTACTAATATATAAGACGAATTTACATCGATATATACATATATAATTTTGTGAAATTGTAAGTGTTGAATTTGACTCTTATGTTAAAAGTTCATAGCACTCTAGTTGGGTGGTTGTCACTGACTTTGCTGCCGTCGGCTTTGAGATGTTTATCGCAAATATAAGAGAAAAGTATATATACATGCCTTCTCTAAACACGCCTGCATCGTTTGTGAAACAACAAATTAAAAAGATAAGAAAAAATAAACATTATATTTATTTTAACAATTCTAGATAATAAAAAAAAAACCACTTACCTGTTTTTGATTAAAAAGAGTACAATTGATTTGAATTAGTATTTTTTGAATAAGTTGGATTAATGGCACATGAAAAGAGATAGGTGAGATGAATGGTCTCTTTCAAATTATATGGTGTATTTATTGTTTGATATTGTTGAAAGATAGTCCACATGTATGGTTGTTGCTTCATAATGTTTAATTGGTCTAATGTTTGTTTGATTCTCCTATCATATTTGGTTATGAGGTTTTAAAATGGTCAAGCCACCTCATTATCACATCATTTCATGTTTTCTTCTTTTTCTTTTGAACGGCAACAACACTCTCTCTCTCTCTCTCTCTCTCTCTATATATATATATATATGGTCAGGATTTAAAGAAAATGGAGAAAAGTGTGAGAACGGTTATGGATCGTCAGATCAAAACAATTCATGGACTAGATTGCGTGGAGGCGTTTTCGTAAATAACATCAATTTTATTATGTGGGACGCACTTCATTAAGGGTAAAAGGGTCTTTTACCGCTCAAATTCAAAACGCCAACA
Organism: Helianthus tuberosus; assembly: GCA_030545235.1. Lineage (NCBI taxonomy): Eukaryota > Viridiplantae > Streptophyta > Magnoliopsida > Asterales > Asteraceae > Helianthus > Helianthus tuberosus. Next base: position 105,920,869 of record CM060409.1, read on the forward strand.
AAATGATAACATGTCATTCAAAAATATAAAACGTCATTAAATACAAAACGCCAAATATTAGTGATAAAACGCGTTGGATATTACAGGAAGAGGAAACAACACAATAACTGAATTTCAGTTATTAACATTTATTAGAAGAAATTCCCTCCTAAATTACGCGTCAAAAACATCATTATATAAACGACGTAAAACATCGCTTCCATAATCACTTCAATCTATCATTTATGCAAAAACATCTTTAACCAAAAACGTCAATTTAACCAAAACGCCAAAAATGGCAACAATCGTTTGGTGGAGATACACTTTGGCAATCAGACGATTCGTCCTACGTTTTGACAACAGAAGGAGGGTATATGTTAGGACGATCAAGGAAATTTAGAAGATGGAAGAAGAGGTACAGAGGGGTATCCTATCCCTTGGCATCGCTCTGGACAACGAATGCCATGAAACACATATGCTTATGAAAGCATTAACAAGGAAATTTGGACCAATCAAAGCAGATGTAAAGTCGGACCCTGTCATGACATCATGGCGTTTTGATGATGAAACAGACATGGTGACCGTTATAGATGACAGCAGAGAGCAGGAAGTCTACTAGCTTGAAAACATCATGACAAAGCAGGGGCTTGATTTCATGAAAGAATTGCATAACGCCACTTGTTTGAACAAATGGACTCAAAATTGGAGTTATGCAAGACATGTTCAAGTGGAGGCTTCAGAATCTTCAGGAACAAGAAGCCGATGAAGTTGAAGGTGATGACATGGATGAAGATCCAGATGAAGACTTCGAGGAAGAAGATGACGCAAGTGATGGATACTTTTCGGATAAAGTACATTCTGACGAAGGGTTTTGATTTTTTTTTCTTTTTTTTTTCTTCTGTGTATTCTTTTTTTTTTAAATAATTAAATGATATATTTCTCTATTTATTTGCAAAACGCCAAAAAAATATTAAAAATGTTATTGCTTACAAAACGCCAGAAATAACAAAAATATATTTTTCCTGCTTAATATTTTATTTTCTCCGTTATTGTATTTTGTCATCTTGGTCTGCATAACGCCATTTAAAAAAAACGCCAAACTTAGAAGATGAGACGTCTATCACCTATAAACTGATAAAGCTGATCAAAACAGTAAATACAAAACAGTAACTGAAAAGATGGTTACTTTATTACTATCATTTATTACAATAAAAAAATCTCGCCTAAACTACGCGCCAAAAAACTCCTATAAGAGAGGGGTCTATACACAATGAGTTGATCACACCCAGAAAAACAAACGCCATATCCTCTAGAAACCACTCACTTTAAAACGCCTAAAAATGTTGGTTAAAATAACCACAGATGGCAAAGCTTTCACTGAATGGATTCTTCTTCTGAGGGGGTTATCTCAATAATCTTTTGCTAAATGAGATGGACAAATATTCAAGAAAAAGAGACTGATGACAGTGATAGGGCATCATGTGAGCTTTGTTCTTGATGAATATCGGCATGGAATAAAGGGATCAACACAAGTGTATAATGTTATTTTGGACTCCATTATTATAAATAGCATCAAGCAAGAGTTGATATTCAATGACATGCCATCAAACAAGAATATCACACCAAAACACAGGATGCCACTAAGTAGCTTCGTCTGAAAAAGACGGGGTTTATGTAGGAAAGTTGGCATTTAGCTAAGGTATTCAAAAGGTTTAAAACCCAAAAACAAATTCAAGAAAAAGATGCTGATGACAGTGAAGATTCGGAAGAGAAATTAGATTACAATTTTTATTTTTTTTTATTTTCATTTTATATTGTTTTGTTATCAAGTTATCTGTTGTTTTGTTATCTAATTATCTACAAATAAAATACATTATTATATAAAACGCCAAAAACTACAAAAACTACAAACACCAAAACGCTAGTAGTATGAAAACTGTGAGAACGGGTGCTGGCAAAACACCTTGTCAAATGTATTAAACGCTAAAAAATTCACTAAACGCCATGAAAAACATTTGGTCTTATTGTAATCTTATGAAAATATTAATGACTCGTAGTGAATTATTATACAACGCCACAAAACGCAAAAAAAATTTGACCAGAAAACGTTATAACGCCAAAAAATTATCTATGTGACACATAAACAATTAATTCACCGCAAAAAAAAATTTAATAAATACAATTAACGCCAAAATAATCTTAGACGCCAGAAAATGTTATAGCGCGTTGGGAAAATAAAAGAAGATTGAAAAGACAAAAAAACCCCTCGGACCCTGATCATGTCCCGCGCCACGTGTTGGGCCAGGATTCGTTCTCACCGTTCTCTCACTTTTCACCGTTCTCTCCTGATCCCGTTTCTATATATATATATAGGGGATGGTTCAAATGAAAACCACTTTTATTGTGAAAACTCGAAAACTAACTAAAAAAAGCCTAAAAAACACACAAAAATTTTTTTTTCAATTTTTTTTTATAAAAATCGCTGCTTTTTATGTATAAAAAAAAAATTTCAAAAAAAAAAAAAAAATTGTGTAGTACACATACACATGTGAAGTATTACACATGTGCACTACAAAAAAAAATTAAATTTTTTTTTTATATAATAAAACCTGCGAAAATTGGTTTGCAAAAAAAAATAAATAAAAATTTTTGTATGTTTTTTGGCTTTTTTTAATTAGTTTTCGAGTTTTCACAATAACTAGTGGTTTTCATTTGAACCTTCCCCTATATATATATATATATAGGGGATGGATCATGAGAAAACTAGTTTAAATGAGAAAACCAAAAAACTAACTAAAAAAGCCTAAAAAACATACCAATTTTTTTTACATTTTTTTATAAAAAAAATCGCTACTTTTTATGTATGGAAAAAAAATTTCAAAAAAAAAAATTGTTGTATTGCACATGTGCACTAATACGGATATAATGCACATGTGTAGTACACATATAATGCACATGTGCAGTACAAAAAAAAAATTTGAAACTTTTTTATATATAAAAAATAGCGATTTTTTTATAAAAAATTGTAAAAGAAAAAATTGGTATGTTTTTTAGGTTTCTTTACTTAGTTTTTTAATTTTCTCATTTAAATGTAGTTTTCTCATGATCCTCTCCCTATATATATATATAGGGTCAGGACTTAGAGAAAATGGTAGAAAGTGTGAGAACGATGAGAACGCTTATTGATCGTCCGATCAAAACAATCTATGGACTAGATTGGTGCGGTGGCATTTTCATAAATAACACCAATTTTACTACGTGGACGCGCTTCATTAAGGGTAAAAAAGGTAAAACACAATTTCTCAGATAAAACGCCAAATAAATACAAAACGCCAATTTTATCACTGCGTACTTTTTTCTGTGTTTTTATTTAAGCTCTCTGGCTACAAAAACGCCACAAAATATGAAACGCCATAATATATAACGCCAAAGCTTACATCCGGATAAATGTTAATTACATTTTTTGTTATAAAAATAACATCCCGCCTAAACTACGCACCAAAAAGAATTCTATAAATAGAAACGTCTCACCACCTTCCCTTTATCACACATAAAAAACACACAAAACCACACAGTGATTGATAAAAAAAATACAACTCAATGTAAAACGCCAAAAATACAACGACGGCAAACATATTTTCTTTGATACTCAGTAATGTTCTGCATGAAGCTCCGCTGAATGATTTGTTACGTGAGTGTAGTAAGATTTTGTTGCATGAGATGGACAAAATTGAAAAGAGAGGGACTGATGACACCCATATGTCATACTGTCATCTTTGTTCCTGAAGAAGTTTTGGATGATAAGAAGAGACCTATACCAGTGTAAATGCTACTTTGACCTTGATGTTTATAATGAAGACAACAAGCAGATAGCATCCACCCACACGGGGTCGATCTATGTCTCCAACATCCACAAAGACACATCAACACATGAACAAAGAAAATAAACAACGCCTAACCCAAAACGCCATTTATTTGTCACATTTCTTGTAGTTTCAAAAGAAAAAAGAGACTGATGACACTGAAGATTTAAAATCATAAATTGCTTCTACTTTGTTTTTTTTTTTTTTTTATTTATCTGTTGTTTGTTTTGTAATTTCAGTTAATAAACAACAAAAGAATATTAATGCTATAAAGAAAAATATAATAAAACGCCAAAATGAGCAAATGCTTGTAAAACGCCATCATGCAATAAAAACGCCCCCAAAAAACTACCAAACTATAATAAAATTACTTTGAATAACTACTATTATAAAAAACGTGAAACAATATGCAAAGAATATAAAACAAAAGAAGTCCAATCGTTATCTAACCGTCATTGGAAAACAAAACGCCATAATTACAGTCGTCAAGATTTGACGTCTTACACCATAAAAACAGTTGAGTCTGAAAACAAAACACGGTAAACTGCAAAAAACAGTAAAATGAAACAACGGAAAATATAATTACTAACATTTATTATATTTATTTATCTTTTTCAAAACGCCATAATTACCTGTCATACGCGGGAAAAAAAGTCAATATGAAAGAAGACCATGAGAACACAAGCTCAAACACGCCAAAAAATTTGACTAAAACGCCACATATTGTCCAAAACGCCAAAAAATATAAAAATGGCTAAGGTTATTGCATGGAGGTTTGAAAGGAAAGAGAAACGATTCATCATAAAGTTCTCTGATAGGAGAAGGGTAAAGGTAAGGACAATCAAAACCATGCTTGGAATGAATGAAAAGGTTCAGAAGGATATCCTGGCCCTTGGGGTTCCAATGGACAACGATTGTGAAAGAAGCAGAACTATAATTAAAAAAAATCCGGCAGAAGAGGATAAAGATGATGATGATATTGACGATACTCCTATACCAAAACTTAGCAGTTGGGTATTGCATGGGGAAGAAGGAACACTTGAAGTGACTTTTAAAAATGGGGTGCAATATTCAAGGCCAATGGAAGAAATGTTGAAGACAGGGTTGCTATCTATCATTGAAAAACTCTGTGATTTAGCACCTTCAAACGATCCAAAATCCAATGATGCAGTGATATTCAAGAATAGGCTGCAGCAAAGAAGAGACGAGCTAATGGCGTTATACGTAAAAATGAAATTTGATGATGAAGAATCTGAAGAAAGTAATGAACAAAGCGATGGGTACATCTCTGATGTAATCCCACATACGGAAGACTATTAGTTTATTTTGATTTCGTGTTATTGTAATTTTATAAAATATTAATCTATGGTAATCAATTATTAACAAAAAGATACAAAACGCCAAAAATGACATGGAAAAAGCCATAACGCCAAAAATTAACTATGTCACACAAAAAGAATTAATTCAACGAGAAGAAATCTGAGAAAAACAGTAAAACGCCAAATAATTAATAATTCTAGATAACGCCAAAATTATCTTGCACGCAAAAAATAAAGCAGCATGTAAAACGCGAAAATCGTGAAAGGAGAAGAATACTAAAAAGACAAGAAAACCCCTCGGACCCTGATCATGCCCCGCGCCACGTGTTTGGCCAGGATGCGTTCTCACACTTTTTGCCGTTTTCTCCTGAACCCGTTTCTATATATATATATATATAGGGCTAGCTATAAACCGGAGAATACAATGAAAAAACAAATGAACCAAAGCGATAGACAAGGGACTTATACAATGTCCCCTACAGCAAAGTGAACCCAATTCTCCCATTTAGGAGATGCGATCCGCGCCCTATTACACATCCAAAGAAATACGTCTTCCTTGATTTTGAATCGGTATAAATGTCGAACGCTTTCACATTTCGCGCATGTCATATTCTCCAAATGGTTGCCGTTGCTATAGTATGAACAAGCTTTCTCCATATCTTCCCACGTGGACATTTTTTTTAGAATCTCCAAAATATCTTTCAAAGAGTCAAAATTTGTAGGAGGTTTCAATGTCATCCAAACAAAAGCGTTCCACCAAACACTCCTGCTCCATAGACATTTTGCGAAAATATGATCTCCCTCCTCTTCACTAATTTCGCATCGAGGACATATAGTGTCCGACAAATTTACTCTGTGTGAGACGAGACCGTTTTTGGATGGCACCTTTCCTTTAATTGCGCGCCACAATATAAATTTGGGAGGTGCCCAATCATTTCAATAAAACTTACCAATTGTGTCGTGACCCCGGCTGAGACTATATCCATTCGGATGCTTTTAACCGAAATATTTTCTGTAAAACAATTATCCCAGGTCCATTCGTCCCTTCCCCCTTTCAAACCCCATAATCTTTAACTTTCTCGTAAGCTCTCCCGTGTGTTCCCATTCGCATGTAGTCGTTGGCTTGGCGGCTTAATCCATTCCCATCCCCATTGATTATTTGGTCTTGTACCAACCAGATAAAATGTAATACTACCGTCTTTGCAATCCGAAATAAATCATTTTTTAATGGTTGTTCAAGGATCCTTCCAAAATTTAGTATTTCTTCCATCACCTACTTTGACTTTTAGCTTCTCTTTGATGTTCACCTCATATTTATTTCAGCAACTCGACATCCATTGACCCAATATCTTTCCATGTTCCTCCCAGCAATTGTTATCCTAATAGGAATCAAGTTGTTATCCACTTCTAGAGCTGACACTCAATCTTAAAAGAAGAATACTTTTTATTAGTGAAAGCCCAGGATTTCATCTTTGAAAAACCAATGATCGTAATTAAATTAACAAGGACAAGGACTTACTGTGTAGTTGAAGCTGGTGATTCGTCTTCTGATTTCAAGTTCTCCATTGGCAGACTCTGCTTCTCTATCCTGTTTTTGCTTTTCACTTTCTGCAATAAGCAGCGAGTAAATACAGGTCCTAGTTCGAATGATAGGATTTAGTAAAACCGAAAACCTTTTGTTTTTTTACGATCAAAGGGAACATTACAAACATAAGAATAAAAATTAAAAATTAAAAAAAAAATAAGCATTAAATTAACCAACTTTAGTTATACGTAATTTAAACATTTTATTATGATTTTCAAACTTGAATTCCAAAACCATGACAATAATTCCCTACTTAAAGAAACCAACTTAAGAACGGCTACGACTTAAGATTAACGCTATGGATGTCCAAATTCCGTTTCCTTGGATTAAAAAATGTGGATAGATGTAACATCAAATCCTGAAAATCAAACAACAGACAGTTTACATCATCATCATCATCATCATAATAATAATCTATCTATATATATTCTAAAGTTTAGTTATATGTTGAATTTTAAAACCAAAATTTATGATGGTATTTATGGTGGTTTTAAGTTGGGTTCTTCTTTATCTCTCACACTAACTAAATTAATAGTGATTAATGCTTAAGGATTAATTAATTGATGGTGATTACCTATGATTATATAAAGTGTTTATTCAAAATAAGGAGAAAAATAAACATAATATATAGATAGTGATTAATGTTTAAGGATTAATTAATTGATGGTGATTACCTATGATTATATAAAATGTTTATTCAAAATAAGGAGAAAAATAAACATAAACTTGCCACCCACCCTCCTTGACCCGTTGGAAAATCTTGAACTGTTAGACTTTTCATATTTCTCTGGTCCCTATCTCTCTCTCAACCCCACCCAAATCACCACACTACCTTTCAATGTCCCTGATGGCCGATGTGTTTAACTCTTGAATCATGGATGTTCTGGATTTTCATCATCAGGGATTCTACCCTGATTGGGCCAACGACCGCTGTCTTCTCACAATCACCATGTCTCCTATCTTCGGGTAATCCTCATCTCTCTCTTCTCTCTATTTGTTAGCCTACAGCCGATGGCTTAGTTCTGTTCTAATTGGAAGTGATGTTTATGTGATAACAAATCAAAACGCAGGTTGTCGGCTTATGGAATTTCGCTCAAGGTTTGTTGCTTTGGAGGATTCAATCGGTTCGTTTCACTCGGATTAATGCTTATTTGATAAAATAAAGTTGTAGCTTACACTCTGAATTTGTTATTTTCTAATAGAATTTCTCTCTATGAAATTGATTTTCGGTTTCATTAACGTTTACTTGACCTTATTATACTCATAAACTGCTTGAATTCCATGTCTGAGTGTTTTCAACTGCATCTAAGGGTGTTTTGTTTTTGTTTCAGACCAGTTGTTCGACAAATTGCCTGATACTCTGATTCCTGTGATGGTTGGGCAACAAAGGGAGATCAATCGCAAATAAAAACCATATGTTGAGGAATGTTTGGTGAACAAAGAAGTCGTGATGGTTGGGTGATAAAGGGAAAGTCTACAGAAGAGAAAATTGTTGAATTTGGGAGAGCTCAAGATCCCCTCTTTTGCAAGACAAATCTGAAGATCATATATAACAAACTGTAATCTCAAACCTTCTACTTCATTTATTGATTGTGGTTTTATTATTTTTTTTTAATTTTGTGTTCAAATGTGAATTAGATCCTGTAACGAGTAAGTAAAAGGTTTCTTATTCTATTTTTTAGGGCACAAACATGATGATAAAGTGTATTTTCTATTCGTTTTCCTGAATCAGAAGAAAAGACTGTAGCTCTAGCCAAATGTAGAAGATATGAAGACAGATTGGTTTTTATGAGAGCAAACACAGTTTCATCAAGCCTGTTTCAGGTCTCCTGTTCAATAGAATCAGCTGGTACAGGTAAATTTTTATCGAGAGACAATAATAACCCATCGTCTTCAATATTGCTATGATTTGGTGCCTTTATATATGTTGAGTTGACGTATATGCAGTCCATCTGATTGGTTTTGGTTTCAAGTCGATGTGTTTTCTAATGTGAATGTCTTGTGTGAACAGGCAGCCAATTGAAACATCACTGAACATATCTTCATCCCTTTTTGAAGGTTAAACATCACAACATGAAGCTAACTTTCACTTTTGACTGGGTTTCTTAACAGAGCCATTGAGAACATTGCTGGTGTGAAGTTTGTCATCACGTCCGACATGATGTTCGCCAACAAGCGAGAATTCCTCTCATTAGATCTATCATATAGATGAAGAGGAGACTAAGAAGGTGAAAAGGAGTGTTAAGATGATTTCTAATTCAATTGTCATCTATAATTTTTTGATCAAATGAAATTCAAATTACCCAATGAATCAGACTAATTGGATGTTTTCTAAGTTTGTTATTTCCCCTTTTTTGTTATTTTCTTTGTTTAGGGTGGTGTGCTGATGATTTTACTATGGTGGTATGTACGTTGCAGATTTGCATCCATATGTTAAGTGGGCTGAGGAGTATTCTGGAGTTGATCTAGATGAATTTGTTAAGGTGCTTATTAATTTTAGTAAATTAGCATCCATGATTCTTCTGAATTAGTTGATATACATTCATGAATTCATTTTTGAGTATCAAATATCAATAGCATTTGTCAGAAACCTACCTTTCGTTTATGTTTTCTTTTTAATTTCAAGGTATAGATTTTAAATAATTATTAATATATAGTTCGGGCTCACGTAAGCGTTTTTTGATACATTTTTTACTGTATAAACTCATAAAAAACTGTACTAACAGTCGTGAATTTTGATAACATAGTTAAACGTTAAATTTGCTTTTCAGATTTCTCTGGTCCCTATCTCTCTCTCAACCCCACCCAAATCACCACACTACCTTTCAATGTCCCTAATAATCAATCAAGAAGGGGCTCTTACCCAGTTCGATACTCATTGTCAGACTGCTATTCCAAGGAGTTTGGCAATCAGAGATTTTTGGCGTACTAACAGTGATTATCTGATCTTCCAAGTCTACCCCCAAGACTTCTAGGTGGCTGAATGCAGACAGATATGGTGTAGAGTTGTTGCAATCAACGATGTACCATTGATTGAGAGAACAATCCGCACCAATTCCAAAAGGGTATGGAATCGTCACCTTCCCGCACGTATCATTGCACCCTGTCTTGGCGTACTTTGGAATTGCAGTGGATGCTGATGCCATTGAAACAAAAATGAGTAAACGGTAAGGTTGATTTAACTTCGTATTTGTAAAACGTTACATTTATTTCTTTTAAATTCAAGGGATACCTTTCGGTGTCCCTATGGTTGTTATGGGAGTTGATTAGCAACAACAATCAAAACAAGTTAGATGATGAAAGAGACTGGTTGACGAACGATGTGTTGTAGCGAAGCTTTTGTTGCGATTGAAGCTCCTTTCAGATTTAGATACAGGTTCGTTATGCGCTTCAGAGATGTTTTATTTAGTGATTTGTTTTATAAACTTATGCTTATGGGGCCAAATTGAGTGTCACTTTGCATTGTTTGATTGTCTTTCAAATTTTGCATACAAGGTGCTCGATGAAATGTCTGTGTGAAAATCAGCAGCGACAGCCAGAGCCAGCGCATGAGATGGAGCCGGGTGGTAGTATAAGAGCCGAAAGGACATGTTTTGATGACTTTTGATTGAAGTTTCATAGTTTTTCAGACAACCAGTGAGTTTAAGTGAAAAAAAAATCGAACTTTTCAAACATATCGTGTTTTTCATTTTCTTTTTGTTCATACGAACTCGCAGATGGCGGATGTAGCAAAGGACTTAACCGCCGGAACAATAGGAGGGGCGGCACAGTTGATAGTTGGACACCCTTTTGATACCATCAAGGTCAAACTTCAAAGTCAACCCGTCCCTCCACCGGGTCAGCTCCCTAGATATTCTGGTGCAATAGATGCCGTTAAACAAACAATAGCAGCAGAAGGTCCACGGGGTCTATACAAAGGCATGGGTGCCCCTCTTGCCACTGTGGCAGCTCTAAATGCTGTTCTGTTTACAGTTAGAGGGCAAATGGAAGCACTTTTGAGGTCTGAGCCCGGTGCACCCTTAACCGTGAACCAGCAGGTGGTTGCTGGAGCCGGTGCTGGAGTTGCTGTTGCCATTTTGGCCACCCCAACTGAGTTAGCCAAGTGCAGGTCAGTCCATTTTTTTCAATAATTAGTTTCTTTTAAGTCAAATATTGACTCTTTCGTAAGTCGAACATACTAATTATCAGCTTCAGAGTTGATTTCAATATTGACTCTTTCGTAAGTCAAACATATTTCGGTAAATTTCAGTCATGTTTTTACCTTTCGGATCGTTTACGATTGAAAGTGTTATTAACTGAATTTCATTAACGAATCAAAGTGAATCCAGGTTTGTTGTTTGAACGAATCAAAGGTGATCCCATTTGATGTGCGTACATGCAGAAAATATACTATCACAATACAAAGAATAACATCTGATAACATGTGTCTGCCCTCACCCTAAAATATTAGCATTTGAGGTGATAGATAGGTGGGTTGGGTTATGGTTGAGTATGGATTCATGGTAAAACAGGTGGCTGACATTAGTATTTGTGGCCCAAATGTGAACCTACAGCTGCAGCCCTAATGTGCATTCATTACAATCCAAGTATGTTTGGAGGAAAGTTACACTGTTAATATGATATGATGGTCACTGGTGTACTTATTTGTAAAAAAAAAGTAATGTGGAGTGGCTGTAGGCATCTAATACTTTTCACTATTGCCATTGTATTTAGTTGATTAGTTTAATAGGTTTGATGCTCCAATTTCATGTTGTAAGCAAAAAATAATAAAGTTTGAAGTTACATTATATAATTTATTTTACCTCAGATGGAAGGAAGGGTGTCACATCTTCTATTGGTTGACTCATCTAAGACGGAGCGTACCTGGTACTTATTCAGCCTTCATTGTTCATATTATCATACATTTAAAAAAAATATATGAAATGGTTTTTGTTTATTTTGCTAAAATTGGTTTTTTCCCCATTTTCCCAGGAATTACCAAACGATTTTCAAATATATTTTAACCAATTGAATCATCCATTTTATTTAATAATATAGATTTATATATATATAGACTTCTCATATTCAGATTCCATAACATCAAAATATATGTTACCATCATTTATTATTATTAATATTATTTGTTATCATTAATGCAATTAGATGTTTCATATTCAGATCCTATAACATTTTTTGCATTTAAACTTTCATTAAAATGAAAACTGCCACAAGTCATCCCAAGAGGCTACTTATCATGTCTCTATAATTACACAGCCACAGTCAAGCATCCTCCCTTTCATTATGCAACCTGTGGCTGAATATCGGAAGACACCTGCCAACATGAAGAAAACCACTGCTGTTGCTAACTGTTCAGAAGGTTTGGCGACTCTTGAAGAAATATTACACCATGGTCGAGAAAATAAGAAACACACGGTATCAAAACTTTCTATAATTTCGATTGTTTCCCCCGGCATTATTATTATCCATACATTAAATGTTTTTCTTCTAATCCATGCAGAATGCTGAGTTCAATTGTCGTGTGGCCATTAAAGGCGTACGTAATAGCGAAGAGTGGTTCAGACTTATGTGTGGCGGAGGAAAATGCATGAAAGGTGTATCGCGTGAACACGGGGAGCTGTGGTGTGCTGGTTGCGAAAACCCAGTTATGTTTCCACAAGCAAGGTTTGGTTTTCATATTCTATAGTTATGTGCGTTGGCAAACGCCTTTATACACTTTCACATCTGAAAAAAAAAAAACTTTCAACAGGTTCCATCTTGAACTTGAGGTGCTCGATTCCACGACAAATGCGGTCATCATGTGCTTCGATGACACTGCGCAAATTCTAACAAACACCACTGCTGAGTCTATACTCAATGCGGAATCGGGTCTCTCGCATATCTACACCGCTCCAGTCATGATACAGAACTCTGACGGTAGCATCTCAACGCTCCCAAACTGCTTACACTCACTTGTGGGCACCACCCGAACCATCCAAGTTGATACATCCACATACTACCATCATGGGGCCTTTGAGAGCTTCAACTGTAAGCGTGTGCTCCCGGACGAAACCAATTGTGAATCCGTTGGATCTACCACTCCTACTCCCATGACTAGGAAGGGTAAAGGGGTGATGACAATACCGACACCGGTAAAGCTCAAAGAAACAATCAGAAAGTACATGTAAGTTTCTATATATACTTTTGACTTACCAAATTCCATGAACCACATAACTACATATCCATTTGTGTCGTGTTTAAGTAAATGTTCAAAAGTGAATATTATATGATACAAACATCATGTTTATTTCTTTATCACTAACTATAAACAAGTACAATTACACCATTGGTTTTGTTATGTGCTTTTTCGATTTGAGAACGCATACAACCCCATCGCTTTTTCGATTTGAGAACGTATACGACCCCATCAAGTTTTAATTACAAAATAATGGAATATGAACTGCTAACATATACGTCATCCAAGTTAAAGTTCTGCCTAACATTTCCTTTCTTTCTTTCACAGCCCTACTTATGAAGGTTCTGATTCGGATGATTCTGTGGGTAACTACTGAGGGGAACGTCGACTACATGGCCATGCATTAGCGGCAGAAGATTTCATGAATTATTGAATAAAACCGGAAGCTTTGTGAACTCCTTTAAGTTTTTTCCCTGTAATGTATGTTTTTAGACTTGGCATACATGTTTGTTCTTAAACAAATTCCGCAAACAAAGTTTCCTGTGCTATGCACGCCTTACATTTTGTGTGGCCGGCTTATGGTACAAGCTCTTATCACGTTTTGTATGGCTTCTCTTACATTGTCTTTTGACTAATTATCTTTTATCCATACATAAACATTTTCCTCGAACACACAACAAAATGAAGGACACTAACTGTTGGTCATGCCGTGCATCGCACGGGTCTTCCCTCTAGTAATAATAATAATAATAATGATAATAATGATAATAATGATAATAATGATAATAATGATAATAATAATAATAATAATAATAATAATAATAACAACAAGAACAACAAGAACAACAAGAACAACAACAACAACAACAACAACAACAACAACAATAATAATAATAATAATAATCCAGATCCAACTGCAAAAAAAAATCAAAAGTGAAGGAGTCGATGATTACAAATCACAGAAAACCCTAGGAGGATTTGTAGTCATCAGAAAGTATATATTGGTTCAAGCAAGCAAGCAAGCAATTAAGCAACAAAGAAAGAAATAAAGGAACCTGGAATACAACTACTGAGTTAGACCAAGATGATGGAATAACGAGGGTTTTGTTTTGTTTTGTTTTGGGGGTTGGGTTGAGTTCCTTCACTTCATATGGGCTGGCTGGCTGGGCTTTCAATACAATATGGACACGATCCATGTAAAAAGGTTTAAAAATGTCTTATTTTAAGGCTAGACGGTGTGGGCTTCGTCTCACCCCTGTCGTGGCCCGGCTCCTGCTACCTATTTCTCCCCTCCCCGTCGTCGTCGAGATCGTCGAGCCTAGGACGATTGAGATGCTCCACAAAAGACAAAAATTGTTCTAATCGCACGATTATTCGTAATCTATCTTCGTTCCTTGTAACTAGGGGTGTGCAAAAAACCGAATTAACCGAACCATAACCGAATTAACCGACAAAACCGAACCGAACCGAACCAAATAAAAAACCGGTGGGTCGGTTAATGGTTTTTTTTTTTAAAACCGAAAGTAGCGGGTCGGTTATGATTATCATTTTTTCCATTCCCACAATAACCGAACCCAACCGACATAGTCTAGACTCGAGAAAGAATCCTAGTTCGCTATGAACCTGGCTCTGATACCAAGCTGTCACACCCTGGCTTTGCGGAAGCGTGGTTAATTTTGGTGTGACTTCTTAATACCATAGCTTAATCATACCAAAGCTATATGAGTTAAAAACATGCAAGATCATCCATTAAGTTTTGAAAACCAAACACAATACCATTGTTTTAACCAACAACCATAACCTTGTCCAACAGACGTTACAACTTGAAACATAACATAAACATGGTTTAAGGACTGTGTCTTGTCCAGGAAAGAGACACATCCCCTAAACCCCGGATGACCTTGGAAACTAGTGCAGCGGAAAACATGCCATACCGTGCCAGATCTCGTTAATTTCCTGAAATACATGTAAGTTGAAAAATCAACAATAATGTTGAGCGAGTTCATGTGCAAGTGAGTAAGTAAAAACACTTGTAAGTATAAAAGTTCCCTGGTATGTAGCAGTGTAAGAGGACTTGTGATCACCAATGGTTTGCAAGGCCATTAGCATGTTGTGAAATGCAAGTAGGAAGATACAAACCTAGCGTATTTGGCGTTGGGGCACAAAGTCACCACCTGGTCCATTATGCGGGCTCAGGGGTTGGGCTCGCTACACCCAGATAGATCTACCGCTTAAGTCCCTCGGTGTTCTAACTACCCATTCACATGATCTAAAACCTCCTTACGTTAATCATACCGTGTATAATAGTACTTGTAAACAAAGTAACATGTATTTCACCCCCGCAGTTAAGAAAACTGAAAACAGTTAGAGAAAAGGGGGACATGAACTCACAGTGAATGCGCGTCTCTACCAAGTGTCTCCAATACAGTAAGCTGTGCAACGACCTACAAGTGCTAATTCTATTAGACGGACGGCCGTGCTTTAGCTTTATAGTTTAAGTCTTTGGGAAATAGTTAGACAACTATTTCGTGTTTATGTTCTGTATACACTTGGTAGTTATACTTCTTCCCAAGGATGGGGGATACAATACATGTGCGTAAGTTACGTTTTAATAATCGAGTGGTAATATAATTACCGGTGTAACTTATATGTTAATGTGGAAGCGTTCGTAAAGTTTTGGAATCATTAACGCTTGTAAATATTATTTTTACTCTAAAATAATATTTATGTATTTTCACAAAATAATCATAAACAGTGTGGTGACAAAATATATTTATCACGTTAACTCTTGTGAAAATCCCACCTCCGAATATTTAGTAAAACATAGTTCTGGCGAAATTTATGTTTCGAAAATATGTCGAAAATAGTTCTAACACTTGTTGTGTAAATAATTCTAAGTGTTAGGTTTTTAGAAAATTTCGCCAGAGTTTCCTCTGTAACTGGAGGTGGCCACGCTTCCAAGCGTATCATTTTCTTTTTGAAAACAACCCATGATTATCAACAATCAACCCTTACGTTTTAACACGCGAAACGCTACCCTTGTCGTTTCAGTTTCAATATGTGGAAACTGGACTGTTTTTGGACGACTAAATAAAATACTTAACCCTTTCCAAAAGTTCCCAAATTTTTACGGGTCGTCCTAATCGACCCAAAAATGATTGTGCAAAAATATCGGGGTCCAGTTTCTTATCAATAATTTATAGAAAATCGTTTACCGAACTGTGATCAGATTTGTCACATTCTGATCACAGTTTATGGAAAAATTCGTCAAAAATTCCTCGTATGTCCGTTTATCGAAATTCCAGTTTGAGGGTCACAAATACATCCGTGACCATCTTAGATAAAAGTTTCAGGGGCTGGTTCGGTTCGGGTTTTAAGTTGTGATCGAAAACGCTCAGCCCAATTTACTGCAGCAACAAACAGCCTTAGCTGCTGTCACGAAAACAGGTTTTTAAAATAGTAACCGACATCAGAAAAATACGATTCCAGCGCCATTTTCTTCGTTTTTCGAAATGACACGATTTAGGCTTTTGAAATTCCGTTTTTCGAGTTTTTAAAGTCCGTTTACAGCCTGATGAAGGCGGCTGAAACAGTGACTCAGCTTGCTGTTTTGCGGTTTAGATGTTATTAAATCGTGTTATAAGTGTCCGATTAGCGGGTTAAACAAGAAAACAACTTTTGTACACGTTAAAACACTTTTACCCGAGTAAAGCATTTTTTACACAAGTTCATGTTTCATGTGTGGTAGAGTTTCACCTTTTAACCCTTGTTTCTTCTAAAAACAAGCTTATGTGAAGATCCATGATCTTACAAAGTCGGGTTAAACGATGATCCGAGCTACCACATCATAGATCGGGCCTCAATAATCACAAATTCCAAATACTACATCTTTTACACAAGTTACAAGCTATTAACCACCATTTTAGTGTTTTTACTAGACTTTAAAGCTTCAAAATGTAAGTTATCGATATTTAACCGACAAAGTTCCTTTTAACCACCTTAGATATGATCAAAATCAAGTTTTAAGTGTTATACCTCTAGCTCGGGGCTAGGGAAGAATCTTGACGAAAAAGAGGTGGATAAAAGCTAACGGAAGAGGTCCTTCGCGTCCCGAGTGCACCAAAGCTCCTAATACGCGACCCTTGAAGTGTGTATGATGATGGAATGATGAGAACTAAACTCGAAAATGGGATGGGTGTGTGTGTTGAGTTCGGCCGAAGGTAGGGGAGAGCAAGAGAGAGTGATCTTGTGTGATTTGTTAAGTGATAAATGTCTCAAGTATGTAAGTGTTATTTATAGGCAAAACCTTAGGGTTATTATCCAATGGAAAATGTGTCATCAAGATATTATACATACAAGATCCTTGTAATCTTGCAAGTACAAGATATGTCCCCTAGGGGACCGAATTCGGTCATGGGGGAGGGGTCTTGGTTCGATCTCAAGTAGATAGTTAGGGAGTTTAGTTAGGTTAGTTAAGTATTAAACTCCGTTAGTAATATATAGCGTGTTATGACGGGTGTTAGGGTAACCAGGGACCCTAACTGGCTCAGAAAAATATAATTAGTGAAAATAGTAATATTCTCATGTTCCGGGTAAAGTCCGGGTGTCCGGTTGGATAGTAATCCGTTAAAGCGTTACAAAAGCTTTAAAGTGTCGTTATTGTTATTTTTAGTGACACATTTTGTTTCCAACACTTTAGAAAGTGTCTAGTATTAATTTCCCATATTTTGGCACTTTACTAGTCAGCTAGAAGCTGGATTATTTATTAAAGTGCTGTGTTTGGTACTTAAAGTACGTTTTTGGCACATCCGAATCAGTGTATCTTATTCCTAGAGACGCAGTACCACAACCCTTATATCCCTACACTCACTACCAGTGTAGCCAAAATATTTGAGGCTCTTAACAGGCCTTAGAGGCAGTGTCTGCCTGATGCTGGTTATATCAGCATGTTCACTGTGTATCCGTTTAGTGCTACTGTGCTTTTTGTGCATCATGTTTGTCACTAGGGTTCAGCATGTAAATAATGTAGTGACAGCAAGCAAGTATGATGCAAGTAAGTTCATGTATCAGTATTCAAGTAGCAGTTCATCAGCTAGTTCAAACAAGCACAGTAATTAAGCAGTAATTAATCATTAATTAAGTTGTACGGATACCTGGTTTAGTGCGGGTTGTCACATTCTCCCCCCGTTAAATAAATTTCGTCCCGAAATTTAAGTTCTGCTTGTAGATGCAGAGTTCTTAGGAAATAAGTGGGGGTATTTCTCTTTCATCCGGTCCTCACGTTCCCAGGTGAATTCAGGACCATGTCTGGCATTCCAACGAACTTTGACGAGTTTGACACTACTCCGGCGGGTCTTGTTAACTTTCCAATCCGTGACCTCAACAGGTTCTTCAACGAAGTGGAGCGTGTCGTCAATATGAATCTCGTCGATGGGAATGGCAACGTCAATTTGAGTTGGACTTTTCTTCAGATTGGATACATGAAATGTATCGTGAACACCATTCAGTTCAGCAGGTAGGTCCAACTTGTATGCTACTGTTCCAATTCTTTCCAGAATTCTGAAGGGACCAATGTAGCGCGGATTTAACTTCCCATGCTTTCCAAAGCGTGCCACCCCTTTCCTGGGTGAAACTTTCAATAACACCATTTCTCCAACTTGGAAAATCCACATGCTTCCGGTTTGGATCCGCGTAGGCCTTTTGCCTGTGGCGAGCAGCTTCGATGCGTTTAAGTATTTGCGCAATCTTGTCTGTCGTCTCTTGGACGATCTCGGGACCAGCAAGCTGCCTATCACCTGCGTCAGACCAACATAGTGGTGATCGGCACTTGCGTCCGTATAGGGCCTCAAATGGCGCGACACCAATACTGGTGTGGTAGCTGTTGTTGTATGAAAATTCGACCAAAGGTAAGTGTTTATCCCAGCTACCGCCCAAATCCATAACACATGCCCTCAGCATGTCTTCCAAAGTCTGTATCGTTCGCTCGCTCTGGCCATCAGTTTGCGGATGAAACGCAGTGCTCAGATTCAATTGTGAGCCAAAGGCTTCTTGGAAAGATTGCCATATTCTTGACACGAATCTTCCGTCTCTATCAGAGATGATCGAGAGAGGTACTCCATGACGTGCTACGATCTCTCTCATGTATATTTCCGCAAGTTTACTAGTACTGTCTTTCTCCTTGATCGGCAGAAAGTGTGCGGACTTTGTTAGGCGGTCAACAATCACCCAAATCATATCATGGCCTCTTGGCGTTCTTGGCAGTTTTGTAATAAAATCCATGGAGATTTGTTCCCATTTCCACTTGGGAATCTCAGGTTGTTGCAGAAGTCCCGAAGGCTTCTGGTATTCCGCTTTAACCTTAGCGCACGTTAAACATTTGCTCACGTAAACAGCAACATCGCCTTTCATCCTAGGCCACCAATAATAATTTTTGAGATCCTGGTACATCTTATCCGATCCAGGGTGGATTGAGTATCGTGACTTGTGCGCTTCGTCGAAAATAACTTTCCTTAATCCACCAAACAGAGGAACCCAAATCCTTTTCTCAAAACATAACGTTCCTTCCTCGTTCGGTACCAAAAGCTTTTCCATTCCACGGAGATATTCTTCCTCAAGGTTCCCCTCCTTGCGAGCTTCCTTTTGTGCAGCACGAATGCGCAAGGAAAGATCGGTTCGTATGATCATTTCCAAAGCTCTAACCCTTATGGGCTTGATTCTTTCTTTACGACTTAGGGTATCGGCGACCACCTTCGCCTTCCCTGGATGATATTTTATCTCGCAGTCGTAATCGTTTAACAATTCAACCCATCGTCTTTGCCTCATATTCAACTCCTTCTGGTTGAATATACGCTGTAGGCTTTTGTGATCTGTGAAGATTGTGCACTTTGTACCATACAGGTAGTGTCTCCAGATCTTTAAAGCGAAAACCACTGCGCCAAGCTCTAAATCGTGTGTGGTATAGTTCTTTTCGTGCACTTTCAGTTGACGTGATGCGTAAGCAATAACCTTTTGGCGTTGCATCAACACACAACCCAAACCTTGACGCGATGCGTCGCAGTATACCACAAAGTCATCAGTACCTTCTGGTAGAGCTAAAATTGGCGCGTTACAGAGCTTATCCTTCAATACCTGAAATGCTTCCTCCTGTTTGATTCCCCAATCAAACTTCTTATCTTTCTGGGTCAGGAGCGTCAACGGTTGAGCGATTTTCGAAAAATCCTCGATGAACCTTCGATAGTAGCCAGCCAAACCCAAGAATTGTCGAATCTCGGTTGGCGTTGTAGGCGTTTCCCAATTTTTGATCGCCTCGATCTTTGTGGGATCAACATGGATTCCATTTCCATTAACCACATGTCCAAGAAACTGGACTTCGCGTAGCCAAAACTCGCACTTAGAGCACTTGGCATACAACTGTTCCTTCTTTAGCAGCTCCAAAATAGCTCTTAGATGCTGTTCGTGCTCAGCCTTTGTCCTTGAATAAATCAAGATGTCGTCAATGAATACAATCACGAACTTGTCCAAGTATGGCTTGCAACTCTATTCATTAGATCCATGAATACCGCAGGTGCGTTTGTCAAACCAAATGGCATAACGAGGAACTCGTAGTGTCCATAACGAGTTCGGAAGGCTGTTTTCGGGATACTTTCCTCCTGTATCCTTAGTTGATGGTATCCAGATCGAAGATCGATCTTAGAGTAACAGCTTGAACCTTGAAGTTGGTCGAACAGATCATCGATTCTTGGCAGAGGATACCTGTTCTTGATCGTTAGCTCGTTCAGTTCTCTGTAGTTGATGTTTATTTGAAAATCATCATCCTTCTTTTTGATGGGTAAAAATGGGATTACCCAAAAAGGGAATTTTGGTCTGTTATCTTCCTTCTCTAACCATTGCCAACACTTCTCTGTCAATCCTTGCATCTCCGAAAATGTAAGTTGCTATGATGCATCGACTACGGGTGCAGTGCCCGGAATTAAATCGACGCGGGATTCGACTAATCGTGAGGAGATGATTTCGGCAAGTCTTTGAGGAAGACTTCAGGGTATTCTCCAATCACAAGGATATCTTCGAGTTTTGGTTCTTCGACTTCCTTTCCCATAACATGAGCCAAGAATGCAACACATCCTTTGTGCGAGAATTTTTGGGTCTTCTTAGTCTGATAATCCGTAGGAGCGTATCCTGCTCCATGAGTCACGATCATTTCTTCGTTCGTTGTCGGGGCGCGGATGACAATCTCCGCATGGTTGTTCGTCAACCAGTCCATCACGTCGAAGCTTCCAAACTCAACTGGCAATAGATCTAGCGTAAACTTACGCTCTCCGGGTTCTATCGTGCCGATTCCAGTTACTGCGTTGGCTTCCACTAGCTTCCCCTAAGCTAGTTCTAATGGGTACTGGAATAACTACTCACTCACTACGTAAACCAATTATGTCCTTGAATACTAGAATTGTGAATCGTAAAATTTGCAACAGTAGTTGGCAATACAGACGCATAATATTGAGTACTGTGGGACGTACCGCTATCCATGTTTGGATCTCTGGCGTGCCTCCCTAGCTCCGATGGGGAGCTTTCATCCTTGCGCCTGATTGCTTTTCGGGCAATATCTTCTGAAATGCTTTTTGCTCCCACAGTTTAAACATCCTCGAGCACGCTTCTGTTTATCACTCATTCTGCCTTGACAATTATCATTGTCGTTGTCCCCTTCGTGATTCTCACTACCGTCTTGGCCCCCATTACTAAGTTCAGTATTTTGCCAACAAGTTTCCTTGACATGTCCCACCTTGCCACAGTTACCACAATTTCCATATTTGCATCGCCCGATATGATAACGTAAACAATTGTCGCACTTAGGTAGGATACCCTTGTAATCTTTTCCCTTTTTGGTCTTCTTCTTGTTACTTACCCGAGTAACCATCTTGAAATTTGCAAGCTTCCTCTTGTTATCCCCAGATGCCTTTATAGCAGTCTCCTTTTTCTCCTCCGCAGGGGAAAATTTTCCTTGTCTAACTGCTTCTTCCGTGAGTGCTATGCTTATGTTGATAGCCTCGGTGATCGTTGAGGGTTTTGATGCTGTTACCAGGCTTAGAATCTGAGGTGCCAATCCCCTTATGAACTGTTCAATTCTTTTAAACTCTGGTGTCCCCAGGAGTATGGCAACTTGTGATAATTCGTTAAATCTCTGCACATACTCTGCTATTTTTGGTCCTTTCATTTTCAAGTTCCACAGTTCTGTTTCCAATTTCTGGACTTCTGCCCTCGAGCAATATCTTTCACGCATCAGATTTTTCAGTTCGTCCCATGTCATAGCATATGCAGCGGTCTCGCCCGTCATCCGAATTTGATGGTTCCACCATGACAGAGCCTCATCCACCAATAGTCCAGTTATATACTTGACTTGATGTTCGTGGTCACATTTGCTCAATCGTAAAACAGAATCTGTCTTTTCAACCCAGCGTACGAAGGCTAAGGCACCCCCGGTGCCGTCGAACTCTCGAGGTTTGTGGTCTAAGAACTGCTTGTAGGTGCAGCCGTTGGGTGGGTTATTTCCTGAGGTACCTCCGTTGCGCTCGGAGTGATGGGCCTCGTATTGTGCGATGACTGCAGTAATGATTCCCTGAAGTTCCACCTCGTTGGTGGGTATGCGTACACCCCGTTTTGGAGGCATTTCCTAAAAGATGTTTCACGTAGGTTAGGTCATCGCAACCAAAATGCACGTATGCATTAACAATATCAACACATAACATCTCATGCTATCAATAATTCATCCACATAACACCTCATGTTATAAATAAATTAGCCTCTGCAATGGTCGAGGCTTCGAGGTAGTAACCATACCCCTGATCTGGGGTGCAAGTGTCCAAGTGAATCGTTCAATCCTTTTGAACTCCGGTTTGACTAAGTAGGGGACGACCCTAGACAAGTCGTGAGATTGCTGGATGTATTCCGGAATCTCTGGTCCGTCCATTTTCAATTCCGGAACTCTACCTCAAGCTTCTGAATTCCAGTCTTAAAGCAACCTTTCTTCTCAATCGTTCCCTTGAGCTCGTCCCAGCTCAGTGCATAAGTAGCATCTTGTACCAGGGATCTAATCCTGGAGGTTCCATTAAGAGAGTGTGCCATCTAGAAATATCCCTGAGATGTAGGTAACACTCTGTTGGGGCGAACAGTTACTTATTCTTAGAATGGAGTCGGTCTTTTCGGACCAACGAACAAATGCAACGGTGCCTCCTGCTCCATCAAAGTCCAAAGGCTTGCAGTTCAGGAACTGTTTATAGGTGCAGCCAGTTGGAGGGTTATTTCCAGTAATACCATCGTTGTGCTTAGAGCGGAGGGCTTCAGGTCGTGCATTTGCCTGTGAGATGCGTTCTTGCAGCTCGGCTTCTGTCCTTGACAACGTACTGGTGTTCGTGTCACGTCCGGGTGACATTCCGTCTTGTCGGAATAATGCGGGCTAGACAACGTGTCAATTGTCTTATGAGATACATAGCACCATAAGCCATCATGAAATCGCCCAATTTTACACGTAAATATACTCACTGTATGAGTGGGGAAGTAAATTCCCGAGTCTTCACATAGGCTGGCCAATTTGGCTTGTTGCTTGTAATAGAATGAACTCGAGGCTACATCGCCTTGGTCATTCGTGTTTAGGTTATTTCCTGCTGCATGGGTTATCATTAGCTCGACCCGCAGAGTCCACCAGGATTCCTGTGCACTACAAGTCGTTATTACGTGGGCCCCCGTAATAACAAATTGTCTTGCACAGTTACCCCAAATTTTCTCTCGTCCACGCAGATGATTAATCAAGGAGCAACAGCAGGTGCATCGGCATGAACAGGGTCATGCTCCAATGCGGGGTCAGGAGCAACGCCTGGCTCAGGGGCCACGGCTAGCTCCGAATCAAAAACTCTATCTCAAAATCAGCTGGATCAACAAACACAGGGGTCGACAGGGGCTACAGGATCCCCCAAGGGCTGGTCTAAGTGCATGAACTCAATGTCATGGTCTGGATCAACACCAGGCGGAAAAACAGAATCGTCCTCATTATCGCGATCAAACTCAAATCTGCGTGCGGGATCCGGTGCAGCTGGTGATGCCATATCAGGGTCGGCGTCGTGTAAGTAGTGCAGCATTCCCTGTATGTGCGAAGATGCGGATGTCAGAGACTTAAATGAGTCTGGGATAGGGAAATGAGTTTTCCCCTACAGGAGTGTCCGCATGCAGTAGTCTAATGCCAGCAGCAATAGGGCCTTGCCCTCAAGTGGGTCCTCCTCTTAATAGTTCGACATCGTCTTCAGAGACAACGTCGGGGGCATATCAACAACGAGATAAGCGGCAAGGGGCACAGGAGCAGGGATCACTGCCAGTGGCAAATTCCCAACAAGATGGCCATCAGTAGGCTCTGCTACGACTTCAGGCAGTGCACAAAGGGCTGAAAGTCGTCATTGTCTGTGCCGGTAGTATCAGAAATGCACACCTCGTGCCCTGTTGAACTATGTCGTCTGATACTATGGTCATGGGGTTCGTAGTGCCCATCTTTCTAGTACTTGATGAAAGCATAACGTTTGTAACACAAACACATATACGTATAATAATCAATCATATAATCAGTTAATCACATAAGTCACCAAGTAAGGTATCACATACTTCTCCTAGTCTTATTAGCCAATTTCGTCCAGTCTACAAGACTGCTCTGTCCTTCACTTAAACCAAACCTCGATCCTCCAGATCGATCCTATAACAAACCAACGTGCTCAACTACCTTGATCACCTCGATCCTCCAGATCGATCCTCAGCCCTCCAAGCTGAGCCTATAATTAATAAAATGTGCTCAACATTCGTTTGTAAAAAGTTTTGGATCTGGACTTAAGTGGTATGCAGAAAAATGTTTTCGTGAGAGCCCTAGTGATCATAGTCTAGACTCGAGAAAGAATCCTAGTTCGCTATGAACCTGGCTCTGATACCAAGCTGTCACACCCTGGCTTTGCGGAAGCGTGGTTAATTTTGGTGTGACTTCTTAATACCATAGCTTAATCATACCAAAGCTATATGAGTTAAAAACATGCAAGATCATCCATTAAGTTTTGAAAACCAAACACAATACCATTGTTTTAACCAACAACCATAACCTTGTCCAACAGACGTTACAACTTGAAACATAACATAAACATGGTTTAAGGACTGTGTCTTGTCCAGGAAAGAGACACATCCCCTAAACCCCGGATGACCTTGGAAACTAGTGCAGCGGAAAACATGCCATACCGTGCCAGATCTCGTTAATTTCCTGAAATACATGTAAGTTGAAAAATCAACAATAATGTTGAGCGAGTTCATGTGCAAGTGAGTAAGTAAAAACACTTGTAAGTATAAAAGTTCCCTGGTATGTAGCAGTGTAAGAGGACTTGTGATCACCAATGGTTTGCAAGGCCATTAGCATGTTGTGAAATGCAAGTAGGAAGATACAAACCTAGCGTATTTGGCGTTGGGGCACAAAGTCACCACCTGGTCCATTATGCGGGCTCAGGGGTTGGGCTCGCTACACCCAGATAGATCTACCGCTTAAGTCCCTCGGTGTTCTAACTACCCATTCACATGATCTAAAACCTCCTTACGTTAATCATACCGTGTATAATAGTACTTGTAAACAAAGTAACATGTATTTCACCCCCGCAGTTAAGAAAACTGAAAACAGTTAGAGAAAAGGGGGACATGAACTCACAGTGAATGCGCGTCTCTACCAAGTGTCTCCAATACAGTAAGCTGTGCAACGACCTACAAGTGCTAATTCTATTAGACGGACGGCCGTGCTTTAGCTTTATAGTTTAAGTCTTTGGGAAATAGTTAGACAACTATTTCGTGTTTATGTTCTGTATACACTTGGTAGTTATACTTCTTCCCAAGGATGGGGGATACAATACATGTGCGTAAGTTACGTTTTAATAATCGAGTGGTAATATAATTACCGGTGTAACTTATATGTTAATGTGGAAGCGTTCGTAAAGTTTTGGAATCATTAACGCTTGTAAATATTATTTTTACTCTAAAATAATATTTATGTATTTTCACAAAATAATCATAAACAGTGTGGTGACAAAATATATTTATCACGTTAACTCTTGTGAAAATCCCACCTCCGAATATTTAGTAAAACATAGTTCTGGCGAAATTTATGTTTCGAAAATATGTCGAAAATAGTTCTAACACTTGTTGTGTAAATAATTCTAAGTGTTAGGTTTTTAGAAAATTTCGCCAGAGTTTCCTCTGTAACTGGAGGTGGCCACGCTTCCAAGCGTATCATTTTCTTTTTGAAAACAACCCATGATTATCAACAATCAACCCTTACGTTTTAACACGTGAAACGCTACCCTTGTCGTTTCAGTTTCAATATGTGGAAACTGGACTGTTTTTGGACGACTAAATAAAATACTTAACCCTTTCCAAAAGTTCCCAAATTTTTACGGGTCGTCCTAATCGACCCAAAAATGATTGTGCAAAAATATCGGGGTCCAGTTTCTTATCAATAATTTATAGAAAATCGTTTACCGAACTGTGATCAGATTTGTCACATTCTGATCACAGTTTATGGAAAAATTCGTCAAAAATTCCTCGTATGTCCGTTTATCGAAATTCCAGTTTGAGGGTCACAAATACATCCGTGACCATCTTAGATAAAAGTTTCAGGGGCTGGTTCGGTTCGGGTTTTAAGTTGTGATCGAAAACGCTCAGCCCAATTTACTGCAGCAACAAACAGCCTTAGCTGCTGTCACGAAAACAGGTTTTTAAAATAGTAACCGACATCAGAAAAATACGATTCCAGCGCCATTTTCTTCGTTTTTCGAAATGACACGATTTAGGCTTTTGAAATTCCGTTTTTCGAGTTTTTAAAGTCCGTTTACAGCCTGATGAAGGCGGCTGAAACAGTGACTCAGCTTGCTGTTTTGCGGTTTAGATGTTATTAAATCGTGTTATAAGTGTCCGATTAGCGGGTTAAACAAGAAAACAACTTTTGTACACGTTAAAACACTTTTACCCGAGTAAAGCATTTTTTACACAAGTTCATGTTTCATGTGTGGTAGAGTTTCACCTTTTAACCCTTGTTTCTTCTAAAAACAAGCTTATGTGAAGATCCATGATCTTACAAAGTCGGGTTAAACGATGATCCGAGCTACCACATCATAGATCGGGCCTCAATAATCACAAATTCCAAATACTACATCTTTTACACAAGTTACAAGCTATTAACCACCATTTTAGTGTTTTTACTAGACTTTAAAGCTTCAAAATGTAAGTTATCGATATTTAACCGACAAAGTTCCTTTTAACCACCTTAGATATGATCAAAATCAAGTTTTAAGTGTTATACCTCTAGCTCGGGGCCAGGGAAGAATCTTGACGAAAAAGAGGTGGATAAAAGCTAACGGAAGAGGTCCTTCGCGTCCCGAGTGCACCAAAGCTCCTAATACGCGACCCTTGAAGTGTGTATGATGATGGAATGATGAGAACTAAACTCGAAAATGGGATGGGTGTGTGTGTTGAGTTCGGCCGAAGGTAGGGGAGAGCAAGAGAGAGTGATCTTGTGTGATTTGTTAAGTGATAAATGTCTCAAGTATGTAAGTGTTATTTATAGGCAAAACCTTAGGGTTATTATCCAATGGAAAATGTGTCATCAAGATATTATACATACAAGATCCTTGTAATCTTGCAAGTACAAGATATGTCCCCTAGGGGACCGAATTCGGTCATGGGGGAGGGGTCTTGGTTCGATCTCAAGTAGATAGTTAGGGAGTTTAGTTAGGTTAGTTAAGTATTAAACTCCGTTAGTAATATATAGCGTGTTATGACGGGTGTTAGGGTAACCGGGGACCCTAACTGGCTCAGAAAAATATAATTAGTGAAAATAGTAATATTCTCATGTTCCGGGTAAAGTCCGGGTGTCCGGTTGGATAGTAATCCGTTAAAGCGTTACAAAAGCTTTAAAGTGTCGTTATTGTTATTTTTAGTGACACATTTTGTTTCCAACACTTTAGAAAGTGTCTAGTATTAATTTCCCATATTTTGGCACTTTACTAGTCAGCTAGAAGCTGGATTATTTATTAAAGTGCTGTGTTTGGTACTTAAAGTACATTTTTGGCACATCCGAATCAGTGTATCTTATTCCTAGAGACGCAGTACCACAACCCTTATATCCCTACACTCACTACCAGTGTAGCCAAAATATTTGAGGCTCTTAACAGGCCTTAGAGGCAGTGTCTGCCTGATGCTGGTTATATCAGCATGTTCACTGTGTATCCGTTTAGTGCTACTGTGCTTTTTGTGCATCATGTTTGTCACTAGGGTTCAGCATGTAAATAATGTAGTGACAGCAAGCAAGTATGATGCAAGTAAGTTCATGTATCAGTATTCAAGTAGCAGTTCATCAGCTAGTTCAAACAAGCACAGTAATTAAGCAGTAATTAATCATTAATTAAGTTGTACGGATACCTGGTTTAGTGCTGGTTGTCACAACATTCACAGCAGATGATGTTAATGAAGTGGTCAAGCTTCAGCTAGGGGTGTTCAAAACTATCCGTATCCGAAAATCCGATCCGAAATATCCGATATCCGAATCCAAAATATCCGAAAAAACGGATATCCAAAATTTGGGATATCCGAAATTCGTATATCCGAATTTTTCGGATTCGGATAGTGATTTTCAAAATTTTCGGATATTTCAGATATCCGAAATATCCGAAAATTTAATTTTCATCTTTTTTCGGATATCCGAATATCCGAAAATATCCGAAGTATCCGAAAATATCCTAAATATCCGAAAAATCCGAAAAATATCTGAAATATCCGAAAAATATCCGAAATAACCGAAAAATATCCGAAAACTTATATTCGGATATCCGAAACTATCCAAAATATCCGTTTTCCGAATATGAAAAAAAATAATAAAAAAATAAAAAGTAAATAAAAAGTTGGATTTTCGGATATCCGATTCATTATCCGAATCCGTATCCGAAATTTCGGATACGGATTCGGATTGTGAAATATGGTATCCGGAAATTTAGGATATCCGAAATTCGGATATCCGAATTTTCGGATATCCGGTTTTGAACACCCCTAGCTTCAGCGGTGGTTCCCCATGTCATTGAGCGGGAAATGGTCCAGAGTAGGGAAATTTGCCGGTTTGTTTTACAGTCCTGTTTTTAACTTTATAATTAGATGCTTCTGTCTTGTGTATTCTGTATTCTACCTGGTTTGCTTGCTAAATTTGGTCTGCATTGATGGCATTTTTCTTATGGAATTTGATCTTTGTTGTTAACTTGTAATAAATTATAATATATGATAAGCTAATATGTTTAATCTCAATTAATCATCCAAATTTGAACAGGTTATCTTGAAAATATGATGATTGTGTGCATTCTGTCTACTAATATTGTTGAACTTGTGAAATAAAGTGTATCAATGAATAATTGAACGCACTCTTGCACAACCACTCACCTCTTGTTGTTACCATACCACTAAATGACTAGATTTTTGTAATAATTCTGCAAGCTAAAGTTAGCTGATGGATGATTTTTTGGAAGTTAATTTGTGTTGTTGTTTGGTAATTGAAAGTGAATGTGTGATCGAATGAACTGCATTTTGTGAGTGTTGATTAAGAACCAAAATTGGGGTTTTTTGTGATGGTTGACTTTAAAGTTTAATGTAATACAGGAAAGTTCATACTACAATTCTTGATAATATATATGAAAATTGGGTCGATAAGATTTCTCAAGCCAAAGGTGAAGTAACTTTGTGTTTTCCCCTGTTAATCTTGGTTCGTGATGTATCAAAGTAAACAGACACAATGGTTTGTTTTACAGGAAAGAAAAAGGAAGAAATCGAGAGTTTTATTGAAGGAGTTTACCAAATAGATAAGTTGAAAGAAGATGGATGGATAACAGATATCAAATATGATGATGAGGTACATAATTCTTCAAGAATCCATTTCCTAATTTTTTTTTTTGTACAATGTTTGTGATATACAACCTTTTCAGGTTAAATCTATGTTGAAAACAATATTGTGCATTGCTGAGAAGAAAAAACTTCCACTTATTGATTACAAGTGAATATCTCCTTATGTAGTCTTTTATTTTAACGAAGTTTGTTTGCAGTTAAGTTCAATATGGAGAAACTATATGAAAAAATTGGTTACAACGAAGAAGCTGTATCAAAGGGACGATATATCGAAGTGTAGTCTCATGTCAGTTACAATAACAATCTTTGTGGCACAATACCTGTCGATGGCCCTTTCACAAGTTTCCCAATCGAAAGGTATTTCTCTTGATTATATCAAAGTGTGTATATTTGATTCATATACTCGTACCATTCAAAAGGGGTATTAAATTAATTGTTAGTTTGTTTGTTTGGTTTTTGTTGTTAGTTTTGAAAACAACAGACCGAACGGACCCGAGCTGCAAGGACTCATGTCTTACGATTTTGGATGCTAAATTACCAAAATGATGCAGGTGGTTTGAAGTTGTAGCAAAATATTTACCAATTATCATAGTCTTTGTTTTGTATCGTATTTATAAGTATCAGCAGTAATACTAAATTAGTGACGAGTTTAGGGTCTTTTATTGTGTTGAATTGATCTGATTTTTCTTTGTATGATATCTTAATCTACTGTTATCTGGCTTTTAATTTAATTAATTTAGCTAGTTAAAAGTAGATAAATTAAAAAAAAAAGATGGTGAGGTAGGATCATCCTCCCATTTTCAGTGTTTTACATGGCGGATCATCCTCTAAGGAACTATGATGTGGCGCCTACGTGGCGGATTATCCTCCAAGGGAGGACCATCACCATACCGCATAGCCTAAGAAGACCACGATCCATATCTTTTTTTCTATGTAAAAATGTTTAAAATGTCTTATTTTAAGAAGACCACGATCCATATATTTTTTCTAACTAGTGTTTACCGATCTTTTTTCTAACTAGTGTTAACCCGGCCGTGTGTTATGGCGGTACGACATGTTATAAATTAAACTCGACTAAAACTATTAGATAAAAAGGACTCGTGATGAAATGTAGATAAAAACACTTGTGACGGTATATTCGCAGATCACCAAAGAGTTACATAGTAAATTAAAATCGAGTAAAACCGTGACATATCCAAATTTGTTACATTTAATAAACAAATTTAATAAAAAGAATCAAATAAAAGTACATTTATTCTAAAACTAAAAAAAGTATAGAAATATATAACACGGAAATTGTTGAATGTTTAATAAAAACATAATAAAAAGGTATTTGAGTATAAAATTCATGATTAGTTAATTTCCTATTTGGTTTACAAAAATAAAATAAAAAATAGGTTTTATGTGGCTAAAGTGTAAAAAAGTAAGCTTTTGGTGATATATAAAACTAACAAAATTTGAGAGGGGGAAATGTGTAAAAAACAAAACCTTTAGGTCAAAATATAAAATAAAAAAGAAGAAGATTTTGCCTTGTATTCTATTTACAAATGTCACTCAAATATTAGGTAATCACCTAAATGCCATACAAAGGAAAGTTAAAATGATAGTGTGAATGGAATTTTTGTAAGGGTGCTACTTTCTACACCCCCCCTAATTACTTTTTACACTTCCTCCTCTCACATACTTACAGGTGGGGCCTGCGTGGGACCGGCAGTTTTCCTCTCACAAGGGGGGGTATAATCAGGAGGGGTGGATTCAAATCAAAATAAGGTCTATTGTGGCTGTTGTAGCTAGTGACGTGTTATGTTCGGCTACTATCATTTATTTAATAACTAGGTTATAAGGGTGTAAGGAGTGGTTAAACACTTTGGAGTGGCAAACCAAAAAACTGACCAATCAGAGCGCGCCATGTCAATCAGTTAAAAGTGTTTAAACTTTGCTGAAAATTGTTGGCAATGGTTTAAACACTTGCTGAGTGGCAAACTTTTTTTTTATTTTCTGTTTTTTTTTTAATGTAAGATAAAATGGAAAAAACATAAACTTTTTATAAATAAAAATAAAGCATTACATTTTAAATAAAAATAAAGCATTAACCGAAAGGTTGATGCATGGGTCGAGCATCGTCAGACCGTGTTGCATCCAATTTTGGATGGGTTGGGTATCATAACCGAAAGGTTGATGCATGGGTTGGTTAAAATAAAATGGAGGTTGGGTTTGATTCGCAAACCCAAGGTTCGGATGAAACGGGACACTAGAACCACCCAAACCACGTTTATCTTGAGCCCTCGACTTCGAACCGGACCCTACCATTTTTTTCTTGCCTTCACCTTTGTTTGAGCCTTCCATTTTTTTGAAAAGATTAAAAAAAAAACAGAGAGGAATGTAGTAAAAGTTGGATGAGATTTATTGTGTTTGGTTTGGTATTTATAAGTTACTTTTCTAAAACAAAAAATAAATTTTTTTTTACTTTTGAACGGTAATATTACCGTTGAAAACCCACAACGCTCAAAAAGCAATTGTTCCTGAGTCGGCAAGCCATCCCCGCACCACATGCTTCACCGCGTCGGCAAAACCTCGGCGGCGGTGTTTGCCGCTCGGCAAAGAGGTTTGCCGACGTTTGCCGCATCCCGCTCCGCACACCCTAACCCGTGTATTACACGGATTGAAAAAATAAATTTTATCTATTAAATAATAAAACAATGTATCTTTAAAACCTACTTTATTACACTTGTTGAATAAATGTAATTTATATATTATATCTATAAGAACCATATGCATTGTATAGGTTGAATAAATGAAATTTTATATACCAAATAATAAAAAAAAGTTATATCTTTAAAACCACGTATATTACACGTGTTGAATAAATGTAATATTGTTTACCAAATAATAAAAAAAGTTATATTTTTAAAAACCCTCACGTGTTACACGGGTTGAATATATATGATTTTATATATCAAATAAAAAGAAAATTATATTTAAAAAAACTAATGGATATACTCGGTATGCGATAGATATGGTGATTGCCGAGATGCTTATTGAAAAGAAGATACAGTGGTCAAAAATATTATTCAAGAAGCAAATAAGCAGTCATTTGTGTCACGGCCCCCGACCCGGTTTGACCCGTTTCAGGAGCCGCGGGACAGAAAATCCCGTGGTATTTGTTTAACAGCGGAAGTTTTCTTCAGGATCTTTTAAAACTGCAATTTTCCCGATTATTTTATTTCACAACTCGGGATAAAAACCCCGGTAATTTACAATCATAAGATTTCACGGAGAAATCTTTTATTTTACAAAACATGTTTCTTTATTTTATATTGAGCCACTTCCTTAAGCTTGTAGTGCTTCACGGCACTTTTCCTTGATCACAACAGATCACCTGAAACATGTTTGAAAAAGGTTTTTACAGCGGGAAATACTGGTGAATCATTCTATTTTATTAAAACGACTCTTTTGTTATAATTTACAGTATTAAGAGAGATTACAATGTTTCCAGATATCAACCAACTACCCACAGTATTTGTCACTCGACCCATTGGCCCTCCCGTTGTCCAATGGTGTCTGTGACTATGGTCATATCACCCCTTGGCTAACTCGTTGTCCAATGGTGAAAATTATCAAGTAATGTATACAAAACCCCACATACCGGCTGCAACTTGGTGATTACATAAACTTAATCACTGTAATTATAACTTTAAAAATAAACATGCTTTTGTAAACAATTTTGATAAAAAGAGAATGACTCACATTGCAGATTTAATTTGAGCAGAGCCTAGCCTACTGATTAGCCTTTTAACCTAAATTTAATAACATGCACACAACTCGGTTGGTAACTTAATACAGCATTTATGATAACTCACGAGATTAAACCCTCACATCGAATGACAAAGTGCAATACTTAAACATCCATTGATTTAACAACGAATGACAAAGCATAAACCCTAATGTGGGCAGCACTTAAACATCCATTGGATAGTTTAATCGATCGGACATTGAATCGTAGCAGCGATCGAGTTATTACCCTGTTTTGTGGCAGCACTTCGTGAATCGTGTGTGTTTTAGAACTGTTTCTGGTATATCTCAGTGTATATAACGAACTTCTTCGTCGTTCAAGTGCCCAAATTCTAGTCCCAAACCCCACTATTTATAGTCAAAATTTGACCCCCTCGCGTGACGCGAGGGGTCCTATCCTACCATAGGGTAGCCCCGTGTGTGTGTAGGCTTGCTGAGTCGACAGAATTGTAAAATTCGATTTTGACAGCATTTTATTTGGATAATCGTAACTAGGGTTTACCCCCCCCCCCCCCTGAGTTTTAGGGGCCCTGATCCTGATTCTGATTATTCTGAAAATTTTAGGGTTTGTGCATAATCATTTGGGTGTCTCAATTAGGGTTTCCTTTTGGACAAAATAAAATAATAATTAGGACTTTTGATACGAGTTGTTACATCCTCCCCACCTTAATAAAAATATCGTCCTCGAGATTTACTGGAATAATTGAGGATACTTTCGCTTCATCTCTGATTCCAGCTCCCAAGTGTATTCAGCTCCTCTCTTTGAATCCCACTTTACTTTAACTAGCACTAGTCGTTTGTGCTTGAGAAATTTCACTTTTCTGTCTTCTATCTGAAGAGGTTTCTCAACAAATTTTAACTTTTCGTTTACCTCTATATCTTGGAGAGGTACTACCAAAGATTCGTCTGATAGACATTTCTTGAGGTTGGATATATGAAATACATCATGTACTCCAGCTAACTCCTCTGGTAGTTGTAAACGATAAGCAACTGGTCCTATACGTTGGATCACTGGAAATGGTCCTACGTATCTTGGACTTAGCTTTCCTTTCTTACCGAATCGAACAACTCCTTTCCAAGGAGAAACTTTCAACAGTACTCTGTCTCCAACTTGGAATTCTAACGGCTTACGTCGATTATCGGTATAGCTCTTTTGACGATCTCGAGCTGTCTTCAGTCTTTCCTTGATTTGTGTAATCTTGTCGGTCGTCTCTTGCACTATTTCAGGACCTGACAATTGACTTTCTCCTATTTCTGCCCAACAAACTGGAGTTCTGCACTTTCTTCCATACAGTGCCTCGAATGGGGCAGTTTCAATACTTGAATGATAACTATTGTTATAGGAGAATTCGATCAGAGGTAAGTGATCGTCCCAATTTCCACCAAAATCTATCACACATGCTCGGAGCATGTCTTCTAGAGTTTGAATCGTCCTTTCACTTTGCCCGTCTGTTTGAGGATGATATGCAGTGCTTAGGTTTAGTCGAGTTCCCATTGCTTCTTGGAAACTAGTCCAGAAATGAGAAGTAAAACGACTATCCCTATCCGAAACAATGGAGAGTGGAACTCCATGTAAGGATACTACTTCATCTACATATAACTTTGCTAACCTTTCCATGCTAAAGGTTTCTTTCATGGGTAGAAAATAAGCTGATTTGGTTAATCGATCCACAATTACCCAAATCGCATCATTACCTTTTCTGGTTTTGGGTAACTTAGTAACAAAATCCATTGTTATGAGTTCCCATTTCCATACAGGCATTTCTAACTGTTGTAGTAGACCTGAAGGTTTTTGATGTTCTGCCTTAACTTGTGAACAAGTAAGACACTTAGAAACATATCGGGCTATATCCTTTTTCATTCCTATCCACCAAAAGTTATTTCTTAAATCTTGGTACATCTTATTATTTCCCGGGTGCATGGTATACCTAGATTTATGAGCTTCTTCTAAAATTTGATTTCTTAATTCTTCTTGCTTAGGTACCCAAATTCTTCTTTTGTGGAATCTCCAAATTCCATCAGCTCCTTGCTCTAATTCTTTTATTCGTCCTTTCATTCCTTCAGCATCATCCTTGATTGCTGTAGTTTAAACATTCTTTAATTGTTCCATTAAATCTAATTGTAGATTCAATCTGAGAGCACGAACTCGTTTTTGCTTTTCATGATATTTACGACTTAAGGCATCTGCAACTACATTTGCCTTTCCTTCGTGATACTGAATATCACAGTCGTAATCACTTAAGATTTCCATCCATCTCCTTTGTCTCATGTTTAATTCTTTTTGCCCAAATATGTATCTTAAGCTCTTATGATCTGTATAGATAGTAAATTTACTTCCGTACAGATAATGTCTCCAAATCTTAAGGGCAAAAATTACGGCTCCTAATTCTAAATCATGAGTTGTATAGTTCTCTTCGTGCTTTTTCAATTGCCTTGAAGCATACGCAGTTACCTTCTTGCGTTGCATAAGCACACATCCAAATCCTAGTTTTGAAGCGTCACAATATACTTCAAAATCTTCAATTCCTTCTGGTAAGGCTAGGATTGGAGCATTTGTTAATTTCTGTTTCAAGATCCTAAAAGCTTCTTCTTGTTTAGTTCCCCATTCAAACTTAACTGCTTTACAGGTTAGCTTAGTTAATGGTACAGCTATTTTGGAAAAATCCTTAATAAACCGTCTATAATATCCAGCTAAACCTATAAAACTTCTAATTTCCATTGCGGATTGCGGAACCTTCCATTTGGTAATTGCTTCTATTTTAGCAGGATCTACATGAATACCTTCGTGATTCACCATGTGTCCTAAGAATTGCACTTCTTGCAACCAAAATTCACACTTCGAGAATTTGGCGTACAGCTTTTCTTTTCTTAACAAAGTTAAAAGTGCATGCAAGTGCTGACAATGTTCTTCCTGATTTTTGGAATAAATAAGTATATCGTCGATGAAGACAATTACAAATTTATCCAAATACGGTTTACAAATTCTATTCGTCATGTCCATAAATGCTGCAGGAGCATTTGTTAACCCAAAGGGCATGACTGTAAACTCGTAATGACCATACCTAGTCCTGAAAGCAGTTTTAGGTATGTCTTCCTCTTGTACCTTCAATTGATGATATCCGGAACGTAAGTCGATCTTAGAAAAATATCTAGCTCCTTGAAGTTTATCGAATAGATCATCAATCCTAGGTAATGGGTATCGATTCTTAATTGTAACCTTATTCAATTCTCTATAATCAATACACATTCTCATTGAACCATCCTTTTTCTTAACAAACAACACTGGTGCTCCCCAAGGGGATGAACTAGGTTGTATGAAACCTTTACTTAGTAATTCATCTAATTGCTTTTTCAGTTCTAACATTTCTGTGGGTGCTAACCGATAAGGTGCCTTGGCTATCGGTGTAGTTCCTAGAATTAGATGAATTCTAAATTCTACTTCCCTATCTGGTGGTAATCCTGGTAATTCTTCTGGGAATACCTCTGGGTATTCTGAGACTACAGGAATCTCCTTAAGTTTTTTACCCTTAGTATTAATGATTACTGAAATCATATATACTATTCCTTGCTTTCGTTCATAACTAGCAACTTTCATTACTGATATGAACTTCATAGGCTTACGTGGTTTGTCTCCTGTAATTATGATTACTTCTCCAGTAGGTGCCTGAATTTCTATGGAATTCTGATCACAAAGAATTCGAGCATGGTTGGCTACTAACCAATCCATTCCTAACACAACATCAAATTCAGCTAATTTCATAGGTAATAGGTTTGCAAAGAATTTATGACCTGAGAGTTCTATTTTTTCCTTTTACAAAACTTTATCTATGCTAACAGAATTTTTGTTTAACAGCGGAAGTTTTCTTCAGGATCTTTTAAAACTGCAATTTTCCTGATTATTTTATTTCACAACTCGGGATAAAAACCCCGGTAATTTACAATCATAAGATTTCACGGTGAAATCTTTTATTTTACAAAAGATGTTTCTTTATTTTATATTGAGCCACTTCCTTAAGCTTGTAGTGCTTCACGGCACTTTTCCTTGATCACAACAGATCACCTGAAACATGTTTGAAAAAGGTTTTGTCAGCGGGAAATACTGGTGAATCATTCTATTTTATTAAAACGACTCTTTTGTTATAATTTACAGTATTAAGAGAGATTACAATGTTTCCAGATATCAACCAACTACCCACAGTATTTGTCACTCGACCCATTGGCCCTCCCGTTGTCCAATGGTGTCTGTGACTATGGTCATATCACCCCTTGGCTAACTCGTTGTCCAATGGTGAAAATTATCAAGTAATGTATACAAAACCCCACATACCGGCTGTAACTTGGTGATTACATAAACTTAATCACTGTAATTATAACTTTAAAAATAAACATGCTTTTGTAAACAATTTTGATAAAAAGAGAATGACTCACATTGCAGATTTAATTTGAGCAGAGCCTAGCCTACTGATTAGCCTTTTAACCTAAATTTAATAACATGCACACAACTCGGTTAGTAACTTAATACAGCATTTATGATAACTCACGAGATTAAACCCTCACATCGAATGACAAAGTGCGATACTTAAACATCCATTGATTTAACAACGAATGACAAAGCATAAACCCTAATGTGGGCAGCACTTAAACATCCATTGGATAGTTTAATCGATCGGACATTGAATCGTAGCAGCGATCGAGTTATTACCCTGTTTTGTGGCAGCACTTCGTGAATCGTGTGTGTTTTAGAACTGTTTCTGGTATATCTCAGTGTATATAACGAATTTCTTCGTCGTTCAAGTGCCCAAATTCTAGTCCCAAACCCCACTATTTATAGTCAAAATTTGACCCCCTCGCGTGACGCGAGGGGTGCCCCCTGGGGCGTCGCGTGGCGCGAGGGGTCCTATCCTACCATAGGGTAGCCCCGTGTGTGTGTAGGCTTGCTGAGTCGACAGAATTGTAAAATTCGATTTTGACAACATTTTATTTGGATAATCGTAACTAGGGTTTACCCCCCCTGAGTTTTAGGGGCCCTGATCCTGATTCTGATTATTCTGAAAATTTTAGGGTTTGTGCAGAATCACTTGGGTGTCTCAATTAGGGTTTCCTTTTGGACAAAATAAAATAATAATTAGGACTTTTGATACGAGTTGTTACAATTTGAGTGATAAAATATAAATTATATTTAAAAAAAGAGTAAATTACAAGTTTTGTCCTTTATGTTTGTACCAAATTGCAGGCGGTGTCCTTTGCCTTTAAATTTGACGAGTTTTGTCCTTAACGTTTCAAAATCATGCACGTTATATCATTTAGCCCTACTCCAGTTAGATTTTTTGGTTAAGTATGGTCATGTGCCTTGCACATGAGGGTATCCTTGTCTTTTCATCTTTTCAGGGGTTATTATGTAGATAAATTATATACAAGGACTATTTTGTAAAAAGAAACCTTGGGCACTCTCTCTCTCTCTCTCTCTCTCTCTCTCTCTCTCTCTCTCTCTCAGGAAGCTCATCCCTATTTTATAGTAGGAAAAATTACAAGTTTTGTCCTTTATCTTTATACCACTTTTCAGGCGGTGTCATTTTTAACGAATGTTGACAGGCGGTGTCCTTTACTAGGTATTTTGTTGCAAGTTTAGTCCTTTACACCCAACCCAGTTAAAAAGCCCTGTTAATTGTTGACAGGCGGTGTCCTTTACTAGGTATATTGTTGCAAGTTTAGTCCTTTACCTAGGTATTTTGTTGCAAGTTTAGTCCTTTACACCCAACAATTAACAAGGTTTTTTAACTGGGTTGGGTGTAAAGGACAAAACTTGCAACAAAACACCTAGTAAAGGACACCGCCTGTCAACATTCGTTAAAAAGAACACCGCCTGAAAAGTGGTATAAAGATAAAGGACAAAACTTGTAATTTTTCCTTTATAGTAATGTAAATAGGATGCCAAACACCCAGAAAGCGAAGCCTGTAATATGTTCATGAACATCATACTTTAAATCTATTCTAGATATTGTCATATACAGTAATTTACTCTAAATAAAACAAAATCTTTAGAATATATTAATTCTAAAAATACATTTCTTCCCCAAACCAAAACCAAAATCAAAACCAAATCCAAATCCTATGATTTGCTTTTTGAAAACCTAGCTCATCGTGATCTGCTGATCTTCCTCAAACTACAAGAGAAAAAAAAGACTTGATGATGAATATCATCATGAAGCAATTGTTATTGGTTTGTATGGAAAGATCCAGAATCAAGAAACCCTTCTCTTTGCTCTTGAATCTCTCTCTTGATTGCTATCATATACAGATCCGTCAGTTGTTTACTTGTTTAGTTATAGATCTGAGTAAACTGAGTTTATCATTAGCATACCCAAAACTCTCTACGGCCATCTTCAATCTTCAGTTAAAGTAATTTTCTCTTACTTTAACTATGTCAGTCCTTCAAAGTCTTGTAGGTTGATTTAATTGGTGTAAGGGTGGGGGAGATGAATCTCTAGACCATTTCCTTAGGGTGGCAGGTTGTAAATGGGTGGTCGGCTCAGATCTGAGACGATGGCGGACGATGGTGGTTGGGTGGTTGCGATGAAGGCGGACGATGGTCGAATGGGGAAAGAGGGATGGTAACTAGCGTGTGGTGGTGAAGTCGGATGCGGTGGCAGCTGGTGGAGGGTGGTGGCTGGTGGAGTCGGTGGTGGTTGGGTAGAGAGATAGGGGTGGAAAGAAACAAAGGGGGTGACAAATTATTTGATATAACTTTTCTTTTTAGTTTGGTTTTATTATTAAATTATTTTAAATAAAGAGTTGAAAAGACTAAAATACCCTTAAATTATCATATTTAACCAGAAAAATCTAACTAGCTTAGTGCTAAAGGACATAACGTGCATGATTTTGAAACATTAAGGACAAAACTCGTCAAATTTAAAGGTAAATGATACCGCCTGCAATTTGGTACAAATATAAAGGACAAAGCTTGTAATTTACTCTTAAAAACATGTAATAAATGTAGTTTTATTTATAAAGTAATATCGAAAGTTATATACAATTTGTTTAGAAATCATGTAATAAAATCGATATAATAATTTTTTAAATAATGAAAATAAAAATAAATAATATATTAATACAAACTTTGGTTTTGGTGATAAATAATTTGGTTATTTAAAAATATCTTAAATTAACAATTTAAAGTTAAGGATAATATTTTATTAGAAAAATAGAAGTATTATATTCGACATTTAAAGTAAGATAAATTTAATATTAATTTTTATTTAGTTAGTTAATATAAGATAGAAAAAAAATATGATTGAATAGTTGGGAGGTTGTATGATGATAAGTGGGTTAATTGTATTATATTGTCATATGTTTTTAGTTATATATTATTTGAATTATTTAAAAAAATTAAGACTTTGTAATTATTAGTAAAATCAATGATTTATATTTGTAATTTTGTTTCGTATTATTTTATTAAAAAGTGCATATTATACCTATAATTATATTATGTCTTAAGTTATTAATGCCATCCAAAATATTTTTCGATCTTATGTCTAGCATTATATATACTATGGTAAAAGTTTAAAGTTGATTAAAGATAACTACATCATCAAAAAATAAGAGTAAATTTGTATATTACAAATAAAAAGTAGGTGCTGACATATGATATAGAAAATCAAATAAATAATATTATAAATGAGAAGTATAAATTAAATTTAAACTAAATAATAATTATCTATAATTAAGTAGAAGAAATTAAACAAAATAATATTTAGTAGGAGAGTTATCTATAATTATAAGAGATTAAAGTAAATAATAATTATCCATAAGAGATTAAACTAAATAATATTTAGTAGGAGAGTTATCTATAATTAATTAGAAGAGATTAAACTAAATAATAATAATCCATAAAAATTGGGGGGGGGGGGGGGGGATCAAAAGATACATGACATAATATGATGACAAGTGTCCCTTAAATGATTTCTTTTATTATATAGTATAAATAGATTATACATTGTTGAGATATTAAGCTGTGGAATGAATAGCTCATCTTCTTCAATATCAGACATTTTGTAAAAAAAAAATTGGGAGGATATAAGTATAAAAGTTTTAAATAAAAATGAGAGTAATGATAGAAATTACGTTAAAATTGGTGGTTTGTTTGTATATATTATATTATATAGCACCTTAAAACAAAAGATCGGTGGCCTGGAACTGTGTTTAATACTCTTGCAAATCCAAGTGGATTAGGCTAAGTTATGTTGTTTATAATTTTGATATTAGATTGCTTTTCGTATTTTGGGCTTCTGCCTTTGTATTGGACTGCTAATTGTATATGTCCTCTGCTTTTATTAGACTGCTTTTCGTAATTTGGGCTTCTACCTTTCTATTTGTAACACCCCAAAAACGGGCTTATTAACTAAACTAAACTAACTAAGAATGAGCGGGTAAAATACCGTTGGTGTTAAAAGCTAAACCGTAAACAAATAACTAGGAACAAATTAACCTAATTAGTAACATGGAAATAGTAATAAAAAAATGAGTTGTAGCCCTTTATAAATAAAATCATAAACTTGAGAGGTTAAAAGGGGAAAATTGAAACTTAAGTTTCAATAATAAAAATAAAACACAACACATACTAGGTGTGTGTGTGTGTAACGACCAGGAGAAAGAACAAGGGGAGCAAACCCTTGTTCAATCTTAATCCATCAAATTGGAGGATGAATTAAGGCCAAATCACATGCATGAACATAAATTCGTGATCATCTAAGCTGGGAAATAATAAGGTATGTCGTAATTTATGTTTTGGTGATGAAAAGTATGTGGATGAACTTGAAGGTGGTACCTTGAGTTTAATATTTTGTTAGTATGGTGAAATTGATAATGAAATTATATGTATGATCATCATACTTGCAAGTATATGTGAAATACTTGAACAAATTAGAGATTTAAGTATATGTTCATACATGACATGAAATGGGTTTTGATGATTGGATTAAAATAATAAAAAAATTAAGTTGATTAAAATAAAAAAAAAGTTATATAAGTTATTTGTTATTACAATGTATGTCTCAATGGCATATATATTTTCCTATATGCCACAATTTTGTTGGAGATATAACTTCCCCTTAAACTTTTATGTTGCTTTTTTTGAACTTTTATGTAGCTAAGAACTAAAAATGCCTCGGATCAAAAAGCCGTCTATCTATCATGCATCTCCAACTCTGTGTTTTATCCATTAACCATTGGTCATAAGAAAATCATGCATCTTCTACTTTGTGTTTTATCCATGAACCATTGGTCATAAGAAACCACATAGAACTGTAGGCCAGTCAACAAGTCAAAACCATCCAAAATTATACAAAAGTCAACTTACAACACACAAAGTTAGATTTGCACAAAAACAGAAACAAACAACAAGAACAAGGCACAAGCAACTGAAAGCAAACCAACACCATTTTCATCTTAAGTCTTCATCAACCCTAAACACTATCCAAAAAGAACAGACTAGTTTCAAGTTTCAACATCAAACCTTTATCAACAATTATCTCAACCACCCATCAAATGGGTGGATCCCAAAAGGGCTTGGTTATTCACACATCCCCCTTGGTTATTTGCACAT
The DNA here is from genome assembly GCA_030545235.1 of Helianthus tuberosus. Lineage (NCBI taxonomy): Eukaryota > Viridiplantae > Streptophyta > Magnoliopsida > Asterales > Asteraceae > Helianthus > Helianthus tuberosus. Next base: position 105,964,118 of record CM060409.1, read on the forward strand.
CCCTTGAACCCTATAGGAAGCGTATAGGGCAATACGGTTCCTCTGGGTCCAAGCGTATTGAGCAATACACTTCCTATATGTGTACTTGAAGTACAAACTTTTCAGAAGATGGTCAGCCAATGATTAGGGGACCAGAGGAAGCGTATAAGGCAATACGGTTCCTCTGGGTCCAAGCGTATTAAGCAATACACTTCCAATATGTGTACCAAACTTTTCAAAAGATGGTCAGCTAAAAGGAAGCGTATTACCCAATACGATTCCCATAAGTTTAATAGGAAGCGTATAGGGCAATACACTTCATATTAGTTTTACTTAAAAATTATAAGTTGCATCAAATTTTTAACTTATTATTGTTATCTTATAATGTTTTTATAAAAACACTTATTAAACAAAACAAAATATATATATATATATATATAGGAAATGTATGGGGCAATATGGTTTCCCTAGACCCAAAGTATAGGAAGCGTATGGGGCAATATGGTTCCCCTAGACCCAAAGTATAGGAAGCGTATGGGGCAATACGGTTCCTCTGGGTCCAGGCGTATTAAGCAATACACTCCCACGGTCATCATCAATACTCGTCAGACTCCTCGTCAGACTCAGCCACCCTATGTCATCATGCATCTGATCCATCTAGCGACCGTGGGATGTTATCTCCTGACCATGCAGTGTTAGAAGTCGCATTTGCTCATCTTGGTTACGCAAAATCCTATCGAGAAGACGGTTGGTTGACCGAGGCAACCTAACCGCGCGATAAGCTCTCTGTGGATGCTGATGATCCCCGCTGAGGCGGGACCTCAACATCATCATGCCCGCCATCTTGCTCAGCCATCTGAGGCATCTGAACCTCCTCGGCCTCCAAACGGCTACCATGCCCAAACCTGACGGTTCGTCCCGACAAACCTATAACCAACATTAGGAATGTTTGCCGCCACTTTCATCCCTGTCATCGACCTCATGTCCAAATATTTGCAAGGAGCCGGCGGTGGATACCTATCCTCAACCCAACCAAAGTACCGACTAACACTCTGGGCTATCCGACCGATAAACGATCCTTCATATATACTACCACGACGCTGCTTTTTCCAACGTGTGACAAAATAATCCACCAGGCAGAGATGGAGGGCGCACGGACGACCAGTAAATAAACAATATAGATAGAAAAGATCGGCCTTCGTTACGTGCTCGCAACTCTTGCCACGGGCCGCGATGCCCGTGTTAAAGAAACGATGCAAGTAACGAACTAACGGGTCGCGAATCTTCGAGGATCGGACCTCATCCGCCTTGGTGTATGGACCTTCACCGATGGTGGGCCACCAGGCAATCAACTCATCCTCGAGCATACGATCGATAGCCGTGGTATACACGTCCTGAACCAACTCCTCGTCTGTGTAAAAACCGGTGGCGACGGCAAATTGACGAAGCGACATCTCAAATACCTCGCCGAACAGACGGAATGTGATCTCGGGTGATGGGGCCGGCAAGTTCAGATCATCAAAATCCGAGTTCGGCCGGTCATCCGGTCGAGGTCTATAGCGGAATGTGGAGAGAAACTCCACCATCAACGGCTGATAAGATGGTGCGGCTCCTATTCGAAATAAACGATCCCACGGGCTATCCTGCCCGATAACTTGTCGAACAGTGTCCGCCACCCCACATGGTTATCATAAATATATTTTGGGTATTACAATAATGTATAAACGTTTTTTTGACACATTTTTATAAAAAGGATTCAGATTAGGGGACCAGGGGAACCATATTGCCCCATACGCTTCTTATACATTGGCTCTAGGGGAACCATATTGTCCCATACGCTTCCTATACTTTGGGTCTAGGGGAACCATATTGCCCCATACACTTCCTATACTTTGGGTCCAAGGAAACCATATTGCCCCATACATTTCCTATATATGGGGCAATATGGTTAAAAATTTGATGCAACTTATAATTTTTAAGTAAAACTAATATGAAGTGTATTGCCCTATACGCTTTCTATTAAACTTATGGGAATCGTATTGGGCAATACGCTTCCTATTGGGTCACTTTTCAGACCTTTATAGTTTTGAACTGCGTGTGCGTCAGAGAATATTGTACCAATAGGAACCGTATTGCCCAATACGCTTCCTATTGGTGTCGCATTTAATGCTTCAAACCCTATGGGAAACGTATTGGCCTATATGGTTTCTATTGAGGGATGTACAAAAATTTTAGGGGATGTGTAGATACCATCACCCTCCCAAAAACATTGCTGATCAACCCTTGAAACTAAACCTAAGAACCCTGAAAAGATCACCTTTTCAGACAAAGCTTGGTGAAAGTGTGACTGAAAGCCACGACAAGAACCTCAAAGATATTGATTATGACCGAAGAAAACCCTAATGGATAAAAAAGGGTGATTTAATCATCTACAACTCTAAATTATGCAAAGAAGAAGCTTCCCACCGTGTTGATCTTTGATAGAATTCAACCCGGTACATCTCTTAAAAAACGGACATCTCAAGTGAAGGAACTAGAAGTTTTTAGACGGGATCGTAATAAAAATCTTCGACATTCGTTAATGTATAATAACTAACGGGATTACCCGCGCTCCGCAGCAGACTTTTGATCATTGTCAGTTCGGTTTCGATACGGCATTGTCACTTAGTATAACAATTGAAGTTGATATGTATTTTACATCGATCATCAATCATAAAAACGAATAACAGTTGCTTGGTCGGTATTAATTCAATTTGTTTCGTCACAATACCGTTATTGTATTGACACACACTGTAGCATATAGTATAAAAATTAAAAATACTCTATTGCATACACAACTCCATTTTAACGGACTTTATACCATCACATCGAAAAAACCATAAAATCGAATGCGGTACCGATACGGATGTTGTTCAGACGTAGATAAGAAAAGTATATGTAAAAATATAATACTCGAAATTTTATAAATATCGTATCTTAAAAGCTATAAAAAGCTATAGGGGAAAAACAAAACATACTTAAAATTAATTATAAAAGTTATCGTAACAAAACAAAACGTTGTTAGCATTTTGTACATATAGATAGGATTAGGATCAAATACAAAGGATCCTAATTGTAAGAAGTGTAAGAAGGATTTATAGAGTGACAAGTGTCCAATAACCTAAAAAAACCCACTACACAAAAAAACCCCACTACAAAAAAAAAAAAAAAAAAAAACCCATAAACATCCACCACCACCAAAAACCTAAACCCCCCCCCCCCCCCCCCCCCCCACATCACCCACCCTCAAAAAAAAATTTTTTTTTTTTTTTTTGCCGAGGGGGTGGGGGTTTAGGTTTTTGGGTGGTGGTGGTGGTGGGGGTGGGTGTTTAGTTTTTTTTTAGGTTTTTTTTTTTTTTGGGGGGGGGGGGGGGGTTAGGTTTTTTTAGGTTTTTGGGGGGTGGGGGTGAGGGGGGGTTAGGTTTTTGGGGGTTTTTTTGGTGAGGTATAGTTTTTTTTTTTTTTTGCCCCGGGGGGGGGGGGGGGGGGGTTAGGTTTTTTGGTGTTTTTTTGGTGAGGTATAGTTTTTTTTTTGTTTTTTTTTTGCCCGGGGGGGGGGGGGGTGGGGGGGGCGTTTAGGGTTTTGGGTGGTGGGGGGGTTAGGTTTTTGGGTGGTGGTGGGGTGGGGGTGGGTGTTTAGGTTTTTGGTGGTGATGTAGTGGGTTTAGTTTTAAGTTTTTGGACACTTGTCACTCTATAAATCCTTCTTACACTTCTTACAATTAGAAGCCTTTGTAGAATAACTTGACCCCATATAGATATATAAAAACTAGTTTGTTTAAACATACAAGTCACTATGAAACTTTATGGCGAGGATTTGTTTTACTTTATAAAGGATAGAGTAAACTGCCAAGATGGTTCTTGAGGTTTGGTCACTTTTGTCACTTTAGTTCAAAATTCAAATTTTTTGCATCTGGGTCCCTGTGGTTTCAATTTTATTGCCATTTTCATCTAAAATCAAAATTTGGTCAGATTTTTCAGTTAACATCCAGTTTTTTTTTTTCATCTTTTTCTCCCTTTTAATGAAAGGAAAATGGTCTTTTAACATTTTATTATAACAAATTTAGAAAATCTGACCATTTTGCCCTTCATTAAAAAGGAGGAAAAAGACAAAAAAAAAAAAAACTGGATGTTAACTGAAAAATATAACCAGATTTTGCCTTTAGATAAAAATGGCAACAAAATTGAAACCACAGGGACCTAGATTCAAAAGTTTTGAGTTTTGGAAAAAAGTGACAAAAGTGACCAAACCTCAAGGACCGTTTTAGCAGTTTACTCACAGAGTAATTAATGAATCATGTAAGTCGTTCTACTGGTGAGTGGATAGTGTCATATGGCAAGTGAGTTATTATGGTCCGGAACGTAATAACAGATTTGCTCACACGAGGAAGTTGTGGGAAAGTATCAGTAATGGTTAAACACACTTAAATACGTGAAGTGAAACATATGTTTGCCAATGTGACAATATGCGAGTATATGTACATTGACTGATTTGTGGTATTATTTATGAAGTGATATCCTATGGATAGTACGTTAATTGATATGCCTTAGAGATAGGTAGGTTCATTCGAAAACATGTGCTACAGTCCATTTCACATTCCTACTAATAACTCACGTAATGTTACACTAGAATTGGATTTATACAGCTAAAACGACCTTTATATATCTTCCAATACGGGAAGTCAACTAGTTACTAATACGCAATCTTACCAACTCTAGCATTACATCTATTGTAACGACAACTATATATTGAAGTTATTACACAACATGGAACATACATATACAGAAAGTGCACTTATCGTAACATGAGTCGGGAAGGACAGGAGCAAATTCTTTCGCCTGGTAATAGTTTACCGGTGCTTAATTAGAAATTATAATCTCCAAACTCTTAATTACGTTTTTATACAATATTTTTCGTTTAATAAAGTTCTATAACAAGCACTTTAAAAAACATCTTTAAGCATCGTATCATATAGTATAAATCTCGTATAGGTCTTGTATAGGCCTATGGATGTAGTATCGTATCATATAGTGTAGAATAGGTCCCGAATTGGACTATAGGTATAGTATAGTATCATATCTTATCGTATCGTATCGTATCGTATATTATCGTATAGTGTAGTATCATATCGTATAGTATAATATAAGTCACGTATAGACCTATAGGTGTATTATAGTATACTATACTAAAGCATCGTATTGTATAATTTTAGTATAGGTCCCGTATAGGAGGCCAATACTCTACTCTACTCTCCTACTCCTACTCCTACTTGAGACTACACTACACGACACGACACGACACGACACGACACGTACACCTATAGGCCTATAGACCTATACTACATTATACGATACGATATCACACTTATAGACTTATACGAGGCCAATAAGGGACCTACACCTATACGATAGGTGTAGTATCATATAAACATGATTAATATTGTATAATAATGTTTGTAAAAATACTTATTTTTTATTTATTTAAACAAGAATACTTACTTTTTTATAAAACTTCGCTAAGATAATTAGTATTGAATAAAATGTTTGTTTAAAAAAAAACCTTATGCTCCTCACATAGGCTTATACGAGTCATATACGGGCTAGGAGTCTTATTCTAGACTTATACAAGGGGTCATACATTCCCCGTATAGGCCTATACGCGGCGTATAAGAGTAGCTAGACCAGAACTGACACCAACATTGATTTTGATGCAACCCTAGACTTGTACGTGGCGTACATAAACCCTAAAGTGTGCAAATAGGCACCAAGGCTGTGCCAATAGTCTGAGCCTTTTATTATAACTAGTGGGGAACCTGCACGTTACAACGAAGTCGACCAAAACATAATTCAAACCTACATACATTAAAAAAATCGTATATACATTGTGTGCGTATATATAAAGGCACTCGCGCTTCGCGGCTAAAATGCACGAGAAACACTTATGATAAACATTATATAGTATATTGCAACATTTTTTATATAGTGGGAAACCCGCACGTTGCGGCGGAGATTTGATTAATTTTGGTTCACTGAATAGTCCTTTAGCTTATTTTTTATTATTTATAAACAATGTTCTTGGTTCACTCAATATATGTTTTTAATGAATGTGATGAGCTTATTATCCACAAGCTTATTTTTTTATTATTTATCAATAATCTAATATATAGTATAGATTTATTAAACATAAATGTCATTGATCAAGGAAGAGGAGTATGAATGGAAGAAAATGACAAAAAGTTAGACATTTTAACTTGACCCTTCATATGTTATTTTATAATTTAATGAGAATTTACCATTTTGTACATAAGAAATGTTTTATACAGTAATATAGATTTACATATTTTTACATTTTTTAAATTAAGTTTTTTTTAAAGTAGGTTTGATTAAAAAAATATTAAAAACAACTTTTTGAAACATGATTAGATCAATAATTAATTAATGAATTGGATTTATCTGATTCCAACGAGGTTATTTTACCAACACTATTTTGAAAAAGAAACAAATAAATTTATACAGTAAATATTTTTTTAACAATACTATTTTGGTAAAAATTTCTTTCCAGCAACACTATTATAGGAAAACTCAAAAAAATAAGTTAGGTTATAGACTTAATACCATGATTAAACGAAAAATTATCTAATGAATTGGTAAGATAGAGAAGCAAGTACAATTTCAAACACTATTTTAATAAATATTTTCTCAATAACACTATTTTGGTAAATATTTTTTTAACAACAATATTTAAGAAAAACAAAAACTCAACTCGTGTCGAAGAATCAAATCCCTAGGAAGGGATGAGGCATTAGGTCTAGGATTGTAAATGAACCGAACGTTCAGCGAACAGTTCGTGAACTGTTCGGCGGGAAGTTCATTTATGTTCGTTCGATTAGTTTAACGAACGAACGCGAACAAAAAAAATCGTTCAGTTAGTTTAGCGAACGAACACGAACAAAGGTCTTGTTTGTTCGACTGCGTTCGTAAACGTTTGGTAATACGTTCTGTTACGTTCGTTCGTGTTCGTTTGATTATATAAAAAGAATAATAAATAATAAACCTTTTATTTAAACATATTAAAAACTTGAAACGTTGTCTAAGTTAGCTAAAATTTGGACACTCAATGACATATTTTCGGATGATTATGTTTAAGTTAGTTAAACTTTGAATAGTGATGACTAAGTTAGTTAAACTCGATTTATCGTTTGATGGTTGTAGTAGACTTCTTGTGTTTTGATTTAATAATTTGATGGTTGTATTTAACTAATTATTTCCAATGTTTAAGGTTAAATATCTTTATATTCTTTTATTTTCAAGTTAAATGTTTGTTTACATTCATTTTTATTCATCTGTGTTCGTTGGTGTTCGAGACCGATGTTCACGAACTGTTCATGAACAACTGAATTTCCTTAATGAACGAACACAAACACAAACATAAACTTATGTTCGGTATGCGTTCGTGAACAGTTCGCAAACATGTTAATTTCCTTAACGAACAAACACGAACATGGTCTTGTTCGTGTCTGTTCGGTTCGATTACAGCCCTAATTAGGTCCTCTTTGTTTTTCTAGTTATATTCAAGGCTCCTCTTATTTTCACACCCTTAAATCTTATTCCAACACCTTTTTTTACTCTTTCTTGATAGATAGATGAGAGAGATATGTGAATATTAACACCATGTATTTATCACTTAAGAATATTTTTTTGAATGTTATAAATTGATAAAATATATGTATTTATTTATTTATTTTTATTTTTTTGCTAACTTAACTTATTTTTAATAACCATAGACGTTGATAAATCACTTTAATAAAAATAATAATTTCTATCTATTCTATGCCTAGATAAAAAGGGTTGTTTATTGTTACAAGAATTCATGCCTCGTCATATACCGCTGATTATGAGTTATGATCTCCTTTTGATTCTCATTTTGCATCTAAATCAAATATTATGAAGACATGTAGACATATAGTTAAGCTTGATTTGGAAGTATCTGAATCAAGGTATATGTTTCATTGTACGATAATTAAGGAGATAATCTTTAGGCATGGGTTCCTATACCTTCAATTTCTCACATGGATTCGCATCTTATTTATTGCACATTTTAAAACTAATATCATGTTCAAGGATGATGCAGTTTAGACGTTAGGTCTATAATCTACATGGAGTCTTGCTTATTTTTTTCCAGTGTTATGAAGTCGCTATAATTCTACAACTTGTCGATCATGGTCTCATTGTTCTTGAATTATATAGTTTGTCCATATACAAGTATTAGAAAAGTTTTAGTATAGCATAATCCGACAATATTCACGCATAATTATATATAACTTTGTTATTAGGGCATATTAGCTATGATCCAAATTCCAAAAGGCAAAGGTGAGTTTAAACATTTAATTGTACCTGGACAACCTACCAAATTGCATAAAAGAGATTGAATACCTGTAGACAATATAATTCAACAAAATTCTCGAAAAGAGCTAGAGGTGTACATGAAGTTATTGAATCACACAAGGTGTAATTGATAAAAAAGGCACATTCAAATTGACTTGAATCAGAAAGGCGACCGCCTAATCAAATTGATGATTTGAAATTACAAAGGTGTGATCAGATTGAGTGTGTCGAAATCATAAAGTTTGTCATGATCAAATTATAGAATCTCCAAATATGAGTTACCTGTGGTTGTCAACGTTCTAATTAAAATACATACATATGTATGTCTGAGTTTTCAAAATTGGTTGTATTAGCACCCTATTGTATATGAACTAATAACCAATAATTATTAAAAAAAAATGACAAGCCAGTCATAGGAAGAATTAAACATCAAATAGTAGAGAGAGCTAGCCGAAGATCCAAATAGTCTATGTTCAACACCAAATCTCATATTATCATTTGACCAACAAACACACAATCAAGTGGTGGACCACAACACCCTGGTTGGTTCAGGTGCTCAAATCCACCACCCTACTATTTGCACATACTAAACAACATACACACACACGTGATGATGATGATGACCTAATTCCCAAATTTCATTTTAGCCCATAAAAACTTCCCCACCACAAACATTTTGGACCTAACCTGATCATCTGATCCATCTCTCGCCGGTGCAAACCACACCGGCATGTCTTCCTCCGAGCCATAGCTAAAATCCATACCCTTGCAGTTATTAATCAAAGCTGCCTTACCCTGAAAGAAAGAAAGAAAGTAAAAATTAATTAATAAAATAAAACCCACATTATTATTAAAAAAGTAGGTACCTGAATCCTTGCTCTTGTAATCTCAGCAACCTTTGAACTCTCAAACAGATTCCAATGTCGGCCATGAAACGCATCGCGAAACCTAAACGCCGCCTCAGGGTTTGTGAAGTTCACAAACGCAAACCCAGCGTTCGTTCGGCGCCTGTGACACACACACAGTTACACCAACAACAAACACACAGTGATCAGTTTAATGTCTATAGATAACTTACTTGAAATCAATCGGCAGGTAAACAAAATCATAAGCAGACTTGTTACCACCATTGTTGAGCTTCCTGTTCTCAAGTTCACAATGATTATCAAGAGTCTGGATCAATAACTTCCGACTGCAAAATAAACAACTTTATTCAAACCAAACCAAACCAAACCAAAACACATTCCCATTTTAAGAAAACAACAAACATTAAATGTAAACTAAAAGCTGTCATAAATGAAGAGTTAAATAATTAATTAGGCACGTACGTGTATCTATTTGGAACATTTTTTATCATCAAAGATGTGGTTTGTGGTTCCAAAGGCAGAAGCTTGTGAAACCCTCGACGACTGTTCTTCCATCTGGTTTCTTCAAACCCTAACCCTAGAACTTTGTTATCCACTGGAACCCACTTCATTTCCTTCCGGCGGCGGGTTTTGGGGATTCGTGGCCCCGAGGGGACAGGGGTGAGTGAGAAGCGTGGGAGAGTGGTCGGAAATGGTTGAAGATGGGTGTTGTATGTGTAGATGGGTGGTGAATGATGATTGGGGTGTGGGTATACGTACAAGGAGCGATTAGGAAGGTAAGGTAAAGCATTGGGATTCAAGGGTTTGTCCATGGCATGGTTTGAGTAATGAGGGTTTTCTTTATAGAAGAAAAAGGGTTTTCTTTTTAAATAGCAGTTGGTATCTTATAGAAGAAAAAGGTGAATATGGAGAGAGAGAGAAGGAATGTCAGTATAATATAATGATGATGAATTAAATGCATGTATGGACGTTGGACGGCGATTGTCTCCATTTTGCCTATCTATGTCTGTAACCTCCACTTCACTACTTTCCTTACCTATTCTTTTTTTATAACTATGGAAAAAATTATTAGAGTTAATTACTGTTTTCGTCCCTAAGGTTTGTCAAAAATAACGGTTTCAGTCCATTAGTTTAAAAATTGCGATTTCAGTCCATTAGTTTCATTTTCGTAACCATTTCAGTCCACTAACTTAACTCCATCCATTTATTTTGTTAACTTTGGGTGAAATTACCAAATTACCCCTGCTAACTTAACAAATTGTAATAAAAAATTCTAAAAAATCAAAAAATAAAAAAAAATCAAAAAAATTTCAAAAAATCAAAAAAATTTAAAAAATCATAAAAATTCTAAAAAATCCAAAAAAATTCTAAAAAATCCAAAATGTTTCATTAAATGTTTCGACACGAACCGTTTCGACGCGAAACGGTTCGGCTCGAAACGGTTCGCGTCGAAACGGTTCGGCTCGAAACGGTACGGGTCGAAACGGTTCGCGTCGAAACGGTTCGCGTCGAAACGGTTCGGCTCGAAACGGTACGGGTCGAAACGGTTCGCGTCGAAACGGTTCGGCTCGAAACGGTACGGGTCGAAACGGTTCGCGTCAACGGTTCGTGTCGAAACGGTACGGGTCGAAACGGTTCGCGTCGAAACATTTAATGAAACATTTTGGATTTTTTAGAATTTTTATGATTTTTTTAAATTTTTTTGATTTTTAGATTTTTTGGAATTTTTTTTATTTTTCTGAATTTTTAGGAATTTTTTTGATTTTTAGATTTTTTAGAATTTTTTATTACAATTTGTTAAGTTAGCAGGGGTAATTTGGTAATTTCACCCAAAGTTAACAAAATAAATGGATGGAGTTAAGTTAGTGGACTGAAATGGTTACGAAAATGAAACTAATGGACTGAAATCGCAATTTTTAAACTAATGGACTGAAACCGTTATTTTTGACAAACCTCAGGGACGAAAACAGTAATTAACTCAAATTATTAATATCATTCATATACGATATACGTTTAAATTTTATCATCTAGAGTATCGGACGTGTATGGTTCCGTTTAGAGATGCTCGGTTGGGGGTGAGAAAACTTAAACTGAATCTTAAGTTTAAATGACAAAAAGTGAGAAATTGAAGTTATGCTTATTTAATAATTATCTTTGATAAATTTATATATCAACATTTTGATTAGGTTCGTAACACTATTGAGTGTAGAGCATATATATAATATTTAATAATATTACAACTCTATAATATATTAATTTTTATATAAAAAAAAGATAGTAAAATAAAAGAGTATGGGAAGCCTGAAATTTCTAATTAAAATATTTATTGTTAGCCAAGCATGATATTTAAAAGAGTTAATTACTGTTTTCGTCCATGTGGTTTGTCAAAAATCACTATTTCGGTCCATTAGTTAAAAAATTACGATTTTAGTCCCTGTGGTTTCACTTTCGTAACCATTTCAGTCCCTGTGGTTTCACTTTCGTAACCATTTCAATCCATTATTCTGTTAAGTACAGAGACTGAAATGGTTACAAGGTGGACTGAAATGGTTACGAAAGTGAAACCACATGGACTGAAATCGCAATTTTTGAACTAATTGACTGAAATAATGATTTTTGACAAACCACGGGGACGAAAACAGTAATTAACTCTATTTAAAAACATGAATCGAAATTGGTGGTAACTTATAATCTCAAGTGTAACGAGCAAGTCCAAAATTGGTGAATCGTTCTTTGTTAATCTAGTTTCAACCTTCCAAATATACATTTCTCAAATCTCAATTAAGCGAACATTAACTATATATACTTCTAAATCGAGTATGATTTTTAATGCGACATATAAAGTTCGTAAATCACTGTTTTTTCTAATATTTACTTTCATTAAAAAAAACAGCCCCCTTAAAAGCCTTGCTCCATTTTTATATTCCTTTCAGACCACTCCCCAATGACGAGCGTGTCGGCCGTATAAAAAGGTGAGATATAGAAAGGTGCCATTAAATGATACCATTTATCGCCTCAACCATGGAAGCTCTCGAGAAGATGCATGAAAGAGCTTCCATAACAATTAGGAAGAGGAAAAGAGTGAGTGGATCTCCTCGTATAATCCCTTTTTGGTGTTGAAACTCATACGTCGTGCTTCCGTTCACAAGAATTGAGGACCTCGTCGAGGTAAGAATCTTTTGTGCTCAAAGTAGTTTAACTAAATAAAGTATAACCTTAACTTAGACACTAAGTAATACTCTATACTCTTTAAAAAACTAAACTACTGGCAACCAAGTGAACCTATCGACCTAGTAAAGCTAAACTAAGTCCGGATATCGAACCTAAGAGACTCCTATTGAAAACGTGAATCAGACTCGATTACTTATCAACACTACTGATTTTATTGTTTTTATGTTTTGAGGGGGGTTTCTAACAATCCTAATTCAATTAATTAAATGATTAATAAAGTGAATTAAGACACGAACTATGATTGTAGACAAGATCAGATGATGGTAAAAACACTACCTAGGTCAGAATACTACACATGAATGACAAGTTTTCTATCGGTAATGAAATTATTGTGGAACCGTGATCTAAATGTGCTAAACTTAAAGGATAGTCTAAGGACCCTCGACTCTTCTCAAGGAGTCACCTAAAAGATTCCTAAGAGCTATTAAGACTACCGATTATGTGGACTCCCTCATGGGTTTCCAACTCTAATAATGAAATACCCGCTAGACAGTCTACCTCACAGCGCGAAAGTCTCAATACACTAGAAGTGCACGGGGTAACTATTGGAATCTGATCAGACTCGATACGCAAGGAATGGTAGGTAAACTAGAGAAATCTTCTCACAAAGGCTTTACTCCTAGAAACCGAACACTCAAGACAAACAGACAATCTCTCACATCACAACTATTAAGATTGGTTGAATACCTAGACCTACTCAATTCACGAAATCACTCCTATGGGTTACTATGTTTAGCAAACCACTTAACAATCGAAAACACACAATAAGCGATCTAGCATGCACCTATAACTGAAAGACATTCAACAAAGCACACGTGGAGTTTGATAATCATGTAAGAACAAATCTAATAACCGTATACATAAAATCAGGAAAACAAAGTCTTTACTTCAAAATTAATAATCCACGAACATGTTCCAAAAACCGAAATATTACATATCAAACATAAGTATTCATCAAAACCTATGTAGTTCTATGAGTTTAACCGAGTATCATCTCAAAAACATAGACAATCATCAAAATAAATTCAACAAACATGTTTGGAAACAAAGTAAACGAGAAAATAAAAAAACAAATGTTAACACCCGAAGAGCTTTGATCCAATCGCTTGAAACTTCGAATCCTATGCTCGTGTATCCTTGAAATTGCCTCCTAGCAGCTCTGGTTTGTCCCAATCGTCGATTCTTCTCTCTAAAACCCGTCATTAGGTTAAAGCATAGCAACTTAGGCCTCAAAACAAATTTTCACGATTTACAAGCCTGTCACGTCGCGTGACGAGTGTTATCCAAGTGTGTCGCGTAGCGCGACAACAATAAAAGACACAGTGACTTTTGTGCTCTTCGCATCACGTGAGGATGATGGCCAAACCCTGTCGCGTGACGTGACATGGTGTATTTCTTGATTTTTTTTCCGTTTTTAATTCCTTGATCACTCACGACTCGTCCAGAAGCTCGATTTTCTTTGTTTTCGCTCGTTTTCACTTTCTATTTCCTACGGACACCTGCAAAACACAAATGACAAAGTACAATGCAAAATCCTAAACAAAACGACATTAAACTCTACGAAAACTGTACAAACTATACACTGGAAATGATGTACTTTGCAATACATCAAATATCCCCACACTTATCTTTTTTCGTCCTTGAAAAAGAATTATGCTATGGAATCATAGTCGGCTTTAAATCTGGTTTCAAATTTAGGTTACTTAACTGTATAATAATCTAATAATGTGTTAACATCGATTGCAGATATACTTGTCCACTTAAACCCAAACACTGGTTTCCAAGCCCCTTATGACGTGAATTTAGTTCAAGTTCGTTAGTTAACCTAGGGTCTCACACTACGGAATCCAAGGTTCATCCTAAACCCGCATTAAGTTATTGAAACAAAAGGAAGAATCATTGAATTCTTCCTAACCGTCTTATACAAAAACCAAGAGAATTTAGAATAAATTATTCTCTCTCTTTTTTTTTATGGAACTACAATAAGCAACTAGACATTTTTTTTCATACCTAACTTAGAGGTTGTTTCGATCAGAGTCATCATCCCTAAGGGAAACAACATAAGCTTTGGTATGCTTTCTAAATTAACCTAGAGGGAGTTTCGATCAGAGTCACCATCTCAAGGGAAATTCCATAGGCCTTGTCATACACATCTAGCTCATTTTTTTAATTAATAGATCGCATTTTTTTTCATTTGATCAAAAAATTCTAATAATTTTAGCTTTATATATATTTTAAATATAGGAAAGATAAAAAGAAATGTACAAAATATATTTATAAAAGTTATTGATTATTGCAGTTATATTATATTCTATAAATATAATACATACATTAATAAAAGTTATATAAAATAATCTACGTCTGGTAACTTCTTTATTTTTTACACATTTAAAAAGTTATATACTTTCATAAAATGACAAATAAATAACTAATATATATTAAATGTAGTTCAGTAATATTAAATTTAGTTTATTTGTTTTTTATTTTTAATATTTTACTTAATTTAAATAATAAATTTAGTAAGGTTGTGTTGGTTGGTTTATGAGGTGTTGCCACCGAACCATCACGTCGGTTCATTTCTAAATATTTTAGAACATCAACATTATTTCATTAAAAAAAGGCCAAATGACCTCCAACGAAAGGCTGGAAATTACAAAAGTGAACAAACAGACACAGACAAAAACGAGCACAACCAAAACCGAAAAAAAAAGCCTATCAATTAGACTAAAGGGTATGGGGGCCGGCTAGGACCGGCGCCGGTCCCCCACACCGCCCCCCTTAGCCCCGGCTCGGCCCAAACGTCCCCCATGCGCCGAATGAGACGAGGCCCCACCTTCACATATTTTCAAAATTTGAACGTTATGAACGGCTATTTTTCAAAAAAAAAAAATCTATTTTTCTATAAAAACACTCCAATTTTCACCATTTTTCCCCACTTTCAACCCACAACCCTCTCATTTTTATACCATTTTCTCTCCACTTTTATAAAAAAAAATTACCTTTTCATCCACAATGCCATCTAATTCTTGGTGGTCCTCGTCTTCGGATGAGGAAGAGGAGATGTTTATCGCGAACGTTGTGCTACGGGCGGCGGAGATTCTTATCGAGGAGGAAGAGGAAGACGAAGAGGAAGACGTCTCGTCTGAAAGCGTTATTACCACACGAATACGGGTTAACAGAGACCGCCAAGGTTTATCATTAATAAATTTTATTATCCTTATTTCCTCGTATTTATATATTTTTTACGACAGGAGCGCACGAGAAATTAATGAACGATTATTTTTCGGATGCACCCCTTTACAATGCCGAGATATTCAGACGCAGATTCCGAATGAGTCGTCGGTTATTCACACGGATTGCTGATGATTTGGCGGGGCTAGACCCGTTTTTCACGCAACGACCCGATGCTCGCGGTTATGAAGGGTTCACCACGTTACAAAAGTGTACTGCGGCCATTCGCCAACTGGCGTACGGGACAGCGGCCGACGCTTTGGACGAATACTTACAAATGTCGGCAAGAACTACGCGGGAATGTTTGTATCGGTTTTGCCGTAATGTGGTGAAACTGTATAGCAAAAAATATTTGCGTAAACCAAACGTGTATGATGTTCAGCAGTTGTACCAAGCTCATGAAGCACGGCACGGGTTTCCGGGAATGCTCGGTAGTATTGATTGTATGCATTGGGCGTGGCATAGATGCCCAACTGCGTGGTGCGACCAATATACTCGCGGTGATCACGGCTATCCAACCGTGATACTTGAAGCCGTGGCATCACAAGATTTGTGGATCTGGCATTCTTTCTTTGGTCTCCCTGGTTCACTCAACGACCTCAATGTGTTATACCAATCGGCTGTCTTTACCGATGTCGTTAATGGAACCGGTCCGAACACCCGTTTTACAGTTTCTGGGGTTGAGTATAGACGTGGGTATTATCTTGCTGACGGGATATATCCGTCTTGGTCTACAATTGTGAAGACTATTCCACATCCCGATGACGAAAAAAGAAAAAAATTTGCCAAGCGTCAAGAAGCTGCAAGAAAAGACATCGAACGTGCTTTTGGTGTCTTACGAAAAAAATGGGCCATCCTTGAACAACCGGCACGTGCGTTCACACCGAAGAGGTTGCGCCTGTGTATGTACGCTTGCATTTTGCTCCATAACATGATTATTGAAGACGAAGGTCGGGCAATTTGTGAGTATGATGAGAATGCATCATACGGGAATACTGTCCCGGTAGATCCGCCACAACAGGATTTAAACTCGTTCTCGCTAACCAACGACTTCACGCATGCAAACCTTCAACAGGATTTGGTAGAACATATTTGGAACAACTTTAACGTAGCGGACGGTGACGAGGACGAGGACGAGGACGAAGACGAGTAGTTTTTTTTAGGAAATGTAATTTTTTATTTTTATTTTTCGGTAATTTTTTTTTTAGGAAATGTAATTTTTTTTTATGTTATGAAATGAAATTATTTATGTTGTTTTATGTTGTATTTTTTAATTTTTATAAAGTTTTTATTAAGTTAATAAATTAAAACTTAGAAAATTATAAAATAATGAGGTGGGGCCCCATCCCCCACGAGTAGAGGTGTACAAAAAAACTGATTACGCAACTGAAACCGAAAAATAAACCGAAACCGGTTGTTGGAAAAACCGGTTTTTTTGTAACCGGTTGTTGGAAAAACCGGTTTTTTTGTAACCGGTTCGGTTACTAACCGGTTGGACCGGTTATAAAACGGTTATTGGTTGTTAGTTGGATATCGGTTTTAAAACCGATTATATAAAAAACCGGTTTTAAAACTGGTTATATGTAAAAACCGGTTATAAAAACTGGTTAAAAACCGGTTAAAACCGGTTAACCGAAAACGGATCAATAAAAACCGGTTATAAAAACCGGTTAAAACCGGTTTATGTCGCTGATGTGCAGAAAACGGTCATATGACCGTTGGGACTAGAAAGTGGCCGTTTTTTTTGTTTTTTTTTGTCAAAAATTCATCTCCAATTACTATAAAAGGGTGTTGGGTGTTTTGGTTCAATCACACCATTCTCTAATCTCCTAAATCTCATAAAAACGCTCACTTTTCTTATTCGATAATTGTGAAAAAAAACATGGCAAGCTCTAGTGCTCATGATTCGGTCAATGTTGGCGAGTCTACAACCGACACGGTTGTTCGTGTTCTTACAACGAAGCGCAACCCCGAAGTTTGGTCGCATTTCGATTTGTGCGAGATGGCGAACGGACCGAAAAAAGCGCGTTGTCATCATTGTAATGGTTTTTACGCCGTTGGGGCAAACACCACCTTGAAACAACACATCGAAAAACTGTTTTGTAGGGCGTTGAAACAACAATCCGCTAGTGGTCAAGCTTCCATGGCAAGCGACGCTACTTTGTTCGCCTACAATTTCGATATGGCAAGGGAGGAAATGGCGAAGTTTGTAATCCAAGAAAGTTTGCCGTTCAATCATTTCGACAACCAACGCTACACCAAAATGATTCAAAGAACTCTCCAACCGCGATACACTCATGTAAGTCGCGCTACTCTTAGGAGGGATTGTTTAAAAATGTGAAAAAAAGCTAAACTTGAATTAATTTGTTATTTTGAAAAATTAGAAACCGGTGTTAACTTGACTAGCGACGTTTGGTCCGCACCGCACGGTTCACCCGACTCGTATATTTGTGTCACCGCCCATTGGATTGAACCGGCGACGTGGCAAATGATGAAACGCACCATTTTGTTTAAACTTTTTGATTACCCTCACACCGGTGAAGCTATATATAAAGCTATCGACAAATGTATTAAAACATACAAATTGGAAACAAAGATTTTTTCGATAGCTTTTGATAACGCCTCAAACAACACGCTTTCGGTCACGCATTTAAGGTTAAAGTACACTCCGATTTGTGAGGGTATTTTTTTCCATAGTCGATGTGTGGCACACATCATAAATTTGGCCGTTCAAGACGGTTTAAAGGTTATTGAACGACAAAAAGAATCTTTCAAACAAATGTTACGTCATATATATAGTCATACGCAAAGGCATTCAAAATATATTAAATTGTGTAAGGAAGCGGGTCGAGTATGCTACGGACCCAATTGGGACGTCGCTCATCGATGGAACTCGACTTGCACCATGTTTGAAAAAGCTATTTTGCAAAAAGAAAGTTTAATAGAATTTCATAACCTTTTGTCGAGTCGTGGAAAGGTTTCGTCTTACCACCAATCGAATTGGGGGCTTATTGAAACGGTTACACAAGTGCTTCAAGTTTTCAAAACATCAACAAAGACTTTATCGGGGGTTTACTATCCAACTAGTTCATTGGTACTTCACAATTTGTTTAAAATGTGTAGAAAATTAAACGAGTTGTCGGGGAGAGGTAGACCATATTGTGATATGGTAGATACGATGAAGGAAAAACTAAGAAAATATTTTAAAGAACTACCCGCGGTTTTCACTTGTGCCGCCGCTTTAAACCCTTGCTTTAATATTTTTGGAACCGGTTCTTTGATTGAAAAAATTTCAAACGAGTTGAATTTAAACACCGTAGAAGAACCAAACTTTGGCGAAGCCGCAAAAACACGTTTTAATGAACAACTTTCAAAAATGTTTGATGTTTATGTAACAAAATATGGGCATATCTCGTCACACATTCACGAGTCAATGAGAAATGCCGCTTTCGGCGAAGGTTCATCAACTATGGAAGATGAAGATTTGTATGTTTACAACTATTTGTATGATGAATCGAGTCAAATGCAACGTGGTAACACTAGTAGTAGCGAACTCGGTCGATATGGTGGGTCGAACTTTCTACGAACAATGACTTCACAAGACTTTAAAAATTTTGATTTGTTGGGTTGGTGGAAAAGTAAGGAAGAACAATTTCCGATCTTAGCCACAATGGCCCGAGATTTACTAACGGTCCAAGCTTCCACGGTAGCTTCGGAAAGTGCTTTTTCTATAAGTGGTAGGGTGATTTCGATACGGAGGACTCGACTAACACCAAAGGCGGTTGAGATGTCGATTTGCTTGAAAGACTACTTGGATGCGGCGGAGAGATGTCAACACATACGCTCACTCGAGGGTGAATTAGATTACGAAGCCGAAGTGTACGAAGACGAGGTTCGAAACGAAATGACAACCCCAATGACCGAAGAAGAAGCCGAACTAGATGAATTACTCCGCAATAGTTCGAGTTCGGGTTCGGCCGAAGAAGATTAGACGCGGTTCAAGATATATTACTATTCTCGTCCCACTAAAAAAATATATATACTAGTGTGGACCTTCGTGCGGATTAATATTTGAAGTTTATGTATGAAGTTTATGTATTTTCGTTGTTACGCTTTAGCGTTCGTACCGTTCTTATTTCCTTATGTTATGTTTCCGTTTGTTCGTAGACTTAATGATATTATGTTTTGACTTTTTACAATTTGCATTGTTATGTTTTTATAAAAAAACTGCTGTTTTTTTTTTTAAAACAGGCTAAAAAACAGCAAAACAGCATCAAAAACAACATTCTGTGACATTTCCTGCAGACCGGTTTATTTACCGGTTTTTTTACCGGTTTTTTAAACCGGTTATAGTAAACCGGTTATAAAATCAGTTAATATAAATCAGTTCGGAAACCGGTTATTATACAAACCGGTTATAAACCGGTTAGAACCGGTTGTACCAGTTATTATTTTTCAGTTGCTGAAACCGGTTAAAACCGGTTACGGTTAAACAAAAAACCGGTTTTCAATTGATCCAAAAAAACCGGTTCGGTTAAAAAACCGAAACCGGTTTCTCAAAATAACCGATTTGTACATGTCTACCCACGAGCCTCCATCCCCCTCAAATATGATGGAGGCTCATCCCCCACGAGCCGCCTACGTGGCGCCTACGTGGAGGCTCATCCCCTCCAAGCCCATCCTCTCCATACCCTTTAGTCTTAAAAGCAAAGCAAAGGGCTACTGACCCAATCCAACCAGCAGCCGTTACAGTAGCTCGATCTATTTGACAACCAGCTATACGAGCTGGAGATTATGTCTTCCACAACTGCACCCACATCACGGTTAATCCCACGAAACAATCTGTTGTTCCTCTCTTTCCAGATGAGCCAGAACGCTGTGTAAATGATCCCTAACAATACGTTAGCTTGAGTCACTGTAACCATCTTATTACATTCTGAAAAAACCTGCTCCACAGAACCCAAACCCATAAGATCCCTCTTGCACCAGAAGGACATCTTTCTCCAAATACTTATAGAATAAGGGCACTCAAGAAAAACCTGCTCCACTGTTTCGTTCTGATCTGGACATTCTTTACAACATCCCTAGATGCATGAAAACCCTCTTGAAATTAAATTTGTAGCAGTCGGAATCCTGTTCAACACAAGCCTCCAAATGAAACAATTTACTTTCAAGGGCACCCACTTCACCCAATCACAAACCTGTGAACCTGAACCAAAAAAGGCATGTTTCAAGACTCTCCTATGTCACACCCCGACCACGTAGAACATACAAAACGTGGCGGAAATTTCGGGGAGTGTTGTAACAGAATTAATTGTTTCAAATCCATGGCAATTGAAGTTTCGTTTTATTGATTAAAAGTGTTACAATGTCTTAACAAACAAGAAATACAACATAATTAACTAGTCTTGCATCTTTTATTGTCACTAAAGCCCAAGTCTGCCTATGTGTATCTTGATCATCTTATGCAACAGTTCCTGAAAAACACATGTGAAAATAGGTACGTCAGCATAAAAATGCCTGTGAGATACATAGGTTTTGTGAAAATAGGTTTCATGACTTATGTTTGAGAAAATGTTTAGTCATGAACCTTGTAATTTGCTTTGTTTTGTAAATCATTTGAAAAACAATGAGTTCAGATGATATGTATAA
The DNA here is from genome assembly GCA_030545235.1 of Helianthus tuberosus. Classification (NCBI taxonomy): domain Eukaryota; kingdom Viridiplantae; phylum Streptophyta; class Magnoliopsida; order Asterales; family Asteraceae; genus Helianthus; species Helianthus tuberosus. The sequence continues at coordinate 105,985,501 of CM060409.1, forward strand.
AATAAGTGAATAATGTATGGTTAAATGAATAACCATAGTAAAATGGGTTTGTATAAGATAAGTTGTTTGTAAAACAATGTCTTGTGAAAAGTATGTTATTTGTATAAAATGTTCTATGTCTCAAACTGAAATGATTCAAATAACACTACGATATGTAATACCATACAAACACTTATATATAGGAAGTACCAGCGGCGTATCCACCATGCTTGTATCATATTACACACGCATCGTTACTTAATCACTTAATCAAACCAAACCAACCAATGTAAGAAGTCTATGTTTAAATCAATTGTCAAAAGTATTGGGTAATATGTCAAAGTGTTCATGTCAAGATGTAAATCATATCAAAATGTCTATGTCAAATATCCATGTCAAATGTCTATGTCAAGATGTCATGTATGGCAAGTGAAATGTCTCAACTAAACCATATGCACAAAAACAAAGTATTGAAGTAAAACTTGGTTTAAATCAAAGTTATGTTTTGTGGGAAATGCATGATCAAATGTCAATCATGTTAAAATGTCTATGCCGAAATGTCTATGTCAAATGTCTATGTCAAAATGTCATGTAAAACGATGTACTAAGTAATGCACACAATTGGGCACACCTAGCATGAAATGTCATAAAATCATGTACTATAATGTACTAACGAACATAGCAGTATATGATGTTAAAACAGGAAAGCATGAAAGTAACAAGTAGGCACATGTGTTCCACCCCAAAACAGTTTGGAAAACAGTAAAAGAGGGGTCTATGTACTCACTTGAGATTGCTCAGTAGTCCTTGAGTAACAACTAAACAATGCTAGAGATCGCGGATATCAAACGGCACCTAGTATAGGTAGCTACATTAATAAACCGAACCTAAATCGGAAGATCGGGTAGCATTAGGGTTTGTAAACCAAACGAGTGTAGAGACTCGTGTCATTTGGTTTAACAAAGCCTACATACTAAATGAAACTTAACCTAAGTGTCTACGACCCATTACGACCCGTTTAGGTAGCTTATGCTACTTTAACGCGTCGTTCGCGTGAAACGCGTTCGGACCGCCTAACTAGCCCTATGACAAGTGTTATATGCCTAAACATATTACATAATCAGTTATGTGACAAAGGTTTAGGTTACATATGCTTAATTACCAATTATACATGAAAAGGGTATTCTGGTAATTTACCTAAGGCATATAAACTACCTATCATACAACTACTTAAACGATGTGACCATAGGGTATAACCTTGGAAGGTTATTCCCTACCTACTATGGTCACCTAATGTGTTTGGTCGGATCCTAATGATCGACCAAACTGGGTCGGGTTCGAGGTATAAGCGATTCATTAGATCGCTTACCCTACGACCCTAGACAACGTGGTAATCAGTGGGCATAGTCCCAAGGGACTATGACCAACGTGATTACACTCACGTTGCGAAGTTCAAAAGAACTTCGCATTGACCATTACTGGTCAACGCTGAAAGTCAAACAAAGTTTGACTTTCGGACTCGAAAAGCAATAAAATAAGGAAAAGAACGAAAGAATACTTACGAAGGGTCCCCGAATGCTAATCCCGATTCAAGAATCTCAGGTATGAAACAATGGTTTCAACTTAGAGGTTCTCAAATCAGAATTCTAGTGATTTTAGCAATGGGGGGTATGGGGTATTTATAGGAATACCCGAACCGTTAAGATCGTTTCATGGAAAACGTGCCTTAATCCTATCCGTACATGTGTTGCAAAGTTATGGTGCTTAAATTCCATCCATACATGTGTTGCAAAGTTAAGGTTCTTAGGTGCTTAAATTCCATCCATACATGTGTTGCAAAGTTATGGTGCCTAAATTCCATCCTTATCCGCTGACTAAGCATGTTTAGAATGTGTGGTTGTGAATTAAACAACGGCTAATACATCGAATCTGGTCCCGAATGCGAAAAACTGAGTTTCTGCATGTTTTCTTATGGCGAACACTAAAATAAAATATTTTAGTGCTTACATAAATTTTTGGATGTCCGGATGTATTCAGAACGTAAGTTATGCGCGAAAATGCAAACTTGTGCACTTTTTGACACTTTTAGTCCCTGAATGACCCAAAAGTTTATTTTAGCACACCGAACCCATTAAAGCCTATTTCTAAGCTATGTAAAGGATATTTATGGTGTGTTTAACTTATGGTCATGTTCCGGAATGTCTGTTACAGTTCAAATTGGCATACTTTCGCAGTTTGTCAACTTTAGTCCCTGTAAGCGATTTAACTTGATTTCACCACACCAAACCTTCCAAAACTTATATATAAGTTATGTAAAGGTTATTCAAGGTATGTTAAGCCTATTTCACTATTCCGGAGTGTTCGTTGGATTAAACTGGTTATATTTACGCATTTGTGCGCGTATAACCTTCCAGAAAGCGATTTAGAGTTTGAAATCGAACAAGAGTTGATATGTGCAAAAGATACACATATTTATACAAGTCCAAAGTATGAAATACAATATTTCATTGGTTTGGCATTTGTTTGATGGTTGAAATGACACAGGTGTTACATCCTAGCCGACTGATGAATGGGTAATTCCTCCTTCTTTGTATTTATGTTGGTTTTTGTTGTCATTTTGCTCCTTTTGCACATTTAAGCTCTTTTGACCCTGTAAATTAAAAAGGAACATAAAGACAAGTTTTTTCCAACATTAGGACTGAAAAAGAGTTGATTTTACACCGTATTTGATATAATCTATATGTTGTATTTTATGCACATCAGCAGCAGTTGCACTACTGTAGACACCCACTGATTTACTGATCAGGTCCATATGTTTCTCTATCTTGCATTTTTATTTTTATGTGTGTATTGGTGGTGTGAACCGTTGTGTTGGGAGTGGTTTATTTATTGAGTCAACAAGGTTTTTAGCCGTTCATGGTTTGTGGGTGGTTTCTCTCGAGTTAGAACTATAAATTGCACTATACATTGGGGACAATGTATCCCAAGTGTGGGGATGCGGTAACTCGAGAGAGGGTTGGTAGGATTGATGATTTCGAATGCTTGAAATTAGCAAAAAATGAAAATTTTGAAAAATTTGAAAATGTTCGTAAGATTTTTGCACAAAAATGGAAAATGATAGGTATAATCAGATTGTTGGTTATCAATTATTATATGTAAGAGAGAATAAAACAGTCGAAAACGCATCTAATTTAGGATATGTGGGTAGGCCCAGCCAGTTGAAATGTTCCTTAGGTTTGATATAAAACACTTAAATATTCAGAATCTTGTGGGTTCTCGCTTTAGGAGCTATAGCAAAATCGAAACTGTAGAGAGTATAAGGGGTTGCTGTTATAAATAAAAAGCTTATAAGTATTCCGATTAAATGGCACATCTATTTCTTTTTATGAAAATAAATCTGAAACAAGGTGACGCCCTATAAAAAATTTCATATATTCATTATATTGAGTTAGCTGTGTATTGATAAAGCCTATGGTGTTGCCACAAGAACGGTGACTCGTGTGGTACATACCCTCTAGGTGGAGTTAGAAAAGAAAAGACAAATATGTGAAACTTATGGCATTAACCACTGAGATGGTGACTCGGGTAGGGTATGTCCGCTAAGTTGATCGTATACAAAAACATGTTGAAGCTCAAAATCATCATCCATTATCCATCATAGTTTAATTGGAAATATATAAAAGTTTGTTATATAAGACAATAATCTCATAAGCTTGAAACGGGAGTAGGTGGCGGTATGGTTTTTGAGTGTGGGATGCATAGATGAATAATGCAATTGAACTTAATGGATTATGAATAAGGGCTTGGAAACCGGTGGTTGGGTTTAAGTGGATCATATACCCGCAATCTTAGTTAATGCGTGATTAGACTTGTTAATAAGATAACTAAATAATTTGAAAGCCAATGATTTGATTGTGATTCCGTTACAAGTAATTTTTTGGGACGAAAAAAAGATAAGTGTGGGGATGTGATGGATGGGTTTAGGAATGTGATTTATATGTGTTTAATGTCTAATCTTATGCATATTTGATCATTTATACGTGTGGAATTGGATAACTATGAGAAAATGATATTATGCATGTTAACAAGAAGATTGGATATGTTTTGGGGGATGTTAATGGATTAAAAATGAAGATATTGGAATATGGCATGATAGAGGGCTGAATTACGAAGACGTGGGCGAAAATGGTGAATAAAATGGAGCTAAAACGAAGAAGTTATGAAGAAAACAGTTTTGGAAGGAATCTGTCAGCAGTAAGCTACGATCAGTCAACCATAAGCTACGGTCCAGTGAAACAAAAGAACAACAGGTGTAGACCGTAACCTATGGTCATCAGACCATAGGCTACGACGGAGAGAAGCTGGCAGTGCTTTTTGACTTTCAAAAAGTGTTTAAAAGGGATGGTAAAACCCTAACTCGAGGAGGACATCTCTTGGACGATTTTTTGGGATACAAGACACTGAGGCACCAATATTCATCATCAATCATCATACTTTCCATTAAACCAAGATCAAGATGATGAAATCAACCGTTTATCAAGCTTGTGAAGATCACGTGACCGAGATGAGCGGCTAATCATTTAGTGGTTTCCTCCGGTGGAGGATTCTTGTAAGTTAATGACTTTTATGTTTAAACTGAATCATGAACTGGTAATCTAAGCATTCGATGCTTGTTACCTTTTGATTTGATTTGATTGATTGTAAACGATTGGTTTTGCTTAATCTTAATTTGAACTCATTCAATTCCCGAGATTTCTAGTAATTGGGATACATTTGATAAGGGTTAGGGTTAGTAAATTCAGTTTGTTGCTTATATGATAACCTTCCGTTGTTTTACAATTGAAGTAAGTAGTCTTTAGGTAGTCACAATCAATTAATTGAAGTAAACAATCATGTCTATGTGATTGTCACGATTAAACACATAATTGACGTTGCTTTGAATCTAAAATCCGGAGGAACCATTGTTTCTCCCATTGTTTACAACCTCGTTTTAGTAATTCATAGTTTAATCCAAACAGTCAAACAAACAAATATACATTTTTGCGAGTAGTTTTTAATACTTAGTTTAGAACGCTTTCCACTATACTCCTCTGGTTCGATACCCTGCTTACCCTAGCTATCTAGGTTATTTAGGTTTCTGTATGACATTCACGACAGTCATCACCGGCTGAACCGAAAACCTCCTTTTGGCATCTAAAGTCCACTTCCACCCATCGCGCCCAACCCGAACAAAATTGAACCAATCATCTCCTTTAGATCTTCTACCTCTTGCAACTCAGTTGCTGAAAGATTCTTATTTTTCCACCTACAATCCACCGAACTCACATCGCTTCCATCCAGTATTAACCGCTCACTGATCATGCATCGTTTTTTTACTTCCAGATCATACAATATAGGGAACAATTCCTTTAAGGATGTCTACTCATCTAATTGTCATGCCAAAACTGCGTCAGAGAAGCGTCCTGTCACACCCCAACCGATGGCGGAAACATCGGGGCGCAACACTAGGCGAACCAGATTGCTCAAGAGATCCATAACAACTAATTGTTACCAATATTTTAAAAGTTAATTGTCCCATACCAATCAACAAATATTCAACAAGTAATTATTACAGATAACAAGTTTCTCTCGAACAAAACAAGTCCGACAACCTAGATTTCTAGCGGCGTAGTTTCTAGACTGCCTATCTTGATTCGTCACAGCATAGCATAGCATCCTATCAACCTGTCACATACATTAAAATAAAGTCAATACACAGAATGTAAAGGTGAGTACACAAGTTTGCATAGCATATAGTAGCGAAAAGCGTTTACGCATAACCAGCATGTATCACGTAACGGGCGAAGCATGTAACTATCAAAACTATGTTCACACTTAACCAAAAGACTGCGTTGTAGAGTATGCGCGACACATGTTCAGCGAACACGTGAAGTAAAGAGATGTGATCCCTAGCAACCCCTGCCCACGACAGGTGCTGAGTCCAAACTATAGTACTATCGTTGCTAGAGGCGGTATAGTGTAACACTGTCTAAGCATAGTAACAAGCATTCATAGTTCACGTATAACATGCGGGAGCGGTTAGCGTTATAAAGTGTTTGCGTTGTGTGTTGTTGTGTTTTGATAGAGAACGTATGTAACACCCAAAAGTGCGTTAAAAGAAAACGGGTTCGAGTATACTCACAGTAGGTGTTTAGCTAGTAACACAGACTTGGATTGAAGGGAGCGCGTTGCAGTTAGCCTGATCATAGAAAAGTAGCGTAAGCGTTGAAAAGCGTGTAAACAGAGTGTCGAATGAGTTTAGATTCGGATGGTGAGTCGAACGGATGGGTATCCATTCGAGCGCATTGCAGTTAGCCTGATCCCTAGCAACCCCTGCCCACGACAGGTGCTGAGTCCAAACTATAGTACTATCGTTGCTAGAGGCAGTATAGTGTAACACTGTCTAAGCATAGTAACAAGCATTCATAGTTCACGTATAACATGCGGGAGCGGTTAGCATTATAAAGTGTTTGCGTTGTGTGTTGTTGTGTTTTGATAGAGAACGTATGTAACACCTAAAAGTGCGTTAAAAGAAAACGGGTTCGAGTATACACACAGTAGGTGTTTAGCTAGTAACACAGACTTGGATTGAAGGGAGCGCGTTGCAGTTAGCCTGATCATAGAAAAGTAGCGTAAGCGTTGAAAAGCGTGTAAACAGAGTGTCGAATGAGTTTAGATACGGATGGTGAGTCGAACGGATGGGTATCCATTCGAGCGCGTTGCAATTAGCCTGATCCCTAGCAACCCCTGCCCACGACAGGTGCTGAGTCCAAACTATAGTACTATCGTTGCTAGAGGCAGTATAGTGTAACACTGTCTAAGCATAGTAACAAGCATTCATAGTTCACGTATAACATGCGGGAGCGGTTAGCATTATAAAGTGTTTGCGTTGTGTGTTGTTGTGTTTTGATAGAGAACGTATGTAACACCCAAAAGTGCGTTAAAAGAAAATGGGTTCGAGTATACTCATAGTAGGTGTTTAACTAGTAAACACAGACTTGGATTGAAGGGAGCGCGTTGGAGTTAGCCTGATCATATAACAATAGCGTAAGCGTTGAACAGCGTGTAAATAGAGTGTGGAATGAGTTTAGAGTCGGATGGTGAGTCGAACGGATGGTCATCCGGACGGATGGTCATCCGAGCGGATGACCATTCGAACAGATGGCCATTCAAATGAGTGCGTGTTGTTTTGGAAAATTGTTTAAGTTTGAAGTTTAATCAAATTGTTTGAACAAGGAATAGTACAAGGGACAGGTCACTCGGTCGAATGGTCATTCGATCGGATGGTCATCCGATCGGATGGCCACTCGAGTGAGCAAACTGTTATTTTGAAAACCTTGTAAAATTTTCTGAGTAAAAGCTTGAAGTTTAACGGAGAATGCGTGACGATGTGTCAAACAACGGAAACATGCCAAGGTCCAGTTCATTCGATCGGATGGGAATCACCCCATTCGATCAGATTCACTGTTCTTGACGGAATTTCATGTTTAACCCGTTAATCAGTCATCTCTCTAGTGGAAATCTGTTTTCAAGCCGACTCTCAACTAAGGAATGAGTAGAGAATCTGAATGAGTCTAGATCCCATCGGTTTTTGTGTGAAAGTTTAAGAAAAGTTGAAAACTGTTGAAAAGTGTTGAAATCTTGTTAAGATTCGGTTGAAAAGTGTTGAAATCTTGTTAAGATTCGGTTGAAAAGTGTGGAAATCCTTTAGATCTGAACCAATCTTGATGAGATGATGTCACACAACGGTTTGCTTAAGCAACCGAGTGAGAACCACCTTCAAGGAGTCCAAATCAGGCGATTTCAAGAAGAAAATGGGTGTTTGTGTGTGATGTTGATGGAGAATACGATGTAGAAGTGTTTGGTGGTGATGATTGTACAAGATTTGAAGGGAAAAGCTTACCGAAAAACGTTGAATCTCGATTAGAAGTGCTTGAGAGCGAGTGGTCGGATGGAGGCGTCAAATCAGTGAAAGGGACGTGTACGGGCACTATTTATAGGGTCAGAGGGGAGTTAAGGCAGTGGAAGATGCGAGGTGTGCTCGGTCGGATGGCCATTCTGTTGGATGGTCATCCGAGCGGATGTCCGTTCGATCAGCTGCCCATTCGGTCGGCTGAGTTGTGCGAGTTAGTTTTCCAACTTTCGTTTCGTGTGTTAAGCGTTGCATTGCGTTTAAGCGAGTTGCGAGTGAGCGTTGCGTTGAGATAACCACATATCATAAAACAAGTAATCACACAAATAATACACATACTAACTAACATGCACAAAAGTAAATCTGCGTTTCGAGTTGCGTTGAGATAGCGTTGCGATAACGTTTTGGTATAAACATGCGATGTCATATGCGATAAAATGCGTTAAATAGTAAACGTTATAAACTGCGTTATAAATGCGATAATCTGCGTTTTGAATAAGTGTTGTAGTAAGCGTTTGGTAATGCGTTCAGTATGCATAAAAATATAGTTTAAACCCTTTGCGATAATCGAAATCTCGAGAGTACAAGCAATTAAACAAGAAATGACAGATACAAGTAATGAGAAAGTCGGGTTGTTACAGCCTCCCTTACTTTTGGGAATTTCGTCCCAAAATTAAGGCACGGATGTAACGAAGAGTTGTGGGTATTTAGCTTTCATATCACTCTCGAGTTCCCAAGTGAACTCGGCGCCGCGTTTGCCTTCCCAGCGAACCTTCACTATAGGAATGCGAGAGCGTCGAAGTTTCTTGGTCTCTCGGTCCATGATTTCTGTCACACCCCGACCACGTAGAACATACAAAACGTGGCGGAAACGTCGGGGAGTGTTGTAACAGAATTAATTGTTTCAAATCCATGGCAATTGAAGTTTCTTTTTATTAATCAAACATGAGAGTTTACATTGTTTTAAACAAGAAACAAAGAGTACATAACATAAATTAACTAGTTCTTGTCTCGTTTTAAGTCACTAAGGCACAGGTCCGCCTAAGTATGTCTTGATAAGTCCTATGCATCATCTCCTGAAAACACATGTGAAAATAGGTACGTCAGCATAAAAATGCTTGTGAGATACATAGGTTTTGTGAAAACAAAATTCATGACTTATGTTTGAGAAAGATGTTTAGTCATGAACCTTGTAATTTGCTTTGTCTTGTAAATCATTTGAAAAACGATAAGATCAGATGATATGTGTAAATAAGAGAATAATGTATGGTTAAATGAATAACCATGTAAAATGGGTTTGTATAAGATAAGTTGTTTGTAAAACAATGTCTTGTGAAAAGTATGTTATTTGTATAAAATGTTATATGTCTCAAATTGAAATGGTTCAAATAACGCTACGATATGTAATACCATACAGACACTTATATATAGGAAGTACCAGCGGCGTATCCACCATGCTTGTATCATATTACACACGCATCGTTACTTAAATCACTTACTCAAACCAAACCACCAAGATGTAATGTTTAACAATTGTAGAAATGTTTAAGTATAGTCAAATGTCTATTGTCAAATGTAAATCAGGTCAACATATACAAATGGTTCACACGGTTCAACAGTTACAGATGATTCACATGGTTCAACAGTTACAAACGGTTCATATAATCAAATGGTTACGACGGTTCACATAGTCAAATAGTTACAACGGTTCAAAATGTAGTATAATGTGTTCATATGCTGGATGAGCATATGCAACAGAAATGCAATGTAAAACAATGTACTAAGTATGCACACAATGCACATACATAGCATGAAATGTAATGTAGAACGATGTACTAAGTACGCACACAATGGGCATACATAGCATGTAATGTAAAACGATGTACTAAGTACGCACACAATGGGCATACATAGCATGTAATGTAATGTAATGAAATCATGTACTATAATGTACTAACGAACATAGCAGGTATATGATGTGAAAATAGGAAAGCATGAAAGTAACAAGTAGGCACATGTGTTCCACCCCAAAACAGTTTGGAAAACAGTAAAAGAGGGGTCTATGTACTCACTTGAGATTGCTCAGAAGTCCTAAGATAACCACCAAGCAATGCTAGAGATCTCGGAAATCAAACGGCACCTAATATAGGTAACTATGTTAATAAACCGGACCTATATCGGAGGATCGGATAGAATGAGGGTTCGTAAACTAAACGAGTATGGAGACTCATGTAATATGGTTTAACAAAGTCCACATACTAAAACGAAACCTAACCTAAGTGCTTTCGACCCATTACGACCCGTTTAGGTAGCTTATGCTACTTTAACGCGTCGTTCGCGTGAAACGCGTTCGGACCGCCTAACTAGTCCTATGACAAGTAAAATATACCTTAACATGTTACATAATCAGTTATGTGACAAAATTTTAGGTTACATATGCTTAATTACCAATTATACATGAAAAGGGTATTCTGGTAATTTACTTAAGGCATATAAACTACCTATCATACAACTACTTAACGAAGCGACCATAAGGTATAACCTCGGAAGGTTATTCCCTATATACTATGGTCACCTAATGTATTTGGTCGGATCCTAATGATCGACCAAATGGGTCGGGTTCGAAGGTATAAGCGATTTATTAGATCGCTTACCCTTACGACCCTAGACAACGTGGTAATCAGTAGGCATAGTCCCAAGGGACTATAACCATCGTGATTACAATCATGTTGCGAAGTTCAAACGAACTTCGCATTGACCATAAACTGGTCAACGCAGAAAGTCAAACAAAGTTTGACTTTCGGACTCGAAAAGCAATAAAAGAACGAAGGAATACTTACGAAGGGTCCCCGAATGCTAATCTCGATTCAAGTAACTCAGGTATGAAACAATGGTTTCAACTTAGAGTTTCTCAAATCAAAATTCTAGTGGGTTTTGCAAATGAAGGCATGGGGTACTTATAGGATTTCCCGAACCGTTAGGATCGTTTCTTGGAAAATGTGCTTCAATCTTGGCCATACACTTGCACCCATGGTATTGTAATACCATGTGCACATCAAACCAGCCCATAGTATTGCCCAAAACCATGTGCAAAGGTGGTATAGGCCAGATTCAATGTTTCTGCACAGAAAGTTTCAAAAATGGCAGATTTGGTCCCTGTAGTGTAATAAGGCCTTTTCCGACGCGTTTAAGGCCCGTTAACCCCATTTCAAAGCTCTAAAATGAAGTTAAAGTAAAGGGAACTTAAAATGTTCTCAAAAATATCTCAGATGTCGGTTCGTTTAGCCTTACGGTTGCGTTGTTCGGCTAATTACGACGGAATGCGCATAAGCGCGAAAAACGATCCAAATGACGCGACGAATGGATTTTTCTTATGCCAAACACTAAAATAAAATGTTTTAGTGCTTACATAAATTTTTGGATGTTCGGATGTATTCAGAACGTAAGTTATGCGCGAAAATGCAAACTTGTGCACTTTTTGACGCTTTTAGTCCCTGAATGACCCAAAAGTTTATTTTAGCACACTGAACCCCTCAAAGCTTATTTCTAAGTTATGTAAAGGTTATTTAAAGTATGTTAAGCCTATTTCACTATTCCGGAGTGTTCGTTGCATTAAACTGGTTATATTTACGCACCAGTGCGCGTATAACCTTCCAGAAAGCGATTTAGAGCTTGAATTCGAACAAGGGTTGATATGTGCAAAAGATACACATATTTATACAGATCCCAAGTATGAAATACAATATTTCATTGGCTTGGTATTTGTTTGATGGTTGAAGTGACCAGGTGTCACAATTTCTACTGGCTTTTCCACAAAGTGTAGGGTTTCGTTTATTTGCAAATCCCCGAGAGGGACATGCAGGTTTTCTTCGGCTAGACACTTTTTGAGGTTCGAGACGTGGAAAGTCGGATGTACGTTGCTGAGTTCCTCCGGTAAGTCGAGTCGATAGGCCACTTTGCCAATTCTTTCTAGAATCTTAAAGGGACCCACGTATCGTGGCGCTAGCTTTCCTTTCTTGTCGAACCGGATCACCCCCTTCCAAGGTGAAACCTTTAGGAGTACGTGACACCAACTTCAAACTCAAGGGGCTTGCGGCGTTTATCGGCGTAACTTTTTTGATGACTCCGAGCTTTCAAGAGATTGTCTCTTATCTGGAGGATCTTGTCTGTGACAATCCGCACGTCTCGTTTCGTACCATTTCTTATTAAGATGTAATCCCGTTAGTTTATATGTGACGTTAATATAAAAAGGGTTTTATATCAGAAATATGTGTGAGTTAATGTTATTACTACTACCATCGTTATAATTAGTGAGATAAAAGGAATGGACCACTACACACACTTAACAATACTTGGGCCTGTCCAATTACTCCATCACTGAGCCCATATAGTTAGCCTTATCTCTTGTGCGACTTGACAGCTGGTCCCTCATCTGATTTGTGCGACATCATGGGAGCATTATAAATACCCACATACCTAAAGAAACCCTACCTTTTTCCAACCCGTTCCAGCTGCCGCATAGACATTCTCTCTCTCCCTCCTTAAATTCTTCTTCTCCAACATTAAGAAAACCTGCATCATTAAACATCTACTCCGCCGTTATCGGAGAACCTCATTCCGACTGTGCGACGCTAGCAATTCCCTTCATCTCCGTTCAAAACTCTGGCGACACCGGTGCACTCCGACCAAGTCTCCAACTCCATTTTTTCCTCCGATCGTCATGCGACGATACCCGCTCCGAGCACACCGACGTCGACTCACACCTTCTCAAACCGACGACTACGTTTCAAGATTCAGGTTAGAATGCCATCCTCTTTTGTGAGCTTAATAATGAACATGTTAAGCGAGAATGATAATCTGTTAAGTGATGTTGAATGAAACATGGGAAACTGTTATGAATGATAAGTAAAAGTGGTGATTTTAAAGATGATGAATCTGTATGATAAGCCCTACTCGTTTAAATGATAACTGAAGTAGGTGATGCTAGGCTTCCATGAGACGTACAACTTAATATGCATAGAATACAACCTGGTTAAGCATGTATGAGTGTTACTATGGGAAATGGTATGTATGAAGATCTCTGTTAGATAACTTAAATGATTGTTTGAATAATGAAAAGGGTGATGATGAATTATGTCGATCTCTGTTAACTGTTTATAATGAACAGTAACAATGTTGGGATTACATGCGTATTCTTCTTGTTAAAAATGATAAAAATGATGATGTTCGGATCCGTTAAATATACATGCTGAAGTGATTAGGATAATGTTGGATTCTTAACTGCTAGCAGTAATAATGATGTAATACAAATGTTTGAATGTGTAATTAAATGATTGAAATATGATCTGTTATTGGAAAAGCTTGATGATAGCCTTCCATGGAGAGTACATATATATATGCATAGGGTACAACCTAGTGGTTCACTCACTACAAAAAGTAGAAAACATGATAACATGGACTATTATTGTCGGAATATGCATAGCCATGGGGTCCCACCTCTTCTTGAATTATGGGATTTTAGCACACAAATTATTAAGAATCAATCGCACATATATGAACATGAACCGTACATTATCTGAACGCACAATAAAGGCCTGGCCCCACCACTTTTGAACGCACAATTTCACTTCATAATATATACACACGATCGCACAATTTATTTGCCTGGCCTCACTACATATTTATCCAATCACACAAATAGATAACAGTCGCAAAATAATTTGGAGTCATACTTTTTTGACCTGTTCCAATCGCACAAGTGGGCCTTGAACGCACAAGCCATTTGTTGGGCTGCACAACCTAGGCCAGGGTGTTAGTCATGCGCTGTTTGATGGTAATTCAAATCACCAAACATTCGCACACTTTTATGTCATATCCTTCACCGTATATAGTCGCACTTATAGATAATCGTAGTCACACACTATTTGGTCGTAAACTACTCGTTGTATATATACTACTGTGAAATAGGTGATTACTTGCTACGTGTATGAAATGCTTGTTATATGTGGATTACTTGCATACGGTCCTAACAAGGGGTAACCGTTATAGGACGCGGTTGACCAAGTTTAGGATAAACATACTAGCTACCGTGCAATCAAAGGTGAATTCACACTCTTAAGGCCTGGGATTCCCGGTGGGTTGGGAATGGGATTAAGAAGCTAAGATGAAACCTGTATATTCACCACTAATAGACTACATTTAATCCTGCGTATTCTCGGATTTGGAAGAATACGTACCTCCATCCTCGGATTGGGAAGGACGCCTACACTAAACCTGCGTATTCTCGGATTGGGAAGAATACGTACCCCCGTCCTCGGATTGGGAAGGACGCCTACACTAAACCTGCGTATTCTTGAATTGGGAAGAATACGTACCTCCATCCTCGGATTGGGAAGGACGCCTACACTAAACCTGCGTATTCTCGGATTGGGAAGAATACGTACCTCCATCCTCGGATTGGGAAGGACGCCTACATTTAACCTGCGTATTCTCGGTTGGGTAGAATACGTACCTCCATCCTCGGACTGGGAAGGACTCCAATATATATAACTAGTCTAGTGGTTTACAACATGGGGTAGCCCCCACTGGTTATGGTTTGGGAAACAAGGAACTGATAAACAACTGGTTTACGAATGAACTTATGGTTTTTGAAACAACTTTAAAATGAACACCAACTGTGAACTCGCTCAACTTTGTTGTTGACTCGTTGTTACATGCCTTGCAGGCCTTTAGGTGCATATTGTTGGAACTTGCTGTCTGGGAGGCTGGAGTGGTCATGGGTCGAGATACATGGAATCGCAACACAAGACTAATGGTTTTTACATGTGGTTTATAAACACTTAACGAATGAATTATGCTTCCGCTGTATACTGTGAATTATTTGTAACGTTGTAACACTTAATGTTAACCAATGAAAATTTTATTTAAATATACCTATGAGTTCAATGTGATTAGTGGCTTGGATCCTGGTACGTCACATGCCCCGCGGTGATTCCGCTTGTGGTGTTTTGGGGGTGTGACAAATTGGTATCAGAGCCATTGGTTATAGTGAACTTGGTTTTAAAAAGGGAAAAACGTTTTCATAAAACCAGACTATAACCGAACAGTTCTGAAAACGTGAATACGACCATGACACTCAGCTCCAGATTGCAAGGTTTGTCTCTCGTATACTTACTGTATTGCATAACTAGTGAACACTTACCTATGATATTGCATGTGATTGCACGTTTAGTACAACAGTATGAATTCATGTATTACCTGCATGTGTTATGTGACTGATAGGGTGATATTTCCCTAAACATTAATGACTCACGATTCGTAATGCTCCTTGCTTGCTACTCAAGTCTGAGGAACCATTTGACATGAGTTAGGAGGAGCTGAGATGAGCATGCAAATCACAATATTATTGTGGGTGCACACATAATAATAGTGTGGGGTGCATGCGAGTCCCAGTGAGTTCTAACAAGTGGAAAAGGGGTCCCGTTCCGTTATTTGACCAATGTGAAACATAATAAACCTATAGGGGTCATAGCAGTGATTGTCCCCTACTCGAACGTGAACTTTTCATTCATCTCTGGATCCTTTCGAATCTCGATGCTATCGAGTATTACCTGAACACCCATCTAAACACCTAGCGAACCGTATAGAATGTTAGGTGCTTATACGAACATCCCTGGGTTGGATGTCGCAGCGTCAAATGATTAATCGATACCTTTCTCACTCCTCTTCGCTTGCTGGAACTCATGTACTGACATCTTAGATCCCGAAGTGTGATCACTTCTGCAATACCCTCGCAACAGACCGTGTATTACTCAAACAACTTGCAACATCGATGGAAAGGGGGATGAGCGTAGTATTTTACCGACCTCAGTACTTTGACGACCCTGGTTACCGGCAACGAGCACCAGCGAATTAGCTTCAATCGAATCCTTACCCTTGTCAGCGACTTTTGGGAGTCAACTCTTACGAATCAGTCGGGACATAAGTAATGGCAATCGACTAAGCGTGGAGTGGGTGACTGCCAACACAGTGAGTAGCGCCTTAGAACGTGGCACGGAATATGAAAAGATGAGCCCTGTCGGCAACATCAAGGAAATTGAAATAGCAACCAACAGTACAGAAATGAAGGTGCCTACGACATGGAGTGGCTGTCGCTAAATCAAAATGACAACAACCAAGGAAACGACAGTCGTACTGGAAATCCTTGCAACAAGTACAACCACACGGGAAATAATGCTCATGGAGGGGCATTTAGGATTGGCATGGGCGACGCCAGGATTGTAATAACATGGTGGCATACACGCTCTGGGTAACGAATCACTTCGTCTCTGTTCTCTATAACCCTGATGCTTTTTGAAACCCAACCTGTTGTGGGATCGGCTGATGGTAAGACAATGGAAACCTCATATGATCGTTGGGATGCAAACTCGATCTTGTGGGACAAGTGTTCGACATCGACCTTTCTTCTGTTGTTCTTGATAGATGTACCCTGTGAGGAGACGATTCTGCGTATTCCTCCCCTTCGTGGAGGATTGTTATCTGTTCTAACGCGTCAGAGTGGCGCAACGGTTAGCGTCATTTCAGCAATGAAAGCCAGGAGTGTCTACGGAGAAATTACCCCGCTATGTTAGCAACTGTTATGGACGTAAGGTTAGGAAAAAGGGGATCGAGGATCCACCAGTTGTTCGTAATTACCCTCCATGTGCTACCCGAGGAACTTCCAGGATCATCTCTACAACTGTTAGGTAGGAACTCAGTTTGACCTCGCGCCAGAGGCAGTTCTAACTACTCGTACTCTTTACCGTCTTGCACCAGGAGGGTTGCAGGAGCTGTTTAACCAACTTCAGGAACTGTCGGACAAGAGTTTTGGCTTTAAGGAGCCCCCGCTACACCCATGAAGAGAAGCCTTTTCGTATGTGTACTGACTATCGAGAACTCAACAAGGTGTCAGTTAAGGACTGTTTGCCTCGACCACGTATAGACAACCCGTCGACCAGTTGCGAGGAACAAGTTTCCATTCGGGGATGGCTAGCGAACTATCAGATGGAAGTCCAAGCGGAGAATGCTCTTAGAACAGCACGTCGAACGCAATGTAGCCATTTCCACTTTGTACGCCATGATCATTGAGTTGATCAACACATCAGCAGCTTTATGGATCCCCAGAATCGCCCGTGTTTAGTAATGACGTTTTGGATTATCTCTAGGAGGAAGAAATATCTTGGGCGACATTTGTATCTTATTTTAGAACTCCTGAGGGAAGAGTCGCTTCGTGCGAAGTCTTGTTGAGAGTAACTTCTGGATTCGAGAGGTACCTTTTTGGTTTTCTAGTCAACGAAGAAGGAATACATATGGTTCTCGCTAAGGTCCGTTCTGATTAGAAACTGATCGACATCAAAGATTTTCTACAGGGATACAGCAGTTCCTTGGTCTCGTTAGATGCTATCGCAGCTTACCCACAGGATTTTCAAAGGTCGCACAACTTAATTCTCTTTAGCACAGTAGGGTGCTGTGTTCGTGAAAGACGAAACAGGAGGAAGTCTTTTCAGCTTTCGAATTCCAACTCTGCAAATCACTAAGCATCGTCTTTACCCGAGAGTGCGAGTGATTTAGTGGTATACCATGATTGTCCGAATCAGAGTCCCAGTTACACACCGACGTAACACGAGAAAGTGATGAATTACGTGATGGAGTTACAAAGAGGAACTGCACGACACACAACTGGCGGTGAAAACTGTGGTCTTGGGATTTTAGAATGGAGGCATCACTTGGACGGTACCAGATGCGTTATTTAGACCGATCACAAGGGCCTCCCGTGTACCTTGGCTTCGGCAGAGCTAAATCAGTTAATGGCATCGCTGGAGGGAACTTTTGGATAATTGCAACTATGAAACTTGAACGTGCACGAGCTTTGCAGCTCACTATCGACTCTTACTTACCTGATCGGACTCGCTCTGTCCAAACTAGAGAACAGAAGGAAGAGAATTTTCAAGTTAAACCCATGCGGGGAATGGAGAAGCAACCTTTGGCAGGACGAACGATACCCGTTATCTCATGGAACGAATGTGGGTCTCATTATAGGGCTACTGTAGGGAACTCGTGTTGAGCAAAGCACACCGGCTTCGATATTTTAGTCGTCTGGGTTTTGATGAGAGGCATTAGGATTTATAAACCTTGTACTGGTCATCGGGCATGAAGGCCCACCTAGCTAGGTATGGGAATGATGTTTGACTTGTAGAAAAGTCAAGGTGAAGTGTTAGCAACCAGAAACACCTATATGGAAAGCGAAAACAGACTGCCATGGTTTTGGTCGCTAGTCTACTTACAACTCGAAGCGGAAACAATATCACCTGGATGATCGTTGATTGTCTCACGTAACCAGCACACCTTCCAGCCATAAAGGAAACGGATAAGTTTTCTACACTTGCAATCATCTACCTAAAAGAAGTGGTTGCTAGGCACGGGGTGCCAACCTCCATTATCTCTGATCGCGACCAACGACTTGCATCTGATTTGTGGCAAGCGATGCACAATTCCTTTGGCTCACGTCTAGACATGAGCACAGCATATCATCTGCAGACGGATGGGCAGACTGAACGCACCATCCAAACTCTTGAAGACATGCTTCGAGCATGTGTAAATCGACTTTGGTAAAGGCTGGGAGCGGCATCTACCTTTAGTGGAGTTTTCGTATAACAACAGTTACCACACCAGCATCCAGGCTACTCCGTTCGAGGCCTTGTGCGGACGGAAGTGCCGATCACCTCTTTGTTGGGCAGAGGTTGGAAACAGCCAAATCACTGGCCCAGAGCTCGTCGTAGACACAACAGAGAAGATTGCTCAGATACAGCAACAAATGGCGGCAGCTCGTGACCGTCAGAAAAGCTACGCTGATAAGCGCAGGAAACCACTCGAGTTCCAGGTTGGGGATCGAGTGCTACTTAAAGCCTCACCTTGGAAGGGTGTAGTTCGTTTTGGTAAACGAGGCAAACTCAACCCGCGATATGTTGGACCTTTCAAAATCACGGAGAGAATTGGCAAGGTGGCCTACAGATTGAATCTACCTGCAGAACTCAGTGGAGTTCACAACGTATTCCATGTGTCGAATCTGAAGAAGTGTCTGTCAGATGAAACCCTCATAGTTCCTTTCAAGGAGCTCACCATCGAGGATCAGTTGAGATTTGTCGAGGCACCAGTGGAAATCTTGGACCGGGAGGTCAAGATTCTCAAATGCACCAGGATACCTATTGTTCAAGTTCGTTGGAGCTCCCGTCGTGGCCCAGAGTTTACCTGGGAACGAGAAGACCAAATGAAACACAAATATCCCCAGTTGTTCGAGAACAATGAAACCACTACTGAGGCTGAAGCTACTGCGGAATTTCGGGACGAAATTCCAAACCAACGGGGGGATGATGTGACACCCTAGGAAAACCACGCAACCTAACTAGCTTCCTTAGTAACTGCTTGCTAAATTTCAGGACGAAATTTCTTTCAACTTGGGGATGATGTGACACCCCGTGAAAACACTTTTGATGCACGCTAAATTTCGGGACGAAATTTATGTTAACATGGGGATAATGTGACAATCCGCACATCTCGTTTCGTACCATTTCTTATTAAGATGTAATCCCGTTAGTTTATATGTGACGTTAATATAAAAAGGGTTTTATATCATAAATATGTGTGAGTTAATGTTATTACTACTAGCATCGTTATAATTAGTGAGATAAAAGGAATGGACCACTACACACACTTAACAATACTTGGGCCTGTCCAATTACTCCATCACTGAGCCCATATAGTTAGCCTTATCTCTTGTGCGACTTGACAGCTGGTCCCTCATCTGATTTGTGCGACATCATGGGAGCATTATAAATACCCACATACCTAAAGAAACCTTACCTTTTTCCAACCCGTTCCAGCTGCCGCATAGACATTCTCTCTCTCCCTCCTTAAATTCTTCTTCTCCAACAATAAGAAAACCTGCATCATTAAACATCTACTCCGCCGTTATCAGAGAACCTCATTCCGACTGTGCGACGCTAGCAACTCCCTTCATCTCTGTTCAAAACTCCGGCGACACCGGTGCACTCCGACCAATTTACTTTCCTTTAACACTTTTCATGAATACGAGGACACGGAGGAGGTGATGATGAAGACGAGGACATGGACTGAGCGGAAGGAGTGGAGGTAGGATCAGCTGGTTGGAGGTCTAACATGTTAACCCCCTTATCTCATGAATAATTTCTGGCCTGCGTGCCATGTGTTGAACAATTTACTTTCCTTTAACACTTTTCATTTCTTGCATTTCTTTTTCTTTTTAGCTTGTAACATGGATGGTTGAACAATGGTAATTTAGGATGCTTGTTATGGTTTGGTGTGGTATTTATTAGTTAAACAGGTACATACGAGGCTTAGAGTACTAAACATTAGTGCTACTAAAGCCGGGACAGGAAAATCGAAGCAAGAAACCTGTTTTTCACCTTTGCAGTTTGTCCACACGGAGTCGTGTTCAGCCAACATGCCCCCGTGTCCATCACCCCAGACCTGCTGTTTGTCAAAATTCTGCAGATTTTTGCCAGACACGGGGTCGTGCTCAGCTGACACGCCCCCGTGTCCACCTTCTGTAAGTTCTCATTACTGGCACTTTGACCACGGGGCCGTGTCCAGACGCCCAGTAACATAAATTTTTGCTTTTTCACATCTTTTTACACATTCAATCAACCTAAAAACTTATTTTTTGGGCACATTGAGGACAATGTGTAATTTAAGTGTGGGGGATGCTAAAACCTTGAATCTTGCAAGTACTAATTACAAGCCTTACACAAAACTCTATTGGAACCGCTAAACACCCCAAATTTTTCATTTTTTTTTACTTGTCTAGGTTTAATTTGGGAATTTCAAGTTCTAAAAAGGTTATATTTTTACAAATTTACAACCGATAGCGTCGTGATAAAAAGAACCAACATAAGAAAATTGTGAAACGACATAACAAATCTAGTTAAAATTCGATTACATATACTTGATCACATAAAAACCCATTCCCACAAAAAGTGAGTTTTGAGCCTTTATTGAGCATACAAATATACATCTTTAAACTAAATGCTCATTTTTCGTTTCTTGTGTGAATAGCCGTTTGTTTCTTACGACTCTAGAACTTGCCACGACGATGCATTCCCGGTCCTTACCAACTTAAACCCGAGTAAGTAAATGATGGAGGCATTAGGACTAACCCTTTTTATTTCTACACCATTATTTTTCTTTTTTTTTTACCACCTACCCAAAATCCCTCTAGTTACCCCCTTTGAGCCTAAACCTTTTCATTTCTTAACCCAAAACAAACACCCTTTTACCCACCAAAACCCTTTTTCATTTTAAACCCTTTATTTTAGTAACAAAGCTCGGTTTTTCTTATGACTTCCTTATAAAAATAAAAAAAATAAAAAAATAAATTTTTTTGATGATGAAGCCAAAAGAAATAAACAAACAAGTTTATCAAAAAAAGAACTTTGTTTGAAGAATTGTTTCATCAAAATAAAAGGTTACAAAAATAAAAAGTCTTATGAAAACCGACGCTTTTTACGCCTTTCGCCCTTTTCTACTAACCACCAACCCAACCACCTACTTTTAACCCAAGCCTAACCCTTCCCCAAAGTCTTCTTGATATTTACAAATGTGTATAGTTAAAAAGGAGGAGGATTGATTGCTTGGCAAGCTTATGGTAGGAGTAAGTTCCATGGCGCTCTCGAGTGTTTCACTAAAATACATCTTCGGCCGAGTGTTGAGTGATCCCCCGTGTGGTATGTGAACATGTATATAAATGAAATTTTAAAAAGGCATGTTATGCCCTAATAAGTGATTTATCTTATGTAATGTTTTAAATAAATCATGACAAATAGGATTGTAAATAAATAAAAATAAAACATAATAAAGAATCTTGGAAATCCCGACACTCTATGGCAAGCCCAAAAACCTTTTCTTCTACCCGTTTCATTTGGGAGTGTAAGCCACATTATAAGGAGTTTTGCTTGAGGACAAGCAAAGATTCAAGTGTGGGGGTATTTGATGTGTGCAAAATGCAACATATAAATTACATCAAATGTGACATAAGACTAACCCCTTTTTAGTACTAATGTTGGAAAAAGTGTGTTTTTGTCTTCCTTTTGTATTTTCAGGATTAAATGAGCTCAAATGAACAAAAGAAGCAAAAAGGCAGCTAAATCTAACATAAATACAAGAAAAGAAATAAACGTGACATGCCCGACCCCTCGACAACATCCTCCCAAGCAAAAACAAGAAAACAGAAGGCTGAACACGCCCCGTGCTCAATGAGCACGAGGGCGTGCCCAAGTGTCTGCAGAAAAGACAAAGCTGTAGAAGCTTCTATCACCCACCACGAGGGCGTGTCCAGCGGACACGGGGCCGTGGTCAGCTCTAAGATTCGCAGAATCTAGGAAAATCTTGATAGTAAAGATACGTTTGTGCACACGGGGTCGTGCTCAGAGGACACGGGGGCGTGGTCAACTAATGCAGACAAACTGCATTTAATGAATAAAGAGAAGATGGGTGGACACGGGGCCGTGTCCGGGCTTCTGTGCAGGCTATAAATAGGGGTGCTTGGCTCATTTGCAAACCATCCCTTGGCAAACTACCTCTCTCACACTTCACCCACCCACCACCACCATCACAACCTGTGACAACCCGCACAAAACCAGGTATCCGTACAACTTAATTAATGATTAATTATTACTTGATTACTGTGCTTGATTAAACTAGCTGATAAACTGCTACCTGCATACTGATACATGCACTTACTTGCATCATACTTTATTTGCTGTCACTACATTGATTACATACTGAACCCTAGTGACAAACGTGATGCACAAAAAGCACAGTAGCACTAAACGGATACACAGTGTACATGCTAATATAACCAGCATCAGGCAAATACTGCCTCAAGGCCTGTTAAGAGCCTCATATATTTTGGCTACACTGGTAGTGAGTGTAGGATATAAGGGTTGTGTTACCGCGTCTCTAGGGGATAAGATACACTGATTCGGATGTGCCAAAAACGTACTTTAAGTACCAAACACAGCACTTTAACAATTTAACCAGCTTCTAGCTGACTAGTAAAGTGCCAAAAATGAGAAAATATCACTAGACACTTTCTAAAGTGTCAGGAAAACAAAAATGTGTCACTAAAATGTAATAACGACACTTTAAAGTCTTTTGTAACACTTTAACGGATTACTATCCAACCGGACACCCGGACTTTACCCGGAACATGAAAATATTAGTATTTTTATTATTACTCTTTTTCTGAGCCAGTTAGGGTCTCTGATTACCCTAACACCCGTCATAACACGCTATTTATAACTAACGGAGTTTAAAACCTAAACTAACTTAGTTTACCTAACTAAACCCCTAAACACCCACTTACAATCGAACTAACCCAACCCCCACCCCATAACCGGCCCCTAACTAGGGGGAGACACCATGGTACAAGTTTATTATTTTATTAAGATTGTGTTTGATATCAAGGTGGCATAATTACCAATGGATAATAGCACTTAATCTTTCTATAAGTACTAGTGTTCACTTAACCTAATTATCACTTCACTAGTCACCACAAGATCACTCTCTTCCTCTCTATGTAAATTACGGCCAAACACCCCCTTGTACTTGTGATTTGGTGAATCTCATATGTTGGGCATCTAGAGAACATAACTTCCATTGGATAATACCCTCCAATCTTGTCTATAAATACACCACTAAACCCAAGACATAATCACCTCACTTATCAACAAACTTCCACTCATTCTCTCTTGTTCTCTACTCTCGGCCGAACCACCCCAGCCCCATACACCCACCTTCGGCCCTTGATCTCTTCATTCCTTCATCATACAAACATCACAAGTCGCGTATAAGGAGCTTCGGTGCAAGCGGAACACGAAGGACCTCAACCGTTGGCTTTTATCCACGCGTTTTTCGTCATGATTCTTCCCTAGCCCCGAGCTAGAGGTATATTGTTTAAAACTTGTTTTTACACTCATCTAAAGTGGTTAAAAGAACTTTCGTCGGTTAAATATCGTAAACACGCGTTTTGAATCTTTAAAGTCTAGTAAAATCACTAAAATGGAGGTTAATAGCACATGTCTTGTGTAAAAGTCGTAGGACTTGAAATTTGTGTTTATCTAGACCCGATCTATAATGTGGTAGCTCGAAACTTCGTTTAACCCGACTTTGTAAAATCATGTATCTTCACATAAGCTTGTTCTTGAAAGATACAAGGGTTAAAAATGAAACACTACCACATTTTAGAGACATGAACTTGTAAAGAAATATTTTACTTGTGTAAAAGTGGTTTAACCAGTGAAATGGTGTTTAAAACTCGTGGATCTACGTATCCGCAAGTGGTATCTTCAAAGGACCACACTTTAAAGAAATCATGTTTTTAAAGAAACGGATCTTACAATGTTAAGAATAATATTTAGAACACACGAGTGTGTAAACACTTGTGAAACGCATATTTCGACAAAATGACTATTTTTGGGAAAAATAACTAGAAGTTGTAAAGTCGGACTTCTCTAAAAACGAGTTTTTTACAAGATTGAAAGTACTTTATATAAAGATCTACGTATATAAATGGGATTTATAATATAGATTCGGAAAAACTACAAGTTCATGCGATTATGCAACTTTACATATTTATTGACTAGTTGGATGTGTCGGAAATTGCTTGATGAAATAAAGAAGATTGTTGAATTGATTGTTAAAAGAAAATGATACGCTTGAAAGCGTGGCCACCTCCAGTTACAGAGGAAACTCTGGCGAAATTTCCTAAAAACCTAACACTTAGACTTTTTACACAACAAGTGTTAGAACTATCTTTGGACATGTTTTCAAAACATAAATTTCGCCAGCACTATATTTTACTAAATATTCGGAGGTGGGATTTTCACAAAGACTAACGTGATAAATATATTTGTCACAACACTGTTTATGATTATTTTGTGAATTACATAAATATTATTTTAGGGTAAAAATAATATTTACAAAGCGTTAATGATTCCAAAACTTTGCGAACGCTTCCACAAACATATAAGTTACACGGTAATTACATTACCACAAGTTTGATAAAACGTAACTTACGCACATGTATTGTATCCCCCATCCTTGGGAAGAAGAATAACTACCAAGTGTATACGGAACATAAACACGAAATAGTTGTCTAACTATTTCCCAAAGACATAAACTGTAAAGCTAAAGCACGGCCGTCCGTCTAATAGAATTAGCACTTGTAGGTCGTTGCACAGCTTACTGCTTCAGAGACGCTTGATAGAGTTTACGCATCCACTGTGAGTTCATGTCCCCCTTTTCTCTAACTGTTTTCAGTTTTCTTAACTGCGGGGGTGAAATACATGTTACTTTGTTTACAAGTACTTTATACACGGTATGAATAACGTAAGGAGGTTTAGATCATGTGAATGGGTAGTTAGAACCCCGAGGGACTCGAGCGGTAGATCTATCTGGGTGTAGCGAGCCCAGCTCCCGGTCCAACAGAACAGGCCTCTCGGAGGACTAACAGAACGGATCCGGAGTGACTTGGTACCCAACGCAAAATCGGCTAGGGTTGTATCTTACTTACTTGCATTTCACGACATGCTAATGGCCTTGCAAACCATTGGTGATCACAAGTCCTCTTACACTGCTACATACCAGGAAACTTTTATACTTACAAGTGTTTTACTTACTCACTTGCACATGAACTCGCTCAACATTATTGTTGATTTTTCAACTCACATGTATTTCAGGAAAATAACGGATTCTGGCACGGTATGAACGTTTTCCGCTGCAATCTTCATGAAGTCATCAAGGATTAGGGGTTGTGTTCTCTTACCTGGACAAGACACAATCCTTAACCCTCATTTATGTTTTGTTATTAGATGTAGTGTTACTGAACATGGATTATGGTCGTATGTTTAAAACAATGGTATTGTATGTTGATTTCTAAACTTAATGATGACTTGCATGGTTTTTTTTTTTTTTAAATTCATATAGCTTTGTTATGATTAAGCTATGGTATTAAGAAGTCACACCAAAACTAACCACGCTTCCGCAAAGCCAGGGTGTGACAGCTTGGTATCAGAGCTCTGATCATAGCGAACTAGGATTCATTCTTGAGTCTAGACTATGATCACTAGGGCTCTCACGAAAACATTTTTACTGCATACCACTTAAGCCCAGAATCCAAAACTTTTTACAAACAAATGTTGAGCACATTTTATTCATTATTTTAGGCCCAGTCGGGAGGCTGAGGCTTGGTCTAGTGGGACTAGGAGTGTTGGTCTAGTGGGACTAGGAGTGTTGACTAGTGGGACTAGAAGTGTTGACTAGTGGGACTAGAAGTGTTGACTAGTGGGACTAGAAGTGTTGGCTAGTGGGACTAGAAGTGTTGACTAGTGGGACTAGAAGTGTTGACTAGTGGGACTAGAAGTGTTGGCTAGTGGGACTAGAAGTGTTGACTAGTGGGACTAGAAGTGTTGGCTAGTGGGACTAGAAGTGTTGGCTAGTGGGACTAGAAGTGTTGGCTAGTGGGACTAGAAGGATAATTTGAATGCTTACGAGGTGACTACATGTTTATATGACTATATGATTGAATATTATACGTATATGCGTTTGTGTTACAAACATCATGCTTTCATCATATACCAGAAAGATGGACACTACAAATCCCAAGACCACAGTATCAGACGACATAGTTCATCGAAGCACGAGGTGTACATTTCTGATACTACCGGCACAGACAATGACGACTTTCAGCCCTTTGTGCACTGCCTAAAGTCGTAGCAGAGCCTACTGATGGCCATCTTGTTGGGAATTTGCCACGGGCGGTGATCCCTGCTCCTGTGCCCCTGCCGCTTATCTCGTTGTTGATATGCCCTCGACGCTGTCTCTGAAGACGATGTCGAACTACTAAGAGGAGGACCCACTTGAGGGCGAGGCCCTATTGCTGCTAGTTCTAGACTACTACATGCGGACGCTTCGTAGGGGAAACTCATGTCCATTCCCCTATCCCAGACTCATTTGAGTTTCTAACATCCGCATCTGCGCACATACAGGGAATGCAGCACTACTTACACGACGCCAACCCTGATAGGGCATCATTAGCTGCACCGGATCCCGCACACAATTTTGAGTATGGTCGCGATATTGAGGACAATCCTGTTTTTCCGCCTGGTGTGATCCAGACCATGACATTGAGTTCATGCACTTAGACCAGCCCTTGGGGGATCCTGTAACCCCTGTGATTGTTGATCCAACCGAATTAGAGATGGAGATTTTGATCTAGCCGTGGCCCCTGAGCCAGGCGTTGCTCCTGACCCCGCATTGGAGCATGACCCTGTTCATGCCAATGCACCTGCTGTCGCCCTTTGATTGATCATCTGCTTGGACGAGAGGAAATTTGGGGTAACTGTGCAAGACAATTTATTATTACGGGGGCCCACGTAATAACGACTTGTAGTGCACAGGAGTCCTGGTGGACTCTGCGGGCCAAGTTGATGGTAGCCCGTGCAGCAGGAAATAATCTAAAACACGAATGACCAAGACGATGTAGCCTCGAAGTTCATTCTATTACAAGCAACAAGCCAAATTGACAAGCCTATGTGAAGGCTCAGAAATTGATTTCCCCTCTCACACATTGAGTATATTTGCGTATGAAATTGGGTGATTACATGATGGCTTATGTTGCTATATACCTCATAGACAATTGGAACATTGTCTAACCCGCTTCACACCACTTTGACAAAAGGGAATGTCACCCAGACGTGACACAAACACCAGTACGTTGCCAAGGACAGAAGCCGAGCTGCAAGAACGCATCTCACCAATAAATGCACGACATGAAGCCCTCCGCTCTAAGTACAACGATGGCATTACTGGGAGTAACCATCCAACTGGCTGCACCTATAAACAGTTCCTGAACTGCAAGCCTTTGAACTTTGATAAAAGAGGAGGCACCGTTGCATTTGTTCGTTGGTCCGAAGAGACCAACTTCATTCTAAGAACGAGTAACTGTTCGCCCCAACAGAGTGTTACCTATATCTCGGGGATGTTGCTAGATGGCACACTCTCTTATGGAACCTCTAGGTTCAAACCCTTGGCACAGACGCTGCTTATGCACTGAGCTGGGACGAGCTCAAGGAAACGATTGAGAAGAAATGTTGTTTTAGGACTGAAACTCAGAAACTTGACGTGGAATTTGAGAATGGGCGAACCAGAGACTCCTGAACATGTCCAGTGATCGCACGACTTGTCTAGGGTCGTCCCCTACTAAGTCATTGATGTAGTATGATATAGTAGTGTAATTGTGAGCTTTACATTGTGGTCTCGAATTGTGGCAATACAATCGCAGTATTCTCATCACATGCGATGTTCAATCAATTGTTTATGTCCTATAACATAAGAGGTTATGTGATTGACTTGTTGATAACATGAAATGTTATGTGTTGGTATTGTTGAATGCATACGTACACTTCACTAACCTATGCGAAACGTCTTTTAGAAGATGCCGCCAAGACGCGAAACGCGCATGCCCACTAACGAGGCAGAACTGCAACAAATCATTGCCGCTGCCATAGCACAGTATGCAGCATCTCAGCCCGGAACGAGCGGAAGTATTAACCAGGGCAACAATAATCCACCACACGGGTGCACATACAAGCAGTTCTTAGACTGCAAGCCCACCAACTTCGATGGCACCGGAGGCGCTATCGCTTTTACTCGTTGGGCCGAGAAGACTGACTCCACCATCCGCACGAGCAAATGTGCGCTCGACCAGCAGGTCACCTACATCTCAGGGCTGTTTCTAGACGGAGCCCTATCTTGGTGGAACTTACAAGTCCAGACGTTAGGCGAAGCTGCCGCCTACGCACTGACCTGGGCAGAGCTGAAGGAGCTTATGCGCAAGAAGTACTGTTCCCGCGCAGAAATTCAGCGATTGGAGACTGAGTTCTGGCACCTAAAAATGGACGGTCCGAAGGTAGCAGAGTACGTTCAGAGGTTTCATGACCTATCTCAAGTGGTTCCTTATATGGTCACGCCAGAATACAAGCGAATTGAGCGCTTCATTTGGGGATTAGCTCCTCAAATCATTAGCATGGTAACCTCCTCCAAACCAGCAACTATCACGGAAGCCATTGATTTGAGCGTGGCTCTCACCGAGGAGGCAATTCGTTTAAACAAGTTTGACAAAGTCAAGGCGAAGAAGACAGAGACTCACGTTGAGTCCTCAGGAGATAACAAAAGGAAGTTTTCAAACTTCAAGCAAGGCGTCAGCTGGCAGTACCAAGAAAGGAAAAGGGTACCAGGGCACCCAGCCCAAATGCAACAACTGCCAACGCCACCATACTGGCCATTATAACGTGAGAGTTTGTGAATCTTGTGGAAAACCGGGCCACTCAAAGGAATCATGTTGGGCTAGTGCGGGCCGGGGAGGCCAGGGAGGATATATGAATAGAAACGATAATCGTGGTGGTTTGGGAAATCGCCCACAAGGGAATAATCAAGGCTACAATGCAAATCAAGCCGGAACTGCCAATCAAAACAACCCGCCAGTTGGGGATGGTGCGGGAAGTGGAAAAAGATTAGGATGTTTTCATTGCGGTGACGTTGGGCACTTCAAGAAGGATTGCCCGGGATTGAACCAAGCCCGTGGAAGGGTGTTCCAGATCGGTGCACGGGAAGCACGCCAGGATCCCAACGTTGTCACTAGTACGTTCCCTATCAATCAACGCTATGCATCTGTTCTGTTTGATACTGGTGCCGACTATAGCTTCGTATCGCTAGAATTTAAGAATATACTTGGGCTAGCCGCTAATAAGTTAGATATCCCCTACGCAATCGAATTGGCTAATGGAAAGTTGGTAGAAGCCCATGATGTTATCAGAGGCTGTGTGATTGAGCTAGGAGAACGCGAGTTTGCTTTGGATCTACTACCAGTCCAATTGGGAAGTTTCGACGTGGTAGTAGGAATGGATTGGTTATCTGGCAACAAAGCGGAGATAGTTTGCCACGAAAAGGTGATTCGTATTCCAACTGATGATGGTGAGACCATTGTTGTACATGGAGAGGAGCGTGAGACGCCATTGAGAATTATCAGCTGTTTGAAGGCAAGGAAGTGTTTACAGAAAGGATGTGTTGCCTTTCTGGCACACATCGTGGATAAGAAGGCTGCCGAGCCAAGGATCGAAGACATCCCTGTCGTAAGGGAGTATCCAAAAGTCTTTCCAGAAGACTTACCCGGACTGCCACCTCAGAGGCAAGTGGAGTTTCACATCGACTTAGTCCCAGGCGCCGCGCCTGTAGCTAAGACACCTTACAGACTTGCTCCATCTGAGATGCAGGAACTGTCAACACAACTTCAAGAGTTGTTAGACAAGGGTTTTATCCGACCAAGCTTCTCGCCTTGGGGAGCTCCGGTCTTGTTTGTCAAGAAGAAGGACGGAAGTTTCCGCATGTGTATTGACTACAGAGAATTGAACAAGCTAACGATCAAGAACAGGTATCCACTACCAAGAATCGACGATCTGTTCGATCAACTTCAAGGTTCAAGCTGTTATTCTAAGATCGATCTTCGATCTGGATACCATCAATTAAGGATACAGGAGGAAAGTATTCCGAAGACAGCCTTCCGAACTCGTTATGGACACTACGAGTTCCCTGTTATGCCGTTTGGTTTGACAAACGCACCTGCAGTTTTTATGGACTTGATGAATAGAGTTTGCAAGCCATACTTGGACAAGTTCGTGATTGTATTCATCGACGACATCCTGATTTACTCAAAGACGAAGGCTGAACACGAACAACATCTTAGAACCATACTAGAGCTGCTAAAGAAGGAACAGCTGTACGCCAAATTCTCCAAATGCGAGTTTTGGCTACGCGAAGTCCAGTTTCTTGGACATGTGGTTAATGGGGATGGAATTCATGTTGATCCCACAAAGATCGAGGCAATCAAGAATTGGGAAACGCCTACAACGCCAACCGAGATTCGACAATTCTTGGGTTTGGCTGGCTACTATAGAAGATTCATAGAGGGCTTTTCACAGATCGCTCAACCCCTTACCGCGCTCACACAGAAAGACAAGAAGTTTGATTGGGGAATCAAACAGGAAGAAGCATTTCAGTTATTAAAGAACAAAATTTGTGATGCGCCGATCTTAGCTCTACCAGAAGGTACTGATGACTTTGTGGTATACTGCGACGCATCGCGTCAGGGATTGGGTTGTGTGTTGATGCAACGCCAAAAGGTCATTGCTTACGCATCACGCCAACTGAAAGTGCACGAGAAGAACTATACCACACACGATTTAGAGCTTGGCGCTGTGGTTTTTGCACTAAAGATCTGGAGACACTACCTGTATGGTACGAAGTGCACAATCTTCACAGATCACAAGAGCCTGCAACATATATTCAACCAGAAGGAGTTGAATATGAGGCAAAGGCGTTGGGTTGAATTGCTAAACGATTACGACTGCGAGATCAAGTATCACCCGGGGAAGGCAAACGTAGTAGCCGATGCCCTAAGTCGTAAAGAAAGAATCAAGCCTATAAGGGTTAGAGCATTGGAAATGATTGTACGAACCGACCTTCCCTCGCGCATTCGTGCTGCACAAAAGGAAGCTCTCAAGGAGGGAAACCTTGAGGAAGAATATCCCCGGGGAATGGAGAAGCTTTTGGTACCAAACGAGGAAGGGACGTTATGTTTTGAGAAAAGGAATTGGGTTCCTCTGTTTGGTGGATTAAGAGAAGTTATTTTCGACGAAGCGCACAAGTCACGGTACTCTATCCACCCTGGATCGGATAAGATGTACCAGGATCTTAAAGATTACTATTGGTGGCCTAGGATGAAAGGCGACGTTGCTGTCTATGTGAGCAAATGTTTAACGTGCGCTAAGGTCAAGGCAGAATACCAGAAGCCTTCGGGACTTCTGAAACAACCTGAGATTCCCAAATGGAAATGGGAACAAATCTCAATGGATTTTGTTACAAAATTACCAAGAACGCCAAGAGGCCATGATATGATTTGGGTGATTGTTGACCGCCTAACAAAGTCCGCACATTTTCTGCCAATCAGGGAGAAAGACAGTACTAGTAAACTTGCGGAAATTTACATGAGAGAGATCGTAGCACGACATGGAGTACCACTCTCGATCATCTCTGATAGAGACGGAAGATTTGTGTCAAGAATATGGCAATCTTTCCAAGAATCTTTTGGCTCACAATTGAATCTGAGCACTGCATTCCATCCGCAAACTGATGGCCAGAGCGAGCGAACAATACAAACGTTGGAAGACATGCTGAGGGCATGTGTCATGGATTTAGGCGGTAGCTGGGATAAACACTTACCCTTGGTCGAATTTTCATATAACAACAGCTACCACACCAGTATTGGTGTTGCGCCTTTTGAGGCCCTATACGGACGCAAGTGCCGATCCCCACTATGTTGGTCTGACGCAGGTGATAGGCAGCTTGCTGGTCCCGAGATCGTCCAAGAGACGACAGATAAGATCGCGCAAATACTTAAACGCATCGAAGCCGCTCGCCACAGGCAAAAGGCCTACGCGGATCCAAACCGGAAGCATGTGGACTTCCAAGTCGGAGAGATGGTATTATTGAAGGTTTCACCCTGGAAAGGGGTAGCGCGCTTTGGAAAGCGAGGAAAGTTAAATCCACGCTACGTTGGTCCCTTTAGAATTCTAGAAAGAATTGGGACGGTAGCATACAAGTTGGACCTACCTGCTGAACTAAATGGTGTTCACGATACATTTCATGTATCCAATTTAAAGAAAAGTCCAACTCAAGTTGACGTTGCCATTCCTATCGACGAGATTCATATTGACGACACGCTCCACTTCGTTGAAGAGCCTGTTGAGGTCACGAATTGGAAAGTTAACAAGACCCGCCGGAGCAGTGTCAAACTCGTCAAGGTACGTTGGAATGCCAGACATGGTCCTGAATTTACCTGGGAGCGTGAGGACCGGATGAAAGAGAATTACCCCCACCTATTTCCTAAGAACCCTGCTTCTACAAGCAGAACTTAAATTTCGGGACGAAATTTATTTAACGGGGGGAGAATGTGACAACCCGCACAAAACCAGGTATCCGTACAACTTAATTAATGATTAATTATTACTTGATTACTGTGCTTGATTAAACTAGCTGATAAACTGCTACCTGCGTACTGATACATGCACTTACTTGCATCATACTTTATTTGCTGTCACTACATTGATTACATACTGAACCCTAGTGACAAACGTGATGCACAAAAAGCACAGTAGCACTAAACGGATACACAGTGTACATGCTAATATAACCAGCATCAGGCAAATACTGCCTCAAGGCCTGTTAAGAGCCTCATATATTTTGGCTACACTGGTAGTGAGTGTAGGATATAAGGGTTGTGTTACCGCGTCTCTAGGGGATAAGATACACTGATTCGGATGTGCCAAAAACGTACTTTAAGTACCAAACACAGCACTTTAACAATTTAACCAGCTTCTAGCTGACTAGTAAAGTGCCAAAAATGAGAAAATATCACTAGACACTTTCTAAAGTGTCGGGAAAACAAAAATGTGTCACTAAAATGTAATAACGACACTTTAAAGTCTTTTGTAACACTTTAACGGATTACTATCCAACCGGACACCCGGACTTTACCCGGAACATGAAAATATTAGTATTTTTATTATTACTCTTTTTCTGAGCCAGTTAGGGTCTCTGATTACCCTAACACCCGTCATAACACGCTATTTATAACTAACGGAGTTTAAAACCTAAACTAACTTAGTTTACCTAACTAAACCCCTAAACACCCACTTACAATCGAACTAACCCAACCCCCACCCCATAACCGGCCCCTAACTAGGGGGAGACACCATGGTACAAGTTTATTATTTTATTAAGATTGTGTTTGATATCAAGGTGGCATAATTACCAATGGATAATAGCACTTAATCTTTCTATAAGTACTAGTGTTCACTTAACCTAATTATCACTTCACTAGTCACCACAAGATCACTCTCTTCCTCTCTATGTAAATTACGGCCAAACACCCCCTTGTACTTGTGATTTGGTGAATCTCATATGTTGGGCATCTAGAGAACATAACTTCCATTGGATAATACCCTCCAATCTTGTCTATAAATACACCACTAAACCCAAGACATAATCACCTCACTTATCAACAAACTTCCACTCATTCTCTCTTGTTCTCTACTCTCGGCCGAACCACCCCAGCCCCATACACCCACCTTCGGCCCTTGATCTCTTCATTCCTTCATCATACAAACATCACAAGTCGCGTATAAGGAGCTTCGGTGCAAGCGGAACACGAAGGACCTCAACCGTTGGCTTTTATCCACGCGTTTTTCGTCACGATTCTTCCCTAGCCCCGAGCTAGAGGTATATTGTTTAAAACTTGTTTTTACACTCATCTAAAGTGGTTAAAAGAACTTTCGTCGGTTAAATATCGTAAACACGCGTTTTGAATCTTTAAAGTCTAGTAAAATCACTAAAATGGAGGTTAATAGCACATGTCTTGTGTAAAAGTCGTAGGACTTGAAATTTGTGTTTATCTAGACCCGATCTATAATGTGGTAGCTCGAAACTTCGTTTAACCCGACTTTGTAAAATCATGTATCTTCACATAAGCTTGTTCTTGAAAGATACAAGGGTTAAAAATGAAACACTACCACATTTTAGAGACATGAACTTGTAAAGAAATATTTTACTTGTGTAAAAGTGGTTTAACCAGTGAAATGGTGTTTAAAACTCGTGGATCTACGTATCCGCAAGTGGTATCTTCAAAGGACCACACTTTAAAGAAATCATGTTTTTAAAGAAACGGATCTTACAATGTTAAGAATAATATTTAGAACACACGAGTGTGTAAACACTTGTGAAACGCATATTTCGACAAAATGACTATTTTTGGGAAAAATAACTAGAAGTTGTAAAGTCGGACTTCTCTAAAAACGAGTTTTTTACAAGATTGAAAGTACTTTATATAAAGATCTACGTATATAAATGGGATTTATAATATAGATTCGGAAAAACTACAAGTTCATGCGATTATGCAACTTTACATATTTATTGACTAGTTGGATGTGTCGGAAATTGCTTGATGAAATAAAGAAGATTGTTGAATTGATTGTTAAAAGAAAATGATACGCTTGAAAGCGTGGCCACCTCCAGTTACAGAGGAAACTCTGGCGAAATTTCCTAAAAACCTAACACTTAGACTTTTTACACAACAAGTGTTAGAACTATCTTTGGACATGTTTTCAAAACATAAATTTCGCCAGCACTATATTTTACTAAATATTCGGAGGTGGGATTTTCACAAAGACTAACGTGATAAATATATTTGTCACAACACTGTTTATGATTATTTTGTGAATTACATAAATATTATTTTAGGGTAAAAATAATATTTACAAAGCGTTAATGATTCCAAAACTTTGCGAACGCTTCCACAAACATATAAGTTACACGGTAATTACATTACCACAAGTTTGATAAAACGTAACTTACGCACATGTATTGTATCCCCCATCCTTGGGAAGAAGAATAACTACCAAGTGTATACGGAACATAAACACGAAATAGTTGTCTAACTATTTCCCAAAGACATAAACTGTAAAGCTAAAGCACGGCCGTCCGTCTAATAGAATTAGCACTTGTAGGTCGTTGCACAGCTTACTGCTTCAGAGACGCTTGATAGAGTTTACGCATCCACTGTGAGTTCATGTCCCCCTTTTCTCTAACTGTTTTCAGTTTTCTTAACTGCGGGGGTGAAATACATGTTACTTTGTTTACAAGTACTTTATACACGGTATGAATAACGTAAGGAGGTTTAGATCATGTGAATGGGTAGTTAGAACCCCGAGGGACTCGAGCGGTAGATCTATCTGGGTGTAGCGAGCCCAGCTCCCGGTCCAACAGAACAGGCCTCTCGGAGGACTAACAGAACGGATCCGGAGTGACTTGGTACCCAACGCAAAATCGGCTAGGGTTGTATCTTACTTACTTGCATTTCACGACATGCTAATGGCCTTGCAAACCATTGGTGATCACAAGTCCTCTTACACTGCTACATACCAGGAAACTTTTATACTTACAAGTGTTTTACTTACTCACTTGCACATGAACTCGCTCAACATTATTGTTGATTTTTCAACTCACATGTATTTCAGGAAAATAACGGATTCTGGCACGGTATGAACGTTTTCCGCTGCAATCTTCATGAAGTCATCAAGGATTAGGGGTTGTGTTCTCTTACCTGGACAAGACACAATCCTTAACCCTCATTTATGTTTTGTTATTAGATGTAGTGTTACTGAACATGGATTATGGTCGTATGTTTAAAACAATGGTATTGTATGTTGATTTCTAAACTTAATGATGACTTGCATGGTTTTTTTTTTTTTAAATTCATATAGCTTTGTTATGATTAAGCTATGGTATTAAGAAGTCACACCAAAACTAACCACGCTTCCGCAAAGCCAGGGTGTGACACAACCCACATCCACCACCATCATCCATCATCCTTCATAGAGTGTGTGAGTAGTCTCGAGATCCAAGATTGATCGTAAGAGTTCTTGACAATCAAAGGCCATGTTTGCCTAAGTCTCTTACATCACTTGGTGAAGACAAGTGTCTAGTGTAATACTTTTTATTTTTAATCTTTTCGCACTTTTTATTTGGTTATGTATTAATGACTTTAATAACTAGTTTCTTATGTTGAAGGTGAATCTTTCCTATCATTTGTCCGTGGTGTCTTAGCGTTATTTTACTGTCTATATAAAATAAAAGATTTTCACCATTCATATCTCCACGGTCTATATAGAGATATGTTGGCTACCTGATCGGGGGTTAAGGGAATGGTTTGGTAAGAGTCTTGCCT
Source organism: Helianthus tuberosus (assembly GCA_030545235.1). Classification (NCBI taxonomy): domain Eukaryota; kingdom Viridiplantae; phylum Streptophyta; class Magnoliopsida; order Asterales; family Asteraceae; genus Helianthus; species Helianthus tuberosus. The sequence continues at coordinate 106,022,400 of CM060409.1, forward strand.
TGTTCAGTGTATAGATCCTGCAAGGACCTGGGTCAACTTTAGTAGGACCTCCTTCAATACCCACTAGTATTGGATGGCGGGGGTCCGAACTCCTTGATCCCCTCATATGTAAGCTACTATTAAAACTTTAACCCGACTATTTAGGATTGTATCCCTGCTGACTCAAACTATTTAGCCGAGGGTAACGTCACCTTCAAAATAGGGGCCTACCATATTATGCATTAATAACTTAATTAATTATCTTTCAATAATCAAACTCTTTAGGATTGTATTCTTGCTGACTCAAACTACTGGGTTAAGGGTAACGTCACATTCAAAAGAGGGGTCTACTACAATAACTAAGATAATCTCTTAAAAAGTGCAAAAGTGCGAAAGTAATCAAAGGTTACACTAAACACGAGTCAGATCCAAGTGATTTATCTTGTCTATCTGTTTTATTTTTATTTTTATTTTTCAGCATTTTTAGTTTTTATTTTCTAGTTTAAAACATTTTTCTAAACTTTTGATTTGATTAGACGTTGAGGATAAACTGGTATTAAAAGCTCTTGTGTCCTTGGGCGACCTCGGTAACTTATCAACACTATACTACGCTCACGATGGGTGCACTTGCCCATATGTGTGTTTAGTGTTAGTAAAATATCGTGTTTTATAAATTTAAAACTTGACTAACGTGTAAAAATGGCTAAAAATATACATAAAAACCTATAACACCACACGCGCATCACAGTACATGAAGGTAAAAACCGGCACTAATACAGAAAACGCCAAAAGTTGGCGCCGAATTGATATTGGAAATCTTTTGGTTCGGGAAATTCAGTGCTGCTACCCGGTACCATTTGCTCATCCCTGATCACGGTTACCGTACGAAAAACGTTATCGTACAATTTTTTTTGTTGATTTTCTTCAACTTTTAGTTTTTTTCTTTTTTTAGTTTCAGGGGTAGGGATGAGCTCGGTGCCAACCGATACAGAATATGTACTGATACCGAAAATACCGGTTACGGTACCGGTATATGAAGGTAAAAAACGGTAGTGAACCGGTACCAGGAACACCAAAAGTCGGTACCGAATTGGTACTTAAGATCGTTTGGTTCGGAAAATTTGGTAACGGTACCCAGAACAATTTGCTCATCTCTGACCACGGGTTTCATACGAACAACATCGTTACCATACAACTTTTTTGGTTGATTTTCTTTCGGTTATCTTTTAGTGTTTTTTTCTAAATTTTCTTTTTATTCTTGTCAGCATTTCTGTTCGCAACACGCTCGTAGTGATTTTAAAACACATGTAAACACATACTAAATAACAAAAGAAATTCACCGCAAAGCCGCAAACTTCTTTAAACTTAGTTATTTATAAAAGTTATTGGTTGTTGCAATAATATCATTTATAAAGTTATATAAAAAATCTATGTTGGTGAACCTTTTTTATTTTTTTACACATGTAAAAAGTCATATACCGTCATAAAAATAACAACTAAATAACTAATATATTAAATTCAATCAATGTAATATTAAAGTTAGTTTATTTTTAATATTTCACATAAGTTTAAATATTAATTTTAGAAGTTTTTCATGACACTCTGTAATCATCAATCAGTAATTTATGTTTTTAACATTGTGTAATAATTTATTTAATTATTTTTAATTGAGGTTTAAATTCATAACATGAATTGTAAGTTTTTCGAGTTGGGTTTGTTTTTCTCGGACATTTTTTTTTATTTCTATCAATTTTTATTACAACTATTTTCACATCATGCAAAAAGTGTATAGCACTGAATATAAAACATCAAAACCTACAAATAACTTAATTAAGCCCCGTCGCGAAGCAAGGGCGGGACACATCTCATGTATTGACACTAAGACCACCCGTAGTGGAGCGTGATTTTTAAAAAAAATTGAAAAAAAAGCCCCAAAACGCCCCTCTCCCCACTACACCGGGCGTTATAAGAGGGGTAGGGGTGGAATCACTCACACCCAATTCCATCACTCACAACATCCAATCAGGTTTTGCCATGTCATCGACCATTATTTCCATCACTCACACCCTTTTTTGCTGGAAATGGTCATCACTGGTACAAATTTCATCACTCACTAATTTTTTTCATTTTTTATAAAACTGTAAACTGTTTTTTTTAAATCTGTTTTTATAAAACTGAAAACTGTTTTTTTTAAATCTGTTTTTTTTTATAAAAAGGTAAACTGTTTTTTTAAAAACAGTTTTTTTAAAATGGTTTTTCAAAGCTGTTTTTAATAAAAAAGTAAACTGTTTTTTTAAACACAGTTTTTTTAAAATTATGTACCCGAACCTCTTTTTTTCGAACCCGAACCTCTTTTTTTCGAACCTCTTTTTTTTCTTCGTACCCGAACCTCTTTTTTTCGAACCTCTTTTTTGCGGGATTTTTCTGGAAATGGTCATCACTTATTTTTTATTTTTTTTATAAAAAATCTGTAAACTGTTTTTTTTATCTATAAACTGTTTTTTTTTTAAATCTGTAAACTGTTTTTTAATAATAAATGTAAACTGTTTTTATTAATAAAAAAAGACCCACAACCAGTTCCATTTTCAAGTTCCACGCGTGCTCCGTTTGACGCGTTAAACATTCTGCATGCGTTTTCAATTACCGGCGGCGGTGTGGCAATATGTTTCACGCGTGGTGGGGGGCCGAAAACGGACCACCCCGGGTCCTCTAAGGCGTTTTGTTTGAAAGATTTGCATGTTCGCGTTGTAAATAAAACGCCTGAATGGTCAAAGGAGCAAGTGAATGTGCCAATGGGAGTGTTTCTTCGTCTGCCAAGGTTTGACTATTGTGAGTTTGCTTTTTTTTTTTTTTTTTTTTTTTAATGATTGGAAGGGGCATTATTTGGGCATTATCCCCACTACACCACTTTATGCTATAATGCCTCATGCTGACTGGGTTGCCACGTGTCGGATAATGCCCCATGGTGGGGGCGTTATAACAATTTACCACTACACATGGTCTAAAGACATTCTTAATCGATATCTCGTCGCAAAACGCGGGTTAGCTTCAACTCGTTATCTAACAATACCCACATGTAGCTAATATTGAGATTTTTGAATTACTTAGTATGAGTTATCAAACAATGAAGAACGTGAAGTGTGTGAACTAGAAAGTGTTTTTGTATGTTGTGAGTGAGTTTAGTGTGATGCAAACAAGTTATGTATGTGTGTATGCATCATGTTTCAATGTGGGTTGTATTGTGATTATCTTACTAAGGGGAGGGGGTGGTCACTAGTGATAAAATTTCATCACTCACAATATCCAATCATGTTCCGTCATGTCAGCAACCATTTTTCCATCACTCACAATCTTTTTTAGTGGGGGTGGTCATCACTCACCACCACACCCAACAATTTCCCCCCAACCAACAATTACCCTCACAATAAAACCCATCACGGCGTTGAAAAAATAACGAAATCATCAAACCGTGATTGTATCACGCGTTATACAAGAGGTGGGGGTGGGATTTTGTGAAGTTCCACGCGTGGAAAATGTATATAACGCGTTATAGTTGTTCCGCCCCGCCTGGCCTAAACATCTAATAATGTGATTTGAAAGATCAAATGTAGTTTAAATAAAGTAAAAACTGCATTTAAGTTATAGACTCATAGATGTTTAACAAATGCATGCTAGTCATTTCATAAAAACTTAATAGGATTTTTAACATAGCTTTAAGCACCAAATGTTTTATGTTTTAACAAACAATGACTATCATATGTGTTACATAAACTCAAACCCATAATATGAACATACAAGACTAACTGTTTTCTAGGTCCTTCGTATTAAGTGTTATTTTTTACGGGATAGATTTGACTACTTAGGCTAGACGGTATGGGGAGCGTCCCCCATCCGTCTAGCCCCGGCGATGAACCGCACACCCCCCCTGTCCTGAGTGTCGAGTTGAAGACGTTTGAGACGGTCCAGAAAAAGACAAAAAAATGGTGGGGTTCAAGGCTTTTGTGACCGTGTGAATAAAAAAAAATTAAAAAAAAAATATAGTAACTGCCATTGTTGAGGAGAGATTTGGAGCTTTTGCAGCGGCGGTTGCGTAGGAAAATAGCAACAAACCCTAGGGGATGATTACTTTATATTAGTTTTACCGGGGCTTTTGTTTTACCGGGCCTTTTGGGGTGGGTTGTGTTGAATTAGTTTATATTAGTTTTAGTTTTGTGTAATATTTGGTTTATAATATTATGTATTGTTTTTTAATATTTATAATTTTATTTTTACATCTTATTTAATAAATGTTAAAAAGTAGATAAATTTTAAAAAAATATGGAGTAGGATCATCCTCCCATTTACACTAAATTTGTGGGATGGACTATCCTCCCAAGGATGGTGATGTGGCGATGACGTGACGGATCATCCTCCCTTAAAGGATCATTCCCATACCATGTAGCCTTATTAATATCGAACATTCACGTATGTACGGGTGACTAAGAGCATTCACATCCAATCCATTAAAAATATACAAATATTTCACTAAAAAACAACTCCTATATCAATATATTTTCACTAAAAACAAATATTTTTCTCTCTCCTTTTCAATATATATTACATTTTTCTCTCTCTTTCACTCACAACCACTTTCAATATATATTAAAAAATTATAGTGGGTGAACAGTGTCCCCCCAAATATACAGATGAACAGTAATATTTTCTCTCTCCTCCACTCACAACCACTCTTTATATTATTTACATTTTGAAAACCCCACACACTACATATGATGGACTGGATGGGAATGCTCAGTATTCAAAGATTTGAACTACTCTGTATATTAGTAAAAGTAAAATGACATACAAAACAAAATGAATACGAAATTAAGAAACAATAAGAAGAAAGCCCTAAAAATCCTACTTGAGTGATGCAAAAGGACAAGATAGTGAGTCACTAACAGTAAGCTTCGGGGGACTGGCTTTGCTAGACTAAGGGGCTGTTTGGTAGCCTCTGAATGGTCATTAAGAGGCTACCTCTTAATGGAACCATTAAGAATTTTACCAATGAGAATGTAGAAGAATGTGACATGTGATGATTTACCATTCAGAGGTTACCTCTTAACCATTCAGACTTGAGGTTACCTCTTATTCATTCAGAGGTTTTAAACGATTAAGAGGTAGCATCTGAATGGTCATTAAGAGGCTACCAAACAGCCCCTAAGCTAGCTTGTCTACTCACAATCTTATGATTAGGATAACTTTGTATAAATTACATAGTTATTTATTTTTTTAATGAAAAATCTTACATACTCTTAAATTTTACTAAGTAATCATACTTTATACTTTGTTTGGGATTAAACCCAAGACCTTCCACTAAGACTAGAGGGTATGGTGAGGCACTAGAGGGTATGGTGAGGCCCATCCCCATGGGGATGGGCCGCCACGTAGGCGCCACATCACAACCACTTTCAATACATATTAAAAAATTATAGTGGGTGAACAGTGTCCCCCAAGTATACAGATGAACAGTAATATTTTCTCTCTCCTCCACTCACAACCACTTTTTATACCATTTACATTTTAAAAACCCCACACACTACATATGATGGACCAGATGAGAATGCTCTAAGTATTCAAAGATTTGAACTACTCTGTATATTAGTAAAAGTAAAATGACATGCAAAACAAAATGAATACGAAATTAAGAAACAATAAGAAGAAAGCCCTAAAAATCCTACTTGAGTGATGCAAAAGGACAAGATAGTGAGTCACTAACAGTAAGCTTCGGGGGACTGGCTTTGCTAGACTAAGCTAGCTTGTCTACTCACAATCTTATGATTAGGATAACTTTGTATAAATTACATAGTTATTTATTTTTTTAATGAAAAATCTTACATACTCTTAAATTTTACTAAGACTATCCGCATCAGTGAAAGGCTATCCTTTCTACAAACAGCCAAATCAGCATGCCACATCAGTTTTTCACTTATTCTTCCTACAAACACTTTTTACCCACAACAATAACATATATATCCTTCCCACAAACAACTAAATAAAAAAAAGGACCCACCATTCCCCCATTCTTCATCATTCTTCCCCAAGAATCCTTAAGAATGAACACCCTCCATATCATCCTCTACAACACCCACTAATTCATCCCTCTCACAAATGCCCTCCACATAGGCCAAGAATCACCTACAAACATCCTTGATGTGGATAGTCTAAGTAATCATACTTTATTCTTTGTTTGAGATTAAACCCAAGACCTTCCACTAAGACTAGAGGGTATGGTGAGGCCCATCCCCATGGGGATGGGCCGCCACGTAGGCGCCACATCACCGGCTCGTGAGGGATGGGTCTCCTTCACTTTTGAGGGGGGTGGAGGATGCGGCTAACCCACCTTAATATTTTATAATTTTCTAAGTTTTTTTTATTAACTTAATAAAAACTTTAAAAAAAATACAACATAAAACAACATAAATAAATTCATTTCATAACATAAAAAAATACATTTCCTAAAAATAAAAAAAAACATTTCCGAAAAAAAAATTATATTTCCTAAAAATAAAAAATTACACTACTCGTCTTCGTCTTCGTCTCCGTCACCGTCCCCGACGTTTACGTTGTTCCATATATGTTCTACCAAATCCCGTTGAAGGTTTGCATGCGTGAAGTCGTTGGTTAGCGCGAAGGAGTTTAAATCCTGTTGCGTCGGATCTACCGGGACAGTATTCCCGTAAGATGCATTCTCATCATACTCACAAATCGCCCGACCTTCGTCTTCAATAATCATGTTATGGAGCAAAATGCAAGCGTACATACAAAGGCGCAACCTCTTCGGTGTGAACGCACGTGCCGGTTGTTCAAGGATGACCCATTTTTTTTTTGTAAAACACCAAAAGCACGTTCGATGTCTTTTCTTGCAGCTTCTTGACGCTTGGCGAATTTTTTTCCTTTTTTCGTCCTCGGGAAATGAAATAGTCTTGACAATTGTAGACCAAGACGGATATATTCCGTCAGCAAGATAATTCCCGCGTCTATACTCAACCCCTGAAACTGTAAAACGGGTGTCCAGACCGATTCCATTAACGACATCGCTAAAGATCGTCGATTGGTATAGCACGTTGAGGTCGTTGAGTGAACCAGGGAGCCCAAAGAAAGAATGCCAGATCCACAAATCTTGTGACGCCACGGCCTCAAGTATTAAGGTTGGATAGCCGTGATCACCTCGCGTGTATTGGCCTCGCCACGCAGTCGGGCAGTTATGCCACGCCCAATGCATACAATCAATGCTACTAAGCATTCCCGGAAACCCGTGCCTTGCTTCATGAGCTTGGTACAATTGTTGAACATCATACGCGTTTGGTTTCCGCAAATATTGTTTGCTATACAGTTTCACCACATTATGGCAAAACCGATACAAACATTCCCGCGCAGTTCTTGCCGACATCTGTAAGTACTCGTCCAAAGCGTCGGCCACTGTCCCGGACACCAGTTGGCGAATGGCCGCAATACACTTTTGTAACGTGGTGAACCCTTCATAATTCCGAGCATCGGGTCGTTGAGTGAAAAACGGGTCTAGCCCCGCCAAATCATCAGCAATCCGTGTGAATAAACGGCGACTCATTCGGAACCTTCGTTTGAAAGTGTCGGCGTTGTAAAGGGGTGCATCCGAAAAATAATCGTTAACCAATTTCTCGTGCGCTCATGTCGTAAAAAATATATAAATACGAGGAAATATATAAATATATAAAATTTATTAATGACAAACCTTGGCGGTCTCTGTTAATCCGTATTCGTCTGGCAATAACGTTTTCAGACGAGCCATCTTCCTCTTACTCCTCCAAAAGAATCTGCACCGCCTTTACCACAACGTTTGCAAAAAACATCTCCTCTTCGTCCGAAGAAGACGAGGACCACCAAGAATTAGATGCCATTGTGGATGAAAAAATATTTTTTTATAAAAGATTGGTATAAAAAATGGGAGTGTTTTTTATAAAAATGGATGAGAATGGGAGAAGAATAGGGAGAAATGGATGAAAGTGGTATATATTTAAAGTGAAAAAAGTAAATTTTTTTATTTATTTTTATTTAAAACTAGCCGTTATAACGGCTAATGTTTGAATCCATAGCCCATCGAGTTCGTCTGTGGGCTGCCGGTCAAGCCGGGATGGGGCGAGGGGGGCGGTGTGGGGGACCGGCGCCGGGCCTCGCCGGGCCTAAGCCGACCCCCATACCGCTTAGTCTAAGAGGCAATAGTTTCTATCGAGTGAGCTAACCACGCATTAACAAAAATGACATAGATAATTATTTGTATAAATAATTTCTATTGATCATTTTTAAAATCTTGTTATTATGTGATTAATGGGTCGCATATACATAACTCACTCGGAATGTTACTTTAACTATAATTACCATGATTGTATTTGAAAATGACTGTATACATAAAAATGTAAATATATTCATTGATATCTAAATTTTGACATATTATGACGTGCTAGTGTTGTGTCATAACCTAGTTACTTTTACACACACAAGTAACTAGAAAGGGTAACCATTCTTGACATGATCAGCTGAAGCATGACAAAATGTAATCATGCTTTACGTGTTCATGCTTGGCTGTTGTGTCTAGATTGGTATGATTAGCTTAAATGGTCGACGTCGAACCCTTTGAAATTAGAATGAAAAAGAAATTATTAGGCAACTTCTTTAAATCATTTATAACGATTGCTTATAAGTTATCTATTTGTTTCTGACTTTTTTTTTTCTTTAACGGCCAACAGAATCAATCCCAAGCATTTTCGGGGCACCCGCTGGACAAACGGAGTACTCCGAGAGTAACCCGAGTCCACCACCAAATCCGGGGAAAACCCGGTAACCCACCCGCCCGTAGGCACGACAGTGAAATTACCGGTAAAACCCGTTTGGCTCAAAAATCCAACCCAGGTTTCCCTGGGTCTCCTATCATTGCCAACCAGTGCCTCATTCTGCACCAAGTAGGAGTTGAACCTGCATCTCTCAAGAGAGATGCAAGTCCTCCGTCACTTGATCTAGAGATCATTGGCTATTCGTTTCTGACCTATTTAGCCGTTTACACTTGACTGATCAAGTCATGTTTATTTACATGATTTTTTGTATTCGTTTACAATTTTCATTCAAATAAAGATATCAACTTGTTTAACTATAGATGCTACCAATCAAACCAACAATGTTGCTACTGGTATTAAGAATATTATTGCCATTAAAAAATAAAATAAATTAACAAATTCAAATTCAAATTCAAGAAAAATATTGATAGATTATGCGTAGTCGTTAGCCCAATAATGCTCCCATCATGGGGCGTTTTCTGCCATGTGGCAATCCGTAGTGGGAATAATGCCTAATAACGCCCATACAATCATCACACAATTATTTATTTTTTTAAATTTAAAACTTAAAATTCTTCATTAATTTAAAAATAAAATTACACTACTAGAAAAAAAAAGAATTAAAAAAAACGAAAAAAAAATAAACTTAAAAAAAAAAGATGATGATCTAGAGTCCGTACTTTTCCCGAATTTTTTGGCGATGCATTTGCGCAAGGATCAACGCGTCGCCTTGGAGGTGGTCGATCGATTTGGACATAAACTCAATGTCCTTTTCCATTTGCCTCGCCGCTTGCATCTCGTTAAACTTTTTGTTTTCGGCGACGCGTTCTTTCATAGTCTCCAAACGTTGGTGGCCGAGGTCTCGAATGTCTTGGAGACGACGGTTCATCTCCTCGAAATCTTCCTTCAAGTCGAGATCGGAAAACGACTCCACCGGTTTTTTCCCGGTTCGCTTATCTTTTCTTCTACAGGGCGGTCGAGCCAACTCTTCTTCAATTTGCTCGTCAACGTCCACAACAACATTTAGATCGACATTGCGGGCATCGGAAGTTGGTGTTTCAGGGTCAACGGAGGATGATCTTTTTGACCGTTTAGCTCGACGTCTACTACTCGACGTCATCGTTACTACGCCCGCTCACTTTGGATTTTTTCGAATTAGTTCCCAACACTTATAGTACGGGAAAACACTTTTCGTTCTCTCGTACTCTTCCATAGCCCTCGTTAAAACCCTGACGTCACTTTCTCCGCTCGGCCGATTATCGTAGTTACGTTGATAAATTTCTTGGAAGGAGTGACACTTGTTGTTGATGTCGGTCCATTTGCTAGAAATGGAATCTTTGTCACGATGTTTGCCCTTACCCCACGTGCTATAAAAGAGTGAACGAATCCTTTTCCAAAAACCGGGGCCCGTTTGAAAGTTTGCTACAAATAGAAAAATAAAGTTGTACGTTAAAAATAAATTAAAATCGACGTGTAGGAAAAAAAAGTAAAAAAAAATATAAAACTTACCAATATCGGGGTCCTCCGAAACATAGACCCACGCTCGAACCAACGTGTATTACTCCTCCTTCGTCCAATTAACGTAAGAATGCTTACGTCGAGGTTCGTTCGTTTCCTTCTTCTTATGCGACCTTTTGCCGCATTTCGATGTCTCTCGCTCCGGTTCGGGTTGCGTCTCCGGCACGATATCCACATCGGGTTCGGGTTGTTGTTGTGAAGGTTGCGAGCCGCCGACTTGACCAAAGCCGAAAGTGGGTTGCATGAATGGAGTAACGCCACTCAAGAAAGCCGCGTACGATAACATGTTCGGGTCCATGTCTTGAAGGTTAAAGGGTTGTTGCGGTTGGGTTGTGTTCGGGTTCCCGGGTCTTGAGGGGACACCAAATGGGGGTCGGAATGAGTTCATATTTTTATAAATTGTAGAAGTAGTAGGGACAAATTAAGTTTGATGGTGTGTGAGTTTTTTTATAAAAAAATGTATGGCTAGTGGGTATTTTATAGTGTGTTATATTGGATTTAAAATAAAAAATAAAAAAATAAAGAAAGTTACCGTTGCCAACGGTCAGCTCGTCCACCAAAGCAAAATTTAGGCGTGTTTTAAAAAACACCGGTTGCCTTTTTTTGTCGAATATCGCCCCAAAACGCCTAAGGGGGCGGGAGCCGGACGTTTTCCGGCGTGTTTGGTGAGTTTTTTTTAAAAAAAACGCCCCCATACCCATACGGGCGTTCTTATTTAAAATCAAATCTAATAAATAATATAACTGAGCAAGGGGCAGACGCGTATTTACCACCTTTGGAGAGGTTTACCCTTTGGGCTCGAATGGACATGTTGGGCCTGGTACCCAGCCCTTATTAGGCCTGGTAAATCAATGCCGGTCAAAAAAAAAAAAAAAAAAAAAGTCGGGGGCAAAGCGGAGGCAAAAAGTAACATGTGCCGGCGGCACTCCCGTACATGCATTTAATTCCCAACATCATTACAAATATCTCTCCTCTCTTTATACACTACACTCCTCCACCCTCTTCATCTTCCAAAAAAGAAAAGAGAACTGGAGCTTCATCATCAATGGCGAAGAACAACAACATTAAATCCCTAAACCCTTTGGCTCCACCATACCTAAAATCTCCACCAACTCTTTGCTACATCCACACATTCCCTGTTTTATATCTTCGCACTTTGCAACCAGTGATCTCATACAACGTCCACCGTCCTACTAAATCACTTCCCCCACCATCTTCAAAAGTGAAGAACTTCCCACTAACCCCGGTTCCATGCGGCCCCCGAGCTGCAATGTCTCGTGGCCGTAGGGTTAACAAACTGGTTCGTTCCGTAGAACTCATATGGCGCCCCAAACCAGCAGAAAACAAAGCTACGATCCCAAAACAACCACCGTTTGAAGGAAGAAAAAGGTGGAAGAATACAAGTGCTGACTATCACCAGACTTTGCCACTGGAATCCGAAACGACTTCTCTCATGATTAAGAACATTCCCAACAAATACACGTACTAGTAGTATATTTATTTATTTCACATTTATTACAAAACCCTTCATTCTTTCTTTACAACATTTATTCTTCTAATCATTGCAGGAGGGAGTTATTGATTCTCACTTTGGATAAACATTGCAAGAATGAGAACAACAACACTGAGAATGAATTTATTTCTGCTTATGATCATGTTTATTTGCCCATAGATTTCAAGTAAGTTCGACTTTGTTCTGTTTGTTAAGTGTTTCTGTTTTCTTTTATTTACCTCTTGGGATGGTAGGAGTCGAGTCAATGCTGGGTTTGCTTTTGTAAACTTTACAAATGCAAAAGCTGCTATCAAGTTTAAGGACGCGTTCAACGGTAAACGATGGTCCTTCTCCGACAGTCCAAAGGTTGCTGAGATTTCCCGGGCCAAGATTCAGGTATTTTTATTTTATTTTTGAAGAAAAAATATTCATGAGTATTTGGGTTTATTAGGTTTTAATTTTCAGGGCATAAAAGCTATAATAAAACACTGCCAGATGATGGATTTCAAGTGTGGATCAGATGAGGACTTGCCAGTGATCTTTGAACCCGCAAGAGATGGGTCGGGTCGGTGCGATTCCAAGATGTTTAAACTGGGTAAGTTTGTTAAGTGATCGATCATCGAAGCCGGTTTGTTTGAAAACAAGACTTCCTTTTTTTAGATTTAGGGTTTAAGCTAGTTTAAAAAAAAAAAAACCCATAAAGGGGTTAGTGAATTAGATCTAGATTTTAGGGTTTTAGTTTGAAGGTTGTGGTGGAACTGGACACCTATGCCTGCCTGCAGGCAGATAGCAGGGTGTTGAGGTCCACCCCATTTCATGTTCATGATCTTAAAAGATTTGATGTTGATGTCCTAGAACAGTGTTTGATTGTTACTGTTTTAATGTAACATATGCTTTGTTATGTTTTATTGACTTTTTTCTTACCTGCTATTGACTAAACGTTTAGAAGAATTGATAAATTACTACATTTTGCTATACATCGAATGATTCCGGGTTTGAATCATAAACTTTGCATTTTAATAGAAAATAATAATAATTGGTTCGGCTTGGAGATATGTTTTGAGCCCTAACTCTAGTGTCATGCCGCATTGCCCTAGCATCATGAAGTGTTTATTTCCGTTAAAATAGTGCGGGTTTAAGCTCTACAATATGAGCATTATGTGGATATTAATAGTAGATTGTTTGGAAAACCAGACAAAAAAAAAAAAAAAAAACCCAAGGTGGCGGTGTGGTTTTGGAAGTGAAACCACACCCGATTGTCTTAGACCATGCGTAGTGGGCATTATTGAGCAATCAAACAAGCCCAATCAAGCCCCCTCCCCACCCCCTGGGCATTATTGAGCAATTTTCCCCCCTAGGCGTTTTTTTTAATAACGCCTTCTCCAAATTTCAACCACCAATCACATTTAATCTTCATTTTTCTTGGCCAATAGCTTTTTTTGTTTTTTTTTTATTTTTATTTAATTCTCTACACCCTTTTAACATAATGCCCACATCCCCACAACACCTATTTCAGAAAAATGCCCAATAATGCCCCTTGCTGACTGTATTGTCACATGGCGGAAAACGCCCAAGGGTAGGGGCATTATTCACCCTTAGGCTATAGGGTGTGGTTGGAGCCCCATGGGGCTTTATCAAGTCCACCTAAGCGCCACGTAGGAGTCATGTCAGCTTGGGGGTTTTATCAAGCCCCCCTTTAATTTGGAGGGTGTGGATGGAGCCCTATAGCGCCCCTCCTTAATTCAGTGGGTATGGTCAAATGTAATAACTCTCCTCGATCCATGCGCTGGTTGCTCGTTATCACCATGGCGAGAGTTCAATGGCGCCCCTCTATGGCGCCTGGGGTGTGGTGTTATAGCGCCGGGGGGCGCTATAGATGCCTAGCTGGCGAGGGTGGCGCCCCCACACCCTCCAGCCTTACCACTACGCATAGAATCATCTTGTTTTGTGATTTAGATTAGATCTTGACTTTTACTGGTTTAGTTTGAATAATTTGTGTGTGAAAATGGTGTAAATATGTTGACGAGTGTTCATGTTGACGATGATGTAACAGATTTGGTTTTAGAATGGTGTTGGTGTTGCTTTCAACTGCTTCTGCCTTGCTCCTGTTTGATTGTTTCTGTTTTAATGTAATAATAATAACATGCTTTGTGCCTTGTGTATTGACTTTTCGTTTGATTGAGAAAGCATTTTGACCCGTTGGCAGGGTTTTTAAGTTTAACATGACCATTGGTTCAAATGTAGTTTAGTGGTACTATTATCCGTACATTCTATTCTATTTAAAATTACGTTTAACTAAGGGTTGGGGGTATAATCTTCGGTGAGTGGGTTATTGAGTGGGTGTCACCGATCAGTGACCATACCCCCATGATTGAGTTAGGGTGTTTGAGTAGAAGAGAGGGTGAGAAATCGGTGTAAAGTCACCGAAGGTGGAGAAGGGTGATGGAGGAGAGAGAGAGAGAGAGAGAGGAGAGAAGAAGCAATCAAAAAATATATAACTTAAACACCCTAGAGTGATTAATAATACCCCCTGATTGAGTGCAAAATGAGGAGTGGAATGGGGAGTTGAGATGACATAATATTATTGGGTAAAAAATCACTTAATCACCATAGTGTGTTTAACTATACCCCCACCCTAAAAGTCTTTTGAATGGAAGGTTTATCCAAACGTTACACATACATTTATTTGAAAAATATATATAATAAAAACACTATTGAAAGTAAAACACCGAGAGAGCGGGAGGTTTGTTTGTACATTGGGAGCATAATGAAAACAAACATAAGTTAGCAAGCAATTTTTAACTTTTTTTTAGTTTTAATTTTTTTTTTGGTTTTAAAATTAACCTTATTTTCTAAATCCAGGGAGATTTTTGATCGCGTAATGTTACGCCCGAAGTAATCGTGAATGTATATACTGCATACACACAATTGCATTTTAACAATTCTTTATGGATTTCTACTTCATTAAAGATTTCTGCATTTTAGCAATTATTTATGGATTTCTACTTCATTAAAGATTTCTGATGAGCTACTGCTATCCTCGTAATTGGGCTAAAAGCCCAGTCTGTTTGGTAGGCTAAAGTGAACCCAAAAATGATAGACTGGCCCATTAGGGTTTAAGCCTAATGAAAAACTTATAATTTGAAGAGAAGCGAATAGCGGAGACATGTTTTCTTCGACAAATGTTCGGATAGTCCCTGTGTTTGCTCAATTTTCAAATATAGTCTCTACACTTCTAAATTTACAGCTTTAGTTCCTAACTTTTGCATATTCGTTCTCGAATAGTCCCTAGTTTGGATGGAGATTAGTTTTTGGTGTTAAGTGGGTGTGAAATTACTAAAATGCCCTTGCCAATAAAAAATATTTACACATTAAAAATATAATTAATCCTTAAAAGTGGGTCCCACCACTTTCTTGAAATATAAAGCTAACCCATCACCCACCCCACCGCTGTAACTCCGGCCAGCCACCCAACTCCGAGCACCAAAACCCCCCACCGCTACAATGGTGGACAACAACCAAAGCCTTCGAGACACAACTTGAAAAGACCAAACACCTACCAGAATACATCTACGAGGGACCTCCGTTCGCCACCGGCCTCCCGCACTACGACCACATCTTAGCCGGAACAATCAAGTACATTGTCACGTGCTACCAGACCATGACCGGTCATCACGTCACGCGCCGCTTCGGTAGGGCCGGTTACCGATGGAGCATGAGATAGATGTGAAGTTAGGGATTAAGAGCAGAGAGGATGTGTTCAAGATGGGGATTGATAAGTATAATGGGGAGTGTAGGAGTATTGTTACTAGATATGTTGGGGAATGGGAGAAGGTTATTACTAGGTCTGGGTGGATTGAATTTAAGAATGATATATAAGACTACGGATTTCAGTTTTATGGAGAGTGTTTGGTGGGTTTTTCGGAGTTATTTAAGAAGAATTTGGTGTACATAGGGTTTAAGGTAGTGGTTTCGATTTAATTGTATGTTTCTTGTTTGTTTAATTCCGATAGCATGTTGTTTATATGTGTACTAACGTTAGCTGAATCTAATTTTGACAACTGCATTGCACATTGTATTCGTTTGTGCCGATTGAAGCTATGCTTATGTAACGGTGGGGGGTTTTGTTGCTTGGAGTTAGGTGGCCAGCTGGAGTTACAACGGTGGGGGTGTGGGGTGCTCGGAGGTGCGGTGGCGGTGGGTTTGCCAGGAAGACATATGGAAGAAGGCTTAGGAGGGGGATTAGGGTTTTCTATTCAGAAGGAGATGGCGGCGCAGTTTGTTGCTAGTCTTCTTACTATCCTTATGTAATTTGCCATGGTGATTGGAATGAAACAATTATTTATAAAAAAAGAAATTGTTAGATAAACAAATTCTAATAGTCAGAATATTAAACACATTTTTCTTTTGACGTTATTAGAAAGAATTTTGCATTTTCAAAAAGGGGGAAGGATGACAGATTCTAGAAAGAATATTACTGGACCTTCTCTCTTAAAAAGGGTGCCACAAGAGGTAAAAGGTACCACATGGCCGCTAGTATTCACCAATCACATTCATCTTCATGAGAAATATTGGAGATATATCAAAAGTTCAAAATCAGATTGGATAAAGTTAAAACACCATTAACTTGTCTTTAACCAACTTAAATACTAAACAACCCACGATCTTTGCCCCCTCAAATCGTACAAATACCCAATTCCAAAACCGGGAATCTCACCTTCAACCTCAGAACTCACAAGCCCTGAAAACCCTTTTTGATTTTTGAAATGCAAAATTCATTTCCAAAATCACCATGGCTGCACCAAACGCTCTCAATCTCAACATCCCAGCATTTGAACATGATGTCACCTTCATCAAGGAAGATGAATTTCTACCTGTTAAAGACAACAATCTCACGATGAATGTTGGACATTCACAATACGACCAAAGGTGTCAACTTTTGGTTGAATTCTAACTAAACTGCCCAATTACTGAAGCCATGACAAAGACCAAGGAGGTACCAGAGAATATCCTATAGCAGCTTGTTAACACACTCAAGGAGACCGGAAAAGATGAAGTCACAGCTCATCTCTGGGGAAGTATTTCTGTAACTATTACCCCCGAGGAAAATCAGAAAATGTTTGGAACTTCCAATCAATGGCAGCTACATTGAAGCACCAAAGAAGTATGAGCTGATGAAGCAGTTTTTAGAAATCGGATACAAGAAGAAGATCACAAGGATATGAGACTTCAAAAGAAACGAGTTACCTGGCTTCTAGCAAGTCATGATAGAGACCTTAAACAAGTGCCTAACTTTGAAAATTGGGGCAGCTAATCAGATAAATCAATCCATTCTCATAATCATGTATGTCCATTACTGGGTTCAACATTGATTATGAAACAAAGATCTTCAATCTGATGAAGAGGTCAGTTCTCACCCAGTCTGGAAGAATTACGTCTCACCTGCCTTATCCAAGATTCTATTCAATCATAATTGCTGAAACCTTTGAAGAAAGGAATGTAGAATTACATGCATCAGAAAATATCTAGAAGTCACCAATCATGAAGCCCTAGTGTGCAACACATGGTTGGACTTCTAACAAAGATATACCAATTCTGCCAGAAAGTATGCTATGTCTGATATAAAAAAATTCACCATACAGGAAGATACATGAATAAATTCTGAACAGAGAGGAAGATCTTGTGGAAGTATTTGACAGCAGTTCTTCACCAGATGATGATGATCAAAGGTCTGTGGCACCAAAACGGATGAAGCAAAGGAAGAACAACAACATGACATCAGAATTTCACTAGAACCAATGGAAACAGATGAGCAAGTGCAGCATAATCCAAAAATAGCAGTGCAGCATTGTAATGCCCAGCGTCCCTAAACTTTAGACACTTGGCAAGATCAGTCCTTGAACTTCTATTAATTGACAGTTTAGTCCCTGTAATTATGAGATGTTGATACTTTGATACTTTGACGTGAATCTTATTGATACTGATGCTTGATACTATGATGTTTGATTCTTTATTCTAGATGCTTGATTCTTGACACCTAAACTATGAGACTTGATACTTAATCTAGATACTTGACTATCGATACTTAATCTAGACACTTGATTCTTGATACTATGGAAACTAGATTCTTATTGTTGATTCTTGATACTTGATACTTGGACTCTTGATTCTGGATGCTTGAGAAACTATGATTCTTGACTCTTGAGACTTAAATTAGTGCTTGACTCATTAGACTCGTGAAACTTGATTCTTGGTTGAATGAGAGACTGGAGCCTTGCCACTGGCAGAATCTATGAAACCTGGAAACTTTTGGTTTGTAATGTAATCTAGATACTTCACCTAAATTTCACGCAACACAACGCTAAATATAACACGCTTATCGAATCAAAGTCTGGAACGCGGAAGGAATGGATTGGCCAGATTGGCCATCCGATCGGACTGTCACCCGAACGGATGACCACCCGAACGGGTGACCACCCTATCCACATTGTACCGCCTCCACTTCACTCTCACACTATAAATAGACCTGTCACATCACCATTTCAGTGATGTGACAGCTCTGCTCGACTCAGACGCACGAACACCTTTCTCCCCTATTTTCTTGCTGAATCCGGTACGTTTTAGGCTAAATTCTTGTACTTTATCGATCTACACATCATTCTCTACGTGATTCTCACTTGAAATTACACTTTCCACCGTGAAATCTCTCGGATCTGAGTTCTTGAGGGTGATGTCATCATGGAGGTTTATGCAAACTAACATGTGATGCATTCTAGGCAAGATCTAGCCGAGATCTAAGATGATTCATGCGTTTTTACACTAAATCTAACCTAAATATAAGCTAAATCTAAACTTTTCCTATCAGACTTGAGTATCTTCATCCTCTTCTCAAACTTTTACTTTATTCGGTGGAAATCGAGTCCAAACTAACTGTAGATCTGATGAATAGTCTAGAGTTAGTATTGATCTGGGTTCCTACCGTTAAAAGACGAGCACGACAACAGATCCCGACATAAACCCATTAGAAACAAACGACTGATCGAACAGGGGTGATTTCCACTCAATCGGAGTTTTGGGTACTAAAGGGTTTTACCGTTGTCTCAATACGTGTCGTACCGTCACCGTTAATCTAGAAACTTGGAAATTTTACAAACATGTTAAAGGGTCGCCCGATCGGACAGCCACCCTATCAGGGGACACTTGCCCTTTTACCTTGAAACTTTGATACTTAGGAACTTACTCATAATATTGGGAACTTTGATCAAGTGGTGGTCCGATCGGACAGCTGTCCGAACGAGAGGTCACCCGATTGAAGAAAACAAGGCACTTAACATTATGATCGAGTGGCAACCCGATCGGACAGCCATCCGATCGGACAGCCACCCTGGTCCCTCACATATGAATCTCACCCGAACAAGTGGCAACCCGGTCGGATGGCCATCCGATCGGGCAGCCCTTTGTCTCTACACACACATGAGTCACCCGACCAGCTGACCATCCGATCGGACAGCCATCCGATCGGACAGTCAGCCGATCTAGTGACTGGTTTTGACGCTTTATTCAACCTCGTTACTCTGCTCGACTCTTATCCTATTGTAATTTAATCAGGCTAGTCCTACAAAGAGCTCCCTTTGATCCAATAGCAGTTTATACTGTTAAGCAATCACTGTGAGTATACTCGATCCCCTTTTTACTTTAAACTTTTGGGGTGTAACATGTATTCTATTAAACTACATACTTCTGGCAATCTATACTCTATCCTATGTGTTTGTGAAATCTTGTGCATTCTAGTATTCTATTTGTGCTATGTGACGTTTAATCCAGGGTGTTTAGTTCCGCCTTAACAATAGTAGCGCTATAGGAGATGCACCTCTCCCATTATTCTCGGGGAGTATTGTTAGGGGGATTCTAGTTTTCCTTGAGTCTTGGGTAAACACTAAAGCATCGGGATACTTGGGCTATCACTGCGTGGATTGCGACACTAGCACGACTGAAACTATTTTTATTGCTTACACTGTGGATATGAGTTGTTTTAATCTATTATGCTATTATCAAACTTGTGTACTCGCCAATACTTTTGTATTGATATCTTACTACATGTTGCAGGTTGATAGGTTGAGATGGATAATGGAAATCAAGCTAGGGAAATGCCTAGAAACGCCGCCTAGTGAACTTAGAAACTTTTGAATAATTTGAACAATCTTTGTTTTGCATTTGATGTCTGATGTTGGATTTTGTTTTAGACAAATTTATGCATGAAATCAAGAAATCTTTATTGCCACAATAGTGTTATGGAAATCCCATGAGCAATCTGAACGCCTAGTGCTCGCACCCCGATGTTTCCGCCATCGGTTGGGGTGTGACAGATTGGTATCAGAGCCATAACTATAGGGAATTAGGATAAGTAGGAATACTTGCCCTAGTCTATAGTTCTAGGAACTTGATTCTTATTTGTTGTTTAGGACTTATGCATTCCACCGTATCTGCTTCCTAGCAACACATGTTCATACTAAACTTACATGCCTTCCCTAAGGCTGATACAATGAACACCTTATACTACGAAAACACTGTTACCCAGTGTTTGTATTTTGCACGAGTTTTGCCCACAGGATAGGAGTGACATCCGGACCATGATGGGAAATCTCCGTATTATTCTAGTGGGCCCTGCCTGCGGATAAGAGCCCACAACATTTGGGGTACGATGTTGTCAAGTTAGAGGTGA
The DNA here is from genome assembly GCA_030545235.1 of Helianthus tuberosus. Taxonomy (NCBI): domain Eukaryota; kingdom Viridiplantae; phylum Streptophyta; class Magnoliopsida; order Asterales; family Asteraceae; genus Helianthus; species Helianthus tuberosus. The sequence goes on from CM060409.1 coordinate 106,042,957, forward strand.
AACTCAGACCTTGATGGCCAGTCCCACTCCATGATAATTTTATGTCTCGCCAAGTCTCGTAACTGCCAATCAATTGAGTACGTGGAATAACCAAAAGGACGAATATCGTAGGCCTAACATCGATGACGTATTTGTCTAAGTAAGTCAAGACGCGATACCTCAATTCAAAAAGGAGTTCGAATCACTCTGGTTAGTCGCCGTTCCTTTACCCGGAACAATCCTATGATTTAAAAGCCTATCTTGTTTTTATGTTATCTTGATTTTATGAATGTGGTTTATCTGTGAGGTTTTGAACTCAATTCTTCGTTCGTTTTGAAATGCTTTTACACAAATTTGCATGATTGTCCGCAATCTAAAACGTTAATTCTAATCTCAGATCAAACTAAATTTCCAAAGTTTTATTCTATGTGTAGTCTACGTGGTAAACTTGATCGACTATGGTATGATATGTTGTTGTGGTGTGAAACACTAAGATGACATGGAAGTACGGGACAGAAGTGTTGTGTCCGAAGCATGGTGGATACGCCGCTGGTACTTCCTATATATAAGTGCTTCCGACATATTACCAACTTCCGTACCAAGTGCCATGCGAGGTTTAGTGTTTGCAGACCAGTGTGGAAAGTCTACGTAATCTACAGAATGTCTATGTAATCTCTGGAAAGCCTATGCAACCTATGAGCAGACTATGTGATCTATGAGAATTCTAGCATAATCTATGGTTGATCTATTATGTTAATACAACCTAGCGAGTTAAACTATTTGAGCTAAATTATGATCTATGCAATGATCTATGATAATCTACTTGAGTATTCTACGCTGATCTATTTTGAGTATTCTATGTGATTTATTTGAGTAACCTATGAGTAATCTACGACGATCTATTAAATTACGTGAATATATGATAAAGATGTTGGGTATGTTGAGAGTTGCGACACGTAGCATGACACCGAGTACGGGGGGAGGTGATGTGCCCGAAGCGCGGTGGATACGCCGCTGGTACTTCCTATATATAAGCATTTCTGACATGTTGACCAAAACTTCGTACAACGTGCCATGTGAAGGTCGTGCGTTTTGTGGTGTTAGTCTATCTCGTATCTTAATCCTTTAGTCTATCATGAGTGAATCCTTATCATGGGACTTCGTAACCTAGACTTATACAATCCTTATGATTGGAACTCGTAGATGTCTGCTCGAAGACTCTCTGACAACCTAAGGAAATCAAGGGGGAAGTCCCAGAAAAAGATGATGTCATTCATGGCCGACCAGATTGCTCGAGTCGTGCCAAAGATCATCACTGAGCTCCAAGGATCAAACACGCCTCCATCCTCTGCGGACTCCAAGGCTGAGGAGAAAAATCCTACTAAGTTCAACTATAAGCATTTCATCTCCTGCAACCCCAAGTCTTTCACGGGTAGTGATGGGGTGACTGCTATGCTCGTGTGGTTCGACAGCATTGAGGTTACCTTCATTAACAGCGAGTGCCCAGACCATTTAAAGACTAGGAGTGCAACTGGGATGTTTCAAGGCAGAGCGTTGGAGTGGTGGTTGAATGAGAGAAACATCCGTTCTAATGAAGAAGCCTATGCTCTTCCATGGGCTGAGGTGCGAGAATTAATGATGCTTGAGTTCTGCCCTCCTCATGAACAACTGAAGCTTGAAGAAGAGTTTTGGCATCTGAAGCAGGTTGGTGATGATAACCTGGCTTATACTACCAGATTCAAGCAGCTTAGCTTGATCCTCCCTCACTTGGTTTCGACTCCTAAGCGGATGATAACCAAGTACATCAATGGCCTACCTCCTGCAATGCGTGATTCTATTGAAGCAGCTCAACTAGAAACGATTGAGGAAGTCTATCGTTTGGCAGCAAGTTTGAACAACAACCGTGTGTGTGATAAACAGTTCGCTATTCCTGCTCCCTCCAAGTCTGCGAACCAAGTTACCCAACAGTCAGACGGCAGCAAGAACAAGAAAAGGAAATCTCAGGGTTCCGGATGTAATGCTATTACTCCTGCTGCAAACCCTGTGGCTAAACCTGCTCCTACTACTGCTGCTGCTAACCCTGCTGCTCCCGAAGCTAAGAAGCAATACACTGGGCCTCATCCCAAGTGTGCAACTTGCAACTACCATCATCCTGCTACTTCTGCCTGTCGTCTGCGCACCAACTGTAATCGCTATGGTCACACGACTCCCTACTGTCGTCAAGCTAACCCTGCACCGCAAGCCCCAGCTCAGGCAGCTCTACCTGCCCCTCCAGCACCTCTACAGAACCCAAGGCCAGTCAACGCTATTCGTGCATGCTACAAGTGTGGAGATACTACCCACCTCCGTAACCAGTGTCCTCAGCTGAACCAGGACCAACAGCCAGCCGCTCATGGACGAGCGTTCAACCTTAATGCAAATCAGGCTCGTAATGACAATGACGTTGTCAATGTTATGTTCCTTGTTAATAACCTTTATGCTTCGATTCTATTTGATACTGGTGTCGATAAAAGCTTTGTGTCCGTGGAATTTGAGTCCTTGATAAACTGTACACGCTCCAAGTTACCCGAGTCATTCTCTGTTAGGTTGCTAATGGTAAGTCGATTCTTGTGAATTCTATCGTGCGTGATTGTTCCTTGATTCTTAATGATCACATGTTCTCTATTGATCTTATACCCAAGCGGTTGGGTAGTTTTGATGTTATCATTGGCATGGACTGGTTGCGTAAGAGCCATGCCGAGATTGTTTGTCATGAGAAACTGGTTCGTCTTCCTCTTCCCTCTGGTGATACTTTGATCGTCTATGGAGACCGACCTTCGAAGGGACTGAGATTGATGTCATGCACACAAGCGAGCAGAAGCTTACGTAAACAGAACCCTGCCTTCTTGGCCCATGTGGTGGGACAAAAAGGCAAGGGGAAGAACATAAGCGACGTTCCAGTGGTGTGTGATTTCGCTGATGTCTTTCCTGAAGATCTTCCTGGTCTTCCTCCTCCGAGATCTGTTGACTTTCGTATTGATCTCGTACCTGGTGCAACTCCTGTCGCCTGGGCTCCCTATCGTCTTGCACCTTCCGAGATGCAAGAGTTATCTAGCCAACTACAGGAATTACTCGATAAGGGTTTTATTCGTCCAAGTACCTCCGCGTGGGGTGCTCCCGTTTTATTCGTCAAGAAGAAGGATGGTTCATTTCATATGTGTATCGACTACCGTGAACTTAATAAGCTTACCGTGAAGAATCGTTATCCGCTCCCTCGTATCGATGACCTGTTTGACCAACTACAAGGCGCGTCGTGTTTCTCGAAAATTGACCTACGTTCTGGATACCATCAGCTACGTGTCCTCAAAGATGATATTCCTAAAATGGCATTTCGTACTCGTTATGGGCACTACGAGTTCGTAGTCATGCCTTTTGGCTTGACCAACGCACCTGCAGTGTTCATGGATCTTATGAACCGCGTTTGCAAACCTTATTTGGATCGTTTTGTGATAGTCTTTATTGATGATATTCTCATTTATTCTAAGTCTAAATCCGATCATGCCCGCCATCTACGTCTTACGCTTGAACTACTACGTGGTAAACGTCTGTATGCTAAATTTTCTAAGTGTGAGTTTTGGATTGATGAGGTGCAATTTCTTGGTCATATTGTTAGTTGTCAGGGTATTCATGTTGACCCTTCTAAGATCGAGGCCGTGAAGAATTGGTGTACGCCTAAATCCGTGTCCGAGATTCGTTCTTTTCTAGGATTGGTGGGTTATTACCGCCGATTCATCACGGATTTCTTAAAAATTGATGTTCCTCTTACTACGCTAACCCAAAAGGAGAAACCTTTTGTTTGGGGTCCCGAACAAGAGGAATCCTTTCAAACTCTTAAGAACCTTTTGTGTAATGCTCCTGTGTTAACTCTACCTGATGGTAACGGCGATTTTGTGGTATATTGTGATGCCTTGAACCGTGGATTGGGCTATGTGCTCAAGCAGCGAGACAAGGTTATTGCTTATGCCTCTCGTCAGCTCAAGGTACATGAGAAAAACTACACTAATCATGATCTGGAGCTTGGTGCGGTTATTTTTGCGCTAAAGATCTGGCGACACTACATTTACGGTACTAAGTGTGTGGTCTTCACCGACCATAGGAGCCTTCAACATATCTTTGACCAAAAAGAGCTGAACATGCGACAGAGACGTTGGGTGGAATTGCTTAACGAATACGATTGCGAAATTCGCTATCATCCAGGCAAGGCGAATGTGGTAGCCGACGCCCTTAGTCGTAAGACCCATTTCAAGGCTATTCGTATCTCTAGTGATTTGCATGCTTGTATTCGTGAAGCTCAGTATTCATCAGCAAATGAAGGAAGTTTAGAAGAAGAGATCCACGACGCTAGGATGGACCAGCTCGAAACTAAATCTGATGGTCTGCAGTATTATCTAAATCGCATCTGGGTGCCAGATCGCGATAACCTCCGTGAGCTCATTATGACCGAGGCTCACAAATCCCATTACTCTATCCATCCAGGTGCCGATAAGATGTACCAGGATCTGCGTACGACATATTGGTGGTCTGGCATGAAGAGGGACATTGCTGTATATGTGTCTAAGTGCCTTACTTGTTCGAAGGTAAAGGCTGAACACCAACGTCCTTCTGGACTCTTGGAACAACCTAAGATCCCTGTCTGGAAATGGGATAGCATTGCTATGGACTTTATTACTAAACTACCCCGCACCTCTAAAGGTCACGATAGTATCTGGGTGATTATTGATCGTTTGACCAAATCCGCTCGCTTTCTTCCTATTCGTGAAGATTACAGAGCGGAGAAACTTGCTCGAGTCTATACTGATGAGATTATATGCCGTCATGGCATACCCCTTGACATAATCTCGGATCGTGATGGTCGTTTTACTTCACGTCTTTGGCAAACGTTTCAGTCCGCTATGGGTTCGCACTTGAATCTTAGCACGGCCATTCATCCTCAGACGGATGGACAGACCGAGCGTACTATTCAAACCCTAGAAGATATGCTCCGTTCTTGTGTCATCGACTTTGGCGGTAACTGGGATGTACATTTACCATTGATAGAATTCTCGTACAACAATAGCTACCATTCCAGTATTCAGATGGCTCCTTTCGAAGCTTTATATGGGCGAAAATGCCGATCTCCTCTCAGTTGGCGTGAGGTTGGGGAAAAGCAGTTCACTGGCCCCGAGATTGTTCAAGAGACAACGGATGAGGTTCTTCAGATCCGTGACAACTTGATCAAGGCTAGGAGCAGACAAAAGAGCTATGCTGATAATAAGCGGAAGCCTCTGGAATTTCCTGTAGGAGATCGAGTTCTACTCAAGGTATCTCCCTGGAAGGGAGTAGTTCGTTTTGGAAAGAAGGGGAAGCTTGCTCCTCGCTATATGGGTCCTTTCGTGATACTTGAAAGGATTGGCAAGGTACCATACAAACTCGACTTGCCACAAGAACTAAACAACGTGCATCCAGTGTTCCATGTATCCAATCTACGTAAATGCCTAGCCGACGAGGGACTGCAGGTTCCTCTAGAAGACTTGCAAATAAACGAAGTTGTTCAGTTTATGGAGAAACCGGTCGAAATCATGGATCAAACTGTCAAGCGTCTGAGGCGCAGAAAAATTCCCATTGTTAAGGTTCGATGGGAAGGAAAGCGTGGCGCCGAATTCACTTGGGAATTGAAAAGTGATATGAAGGCCAAGTACCCGCATCTCTTCGAGCAGTCTTCTTCTAAGATTTCAGGGACGAAATCTCCTAAAGGAGGGGAGACTGTAACGCCCAGCGTCCCTAAACTTTAGACACTTGGCAAGATCAGTCCCTGAACTTCTATTAATTGACAGTTTAGTCCCTGTAATTATGAGATGTTGATACTTTGATACTTTGACGTGAATCTTATTGATACTGATGCTTGATACTATGATGCTTGATTCTTTATTCTAGATGCTTGATTCTTGACACCTAAACTATGAGACTTGATACTTAATCTAGATACTTGACTATCGATACTTAATCTAGACACTTGATTCTTGATACTATGGAAACTAGATTCTTATTGTTGATTCTTGATACTTGATACTTGGACTCTTGTTTCTGGATGCTTGAGAAACTATGATTCTTGACTCTTGAGACTTAAATTAGTGCTTGACTCCTTAGACTCGTGAAACTTGATTCTTGGTTGAATGAGAGACTGGAGCCTTGCCACTGGCGGAATCTATGAAACCTGGAAACTTTTGGTTTGTAATGTAATCTAGATACTTCACCTAAATTTCACGCAACGCAACGCTAAATATAACACGCTAATCGAATCAAAGTCTGGAACGCGGAAGGAATGGATTGGCCAGATTGGCCATCCGATCGGACTGTCACCCGAATGGATGACCACCCGATCGGATGACCACCCGAACGGATGACCACCCGAACGGATGACCACCCGAACGGGTGACCACCCTATCCACCTTGTACCGCCTCCACTTCACTCTCACACTATAAATAGACCTGTCACATCACCATTTCAGTGATGTGACAACTCTTCTCGACTCAGATGCACGAACACATTTCTCCCCCATTTTCTTGCTGAATCCGGTACGTTTTAGGCTAAATTCTTGTACTTTATCGATCTATACATCATTCTCTACGTGATTCTCACTTGAAATTACACTTTCCACCGTGAAATCTCTCGGATCTGAGTTGTTGAGGGTGATGTCATCATGGAGGTTTGTGCAAACTAACATGTGATGTCATTCTAGGCAAGATCTAGCCCAGATCTAAGATGATTCATGTGTTTTTACACTAAATCTATGCTAAATCTAAACTTTTCCTATCAGACTTGAGTATCTTCATCCTCTTCTCAAAATTTTACTTTATACGGTGGAAATCGAGTCCAAACTAACTGTAGATCTGATGAATAGTCCTACCGTTAAAAGACGAGCACGGCAATAGATCCCGACATAAACCCATTAGAAACAAACGACTGATCGAACAGGGGTGATTCCCACTCAATCGGAGTTTTGGGTACTAAAGGGTTTTACTGTTGTCTCGATACGTGTCGTACCGTCACCGTTAATCTAGAAACTTGGAAATTTTACAAACATGTTAAAGGGTCGCCCGTTCGAGCGGTAACCCGATCGGACAGCCACCCTATCAGGGGACACTTGCCCTTTTACCTTGAAACTTTGATACTTAGGAACTTACTCATAATATTGGGAACTTTGATCAAGTGGTGGTCCGATCGGACACCCGTCCGAACGAGAGGCCACCCGATTGAAGAAAACAAGGCACTTAACATTATGATCGAGTGGAAACCCGATCGGACAGCCACCCTGGTCCCTCACATATGAATCTCACCCGAACAAGTGGCAACCCGGTCAGATGGCCATCCGATCGGGCAGCCCTTTGTCTCTACACACACATGAGTCACCCGACCGGCTGACCATCCGATCAGATAGCCAGCCGATCCATTGACTGGTTTTGACGCTTTATTCAACCTCGTTACTCTGCTCGACTCTTATCCTATTGTAATCTAATCAGGCTAGTCCTACAAAGAGCTCCCTTTGATCCAATAGCAATTTATACTGTTAAGCAATCACTGTGAGAATACTCGATCCCCTTTTTACTTTAAACTTTTGGGGTGTAACATGTATTCTATTAAACTAAATACTTCTGGCAATCTATACTCTATCGTATGTGTTTGTGAAATCTTGTGCATTCTAGTATTCTATTTGTGCTATGTGACGTTTAATCCAGGGTGTTTAGTTCCGCCTTAACAATAGTAGCGCTATAGGAGATGCATCTCTCCCATTATTCCCGGGGAGTATTGTTAGGAGGATTCTAGTTTACCTTGAGTCTTGGGTAAACACTAAAGCATCGGGATACTTGGGCTATCACTGCGTGGACTGCGACACTAGCACGGCTGAAACTATTTTTATTGCTTACACTGTGGATATGAGTTGTTTTAATCTATTATGCTATTATCAAACTTGTGTACTCGCCGATACTTTTGTATTGATATCTTACTACATGTTGCAGGTTGATAGGTTGAGATGGATCATGGAAATCAAGCTAGGGAAATGCCTAGAAACATCGCCTAGTGAACTTAGAAACTTTTGAACAATTTGAACAATCTTTGTTATGTTTTGCATTCGATGTCTGATTTTGGATTTTGTTTTAGATAAATTTATGCATGAAATCAAGAAATCTTTATTGCCACAATAGTGTTATGACAATCCCATGAGCAATCTGAACGCCTAGTGCTCGCACCCGATGTTTCCGCCATCGGTTGGGGTGTGACAAGCATGTAGCAGAATCAGGTGCTCAAATTAATCCCTCTTTACTTATTGCAAGAAACTCAGCAGATTCTGATTCTGAAGAATCTGTTCAAGTTATAAAATTATCCATAGACAGTCTGATGCAATAAATGAGGATATTATCAATTCCATACATCTTGACTCCAAATCAATTGGTGAGGATGAGATTGAGACAACAATAGGTGGAGATCAGTTTTCTGATCCAGGAAACCTGATCCCAATGTAACAACTGTGCTTGTAATCACTATGAACAGTTCTATTATCAATAAAACAATGTTATTTGATCCCAATGTTTGTTTTGTTATGTTTTACATTTTTCATGTTTTGACTTTTGTTCAATTTCAAACTCTACATCACTTTCTGGAGAGTTATACGCAAACTGGTACGTAAACGTAACCAGTTTATTACGAAAAATACTCCGGAACATCAACATATACTTAACATACCTTAAATAACCTTTACATAACTTAGAAATAAGTTTTGAAGGCATTGGTATGGCAAAAACAAGTTAATTCGACTACAGGGACTAAACTTGACAAACTGCGAAAATATGCCAATTTGAACTGTAACAGACATTCCGGAACATGACCATAAGTTAAACATACCATAAATATCCTTTACATAGCTTAGAAATAGGCTTTGAGGGGTTCGGTATGCTAAAACAAACTTTTGGGTCATTCAGGGACTAAAAGTGTCAAAAAGTGCACAAGTTTGCACTTTCGCGCATAACTTACGTTCTGAATACATCTGGACATCCAAAAATTTATGTAAGCATGACTATATTATTCTTTAGTGTTTGGCTTGCCAAAAATCCATTCGTCGCGTCATTTGGATCGTTTTTCGTGCTTGTGCGCATTCCGTCGTAATTAAGCGAACATCGCGTTCGTACGACCAAACGAACCATCATCCGGCATATTTTTGAGCATGTTTTGAGTTCCCTATACTTTAACTTCATTTTAGAGCCTTGAAATGAGGTTAACGGGGTTCAAACGCATCGAAAAAGGCCTTAAACACGTGCAGGGACCATTTCTGCCAATTCTGAAACATTTCTGAAACAGAGGGGTGCTAGCGTAGCGCGAGCCCTATAGGCTTTACCAGTCGCGCTACGCGGCTGCCTAACCAGACCAGATTAAGTGTATTTAACATCAGATTTCAGCTGTTTAATCCTCAACCACACACTCACACTTGTCTAGTAAGCTGATAAGAACCCATTTTTAGTCACCACAACTTTGCAACACATGTACGGGTAGGATTCGAGCACGGTTTCCATGAAACGATCTTAACGGTTACCCGAAAGCTATAAATACCCCATGCCCCCATTGCTCAAATTACTAGAATTTTGATTTGAGAAACTCTAAGTTGAAACTATTGTTTCATACCTGAGATTTTTGAATCGAAATTAGCATTCGGGGACCCTTCGTAAGTATTCTTTCGTTCTTTTATTGCTTTTCGAGTCAGAAAGTCAAACTTTGTTTGACTTTCAGCGTTGACCAGCTTATGGTCAATGCGAAGTTCGTTTGAACTTCGCAACGTGAGTGTAATCACGTTGGTTATAGTCCCTTGGGACTATGCCTACTGATTACCACGTTGTCTAGGGTCGTAGGGTAAGCGATCTAATAAATCGCTTATACCTCGAACCCGACCCATTTGGTCGATCATTAGGATCCGACCAAATACATTAGGTGACCATAGTAGGTAGGGAATAACCTTCCGAGGTTATATCCTATGGTCACATCGTTTAAGTAGTTGTATGATAGGTAGTTTATATGCCTTAGGTAAATTACCAGAATACCCTTTTCATGTATAATTGGTAATTAAGCATATGTAACCTAAACTTTTGTCACATAACTGATTATGTAACATGTTTAGGCATATAACACTTGTCATAGGGCTAGTTAGGCGGTCCGAACGCGTTTCACGCGAACGATGCGTTAAAGTAGCATAAGCTACCTAAACAGGTCGTAATGGGTCATAAACAATTATGTTAGGTTTCAATTAGTATGTAGACTTTGTTGAACCATACTACACGAGTCACCATGCTCGTTTGGTTTACAAACCCTCATGCTACCCGATCTTCCGATTTAGGTCCGGTTTATTAACATAGTTACCTATATTAGGTGCCGTTTGATTCCGAGATCTCTAGCATTGCTTGGTGGTTATCTTAGGACTACTGAACAATCTCAAGTGAGTACATAGACCCCTCTTTTACTGTTTTCCAAACTGTTTTGGGGTGGAACACATGTGCCTACTTGTTACTTTCGTGCTTTCCTGTTTTCACATCATATACCGGCTATGTTTGTTAGTACATTATAGTACATGATTTCATGACATTTCATGCTATGTATGTCCATTGTGTGCATACTTAGTACATTGTTTTACATTACATTTCTGCTATGTATGTTGTCTGATAGCATGCTAGCACATTGATTTACAAGACTTTTCTGCTTTGTATGTTAACTTAGCATACTTAGTACATTGTTTTCATATGTCATGTATACAACTGCTATAACATTTGGTTTGCACAAACGGGTCTTTATTACGTTCATTAACATTTGCTACGCCGCTCGGGAGTAAGTAGTGGTACCATAGGACTTGACAAATCCCATTCCTGACATCCCGGGTTTGTTTGGATGTAAGGAATGACTGAATCCGAATACAATTCTTTTGATAACCTTGACTAAAAGGGTTATCCGACTGTCTCAAGGCTTGAATGTATGCGTTAACTTACCACATAAATGTTTGTATCAATGTATCATGCATCACTTTGCAAAACATAACTTTTTGATATATTCAAAATACTTTGTTTTGTACATCTTTACTTATGGTTTAAGTAGTCTTATTTTACTTACCATACATAAACATTTGTTACACATTACTTGACTACTTTTGGACTATCAACATTTGACATGGTTTATACAAGGACTTTTGACTATTGGTTTAAACATAGACTTTATACATTGGTTGTTTGTTTAAATGACTTAAGTAACGAGATGTGAGTAATATGATACAAGCATGGTGGATACGTCGCTGGTACTTCCTATATATAAGTGTTTATATTATATTACCTACCATAGCATTATTTAAATCATTCATTTTGGACTTATACATTTTATACAAGTAACATGTTTTCACAAGACTTTGGTTTACAATACAGTTTATTTTATACAACTCATTTTGCATGGTTATTCATTTAACCATACATTATTCACTTATTTATACATATCATCTGAACTTATTGTTTTTCAAGCGATTTACAAAACAAATCAAATAACAAGGTTCATGACTAAACTTTTTCTTAAACTTAAGTCATGATTCCTAAATTTCACAAAACCTATGTATCTCACAGGCATTTTTATGCTGACGTACCTACTTTCACATGTGTTTTCAGGTGCTTTTCCGTAGGATGATGATCATGACACTAGGGCAGACCTGTGCCTTAGAGACTTAAAATGAAGATAGACTATGTTTAATTATGTTATAAACTCTTTATTTACTGTTTGAAACAATGAAACTCTCATGTTGATAAATAAATTATAACTTTGTTTGCCATGGATTTGAAACAATAATTCTATTACAACACTCCCCGACGTTTTCCGCCACGTCTTGTTATGATATACGTGGTCGGGGTGTGACAGAAAAGTTGGTATCAGAGCCAATGGTTATAGGGAATTAGGTTATTAGTAATGCTTTGACCTAGACTATAACCTTTCTACGACCCTAACACGAGTTACCTTGTGTTTAGATCTTAAAACATGTACATCACCTATCCTTAGGTGATTATCAAAACAAGAACCAAATTTTCCGAAACGATTTTTGAAAAACAATCATCTGTTTTTGAATGATTTATTACAAGGTTTTGAACCCTCTGTTATATGGTTTTGAACCCTCTTTTGTAAGGTTTTGAACCCTTCCTGTTTAACTAAAATTTTTGGCCTTGTGCCTTCAAATTTTCAAAATCTCGTCAAGGTTTTGAGTTTTAAATAATGTGAACACGTGCAAACTGGAAGGGTGAATGCCTGTATTCTGGGTTTTCTGTCTAGGCAAGCACTTCGTATATATCTCATCAGACGCGAGACCAGTTGTGCTTACCTGGGAATTCTTGGGATGAGTGTTCACTTATAGGCGAGCATGTCTTCATTATACATTATTTTTGACCCATTTACTTTGATTAGTCACTGTGATTCGTTTGTTTGCTTGGTAATGCGGACGAATGATCACTATCTTTGTTTTTGTTGATTTTGTTTCATCTCATTCTCTTCATCCAATCATCTCACTCGTTTCTTTTCATGTTTTCCTCTTTTAGAATGCCTCCTCGACGCGAAAACCAAATAGCGACTGCCGAACTGGCAGAAATCATTGCGCAGCAGATGGCTGCTCAATTCCCAAATCTCTTTGCTCAATGGCAACAAGCCAACAACAACAACAATGGTCCGTGCAAATACAAGGATTTTAACTCGGCTAAACCACTCAAGTTTAGTGGTTCTGAGGGAGCGACTGGGCTTCTTCAATGGTTCGAGAGCATAGAGAATACTTTTCGCCACGTGCAGTGTCTTGAAAATCGCAAAGTCGAGTTTGCTTCGAGCGTATTTCAGAAGAGGGCTTTGACATGGTGGAACGGGGTTATGAGGGACCAAGGTGCAGAAGTTGCTCTCGCACAGACATGGGCTGAACTTAGAGCCCTTATGATGAGGGAATTCTGTCCTCGTCATGAGCAGCGAGCTTTGGAGAAGGAATTTGATAATTTGAAGCAAGATAGTGGTGAGCACAGGGCATATACTGACAGGTTTGAGGAGTTGAGTCTGCTTTGCCCGGCTATGGTTACCCCACTCGATAAGGCCATCGAAAGGTACATCGACGGCCTACCTGACTCAGTACAAGACATCCTTACTGGTAGTGACCCTGCCACACTCCGTCAGGCGATCGAGTTATCAGCGACATTGACTGAGTCGCAGATTCGTAAGGGAAAGCTGCATAAGAAGGGTGACAAGGGTAAGAAGCAGGCATCTGACAAGGAGGATGGTAAGAAAGGTGAAAACAAGAAGGGAAAGAATTCGGGTTCCGCAAGAGGGTCTAGGAAGCGAAAGGCTTCCCAAAAATATGCTGTTACTGCACAGGCTCAAGCTGCACCAAATCAGCCTGCGCAGCCAATAGCCAAGAAGCCTTATTTTGGCAATGCACCTTTGTGCAACAGGTGTAACGGCCATCATCAACCACATCTCCAGTGTCGTCAGTGCACCAACTGCGGAAGATCTGGTCATCTTGCTGTCAACTGCCGCATTCCTGTTAACCAGAACCAGGCAGTTCAGAACCAAGCTCAACAAGTTGCTCAGCCTCTTGCTCAGCAACAAGGTCAAGCTGCACGACCTCATTTCCCTCCTGGTTCGTGCTACAATTGTGGGGATCTGACCCACTATATGAACCGGTGCCCAAGGCTAGCCAACCAGAATCCGAATCAGGCTCCGGCTCGAGGCCGAGCCTTTAACATGAATGCCCAAGAGGCGCAGGCAGACAATAATGTGGTGAACAGTACGTTCATTATTAATAATAAGCATGCATCTGTTCTTTTCGATTCTGGTGCCGACAAGAGTTTTGTGTCATTGTCTTTTGAGCCAATGCTTCGCGTGTCTAGAACGAAACTAAGTAAATCTTTGACAGTAGAGGTTGCTAGTGGTGAACCCATTATTCTTGATTCTGTTCTACGCAACTGCCAGTTGAACCTTAACGACCATCTTTTTCCTATTGACCTCACGCCTATGCAACTTGGAAGCTTCGACGTTATAGTGGGTATGGATTGGCTATCTAAGCATCACGCAGAGATAGTTTGTTCTGAGAAGATTGTTCGTGTGTCGCTTTCGACAGGCGAGATTCTACAGGTTCAAGGTGAGAAACCGTCTGGTGGCCTCAAGCTCATGTCTTGTTTTAAAGCTCGGAAGTATCTGCGGAAGAACTATGTGGCTTTCTTAGCACATGTTACAGAAGATAAAGGCAAGGGTAAGTCTATTTCAGATATTCCTGTCGTTCGGGATTATTCTGAAGTTTTCCCTGAAGATTTACCTGGTCTACCTCCAGCACGCCAAGTCGAGTTCCGCATCGATCTCGTGCCTGGTGCAAATCCCATTGCCAGAGCTCCATATCGTCTTGCGCCATCTGAGATGCAAGAGTTGTCTAAGCAGCTTCAGGAGCTCTCTGACAAAGGTTTTATCCGTCCTAGCTTTTCACCTTGGGGTGCTCCCGTTCTTTTTGTCAAGAAGAAGGATGGATCCTTTAGGATGTGTATCGATTATCGTGAGCTTAACAAGCTTACCATCAAGAATCGATATCCCCTACCTCGCATCGATGATCTCTTTGATCAGTTACAAGGCGCTTCTTATTTTTCGAAGATTGATCTGCGATCTGGATATCATCAACTTCGGGTTCATGAAGAAGACATTCCGAAGACAGCGTTCCGTACTCGGTATGGGCATTACGAGTTCACAGTCATGCCATTTGGTTTGACTAATGCTCCGGCTGTTTTTATGGACTTAATGAATAGGGTCTGCAAACCTTATTTGGATCAGTTCGTCATTGTTTTTATTGACGACATCTTGATTTACTCTAAGACGCGAGCTGATCACGAGCAACATCTTCGTCTTACTTTGGAACTCCTAAAGAAAGAGCAACTTTTCGCCAAATTCTCCAAGTGTGAATTCTGGCTTAAAGAAGTTCAATTCTTAGGACACATTATCAACGAACAAGGTATTCATGTAGATCCCTCCAAGAACAGTGCGATTAAGGATTGGGATACGCCTACTACTCCTACTGAAGTTCGTTCTTTTCTTGGTCTAGCGGGTTATTATCGCCGCTTCATTGAAAACTTCTCAAAGATTGCAGTTCCTCTAACTGCTCTGACTCAGAAGAACAAGGCCTTTGATTAGGGATTCAAACAAGAGGAAGCTTTTCAACACTTGAAGCAGAAGCTTTGCGATGCGCCTGTTCTATCATTGCCTGAGGGTGATGATGATTTTGTCGTGTATTGTGATGCATCGAAATTGGGTCTTGGTTGTGTTCTGATGCAAAGGAACAAAGTCATAGCCTATGCATCGAGGCAGTTGAAGATTCATGAGAAGAACTATACCACTCATGATCTTGAGTTGGGTGCAGTTGTTTTTTTCTCTCAAGATCTGGAGACACTACTTGTACGGTACAAAATGTGTGGTTTTCACTGACCACAAAAGTCTCCAGCATATCTTCAATCAGAAAGAACTCAACATGAGGCAACGACGTTGGGTTGAGCTTCTAAACGACTATGACTGCGAAATTCGCTACCATCCTGGTAAGGCGAATGTCGTAGCTGATGCATTGAGTCGTAAGGAACGTACTAAGCTTCATTGTGTACGTGTTCAATCTGTTATTCAAGCTCGATCCGATATCCAAGCACGCATTTCTCAGGCGCAACAATCTTGTGTTTCACAGGGTTTGATGGATAAGGAATTTCCCTATCACATAACACCTGCTCTTGAGCTGAAGGACAATGGATCATATTACTTCATGGACCGTTTGTGGGTCCCAAGCCATGATGATCTTCGTGCCTTGCTTATGGATGAAGCCCATAAGTCTCGTTATTCTATTCATCCAGGCTCAGATAAGATGTATAAGGATCTTCGTATTCACTATTGGTGGCCTGGTATGAAGAAAGACATTGCCTTATATGTATCAAAATGCCTTACTTGTCTTAAGGTTAAGGCTGAACATCAGCGTCCTTCGGGTTTATTGGTGCAACCAGAGATCCCCGTTTGGAAATGGGAAAACATTACTATGGATCTTGTTACTAAACTTCCGCGCACAAAGAAAGGTCATGATGCCATCTGGGTAGTTGTTGATCGTCTTACTAAGTCAGCACATTTCTTGCCAATCCGTGAGGATTTTCCTGCTGACAGACTTGCACAAATCTATGTGGATGAAATTGTAGCTCGACATGGTGTTCCTTTGAACATCATTTCTGACAGAGATGCTCGTTTCACTTCTCATTTTTGGAGAACTATGCAATCTGCTATGGGGACCCAACTTAATCTGAGCACAGCTTATCATCCGCAAACGGATGGTCAATCAGAAAGAACAATCCAGACTCTGGAGGATATGCTTAGAGCTTGTGTGATCGATTTTGGTGGTAGTTGGGATTCACATCTTAAGTTGATTGAATTCTCCTACAACAACAGTTATCACACCAGCATCAAAATGGCTCCTTTCGAGGCTCTCTACGGTCGAAAATGTCGTTCACCAGTCTGCTGGAATGAGATCGGCGAGGCTCAACTTACTGGACCTGCCCTCATTTTAGAGACAACTGACAAGGTCAAGAAAGTTCGCGATAACCTTCAGACAGCTATGAGCCGTCAAAAGAGTTACGCAGATCCAAAACGCAAACCCTTGGAATTTCAAGTCGGTGATCGAGTATTACTTAAGGTCTCACCTTGGAAAGGTGTGATCAGATTTGGAAAGAAAGGAAAACTTGCACCTAGATATGTTGGACCATTCAAGATCGTCGCAAGAATCGGCAAGGTAGCCTACAGACTTGAGTTACCTCCGGAACTTGGAAATGTTCATCCAACTTTTCACGTATCCAATCTCAAGAGGTGTTTAGCTGATGAGAACCTCCGCATACCGCTTGACGAAATTCGTGTTGGCAAAACACTGAAATTTGTTGAGAAGCCAGTGGAAATCATGGAACGTGAAGTCAAGTGGCTTAAACGCAAGCGCATTCCTTTGGTCAAAGTTCGCTGGGAAGCTAAATGTGGACCTGAGTTTACTTGGGAACGCGAAGATCAAATGAAGGCGAAATATCCACATCTTTTTCCACGAGTTTCCTCTAAATAAATTTCGGGAGGAAATTTCCACAAGTAGGGGAGACTGTAACAACTGTGCTTGTAATCACTATGAACAGTTCTATTATCAATAAAACAATGTTATTTGATCCCAATGTTTGTTTTTTTATGTTTTACATTTTTCATGTTTTGACTTTTGTTCAATTTCAAACTCTACATCACTTTCTGGAGAGTTATACGCAAACTGGTACGTAAACGTAACCAGTTTAATACGAAAAATACTCCGGAACATCAACATATACTTAACATACCTTAAATAACCTTTACATAACTTAGAAATAAGTTTTGAAGGCATTGGTATGGCAAAAACAAGTTAATTCGACTACAGGGACTAAACTTGACAAACTGCGAAAGTATGCCAATTTGAACTGTAACAGACATTCCGGAACATGACCATAAGTTAAACATACCATAAATATCCTTTACATAGCTTAGAAATAGGCTTAGAGGGGTTCGGTATGCTAAAACAAACTTTTGGGTCATTCAGGGACTAAAAGTGTCAAAAAGTGCACAAGTTTGCACTTTCGCGCATAACTTACGTTCTGAATACATCTGGACATCCAAAAATTTATGTAAGCATGACTATATTATGCTTTAGTGTTTGGCTTGCCAAAAATCCATTCGTCGCGTCATTTGGATCGTTTTTCGCGCTTGTGCGCATTCCGTCGTAATTAAGCGAACATCGCGTTCGTACGACCAAACGAACCATCATCCGGCATATTTTTGAGCATGTTTTGAGTTCCCTATACTTTAACTTCATTTTAGAGCCTTGAAATGAGGTTAACGGGGTTCAAACGCATCGAAAAAGGCCTTAAACACGTGCAGGGACCATTTCTGCCAATTCTGAAACATTTCTGAAACAGAGGGGTGCTAGCGTAGCGCGAGCCCTATAGGCTTTACCAGTCGCGCTACGCGACTGCCTAACCAGACCAGATTAAGTGTATTTAACATCAGATTTCAGCTGTTTAATCCTCAACCACACACTCACACTTGTCTAGTAAGCTGATAAGAACCCATTTTTAGTCACCACAACTTTGCAACACATGTACGGGTAGGATTCGAGCACGGTTTCCATGAAACGATCTTAACGGTTACCCGAAAGCTATAAATACCCCATGCCCCCATTGCTCAAATTACTAGAATTTTGATTTGAGAAACTCTAAGTTGAAACTATTGTTTCATACCTGAGATTTTTGAATCGAAATTAGCATTCGGGGACCCTTCGTAAGTATTCTTTCGTTCTTTTATTGCTTTTCGAGTCAGAAAGTCAAACTTTGTTTGACTTTCAGCGTTGACCAGCTTATGGTCAATGCGAAGTTCGTTTGAACTTCGCAACGTGAGTGTAATCACGTTGGTTATAGTCCCTTGGGACTATGCCTACTGATTACCACGTTGTCTAGGGTCGTAGGGTAAGCGATCTAATAAATCACTTATACCTCGAACCCGACCCATTTGGTCGATCATTAGGATCCGACCAAACACATTAGGTGACCATAGTAGGTAGGGAATAACCTTCCAAGGTTATACCCTATGGTCACATCGTTTAAGTAGTTGTATGATAGGTAGTTTATATGCCTTAGGTAAATTACCAGAATACCCTTTTCATGTATAATTGGTAATTAAGCATATGTAACCTAAACTTTTGTCACATAACTGATTATGTAACATGTTTAGGCATATAACACTTGTCATAGGGCTAGTTAGGCGGTCCGAACGCGTTTCACGCGAACGATGCGTTAAAGTAGCATAAGCTACCTAAACAGGTCGTAATGGGTCATAAACAATTATGTTAGGTTTCAATTAGTATGTAGACTTTGTTGAACCATACTACACGAGTCACCATACTCGTTTGGTTTACAAACCCTCATGCTACCCGATCTTCCGATTTAGGTCCGGTTTATTAACATAGTTACCTATATTAGGTGCCGTTTGATTCCGAGATCTCTAGCATTGCTTGGTGGTTATCTTAGGACTACTGAACAATCTCAAGTGAGTACATAGACCCCTCTTTTACTGTTTTCCAAACTGTTTTGGGGTGGAACACATGTGCCTACTTGTTACTTTCGTGCTTTCCTGTTTTCACATCATATACCGGCTATGTTTGTTAGTACATTATAGTACATGATTTCATGACATTTCATGCTATGTATGTCCATTGTGTGCATACTTAGTACATTGTTTTACATTACATTTCTGCTATGTATGTTGTCTGATAGCATGCTAGCACATTGATTTACAAGACTTTTCTGCTTTGTATGTTAACTTAGCATACTTAGTACATTGTTTTCATATGTCATGTATACAACTGCTATAACATTTGGTTTGCACAAACGGGTCTTTATTACGTTCATTAACATTTGCTACGCCGCTCGGGAGTAAGTAGTGGTACCATAGGACTTGACAAATCCCATTCCTGACATCCCGGGTTTGTTTGGATGTAAGGAATGACTGAATCCGAATACAATTCTTTTGATAACCTTGACTAAAAGGGTTATCCGACTGTCTCAAGGCTTGAATGTATGCGTTAACTTACCACATAAATGTTTGTATCAATGTATCATGCATCACTTTGCAAAACATAACTTTTTGATATATTCAAAATACTTTGTTTTGTACATCTTTACTTATGGTTTAAGTAGTCTTATTTTACTTACCATACATAAACATTTGTTACACATTACTTGACTACTTTTGGACTATCAACATTTGACATGGTTTATACAAGGACTTTTGACTATTGGTTTAAACATAGACTTTATACATTGGTTGTTTGTTTAAATGACTTAAGTAACGAGATGTGAGTAATATGATACAAGCATGGTGGATACGTCGCTGGTACTTCCTATATATAAGTGTTTGTATTATATTACCTACCATAGCGTTATTTAAATCATTCATTTTGGACTTATACATTTTATACAAGTAACATGTTTTCACAAGACTTTGGTTTACAATACAGTTTATTTTATACAACTCATTTTGCATGGTTATTCATTTAACCATACATTATTCACTTATTTATACATATCATCTGAACTTATTGTTTTTCAAGCGATTTACAAAACAAATCAAATAACAAGGTTCATGACTAAACTTTTTCTTAAACTTAAGTCATGATTCCTAAATTTCACAAAACCTATGTATCTCACAGGCATTTTTATGCTGACGTACCTACTTTCACATGTGTTTTCAGGTGCTTTTCCGTAGGATGATGATCATGACACTAGGGCGGACCTGTGCCTTAGAGACTTAAAATGAAGATAGACTATGTTTAATTATGTTATAAACTCTTTATTTACTGTTTGAAACAATGAAACTCTCATGTTGATAAATAAATTATAACTTTGTTTGCCATGGATTTGAAACAATAATTCTGTTACAACACTCCCCGACATTTTCCGCCACGTCTTGTTATGATATACGTGGTCGGGGTGTGACACGGATGGTCGTTCGATCGGGTGGCAACCCGATCGGGCGGCAATCCGTTCGACGTTCCAAACCTTAAAAAGGTGAGTTAATAGTTTAAGTGTGGGACCCAGGCGCAAGCCGACCGGGTGGCTGTCTGATCGGGTGGCAATCCGATCGGATGGCTGTCCGATCGGACGACAATCCGTCCCAGACGACCTGATCGTCCTTACACTTGGTTGTTTTGTTAGTTTGCATTTTCTCGAGACTGTACAATAACGAGTCAAACAACAGAAACCTCGTCAAGACTTAGTGACCCGATCGGATAGGAACCACCCTAGTCCGACCAGTTAACTATTCGAGACAGTGTTTCATGTTTAACCCGAAATCAGTAATCTCTTGGATAGAATTCAGATCTGGAACTAACACACCACTATGAATTTGTAGGAGGTCAGAGCAAGGTCCGAATCTATCGGTTTTGAGTGCATTGAGTGTAAAAGAGTTGAAAGAAAGTTAGAAAAGCATCTTTCAATCCTTTTTACCATGAATATGTTAAGATCTATAAAAGATCTTTGTTTATTCATGTGGAAATCGTTCTGATCTAGGTTGTTCTTGGTGGATTGAAGCCAAAACATGAAGTTCATAAAAACCCCATGATGACATCATCCTAGAACACCTTGAATCTTGTGATTTCATGGTTAAAAGTTATGATTAAGTGATGTGACATATGAGGGGTATTTATAGGGTTTCCATAAAAGGAAAGTGGGGTAGTGGCTGGTCGATCGGGTGGCAACTCGATCGGATGGCAACCCGATCGGATGGCAATCCGATCGGATGGCCACTCGGTCGGTTGGCCACTCGATCCATGAGTCCGGCGTGATAAGTGTTGTCGTTTTGATTCGAGTGTAGAGCTTTGCGATGCTATAGATTTACCCATTAAATTACTTTTAATCCCAACTACTATATCTAACATACAATCACTATAATTAACTCGCGTTTAGCGTTTTTGATTCGATTGCGATGCGATAGAATTGCGATTGAGATTAACACCTCAACATAAACATAACATGCAGAAGTAACACACAAAGGCACACACACATAAATCAATAACCAGGTCGCATAATTCGAGTTGTGAATGCGATAGCGATAAGCCGATTAAACATGCAATTAATATGCGATTAAGCCTCCATTATTAATAAGTACTCCACATAATACAACTAACGCGATAACATAAATAGACTATCTACGAGTCAAATAAGTCAAAACAGGAATTGAGCAAGGAGTGACAGATCATAATTAGCAATCTTGTATTCCTTTGACTTCAATCTTGACTTTGACTTTCAAAACACAGCCTCCCCTTCTTAAGGGAATTTCGTCCCGAAATTAGCCCGAAGCCGTAACAAACAACTGCGGGTACTTCGCCTTCATGTCTCTTTCGAGTTCCCAAGTGAACTCTGAGCCTCGTTTTCCTTCTCAGCAAACTTTCACAATGGGAATGCACGAGCGTCGGAGCTGCTTGGTTTGGCGGTCCATGATTTCGACAGGTTTTTCCACGAAGTGTAGTGTTTTGTTTACTTGAAGATCCTCGAGGGGTACATGTAAATCATCATCAGCCAGACACTTCCTGAGGTTCAAAACATGGAAAGTCGGGTGGACGTTGTTAAGTTCCTCCGGTAGTTCGAGTCTATAAGCCACTTTTCCGATCCTTTCCAGAATCTTAAAGGGTCCAACATATCGAGGCGTGAGCTTTCCTCTCTTGCCAAATCTGACCACACCCTTCCAAGGTGATACCTTTAGGAGTACATGGTCGCCAACGTCAAATTCGAGGGGCTTGCATCGTCTATCGGCGTAACTTTTCTGACGACTCCGAGCTTTTAGTAGATTGTCTCGAATTTGGAGGATTTTGCCAGTCGTTTCTTGTAGTAGCTCAGGAACGGTTAGTTGCGAGTGCCCGATCTCGTGCCATACAATAGGCGATCGATATCTTCTTCCATACAATGCCTCGAATGGTGCCATTTGAATGCTGGAATGATAACTGTTATTGTACGAGAATTCGACCAAAGGTAAGTACGCGTCCCAATTACCACCGAAATCTATGACACACGAACGGAGCATGTCTTCAAGGGTACGAATCGTTCTTTCAGTCTGACCGTCGGTTTGAGGGTGGAAGACGGTACTTAGATTAAGCACTGTACCGAGAGCAGCTTGAAATGTTTCCCAACAACGTGAGGTAAACCGAGCATCGCGGTCAGAAATGATGTCGCGAGGCGTCCCATGTCGACAAATGATCTATTTGGTGTAGATTTGGGCTAATTTTTCTACCTTGTAGTCTTCTCGTATTGGCAGAAAGTGAGCAGATTTGGTCAAACGGTCAACGACAACCCAGATGCTGTCGTGACCTGATGGCGTACGCGGAAGCTTTGTTATGAAGTCCATAGCTATACTCTCCCACTTCCACATAGGGATCTCGGGTTGAACGAGTAAGCCAGAGGGTCTTTGATGCTCAGCCTTGACTTTCGAGCAGGTTAGGCATTTCGAAACATAGAGGGCGATATCCCTCTTCATGCCCGGCCACCAGTACTTGTAGCGTAGGTCCTGTTACATCTTGTCGGCACTGGGATGAATAGAATATCGGGATTTGTGGGCTTCGTCCATCAGAATCTGTCCTAAATTAGTTGTCGGTCCAGATAATTGAATATCCCATTCGACTTATTTTCTAGCTGGGCTCCATCGTTGAGAATCATTTCCTTCTTCAAAGTGCGCTCATTAAAGCAGGCATGTTGGGCTTCGCGGATGAGGGTTTCAAGATCATATTGGGGTTGGATATTACGGCCGTTGTGCAAATAACTCCGTCTGCTGAGAGCGTCGACAACGACATTTGCTTTGCCAGGATGATAACGAATCTCACAGTCATAATCGTTGAGAAGTTCTACCCACCGGCGTTGACGCATATTTAGTTCTTTCTGATCAAAGATGTGTTGTAGGCTCCTATGATCGGTGAAGATCGTACACTTGGTACCATAAAGGTAGTTTCGCCAAATCTTTAACGTAAAAACAACTGCGCCTTGCTCAGGATCGTGGGTTGTATAGTTCTTCTCATTGATTTTGAGCTGACGAGACGCGTAAGCAATAACCTTGTCTCGTTGCATGAGAACACAACCAAGGCCAAGGTTCGAGGCATCACAATAGACAATGAAGTCATCGTTTCCGTTGGGTAAATGAGCATTGCAAAGCATGTACTTGAGGGTTTGAAAGGCAGTCTCTTGTCCAGTTCCCCAAACAAAAGGCTTGTATTTGTGCGTGAGGGTAGTAAGCGGCACAGCGATTTTAGAGAACCGTTCGATAAATCGGCGATAATAGCCCGCTAGTCCGAGAAAAGAACGGACTTCCGATGGGTTGTTGGATGTAACCCAACTCTTGACAGCTTCGATCTTCGTGGGGTCGATGTGAATACCTTGACTATTAACAATGTGACCGAGGAATTGAATCTCCTCTAGCCAGAATTCACACTTGGAGAACTTGGCATAGAGTCGATTCCCCTGGAGTAACTCGAGAACCAAACGTAGATGCTGCGCGTGTTTGGTTTTTGACTTGGAATAGATCAGGACATCATCGATGAACACGATGACGAAGAGGTCGAGATAAGGTTTACACACGTGATTCATCAGATCCATAAAAACCTAGGGTGCGTTGGTTAAACCAAAAGGCATAACAACGAACTCGTAGTTGCCGTATCGAGTGCGAAAAGTGGTTTTGGGTATATCCTCCTCTTGTATGCGTAATTGGTGGTAGCTTAAGCGTAGATCGATCTTGGAGAAATGCGTAGCACCTTGTATCTGGTCAAACAAATCATCAATGCGGGGCAGGGGATAGCGATTCTTGATTGTCAGCTTATTCAATTCCCGATAGTCGATGCACATCCGGAACGACCCATCCTTCTTTTTGACGAAAAGGACTGGTGTGCACAAAGGAGAGGTGCTAGGGCGAATAAAGCCTTTGTCAAGCAATTCCTGGAGCTGACTTGAGAGTTCGCGCATTTCGGACGGAGCGAGTTGAAAAGGAGCTTTAGCAACAGGATTTGCTCCAGGAATGAGGACGATGTGAAAGTCGATATCATGACTTGGCGGTAGGCCGGGAAGATCATCAGGAAACACATTAGGAAATTCACGAACCACAAGTACATCTTTCACTCCTGTCTTTCCTTTCTTTTCCTCCTCTGCTACTACAATATTAGCCAAGAAAGCTCTGTATTCCTTGCGGAGATACTTGCTGGCTTGAGTAAACGACATGAGCTTAAGGTCCTTCGAGAGAGTTTCACCATACACACACAGTTGATCACCATTAGCGAGCGAGAATTGAATCATCTTGTCGAAGCAAACAACTTTAGCATGGTTTTCACGAAGAAAGTACATGCCTACGATGACGTCAAAACTTCCGAGCTGCATCGGAATAAGGTCGATAGGGAAGGTGTGATTGTTGAGTTCGAGAGTACAATCACGAAGAACAGAGTTGACTTCGACGGTTCTTCCAGTGGCAACTTCAACATCGAACGTCGAGGGGAGATGGGCGCGCTTACGATTAAGGAGCTTTTTGAACTCAAATGATACAAAACAGTTATCGGCTCCAGTATCAAACAAACACGGAGCATAAATACCATTCCAAGGAACGTACCATTAACCACGTTGTTGTCAGCCTGAGCCTGCGCACATTAATGTTGAAAGTTCGAGCACGAGCGGCTTGTTGCTGTTGTTGCTGAGGCTGCTGCTGCTGTTGCTGGGGCTGCGGCTGTTGCTGGGGCTGCTGCTGTTGTTGCTCTTGCTTCACAACCCGATTGGGGCACATATTTGCGAAGTGGTTGGGATCACCACACGCAAAGCAGACTCTAGCATTAACCACGGGTGCAGGAGCTGCTTGTTGCCCTTGAGGAGCATGAAGTAGAGTTTGATGAGCAGTAGCTGGAGCTGGTGCTTGTCGAGGACCTGTACGGCAGTTGGCGGTGAAGTGGCCGTACATGTTGCAGTGCACGCAAAATCTGCAGGCGATTCCCACTGGATGATGGTAGGTACATGTCGGGCAAGCAGGGTGAGGACCAGTGTAAGCACGCTTTGCAGGCGGTGCTTGGGTTACTGGTGCTGAAGCTGATCGGTGCTGAGGTTGATGCTGAGTCGGTATAGCTTGAAGCGGGGCAGCGGTGGTTACCGCACAGTTCTTGTTGCTGGAGTTGCTGTTATTCTTCCTCTTTCAACGAGAGGCCTTTGAAGACTGAGGGGTGGTGGCGGTTTCAGCGGTTGGCATGGTGGTAGCTTGATGCAAGTTCTTGGAGGCTTTGTCCCAGACACCACCCTTGACTCGCTTGTCGTTGATTTCAGCGGCGATCAGATAAGCTTCTTCGATTGTTGCTGGTTTTGTAGCTTGCACAAAATCTACGACACAGTCTAGCAGAGCTCGAATATACTTCTTGATTGTCACATCAGCAGTCTTGACTTGATCAGGACAGATTATACTGAGCTGCTTGAAGCGAGCATTTAAAGCAGCATTGTCACCAACCTTCTGCTTTATATGCCAGAATTCGTCCTCCAGCTTTTGGCGCTCATGGGGATGCCAGAACTCTTCCAACATGACGTTCTTCAACTCATCCCACGTCAAACCATAAGCTGCATCGTTTCCGCGTTTGTTTCTCTCGGCCGTCCACCAGTCTAAGGCGCGGGTCTGGAAGACGCCGGTAGCATTTAGAGTGCGGAGTTCGTGGCGCAGAGTGACCTCGATCGAATCAAACCATTGGAATAAGGCCGTGGGGCCATCTTCGCCAGTAAATTCTTTCGGTCCGCAAGCTTTAAACTACTTGAAGCTAAAAGTAGCTTTGGGAGCATCGGTCCTTGACTCTTCAGAAGATTTGCTCACATTCTCGTACAGTTCACTGACGATTTGAGGAACAACTTTCGCCATTTGCTTAGCAACCATGGCGGCGAGACGTTTATCTGCTTGCTTTCGACGAGTAGCTTGAGTAGCGCGAGATCCAGATGACAACATTATCTGCAACAGACATCGCCATAGGACTCAAACACAATATAATCGAATCTCACCTCTCATGCCCAATACTACTAAAGCTCAGGAACATGATCACGTAACACGTAAACACATAGACATGTTATCACAGATTCACTTAAGCACATAAGCACATAGCACAGAAGCACATAAGCATATAAGCACAAGAGGCAGTCAGAATACAGAAACCTAACTATATGTTACACGTATTCCCTATCCTTCACAGCGCGTATAGCGATTAATTATAACGATTGCGAGTATCGAGCAGCGATTGCGAACATTGACCAACGATTTGTAGGCAATCGTGTAGTGTGTTGTGCGTATTGATCGAACTAAATAGCGAAAATGCATAATCCAGCAGAAATCAAAATGTATAATCACATAAAACACATAAATTCCACATAAAATCGACAAATAACAGAGTCAGCAGTTGCGGGCTCAGAATCGAAACACATAGAAATCAAGAATAGACTGTCTGCGGCTGTGATAGACGTCGACTATCCAAAGTGAATCGACTATTCACAAGGATGTACTCAAAAGTCCTTGTTGACCTAATAGACTGTGCTCTATCACCGACATGCGGTGAATGGCACCCATCCTTTTGGCTATTGAAGCACTCGAGTCCTTGTAAAACCAAAATAGAGAGCGGAATAAGTCGTCAAGGTTCGGGTTTCACCCCTGACTTAACAACTTTTGTTCCTGTTTTGATAAAATAAGGAAGGATTATGCATCAAAGTATGGATTTCACTCCTGATTCAACGCAAATTCTCCTGTTTATAGGTAGAAATGCGGTCGAACAAGTGATTTAGTCGAGAGTTTGCGGTTTTCACACCTAATCTCGACCTAACCACTCGTTATTCTAGAGTGCAGTGATAGTGTAGTGCAGGCGAGAATAGCGAGAAATAGCAAGTAAGCTCGTACAAGACCCCTAAGGGTGTGCACAAGTTGGTCTATTGGTACTTAACTATAGACTAGGTCGTTTCTAAGACATCGACCCGGACTAGGTCGAGTCTTGCCTAATTCCCTATAGTTATGGCTCTGATACCAATCTGTCACACCCCAACCGATGGCGGAAACATCAGGGCGTGACACTGAGCGAAACAGATTGTCCAGAAGTTTCCATAACAACTACGATTACCAATTATTTAAAGCATCACATCCCATACCATGACATAAAAAGTAGCATAGTTATTAAAGACTAAATCAAGACAAATAGTTCCATTTCGACAACTCAGAATTTAAATACAGACGATTCGTTTATTTGTTTCTAGACCTTTCCTAGCCTCGATTTCACAGCAAGCCAAGCATTTAAACATCTTAAGCACCTGCCACATACATTAAAGTAAAAGTCAATACACATAGTGTAAAGGTGAGCATTGAAGTTTATTAGATATAATAGAGTTTGAAATCGTTTACGCATAACCA
Source organism: Helianthus tuberosus (assembly GCA_030545235.1). Taxonomy (NCBI): domain Eukaryota; kingdom Viridiplantae; phylum Streptophyta; class Magnoliopsida; order Asterales; family Asteraceae; genus Helianthus; species Helianthus tuberosus. The sequence continues at coordinate 106,070,984 of CM060409.1, forward strand.
GCATGTACACAGTGTGAAATGAAGCACGTAAGTTATCGACATGATCCTATCAATACCAATGTCTGCGGGTTGACTGCGCAAGGAAGTTCGTAATACACACTCACCATTGTGAGCCATGTAATTAATTGTCCTTAACAACCCCTGAGTGAACAGGTGCTGAGTGCAAACTATAGTACTATCGTTGCTAAGGCAGGTAGACAGCAATCCATGTGTAAATATAACAAACAAGCATTCATTAAGTCACGTATAACATGCAGTAGCGGTTAGCGTTAAAGTATTGCATAGTGTGTTCGATGTGATTTAGAATAAGTAACGTATGTAACACCCAAAAGTGCGTAAAGCAAAAAGGGTTCGAGTATACTCACATCGATGATGGATTGAAGGGAGCGCTAGAGTGAGTTTTAGCCTGATCAGAATGATAGTACAAATGATAAGCGGCGCGTAAAACAATGCAATTGTACTAAGGATCGGATGGTAATCCGATCGGGTGGCAATCCGATCGGATGGCAAGTCGATCGGGTGGCAATCCGTTCGGATGGCCATTCGATTGGATTGTCACCTTGTCTGGTGAGGATGTGTTTGTGTATGATGGTTTGCCTTTTGAAGTTTTCATCGTAGCATTTTAAAAATAGAGAAGTATCTCTACCTTTCAGGTCGGTCGATCGAACGGTCATTCGATCGGGCAGCAATCCGATTGGCGAGACTTCTCAGTTTGAGAACAAGTTCACAGCAGGACGGTCACTCGATCGGATGACTGTCCGATTGGGTGGTAATCCGTACGTACTGAACACGTTGAAAATTGTTAAGTGTTGAAGTCCGAAACATCACATGGTCGGATGGTCATTCGATCGGGTGGCAACCCGATCAGGCGGCAATCCGTTCGACGTTCCAAACCTTGAAAAGGTGAGTTAATAGTTTAAGTGTGGGACCCAGGTGCAAGCCGATCGGGTGGCTGTCCGATTGGGTGGCAATCCGATCGGATGGCTATCCGATCGGACGTCAATCCATCCCAGACGACCTGACCGTCCTTACACTTGGTTGTTTTGTTAGTTTGTGTTTTCTTGAGACTGTACAATAACGTGTCAAACAACAGAAACCTCGTCAAGACTTAGTGACCCGATCGGATAGGAACCACCCTAGTCCGACCAGTTAACTGTTCGAGACGGTGTTTCATGTTTAACCTGAAATCAGTAATCTCTTGGATAGAATTCAGATCTGGAACTAACACACCACTATGAATGAGTAGGAGGTCAGAGCAAGGTCCGAATCTATCGGTTTTGAGTGCATTGAGTGTAAAAGAGTTGAAAGAAAGTTAGAAAACCATCTTTCAATCCTTTTTACCATGAATATGTTCAGATCTATGAAAGAGCTTTGTTTATTCATGTGGAAATCGTTCAGATCTAGGTTGTTCTTGGTGGATTGAAGCCAAAACATGAAGTTCATAAGAACCCCATGATGACATCATCCTAGAACACCTTGAATCTAGTGATTTCATGGTTAAAAGTTAAGATTCAAAAGATAGAAAGGTGTAGGAGTGCGTGTAGATCAAGAAAGTACAAGATTTAAGTTGAAAACTTACAAGAATCGCGAGAAATCGGAAGAAAAGTGGGCTGGAGTGAGCTGGGTTGAGTGAGAGTTGTCAACATCAACTGATGTGACATATGAGGGGTATTTATAGGGTTTCCATAAAAGGAAAGTGGGGAAGTGGCGGGTCGATCGGGTGGCAGTCCGATCGGGTGGCAACTCGATCGGATGGCAACCCGATCGGATGGCAATCCGATCGGATGGCCACTAGGTCGGTTGGCCACTCAATCCACGAGTCCGGCGCGATAAGTGTTGTCGTTTCGATTCGAGTGTAGAGCTTTGCGATGCGATTCGAGAGAGCGATGGAATAGATTTACCCATTAAATTACTTTTAATCCCAACTACTATATCTAACATACAATCACTATAATTAACTTGCGTTTAGCGTTTTCGATTCGATTGCGATGCGATAGAATTGCGATTGCGATTAACACGTCAACATAAACATAACATGCAGAAGTAACACACAAACGATAAGTGATAAGTTGATTAAACATGCGATTAATATGCGATTAAGCCTCCATTATTAACAAGTACTCCACATAATACAACTAACGCGATAACATAAATAGACTATTTACGAGTCAAATGTCACACCCCAACCGATGGCCGAAACATCGGGGCGTGGCACTGAGCGAAACAGATTGTCCAGAAGTTTCCATAATATTTAAAGCAACACGTCCCATACCATGTCATAAATGATAATACAGTTATTACAGAAAAGCTCTAGTCAAATTGTTCTATTCCGACAACTCAGATTTTTATTACAGACATTGTTTATTGTTGACCTAGGTCTTTCCTAGCCTCGATTTCACAGCAAAGAAAGCAAATAAGCATCCTAAGCACCTGTCACATACGTTAAAGTAAAAGTCAATACACATAGTGTAAAGGTGAGCATACAAGTTTGATAATAGCATATAGAGTTCGAAAGCGTTACGCATAACCAGCACGTACACAGAGTGAAATGAGGCATGTTAGTTATCGACATGAACCTATCAATACCAATGACTGCGGGTTGACTGCCCAAGGCAGTTCGCGATACATACTCACCACTGTGAGCCATGTAGGTAATTGTCCTTAACAACCCCCGAGTGAACGGTTGCTGAGTCCAAACTAATAGTACTATCGTTGCTAAGGCAGGTAGACAGCATTCCATGTGTAAACATAACAAACAAGCATTCATTAAGTCACGTATACATGCGATAGCGGTTAGCGTTTAAAGTATTGCGTAGTGTGTTCGATGTGATTTGTATAAGTAACGTATGTAACACCCAAAAGTGCGTAAAGCAAAAAGGGATACTCACAGCGATTGATGGATTGAAGGGAGCGCTAGAGAGTAGGGTTAGCCTGAACAGATTGAATACCATAACGATGAGCGACGTGTAAAACGATGCAAAGTGCAAGTGAGTCGGACAACAGTTCGATCAGATGGTAGTCCGATCGGACAGCCGGTCGTGCGAGTGACAGTCCGTTCGGACGGTCGTCCGGTCGGATGACCGTTCGAGTGGATTGTTTCTTCCTTTGAGAAGGATGTGTTTGTGTATGATGGCTTGACTTTTGAAGTTTTCGTTGTAGTATTTTGAAAACATAGAAGTATCTCTACCTTTCAGGTCGATCGATCGAATGACCGTTCGATCGGGCGACAATCTGATAGGTTGGGCACTTCAGCGAGAACAAGTTCATAGCAGGTTGTCACTCGATCGGACGGTTGTTCGATCGGGTGGCATCCTTTGTGCATTGAACATGTTGAAAATTGTTTAAGTGTGGAAGTTTAAATGTCTCATGATTCGAATGGAAATTCGATCGGATGGTAGTCCGATCGGACAACAATTCGTTCAACATTCAGACTTCAAATGTTGGCAAAAATGGTTAAGTGTGGGACCCAAGGTGCAAGTCGGTCGGTTAACAACCCGTTCGGTTGATAGTCCGTTCGGACGGTGGTCCGATCGGATGGCATTCCGTCCTGGTCGTTCCGTTTGCCTTACACTTGGCTGTTTTGATCGTTTGTCATTTTATCGAGACGTTTTGATAACATGTTAAGCAACAGAAACCTTGTCAATACTTGGTACCCCTGATCAGACAGGAATCACCCAAATCCGGTCAGTTAACGGTTCGAGACGGTGTTCTATGTTTAGCCCGAAATCGGTAGTCTCGTGGATAGAATCCAGATCTTGAGCCAACACAACCACAAGAATGAGTAGCAAGTCGGCACAAGCTCCGATTCCATCGGTTTTGAATGCATTGAGTGTAAAAGAGTTGAAAGAAAGTCGGAAAACCATCTTTCAATCTTCTTCATTGTGAATATGTCTAGATCTATGAAAGACCTTTGTTTGTTTATGTGGAAATCGGTTAGATCCAAGTTATTCTTGGTGGGTTGAGGCCAAAACATGAAGTTCTTCAAGAACACATGATGACGCCATCCTAGAATACCTTGAATCTTGATGATTTCACGGTTAAAAGTTAAGATTCAAAAGATATAAAGGTGTAGGAGTTCACGTAGATTAAGGAAGTACAAGATTTAGGACGAGATCTTACCGGAATCGCGAGAAATCGGAGAAAAAGCAAGGTTAGAGCGCTGGTCGGACGTCAGTTGCCAAAAGTGGAAAGTATGATGGTGACAAGGGGTATTTATAGGGTTACCCAAAGTGGAAAGGAATGGAGAGGGTTTGGTCGATCTGTTAGGCAGCCCGATCGAACAGCTATCCGATCGAGCGGCTGCTCGATCGACTGGTCGATCAGTCACCTTTCTTGAGTGTTCGGTGCGACAAGTTTTGCTGTTTCGATTGCGATTGAGATTGCGAGGGTTTTGTTATGTCAGAGTTTCCTAGTCAATTTACTTTTAATCCCAACTACTATATCAACATACAAGCATCCTTATTTCGTATTCGTTTAGTGTTTGCGATTCGATTGCGTGAGTTTCGATTGCGTTTCGATTGATCACCACACATAACATAATAAACATGCACAAGTAACACATAAGGCACACACACACGTATAACAATAACCAAAATGCGTAATTCGAGATGCGAGTGCAATTGCGATAGTGATAAAACGATTAATCATGCGATAAATAGCGATTATTATGCGATTATTAATAGATACTCCACATAATACAACTAAAGCGATAATAAAATAGACTAATTACAAGTCAAAGAAGTCAAAACAGGAATTGAGCAAGGAGAGATAGATCGCAATTAGCAATCTTTTCTTCCTTTGACTTCAATCTTGACTTTGACTTCCGAAACACGGGGTGTTACAGCCTCCCGTAGTTGAGGGAATTTCGTCCCGAAATTAGACTGAAGCCGTAACAAACAACTGAGGGTACTTCGCCTTCATGTCGCTTTTGAGTTCCCAAGTGAACTCTGCGTCTCGTTTGCCTTCCCATCGGACTTTCACAATAGGAATGCGCGAGCGTCTGAGCTGCTTGGTTTGGCGATCCATGATTTCGACAGGCTTCTCCACGAAGTGTAGTGTTTCGTTTACTTGGAGGTCATCGAGAGGCACAATTAAATCATGCTCAGCCAGGCACTTTCGGAGGTTTGACACGTGGAAAGTCGGGTGGACATTACTAAGTTCTTCCGGTAGTTCGAGTCTGTAAGCGAATTTTCCGATTCTTTCCAGAATCCTAAAAGGTCCAACATATCGAGGCGCTAGTTTCCCTTTCTTGCCGAATCTGACCACACCCTTCCAAGGTGATACCTTTAGGAGTACGTAGTCGCCAACGTCAAATTCAAGGGGCTTGCGTCGTCTATCGGCGTAACTTTTCTGTCGACTTCGAGCTTTCAACAAGTTGTCTCGAATCTGGAGGACTTTGTCAGTCGTTTCTTGCAATAGCTCAGGACCGGTTAATTGCGAGTGACCGATCTCGTGCCACACAATAGACGATCGACATTTTCTTCCGTATAAAGCCTCGAATGGTGCCATTTGAATGCTGGAATGATAACTGTTATTATACGAGAATTCAACCAATGGCAGGTAAGCATCCCAATTACCACCGAAATCTATGACACACGAACGGAGCATGTCTTCAAGAGTACGGATCGTTCTTTCAGTCTGACCGTCGGTTTGAGGGTGGAATGCGGTACTTAGATTAAGCGTAGTACCGAGAGCCGCTTGAAATGTTTCCCACAGTGTGACAACTCGTATTTCAGAACCTATCTTTGTGTTAATGTAACGTATGTGAACCCTATGTGATTACATGAACTTTGATGATCAATGGAATATTATGTTATTATATTATTTGATTATGTGAATGCATGTATGTATGTAATATTGTCACACAAAAATAAACCAATCACACAACACTTGGCCGATCGCACAAGCCCATTCGGGCTACACTTGTTGTACTTGAAACCCATGAAGGGCAGCCCATTAGGAGGGTTCGGCCCACTCCATCAACTCGCACAACACATAGGATGTTGGTATAAATCCCACACTTTACCTAATCACACAAAGTTTACAAACCCTAGCTCTCCTTCTCTCCTCTCGAAGCCGACGACCACACATCCCCCATCCCTAGAAGCTTTCTTGTTCGGATCAACTTTTGTTTATCCTCTAATCCGGTTAGTGTTTATTGTTGTTTATGTTGTGTATGATTAGATGATGAGTAATTGTTTGATGTCTCTCTAGGATTAATCTAAACCTGTTTATATATATGATTTTGATCTAGAACCGATTGCATGTTGGACGAATATATATGGATGGTTTGATGAATTGATTATGTAAGTATGCATGCTAGAGATCGAAATCGTGATTCCTGTTAATATGCCTAAGTGTAAGGATTGTTGCTTGTGTTTTGTTCATGCTTGGACGGATTAGGGTTCTTATGAATCAACTGATTAAACCTTGTTTTGATCGATTAATGGATGGTTAGAAATTGTTAATTGTGTTGATTGTTAATTACAAGTATGGTAACTGTTAGAATCGATTTGTAAAATCAGTATGTAACGGTTTGACTGTTGACCGAATCATAATGGAAACAATATAACTAAATGGCATAATTTTCGGATGTTAAAGCAAATCACACAAGTTTCTCTTCTGTCGCACAAGATCAGATCATATAGAATCTGATCTGATCGCACAAGACTGGTCACACAACACAGTCGCACAAGCCATAGAGTGCAACTGATTAAACATAGCGTACAACACAGCATTTGCATGATCGCACAAGACCTTGTGGATCGCACAAGATGGTGTCGATCGCACAAGGCTTGGGGCCATACACCAATTGTTACACGGTTGGGCCTCAAAGCCCAATATCCCATCGCACAACCCAACTGGACCGCACAAGTCGGTCGGATCGCACAATTCTGTCCGAACCGCACAAGACCAACCTGTGATATTTATTGGGCCGTACATGTATGTTTGGGCCGGGTTATTCTGTTGGGCTTCATTTAGGGATCGCACAAGACTAATGGGCTAATGAACCTGTGCGAGCCCAACATTCTATATCGCACAAGTTGGGTATTATGTGGACTTGACTGTTTAAGTGATTTACGTGTTTGCCATGATCAAAACGTGTTCGTAACCTGTTAGCTTATGTAAACATTCGTGCACTTCTTGAACCTAGACCTGACTTGTATGGTAACCATGTTAGGACGTGGTTGACCTCTAGCAGCTCGATTGACCTTTCGTTTATCTGCCGAGCTAACCTAAGGTGAGTTCACACTTTCTACAAAGCATGGGATTCCCAGGGGTTGGGAATGGGTTAAGGAATATGGATTCCTCGTCCTTTCTTGGGTAGGACAGTACGGGTTCAGGAATATAATTCCTCGTCCTCTTGGACAGTTTTCACTAGACCAAAACTCTATCACGAAGTCCCTCCTTTTTATATCGACTTAATCGCCGGGCCAATGGCGAGCGGGTCATTAGTTAGATAGCGCTATTTAGGTCTGACAAGCCTCACACCGTGCCGCAGAGGACGGGCGTGAACTAATGGATCTGGGCACGTCAATGATGATAGACATTGACAGTTCAGGGCACATAAACATGACTACAGTCAACAGTCGATATGGTAACGAGTCTAGTAGTATATACATGGGGTAGCCCCCACGGCCGAAGAGCCAGATAATTAAACATGGGGTAGCCCCCACGGCTGGATTGCCAGAGTAAATGGGATAAACAAAACACGTTTTCAATTATGGGGTAACCCCCACGGCAGGGATGCCAGTTAAAGGAAACTATTTTCGAAACAACTTAAAACAAACACTCAACTGTGAACTCGCTTAACATTGTTGCTGACTCGTTACTACATGCTTTGCAGGTCAATAGGTTTAGCAGGAGCTTGCATGGGGAAGAGTCGTTGTGGAGCATGGACATTGAGTGTTCATGATGAACTTAAACATTATTTACTTATGCTTTGGGTTTTAGACTTTATGCTTCCGCTTGCAACTTAACTATGTTTTATTTGGACACCAATTGTATTGGTTGGATTTTTATAATTACTTACATGCTTGTTCAATATGATTGGTGGCTTGGTCCTGGTCAGTCACGCCTCTAAGCGGTGATACTCCGCATGTGGATTTTGGGGGTGTGACAGATTGGTATCAGAGCCATTGGTTATAGAGAACTTGGTTTTAATAAGGGAAAACGTTTTTGTTAAAACAAGACTATAACCTGAACAGTGCTCAACGATCCACAACAACGCTTCGCTCCACGTGCAAGACTCAACATTCTAGGTGATATGGTTTATGTTTTATTGCCTACCTGCTAGATTACATAGAACTTTACTTATGGTATGCTTAGATAAACGTAGCAACGATAGTTTGAAAACACGTGTGTGCTTACTCCCTTCTGTCATCGCACTTTCGCGAACCTCTCTCACTCATGTTTCCCTTGATATGAAGATCATGGCTGGACGCGTTAACATGAATCAAGCCCAGTTGATGGCTCTGATTAACCAACAAGTTGCTGCGGCACTTGCAGCCGCACAAGCAGGAGGTATACCCTGCAGTTTAAACTCATTCTAGAATCTTTAGGTCCTACTCTCGTGAACCAACCATTGTGTTAAACTTTGTCCTTTCTTACTCTCACGGCAGGTCAACCTGCATAGCCTCCTGTGTGCACTTTCAAGACCTTTATGGACTGTCGACCTAGTACCTTCAGTGGTACCGAAGGAGCTGTAGGTCTCCTCCACTGGTTTGAGAAACTGGAATCTGTCTTCGAGATGTGTGAATGCCCTGAGGCTCGCAGGGTGAAGTATGCTACTAGTACTCTCGAGGGTATAGCGCTCACGTGGTGGAACGCTCAAGTCCAAATGCTGGGGTTGGTTGCTGCTAATGCCACCCCATGGAACAATTTTAAGGAAATGATTAAGGAAGAATACTGCAATCGTGATGACATTCACAAGTTGGAGGTAGAGTTCTTCAACCTCAAGATGACGGGGTCAGAAATTGAAGCTTATACAAAAAGATCGAACGAGTTGGCAATTTTGTGTCCTACTATGGTGGATCCTCCCATCAAACGCATCGAACTATACCTCAAGGGCTTAGTGCCAGAGATTCAAAGTCATATGACTTCAGCTAACCTCGCCTCCATCCAGCAAGTTGTTCAATTGGCTCATCGTCTCACTGATCAGGCGGTGGAGCAGAACAGGTTACCAAAGCGTATTAGTGATACAACTACTTCTGTTACTCCCAACGACAACAAGCGTAAATGGGATGGAACTTCAAGCAAAGGTTTGACTTCTGTTCAATCTCAGTCTCAACAGAGAAGGACTGACGACTACAAAAGCCCTAGTCAGCAATCATCTGGTGGTCAGAGTCAAGGAGGGTACAGGGGAAATCACCCCAAATGCAATCGCTGTAACCTACACCACAGCGAACCATGCACCAGGAGTAACTGTCATCGGTGCAACAAGCCAGGCCACGCTGCAAAGGATTGCAAAAGTTTATACCCCGCAAACCAGAATCGTCAGCAACAACAAGCCCCACAAAATCAACGCCAGCAGCAGCAGCAAGGCATCAACAAAGGGTGCTTTCAGTGTGGAGCTGAAGGCCACTTCAAAAAAGATTGTCCCCAACTGAACCGGAACCAGAACAACAACAACAATCAGGGGAATGGAAACAACGGGGGTAACAACGGCAATGGTGCCAGGGGTCGTATGTTTGTGATTGGACAAGGAGATACAAGGAATGATCCCAATGTTGTGACGGGTAAGTTCCTACTGGACGACTTTTATGTTACTCTCTTATTTGATTCGGGTGCCGATACTAGCTACGTGTCGTTAAAAGTTAGTCAAATGCTTAAGCGTACCCCAACACTATTGAACACCAAGCACACTGTAGAATTAGCTAATGGTAAAAGTTTAGAGGTCACACACGTAGTCAAGGGTTGTAACCTTGTTCTTGCTGGTCACACTTTCTCTATCGACCTCCTTCCTATCGTTTTGGGTAGTTTCGACGTTGTCATTGGGATGGACTGGTTATCCCAACACCAAGCAGAAATTCTTTGTAACGAGAAGATCGTCCGTATTCCTCGCTCAGGTGATGAACCACTTATGATTCGGGGCGACAAGAGTGGTGCTGTTGTGAGCATCATCTTTTTCCTTAAGGCTCAAAAGTGTTTACGAAATGGCCACACTGCTATTTTGGCTCTCGTTACTGACACCACGAAGAAAGAGAAGAAGATAGAAGATTTTCCGATTGTACGCGACTATCCTGAGGTATTCCCTGAGGAATTACCTGGCCTTCCGCCTCATCGTCAAGTCGAGTTTTAAATCAAGCTAGCTCCTGGAGCAGCGCCTATAGCTTGAGCACCTTATCGTTTAGCTCCATCAGAACTAGAAGAGCTGTCTACGCAACTACAAGAACTCTTGGATAAGGGTTTTATTCGTCCTAGCTCTTCGCCCTGGGGAGCTCCAGTGCTATTTTTGAAGAAGAAAGACGGTACCTTCAGAATGTGTATCGACTACCGTGAACTCAACAAGGTGACGGTGAAGAATCGTTATCCTCTTCCACGTATTGATGACCTGTTCGACCAGCTGCAAGGGTCGAGCTACTACTCGAAGATTGACCTGAGATCGGGATATCACCAGCTGAGAGTCCGGGAAGAGGACGTCTCCAAAACAGCCTTTAGAACTCATTATGGACACTACAAGTTTTTGGTCATGCCTTTCGGGCTGACAAACGCACCTGCAGTTTTCATGGACCTTATGAATCGAGTGTGCAAGCCTTACCTGGACAAGTTCGTTATTGTTTTCATCGACGGCATCCTTATCTATTCGAAGAGTCAGGAGGAGCACGAGCAGCATTTACGACTCATTTTGGAACTCCTTCGAACAGAACAACTTTATGCTAAGTTCTCGAAATGCGACTTCTGGCTTCGTGAAGTCCATTTCTTAGGCCACATGGTAAACAAGGATGGGATTCACGTTGATCCATCCAAGGTAGACTCGATCAAGAACTGGCCTGCACCTAGAACACCAACAGAAATTCGCCAATTCTTGGGTTTGGCAGGATACTACAGAAGGTTTATCAAGGATTTCTCCAAGATCGCACAACCTCTCACCTCACTAACTTAGAAAGGCGTTGTCTATCGTTGGGGTACTACACAGGAAGCATCCTTTCAACACTTAAAGGATAGACTTTGTAGCGCACCTATCCTCTCACTGCCAGAGGGCACAAACGACTTTGTGGTTTACTGTGACGCATCAATTCAGGGTCTTGGTTGTGTGTTGATGCAACGGGATAAAGTTATTGCGTATGCCTCACGCCAACTTAAAGTTCATGAAAGGAACTACACTACACACGATTTAGAGCTGGGAGCAGTTGTGTTTGCACTTAAGATATGGAGACATTACCTGTACGGTACCAAGTGCGCCATTTACACCGATCACAGGAGTCTCGAGCATATCTTCAAACAGAAGGAGTTGAACATGCGACAACGTCGATGGGTCGAGCTACTGAATGATTACGAATGCTCGATCAGATACCATCCGGGCAAAGCCAATGTTGTGGCCGATGCCCTCATTCAAAAGGATACTACACCTAAACGTGTACGAGCTTTACAACTCACTATCCAATCTAGTCTTCCTGCACAGATACGAGATGCTCAGGTAGAAGCATTGAAACCAGAAAACATCAGGGCTGAAGCCCTATGCGGCTCAAGGCAACGGTTAGAACAAAAGGAAGACGACGCATACTACGTAACAGGACGCATTTGGGTCCCACTCTATGGCAACTTACGAGAGCTTGTGATGGATGAGGCACACAAGTCTCGTTACTCAGTACATCCTGGTTCGGATAAGATGTACCACGATCTCAAAATTACATACTGGTGGCCTAGCCTGAAAGCTCATATAGCAACCTATGTTAGTAAATGTTTGACTTGTGCGAGAGTCAAAGTCGAATGCCAGAAACCCTTAGGCCTACTTCAACAACCAGAGATACCACAATGGAAATGGGAGCAAATTTCCATGGATTTCGTTACTGGCCTACCTAGATCTCAGCGCGGAAATGACACTATTTGGGTGATCGTGGATCGACTCACAAAGTCTGCACACTTCTTGGCTATCAAGGAAACGGATAAGTTCTCCACTCTAGCAGACGTATATCTTAAGGAAGTTATCTCGAGGCACGGGGTGCCCACCTCTATTATCTCTGATCGTGATGCACGTTTTACTTCTGAACTGTGGCAAGTAATGCACAAGTCCTTTGGCTCACGTTTAGATATGAGCACAGCTTATCACCCGCAAACGGATGGGCAGTCTGAACGCACCATCCAGACCCTTGAAGACATGCTTAGGGCATGTGTAATTGACTTTGGCAATGGTTGGGAAAAACATCTGCCACTAGTGGAGTTCTCGTATAACAACAGTTACCACACCAGCATTCGGGCCGCTCCATTTGAGGCATTGTACGGGCGTAAATGCCGATCACCTCTTTGTTGGGCAGAGGTGGGGGATAGTCAGATCACTGGCCCAGAACTCATGGTAGACACAACAGAACGGATTGCTCAAATACGACAACGAATGGCGGCAACTCGTGACCGTCAGAAAAGCTACGCCGATAAGGGCAGGAAACCACTCGAGTTCCAAGTTGGGGATCAAGTGCTACTCAAAGTTTCACCCTGGAAGGGTGTGGTTCGTTTTGGAAAACGAGGCAAACTTAAGCCGTGATACGTCAGACCATTCGACATCATAGAGAAAATAGGCAGGGTGGCCTACAAACTGAACCTACCAACAGAACTCAGCGGAGTTCACAATGTTTTCCACGTGTCGAATCTGAAAAAATGTCTGTCAGATGAGACCCTCATAGTTCCTTTGAAGGAGCTCACTATCGACGATCAGTTACGATTCGTCGAGGAACCAGTTGAAATCACGGACCGGGATGTTAAGGTCCTCAAGCGCACTAGAATACCTCTCGTTCGAGTTCGTTGGAACTCACGTCGTGGCCCAGAGTTCACCTGGGAACGCGAAGATCAAATGAAACAAAAGTATCCCCAATTGTTCGCAAACAGTACAACCACTACTGAGGCTGAAGCTACTGCGGAATTTCGGGACGAAATTCCAGATCAACGGGGGGAGGATGTGACACCCCAGGAAAACCAGGAAAACCATGCAACTTAACTAGCTTCCTCAGTGAGTACGTACCAAATTTCGGGACAAAATTTCTTTCAACTTGGGGATAATGTGACAACTCGTATTTCAGAACCTATCTTTGTGTTAATGTAACGTATGTGAACCCTATGTGATTACATGAACTTTGATGATCAATGGAATATTATGTTATTATATTATTTGATTATGTGAATGCATGTATGTATGTAATATTGTCACACAAAAATAAACCAATCACACAACACTTGGCCGATCGCACAAGCCCATTCGGGCTACACTTGTTGTACTTGAAACCCATGAAGGGCAGCCCATTAGGAGGGTTCGGCCCACTCCATCAACTCGCACAACACATAGGATGTTGGTATAAATCCCACACTTTACCTAATCACAGAAAGTTTACAAACCCTAGCTCTCCTTCTCTCCTCTCGAAGCCGGCGACCACACATCCCCCATCCCTAGAAGCTTTCTTGTTCGGATCAACTTTTGTTTATCCTCTAATCCGGTTAGTGTTTATTGTTGTTTATGTTGTGTATGATTAGATGATGAGTAATTGTTTGATGTCTCTCTAGGATTAATCTAAACCTGTTTATATATATGATTTTGATCTAGAACCGATTGCATGTTGGACGAATATATATGGATGGTTTGATGAATTGATTATGTAAGTATGCATGCTAGAGATCGAAATCGTGATTCCTGTTAATATGCCTAAGTGTAAGGATTGTTGCTTGTGTTTTGTTCATGCTTGGACGGATTAGGGTTCTTATGAATCAACTGATTAAACCTTGTTTTGATCGATTAATGGATGGTTAGAAATTGTTAATTGTGTTGATTGTTAATTACAAGTATGGTAACTGTTAGAATCGATTTGTAAAATCAATATGTAATGGTTTGACTGTTGACCGAATCATAATGGAAACAATATAACTAAATGGCATAATTTTTGGATGTTAAAGCAAATCAAATGAAAATAAGTTGTCATTGTTTTATACATCAAAATGTAAGTCTTAAAATGTCAAGGCTTTAACCACTATATCACCGCAAAGAGGCGGTATATAACGGGCAAACCCTTCAAATGGTGGCATGGAGTCTTGATACTTGCTTTCCTTGACTGAAATGTCTGCATGGTCCACTAATTTCCTGAAATACATGTTAAGTTTGAAAACATCAACAAAAGTTGGCGAGTTCATGCAGTTTAGTTGTATGAGATGTATCTGTAAAATGTGAGTTGTATAATATGTATCCATAAAATGTGAGTTGTATAAAATGTATCCATAACATGTGAGTTGTATAAAATGTATCCATAAAATGTGAGTTGTATAAAATGTATCTGTATGTAATGATGTAGTATGTAAAGCGTCAATGAAATCGTTGATCATTAATGTTTCGTGAGGACATTAATATGTGTGATGAATTAGGAAGCAATCCAAACCTAGACGATTTCGTGTCGACTACTATCGACTGGGACACAAATGCACTCTTCTGTATGGGTCCACGACCAAGAGTGGGGCTCACCAATACCCATTAGATCTAACCCTCTGTACCTAGGTCCAAACTGGATTAATGGTGCTTAGATGTATGACCCTAATCGCACATGCTCTAAGGTGTTTCATTCCATGACTTAACATTGTAGGATCGCTGTGCGACCTGAATGAGTCGTTCAGAAGAGTTTTGGATCCGAATCAAAGGCGGAATCAATGAAACGGACGCTCGATTCAATTTAAATGTCTCTATTATTGATCTAACAGCAATTTATAACCTGGAGACAATTCGGCAGAGCTTCGCTACTCAAGTCCGAAAGTTACAAATGACAAACCAAGCTCACCTATTTATAGTGTTCTGATTTCGTTTGAAATGACCAAGTGTCATTTCAAACGGAATTAACATTGTTAATTTCGTTTGAAAAGGCCTTTGGCTGTTTCAAGCGAAATCACTAATAAACACTCAAATCTCAGTTTCTAGCAACCGAACACTGGTTTATCCTATCCTATTATATGACTCGATACAAGACGAAGTCGACAGACATAGTGCACTAACAGACTCCCCCTTGGATGTTGACGAAGTCTTCAGTGTCGAGTCTTTATCATGACACATCTTCAGTCTTGATCAGTCTTCACACTCTTTCCAAATTGTCTAACACTGTAAGCATCCATCAATCTTTCTTCATTGATTAGCTTCTATCTTTGAATGTTATACCAGGATCTTATTCTGGCTCTAACATTAACATCCTTTAGAAACGCTTTCTTCAGGCTCCCCCTTTCGTCAAGCTTCCGTACTTTAGGGATCGACACCTTGCTTTCTGGTTACAAGCTCCCCCTTGCTTTGAGCTCGTCTTCAGACTCCCCCTTAGACTTAGCTGTCAGGATCGTAGTCTGGTACAATATCTGCAATCACTCAAACATTTATAAGTACAGACATTTCAAGCTTTCAATTATCCAGAAATTGTGACCTGGCTCTTTCAAACTTTCTAAACTAACACATTTTAACAAATTTCATGGATTTGAAACTGGCTCTATTTCATAGATTTTAACAATCTAGGAATCCAAATCCCTCACAGTTAATCATCCAAGTCCAAATTAATGACCTTGGAGATATCACAAACTGTTTTTGAAATTTTTATTTTAAAAATTCCAAGTTTCAAATTAATGAACTTGTTTATTTTCAGAAACACAATCAGCATACTTAGATTTTGAAACTCAGCACTCAGACATCGGTTGTCGAAAATAAAGTAAAATCAAAATCTTTTTGTATTTTTCTGAAACCTAAAGCTGTAAAGAAATATTTACAAACATATTTACAGACAATATTTTTGTTTGAGTTCGCGACAGAGGATCATATCAGTTTTTGACAGGCCACAAGTACCGTTGAGCTTAGTTACACATTAAGAATTAAACCATTCACTTAGATTGTCGATATACTGATCCACTTAAATTTTCACACAAATTTCAACTGATTCAGGATACGAATTAGGTGTGTTAACAACTTAAACTCATTCATGTGTCCCACCACTTGAATATACTCCCGTATCCAGATCCCAATATTCAGTCTTACAGGTGAGTATACCTAGATGATATCTGTAAAGGGTTAAATGCGAGGGCCGTGAGAGCTCAGGCTATTGCTTCCGCAAAATCAGAGAGATGACGGCTTCGACTTTTGGTGTGTTCCCTTTAGAGAATCTTTTCTTCAACAGCACTTGATTAGCATTTTTCAATGTTTCATCATTTTTAATGCTGAGGGCAGTGCTATAATTCAAGCAAGCAGAAAGTATTATTCGGGGACTAGGCCATTGCTTCCGCAAAATCAGAAGTCCTGGGATAATACCCTAGATATCACTAAGCATAAAGACCTAATATCTCAAAAAGAGGGGTCCTTCAAACAAGATTTCAGGGGTTACCTATATATCCAAGTAGTGTTCCCCACGAAATAAGCAAGTATGAAATTTATGTTTATATCCCGAAAAGTTTACTAAATGTGTAAAAACCTATCAGCATATCATCAGTGAGACCGTTTAACGCTATTTAATCATTACATTTCTTTAGCATACTATAACTGTCTACTGATGTACTATCATTTCCTCTTTTTACAAAAAACTCATTTTTTTTTTAATTTTATCATGTTTTTGGCTTTTTCAAATTTTCTAATGTTTTTGGATTTTCTGACAATATTACTCCCCCTAAAATGCAAAATCATTTAAAGAAAATTTGATAACCGATACTGATAGCTTTGTTTCGCCATCCATTTTCTGCTTCTTATGCACTGATTTGCAGAACATATAACATACCCCCATGATTTACAACACATTGATATTTTACAGCTTGAAAACCGTTTTTCAATTTTGTGAAATTAATCATGTTTGTTCAGCCGTGAGGGTTTCGACATATTCAATCAACATCTTTTTGAAATATTTTTGGTTTTTCAAAATTTTTCAATTTTTTGATTTTTTTTTAAATATTGTTTATTTATATACAGAAAACAAACAAACTCCCTGTTTCAATCAAACCAGGTTTCAGCAACCTCCTCTTCCTGTGCTAGGCTGCTCCGATTTTCATTATCACAATCTTCAATTTTCTTGAGCACCTGCACATTCAACTATTCAATCACTTGAACAATTTAGCCCAGGTCTGTTGGACCTTAGGCATTTCAACACAATATGTACCATGTAGTTTCGGAAAATCTTTGTCATCAAAGACTTTTTCAACTTTGACTTCAACTTTTTCATCTTTTACCGAAGTCATTTGTTTCTTAACAGACCATGTTTGACCTTTTGGAGTCCCTCTTTTGTAAAAATGTAATTCCTTATGAACATTTTGATTTTGAACAACAACTTTTGGTTTCCAAAACTCTTTTGGTTTTGTTATATCAACAGTTATTTTCCAACTTTGAGTTGTTCTGAATCTGGATGTGTGAGAATTCCAGATTTGTCTTGAATCGAACCTATTCGGGTTTGATTTCCAAGTTTGATTCGAAGCAAACTTGTTTGTGTTATACCTCCAAGTTTGTTTTAAATCAAATCTGGTCGACCTTTGTTTCACATCCTCAGATTTTTGTTTCTCAACATCATCAGACTTCTTTTTGTCAAAATCAACAGGTTTCAGATTTGGACACTTGCGTGTAAGATGTCCAGTTTGATTACATTTGAAACATGTTCTCTTGGACACATCTTTAACCTGTGGTTGTTGCTTTTTCTTTTGAGCATAGAACTCTTCATTCGACTGACGCCTAAATTGGAGTTCTTTCTCTTCTTCAGAACTTGTTCCATGAACAAAATTCATCTTTGTCTGATAATTTGGCGTTTCATTTTTATTTTTATTTTGACTTTGTTTCTTTTTATAACCCAACCCAGCCTTCATGTTTTTCTTCTTGTAACCAGGTTTGTTATAAAACGTTTTGTGACCTTTTCCAGCAAACTTTGGAATTTCGGATTTCTCAATCTCAACCATTTTGAAAACTTTGTCAATCTTTTCTGAAATCACATTCTGAATCGGAAAAACAACATCTAAGAATAATTTGTCCGATCCAATCATGGTATAAACCAATCCTTTTGAATCATCATTCAAATTTTTCTCAGA
This sequence comes from Helianthus tuberosus, assembly GCA_030545235.1. Classification (NCBI taxonomy): domain Eukaryota; kingdom Viridiplantae; phylum Streptophyta; class Magnoliopsida; order Asterales; family Asteraceae; genus Helianthus; species Helianthus tuberosus. The sequence continues at coordinate 106,089,194 of CM060409.1, forward strand.
TTTTGAGTTTTTCAGATATCCATCATGAAAATTACCTTCATTTTCATCCTGTGATTCAGATTTACCTGTTTCACCCGACTCTTCTTTCAACACACTTTCAACGACCTTACCTACCACCTCTGAATCACTAGAATCATCAGATTTGGAATAGGTTACGTCAATGTTATCTGGCAATTGATCTACCATGTTGAAAGCTTTTTCGACCTTTTCATCATCATAAAATGCAAACTTTTCTGGTGGTGGAACTTGATGAAACTCTGAGCCAATACCTTTCTTGTTTTGCTCAGAATCTTTTCCATCCGGTTTTATGTTGAAAATTCTTTCAAGCACATATGACGACGCGTGATAACTTTTTAACTTGTTATTATCCTGTTCTAAATCAGCAATCTGACGCTTAAGTTTAGCAACATCCTCAATGTAAGAATTAGCAACTTGTTGCTTTATTTCATAATATCGCTTAAACGTATTAGTTGTTTCAGAACAGTAATCCAATCTTGATTGAACAAATTTCATTTCACTTTTCACTTTTTCATATGACTCTTTTGTAATGTGATATGCCAATTTTATTGAATCATATTCCTTTTTCATTTCTTAACAAACATTTTCTTTTTGATCACATTCTTCTGTCTTTTTCAAAACATTTTCTTTCAAAAATTCATTTTCTTTTTCTAACTTTTTACATTTTTCTGAAAGTTTTTCATCGTTATCTTTCAAAACTTTTTCGTTTTCTAACATTTCCTTGTATTTAATTTTGAAAACTTCTTCTATTTTGGTAAATTCAAGATCTCGTTCTGATCCTTTCGTCTTTTTCAGTACAAGCACTGCACGTTTCCATGCATTTCTTGCACTATTCAACAGTTTTAAGATTTCAGAATCAGAAATTACCTCAGTGATTGGCACTTCGGTGTATGCTGCAGTCTCTGTCTGATCAACATCATTCTTTTGTTTTTCTTCAACACCAACTTCAGTATCACCAGCATCCAAATTCTCATTCTTCACTTCAATCGAACTTCCAATCTTCTTCTCAGTTTCTTCAACCTGCAGTTTTTCAGTAACTGCTTCTTTCACAACTTCTTTATTCACAACAACTTTTTCTACCTTCACATCTTCCTCTTTAACTGCTTCGACTTTGACTTCCACAGCGACCTTCTTCAAATTATTCACCATCTCATCAACATTCTTCTTCATTCTCTCTTCATCCCTCTTCTTCAGACTTGAAGTCATAACATCCCTAAGGAGTTTTTCAAATTTCTTCACATATGTTTTATCTTTTTCAACATTAGTATAGTATTCGACGGATCGAGGGATTACTAACAGAACATCATCAAAGATTATGTCTTTCTTGGGAACAACAGGTTAACCATTTCTGTTGACGTAGCATTCTCGCTTCTTATCCCATCTCTTGTTGATCACTGCACTTTCATATTCTTCTTGCATTATATCAATTCTGTTCCAAGCAATGTTTCTTTCTCTGTATGTTTTCTCACTCAGAATCTCTTCTCTGGTTTTCTCTTTGATTTCAGCTATAAAAACATAATGTTTGTTCTTTGATATAACATTGCCATGAGCTGTACTTCGATTTTCAACACGATCTTCTTCTGGAAGAATCTGGCTTCAATCATATCCTTCATCATCATGGATTACAGCACAAGCTCTTGACTTATCTCTAGGTTTATCTTCGATCATTTTTGGCTCTTCTTTGCTTCTGTGGTGGATTGCCTTTCGGTAATAATCATCATTGAACGGATGTTCATTTCCACCAACTGCAGAATTGTTGCATTCTCTCTTGAAATGACCTTTTTGCTTACATTTGAAGCAGGTCACTTTGGACTTATCAAATCCAAGTTTTGTTGATGCACCACCTAATGATTGTTTCCCAGTAATCTCCATGTATCTCTGAGCTCTTATGATGCAACTCGCTAAACACCAGCGGATGTCAATGAGTTCCATCTCTTCCAGATCAATCTGGTCGTAGTCTTCTTTGGTTAACTCTGAGTTTCCAATTTTGCCAGCTACAAGACCTTCATTCGATTCCAGAACAGATGCAAGGAAGCTCATTTGCTGCTTAGCTGCATTGATACTCATTGCAGGAGAATTTTTCAACTTGAGATCAATGTTGCACAATATCTCATCTGATTCTTCAGAACTAGCTTTTGAATAAGCTGAATGATAACCCGGATTGTAACTTGATGAACTTTTCTATGGCTCTTTTGTCCTCTCATCACTGAATGTTGTCTTTGGTGTTTCTCCAACTTTCACTGAAGGTAAATTACCTTTGTAGTAGAGACCAACATTCTGTTGATGTGAAGAACTGCTCATCTTGTTCTGCTTTTGCAATTCAAGCTCATGACTTTCTATCTTTTCTATCAAGACATCAAGAGAAATTGTATCATATAAAGCATCATTTTTCAATATGAATACAAACGTTTGCCACTGATCAGCTCGTGGTAACGCTTCTATGATCTTATCAATTATTTATTCTCGAGTTTTAACAATACCAAAACGATCAAGTTCAATTTTTAGATGACCAAATCTCTCTATCATTTGTCTTACTGATTCACCTTTCAAACTATCAAACAAATCAAATTCTTTCTTTAATAAAGCAATTTTATTTTTCTTGATTTGTTTACCCCCCTCAGCTTTTAACCGTAAAGCTTCCCAGACAGATTTCGATGTTCCAACATGTTGCAATAAAGCAAACATGTCATTTCTGTTTAAAGATTGAATTAAAGCAATCATTCTCTGTTCAGCTGAGAATTCTCTTTTGTCTTCTGCTGATAAATTTTTGAGCGGGGTTTCTTCTCCTTTATCATTGGTCGGCCTTTTATAACCAAACTCCAAACAAAACCAGCTTTCATGAGCATAAGCTTTTGCCCAGTTGATGAACTGTCACACCCCAAATTTCCACGTATTACCGGTGGGCCCGGTAGGGGAGTAACGTGACGTGGTTGGCAACATCATAGTCAAACAACACAATATATAAATGCACAGCGGAAGCAAAAGATAATAATATTACAATCCGAATGTAACGTAATATCCAGGTATTACAACGGAAAGTAAAGGATCCACAGACGGATCTTAAAATACAAATATTGTTCAACAGACTTTAGACGCCTAGAACTTGCAAGATTCCTTATTAACGTCCTGAGCAGCTTCCAGCCTATTACGTACTTGTACCTGTCACTTAGACTTTGGAAAATACGTCAGTTTTCACTGGTAAATACACTCAACTGACTCATTTGAAAAGAGTTTAAGAAAATTGGTTTGAATGCACTACGGCACAAAATATGTTGACACTTTGATTAAAATGCACAAGGCAAAATTAATCTTTTATACTTGGGACAAACTATATCTCATGTTATCAGTTTTACATAACTTGCTCTACATACGGGGCCCGGTTCTATGCCGGTTCAAGATTAACCGACACACCACTATTCCCTTATTGGGAATCCCTTATTGGGTATAATCAATTAATAAGCATATAGCATCTGTCAGGTGTATGCCTACACCCCGTGCTTAGGTCGTGGCCATTGCATTTAATGAGTCAAGGATATCCAGGACACGGTCGCATTAACCCCCAATGTTTCAGTCAAGCAATACGAATTAAAAACAGGTTATTTGGATTTCCCGACTCATTGGTCTTCGAATCCCATACCTGACCATGCGGTATTTATATTACCGTATCCCAAGCCCGTAATAGGGAAAATAAGTTAAGAGTATTTACCTGAGCTAGCTCCTGTCTTAAATAGCAAGAATTATAATAACTCAGCCGTATTCACTTAAGTAAGCGTAGGTACAATTTACCGGAAGGCTCTAGTCTGGAATGATGGTATAAATAACCAATTAGAATACTAACGGGTCTTTAATTAAGCCTAAACTTAGACCGGTTAGTTTTAAGGAAATATACGGTTCAAACGCATGATTAAGCGAAGACCGGAATAGAATGTGTTTTAGACCCAACAAGTATGAAGACTTGTATAAAATGGGTAACCTAAATACATTCTGGATTTTGAAATGAAAATGATAAGGTTTGACCCGTTTCGGCTAATTTATGCAAACTAGTTACATAAACCGAACCGAACGCGAAAAGGGCGTTACGGGTAACCATAAGAGTCACATGCAAGTTCCCTGATTTAATATGCCTTAATTATGTTATAATATCAGTAAGATATTTTCTATTATGCCCAAATTGGATATAAACTCACATTATGCCTCGTAAGGGCATTTTGGTCATTTAAAAGATTATTAAAAGAGTTTATTTGTAAATCTGAGTCACGGGTCTGATTTATATAGTGGGTATACTAATTTTAACATATTATAACAGTAGGGTATGACCCATATGTGAAACTTATCATTTAAAACCAAACTATGCACCTTAGGGGTATTTTGGTAATTTCACAAGGGCTTAAAAGGTCAAAACTGGAAACCTGAGTTCAAAAACTTTTACTTACTGTTATTATCTCAAAATATACTAAAAACATCAGTAGGTATTAACCTTATATGTTTAATATGGTTATAGTACATACTAAGCGTTAAAAACGCTTAAAAAGGCGATTTAGAGCCGTTTCCGGGTTTTTAAATAGAAAGCTGATATTTTTATATTTCCAGAATGCTTAAAAATATTTTATTTATCAAATAAAATCAGTAGAAAAAGGTTTGGGGTCAAAAGGATTTGTAAAACTCATTTTATGGCTTAAAAGGGCAAAATCGGTATTTACCGAATTAAACTTAGAGACCTATGATATGATCAGCCAAAAATTAAATAAAAATCTTTAAAAATCCCAAAATATTATATAACATCAGTGGGTAAAAAGTTTGATATCAAAAAGTGGGTTTAAATAGGTTATATGCTAATTACGCCGTTTAAGTAACATAAAGCTTTCAAATTACGATATTGAGCATAACTCTTAATCTAGACCTCAAACTGATATCAAATTTTAGGTGCATGTTTATAAATCAGCAACAAATGTTTCTACTTTTTCACTTTTTCAAAAATCACGTTTTATAGTCAAAAGGGCATAATAGTCGACATTTAAGCATAAATCGGAAACATGCATATGAATCGGATAAGTATTGAACCAAGTTGTAAAATCTCAGAGAGTTATACTTATATGAAACCTGGTCCAAAATGAGCTCTAAGGCAGATCTTAAACAAGGTTAATCAGGTCAGATTTGAGAGTCAAAGCATTAGTCAAACTTTTAGACTTTTGATTCAAAACAAGCAATTACACCAAAGTGATCAGTTTGACATGTTCTTGTAACATTTACCAAATTATTTAAGTGACAAAACATGATCCATAACCTCTATATTATCAGTTTTGATTAATTTAAGAATCTGCCCAGTTTGACTTTTAGATTACTAACTTTGACTTATCAAATAGACTAGAATTCGCGGAAATCAGAAAGCATGATCCTAATGGATTATAACCAACTTGATTACCATCATAAAACAAGATTCAATTGGACTTTTTGCTGATCAATTCATGATCAAATCAGAAAGTCAAACAGAAGTCAAAATATAGTGTTCTTGGCTAGATTAAACCATGAACAAGAATCAAAACATGATTGGAATACTTACAATCACTGAATGAAAGATCAAGAACACCAGAAAGATCCAAGATGGTTGTGCAAATCGGATTGGAACATGTTTGAGTGTTTGAAGGTTGCAAAAATTTATAAAAATGAAGGATATGTGGTGTTCTATAGGATTCTTGGAACGAATCGAATCACAACAGGTGTCGGGTGGTTTAAACACACTATGGGCAGCCTCTAGTATCGATCTTGTGGTATTAGAAACCAGTTTGGTCATGAAAACAGCAACGAACAAGCTGTTAATAGCTGTTTTCCACTTCTGATGAACTCATGCGGCCCGCCTGAGAATACCCAGGCCTGTACGCGGGCCGCCTGCAGGTTTATAACAGCAAGCACAGTTCCAGAATTGGCAGAAATGGTCCCTGTGATCTTTAAGGTCATTTAAGGCACGTTTAAGGCCCGTTAACCTCAATTTAAGGCTCCATCATGAAGTTTAAACACAGGGGACATGAAACATGTTCAAAAACATGTCGGATGTCGGTTCGTTTGGCCGTACGGTCACATTGTTTGTCTATTTACGACGAAACACGAACGGACTCTAAAAACGAACCAAACGACGCGACGAAAGGAATTTTATCAAGGCGATCACTAAAATAAAATATTTTAGTGCTTACATAAATTTTTGGGTGTCCGGGGATATTCAGATTGTGAGATATGCGCGAAAATGCAAACTTGTGCACTTTTCGACACTTTTAGTCCCTGGTGGACTTGAAAGTTTATTTTTGCGCACCAAACACCTCTAAGCCTATATCTAAACTATAGAAATGATAATTAGGGCATGTTTAACTTATGTAAAATTTCCGGAAGGTCCGTTACCGTACGAATCGACATACTTTTACAGTTTGACGCAAATAGTCATTAAATTGCGCAAAGTAGCGCGAATTGCCGTTTAATGTTATACAAGCCTTCCATGGCCCATATTTATCCTTCCCAAGCATATACTTAAATATTAATACGCTCTCGTTCGCTTAGATGGTCACCGAAAGGCATAGATTCAAAAGTTGACGCTTTAGGTCCCTCTATTGCGCAAACTTGCGCATTTCATCATTTAATAGTATTGAAGCCTCATATAATCCATATTAGACATTCTTGAAAGTATTATTAAATATCACGATGCTTCGGATTCGCTAAAAGGTCATTCAGAGGTATTAATTAAACATATTGACACTTTTAGCCCCTCTAACTTGCAAAGTTGCGCGTAACTTTACTTATAGGCATAAAAACCTTAGATGGCCATTATTTGGCATTCCCGAGAGTATAATTAAATATTATTAAGCTCCCGGTTTGTTAGAAGGTCACTCAGAGGTAAGAATTAACATGTTGACGCTTTTAACCCTTTATTGCGCAAACTTTCAATTAATTATGCAAACGACTACACTTATTCATCAAGTGGCACATTTATGAATATAAACGTCGTGAGAGGTTATTTGTAAACTTATTTTAGGTATGCTAACACTTCCCGTCCTTTTATTATCAAAGTTTTCGATTTTTCAAAAAATTAGTCCTTTAAATTCAACATTGGACTTTATTAGGGTTTATTACACGTGTCAATACATCATTGGTCGTGATTTTACGAGGTGTTACATGAACCGATCTTTCCACCAAGTGTAATCTTTAATGCTTTCAAGAGTTGGTGGTTTTGAATGTGTGCCGTAAAAGTTATCATGTTTAATGTTTTCATTGATCACTTTTGTAATGGTTTTTGGTGTGACAGTTGAGGTTTTGGAAGACTCGGATGTAAACGCGTTATAGAACGTATTGTAGAACTCTTCAGGCATGATGTGAGTTTCTTGAATTACCTGGAGACAAAAACAATCAAACAAACACAATCAGTTTAAACAATATCAAACAACTTGAAACAAACTGACACTCGGTTGACTTGAAATGATCTTGACGCGAAATATCCACTTTCAAACGAAATAGTGATCTTTAAACGGAATCACTTTGGTGCGAAATCACTTTGGAACGGAATACCCTTTCACACGAGATAACACTTTTAAACGGAATCCCTGAATGACAACTTCAAACGAAATCACAACTTAAAACGAAATCAGAACTTCAAACGGAATTACACTTTGAAGCGAAATAACTGATTCCGTGTGAACCTTTCAAATGGAATTACCCTTTTCAAGCGGAATCAGATGTAATTTAAACGAAATCAGTAATTTCGTGTGAAATTGCCACAACTTTTCAAGCGAAAACAGATGCTTGTTCAAACGAAATTAACTTTTTGGTCCATTTTTGTCACTTTTAATCTGAATTTAGGTCTGATTCTCTCAAGGCTTTGTTAAAACACTGTTTCGCGTGTAATGTGTGAAATTCAATCCATTTTGTCTGTAAAATCTTGTGAATTTTGAAAAAGAAGGTGTAGAAGTCAGAAAACTGATGAAATCAAGCTAGTCTCTTCCTCCTGAGCTCTGATACCACTTGTAGGATCGTTGTGCGACCTGAATGAGTCGTTCAGAAGAGTTTTGGATCCGAATCAAAGGCGGAATCAATGAAACGGACGCTCAATTCAATTTAAATGTCTCTATTATTGATCTAACAGCAATTTACAACCTAGAGACAATTCGGCAGAGCTTCGCTACTCAAGTCCGAAAGTTACAAATGACAAACCAAGCTCACCTATTTATAGTGTTCTGATTTCGTTTGAAATGACCAAGTGTCATTTCAAACGGAATTAACATTGTTAATTTCGTTTGAAAAGGCCTTTGGCTGTTTCAAGCGAAATCACTAATAAACACTCAAATCTCAGTTTCTAGCAACCGAGCACTGGTTTATCCTATCCTATTATATGACTCGATACAAGACGAAGTCGACAGACATAGTGCACTAATAAACATACAATTGGACATGTATTTTCCCTGATAGTTGTAAAGTTATAAAGCATTTAAAATGAATAGGGGACATGAACTCACTGAATCGCATCCGTGAATAGAAGTAACTATGATCTCACGTGCGGTCGTCCTGAATAGTGTTGCGACCTACAAATGTTCTTATATTTGTTAGACACTTCGGTCTTTATAAATGACTTGAGTGGGTCTTGTGTCTTGATTGTGTGTAAGACTTGTATGTCTTTGTTTTTCGTTGAACTGTGTATTAGATGTATGATTTGTTAAACTGTTATATATATATATATATTTCACCAAATATATATATGTAATCTTGTATCTTGTGTGTTGTATCATCAGGTCTTGTCCTCTTGATTTCATGTCTTGTATGAATAAATTGTATAATTGTATTTTCATCAATTATATGTCATTGGGCCGAGCCCATGTCTTAATGTTATTGGGCCTAGCCCATGAATTTATGTTATTGGGCCATAATATTATTGGGCCTAAATATTATTGGGCCCAAATGTTATTGGGCCTTAGCCCATATGTTTTGACATTGAGCTTAGCCCATGTATTCATGTTATTGGGCTTAATGTTATTGGGCCTTAGCCCATATGTTTTGACATTGGGCTTAGCCCATGTATTCATGTTATTGGGCTTAGCCCAAGTAAATTGATAAGCCCATTTATGAAGATAAGCCCAATTATAAAAATAAGCCCATTTGTAAGTATAAGCCCATTTATAAAAATAAGCCCATTTGTAAGTATAAGCCCATTTATAAAAATAAGCCCATTTGTAATTATAAGCCCATTTATAAAACATCTTTTATTTTATAAAAATCACCATACATGGAGTTTTTAGTTAAATAGAAGACATATAAGTTTTTATAAGTTTCTAAAATTTCGAATTTTGTTAACGGTAATATATGTATGTATCCGCGCCGAAAGATCGCCTAAGCGTCGTAGTAGCTCCTCGGAATGGCGATATGTTTATAGATTCGCCCGTCGTCCGTTTTGACCATAAGTTGTGTCCGAAGGCTCGGAATGTCCGTAAGTTGTTTTTAAGGCGTATTTACATGTAGTCTTGTAAGACTTTAGTCGAAATGTACATTGTGTTTATTTGTATCATTGTATTCAAGTTCCTAGTTATCATACATATAACTAATGCAAACAAATAACACATAGCACATGAGTTGTTAAGTTAACTAAATATATAATTTTTCAAAAATATATATTTATATCAAACTTTGCTTTTATAAAAACTATTCTTTAAAATCTTTTTAATCTAATAAAGATTTTGTCAAAACTAATAGTTTTTATAACTTATGATTTTTAAGAAAAATGGCCATATTTCCTTTGAAATATATACTTTACCATGTTTATATAAAACATATCTTTTTCTTATAAAATCACCAATAATCTTCTCATATTTTTCTTAATAAAAACATATGAAATTTATATAAAAATCTTAACAAGATGAAATCAATAACATGTAGGGTTTTGGTATGATCATAACATAAGTTAACTAGTTCAAAATCCATGATTTCCTTCTAGTTTTAACAAACTTTTTATAAAAACCCATCTTGTATGTTTCTTTTTATAACTTTGTAAAAGTATCATTTTTAGTGAAAAACCTTATATACTTTAACAAAATCAAAGATTATGATCATCCATCTAAACATTTATGTTTAACAAAACCCTTAAACATTTTCATGTACACTTGTTAGATTATGTTTTTAAACATCATCTAACAAGTTATTTGTAGGCTAATAAGTTTGATATCAAAAAGTGGGTTTAAATAGGTTATATGCTAATTACGCCATTTAAGTAACATAAAGCTTTCAAATTACGATATTGAGCATAACTCTTAATCTAGACCTCAAACTGATATCAAATTTTAGGTGCATGTTTATAAATCAGCAACAAATGTTTCTACTTTTTCACTTTTTCAAAAATCACGTTTTATAGTCAAAAGGGCATAATAGTCGACATTTAAGCATAAATCGGAAACATGCATATGAATCTGATAAGTATTGAACCAAGTTGTAAAATCTCAGAGAGTTATACTTATATGAAACCTGGTCCAAAATGAGCGCTAAGGCAGATCTTAAACAAGGTTAATCAGGTCAGATTTGAGAGTCAAAGCATTAGTCAAACTTTTAGACTTTTGATTCAAAACAAGCAATTACACCAAAGTGATCAGTTTGACATGTTCTTGTAACATTTACCAAATTATTTAAGTGACAAAACATGATCCATAACCTCTATATTATCAGTTTTGATTAATTTAAGAATCTGCCCAGTTTGACTTTTAGATTACTAACTTTGACTTATCAAATAGACTAGAATTCGCGGAAATCAGAAAGCATGATCCTAATGGATTATAACCAACTTGATTACCATCATAAAACAAGATTCAATTGGACTTTTTGCTGATCAATTCATGATCAAATCAGAAAGTCAAACAGAAGTCAAAATATAGTGTTCTTGGCTAGATTAAACCATGAACAAGAATCAAAACATGATTGGAATACTTACAATCACTGAATGAAAGATCAAGAACACCAGAAAGATCCAAGATGGTTGTGCAAATCGGATTGGAACATGTTTGAGTGTTTGAAGGTTGCAAAAATTTATAAAAATGAAGGATATGTGGTGTTCTATAGGATTCTTGGAACGAATCGAATCACAACAGGTGTCGGGTGGTTTAAACATACTATGGGCAGCCTCTAGTATCGATCTTGTGGTATTAGAAACCAGTTTGGTCATGAAAACAGCAACGAACAGGCTGTTAATAGCTGTTTTCCACTTCTGATGAACTCATGCGGCCCTCCTGAGAATACCCAGGCATGTACGCGGGCCGCCTGCAGGTTTATAACAGCAAGCACAGTTCCAGAATTGGCAGAAATGGTCCCTGTGATCTTTAAGGTCATTTAAGGCACGTTTAAGGCCCGTTAACCTCAATTTAAGGCTCCATCATGAAGTTTAAACATAGGGGACATGAAACATGTTCAAAAACATGTCGGATGTCGGTTCGTTTGGCCGTACGGTCACGTTGTTTGTCTATTTACGACGAAACACGAACGGACTCTAAAAACGAACCAAATGACGCGACGAAAGGAATTTTATCAAGGCGATCACTAAAATAAAATATTTTAGTGCTTACATAAATTTTTGGGTGTCCGGGATATTCAGATTGTGAGATATGCGCGAAAATGCAAACTTGTGCACTTTTTGACACTTTTAGTCCCTGGTGGACTTGAAAGTTTATTTTTGCGCACCAAACACCTCTAAGCCTATATCTAAACTATAGAAATGATAATTAGGGCATGTTTAACTTATGGAAAATTTCTGGAAGGTCCGTTACCGTACGAATCGACATACTTTTGCAGTTTGACGCAAATAGTCATTAAATTGCGCAAAGTAGCGCGAATTGCCGTTTAATGTTATACAAGCCTTCCATGGCCCATATTTATCCTTCCCAAGCATATACTTAAATATTAATACGCTCTCGTTCGCTTAGATGGTCACCGAAAGGCATAGATTCAAAAGTTGACGCTTTAGGTCCCTCTATTGCGCAAACTTGCGCATTTCATCATTTAATAGTATTGAAGCCTCATATAATCCATATTAGACATTCTTGAAAGTATTATTAAATATCACGATGCTTCGGATTCGCTAAAAGGTCATTCAGAGGTATTAATTAAACATATTGACACTTTTAGCCCCTCTAACTTGCAAAGTTGCGCGTAACTTTACTTATAGGCATAAAAACCTTAGATGGCCATTATTTGGCATTCCCGAGAGTATAATTAAATATTATTAAGCTCCCGGTTTGTTAGAAGGTCACTCAGAGGTAAGAATTAACATGTTGACGCTTTTAACCCTTTATTGCGCAAACTTTCAATTAATTATGCAAACGACTACACTTATTCATCAAGTGGCACATTTGTGAATATAAACGTCGTGAGAGGTTATTTGGAAACTTATTTTAGGTATGCTAACACTTCCCGTCCTTTTATTATCAAAGTTTTCGATTTTTCGAAAAATTAGTCCTTTAAATTCAACATTGGACTTTATTAGGGTTTATTACACGTGTCAATACATCATTGGTCGTGATTTTACGAGGTGTTACATCCTCACCCCCTTAAAATAAATCTCGACCTCGAGATTTGCTAAGGTGCTGGAAGTACTTATTTTCGCATAATGGACTCAACTTCTATAACATATCTGGAATCTCTCCAAGCTCTCAAAGTGACCTTTATATTTGGTACATGTATCCTTTTGGAGCTTCTTAACCTATCGATCCTCAATCGATATAGGTTGCTCATCATATCATATATCTGCATATCAATATGTGATAATGCTTCTTAACTTACTGGTGAAACACATCCTCAATTCATTAGTGTACAATGCATTGTATGCTCCGCCAAGCTCCTTAAATAGGTTCTAGCTTATAAGCTACTTGATCTTGATACATTCGATTTCCGTCGAATGATTCTATATATTTAGAGCTTTACTAGCCTGATAATTTTAACAAATTTGGTACACCCTTCCTTTTGTTGAACCTTATTCGTTAACAAGAATGTAGGAGGGTTGCTACTTTCATTAATTCTTGATTTTCTGCCGAATACTGGCAACTTACAGAAAATTAGGGATTCGTATGATCTTATTCGTTGCTTCCAATGCAACTTTCAGATCCTGATAAGTGGACTTCCCAAAGTCTCGTTCATCCAACGGATGTTTTAATATTTCATTTATACAAGGTTTCCAAAGGAGCCACCTTGATACCTATATAGCAACTATTATGGAAAAGCTTATCTTAAGGTGATATGGTTATTCCAACCACTGCTTGACTAAACTCAAAGAATAGTTGTTCCTTACAGCTAGTCGAATAAATCGACGATCCTGGCAGCAATTGGGGATTCCTAGTTATTGCCTAAATAGGGTTGCGGTAATCAATGCATAAGTAAGATGAACCGTCTTTCTTATTTACTAAAAATCGGAGTTCTTAGAACTTTGAATTTTGGCTTTATGAAACCTTCTCTAAAACTTATTGATTTGGCTCTTAGTTCTTCCTATTTCGTTGGTACTAACAGATATAAGATTCTTACAATAACTGCAGCCCTAAGCAGGATGTTTGTCCTAACATCCTCTTGCCTCTCAGAAGGTAAACATGGTAATTCTTATAAAGAAGCTAATTATGACACATAGAGATGTCAGAGATTTCCGCATTCTCAGGCTTTGGCTCATCTATCGCTGTCGGTGTCAGATAAATGACACATTCCCTTTACCATTGCAAAGATGCCCTAAGTAGAGATACTTATAAGGACATTTTTATATTGGATATCTTCTTTGAATACTACTAGTCGACTTTAGTACAATATGACCATTGGGATATCTTCGGGGATCCCATGCATTAAACCTCCATACTGATCAGGCATGGAAGCAATCTATGGGACACACTAGGATACGCAAATCCTCATATGGTACTCTTATCAAACATAGTTTGGCATTCGTAGACGATAGAAAACAATAAGAAAATAATAAAATAAAATAAATAATATATATTGTCGTACTCTTTTTGGGGAAGAGTACTCTAGATTCTTATGAAAGGATTATCTCCGAGGATGGGAGAGAGGTCATTAAAGATTCCATTGGTAAATTATACCTCATTTTTAATATCGGAAGTTCTTATGAATGTAACCAAATGTTTGCTAAGCTTATGGTTTACTAAAAGGTTTATTATCCCTTGCATTAACGTAAAATACTTAGCAGATATAATCGATGCTAAAAGGTAAGGACGTACCTAATGCCATTATTGATATACACTGTCTCTGGCATTCAACCGGTAGTTTAGGCGTTTCCTTTCTTATCCATCCTAGACTTAGCTGCTCCTTCCTTGGCAGCCTCCGAGCAATTAGTACTGATGTGGCCCTTTTCGCCACAGCTGAAACAGTTTGCATCCTTCATGTCCCTACATTCGTGGGACTGGTGGCCAGCTCTTTTACAGATGCCACATTGCTTTATCTTTTGGTTTAATCGACACTGCCCCCAATGTCTTCTTTTGCAGGTTTTGCATGTAGGCTTTTTGTTGGAATCCTGTTGGTTATTGTTGAGCTTGGATTTGCTCTTCTTAGGATTCTGAGAGTCATCCTCCTCCCTTTGTCTTTTCTCATTAGTTTCATTCTCGATCGACTTTTGTCTCACTATATCTAGAGTGAGAGACAAGGATAGATCTACAGCTGATCTATAGTTGATTGGCCTTGAAGCTTTAACATTCCCTTTTATTTCTGGTGCCAAACCACCGATGAAACGCGCAATGCGTTTTGGTTCCGGGGTAATTAAATAGGGTACCAGTCTAGATAGGGAGTTGAAGTCAGTAACATATTGCTGACAATTTAGGTTTTTCATTGTGAGAGTCAGAAAATCTGTCTCCACCTTTTCCACTTCGTGTTGTGGACAGTAGTTCTCTTTGATAAGATCCACAAACTTGGACCATCCCATACTGTATAGGGAAATTTTCCCCGTGGACTGCATCATGGCCCTCCACCATACAAGAGCCTCTCCCTTGAAAGATTGTGAAACAAATTTTACTACGTCCTTATCAGCATAATCGCTGATGTCCACAACAGTTTCCATTTCCTCAAGCCATTCCATAGCATCAATTGCTCCTTTTTCGCCATTGAAATCTCTGGGTTTGCATGAGACGAAATATTTGTAGGTGCACCCGCCTTCAGTTGAACGGGGCTTATCATAGAGTACTAACTCCTGAGGTTCGCTCTTTTCATCTGAAGAGTGAACGGAGCTCTCCTTACGAGCTGATGTATGCGTTTCCGTATGGATCTTTTAGTGAGTGACACTCGGTTCCTTTTTGTTCTCAAGGACCTTATCCACAACTTCACTAATTGCTGCGCTAATCAAGGCCTGAAGAGTAGTGCCATTAACATTTATATTTATATTTACATCCTTGTTTTTAGCCGCCGTATTGCTGTGTGCTTCGTCGGAAATCTCCATTCTGGAGCTTTGGTACTAAACACCAAAAATAACATATGCTTAGATGCAAGTTATTATGGAATCATCGTAATGGATGATTTATAAAGTCATGGTATTACTAAACCATAATGGCTGTTAGGTTTATAACTTCCTTATAGTATGCTACTAGAAAGTATGTCAATTATATTTAGCCTAGGTCAAAAAGGACCATCAATTGTGTTTATGGTTTGGACCGAGTCCATTACCTTTTGACTGGGGATCACAATGTCACAACTGTCCTTGTCATAACGACAATCTTTAGATAGTTGGAAGGCTTGTCATGAAGGACATTAATAATCATAGGCCCGAAGGCCTTGTCACAAAGGACATACAAAATATGGCACTTAAGGCATTAATATATAAGCCGCAATCTTACTGGATCAGAGATCTTAAGGTTCGAACATAGTTCATCACCTTTGGACATAGAGTCAAAGACTACAGCCGTCATCTTTTTGGAAGATAATTTATTTTGCCACAAAGGCTAGTCAATGTACATCATTCTGACTAACTGGATGATTGTGAGCCCCATAGGAGTCAGCCGTGGTGAAGCTTTGAAGGCTAACTAACCAAGTAGTAATAATTTGTTTAATTATATAGTGAATTGTCGAATTTGATGAATAAATAGCCATGGCGCAATTAAACCATATAGGCCAATAGATAGAATTTAATTTATTTGATTATGTTTTGCCTAAGTTTAAATAAACCATCTTTGGCATTTAAGCGGAATATAATCCTTCATATTTATTAGACAGGGGACATAAGTCACGACTGCCAATGTCATACTGACATCTTTTATATATAGCACAAGGGCTTGTTCCAAAGGACTTATGATGGCTCAGAGACCTTGTCACTAGGGAAATTTTAAAACATAATCGATGATTCCTTTGGGTCGGAAAATTTCATAGTTCATTGTCTTGACAAGAAGTTATGAAATAAAACTATCTTTTTCATGTATTCATCTTTACTCGTATATATACATCCCAAATGGATGTTTTGATGCGTACATCATTTTCGACGTCTAACAGCCAAGATTCCTATTGATCATTTACGCTAACTAAGGGATTTGGAAACTTCCTATTATAAGGATGACAAGTGTGATTTTATCGCATCACGGTTGTCGAGAGTGTTAACACATTTTCAGATGTTAACAAGGATCTGAATCTCTTTTTAAACAGATTTTACCATCTTAGCTAGGTCTCCAATGACATTCAAGCTAGGTCAAACCTTTTTAAGATTCTCTTTTAATAATTATCCTGGCAGGAAAGGAATAATATTTATTTTTATTCAGGATTTTTATCATAATCCTAATTTATAAGTTAATAATAGCACAAATGGCCTAGTCACGTAGACAAGTTTAATTTATAAGCCATGATTTCAGAGAATCGAGGCATTAAGGTATACTAGCACAACAGGCCTAGTCACAAAGACATTTATAAATTATAAGCTATGATTTCAGAGAATCAAAGCATGAAGGTTTGAACCTAGTTCATTACCTTTATCTGACAGGGAGTCGTCGCTACCACTGTCTTTTGGCTCATATGGAAATGAGCAGGGCCTGTAGGCGCTATATTACCACGTATGGTCTAAATATGATCATCTCAAGTGATGATCTAAACCCATGATTCAGAGATCATTACATTGGGTTAGGAATCTTTTGAAGAATCCAATAATAAGAATGACGTGTGTGATTTTAATGAATCACGTCTGTCAGGAGTGTTAACATATTTACAGGTGTTAACAGGGATTCGAATCTTTTAAACAGGTCTTACCATCATGGCCCGACCTTAAAATGACCCGAAGGCTAGGTTTCACTCTTAAGATTCTTATTAATATTTAACGCAGAACAATCCTAAATTGAGGTGTTAAATATGGATCTGAATCTAATTATGGAACTACCATCTTTGCCCTGCCTCAAAATATTGCGTGGCTAGGTCTCGTCCTTTTTAGATTTTTCCATTTTATATAAAGGTAGATCTTATAAAAGGAATGTCTGAATGAAAATTTAAAGTTAATTATTCCACTATAAAATTAAAAAAACAGATGTGCCCTATACGGGACTTGAAAGGAATAGTGTTGTCCTCGAAGGAACTGAAAGGTAATTATGTCCTTATAAGGACTATTAAGGAAACGATTTTTAGCAAAAGGAGTTTCTTCTTCATTTTATTTCTGAATTCCTTCTCCTTGGTTGCATGTTTCGTCCTAGCCGCTGTACGAAGGTCAGCAAATTAAGGCTCCTGTTGTGGAGAATTATTATTACGGCTTCTTCGCTTGGCGACGTATCCAAAATATAAAAATTTTGGAAGCAGAAATTTCAGATAAGGATTGAGAATATTCCTATGTTAAGTCTAGACTCAGAAGGTCAAGGAATGTGCTAATGTGTCATTGAGATTAAACACAAAAAGATAGTGTTTAATTCACTCAATGTTGGCTCTGATACCAACCTGTCACACCCCAAATTTCCACGTATTACCGGTGGGCCCGGTAGGGGAGTAACGTGACGTGGTTGGCAACATCATAGTCAAGCAACACAATATATAAATGCACAGCGGAAGCAAAAGATAATAATATTACAATCCGAATGTAACGTAATATCCAGGTATTACAACGGAAAGTAAAGGATCCACAGACGGATCTTAAAATACAAATATTGTTCAACAGACTTTAGACGCCTAGAACTTGCAAGATTCCTTATTAACGTCCTGAGCAGCTTCCAGCCTATTACGTACTTGTACCTGTCACTTAGACTTTGGAAAATACGTCAGTTTTCACTGGTAAATACACTAAACTGACTCATTTGAAAAGAGTTTAAGAAAATTGGTTTGAATGCACTACGGCACAAAATATGTTGACACTTTGATTAAAATGCACAAGGCAAAATTAATCTTTTATACTTGGGACAAACTATATCTCATGTTATCAGTTTTACATAACTTGCTCTACATACGGGGCCCGGTTCTATGCCGGTTCAAGATTAACCGACACACCACTATTCCCTTATTGGGAATCCCTTATTGGGTATAATCAATTAATAAGCATATAGCATCTGTCAGGTATATGCCTACACCCCGTGCTTAGGTCGTGGCCATTGCATTTAATGAGTCAAGGATATCCAGGACACGGTCGCATTAACCCCCAATGTTTCAGTCAAGCAATACGAATTAAAAACAGGTTATTTGGATTTCCCGACTCATTGGTCTTCGAATCCCATACCTGACCATGCGGTATTTATATTACCGTATCCCAAGCCCGTAATAGGGAAAATAAGTTAAGAGTATTTACCTGAGCTAGCTCCTGTCTTAAATAGCAAGAATTATAATAACTCAGCCGTATTCACTTAAGTAAGCGTAGGTACAATTTACCGGAAGGCTCTAGTCTGGAATGATGGTATAAATAACCAATTAGAATACTAACGGGTCTTTAATTAAGCCTAAACTTAGACCGGTTAGTTTTAAGGAAATATACGGTTCAAACGCATGATTAAGCGAAGACCGGAATAGAATGTGTTTTAGACCCAACAAGTATGAAGACTTGTATAAAATGGGTAACCTAAATACATTCTGGATTTTGAAATGAAAATGATAAGGTTTGACCCGTTTCGGCTAATTTATGCAAACTAGTTACATAAACCGAACCGAACGCGAAAAGGGCGTTACGGGTAACCATAAGAGTCACATGCAAGTTCCCTGATTTAATATGCCTTAATTATGTTATAATATCAGTAAGATATTTTCTATTATGCCCAAATCGGATATAAACTCACATTATGCCTCGTAAGGGCATTTTGGTCATTCAAAAGATTATTAAAAGAGTTTATTTGTAAATCTGAGTCACGGGTCTGATTTATACAGTGGGTATACTAATTTTAACATATTATAACAGTAGGGTATGACCCATATGTGAAACTTATCATTTAAAACCAAACTATGCACCTTAGGGGTATTTTGGTAATTTCACAAGGGCTTAAAAGGTCAAAACTGGAAACCTGAGTTCAAAAACTTTTACTTACTGTTATTATCTCAAAATATACTAAAAACATCAGTAGGTATTAACCTTATATGTTTAATATGGTTATAGTACATACTAAGCGTTAAAAACGCTTAAAAAGGCGATTTAGAGCCGTTTCCGGGTTTTTAAATAGAAAGCTGATATTTTTATATTTCCAGAATGCTTAAAAATATTTTATTTATCAAATAAAATCAGTAGAAAAAGGTTTGGGGTCAAAAGGATTTGTAAAACTCATTTTATGGCTTAAAAGGGCAAAATCGGTATTTACCGAATTAAACTTAGAGACCTATGATATGATCAGCCAAAAATTAAATAAAAATCTTTAAAAATCCCAAAATATTATATAACATCAGTGGGTAAAAAGTTTGATATCAAAAAGTGGGTTTAAATAGGTTATATGCTAATTACGCCGTTTAAGTAACATAAAGCTTTCAAATTACGATATTGAGCATAACTCTTAATCTAGACCTCAAACTGATATCAAATTTTAGGTGCATGTTTATAAATCAGCAACAAATGTTTCTACTTTTTCACTTTTTCAAAAATCACGTTTTATAGTCAAAAGGGCATAATAGTCGACATTTAAGCATAAATCGGAAACATGCATATGAATCGGATAAGTATTGAACCAAGTTGTAAAATCTCAGAGAGTTATACTTATATGAAACCTGGTCCAAAATGAGCTCTAAGGCAGATCTTAAACAAGGTTAATCAGGTCAGATTTGAGAGTCAAAGCATTAGTCAAACTTTTAGACTTTTGATTCAAAACAAGCAATTACACCAAAGTGATCAGTTTGACATGTTCTTGTAACATTTACCAAATTATTTAAGTGACAAAACATGATCCATAACCTCTATATTATCAGTTTTGATTAATTTAAGAATCTGCCCAGTTTGACTTTTAGATTACTAACTTTGACTTATCAAATAGACTAGAATTCGCGGAAATCAGAAAGCATGATCCTAATGGATTATAACCAACTTGATTACCATCATAAAACAAGATTCAATTGGACTTTTTGCTGATCAATTCATGATCAAATCAGAAAGTCAAACAGAAGTCAAAATATAGTGTTCTTGGCTAGATTAAACCATGAACAAGAATCAAAACATGATTGGAATACTTACAATCACTGAATGAAAGATCAAGAACACCAGAAAGATCCAAGATGGTTGTGCAAATCGGATTGGAACATGTTTGAGTGTTTGAAGGTTGCAAAAATTTATAAAAATGAAGGATATGTGGTGTTCTATAGGATTCTTGGAACGAATCGAATCACAACAGGTGTCGGGTGGTTTAAACATACTATGGGCAGCCTCTAGTATCGATCTTGTGGTATTAGAAACCAGTGTGGTCATGAAAACAGCAACGAACAGGCTGTTAATAGCTGTTTTCCACTTCTGATGAACTCATGCGGCCCGCCTGAGAATACCCAGGCCTGTACGTGGGCCGCCTGCAGGTTTATAACAGCAAGCACAGTTCCAGAATTGGCAGAAATGGTCCCTGTGATCTTTAAGGTCATTTAAGGCACGTTTAAGGCCCGTTAACCTCAATTTAAGGCTCCATCATGAAGTTTAAACATAGGGGACATGAAACATGTTCAAAAACATGTCGGATGTCGGTTCGTTTGGCCGTACGGTCACGTTGTTTGTCTATTTACGACGAAACACGAACGGACTCTAAAAACGAACCAAACGACGCGACGAAAGGAATTTTATCAAGGCGATCACTAAAATAAAATATTTTAGTGCTTACATAAATTTTTGGGTGTCCGGGGATATTCAGATTGTGAGATATGCGCGAAAATGCAAACTTGTGCACTTTTTGACACTTTTAGTCCCTGGTGGACTTGAAAGTTTATTTTTGCGCACCAAACACCTCTAAGCCTATATCTAAACTATAGAAATGATAATTAGGGCATGTTTAACTTATGTAAAATTTCCGGAAGGTCCGTTACCGTACGAATCGACATACTTTTGCAGTTTGACGCAAATAGTCCTTAAATTGCGCAAAGTAGCGCGAATTGCCGTTTAATGTTATACAAGCCTTCCATGGCCCATATTTATCCTTCCCAAGCATATACTTAAATATTAATACGCTCTCGTTCGCTTAGATGGTCACCGAAAGGCATAGATTCAAAAGTTGACGCTTTAGGTCCCTCTATTGCGCAAACTTGCGCATTTCATCATTTACTAGTATTGAAGCCTCATCTAATCCATATTAGACATTCTTGAAAGTATTATTAAATATCACGATGCTTCGGATTCGCTAAAAGGTCATTCAGAGGTATTAATTAAACATATTGACACTTTTAGCCCCTCTAACTTGCAAAGTTGCGCGTAACTTTACTTATAGGCATAAAAACCTTAGATGGCCATTATTTGGCATTCCCGAGAGTATAATTAAATATTATTAAGCTCCTGGTTTGTTAGAAGGTCACTCAGAGGTAAGAATTAACATGTTGACGCTTTTAACCCTTTATTGCGCAAACTTTCAATTAATTATGCAAACGACTACACTTATTCATCAAGTGGCACATTTATGAATATAAACGTCGTGAGAGGTTATTTGGAAACTTATTTTAGGTATGCTAACACTTCCCGTCCTTTTATTATCAAAGTTTTCAATTTTTCGAAAAATTAGTCCTTTAAATTCAACATTGGACTTTATTAGGGTTTATTACACGTGTCAATACATCATTGGTCGTGATTTTACGAGGTGTTACATGAACAGATCTTTCCACCAAGTGTAATCTTTAATGCTTTCAAGAGTTGGTGGTTTTGAATGCGTGCCATAAAAGTTATCATGTTTAATGTTTTCATTGATCACTTTTGTAATGGTTTTTGGTGTGACAGTTGAGGTTTTGGAAGACTCGGATGTAAACGCGTTATAGAACGTATTGTAGAACTCTTCAGGCATGATGTGAGTTTCTTGAATTACCTGGAGACAAAAACAATCAAACAAACACAATCAGTTTAAACAATATCAAACAACTTGAAACAAACTGACACTCGGTTGACTTGAAATGATCTTGACGCGAAATATCCACTTTCAAACGAAATAGTGATCTTTAAACGGAATCACTTTGGTGCGAAATCACTTTGGAACGGAATACCCTTTCACACGAGATAACACTTTTAAACGGAATCCCTGAATGACAACTTCAAACGAAATCACAACTTAAAACGAAATCAGAACTTCAAACGGAATTACACTTTGAAGTGAAATAACTGATTCCGTGTGAACCTTTCAAATGGAATTACCCTTTTCAAGCGGAATCAGATGTAATTTAAACGAAATCAGTAATTTCGTGTGAAATTGCCACAACTTTTCAAGCGAAAACAGATGCTTGTTCAAACGAAATTAACTTTTTGGTCCATTTTTGTCACTTTTAATCTGAATTTAGGTCTGATTCTCTCAAGGCTTTGTTAAAACACTGTTTCGCATGTAATGTGTGAAATTCAATCCATTTTGTCTGTAAAATCTTGTGAATTTTGAAAAAGAAGGTGTAGAAGTCAGAAAACTGATGAAATCAAGCTAGTCTCTTCCTCCTGAGCTCTGATACCACTTGTAGGATCGTTGTGCGACCTGAATGAGTCGTTCAGAAGAGTTTTGGATCCGAATCAAAGGCGGAATCAATGAAACGGATGCTCAATTCAATTTAAATGTCTCTATTATTGATCTAACAGCAATTTACAACCTAGAGACAATTCGGCAGAGCTTCGCTACTCAAGTCCGAAAGTTACAAATGACAAACCAAGCTCACCTATTTATAGTGTTCTGATTTCGTTTGAAATGACCAAGTGTCATTTCAAACGGAATTAACATTGTTAATTTCGTTTGAAAAGGCCTTTGGCTGTTTCAAGCGAAATCACTAATAAACACTCAAATCTCAGTTTCTAGCAACCGAGCACTGGTTTATCCTATCCTATTATATGACTCGATACAAGACGAAGTCGACAGACATAGTGCACTAATAAACATACTGTCACACCCGCTCGTAGCGGAAACGCAAGGTGTGATCTGTATGGTTTTCATTGCATAAATATCGATGTACATGAACAAACTATATGAATAAAACATACTCCATTGCCATTGCCATTACATAAGTGTTTCCCAAAGGAATGCAACATAAGTTGAATGTATTGGTTACAAACCATCAAATGAAAATAAGTTGTCATCGTTTTATACATAAAAATGTAAGTCTTAAAATGTCAAGGCTTTGACCACTATATCACCGCAAAGTGGCGGTATATAACGGGCAAACCCTTCAAATGGTGGCATGGAGTCTTGATACTTGCTTTCCTTGACTGAAATGTCTGCCAGGTCCACTAATTTCCTGAAATACATGTTAAGTTTGGAAAACATCAACAAAAGTTGGTGAATTCATGCAATTTAGTTGTAAACGATGTATGAAAAATGTGAGTTGTAGTATGTAAAGCGTCAATGAAATCGTTGATCATTAATGTTTTGCAAGGACATTAATATGTGTGCCGAAAGAGGAAGCAAACCAACCCTAGACGATTTTATGCCGATTCCTATCGACTGGGACACAAACGCACTCTTCCGTAGGGGTCCATGACCAAGAGTGGGGCTCGCCAAAACCCATTAGATCTAAGCCTTTGTTCCTTGGTCCAAACTGGATTAATGGTGCTTATAGTATGGCCCTAATTCGCACATGATCTATGGTGTTTCATTACCTAACTTTATCATACTCTGAACATGTATCCTCCCCGATAGTTGTAAAGTTGTAAAACATTTAAATGAATAGGGGAACATGAACTCACTGTATTGCGTCCTGAAAATAGATGTAAATAAGATCTCACGTGCGGTCGTCCTGAATAGCGTGGCGACCTACAAACGTTCTTATTTTTGTTAGACACTTCGGTCTTTGAAAAGAACTTGAGTACAAGTCTTGTGTCTTGAGTATATGTAAGACTTGTATGTCCTTACTGTTCGTTAACTGTGTATTCGATGAATGAGTTGTTCAAATGTTCGTTAACTGTGTATTCGATGAATGAGTTGTTCAAATGTTCGTTAACTGTGTATTCGATGAATGAGTTGTATAGTCGGATCTCGTCCGCTGAATCTCGTGTCTTGTATGTATCACTTGTATTGTTGTGTTTCCAATAATAGTATCATTGGGCCAAGCCCATGTTTTCAAGTTATTGGGCTTAAATAGTGCTGGGCCTCAAATAGTGTTGGGCCTCAAATAGTGTTGGGCCTCAAATAGTGTTGGGCCTCAAATAGTGCTGGGCCTCAAATAGTGTTGGGCCTCAAATAGTGTTGGGCCTCAAATAGTGTTGGGCCTCAAATAGTGTTGGGCCTCAAATAGTGTTGGGCCTCAAATAGTGTTGGGCCTCAATAGTGTTGGGCCTCCAATAGTGTTGGGCCTCAAATAGTGTTGGGCCTCAATAGTGTTGGGCCTCAATAGTGTTGGGCTTGAATAGTGTTGGGCTTGAATAGTGTTGGGCCAAAATAGTGTTGGGCTTAAATAGTGTTGGGCTTCAATAGTGTTGGGCCTCAAAAGTGTTGGGCTTCAATATTATTGGGCCTTGGCCCATATGTTTGGTATTGGGCTTAGCCCATGAATTTATGTTAAGCCCATTAAGAAGATAAGCCCATTAAGAAAAATAGTAGTCCATTAAGTAATATAAGCCCATTTGTTATAAAAATAGCGACTAATATAATAAGCCCATTTGTTATAATTTAGCCCACTAGTAAGTGTAAGCCTTTCATTTTTATAAAAACCTTTTTATAAAAATTTACTAAGTACACTTGTTAGTAAATAAAAACATACTAGTTTTTATAAGTTTATAAACATCCAAAATTTGTTATCGATAGGATACTTATATTTCGTGTCGAAAGATCGTCTAAACGTCGTAGTAACTCCCCGGATTGGCGATATGTTCAAAGATTCGCCCGTCGTCCGAATTGTCCATAAGTTGTATCCGATGTCCAAATGATCCGTAAATTGTATTCTAGTGTGTATATATGTATTCTTGTAAGTCTTTACTTGTAAATGTGTCTTGTATTTATTTGTATCATTGTTATCAAATCCCTAACTTTTGTACATAACTAATACAAATAATAAACACATAGTACATAAGTTGTTAAATCACCAAATATATATTTTTCTAAAAAAATATATATTTCTCTTGTCTAAATACAACCAAAAATGTTGTTACTTTATAAAATAAAGTTTTTATGAAAAATGGCTATATAACCTTTGTATTTTATTCTAACCATGTTTTATAAACATATCATTTTCTTTATCAAATCACCACCAATTTACTCTACATCTTAACTAAAAATATGAGACTTTTATAACATGAAATTATCAAGATGATATCCAAATCATGTAGGGTTTTAACCATGATTATTTCATATGCTAACAAGTTCAAAAACCAAGTTTAATTTTAGTTTTAACAACTTTTATAAAAATCTCTAGTTGTATGTTACTTTTTATAATCTTGTGAGAGTATTGTTTTTAACCAAAAACTTTATATATTTTCATAAGATCAATAGTTATGATCATCCATTTAATCCTTTATGTTAAAAACCCCTTTATCATAAACATGTAAAATTTTTAGATCATATCTTTCAACATCTTCTAACACTTTATTTGCATTATAAACATCATAACAAGACTAAATAAGCATATATCAAGTCTTAGATCACAATATAAACAATCATAATTATATCATGATTTTTATTCTTAGCTTCTTTGTATTTTCTTCATGTTTATTATGTATGATTTCATTGGTTATTATTAGTAATAATAACAATCATAATCATAATATATTTGCATAAAAAAAAAATAGTTATAGAAGCTTACTTCTAGCACTTGGCTAGGGATGATCTTAGAAGATTATTAAGAACTAAGAAGATGATAATCTTGATGGTAGAACACTTTTGTATGGATGAAAACCCTTCCTTTTACTTCCAATAGCTTTAGATCACCTTATGTTACTTGGAAATCCATGTTGATCATGAAGGAGGTGATAAAAATAATTGGGTTTTTGGATGGTGTTCTTGGTGAAATGATGAAGATTGAAAGAGTTTTCTTATGTGTGTGTAAATAAAGGTGTAAAGTGGTATTAAAATGCTAGTAAACTTATGTGATTAAATGATATAATCATCCACCAACTTAACCACTTGCAACATAATAAAAATATCTAGATATTTAGGAAAGTATTAAGGCCATGTGGGACCCCTTATTTTCGGCCCACATGTGGGGGGGGGGGGGTAAAGTGTAACATTTTTATAAAAAAAAATGTCTTAAACATGTAGATTTTTGGTAATTAGGCTAAGTATGGTGATTAGGGTAATCTTTCACCATTAGGGGGTAATTAGTGATTCGGAACATAAATTAACATTAACTAGTTCACTAAACTAGTAGAAATCATGTTTTGATACTTTGAATGCTTTTCGTTTCGTCGTTGGCTAGTTTACGGCACTTTTGTGGCGTACCGACGGAAGTTTGCCGTAAGTTGTCATTCCGCATTTAAAAGATGCATGAAGTTATTTTGAATCCCAAAATAAGCTTCACTAGTTCACTAAAGCTTTCATTTGGTTGTTTTCGATGTTGGAAATGTCGTTTATTAGCTTGTCGGTGCAGAAACGGACAAGTTGTGGGGGTTGCAACGCAGTGTCGAGAGCTTATGTTTCGAATACCCCATTAATATCCTCATATTGTTTCCATATGTTTGTCATCATTTGTCATATTTTCGGAGTCCCGGAAATGCTAAATTATTATTTTGGACAAGTTAACATTGTCTTATTTTTAGTGAAACGGACGATTTAGCGATTAGGGCGTTGTACCGGAAAGTCTTATATCCTTGTAAGATATGTTTTCTTATTAGTGTTTTCTTATATAAACGGACTCAGTTATGTCATCCATGTGTCGTTTTTCCTTGTTTCGTTCTGTTTTCACGGTTTTGCTGGCATGAATAGTGTAACCGTGAATAGTGCGCGCAGCACTTTTTACCAACACTTTTAGGAAATTGTTTAATTGGTTTCGCAATACGACGAAAACCAATATATGTTATATCATTGTTTTCTTGTCCTAACCTTGTCGTCTAATATACGACACCGTTACGTAATTAAATTACGCTAATTGCATGAGATTATATACTAAGAATAGTGATTAGACTGTACGGAATTTCCGGTTATTTGCCATTTGTCACATTCTCCCCCTGTTATTGAGAATTTCGTCCCGAAATTCAAACTGAGTCATCCTTTGCAGGAGACTACTCAAACAGGTGAGGATATTTTGGTTTTGATTTGATCTGCACGTTCCCAAGTATATTCGGGTCCGTGTCGAGAGTTCCAACGTACATTTTAATAATTTGATACGACTCCTCCATGATTTCTAGACTTTACAGTCCATGACTTCAACAGGTTCTTTAGTGAATTGGAGTTTGTCGTCAATGTGAATAGAATAATAACGGTTGCTTGTGTTGGACTCTTTTTAAGATTCGACACATGAAACGTGTCGTGCATACTGTTAAGTTCATCTGGTAACTTCAACTTGTAGGCAACAGTGCCAATCTTTTCTAAGATTTCAAATGGTCCAATGTAACGTGGGTTAAGCTTTCCACGTTTACCGAACCTCGCTACGCCTTTCCAAGGCGAGACTTTCAACAAGACTTTGTCTCCAACCTCGAAAGATAATGGTTTTCGTCTTTTATCTGCGTAGCATTTTTGTCGATCGCGAGCCGTCTTGATACGGTCTCGGATCTGAAAGATTTTATCCGTAGTCTCTTGGACTAGTTTCGGACCAATTATTTAACTATCGCCTGTTTCCGCCCAACATAGCGGAGAGCGACACTTTCGACCATAAAGAGCTTCAAACGGTGCAGATTGTATACTAGTATTGTAGCTGTTATTGTAGGAAAACTCAACTAAAGGTAGATGAGTATCCCAATTGCCGCCTAAATCCATAACACATGCGCGAAACATATATTCGAGTGTTTGGATTGTCCG
The DNA here is from genome assembly GCA_030545235.1 of Helianthus tuberosus. NCBI lineage: Eukaryota > Viridiplantae > Streptophyta > Magnoliopsida > Asterales > Asteraceae > Helianthus > Helianthus tuberosus. The sequence goes on from CM060409.1 coordinate 106,117,648, forward strand.
TTCGCTCTGGCCGTCAGTTTATGGATGAAAGGCTGTACTTGGATTCAAATGAGATCCAAAGGCCTGTTGAAATTATTTCCAAATTCTAGAAATAAAACGACCGTCTCGGTCTGAAATGATTGAAATAGGCACTCCATGACGAGCCACTATTTCTTTGAGATAGAGTTCTGCTAGTTTCTCAGTATTATCCTTCTACCAAATCGGTAAGAAGTGCGTGGACTTTGTTAGTCTATCGATGATTACACATATCATGTAGTGACCTCTTGAGGTCCTGAGTAACTTCGTAATGAAGTACATCGATATTTGTTCCCATTACCAAACGGGAATCTCGGGTTGTTGTAACAAGTCCGAGGGATTTTGCTACTCGACTTTTACTCTCGCGCAAGTCAAGCATTCTCCGATATAAGTCGCGATATCACTTTTGAGGTTAGGCCACCAGTAGTATTCTTTCACTACTTAGGCCTATGTGCTTCCTCAAAATATCATCTCGAAGGCCGCCAAAGAATAGAACCTAATTTCGACTCATAAGGTATAAAGTTCCATCTTCTTTACACTAATTGTTTCTTCATGCCTCGAAGTGTTTCTGCTTGAATATGCTCTTCCTTGAGCGCTTGTGAATCATCTTCTCTAATGCTTGAACTCTCAGTGTTCTAACTCGTTCCTTGCGGCTCAAGGCATCTGCTACAACATTTGCCTTGCCCGGATGGTACTTTATTTCACAATCATAGTCGTTCAACAATTCAAAAAAAACGTCGTTGACGTATATTTAATTCTTTTTGGTTGAATACGTGTTGAATACTTTTATGATTCGTGAAAATATTGCATTGAGTACCATATAGATAATGTCGCCATAATTTTTAAAGCGAATACCACCGCGCCGAACTCAAGGTCGCGTGTGGTATAGTTCTTCTCGTGAACTTTTTAATTGGCACGACGTGTACACAATAACTTTTTCACGTTGCACGAGTACGCAACCCAATCCATGATGCGAAGCATCATAGTCTACAACAGAGTCATCGGTATCGTCGGATAATGATAAGATTGTAAAATGATATGCACCAATCTTAAGAATAAGTTGTAAGGCTATATCTTGTTTTTCGATTTGGGGCGAATTTATTGTCTTTAACAACTCTAAAATGGTTCTCAAATGTTGCTCATGTTCATCAGTCGATCGAGAGTATATCAAAATGTCGTCAATAAACACTATGACGAATTTGTCGAGATACGGCTCCAGGTACCAAGTCGATGTGAAACTCGACTTGTTGATATGGCGGTAGTCCTGGAAAGACTTCAGGAAATTCTTCAGGAAATTATTTTTATCAGAAGAATATTTGTTAGCTGTGGCCCAACGGCCTTCTTGTCTACAACAATTGCTAGAAAGGCAATACAACCTTTCCGTAAGCACTTTTGTGCCTTCATGCAATTAATGATCCGCAATGGTGTGTCGTGCTTCTCTCCATGAATAACAAATGTCTCTTTGTTCGGCAGTGGTAGGCGAATGATCTTCTCATGACAGAAGACTTCGGCTAGGTTATCGGATAGCCAATCCATGCCAACCACTACGTCGAAAATACCCAACTCAATGGGTAAGAGATCGATATCAAATTTCTGCTCCTAACTCGACCAGTTTACCGTTTGCCAATTCTATAGAATGAGGAGACGTCTAGCTTACGTGACTCTAGACCAAGTACATTTTAAATTCTGTGTGGCGAGGACTTCACTGTATAGTCTTAGGAACCCTATGCTTAAATGTAGGATAACCCAATCCATATGTTTAGATGTAGGATAACCCAATCCCTAATTGTAGCTAGGACAATCCCGTCCCTAGCCATGAAACTCTTGTATGTGAAATGTTGACGAATAGGATACATACCGGTGGCCCTTAATGATTTGATATGTCTCAGCTAATTACCCATTAGCTAACTTGATATAGTAATGTGTGTCCAACAAGACTCTAATTCGAGTATATGCTTAACATTTAAAAGCAATAGCTAAGCTCGGTGTTGGTATTAATAAAATTGATACATGATGATCGTAGAGTGTACGTACTCATGACTTCATTGGGATTTTGTGGAGTATTCATAGTTCTAACCACACACACACTTATTCACATTTAGGATTTCGACAAGTTACCAGCATACATCCTGGTACCAAAATCGTTTATGGCAGCAGTTGCCTTCATTTCTCTCATGGCGAGAGTTATTGTTTGAGTGATTGCGGTAGGGAGGGATGATGCTGTCATGCTTCGGATCTCCGAGGCTAAACCTAAAATGTAACACTCAGTGTGTTTGAATTCGGGTGTTACCCATTATGGAACAACCCTTGAGATATCGTGAAAGCATCAAGTGTAACCAACAATATTGGCTCTAGTTATGATCGAGTTCTTTTATAAAATCATATGAAGATATATATGAAAATCAGATGATATAAAAGAATAATGTATGGTTAAATAAATAACCAATGAAAATGTAGTGTATAAATATATCATGTCTCGAAATAGAATATTATGTCTTGTGTAGAGGATGTCGTGTCTTGTGCGAAAATGTCGTGTCTTGTCTTTGTCGAAGAGATTTGAATAACACCACGATATGCAATATAATATAAGCACTTATATATAGGAAGTACCAGCGGCGTATCCACCATGCTTTTATCATATTACACACGTCTCATCACTTACAAATAACCACCAAAAATGTCTTGTGTATACCAACGTCAATGACATGTATAACAATGTCTTGCGTAACAATGTCATGTATAAAACATGTCTTGATTAAAAGCAATGGTTTTCAACACATAACTTTTAACTTAAACAATTGATTCTTTTGGCGCCGTGATCTTTTTAATACACACTATTAAAAGAATCTAGACATGTATTTGGATAAATAAAGTCTATCATGTGCCCAAGAATGAAGAATGCAATCAATCGGTCATGGAAACCTCAAGATCGTATTGTTCATACATGTTTGAATAAATGATAATGTGGATAACCAAAACCAAAAAGGTGTAATGCCTCTTGCGTGTATTGGTCATATTTTTAAACGGAAAAAAAAATAAATAATAATTCGTTGAGGAGGGGAAACCAACCAGTGGTCTTCGTCCATATAATATGTATTCCCTACTCTATGGACCTCGATCGTCCTAAATAGAGAAAATCCTTTGTCTTACTTGTCCATGTGACAATTATGGTAATAGTGCTTGAGTTTCACGAGCTCTAGCAAGATTATTAGAATCTCCAAAAATGTAGAATAGAATGTAATGAGGGAGTTGCAGTATGGCGCATGCCATACCATCCCTTGGAAAAAGACAAATGTCAAACGACGGAATTTATTGTATCACTTCCAATAAATATGATAAGGTGGAATATGATAAAGTAAGGTAAGGTAAAGTAGGATAAAGTGTCATAGATACCCTGGAACCAACCCATGTTCAAGAATTTCGAGAATGTTGAGGAAAATCCTCCATGAGTAGCTAACACGTTTTGTTTGTTTAAATGACTAGTCTCAACTGAATCGTGATATAGATCGAATGTTAGGTGTGAACAAATATCTGTCGTCTTCCTGTATTGTATTGTATTGTATTGTATTGTATTGTATTGTATTGTATTGTATTGTATTGTATTGTAGGGTGTTATACTAACCACCCCAGTTCGTGTTCTACTAGATAGGAAGAATTGAATCTCAAGTAATAACTTAAGAATTTTGAATGAATAGTGATCATTAGCTTGACCCGCAGAGTCCACCAGAATTTCCATGCACTACAAGTTGTTATTACGTGGGCCCCCGTAATAATAAATTGTCTTGCATGGTCACCCTAGCATTCTCTCGTACGAAGCTGCCGATCAATAAGAGAGGAAACGTTATTGTCAATATACCTTCAACATAGGAGGGACCTTCATGATAACTCACGTGTCAACGTTCGTTGTCATTACTCGCAGAACGGTACGGCGTTAGGTGAAATAGAAATGAAAAGAATCTGTAATAATAACAACCGAAGGGGCACCTTCAGGATGAATACTTCATCTTCCTTGTAAGGACAAGAGTATATCCACCTTGATTAGTATGAGTTACATGGATCTCGTCCCACTAATGGAGTTGTTGTCCAAGGTTACCACCTTCGCCTCATCGTCATTATCATGGTCAGGCATCTCAGCATTCGCGAGAAAGCAACCATATTTTACGGAATTAAGTTTAAGATTTCACTTAGGAATCATGTTCGCCATAAGCTCCGCAGTAGACGTGAGGTCGATATTTTTACCGTGTGAGTAAAGAATAATAATTGAGTTTGAAGTCGAAGGTATTTTGTTCTTGGCAAAATATTTCATGCAACATATATATGAACCACCTATATATATAATCATGTAAAATCCTATCAATCAAGGATTTCTATCTTGTATAAGCTGAATTTGTGAACTGTTTATAATGCATAAACTGATAATGTAATGTATTGTAGGCACATAGTCTATTAATGTATTGTGTCTGTTTCTCATAGACTTCACCCATGGAAATGTCCTCGCTTGATTTATGTGAAATGAATTTTTGCTGTAGTGGACCTTGAAAAATGTTTATGCAATGAAAACCTTTTGACTTGTCCAATTTTATTTATAATATGTTCAACATGAACAAGAGGTTTTCGTGAGAGATCCCTAGTGATTGTAGACTTAGACTCGAGAAAGAATCCTGGTTCACTACAATCGATGCTCTGATACCAATCTGTCACACCCGCTCGTAGCGGAAACGCAAGGTGTGATCTGTATGGTTTTCATTGCATAAATATCGATGTACATGAACAAACTATATGAATAAAACATACTCCATTGCCATTGCCATTACATAAGTGTTTCCCAAAGGAATGCAACATAAGTTGAATGTATTGGTTACAAACCATCAAATGAAAATAAGTTGTCATCGTTTTATACATAAAAATGTAAGTCTTAAAATGTCAAGGCTTTGACCACTATATCACCGCAAAGAGGTGGTATATAACGGGCAAACCCTTCAAATGGTGGCATGGAGTCTTGATACTTGCTTTCCTTGACTGAAATGTCTGCCAGGTCCACTGATTTCCTGAAATACATGTTAAGTTTGGAAAACATCAACAAAAGTTGGTGAATTCATGCAATTTAGTTGTAAACGATGTATGAAAAATGTGAGTTGTAGTATGTAAAGCGTCAATGAAATCGTTGATCATTAATGTTTTGCAAGGACATTAATATGTGTGCCGAAAGAGGAAGCAAACCAACCCTAGACGATTTTATGCCGATTCCTATCGACTGGGACACAAACGCACTCTTCCGTAGGGGTCCATGACCAAGAGTGGGGCTCGCCAAAACCCATTAGATCTAAGCCTTTGTTCCTTGGTCCAAACTGGATTAATGGTGCTTATAGTATGGCCCTAATTCGCACATGATCTATGGTGTTTCATTACCTAACTTTATCATACTCTGAACATGTATCCTCCCCGATAGTTGTAAAGTTGTAAAACATTTAAATGAATAGGGGAACATGAACTCACTGTATTGCGTCCTGAAAATAGATGTAAATAAGATCTCACGTGCGGTCGTCCTGAATAGCGTGGCGACCTACAAACGTTCTTATTTTTGTTAGACACTTCGGTCTTTGAAAAGAACTTGAGTACAAGTCTTGTGTCTTGAGTATATGTAAGACTTGTATGTCCTTACTGTTCGTTAACTGTGTATTCGATGAATGAGTTGTTCAAATGTTCGTTAACTGTGTATTCGATGAATGAGTTGTATAGTCGGATCTCGTCCGCTGAATCTCGTGTCTTGTATGTATCACTTGTATAGTTGTGTTTCCAATAATAGTATCATTGGGCCAAGCCCATGTTTTCAAGTTATTGGGCTTAAATAGTGCTGGGCCTCAAATAGTGTTGGGCCTCAAATAGTGTTGGGCCTCAAATAGTGTTGGGCCTCAATAGTGTTGGGCCTCAAATAGTGTTGGGCCTCAAATAGTGTTGGGCCTCAAATAGTGTTGGGCCTCAAATAGTGTTGGGCCTCAAATAGTGTTGGGCCTCAAATAGTGTTGGGCCTCAAATAGTGTTGGGCCTCAATAGTGTTGGGCCTCAAATAGTATTGGGCCTCAAATAGTGTTGGGCCTCAACAGTGTTGGGCCTCAATAGTGTTGGGCTTGAATAGTGTTGGGCCAAAATAGTGTTGGGCTTAAATAGTGTTGGGCTTCAATAGTGTTGGGCCTCAAAAGTGTTGGGCTTCAATATTATTGGGCCTTGGCCCATATGTTTGGTATTGGGCTTAGCCCATGAATTTATGTTAAGCCCATTATGAAGATAAGCCCATTAAGAAGATAAGCCCATTAAGAAAAATAGTAGTCCATTAAGTAATATAAGCCCATTTGTTATAAAAATAGCCCACTAATATAATAAGCCCATTTGTTATAATTTAGCCCACTAGTAAGTGTAAGCCTTTCATTTTTATAAAAACCTTTTTATAAAAATTTACTAAGTACACTTGTTAGTAAATAAAAACAAACTAGTTTTTATAAGTTTATAAACATCCAAAATTTGTTATCGATAGGATACTTATATTTCGTGTCGAAAGATCGTCTAAACGTCGTAGTAACTCCCCGGATTGGCGATATGTTCAAAGATTCGCCCGTCGTCCGAATTGTCCATAAGTTGTATCCGATGTCCAAATGATCCGTAAATTGTATTCTAGTGTGTATATATGTATTCTTGTAAGTCTTTACTTGTAAATGTGTCTTGTATTTATTTGTATCATTGTTATCAAATCCCTAACTTTTGTACATAACTAATACAAATAATAAACACATAGTACATAAGTTGTTAAATCACCAAATATATATTTTTCTAAAAAAATATATATTTCTCTTGTCTAAATACAACCAAAAATGTTGTTACTTTATAAAATAAAGTTTTTATGAAAAATGGCTATATAACCTTTGTATTTTATTCTAACCATGTTTTATAAACATATCATTTTCTTTATCAAATCACCACCAATTTACTCTACATCTTAACTAAAAATATGAGACTTTTATAACATGAAATTATCAAGATGATATCCAAATCATGTAGGGTTTTAACCATGATTATTTCATATGCTAACAAGTTCAAAAACCAAGTTTAATTTTAGTTTTAACAACTTTTATAAAAATCTCTAGTTGTATGTTACTTTTTATAATCTTGTGAGAGTATTGTTTTTAACCAAAAACTTTATATATTTTCATAAGATCAATAGTTATGATCATCCATTTAATCCTTTATGTTAAAAACCCCTTTATCATAAACATGTAAAATTTTTAGATCATATCTTTCTACATCTTCTAACACTTTATTTGCATTATAAACATCATAACAAGACTAAATAAGCATATATCAAGTCTTAGATCACAATATAAACAATCATAATTATATCATGATTTTTATTCTTAGCTTCTTTGTATTTTCTTCATGTTTATTATGTATGATTTCATTGGTTATTATTAGTAATAATAACAATCATAATCATAATATATTTGCATAAAAAAAAAATAGTTATAGAAGCTTACTTCTAGCACTTGGCTAGGGATGATCGTAGAAGATTATTAAGAACTAAGAAGATGATAATCTTGATGGTAGAACACTTTTGTATGGATGAAAACCCTTCCTTTTACTTCCAATAGCTTTAGATCACCTTATGTTACTTGGAAATCCATGTTGATCATGAAGGAGGTGATAAAAATAATTGGGTTTTTGGATGGTGTTCTTGGTGAAATGATGAAGATTGAAAGAGTTTTCTTATGTGTGTGTAAATAAAGGTGTAAAGTGGTATTAAAATGCTAGTAAACTTATGTGATTAAATGATATAATCATCCACCAACTTAACCACTTGCAACATAATAAAAATATCTAGATATTTAGGAAAGTATTAAGGCCATGTGGGACCCCTTATTTTCGGCCCACATGTGGGGGGGGGGGGGGGGGGGGGTAAAGTGTAACATTTTTATAAAAAAAATGTCTTAAACATGTAGATTTTTGGTAATTAGGCTAAGTATGGTGATTAGGGTAATCTTTCACCATTAGGGGGTAATTAGTGATTCGGAACATAAATTAACATTAACTAGTTCACTAAACTAGTAGAAATCATGTTTTGATACTTTGAATGCTTTTCGTTTCGTCGTTGGCTAGTTTACGGCACTTTTGTGGCGTACCGACGGAAGTTTGCCGTAAGTTGTCATTCCGCATTTAAAAGATGCATGAAGTTATTTTGAATCCCAAAATAAGCTTAACTAGTTCACTAAAGCTTTCATTTGGTTGTTTTCGATGTTGGAAATGTCGTTTATTAGCTTGTCGGTGCAGAAACGGACAAGTTGTGGGGGTTGCAACGCAGTGTCGAGAGCTTATGTTTCGAATACCCCATTAATATCCTCATATTGTTTCCATATGTTTGTCATCATTTGTCATATTTTCGGAGTCCCGGAAATGCTAAATTATTATTTTGGACAAGTTAACATTGTCTTATTTTTAGTGAAACGGACGATTTAGCGATTAGGGCGTTGTACCGGAAAGTCTTATATCCTTGTAAGATATGTTTTCTTATTAGTGTTTTCTTATATAAACGGACTCAGTTATGTCATCCATGTGTCGTTTTTCCTTGTTTCGTTCTGTTTTCACGGTTTTGCTGGCATGAATAGTGTAACCGTGAATAGTGCGCGCAGCACTTTTTACCAACACTTTTAGGAAATTGTTTAATTGGTTTCGCAATACGACGAAAACCAATATATGTTATATCATTGTTTTCTTGTCCTAACCTTGTCGTCTAATATACGACACCGTTACGTAATTAAATTACGCTAATTGCATGAGATTATATACTAAGAATAGTGATTAGACTGTACGGAATTTCCGGTTATTTGCCATTTGTCACACATACAATTGGACATGTATTTTCCCTGATAGTTGTAAAGTTATAAAGCATTTAAAATGAATAGGGGACATGAACTCACTGAATCGCATCCGTGAATAGAAGTAACTATGATCTCACGTGCGGTCGTCCTGAATAGTGTTGCGACCTACAAATGTTCTTATATTTGTTAGACACTTCGGTCTTTATAAATGACTTGAGTGGGTCTTGTGTCTTGATTGTGTGTAAGACTTGTATGTCTTTGTTTTTCGTTGAACTGTGTATTAGATGTATGATTTGTTAAACTGTTATATATATATATATATATATATTTCACCAAATATATATATATGTAATCTTGTATCTTGTGTGTTGTATCATCAGGTCTTGTCCTCTTGATTTCATGTCTTGTATGAATAAATTGTATAATTGTATTTTCATCAATTATATGTCATTGGGCCGAGCCCATGTCTTAATGTTATTGGGCCTAGCCCATGAATTTATGTTATTGGGCCATAATATTATTGGTCCTAAATATTATCGGGCCCAAATGTTATTGGGCCTTAGCCCATATGTTTTGACATTGAGCTTAGCCCATGTATTCATGTTATTGGGCTTAATGTTATTGGGCCTTAGCCCATATGTTTTGACATTGGGCTTAGCCCATGTATTCATGTTATTGGGCTTAGCCCAAGTATTTTGATAAGCCCATTTATGAAGATAAGCCCAATTATAAAAATAAGCCCATTTGTAAGTATAAGCCCATTTATAAAAATAAGCCCATTTGTAAGTATAAGCCCATTTATAAAAATAAGCCCATTTGTAATTATAAGCCCATTTATAAAACATCTTTTATTTTATAAAAATCACCATACATGGAGTTTTTAGTTAAATAGAAGACATATAAGTTTTTATAAGTTTCTAAAATTTCGAATTTTGTTAACGGTAATATATGTATGTATCCGCGCCGAAAGATCGCCTAAGCGTCGTAGTAGCTCCTCGGAATGGCGATATGTTTATAGATTCGCCCGTCGTCCGTTTTGACCATAAGTTGTGTCCGAAGGCTCGGAATGTCCGTAAGTTGTTTTTAAGGCGTATTTACATGTAGTCTTGTAAGACTTTAGTCGAAATGTACATTGCGTTTATTTGTATCATTGTATTCAAGTTCCTAGTTATCATACATATAACTAATGCAAACAAATAACACATAGCACATAAGTTGTTAAGTTAACTAAATATATATTTTTTCAAAAATATATATTTATATCAAACTTTGCTTTTATAAAAACTATTCTTTAAAATCTTTTTAATCTAATAAAGATTTTGTCAAAACTAATAGTTTTTATAACTTATGATTTTTAAGAAAAATGGCCATATTTCCTTTGAAATATATACTTTACCATGTTTATATAAAACATATCTTTTTCTTATAAAATCACCAATAATCTTCTCATATTTTTCTTAATAAAAACATATGAAATTTATATCAAAATCTTAACAAGATGAAATCAATAACATGTAGGGTTTTGGTATGATCATAACATAAGTTAACTAGTTCAAAATCCATGATTTCCTTCTAGTTTTAACAAACTTTTTATAAAAACCCATCTTGTATGTTTCTTTTTATAACTTTGTAAAAGTATCATTTTTAGTGAAAAACCTTATATACTTTAACAAAATCAAAGATTATGATCATCCATCTAAACATTTATGTTTAACAAAACCCTTAAACATTTTCATGTACACTTGTTAGATTATGTTTTTAAACATCATCTAACAAGTTATTTGTATGCTAATCATCAAAACTAGATCAAATATGCAAGTATTCATCCTTAAATCACAACATAAACACACTTTATATGATGATTATTATTTTGCTTCTTTGTATTTTCATATTATTTTGTATGATTATTTAGTTTATTACACGATCTTTAACCAAATAATACATAAATAAGTATGAAAAGAGGATTTTAGAAGCTTACTTCTAGCACTAATGGCTAGGGATGATCTTAATGATGATTTAAAGAAAAGAAAAGTTGTTGATCTTGGGGTTTTGAAAGCTTTTGAATGGATGGAAAGGCGTCTCCAACCTGTTGTTGCTTTAGATCACCATAAGTATCTTCAAGCTCCATTTTGATCATCAAAGAAGTCTTGAAAGGTGAAATGTTTTTGATGGTGTTCTTGGATAATATATGAATGTTGAGAGAGTTTCTTAAGTGTGTGAAAAAGATGGTGAAAAAATGAGATGAAGTGCTTAGAGGATTATGAATCAAAGTGTTATAAGTCTTCACCATGCTTTACCACTAGGCCCACTTGTGTAACCACTTGCATCTTAAGGTAATTAGCAAGATATTTGTGGAGAAAAGGTAAAAAAAAGTAGGTCCCACATGTGGTTGTAACCATGAATGAAGGGGGGGGGGGTACCCTTGCCTTGTGAATTTGTTTCATGACTTTCCTTGTTAAAAAGTGTTAGGATTATTGAGGAAATTGTTTAGGAAAGTTATATGTATAAGTGTTTAAGTGTTTAAAGGGTGTTAAATGACCATTACTAGACCATAATGATCCAATTAACACTAGATGGTCACTAAAAAAAGATTTGATATTCTTCGGATATTCGTTTCGAATTCTTTCGGTTAGACGTTATTTGAATGCTAAGTTGTGTAACTTGTGTGAATTGATGTAGTTATTGGTTCGGATGATACCCGAAGGTATCCTCATATGAATTCTATGTTAAATAGCACTTTTACATGTTGCAAAAATATTAAATGGCTGATTTCTGCAGAATTTCTGCGAAAAAGTGTTGAAATCGTCGCTTTTAGTGCTTTTCGGGCAGTTTTTAGTGTTATCGGACTTCGGGAAGGTTTTAAATCAAACCCTTGCATTCCTAGTTAGGGTTTAATGTATATTAGATGTTGGACTTTCGTCTGAGTCCTAAAGATGTCATTTAGATGGTTTCTGCGGATCCTGCGTTTTCGTCGGAATACTAGTTTACTAGGTGCTTTTCTAGTAGTTTCGATGCATTGTTCAAACTGTGTCAAATGTACTTACTAAAAATGAATCATATGCATCCTAAGTAAGTATTCCCTGAGTATTCTAAGTGTATGTCACGAAATACGTAGTTCGAGTGTTCAAAATGCATAAAAATGTAGCTAAAATGAGTACTTTAAGTGTAAGAAAGTTACCGAAAAGTGGAAGTTGTCACAACAGGTAGTGTCGCCAAATCTTTAACGCAAAAACAACTGCGCCTAGCTCGAGATCATGGGTTGTATAGTTCTTCTCGTGGATTTTGAGCTGACGAGATGCGTAAGCTATAATCTTGTCCCATTGCATGAGGACACAGCCAAGACCAAGGTTGGAAGCATCACAATAGACAATGAAGTCGTCATTTCCTTTGGGCAATGTGAGGACAGGAGCATTGCAAAGCATGTGCTTGAGGGTTTGGAAGGCAGACTCTTGTTCAGTTCCCCATAAAAAAGGCTTGTCTTTATGCGTAAGAGCGGTAAGCGGCACAGCGATCTTTGAGAATCCTTCGATAAATCGTCGATAATACCCCGCCAATCCGAGGAAAGAACGGACTTCAGAAGGGTTCTTGGGTGTAATCCAACTCTTGACTGCTTCAATCTTCATGGGATCGACGTGAATACCTTGACTATTGACAATGTGACCCAAAAACTGAACCTCCTCCAGCCAAAATTCACCCTTAGAGAACTTGGCATAGAGTCGATTCCCCTGGAGTAGCTCGAGAACCAAACGTAGATGTTGCGCGTGTTCGGCCTTCGGCTTGGAATAGATCAGGACATCGTCGATAAACACGATGACGAAACGGTCGAGATATGGTTTACACACGTGATTCATCAGATCCATGAAAACTACGGGCGCGTTGGTTAAACCAAAAGGCATAACAACGAATTCATAATGGCCATAACGGTTGCAAAATGCGGTTTTGGGTATATCCTGTCACACCCTCAAAACACCACCCAGGGAAAGTCCCTGTTAGGCGTGTGACGTACCAGGATCCAAGCCACCAATCACATTGAACTCATAGTTATATTTAAATAAAACTTTCATATATTAACATTAAGTGTTACAACGATTACAAATAATTCACAGTATACAGCGGAAGCATAATTCATTCGTTAAGTGTTTATAAACCGCATGTAAAAGCCATTAGTCTTGTGTTGAGTTTCCATGTGTCACACCCCCAAAATCCACACGCGGAGTATCACCGCATGGAGGCGTGACATGACCAGGATCAAGCCACCAATCATATTGAACAATGTAATTAGTGAATGTAATTCAACCAAACAATATGAAAGGTGTTCAAAACAAAGGTATAGTATCAATGTTTAGCGGAAGCATAAATGAAAAACCCAACATAAGTAATAAGTTTGAAATGTCATAAACGTTTAACATGGCATCCACGATCCATGTCCCACAACGACTGTGCCTCCCCGTGCAAGCTCCATGAGTACCTAACGACCTGCAAGGCATGTAACAACGAGTCAACAACAAAGTTGAGCGAGTTCACAGTTGGTTGTTTAGTTATAGTATTCGTTCATAAATCATTTGTTCGCTTGTACCAGGTATCGTATTAATTCATATCGCGGTCTCCCAGACATGTGTGCGAAGGTTAGTGGGGGTTTCCCATGTATCCTAGACTAGTTGTATTTGTATTTGTATCGCGGTCTCCCAGACATGTTTGCGAAGATTAGTATTTGTATCACGGTCTCCCAGACATGTTTGCGAAGATTAGTATTCGTATCATGGTCTCACAGACATGTTTGCGAAGATTAGTGGGGGCTTCCCGTGTTTTACTAGTCTAGCTGTATCTATAGGTGTCCTACACCTAATGAGGTCAGTGGTACGTATTTCAGTAGTGATGTAAGTACAAGTAATCATTCAATCCCATTCCCAACCCCGGGAATCCCATGCCTTGGTAAGAGTGTGAACTCACCTTTGTTTGCTCGGTTTGGTAAACTATGTTCTCGCAAGTAATCAATCAAGTCCTACAGTATGCACGTATACTCAATCAGTTCATGTTCGTAAAGTTTCACGTACAATCAATACCACAGAGTGTTTGTCCATTAACATCATGCATCAAACAACAGTCAATCAAGTTCACATAATTCATGCTTCACATAGTTGATTACTCAGTCTATTACATCCATTAGTATACTTAACAAAAGTATCACACTTAACGGAGTTAAGATGCTTGACAGAATCATACTTAACAGTAATTAACATTCTTAGCGGAAATAACAAATTCAACTGGGTTAATAATCTGACGGAGTTAAGAACTAACAGAGTTACATACTTAACCGAGTTAATGTGCCAAACACCCAACGAATTTATCTTTGGACGAAAACCCCTAGGTGACGAAATCTAAGGGTTTTCATCGAGTGGATGTATGACGAAAACACTAAAGTGTTTTCGTCTGGTTCCTTGTGTTTTCGTTGACTGATCATCAAGCCGATTAACAGTTACCCAACCCAGAAACATTACTCAATTACCACTGTTTCATTTTGCCATTAATCATTGGTTGACTATCCAAATCAAAATAGTCAATAATATTTCCAATTGTCATAACAAAGCACTGCAGTACCGAGTATTAAACATGAACCCTAGTTACGTATACAATAGATCGATTAACATATCACCCAAATGGATACTGTAGCAAGTTAACATGTTATCAGATCCTGCTCACAATCATATCATAAAGTTACTCATTAATCATAATCATTAAATAAATATCATCAGATGCACATGAAACAAAAATATAATCTGATTAAATAAATATAATCAGAAGTACATAAAGTCAATCATGAAACACCACATTACTCATAAAGTCATCGATTGACTAGACTCCTTCGCAGACTATATCCCATCCAATTTCCCATGCATTACCACTATGCACATATAAGAAATCATATGATAACTGACAATTCACATGCATAATAATCATCACTCACAAGTAGTCACATGCATTCATCAATGACACTGACTACATGTTTTCTTATATACGATCACAATCATCAATATAAAACAAAAACATTTTACTAACCCAAAAGACAAATTCACTAGGCTGATGACTTCGAATAAGGGGGGGTTTCTCCTGCCGTCGCCAAAATAGAGAAGGGAAAACAATTCTAGGGTTTCGGTTTTTGGTGATAAGACTTTTACGTGAAGTGGGGAGCATGATATAAAAAAAACCCATTACTACTGGGCCGAAGCCCATATGTTTTTCGCTGGCCACTTGTGGACGAAAACACCTCAGGTGTTTTCAGTCATAGAGTGTTTTTCGTAGGATGTGGGTTTTTGGCTAGGGGTGTCAGGCAAAGTTCCATATTAATTTATAACACACAAATTAACACAAGGCAATTTATTACTATACACATATATATAATGCACACCAAATATATCATATTAATCACAATATGATTTAACATATTACAAACGTGCACAGTTGTAAAACAAACAAGTCGATAAACAAACAACTTAAACAATTAACGCACAATTAATGCGAAGATGGAATCTTGGAAACTTGAGTTGTCACATTATCCCCAACTTGAAAGAAATTTCGTCCCGAAATTTAGCACGTGGTTACTGAGGAAGCTAGTTGTGTTGTGTAGTTTACTGGTTTTCCTGGGGTGTCACATCATCCCCCCGTTGATTTGGAATTTCGTCCCGAAATTCTGTAGTAGCTTCAGCCTCAGTAGTGGTTGCACTGTTTTCAAATAACTGGGGATACTTGAGTTTCATTTGATCTTCTCGTTCCCAGGTAAACTCTGGGTCACGAAGGGAGTTCCAACGAACTCGAACAAGAGGTATTCTGGTGTGCTTGAGGACCTTAACGTCCCGGTCCATGATTTCAACTGGTTCCTCGACGAATCGCAGCTAATCGTCGATAGTGAGTTCCTTCAAAGGAACTATGAGGGTCTCATCTGACAGACACTTCTTCAGATTCGACACGTGAAAAACGTTGTGAACTGCACTGAGTTCTGCTGGTAGGTTCACTTTGTAGGCCACCCTGCCTATTTTCTCAATGATTTCAAACGGTCCAACATATCGCGGATTGAGCTTGCCCCTTTTGCCAAAACGAACCACACCCTTCCAGGGTGAGACTTTAAGTAGAACCCGGTCCCCGACCTGGAATTCTAGAGGTTTCCGACGCTTGTTTGCGTAGGCTTTCTGACGGTCGTGAGCTGCCGCCATGTGTTGTCGTATCTGTGCAATCCTTTCTGTTGCGTCTACTACCAGTTCTGGACCTGTGATCTGACTATCACCCACCTCTGCCCAACAAAGAGGTGATCGGCATTTACGCCCGTACAATGCCTCAAATGGAGCGGCTTGAATGCTGGTGTGGTAACTGTTGTTATACGAAAACTCCACTAACGGGAGATGTTTTTTTTTCAGCCGTTGCCGAATTCGATTACACATGCACGAAGCATGTCTTCTAGAGTTTGGATGGTGCGTTCAGACTGCCCATCAGTTTGCGGGTGGTAAGCTGTGCTCATGTCTAATCGTGAGCCAAAAGATTTATGCATTGCTTGCCACAGTTCAGAAGTAAAACGTGCATCACGATCGGAAATAATAGAGGTTGGCACCCCGTGCCTCGAAACCACTTCCTTAAGATAGACGTCTGCTAGAGTGGAGAACTTATCCGCTTCCTTGATAGCCAAGAAATGTGCAGACTTTGTGAGTCGATCCACGATCACCCAAATAGTATCATTTCCACGTTGAGATCTAGGCAGGCCGGTAACGAAATCCATGGAAATTTGCTCCCATTTCCATTGTAGTATCTCTGGTTGTTGGAGTAGGCCTGATGGTTTCTGGTATTCGGTCTTGACTCTCGCACAAGTCAAACATTTGCTAACGTAAGTTGCTATGTGAGCTTTCATGCTAGGCCACCAATATGTAGTTTTCAAGTCGTGGTACATCTTATCCGAACCAGGATGTACTGAGTAGCGAGACTTATGAGCTTCATCCATTACAAACTCACGTAAGCTGCCATAGAGTGGGACCCAGATGCGTCCCATTACATAGTAGGCGTCGTCTGCCTTTCGTTCCAACCGTTGCCTTGAACCGCGTAGGGCTTCAGCCCTGACGTTTTCTGGTTTCAATACTTCTACCCGAGCATCTCGTATCTGAGAAGGAAGACTAGACTGAATAGTGAGTTGCAACGCTCGTACACGCCTAGGTGTAGTATCTTTTCGACTGAGGGCGTCGGCCACAACATTGGCCTTGCCTGGATGGTACTTGATCACGAATTCGTAATCGTTCAATAGTTCGACCCATCGACGTTGTCGTATGTTCAATTCTTTCGGCTTGAAGATATGCTCGAGACTCCTGTGATAGGTGTAGATGGTGCACTTGGTACCGTACAGGTAATGTCTCCATATCTTGAGCGCGAAAACAACAGCTCCCAGCTCTAAATCATGTGTAGTGTAATTCCGTTCGTGAATCTTAAGTTGGCGCGAAGCATAAGCAATGACTTTATCCCGTTGCGTCAACACACATCCAAGACCCTGAATGGATGCGTCGCAATAGACTACAAAATCGTCTGTGCCTTCAGGCAATGAGAGGATAGGTGCGCTACAAAGTCTATCCTTTAAGTGCTGAAACGATGTTTCCTGTGTATTACCCCATCGATAGGTAACACCCTTCTGAGTTAGTAAAGTAAGCGGTTGTGCAATCTTCGAGAAGTCTTTGATGAATCTTCAGTAGTAGCCCGCCAAACCCAAGAATTTGCGGATTTCTGTTGGTGTACGCGGTGCAGGCCAGTTCTTTATCGAGTCTACCTTGGATGGATCAACGTGTATCCCATCCTTGTTTACCACGTGGCCTAGAAAGTGGACTTCACGAAGCCAGAAGTCGCATTTTGAAAACTTGGCGTACAGCTGTTCTGCTCGAAGGAGCTCCAAAATGAGTCGTAAATGCTGCTCGTGTTCCTCCTGACTCTTCGAATAGATCAGGATGTCGTCGATGAAAACAATAACGAACTTGTCAAGATAAGGTTTGCACACTCTGTTCATAAGGTCCATGAAGACTGCAGGCGCGTTGGTTAACCCGAATGGCATGACTAGAAACTCGTAGTGGCTGTAGCGAGTTCTGAACGCTGTTTTGGAGACGTCCTCATCCCGGACTCTCAGTTGATGGTAGTCTGACCTCAGGTCAATCTTTGAGTAATAGCTCGACCCTTGCAACTGGTCGAATAAGTCATCGATGCGTGGAAGAGGATAGCGATTCTTCATGGTCACCTTGCTCAGTTCGCGGTAACCTATGCACATGCGGAAGTTACCGTCTTTCTTCTTCACAAATAATACTGGAGCTCCCCAGGGCGAAGAGCTAGGACGAATGAAACCCTTATTCAAGAGTTCTTGCAATTTTTTTTTGGACAGTTCTTCCAGTTCGGTTGGAGCTAAGCGATAAGGTGCTCGAGCTATGGGTGCTGCTCCAGAAGCTAGCTCGATCTGAAATTCGACCTGGCGATGAGGCGGTAGCCCTGGTAAATCTTCAGGAACACCTGAGGAAAATCGCGTTCTACTGGGATATCCTCGATCTTCTTCTCTTTCGTTGATGCGTCAGTAACTAGTGCTAAAATAGCAGTGTGGCCCTTTCGTAAACACTTCTGGGCTTTAAGGAAGGAGATGATGCCCACTACAGCACCACTCTTGTCGCCTTGAATTACGAGAGGTTCTTTACCAGAACGGGGAATACGAACTTTCTTCTCCTTGCAAAGAATCTCTGCCTGCTGTTGGGATAACCAATCCATTCCGATGACGATGTCAAAACTACCCAGAACGATGGGAATGAGGTCGATAGAGAAGGTCTGACCAGCTAGAACAAGGTTACAATCTTTGACTATGTGCGTGGCCTCTAAACTTTTACCATAAGCAAATTCTACGACATGTTTGGTGTTCAAAAGTGTTGGCGCGCGTTTAAGCATTTGACTAACTTTTGGAGACACATAACTGGTATCGGCACCATTGTTTCCATCATTGTTTCCCCCGCTGTTGTTCCCATTGCCCTGATTATTGTTGTTGTTGTTCTGATTCTGGTTTAGCTGAGGGCAGTTCCGCTTAAAGTGGCCTTCAGCACCACACTGGAACCATCCCATGCTACCTCGCTGTCGCTGCTGGTTCTGTGGAGCTGTTGGTTGTTGTTGCTGGTTCTGATTCGCAGGTTATGAGCTCTTGCAATCTTTAGCCTCATGACCCAACTTGAGACACCGCTGACAACGACCCTTGTTGCACTGGCCATTGTGGTGCCTGTTGCATGTGTTGCACTTTGGGTGATTTCCTCGATATCCACCCTGCCCTTGACTACCAGAAGACTGCTGACCTGGACTCTGGTAGTCATCGATCTTTCGCTGCTGTGCTTGGGACTGAACTGAAGTCGAACCCCTGGCTGGAGGTTCCATCCCACTTTCGTTTATTGTCACTAGGAATAGCAGAAGTAGTAGTAGCAGTAGCACCAATACGTTTAGGTAACTTGTTCTGTTCCACTGCCTGGTCTGTGAGACGATGAGCAAGACGAGTAACATCCTGGATGGTAGCAAGGTTGGCAGAAGTCACATGACTTTGAATCTCTAGTACTAAGCCTTTGAGGTACAGCTCAATGCGTTTGATGGGGGGATCCACCATAGTTGGATATAACACTGCCAATTCGTTGGATCGTTTCGTGTACGCTTCTATCTCTGACCCCGTCATCTTCAGGTTAAAGAACTCCACTTCCAGCTTGTGGATGTCATCACGACTACAGTATTCACGTTTGATCAGTTCCTTAAAATCATTCCATGGGGTGGCATTAGCAGCCGCCAGCCCCAGCATCTGAACTTGCGCGTTCCACCAAGTTAGCGCAGTGCCTTCGAGAGTACCAGTGGCGTAATTCACCCTACGAGCCTCAGGGCATTCACACATTTTGAAGACTGACTTGAGCTTCTCGAACCAGTGGAGGAGTCCAACGGCCCCCTTCAGTGCCACTAAAAATACTAGGACGACAGTCCATGAAAGTTTTGAACGTGCATACAGGTGGCTGAGCGTGTTGACCTGTCGTGTGCGTAAGAGTAAACATACTAAAGCACAAGTGTTGGTTTACGAGAGTAGGATCTAAAGATCCTAGAGTAAGTGGTGATGGCAGGTTATACCTCCTGCCTGTGCAGCTGCGAGTGTTGCAGTAACTTGTTCAGTGATCAAAGCCGCCCACTTGGCTTGAGTTAGGTTAACGCGTCCACCCATGATCTTCATGCCAAGGAAACATGAGTGAGAAAGGTTCGTGAAAGTGCGATGACAGAAGAGAGTAAGCACATAAGTGTTTCAAACAGCGGTTGTTACGTTTATCTAAGCATACCATGAGCAAAGTTCTATGTAATCTAGCAAGTAGGCAATGTAAGCATGAACAGTATTACCTATAGTGTTGAGTCTTGCACGTGGAGCGAAGCGTCGTTGTGGATCGTTGAGCACTGTTCAGGTTATAGTCTGGTTTTAACAAAACTTTTTCCCTTATTAAAACCAAGTTCACTATAACCAATGGCTCTGATACCAATCTGTCACACCCCCAAAATCCACACGCGGAGTATCATCGCATGGAGGCGTGACATGACCAGGATCAAGCCACCAATCATATTGAACAATGTAATTAGTTAATGTAATTCAACCAAACAATATGAAAGGTGTTCAATACAAAGGTATAGTATCAATGTTTAGCGGAAGTACAAATGAAAAACCCAACATAAGTAATAAGTTTGAAATGTCATAAACGTTTAACATGGCATGCACGATCCATGTCCCACAACGACTGTGCCTCCCCATGCAAGCTCCATGAGTACCTAACGACCTGCAAGGCATGTAACAACGAGTCAACAACAAAGTTGAGCGAGTTCACAGTTGGTTGTTTAGTTATAGTATTCGTTCGTAAATCATTTGTACGCTTGTACCAGGTATCGTATTAATTCGTATCGCGGTCTCCCAGACATGTGTGCGAAGGTTAGTGGGGGTTTCCCATGTATCCTAGACTAGTTGTATTTGTATTTGTATCGCGGTCTCCCAGACATGTTTGCGAAGATTAGTATTCGTATCGCGGTCTCCCAGAAAGATTAGTATTTGTATCGCGGTCTCCCAGACATGTTTGCGAAGATTAGTATTCGTATCGCGGTCTCACAGACATGTTTGCGAAGGTTAGTGGGGGCTTCCCGTGTTTTACTATTCTAGCTATATCTATAGGTGTCCTACACCTAATGAGGTCAGTGGTACGTATTTCAGTAGTGATGTAAGTACAAGTAATCATTCAATCCCATTCCCAACCCCGGGAATCCCATGCCTTGGTAAGAGTGTGAACTCACCTTGGTTTGCTCGGTTTGGTAAACTATGTGCTCGCAAGTAATCAATCAAGTCCTATAGTATGCACGTATATTCAATCAGTTCATGTTCGTAAAGTTTCACGTACAATCAATACCACAGAGTGTTTGGCTGTTAACATCATGCATCAAACAACAGTCAATCAAGTTCACATAATTCATGCTTCACATAGTTGATTACTCAGTCTATTACATCCATTAGTATACTTAACAAAAGTATCACACTTAACGGAGTTAAGATGCTTGACAGAATCATACTTAACATTAATTAACATTCTTAGCAGAAATAACAAATTCAACTGGGTTAACAATCTGACGGAGTTAAGAACTAACAGAGTTACATACTTAACCGAGTTACTGTGCCAAACACCCAATGAATTTATCTTTGGACGAAAACCCCTAGGTGACGAAATCTAAGGGTTTTCGTCGAGTGGATGTATGACGAAAACACTAAAGTGTTTTCGTCTGCTTCCTTGTGTTTTTATTGACTGATCATCTAGCCGGTTAACAGTTACCCAACCCAGAAACATTACTCAATTACCACTGTTTCATTTTGCCATTAATCATTGGTTGACTATCCAAATCAAAATAGTCAATAATATTTCCAATTGTCATAACAAAGCACTGCAGTACCGAGTATTAAACATGAACCCTAGTTACGTATACAATTGATCGATTAACATATCACCCAAATGGATACTGTAGCAAGTTAACATGTTATCAGATCCTGCTCACAATCATATCATAAAGTTACTCATTAATCATAATCATTAAATAAATATCATCAGATGCACATGAAACACAAATATAATCAGATTAAATAAATATAATCAGATGTACATAAAGTCAATCATGAAACACCACATTACTCATAAAGTCATCGATTGACTAGACTCCTTCGCAGACTATATCCCATACAATTTCCCATGCATTACCACTATGCACATATAAGAAATCATATGATAACTGACAATTTACATGCATAATAATCATCACTCACAAGTAGTCACATGCATTCATCAATGACACTGACTACATATTTTCTTATATACGATCACAATCATCAATATAAAACAAAAACATTTTACTAACCCAAAAGACAAGTTCAATAGGCTGATGACTTCGAATAAGGGGGTTTCTCCTGCCGTGGCCAAAATAGAGAAGGGAAAACAATTCTAGGGTTTCCGTTTTTGGTGATAAGACTTTTACGTGAAGTGGGGAGCATGATATAAAAAAAACCCATTACTACTGGGCCGAAGCCCATTACGGGCCCAGAACGTTATTTCGTGTATAATTACGTGAAAACGGTTCCAGTTTCACACCCTTGGCAAAACAGAAACCCTAGAACTCTCTCCCAAGTGTGACGGCAGCTGTGTGTGTTTTCCTAAGTCCTTAAACGATCAAAACCATCTTAATCATTATCTCGGTTAGTGTGATTCGTTCCGTGATTGTCTTTGTTTACTATTGTTTGATGTTATTGTTTTAATAAATCTGATCAGACAATCGATAGGGTTCTAATAACTATAATGTGATAGGTTATTGTATTGTATGATGATCTAGGGTGTATGATGTTTGATAATTGTCATGCCCGAGTGTACATTGGTTTGATGAATATGAAAACGGTAGACCATTAGGGTTCTTATGGTTAAATCGGATGATGATAAACCCTGCTCCGTTAATGATGTGATATATTATAGTAATCGGTTTGTGGTACCCATAACCTAGGGTTCATGCTAGACGTTAAGAACTGTGATGCTTATGTTATGATGATGCGATGATGAATTCTGTGAACGAATGATTTATGCATGATTGATGATTTGCTGATGACGGCTGATAGCATGATTAGGGTTTCTGTGTTATTGCGTAACTGATGTCACTGATTTCTACGTAACCGACCTTCGATGAAACAGACATCTTAGACGAAACACAGGTGACGGTGAAACAGAATGTGTTTCACCGAGACCCTGAACGATGAAACAGAATGTGTTTCGTCAATATATGTGTTTCACCGATATGTGTTTCACCGATTTGTGTTTCACCGATATGTGTTTCACCAAATGTGTAATCAGCACAGTAACCTACTTTAATTCTGTTTAGAAGTTAACCGGGTTAGTTAACTGCTGTTAAGTGTAACCATCTTGTGTCTGATCTCAAATACGTGCTATGTGCTACTTGTTTATCACTGTGTGTTTATATGTGAACACAAACTGATTATGTATACGTGCGTACTATAGGACGTGATTGATTAATTGAGTACATACTTAGCATACCGAGCAAACCCAAGGTGAGTTCACACTCTTACCAAGGCATGGGATTCCCTGGGTTGGGAATGGGTTGAATGTTTCTTATACTTACATGATTAATGGAATTATTCCTCGGGAGGGGAAGGTTATTAGTAGATACTGCTAGACTAGTGATACATATACTCTCTCTTCGCAAACACGCCGGGATTGGCCGCGATAATAGAACAATCTTCGCAAAGATGCCTAGAATGGCCGCGAACTATACTTTAATCTTCGCAAACATGCCGGGTGGGCCGCGATACAAATATACCTAGTCTAGAAAACATGGGAAACCCCCACTAAACTTCGCAAACATGCCTGGAGGGCCGCGATACCATTACATACATTACATGATTACTAAACGAGCTTACGAATTACAATACGAACACTATAACTGAATAACCAACTGTGAACTCGCTCAACTAGTTGTTGACTCTCTATTACATGCCTTGCAGGAACATAGGTACTCTTGGAGCTTGCACGGGTGGCGCGGTCGTTGTGGGCACGGATTGTGGATCTTATGATGAAACATTTAAACATTTGAACTTATTACTTACGTTGGGTTTACATTTTATGCTTCCGCTATACACTTAACATGTTTTGTTGGACACCTATCATATCTTTTGGTTTATATTACTTTATCACTTATTATGTTTGATATGATTGGTGGCTTGATCCTGGTCAGTCACGCCTCCAAGCGGTGGTACTCCGCATGTGGATTTTGGGGGTGTGACATATTGGTATCAGAGCCATTGGTTATAGAGAACTCGGTTTTAATAAGGGGAAAACGATTTTGTTAAAACCAGACTATAACCAGAACAGTGCTCTCAACGATCCACAACGACGCTTCGCTCCACGTGCAAGGCTCAACATCATAGGTACTACTATTCATGTTACTTTACCTACTTGCTAGAATTACATAGAACTTTGCTCGTGGTATGCTTAGATTACAGAACCTACTATATGTTATTGCTTGAGAATACTTGTGTGCTCACTCTCTTCTGTCATCGCACTGTTTGCGAACCTCTCTTACTTATGTTATCTTTGCTATGAAGATCATGTCTGGACGTATCAACATGACACAAGCCCAGTTGACGGCTCTCATTAACGAACAAGTTGCTGCGGCAGTTGCAGCCGCACAAGCAGGAGGTATACCCTGCAGTTACAACTCACACTAGGATCCTTAGATCCTACATTCCTAAACCAACTCTTGTGTTTAACCTTACTCTGATTCTTACACAACAGGTCAACCACCTGTTTGCACTTTCAAAACTTTCATGGACTGTCGTCCAACTACTTTCAGCGGCACTGAAGGAGCCGTAGGTCTTCTCCACTGGTTCGAGAAGCTATTGTCTGTGTTTGAAATGTGTGAATGCCCTGAGGCACGAAGGGTGAAGTATGCTACCAGTACTCTTGAGGGTTTAGCCCTCACATGGTGGAAAGCTCAGGTCCAAATACTGGGGTTGGTTGCTGCTAACGCCACCCCATGGAACAACTTTAAGGAAATGATCAAGGAGGAGTACTGCAGTCGTGACGACATTCATAAACTGGAGGTCGAGTTCTTCAACCTCAAGATGACGGGGTCAGAGATTGAGGCGTTTACAAAGAGATCAAATGAGCTCGCATTACTGTGTCCTACTATGGTGGACCCCCCAGTTAAGCGTATCGAACTTTATCTCAGTGGCCTAGTACCAGAGATCCAAAGTCATGTGACTTCAGCAAACCTTGCCATTTACCAGCAGGTTGTCCAGTTGGCTCACCGTCTCACGGATCAGGCGGTGGAGCAGAACAAGTTGCCTAAACGCATCAGTACTACTACTACCGTTACTACCTCAGCTACTCCTGCTACTCCCAATGACAACAAGCGGAAATGGGAGGGGGATTCCAGCAAAGGTTCAGCTACCGTTCAGTCTCAAGCTCAGCAACGCAAGACTAATGATTACCAGGGCCTGAGTCAGCAATTTTCTGGTGGTCAGGGGCAGAGTGGATATCGGGGAAATCATCCACTGTGTAACAGGTGCAACAGACACCACAGTGGTCAGTGTCGTAAGGGCCGCTGTCAGAGATGTCTAAGGGTAGGTCATGAAGCTAAAGACTGCAGGAGCTCAAGGCCTGCGAATCAGAACCAGCAACAACAGCCACCAGCTCCACGAAACCAGCCGCAACAACAACAGCAAGGAAATAGGGGATGCTTTCAGTGCGGGGCTGAAGGCCACTTTAAGCGGGATTGCCCTCAGTTAAACCAGAACCAGAATAACAACAACAATAATCAGGGCAATGGGAACAACAATGGGGGAAACAACAACAATGGTGCTAGGGGTCGTGCATTTGTGATTGGTCAGGCTGATGCAAGGAACGATCCTAATGTGATTATGGGTAAGTTTCTTCTCGACGACTTTTATGTTACTGTATTATTTGATTCGGGTGCGGATACCAGTTATATGTCTCTGAAAGTTAGCCAAATGCTTAAACGCGCACCAACACTTT
This sequence comes from Helianthus tuberosus, assembly GCA_030545235.1. Taxonomy (NCBI): domain Eukaryota; kingdom Viridiplantae; phylum Streptophyta; class Magnoliopsida; order Asterales; family Asteraceae; genus Helianthus; species Helianthus tuberosus. The sequence goes on from CM060409.1 coordinate 106,143,647, forward strand.
TGAACACCAAACATGTCGTAGAGTTAGCTAACGGTAAGATTTTAGAGGCCACACACATAGTTCAAGGTTGTAATCTTATCCTCGCTGGTCAGACTTTCTCTATCGACCTCATCCCTATAACTCTGGGTAGTTTCGACATCGTCATCGGTATGGATTGGTTATCTCAACAGCAAGCAGAGATCTTATGCAAGGAGAAGATCATTCGTATTCCTCGTTCTGGTAAAGAACCTCTCGAAGTTCAAGGCGACAAGAGTGGTGTCGTGAGTGGCATCATATCCTTCTTGAAGGCTCAGAAGTGTTTACGAAAAGGCCACCCAGCTGTTTTAGCACTCGTTACAGATACATCGAAGAAAGAGAAAAAGATTGAGGATATTCCTGTAGTACGCGATTTTCCTCAAGTGTTTCCTGAAGAGTTGCCTGGGTTACCGCCTCATCGTCAGGTCGAATTTCAGATCGAGCTAGCTCCAGGAGCAGCACCTATAGCTCGAGCACCTTATCGCTTAGCTCCAACGGAACTGGAAGAACTGTCTAAGCAACTACAAGAACTCTTGGAAAAGGGTTTCATACGTCCTAGCTCTTCGCCTTGGGGAGCTCCGGTATTATTTGTAAAGAAGAAGGACGGTACCTTCCGCATGTGTATAGACTACCGCGAATTGAACAAGGTGACTGTGAAGAATCGCTATCCTCTTCCACGCATCGACGACTTATTCGACCAGTTGCAAGGGTCGAGCTATTACTCGAAGATTGATCTAAGGTCAGGGTATCATCAACTGAGAGTCCGGGATGAGGACGTCTCCAAGACAGCGTTCAGAACACGCTACGGCCACTACGAGTTTCTGGTCATGCCTTTCGGGTTGACAAACGCGCCTGCGGTTTTCATGGATCTTATGAACAGGGTGTGCAAACCTTATCTCGACAAGTTCGTCATTGTTTTCATCGACGACATTCTGATCTACTCGAAGAGTCAGGAGGAGCACGAGCATCATTTACGACTTATTTTGGAACTTCTACGAACGGAACAGCTATACGCTAAGTTTTCAAAATGCGACTTCTGGCTTCGTGAAGTCCACTTTCTAGGCCACGTGGTAAACAAGGATGGGATTCATGTCGATCCATCCAAGGTGGATTCGATCAAGAACTGGCCTGCACCTCGCACACCAACAGAAATACGCCAATTCTTGGGTTTGGCAGGTTATTACAGACGGTTCATTAAAGACTTCTCGAAGATTGCTCAGCCGCTTACACTACTGACGCAAAAAGGTGTTGCTTTTCGTTGGGGTATTGCACAGGAAACAGCGTTTCAGCACTTAAAGGATAGACTCTGTAGCGCACCTATCCTCTCATTGCCTGAAGGCACGGACGATTTTGTAGTCTACTGCGATGCATCGATCCAAGGTCTTGGATGTGTGTTGATGCAACGGGATAAAGTCATTGCTTATGCTTCGCGCCAACTTAAGATTCACGAACGGAATTACACAACACACGATTTAGAACTGGGAGCGGTTGTTTTTGCACTCAAGATATGGCGACATTACCTGTATGGCACTAAATGCACCATCTACACCGACCACAGGAGTCTTGAGCACATATTCAAGCAGAAAGAATTGAACATGCGACAACGTAGATGGGTCGAGCTGCTGAACGATTACGAATGTGCCATAAAGTACCATCCGGGCAAAGCCAATGTGGTGGCCGACGCCCTCAGTCGAAAGGATACTACACCTAGACGTGTACGAGCATTGCAACTTACTATCCAGTCTAGCCTTCCTTCTCAGATACGAGATGCTCAGGTAGAAGCATTGAAACCAGAAAACGTCAGGGCTGAAGCCCTACGCGGCTCAATGCAACGGTTAGAACAAAAGGCAGACGGAGCCTACTATGTAACAGGACGCATCTGGGTCCCACTCTATGGTAACTTACGCGAGCTTGTAATGGATGAAGCTCATAAGTCTCGCTACTCGGTACATCCTGGTGCGGATAAAATGTACCACGACATCAAAACTACATATTGGTGGCCTAGCATGAAAGCTCACATAGCTACTTACGTCAGCAAGTGTCTGACTTGTGCAAGAGTCAAAGCAGAATATCAGAAACCTTCAGGTCCACTTCAACAACCTGAGATACCACAATGGAAATGGGAGCAAATTTCCATGGATTTTGTTACTGGCTTACCTAGATCTCAGCGCGGAAATGATACTATTTGGGTGATCGTGGATCGACTCACAAAGTCTGCTCACTTTTTAGCTATCAAAGAAACAGACAAGTTCTCTACCTTAGCAGACATCTACTTAAAAGAAGTGGTTTCGAGGCACGGGGTGCCGACCTCTATTATCTCTGATCGTGATGCACGTTTTACCTCAGAACTGTGGCAAGCAATGCACAAATCTTTTGGCTCTCGTTTAGACATGAGCACAGCTTATCATCCTCAGACGGATGGGCAGTCTGAGCGCACTATTCAAACTCTAGAAGTCATGCTTCGGGCGTGCGTAATCGACTTTGGCAATGGTTGGGAAAAACATCTGCCACTTGTGGAATTTTCGTACAACAACAGCTACCACACTAGCATTAAAGCTGCTCCATTTGAGGCATTGTACGGGCGTAAATGCCGGTCACCTCTTTGTTGGGCAGAGGTGGGTGACAGTCAGATCACAGGTCCAGAAATGGTAGTTGATACTACTGAAAAGATTGCTCAAATACGACAACGCATGGCGGCAGCTCGTGACCGTCAGAAAGCATACGCCAATAAAGACAGGAAACTACTCGAATTCCAGGTTGGGGATCGAGCACTACTCAAAGTTTCACCCTGGAAGGGTGTGGTTCGTTTTGGCAAACGCGGCAAACTTAATCCACGATACGTCGGACCATTCGAAATCATTGAGAAGATAGGCAGGGTGGCCTACAGATTGAACTTACCAGCTGAACTCAGTGCAGTTCACAACGTCTTTCACGTGTCAAATCTGAAGAAGTGTCTGTCAGATGAGACCCACATAGTCCCTCTGAAAGAGCTCACTATTGACGAACAGTTACGATTCGTCGAGGAACCTGTTGAAATCACGGACCAGGATGTTAAGGTCCTCAAGAACACTAGAATACCTCTTGTACGAGTTCGTTGGAACTCCCGCCGTGGCCCAGAGTTCACCTGGGAACGCGAAGATCAGATGAAACTCAAATATCCCCAGTTATTCGGAAACCAAGCAACCACTACTGAGGCCGAAGCTACTACAGAATTTTGGGACGAAATTCCAAATCAACGGGGGGATGATGTGACACCCCAGGAAAACCAGTAATCTTCGCAAACCTGCTCGGGGAGCCGCGATACGATACAGGTAAACAACGTCACACCACTAGCTTCCTCAGTAACCGCATGCTAAATTTCGGGACGAAATTTCTTTCAAGTTGGGGATAATGTGACAACTCGAGTTTCCGACTTTCACTTTCGCATTTAATGCACGTTGACTTTGACTGTTTAGTTATTGACTTGTCTGACTTGTAACTGTACACTTTGGGTTATAATAAAACGTATTGTGTTGGCATGATTATGTGTTTGGTTGTTAAACTTAAGACTTGTTAGAAACTCAAAACTGTTACCACATCATTCACACCCGGCGAAACAGAGGTTGATTCGCCAAGAACATCTCGATGAAACAGGATCCGTTTCGTCAACCTCACCTCGATGAAACAGGGTGTTTCACCGAAGCCCATTACGGGCCCAGAACGTTATTTCGTGTATAATTACGTGAAAACGGTTCCAGTTTCACACCCTTGGTAAAACAGAAACCCTAGAACTCTCTCCCAAGTGTGACGGCAGCTGTGTGTGTTTTCCTAAGTCCTTAAACGATCAAAACCATCTTAATCATTATCTTGGTTAGTGTGATTCGTTCCGTGATTGTCTTTGTTTACTATTGTTTGATGTTATTGTTTTAATAAATCTGATCAGACAATCGATAGGGTTCTAATAACTATTATGTGATAGGTTATTGTATTGTATGATGATCTAGGGTGTATGATGTTTGATAATTGTCATGCCCGAGTGTACATTGGTTTGATGAATATGAAAACGGTAGACCATTAGGGTTCTTATGGTTAAATCGGATGATGATAAACCCTGCTCCGTTAATGATGTGATATATTATAGTAATCGGTTTGTGGTACCCATAACCTAGGGTTCATGCTAGACGTTAAGAACTGTGATGCTTATGTTATGATAATGCGATGATGAATTCTGTGAACGAATGATTTATGCATGATTGATGATTTGCTGATGACGGCTGATAGCATGATTAGGGTTTCTGTGTTATTGCGTAACTGATGTCACTGATTTCTACGTAACCGACCTTCGATGAAACAGACATCTTAGACGAAACACAGGTGACGGTGAAACAGAATGTGTTTCACCGAGACCCTGAACGATGAAACAGAATGTGTTTCATCAATATATGTGTTTCACCGATATGTGTTTCACCGATTTGTGTTTCACCGATATGTGTTTCACCAAATGTGTAATCAGCACAGTAACCTACTTTAATTCTGTTTAGAAGTTAACCGGGTTAGTTAACTGCTGTTAAGTGTAACCATCTTGTGTCTGATCTCAAATACGTGCTATGTGCTACTTGTTTATCACTGTGTGTTTATATGTGAACACAAACTGATTATGTATACGTGCGTACTATAGGACGTGATTGATTAATTGAGTACATACTTAGCATACCGAGCAAACCCAAGGTGAGTTCACACTCTTACCAAGGCATGGGATTCCCGGGGTTGGGAATGGGTTGAATGTTTCTTATACTTACATGATTAATGGAATTATTCCTCGGGAGGGGAAGGTTATTAGTAGATACTGCTAGACTAGTGATACATATACTCTCTCTTCGCAAACACGCCGGGATTGGCCGCGATAATAGAACAATCTTCGCAAACATGCCTAGAATGGCCGCGAACTATACTTTAATCTTCGCAAACATGCCGGGTGGGCCGCGATACAAATATACCTAGTCTAGAAAACATGGGAAACCCCCACTAAACTTCGCAAACATGCCTGGAGGGCCGCGATACCATTACATACATTACATGATTACTAAACGAGCTTACGAATTACAATACGAACACTATAACTGAATAACCAACTGTGAACTCGCTCAACTAGTTGTTGACTCTCTATTACATGCCTTGCAGGAACATAGGTACTCTTGGAGCTTGCACGGGTGGCGCGGTCGTTGTGGGCACGGATTGTGGATCTTATGATGAAACATTTAAACATTTGAACTTATTACTTACGTTGGGTTTACATTTTATGCTTCCGCTATACACTTAACATGTTTTGTTGGACACCTATCATATCTTTTGGTTTATATTACTTTATCACTTATTATGTTTGATATGATTGGTGGCTTGATCCTGGTCAGTCACGCCTCCAAGCGGTGGTACTCCGCATGTGGATTTTGGGGGTGTGACATAATCAGTGGGGGCTACCCCATGTTGTAAACCACTAGACTAGTTATATATATTGGCGTCCTTCCCATTCCGAGGACGGAGGTACGTATTCTACCCAACCGAGAATACGCAGGTTGAATGTAGGCGTCCTTCCCAATCCGAGGACAGAGGTACGTATTCTTCCCAATCTGAGAATACGCAGGTTGAATGTAGGCGTCCTTCCCAATCCGAGGACGGAGGTACCTATTCTTGCCAATCCGAGAATACGCAAGTTTAGCGTAGGCGTCCTTCCCAATCCGAGGACGGAGGTATGTAGTCTATTAGTGGTGAATATATAGGTTTCATCTTAGCTACTTAATCCCATTCCCAACCCACCGGGAATCCCATGCCTTAAGAGTGTGAAATCACCTTGGTTTGCTCGGTAAGATTAAGCACTCGCTTATCAACTATTCACACACGTCCAAGAATAGTTACCGAAAAAAATCAGTCTTTGGTGCACATAGTCCGCATATTCCATGTATAATCAAATTATGTATTCATTGCGCATATATCACACAGCCAAAATACACGTAGTACACATACATTGTTCCAATCATACTAGTTCATCCATCAACCCCCAACATTAGCAAGTAATCACTTAACAGTTCATTGCAGTTCTCGTAATAGTGCACAACGGCCCAAAACAGGTGTGTGTGTGTGTGTGACGGGCTACACCCCACGCCCAAACAAATCCAGCCCGCGGCCCAGTTACAATCTAAACCCGCCCGGTTGCGCGGCCTATTTCAAAATAGTGGCCCAGCCAGTGGATCTTTTGTTCACAGAATTGGTTTTTATTCCAAAAATACACAAACAGGTCATCCCTTACCTAAATCCAATTATTAACATTAATTATTAACATGATTGGTAATCGGTTAGACCCAGCCCATGATTATTTTGTTACACCCTTATCATATACATGGCTTTGCGCATCAATCAGATACTTCACAGCTTATGAAAAAGTCCCTTAACCCTCATATAATCACCACCCATTACACTTATTGATAAACATGAGTCTTAAACAATTTGGTAGTTCACATACGTAAAATCAGATAAAGCATCATGACAATAAATCTCTTAATCATAAGCACATCAATTAAATAACAACTCCTCATAATCGATCCATGCATATTAACAGTTTCATTTTATCAATTTTGTTACTGGACCAAACATCATTAAGATATGCACATGGTTTGCTTAGAAAGACTACACACATACACACATGGGCCGCCAATTTATACAAGGTTATCCTCTTTATCCAACTCTAACATGCAAGGCTATTGGACCGATATGCTACTGTTACATCACCATTAATTACGAATCACACATAGTATTTCTTGATTATCCATATTCATAGTATTTCTTGATTTGATCTACCAAAAAGATTAATAAGGTGTTTATTATTATCACACATAATCAATCTTGACATGAATTCTAATTCATCTAGCCATCACCATTCATTAACATCCAAATCAAGTTAATTCCTCGGTTAGCACAATAGACCATAACGATCCACACATGATCAAGAACAACTAGCAAAACTCATAGTTACATATTCCTCAGCGTTACATAACACATATATCATGGCATTACTGCAACTATAATCACAAAATTAACAAGGATTGCAAGCAACCATAAATATACTAACCGGTGAACTAGTGTTTCGAAGGGGGGGGGGCTGCTACTGCCGTTATGCGTCCAAGGAGAGTCTAGGGTTTGTATATGTGTGTTGTTATGTTACGTGATCTCCTATCTATATAAACTAGCATCCGCAGAATAATAGAACCCATAGCCAGCCCCCAAACAATCATGCACTTGGGCTCTACCAAGCCCAATCATAATCCAATGTATAAGGTGTTCAGTTTGTGGGCTTCGGTTATAGATTGGACTCATGTAATTCAGCCTAGGATATCCGGTGCATATGGGCCGAAGGGGTTTGCAACAAACACGGCCCAGTGATAGATTAAATGTGTGTGTCATGACGCGGCCCAATATCGGTGGCCCAAACAAACAACCATTTCATTTATAATTAACAAATTTATAACAACACAAAGCGTTTAACAAGTTTAATCCTAAAAGAATGTAACCGAGGAAAGATGGGAAGAAAACAGGACCCCGAGACTAAAAGATACTAACCTCAAAAGTTCGGGTTGTCACATCATCTCCAACTTGAAAGAAATTTCGCCCCGAAATTTGACAAGTAAGCACAGAGGAGTGTAGTGATAAATCAAGATTGTTGCAGGTTTTCCTCAGGTGCCACATCATCCCCAACTTGAAATGGAATTTCGTCCCGAAATTCACCAATAGTACCAGAATTAGATTGATCATTAGGAAAAAGTTGAGGATACTTGAGCTTCATCTGATCCTCGCGCTCCCACTTGAACTCCGGTCCACGTCTTGAGTTCCGACGAACTTTCATAATCGTGATACCACTATGTTAACGAACCTTGACTTCCTGATCCATGTGTTCGATAAGTTCCTCCAGTAAAGGTATCGCACGTGTTTCATCAGACAACCACTGCCTTAGATCCGAAACATAAATGACATCGCGTACGTTACCCGATTCGTCGGGTAACTCGAGTTTGTAGGTTACGCTACCGATTCTTCCCAGACTATTGAATGGTCCATCGCGACATCAGTTAAGCTCGCCATGCTTCCGAAGAATCCCACACCCTCCCAGGGTGAGACTTTCAACACGATACGATCGCCTACAGCGATCTTCCAGCGTTTCCCAAGTTTATCAGCTTTCCTAACGGCCACGCATTGCCGCCAATCGAATCCCGATCCAAACAACCTTCCCAAGAGTTTCGAGTACCAGTCCTGGACCAGTAATTAAGTTGTCAACCATCTCAGTCTTACAAGAAGGGTGGCATTATTGTCTATGTAATGCCTCAACAGAGTTGTCTGGTTACCAAAATGATAACTGTCGCCGTAGTACTCAACCATAGGTAAGAGTCCTTCAAATTTGCACCAAAGCCAGTCACACACATGCTCGCAGCATGTCTTCCAGTGCCAGGAGAGTTCGTTTACTCTGACCGTTTGTCCAATCGGCGGTAAGCAATGCTCTGGTCCTGACGTGAGCCAAGGGTGTTGTGTATTGCCTGAAAAAAATCATGCATAGATCAAATTAAGAGGTAACAGGAGTTGGCACCTCGTACCTAAAAGCCGCCTCTCTCAGAGGAACATTCACAACTGTGAAGACTCGTCAGTTTTCTTGATTTGCAAGAAAGTGTACTGGTAACTTGAGTTCATCAATGATCACCCAGGTGATAATGTTTCCGTTTCGAGTTGTAAGTAGACCAGTGATAAAATCCATGGCAGTCTGTTCCCATTTCCATATATGCATTTCTGGTTGCTAATATCCCACCTTGACTTTCCCACAAGTCAAACATTGTTCTCATGCGTTGCTATTGGGCCTTCAGGCCCGGTCATCCGTACATGGTCTTCAGGTTTTAATTCATCCTATCAAAACTCAAATGAATAGGATATCAAAACCCGTGTGCTTTGCCTGCACCAGTTCCCTAAGGTTGCTATATAGTGAGGTCCATATTCGTTCCATGAAGTAGCAAATATAGTCCGACCTGCCAAAGGTTGCTTCCCTATGCCCCGCATGGGTCAATCTTGAGAACTCTCTTCCTTTAGTTCTTCAGTTTGAACAAGGCGAGTCTGATCAGGTATGTTAGAGTGGATAGCGAGCTGCAAAGCTCGTGCATGTCCAGGTTTCACGGTCGTATTCATTCAAAAGTTCCATCCAGCGATGCCATTAACTGATTTAACTCTCTCGTAACCAGGGTACATGGGAGGCCCTTGAGATCGGTTTAAGTAGTGCATTCGGTACCGTCCAAGTAATGCCTCCCACTTAAATCCAACGACCACAGTTTCCACCACAGATTGTATGTCGTGCAGTTCCTCTTCGTAACACCATTACGTAAGTCATCACTCTCTCGTGTTGCATCGGCGTGAAACTGGGACTCTGATTCGGAGCATCCTGGTATACCGCTAGATCACTCGTATCCTTAGGTAAAGACGATGCTCAGTGCATTGTAGAGTTGGGATTTGAAAGCTGAAATGACGTTCTCCCGCCTGTCTCCCACGAGTACACAGCACCCTGCTGTGCTAAAGAGGTTAAAGCTGCGAAATCCTCGAAAATCATGTATCCCCGATAGGCTATTTGGTGCCGATCATTATCTAATGAAATGGATCTCTTGCGAGATCTGCATGTATCCCTACTTTGTTGACTACGTGACCAAGAAGGTGTACCTCCCAAATCCTGAAGTCACACTTAGGTAGACTTCGCGTGAAGTTGCTCCTCCCCTAGGAGCTATAGGACAAAATACAGGTGCCATTCATGGTGTTCCTTTCCCCTGGTAGTGTTTCAAAACGTCGTCAAATAACACGGTCGATTCACGTGATCCATAAAGCTGCTCATGTGTTGATTAACGCAATGGTCATGGTGCACAAAGTCGTATGGCCATACTGCGTTTCATATGTCGCTTTAGGAACATTCTTCCCGTGGACTTCCATCTAATAATAGTCCGTTCGTAAATCAATCCTCGAATGAAAGCTTGTCCCTCGCAACTGGTCGACAGGTTGTCACTACATGGTCGAGGCAAACGGTTCTCGACGGTTACCTTGTTAAGTTCTTGATAACCAGTACACGTACGGTAAGGCTTGTCTTCATGGGTGTAACTGGGGCTCCCCAAAGCGAAAAGCTAGGTCCGCTAAAACTCCTGTTAAACAGTTTCTGTAATTGATTAAACGGCTCTTGCAACCCTCCTGGTGCAAGACGGTAAGAGTACGAATATTCGGAGCTGCACCTGGCGTGAGATCAAACTGAGTTTCTGCCTAACAGTTGTGGAAGTAATCCTGGAAGTTCTTCAAGTAGCTCATCGGAAGAAATTATAAACAACTGGTGGATCCTCGATCCTCTCTTCCTTAGCCTTATCATCAGTAACCGTTGTTAACAATGGCGAGGTAATCCCTCCATAGACACTTCTGGGCTTTCATTGCGGAATTGATGCTAACCTTTACACAACTCTGATATTCTGGAACAAATGACGATTCTCCGCTAGGGAGAGGGGGGGGGGTACGCAAAGTTTTCTTCTCACAGGGTACATCTGCGCGATGTATGGATAACCAATCCATACCGACAACTGCATCAAACAATCAAGGGTAGTAGAAGGAAGGTCGACGTCGAACACCTGTCCCACAAGGTCGAGTTTGCATCCCAACAATCATATGAGGTTTCAGTTGACTTGCCATCAGCCGAGTCCACAACAGGTTCGGTTTCAAGAAGCATCAGGGTTAAGCAGAACAATGACAAAGTGATTAGTTACCAAGAACGTGTAGGCCACCCTGTTGTTATAACCCTGGCGTCGCCCACGCCCATCCTAAATGCCCTTCCACAAGTACCACATCCAGTGTTGTTGCTACTGCTACTAGAACTCCCAAAACTGTCATTGTTCCCTGGGTTGTTGGCGTCTTACCTTAACATCGGCCATTCCTTGTTGAAGCCACCATCATATCCATACCGAAAGTCATGATTTGCGAGTACCTTGTTGTCATCGTGACCGTTGCTTCTAATGCCGATGAAACGGAGTCCTGCGGCCTTTCACCGACTGGGTCCACCTTTTCACATTCCATGCCACGTCCTAAGGCGCCACTCATTGTGCTGGCAGCTACATGTTCTACACCATGGCCGACTGTCATCGTTTATGTCTCGATTGATTTGTGAGAGTTGACTCTCATAAGTCATTGTCTAGGGTTTAAGGATTCAGTTGAAGTCAATTTGTTGGTGTTCGCTGCCGGTAATCAGGGTCCTTCTAGTACTGAGGTTGGTAAAGCACTACGCTCATCCTCTTGTCCATCATTCTTGCATATTGACTGAGTACTACACGATATGTTTCCAGAGTGTTGCAGAAGTGATCGCACTTCAGGATCCAAGACGTTAGTACAGTGAGTTCCAGCAAACAAGGTGGAGTGTGAGAGGTATAGACCAATCATTGATGTTGCAACATCCAACTCAGGGACGTTTGTACAAGCACCAAACATTCTACACAGTTCGCTAGGCGTTCAGATGAGTGTTCAGGTGATACTCGATAACATCGAGATTCGTAAGGATTTAGAGAGGAGTGAAAAGATCACGTTTGAGTAGGAGACAATCACTGCTATGACTCCTATAGATTGTTGTGTTTCACATTGATGAATTAACGGGACGGAACCCCTTTTCCACTTGTTAAGCCTCACTGGGACTCACATGCACCCCACATTATTATTATGTGTGCACCCACAATAATATTGCGATTTGCATGTTCATTTCAGTTCCTCCTAACCCATGTCAAATGGTTCCTCAAACTCAGATGTCAAATGTAGGTCGTCAAGGTAATAAGATCACGAAAAAACCACGGACTGTGGCATACTATCAACGCATCATAAGGTAAGCAAGCAATCCATGCCATCATGCTATAGTGACGAGTGTGGGTTCGTATGTTTCGTCATAAACAAATGTGTACTAGTCACGTAATGTTTGCAATAAGTAAGAAAGACGAACCTTGCAATCTGGAGCTGAGTGTCATGGTCGTATTCGCGTTTTCAGAACTGTTCGGTTATAGTCTGGTTTTATAAAAACGTTTTCCCCTTTTTAAAACCAAGTTCACTATAACCAATGGCTCTGATACCAATCTGTCACACCCTCAAAACACCACCTAGGGAAAGTCCCTGTTAGGCGTGTGACGTACCAGGATCCAAGCCACCAATCACATTGAACTCATAGTTATATTTAAATAAAACTTTCATATATTAACATTAAGTGTTACAACGATTACAAATAATTCACAGTATACAGCGGAAGCATAATTCATTCGTTAAGTGTTTATAAACCACATGTAAAAGCCATTAGTCTTGTGTTAAGTTTCCATGTATCTTGACCCATGACCACTCCAGCTTCCCAGACAGCAATTCCAACAAATATGCAACTAAAGGCCTGCAAGGCATGTAACAACGAGTCAACAACAAAGTTGAGCGAGTTCACAGTTGGTGTTCGTTTTAAAGTAGTTTCAAAAACCATGAGTTTGTTTGCAACTATATGTTAATCAGTTTTCCTTGTTTTCCAAACCATAATCAGTGGGAGCTACCCCATGTTATAAACTACTAGACTAGTTATATATATTGGCGTCCTTCCCAATCCGAGGACGGAGGTACGTATTCTACCCAACCGAGAATACGCAGGTTGAATGTAGGCGTCCTTCCCAATCCGAGGACGGAGGTACGTATTCTTCCCAATCTGAGAATACGCAGGTTGAATGTAGGCATCCTTCCAAATCCGAGGACGGAGGTACGTATTCTTCCCAATCCGAGAATACGCAGGTTTAGCGTAGGCGTCCTTCCCAATCCGAGGACGGAGGTATGTAGTCTATTAGTGGTGAATATACAGGTTTCATCTTAGCTACTTAATCCCATTCCCAACCCACCGGGAATCCCATGCCTTAAGAGTGTGAACTCACCTTGGTTTGCTCGGTAAGATTAAACACTCGCTTATCAACTATTCAAACACGTCCTAGAATAGTTATCGAAAATAATCAGTCTTTGGTGCACATAGTCCGCATATTCCCGGTATAATCAAATTATGTATTCATTGCGCATATATCACACAGCCAAAATACACGTAGTACACATACATAGTTCCAATCATACTAGTTCATCCATCAACCCCCAACATTAGCAAGTAATCACTTAACAGTTCATTGCAGTTCTCGTAATAGTGCACAGCGGCCCAAAACAGGTTTGTGTGTGTGTGTGTGTGTGTGATGGGCTACACCCCAGGCCCAAACAAAGCCAGCCTGCGCCCAGTTACAGTCTAAACCCGCCCGGTTGCGCGGCCTATTTCAAAACAGTGGCCCAACCGGTGGATCTTTTGTTCACAGAATTGGTTTTTATTCCAAAAATACACAAACAGGTCATCCCTTACCTAAATCCAATTATTAACATTAATTATTAACATGATTGGTAATCGGTTAGACCCAGCCCATGATTATTTTGTCACACCCTTATCATATACATGGCTTTGTGCATCATTCAGATACTTCACTGCTTATGAAAAAGTCCCTTAACCCTCATATAATCACCACCCATTACATTTATTGATAAACATGAGTCTTAAACAATTTGGTAGTTCACATACGTAAAATCAGATAAAGCATCATGACAATAAATCTCTTAATCATAAGCACATTAATTAAATAACAACTCCTCATAATCGATCCATGCATATTAACAGTTTCATGTTATCAATTTTGTTAGTGGACCCAACATCATTAAGATATGCACATGGTTTGCTTAGAAAGACTACAAACGTACACAAATGGGCCCCCAATTTATACAAGGTTATCCTCTTTATCCAACTCTAACATGCAAGGCTATTGGACCGATCTGCTACTGTTACATCACCATGAATTACGAATCACACATAGTATTTCTTGATTATCCATATTCATAGTATTTCTTGATTTGATCTACCAGAAAGAATAATAAGGTGTTTATTATTATCACACATAATCAATCTTGACATGAATTCTAATTCATCTAGCCATCACCATTCATTAACATCCAAATCAAGTTAATTCCTCGGTTAGCACAATAGACCATAACGATCCACACATGATCAAGAACAACTAGCAAAACTCATAGTTACATATTCCTCAGCGTTACATAACACATATATCATGGCATTACTGCAACTATAATCACAAAATTAACAAGGATTGCAAGCAACCATAAATATACTAACCGGTGAACTAGTGTTTCAAAGGGGGGGGGGGGCTGCTACTGCCGTTATGCGTCCAAGGAGAGTCTAGGGTTTGTATATGTGTGTTGTTATGTTACGTGATCTCCTATCTATATAAACTAGCATCCGCAGAATACTAGAACCCATAGCCGGCCCCCAAACAATCATGCACTTGGGCTCTACCCAGCCCAATCATAATCCAATGTATAAGGTGTTCAGTTTGTGGGCTTCGGTTATAGATTGGACTCATGTAATTCAGCCTAGGATATCCGGTGCGTATGGGCCGAAGGGGTTTGCAACAAACGCGACCCAGTTATAGATTAAATGTGTGTGTCAAGATGCGGCCCAATATCGATGGCCCAAACAAACAACCATTTCGTTTATAATTAACAAATTTATAACAACACAAAGCGTTTAACAAGTTTAATCCTAAAAGAACGTAACCGAGGAAAGATGGGAAGAAAACAGGACCGCGAGACTAAAAGATACTAACCTCAAAAGTTCGGGTTGTCACATCATCCCCAACTTGAAAGAAATTTCGTCCCAAAATTTGACAAGTAAGCACAGAGGAGTGTAATTATAAATCAAGATTGTTGCAGGTTTTCCTCAGGTGCCACATCATCCCCAATTTGAAATGGAATTTCGTCCCGAAATTCACCAGTAGTACCAGAATTAGATTGATCATTAGGAAAAAGTTGAGGATACTTGAGCTTCATCTGATCCTCGCGCTCCCACTTGAACTCCGGTCCACGTCTTGAGTTCCGACGAACTCTCACAATCGTGATACGACTATGTTAACGAACCTTGACTTCCTGATCCATGTGTTCGATAAGTTCCTCTAGTAAAGGTATCGCACGTGTTTCATCAGACAACCACTGCCTTAGATCCGAAACATAAATGACATCGCGTACGTTACCCGATTCGTCGGGTAACTCAAGTTTGTAGGTTACGCTACCGATTCTTCCCAGAGTGTTGAATGGTCCATCGCGACATCAGTTAAGCTCGCCATGCTTCCCAAGCATCCCACACCCTCTCAGGGTGAGACTTTCAACACGATACGATCGCCTACAGCGATCTTCCAGCGATCCAAGTTAATCCCAACTACTATATCAACATACAAGCATCCTTATTTCGTATTCGTTTAGCGTTTGCGATTCGATTGCGATTGAGTTTCGATTGATCACCACACATAACATAATAAACATGCACAAGTAACACATACGGCACACACACACGTATTACAATAACCAAAATGCATAATTCGAGATGCGAGTGCGATTGCGATAGCGATAAAATGATTAATCATGCGATAAATAGCGATTATTATGCGATTATTAATAGATACTCCACTTAATACAACTAAAGCGATAATAAAATAGACTAATTACAAGTCAAAGAAGTCAAAACAGGAATTGAGCAAGGAGAGACAGATCGCAATTAGCAATCTTTTCTTCCTTTGACTTTGACTTTGACTTTCGAAACACGGGGTGTTACATCAAAGAAGTCAAAACAGGAATTGAGCAAGGAGTGACAGATCTCATTTAGCAATCTTGTCTTCCTTTGACTTCAATCTTGACTTTGACTTTGACTTTGACTTTCGAAACACGGGGTGTTACAGGCACCACCAAGAAGAACCTCATCAGGTGAAACAACTTTTAGTGAATCCTTGAACTTATCAGAGAAAAGGAAGTGGGAAGGATCTGTAACTTCTTCGAAGAGACCAAAAATTGTGGAAAGAAAGGACTCAAAAGGAAAAGTCATCTTAGTACAAGAAATTTAAAGAGAAGACATGATGTTTCCAGAAAGTCATCTCAAAGAGTTCTACTGGTCTGAGGAAGACAATGAAGAAAGACCATTAAGCCCTATGAGCAGAGACATGAATCTGGAAAGACTTGAAAGAGGTAAAAGTAGCATTCACCAGGTTCAAACCAATCCGATAGTGAGAGTACTCAAAGTGGATCCCATTGTCACACCAGATGCAGTGATAGGAATCCATGAGCAGAATAAGTACACTTTGCTCAGAAAGAATGGTCATGAAGAGGTAATCACAGATGGTGATTTAGCAGATAGGCTCCACCCAATAAACATAACCATGCTGAAAAAGACTTATGATCAAGAAAAAGGAAATACAAAGTTTATAAGAAAAGCCCTTCACAGCCTCTCAAAAGCTGGAGTGAAACTGTTCAAGAGAATAGCTTTGACTGATTTTGATCTCTACATCAATCATGATCACGTGAATAGCAGAAAAGTGTTCATGCCTCCTCCTGATACATCAATCCCAACTAGAACATGTGTTATCTTTGAGAAACCAGAACTCTCTGTTGTTTTCAGGGATTATGAAGAAAAGAAGGCTCTTTTTAGAGTAGATGAAATATGCAAGTACTCAAATCAGACCCTCAAATGCATAAAAGATTGCATGAACAAGAAACAGGAGCAACTCAAAGCAAAGGGACGTGACAAGGAGGTGCTAATTAAAAAGATTGAAGAAATCATCAATGAATGGATTGAAGCAAAAGGATGGTACAAGACGATGTTCAAAGAATGCAACAAGATGATTGACTACATGAAAAGATTGAAGAATGATGACCTTTACAGAGTTAATCTTAACAGTGCTTGATAAACAATTTATTTATGTTATTTCCTTATTTTGAACCATGTTTCTGTTGCAACTTGAATTTCTATGGTTTGAAATTTCCTTTATGTTCTTTGTTATGAGTATATATTTTTCTTATAATACTTAGGGGGAAATTGTTAGGAAACTTTTTGTAAGTATTGAAAAAAATATGATCAATCTGATCATGTGTTGAAGAGAAAGTAAAAAAGATCAAGCAGAAGGAAGATACAAGATAAACAGGACAAAAGCAGAAAGGAAGATACATCTTCAACAAATATCAGAAATTAATCACAATTGAATAAAGACGGTTAGAGAAGGTAAATCTGATAAGTCCGATGATAATTCTGATGATTATCATCAGAATCTGGTAACCTCTGATCATCAGAAATTATGATGGATCAACTTGTCTAAAAGATAAGACTCTGCCACATTTGTAAAGTAGCAAGTTGACATTGGATGGATTCAATGAATATGCCAAAAAGCTACTTTATGCAGACAAGTGCATGAATAAACAAATGTTTATTCATGTCAAAAACTTTTTATAAATAGAGAAGTCACCACCGAAGGTAAATGAGTTAAGCCAAGCATTCACTACATACAACAAAAACTCCATTGCCCTTTATTATAGAATTCTTAAAGTATTCATTTGTACTAGCCAATAACACAAAAATCACCTTTGTAAACATTGTTTTTCAAAGTGATATAACTTGAAAATTCTGTAATTGTGTTTCTTGAAAGTTTGATTTCCATTTCCGCACATTATTTTCATATTTGTTAAAATCACTTGCCAAATTTAGTTAAGGAGCATTGTTATCTGGGATCAACAATCCCCAAACGGATAGTTAGACGCAAGTGGTCAACCGAACTCTTGAACAATATTTGCGGTGTTTTGCTGGTGATGCACTAAAAAAATGGGCAGAATGGCTTCCTTGGGTTGAATTCGGTTATAATACTACGGTCCACACGTTTACGAAGGTGACTCCTTTTGAGGTAGTGTATGGTCGCTCTCTGCCTCGTATTTTGTATTATATTCCAGGTACTTCTAACATTCTGGCGGTGGATGATTATTTGCGTGATCGGCACAAGTTACTACGGGTGTTACGAGCAACTTTACTTGTTGCTCAGGACCGCTTGAAGGTACAAGCAAACTTACATGGACGTGATGTGGAATATTCAGTTGGAGACTTTGTTTATGTTTGACTGGAGCCCTATAGGCATGCCACAGTGGCTTCTCGGTTGTGTGAAAAAAGTCCTAAGTTTTTTGGACCCTATCTGTCGCAACCCCCGATCCCTGATCCCCGGGAACGGGCGGACGTGAACTCAGAATTTTGGTGGTATCAGCTTGTTAATTTAGCAGCAGAAATTACATCAGGACCGTAGTTAGGAAATGTTTATCAGAGTAAAACCACCATATTTAATATTAATAATCACATGGGCAAAACCCAAGTTTCTTATTACAATACGTTTATAGGGATAAACCCTATTTTATTTAATTTAAAACATCGTCTTTTAGGTAACTTTTATAGCCACATTTTTCCCAAGCCTTCAGTGCTCTCCAGCTGGCTTTTTACTAATTGGCTGTCACATTGTGTTACCTGAAATGCGTTTTAAAAACATTTTTCAGTGGGAAATACTGGTGAGTGAATCCCAGTTTAATCAAGAAACATTTTATCAATTAAAACAGTATTGAGAGCGATCACATTGTTTATTTCTACACAATTACTCCTTTTAGTACTGTTAAACCTGACTTGTGGGTCATATTACACATTGGCTAACTCATTGTCCAATGGTAACGTATTGTCATCCCGACTTACTACTCACAGTGTAGCAAATTTTGTATACAAAACCCCAACATACCGACAGTAATTGAAGAACTACAAAGACTCAATCACCGCTTAATCACATTGTAAAACATTTAAGGTTTTGTAAAGTATTACAAAAAGTTAACAAAAGGAGGATAAACTCACATTGCTATCTTAGATTTCGCGTAAGGGTTTCCTGGATATAATCTATAATTTATACAAATGTACATTGGTTAGTATCATAACCCTTTGAAAATATTAATGATACCCTCCCCGAGACGGCATTCCAACAACTATGTCGGGCAGAACCACGACAGTTGTTACGGAACCCTAAATCAATCGGGCAGCGTATCTATTACGAAACTGGGGTTATAATACTTACAACGGGGCAGAACCTTGCCAATTAGGGGGTATAATACCAGCTTCCTATGCCTAATATTTCAGAATTTGAGAAACAGAAACGTTTGTGAACAAATTGAAATGAAATCCGATGCATTCTATTTATAGGTGCTGAAATTGGGTCTCACGTGGCCCGCATAAAGGATAGGGGGGCTTACGCGGCCCGCGTCGTAGCCGGGTAGGGTTTAGGTGATCCGGGTCATCGCCTAGACTCGCCACGATGTCGACACGTGTCGGCCTCTGGTGTTGCTGCGTTGTTGATCTTACGCGGCCCGCGTTAGCTTAAACGAAGTCTTACGCGGCCCGCCTTAACTTAAGAAATCAACGAAGTCAGTTTTGAGCCTTGATACCGCCCGTGTGAAAGTTGAGGTGGGTCCTACGCTGCCCGCCTCAGCTTAAAAATCAGATTTTAAAATTTTATTTTAATGCTATATTGTATTCCGGGCTCGGTTTTCACGTATGGATGTATTTTAAAGACATATTGGAACAATTTAAAATATAATAGGGTGTCGGAAATATTTGAGAATGTCGGTTTTACTGAGGGTTGTTACATCCTCCCCACCTTATTTTAGAGCTCGTCCTCGAGATCTACTGGAATAAGTGCGGATATTTTCTTTGCATTTCAGATTCGAGTTCCCATGTGTATTCAGGTCCTCTTTTGGAGTTCCACTTCACTTTGACCAGAACTAATCTCTTATGCTTGAGGTTCTTGACTTTCCTGTCTTCAATTTGTAGAGGCCTTTCTACAAACTTGAGTTGTTCATTTACCTCTATATCCTTAAGAGGTACTATCAATGATTCATCAGCTAAACACTTTTTGAGATTAGATACATGAAACACATCATGTATTCCTGCCATTTCCTCTGGCAGTTGTAGCTGATAGGCTACATGTCCTATTCTTCTAATAATCTCAAAAGGTCCAATATACCTGGGACTTAGCTTTCCCCGTTTGATGAATCTTACTACTCCCTTCCAAGGAGAGACTTTCAACAATACTTTTTCTCCTACTTGAAATTCCAATGGCTTGCGTCGGTTATCAGAATTATCTTCTGTCGATCACGTGCTGCTTTTAGTCGTTCCTTAACTTGAATAATCTTGTCAGTTGTTTCTTGCACTATCTCGGGTCCAGATAGTTGCTTTTCCCCAATTTCTGCCCAACAGACTGGGGTTCGGCATTTTCGTCCATAAAGTGCTTCGAATGGTGCAACATTGATAATTGTGTGATAACTGTTATTATAAGAAAATTCTATTAAAGGTAAGTGATCATCCCAATTACCTCCGAAATCAATTACACAGGCTCTAAGCATGTCTTCCATTGTCTGAATTGTTCTTTCGCTTTGTCCATCCGTTTGAGGATGATAAGCTGTGCTCAACTTTAACTTGGTTCCCATTTCCTTCTGGAAACTTGACCAAAAATGAGAGGTAAATCGGCTATCTCTATCAGAAACAATTGATAAAGGAA
This sequence comes from Helianthus tuberosus, assembly GCA_030545235.1. Lineage (NCBI taxonomy): Eukaryota > Viridiplantae > Streptophyta > Magnoliopsida > Asterales > Asteraceae > Helianthus > Helianthus tuberosus. The sequence continues at coordinate 106,164,175 of CM060409.1, forward strand.
TTCCATGTAAAGAAACAATTTCATTTACATATAACTTAGCTAGCTGTTCCATACTGAAAGTTTCCTTCATTGGTAAGAAATGGGCTGACTTGGTTAGTCTATCTACAATCACCCAGATTGTATCATTTCCTTTCTTTGTTTTGGGTAATTTAGTAACAAAATCCATTGTTATCAATTCCCATTTCCACACTGGCATTTCTAACTGTTGTAGCAATCCTGAGGGTTTCTGGTGTTCAGCTTTAACTTGTGAACAGGTTAAACATTTAGAAACATAGACTGCTATGTCCTTTTTCATTCCTATCCACCAGAAATTTTTCCTTAAATCTTGGTACATCTTGTCATTTCCTAGATGCATCGTATACTTAGACTTATGGGCTTCTTCTAATATACGATGACGTAGGTTTCCTAATTTAGGTATCCACATTCTCTTTTCATGGAATCTCCAAATTCCATCTGTTCCTTGTTCTAATTCTTTAATCATACCTTTTAGCTTTTCAGTATCATCCTTGATTACTGATTCTTGTGCTTTTCTAATTTGATCATTTAAATCTATTTGTAGATTTAATTTAAGAGAACGTACCCTTTTTGGCTTTTCATGATACTTTCGGCTTAAAGCATCTGCCACTACATTTGCTTTTCCTTCATGATACTGGATATCACAATCATAGTCACTAAGCATCTCCATCCAGCGTCTTTGTCTCATATTCAACTCCTTTTGTTTGAAAATATACCTTAAACTCTTATGATCAGTGAATATGGTAAACTTACTACCATAAAGTTAATGTCTCCAAATCTTAAGAGCAAAAATTATAGCTCCTAATTCTATATCATGGGTTGAATAATTCTCTTCATGATTCTTAAGTTGTCTAGACGCGTAATCTATAACCTTTTGTCGTTGCATCAATACACATCCATAACCTAATTTGGAAGCGTCACAATAGACTACAAAGTCTTCAGTTCCTTCTGGTAATGCTAATATGGGTGTATTAGTTAATCTTTGTTTAAGGATTCTAAAGGCTTCTTCTTGTTTTAATCCCCATTCAAACTTAACAGATTTACAGGTTAGCTTAGTTAAAGGAATGGCTATTCTAGAAAAATCTTGAATAAATCTTCTATAATAACCGGCCAATCCTAGGAAACTTCTAACCTCAGTTGGTGACTCAGGGGTTTTCCATTTAGTAATTGCCTCGATCTTTGTGGGATCCACATGAATTCCTTCATGATTGACTAGGTGTCCAAGAAATTGTACCTGTTCTAACCAAAACTCGCACTTTGAAAATTTAGCGTAAAGCTTTTCCTTTCTTAATAGACTTAAAAGTGCGTGCAAATGCTTTGCATGATCCTCCTAATTCTTAGAGTAAATGAGAATATCATCTATAAAAACAATTATGAATTTATCCAAATATGGCTTACATATTCGGTTCATCATGTCCATAAATGCGGCTGGGGCATTGGTTAGACCGAATGGCATGACAGTAAATTCATAATGTCCATACCTTGTTCTAAATGCGGTTTTAGGAATGTCCTCTTCCTGTACCTTTAATTGATGATATCCTGACCTTAAATCAATTTTTGAGAAAAATCGAGCTCCTTGCAGTTGATCAAACAGATCATCGATTCTTGGTAATGGGTACCGGTTCTTAATCGTGACCTTGTTTAATTCACGGTAGTCAATGCACATACGCATTGATCCGTCCTTCTTTTTAACAAATAAGATTGGTGCTCCCCACGGCGATGAACTTGGCTGTATGAATCCTTTTTCTAACAATTCGTCTAATTGTTTCTTCAGTTCCTGCATTTCTGTGGGTGCCAAACGGTAAGGTGCTTTGGCAATCGGTGCCGTTCCTGGTATCAAATGGATCCTGAATTCAATTTCTCTATCTGGAGGTTGCCCTGGCAATTCTTCTGGAAATACATCTGAAAACTGAGATACTACTAGGATATCCTTTAAATCCTTTCCTTTAGTGTTAGTGATTATAGAAATCAAATACACTATAGAACCTTTTCTTATATAACTTGCAGTTTTCATCACAGAGATAAATTTTATAGATCTAGATGGTTTATCTCCTTTTATTGTGATAGTTTTACCTGTTGGTGAATTTACTTGAATTGACTTTTGATCACATAAAATACTGGCTTTATTGACTATTAACCAATCCATTCCTAAAACAACATCAAATCCTGCCAGATTCATGGGATACAGATTTGCAATAAATTTCTGATTTAAAATTTCTATGCTTACTCCCTGCAAGATTTCAGAAATTCTAACGGTTTCTCCATTAGCTGTCTCTACTAAACATTCTTGTGGAGGTTTAGTTAATGTCTGATTTAGAAATTTGCAAAATGATGTATTAATAAAACTTTGGTTTGCACCAGAGTCAAATAATACTTTTGCAAAAACCTAATTAACTAAAAACGTACCAGCTATGACATCTGGAATCATCTTGGCTTCATCTTGGCTTCATCTGCAGTTAGAACAAATGCTCTAGCATTTTTAGTGTTCTTGTTGTTTGCAGCTGGGGCTAGTTTTGGACAATTTGGCCTGATATGACCTTTTTCTCCATAGTTGTAGCATAATCCATTACTGGATTTCTTTCTGCAGTTTTCTTCCTTGTGCCCTGGCATCTTGCAATAATTGCAAAAAGTGGAGCATTTTCCCGAATGCTTTTTCTTGCAGACCTTGCAGAAAGGTGCAGAGGTAGAACCCATATTCCTACGGTTGTAATTCCCAGAACGGAATTCTTGGGTAAGCCTTTGGGCTAGGTTTTTCTTCTGGTCTTCTTCTCTAGTACGAACTAGTTCATCTGTCAAGGTATTGGTTAGTTCTACAGCTTCTTTTATGGTTTGAGGTCTAGCTGCCTTGACTACATGTCTAATCTCTCCAATTAATCCCCAGATGTAACGGGAGATTAATACTGGCTCGGGTGATGCAAGGGTTGGTACTATTCTAGCATATTCAAAGAATAACTTGGTGTACCCCTTACTATCCACTCCATTCATTCTAAGGTTTAGGAATTTGTTTGCTATTTGTTCTTTTTCATTAGGAGGGCAGAATTTCCTTTCTACCATGTTCCTAAATTCTTCCCATTCCATATTGTATACTCTATCACTTCCTTTTGACTGGAGGATAGTGTTCCACCATTCTAAAGCTGAGTTCTTAAACAAATTAGAAGCAAACATTATTTTGTCTTCTTCAGCACACTTGCTTATTTTCAGAACAACCTCAGTCTTTTCTATCCAGCGTAAAGCTGCAATAGGTTCTTCATTACCCGAGAACTCTATCGGTTTACAAGACCAGAATTCCTTATAAGAACAACCATAAGGCATGGTTCTTCTTCTTTTGGGAATGGGCACTTGAAGTACAGGGCCATTGTTTATGCTGTGTTCTGGTTCGATTGGTCGCTTACTGCTATGCTTACTTTTATTATTCGCGTCTTGAATCGTTTGAATAATAAATGGCATTGCATCTATGATTCCTTGTGCTACTATATGCTGCACAACACTATTATCCATTTGGTTTCCATTGTTATTGATGCTTGTATTCTCATTAACCACGTTAATGTTACTCTGGTTATCATTATTCAGATTTCCTTGATTTCCTTCGTCGGCCATCTGGATTTTAAACATTTACCCCATATTAATATCACAAGATAATATTTAATATAGTTAATCACATGACACGCAATCTAGCAAAAAACGTCGATCATTGCGACTTTTACTCTATTTCCATATACTATTATGTATCTATTACACACTAGTACTGAAATAAAAATTACAATACCAACAGAATAGAATCACACTAATAGTAATAGGCATCCGTACACACTTATTTTATTTTATTTTATTTTTATTTTATTATATTATATTATTATTACTATTACCATCTCACCATCATATCTACGGATATGGATTCATCCAGAAATCCATATTGCGCTCATCGTATTTCCATACGAGTCGCTCTCCTACCTGTCTCATTCCCTCACTGTTTTCTAAAATTTCCTCCCCAAAAGTCCTAAGTTCTTGCACGTTTTCTGCACTCATTGGGGGTGCAGGTTCTAGGACCGGGTTTGGAATCTGGGGTGCGGGTTCCTGATATGGGGGTGAAAGTGCCTGAAATCGGTAAGGATCTTCTAAGATTTCCCTAATATATTCATCGTGGTAATAGGGATCTAAAGGGTCCATACCTGGATAGGCTCCTATGTTCTGTATAGGTGTGTCTTCATGGATCGGGTAACGTTGCACATAGTCCCTAACGTCATCCCACCAGGGATCGTGTGACAACTGTGTTCTGTAATCGATGTACGATGTAAAACAATGATGATTATTAATAAAACAATGTGCTTTGGTGTTACTATATGTGTTTTGATGTTATTATGTGTGTATTTGTGTTTGGTGAATTTTACAATTCGATTCGATTCCGATTATAAGCTTTAAATTGCTTTCTGGAAGGTTATACGCGCACTGATGCTTAAATATAACCCGTTTAATGCAACGAACACTACGGAATAGTGAAATAGGCTTAACATACCTTAAATAACCTCCACATAACTTAGAAATAAGCTTTGGATGGTTTGGTGTGTTGAAATCAAGATTGTTCGATCGTAGGGACTAGTTGTGTCAAACTGCGAAACTATACCGATTTGTATAGAAACGAACATTCCGGAACTTGATCATAAGTTAAACATACCCTAAATATCCTTTACATAGCTTAGAAATAGGATTTGAGGGGTTCGGTATGCTAAAATAAACTTTATTGATAAATAGGGACTAAAAGCGTCAAAAAGTGCACAAGTTTGCATTTTCGAGCATATCTTACATTCTGAATATATCCAGACATCCAAAAATTTATGTAATCATTGAAATACTTTATTTTAGTGATTGGGATGCTAAAACTTCATTCGTTTCGCAATTTGGATCGTACACGCATTCGTTACGACTTCCGTCATAATTAACCGAACAACGCAACCGTACGGCCAAACGAACCAACACTCGAGATGTTTTCAAGCATATTTAATGTTCCCTATGTTTTAACATCATTTTGGAGCTTGAAAATGGGTTTGACGGGTGTTAGAAGTGCCGATACGCAACGAAACAAGGTGCAGGGGCTAAACTGTAAATAAGTGAAAGTGGTTGGTCTGCAGGTCCCTTACGGACCGTATGGACCATAGCTTACGGTCCGTAAGCCTTCCCCAGAACCACAGAATTTTAGAAACAATGAATCTGGCCTATTCCACTTGCTCAAATGGTTTTTACCCCTTGAATTACACACTATGGGCTGGTATTTGATGTCCCCATTGTATTCAAAACCTTGTGCCCAAGTGTAAGGCCAAGATCATTCCCTCTTCTCCAAGAAATGATCCTAATGGTTGTGAAATTCCTAAAAATAGCAACCCCCACTTCACTTCATCCTCACACTTGATCTGAAATCAGCTCTAAGTTGGGGTGTTTGCACTTCATACCTGAGCTATTTTAGATCAAACATCCTTCTTGGACCCTTTGTAAGTCCTCTTCTTGCTTGTTCTTATATGTCAAGCATGAAAGTTAAACAAGTTTGACTTTCAGCTTTGACCAGTCAATGGTCAACACAAAGTTCCGTTGAACTTTGCAACGTGAGCGTAATCACGATGGTTATAGTCCCTTGTGACTATACCTACTGATTACCACGTTGACTAGGCGTAGTGACGAGTCGTAGTTTCGGCCAAAATGCGTGTTTATGCGTATTTTGTAACCAAACTACTCTAGGGTATCAAAACCGTTTGTTTTGATATCAAAACCTGTTTTCTAACTTAACTAAACATGTTCTAACATGTTTAGCTCGTCACTTTTAGATTAGTGCTTGTGTAGAGTCGTAAGTTAAGCGGACTAAACACCCGCTTAGACTTTCGAACTCGACCCGTTTGGTCGATCATTAGGATCCGACCAAACATGTTTAGTGACCATAGTTGCATAGGGAATAACCTTCCGAGGTTATACCTTATGGTCGCTTAGGCTTAATTAGTTGTTTGATAAGTAGTTTATATGCTTTAGGTAAATGACCAAAATGCCCTTTTCATGCATAATTGGTAATTAAGCATATGTAACATAAACTTTTGTCACATAACTGACTATGCAACATATTTAAACATTTTTAGGCATATAACACTTGTCATAGGACTAGTTAGACGTCTCGAATGCGCTTTTACGCGCACGACGCGTTAAAGTTGCGTAAGCTACCTTAATGGGTCGCAACGGGTCGAAAGCACTTAGGTTAGGTTCCGATTTAGGATGTAGGCTTTGTTAAACCATATCACATGAGTTCTAACACTCATTTGGTTTACAAGACCTCATCCTATCCGATCTTCCGATTTAGGTGTCTATTGTTGACTAGTGATTCGATTACTAGGTGCTGTTTGATTTCTCTGGTTTGCTCGAGTTTATTGAAGTTCTATTGATTGAGGATACTTTGCACTCCATGTGAGTACATAGTTCCCCTATTTTACTGTTTTCAATTGTTTTGGGGTGATTCATATGTGCTAATGTTTTCAAGGTTTTAACGATGGTTTTCAAAACGATTTTCGATATTATAACGATGATTTCAAAAACGATTAAGATGGTTTATATTAAACTAATAACGATTTCAATAAAGTGAATAGACTAGTTGGTTGTAATTACATAACGAATGGCATTCATTAGCATTGATCAAGCCGACCAGTATTAGGTTATGGTACCATAGGATCTGACAAATCCCATTATCGTACTGCACCCATGGTTATGTGTGGGTTAGGTGGGTAATGACTGAATCTGAATGTTAATTTACCCTTTGGTGGTTTATTAATGCGAGAAGCGAGGTAGTCGAGTCACGAAGGTTTGAATGTTATTAGCGAGGCGACCATAAATAGTTTTCACACTTAAAACGAGGATGATTTAAACGATTTAAACGAATTAACGATTTGGGAACGATTCATACAAGATTAAACGAGTTGGATATACGATTGGTTTTTGGTTAAGTGTTTAGATAACGGGACGGGGGTAATGTGGTGAAAACATGGTAGATACGCCGCTGGTACTTCTTATATATAAGTGTTTTCAACATATTACATACCGTGGCGTTATTTAGTTCACTTGGGTAAACGATTTTGAAACAATGTCACTTAACGATGTTTTCGAAAGGATATAAACCATACGAGTTTTATTAACGAATTAATACGAGATGTTTTACGATTTGCTTTACTAAAACAAATGTTTTTGGGTTAAGAATCATGGCTACGAGGATTTATAAACTATAACCCGCTTGATTTGAGTTGGTTAATTAAGTTGCAATATTATACTCTTTTCAAAACAAGGTTTTTAATAAAGTATTGCAACATTTAAACTAGCCATGAATCCGACACTCCTATAAAACCTATGTACTCGCCAGCATTTCTTTGATGACTTTGTTTTCACATATGTTTCAGGTGTTGATGCTTGATGATGATTACTAGGATGCATGAGTCACATAAGATCTGGACGAGGCCTTAGTGACATAATAACAATACTGTTAGTGCATTATGTGTCTATCGCCTCAGTCAATCTAGTCCGTAGCAGAAATAGAAGAATTCTAGCATTTTAGTGTAGTATCTAGTTAAAAAGGGCAAGGTGGCAAACTTGTAAATAAGGAGAAATCCTTATAATCCTTGTGCCTATAAATAGATGTCTTAGGCTTTAGAATTAAGACTTTTGCTCATTTGGAGGTTTAGGAGATCTAATCTTAGAGAGAGAAAGTCTAGAGAGAGAAAGTTCTCTCACGTGATTCTCGGCTTTGTACACGTCATCTTATTCAATAGAATCACATTATTAGTACGTTCTTGTGTGTTCGGTCACGCACGTTCACGGATTCCGCACGTCGAACGTTCGTTACGCAATCGTACGGTATCAAAACCGATCCAACAAGTGGTATCAGAGCAGGAGCTCGATTGCATTGATCAACATCATAGATTCGTACCAGATTTCATTGATTTCAGATTCGAATTTCATCATTTCTTCATCATCTACTCATTTTTCACGTTTTTAACGGTTTTTCGTCAACTTAAACGGGTTTTTACGGTCCAAATCGGCTGATTTTTTGATATGTTGTGCGAAAACACTTGATTTACAACCCTACCAAATTTCAGATCCTAATTCCTAGTCGTTTAGGAGAAATCGAAGGTTTTTGGTCCGATATCAAGTGACATCAGCCTGATTCCGCTCGAGCATTTGGAGTGAAATCAGGGTTTAGCTCCAAAAGATTGATTCCGCTCCAGAATATTGACTGATTCCGCTCCAAGTTGTCTGTTTCTGATTTAAATTGTTGATTCCGCTTCAGAAATTTTCTGATTCCGCTCCAGAGTACCGAATATCAGATTCCGCTCGAACTTTATTGTCTGATTTCTCTTGAGCAGACATATCTTGTGTGAAATCATAACTGCGTGTGTCAGTTCATGTGATTCAAAGATATTGGCCCAATCAGATTCTAGTTTCATATAATAGTTGTCGGATATTAATTGTCATCGAGAAGTATCAGCCCACAATACACGTTAACGGCCTAATTAAAATCCACATATTAAAATTGTTGTCGGGTATAGCCATGAGATCATAAATGACTTAAAAGAGGCCCAATTAGATATATGATGAATTAACTGATTTGTCGGCTTATATGACCATGTGATCATTTGCTTTGAGGTCCAATCAGATTAGTGTTGGTTGTGGTTGAATTGCATTTTAAATATTCAAACATTTAATAGAATTCAAGACGTTTTACAAAGAAATTGTGATCAAAATGTTTGATGAAAAGGAAAACGTTAAACTTGAAAGAATAAACAATTGGTTTTGTGGTTCTCATTTTGAGAAAAAGGAGGTTTTGGTTGAAAGATTTGAATATTTTACGTGTAAGAAATATGAGAACTTTAATGATATGTATAAGCGATATGATGATTTACATAAAGGTTTGGGAATGTATTACTTAACGATATCAGATGCTGAAAAGATATCTAAGTTTGCAGATGCATTACCTTAAGAATGGGATATTTTTTAGGAAAATTGAAAAAGGATTCTAGGTTCTCAAAATTTGATCTATATGATTTCATCAGAGAGCTTAGAAAACACAATGATGAGAATGAAAAGAAAAAGAAAGAGTTGATAGAGGAATTAGAAAGAAGCTCAAAATACATAAGTTTGGATGTGATTCTTGAAATAATCAAAAGAATTGAAAATGGTATTGATGTAAGAAGAAGGATGAAATATGATCACAAGAGAGGTTGTTTTTTAAATGAAGATTTGAATCCTGCTAATATGGTTAAAATTTTTCATGCAGGAACGACAAAGATTGAAAAATCCAAGAAGGATGAAACTTCAAAATGTGAAGTTGTATGCTCAAAATGCGAAAAATTTGAAGTAGAAAACGTCAAACTCTTGAAGGATGTGGAGAGTTTGACATTGGAAATCAAAAAGTTGAAGGATGAGAAGCAATCTGATGATAAACAGATTCTTGTTTTGCAGGAAAATTGTGAAAAGTTGAAATCTGAAAATGTTAAACTGTTAAGTGACTTGAACAGTTTGACATTGGAAATTAACAATTTGAAAGAAAAGGAAAAAGATCTTGAAAATGAAAAATTAAAGATTGAAAAAGATTTTCAAAGTCAAATGAAGGTTTTAGAAGATGAAAAATCTGTTATTTTTAAAAATAATCTTGAAAAACAGATTGAAATAAATTCTCATCTTCAGAAAATCATTCGGCTTGAAAATGAAGCTGAAATTGCAAGAAATAAAATTGATGATCTTGAGCTTAAATTGAAAGGTTTTGTGAATCCTACAAAACCGATCAATTCAGTTCCAATAAGTGACAATGTTACAAATTTTGACAAAGTCAAAATTGAAGATTGTGATGACAAAGCTGATGATGAAAAAGAAACAGAAAAGAAAAGAAAATTATTTTTAGAATTACAAGAAAAATTTCAAAATACTGTTTTGCAGTCTACTGAAATAGGTGAATGCTCAAAGCAAAAACCTGTTAAGAAGATTGTAGAACAGAAACAAAAAGTTAAAAATCAGAAAAATTTTAAAAATGAAAATAAAAGCTCATCAGTTCAGTCATCCAATCATTATGAAAAACCACAAAAATTTAAAAATAAAAACTCACAAAAAGTTACAAGAGGAGACATGAGTACCACAAGGCAAATCAATGCTTTGATCTAAGTGTGTGGTATGAAGACGGTATGTGGTATGAAAGTAGTGAGAGGTATGATAACAGAGTGTGTTACACTTGTGGCTATCAAGGACACATTGTTGTTAACTGCCAAAGTCAGAGATTCGAAACAAGAAGGTGCTTTGAATGCAATATCAAAGGTCATATTGCCAGAGATTGCCCAATGAGATCAAAGGGAAGATCGAGGGCTGAATCTCAGAAATTGGCAAAGAAACCAGTCAATGTCAAGCCCAAAGAACAGAAATTTCAAGAACTTAAAGTTCAAGAAGAGAAAGTTCACGAACCGAAAGTGAAGCTTTCACAGGGGTAGAAAGACAGACTGAGGAAGAAGAGAAAGAAGGCAAGAGAATACTTGGAGAAAATTTTGTCCTCGGATACAACTGGTAATCCGAGAAAAAGTTCTCATGAATTGCTTTCCTCAACTGAAAAGGCAAGCAAAACGAATTCATCAGTTGCAAATCTGAGGACAAAAGAGAAGAAAAAGAAAGTTGTTAGCCATGAATTTGTTTCTTCAGAAATAAAGGAGCAACATGTTGGCGATGAATCTGGCTCAATAAAGTCAGACAAGCCATGTTCAGGCAATGATTCTGGTTTGTCAAAACCAGAAGAGCCATATGTTGAGGTAAAAACTGTCAAACCCGAGGCTGGTCAGGCTTGGGTGAATCTGTTTAAATGAAAAACCTAACTTGCCGGAGTTCCCAGGTTGGTAAGTGTGGAACAGGAATCGGCATATTTTTTGAGAAATTCACAGGTTGGTAACTGTGATATTTCGAATCACAAAAGACTAATCAAGGACATTAAGTTGTACTTGATTTATCTTTCCGATGAGTGGATAAAGGTGAACAATGTGATGAAAGAACCCCGAGTTTGTAAAATGACACATAAAACTAATTTTCCGGAAAAACCATTTGATTAAAACAAACTTAAGTGTTTTGAAATCATAATGGGAAAATAGTTTGTTGTGAGGGGGAGTTCTGATTGTTTATGCCAAGTGGATGGCGAATTGAAGCAATTCAATATCGGTTGTCATTTAAAAAAAAACAAACTGTACAGGTAGAGTATCAAAGTTTGTTTTCAAATTTTCCCAGAAAATCAAAATTGAGACATATTTTGATTTTAGGGGGAGAAAAATTTTTAAAAAAAATTAGAAAATTTGAAAAAGCCAAAAACATGATAAAAACCTACTGGTAAAAATGAAAAAAAATTGAAAAATGAAAATGAGTTTTGTGTTAAAGAAGAGGAAATGATAGTAAATCAGTGGACTTTCACAGCCTGCTAAAGAATTGGAAAGTTAAATGTGATAAACGGTCTCACTGATGATGTGTCAGTAGTTTTTGCACATTTAGTAGATTGTGACGAGATATAAACCTAAATTCAAACTTGCTTATATCGTGGGTAACATCTCTCGGATATATGGGTAACCCCCGAAATCTCGTTTGAAAGATTCCTTTTTCTGATATACTAGGTTTTTATACTCAGTGATATCTGGGGTATTATTCCGGGACTTCTGCTGAATGGAAGTTCTGACCTAGTCCTCGAATAATACTTTCTCCAATGCTTGAAACATAGCATCACCCTCAGCATAAATGATAAGACAATAAAATTGCTTAGCAATGCTGTTGTAAAAAAGATCCTCTAAAGGGGACACACCCAAAAGTTGAGTCATGATCTCTCTGCTGAACGGTAGTTCTGACCTGAGCTCTCATGATTCTTCATAATTTATTCCCCTTACAGATATCATTTGTGTTATACTTACCTGTAAGACTGAATATTGGGATCTGGATACGGGAGTATATTCTGAGGTGGGACACGCGATTAAGTTTAAGTATCTAAGACATTAAACTCGTATCTCGAAGCAGTTGAACTTTGTGTGAAAATTTAAGTGGACCAGTATACTGACAATCTATGTGAATCGTTTAGAACTTAAAATGATTAAAGCTTAACGATGCTAGTGATTGGTCTCATAAACTGATATGATCTTCTTACACAAACTCACAAAAATATTGTTTGTATATATTTCTTTACTGCATTTCTTTAAACTCAAAATCCAAAAAGATTTTAGTGTGTTTTAGCATAAAGTTTTGAAAAATACAAAAAGATTTTTCGACAACTGATGTTGGAGAGTTAATTTTCAAAATTCCAAGTGCTAAACTTGATGAACTAGAGGGTTGGGAGAATATGTTGAAAACTTTGAATGTTATATACAAATGTTTTGAAAGATTGTGTGATTAGTAAATCAAGGTCATTCACTTGAACTTGATATAACTATACAGATTGATGAATGAATGATTTCTACCAAGTAAGTTTCTTATATATAAGTGTTATAAATTTGTGAAACTTATGTTATGGGTAGAGGATTTGCAGGTTAACCAGGTTTCAAATCCTGAGCATATGCAGAATAGAGCCAGGAATTGATCCTGAATTCGTGAACTTGTGAAAGCCAGACTACGATCCCGACAGCTGAGTCTAAGGGGGAGTCTGAAGACGAGCTCAATGCAAAAGGAAGCGTGGATTCAAAGAGCCAGATAACTATCCTGAAGGAGCTTGTATTCGGAAAGCTAGGTGTCGATCCCAAAAGCACGGAAGCTTGACGAAAGGGGGAGCCTGAAGGAAAAAGAGTCAAAGAAGAAGGGGAGCAACGGAAGCTCGAAAACAGATCCACGGGGATTCTGTTCGTGAAAGAGAAAAGACAAGACGCTACGAGATTGACTACGGCAATATCCAAGGGGGAGTCTGTTAGTGCATTATGTGTCTATCGCCTCAGTCAATCTAGTCCGTAGCAGAAATAGAAGAATTCTAGCATTTTAGTGTAATATCTAGTTAAAAAAGGGCAAGGTGGCAAACTTGTAAATAAGGAGAAATCCTTATAATCCTTGTGCCTATAAATAGATGTCTTAGGCTTTAGAATTAAGACTTTTGCTCATTTGGAGGTTTAGGAGATCTAATCTTAGAGAGAGAAAGTCTAGAGAGAGAAAGTTCTCTCACGTGATTCTCGGCTTTGTACACGTCATCTTATTCAATAGAATCACGTTATTAGTACATTCTTGTGTGTTCGGTCACGCACGTTCACGGATTCCGCACGTCGAACGTTCGTTACGCAATCGTACGGTATCAAAACCGATCCAACAAATATTAGTCGATATGTAACTTGTTTGTTTTGTGTTAAAACAATGTAAATTACTTAATGAATCAATAAAACGAAACTTTTTGTATCCATGGTTGTGAAACAATAATTCTGCCACGACACTCCCCGACGTTTCCGCCGCGGTTTTGTTGTTTTAACGCGGTCGGGGTGTGACAGATCGTAATTTGGGTCTAGGGGATTTGGTGCTGGTACCCTAGGGATTTCCTCTGGGTTGAAATCATGCATCTCCACTTGGTTTTCAGGGTTTTCTATCTCCATTGGCTGGTCAGGGATTTGCAATTGTGGTTGGTGTGCTATTGTTTGCTCCAGATTAGGGTCAGCAGCAGTTGTGGCTAGGATATGGAAATTAGCTAGGCTTCTATTAAGCATATCCTGTGTATGGGCATCTGTCTTTCGCTTAGCAGCTGCTAAAACTCTTTGCTGTTGCAACTTTCGCATTCTTTTCCTACGCGCAAAAGCTTCCTTACTGAACCATCCTCGTTTCTTATGAGGGAATGACTCTTCTGACTGGGCTTTAAAAGCAAACATCCCTTCTTCCTGATCAGCAGAATACCCAGAAAGGGTAGGCTGTGAAGAGGTACCTTCACTCCTAGGTGAATCAGACAACTGACGACACATGTCTGAGGGTCCTTGATCACTCATACTGTAAACTAACAAATAGTTAAATAACACATAACAAATAATTACAGTTATACACGTATTTCCGTAATTTATTTCCTAACACAAAGTTTAAATTTTTAAGTGTCAGCAGAACACTTCTTTGGCTTAGACCAGTGGCAAGGCTCTGATACCACCTTCTGTCGCAACCCCCGATCCCTGATCCCCGGGAACGGGCGGACGCGAACTCAGAATTTTGGTGGTATCAGCTTGTTAATTTGGCAACGGAAATTACATCAGGACCGTAGTTAGGAAATGTTTATCAGAGTAAAACCACCATATTTAATATTAATAATCACATGGGCACGTTCACGGATTCCGCACGTCGAACGTTCGTTACGCAATCGTACGGTATCAAAACCGATCCAACAAGTGGTATCAGAGCAGGAGCTCGATTGCACTGATCAAACTCATAGATTCGTACCAGATTTCATTGATTTCAGATTCGAATTTCATCATTTCTTCATCATCTACTCATTTTTCACGTTTTTAACGGTTTTTCGTCAACTTAAACGGGTTTTTACCGTCCAAATCGGCTGATTTTTTGATATGTTGTGCGAAAACACTTGATTTACAACCCTACCAAATTTCAGATCCTAATTCCTAGTCGTTTAGGAGAAATCGAAGGTTTTTGGTCCGATATCAAGTGACATCAGCCTGATTCCGCTCGAGCATTTGGAGTGAAATCAGGGTTTAGCTCCAAAAGATTGATTCCGCTCCAGAATATTGACTGATTCCGCTCCAAGTTGTCTGTTTCTGATTTAAATTGTTGATTCCGCTTCAGAAATTTTCTGATTCCGCTCCAGAGTACCGAATATCAGATTCCGCTCGAACTTTACTGTCTGATTTCGCTTGAGCAGACATATCTTGTGTGAAATCATAACTGCGTGTGTCAGTTCATGTGATTCAAAGATATTGGCCCAATCAGATTCTAGTTTCATATAATAGTTGTCGGATATTAATTGTCATCGAGAAGTATCAGCCCACAATACACGTTAACGGCCCAATTAAAATCCACATATTAAAATTGTTGTCGGGGATAGCCATGAGATCATAAATGACTTAAAGTTGAGAGGCCCAATTAGATATATGATGAATTAACTGATTTGTCGGCTTATATGACCATGTGATCATTTGCTTTGAGGTCCAATCAGATTAGTGTTGGTTGTGGTTGAATTGCATTTTAAATATTCAAACATTTAATAGAATTCAAGACGTTTTACAAAGAAATTGTGATCAAAATGTTTGATGAAAAGGAAAACGTTAAACTTGAAAGAATAAACAATTGGTTTTGTGGTTCTCATTTTGAGAAAAAGGAGGTTTTGGTTGAAAGATTTGAATATTTTACGTGTAAGAAATATGAGAACTTTAATGATATGTATAAGCGATATGATGATTTACATAAAGGTTTGGGAATGTATTACTTAACGATATCAGATGCTGAAAAGATATCTAAGTTTGCAGATGCATTACCTTAAGAATGGGATATTTTTTTGGAAAATTGAAAAAGGATTCTAGGTTCTCAAAATTTGATCTATATGATTTCATCAGAGAGCTTAGAAAACACAATGATGAGAATGAAAAGAAAAAGAAAGAGTTGATAGAGGAATTAGAAAGAAGCTCAAAATACATAAGTTTGGATGTGATTCTTGAAATAATCAAAAGAATTGAAAATGGTATTGATGTAAGAAGAAGGATGAAATATGATCACAAGAGAGGTTGTTTTTTAAATGAAGATTTGAATCCTGCTGATATGGTTAAAATTTTTCATGCAGGAACGACAAAGATTGAAGAATCCAAGAAGGATGAAACTTCAAAATGTGAAGTTGTATGCTCAAAATGCGAAAAATTTGAAGTAGAAAACGTCAAACTCTTGAAGGATGTGGAGAGTTTGACATTGGAAATCAAAAAGTTGAAGGATGAGAAGCAATCTGATGATAAACAGATTCTTGTTTTGCAGGAAAATTGTGAAAAGTTGAAATCTGAAAATGTTAAACTGTTAAGTGACTTGAACAGTTTGACATTGGAAATTAACAATTTGAAAGAAAAGGAAGAAGATCTTGAAAATGAAAAATTAAAGATTGAAAAAGATTTTCAAAGTCAAATGAAGGTTTCAGAAGATGAAAAATCTGTTATTTTTAAAAATAATCTTGAAAAACAGATTGAAATAAATTCTCATCTTCAGAAAATCATTCGGCTTGAAAATGAAGCTGAAATTGCAAGAAATAAAATTGATGATCTTGAGATTAAATTGAAAGGTTTTGTGAATCCTACATCACATGTTTGTCCAAAACCGATCAATTCAGTTCCAATAAGTGACAATGTTACAAATTTTGACAAAGTCAAAATTGAAGATTGTGATGACAAAGCTGATGATGAAAAAGAAACAGAAAAGAAAAGAAAATTATTTTTAGAATTACAAGAAAAATTTCAAAATACTGTTTTGCAGTCTACTGAAATAGGTGAATGCTCAAAGCAAAAACCTGTTAAGAAGATTGTAGAACAGAAACAAAAAGTTAAAAATCGGAAAAATTTTAAAAATGAAAATAAAAGCTCATCAGTTCAGTCATCCAATCATTATGAAAAACCACAAAAATTTAAAAATCAAAACTCACAAAAAGTTACAAGAGGAGACATGAGTACCACAAGGCAAATCAATGCTTTGATCTAAGTGTGTGGTATGAAGACGGTATGTGGTATGAAAGTAGTGAGAGGTATAATAACAGAGTGTGTTACACTTGTGGCTATCAAGGACACATTGCTGTTAACTGCCAAAGTCAGAGATTCGAAACAAGAAGGTGCTTTGAATGCAATATCAAAGGTCATATTGCCAGAGATTGCCCAATGAGATCAAAGGGAAGATCGAGGGCTGAATCTCAGAAATTGGCAAAGAAACCAGTCAATGTCAAGCCCAAAGAACAGAAATTTCAAGAACTTAAAGTTCAAGAACAGAAAGTTCACGAACCGAAAGTGAAGCTTTCACAGGGGCAGAAAGACAGACTGAGGAAGAAGAGAAAGAAGGCAAGAGAATACTTGGAGAAAATTTTGTCCTCGGATACAACTGGTAATCCGAGAAAAAAGTTCTGATGAATTGCTTTCCTCAACTGAAAAGGCAAGCAAAACGAATTCATCAGTTGCAAATCTGAGGACAAAAGAGAAGAAAAAGAAAGTTGTTAGCCATGAATTTGTTTCTTCAGAAATAAAGGAGCAACATGTTGGCGATGAATCTGGCTCAATAAAGTCAGACAAGCCATGTTCCGGAAATGATTCTGGTTTGTCAAAACCAGAAGAGCCATATGTTGAGGTAAAAACTGTCAAACCCGAGGCTGGTCAGGCTTGGGTGAATCTGTTTAAATGAAAAACCTGACTTGCCGGAGTTCCCAGGTTGGTAAGTGTGGAACAGGAATCGGCATATTTTTTGAGAAATTCACAGGTTGGTAACTGTGATATTTCGAATCACAAAAGACTAATCAAGGACATTAAGTTGTACTTGATTTATCTTTCCGATGAGTGGATAAAGGTGAACAATGTGATGAAAGAACCCCGAGTTTGTAAAATGACACATAAAACTAATTTTCCGGAAAAACCATTTGATTAAAACAAACTTAAGTGTTTTGAAATCATAATGGGAAAATAGTTTGTTGTGAGGGGGAGTTCTGATTGTTTATGCCAAGTGGATGGCGAATTGAAGCAATTCAATATCGGTTGTTATTTAAAAAAAAAAAACAAACTGTACAGGTAGAGTATCAAAGTTTGTTTTCAAATTTTCCCAGAAAATCAAAATTGAGACATATTTTGATTTTAGGCGGAGAAAAATTTAAAAAAAAAAATTAGAAAATTTGAAAAAGCCAAAAACATGATAAAAACCTACTGGTAAAAATGAAAAAAAATTGAAAAATGAAAATGAGTTTTGTGTTAAAGAAGAGGAAATGATAGTAAATCAGTGGACTTTCACAGCATGCTAAAGAATTGGAAAGTTAAATGTGATAAACGGTCTCACTGATGATGTGTCAGTAGTTTTTGCACATTTAGTAGATTGTGACGAGATATAAACCTAAATTCAAACTTGCTTATATCGTGGGTAACATCTCTCGGATATATGGGTAACCCCCGAAATCTCGTTTGAAAGATTCCTTTTTCTGATATACTAGGTTTTTATACTCAGTGATATCTGGGGTATTATTCCGGGACTTCTGCTGAATGGAAGTTCTGACCTAGTCCTCGAATAATACTTTCTCCAATGCTTGAAACATAGCATCACCCTCAGCATAAATGATAAGACAATAAAATTGCTTAGCAATGCTGTTGTAAAAAAGATCCTCTAAAGGGGACACACCCAAAAGTTGATTCATGATCTCTCTGCTGAACGGTAGTTCTGACCTGAGCTCTCATGATTCTTCATAATTTATTCCCCTTACAGATATCATTTGTGTTATACTTACCTGTAAGACTGAATATTGGGATCTGGATACGGGAGTATATTCTGAGGTGGGACACGCGATTAAGTTTAAGTATCTAAGACATTAAACTCGTATCTCGAAGCAGTTGAACTTTGTGTGAAAATTTAAGTGGACCAGTATACTGACAATCTATGTGAATCGTTTAGAACTTAAAATGATTAAAGCTTAACGATGCTAGTGATTGGTCTCATAAACTGATATGATCTTCTTACACAAACTCACAAAAATATTGTTTGTATATATTTCTTTACTGCATTTCTTTAAACTCAAAATCCAAAAAGATTTTAGTGTGTTTTAGCATAAAGTTTTGAAAAATACAAAAAGATTTTTCGACAACTGATGTTGGAGAGTTAATTTTCAAAATTCCAAGTGCTAAACTTGATGAACTAGAGGGTTGGGAGAATATGTTGAAAACTTTGAATGTTATATACAAATGTTTTGAAAGATTGTGTGATTAGTAAATCAAGGTCATTCACTTGAACTTGATATAACTATACAGATTGATGAATGAATGATTTCTACCAAGTAAGTTTCTTATATATAAGTGTTATAAATTTGTGAAACTTATGTTATGGGTAGAGGATTTGCAGGTTAACCAGGTTTCAAATCCTGAGCATATGCAGAATAGAGCCAGGAATTGATCCTGAATTCGTGAACTTGTGAAAGCCAGACTACGATCCCGACAGCTGAGTCTAAGGGGGAGTCTGAAGACGAGCTCAATGCAAAAGGAAGCGTGGATTCAAAGAGCCAGATAACTATCCTGAAGGAGCTTGTATTCGGAAAGCTAGGTGTCGATCCCAAAAGCACGGAAGCTTGACGAAAGGGGGAGCCTGAAGGAAAAAGAGTCAAAGAAGAAGGGGAGCAACGGAAGCTCGAAAACAGATCCACGGGGATTCTGTTCGTGAAAGAGAAAAGACAAGACGCTACGAGATTGACTACGGCAATATCCAAGGGGGAGTCTGTTAGTGCATTATGTGTCTATCGCCTCAGTCAATCTAGTCCGTAGCAGAAATAGAAGAATTCTAGCATTTTAGTGTAATATCTAGTTAAAAAAGGGCAAGGTGGCAAACTTGTAAATAAGGAGAAATCCTTATAATCCTTGTGCCTATAAATAGATGTCTTAGGCTTTAGAATTAAGACTTTTGCTCATTTGGAGGTTTAGGAGATCTAATCTTAGAGAGAGAAAGTCTAGAGAGAGAAAGTTCTCTCACGTGATTCTCGGCTTTGTACACGTCATCTTATTCAATAGAATCACGTTATTAGTACATTCTTGTGTGTTCGGTCACGCACGTTCACGGATTCCGCACGTCGAACGTTCGTTACGCAATCGTACGGTATCAAAACCGATCCAACAAATATTAGTCGATATGTAACTTGTTTGTTTTGTGTTAAAACAATGTAAATTACTTAATGAATCAATAAAACGAAACTTTTTGTATCCATGGTTGTGAAACAATAATTCTGCCACGACACTCCCCGACGTTTCCGCCGCGGTTTTGTTGTTTTAACGCGGTCGGGGTGTGACAGATCGTAATTTGGGTCTAGGGGATTTGGTGCTGGTACCCTAGGGATTTCCTCTGGGTTGAAATCATGCATCTCCACTTGGTTTTCAGGGTTTTCTATCTCCATTGGCTGGTCAGGGATTTGCAATTGTGGTTGGTGTGCTATTGTTTGCTCCAGATTAGGGTCAGCAGCAGTTGTGGCTAGGATATGGAAATTAGCTAGGCTTCTATTAAGCATATCCTGTGTATGGGCATCTGTCTTTCGCTTAGCAGCTGCTAAAACTCTTTGCTGTTGCAACTTTCGCATTCTTTTCCTACGCGCAAAAGCTTCCTTACTGAACCATCCTCGTTTCTTATGAGGGAATGACTCTTCTGACTGGGCTTTAAAAGCAAACATCCCTTCTTCCTGATCAGCAGAATACCCAGAAAGGGTAGGCTGTGAAGAGGTACCTTCACTCCTAGGTGAATCAGACAACTGACGACACATGTCTGAGGGTCCTTGATCACTCATACTGTAAACTAACAAATAGTTAAATAACACATAACAAATAATTACAGTTATACACGTATTTCCGTAATTTATTTCCTAACACAAAGTTTAAATTTTTAAGTGTCAGCAGAACACTTCTTTGGCTTAGACCAGTGGCAAGGCTCTGATACCACCTTCTGTCGCAACCCCCGATCCCTGATCCCCGGGAACGGGCGGACGCGAACTCAGAATTTTGGTGGTATCAGCTTGTTAATTTGGCAACGGAAATTACATCAGGACCGTAGTTAGGAAATGTTTATCAGAGTAAAACCACCATATTTAATATTAATAATCACATGGGCACGTTCACGGATTCCGCACATCGAACGTTCGTTACGCAATCGTACGGTATCAAAACCGATCCAACAAGTGGTATCAGAGCAGGAGCTCGATTGCACTGATCAAACTCATAGATTCGTACCAGATTTCATTGATTTCAGATTCGAATTTCATCATTTCTTCATCATCTACTCATTTTTCACGTTTTTAACAGTTTTTCGTCAACTTAAACGGGTTTTTACGGTCCAAATCGGCTGATTTTTTGATATGTTGTGCGAAAACACTTGATTTACAACCCTACCAAATTTCAGATCCTAATTCCTTGTCATTTAGGAGAAATCGAAGGTTTTTGGTCCGATATCAAGTGACATCAGCCTGATTCCGCTCGAGCATTTGGAGTGAAATCAGGGTTTAGCTCCAAAAGATTGATTCCGCTCCAGAATATTGACTGATTCCGCTCCAAGTTGTCTGTTTCTGATTTAAATTGTCATCCCGACTTACTACTCACAGTGTAGCAAATTTTGTATACAAAACCCCAACATACCGGCAGTAATTGAAGAACTACAAAGACTCAATCACCGCTTAATCACATTGTAAAACATTTAAGGTTTTGTAAAGTATTACAAAAAGTTAACAAAAAGATGATAAACTCACATTGCTATCTTAGACTTCACGTAAGGGTTTCCTGGATATAATCTATAATTTATACAAATGTACATTGGTTAGTATCATAACCCTTTGAAAATATTAATGATACCCTCCCCGAGACGGCATTCCAACAATTACGTCGGGCAGAACCACGACAGTTGTTACGGAACCCTAAATCAATCGGGCAGCGTATCTATTACGAAACTGGGGTTATAATACTTACAACGGGGCAGAACCTTGCTAATTAGGGGGTATAATACCAGCTTCCTATGCCTAATATTTCAGAATTTGAGATACAGAAACGTTTGTGAACGAATTGAAATGAAATCCAATGCGTTCTATTTATAGGTGCTGAAATTGGGTCTCACGCGGCCCGCGTAAAGGATGGGGGGGGGGGCTTACGCGGCCTGCGTCGTAGCCGGGTAGGGTTTAGGTGATCCGGGTCATCGCCTAGACTCGCCACGATGTCGACACGTGTCGGCCTCTGGTGTTGCTGCGTTGTTGATCTTACGCGGCTCGCGTTAGCTTAAACGAAGTCTTACGCGGCCCGCCTTAACTTAAGAAATCAACGAAGTCAGTTTTGAGCCTTGATACCGCCCGCGTGAAAGTTGAGGTGGGTCCTACGCGGCCCGCCTCAGCTTAAAAATCAGATTTTTAAATTTTATTTTAATGCTATATTGTATTTCGGGCTCGGTTTTCACGTATGGATGTATTTTAAAGACATATTGGAACAATTTAAAATATAATAGGGTGTCGGAAATATTTGAGAATGTCGGTTTTACTGAGGGTTGTTACACTATCGCATTCTGGAACGAGTGGGGTCTGTGGGCGTATCGGTTGGAGTTACCGCCGGGTGCGCTTATTCATAATGTTTTTCATGTCAGCTTGTTGAAGAAATGTATCGGCGACCCGCCTGCACCGTCTCAGTCCATTCCAACATCACTTATATTGCCTTCGAGCATACCTTAGCCAGAAGCTATCTTGTATGAGAGGGTTATTAAAAAGGGGAAGTATCGACCCAAATCGGGATTGTTGGTCAAATGGATTGGTCAATCACGGGAGGAAGCAACTTGGGAAACGAAGTGGCGTTTTATGCGGGCATATCCTAATTTTCGCCTTGAGGGTTTTCAAAAAAACCATTAACCGACCCATAACCGAATTAACCGACAAAACCGAACCAAAAAACCGAACCAAATAAAAAACCGGTGGGTCGGTTAATGGTTTTTTTTGAAAACCGAAAGTAGCGGGTCGGTTATGGTTATCATTTTTTCCATACCCACCATAACTGAACCGAACCGACATGTAATAAATCTTTGTAGGATTTAGGAGTTTTCACCATGTTTTTCATATTTTATGTTTTTGACTGAAGATTTTAGTACTTATGGGTTTTTCATATCATTTTGTGGTTTTGGTTGAATGTTTATTTGAATTTATGGAATTTATCATATCACTTTATTTGGATATTTGATAATAATTGGTATTAATATTATAGATTATATGTATTTTTTAATACTATGTAATATACTAATATATACAAATATGTAATAACAATTTATTCCATGTTAAAAAAATTAAGCTATTTTTAGCTAAGCTAGAACCATCAAAACCGAATAACCATACTAATAGTTTTAGCTATTTTTAATACACGGTCAACCACCCATAACCGACCCACTATAACCATCAAAACCGAATAACCATAACCACCATAACCGATCGGTTATGGTTATGGTTATCCAATAACCGACATCACGGTTATGGTTATGATTTTTGGTAAAAACCGACCCATGCACACACCTAATCAACGTAATCAAAGATGAACTAATTTGTCAAATTATTATATCAATTATGTAAATGTGGTCTTATTGAGAGAACAAACAACAAAGGTAAAGGCCTATCAAGATATTTTCTTTTAGAAGACTACTATCCTAACTTGTTCAACTCGTGGCTTCCCCCATCCACACTTGCAAACACAATAAGGGTGGGTATGGTTAATCACTTTAGGGTGATTGAGTGATTCTCTACCCAATAATATTATGTCATGTCAACTCCCCATTTTACTTCTTATTTTGCACTCAATCACTAGGTATGGTTAATCACTCTAGGGTGTTTGAGTTATATATTTTTTTATTGGTTCTTCTCTCCTCTCTCTCTCTCCTCCATCACTCTTCTCCACCTTCGGTGACTATTCACCGATTTCTCACCCTCTCTCTTACTCAAACACCGTAACTCAATAATTATGGTGTGGTCACCAATCGGTGACACCCACTCAAACACCTACTCCCCATACATCATACCGCCCACCCTAAACCAAATTGTACTTCACCGCTATAAATTACAACTCAGCATCTTTTATATTTATCTATTTTAGTATTTTATGGCTATAAATTTGTTTTGGTTAAAAACCACAACTTGTCACTTTCATTTGTTCTTATTATAGAAGACTGGTTGACAAGTTCATTTTCAACAAAAAAAAATTTGATAATCGTTTAAATAAAATCATAGATAGCTTGATGATTTTAGTTCTCATGTAAAAACTAAATTACTTTTAGACTTAAATGTTATTCCAGTACATGTGGTTTGGGCCATTTTGTTAATTTATTCCAAAGGTTTCATTTTTCGTTTGTGGGTCCAAAAATGTTTCACCGTTGCCATTTTAGTTCAATGGGTTAACTTCATCAATTTTTTCCGTTAACGAGAACGGCAATTCGGTCATTTTATATGTAATTCTGTTAACTAGAAGGGCAATTCGGTCATATAAATGACCGAATTGCCCTTCTCATTAACAGAAAAAATGGATGAAGTTAACTCAGTGGACTAAAATGGTAACGGTGAAACCTTTTGGGACGCACATGCGAAAAATGAAACATTCGAACTAAACTGGTAAAATAACTTAAACCACAAGGACTAAAATGATATTTAACTCGAATTTACTTTTAAAAGGTCTATACTTATTTTCCTCACTTTAGTTTTATGTGCAGAACTAGATGGTAGCCAAGGGTTCAATGACCCTCCAGTCAAAGAATGTTTTTACGTACATAGTATACATAGGCTAATTCTATACGCACCCCCTATTACTTTCTACACCCCTTGTGAGAGCAAAACAGTCGGTCCCACGCAGGCCCCACCTGTAAGTATGTGAGAGGAGGGGGGGTGTAGAAAGTAATAGGGGGGGTGTGTATAGTAGCACCCTTTTAACCACTTGAGTCCAAAAACAAAAAAGTTTAACGACCTGAGTCCCCATAAGCATTTTCTTTAACCATTTGAGTCCAAATTTCTAACTCCATCCACCAAGTCTGTTAACTATGAGGGTAATTTGGTCATTTACACACAAAGTACAAGTCTTATATCCACATCTGTACAAGTCTCTTCTCTCTCTCTAGTTTGGTTTGGCCATTGAGAGCCCGCCATATCAGCTTGTCAATACCGCCCCACGCCCGGCTTGAAACCCAAGCCCCAAGGGTCACGCCCCAACCCAAGCCCACCCGGGGTGGTGACTTGGGCGTTTTCCCCCAACCCACGCCCCAAGCCAAGCCCCATACCCCATAGTCTTAGTCATTAAAAAAAATAGTATTCAACGTTTTTTTTTAACTTTTACCTTTTATATTATCAACTATATGTATTAACCCTAAACTGTGTTGTATGATAGCAGTGAAAGAGTAATTTGATAATGTATAAATATATTTTATAACAATAATAAAAAAGTTTAACCTGTTTTCATAAGTTAAATAGAACAGACATACCTGCCCCTTTGTAGTCGTTACGATTAAAGTTAACCATTTTGTATGATATTCCGTTATTCGTTTTAAATGGACGAATAAACAAAAATTAGGATCAGAAAAACAAAATGTTTGATTGTCAACCATTTAATAGTTAGATAACTCACGTGCCAAGTGTCCACACCGTGAGTAGTTACGTACTACCAAGACTTTCTAGAAAACACTGTTCAAATAGCATATATTAATTAATTAATTTATTTATTTTCAATGTTCAATTATGTTCAATTTAAAAACAAAATAATATTTTAGAAAATGAGTGGTTTACATGATATGAAACATCATACGGAAATACTTATGTATGTTAAGTATAATCGGTTTAATTAAAGCTATGTGTTAAAGAATAATGTATTTAACCCGTTTAGTTAAACGAGTCATGTTTTGATGGACATGTTTAACCCGTTTAATTAAATAGATCCGATGGTAATTGACATATTTAACTCATTTTTGAATAAGTTTGTTCGGGTTGTATCGGAAATTAAACAAACCAACCTATTTGAAATCTATCTATCTATACTTTCTATGAAAGGGCAAATGTCGCTAACATAAGAAAAACTGAGGTGATAGCCATCCAGACTAGCCAATAATGTCTTTCTTATGTCATTATTGCATAAAAAACTTAATTTAAAATACATTTAATCTATAGAAAATTCAAACCTCTGCCCTCCATTCAAAATTCAAGCCTCTGGCTATATTCAAAATTCAAAATTCTTGCTTCAGATTCAAGATTCAAACAATATATGTATAAAAAGTTCCCATAAACCAAATTATATGCATGTATGACATATAAGCAAATTTTCATATGTAATATTAATGACTTTTAAATGATTATTTATAATAGTCTTATTATTTATTTAGTGATAATATATATACTAAAAGATAAATGTAAAAACATTGATCGAATCTCTTTTTTTTTTTTAATAAAACTATTGGATATCATAAATTCATTATTGTATAAACCTTTAATAAGATGTATATTAGTTTTACAAAATTAAAAGAAATGATGATAAAAAGATTTTTTTTCGAAGCATTTTATTGGCAAACGATCGATTCAAGTAGTTGAAAATATTGGATGTTACAACTACTATGCAATTAACTTGACTAGGATACATATGTGATTTTATATTTTACTTGGTTAGGATCTCACTCTATTTACCCATATATGGGTCGATACCCACCTCTAACTTTAATGCACAACTTTGATATATGTTTTAACAAAGTTTGTGAAGTGACTTGTAGAATTTTAATATTTTGTTTTGTTTTTTGTTAAAAAAAATATTGTAGCAACTAGCAACCAAATGGTGTTGGCAACCAAGATGCATATCTCTTATTTATCTTGAAGCTATACGGGTAAATAATGAGACCTTTGCATAGGTTATTGATGGAGAGTGGGAACTTGGAAGAGGCTTGGAAACATCCAATGTTTATACATATAAGAACTATTTGATATTTGGATATATAGAATGTGTCTCTTTTCTATATCATTAATGTCTACATGTAATTATGATAGAATTTGTCAATTCTTACAATTCATAGTTATTTGAAATATTTAATCTATTTTGTTAATTGTAATGTGTATATTTAACTATCCCATTATTTACGTTAACATTTTATTTTAGTTATAGTTTAAAGCTTTATAGTAATTTTATTTGTTTCGTGTGTACACGCGAGCTCTAACCTAGACAAAATAAAACAATTTCTATTTTATAAATTTAACCCTTTAGTTCCCTTATTTGTTGTCAACCCATTTAGAACTTATCATGAAAACATATTCACAACTAATCAACCATTTAAAACTTAAAAACATGTTTGACACATTTAGAAACAATCAAATCTCTTACTTTATCTTTATAATTACACTAAAAACACTATATTTTATCTCTCATTTTCAATTAAATATTATTTTTTATACTTTTATCATTATTTTTTCTCTCTTCTCCGCTCACAATCACTTTTAAAAAATATTAAAAAATTATAGAGGTGAACAGTATCTCCTCCATGAATTTTTAGGTTCTATGGTTTTAAATTTGTCAAGTAGTTTTTTAAATCCATGAATATATGGGCGATTTTCAGGTTCATTAACTTTAATCCGCTAGACATTAATGCAAAATGTTTCGTATGTTAGTTATTTTTTTCATTATAAAAATATATTGTAATAAAACCAAATAACATATATGTAAAAATAGGTTTAGCTTTGAATACTCACATATATGTGTTTTGCTTTTACATTAGAACGACTCCATAAAAAATTCCTACTAATTGAAAGGAGATTAGGAGAGACCTAACGATTTAGTTCAACTTTGATTTTCATCAAAAATCTAATTGATTGAGCGTTCTTAGTATGTATTCATCTTTCTCATTAATATAATTTTTTTTTTGATTGAGTAGTTATAAGAATAATAGAATTTGCGGATCAAATATATTTACCACAAATCGATTACCAGATGTTTGTAGTGGATTTACAAAGAAACAATTATTTTATAATATTTGTCGTTGTTTTGCGGCTTATGGATTCTACGAAAAAAGTATTAACTTTTCAATTGTTCTTGAACATTTAAATGAAACGTTAATTCTTGCTATTCAATTCACACTTTTAAAATAAAATTCAACCTATAAGAGATTCGTAAATTCCTTCTGCTGTACATCATCTGTTTGCGAATTTTGGGTGAATAAAAAATTGAATATTGGTGGTGAATATTTAGTATAAAAAATGTGAGTAATGGATTTTTAAAGGGTGAAATTTGAAAAGTTTTAAAATGTATTTTTATGGAAATGGGGGTATATTTAGTAAAAAGGGGAGTGCATTTAGCCAACCCCTTAGCAAAAGTCCTAACAAATATAAGCTTGAATGCCATGTGGTGAAAAACAAGTGTTACATACTTTAAACGTGATGAGTCGTGTGCATGTTACACATGCACCATGCTTTTAATTAACACTTCACCATGTCTATTAATACAAAAATAGAAAACAATAGGTCATATTCAGTTTACTTATCTTGCTTTCTAAAACAAATAGTGATATTCCCCCACGCTACGTGACGAAAATTGATAGCAATACAATATCGGCATTTGCTATAGTAATAAATAAAAGAAAACCCTAAAAGGAAAGTCGTGATATGGCCAAAAAGATTTTAGATCTATCAAAAAACATATAAACGAATACATGTTTCGATAATAATAGTACTGATGCTCATCGCTCAGAATTGGTTTGGTTCGTCACGATGTCACGATATCGATTCGGTACATACACTTGCATAGCTTACGATAATACCAAAAAGACACTATATTTTATATAAAACTCCGTTTTAACAAAATTTATGTCGGAATATTAAAAGAAAAAGAATAAACAGTATGGATTCAGTACATGCACTCGTATAGTTTACGATAATAAAAAAACACTTTACTTTAAATTAAACTCTTTAAAAAAAATATTTATGCCGCAATTTCAAATAAAAAAAATAAACAGAGCCATGTTTTCATCTTTTTAAAAATATAGCTTATGATAATAAAAAACACTTTATTTTGAATAACACTTCGTTTTTAACAAAATTTATATTGAACTGTCAAAAGAAAAAAATTAACAGAGCTATGCATTTAACCGGAGTGTCGCGCTCCGGTCAAAGATAATATTTATAAGTCCTAATTAGCCAAACAGATAGCTAGTGGCAGCCAGAGTGTTGAACCATGACCGGCTAAAGGCAGGTGCCGGATGGGCCTGAGAACAGGGCCCAAATCGTTATAGGGCCCAATTTTTTTTACTTATATATATATATATATATATATATATATATATATATATATATATAAGCAATAGCCCAAATCAATACAGGGCCCAAACTATTGTTAAAACCCAATTAATAACCGATAACAATAACCCAACCCAGTTAAAACCCAATTGCCGCCCACATCAATACAGGAAACAAGACGTCGCGGTTGCACCGGGGGATTTCTGATCGAACAGTATCAGTTTCATCGCAGTATTGCCAGATTCGAAAATCGCAATATCAGTTTCATCGCAGTATAGCCATTCATCATCATCACATCACTGCCTTTAGCCGGCCCTGATCTGATCATTCAATAATCATCATCGCAGCACTGCAGCAGGAGGTATAATTGTATAAATTTTAACTAATTAGCCTGATTTCATATGTGATTCACTGATTCTGATTGATTTCATAATTCATATGTTGATTGTTGAGGTATAAATGTGATTCTGATTTCATATACGATAAAACTTTGTTTGATGTTTAATTATACTTTAAATGTATTTGTATTAGACTTCGTGTGAATTGTGATTTAAGAAAGAAAAAGATTAATGGAAACAAGTCATTTTACGGATTGTTGCACTTGTGAAATTTCTTGCAAAATATGGCTTAGCGTTTCGTGGGTCAAATGAGAAGTTGTATAAAAAAGGCTTAGCAAGTAAGTTTGATACTTTTGATCATTTTTGCTAGACTATTTTTGTTAATTTGTTTTATGTATTTCATAACAATTATCGTAGTATTATGAGTTTTTAGTATTTATATATTTGATTGAATGATCGATACGTTTATATTATATGAAGATTTGCGAATAGGGCCCAAATTTTTTTATCTCGAACAGGGCCAAATTTTTTTTTGTGATTTTCGGAGACGGCCCTGTGTTGAACCACGAAGAGTCTGTGGTCTGTGTTAGGATTCAGGTGATTACAGATTTTGAAATAATTTATGAATCTTGCTAATTAATTTTCTTTGGTTGTTTGGTTGGTTTGAAAGAAAGCCGGATTCAACCGACAAATTACTAATAACTACTAAAACGATTGTGTGATTATGAAAACAAGATCTCAATTATTTGATTGAAAACTAAAAGTTGGAACAAGGTTCATACCTGGTTGGATGATCGTAAGATCTAGGGTTCCTACACGTTTAGACTTAATTTAGTTGCAATTGATTATTAGTGGGTTTAGTGTTACAAGGCTTAGGTGCCGATATCTGTCAACATTACAGAGAACGGACAAAAATGCACTTCTTTACCTAGAACATGTAAACCCTAGTCTATATTAAAGCATAGTTGCATGATCCTATTTCACAAAGTTAAATTTAATAATTTACTCCGCAATTCATGAATTCGAAACAAATGCAAAACAATTAACATAAACCTCAAATGTTTCACA
This sequence comes from Helianthus tuberosus, assembly GCA_030545235.1. Lineage (NCBI taxonomy): Eukaryota > Viridiplantae > Streptophyta > Magnoliopsida > Asterales > Asteraceae > Helianthus > Helianthus tuberosus. The sequence goes on from CM060409.1 coordinate 106,194,517, forward strand.
CAACTAGTCACAAATTAAAATCATAAACAATTGTCAAAACCCTAGAATCTTACAAAAATCTACACTGGGGTGAAACCCGAGAGGATTAGCCGGTCATGGCATGTGAAGCTCGAATATTGGATGATGAGTGCGAAGAACGAGACATGATCTTGATCTTGGTTTGAATGATGGAGGCTATTAGGGTTAGGGTTTGGATGGTGGTGTGATCATTGGTGATGATGAGAATGATGATAGTATGGATTGGTGATTATGGATTGATGATTATGAAGATGGTGATTGGTTCGGATTGATGTATGATCAAGATGATGATTGGTATAGAGTGTTTAAAAAAGTTATTGGCTCCAAGTATGAGATGTAACCCTAATTCCACATTCAAAACACATCATATGCCTACAATAATTCGCATAAACAGTCAAATGTCGTTCAATTTTTTGGAAATTAACGCCGCCACTTCGGCGAAGCGGCAACGCGGAATCCCGGCGTCAGCAATGCAGCATGTGAAGTTGACGTTATTTCTGGCTGTTTACGGGGTTTTTCGGCTGACGCAATGTGTCGGCGAGGCGACATTATGTCACACCCCAAAAACGTCACAGCGGAAATATAAAAATGGCGGTGACGGAGGTTGGTACCTAAAAATATCTTAGTAGACGATACATTGTTTATTTTGGGCATACACTTATTTAAAGCATGACTTTAGAGTTTAAAGTTCGAATACAGTCCACAATTACGATGTAGTTGTCTTGATCCTTAAGGATCCAAATACACATGGTCCCAAATTAGTTTTAAGAGTTGTCCAAAACGTTTTTAAACACAACAAGCATCACTACCACAAGATATGCCAAAATCCCGAAGCCGAACTCATGTACCTGAAGAACACGTAAAAATCAAGTGTCAACATAATGGAGGGAGAGTTCACATATCCAAATTCGTAACAATTTGTATAAGGAAAAACTTTCTTATTATGGAATTTTAATGAATTAAAACATCCATATATGCTTAAGAAAGTTAATTTTATTTCATTTGTAAAATCCATGGTTGATTCATCCGGAATAGCTCAATAAGCAAATCTCCGATGAAAACTTGTACCCACGGTTTTTGATATTAAATTCAGTCATATTTTCAGTTTCGTAAGTTTGCAAGACGTTACGAGCTATATATTATGAATGAGGCTCTAATCAATACTAGATAATTATAGAATATCAATTCGTCGCTATGTGGACTGGAGCAACCGGTCATGACGGGGTTGGTAACCCGATAGATCTATCAACAATTCCACGTGTTCGATACTTAAATGATTAAACATTGTGGCATGGATGCCTCTTTTGCGCCACCTCAATACATCAACATATATAACCTATGAAAAAACAATTTAATATCCTATGTTGTACAAATTTCCGATGTCCCCCACGCAATATAAGCCTCACCGCCGCTTACACTCTTGAGACCCGATAAATTTGTCCCAACCGAAATTCAAAATATTCCACGATCGTGTTACCCAAAACACCGTAATCAAAATCCGTTTTCATTGAAAACATATTAATATCAATCAAAACCCGTTTTCCTCGAAAGCATATTTAAAACTACAAAAACTGTCACCAAATATATGGCGTTTTGGTTTTTGGTGTTATTTATTGTTTGTTCGTTTGTTGAAGTGGCTTTGTGGATGTTGGGGACAGATCGATGCCGTATGAGTGGGTTTTTCGCTTTGCTCTTCATCTTTATAATCATCCCACTCTTCCGTGTCATTAATCTCTTCTCCTCATCCAAGCCTTCGTCAAGAACAAAGAACACAAAATGACATATGACTGTCATCAGTCTCTTTTTCTTGAAGATTTGTCCATCTCATGCAGCAAAATCTTACTGAGTTACTCCCCTCACCTAAAAATCCATTCAGTGAAACTTCACGCAGAACAATACTGAATATCCAAGAAAGCATGTTAGCCATCTTTGATTTTTTTAAATTTTTGGCTTTTTTACAGTGAGTGGTATTTAGGAACATTGGCGTTTGTTTTTTTTTGCTGTGCTCAAATGGAAGTTGCTGAGAGGTTTCATTTTATAGGATGTCTTTGGTGCGTAGTTTAGGCGAGATATTATTATAATAAAGTATTCGTCGTTTCAGTTACTGTTTGTAATTACTGTTTTTGCTAAGCTTTATCTCTGAAGTCTGTAACACGTCCCATTGATCGGAGTGTCGCGCTCCGGTCAAAGATAAAATTTATATACCCAAATTACTCTTAACAAATAGCTAGTGGTAGTAAGGGGTCGAACCACGAAGAGTATGTGGTTTGCGAATGGACTTGATTGAATTTTAACGATTGTCACAATTTATGAAGCTTGCTAACTTGTTTTTATGATTTTTAATTGAGTTTGAAAAGATGTTTAAATAAAATGGCAAATGGTTTAGATTAATTAACTTAATAGAAATAGATAATTGCAAGAAATGTAATTGATGGTTTAAAACAAGATATGTAAACAAGGTTCACACCCGGTTCGGTAATTGAAGTCCTAGGGTTTCTACACGTTTTAGATTCGATTCAATTGCAAAAGTGATTAACGGAATTAGTGTCGCCTGGGTTAGGTGCCAAGAGCCATCAACGTTGTAGACAACGGACCGCAATGCACTTTGTTACCAAGAACATGTAAATCCTAACCTAGATAAGGCATAAGTGCACAAATTCATTTCGTATAGTCATAACTTTATCATCGTTCGACAATTCACAAATTCAATTCAAATGCACGACAATTATCAAAGGATTCAAAATCAAAATACAATTTGTCACAAATCAAATTTCAAACAATGTTCAACCCAAGAAACTTACAATAACCTACACCAGGGTGAAATCTTCAAGAAATTAGCCGCTCTTGGTGAACGGGACTTGATCAACGGATGATGGAGACTTTGAATTGGATCATCTTGGGGCTTGTGGAATGACGGGATGGTGAGGATTAGGGTTTTGGTGAGTGGTGATGGTGCAAGGATCAATGGATGAATGACTAGGGTTTTGAATGGAGAAGAAGGTGAAATTGAATGGTGAATGATCTTGATTCAGGTGAAGGTTGATGATATGGATGGATTGGTAGTGAAAGGGCTGGTGAGTTGTGGCTCCAAGAACAAATTCAAACTCTAAATTATGTATAACTCCCGAATTCAATGGTCAAGATTCATTTAAAATCGTTTCCACCACTTAATTCAACAAAATTCGCGAAGCAGCAAAAGAGGAGCCGTCGTCGACGGCCAGGAGTGGCGTCGGCGACGCATCATGCAAGTCCTGATTTCATTCGACGGCCTCTTCTCCTGTCTACGGCACTTTTGAGCGACGAAAACATCCACGAGGCATCTCCGACGGCCCCTTTGGGCGTCGGCGACGGTGCTTAGATAACCAACTCTTCATTTTTCCAATTTCGTGAGTCCGGTTGACCCGTTTCGTGTCCTGGTGGTCCGTTTTTCGTCCCGGTGACCCGTAAAGCTCCCAAAAAGCACCTTTAACTTCATTAAACCTGCAAAACACAATTTTAATTAAAAGTAGGCTATTCGGAATTAAAACCCATGTAAAAACATCAAGTTATGCAATTACGATCACCGTTATTCGACCACGTATCACATCCCCACACTTGTCTTTTGCTTGTCCTCAAGCAACCCTGTCTATCACTTTCACGTGGGTCGAACAAAGAATACACTCCCCATTCCCGAGACTAAGGTTAAGGTCAATTGTCATGCCAAAGTTAAAACTTTTTACAATTTTCACATATTTAGCAATAAATGATTAATCATGTGAAAGTGGTTATCCAAGATTAACCCGCCCGTGAAACTCAAATTTCATGCATATCCCTCATAATGTTCACTCCCCTCGATTTATAAATTGGCTAATTTTCATGATGTATTAGCACTTTCAAAAAGTAATCACTCAAAACCGATTCTAACACGTGTGACAAATGGCAAATAACCGGTGATTACGTACAAACTAATCACTATTTTATTTACATAATCTCATGCATTTAGCGTAATTTAATTACGTAACTGTGTCGTAAATCAGATAACAGTGTTAGGACAAGAAAACAATGCTAAAACATATGTTGGTTTTCGTCGTATTTCAAAACCAATCAAACAATGTCCTAAAAGTGTTGGTAGAAAGTGCTGCGCGCACTATTCACGGTTACACTATTCATGCCAGCAAACCGTGAAAACAAAACAAAACGAAACAATGAAAAACGACACACGAACAACATGACTGGGTCCATTTACATAAGAAAACACTAATGAGAAAACATATCTTGCAAAAATCTAGGACTTTCCGGTACAACGCCCTAAATACTAAAACTTCCGTTTCGCTAAAAATATGACATTTTTAACTCGTACGTATTAATAATTAAGCATTTCTGGAACACCGGAATTATGACAATTGATGATATATACACTAAAACACTTTGGGAATATCATTGTAGTGTCTAAAATAACAAGCTTCCGGTATTATGTCGCTATGCACATAACTAGTCCGTTATCGACCTGAAGGACTAGTAAGCGATATTTTCGACGCCAAAACAACCAAACGAAGATACTAGTGAACTAGTTAAGCCTATTTTGGGACTCGGAATCACTCCATGCATCACTTGACGGTGGAATAACAACTTGCGACAAAGTTTCGTCGGTACGACGCAAAAGTGCCGTAAACCCACCGACGACCAAACGGAAGACATCTAAAGCGTCGAAATGCAATTTCTGTTAGTTTAATGAACTAGTTAAGGTCATTCGACATTCTGAATCCCTAATTACCCCCTAATGGTGCAAGAAACCTCTAAACACCATACTTTAATTTAATCACCAAAATATCTAGATTTTAGTTAACTTTAAAAGTTACACTTTACCCCCCCCCCCATTCTAGAAATTGGTCAAAGTGGGTCCCACCCCACTTGAATGATGTTGAAAATTGCAAGACTAGAAGCATGGTTGTGGGATTTCTTGTGAACTTGAAAGATTGAAAGACTTACACCATACTACATCTTCCATCACTTATCATTTATTACATTTTCACAACAACATTCAAACTTTAAAACTCCCATCTTTTTCTTCTTGGTTTCGGCTCAAAGAAGAACACCATTTACACCACCATAAATCACCATTAAACACCATAATTACTCACTTTCAAGGCATTTTAAGGTCATTAATGCAAGAGTTAAGCATGGAGTTTCATTAAGGACTTTCTTTGGAGCTTAATTTCTTCTTAATCTTCTCATTAAGCTTGTGCAAAGTTGTAAGCCATCATTTACCCATTTTTAAGCGCCTTGTTTATAGTAGATTACAAAAGTACAAGTTGATTATCTTGAAAATCAAGAAAAATATAATCAAAAACCCTAATCTCAAACTTAATAATCTACTAATCATAACTTATTATGTGATTATTTGTGTAGATTAGTGTAGTAGTTGGTGTAATCTTGATGATTATGTTGATTTTGTAAAGATTAGTGATTTAAAGTCTAGATTTATGATGATCTTGTGATTAGTTTCATGTAGTAATTTAGATTAGTGTTAATCTTGCCTTGTTACACTTAAAAATGTGATTTAAACATATGTATTTTTAAATCACACAAGATCAGCAACTTCAAATATTATGAGCATGTGTATGTAAACATGATTAAGTAAATTTTAAGCCAAGAATAATCATGTGACAAGATCTTAAAAACACTAATAAACTTGATTTTTACATAAAGCAAGCTTATGGAAATTTTTACTTTACAAAGTGTAGCATAAAAAGGTCTTGAGAATTTTTCTCAAAATATGGGAATTTTTAAGAATGAGAAATAATTAGAATCAAGTTCATATAAAAGATGAACTTGAAAAATGGTTATTTTAAAGTTTTGGAAAGATTTGTACAAGTAATATGCTCATAAAAATTTGAAGGTAAAATTATGTGATTAATGCTTGAAAAATGATTTTTGGGAAGCTTGATGAATTAACGATGATTTGGAAATTGATTATTGATTTAAACGCGTTTTTATAACGTGGGAAACGTCATGGTTTTAGGGGAAACTATGGCGAATTTTTCTAAAAATATAATCACGATTAAAGAGGGGATTAAAGGGTGATTAACAATGTTAAACATGATTAGTGGTCTTAAACGTCATTATGGAAACTTTGATGAGAATATTTAAGTCTTAAATATTCAAGAAGTCTTATGAACTTAAACATAAGTTTTCACAAAATAAAAGGGTGAAAAATAATACCAATGTATAAGTATAATTTTTGGCAAAAAATAATATATTTTGGAAACTTGTCGAGTATGTGTATCATGTGCAATGTGTATGTATTTAGATACCTTTAGGGTGATCAAAATAATACACTCATAATTACAAGAAATACTTGTATGTAACAAGTATGAAAAGACACCAAAAATACATATACATGTTTCCTACATGTTCCAATGAAATGCTATTAAACGGACGAATAAACGAAATGGTCGAAATAGTAATACATAACATTCGATGACGACAATTGGGCGTATCGACATTGCGAGGAAAATTACTGCGATGTCGAGTCTAAAAATAACACATTTTTAGACACTTAACGAACACAAATCTATGAGGCCGATAACAAGAATCCGGAAAGTCAAAAACTATAAAAATTACCAAGTATTTTCATATGAAAAATGAACGTTTTAAAAGTTTACATACTTGGTAAAATTTTTGAGTAAAATGCAAGATTATTTCTAATGGGCTCACAAAAATTAGATTTGGGCCAAGGCCCAATGACAAGAAACATGGGCTCGACCCAATGACATAAAAGACATGGGCTCGGCCCAATAACATTAAAACATGGGTTAGGCCCAATGACATAAAAGACATTGGCTCAGCCCAATAACATTAAAACATGGGTTAGGCCCAATAACATAAAAGACATGGGCTCGGCCCAATAACATTAAAACATGGGTTAAGCCCAATAACATAGATGAAATGGGCTCGGCCCAATGACATGAGCAAAGGCTCAATGACATGCGTGCGCGGCACGAGGACATGTGAAGGGCGAAGCCTGTTCACACATAATTCAATACACATAGAATACATGTATACACTTATGAGTTCAATATATATAACAATCGAGCGAGCAAACTACCAACGCTCTAAAAATACAAAGTTGTTCCAAAGATGACAAGCGATAACATAATAAAGAATTCAAGATGAACAACTTGTACGAGGTCCGATAAGACCTAGTGTCTAATCAAGTTAGTGCACATGTAGGTTATTCACGCGTACGGACGCTCACCTACGGTATTACATAATACGGAACGCAAATTTGTGAGTTCATGTCCCTCCTTTCAATGATTTCAATGTTTTTTTTTAAAACAATCGAGGGGAAATACATGTCAAAACTACGGGTATGTTAGCTATGGGTTTAGATGATAACACGATCAATGTACATAAGTAGGATGATGACATAGTAACCATTAATCACTTAGTGACCAAGGTGCAAAAGGTGTAGATCTATAGAGCTTGAGACATGCTCCACTCCTTGATAGGCCATAGGAGTGCTTTTGTGATCCCAGAAAATGTCAAAGTTGTCTCGGGTTGGTTACGTACTTATGGTACATAATGTCAGGGGGCTCGCTACCCACTGATGGATCCTTGAACTCCATAAATGCTATTAACATACCAGGATTTCATTACAAGAATACAAAGATTTCATATGATAACAATAACTACATGAACTCGCTCAACTTTTGTTGACTTTTTAAAACTACATGTATTTAAGGAAACAAGTCTTGAGCCGGTGATACACTACGGGAAACGGGAAAGTCAATGACAACGATAGCCGCTTTTGGAGGGTTTGTCTTTTATATCCCAACTTCGTATGGGTATATAGGGGACAAAACCTCACCATGTTTTATGTCAAAAACTATCTTTTGTGTTGTGTAAAATAGCTATGTTATGGCTAACGTTTGTGAACATTGTGGAAACTAGAAAACTATGTTGGAAACTTGTAAACTTTGTTTGAAAAAAATATATCTATGGCATCGTTGTGGTTTATTATGTTTACATATTTGGATGCAATGATTACCTTTCTTACGTCACACACAATACGCTTCCGCTACTAGCAGGGTGTGACAACACGTACCCGCATAGGCTTGCAACTCAATCATTCTCCACCACCGAACACGAATACTAAGCACAAGTCGAAAGGTCTTTGTAATGGTTGTAACGAGGCTAGGCTAAGGGTAGGGAGTAGGATATTTAAAGTGGCTAAGGTGATGAAAATTCAATTTTTATTACAAACCACTAAACTAAACAAAACTAAATATAAACATCAACTATGAGGCAACGACTTTCGCCTTTTATTCAACAACTACTAGCACTTCTTTTTGTGTTTTTCTCAATGTCTTTTCATTCTTTTTCGTAACATTTTCTGAATTTTTTGTTCGCAAACAAACAAATCACAACTATACAAACTTAAACTCCTATAATTGAATTTTCATCACACGGGTTTAAAAGAAAAGGCTTAAGGTTATGTGCTAAATGGGTTATCAAACGAAAGGTTTAGGCTCAAAGTTGGCTACCAAGGGATGGATTTTTGGGTAAGGATAGATAAATGGTGTAAAAGGAAAAGGTTCACCTAATGCCTTAATCATTCTCGTGCTTGTATTCGGTCTATGGTCTCAAACGTATCAAAAGTTGCAAGTTCTACAATACGTGACTAATGGTCCACTCAAACAAAGAAACATAAACATGTAGTTCTATGATGTAAAAGTGGCTCAAAACCTCACATATAACATGTATGATATGTGACATGCCAAATATGTTAGTTTCTTAGGCGGATTATTCCCAAATAACCACCCGCTAAATACCCGTCATGCTATTAATTCAAACTTGACCATGACAAAAGACCAAATGGGTTGTGTCATCCCTCGTTGACTTAGTTACTTGTGCTTTTAAGATCGCTTTCGAACCAAGACATTTTGAAGAAAATTTTTTGTAAATTTTCCCCCATCCCCACACTTGAGGTAAACATTGTCCTCAATGTGTAGTGTTTAAATAAACGGGTCAAAAATCGAAAAACTTTTACTACTACCCCATCCCCACACTTGAGGCAAACATTGTCCTCAATGTGTAAGAACTAGAGTTTTTTAAATCGCACAAGGGATGTGACACGGCTAACTTCCCAAAAATTTCACCCCAAAAACTAAAATACAATTACAATCCACTTATTACTAACTAAGAATCAAGGGTAAAAGGAAACGTATGCACTTGATTTTTCTCGCTAGATGCTCATGTGTTCTTCTTCTCTTCAAGAAAGCGGTCGTCCCTCGAACATAATGTACCTACAAATCTTAACCCTTGTGTAGAAGCATGCTTCTCACAACCATTAAAATTTGTTAGCTACCTAGTTCTACCACTTTTATGAAAGTATTACCAAGTCATACGTTATTTTACCTTGATTTATGTGGAAAATTAATTTACAACAACAACAATTCTAACTCACTTTCGTAGGAATCACGGTTGCATTTAGCTTATGCCACAAGCCCTTTTAAACCCCCCAAAAGCTTGGGAGGACGAGTAGGTCTCGTGAGGGTTATATAGGGAGCACACCCACAAAGTTCATTTAACTAGGAAAATGAAATACAAAAGAAATAAAAATAAACTAAGAATAAATATACAACAACAACAAAACACATACCTCACCATCACCACTGGTATCGCTCGTTCGGGTCGACTGGTGGGTTCGGCTGGTACAGGTATCCAGTAAGAGCCTCAAACATCTCCCGGTAGTTATCAAGGGGACCCGACTCTCCTTCTGCTGGGGGTTTAAACTGGGGTGGGATGGAGCTAGACCCCACTGCCTCGGGCCAATGAGGCGATGGATCAGAGGGGCCTCGGGGAACGGGAAGGTTAGAATAGTCGGTCCACCCCAAATGTTCTGCGAAGTGGAGGTCGGCTTCCCAATCCCCCCGGTGCCATTCCTGGTCATGGAGGACCTTGGCATTATTAATAGCCAATTCATTGGATATGTACATAGCACTCCGTCGGCGGTCTTCCCTTGTGTTCTACTCGATTCGGAGCCTCTCCTCATTTTCCTCCCACGCTCGTCTTCGTGCCACTTCTTATTACCGCTGTTGTTCCATGTGTTCCATTTGAGATCTTTGAAGAGCCTGGAACAACTGCTGCTCCTCCACAAACTTTTCCATCCTGGCCTAGTGGGCCGCCTCGGCATCCCATTAAGCCTGCAACTGGGCTTGGTGTTCTTGCTCCTAGTTTCTCCTTCTCGCTTCATATTCTCGACCTTCACCCACAACTGCGGAGAAATTATCAAAGACCTCCTGCTGACCACGGTTAAAGTTCTGGTACGATGGTACCCTTCGTCGATTCACAAAATTGACCACATCTTCGGAAATTTCCAGAATCGACCGCATATATCTCTGCCTTGGTCCCCTTGGACCGGCAGGCTCGGTTTCATCTGTGACAACTCGTATTTCAAACCTCTCATTGTACTTTGATTATGTGATTATGTGAACTTGTTGATTAATTGAATGTTATGTTATGTGTTTATGTGTAACAAATTGTATTGTATATTAACGAACCGATCGCACATTTAACTTTTGTTGTGATAAACTTGTCGAACGTGAATTTACTTGGCTATAACTGAGGGTGTGGTTGAATCCGTTTAAGTGTTTGGGTTTACGTATAGGAGTCACACATTGTATTGGGCCGCCGTATTTATATATGGGCCGTGAGTGTATCGGGCCTCAGACATGAACCCTACCTCTTTGAAACACTTCGGCCCACATATCTTGAACCCAAACCGAGCCCATCCCCAAACCCGTTAGTGGTGTTATCATATCTTGGGCTTGGCAATTGTTTAAATTGCAAGATACGTAACAAACAACCCTAACTCCCTTCATATTGGACGGCAATCTCCTCAAGCGTGTGAAGCTCCTGATCGAAGCCACCTTCTCCAATATTCAAATCTTGGTTAGTGAAACTAATTTGTGTTAATGGAAATTGTTGCTAGTTACATGAAGGTATATTTAATTAGGATCTATATGAAACATCATGGGAATTACACATACATAGTAATGGATAGAATTGTCAGCCCACTATACATAAATCGGTCCAATCATATTAATTCTCTGAATGCTTTATCAAGTTTTCGGCCATTGTTTGTTTTGATAATGATAATGCTTGATTATTGTTTGTTTTTTTTATGGTCCAATAATACTTAATTGTCGATGGTTAGGGACCAAGTGAATTCTAGAATAATGATTATAGTAATGATATGCCCAATGCGATTATGAATAACGTTAAGGTAAAAATTATGAATCCATGACTAGGGTGAATCACTATAGATTTCTAATGGGTTTTGATGGGCCGTTCATGATTCTCTGTTGATTGTTAATGTGCACCCATGGGAATATTAGGAAGTTCACTTTGATTATATGAACAACTGTTGTGCGATTGATTAGAATAGTAGGGTGATTATATGTGAATCAAGAATTAACTCTTGATGTCAAGGTTACTCGATATTAATTATGTGGACAAGATTAAACTGAGTATTGATTAAGAATAGTTATGCTTAAAGACGAAATTGAAACAATTACACACAATCTGTTTTGGGCCGCATAACAAAAGATCCATTTAACTTCAATTGGGCCGTTGGTTTGTGACATATGTTAATTGGATTGTTAGAGTATTGGATTGGTTTGTTAGTTGGGCCGCATACAAACTGTTAAACACACACACTTAATTGGGCCATGCGGGTGGGCTGCAAACTGGATTAGTGGACTTGAGATTTAGGGCCGCACACCTTTGTGGGCCTGGGACGAGTTGGGCTGCACACTATCTATTACACACTTGGAATGTGGATCACACACTTACATGACTTATGAATATTAGACGTGTACATGTAATGAGCTGATAGGAGGCCATACATCTTTTATGAACTAATACAATGTATGTTATGGATTGTGGATTTCATGAACAACTGTTACAACTTGTACGATGATACGTGTATGTTGTTTGTGTAATACGTGTTACAACTTGCATAAGTGTTTAAGAAACTGACAGTCATTGGTAACCACGTTAGGATCTGGTTGACTAATTTGGACGGATAACATAACATAACAAACCGAGCAAACCAAGGTGAGTTCACACTTTCTACAAAGCATGGGATTCCCAGGGGTTGGGAATGGGTTAAGGAATATGGATTCCTCGTCCTTTCTTGGGTAGGACAGTACGGGTTCAGGAATATAATTCCTCGTCCTCTTGGACAGTTTACATTTCACTAGACCAAAACTCTATCATGAAGTCCCTCCTTTTTATATCGACTTAATCGCCGGGCCAATGGCGAGCGGGTCATTAGTTAGATAGCGCTATTTAGGTCTGACAAGCCTCACACCGTGCCGCAGAGGACGGGCGTGAACTAATGGATCTGGGCACGTCAATGATGATAAACATTGACAGTTCAGGGAACATAAACATGACTACAGTCAGCAGTCGATATGGTAACGAGTCTAGTAGTATACATGGGGTAGCCCCCACGGCCGAAAAGCCAGATAACTAAACATGGGGTAGCCCCCACGGCTGGATTGCCAGAGTAAATGGGTTAAACAAATCACGTTTTCAACTATGGGGTAACCCCCACGGCAGGATGCCAGATAAAGGAAACTGTTTTTGAAACAACTTAAAACGAACACCCAACTGTGAACTCGCTCAACATTATTGTTGACTCGTTACTACATGCTTTGCAGGTCAATAGGTACTTAGCTGGAGCTTGCATGGGGAAGAGTCGTTGTGGGACATGGACAGTTGTGTGCCATATTAAACCTTGAAACAGTTAAACTTATATTTTGGTTTTGGATTTAATAGTTATGCTTCCGCTTGCAACTTAAACTATGTTTTGTTTGGACGTCAATTGTATTGGTTGAACTTTTATAATTACTTACTTGCTTGTTCAATATGATTGGTGGCTGGATCCTGGTCATGTCACGCCTCCAAGCGGTGATACTCCGCGTGTGGATTTTGGGGGTGTGACAGATTGGTATCAGAGCCATTGGTTATAGTGAACTTGGTTTTAATAAGGGAAAAAGTTTTTGTTAAAACCAGACTATAACCTGTACAGTGCTCAACGATCCACAACGACGCTTCGCTCCACGTGCAAGACTCGACATTCTAGGTGATATGGTTTATGTTTTATTGCCTACTTGCTAGATTACATAGAACTTTGCTTATGGTATGCTTAGATAAACATAGCAACTATAGTTTGAAAACACATGTGTGCTTACTCTCTTTTGTCATCGCACTTTCGCGATCCCTTCTCACTCATGTTTCCCTTGATATGAAGATCATGTCTGGACGCGTTAACATGACACAAGCCCAGTTGACGGCTCTGAGTAACCAACAAGTTGTTGCGGCACTTGCAGCTGCACAAGCAGGAGGTATACCCTGCAGTCTAAACTCACTCTAGGATCTTTAGATCCTACTCTCGTGAACCAACCTTTGTGTTAAACTTTGTCTCTTCTTACTCTCACGGCAGGTCAACCTGCATAACCTCCCGTGTGCACTTTCAAAACTTTTATGGACTGCCGACCAACTACTTTCAGCGGCACTGAAGGAGCCGTAGGTCTCCTCCACTGGTTTGAAAAGCTCGAATATGTTTTCGAGATGTGTGAATGCCCTGAGGCTCGCAGGGTGAAGTATGCTACCGGTACTCTAGAGGGTTTAGCGCTCACGTGGTGGAACGCTCAGGTTCAAATGTTGGGGTTGGTTGCTGCTAACGCCACCCCATGGAACAACTGTAAGGAAATGATCAAAGTGGAGTATTGCAATCGTGATGAAATTCACAAACTGGAAGTCGAGTTCTTCAACCTCAAGATGACGGGGTCAGAAATTGAAGCGTACACGAAAAGATCAAATGAGCTTGCTAGTCTGTGTCCTACTATGGTGGATCCTCCCATCAAACGCATCGAACTATACCTTAAGGGCTTAGTGCCAGAGATCCAAAGTCATGTGACTTCGGCTCACCTCGCCACCATCAAGCAAGTTGTTTAATTGGCTCATCGTCTCACTGATCAGGCGGTGGAGCAGAATAGGTTACCAAAGCGCATAGGTGCTGTAACTACTTCAGATGCTCCTAGTGACAACAAACGGAAATGGGATGGAGCTTCAAGCAAGGGTTCGACTTCTGTTCAATCTCAGTCTCAGCAGAGAAGGACTGACGACTATAAGAGCCCTAGTCAGCAAACATCTGGTAGTCAAAGTCATGGTGGGTACAAGGGAAATCACCCCAAATGCAATCGCTGCAACTTACACCACAGCGGGCCATGCACCAGGGGTAACTGTCATCGGTGCAACAAGCCAGGCCACGCCGTAAAGGATTGTAGGAGTTTATACCCCACAAACCAGAATCGTCAGCAACAACAAGCCCCACAGAATCAACGCCAGCAGCAAGGTAACAACAAAGGGTGCTTTCAGTGTGGAGCTGAAGGCCACTTCAAGAGAGATTGTCCCCAACTGAACAGGAACCAGAACAACAATAACAACAACAACCAGGGGAATGGAAACAACAGGGGTAATAACGGCATTGGTGCAAGGGGCCGTGTGTTTGTTATTGGCCAAGGTGAAGCAAGGAACGATCCCAACGTGGTGACGGGTAAGTTCCTTCTCGACGACTTTTACGTTACTGTATTATTTGATTCGGGTGCTGATACTAGCTACGTGTCCTTAGAAGTTAGTCAAATGCTTAAGCGTACCCCAACACCATTGAACACCAAGCACACTGTAGAGCTAGCTAATGGTAAAAGTTTAGAGGTCACACACGTAGTCAAGGGTTGTAACATTGTTCTTGCTGGTCACACCTTCTCTATCGACCTCCTTCCTATCACCCTGGGTAGTTTCGACGTTGTCATTGGGATGGACTGGTTATCCCAACATCAAGCAGAGATTCTTTGCAACGAGAAGATTGTCCGCATTCCTCGTTCAGGTGATGAACCTCTCATGATTCGTGGCGACAAGAGTGGTGCTGTTGTGAGCATCATCTATTTCCTTAAGGCCCAGAAGTGTTTGAGAAAGGGCCACATTGCTATTTTGGCTCTCGTTACTGACACCTCGAAGAAAGAGAAGAAGATAGAATATTTTCCGATCGTACGCGACTTTCCTGAGGTATTCCTTGAGAAATTACCTGGCCTTCCGCCTCATCGACAGGTCGAGTTTCACATCGAGCTAGCTCCTGGAGCAGCACCTATAGCTCGTGCACCTTATCGTTTAGCTCCATCAGAGTTGGAAGAACTCTCTACGCAACTACAAGAACTGTTGGACAAGGGATTTATTCGTCCTAGCTCTTCGCCCTGGGGAGCTCCAGTTTTGTTTGTGAAGAAGAAGGAGGGTACCTTCCGTATGTGTATCGACTATCGAGAACTCAACAAGGTGACTGTGAAGAATCGCTATCCTCTTCCACGCATCCACGACCTATTCGACCAGTTGCAAGGGTCGAGCTTTTACTCGAAGATTGATTTGAGATCAGGATATCACCAGCTGAGAGTCCGAGAAGAGGACGTCTCCAAAACAGCCTTTAGAACTCGTTATGGACACTACGAGTTTTTGGTCATGCCTTTTGGGCTGACAAACGCACCTGCGGTCTTCATGGACTTGATGAATCGAGTGTGCAAGCCTTACCTGGACAAGTTCATTATTGTTTTCATCGACGACATCCTGATCTATTCGAAGAGTCAGGAGGAACACGAGCAGCATCTACGACTCATTTTGGAACTCCTTCGAGCAGAACAGCTGTACGCCAAGTTTTCCAAATGTGACTTCTGGCTTCGTGAAGTCCATTTCTTAGGCCATGTGGTAAACAAGGATGGGATTCACGTTGATCCATCCAAGGTAGACTCGATTAAGAACTGGCCTGCCCCTCATACACCAACGGAAATTCGCCAATTCTTGGGCTTGGCAGGTTACTACAGGAGGTTCATTAAGGATTTTTCCAAGATTGCACAGCCTCTCACCTCACTAACGCAGAAAGGTGTTGTTTATCGATGGGGAAATGCACAGGAATTAGCATTTCAGTATTTAAAGGATAGACTTTGCAGTGCACCTATCCTTTCATTCCCAGAGGGCACAGACGACTTTGTGGTTTTCTGTGACGCATCAATTCAGGGTCTTGGTTGTGTATTGATGCAACGAGATAAAGTTATTGCGTATGCCTCACGCCAACTCAAAGTTCATGAAAGGAACTACACTATGCACAATTTAGAGCTGGGAGCTGTTGTCTTTGCACTTAAGATATGGAGACATTACCTGTACGGTACCAAGTGCGCCATCTACACCGATCACAGGAGTCTCGAGCATATCTTCAAACAGAAGGAACTAAATATGCGACAACGACGATGGGTCGAGCTACTGAATGACTACGAATGCTCGATCAGGTACCACCCAGGCAAAGCCAATGTTGTGGCTGACGCCCTTAGTCGAAAAGACACTATGCCTAAGCGCGTACGAGCTTTACAACTCACTATTCAATCTAGTCTTCCTGCACAGATACGAGATGCTCAGGTAGAGGCACTGAAACCAGAAAACGTCAGGGCTGAAGCCCTACGCGGCTCAAGGCAATGATTAGAACAAAAGGAAGACGGTGCTTACTACGTAACAGGACGTATTTGGGTCCCACTTTATGGCAACCTACGAGAGCTTGTGATGGATGAGGCACACAAGTCTCGCTACTCAGTACATCCTGGTTCGGATAAGATGTACCACGACCTCAGAACTACATACTGGTGGCCTAGCATGAAAGCTCACATAGCAACTTACGTTAGCAAATGTTTGACTTGTGCAAGAGTTAAGACTGAATACCAGAAACCATCAGGCCTGCTCCAACAACCAGAGATACCGCAATGGAAATGGGAGCAAATTTCCATGGATTTCGTTAC
The DNA here is from genome assembly GCA_030545235.1 of Helianthus tuberosus. Lineage (NCBI taxonomy): Eukaryota > Viridiplantae > Streptophyta > Magnoliopsida > Asterales > Asteraceae > Helianthus > Helianthus tuberosus. The sequence continues at coordinate 106,211,421 of CM060409.1, forward strand.
TGGCCTGCCTAGATCTCAGCGCGGAAATGACACCATTTGGGTGATCGTGGATCGACTCACAAAGTCTGCACACTTCTTGGCTATCAAGGAAACGGATAAGTTCTCCACTTTAGCAGACGTATATCTTAAGGAAGTTGTCTTGAGGCACGGGGTGCCCACCTCTATTATCTCTGATCGTGATGCACGTTTTACTTCTGAACTATGGCAAGCAATGCACAAGTCCTTTGGCTCACATTTAGATATGAGCACAGCCTATCACCCGCAAACGGATGGGCAGTCTGAATGCACCATCCAGACACTTGAAGACATGCTTCGTGCATGTGTAATCGACTTTGGCAACGGCTGGGAAAAGCATCTGCCACTTGTGGAATTTTTGTACAATAACAGTGTAGGTCCCGAAATCTGAGGATCGATAACGAAAACCAAATCACTTGTTTATAGCAAACACGGAAACGTGTGCGGAATCCACGTAACTATGCCAAATCAAACATATAAAGTAACACACACGGTATAATCAATGAAACGCAATCTATTGATCAAATGGGATGAGAACCAAGAACAAACTGATACAAACACAGTTTTGACAGAGTTTCTTTAAGGGTATTTTCTCATCTGGTTTCAAAGTGAAACCAGACAGTGTTTATATAGTCCCTGGGCCTTAGTCTCGACGAAACACAAGGTGGTTCGGCGAAACAAGCATTGGGCCAGTCATTGGGCCTGAAGCAGCCCATCAGACGACGAAACAAGAGTTGTTTCGTCGTGATGTCGATGAAACGGATTCTTTGAATGTTGTTCTGTTTCGTCGTGAGGTGTTCGACGAAACAAAGTCTGTTTCGTCGAAGGCTGCATCAGTTGTGCTGTTTGCTGCAAACAGACAGCAAACAAACAGCAACATATAAACATTACATAATGACCATTATACCCTTTACATGCAACATGCACTGTTCGTATTACATTACATATCAAATGGAGACAAAATAGTCAGACACAAGCGGATAGGAGGATATCCGACTTGGTCGACGGCAAATACATACTCGATAAACGTTTAAAGACCGTACAAAATACAACGATAAGTAAGACTAGTTACATACACAAAAAGGCGCACCAACAAAATCCCCCTTGTCTGTTACTTGTCTTCGGTCTTCCAATCTTCAATCAATGCTGTTCGGACCAAGAACTACCTGCGTGAATTCCTCGGTAAAAGCAGAAACATGCGATGCACTGGAATCGCAGAGCTTGATGTGCATCCTGATCTTCATAGAAAATGTCGTGACGATATAATCTGTTGATGTTAGCCTCGGACATGTTGACGATCCACATCGGATCCAACATCCGGTAATTTGCACGATCTCCTCTAAACTCAATCACAGCTTCATGAGTGTTGGAGTCGTAGCACCATAATGCCATATCTTCAAGAAAATCCTGCTGCATCGGCATTAATGGGATTTTATCTATGACTCTTGGTGGCTAATAAACAAGCTTGTATCTGCCAGTGTTGGTTGCCGGATCAAGAGTAAACTTGATCTGTTGATAGATGGGGAACTGTGGCTTGTATGATTCATCCTTCTAGCCTGACTTCTTGTTCACCTTTATCAGTCGCTCGAATAAAGTTGCGCCGTCAAATTTTGAGCGATTTATAAGATCTATCTTCGTCAATGCTTCGATCTGTTGAACTGTTCCAGAAGAGGTTCCCTGAGTAGATTCGACCACCGGCGGTTGAACTGCAACGCTTGCAGAAGATGTAGCGGCTGGCGGCTGCTGTGATGTACCAGAAGTGTCAGGATTCCCTTGATCTTCAGGATCATCATCCCTTTTCTTCAGTACTTCTTCTTGCTTACAATGATAATTCCACATAGTAACAACCTTGTGGCGAAGAAACTCATAGCCAGCAGTTAGCGTCTTAACTCCATCTTGTATCTTTGTATTCCGTGACTCGTACCATTCTTTCATGTAGTCACATCTTCCTTTAAGATCTTCAGCCAGCTTTTGAAGTATGGTGCTACTTCTCTCTCTCTCTCTTCATCAGCAGCCTTCAAACGAGCATTCTCAGCTTTAAGTGAATCAATCTCAGCTTGTTGTCGCTCTATCACCGTTTGTTGTTGACCAACAGTGGACTTCAACTTGTTAATTTCCACCAATTGACTGATCTGATCATTTTTCGTGATTTTAATGAAATCAGTTTGCCTCTGAATTCGATCAGCAGCCGCTTCGTATTGAGAAAATAGGAAGTTGTTTTTCTCGTCTTGAGACATCTCTGAGAAGATCCTTTGGCGTTCAGAACTGGGCTGAGAGGTAGTTGCTCTAATTGCAGCAGCCATTGTTCGTTGAGGAACAGCCTGAGGAGTTACTGTTTGAGTTTCCGGGGCTGACGATATTACAAGAGTTTCTTGAACAGGCTCCTGAGGTACAAATTGACGAGTAGAAGTACTCAAATATCTTCTTGCTTTCTTCTTCTGATGTTCAGCCGCTTTCTCAGATTTTCTTTTTGTCACACCCCCAAATTCCACCTGCGGAGTACCGTCCGCTTGGAGGCGTGACCGACCAGGATCCAGCCACCAATTATACTGAGTATTTGGATAATAATAAAGATGATCACCAACCTTATTAGTTCGTAAGCATCATAGTTTAAAGTTCGAAAGTCAGGTTCAAATAACAGTTTAAGTAAATAGCGGAAGCATAGGCAAAATAGTTTAAACAAAGTTCATAGTTCAAGTTATTTGAAACCCAACACGCGGGTTTAGACGACCACTACACTTCCCAAGCTGCAAGCTCCTGAGTCACTGGTTACCTGCAAAGCATGCAGTAAGGGGTCAACAATAATGCTGAGTGAGTTCACTAGTTGTCCAGTTTTAATTACCAAAAACTTGTTTCACCAGTTAATTTATCCGTTTATACATGCCATGGGGAGCTACCCCAAAAGTTAGCGACTAAACTGTTTTTCCAATACCGAACACTAGGTGACCGTTGCGTATCCGCAGAGTGCCCCGATGTCAATGTTCTATCATCATTGACGGATGCCTGAGTACATTAGTTCACGACCGATCCCATACCTTGGCACGGTGTGAGGTTGGTAAGACCTAAATAGCGCTATCAACTAATAACCCGTTCGCCTGGCCCCGGCGACTAATCGGTATTATGTAGTAGGGACTTTAAGTGATAGAGTTTCGTTTAGTGCCGTTTGTTGCAATCCGTATAAACAGTAATTAACTAAAAGGTTCCCAATAACAAGGGAAGAAAAGTAAGTTGTATCCCTCATAAGGGGATAGTGTTGTTTTTAGTTCCGTTTCCCAAACCACCGGGAATACATGCTTTAGGTTGTGAACTCACCTTGGGTTGCTCGGTAGGTTAATTACCCGGTCGATCACGTTGGTCACCACGTCCTAGCATGGTTACCGAATATGGGTCAAGTTGGGGTACAAGTAAACACGTATAATCTACACATAACTAACACATAGCATGCACAACATATAATTACCCAATAAGTCATTGGGCCCGTCTAAGTTCCTTAACAGCAACAGTTAACAGTTAACACGTAGCCCACCTAAACAGTAACCAGCATGTACAGTTAATACACTTGGGCCCAATAACTAACAGTTGCGAGTCTCAACCGGATGTTTCAACTTGTCATGCTCTGGTTGCGAGTCGCAACCGGATGTTTCGACTCGTCATGCTCTGGTTGCGAGTCGTAACCGGATGTTTCGACTTGTCATGCTCTGGTTGCGAGTCGTAACCGGATGTTTCGACTTGTCATGCTCTGGTTGCGAGTCGTAACCGGATGTTTCGACTTGTCATGCTCTGGTTGCGAGTCGTAACCGGATGTTTCGACTTGTCATGATTCGGTTGCGAGTCGTAACCGGGGGTTTCGAGTCGCAACCTCGGATACGTGCACAAGAATCCTTCTAGAACCTGGCGGATGTACTAACCAATACAATTCTGTTTTCATGAAATTTTGTACTAACCAATAGAATTTCTTAAACATGTTTTATTGTCTAATTCATAACAAAATCAGATCAAAACAAGCATATTTGAATATTCATATCACCTTCAAACTTGTTCTTCATATGTTCATCATATATTCATGCATATTCAACATATAATCATCATATCCTCATCCTACATAACTTTGTATTTTTCGGGCAAAAATCATAGCACATAGACTAGATACCAAAGCAACATTTCCCTTCATTTTTCTAGCATGAATCACTTGTTCAAAGCACACTAGCTTGCTCATATCTTTTAGTTATTTCAAGTCATTCATTTGGCTCATAAGCAACACACATTGTTCATTTGCATTTGATAACAATTCTATTACCTAACAAGCACATAATCAATCAAACATCCAACTAATCAAATAGTTTGTGCATCATGAACCATCATTTTAAGTCAAACAACTATAATACACTAACCGGTTGGATGGAGGGGTACAAGAAATTGATGAACCAAGTTCCGAGTGATGATCTCGAGCTAATCCGCGATGATCCGAGTCCCTTTTGTTGTCGCCGGTTCGATCCGAGAGAGGGAGAGGAGAGGAGGAGAGGGTGATGTTAGAACCTTAGGGTTTTGGGGTTTTTAGAGAGAGAGAGGGAGAGTGTGTGAGATGAGGGAGTGTGAGAGTGATGTTGCAACAATGGTGAAAGTTGTGAGGGTTGGCCATATATCTCGAGTGGGTTAGGGGTTTCCGGGTGGGCTTCTAGGTAGCGTGGCCCAACCGGCCCGAGTGTTCACTGTTCACTCGAGACCGAGGGTGGTCTCGAGTCGGGTCCTTTGGGGTCTCGGCCCACTCATATAACACACATACATATATATAATATACACACATTCATCACACTTAGCACAAGGATCACATAAAATCATCGAGATAACACGCACTAACATTTAATAACGTATATCCACATAATGTTAATACAAGATATTTGCTCGGGAAAACCTAGAGTGTCACATTATCCCCAAGTTTTAAGAACTTTCGTCCCGAAAGTTAAGGCATCCACTGACAAGCTAGTGTAAATACGAACGTTTCAACGGGATGTCACATCATCCCCCCGTTAGTTTGGAATTTCATCCCGAAATTCAGTTGTAGCTTCAGTGCTGGGGGTTTCATTTGGGAACAGCTGGGGATACTTGCGTTTCATCTGGTCTTCCCGCTCCCAGGTAAACTCTGGGCCACGGCGTGAGTTCCAACGAACTCGCACGAGGGGTATCTGGCTACGTTTGAGGGTTTTGATCTCACGATCCGTGATCTCAACCGGTTCCTCAGTAAAGTGTAGCCGTTCGTCAATAGTAAGTTCCTTGTAAGGAATGACGAGTGTTTCGTCTGATAGACACTTCTTCAGATTAGATACGTGGAAGACGTTGTGCACAACACTCAGTTCTTCCGGCAGATTCAATCTGTAAGCGGCCGTGCCGATCTTTTCGGTAACTTCAAAGGGTCCGACATATCTTGGATTAAGCTTGCCCCGTTTTCCAAAACGAACCACACCCTTCCAGGGTGAGACTTTAAGTAGGGCCCGTTCACCAACCTGGAACTCTTGCAGTTTCCTATCTTTGTCAGCGTAGTACTTTTGACGGTCACGAGCTGCCGCCATGCGTTGCCTAATCTGGGCAATCTTTTCTGTGGTGTCAACTACATGTTCCGGGCCTGTGATTTGGCTGTCACCTACCTCCGCCCAGCAGAGAGGCGATCGACATTTACGACCGTACAATGCCTCAAAGGGTGCTGCCTGAATGCTGGTGTGGTAGCTGTTGTTGTAGGAGAATTCCACCAACGGTAGGTGCTTCTCCCAATTCTTGCCAAAATCGATCACGCATGCCCTAAGCATGTCTTCGAGGGTTTGGATGGTGCGTTCAGACTGCCCATCCGTTTGCGGGTGATAAGCGGTGCTCATGTCTAAACGCGAGCCAAAAGATTTGTGCATAGCTTGCCACAATTCAGAAGTAAAGCGTGCATCTCGATCAGAAATAATAGAGGTAGGCACTCCGTGCTTCGAAACTACTTCCTTCAAGTATACCTCTGCTAGGGTAGAGAACTTGTCTGTTTCTTTGATAGCCAAAAAGTGTGCGGACTTAGTTAAGCGATCCACTATTACCCAAATGGTGTCATTTCCTCGTTGAGACCTAGGCAGGCCAGTAACAAAATCCATGGAAATCTGCTCCCATTTCCATTGCGGGATTTCTGGCTGTTGGAGTAGGCCTGATGGTTTCTGATACTCAGCCTTGACCCTTGCACAAGTCAAACATTTCCTGACATAGGTTGCTATGTGAGCTTTCATGCCAGGCCACCAATAGGTAGCCCTCAAGTCGTGGTACATCTTATCTGAACCCGGATGTACTGAGTAACGGGACTTGTGGGCTTCATCCATCACAAGGTCACGTAAATTTCCATAAAGCGGAACCCATATGCGTCCGGCTACGTAGTAAGCGCCGTCTTCTTTTTGTTCCAATCGTTGTCTCGATCCTCGCAGGGCCTCAGCCCTGATGTTCTCGGCTTTCAATGCTTCAACCTGAGCATTCCGGATTTGATTAGGGAGGTTCGAGTGGATAGTGAGCTGTAAGGCACGAACACGCTTGGGTTTGGTCTCCTTTCTGCTGAGGGCATCGGGTACCACATTAGCCTTGCCTGGATGGTATTTAATTGCACACTCGTAGTCATTTAGGAGTTCGACCCATCGGCGTTGCCGCATATTCAACTCCTTTTGTCCCATTATGTGCTGGAGACTCTTGTGATCAGTGTAAATCGTGCACTTGGTGCCGTACAAGTAGTGTCTCCAAAGCTTGAGCGCGAAAACCACAGCTCCAAATTCTAAGTCATGCGTCGTATAGTTCCGTTCGTGGACCTTGAGTTGTCGCGAGGCGTAAGCAATAACTTTCTCGCGTTGCATCAATACGCAGCCAAGTCCTTGAATAGAAGCGTCGCAGTAAACGACGAAGTCGTCGGTACCTTCGGGTAAGGAGAGGATAGGAGCACTACAAAGGTTCTTCTTTAGTTCCTGGAAGGCAGATTCCTGAGCATTACTCCATTTGTAAGCAACACCCTTCTGAGTGAGTGTCGTAAGTGGTTGAGCGATCTTAGAGAATCCCTTGATAAATCTTCGATAGTATCCTGCCAATCCCAAGAATTGGCGAACTTCGGTCGGAGTCTTGGGCACAGGCCAATTCTTAATGGACTCAATCTTAGCAGGGTCAACATGAATCCCTTCCTGATTGACGATGTGTCCAAGGAAATGGACTTCTCTAAGCCAGAAATCACATTTCGAAAATTTGGCGTACAGTTGCTCATTGCGAAGAAGTTCGAGAATAAGACGTAGGTGTTGTTCATGCTCCTTTTGGCTCTTCGAGTAGATTAGGATGTCGTCGATGAACACGATCACGAACTTGTCGAGGTAGGGTTTGCATACTCGGTTCATGAGATCCATGAAGATTGCAGGGGCGTTGGTCATTCCGAAAGGCATAACAAGGAATTCGTAGTGACCATAGCGGGTTCTGAAAGCAGTCTTAGAGATGTCCTCATCGCGGACTCTCAGCTGATGATAACCCGATCTCAGATCGATCTTGGAATAATAGCTCGACCCTTGCAGCTGGTCGAACAGGTCGTCGATACGGGGAAGTGGATAACGATTCTTGATGGTAACCTTGTTAAGTTCGCGATAGTCAATGCACATTCGTATCCAGGCTCTATTAGATCATCAGAATCAGAATCTTCTTCGTCATCACCAGCTGATGTACCACCAGTCGCACCAGCACTTGATGTACCACCAGTAGCACCAGCACTTGATGCACCAACAACACCTGTATCACCACCATCATCATCACCATCATCTCCATCATCCTCTGACATATCAGAATCAACCGGATCTGGACCAAACTTTTCAATCCTTTTTCTCTCCAACTCCGGCTCTTCGTTATCAGATTGGCTGTCATCATGACGCCATTTATCGTTAGCTGGAGCAATATAATCAGGATTTCCTAGCGCACCAAACAACTTCCTTGGAGGCACGCTTTCTTTGTATCTTTTGGCTGCAAGGTTCTTGATTATCCTTAATGAATTGAAGTTCATTGCTTCTATCTTCGGAAGGTCATTGTCGGCTTTAGGAAGACCAGGATGTTGAACATTCATAATCATTTGAAGAAACCGCGGATACATCCAGAACTTGTTCCCGGTTATTCTACTTCCAGTCCTTGTCATATTTTCTTTCATATTATCAAAGATGTATTTTGAGATGCTAAATGGTTTGTTTAGCACCAACGCCACCATGAAACCAACTAGATCATTTCCAGCCATATCGTATCCAGCACGTCTATTGCTAAGACACTGAATGAGAATGTGCAATAAGAATTTGTACCGTAATGGCAGATCACCCTTGTTGATTTGTTTGTTGAAGATGTCTCCTCTACATTTCATCTGTAACAGGCAGCCTCTTGTACACATGATAGGAATAGAATATGGAGCATCCGGATGATCTTGTAGTTGTAGAACCTCGTTCAAGATATCCGGAGAGATTATGACATCTAAATCATTCACACGACCCTTGATAACTTCCTTTCCATCCAATTGCATAACGCTTGACGAATCCCAGAAAGCTTTCACAAGAGATTTGTAAACTGGTGTCGAAAAAGTAACCCCATGATTGATCCGTGACTCCCTGATCCATTTCGTGATATCTTTCAGTTCCACGAGCTTTTCGTCAGGATCCAGATAGGCGATTTGATTATGACGCTTCTCGGACATAATCTCCTCTTCAGATTTATTTTCCTTCTTTGTCGGTTTCTTACGTTCTCCTTTCGGTGCCATCTGTACATGCAAATGTCCACAATAAGTCACAATGCCACAATAAGTGTATCAAACTTATATGTAAACAGTTTGAACATCAAATGAACTTGAAACATAGAAATACAAACATTCTGTGAACAAACAGCAAACTAAAAAAAATTTGCTAAGGCAAGAACGACGAAACAGAATGTCTTCGACGAAACAGAACGATGTGCGATGAAACGGAGTTGACCATTGACCAGTTTGTTTCGTCGACATCACCTCGACGAAATGGATCCGTTTCGTCGTTGGTTTGATTCGTCGTTTGTTTCGTCGGAAAGAGGGTTTGTGAACGGTTAGGGTTTATGCGATTCGTTGATTTGGGGGTTTTTCTGTTTCGCCGTTTCATGTTTAATCAATGATCAATACTCATACAACCATCAGTTTGATACTTATTCTACACAAAACAAACAGACAACAATCCTAGATTCATAAGAAAATACCAGTTTTATCCGAATCCACCCAAAACAAGTTAAACAACCAACAAACCCACATCCCCTGTTTTTGTTATAGGAAACCGAAACCAAATCAATGCACATATACACACATAAGCCCTAAATCTATCAGATTTCATAAGCAACCAAACAAAATACAAGATAAAATAATGAAATCATAAGGAAAACAAAGATCTCCGAGGGTTTCGAACAAAAACAAACGGTTCATTTTGTTAAGTACATGATCAGTTACATTTTTGCACCTTTGATTTTGTTAGATTTCAAGATAAAACAAGGGTTTTGTGAGATATGTTGGTTCAGGATGATGATGGGGTTTCTGAGTGAAGGAGAAAGACAAACAGTTGTGATTTTGAAAAAGTGAACACTGGGACCCCTTAAATACACCGCCTCACCTCGACGAAACGGACATCTCGATGAAACGGATTCGGGCTCGACGAAATGGAATAAATGGGCTGGACTTGGGCCTGAAAGTTTAGCCCATGACGAAACAAAACTGGGCTTATGCGTTTCGTCGTAGCTTCGACGAAATGGACGTGTTTCGTCGTTTACTAAAACAGATTTGACCAAGGTTGATCAAGGTTGACATCTTTGACTTTAACCAGTGTGTTTCGTCGATAATATCTTGTTTCGTCGATCATACTTTGTTTCGTCGACTTCAAATTTCAAAAACACTAAGGCATGGAAATTTTTGCACACAGAACAGATTTTGTTTTAATTGAACACTTTTCAACTTTTTAATTTTAATGGAGTTCTCAAATGCAAGGACGTTTTATGAAGTAGGTGTCAGGCTTCCGGCAGAGAACACCAAGCAACAACTTCGGCTAAATCAAAAACGAAACTTTACAAACAAACACTAAAACTGAAATTAAAGCGCGGTAAATTAAACGAAAAACTATTTAAAACAATAAACAACTGTACAAGTGCAAACTTTTTGCGAATTTCAAGGATGAGGAATCATACCAGCTTACGGTCTTAGTCAACATGATTTTGATTTCTGTTTAAAGCTCTGGATAAATATACTACCTCGATTATCGGTATTGTTGTCCACATAAGCTCAAACTGATCAGACGTAATCATAATTAAGAGATACGATTAACGGTAAGGATTATACTTACAAGTCGATGTAAATCCACTCACGACACATTCCCGTATCAAGGTATGCACGAGAATTCATCTTACCGGTGAGTATACCATTTATCATCTGTTTGACCGTATAAAAAGAATGTGAGAAACTCACTTATTTGATTGAAAACAAGCCCTATGTGATAGAATCACTTATTCATGAGGAACTTGATTTTCAGATGCATGAAGGGCACAAGAGCAAGTCCGTGAACAGGCCAGTACTTTCGTACAGCAAAGAGATGAACTTGACTCCCGCAAAGAATCTGTGATATATTATCACTTATTTTGTTTGGACATGTGATTGTTGATCACTTATTGAGGTCGAATGCAATATGTACACGTATGTATAGTATCATGGAAGATCTAGACTTCGTCTCCGTTATTTTTACGGTTTAAGATACAACCATGATACCCAGATGATAAGCAGCATAAAGACCAAATATCTCAGATCTCGGCAATCTCTCAAACGAAATTTCGGTACTAAGACCATATGCCAATGAATGGTTCCCACCTGACTTGAAGTCTGTTAGATTTGTATCATCCTGCACATTTTAGTCTGATTGTGAGCCTACCGATACATCGTTAGTAGAGATACTTATCATTTCTCAATTTTTGTTTTTCATTTTGAACACGTTGACCGACCACACCAGTGAACATCATTATTTTCCTTTATCCAAGAAACTCATTTTTGGTTTTCTATTTTTTGAATTTTTGATTGATTTTTTTTTAAATTTAAAGACATAACGTAAACGACATATTTTTGGATTTTTGAAATTATCACATGTTTTTGTATTTTCTGAAATTTCTCCCCCTAAAATGCGGAAAAAATAAGTAAACAAAGAAAATCTTTTTGTATTTTTGATGCTTAAGAAAATATCTACAAAAACGATCAGCCGACAGAAGTTTACTCGGGTATCACCTTAATGCCATTGACCAAAAGTAGATAATCAAAACGTGATTTATCAAAAGCTTTTGTAAACAGGTCGGCACGTTGGTGATCGGTGGGGACATGAACAACATCAATTAATTTCTTGTCAAAACAATCACGTATAAAGTGATATTTAATGTCGATGTGTTTAGTCTTCGAATGCTGCACAGGATTTCTAATGATCTGTAAAGCATCATTATTATCAACAAAAATATGAGTAGATAGGAATTCAAAACCGTAGTCGCGCATTTGTTGTTGTATCCAAAGAACTTGGGAGCAACAACTCGAGGCAGCAATGTATTCTGCTTCACATGTTAATGTAGCAACACACGTTTGCTTCTTGCACTGCCACGTGACCAGGCGATTTCCTAGGAACTGACATCCTGATGTTGTCGATTTGCCATCGATTTTGCAACCACCAAAATCAGAATCACTGTATGCAATTAAGTCAAAGCTATCATCCCTAGGGTACCAAAGACCGAGGTCCGGACAACCCTTCAAATAGCGAAAAATCCTTTTGACAACTGACAGATGAGAGGCCTTCGGGTTTGCTTGATATCTTGCAAGCAGGCACGTTGGATACATGATGTCAGGCCTCGAAGCAGTGAGATACATGAGAGATCCGATCATGGCGTGATAGTATGAGGAGTTGATGCTTTCACCCTTCAAATCCGGAGTAATCCCGTGATTCTGCGGAAGTGGGGTACCAATGGGTGTTGCATCTGACATTTGGAATCGGCTCAAAATGTCACCAACATATTTAGTCTGATGGATGAATATCCCAGACTCTGTTTGTTGAACTTGTAGGCCCAAAAAGAAATTCATCTCCCCCATAGCGCTCATTTCGAACTTTTCCTGCATAACACGTTCGAATTGCCTGCACAAAGAATCATTAGTAGAACCAAATATTATATCATCAACGTATACCTGCACCAACAGAAGATCTCCATCTAGTTCTTTGATAAAGAGAGTGCAATCAATAAGACCTCGTCGAAATCCATTCTCCAGAAGATAGTTGGATAAGGTTGCGTACCAAGCCCTAGGTGCTTAATGTAAACCATAAAGAGCTTTGTTGAGCAACCAAACCCGATCGGGTGAATAGGATCTTCAAAACCGGGTGGTTGTTCGACGTGCACCTCTTCTTGAACTAAACCATGAAGAAAAGCACTTTTGACGTCCATCTGGTAGACTTTGAATCCTTTGAAAGAAGCATAAGCTAAAAAGATCCGAATAGCTTCCAGACGTGCAACAGGAGCATAAACTTCATTGTAGTCGATGCCTTCAATCTGGCGAAATCCCTGAATAACCAATCTTGCCTTGTTACGAATAACTACTCCACGGTCGTCCTTCTTGCATTTATAAACCCATCGTGTGCCAATTTTCTTGTAATTCTCCGGTTTTTCAACAAGCTTCTAAACACCAAGCTTTTGAAATTGCTGCAGTTCGTCCTACATGGCTTCAACCCAAGAATTATCCTTTAATGCTTCTTTCCAAGATTTCGGTTCTTCTTGTGAAACGTAACACGCAAAGGACCAATCATTTTGAAGACCAGATTCTCTAATGGCTGAATACAAACCAGCACTCTGGTTGTTTCTCAGCTGATTACGCGTCTGCACCCCGCTTTGGACATCTCCAATAATGTTCTGCGGTGGATGGGTATCGTGAATTCTCATTTCCGGATTTTCAGGAACACGAGCATTAACACCCAAATTATTAATATTAGGATCACCAACCAACTCCACACCTGGAATATGTATAGAAGTGGATGCATTTCCTTCAGCAGTATCAACATTCTGCACATGAGGAGTTTCTAAAGAAGTGCCCTAAATAGGAGCAACTGGAGCTGAAGTGCCTTCAGTCGCATCAAGATTTTCATCATCTTCCGATGACTCATTGTACTCAGTAGCTTCTTCAAATACCTCATTTTGAGCTGTGTTGTTAACCGAATTAGAACCTTGTGGGTTAACAATAACAGGTCTAACCAATGGTGAGTCAGCAGCGTTGTCACTATCAAACAACATTCTAGCAGCTGCAGAATCTTCATCAAAGGTTGGCAGATCAAAGGAGTTGAAAAGCCCATCGTAGTCGAACATCCAAGGATCACCCGGAGCCCTAACAGGACTTGTATACCTTTGAACCCATACTTCACTCCATAGCTCAATCTTTTTGGTAGTTAGATTCCAAACACGAAAATTCGGAGTAGCATATCCAAGGAAGAAACCCTCGATAGCTTTCGCGCCAAACTTTCCATCCGGCTCAATCATAGTGCATGGACCGCCAAAAGATTCTAGAAATGAAAGATCCGGTTTCCTTTTCTGTAGAAGTTCGAAACAAGTCTTGCCATGTCTCTTAACTGTAAGAACTCGGTTTAATGTGTAACAAGTAGTCGACACAGCCTCCGCCCAGAACTGAATAGGAAGCTCCGACTCTACCAACATCGTTCTTGCAGTTTCGATTATCGTCCGATTCTTCCTCTCCGCGACACCATTTTGTTGTGGAGTGTATCGAGAACTGTATTAATGAAGAATGCCCTTAGAAGTACAGAACTCATCCATCACACGGTTCTTGAACTCAGTTCCATTGTCGCTTCTGATCCTCTTAACTTTCAACGTGTAGAGATTTTCCAACATTGTAAGAAGATCTTTGAGGATGCCAGGAGTATCACTCTTTTGTGCCATAAAAGCTACCCAAGAAAATCTAGAGTAATCATCAGTAACTACTAAACAATAAGCATCTCCGAACGTTGTCTTGTGTCTCATAGGTCCAAAGAGGTCCATATGAAGACGTTCGAGAGGCATGCTAACAGTGTTGATTTTCTTCAGAGGGTGAGATTTCTTCGTTTGTTTCCCTTTCTGGCACGAAACACAGATATCTTGAAGATGAAAACTTCTCACGGGCACGCCATTCACAAGATTGTTTTGCACCAAATGGTTCATTTTTCTTAAGTGAATGTGTCCCATTCTTCTGTGCCAAGATATAGACTCCTTCTCTGTGGCTTTCGAGACAAAACATGTGACTTGTGCAGAAGTCGTAATCGCTTGGCTCATATCAAGAATATAAAGATCATTAACTCTTGGAGCCGATAAGAGAATCCATTCCTCTGGAATTTTGAAACCAGGTTTCAGCACATAACAACCGGCATCATCAAAATGCACGGTGAACTTCTTATCGCAGATTTGCGACACACTGAGAAGATTGTGATCAATTTGACGAACATAATTGATCTTATCGAAACACACAACACCATTGGAGATCATTCCCTCTCCAGTGATGTAACCGCCTTTGTCTCCAGCAAACGCGACATAGCTTCCTTTAATATTTCTCACATCATATAGAAGCCGTAAGTCGCCTGTCATGTGCCTAGATGCTCCACTATCAACAATCCAATGACTATTAATAGTTCCTCCTGGAACACCCTGCACATATCATCAATGATCAGTTAAGGATGGGGACCCAAGCCTTAGTGGTCTTGGGTCGTCCCTGAGCATCACGAAGGATGATCTCGATTTCTTGATGATTTTGTAATAAAACAGCTCCCCCGGAACTTTCACCCGTCTTAGGTTTCCAAGTTTGTTTTTGTTTACCAGATTGAGTTTTGTAAACAAATTTTGAAACTTCTGGTTTTAAAGGTGAACTTGGTTCCCTTGGAACAGATTTGACCTCAGATTTTAAGGCCTTTTCGATTTTCTTTACATTTTGACGTCGTTGTTTCGTTTCCTGTTCTTTAACAGTTCTTTTATCATGTTTTGGCGAAACGGAACGACGTTGAGGATGAACATTTTCAGGTGGTGCTTTCTCAACAAATTTATCCTTGGGAGTGTTTGGACAATTTTTAATGATGTGTCCAAACTCCCCACACTTAAAGCATGTTCTCCTTTCTACAAATTTTGGAGAATCTGATTGACGAGCAGATGTTGAACCCGTAGAACCTGAGGTACTTGTCTTTTCATCACACCCGTTTGTATGTTGAGTGTAATTGTTTTGGCTATTACGCTTTAAAATCATGACTTGTTGTACAAAATCAGTGTTTGACTTGTTTTCAAAAGTCTCAATTTTATCCGTACCCTTCGATTCTACAAATCTGACATTACTGTTTTTCTTCTGATAATGAGCTCCTTTTGTTTCAAATTTAGATTGAGAAACATTAGGCTTTTGAGCTCTCTTTTCTGGTTGTTTACCCTTAGCAGCAATAGGTTGTTGCTTTGTTGGTGATTTTTGATTTCCAAATTGTTTC
Source organism: Helianthus tuberosus (assembly GCA_030545235.1). Classification (NCBI taxonomy): domain Eukaryota; kingdom Viridiplantae; phylum Streptophyta; class Magnoliopsida; order Asterales; family Asteraceae; genus Helianthus; species Helianthus tuberosus. The sequence goes on from CM060409.1 coordinate 106,226,963, forward strand.
TTGATTTCAGCTTTTGGAATTTGGTCACATTGAGTTACAATGACTCCTGGAATTGTCTTTCCCAAAAACTTGTTTGTATTATTTTCAAAAACTTGATCAATCGAAGATGGATTGACATTTTTAATTGGAAAATCGTGATTTGAATAGATTTTAGAATCACCAACCAAAGTGTACAACACGTTATTACTTTTAACGGCAGACACAGAATTCTTGTCATTCTTGACAGGATCTATCACTTGTTTGGCAACTTGTTGCACAGCAGGAATAGGAGGATCACAAAGAATATGATTCTCAATTGGAATTTCTATTCCCTTTTTCTTATCAAGTGATTCATCCTGGTCATTCATATCTGATTCTGATTCATCATCATACGACTCATAGTCCTCAATGATTGGAGGACTTAGTTTCGCAGATGTTGAAGTTTCCTTTTGATCAGATGATGTACTCGAAGAATTGTCCGATTTGAACCCTATGCCAGTAGTAACTTCCTCATAATCCAGAGGTACACTGGGTTCAAATCGAGGCATATCCTCTTCATCAGGCATATAGGTATAATTATGTCTTAAAGGAGGCGGACACTTCTTATACCCAACACCTTTCTTGTTTCCCTTCAGTTGTTGAACGTCAATAATGTGATCGAGCACAAATCGGGAGTTAGAATAACTCTCCAACTTTTGCTTGATTGCATCATGTTCGCATGTGGCAATGGCTAATTCCTTTTTGGTTTCCTCAACAATGGTAATGTAATTGTTAATACTAACTTGTTTATGGTAAACAGTTTTGGTTACTTCGGAAACATTTTTCTTTAAGGTTTCAATCATAGTTTTAAAATCCTTTTCGTTTCTAACCAGAGCCATATTCGCTTCTTTGCACTTGGACATTTCAACAACCAAACTTTGATTATGACTATGAAGCTTTTCAGATTCAAGCTTCAAATCAACACAATCATTACAAACACTAGGAGTAGGAGTTTCAGAATTTACCTGACTCGTAGAGGCTGAGACATTTGCCATAAAGGCAGTTTGAAAAGAAAAAGATCCATCTTCAGAGAAGAACTTCTCCATTTCTTGAGATGCTACAGCAGCCTTCTTGATCAGAATTGATTTCTGACATTTCAACTCCTCCGCTTCATTCAACAAGTCATTAAGATCAGAACTTGCTTCTTCCCTCACATCATCAGAAAGATAATCGCCCGTAGTAGAACTTTCTTCATCAGAACTCCCGGTATAACCCGAACTGTCGTCACTTTCAGAAAATTCTTCCTTATGAACGTGCTTGATGTGATTGATGATCTTTGCATAACACACTGTTCCTCCTTTATCTTGATCACCTTCCCCAAGTTGTAAAGACCAATTAAACCCTTCATCAGCTTGAACAGTTAATGCTCGATTGGTGTTTGATGGTCCAGACTGGTTCTGGTTGGTGGTGTTGTTCACAGCTACTATCCCTTTTCCACGGTTATCTTGATTGTCATTGACATTGACATTTGAAGTACTCGTCTGACTTCTGAATGGATTCTGGTTGCCTTGTTTACTTGGTCTGGTGCACTCACGTTTGAAGTGCCCCTTTTCGCCACAATTGAAGCATGTAACTGCTTCTTTATCAAATCCGTACTTTGTATCCTGCTTACTTTCCAAAGAACTTCTCCCTGTTCGAACCATAAAGTCCTTCGCCCTTCTAACAGCACTTGCGAACGCCCACTTTATATCCATCAACTCCATTTCATTACGGTTGATTTGTAGATAATCTTCGTTGGTCAAACTGATGTTTCCAATTTGACCTGCGACCAAACCACAGTAAGCACTGACCATTGTATTAATGAGTTCCATATGTTCCTTTGCTACTTCAATGCTAACATTTGAGAGGTTTGATGTATCAACTTTGACTGTGTTAGGGTTTGTGGGTGGAGGATTGTTGGTATAATGAGCTTGCTGTTGTTGTGGTTGGGCTTGTTGTTGTGGTTGAACAGGAATATAAGCACTCGGATTGAACTGAGGTTGAGTAGTGGCAACTGGAGGTGTAAAACGAAGAAAAGGACTTCCAAATAGAGGTCTAGAATAAGCCTGAGCTTGAGCACTCAAATGCGCTGGAGGAAGATAGGCACTCGGATCGAAGACCGGAGGTGGAGCTGATTGTGGAAACGGAAAAGAGTTTGTATTTGATACAAACGCCGTTTGTAACTTTGGTTGCTGAGCTGAACTGGAACTAGCTAACGGGTTAAAACCTCCTCCAAGATACATTTCGGTATTTTGAGGAGCAGGAATTCGTTTAGCTTTCCGAATTTCTTCATCATTCTTGTGTTCCAGCTTCTGTATGATTTCATAGATATTGACATTTTCAGCATCTAGAACACCGGTATGCTTTAAAAGCTCAATGTATGGGCTCCACTTTGGTGGTTGAGAATCAGCAAACCGTGCAACGACTTCCTGTTGAGTTGAATTAACACTATAAGCAAACATTTCACTAATCAAATGATAAAAACGTGTAGTCATATCATTTAGAGTTTCATTTTCCAAGAACTGAAATGATTCAAACTCTTTCTTCAACAGATCATGACGCGTCTTTCTAGTAGCTGCACTTCCTTCTCCTCTTGCTACCAAAGCATCCCATAATGTTTTCGTGTCCGTACAATAAGAGAATTGGTGATAGATTTCTTTGTGAAGCGCTTGTGTAAGAATAGCAAATAACTTTTTCTCTAATTCATAGGCTTTCTTGTCTTCTTCTTGCATATTAGTAAAACCCGCTGCCGTTGATGCTGCTACTTCGAGGGCATTGTTGCGTGGAGTAATGAAACATCTCCAAAGATCGGTGCTTTGCCCTTGAACGTATGTATGGAAACGACCTTTCCATGATGGAAAATTGTTCATATGATTCAACTTTGGTGGGCGATTGTTGCCGCCCGTTTCGCTCTCGCTGAGCAAAAGATTTTGAATATTTTGATTTTGATTAGATACAAGTGCCCATTGTCCTGCACTTATGGAAGGTTGACCAAAAACATTTTTGACCCAAGCTGCTGCAAAGGACTGATCTTGACTTGGTCGCGAGTCCATTCTCCAATCCCACGGACTTGTGCAGCTCATATTTGATGTATGAAGTGGAATACCTGATCAAATTCTTGAAAACACACAGTTAGAACACTTTTACAAGTCCTCTGTATAAAAATGACAACAGATGACGAAACACTTTCCACGAAACGAACTTGTTTCGTCGAAATGGATGATGACGAAACAGACTTGTTTCGTCGAAGATATTATGACGAAACGGACTTTGTTTCGTCGAAGGTATTTATGGCGAAACGCTTTTGTTTCGTCGCCTGCTTGTTTCGTCGAGGATAGGGTTTCAGACAGTTGGTGAGATATTTTAAAATTAAATCTTATCTTTCTGACACAAAGCAAGTTGGTAACACAATTTCAACACACCCTTCTTTTCTGGTTTAGAGTTTCAAAGCACCTTTTCTTATTTTCTCAGAAACTAATTATCACACATGTACACATAAGTCAACTTAATGTTTTATATTTGACAAACACTTTGATTTATGCAATAAACAGATCAAATGCACAAGTATGATAAGAACAGTTTGAAGATATGAAGAACACACTCAAGAACAATGAGTTTTCCGGTAACTTATAATTTTCCGAAACACGAAAATGCACAAGACTTTCACTAAAAACCCGATTTAAAGCATGAACAAACAATCTAACAAGGTTTTTGATAAAACTCTTTAGCAAACATCAAGAAACAAACAGATTTTATGAATATTTTTTAGAAAATATGATTTTTCAAGAAACACTTTTCAGAAAATCAACCACAAATACTTGATAACAAATCGAACTATGTTTGATTTTAAACAAGGATAAGAGCCAAACGCTCTGATACCACTTGTAGGTCCCGAAATCTGAGGATCGATAACGAAAACCAAATCACTTGTTTATAGCAAACACGGAAACGTGTGTGGAATCCACGTAACTATGCCAAATCAAACATATAAAGTAACACACACGACATAATCAATGAAACGCAATCTATTGATCAAATGGGATGAGAACCAAGAACAAACTGATACAAACACAGTTTTGACAGAGTTTCTTTAAGGGTATTTTCTCATCTGGTTTCAAAGTGAAACCAGACAGTGTTTATATAGTCCCTGGGCCTTAGTCTCGACGAAACACAAGGTGGTTCGACGAAACAAGCATTGGGCCAGTCATTGGGCCTGAAGCAGCCCATCAGACGACGAAACGGATTCTTTGAATGTTGTTCTGTTTCGTCGTGAGGTGTTCGACGAAACAAAGTCTGTTTCGTCGAAGGCTGCATCAGTTGTGCTGTTTGCTGCAAACAGACAGCAAACAAACGGCAACATATAAACATTACATAATGACCATTATACCCTTTACATGCAACATGCACTGTTCGTATTACATTACATATCAAATGGAGACAAAATAGTCAGACACAAGCGGATAGGAGGATATCCGACTTGGTCGACGGCAAATACATACTCGATAAACATTTAAAGACCGTACAAAATACAACGATAAGTAAGACTAGTTACAGACACAAAAAGGTGCACCAACAAACAGCTACCACACCAGCATTAAAGCTGCTCCGTTTGAGGCATTGTACGGGCGTAAATGCCGGTCACCTCTTTGTTGGGCAGTGGTGGGGGATAGTCAGATCACTGGCCCAGAACATGTGGTAGACACAACAGAAAGAATTGCTCAAATACGACAACGAATGGCGGCAGCTCGTGACCGTCAGAAAAGCTACGCCGATAAGGGCAGGAAACCACTTGAGCTCCAGGTTGGGGAGCGAGTACTACTCAAAGTTTCACCCTGGAAGGGTGTGGTTCGTTTTGGTAAATGAGGCAAACTTAACCCACGATACGTCGGACCTTTCGAAATCATAGAAAAAATAGGCAAAGTGGCCTACAAACTGAACTTACCAGCAGAACTCAGTGCAGTTCACAACGTTTTCCACGTGTCGACTCTGAAGAAGTGTCTGTCAGATGAGACCCTCATAGTTCCTTTGAAGGAGCTCACTATCGATGAGCAGTTACGATTCGTCGAGGAACCAGTTGAAGTCACGGACCGGGATGTTAAGGTTTAGGCTCAAAGTTGGCTACTAAGGGATGGATTTTTGGGTAAGGATAGATAAATGGTGTAAAAGGAAAAGGTTCACCTAATGCCTTAATCATTCTCGTGCTTGTATTCGGTCTATGGTCTCAAACGTATCAAAAGTTGCAAGTTCTACAATACGTGACTAATGGTCCACTCAAACAAAGAAACATAAACATGTAGTTCTATGATGTAAAAGTGGCTCAAAACCTCACATATAACATGTATGATATGTGACATGCCAAATATGTTAGTTTCTTAGGCGGATTATTCCCAAATAACCACCCGCTAAATACCCGTCATGCTATTAATTCAAACTTGACCATGACAAAAGACCAAATGGGCTGTGTCATCCCTCGTTGACTTAGTTACTTGTGCTTTTAAGATCGCTTTCGAACCAAGACATTTTGAAGAAAATTTTTTGAAAATTTTCCCCCATCCCCACACTTGAGGTAAACATTGTCCTCAATGTGTAGTGTTTAAATGAACGGGTCAAAAATCGAAAAACTTTTACTACTCCCCCATCCCCACACTTGAGGCAAACATTGTCCTCAATGTGTAAGAACTAGAGTTTTTTAAATCGCACAAGGGATGTGACACGGCTAACTTCCCTAAAATTTCACCCCAAAAACTAAAATACAATTACAATCCACTTATTACTAACTAAGAATCAAGGGTAAAAGGAAACGTATGCACCTGATTTTTCTCGCTAGATGCTCATGTGTTTTCTTCTCTTCAAGAAAGCGGTCGTCCCTCGAACATAATGTACCTACAAATCTTAACCCTTGTGTAGAAGCATGCTTCTCACAACCATTAAAATTTGTTAGCTACCTAGTTCTACCACTTTTATGAACGTATTACCAAGTCATACGTTATTTTACCTTGATTTATGTGGAAAATTAATTTACAACAACAACAATTCTAACTCACTTTCGTAGGAATCACGGTTGCATTTAGCTTATGCAACAAGTCCTTTTAAACCCCCCAATAGCTTGGGAGGACGAGTAGGTCTCGTGAGGGTTATCTAGGGAACACACCCACAACGTTCATTTAACTAGGAAAATGAAATACAAAAGAAATAAAAATAAACTAAGAATAAATATACAACAACAACAAAACACATACCTCACCATCACCACTGGTATCGCTCGTTCGGGTCGACTGGTGGGTTCGGCTGGTACAGGTATCCAGTAAGAGCCTCAAACATCTCCCGGTAGTTATCAAGGGGACCCGACTCTCCTTCTGCTGGGGGTTTAAACTGGGGTGGGATGGAGCTAGACCCCACTGCCTCGGGCCAATGAGGCGATGGATCAGAGGGGCCTCGGGGAACGGGAAGGTTAGAATAGTCGGTCCACCCCAAATGTTCTGCGAAGTGGAGGTCGGCTTCCCAATCCCCCCGGTGCCATTCCTGGTCATGGAGGACCTTGGCATTATTAATAGCCAATTCATTGGATATGTACATAGCACTCCGTCGGCGGTCTTCCCTTGTGTTCTACTCGATTCGGAGCCTCTCCTCATTTTCCTCCCACGCTCGTCTTCGAGCCACTTCTTATTGCCTCTGTTGTTCCATGTGCTCCATTTGAGATCTTTGAAGAGCCTGGAACAACTGCTGCTCCTCCACAAACTTGTACGGTTGCTTTTTTCGCTTAATTACGACGAAAGTTATAACGAACGCGAAAACGACCGAAATTGCTTAATGAATGATATTTTTGCATTCTAATCACTAAGTACAATATTTTAATGATTACAAAAATTTTTGGAAGTGCGTACGTGGTTCGTATTAAGAAATACGCGAATTGGCAGACTTTCGCAGTTTGTCGAAAATAGTCCCTGTTTTCAAATAAGCATGTTTTTGCCGTACCGAACCCTTCAAAACTTATTTCTAAGTTATGTAAAGGATATTTAGAGTATGTTTAGCTTATGTCACTGTTCCGGAGTGTACGTCACATTAAACTAGTTACATTTACGTATAACTTTCAGAAAAGCTTCTCGAGAGTTCAAAATCGTACAAGGATTGAAATGTGTAATTGCCATATGTAATTATACAATTATGGAAATGAAACAAAAGATTTCATTTGATTCAAAATTGTTTGGAGTTGTATACTGGTTGTAAAGGCACAAATGTCACATATACCACGGATATGCTTCCAAGTTAGCGGATGGATCTGATTATGCTGCTGTTCATTGCGTAAAAAAACCTTAATTTTCAAAAATTAACCACTTAAATCTTTGAGTTAAAACCTGAAATTTTATAGGATTATAAAACAATGATTCTCGCACAATATATCAAAATTTTAGCCAATTTTAACCATAAAATCACCGTGAATCTGAGTTTTAAAGTTCAAAAAGTGAGAAAATGAGAAGGGGAAGAAATATGACGAATATGATGCAATTCCAGCTACGAATATGATGAAATCACTTGAATTCTTGTATCTCTAACCATGCAATCGATCTCCCGCTCTGATACCACTTGAACGTGTGTTTTCGGATCGAATTCAAACTCCTGACGATTGCGAAGAACACGTATCACGTGCGGAATCCATGTACGTGTGTGGATCGAAAGAAGAACGTAATATAATGATGATTCTATTGATAATATGACAGATAAAATCCCTTGAATCACCTTTAACAATGCTTTCTCTCTCTAGACCTTCAAAGCTCTAAAGTGCAAAAGTTCTTGAAATGAAACATAACACTCCTAAATATAGGGTTCTAGAAAGGAAGGACTCCCTCACAAGTTGCCTCCCATCCGCCCGGATGGGCTATGCTCCATCCATCCGGATGGACACTCCCCTATATCTAATATCCTGGAGTTTTAAAATTGTCAAATGATTTTCATAGTGCCAGGTTTCGATACTGTGATATATTAATCTTTAATTGTTTGAATGTGCAGGTGCTCCTGAAGATGGATGAATGTCAACAAGAGGATAAATGGAGCAACCTGGCACGGGAGGTGGCAGGTCCCTGCAAGTGAAAAACAGGGAGTATTTGTTTGTTTTGGTATATAAATAAACCATATATCAAAAACCATAAAAATTTAAAAATTTAAAAAACCAAAAGTATGTTTTTATTTTGTAAAAAAAAAAGTGAAAAAAGAAAAAAATATGTTTGTTTTTAAATTTGTTAAAAACCAAAAAATTTACAAAAATATGTTGATTGAATATGCCGAAACCCTCACGGCTGAACAAACATGATTATATTCACAATTGGTTAAAAATGGTTTTAACATTGTTAAAAATCAATGAGTTGTAAATAATGGGGGTATTTTATGCGAAACAGAGCATGTGACGCAAAAAGTTGATGGCGAGATGAAGCTATATACATCGGTTTGTTACATTTTAAAGAAAAATTGATAACTAACCCTGAAATTTTAAATGTTTTGGATTTTAGGGGGAGTAAATATTTTCATAAAATACAAAACATTTGAAAATTTGAAAAAGCCAAAGCAATAGAAAATTAAAAAAGAGTTTTTGTGTAAAAAGAGGAAATGATAGTACATTAGTAGACAATCACAGTACGCTAAAGAAATTGAAAGTCAAATGTGATAAACGGTCTCACTGATCATATACCAGTAGGTTTTTACACACTTAGTAAATTGATTTCGAGATATAAACCTAAATATCAACAACTTGCTTATCTCGTGGGGAACATCTCTCGGATATATGGATAACCTCCGAAATCTCGTTTGAGAGATTGCCTAATTCTGAGATACTAGGTCTTTATACTGTTTGATATCTGGGGTATTATACCTGGTCTTCTGATTTTGTGTCAGCAATGGCCTAGACCTCATATAATACTTTGCGTGCTTTAAAAGCTTTCCCTCTGCATAAAAATTGAAAAATATCGAGATATATAAATCAAGTGCAGTTGTAAAGGAGATCCCTAAGTGAGACACACCTCAAAGTCGAGCCTTCATCTCTTTGACTGAACGGTAGTTCATACCTGGGCTCTCAAGGTCTCGCACTAACCCAGAGTATAGATATCAATATAGTATATTCACATGTAAGACTGAGTCTAGGGAATCTTAATACGGGAGTATATTCAGAGGTGGGACACGCGAATAAGTTTAAGTTCTTAAAACACTAAATCTCATATCTCGAATCAGTTGAAGTTTGTTTGAAAATTTAAGTGGATCAGTATACTGACAATCTAAGTGAATCGTTTAGAACTTAAAGTCTAAAAAGGTCAACGGTGCTAGTGATTTGTCATAAACTGATATGATCCTCTGACACGAACTCAAACAAAAATATTGCCTGTAAATATTTCTTTATTTCTTTTATTACAGAAAAATCACAAAAAGATTTTCGAAGTGTTTTAGCATAAAATTTGAAAAATATAAAAAGATTTTGTTTCTGCTTTATTTTCGACAGCCAATGTCTGAAAGCTGAGTTTCAAAATCTAAGTATGCTAAACATGTTTCTGAAAATAAACAAGTTCATTAATTTGAAACTTGAAGTTTTACATGAAAAATCAAAAGCAGTTTGTGAAATCTCCATGGTCATTAATTTGGACTTGGATGATTATCTGTGAGGTTTTGGATGCTTAATTGTCAAATATAGAGTTATTTGATAGGGGGAGTAGAGTTGGATAATTCTAGGAGTCTACATATTGTTACATCTTTGTTTAGAGCCAGGTTATCATTCAAAAGCTTTCACTGTTAAATATTTGCGATTTTCAGATGTAAAAACCAGATTACGATCCCGATAGCTAAGACTAAGGGGAGTCTGAAGACGAGCTCAAAGAAAGGGGGAACTTGTAATCAAAGAGCCAGGTGTCAATCCTGAAAAGCCGCCAGAAGCTTAACGAAAGGGGGAGCTTGGAGAAAGAGTCAACTGAAAGGAGTTGCTGAAGCAGGAAGCAGATTCAAGTAGAGCTGGTTAAAGCAAAAGGGGAGTCTATGGTACTGAAGATGTCAAAGCTTCAGGAAGACTCAGGGAGAGAGAGAAGACAGAAAGCTACGAGATTGACTGCAGTAATATCCAAGGGGGAGTCTGTGAGTGCATAATGTCTATCACTTCCGTCAATCGGGTATCGTAGCAAGAAATGGAACAAGACAAGGTTTTGCAATATCAGATATAGGGGAGTGTCCATCCGGACGGACGAGGCATAGCCCATCCGGACGGATGGGAGGCAACTTGTGAGGGAGTCCTTCCTTTCTAGAACCCAATATATAGGAGTGTTATGTTACATTTCAAGAACTTTTGCACTTTAGAGCTTTGAAGGTCTAGAGAGAGAAAGCACTGTTCAAGGTGATTCAAGGGATTGTATCTGTCCTATTATCAATAGAATCATCATTATATTATGTTCTTGTGTCGATCCACACACGTACACGGATTCCGCACGTGATACGTGTTCTTCGCAATCGTCGGGAGTTCGAATTCGATCCGAAAACGCACGTTCGCACTGCCTGCTTGTTATCTCCATAAAAATTTGTGCTCTCCTAATACCACTAGCCAAACACCATCTGATATCGATAAGTTCCATCTCTTCCAGGTCTATCTGGTCATAGTCTTCTTTTGTCATTTCCGGGTTTCCGATTCTACCCGCCACCAGACTTTCATATGACTCCAGAATTGATGCTAAGAAACTCATCTGTTGTTTAGCAGCATTGATACTCATCGTCAGAGAATTTTTCAGTGTTAAGGCAATGTTGTATTGAATCTCATCAGGTTCTGTTGTGTTTGATGCCGTCGAGGAAGAATGATAACCTAGATCATAACTTGATGAACTTCCTTTTGATGAATCCTTTGACTTTTCAACACTGAAAGCTGTACCAATTTTGGATGATTGATTGGCTGAGGGTAAGCTTCCTCTATAGTAAAGAGCCACATTTTGGTGATAGGTTGAACTGTTTATTTTGTTCTATTTTTGCAACTCCAGTTCATGTCCCTTAAGCTTCTCAATCAATGTATCCAGGGTAATCTCATCAAACTGTGAATCATTTTTCAAAATTATGACAAATGTCTACCAGTGATCTGCACGTGGTAAAGCTTTAATCACTTTGTCAACAATTTCTTCTCTAGTTTTTGTAATCCCAAACCTTTCAAGTTCAATTTTAAGATGACAAAATCTTTCAATCATTTGTCTCACAGTTTCACCCTTTACACAGTTAAACAGATCGAATTCTTTCTTTAGCAATGATATCTTGTTCTTTTTGATTTGTTTTCCTCCTTCAGCTTTCACATGTAATGCCTCCCACACTGACTTTGATGAATCTTCATGCTGAAGTAATGCAAAGATATCATATCTGATTGACTGTTGAATTAAAGCAATCATTCTTTGTTCATGAGAAAATGTCTGTTTATCTTCCTTTCCTAAATTCTCAAGTGGAATTTCTTCATTTTTATCATTTATTGGCCTTTTATACCCAAATTCCATACATAACCAACTCTCATGAGCATAAGCTTTTGCCCAGTTAATAAACCTCTCTTTCCACTAGTTATAATCTTCAATATTATTAAGTTTCGGTGGTTTTGAGTTAGTTCCGTAAGAATTATCATGTTTAAAATTTCTAGTGATAGCTTGTGAAATGTTTTTCGGTGCAATTGTTGTTGTTTCGGATGATTCGGAAGTAAACGCGTTGTAGAACTCGTTGTAAAATTCTTCAGCCATGATCTTGATCCTTGAAAATCACCTGTAAACACACAATCAAACACTTGAATCAATTTTGAAAAACAAACAACACAAAAACTGATTCGGACGGATGTATAATAGTCGATTCGGACGGATGGGCCTTTGTGGATTTGTCCGAATGGGTAATGTCTATTCAGATGGATAGGCTAGATTTGGAGGGATGGGCATTTGTGGATTTGTCCGAATGGGTAATGTCTATTCGGACGGATAGGCTAGATTCGGACAGATGGGCGTAATGTCGACCGAACGAATGGACAAGTGTGTATCCGGATGATTCAACTCTATCCGTTCGTAACTGTTTGAACATGAACAGCCATGTTTTTCAGTGATTTGATGATGATTTTGTTAGAATTTTGATCTGAAACTTTGTAGGATTGATTAAAACTGATTTTCACACAACATATCCAAAATTTAGCCAATTTTAACCGTGAAATCTTTGTAAATATGTGTTTAAAGTTAAAAAAGAATGAGTAGAAGAAGATATGAAGAAGATGATGAATTATATCTCTGAATCTGATGAATCTGCTTGAGTCTTTTTGTCTTCAATCCGTGCAATCAATCACCCGCTCTGATACCACTTGTGGATTCACTCTGAGGATCGAATCTTCAACCGTGGAATGCGTAGAACACGTATCTTGTGCGGAATCCAATTACGTGTGTAGATTGAACACAAAGATGTAATTAAATGTTGTTTTATATTAATGATTGACAAGTACAGAACCACGAAAACAAACGAGCAGAGCTTCGCCTCTCTAATGCTTAAAGTTACAAATGAACAAGATCCTACAACTATTTATAGGCAACAGCTCATCCAGACCTACAGACTTACGGATGGACCTCATCCGGATGAATGAGCATCTACAAATGGGCAACAAGGTTACGGATGGGCTTGTGCATTCGTTCGAATGGACTAGTTGATTATGGATGAACTCGTTAGACTGATTCATCCGAATGGACACTATGTCCATTCGTACGAATGAACTTCAACATACGTCAACTTTATGATCTGCTCAGTTCAGCACTAGTCTTGTACCATCTGATTAAGCTACGATACATGATTGACAGATGTGATAGACATATGCACTCACATGAAAGCAGAATCAAGTTTCTGGAAGAAGATAAACAGAGGTTGGAAGCACTGTTAGCTGTGTTGGTGGATGATAATGCAAAAATAGTTGAACTAGAGAACAAGATTAAAGAGCATGATGCTACCATCAAAGAATTTCAAACAGAGAACATGCACTTGTTGTTAATGCTTACAAGTGTCACTACTGAGAATGAAAGGTTACATCTGGTGGTTAAAGATCTGGGGACAGAAAAAGTCGAGAATGCTAAGAAATTTGATATGTTGTTTAAAGTGCTCCATAAGAGATATGATATCAATTTTGAAACTGACCATGATGAGATAGAGATCGAAGAAGCAAATTTGAGAGCTGCCGAAAGGGCAAAGAAAGCAGAGGAAGATGCTGCAGCTGCTGGTAAAGGCAAGACTCTAATTGATGCAATGCCTATCATTGAATCTAATGCACCAGTTGTTGAATCAGAGCCTCTTGTCAACTATATGTTTGTTGGTGATGTCGTCGATGTTACAGAGATCTTGGAAAGGCATCAAAAGTACTTGGATAAAGGAAGATGCACGCAGAGATTGATGCTGAGGTAGATGCATTTTTTGAGGATGATGATGAGAACGTTGATAATATGGATAATACAAATGTTGATAAAAATGATAACGACGATAAAGGCAATGATGATGATAATGCGCAAGGGGGTTCAGGGTTGTTAGTTCAAGATGCGAAGATTAATGAATCGTTCGACTACGATGCGTTCTTAGATGATTTAGTTAATCAAGAAAATTATGATTAAAGACAGGGGGAGGTGAAGGATGTTGTGAATGAAGCTGAGCAGTCAGGAATCCTCACAGCTGTTCCTATATCAGTTGTTCCTGGTGTGCAAAAACCAAGGGTTTTATATTTAAAACATGATGTTGAAGAAGGTGAATTCGTTCATAACTTCACTAAGGAACAAATTGCCAAAATGTTAGGTGTAGACAAAGAATCCTTTGTATTTGATTTTGAAGATGAAATAAACAACATTAGTGTTTCACAGCCTAATGGTTATCTGTATAAGTATGTGTCAGAAGCTGATAATTATGATGGGGTTGTCGTGGAGGATGATTCTGACGAAGACGATACTGCTAAATATTCTAGTGAAAGAATAGATGACTTCCCAACCTTTGAAGAGTTATTTTCTGAGGCTACTGATGATTTGTTGAAGTGTAAAGTAGGGGAAACTGTGAAATAAGGAAATGTTCCTAAACGTTTATCCAAGGAAGAGATAGCTGAGGCAAAGAAATCATGGTTTAAAGAGATGCACATACAAAGAAAGTTCAAACGACCTCTAGCTTTCTTTACTCATGATCCTGACAAGTCCTTGGGGGATCTTATAAGCAGGGGATGGATAGAGGAGCTGAATGCTTATGCTATTAAAAGGGAGTATGGAGTTCAGTACTTCACGTACTTGTGTGACATCAAGACATTACCATACTGGGATATTGAAGAGTTTGTACAAATGAAAAGTATCAATCTCAAGATGAAGTTTCATGATCAACGTCTGTGGAAATTCATAAAGTTTGAAGCTGCACATGGCTTTAAATACTGGAAGCCACATGTTCCATGAAGAATTGTCAAGTTTGATCTAGTAACAAAACAGAAGGATGTTACTCTGATTGTGAAATGGCCACATGCCATGAAGAACATGTCGTTGTTGAAGATTGAACAAGATTCTCAAAAAATCTTCAAGTGGTGGCATTATGATTCCGAAACAGGAGAAGCAGTGATTGTGGTACAAAATGATGACTGATGGAAAATCACTGAAGAATTGCCTGAAGCAGTGATCACGCACAAAAGAATATATGGCATATGGAGGGGAATTAGAATACTAGACCCAATGTGGCTAGTAAACTGCTCAAAGAATGTTATAGAATGTATGTTCTATAGCAAGATCAGTTATGATGTGAAAGACAAAGAGCACGCGTTGCAGTTCCAGCAGGTAATCAATGTATGTTATGATAATGATATATATTCTGGAAAGATATGAAACTCAAACAGGAGAAAGCTTGAAGGCAAAGAACAACGAAAGAAAGAGAGAAAAGAAGCAAGAATTGCTAAGGTTGTTAGAAAGGCATTGTTAAGAAGGTTTCAGTTTGCAAACACCTACAACAGACTTCCTCCCACAGATCAAACGCCTATTGCATCTGAGGAGCGTCGAAGACCGAGAAAGTATTTCGTTGGGCGTTAACTGTTAAAGCTTTTGAAGTTTTTGAAGACTGACCAATACTGCGGCAATATCCAAGGGGAGTTTGTTGGTGCAGAATTCTATAGCATACGTCTTAGGGTCATGTCGAGTATGTAATAGGGCTTAAATGTTAGATTTTATATAGTTTTGTATGTAACTGGGCCACTTCGTACGAGGTGTTGTTCACCCCGTACGAAGTGATACAGGTCACTTCGTACGAAGTGCACTTCGGACGAAGTGGCAGGACACCCTTATGCGAAGCTGTCATGTCTATAACTAGCTGAGTAGGGGTCTTGAGTCCTAAGCTGTTTTTTTATTGTAAGGCGAAGCCTTGTCAGTTTTGTCTCTGATTTGTACATGTTTATCAAGATAATGAAGCTGAGGCATTGAAACAGTATTGTTGATCTTGTCAACTAGTTAATGATGAATTCCGCACTCGTTAATTAGCTAACAACTCAGGTCCTGTGCTTTCGGAGGAGATCCGATCCTCCCACAATAGGTCTCGTGAGGGTTATATAGGGAACACACCCGCAACGTTTATTTAGCTAAAAAACATAAAAGGCAAAAGAAAAGAAAATAGAAAAAAATACAAAAAGAAAAATAAAACTAAAAATAAAAAATATACAACAACATAAAACATACCTTGCCTTATCACTGGTAACGTTCTTTGGGATCTACTGGTGGGTATGGTTGGTACGGGTAACCAGTGAGGGCCGACATCATCCCATTAAAGTTGTCGAGCGGACCCCCTCAGCCGGCGGTGGCATCGGAATCGGGATAAAGCTAGAGGCCATACCTTGAGGCCAATGAACATCCCTTTGGACGGACTCGGGCTGCTGCCGAATGGTCTCATAGTTTGTCCAAGGGGTGAATTGTTGAAAAGTACGCCTTGCCTCAAAGTCTCTCTAGTGCCTCTCATTGTCATGTAGGAGGTGGGCATTATTAATTGCTAATTATTTTTGTATGGCCGTCGTCCTCTAACACCTCTCTTCCAAGCCTTTTTGTTCAATTCAGAGGCGGTCTTTCTCGTCGTCCCATGCCCGCCTATGGGCTAACACCTCAACCCGATTAGCCTCCTGCTTATTGCAAAAATTCTGCTGAGTCGGCCAAGACTCAGCTTATTGGGTTCTCTAGTCTTCCTCAGATTTGAGCCTTTGTTCTTCCCGCTCCCTCACCTTAGAAATTACCACAGACATATTGCCATACACATCTTGTTGTCCGCAGTTGTACGAACTAAAGGACGAACGCTACCAACCAATCACAAACTGAGTCATACTGTTTGACACTACGTGGTGTCGTAGGGCAAATCTTCGCCTCGGGCCCATTTGACCTTTCCCTCGGACTCATCCTCCTCATCACCTTCTTCTATCTCGGCATCTTCACCTTCTACCTCTTTGGTGTACTCGTAGGTGAACCCCGTATCCCTATCGGGGATCTCATGCTAATGACCGGTTGAATAAACGTATATATGCGACCCCTTCCTCAATTTGGCAAAATCAAAATCATCCACAGGTTTGACCACCCAAAGTGAATTTCTGGAAGGCAGTTTTGTTGTACAATCATGGCTGATCAACCTCACATATGGAATCATTTTTCTGTTAAACGTCGCCCTTCTATCCCATATGTTCATCATGGTAATGTGCCTCCATGATAACTCCGACTCCCCATAGAGTAACGCGTGGTGGACACGAAGATCCAAAGTACGGACCTTCCCCCAGTCTCCTAATCAGACCATCACATTTTCCAACGAAATGTTTTGAAGGATTTTACCTTTAAGAGATAGGTAAGGTCAAATTGAGGAGGTTATCCGGATCTGCACCGACAATGCCCTGTTGCCAAAACAAGTTGATATCGTAATAGTAGTAATTTTTGATACATAAGGAATCGAAGTTGGCAATTTGATTCATGGTTATGAAGGTCATGACCAGGGACCCCCTTACCCGTATCGCCTACCAACTGCCACATGCTGGCGTGATGGTCTCGGTTCTCGAAACGTAACGAAGCCAAACTCTCTGTTACAGACTTCAAATACACACATTTTATTGCGTCAACACACCATTCCAACACTCTCTCCTAACCCAATCTCTCGAACTTTTGAGTACTTCTGATTTGCCAGAACTCCTCCACATCCACCAACCTCTCGCACACACATACTTCTGCCACCTCGTTCTGTATGAGTGACATTTTATGCTTCCACGTCTTTATCTCCAACTGCTTGTCTCTATACTCAAATAGCCTCTTCTTCTTGTCGTCTGCCCACAAACTCCCGTTTCAATCATTCTTATGTTCTACCAACTTCTAATCTTACCTGAATGACCGATCTTCTATGTACGATATAGAGCAAGGTTGTTGCCATTTTACCGCTCTAAGACCAGATGAGGAAGAAGCTCATTTATCCAAAGATTTGGTCCTCTTTCAACTTGCCATTACTACAAACAACAAATAGAACAATCGAAACACCTACACAAATTCAACTCAACTCAAAACCTAAGCTTATACTATGGTGTTGAACTTTAATTGATATTTGGCCTTAAAACAACCATTTTAAACTTTTTCAAGTAGTAACTTTAGCACCCAATTTACATGTTCAATTCCTATGTTCGTAAGATTTCAACAATTTTTAACATCATCTCTATGTTTTTTTGTACTAACAAGTGTGTGTAATCACATCCCCACACTTGTTCAATACCCAATCCCAACCAAAAACAAGTTTCAACTAATTATCAAGCTTTTAAATCAAAGGTTCATCATAAACAACCTACTATCAAACAACTAAGTTCAAAATTTTGGAAGAAATTAACAAACCATGTAATAATCATGCTTGAAAACAAGTAAATTTCATACCTTTAGTGTTGTGGAACTAGGAAAACTAGCAAGAGATGTAAAACAAACACTTTGATGAACACCCTAGAAAAACCCGAAATTTGCAGATAAAAACTCTCACAAAAGAGCATGAATTGATGAAAACAAGGTTGGGGTTTTGTAGCTCTCAAAAATCTACATGAAATGGGCTCTGTAATCGCTTGATTTGGTGGAGGAATGAGAAAGTTATGGTGAGATGAAGATTAGGGTTCTTGCGAGTGATTTTGGAGAAGATGAAGATAGAAACTGAAGTTGGGAACATATTTTATGGTTCTAATAAATTTAGGATCAGGTTGGGTGATGTGTGGGGCGAATGTGTGGTTAAAATTTAGTTTGGGTTTGTTTTATATAGATTTGGATGAGATTGGTTCGAATATATAACGATGGCAACTAACCAGGGTCGGCTGGCTAAACACGTCGCGTCGGCGACAGTATGGTGCGGCGTCGGCGACGCTATTCCAAATTTGACAATGCTACCCCATCGATGACGACCTTGTGCCCCGTCGCCGACACAAACTCCGACCCCCTTTTTCATTTAAAAGTTATGAAGTGAAATACGAACTTTTTACAAAAGGGGCCTAGTCTATAAAAATTCCTAAAAATGTTTTTGTAAATTATTTTTATAAGTTTTAACGAAAAACCAAAATTTCGTTTTAACGAATCCTACCACCCACTGAATAATTATGTAGTATCCCCAATACACAATAAGTCTAACACGTACCTTACATCTTCATAACCTGTTCGTGATTTTCAGAACTTCACACAACAAAGGGGTTAATACGATATGAAAAAATCTATAAAAACAAAGAAACGAAAAATAAAGGAAACTAACAAAAATGTACAAACTCTATAATGTTTCCGGTCCTTTTAGTCGACCTCATAGATCAGGATGCCTGCCAAGAAGCTCACCGACTCTTTGTTTCCACCCATCTTCTCATTTCCATCACAAAATATAAATGGCACGCAGGCCCCCAAAAGAAAAGCGTCAAAAAGAGTATCCAGACACTACAACCAAAAACAATAACCACAAGCAAACAAAGAAAACATCATCTATCGCTTCATCCCTATGAAATCTAGCATCTTCCTAACCAACTACTCCAGATCCACAATCCTCCAATGCATCTGACTCATCGCGCTATCATCTAACTCCTTCAACTCATCAAACCAGTAAATTTGCCCCTCGGGGTCCTTCAGCTTTCCCTTGGTCGTTTCCAGCTCTTCACGCATGGCAGCGAACTGTCGGTCACAATGGCAACATCGATCCACCCAAACTCCTTTCTGCTTCTTAGAAGCAGATGCAGTCTCAACTCGTGACGTAGAAGCAACCTCTCTAGCAGGCCTAACTCTCTTTCTGCGGCGATAATACACTGATAGAGGCGTAGAAGATGCGTGTGACTCAATGACAGGTAAAGGTGACTCTGACAAAATAGGTGGAGGGACCTCAGCAACAAGCTCAATCACAGTAGCAGGTGGAGTAACAGACGGCTCTAATGGTCGAGCTGTAACAGTAGTGGAATCCACTGCTGGTGCAATACTAAAAGGTCCTCCAAATACAGGGACATCTCTGATCACGTCATCGATAACTGGTACTGTGCCAGATGATTGTCCTGTCTCATGGATCGAGAGAGGAGCGTCATCGTTGTCATCAATCCACCCGTTGCTCGTGAAAGCATATCGGGGGTCTACCTGGCTAGCGAAAGCAGGGTCGACACGGAATGATGAAGCAAACTCAGCCATACCAACCATCTGTGGGATCGTGATAGGTGCCTCTGGTAAAATAGATCTGGGGGAAGTCTCGAAATCTGGCTCGCTACTTGAGTCGTTGATCTCGATGACCTCGTGCTCGTGCGACATCTGTGACACATATGTAACCGTACAAGTAAGTGTGTGATCAACATAAATAGTAACACATAAGGCTAAAAAATAAACAGAAAATCACGTATGCACACATAAAACACATAATGGTTTTCACACATGATAAAATATTTTCTATGTTTATTTAAAAATCTTGGCTTCGAGAATTTTGGACATTATATTTCAAAATTCTCCGGTTGAAGTCTAGTGTTTTTCACGAAAACATCTAGTTCGCTAACAACCAATGGCTCTGATACCAACTTCTGTCACACCCCAAAAACGTCGCAGCGGAATATTTAAACGTAGTGGAGACGGAAGTTGGTGCCCATTTATATCTTGTCGAGCGATGCATTTTATTGTTGGACATATTGGTTTATTTTAAACATAAGTTATTAAACATTACGTTTTAAGTCACGACACAACTACATAGTTAAGATGTCTTTGATCCTCGCGGATCTTATTACAAAAGTCCCAGAAAGTATAAAAGTTGTCCAACATTTTCAAACAAACAACATGCATCATTCGAACACAAGACACGCCATGATTTCCCGAAGCCGAATTCATGTACCTGTAGAACACGTTAAAATCAAGTGTCAACACAAAGGAAGGTGAGTTCACTTATTCGTTTACTAACAAATTTTATTCCAAGGAAAAGTTTCTGATTAGGTGTTTATTTGAAAACAATCCATGTAATTTTAAAAAGTCCATTTTACTTCCTTAATAAAATCCATGGGCCTTCCATCGGCTCATTACTCCGACAACAGTAATACTGCCCAGGTTTTGTATATTAAATTATAGCATCAATTTTCAGACTCGTATGTTAGCTAGACGATACGAACTATATATTAACCATGCAGGGATAATCAATGCTAGACAATAAACAGAATATTAATTCGTCGTTTGACATTGACACGGGGCGACCGGTCACGACGGGGTTGTCAACCCGATAGATCTACCAACAATTCATCGTGTGCAATACTTAAATGATTAAACGACATCATGGGTGCAGGGTTCTTTCTCGAAGAACAATATGATGTCTGCCTCACATACAATATATATATATATATATCCTACTAATATGACAATTTAATACACGATGTGTACGAATCCCCTGAATCTCCATCATTCGAGACCCAGGCCGGCATCCGTACCCCAACTATACGGTCTTGTATCACTTAAGAAATACCGTACATCCAATATTTATTCATCAAAAACGTTTTACTTCGAAACGTATAACTTATCAAATTTCATATATTTTCAGCGAAAATATATATTTTATAGTAAAAGGTATGTTTTATTTCGAAAACATTATTAAACCCTTTTAACAACGTGTTCCACCCCCAAAATATATACAAAACAGTAAAAAGAGGGGTTTAGTGACACTCACCTTTGGGTGCGTATTTTAATACCGCAATCCCAGAAATTAATTTTTATATATGCGTCCTAATATAGAAACAATTCTAAATCAATATACATATTTAACACAAAAATCCTAAGTTTCTCCGTTTCTTAGAATTATCATATAACTTTGAGATTTTCTTAAAAAATTGTCATTTTTTATTATGTTGACATGTTAATATATATGAGTCCATATATATATTTTATGATTTTGCGATTTGAACGATTTTATTGGTGACCATTATTGTGTAAATCCGTTAACTTTCTCGTTGATACGTAATATATTTACGATTTGCGCGCAGTTTCGTACACACATAAACGTTCACAGAATTTAATACCGATCACACAAAATATTACTAACTTATCTATTTTATCATTTTTAAGGAAATTATGCCCAAAGCATCTCATAAGTACCAAATTTCATGCTCGACAAACAAATTACACATTTAACGCAGTTTTACCGTTTCTACCGCACAAAACGTACATGCATACATACATAGACTAAATTTCCCATTATTAGATTAACACTTAACATATTATCACATTTACATTTCTAATCACTTAACACATTTTATCACAAAAGATTCACTCAAAATTCACCCATACTAATGGTCATCGAAAAATGCGTATTTTAGCGATTCAGTAACGTTTTCGGGCGTCGGAAGTCACGTATGACCAACCAAACACCAAGTAAACTTAAAATTAGTTAAAAAACTTGTTTTAAAACTAAAAATATCAGTTTATTTACTGATTTAAATTAGTTTTATAAAAATCATCCGAAAAGCCGATTTTTAACCGTTTTAACGCATAGTTTTGCGTTAGACGTTACTATAATCATCCCAACTCGAAATGACTTGATATTTTAACACAATACATGTTATTTACTAATTAAAATAGTGATTATATTCAGATTAGTGCAGTTTTTGTGTAAGTCACATAAATCATGCGATTTCACGTATTTTACCACTTTTAATGCACCAAGTACCACATGCTAAGCTAGCAAACATTATGACAAAGTTATATATCACTAATCACTTCAAAATAACTTTATTTTAAGGTTTATAATCTGATCATAATTAATTTTTACTAAACCACACTCAAATCATCTTTTTATAAACATATATCATCATGCATGTCTAAGTAGATGCATCTATTATACCCATATCATAACATCATCATCTTACATAACCTTAAATGCATCTAAGGATACATTTACTTCATGTTCTTATAAATCACAACATGTTCATCTCATCATCATTAGATCATTTCACATAAATGCAACATTCCCTCTTTTATTTACATATGACAAAATTTAGTGTATGCACTTACATATACATATATATATATATATACGACATACACACATATACACACATGCATAACCTTTCAAAACTTCACTTTTTAACACATCCACTTCAAATCATGGAACGTTTTTAAGGACTTTCTTTTATGACTCTTTTACAACACATGCATGTAATCATTTTTTCAAAATCAAATCAAGTAAGAATCATTTAACAAAATCAAAACACAACAAGTTACACTCCCACTAATAAACTTTCAGCCCTATATACAATACATATACACATTCACTTTTCTTTGATTTAAATCTCATTCTTTGTAGAATACAAGTTTTGTGATTAAACTCAAGAACAAGAGAAACCATCTAACATTTCCATCATCACTATGAATCAAGAACATGATTTAAAAACAAGGTTATACCTTCAAGATTTTTAGATGGGTTTTTGAAAATAGATGAGAATATGGAGGTTGTTCTTGCTTGATATCACTTCCAAACACCCTTTTTAGCTTGAAATCATCTTGAAAGAACCTTGAATCTTCATGAAAATAGTTTACAATTTTTGAATGTGGGTGTTTAGAGGGGGTTTCGGCCGAGATGTCCAAGGGAGGAAGAGAGAGAGTGAATATGAAAAACTATGTCTTGGATTTTGAATGTATATTGAGTGTTTATCAAGATTAATCATCAATGTATCTTCCCCATGCCCACAAGTGTCTAGAGAGACAAGGGAAACCCCTCCAACCAACCGCCACCTCACATATCACACACATATACACACATATACATGCATATATGTATAGTTTAGGTGCCAAAACGGGTATTTTACTTGATACCGGGTATTTTATCTAGCGTTTTAAATCCGTTTTTGTGCGTTTTAAATTATTTTTATCATTCTATAAAAATAATCACTTAAAATTATTACTGAAATAATTACCAGTTGCCTCGACTGGCTACGTTGTCGGAATTTGGCAGTATGCGTGCTGTGCTGCGCGGTACTCGTTAAAAATCGCAAAAATAGGAATTTAAGCGTTTTTATTTATTTTTGTAATTCTATAAGAATAAACTTATCAAATTATTGCTAAAATAATTTTCAGTCGTCTTGACTGGCTGTGTTGACAGTATTTTGTCGGTATACGCGCTGCAGCGGTACGCGCTTAAACTCGAAAAATAGAGTTTCTTAGCGTTTTAATTTATTTTTCTCACAAATATGTTTAAAATTATTATTCTAATCATAACAGACTATTTTTAGGATTTTAACACTGTCCGGTTGGTCACCGACGTTCGTTTCGCATTTTAACCGTTACGCGATAAGCTCTTATCTTACTGTTGCTAACATATTTTTTATCAAAATTTAATTTTACCTACACATTAAATTTTACATATAAACATCATAACCAGTAAAATATAGCCATGTTACCTATTCACAATACGTGCTACAATTGTACGGTACGACCTGAAAAGCCGGGTGTCACAGATGGTGATGGTGAAAAGGTTATGGAGAGGATGGTGATTGTGGATTGGATGATGATGATGATGATGGTGGTGGTGGTGGTGGATTAGGGTTATGATTTTGGTTGATGATCATGGATGATTTTGATGATTAAGGTTGGTTAGAGATGGTGTGTGAGAGGTATCTTGGCTCCAGGAATGATAGAATATCTTTTAAACTTGTAACTCCTCTTTGTTATCTCCCAACTTGGGTTAAAAAATCGTTCAAACCACAAATCAAGAGAAATTCATCGTCGCACATCAGAAGGCGGCATTGCCGACGGCCAAACTCGGCGTCGGCGACACGCCATGCAATCCTAATTTTCCGTCGACGCTATATGGTACTGTCTTAGGGGTTTCTAGACGACGCGTGTTAGGATCTGAGTTTGATTGTTGTGAAAGTTAAGATGTAAATAATGAAACAATATAAACAAAGATGAAATATGCAGCGGAATAATCAACTTTTGAATTACAACAATGAAGACATTGCTTTCATCAACATGCTTTTCATAAACTTGAAATTACAAAGTTACGTATGCATGAAGATTACAACTCCCCCTCAGCCTGATCACTCTAATTTGTTCGTACAAAAATGTCAAGGTGAAGTGATAGATAGAACAGTACAGGCACTGTTCTCTTTATAGTACAAACAAAACATCTGAAGAATCTAAGCTGACGTCACCTAGAGAGCGACATCTAACAACCTAACAAACTCCTAACATCTGCTAGACCTAAGTATAGTTACATTGAAATACAATATAAACTCTGTTGCATATCATCTGTTGAGAAACCTTTGTTGAATCTTATCATCTGTTAAGCCCAGCAGACGTTAGCTTCAACAGTCTTTATTCTTCATTAGCAGAGGTTCTCCTTAGAGGACCTTTAGCTCACAGTAGTGTTTGTCTTCAACACATCTTGTAAACAGACTTTGGTCTTGGCAGACTTTAGAGTAGCAGATGTTGAGTCTTTGCCATTGGAAGGAGCAGATCTTCAAAGCACTATTATTTATAATCAGATGTTATAGAATATTTTGGCTTTCCAATCATCTGTTCTTTTGTGGGGTCCACTAGATCCAACAATCACTACCTAGAACAGATGATGCCAAAACTCTTCTTTATTTCTGATCTTTAATTCTCATCAGCATTTCTCTGATTTGGCCTTTGAATTGTAGTTCAAAGTTCATGGAAAGCATGCCTTCAAAATCCCTTTCTAGTTCAAGGTTCAACAGATCTTGGAGATCACCTGCATCCAGACCATATGCATCCTCCATTCTTATCCTTTGAACTTCACCATCTGATCTGAGCAAAGTCAATTCATGGGTGTCTGAGGATGTCTTCCACTTTAGAATTTTTGAATCAGGTGATTTTCTTGTGTGAAGAGTTATTTTTTATGAGCTTGGTGATTGTGGCCTGCCCATAAGACTTGTCATCTTTTCTTGTAGTTGATCAATGGCAGGATCTATGTGGTATAAAAGTTGGTTTTTCAATCCCTATTTTCTGTAGTCTTCAAACATCTGTCATCAGCCTCAAACATCTATTTCTGACTTTTTGCTTGATTTGAGGCAATTATGGTCAAGCCAGATACTGAGGACTGCTTTTTAAATGTAGGGGTCTGTTGAGGGGCAATCACTGTTGGATATACTGGCTTCTTGGGAACTATAGGATCCTTTTCTCTTAGCTGTTCAAGTCTCTTGTACGTTTCAACAATTCTAGACTCTGACCATTTGGCAACAGACCTTGCATTACCATGCTTTGCAGCAACTAGCTATTCTCTCTTCTCTTTAGCTTCAGTACCTTGTTTTGATCAATTTGTTTGTATTTCTTCCAATAGACCAATTGCGAGCTCAAGAATGATTAAGGCACTAGGACGACCTTTTTATTTTTACACCATTTTACATTATACCTTACCTGAAATTAATCATTTAGTCGCCAACTTTGAGCCTAAACCTTTCGTTTGATCAACCCATTTTGCCTTTGACCCGTTTAACCATTTTGTTTTTAACCCGAGTGAGGAAAATTCGATTTTAGGAGATTTGTTTGTAAGTATTTGTTAGTGTTGTTAAAAAAAACCAAAAATGCAATGAAAAATAGTAGAAAAATGCTATGAAAAAGTCAAATTCGTAGTGCGTTTTAAATAAAAGGCAAAATTTATGCCTTGTAGTTTGATTTTATTAGTTAACTTTGTTTGTTAATAAAAATTGAATTTTTGTCACCATAGCCACTTTTAAATATCATATTCCATACTCTTAGCCTAGCCCCGTTACAACCCGAATAAGACCTTTTGACTTGTGCCTCGTGTTTGTGTTAATTGGTGGAGAATGATTGAGTTGCAAGCTTATGCGTATATGTGTTCTAATCGGTTTGAGTGTTCTATATAAAATACTAGTGCATTATTGCTAGTCATACATAATCAAGTGGAGAGAACATTGTGAGGAATTTGCATGGTGTGCTAATTTTAAGAGTGGGTTAATCTTGGGTAATCCTTTTACGTGTTAAAAAAAATTAAAAAATTCATTTACCTAGTGATGTGCACTTGAAATGTGAAAATTGTGAACCGGGTATGACAATGGACCTTAACTTGAATCGTTGAGAATGGGAAGTGTGTCTACTTGTTCGACCCATGTGAAAGTGTATAACAAATTTGCTTGAGGGCAAGCAAAAGATAAGTGTGGGGATGTGATACGTGGTTGGAAACCTGTTGCTTTATTGCATTAAGTTCGTGTATTAACATGAATTTTAGTTTCGAATGGCCTACTTTGATTATAATTGTGTTTTGCGGGTTTAACGGAGTTTAAGAAGCTATTCGGGAGCTTTACGGAGCATCGGGGAGCGATCGGGATCAACCGGGCACATGAAACGAGCAAAACAAGAAAGAGAACTTGCACATCGCATCGCCAACGCCCTCCTGGGACGTCGGCGACGCACCGCGTCGGCCGGAAACCCCTTAGACAGTAGCATATAGAGTAGACGGAAAATCAAGATTGCATGGCGCGTTGCCGACACCGGGCTTGGCTGTCGGCGACGCCGCCTTCTGATGTGTGACGCTGAATTTCGCTTGATTTGTGGTTTGAACGATTTTTGAACCCAAGTTGGGAGATAACAAGGAGGATTTACGAGTTTGAAAGATATTCTATCATTCTTGGAGCCAAGATACCTCTCACACACCATTTACCTACCTTGATCATCACAATCATCCATCATCATCATCATCAACCTCAATCATAACCCTAATCCACCACCACCTATCATCATTGAAGGATATCCGTGGTATAATATATATTTTTTTTGAACCCGGTTCATATGTGTATATATTTATTTCTTACTAGGATTAGTCAAAACACTTTTGACAAATATGTATATATATATATATATATATATATATATATAGGACAATGCTAGACAGAAAACCCACATTTAGGTAGAAAACTCTGGAAACCCAAATCTCCCGGCCTTTTTACCCCACTTCCCGACATTTTTTTTTTGAAAAAAATAACACATGTAATATACATGTTTTAGAGTGTCTTGGGCCAAAAAAAACAAAAAAGCGCCGAAGGGATTTTAAAAAAAAAAATAAACAAATTTCAGCCATGTCCGGTCGCCTAACATGTGTTAGCAAAAAATGACAGAAATTGCTGAATTTTTTTTTTCTTTAAAAGATCCCTTCGGCGCTTTTTTGATTTTTTTGGCCCAAAACTCTTAAAAACATGTATATTACATGTGTTAATTTTTTCAAAAAAAAAAATGTCGGGAGGTTGGGTTTTCTAAGGTTTTTCATATAGATAGGGTTTTCTACCTAGCCTTGCCCTATATATATATATATATATATATATATATATATATATATATATATATATATATATATATATATATGTTAGTTAAAATAAACTTTAACTAGTGAAAGTATATATATATATATATATATATATATATATATATATATATATATAGGGGACCACTAAAATGAGAACCACTTCCAGTTGTAAGAACCATGAGAACTACACCGTACGGGGCGAGGTGGACCAAATTTTTTTTTCATAAACGTAGATGCATGTATTATAAACACATTTGTAAAAAAAATAAAAAAAATGTCGGGTGTGTAGTTTTGAGCACCCCAAGTTTGTGTTTACGGGGACCGTAAATTTTATTAAAATTTACGGTACCCGTAAACACAAACTTGTGGTGCTCAAAACTACACACACGACATTTTTTTTTGAATTTTTTTTTACAAATGTGTTTATAATACAAGCATCAACGTTTATGAAAAAAAATTTGGTCCAACTCGCCCCGGATCAAAAAGTTCTCACGGTTCTTACAACTGGAGGTGGTTCTCATTTTAGCGGTCCCCTATATATATATATACACACACACACATTTTAATGCAACGGAAGCATAGATGACAATATACAAATAGTTTGAACACCTTTTATACCAAGAGTATCCGCAATGGAACAAGATCACCGACATGCAAACACGAAATAAAAAACACCAACCATAGGGGGTTTAGATATACCTCCGGTTAGTAAATAACCGGTTGAGACACCGAGGTTCAACGAACAAGTGCTAGTGATACGAACTAACGAGACGCGAGTGTGAGCCTTGTAACGGCGGCGGTGGCCGTTGGCTAGCGGTGTCACACCCCAAAAATGTCGCAGCGGAATATTAAACGTAGTGGGGACGGAAGTTGGTGCCCATTTATATCTTGTGGTACAATGCATTTTATTGTTGGACATTTTGGTTTAATTTAAACATAAGTTATTAAACATTACATTTAAAAAAAAAACACGACACAAACACATAAGTTAAGTTGTCTTTGATCCTCGTGGATCTTATTACAAACGTCCCAGAAAGTTTAAAAGTTGTCCAACATTTTCAAACAACAAAACATGCATCATCATACACAAGATACGCCATGATTCCCAAAGCCGAACTCAAGTACCTGTAGAACACGTTAAAATCAAGTGTCAACACAAAGGAAGGTGAGTTCACATATTCATATACAAACAATTCATTCCAAAGGAAAACTTTCTAATTATGTGTTTACTTTAAAACATCCATATAATTTTTAGAATGTCCATTTTACTTCCTTAATAAAATCCATGGGTCCTCCGTCGCGGTTCAACAACCCGACAATAAAGCTCTTACCCAGGTTTTGTATATTAAATTCATAGCGTCAATTTTCAGACTCGAATGTTAGCTAGACAATACGAACTATATATTTACCATGCAGGGATAATCAAAGCTAGACAATAAACAGAATATCAATTCGTCGTTTGACTTCACACGGGGCGACCGGTCACGACGGGGTTGTCAACCCGATAGATCTACCAACAATTCCTCGCGTGCAATACTTAAATGATTAAACGACATCATGGGCGCAGGGTCCACTCGAGACCAATATGATGTCTGCCTCACGTACAATATATATATCCTACTAATATGACAAATTTAATACACGAAGTTGTACGAATCCCTGAATCCCCTTCCCTTGAGACCAGGCCGGCATCCATCCCAACTTTACGGTCTGTTTCGCCTCGAAAACACCGTACCATCCCAATTTTCCTCCAAATATTCATTCATAAAAAACGTTTTACCTCGAAACGTATGACTTATCAAACACCATATATTTTCAACGAAAATATATATTTTATATTAAAAGGTATGTTTTAATCCAAAAACATTATTAAACCCTTTTATTAGCGTGTTCTACCCCCAAAATATATACAAAGCAGTAAAAAGAGGGTTTAGTGACACTCACCTTTGGGTGCGTATTTTAAATAGCGCAATCCCAGAGATTGATTTCTACACGTCCTAATATATATATATATATATATATATATATATATATATATATATATATATATATATAGGAATGATTTCTAAATCAATATTCATCACAAAAATCCTAAGTTTCTCTGTTTTCTTAGAATTGTCACACAACTTTGAGATTTTCTCGAAAAATTATTATTTTTGATTATGTTGGCACGTTAATAGATATATGAGTTCATATATATATATATATATATTTATGATTCTGCGACTTGAATGATTTTATTGGTGACCATTATTGTGTAAATCCGTTAACACTCCCGTTTATACGTAATATATCTACGATTTGCGCGTCGTAATATATATACATAAACGTTCACATAATTTATCATCGAAACACGCGAAATCTTGTTAACTTATCTATTTTGTCATTTTAAAGCAAATATACATAAAATATCTCATATGTATCAAATTTCATGCTCGACAAACAAGTTTCACGTTTAACGCAATTTTTTCCGTTTCTACCGCACAAAACGTACAAGCATACATGCGTAAGCTAAATTTCTATTGTCATGTTAAAACTTAACATATTTTCACATTCTCATGTTTAAATCACATAACACATTTTAACACATAAGGTTCACTCAAAATTTTACCCATACCAGTGTACATTGAAAAATGCGTATTTTAGCGATTCGGTAACATTTTCGGGCGTCGGAAGTCACTTATGACCAACCAAACACCAAGCAAACTTAAAATTAGTTAAAATACTCATTTTTAAATTAAAAATATTGGTTTACTTACTGATCTAAATCAGTTTTATAAAAATCACTCGAAAAAGCCGATTTTGACCGTTTTAACGCATAGTTTTGCGTTAAACATTACTATAATCATCCCAACTCGAAACGACTTGATATTTTAACACAATACATGCTATTTACTGATTAAAATAGTGGTTATAATCAGATTAGTGCAGTTTTTGTTTAAGTCACATAAATCATGCGATTTCACGTATTTTACAACTTTTAAAGCACCAAGTACAACATGCAAAGCTAGTAAACATTATGAAAAAGTTATATGTCACTAAACACTTTAAAATAACTTTATTTTAGTGTTTATATTCTGATTAAATCTGATTTTTATGAAATCATAATCATATGTTCATTTCATGCCTTCACATATCCATATAAGTTCACATATGTTCATTTCATGCCTTCACATATCCATATAATCATGCTTTGAAGTTTACTAAGATCATGTTCTTACAAATATTACACATATCACCATGATTATTCAAATTATCCATATTTATTCATGCTTAGATCTTGCACATTTAAGATTGTATAACAATTTTCACATGCATGCATACATATACACATACATATATACGAAATTTATACATACATATACTTCCAAAGATTTACTTTTCAACACATCACTTTCAATTCTTACATATTTTAGAACATTCTTGTATGATATAAAAAAAATTCCTTTTATCTTCATATTTTTCAAGAAAACAAATAATCAAGAAATCTTTCATCAAAAATCAAAATACAACTTATACACACACACACACACATTCTCGGCCCTATATACACACATGCATACACCCATTTTTATTTTGATTAAAATCTCATTCCTTGTTAGTTTCTAACTTATGTTTAGATTCAAGAATCAAGAGAAACTTTCACTATCTTCTTTGTCACTATGAATCAAGAACAATATTGAAAGAAAATATTTTATACCTTCAAGATTTTTAGTGGGTTTTTGATAAAGATGGTGATTTAGGGTCTTGTTCTGGCTTGAAACTACTTGAAATCACCTCCAAACCTCCTTATGAGCTTGAAATCACCATGCAAAGCCCTTGATTCTTCATGATTTGAAGTTGAAAATGAAATGTGGGTGTGGTTAAGGGTGTTCGGCCATGAGTGTTCAAGAGGAGAGAGAGAGAAGTTTTTGAATTAGATTTCTTGAGAATATGCAAGTTATGGAAGGTGTTTTGGGTAATAATCATCATGCATCTTTCTCTAGGCATGACACATGTCCCATTTGCAACTTTCAAGAGAATGTGGGCAGCCCTTGATGCCGCCACATCTCCCCCCTCTCACACACATGTCATATACATATATATATATATATTATATGTATATTTGGGTTAAAACAGGTATTTTACTGATTACCGGGTATTTTATCTAGCGTTTTAATCCCGTTTTAGTGCGTTTTAAATTATTTTTATCATTCTATAAAAATAATCACTTAAAATTATTACTGAAATAATTACCAGTTGCCTTGACTGGCTGCGTTGACAGTATTTTGTCTAATTCGCGCAGTATCACGCGGTACGCGCTCAAACTCGAAAAATAGAGTTTCTTAGCGTTTTAATTTATTTTTCCTCATGGATCTGATTTAAATTATTATTCTAATCATAACATACTATTTTTAGGATTTTAACACTGATCGGGAGGTCACCGACGTTCATTTCGCATTTTAATCGTTACGAGATAAGCGTTTGTTTTATCGTTGCCAACATAATTTTTATATACATCTAAATTTACCAACACGTCAAATATCATATATTAATATCACAATCTATCACAAACAGCCATTTTACATGTTCACTACACAGATTACTATTGTACGGTACGGCCTGAGAAGCCGGGTGTCACAGTCTCCCCCTGTTTAGGGAATTTCGTCCTCGAAATTCTACTTTACAGGTTTTGTTTTCGCTCTCGGTGGGAAGAGATGAGGATATTTCTGTTGCATTTGGTCCTATCATCCACTCGAACCTCTCCAGGGGGTATAATTAGTGCCTCATCGGACAGACACTTTTTCAGGTTGGAGACATGGAATACATCATGTACTCCACTCAGCTCTTGTGGCAACTTGAGCCTATACGCGACTGGTCCAACTCGAGAGGCGATTTTGAAAGGACCTGTTAGGATCTGAGTTTCTTATGATTGTGTTTTTCGTTTGATAATAATGAAGATGAACAAGTAATTGCAGTGGAAACTAAATATGGAAACAAACTTTCATACACAATCAAACAAGAGAATTGTTTTCAACACACAAGTTTATCATTGAACCGAATGATTAAATTTATTTCAAACATCAATTGCAATTGCATGCATGTATCACAAACTCCCCCTCAGCCTGAGCTCACAATGAATTGTTCGTGCAGGAAGACAAGTGATGAAAGAGCTAATGGAATAGTACAGGGTACTATTCTATTTATAGGCTCGAGCAAACCACTGAAGCATCTTGGCTGACGTCACCATGAAAGTGACATCTAACTTCCTAACAACCTGTAACTACTGATCTAATACAACTACTGCTTGCTAACTACTGATTACATTACAATACAATGAATAAACAAAATACTGCTTCCCATTCCACTGTTGTGACTCCAGCAGTACTTTACATCTTCAGTAGTGCTTGACCCAGATCAGTAGATTGAGCATCAGTGTTAGTCTTCAACAGTTCTTTAGTCATCAGCAGTTGTTGAAGGATCAGTTGTTGTAGACGAGCAGTAGATAGAGGCCATCAGTTGTTTAGCCACTTTCAAGGGGAGAGAATTGTATACAACATCTGCTTATTCTGGATCCACTGCTCTGATCCAGTTTTGGCTTTAATCAACTGTTCCTTTGGTAGGGTTCAATCCCAACAATCTCCCCCTGGAACAGATGATGTCAAAACCCTTCATTATTATGGATCTTTATTGCCTCATCAACAATTCCCTGACTTGACCTTTGAATTGTAATTCAAAGTCCAAGGAATTTGTGTCATCCTCATCCCTGCACAGTGTAAGATCAAGGGGATCTTGCATATCTTCAACACCCAGGCCCAATGCTTGTTCCCTTGATATTTTCTTCACTTCACCACTGGATTTGATCAGAGTCAATACGTGTGTCTGTTTGTCAGATTTCCACTTTAGCATTTTTGAACCCAGTGGGTTTCTTGGGAGAGATTTTATTGATGATGAGTTTGGAGATGGTGGCCTGGTGATAACTGGTTGAGCAGTGCTTTGAGCTTGAGCAAGCTCAGGATTTTCAGCTATCATCTGCTTGAGGACTGATTTTATAATATCATCCCCTGCTACTATATCCTCTGCTGTTTCTTCATCCATCTGTTTTTGTCTCCTTCTTTGATAAAGGATAGCACCAGGTGGAGCAGTTGATTTCCTGACTTGCAGTTTTTGTGGTCTAACTTGAACCTCTGCATCAGGGTAAACTGGTTTTTGTGGAACATTAGGATTCTTCTTTCTCAACTCTTCTAGCTTTTGGTAAGAGGCCATCACTTTTCTTCTTTCCATCTTGTCACCTGATTCCTTGACCCAAAATCAGCAGTGATAAGTTCCTCTTTCATTCTTTTCAGCTTTAATACTTTATCAGGTACATTTTCTTGTAATTTGCCCAAGCAGGAGGAGTATGTTTAACTTTGTCTTTGTTCATTTTATCAATTCTTTCTAACTCCTCTTTGAGCTCACCAACTGTCCATTCTTTATATTGAGCCTTTTCTCCTTTGTATTTCTTGAATGCCATGATGTGCTCAATGTAATCTTTTTTCAGAGTTTCATCATCTCTTTCTGAAAGTTGCTGACAGAGATTTTTTGAAAACCTTTCCAAAGTACTGACTTGAGTAAGCAGAAATTGATAATATCTTTGAATCTCCTTGTCAGATTTTCCCTGTGTGTTTCTTTTGGAGATATCCTCTGCTTGTTGAGCCTTTAGCTTCAAATATTCTTCTATATTGTTAGGCCTATGATATCCTTGAAGAGATGGCAAGTTCCTTTTAGCAGGGTCATCTTCAGAGTAGAAGGATTTGATATCCTCTCTGACAGCAATAAGCTCTAAAGGATACTGGACACCTGCAGGAGTAATGGCAGTGTTTCGGTTAAAGGCTTGTACTGAAGAAAGTGGAACAGGGTTTGGAATGGTAACAAGTGACAGTGGTTATGAAGATGTTGGTGGTGGTGAAGAATCATCATCATCCAAAATTATCCTTCTCCTTTTTGGTTTAGGAGAGGTTGGAGGTGTTTTGGTGGGTTGAGAAGTGGTGATTTGAGTGGTGGTGATTGTAGTGGAAGGTGGCTGACTAACAGTTGTTGAAACAACTGGTGTTTCAACTACTGTTTCCATTACAACAGATGATGTATCACCTGATGTCTTCTGCTTTTTAGCAGGTGGTGCTGGTGGTAATGAGGATGTTTTTGGTGGTGATGTGATTTTTGGTAGGGTAGTGGATGTAGTGTGTGTTGAAGTAGTGGTGGCAGTTATTTGGCTAACAGTTGTTGAAACCACTGAAGTACCAACAGCTGTTGATACAACAGGTATTTTAACAACTGCTGGTATGGAGGTTTGATGTGTGGAGCTTTTAGGAGTTTGGGGAGCATGTTTTGTGGGTCTGGAAGGTATGGATTTGGGTTGCCTCACTTTTCTTGTGGGCTGTTTTCTTTTAGGCTGAGGACTTTCTTCATCCTGTGGCTCAGAAACACCCTGTACTTCCAACTCCATAAATACTTTCTTCTCCTGCTCAAACTTTGATTTTCCTTTTGCCTCGAAATCCTTTTTCACTCTTGCTTTTGCATCAGCAATAGCATTTAAGGTTACATCAACCTTTTTGGATCCATCTGGCTTAGGGATCTCTGCAAGCATACTTGAGTTATCTGGTGTAATGTACAGACCATCTTCATATCCCTTTTTCTTCAACTGTCTTATTTTCTCCCCCTTTTTGGCATCATTGGGTGGAGGATTATCAACAAATATTATTGTGGGAGGAGCAGTGCCAGTGGTATTTAGCAGATGGGCCTTGATTTCCTTGATGTCAGCTTGTGTATCTTTAAACCTTGCTTCCATTATATTTCTGATCTTTTGAACTTGTATCTCATGTTGCTGATCAGCATATTCTCTTTGTTGGATGAGCATAGGTTGAAATAAACTCTAGAGTTCATTGGGAGTAGGAACAGATGAAGGAGCAGCTGTTTGAGCTGGTGCAGCAGTGGATGGTACCTTTTTGTACTTTCAACAATTGTTGCAGCATGTCTTTGATTTCTGCAACCGATGTATTAAGTTTGTCAACTCTATCCGTCAATTCTCGGTACATTAAACCATCACCCAACTTAATGGGATCATCTGATTTCCCACTTTCTGTGATTGTAACAGTGGTTGACTTAGGGAATGTATCCCAAAAATCATCCACTGATGCCCCTTTGTCTTGGTACTGGGGACTTCTTCCTTCAATATGAGTAACACTTTTAAGTGAACCCGTGAATACTGGAAACACTCATGTTCCCAAAGAAGAAATTGCCTTCAAGGAAGTCTGATTAATGAAACTACTGTCCAAATATAAACCAGTGGGTTCAACACTTGTAGTAGCTGCTTCACTTGAACTACCACCAAGAGTTACATGTAACTCAAGGGGTGTAACCTCCTCAGTTGTTGGTGGGTTAGCAAAGATAGGGAGCTCAGACTCAGTCACTTGTGGAGCCATACTCTCAGTGATAGGTGGTTGAGAGGAACTGATTTCTGTTTAAGCTATATCAAGTGCATCCAACAAAAGTTTTGTTTGTGGTGGAATCGTGGCAGTGAGTATTGGGGTGGAAAGAGAATTTGCCCCAGGTAGTGGGCTGTGGATGATAGAATCAAGTGATTCTAGAGCATCATAATTTGGTGTCCCTGTTCTTACAACCTGTTATTTTTGAGAAGAAGCAGGAGGAGTTTGAGGCTCAGGTTGAGATCTTTCTTCCAACTACTATGAGGAAGTAGCAGCAGTGGTTTCTGGTGACTTTTGGTTTGTCACTGGCAGTTGCTCTGGGATCTCATTTTCCAGAGTTGCCTTTTTTGTAGGTTTTGGGGGCTTTTGTGTTTTCTTTTATTTTGGTCTTTTTGTGGTTTTAGGTGTGGGTTTCACAGCAGTTGTTTTGCTGCTGTGATCACCTTGAGCAGTGGGCTCAGCAGCAGGTGCCTGAGGAGCAGTGGTAGCTGCTAAAGTCTACTCAGGAGCCTCTGCTTTTGTTTTGGAAACTTTTGATAGCCTTGTAAATGTTTCAGGTGTTAGGCCATTTATTTGAAAAGGTTCACCCTGGATAAGCACATGAGCATTATCCTTTGAAAATTTCTTTCGAAAATAAAAACTTAAGAACCTTGGAAACAATAAAAATGATTTTTTATCAACATTTTTGACCAAATCATCAAAGATATCCTGGGAGTATTTAAAGTTTTCTCCATGCAAGATAGCATAACCCAGGTATTGGATCTTCAATGGAATTTCATTGAAAGCAGTGGTCTTATTAGAAACACACATAAGGAGGGTATGAAACAAAAACCTTGTGGCTGGAGGAAAACTGCCTTTTGCCAAGTGTCTTTTTTCATTTCCTCAGCATACCCTCTTTCTAAAAAATCTATTTGATACTCTATTTTAGGAAAAGAAGTTTTACCTTGAAGATCAACCAGTTCAAAAACTTCTGATAGAGTTTGTGGTGTAATTTTAACTAGTACACCCTTTATCGAGGAATTGATGGCTATGGGCGTTTTATCTTGAGATTCAAGTGTCGCATTCTTCCAAAATTCTCTCTCGGTTGCCAGGTAAACCGGAGCATCAGAAGTTAACAAAGTTTTGTACTTTGAAGACAAAAGAGCATCTATGATGGAATTGAAGGTTTCGATATGACTTGGTTTTGTCAATAGACCCAAGTAATTGTGAGGAGCTTTATATGGAATTTATGTGGCCATTTGAGTGAATTTGTGAGAGGATGAAGACGATGATTTGAGTATGTGTGCGAGAGGAAGAAGAAGATGAGTGATTTGAGAGAAATGGATGGTAACTGCTTTGAGAAAGGAACTTTGAATTCGATTCGACAGTGAAAACCCTGTTTGGGGTTTTGATCAGGGTTTTATAAATGGAAAAAGTGAATGCCGACGTGGCAGCGGTTACAAAAGATCCGACCGACAAGTACTGTCCACGTGTCAACCACTGATGAATAATGGAAGACAGTTGTTAAGGAAACCGCTGATGGAACAAGTGTCAGTGGTTACAACGGTTATAATGAGAACAGTGGCTGATTTTCAACTATCAGTGGATAGCCTATCAGTGGGTTAAAACACTGATTTTGAACAACAGTGATTAACAAGGAATTGAGAAAACAGTGGTTGACTTTCAGCAGTGGTCAATATTATCAAAACAGAAGTTTGAACCAAAAACAGTGGTTATGGCAGACTTTTAAGGATTTAAAGAAAATTTCATTTTTAGCTATTTTTAAGGATGGAATTTTGATTTTCTGAAAATATTTTAATGCTTTTATTCATAGAAAAATAAGATTTTGCTTGTTATTCCATGTTCAGCATGCCAATCCTAGAGATCAAGCTTTCAAAGGTGAATGTGTCTAATGTTTTTTTAGCACATCTGCCAGCTGATCTTTAGTTGGAACATGGTGCAGAGAAATCAAACCTTTTTCATAGAAATCCCTCACAAAGTGATGTCTGATATCTATGTGCTTGGTGGTTGAATGGGATACTGGATTTTTGATGATATTTTCTGCTGCCTGCCTGTCCAACATGAGAGGTGTCTTTAGGGCAGTGATACCAAAATCCAGCAATTGATTTTGAAGCCATAACAGTTGGGCTGTACAGCTTGCAGCAGCTATATACTTTGCCTCAGAAGTGGATGTGGAAACAGCTGCTTGCTTTTTGCTTTGCCAAGACACTAAGCAACTGCCTAGGAATTGGCACCCTCCTGAAGTGGACTTCCTTGTCTTGTCACATCTAGCAAAGTCACTATATGAGAAACCTGAAAGCTTAATATTTCCATCAGCTGGATACCAGATACTAAGTGTGGGAGCACCTTTTAAGTATCTGAATATCCTTTTTACAGCAATAAGGTTTGACTTTCTAGGGGCTGACTGGGATCTTGCACAAACACAAGTTGCAAACATGATGTCTGGCCTAGGTACAATAAAGACCCAATCATGCTTCTATATAGAGTTTGATAAACCAAATCATCCTTTTCATCAGACATGACTATTTTTGTGGTTGCAATGGGTGTACTGCATTGTTTACAATCATCCATTTCAAATTTCTTTAAAATTTCTTTGGTATATTTGCCTTGATGGATGAAAGTGCCATTTTGCAGTTGCCTTACTTGGAGACCAAGAAAGCACTGGAGTTCACCTATTGCACTCATCTCAAACGCAGTTGTCATGAGTTGCCTAAACTTTTCACACATTTTAGAACATGTGCTTCCAAAAATGATGTCATCCACATAAATCTGGACAATCATCAAGTCTTTCCCTCTCCATTTTAAAAACAATGTTTTGTCTATTTTACCTCTTGTGAAACCAATGGAAAGTATAAAGGTGGAAAGAGTTTCATACCGGGCTCTTGGTGCTTGTTTCAAGCCATACAAAGCTTTATTTAGCTTGTAGGCATGATTTGGATTAAATGGATCCTCAAAGCCTGGAGGTTGACAAACAAATACCTCTTCTTGTATCTTACCATAGAGGAATGCACATTTGATATCCATTTGATACACCTTGATGTTGTGGTTGACAGCAAAGGCCAGGAATAATCTGATAGCTTCTAATCTTGCTACAGGGGCAAATGTTTCATCTTAGTCAATACTGTCTTCCTGTCTGAACCCTTGAACCACAAGCCAAGCTTTATTCTTGACAACAATACCCCTTTCATCAGTTTTATTTTTGAAGATCTACTTTGTGCCAATAGGACTCACACCCTCTGGCAGTGGTACAAGCTCCCAAACTTGTTGTCTTCTAAACTGTTGGAGCTCCTCTTGCATGGCTTCTACCCAGCTGTTATCTTTTAGTGCCTCTTGGTACTTGACCGTCTGATGGAGAGATAGGAAACCAGCAAAAAGACAGATGTTTTGGGATTGGCTTCTTGTTAGCACCCCTTCACTGATGTTGCCAATGATTTGGTCAGGTGGATGAGACTTCAAGAAGATTAGATCTCCTTTGTATGGAACAATGGCATTTAATGGTGAAGGCTGCAAATGTGAATCATCTGAGCTAACCACTGCTGGTGACTTTGATGATCCAGCAGTGGCTTCAAATGGAGGTGGAGGAATAGGAGGAACAGGTGTGAAAACATGTTGACTTTTATCCACTGTTTGATGGCTTTTGTCAACAGTGGTTGATGATGATGGGCTACTTTGGTCAACAACTGTTGAGGTAGCAGTGGATGAGCTTTAACAGCTGTTTTGAACAACTGCTGCTCTTCTAATTGATGCAGACTTTTGTTGCGGAATGATGACTTCATATCCATAGTCTGATGGAGGATTTTCTGATGGACCTGCATTGTTAGTCTTGACAACAACATTTTTAAATGTGAATTTATCAAGACCAAATAATTTTGCAGGGTTTGCTGGGATTTTCATTGATGAAAGTTCATTAACTTCACATTCAAAGTCTCTTCCACTGTCTTAGTCCTTGTGTTAAACACTTTGTAGGCCTTAGCAGTGGTTGAGTATCCCAGATGATAACCACAATCAATTTTGGCTGCAAACTTTGAGATAGAATCTTTTAAGTTTAAAATGAAACATGGGCAGCCAAAAACTTTGAAATATGAGGTTAATGGCTTTATTTTATACAACAGTTCATAGGCAGTCTTTTGATGCCTGGGGTTGATTAAAACTCTGTTTTGGACATAGCAAGCAGTGTTTACTGCCTCTGCCCAGAAAGTTAATGGCAAACCTGAATCAGCAAGCATGGTCCTGGCAGCCTCAATCAAAGTCCTGTTC
Organism: Helianthus tuberosus; assembly: GCA_030545235.1. NCBI lineage: Eukaryota > Viridiplantae > Streptophyta > Magnoliopsida > Asterales > Asteraceae > Helianthus > Helianthus tuberosus. Next base: position 106,267,411 of record CM060409.1, read on the forward strand.
TTTCTTTCAACAACCCCATTTTGTTCCAATGTTCTTGGAATGCTGTACTGCCTTACAATTCCTTTTGACACACAGAAATCATCTAACTCCTTATTTCTGAACTCTGTGCCATTGTCACTCCTGAAGACTTTTACTGGCAAGTCAAACTGCTTTACAACCTGTGTAACAAAGTCTTGCAGAATGCCTGCAGTCTCATCTTTGGAGTGTAAAAAGTAAGTCCATGTAAACCTAGAAAAGTCATCAACAATAACTAAACAATATCTTTTCTTCCTAAGACTCATGACTTTAACTGGGCCAAACCGATCCATGTGAAGCATTTGCAAGCACTTGGTTGTTTTGGACTCTTCAATTGATTTATATGAGCTTTTATGTTGTTTTCCTTTTAGGCAGGAAACACAATGCTCAGGACAGGTGAACAATTTTTGAGGTAAACCTCTTACTAACCCCTGTTTTGACAAAGCAGTGATTGTCTTGAGATTTATGTGCCCCAATCTTCTGTGCCATAATTCTGTCTCTTTGTTAGAGGCAGCTGAGAATAGACAAGCATCAGTCCTGGGGCTCTCTTTTGACATATCAACAACATAGACATTGCCACTCCTTTGAGCAACAAGTTGAGTTTTTCCATTTTTTATTATTTCTTCAATCTTTTCAACCATTTCTGGTCCAACAATCCTACAACACTCCTTTGTAAAGAATGAGCCATAGCCCTTATCACTTATTTGTGAGACACTTAGGAGGTTGAATTTTAGATTGTCTATCAGATTGACATTTTCAATCTTAACATTACCAGACTGAACTATACCAGACCCCATAACCTTCCCTTTACTATTATTACCAAAGGATATATCACCCCATCCATGAGTTTTGAAATCTTTGAGTAGGGCTCTACATCCTGTCATGTGCCTGGAGCCTCCACTATCTACATACCAAAGACTATCTAAGCATGCAGAAGCTCCCTACACATTAAGTAAAAGGTTAGTTCATTAGGGTCTCCAAAGCCAATAAGGCTTTGGATGGGGTCTCAACAGTGTCTAGGTTAAGTTCAGGTGGATGGACAGTGGTTAGCTTAGGGGTTTGGACAGTTTTGGAACTGTTTTTCTCTAACCAGTGGTTGGGGGTCTTGCCCAATTATCTGCTGGTACCCAAAAGGATGCATGTTCACTCTTGGTTTAGAAGGCTATTTGTAAACCTCATAAGCATGTGGGGTCCTTTGGTATGGTGGTTGTCCTTTACCTCTTCGGTATTGGTTGGCAGGGGGTGCATCAGTCACCTGAACATCTCTTTTAATAGAGGTTTGGTTCAGCTGTTTTGTAACAGCTGTTTGAACTGGCACAAACAGTGGTTGATTCTTGGTGAATTTGAGAGATGGGTTTAATGAACTCAAGGATGTTTTTGCATTGTACTCATTCTTTTTTACATCAAAGGATTTGAGATACACACATTCCTGAGTTTTGTGGTTTGATTTACCACAGATGGTGCAGCTCTCAGCAGGTACAATAACACTTATTTTGTTGATATCATATGCTTTTAGATGAAAACAGTCTTTTGTTAGATGATTCTTCTTTTCACAGAAATTACAAAATAGGTTTTTAATCTTTTCTTTTCTTTTCTTCTTCTCAACCTCCTTTGCAACAGAGTTTTGAACTACTGTTGGGATGTCCTTAAGCGGAATGACTTTTGCTTTAGGAGCCTTTACACCATTAGTGGTTGTGAAGTCCATGGGCTTGAAGTTTTCAAGAATGTCACACTCATCAGACCATGTGGGTTTAATTTGGTATTTCTCAAGTTCCTCAAAAGTTGAGGACCCTACAGATCTTTCCAGAGTGATTTTGTTACCAAGTTTGTCAGTTATTTTAACTTCTTGGCCATTCTTGTTGGTTGGAATGATTTCAACAGAACCAGCTTGATTTGCAGCATTGTTTTCAACTTGGTCATTTTTTCTAAACCCAATGCCAAATTTTACATTACTTTCAAGCATAATCTCATAACCTTTATAGGATTCCTCCCATTTTTCACAAGTGATCTGGGTGGATTCCAACTCCTTTTTGTAGGCATGATATTTTTCTATCATTGTCTGGAGTTGGTCGTTGGTTATGCTATGCTCTTGTTTAATGCTGCAAAGTTCACTATCTTTTTCATTCAACTTGTTTTTCAGTTCTTTTAATGACTTTTCAAATTGAACTTCAGAAGTTAACACTTTATCCCTAAGGTTTTCATTCACCATTTTAATGTTATTGTTTCATCTTGATTGTTACTGTTTCATCGATAAACTAGGGTTATATGGGATGGTTGATTCGGTTGTTATTTGGCTGATGTTGCGTGCATGATTCATATCCAGTGATGTAGGGTATCGAGCACACCAAAATTTCCATGACTTACAATGATTTAAATATGAGTTGCTTATGTGAAGATCTAAGTTTATGCATGATGGTCATAGATTAGTTGGAAAGATTATGGGACATAATTAAATTTTGTGCATGATCACTATAATAATTGTCATTGATACATCACTGAATTCAGGGAAGTTAGGGTGATTATGTGATTAATGATGATGATGAATGCATATGGTAAGAATATGGGGTGGAATAATGGGCCGCACATGTGTTGATGTTTCATGATTTTCATTTTACAAGAATGGTCTGCTCATATATATTTTAATGGCCTGCACATGCATTCATGAGTTATGACACATAGGTATACTAAAGTATTAAATGATTGTGTAAATGTTGAAAGGTGTCACATGGGGAGCACATAAGGATCTGAATTCTTTGACTATTATCAGCCGAACATATGTTCTTTTTAAGGAAGTGGTGTCATAAATAAATTTAGTTTACATGATTTGTACATATGAATTAATGAGGTGGATTGTCTTATGAACTGATTATATGCTAAGAGACTATTTAAAGATGTTGTCATGACTTGAACTATATGGGTGTTACTTATACATTAAATCATGTTAGTACTGATTGGGCCTTATGTTAATGGGCTTGAACCACATGTGCTGCACGTCTATGGGAGTAATATATCGACCTGTTAAGTGTCTAGTTGGGTCTCGAAATTGTGAGTGTGAACTTGTGTCGTAAACGTGCTAAGACTCGTATGCTTGTTATGACATTGTGATGAAATGTGTTTGGTTGTTTATTGCTAGAGTAATACGTGTGACTAGATACGTAAATTGTGAATTCATGAAACTGATCGTCTCTGGCAATCACCATAGGGTTTAATTGATCAACTTGGAACACGTAACATAACCTACCGAGCACTCTAAGGTGAGTTCACTGCTCTTTTCCAAGCATGCATCCCGGGAAGGGATATCGGGTAACGTTCCAGGGAGGAATGCAGGTTAATGGGATGTTTGTTATTACTTAGTTTCTATTATGTAAGACCCCCTACATCTACCGTGTTGCCGGCAAGGCAACGAGGTATTTAGTTGATAGCGCTATTAGGTTTGGCACCCTCACACCGTACCGAGGAGGACGGGCGTGAACTAATTACCTTGACCACTTGACCAATGCCTAGATAGAGGCATTGGGGTTGGGCATTCACATCGTGTATATATAAGACCCCTTACATCTACTCGAGGTTATTAGTTGAGCTAATTACCTTGACCACTTGACCAATGCCTTGATAGAGGCATTGGGGTTGGGCATTCATATCTTGTAGCCAGTTGCGGTAATCGAGTTAATAACATCATCAAAACAAAACGTTGAACTGTTTTAAACACACATCTGGTAACTAAACGCGTTAACAAAACTTTGAACTCACCAGCGTCGTCTGACACACTTGTCTGCATGCTTGCAGGTCTGTAGGGTTATATCATGGAACTTGCCATCTGGAAGGCTGGAGTGGTCATGGGTCGTGACACATGGATTCACAATACAAGTTTATTGATTTTCGTTCTCGTGGTTTATGAAACACTTTACAATGAGTTATGCTTCCGCTGTATACTATGAATTACATGTAATGTTTGGTAACACTTTATGTCAATGAAAGAAAGTTTTATTTAAACATATTTATGAGTTCAATGTGATTGGTGGCTAAGATCCTGGTACGTCACACGCCTCGCGGGGGTTTCCACATGTGGTATTTTGGGGGTGTGACAGTTTGGTATCAGAGCCACTGGTTATAGTGAACTTGGTTTTAAAAACGTTTTCATAAAACCAGACTATAACCGAACAGTTCTGAAAACGGGAATACGACCATGACACTCAGCTCCAGATTGCAAGGTTCGTCTCTTTCACCTGTTGTATACATTGCATGGCTAGTGTACACTTGTTTATCATGTGGCATACGAACACACACTCATCACTATAGCATAATTTCATGAAATGCATGTTTACTTTATGTTGCGTAGTTGGTGTGTTGTAGTTCTTAGATTCCGGTGATCTTATCGTTTAATAACCCCTGTTTGGCACTCGAGTTTGAGGAACCATTTGACATGAGTTGGGAGGAACTGAGATGAGCATGCAAATCGTAATATTATTGTGGGTGCACACATAATAATAATGTGGGGTGCATGCGAGTCCCAGTGAGGCTTAACAAGTGAAAAAGGGGTCCCGTTCCGTTATTTGGTTGATGTGAAACATAACAGTCTATTGGAGTCATAACAGTGATTGTCTCCTACTCAAACTTGATTTTCACACTTCTCTCTGAAACCTTTCGAACCTCGATGCTATCGAGTATTGCCTGAACACACATCTGAACACCTAGCGAACTGTGTAGAGTATTAGGTGCTTGCACGGACGTCCTTGAGTCGGGTGTCACAGCGTCGAATGATTGGTCTATATCTCCCTCACTTCTCTCTGTCTGCTGGAACTTAATGTATGGACGTCTTAGATCCCGAAGTGCGACCACCTCTGCAGCAATCTCAAAACAAACCGGGTATTACCCCAGCAACTTGCAGCATCGGTGAACTAAAGGATAAGAGTAGTACGGTACCGACTTCAGCATTTGGATGACCCTGATTACCAACAACGAACACCAGCAATTTGATGCCAATCGGATCTTTAACCCCAGACAGCGGCTCATGGGAGCCAACTCCTACGAATTAACCGGGACATGAGTGATGACAATTGACCATGGTGCGAAAATGTGAAACGGCTGGTAAAATGAGTAGCGTCTTAGGGCGTGGCACGGAAATGTGACAAGATGGACCTTGTTGGTGAAGAATTGTAGGACTCCGTTTCAGGCAATGACGTTAGAGGTAACAGTCACGGCAACATCAGGATACTTGTAATTGTAACTAACGGTATGGGAATGGAGGTGCCACCAACATGGATTGGCCATGGTTAGATCAAGACGACAACAATCAAAGACACGACGTAAGTACTGGAAATCTTCGTAACGATAACACACAATACGGGAAATGATGCTCATGGAAGGGCATTTAGGATTGGCGTGGGCGACGCCAGGATCATAACTACATGGTGGCCTACACGTTTTAGGCAACGAATCGCTCCGTGTCTGTTCTACTTAACCCTGATGCTTCTTGAAACCGAACCTGTTGTGGAATCGGCTGACGGCAAGACAAACGAAACCTCATATGTTTGTTGGGATGCAAACTCGACCTTGTGGGACAAGCGTCCGATATCGACCTTCCTTCGACTACCCTTGATGGCTACAATGCAGCAATTAGTGTGGATTGGTTATCCAAAGATCTCGCAGATATGCTAGTGAGGAGAAAGTTTGTGTGGAGAACCGTTGTCTGTTCTAAAGCGTCAGGGGGTGCAAGGGTTAGTGCCATTCCAGCTATGAGGGCCCAGAAGTGTCTACGGACGGATGACCCCGCTATGTTAGCAACCGTTTTGATGATGAGGCTAAGGAAAATAGGATCGAGGATCCACCAATTGTTTGTGACTATTCGAGGAACTTTCAGGCTTACTACCACGACTGTTAGTTGGAATCTCAGTTGACTCCACGCCAGAGGCAGATCCGAATACTCGTACTCTTACCGTCTTGCACCAGGAGGGTTGCAAGAACAGTATAAGCTACTACGAGAACTGTTGGACAGGAGTTTTATCAGACCTAGTTTTCGCTTTGGGAAGCCCTAGTTATATCCGTGAAGATAAGCCTTTTTGTGTGTATACAGATTATCGAGAACTCAACAAGGTGGCAGTCAAGAACTGTTTGCCTCGACCATGTATTGTCAGCCTGTCGACCAGTAGCGAGGGTCAAGCTCTCATTCGAGGATTGATTTTTGAACGAACTATTATCGGATGGACGTCCAAGGGGAGAATGTTCTTATAGCGGCTTATTAAACGCAATTCGGCAATATGACTTTGTATTCCAACACCTTTGGGGTAATCAACACACCAGCAACTTTATGGATTACATGAATCGACCGTGTTTATGGATGGCGTTTTGAATCATTCCAGGAGAAGGGAACATCATGGGTAGTATTTGCATTCTATTTTAGAGCTCCTGGGGGAAGGAGCCACTCCGCACGAAGTCTTGTTAAAAGTAACTTCTGGATTCGAGAGGTACCTTTTCGGTCATATAATCAACGAAGTGGGAATACACGTGGACCTTGCTAAGACCCGTTTTGGGTAGAAACTGATCGATATCAAAGATTCATGCGAGGATGCATCAATTTCTTGGTTTCGCTAGACACTATCACAGATTCATCCCAGGATTTTCGAAGATCGCGCAGCCTTAATCTCTTTAGCACAGTAGGGCGCTATGTTCGTGAAAGACAAAGCAGGAGGACGTCTTTTCAGCTTCTGAATTCCAACTCTACCATGCACTGAGCACCGTCTTTACCTAAGGGTACGGGTGATTTAGTGGTATATAATGATGGTCCGAATCAAAGTCCCAGTTACACATCGATGCAACACGAGAAAGTGATGGCTTACGTAGCGGATTTACAAGAAGAGTTACACGAGACCCAACCTGCGGAGGAACCTATGGTCTTTGGATTTGAGTTGGAGGCATTACTTGGACGGTACCAAAGGCACTACTTAGACCGATCACAAGGGCCTCCCGTGTACCTTTGTTTCAGAAGAGCAAAACAGGTAATAGCATCGTTGGATGGAACCCTCAAGCGATTACGACTATGGACCTTAAACACGTATGAGCGTGTAGCTCACCATTGACTCTAACTTACCTGATCAGACTCGCTCAGTTCAAACTGGAGAACTGAAGGAAGAGAAGTTTCAAGTGAACCCATGCGGGGCATGGAGAAGCAACCTTTGGTAGGTCGGACGATATGCGCTACCTCCTGGAACGAATGTGGATCTTATTATACGACAACCGTAGAGAACTCATGGCGAGCAAAGCACACCGACCTTGATATTCTAGTCGTCAGGGTTTTGATAAGAGATGTTAGGATCTATAGGATCTTGTTCTGATGATCGGACATGAAGGCCTGCCTAGCTACGCATGTGAATGATGTTGACTTGTGGGAAAGTCCAGGTGGAGTGTCAGCAACCAGAAACACCCATATGGAAATGAGAACGGACTGCCACAGATTCTGTCACTAGTCTACTTACAACTCGAAACGGAAACAATATCACCTGGGTGATCGTTGATTGTCTCATGTAACCAGTACAACCTCTTGCAATCTAGAAAACTAACGAGTCTTCATAGCTTGTAAACATTCCTCTGAAAGAGGCGGCTATTTAGGCATGAGGTGCCAACTCCTGTATCCCTGAATTTGATCCATACCCGATTTATGACAGGCACTACATAACACTCTTGGCACACGACTAGACATGAGCATTACTTATCACCATAGGGCAAATGGTCAGAGTAAACGAACCCCCCCTAACACTCGAGGACATGCTGCAGGCATGTGTGGGATTGACTTAGCAAAAACTGGAAGGACACATACCTTTGGCTGAGTTCTACTGTAGTAGTTATCAATCTAGTATTCAGGCAACTCTGTTTGAGGCATTGCATGGACAGTAACGCTAATCTCCTTGTTGGATTAAGGTGGGTGACAACCTAATCATAGGTCCAGGACTTGTACTCGAAACTCTTGGGAAGATTGCTTGGATCGGAAATCGTTTGGTAGCAACGAGTGACCGTCAGGAAGGTCGATAAGCTTAGGAAACACTAGGAGTTCGCTGTAGGCGATCGTATCATGTCGAAAATCTCACCCTGAGAGGGTGTGGAACGCTCAGGAAGCGTGACAAGCTTAACTTACGTTACGTTGAGTTATTCAGAATTCTCGAAAGAAATGGTAAGAGGGCTTACAAACTTGAGTTACCTAATGAAGTGGGTAACGTACATGACGTCATTCACACCTCAAATCTAAAGAAGTGTTTGTTCGATGAAAACACTCGTGGTATCCTTATAAGAGCTTAAGGTTGACGACAAGTTGCAGTTTGTCGAGGAACCTGTTGAAATCATGAATTGGAAATTTAAGGTTCATAAACTCAATCGAATTGCAATCAGGAGAGTTCGTGGGAACTCACGACGTGGACCGGAGTTCACGTGGGAACGCGAGGATCAGAAGGGGTTCAAGTATCCTTAGTTAATCAAAACAGTGAATCAAATTCTGAAGCGACTGGCAAATTTCGGGACGAAATTCCCTTTCAAGTTGGGGATGATGTGGCATTTGGGGAAAATCCACAGCCATCCTGATCTAACACCGTGCTTTTCTGGATTGCTTATCAAATTTCAGGATGAAATTTCTTTCAAGTTGGGGATGATGTGACAACCCGAACTTTTGGAAGTAGTGTTACCAAATTCAAGGATAATTTAACTAATAATATTACATTTCACCTATCGGGTTATGTTGTAATCAAGTACACGTCATATTAAAGTCACAAAGTTGTATTCGATTATTATTAAAGGTGCAAGAGTCGTTTGAAAAATTATTGTCTAGTCGAACATGATCTCTGAGCCACACGCTTCTTGCATTGGGCCGAAAATCTCCTTTGTGTTGTTTGACTTCCCTCGACCCAGCTCCTTGGAGCCCAAATACCAAACAAAACCCAAGTGGGTTCGGCCCACTGGTTGCAAAGCATGCACAAGAAGTATAGGGTTCTCATACGTCTTTTATTGTCACATGGAAACAAACTCTAGCTCTCCCTTCTCTCTCTCTTAGAACGGCAACAGGTCATCTTCTCGAAGCCCATCTCTTTTCGATTTCGGCAGTTTGAGCACATAACTCGTAGGTTAGTATATCCATATTTGTTGTGATTGTTATTGTTTCATCTTGATTGTTACTGTTTCATCGATAAACTAGGGTTATATGGGATGGTTGATTCGGTTGTTATTTGTCTGATGTTGCGTGCATGATTCATATCCAGTGATGTAGGGTATCGAGCACACCAAAATTTCCATGACTTACAATGATTTAAATCTGAGTTGCTTATGTGAAGATCTAAGTTTATGCATGATGGTCATAGATTGGTTGGAAAGATTATGGGACATAATTAAATTTTGTGCATGATCACTATAATAATTGTCATTGATACATCACTGAATTCAGGGAAGTTAGGGTGATTATGTGATTAATGATGATGATGAATGCATATGGTAAGAATATGGGGTGGAATAATGGGCCGCACATGTGTTGATGTTTCATGATTTTCATTTTACAAGAATGGTCTGCTCATATATATTTTAATGGCCTGCACATGCATTCATGAGTTATGACACATAGGTATACTAAAGTATTAAATGATTGTGTAAATGTTGAAAGGTGTCACATGGGGAGCACATAAGGATCTGAATTCTTTGACTATTATCAGCCGAACATATGTTCTTTTTAAGGAAGTGGTGTCATAAATAAATTTAGTTTACATGATTTGTACATATGAATTAATGAGGTGGATTGTGTAACACCTGTGCCTTCACGGCCATCAAACAAATGCCAAACCAATGAAATATTATATTTCATACTTGGGATTTGTAAAAATATGTGTATCATTTACACATATCAACTCTTGTTCGATTGCAAACTCTAAATCGCTTTCTGGAAGGTTATACGCGCACTGATGCGTAAATATAACCAGTTTAATGCAACGAACACTCCGGAATAGTGAAATGGGCTTAACATACCTTAAATAACCTATACATAACTTAGATATAAGTTTTGGAAGGTTTGGTGTGGTGAAATCAAAGTTTAATCGCTTACAGGGACTAAAGTTGACAAACTGCGAAAGTATGCCAATTTGAACTGTAACAGACATTCCGGAACATGACCATAAGTTAAACATACCATAAATATCCTTTACATAGCTTAGAAATAGGCTTTGAGGTGTTCGGTGTGCTAAAATAAACTTTTGGGTCATTCAGGGACTAAAAGTGTCAAAAAGTGCACAAGTTTGCATTTTCGCGCATAACTTACGTTCTGGATACATCCGGACATCCAAAAATTTATGTAAGCATGACTACATTATATTTTAGTGTTCGCCTTAAGAAAAATCCATTCGTTTCGTCATTTGGATCGTTTTTCGCGCTTATGCGCATTCCGTCGTAATTAAGCGAACATCGCGTTCGTACGACCAAACGAACCATCATCCGACATATTTTTGAACATGTTTCATGTCCACAATGTTTAGGCAACATTTTAGGGCCTTAAAGATGGCTTTACGGGCCTTGGAAGTGTCGGAAATGCCTTGAAACACGTGCAGGGACCAAACATGTAACTTTTTGAAACTTTCTGGATCAGGTGAGGGTGTCGCGTAGCGCGAGCCCCTAGAGGCTCACCTGTCGCGCTACGCGACTGCCTAAACTGGGCCAGATTCAATGTTCTGGTTGCAAGTTGCAGCTGATCGATTCGTGTCCACTCGTTTCTTATCGTCTAGTCAGCGGATAAGAACAAGTTTCTAGCCACCACAACTTTGTGACAAGTGTACGGCTCGGATCGTGGCACGATATACAAGAAACGATCCTAACGGCTCTACCTTTTCTATAAATACCCACCCCCCATTGCTTCAAAACCCACAAATCTGATCATTGGAGCTCTAAGTTGGAACTTTCGTTTCATACCGGAGTTACTTAGATCGGGATTAGCATTCGGGGACCCTGGGTAAGTATTCTTTCGTTCTTTTCCTTATTTTTACTGCTTTTCGAGTCAGAAAGTCAAACTTTGTTTGACTTTCAGCGTTGACCAGTAATGGTCGATGCGAAGTTCGTTTGAACTTCGCAACGTGATTGTAATCACGATGGTCATAGTCCCTTGGGACTATGCCTACTGATTACCACGTTGTCTAGGGTAGTAGGGTAGGCGATCTAATAAATCGCCTATACCTTCGAACCCGACCCAGTTTGGTCGATCATTAGGATCTGACCAAACACATTAGGTGACCATAGTGTAGGGAATAACCTTCCGAGGTTATACCTTATGGTCACGACGTTTAAGTAGTTGTATGATAGGTAATTTATATGCCTTAGGTAAATTACCAGAATACCCTTTTCATGTATAATTGGTAATTAAGCATATGTAACCTAAACTTTCGTCACATAACTGATTATGTAACATGTTTAGGCATATAACACTTGTCATAGGGCTAGTTAGGCGGTCCGAACGCGTTTCACGCGCACGACGCGTTAAAGTAGCATATGTTACCTTAATGGGTCGCGATGGGTCGAAAGCACTTAGGTTTGGTTTCATTGTAGTATGTAGGTCCGGTTAAACCATATCATATGAGTTCCAACACTCATTTGGTTTACCAAGCCTCATCCTATCCGATCTTCCGATTTAGGTCCGGGTTAATTAAGTAGTTACCTATATTAGGTACCGTTTGATTTCCGGGACTCCTCTAGCTTACTTGGTAGTTGTTCAAGACTCCTAAGCAATCCCAGGCGAGTACATTCTTCCCCTATTTTACTGTTTTCAATTGTTTTGGGGTGACTCATATGTGCTAAATGTTTTCGATGTTATAACGATGGTTTCAAAAACGATTAAGACGATTTATACAAAACTAATAACGATTTCAAAACGTGAACAAACTTGTTGGTTGTATTTACATAACAAATGACATTCATTAGCAATGATCAAGCCGACCAGTATTAGGTTATGGTACCATAGGATCTGACAAATCCCGTTATTTACTGCACCCGTGGTTATGTGTGGGGGTAGTGGTAGCGACTGAATCTGAAATTGTTAATTTACTCTTTGGTAAGGGTTTATTAATGCGAGATGTTAATTTATCCTTTGGTAAGGGTTTATTAATGCGAATTGTTAATTTATCCTTTGGTAAGGGTTTATTAATGCGAGTCACGAAGGTTTGGATGTTATTAGCGAGACGACCTTATAAGTAGTTTCACGACCTAAAACGAATTAAACGATTAACGATTGGGTTTCACACGATGTTTTAACGATTGAGTAAACGATTAGTTTCAAAGCGATATACGATATTATTCATTTGTACATATTACACGATTTACATCTTGACATGAACATTTTACATTGTTTGGTTTGATTTGATTAAGTGATTAAGTAACGATGCGTATGTAATATGATACAAGCATGGTGGATACGCCGCTGGTACTTCCTATATATAAGTGTTTGTATAGTATTACATATTGTAGCGTTATTTGAATCATTTCAGTTTGAGACATAGAACATTTTATACAAGTAACATACTTTTCACAAGACATTTATTTACAATCAACTTATCTTATACAAATTCATTTTACATGGTTATTCATTTAATCATGCATTATTCTCTTATTTATACATATCACCTGAACTTAACATTGTTTTTCAAATAAGTTACTAAAACAAATGTTTTTGGGTTAAGAGTCATGGCTACGAGGTTTTACAAATTATAACCCGCTTGATTTGAGTTGGTTAATTAAGTTGCAATATTATACTCTTTTCAAAACAAGGTTTTTAAATAAAGTATTGCAACGTCTAAACTAGCCATGATTTCGACACTCCTGCAAAACCTATGTACTCGCCAGCATTTCTTTGCTGACCTCGTTTTCACATATGTTTCAGGTATTGTTGGATGATATCAATTGATAAGATGCATGCTCACATAGGACTGGACAAGGCCTTAGTGACTCAATAACAATGATAGACTATGTTTAATTTTTGTATTTAGATTTCTAGACGATGTAATTATTCAATGTTTAATAAAACGAAACACTTTTTGGTATCCATGGTTATGAAACATTAATTCTGTTGCAACACGCCCCGATGTTTCCGCCGCGATTTGTTGTTTTACGCGGTCGGGGTGTGACAGATTGGCTTATGAACTGATTATATGCTAAGAGACTATTTAAAGATGTTGTCATGACTTGAACTATATGGGTGTTACTTATACATTAAATCATGTTAGTACTGATTGGGCCTTATGTTAATGGGCTTGAACCACATGTGCTGCACGTCTATGGGAGTAATATATCGACCTGTTAAGTGTCTAGTTGGGTCTCGAAATTGTGAGTGTGAACTTGTGTCGTAAACGTGCTAAGACTCGTATGCTTGTTATGACATTGTGATGAAATGTGTTTGGTTGTTTATTGCTAGAGTAATACGTGTGACTAGATACGTAAATTGTGAATTCATGAAACTGATCGTCTCTGGCAATCACCATAGGGTTTAATTGATCAACTTGGAACACGTAACATAACCTACCGAGCACTCTAAGGTGAGTTCACTGCTCTTTTCCAAGCATGCATCCCGGGAAGGGATATCGGGTAACGTTCCAGGGAGGAATGCAGGTTAATGGGATGTTTGTTATTACTTAGTTTCTATTATGTAAGACCCCCTACATCTACCGTGTTGCCGGCAAGGCAACGAGGTATTTAGTTGATAGCGCTATTAGGTTTGGCACCCTCACACCGTACCGAGGAGGACAGGCGTGAACTAATTACCTTGACCACTTGACCAATGCCTAGATAGAGGCATTGGGGTTGGGCATTCACATCGTGTATATATAAGACCCCTTACATCTACTAGAGGTTATTAGTTGAGCTAATTACCTTGACCACTTGACCAATGCCTTGATAGAGGCATTGGGGTTGGGCATTCATATCTTGTAGCCAGTTGCGGTAATCGAGTTAATAACATCATCAAAACAAAACGTTGAACTGTTTTAAACACACATCTGGTAACTAAACGCGTTAACAAAACTTTGAACTCACCAGCGTCGTCTGACACACTTGTCTGCATGCTTGCAGGTCTGTAGGGTTATATCATGGAACTTGCCATCTGGAAGGCTGGAGTGGTCATGGGTCGTGACACATGGATTCACAATACAAGTTTATTGATTTTCGTTCTCGTGGTTTATGAAACACTTTACAATGAGTTATGCTTCCGCTGTATACTATGAATTACATGTAATGTTTGGTAACACTTTATGTCAATGAAAGCAAGTTTTATTTAAACATATTTATGAGTTCAATGTGATTGGTGGCTAAGATCCTGGTACGTCACACGCCTCGCGGGGGTTTCCACATGTGGTATTTTGGGGGTGTGACACTCCCAACAGTACTTCATCAGCAACAGCAGTAACCACTGCTTCAGCAATTTTGTCAACTGTTCCAGCCCTTGACTATTCTTTTTCAGCTTCCAGCCCCTCCTGTATGGTCTCCAAAGCTACAAGACAAATATCATTACCAGAAGCAGTGCTTTGAGCATACAGTGCAAAATTTTCATCTCCTAACTCCTTAGGTAAACTGCTCCAGTCAACCAGCCCTTGTGTGAAAAAGCTTTGTTGGTCTGGTTGAACCACTGTTGGTGCAGTTTGTTGAGGTGCAACTTGTTGCACCTGAACCTGGGGAGCAGGGGCTTGGACATACTGAATTTGGGGAACAGTGGTTTGAACATAATGCACAGGAGCAGGGGTTGCAACATGTGCATAGTGAGCAGTGTTAACATGGGATGCAAGTGTATATTGGGCATAGCGCACAATGCTTTGGTTGTTTTATGGTCTAGGGTTTGAGATGGGATGAGTAATAATTGGACCAGTGGTTTGACTCCTGCATTCCCTAGCAAAATGACCTAGCCTATTGCACTTATAGCACTTGATCTTTGACTTATCCAACCCCACTTTTAGATTCCCATGTAACCCTAGGAATTTTCTCCCTGTCCTTTTGTAAAATTTGCTAGTTCTTACACTTAGCAATGCCAATTGATGCAAAATGTCCATTTCTTCAAGGTCAGTTGGATCAAAATGTTGTAAGTCTTTGAGTTCAAAGCACAGATTATCAGAGATCTGGCTTTCTCCATTTGTTGTGAAAGCAAAATTGGATGAGTGAGGATCAGAGTTGAAGTTTGCACTAGCAGTTATGTCAATAAAATGATCATAACTCTGATCCTTACTACAGCCAGACTCTTCTTGACCCAGAAGAGCTATGTTGCCAAATGTGTAGTCATCTGCAACTTTGCCAGACTCTTGCAACTTCTTTTTCTGGTTTAACTCCCTTTCATAGGTCAGGAGTCTACCATGAAGTTGGGTCAGTGTCAGATCTTTGAACTCAATAGAGTTTCTGGTCACAAAGGCAATGGTGTCCCATTTATCAGGAAGTGATCTTAAAAGCCTGCTATTAACGGTTGATTTTGGAAATTCAGTTTTAATAAGTTTAAGTTCACTTATGAGACAGCTGAATCGCTCAAACTGCTATGTTAATGTTTCACCCTTAACGTGACAAAAGGTTTCATATTGTTGGTTCAAAATTTCCCTGTTGTTTTCAATAACTTCTTCAGTTCCCCCCAAACTGTTCCTTCAATGCATCCCATAATTCCTTGGCACTGTTACAGTGTAACAGTCCAGCATAGATTTCATTGGGTAATGCAGAAGCAACAATGCTAAATACCTTGGCATCCAATTCAAATTTCTGAAAATCCAGTTCAGTATAGTTTTCAACCTTCTTAGGTTTGTATTTTCCTGGATCCTCGGCACCATTGGAACATGTGGTCCAAAGATAACTGACTTCCAACATCCGGTATTCTGTTGAGCGAGGATGTGACCCATCCTTCTCTGCCAGATGTTGTACTCATTTCGCTTCAACATGGGTGGTTTAAAGAGAGAACCGATGTTATTGTTCATGTCTTGTGATTGTGACGTCATCCTGGTTGTTTTACAGGCACTGGTTAATCAACTTTGATCGTAATTAGCCCTTACTCTGTTTTTCAACGAAACGAACAATTTAACAGTATCAACGATTATGAGCTGAACTATTTATGTCAAAATGACTGTTAGATCAAATTTGACTGTCTAAGCTCTGATACCAATTGTTAGGATATGAGTTTCTTATGGTTGTGTTTTTCATTTAATAATAATGAAGATGAACAAGTAATTGCAGCGGAAACTAAATATGGAAGCAAACTTTCAAACACAATCAAACAGGAGAATTGTTTTCAACACACAAGTTTATCATTGAACCGAATGATTGAATTTATTTCAAACATCAATTACAATTGCATGCATGTATCACAAACTCACCCTCAGTCTGAGCTCACAATGAATTGTTCGTGCAGGAAGATATGTGATGAAAGAGCTAATAGAACAGTACAGGGTACTGTTCTATTTATAGGAACGAGCAAACCACTGAAGCATCTTGGCTGACGTCACCATGAAAGTGACATCTAACTTCCTAACAACCTGTAACTACTGATCTAATACAACTACTGCTTGCTAACTACTAATTACATTACAATACAATGAATAAACAAACTACTGCTTCCCATTCCACTGTTGTGACTCCAGCAGTACTTTACATCTTCAGCAGTGCTTGACCCAGATCAGTAAATTGAGCATCAGTGTTAGTCTTCAACAGTTCTTTAGTCATCAGCAGTTGTTGAAGGATCAGTTGTTGTAGATGAGCAGTAGATAGAGGCCATCAGTTGTTTAGCCACTTTCAAGGGGCGAGAATTGTATACAACATCTGCTTATTCTGGATCCACTGATCTGATCTAGTTTTGGCTTTAATCAACTGTTCCTTTGGTAGGGTTCAATCCCAATAGGACCTATATAACGCGGGCTCAACTTTCCCCCTTTCCCAAACCTCACAATGCCCTTGCATGGCGATACCTTCAACATGACTCTATCACCGACTTGAAACTCCAGCGGTTTCCTTCGGTTGTCTGCATAACTCTTTTGTCGATCCGCAGCAGCCTTCAACCTATTCTTGATATGGACGACTTTGTCCGTGGTCTCCTGAATAAGCTCGGGTCCGGTCAAATGCTTTTCGCCAACTTCAGCCCAACAGAGCGGTGATCGACACTTTCTTCCATACAGGTCTTCAAACGGAGCAGCCTTTATGCTAGTGTAGTAACTATTGTTGTAAGAAAACTCTGCCAAAGGCAAATGAGTATCCCAACTTCCACCGAAATCTATCGCACACGCTCTTAACATATCCTCTAACGTCTGAATGGTCATCTCGCTCTGACCATCCGTTTGAGGATGATATGTAGTAATCATATCCAAACGAGAACCCAGTGATTTCTAGAGAGATCGCCAAAACCTGGAGTCAAATCGTCCGTCTCTATCCGAAATGATTGACACTGGTACTGCATGACGGGCTACAATCTCGTTAAGGTATAACTGCGATATCTTCTCCGTGCTGTCTGTTTCCTTAAGCGCCAAGAAATGAGCAGACTTTGTCAATCGATCCACAATTACCCAGATCATATTGTGTCCATGCGACGTACGGGGTAACTTGGTGATAAAGTCCATCAAAAGATGTTCCCATTTCCACTTAGGAATCTCCGGTTGCTGCAAAAGCCCAGACGGCTTCTGATGCTTAGCTTTAACCTTAGAGCACGTCAGACATTTACTCACATAGGCCGCAATGTCTCTCTTCATCTTCGGCCACCTGTAAAACTCCGTAATGTCCTGATACATCTTGGTAGAACCTGGGTGAATGGAATACTTGGATTTATGAGCTTCGTTCATAACCAATTCACGGAGGTTACCTTTGAGCGGAACCCAGACTCGGTTCATGAAGTACATTACTTCATCAGCTTTTGGTATCAGCTTACATTCTAAGCCCTTCAAACCTTCTATTCTCAAACCTTCATCCTTCAAAGCTTCTCACAGTGCATCACGAATTCGATCGGTCAAACTCGTATGTTTGGTCAAACCCAAAGCGCGCACATGTAGAGGCTTTTCCCGCTCCTTCCTACTGAGCGCATCTGCAACAACGTTTTCTTTCCTTGGGTGATAACGGATATCACACTCATAATCGTTGAGTAACTCTACCCAACGTCGTTGTCGCATATTGAGCTCCTTCTGATCGAGGATGTGCTGGAGGCTCTTATGGTCCGTGTATATCATACACTTCATGCCATACAAGTAGTTTCTCCAGATCTTCAGGGCAAACACAAGAGCTCCAAGCTCCTAATCACGTGTTGTGTAATTCTTGTCGTGCACTTTCAATTGTCTGGATGCATAGGCTATCATTGTCTCTTTGCATTAGAACGCATTCAAGGCCCAAACGTGAAGCATCACAGTATACAATGAAACCATTACTTCCCTAAGGAAGGGAAAGAATAGGTGCACTACAGAGCTTTTCCTTCAACATCTGAAAAGCTTCCTCTTGCTTCTCTGTCCAGTCAAAATTCCTCTCCTTCTGGGTTAATAGCGTCAATGGCTGCGCTATTCTAGAGAAATTCTCAATGAACCTCCGGTAGTACCCAGCAAGCCCTAAGAATTGTCGCACCTATGACGGAGTCTTTGGCGCTTCCCAATTCTTAATCGCCTCGATCTTAGACGGATCTACATGTATACCTTTCTCATTTATGACATGTCCGAGAAAATAAACCTCTCGAATCCAGAACTCACATTTAGAGAGCTTGGCATACAGCTTCTCTTCCTTCAGCAACTCCAAAATCAACCTCAAATAATGCTCATGATCTTCTTTGGTTCGCAAGTAGATAAGTATATCGTCGAAGAATACTATCACGAATTTATCCAAGTAGGGTTTGCATACCCTGTTCATGAGATCCATGAACACAGCTGGCGCATTAGTTAGACCAAAAGGCATGACTAGGAACTCATAATGGCCATATCTTGTTCGAAAGGCTATCTTCGGAATATCTTCGTCAGCAACCTTCAACTGATGATATCCTGAACGCAGATCTATCTTTGAGTAGTAGCTGGATCCCTGAAGCTGGTCAAACAAAT
This sequence comes from Helianthus tuberosus, assembly GCA_030545235.1. Lineage (NCBI taxonomy): Eukaryota > Viridiplantae > Streptophyta > Magnoliopsida > Asterales > Asteraceae > Helianthus > Helianthus tuberosus. The sequence continues at coordinate 106,286,442 of CM060409.1, forward strand.
CATCAATCCTCGGTAAAGGATACCGATTCTTGATAGTCAACTTGTTCAGCTCCCTGTAATCTATACACATCCTGAAGGATCCATCCTTCTTCTTCACGAACAAGACAGGTGCACCCTATGGAGAAAAACTTGGTCGAATGAAACCTTTGTCTAGTAGCTCTTGAAGCTGGTTCAACATTTCTTTCATTTCAGACGGTGCCAATCTATAAGGAGATTTTGCAATTGGTGTAGCACCAGGTACCAGATCGATTCGGAACTTGATCTATCTCGTAGGGGGTAATCCAGGTAAGTCTTCAGGAAAAACTTCTGGATAGTCATGAACAATAGGAATCTCTTCGATCTTCCTACATTCGGCCTTTGTATCCACCACGTTGACTAAGAACGCATGATAACCTTTCTGCAACATCTTGAGCATCTTCATAACACTGACAACACTCAACACACGACTCGAACGATCTCCATAGACAACTATCATTTCGCCACCACCCGGACGAGGTATCCGCACTTGCTTCTCTGAGCAAACAATCTCCGCTTTATTCTTGGACAGCCAATCCATTCCCACAACTACATCAAAGCTTCCCAACTCCACTGGTAGTAAATCGATACTAAATTTATGATCGTCTAACTGAATACTACAGTCGCGAACAACTTCGCTAGTTTCTATCAGTTTACCATTCGCTAGTTCTATCGAGTAGTTCTTATTTAGCTTACTTATAGGTGAACACAAAAATGGTTCAAAGTTTTTCGAGACAAAACTCAAGTCAGCTCCGGTATCAAAGAGTACGAACGCATAATGGTTATTGATAAAAAGCATACCAGTGACAACGGCAGGATCGTCACGTGCCTTCCCAGCGTTTAGCTCGAACGCTCTACCTCTGGCATTCTGTCCTCCCGCCTTAGGACAATCCTTCTAGAAATGTACCTGTTCCCCGCACTGAAAGCATCCTTCAAGCTTCGTTCCTTCCAGAGTACTTTTTGCATAGCACTCGCGGTCAATATGTCCATTCCGTCCGCATCAGCGACACTTCTTCTGCTCATCCTCGTAAGTCTTCCTCTCAGATGTTGGTGCACTAGTGTCTGTTAACTTCGTCTTAATCAAGTCTTATGTCTAGATAGGATAAACGAGCACACAACAGGGTTGAAATTAGGGTTTCATGATGTTAAAGTTGGTAATTTCGTTTGAATGTGACATGACCATTTCAAACAAAATTAACAAGTTTAATTCCACTTGAAATGGTCTTGCCACTTTCAAACGGAATTACCCCATCTATAAATACCCATGTGCTGAGTTCATTTAATTCGGAATTAGAAGTCATTGTTTGAGAGCCGAGGTGCTGCCGAATTGTTATCAGAATTGTAAAAGCTCAGGAAATCAATAAAAGAGGATAATTAAAGGAAAACAAGTTGTTTTACATCAATTGCACTGATTCCGCCTTTGTATTTGATGCTGAACTCATCAGATTGACTCGTTAGGGTCACACGACGATCCAACACGTGGTATCAGAGCTCAGGACGAGGAGTTCATACCAATTCAGCTTGATTTCATCGGATTCTCACACTTCTACTCCGTCTTTTCTGATTTTAACAAAATTTAACGGTTGAAATGGCTTAAAACTCACACATATCAAGCGAAACATAGTTTTAACTAATCCTTGAAAGTATTGGACCTTAATTCGAACATATTCTGATAAAACTGGTTAATTCCGTTTGAAAATCTGTTCAATTTTGCTGACATCATCATAATCCCGTTTGAAAATATCTGTGTAATTCCAAACGGAATTACATATTTGGTCTAATTCCGCTTGATAAGTGCTGTACATTTCAAACGAAATCTAATTTCGTTTGAAAGATTCAAATGGAATTACTAATTCCGCTTCAAAGCAGCCAATTCCGTTTGAATTGACTTAATTCCACTTGAAATACTTTAATTCCGTTTGAGTTGGTATTCCGTGTAAACTGGTAATCTCGTTTGAAAGGTTATCTCGTTTGAAAAGCCATAATTCTGTTTGAAGAAGTTAATTTCGTTTGAAGCAATTCCGCTTCAACTGATTCCGTTTGAAAATTGTTTTGTCAAAAATAAAAAATTTTCTAAGTGTTTGTTGATCGTTTCAGGTACTTGAAGATGGATGATTTGTTTATGAATCCGTTCTGTGATGTGTTTGCATATACTAGTGGTTCAGGAGATAGCACAACAAATAACACAAATGAAACTACACCAACACCGAGTGCTAAGAAAACTCTCTCTGATGCTTTGAGTATAGAGAGTGCCTATGGGACATACAACAAACCTCCAAAGTTGATGGCTATTGAAGATTACAATAGGTGGGCTACAAGGTTTGATGAGTGGCTTCAAGCTTTTGCATATCCAAGCTGGAAAAGTTTAAAGAATGGTTACGTTAGAGGAGCACGGTTTGGTGAAAGTTTGACAGATACTGATGAAATTGAAAGTTATGTTGCTGAACAAAAGTGCATCGCATTGATTCATCAGTCTGTGAGAGATGACATAATTTCGTTGATAGAATATGTTAATTCGACAGATCTTTGGGAAAAACTGAGGGTAAAATGTGTAGGTAGTGCTGAGATAGTCAAAAACAAAAAGAAACTGTTAAGAAAAGAGTTTGATTTATTTGGTTGTTTAAAGAACGAGTCTGTTTCCAAGATGATTGAGAGATTCGGGCATCTGAAATTGGAGCTGGCAAGACACAAAATTGTATATACTCAAGAAGAGTTGGTTGACAAACTGTTCGACTCGCTGCCGAATGAACAAGATTGGCAGTACTTTGCATTAATGCTGAAGAATACAATCAAGTCTGAAGAGTTAACAGTGGATCTGCTTATCGAAAGACTGGAGAGTCACGAGTTGGAGATCAAGAAATCTAGCAAAGTCAACAACTCATCTTATCAGCAGAATGTGGAGTTGTACTACAAAGGAAATCTACCAAAGACTGGTTCTCCAAGAACAGAATTTTCTGCAGAGAGTTCAAATAATGTGAATCAAGAAACTCCTCACAGTGGTTTTCATGGTGGATCTTCTTCAACAACTCCAAGCCAATCTACATCAAAGAATCTGTTCCAATGTAACATTGCTGTGGATCTTAAGAATGCTCAAAATTTCAGTGAAGAGTCAGCAAAACAACAGATGGTGTTCTTAGCGTCGGTGTTAGAATCATACGTGAGCGTCGTGGCGGTCAAGATTGGAAACACCAACCTGACTAAGGAGGAGTATGATCAAAAAGATCCTGAAGAGATGGAACTGATCGATATCAGGTGGTGTATGGCCAGTGCAGTCCGGAGAGCGCAACGGTTCATGGAGATTACTGGGAGACATTCTATCGGTGGGCCGTCCACAAAACATGGCTTTGACAAATCAAAAGTAACGTGCTTCAGGTGTAAACAAAAAGGACATTTCAAACGTGAATGTCGTAACGCTCCTGCTGATGATACTGCAAATCCATTCCGCGAGGATTATTACAAAAGAGCGATCTATCATCAGAATAAATCCGAACCGCCCAGAATGAAGCAGCTTGAGGATACCCCCAAAGAAAAATCAAGAGTTCTTGCTGTTATTCATGATGACGAAGGTTTTGATTGGAGTGAACTACTACCAGAGGAAGATGCAGTAGGATACGCTTTCGTAGCAGAAAAGATTATTCCTTACAAAGACACAAGAAATGATGAAGAAAAATACCTCAGCAGAAAGAGTAGAGCAGAATACAAGATGATTAGATTATCTAAGGTGTTCAGTGAAGCCAAGAGAGCAAAGAGATGGGATGCTGATAGAGAATGTTACCTTGATCCTCAAGGAAACATTGCTATTGATACGAAAACTCTTAGTCTAGAAGCTTTCATTGAGGAATTTGCTGAAGAAGAAGAAGCCTTACAGAGAGAATGGTGGGGAGGTGGAGAAGAGAAAGAAAAAGAAAAAGAGAAAGAGAATGAGTCGCAGTCTAAGAAGATTGATGATGGGATTATTGATACTTCACAAGAATTCACCGCTGAAAACTTGGGAAAGATGGCTGACAAAGTGCTTGCTGCAAAGGAACTTGAGGTAGACTCTAAGTCTGAAACTGAGTCTAAAAGCAAGGTCAGTCCAAACATTTCAACAAGAGAGTCAGGTAAGAAAGTCAAAGGTGATAGTGACTGCAAAAGTTGCATGAAAAACTGCAAGGTTTGTAGTACACTCACTTACCTTAGTGAGTTAGTGATACAAAGGTTGAAGAACTGACAACAAGAGTCAGAAAGGTTGAAGATCAGATTCTAGACCGTGATAAAATGCTAAAAGCTTCAAATGATTGAGCTAAAAATTTAACTGATAAAATTGAAAATGATAAAATTGAAGTAGAAAGAATTAGGAAAGAGAATGAAAAGCTAATTCACGAAAATCGTCAACTCTCAGAAAATTTTGACAAATTAAAACGAACGGTAAAAGATTATAATGAAAGAAACGGTAAAACCAATAAAGAAAATGAGCATTTAACTGTAGTTCTTAGATACAAAGAAGAGCAAATCAACCAACAACTGGATGAGATTGCTAAATTAAAGCTTTAGTTTGAAGAAGCTAAGATTGAGAATGAGCGTATCAATCTGAAATTAACCAGTTATAACTCCGCAAGCTTTGTTTTACAACACATTGTTCCTAAACCCATCGGGAAAAATAAAGCAGGCAAAGATGTTTACTCGGATGGAACTGGGGTTGGGTATCATCAGGTTCCACCGCCAGTGTTAACAATTTTTCAAAGAAAACATCCGGGTTGGTTAATGATGAAGATGAAACAAATGAAATAAAACTTCCAGAGTCAATTGATGTTACATTTTTTTCATCTGATGATAGTGTTCAAACTGAAATTGTGAAATGCATGGCTGAAAGTGTTTTGAAGTCTGATAGTGATACAGTTGAGGATAAAGAGTGTTTTCTGAACAATTACATTCCGAAACCAAAATCCAAAAACAACTTAAATGAAGAACCTACTCTTGTCATGTACAAGATGTCGGGATCGGATAAGTTGTATTCGGATTCTGAGTTTCCACTGGAGAATGTTAATGTTGCTAAATTGACCAATGTGTTCAAATTGGTTGAAATTGATCTGTCTGAGATTGAAGGTCTAAAACAGACAATGAGGCAAATGAATTTTTAAAAAGATAAAGCTTACTACAAGAAACCTGTTGTAACGCCTCGCTTTTCAAAACTTACCGTAATTAGAAAAGATTTCTTACGGTCCTATTTTTGGAAACTTACATCCGTATTATATTCGTATTTCGCCTCCGTTTTTGTAATTCGTAACAACGATAGTAATAAAATTTATTTATTTCATACGAATTATACTTCATTTATTATTATTATTTTATTTTTTTATTTTTACATACTTAAACATTTAAATCCTTATATACATTTGATGCATACTCGTAGCCTTGTAAATGTATGCGTCACTTACAATGGATACGCGATTCTAAATATTCTACACGTGCATACACTTGATTATACACTCACAGTACACAACCTTTACTTCAACGTTTTAAGCTCCTTTATTTTCCTTTATTTTTCACCGAACTTACACATAAATATTACATTACATAATATGTATTAGAAAAGACACAAATCAAACAAAGTGGTCAGAATGTGGAGGCCATGTGCGGCCAACAATTATTTCACAGCCCATATTTTTAGATTCAGCCATTGGTTGATTTTAAGCCCCATTCACTCAACCAACTTATATTAAATACACACCCAAACCCATTATACTCAATTACAACCTACAACAATAGATCAGTGTTATTTCACACTACATCCACTCCCTCCCACCGTTCGTGTTCCGGCGACCGGAATAACCGGCGACTGCCGGCGTGGTTCTCCGACAACAGCCGCACCCCCACACCTTCATTCTCACCTCTTCGTTTCTCCGGTGACGGGACGAGCTGAAGACCGAGGTGAGAGGTCGAAGATGATGATGATGATGCAAGGTGGTGCATCGAAGACAGTTCAAGACAGCTACGCCGCCGCTCACGGCGGTGGTAGTGGCGGCGACAGCAGTGGAAGTGGCGGCGGTGGTTTCGAGGCCCCTTCGACAAACTTTCCGCTCCGATCTAAGCTATAATCGGTCAGATTCATGGCTCGAGTCTCGGCTCATGATTCGGTTCAAGATTCGGCCTCGGTTCAGTTCAGTCCGTTCGAGTCTCGGTTTGGTCTTGATTCAGGTCAGACTCGGTACGGTCCCTGTTCGGGATCCGTTTCGGTTTTGGTCAAGCGGGTCAAAGACGGTCAACATCAGGGCAGCTACGGCCGGAGTTCGCAACGGGAACCATTTCATCGTGTTCGGTATATCTCTATTACCGTTTCTTTCCTTCGTTTAATACTCGTTGAACTCTTATAACATTTCAAAACAAAAATAAGACAAAGGGCAAATAACAGTCTGTTCGAAAAATGAACAGTCGATTGATGAGGCTCTTGTTAAGTACTGTCTTTTTATTTTCATCCATATATTAACTACTTGATAATAAGTAGTTGTTGACAAATGTGTGGATCATCAACGATTCCTTTAAATGTAATATTCATTCATATTTAATAGATTTAATGTTGTCAGACTCCTTTTTCTTTACTAAGGTAATTTTTGTTTTTGAACAAAGACAAAGACATGTAGAAGATGATTCTGTTAAACGGTTTTACTTACTTACTTATTTATTTATTTTTTACTCATTAAGTTAACAATTTCTTTTGTTTTATTATTTCATTTTTATAAGCCATTAAATTTTGATACTCGCATAAATAAATAATTCATTTTATAAACTTTAAGGTTAATAATGGAATAATTTGTAATATCTAAATAATTTGTAAATAATAAAGATAAGGAAATTTAAGGACGAATATTAACGGATCGTTATGTGTTATTCCAAATATTTAGGGTAATCATTTCTTTCGTTCTCTTGGGAATTCCCAATCTTTACTCGTGCGTTATTTCAAGAAATCCTTATACGCAATCACTGTGAGTATACTCGATCCCTTTTTCCCCTTTTTATTTTGGGATGCAACATGTACATTATGTAAACAATCTTTGAAACTGGAAACTAAACACACTCAATCCTTGTACAAACATGAAACTAATGTGCTTTACTTATGATTCTTGTATGCTCTATTTGAACGATTTGGAACGTATATGCTCATTAACTTTGCTAGCCCACCTTAACAATTATAGCGCTATAGGATTTACGCACCGCCCGTTAAACTTGGGGTATTGTTAAGTTAAACATTTACCATCCCGCTATCAATTGGGATTAGGCTATTTTATGCGTTGGATTCTTGGGTTTGATCATAGTGTACGCCAAAATTGCATACTAGTAATTCACATATTATGAATCATGTTGGATTTGAGTTTTTATTCTATTATGCTATGTAAACAAACTTGTATACTCGCTCATTGCCTTTGCATTGAAACTCTATTTTAATACATGTTGCAGGTTGATTAATGAAGTATGGATGATTGATGAAACAAGTGTAGGGTGGACTAGATACACACCTTTAATCTATTTATCTTTTGTTGATTTGAATTTGAACAATGTTGTTATTTCCATTTTAAATGTTGTATGACAATTTAGTCCTTGCAATGAAATTTGAATTCAATTAAATATTGTCACATAGTGTTATGATGTTTTGAGCAATTTGTTCGTCGCATCCCGATGTTTCCGCCATCGGTTGGGGTGTGACAGATTGGTATCAGAGCCATAACTATACGGAATTAGGAAAAGTAGGAATGCTTTAACCTAGTCTATAGTTTTAGAGCTTTATTCGTATGTTTTACTTGAAACTACTTGCATGCTACTTCATTTGCTTTATTTATTCTCTTTCGGTCTTTTAAACATATATGTCACTTATGTGTTAACACTTGACATGCTATACTTGCTTTATTATGTGTTAAAGCTTGTTCCATTGTTCGATTATTTAAGTGTATTCTTGACATAGTTCTCTATGCGTTTGTATTTGTTTTATTGTCCCATTCTTTATGTACCATTCTTGATGTGCCTTTTTATGTGTTTATACTCGTTTGTGTATTCCTTTAATATACGCGCTTTTCTAATGCATTTTACTCGATTTTACTAAACTCGAAAACACTCGTATTATACAACGAGACGAGTTTACCAAAATAGGCGTGAAACCCACAATTTGGTAAACGACTCTCATCCTGCTTGATTCTATTTTTACACTGAATTCACCATTAAGTTAGGAGTGAAATCCACACCTTAATGGAGATTTCAAATTTAAATTCTAGTGGACCCTTGTCAACATGTCGAAATTAAATTTTGACTCGACGAGTATCAACCACACTTAGGGTACAAAGTCGTCAAGATAGGGGTGAAACCCGCACCTCGTCGACTAGTCCCACTCCTTGATTTTATAAATCCCGCCAAGTCTCGAACTTTTGATTGAATTGGGGCATGTAGTAACCGGAAGGGTGAATACCGTTAACCGACTTGTCGGCGAGAGTATACCACCTATTAGGCCAAAGCATGCTTCTCAATTTCAAAGGATCTTTCGACCACTTTGGTTAGTCAACGTTCCGTTTGGAACCATCCAAGTTTTATTCGAACTTACGCTTTATTATTTCCGATCTTCTATAATGAAACTCTCTCTTGTCAATTTTGGACCATTTTTGAGATTTCACTTTTGCGCATACATCATGCTATTACTTTTCATACGATTATTCATTATTAGCATGCATAATTTCACGTGACTTTATTTATGCAACAACGAGTGGAGGCATATCACCAAGATAGGAGTGATTTCCTTACCTTGACGATTAACTCCGCTTCTTTTCTCATCTTACAACGACCTTACCAGAGGATTAGGGGTGATTCCCTTACCTAGGTGATCGTTACCAATACCTTCTTTTAATAGACTATATTATGTAAACACGATCATGTTTATATCTGAATCGTTTATCATTAGTCAAACCTCCAATTATTTCAAATGCATTGTCTATATAAACTAACTTCTTATCCTACAATCTACTTTCATATAGCTCACACACACGAAATTCTTAATTTTTCTGTAGACACATGTTCCTCAAATTTCAAAACTTCACGAAATGGTACTCACCAACTCGGTCGGTCTAATGAATCCATTGCCCACGAAATTTCATATTCAACGTAATTATTAAAACAAGCTCACCTCGTATCATTAACCTAGAAATCTTCTATTTTCGATTGGGAATCAAACCAACTCTTTCGCACACGCCTATAAAATATTACAAATGTTATTCAGCATTCTACTAAAACTTCCTTCAAAAGCAATAAAACATTTTATTAAAAAAATAAAAATAAAAACGTTTTTCCAGCAAACACTAAGTTCATAAACCAAATTCCTTTTTCTAAGGATCAACTTTTTCACAAGAATCTGTAAACTTAAAAAATTTTCTAATACAAAGTTACTTAAAACGATGTAACTTATTAATTCCTAGAACTTTTCAAAATCTCACGCGATACAGAAATTAAATTCAAAACTCGTGGGCAAGGAAACTTCATAAGGAACCAATAATTTCCAACTATATTAATTCTTCAAAAACCATAGTAGTATTTCCATTCCTTTACAAAGTACCTTTTCACATAACCAATAGTTGTTTTATGCTCCCTTACATTCACAAACAAGATTCTACATTCCATGACCATTCAATCTATTTTAACTTCACGTTGTTGCTCAAACAACTATATATGCATATCATTTTACACGTTTAAGACAATATCGCACAAAGATCTCACGCGTGTCACTCGTTCCCTGTTTCTTTCATACTCCAAACTTTTAATCTTTTACGCGCATGAACTCATGAGTTTCGGTGTATACCATAAACCAAATCATTATTTCCTACATCCATACTTATACATTTTATGCCTTCACTTATGTTCACACTTACGCATTTTGTTATACTCATTATTCAAAATTCATACGTTTTACGTTCATACATACACTCACAATTATACATTTACGTTGTACTTACATTCATGTTTATACTACACTCATATTCATGATTCAGACATTTTATGTTTTCATTTGCACTTGTACAACTTTGTTTACACTTATAATCATACACATATATTTCATTCATACTTAAACCTTCATGTTTTACACCTATAATCACGTTCACATCTATGCTCATACATCTTATGTTTGCACTGACACTTGTATTCACACTCATACGCTTTGTGTTTATGCTTATACTCATGTTTGTACTCACATTTATACTCATTTTTCATACACGTTATTCTTATACCTTTACTCATACTCCTAACGTGCATTTTGTGTTTATGCTCACGTGCGTGTTCATATTTTAAACTTATACTATGCTCATGCTTTTATTCATACTCAAAACTCATACATTCGCACCGTACGCGAGCGAAACCCTATGGATTCGCTTACGTTGGCCTTATACTATTTGGAACACAAACATGCTTATATGCTACATCCCTATTTATACGCAACCTTATTTTCAGAATTTATGAATACCTCAAATTCATTCGCAACTAGTACAAGCTATGTGGATCATGCGACGATCGGTATAATCGCGGGTGCACACGGGATTATAGTGATGGGCGTATGAGAACCATAGAGTGTACTACTGCATGGTAAGACACGGAACGTAACATGACACCGAATACGAGACGGACTTCACATGGTCAAAACATGGTGGATACGCCGTTGGTACTTCCTATACATAAGTGTTTTCATCATGTTACCAAACTTTCGTAAAACGTGCCATGAGAAATTCAGTGTCTTACAGACCTTTTGGACCTAATTCAAACTTTAAACAACTCACAAACGCATCATATCCGATTATCCATGACGGGACCTCATTCTTAACGCACTACTTTCGTTTATCCAATACTTAAGCCATTCTCATACTCGTATTCATCTACTAGATCAATCGCTCACTTTTATACCTTCCATTATTCTTCGTCTTTTATACGAACTCTGTTCGCAATCAAGTCTGTCTAAACGTTTAAATCTTAATCTACCTCCTTACTTTTAAAACTATCCTTCTATTCCTTATTCGTGTGCAAACACTGCAGTAGGTCGTCATCTCGAAAACCGTTTATTGCAAAACGTCAAACTTCTTGTCCCACTCGATGAAACAATTTCCTACAAAGATGCGATTCGGTACTATTCTTAAACTTCCCATACCAACTACCACGCTATTCATCAAAATACAAACCGTTTTATACAAAATTTTCCTTCTTAAATATGACACATTTTAATACACCTCCAATTTGAGTTATTCAAAGCTGTTTAAACAATTTTGCCTATGCACGCATGTACACGTTTTCACTTATGTTTAATGCCTCAAAACTATTTTACCAAACGAACTCTTTTACAACCCTATCATGTCATTCCTCAGAATTTCATACTTTTCAAAACGTCTCAAACTCCAAGGTCCCAATTTTAAACAAACCTCTTCTGTTTGCCAAAATCATTTCAAGTCTTCCTCTTGAATAAATTTCGGGACGAAATTTCCTAAAGGATGGGAGTCTGTAACGCCTCGCTTTTCAAAACTTACCGTAATTAGAAAAGATTTCTTACGGTCCTATTTTTGGAAACTTACATCCGTATTATATTCGTATTTCGCCTCCGTTTTTGTAATTCGTAACAACGATAGTAATAAAATTTATTTATTTCATACAAATTATACTTCATTTATTATTATTATTTTATTTTTTTATTTTTACATACTTAAACATTTAAATCCTTATATACATTTGATGCATACTCGTAGCCTTGTAAATGTATGCGTCACTTACAATGGATACGCGATTCTAAATATTCTACACGTGCATACACTTGATTATACACTCACAGTACACAACCTTTACTTCAACGTTTTAAGCTCCTTTATTTTCCTTTATTTTTCACCGAACTTACACATAAATATTACATTACATAATATGTATTAGAAAAGACACAAATCAAACAAAGTGGTCAGAATGTGGAGGCCATGTGCGGCCAACAATTATTTCACAGCCCATATTTTTAGATTCAGCCATTGGTTGATTTTAAGCCCCATTCACTCAACCAACTTATATTAAATACACACCCAAACCCATTATACTCAATTACAACCTACAACAATAGATCAGTGTTATTTCACACTACATCCACTCCCTCCCACCGTTCGTGTTCCGGCGACCGGAATAACCGGCGACTGCCGGCGTGGTTCTCCGACAACAGCCGCACCCCCACACCTTCATTCTCACCTCTTCGTTTCTCCGGTGACGGGACGAGCTGAAGACCGAGGTGAGACGTCGAAGATGATGATGATGATGCAAGGTGGTGCATCGATGACAGTTCAAGACAGCTACGCCGCCGCTCACGGCGGTGGTAGTGGCGGCGACAGCAGTGGAAGTGGCGGCGGTGGTTTCGAGGCCCCTTCGACAAACTTTCCGCTCCGATCTAAGCTATAATCGGTCAGATTCTTGGCTCGAGTCTCGGCTCATGATTCTGTTCAAGATTCGGCCTCGGTTCAGTTCAGTCCGTTCGAGTCTCGGTTTGGTCTTGGTTCAGGTCAGACTCGGTACGGTCCCTGTTCGGTATCCCTTTTCGGTTTTGGTCAAGCGGGTCAAAGACGGTCAACATCAGGGCAGCTACGGCCGGAGTTCGCAACGGGAACCATTTCATCGTGTTCGGTATATCTCTATTACCGTTTCTTTCCTTCGTTTAATACTCGTTGAACTCTTATAACATTTCAAAACAAAAATAAGACAAAGGGCAAATAACAGTCTGTTCGAAAAATGAACAGTCGATTGATGAGGCTCTTGTTAAGTACTGCCTTTTTATTTTCATCCATATATTAACTACTTGATAATAAGTAGTTGTTGACAAATGTGTGGATCATCAACGATTCCTTTAAATGTAATATTCATTCATATTTAATAGATTTAATGTTGTCAGACTCCTTTTTCTTTACTAAGGTAATTTTTGTTTTTGAACAAAGACAAAGACATGTAGAAGATGATTCTGTTAAACGGTTTTACTTACTTACTTATTTATTTATTTTTTACTTATTAAGTTAACAATTTCTTTTGTTTTATTATTTCATTTTTATAAGCCATTAAATTTTGATACTCACATAAATAAATAATTCATTTTATAAACTTTAAGGTTAATAATGGAATAATTTGTAATATCTAAATAATTTGTAAATAATAAAGATAAGGAAATTTAAGGACGAATATTAACGGATCGTTATGTGTTATTCCAAATATTTAGGGTAATCATTTCTTTCGTTCTCTTGGGAATTCCCAATCTTTACTCGTGCGTTATTTCAAGAAATCCTTATACGCAATCACTGTGAGTATACTCGATCCCTTTTTTCCCCTTTTTATTTTGGGATGCAACATGTACATTATGTAAACAATCTTTGAAACTGGAAACTAAACACACTCAATCCTTGTACAAACATGAAACTAATGTGCTTTACTTATGATTCTTGTATGCTCTATTTGAACGATTTGGAACGTATATGCTCATTAACTTTGCTAGCCCACCTTAACAATTATAGTGCTATAGGATTTACGCACCGCCCGTTAAACTTGGGGTATTGTTAAGTTAAACATTTACCATCCCGCTATCAATTGGGATTAGGCTATTTTATGCGTTGGATTCTTGGGTTTGATCATAGTGTACGCCAAAATTGCATACTAGTAATTCACATATTATGAATCATGTTGGATTTGAGTTTTTATTCTATTATGCTATGTAAACAAACTTGTATACTCGCTCATTGCCTTTGCATTGAAACTCTATTTTAATACATGTTGCAGGTTGATTAATGAAGTATGGATGATTGATGAAACAAGTGTAGGGTGGACTAGATACACACCTTTAATCTATTTATCTTTTGTTGATTTGAATTTGAACAATGTTGTTATTTCCATTTTAAATGTTGTATGACAATTTAGTCCTTGCAATGAAATTTGAATTCAATTAAATATTGTCACATAGTGTTATGATGTTTTGAGCAATTTGTTCGTCGCATCCCGATGTTTCCGGCATCGGTTGGGGTGTGACACCTGTTGTTCCACCGCGTTTTTATAACAACAATCGAAACAGATGGTCGGGTGGTTATCAGGGTGGTAAGAATTATCAGAAAAAGAATGTTTAAAACAAGAAGTTTGCTGAGGAAAAGGTGTTTGTGAACAGTTCAAATTCACTTTCTGATGAAGAATCTGAGATTTTTTCAAAATCAAACAAAGAGTTCTTTGAGAAGAAAGCATCGCAGCCTCAGTCTGAAGGCACAAGTCGAGTAGTGGATACCCGTACATGCTTTAAATGCAACAAAGTTGGGCATATTGCACGAAAGTGTACCAACTTTAAGCCTAAGCCTGAAGTTGTTGAGAGTCAGAAAAAGAAGGTTGATGCAAAAGGCAAAGCTCCATTGGTTGTTGAGAAAAAGGGTTTGAAAAATGACAACAACAAGATCAAAACTGAACCTGTTAAGAATATGGTAACTAAAAATGACAAGTTTTACAAACGGGTTGCTTCATCTCAACAAACATGGAAGCCAAAAAGTTGTCCAAAACCAAAGGTTTCAGAGTCAGAAAAACAATCGTCTTCTACCACTTCGGTAAAGATGGATGTTCCTTTGGATTATTATGAACAATTGGAGAAACAATCTTCTACTCCACCAGAGAAGAAGAATGTTCAAAAGAAAGATCAACCAACCGGTCAACCTAAGAAAGATGAGTTTTTCTTATACAAAAAGGTTGAGGTTGGATCTGGAGAAAGCTTGAAGATGAATGACAAAAATTTTCCGCCACTTTACATTGCAAAATCTCACGTCAATGTCAAGTTACCCGAGTCAAAAGAGGCTTGGGTAGCATCAAAATCTCACTAAGTGTTTGTGATATGTGCAAGAGCTTCCAAGATCCGTTTCACGTTGGATTATGGATAGTGGAGCTTCTCGGCACATGACGGGGAAGAAGACCCTACTGTATGATGTTAGAGGGTTTAATGGAGGTTACGTGGGATTCGCAGGTAATCAGGGTGGTCGAATAGTTGGAGAAGGAACTTTATCAAATAGGATTGTCACGTTTGAAAGAGTAAACTACATCGCCGAGCTTGAAAACAATCTTCTAAGCATATCTCAGATCTGTGATCGCATGTATACAACGCACTTTACATATAAGGAATGTTTGATATTGAAACCAGGATTTGTTGTTCCCGAAGAGTGGATTATCATGAGGGCACCTAGAGTGAATGCTCTATACGTATTGGACATGAGTGTAGCAACTACAGCCACTGGCCAGGCTCATTGTTTTGTGTCAAGAGCAACTGAGAAGGAATCAAAGTTATGGCATCGGAAGATGGGCCATATTCATCTCCGAAAAATGAATCACCTGGTGCATAACGACTTAGTTACTGGTGTTCATGTGAAAGGTTTTCATCTGGAAGGAGAGTGTATCAGTTGCGTCAAAGGCAAGCAAAAGAAGAAATCCCATCCTAAAAAGAAAGCCAACTCAGTCTCAAGACCTTTAGAGAGACTTCATATGGATCTTTTTGGTCCAGTGAACGTCAAAAGCATCACTGGTGATTACTATTGTTTGGTTGTCACGGATGATTTTTCAGGGTTTTCATGGGTTTCATTTCTGAAGTCGAAAGATGAGACGTTTGATAGTTTGATGGCGTTGTTCAGAAAAATTGAAAACCTGTACCAAATGCGTATCAAAAGAATCAGAAGTGATAATGGTACTGAGTTCAAGAACAACAAGATGGAAGAATATTGTGATGAGAAAGGTATATTGCATGAATTTAGTGCTCCTTACACTCCGCAGCAGAATGGAGTAGCTGAAAGAAAGAATAGGACGCTAATTGAGACGGCTAGGACGATGCTTGCTGATTCCAAACTACCTGTTAATTTTTGGGCAGAAGCAGTCTCAGCTGCGTGCTATACTCTCAACCGGGTTCTCACAGTGAAGAAATTCAAGAAGACATGTTTCGAGCTAATCAATAACCGTAAACCGAACCTGAAGTATTTAGAACCGTTTGGGTCTCCCTGCACAGTTCTAGAGCCTTTTGGAAAGTTGGTCCGAAGAGTATTGAGGGAATATTCGTCGGTTGTTCAAGTCCATTAAGCCGAGTCTTTGTTCCAAGCCTGAAGCGGATTATTGAAGCTCACAATGTTGAATGTCAAAGTAATACAATGCCTCTGCAGAATCCTGGAGATTCATGCGTTTTCATTATGACACTTTGTGGGATTCGTTTGACATGAAAGAAGAAGAAGAAGAAGATTTCTTTGACGAGTTGGATATTCTGAGAGAGTATGAGTCATCGCAGGAAAGGTTCCCAGCTGAGTATTCAAGACGACCACGACAAGCTTCGATTGATGATGAAGCAGGTCCAAGTAATGCTGGTGAACATGATGATATTCAGGAATCTCTTGACAATCAGACGGCAGTCAACGATAATCAAGAATCTGATAATAGACCAGTTTTTTTATCATGGTGATTCAGATTCTGAGGGGGAGCAGATCCATATATCAAGTCAAACAATTCCAGTCAGTGAACAAGGTGCAAATCAAAATGTCACAAATTTGGAAGGCGAGGTAGATGTTCCAGGCGAGGTGATGCCGAGAACTCTTTCGTACCATCCAGAAGAACTGATCATTGGAGAATTACAATCAGGCGTTTGCACTAGACGTCAAATTGACCAAGGCCTTACTTGTTTTTATTCTACAGTAGCACCTTTACAAACTGAGTTTTCACTAAGTTGTTTTATTTCGCAGATCGAACCACGAACTTATAAAGAGGCGCTAACTGAAGATTCTTGGGTCAATGCCATGCAAGAAGAGTTGAGTCAGTTTGAGAAGTTAGGTGTGTGGAAATTGGTAGATTTACCTGATGGTCAGAGGAAGATAAACACCAAGTGGGTGTTCAAGTGCAAGAGGGATGATCGTGGGGTTGTTGTTCGTAACAAAGCTCAACTCGTAGTCCAGGGCTTTAGTTAGCAGGAGGGTATAGATTTCACCGAAGTGTATGCTCCAGTGGCTCGACTAGAAGCAATCAGAATCTTCCTGGCATTTGCATCTTGGAAAAATTTCAAAGTTTATCAGTTAGATGTAAAATCGGCGTTTCTCTATGGGAAGGTAAAAGAGGAGGTATATGTCGGACAACCACCGGGCTTCACCGACCCAATCCACAAAGACAAGGTCTACTTGCTAGACAAAGCGCTGTATGGTTTACACCAAGCCCCGAGAGCTTGGTACGAGACATTGTCTCAACACCTGCTAGCCAACAGCTTCATTCGTGGAAAAGTGGATGCCACTCTCTTCACCAAAGAGGTAGATGGACATCTTCTGTTCGTTCAGATATACGTGGATGACATCATATTTGGGTCAACAAATGAGAATCTGTGCAAAGATTTTGAACAAGTTATGAAGCAAAACTTCGAAATGTCATCGATGGGTGAGATGAAATTCTTTTTGGGTCTACAGGTTGATCAACTACCCGAGGGAATTTTCATACATCAGACTAAGTACGTTCATGATATTCTAGAGAAATTTGGGATGTCAGGATCTACTCCAGCTGCCACCCCATTAGCGACGAATCATGGGATAAACCCAGATCTCACCGGGGACAGGGTAGCTGAAACGCTTTATCGTTCCATGATCGGTTCGTTAATGTACTTGACTGCTTCAAGACCCGATATCATGTACCCAACGTGCCTCGCAGCAAGATTTCAATCTAACCCGAGAGCTTCGCATATGGTGATTGTGAAACGGATATTACGCTACCTGAAAGGAACTCCATCATTGGGGTTGTGGTATCCAAGAGAAGGCGATTTTACGCTCGAAGGGTATTCTGATTCTGATTTCGGATGCTGCAAAGTTAACGCTAAGTCAACAACAGCGGGGTGCCAGTTTTTCAGACCACGTTTGGTCACCTGGCAGTGTAAGAAGCAGACCTTTGTGGCTCTATCCACATGTGAAGCGGAGTATGTATCTGCTAGCAGTTGCTGCTCTCAGATCTTGTGGATCCAGCAACAGATGCGCGACTACGGTTTGCAATTTCTAAACACCCCTATTTTTGTTGATAATGAGGCAGCGATAAACATTACTAAAAATCCAGTTCATCACGCTAAAACCAAACACATTGAAATTCGTCATCACTTCATCCGAGATTGCTTCGAGAAGAAGTTGATACGAATTGAGAAAATCCACACTGACGAACAAAAAGCTGATTTACATACCAAAGCATTTGATAAAACTCGTTTTAAATATTTGCTAAAATTGAACGGTATGAAGCTTTTATCGGTGTTGGAGGAGATTCTTGGCGATGATGAAAGAGACATTGTAGATGATGTTGAGAAGCAATCTGCAATGGTTTGTCGATTTTTTACCTGTTTTGGTATTTAGGGGGAGAGTATAGGGTAATATTTTCAGAAAATACTAAAACAGTAAAAAATTCAAAAATCCAAAAACATGAGATATTTCAAAATTCAAAAACAATAGAAAACTGAAAAAGAGCTTGTGTAAAATGGGAAAATGATAGTACATCGGCTTGACAGTTACGGTATGCTAAAGATATTTAAGTTTAAAAAGTCTTAAACAGTCTCACTGATGATGTGCCGACAGGTTTTTACACATTTAGTAGGTTTGTTCGAGATATAAACCTAAATCTTTACTTACTTATTTCGTGGGGAACACGGGACTTCTGATTTTGCGGAAGCAATGGACTAGTCCCCGGAGAATACTTTACAGCTTGCTTGAAATACAGCACCCCCCTTAGCATAAAATGATGAAACAATAAAATTACTAATCAATGCTGTTGTAAAAAAGATCCTCTAAAGGGGACCCGCCTAAAGTCGAACCGTCATCTCTCTGCTGAACGAAAGTTCTGACCTGAGCTCTCACGGCTTTGCAATTTAACCCTTTACAGATATCATCTGTGGTATACTCACCTGTAAGACTGAATATTGGGATCTGGATACGGGAGTATATTCAAGAGGTGGGACACATGAATGAGTTTAAGTCTCTAAAACACTTAATCCGTATCCTGGACAGATTGAAATTTGTGTGAGAATTTAAGTGGATCAATATATCGACAATCTAAGCGAATTGTTTAATTCTGAGAATGTAATTAAAGCTTAACGGTACTTGTGACTTGTCGAACAGCTGATATGATTCCCTAACACGCTCACCAAAAATATGTTTGTAAATAGTTTACTTTTATTGCATTTTATTTTTGTTATTCATTTTTAGCATAGAAACTTTATTAAAAATCCAAAAAGATTTTACATTTCTGCTTTATTTTCCAACAAACCAAAGTGGAAAGATGATCTTCAGATTCGAATTGAAGCAGATGCAGGAAGTTTCTGGGCTGGATGATGAGTTTGGAGTTTAATATGTTAAAACTTGAGAAATTGAAAAGTCAAAACAAGTTCATTAATTTGAAACTTGTAATTTTTAGAAAATATTTGAAAATGTTTGAACAAATGTCAGTGTGATTTATCTTAGGTCAACCAAGGTCATTAAGTTGGACTTGGTAGACAAATTAAGTATTCAGGGTCATTAATTTGGACCTGAATGCTTAAGTGGATTTATAAACACTGATAAGTCCAACAAATGAAGGTAAAATGGTAAATTTGGATTGAAACTGTTATTGTCATATATCTTATATTTAGGTAGAGATTGTGCAGGAAACAGAAGTCAAGATCCCCATGGCAAAGAAAATGTCAAAGATTGAACCAGAATTCAAGCCCTAGCTTATCGAGAGGAGGAGTCTGCGAAAGGGGGAGTCAAGATTCTGGATCAACATTCAAAGGGGAGATTGTAGATTGAAGAATTGAAGGAAGCTTTTACAATGTTAAATCAATTTGGAAAGACAGTCAAGACTGATCAAGACTAAAGACTCGATGCCGAAGACTTCGTCAACATCCAAGGGGGAGTCTGTTGGTGCACTAGTGTTTGTTAATTTCGTCTTAATCTAGTCTTATGTCTAGATAGGATAAACGAGCACACAACAGGGTTGAAATTAGGGTTTGATGATGTTAAAGTTGGTAATTTCGTTTGAATGTGACATGACCATTTCAAACGAAATTAACAAGTTTAATTCCGCTTGAAATGGTATTGCCACTTTCAAACGGAATTACCCCATCTATAAATACCCATGTGCTGAGTTCATTTAATACGGAATTAGAAGTCATTGTTTGAGAGCCGAGGTGCTGCCGAATTGTTATCAGAATTGTAAAAGCTCAGGAAATCAATAAAAGAGGATAATTAAAGGAAAACAAGCTATTTTACATCAATTGCACTGATTCCAGCTTTGTATTTGATGCTGAACTCATCGGATTGACTCGTTAGGGTCACACGACGATCCAACATCAGAACCACCTCAGCTATCCCTGACGTTATCCTTTCAAGAACTGCTAGAACTTGTTGCATACGCCTTCTTCGAACTGCGTTTCCTGTCGGGCTTCTCTTCAGTCTCCTTCCTCGAGCTCTCGGACTTGCGTTTCTTCGAATCTTCTGTCTTAGTCTCAGAACACCCCGACCGTTCAGATTTCGCGTCTGCTTTGGCCTTTCCCGATGACTTCCCGGCTTCCTCCTTTTTATCAAGACCACTTTTGCGAGCAGCGTCATCGGCTAATGATTTTGCCAACTTAGTAGCCTCTAGGTAGGTGGTAGGTTTCGCGGACGTAACCATACTGCGAATTCGTGGCGAGAATCCCCAGATATACCTTTCTACCTTTACATATTAGGGAGTAACCATTCGTGGAACTAACCTCGCCAAGTCATTAAAACGAGAAGTGTAAGCTCTGACGTTCAGACCTTCCATGGTTAGGTTCCAGAAGTCGGTCTCGATTTTCTAAATTTCACTGCGCGGGCAGTACTCTTTCAGGAGCATCTCTTTAAGTTCATTCCAGGTCAAACCGTAGGCAACGTCTTCACCCAAAATTTGAACTTGCGAGTTCCACCAGGACAGTGCTTCATCAAGAAAAGAGCAAGAAGCATATCTCACCCATTGGTCAGCATCACAACCACTGATTGCCATGACAGATTCCATCTTCTCAATCCATCGGGTGATATCTAAGGGTCCTTCTGTCACACCCCGACCGCGTAAAACAACAAATCGGGGCGGAATCGTCGGGGAGTGTTGTAACAGAATCATTGTTTCATAACACATGGAAATTGAAGTTTTGTTTTATTGAATTTAAAAGAGGTTACAATGTCTTAAAAACAAAGAAACATAACTTAATTAACTAGTCTTGCATCTTTTATTGTCACTAAGGCTCTCGTCCAATCCTATGTTTGCATCATGATCATCTAATAACAGCACCTGAAACACATGTGAAAATAGGTACGTCAGCATAAAAATGCCTGTGAGATACATAGTTTTTATTTAAATAGGATTCATGACTTGTAAGTTTAAAGAATAATGTTTAACAAAAGTAGTCATGAACCTTAAAATATTTTCTTTTAGAAATCATACAAAAATTGATAAGAAAACAGATGATATAAAAGAATAATGCATGATTAAATAAATAATCAAGTAAAAATGAGTTTGTATAAAATATGCTGTTTGTAAAACAATGTTTTGTAAAGATATGATAATTGTGTAAAATGTAATATGACAAAATTGAAATGGTTTAAATAACGCTACGATATGTAATATCATAAAAGCATTTATATATAGGAGGTACCAGCGGCGTATCCACCATGCTTTTATCATATTACACACGCCTCGTTACTTAAATCATTTACCCAAACAAACCACCAATGTACAAAAATGTTCATGTATAATCAATTTATACTTTGGTTTTGTAAATAACATATCAAACTATGCTTTGGTTTTGAAAATAGCATTTCAACTATGATTTGGTTTTGAAAATAACATATTAGCTATGTTTTGGTAAATAACAAGGCCAATAGTATATTAAAATATATGTTGGTTTTGTACATAGTATATCAAATTATACTTTGGTAAATAATATCGCATATGGGAGCACATCAAACTATACTTTGGAAGTATATCGAAATATACAAAAGAAAATGTGATTTAGTATTCATTCAAACCTTAGTGCATCAAACTACACCTTAGAGACTATAGAAATACCACAAAGGCAATTTCTATTTGGATAAAATTTGGTTTCTGACATTCCATACAACAGGAATGGGGTGTCTAGTCCTATAGCGCTATATCGTACTACCAATCGGCTTGATGAATGAATAAAACAAGTACAATCCAACAATTAATTTTATAATCTTTGAAAATTAATGTTTAAACCATAGATAACCCATTCAATTTGTCAAAAGATAAGTACTAGCATGTATAATCATATAGTGGAAATCATGAAAATAACAAATAGGTACACATGTTTCACCCCAAAACATTTGAAAACAGTAAAAGAGGTGACTATGTACTCACTTGAGGATGCTTAGAAGTCTTGAATAACAACCAAGCAACGCTAGAGGGATCACGGAAATCAAACGGCACCTAATATAGATAACTATATTAATAAACCGGACCTAAATCGGAAGATCGGATAGGATGAGGTTTCGTAAACCAAATGAGGGAACTCATGTAATATGGTTTAACAAAGCCTACATTCTAAATCGAAACCTAACCTAAGTGCTTACGACCCATTACGACTCGTTTAGGTAGCTTACGCTACTTTAACGCGTCGTTCGCGTAAAACGCGTTCGGACCGCCTAATTAGTCCTATGATAAGTTTTATATTCCTTAACATGTCTAATAATGTTACCTAATCAGTTTATATATCAAAATTTAGGTTACATATGCTTAAAATGAATTTATGCGTAAAAAGGGCATTTTGGTCATTTTCCTAAGGCATATAAACTACCTATCATACAACTAACTAAACAAAGTGACCATAAGGTATAACATCGGAAGGTTATTCCCTATACAACTATGGTCACAAAATATGTTTAGTCGGATCCTAATGATCGACCAAACAGGTCGGGTTCGAAAGTCTAAGCGGTTGTTTAGACCGCTTATCTTACGACCCTATATAAGCACTAAATCTAAAGTGACGAGTTAAACATGTGAAAACATGTTTAAAGAAGTTAGAAAAACAGGTTTGATATCAAAACAAAGGGTTTTGATACCCAAGAATAGTTTGGTTGCAAAATACGCATAAACGCGTATTTTGACCGAAACTATAACTCGTCACTACGCCTAATCAACGTGGTAATCAATAGGTATTGTCACAAGGGACTATAACCATCGTGATTACGCTCACGTTGCAAAGTTCAAACAAACATTGTGTTGACCAAAGACTGGTCAAAGCAGAAAGTCAAACACTGTTTGACTTTCATGCTTAAAAAGCATAAAAAGCACGAAAGAAACTTACAAAGGGTCCAAGCTAGGAAGATCTTGATCCAATTTGCTCAGGTATGAAGTGTTAAACCTCAACTTAGAGAAATTTAAATCAGATTGTGAGGAATGAATGAAAACTTGTGGGTATTTATAAAATTCCCACAACCGTTAGGATCGTTCCTCGCAATTCGTGCTTCGATCTTGGCCTTACACTTGGGTACATGGTTTTAAAAACAATGGGGACATGAAATACCATCAAATGGTATTGCAAATCTATGATTAAAACCATCAAAAACAGGCTGGAAAGCCAGATTCAATGTTTCTGATTTGGGCTGCTGACATGGGCCACGTAAGATTAAGCTTAGGCTTACGCCCCAGGCCTAGCAAGTTTCACAGATTTACAATTTTAGTCCCTGAATGCCCAAAACTTGGTTTTTGATGCATATTTGACACGTTTAAGCCTCGTTAACCCCATTTCAAAGCTATAAAATGATGTTAAAGTATTGGGAACTTAAAATATGCTCAAAAAAATCTCGGATGTCAGTTCATTTGGTCGTACGGTTGCGTTGTTCGGTTAATTACGACGAAACTCGAACGAACGCGAAAAACGATCCAAATTACACGACGAATGAAATTTTATCATGCCAATCACTAAAATAAAATATTTTAATGATTACATAAATTTTTGGATGTCCGGAAATATTCAGAACGTAAGAAATGCGCGAAAATGCAAACTTATGCACTTTTTGACGCTTTTAGTCTCTGTTGATCAAATAAGTTTATTTTTGCGCACCAAACACCCCTAAGCCTATTTCTAAGCTATGTAAAGGATATTTAGGGCATGTTTAACTTATGATCAAGTTCCGGAATGTTCGTTACAGTACGACTCGGCATACTTTCGCAGTTTGTCGAAATTAGTCCCTGTAAGCTAATAAACTTGATTTTGACACACCAAACCTTCCAAAACTTATTTCTAATTTATGTAAAGGTTATTTAAGGTATGTTAAGCTTATGTCACTATTCCGGAGTGTTTGTCGCATTAAACTGATATCGTTTACGCATCAGTTCGCGTATAACTTTCCAGAAAGCGATTTAGAGCTCGAAATCGAACAAGAATTGATATGTGCAAATGATACACATATTTATACAAATCCCAAGTATGAAATACAATATTTCATTGATTTGGTATTTGTTTGATGGCCATGTAGGCATAGATATCACACCTTCAGCACTAGTAAATGATCGTGGGTTACAGCCCTGGAATGTTTTATATGTACCTCCGTGCACTGTTCAATATTGTTAATGGAAATCAGAAATACATTCCAATGATATCATAACACATGAACTACTAAAACTTTCCGATCACATTTACCAGGAGGATTTCCATTATGTGCCCCACCAAAACCTTGCCCGTGTGCACCACGTCCACGTCCCTGACCATCATTTTGTGTCACACCCCCAAAATACCACATGCGGAAATACCGCGGGGCGTGTGACGTACCAGGATCTTAGCCACCAATCACATTGAACTCATAGGAATATGTAAATAAAACTTTCATCGATTCACAATAATATTAACAATGTTACATTATATTTTATAGTGTACAGCGGAAGCATAAATCATTCGTTAAGGGTTGTATAGTGATTCCATGTATCTCGACCCATGACCACTCCAGCTTCCCAGACAGCAAGTCCCAATGATATGCACCTAAAGGCCTGCAAGGCATGTAACAACAAAGTTGAGCGAGTTCACAGTTGGGTGTTCGTTTTAAGTTGTTTCCGAAAACATAGGTTGTCTTTAGCTGGCTTACTAGCCGTGGGGGTTACCCCATAGTTGAAAACGTGTTTTGTTTAATCCCGTTTACTCTGGCTATCTAGCCGTGGGGGCTACCCCATGTATATACTACTAGACTCGTTACCATATCGACCACTGACTGAAGTAAGTTGGTGCCCTAGCGTCAATGTCTATCTTCATTGACGTGCCCAGATCCATTAGTTCACGCCCGTCCTCTGCGGCACGGTGTGAGGCTTGTAAAACCTAAATAGCGCTATCTAACTAATGACCCGCTAGCCATTGGCACGGCGATTAAGTCGATATAAAAGGAGGGACTTCATGATAGAGAGTTTTGGTCTAGTATCCGTGTTGTCACCCTTCAGTGAAGAGGGTGTGTACGTAATCCCCAAACCAGGAGATTACGCAGGTTCCGATTAAATTCTTATCACGTGTTGTCACCCTTCAATAAAGAGGGTGTGTACGTGTCCCAAACTAGGAGATCACACAGTTTCAGTTTCAATCCTTTACCCATTCCCAACCCTTGGGAATCCTATGCCTTGTGGAAAGTGTGAACTCACCTTAGTTTTGCTCGGTATGACTAGTTTCTTGTTTAACGGTTGATCAAACACGCCCTAACATTGGTACTAGTAACAATCAGTATCGAGTGCCCATACACTAGATATTTCACATACAACAACTCATGTATTCCTAATTCACTTATCACACAGTCAAAGTACATGTATCACACACATTTAATCCTAATCATACCAGTCAATCTATCAATCCAATATTGCCAAGAAATCACTTTAGTATGCATTCTGCTACTGAGTAAATTTGTTTCATGGTTCAATGCTTGCAAACATACACTAATTAGTCTTTTCCACACACAAGTATGTAACCCAAATCAGGTAAATGATTCATTTAGCATAGGTGTGACCTACTGAAACCCCTCGGCCCAATATTCTACAATTCCATGCCGCATAACCCAAGGATAATGAGTGGCCCATCGGATCATGCGGCTGCCCTAAATCAGCATGCGGCCCACACGGCTCAGGCCCAATGAATTGCACAGCCTACTACGAGTGTACAGCCCAACTATTAAAACCGATTACTTTAAACTACCTCTATCCCATTTGATCCTTATGAAACATCATGTATTGTTTATTCAGGCTAACACAAATCATGATCATCACAGTGGAGTTTTACAAGTACACATAACTATCTTCATTTGTATCATAATTCATTTAATATGCGGCATACAGTTTATACTCATAATTATATCCATCATCGATCATTCAAGTACACATTCTAGCAACAGTTTCGACATGAAATCATATTCAAGCTTCCATCATTTACATAATCATATACATATGCTAATCATTACAGTTTCATAAGAATATAGTTATATATATATATATATATATATATATAACCTCGGTGCCTACCACATGCCCATACATAACCTTAATTAATTCTCATAACCTTATCTAAATTCATACATAGGTGTTGACCACCGATTATGATCCAACAAAAGAAATAGAATCTGACAATTTGTAGAGCACATGTGCGGCCCACTCAACTGACCGGCAACTATGACATCAGTGTTCGAAACCAATTAATTATTAACAAGCAATCCTACTTTATACTTTATCATGCAACCCATGTTTAGCAAGGAATATAATTATCACACCCCAACCGATGGCGGAATCATCGGGGCGCGGCACTGAGCGAAACAGATTGTCCAGAAGTTTCCATAACAACTATCATTACCATTCAATTTAAGTTAACATGTCCCATACCATGTCTCAAATAGCAAACAAGTTATTACAGACAAAACTAAACAAACATTCTGTTCCGACAACTCAGATTTAAACATGACGATTTATTTATTGGTTTCTAAGACTCCAGTTCCTAGCTTCAATTTCATCACAGCCCGAGAAGCATATAAGCAACCTAAGCACCTGTCACATACGTTAAAATAAAGTCAATACATAAAATGTAAAGGTGAGCATACAAGTTTGATAATAGCATAGTAGAGTTCGAATTCGTTTACGCATAACCTGCACGTACACATAATGCAATGAAGCACGTTAGTTATCGACATAGATCCATCGATACCAATGACTGCGGGTTGACTGCCCGAGGCAGTTCGCAATACATGATTACCACCGTAATCCATGCAAGTAAAAGATCCTTAACAACCCCCGTGTGAACGGGTGCTGAGTCCAAACTATAGTACTATCGTTGCTAAGGCAGGTAGACAGCATTCCATGTGTAAACATAACAAACAAGCATTCATAAGCCACGTATAACATGCATTAATGGTTTAGCGTTAGAAATAGCTTGAGTAGTGTGATAGTTGTAGTTTGAATATTCGTAACGTATGTAACACCCAAAAGTGTTAAAGCAAAAAGGGTTCGAGTATACTCACAGTGATATGGATTGAAGGGAGCGCTTTACAGCGAGTACGATTAGCCTGAATAGATTCGATAACGTAACGATAAGTGACGCGTAAAACAGTACAAGCGAGAGTGGGTAGGATGACTGATCGTGCGGATCAGTTATCCGTGAGTAGAAGTCATCCGTGCGCATGACCTATCCATGCGGATGGTGATGCGTGCGGATGGTGTTCCATCCGGATAGGTTATCCGTGCGTGTGACTGTCCGTGCGGGTGGCAACCCGTGCGGACTAGTTGTACGTGCGGACGACTTATCCGTACGGATAGATTGCTTGTGTGGATAAATGTTCAAGTGGATTGTTTCTTCCTAAGATGTGTTTGTGTATGATGGCTTGTGCTTTGGAGTTTTCGTTGTAGCATTTTGAAAACACCAAAGTGTTTCTACCTTTCAAGCCGGCTGCGCGGACGACGGTCCGTGCGTATGGTAGTCCGTGCGGGCAGCCTGTGCGCGCGGGCAGAGGCAATCCGTCCGGATAGCCCGTCCGTGCGTACAGCTTAGCCGTGCGGATGAAGATTGTTTGATTTTCATTTTAAGGCCTTAGTATCTCATGATCCGAAGAGTAATCCATTCAGAGGTCGTCCGTCCGGATTGCTCGTTCGTCGATACTCAAACCTTGTTTGGAAAGTGGGTCCCAAGGGTGGTCCGTGCTGATGACAACCGTGCGTATGACCTGTACGTGCGTACGACTTGTACGTGCGTACGGCTAGTCCGTGCGGACAGCTAGTCCATGCGGACTGCTTGTCCGTGCGGACCACTGGCTTGGTTGCTTCCGTTCGTCTACACTTGGTTTCCGTTGTCGTTTATCGAGACGTTCTGATTACGTGGCAACCACTTGGAGTCGTGTTCTCACCCGCGTGACTGGACCGGTCAGGAACCACCCTAACTCGGCCTGTCGGCGACTCAGAACGGTCATCCCGGTTAACCCCGGAATCAGTTGTCTGTGGGTAGGATTCCAGATCTAGAACGAGTGCATCACTATTGACAAGTAGAACACTAGAACCGATCGGATTCGTACCGGTTTTAAGGGAAAAGAAGGAAAGAACTTAGATTTATTTCTTTTAACTCTTTTACTCTTAGAAAATTTCAGATCTAGGTGGGATTATTGTAAAAACTTGTAGAAATCGATTAGACCTGAGATATTCTTGGTGGAATGAGATCAAGCTTGAAGTTCTTATGAACTTCATGATGACGTCACCCGTGAATACCTCGAATCCGGATGATTTCATGGTTAAACGGAAGATTCGAAAGATAGAAATGTGTAGAATTGTGTAGTGATTAAAGATGTACAAGAATTAGTGCAAGATCTTACCTGGCTTGAGAGAAATCTGAGAAAAGGTGAAGAATACGTGTGGCTCGGACGTCACTTTCCAAAAGTGGAAAAAGTGGAGAGTGACCCGTGTATTTATAGGATGCCAAAAAGGGAAAGGGTGAGCCGTGCGCATGGCACGCACCCGGGTAGGCTATCCGCGCGGACTGGTCATCCGTGCGGACTGGCAATCCGTGCGGATTGGCCATTCGTGCGGATTGGCCATCCGTGCGGATGCCACCTCCTTGGGTGAGCTCGGTGCGATGTTGATTCGGTTCTGATTTACGAGCGATTCGATAGGGTTTCCTAATCAAATTACTTTCAGTCCCAACTACTTCTTATATGGTTCGACTCGGGATTCGGGTTCGGGTTCGTTTATATTCGAGTTAGACTTCGAGTTCGATTGAGTTCGCTTGATTATCACAACATAAAATAACATAAAATAAACATGCACAGGTAACACGTAAGGCACACACACACGTATAACGGTAAGTAAAATGCACAGCTCGAGTTACGATTTGATGTCGATTTGATTAGCATAGCTTGATTAACTTTATCGCATTGTTACTTCCTATCCTTCACAGTCGTAGGTCGATTGAAACACGGTTAGCATGGTTTGATTATTGCAATGTACGACATTTACTCCACATAATCTAAATATCATACAAACAATTCTACGAGTCATGTCGCGCGAAATCGGTCGTTGACTTTGACCTTGACTTTGACTTTCACTCGTGAAAACACGGGGTGTTACAGCCTCCCCTTGTTTAGGAAATTTCGTCCCGAAATTAAGCCAGAAGCTGTAACTAATTCGTGAATCACGTGTGAGGGTCCTTCATTTAGATCATTGAAAATCGTCAAATTAACCAGGATTTTATGGTTAAAAATTGATAATTTTCGGATATGATAAGTGAAAGTACAAGTGGTATCTGAGCAGGAGCTCGGTTGCGAGGATCATTCGCACTTAGTATACATTATAATTGTGACTCTATTGGTTAGGTTCCGGTTTGATTTGTTTCGATTGCGATCCGACTCGTACGACATGCGGAATCCGTGCGCGAGTGAGATCGAACAGACAAAAACGTACCATTTTAACATGATTTAATAGATTCGTAAGACGTGTACAAGCTTTCTCTTTCTAGTTTCTCTCTCTAACCTCCAAATGAGCAAAAGTCTCAATCTCTAACCCTAACACTCCTATTTATAGGCAAAGGATTATAAGGGATTTCTCCTTATTTACATGTATGCCACCTTGCCTTTCTTAACCGGACATTACTCCTTCGTTAAACAGCTGCGGATGCTTTGCCTTCATGTCCCTCCCGAGTTCCCAAGTGAACTCCGTGCCCCGCTTGCCTTCCCATCGGACTTTCACAATAGGAATGCGTGAGCGCCTGAGTTCTTTGGTTTTGCGATCCATGATTTCGACAGGCTTTTCCACGAAGTGTAATGTTTCGTTCACTTGTAGATCATCTAGAGGAACATGTAAGTCGGGGTCGTAGATGCACTTTCGGAGGTTCGACACGTGGAAAGTCGGATGGACATTGCTAAGTTCCTCCGGTAATTCGAGTCTGTAGGCGACTTTTCCGATCCTTTCCAGAATCTTAAAAGGTCCCACATATCGAGGCGCGAGTTTCCCCTTTTTGCCGAATCGGACTACACCCTTCCAAGGTGATACCTTTAGGAGTAGGTAGTCACCAACGACATACTCACGGTGCTTGCGCTTTTTATCGGCGAGAAGTTTCTGTCTATCCCGAGCTTTCGCTATGTTGTCTCGAATTTGGAAAATTTTGTCTGTCGTTTCTTGTAGCAGCTCCGGACCGGTTAGTTGCGAGTGACCGATCTCGTGCCACACAAAAGGCGATCGACATCTTCTTCCGTATAAGGCCTCGAAAGGTGCCATCTGGATGCTAGCCTGGTAGCTGTTGTTATACGA
The DNA here is from genome assembly GCA_030545235.1 of Helianthus tuberosus. NCBI lineage: Eukaryota > Viridiplantae > Streptophyta > Magnoliopsida > Asterales > Asteraceae > Helianthus > Helianthus tuberosus. The sequence continues at coordinate 106,317,222 of CM060409.1, forward strand.
GAATTCGACTAACGGAAGGTGTCTATCCCAATTACCACCGAAGTCTAGAACACACGAACGGAGCATGTCTTCAAGCGTACGAATCGTTCTTTCAGTCTGACCGTCGGTTTGTGGGTGGAACGCAGTACTTAGATTAAGCGTTGTACCGAGTGCCTTTTGAAACGTTTCCCACAGTCGTGAAGTGAACCGAGCATCACGATCAGAGATGATGTCAGGAGGCGTCCCATGTCGACAAATGATCTCGTTGGTGTAGATTCGGGCTAATCGTTCTACCTTGTAGTCTTCTCGTATCGGCAGAAAGTGAGCTGATTTAGTCAAACGGTCAATAACAACCCAAATGCTGTCGTGACCTGATGACATGGTTGGAAGCTTGGTTACGAAATCCATAGCTATGCTCTCCCACTTCCACATGGGAATTGGAGGTTGTTCGAGTAAGCCAGAGGGTCTTTGATGTTCAGCCTTGATCCTAGCACAGATTAGGCATTTTCCGACGTAAAGGGCGATATCCCGTTTCATACCCGGCCACCAGTACCTGTATCGAAGGTTGTGGTACATTTTGTCAGCGCCAGGATGAACAGAGTATCGGGATTTGTGGGCTTCATCCATGATAATCTGTCGCAGGTTGGTTCGCTTGGGAATCCAGATTTTGTCTAAGAAGTGGAATATCCCGTTTGATTTGCTCACAAGCTGGGCTCCATCGTGGTAAATCCTTTCTCTCTTCAAGGTGCGTTCGTTGAAACATGCATGTTGGGCATCGCGAATAAGGGCTTCGAGATTGTGCTGGGCTTGAACATTTCGGGTGCTAAGCAGATAACTTCGTCTGCTAAGCGTGTCGGCAACAACATTTGCTTTGCCTGGGTGATAACGAATCTCACAGTCGTAATCGTTGAGAAGTTCTACCCATCGGCGTTGACGCATGTTTAGTTCCCTCTGATTAAAGATGTGCTGTAGGCTCTTATGATCGGTGAAGATCGTACACTTGGTACCATACAGGTAGTGTCGCCAGCTCGAGATCGTGGGTTGTATAGTTCTTCTCGTGGATTTTGAGCTGACGAGATGCGTAAGCTATAACCTTGTCTCGTTGCATTAAGACACAACCGAGACCAAGGTTAGAAGCATCACAGTAGACAATGAAATTATCGTTTCCGTCGGGTAGTGTGAGAACAGGAGCATTGCAAAGCATGTACTTGAGGGTTCGAAAGGCAGACTCTTGTTTGGTTCCCCAGACAAAAGGCTGGTCCTTATGAGTGAGAGAAGTGTGTGGTACAGCAATCTTCGAGAATCCTTCGATGAATCGTCGATAATAGCCCGCTAGTCCGAGAAAGGAGCGGACTTCAGTCGGGTTCTTAGGCGTAACCCAGCTCTTAACAGCTTCAATCTTCGCAGTATCGACATGAATACCCTGACTATTTACGATGTGACCCAGAAACTGAACCTCCCCCAACCAAAACTCACACTTGGAGAATTTGGTGTAGAGTTGGTTCCCCTGGAGTAACTCGAGAACCAAACGTAGATGTTGCGCATGTTCGGCTCTCGTTTTGGAGTAGATCAAGACATCGTCGATGAACACGATGACGAAACGGTCAAGATACGGTTTACACACTCGATTCATCAGATCCATTAAAACTGCCGGTGCATTGGTTAGGCCAAAAGGCATGACAACGAATTCGTAATGGCCGTATCGAGTGCGAAACGTGGTTTTGGGTATATCTTCCTCTTGTATACGCAGCTGATGGTATCCGGAACGTAGATCAATCTTCGAGAAACACGTAGCGCCTTGTAGCTGATCAAACAAATCGTCGATTCGAGGCAGAGGATAGCGGTTCTTGATAGTCAACTTATTCAATTCCCGGTAGTCGATGCACATCCGGAACGACCCATCCTTCTTTTTGACGAAAAGGACTGGTGCGCCCCAAGGAGATGTGCTCGGGTGAATAAAGCCTTTTTCAAGCAATTCCTGGAGTTGAGTTGAGAGTTCGCGCATTTCGGACGGCGCGAGTCGATAAGGAGCTCTGGCGATAGGATTAGCTCCAGGAATGAGATCAATGCGGAAATCGATATCACGCTTCGGAGGTAGTCCGGGAAGATCATCAGGAAAAACTTGAGGAAATTCTCGAACCACTGGGACGTCTTTTACTTTCTTCTTCTCTTTCTTTTCCTTCTCCGCTGCTACGACATGAGCCAAGAAAGCTCTGTATTCCTTACGGAGATACTTGCTAGCTTGTAGGCATGACATAAGCTTGAGACCCTTCGAAGTAGTATCACCATAAACGCACAATGAATCACCGTTGGCGAGCGAAAAACGAATCATTTTGTCGAAGCACACAACTTCGGCATGGTTTTCGCGAAGAAAGTCCATGCCTACTATGACATCAAAGCTTCCTAGTTGCATCGGAATGAGATCGATTGAGAAGATGTGATTGTTGAGCTAGAGTGTGCAATCACGAATAACAGAGTTTACAGCAACGGTTCTTCCGGTAGCGACTTCAACATCGAATGCAGAGGAGAGTCGAGAACGTTTACGACTAAGGAGTTTCTCAAATTCGAGTGACACAAAGCAATTATCGGCTCCAGTATCAAACAAACATGAAGCATAAATACCATTCACAAGGAACGTACCATTCACCATGTTGTTGTCGGCCTGGGCTTGACGCACGTTGAGATTGAAAGTTCTGGCTCGTGCGGCCTGTTGCTGCTGCTGTTGTTGTTGCTGTGGTTGCTGCTGTTGCTGCTGGAGTTCTTGTTTCACCACCCTGTTCGGGCACATGTTGGCAAAGTGGTTCGGGTCGCCACATGTGAAGCATGCTCTGGCTTTGACTGCGGGTGCCGGAGGAGCTTGTTGACCCTGTGGGGCAGCGAGTAGAGCTTGATTGGCAGGAGCTTGACGAATAGGGCAATTGGCAGTAAAGTGGCCGTAGACGTTGCAATGAGCACAGAAGCGGCATTGAATAGCAGTCGGATGATGATAGGTGCAAGTAGGGCAGAGTGGGTGTTGCCCAGTATATGCACGCTTTGCAGGCGGTGCATTGGCCACAGGCGCCACTACTTGACGTGGTTGAGCAGGTACAGCTTGGATCGGTGCAGCAGAAATCGCACAGTTCTTGTTGGTGGAGCTGTTCTTTCTCTTGTTCTTTCTCTTGTTGCTTGATGACGTGGGTTCAGCAGTTGGTGTAGCAGTAGTGGCTTGATGTAGATGCTTGGAGGTCTTATCCCACATCCCAGCCTTGACCCTTTTGTCATTGATCTCAGCGGCCAGCAGATAGGTTTCTTCGATCGTGGTAGTCTTAGCCGCTTGCACGAAATCAGCGACGCAGTCGGGCAGGGCTCGGATGTATTTCTTGATGGTCATCTCAGGGGTCTTGACCTGGTCAGGACAGATAATGCTGAGCTGTTTGAAGCGAGCAGTGAGACCAGCATTGTCTCCATCCTTCTGATGTATGTGCCAAAATTCATCTTCAAGCTTTTGACGCTCGTGAGGAGGGCAGAATTCCTCCAGCATGACCTCCTTGAGCTCATCCCACGAAAAACCGTAAGCTGCATCATTCCCTCTCTTGTTCCTCTCGGCCGTCCACCAGTCCAAAGCACGGGACTGAAAGACGCCGGTAGCGTTCAGAGTTCGAAGGTCATCAGGGCAACCACTTTGTCGCAGAGTAACCTCGATAGAGTTAAACCAGTGGAATAGAGCAGTCGGACCTCCTTCGCCCGTGAATTCTTTCGGCCCACATGACTTGAATTGTTTGAAACTGAAAGGTCTCGCGGCAGCTCTAGGACCCTCAGTCCTCGATTCCTCGGATGATTTGCTGGCATTCTCGCAGACACCGCTCACAGCCTTTGCTACAGCTTTCGCGACGATGGAAGCAAGACGCCTGTCCCTCTTTTCCTGACGAGAGAGTTGATGACGGGATCCAGACGACATTGTCTGCAATAGACATCGCCATGGAACTCAACACATGTATTCGAATCTCACCTCACACGTCTACTACTACTAAAGCTCAGTAATACGTACCATGTAAACGCATATAATCACAGAATCACAGAGTTGCACAAAATCACATAATCATGTAGAGCACATAATCACAACATTCCTAATCACATAAGCATAACAGCAAGAAAACACATACACTTAGTCGCTAAAGGCACCTACGGGTGTACAAAGTATTCTAACTGCTCCTATTGTCGATTTGCTAGCGATGAGTTGTGGGTTTTGTGTTTTAGCAGAAGCAATAGTGTTGGGTCGAAACCAATAGTATCTCAAAACGTTAACAAATAACAGAAAAACGCATTAAAATTTTCATAAAGATCGATAAATTGAAGGTAGATTGTCTGCGGCTAATAGACTTCGACTAACCAAAGTAGCTCAACTATTCGCAAGGATCCTACAAAACGACCTCCAGGACTATGCCTTTGCCTCGATTCTCGGGCGTTGGCGCAATTCCCTTTGGTTGGGTCGTGTCTTTAGATCGTTGGAGTCCATCGAACTTTGGTGGAGTTTTGTATAAAAGCGGGACGAGTCGTCAAGGTTAGGGTTTCACCCCTATCTTGTAACTTCCGTCCTCGTTTTTGATAAAAGTTGAGGAGATTATTCATCAAAATATAGATTTCACTCCTGATTTGGTATAATTCTCCTCGTTTGTAGCTAAAACGCAAGCTGATTAGGCAACTTTAGTCGAGAGTTCACGGTTTTTCACACCTATTCTCGGCCTTATTACCTGTTCACAACTTGAAAATTTCGAGTGTAATGATAGAAGAGTAAGTAATAGTGGCGAATTTACGTATACGCGTGAATTGGTCTGTTGGTTCTTAACTATAGTCTAGGTCTCTAAGACTTCGACCCGGACTAGGTCAAGTCTTACCTAATTCCCTATAGTTATGGCTCTGATACCAATCTGTCACACCCCAACCGATGGCGGAATCATCGGGGCGCGGCACTGAGCGAAACAGATTGTCCAGAAGTTTTCATAACAACTATCATTACCATTCAATTTAAGTTAACATGTCCCATACCATGTCTCAAATAGCAAACAAGTTATTACAGACAAAACTAAACAAACATTCTGTTCCACAACTCAGATTTAAACATGACGATTTATTTATTGGTTTCAAAGACTCCAGTTCCTAGCTTCAATTTCATCACAGCCCGAGAAGCATATAAGCAACCTAAGCCCCTGTCACATACGTTAAAATAAAGTCAATACATAAAATGTAAAGGTGAGCATACAAGTTTGATAATAGCATAGTAGAGTTTGAATTCGTTTACGCATAACCTGCACGTACACATAATGCAATGAAGCACGTTAGTTATCGACATAGATCCATCGATACCAATGACTGCGGGTTGACTGCCCGAGGCAGTTCGCAATACATGATTACCACCGTAATCCATGCAAGTAAAAGATCCTTAACAACCACCGTGTGAACGGGTGCTGAGTCCAAACTATAGTACTATCGTTGCTAAGGCAAGTAGACAGCATTCCATGTGTAAACATAACAAACAAGCATTCATAAGCCACGTATAACATGCATTAATGGTTTAGCGTTAGAAATAGCTTGAGTAGTGTGATAGTTGTAGTTTGAATATTCGTAACTTATGTAACACCCAAAAGTGTTAAAGCAAAAAGGGTTCGAGTATACTCACAGTGATATGGATTGAAGGGAGCGCTTTACAGCGAGTACGATTAGCCTGAATAGATTCGATAACGTAACGATAAGTGACGCGTAAAACAGTACAAGTGAGAGTGGGTAGGATGACTGATCGTGCGGATCAGTTATCCGTGAGTAGAAGTTATCCGTGCGCATGACCTATCCATGCGGATGGTGATGCGTGCGGATGGTGTTCCATCCGGATAGGTTATCCGTGCGTGTGACTGTCCGTGCGGGTGGCAACCCGTGCGGACTAGTTGTACGTGCGGACGACTTATCCGTACGGATAGATTGCTTGTGTGGATAAATGTTCAAGTGGATTGTTTCTTCCTAAGATGTGTTTGTGTATGATGGCTTGTGCTTTGGAGTTTTCGTTGTAGCATTTTGAAAACACCAAAGTGTTTCTACCTTTCAAGCCGGCCGCGCGGACGACGTTCCGTGCGTATGGTAGTCCGTGCGGGCAGCCTGTGCGCGCGGGTAGAGGCAATCCGTCCGGATAGCCCGTCCGTGCGTACAGCTTGGCCGTAAGGATGATGATTGTTTGATTTTCATTTTAAGGCCTTAGTATCTCATGATCCGAAGAGTAATCCATTCAGAGGTCGTCTGTCCGGATTGCTCGTTCGTCGATACTCAAACCTTGTTTGGAAAGTGGGTCCCAAGGGTGGTCCGTGCTGATGACAACCGTGCGTATGACCTGTACGTGCGTACAACTTGTACGTGCGTACGGCTAGTCCGTGCGGACAGCTAGTCCATGCGGACTGCTTATCCGTGCGGACCACTGGCTTGGTTGCTTCCGTTCGTCTACACTTGGTTTCCGTTGTCGTTTATCGAGACGTTCTGATTACGTGGAAACCACTTGGAGTCGTGTTCTCACCCGCGTGACTGGACCGGTCAGGAACCACCCTAACTCGGCCTGTCGGCGACTCAGAACGATCATCCCGGTTAACCCCGAAATCAGTTGTCTGTGGGTAGGATTCCAGATCTAGAACGAGTGCATCACTATTGACAAGTAGAACACTAGAACCGATCGGATTCGTACCGGTTTTAAGGGAAAAGAAGGAAAGAACTTAGATTTATTTCTTTCAACTCTTTTACTCTTAGAAAAGTTCAGATCTAGGTGGGATTATTGTAAAAACTTGTAGAAATCGTTTAGACCTGAGATATTCTTGGTGGAATGAGATCAAGCTTGAAGTTCTTATGAACTTCATGATGATGTCACCCGTGAATACCTCGAATCCGGATGATTTCATGGTTAAAACGGAAGATTCGAAAGATAGAAATGTGTAGAATTGTGTAGTGATTAAAGATGTACAAGAATTAGTGCAAGATCTTACCTGGCTTGAGAGAAATCTGAGAAAAGGTGAAGAATACGTGTGGTTCGGACGTCACTTGCCAAAAGTGGAAAAAGTGGAGAGTAACCCGTGTATTTATAGGATGCCAAAAAGGGAAAGGGTGAGCCGTGTGCATGGCACGCACCCGGGTAGGCTATCTGCGCGGACTGGTCATCCGTGCGGACTGGCAATCCGTGCGGACTGGCCATCCGTGCGGATTGGCCATCCGTGCGGATGCCACCTCCTTGGGTGAGCTCGGTGCGATGTTGATTCGGTTCTGATTTGCGAGCAATTCGATAGGGTTTCCTAATCAAATTACTTTCAGTCCCAACTACTTCTTATATGGTTCGGCTCGGGATTCGGGTTCGGGTTCGTTTATATTCGAGTTAGACTTCGAGTTCGATTGAGTTCGCTTGATTATCACAACATAAAATAACATAAAATAAACATGCACAGGTAACACGTAAGGCACACACACACGTATAACGGTAAGTAAAATGCACAGCTCGAGTTACGATTTGATGTCGATTTGATTAGCATAACTTGATTAACTTTATCGCATTATTACTTCCTATCCTTCACAGTCGTAGGTCGATTGAAACACGGTTAGCATGGTTTGATTATTGCAATGTACGACATTTACTCCACATAATCTAAATATCATACAAACAATTCTACGAGTCATGTCGCGCGAAATCGGTCGTTGACTTTGACCTTGACTTTGACTTTCACTCGTGAAAACACGGGGTGTTACAATAATCATGTTAATTTAAAGCATATACTAACCGAAATCTTGACCTGATTCAGACTTTGACAGAATGGGATGTTGCGTCCGGGGTTTCTTCAGTTGTCGCACGTATGATTGAGGAATAGGGTTTGTGAGTTTAACAATTAATCAATAACCTTCCTACGTATACATAATAATGCCTGTTTAAGGCGGTTCCATATTCTTAGCCGATAATGGGCTCAAGCCCAAGTAATGCATGTTTTATAACTAGCCTAGATGTATAAGAAGAAAAGGGATTGGGGCGGTTCACATATGTGGCCGAGATAGCTCAAGCCCAATTAAAATAGCTACTAAATTCACCTAATCAAAGTCTGGCCTTCGGCCCAATCATAACAACTAGTACCCGGCCCAGTTCATTTATGTGTTTGTTAAACATAACTGCGGTGTAAGTTTCGGCCCAAGTATAATGTGTATTAATCTAATTCTAGCAAGTTTCATACTAGCACAAAACGTTCAGCACAAGAAAGGAATGAATAACGAGAGATTTGGATCACAGGATTACACGACACTGACCTCCAAAGTTTGGTTTGTCACATCATCCCCAACTTGAAAGAAATTTCGTCCCGAAATTTAGCACGTTGGTCACTGAGGAAGCTAGTTAAGTTGCGTTGTTTCCTGGTTTGGTTTTTCCTGGGGTGTCACATCATCCCCCCGTTGATTTGGAATTTCGTCCTGAAATTCTGCAGTAGCTTCAGCCTCAGTAGTGGTTCCATTGTTCTCGAACAATGGGGATTTGTGTGTTTCATTTGGTTTTCTCGTTCCCAGGTAACCTTTGGGCCACGATGGGAGTTCCAACGAACTCGAACAATAGGTATCCTGATGCGTTTGAGAATCTTGACCTCCTGGTCCAAGATTTCCACTGACTCTTCGATAAATCACAACTGACCGTCGATGGTGAGCTCCTTGAAAGGAACTGTGAGGGTTTCATCTGACAGACACTTCTTCAGATTCGACCCACGGAATACGTTGTGAACTCCACTGAGTTCTTCGGGTAGATTCAATCTGTAGGCCACCTTGCCAATTCTCTCCCTGTGATTTCGAAAGGTTCAACATATCGCGGTTTGAGTTTTGTCTCGTATACCAAAACGAAGTATACCTTCCTAAGGTGAGACTTTAGGTAGTACTCGATCCCCAACTTGGAACTCGAGTGGTTTCTTGCACTTATCAGTGTAACTTTTCTGGCGGTCATGAACTGCCGCCATTCATTGTCGCATCTGAGCAATCTCCTCTACTGTATCTATGACGAGTTCTGGGCCAGTGATTTGGCCATTTCCGACTTCTGCCCAACAAAGAGATGATTGGCACTTCCGTCCGTACAATTCCTCGAACGGAGCAGCCTGAATGTTGGTGTGGTAACTGTTGTTATACGAAAGCTCCACAAAGGGGGGTATCTTCCCCGACTGTTGCCAGAGTCGATTTCACGTGCTCGAAGCGTGTCTTCAAGAGTTTGGATGGTGCGTTCAGTCTGCCCATCCGTCTGTGGATGATATGCTGTGCTCATGTCTAAACACGAGCCAAAGGATCTGTGCCCCGCTTGCCACAAATTAGATGCAAATCGTGGGCCACGATTAGAGGTAATGGAGGTTGGCACCCTGTGCCTAGCAACCGCTTCCTTCAGGTAGATGACTGCAAGTGTAGAAAAACTTATCCGTTTCCTTGATGGCTAGAAAGTGTGCTGGTTACGAGAGACAATCAATGAGCATCCAGGTGATGTTGTTTCCGTTTCGAGTTGTAGGTAGACTATCGACCAAATCCATGGCAGTCTGTTTTTATTTCCATGTGAGTGTTGCTGGTTGCTGATACTACACCTTGACTTTCCACAAGTCGATCCATCATTCACATACCTAACTAGGTGAGCCTTCATGTCCGATTACCAGTACAAGGTTATAAATCCTAATGCCTCTCATCAAAACCCGGACGGCTAGAATGTCGAAACTGGTGTGCTTGCTCAACGCGAGTTCCCCACAGTTGCCGTGTAATGAGACCCGCATTCGTTCCATTAAGTAACGAGTATCGTCCGACCGGTCAAAGGTTGCTTCTCCACGCCCTGCATGGGTTCAACTTGAAAATTCCTCTTCCTTCAGTTCTCCAATTTGAACAGAGCGAGTCTGATCAGGTAAGTTAGAGTCGTTAGCGAGCTGCAGAGCTTATGTACGTTCAGGTCTCGCAGTCGTATTCATCCAGAAGTTCCATCCAGCGATGTCAATGTATGCTTTAGCTCTTTCGAACATCGGTACATGGGAGGCCCTTGTGATCGGTCTAAATAACGCATCTAGTACCGTCCAAGTGATGCCTCCATCCAAAATCCCAAAGCCACGGTCTTCACCGCCAGTCGTGTGTGTGTTGCACAGTTCCTCTTTGTAACTCCGTCACGTATGCCATCACTCTCTCGTGTTGCGTCGATGTGCAGCAGGGACTCTGATTCGGACCATAAGGATAAAACACTGAATCACTCGCATCAACGGGTAAAACGATGCTCAGAGCATCGCAGAGTCAGGATTCGAAAGCTGAAAGGACGTCCTCCTGTTTTGTCCTTCACGAACACAGCACCCTGCTGTGCTAGAGAGATTTAGGCTGCGCGACCTTCGAAAATCCTATGATTTATCTGCGATAGAATCAAGCGAGACTAAGAAATTGTTGTATCCACGAAGGACTCTTTGGTGTCGATCAGTTTCCAACCAAAACGGATTTTAGCGAGATCCACGTGCATTCGGCCATTCGGCCTAACGCGTTACTCAGAGTCCATCTTTTCACATTCGGCCATGTCCTAACGCGTTACTCACTGTGCTGGCAGTCACACCTTCCATACTACCATCAGTTGTCCTCACTTATGCCCCGATTGATTCATAAGAGTTGACTCCCATGAGTTGCTGACAAGGGTTAAGGATTCGTTTGAAGCCAATTCGCTGGTGCTCATTGTCGGTAATCAGGGTCGTCAAAGTACTGAGGTCGGTAAAGTGCTACGCTCATCCTCCTGTCCATCGATGTTGCAAGTGGTTCGAGTAATACTCAGTATGTTGCGGGAGTGTTGCAGAAGTGATCGCACTTCAGAATCTAAGGCGTCAATACGTTAAGTTCCAGCAAGCGAAGAAATGTGAGAAAGATATCGATCAATCATTCGACGCTGCGACATCCAACACATGGACGTTCGTATAAGCAACTAACATTCTACACGGTTCGCTGAGTTCAGATGGGTGTTCAGGTAATACCCGATAGCATCGAGATTCGAAGGGATCTAGAGATGAATGAAAAGTTCACGTTCAAGTAGGGGAGAATCACTGCTATGACCCCTATAGGTTTGTTATGTTTCACATCGACCAAATGACGGAACGGAACCCCTTTTCCATTTGTTAAGCCTCACTGGGACTCACATGCACCCCACACTATTATTATGTGTGCACCCACAATAATATTGTGATTTGCATGCTCATCTCAGCTCCTCTTAACTCATGTCAAATGGTTCCTCAAACTCGAGTAACAAACAAAGAGTATCACGAAACGTAAGTCATAAAGGTTTAGGGTAATACCACCCTATCAGTCACATAACACATGCAAGTAATACATGATTTCATACTATTGTGCTAAACATGCAATCACATGCAATATTATATGTAGGTGTTCACCAGTTATGCAGTACAATGAGTATACGAGAGGCGAACCTTGCAATCTGGAGCTGAGTGTCATGGTCGTATTCACGCCTTCAGAACTGTTCGGTTATAGTCTGGTTTTACAAAAACGCTTTTCCCATTTTAAATAAAACCAAGTTCACTATAACTAATGGCTCTGATACCAATCTGTCACACCCCCAAAATACCACATGCGGAAATACCGCGAGGCGTGTGACGTACTAGGATCTTAGCCACCAATCACATTGAACTCATAGGAATATGTAAATAAAACTTTCATCGATTCACAATAATATTTACAATGTTACATTATATTTTATAGTGTATAGCGGAAGCATAAATCATTCGTTAAGGGTTGTATAGTGATTCCATGTATCTCGACCCATAACCACTCCAGCTTCCCAGACAGCAAGTCCCAATGATATGCACCTAAAGGCCTGCAAGGCATGTAACAACAAATCAACAACAAAGTTGAGCGAGTTCACAGTTGAGTGTTCCTTTTAAGTTGTTTCCGAAAACATAGGTTGTCTTTGGCTGGCTTACTAGCCGTGGGGGTTACCCCATAGTTGAAAACGTGTTTTGTTTAATCCCGTTTACTCTGGCTATCTAGCCGTGGGGGCTACCCCATGTATATACTACTAGACTCGTTACCATATCGACCACTGACTGAAGTAAGCTGGTGCCCTAGCGTCAATGTCTATCTTCATTGACGTGCCCAGATCCATTAGTTCACGCCCGTCCTCTGCGGCACGGTGTGAGGCTTGTCAAACCTAAATAGCGCTATCTAACTAATGACCCGCTCGCCATTGGCCCGGCGATTAAGTCGATATAAAAGGAGGGACTTCATGATAGAGAGTTTTGGTCTAGTATCCGTGTTGTCACCCTTCAGTGAAGAGGGTGTGTACGTAATCCCCAAACCAGGAGATTACGCAGGTTCCGATTAAATTCTTATCACGTGTTGTCACCCTTCAATAAAGAGGGTGTGTACGTGTCCCAAACTAGGAGATCACGCAGTTTCAGTTTCAATCCTTTACCCATTCCCAACCCTTGGGAATCCCATGCCTTGTGGAAAGTGTGAACTCACCTTAGTTTTGCTCGGTATGACTAGTTTCTTGTTTAACGGTTGATCAAACACGCCCTAACATTGGTACTAGTAACAATCAGTATCGAGTGCCCATACACTAGATATTTCACATACAACAACTCATGTATTCCTAATTCACTTATCACACAGTCAAAGTACATGTATCACACACATTTAATCCTAATCATACCAGTCAATCTATCAATCCAATATTGCCAAGAAATCACTTTAGTATGCATTCTGCTACTGAGTAAATTTGTTTCATGGTTCAATGCTTGCAAACATACACTAATTAGTCTTTTCCACACACAAGTATGTAACCCAAATCAGGTAAATGATTCATTTAGCATAGGTGTGACCTACTGAAACCCCTCGGCCCAATATTCTACAATTCCATGCCGTATAACCCAAGGATAATGAGTGGCCCATCGGATCATGCGGCTGCCCTGAATCAGCATGCGGCCCACACGGCTCAGGCCCAATGAATTGCACAGCCTACTACGAGTGTACAGCCCAACTATTAAAACCGATTACTTTAAACTACCTCTATCCCATTTGATCCTTATGAAACATCATGTATTGTTTATTCAGGCTAACACAAATCATGATCATCACAGTGGAGTTTTACAAGTACACATAACTATCTTCATTTATATCATAATTCATTTAATATGCGGCATACAGTTTATACTCATAATTATATCCATCATCGATCATTCAAGTACACATTCTAGCAACAGTTTCGACATGAAATCATATTCAAGCTTCCATCATTTACATAATCATATACATATGCTAATCGTTATAGTTTCATAAGAATATAGTTATATATATATATATATATATATATATATATATATATATATATAACCTCGGTGCCTACCACATGCCCATACATAACCTTTATTAATTCTCATAACCTTATCTAAATTCATACATAGGTGTTGACCACCGATTATGATCCAACAAAAGAAATAGAATCTGACAATTTGTAGAGCACATGTGCGGCCCACTCAACTGACCGGCAACTATGACATCAGTGTTCGAAACCAATTAATTATTAACAAGCAATCCTACTTTATACTTTATCATGCAACCCATGTTTAGCAAGGAATATAATCATGTTAATTTAAAGCATATACTAACCGAAATCTTGACCTGATTCAGACTTTGACAGAATGGGATGTTGCGTCCGGGGTTTCTTCAGTTGTCGCACGTATGATTGAGGAATAGGGTTTGTGAGTTTAACAATTAATCAATAACCTTCCTACGTATACATAATAATGCCTGTTTAAGGCGGTTCCATATTCTTAGCCGATAATGGGCTCAAGCCTAAGTAATGCATGTTTTATAACTAGCCTAGATGTATAAGAAGAAAAGGGATTGGGGCGGTTCACATATGTGGCCGAGATAGCTCAAGCCCAATTAAAATAGCTACTAAATTCACCTAAACAAAGTCTGGCCTTCGGCCCAATCATAACAACTAGTACCCGGCCCAGTTCATTTATGTGTTTGTTAAACATAACTGCGGTGTAAGTTTCGGCCCAAGTATAATGTGTATTAATCTAATTCTAGCAAGTTTCATACTAGCACAAAACGTTCAGCACAAGAAAGGAATGAATAACGAGAGATTTGGATCATAGGATTACACGACACTGACCTCCAAAGTTTGGGTTGTCTCATTTTGGTTAGCATTGAGTTGTTCCATGGCAGTATTAACGTGTTGGGCTATGAGTTGAGCCAACTCTTCCGGTGTGGTAGGTAATCCAGTACCCTGTCTTGCTTTTGGCGGCATTTCGTCGTTTCTATTATTACAATAATAACATCCACATAAGACGATAACCAAAAATAATTCAATCATTAAATGTTAGTGGACCAAACATTGCGCATGTATAATATCCACATATTAATGAGAACAATTTTTAAACCAAAAGTAAATCATCGATATTATAGAAATTATTATTTAAACTCGTTTTCAGTACAAAATGACTATCCTTGGCATGTCTACATCGACACCCATAACAAGTTCACACAAAATTCCCATATAATATCCAAAAATGAAACTGGCACGCAGGCCTCCAACAAAAAGAGCATAAAAAAATGTCTAACAATACAATCCACAAACAACGAAACAAACAAACAACGAACAAACATCAATGCTTCAAACCTAGAGATTCTAACATCTCCTTGAGAAGTTTCTCTAGATCCACTATCCTCCAATGCATCTTGTCTCTCGCAATGTCGCCTATAACCTTCAACTCCTCATGCTCGTCCATCTATCCTTCAAGGTACTTCGCCTTTCCATTGGCTGAGTCTAGGTCTTTGTGTAGTGCGGCGAGCTGTCAATCGCAGTGGCAAAATTGATCTACCCTATCTTCTTTCTGCTTCTTGGAAGCAGGCACCATCTCAGCACATGATGTAGATGCGATATCTCAAGCGGGCCTAATCCTCTTCCTACGACGATAATAGACTAACAGCGGTGTAGTAGAAGTGCGTAACTCTAAGACAGACAAAGAAGACTCAGATAAAACAGGTGGAGGGATCTCAGCAACAGGCTCGATCACAGCAGCAGGTGGGACGACTGATGGCTCTAATGGTCGAGCCGTGACAATAGTGGCGTCCACCACTGGTGTGATACTAGGAGATCCTATGACAGTAGGGACACCCCTGATCACGTCATCGATAACTGGTACAATGCCAGATGATCGTCCCGTCTCATGGATTGAGAGAGGTACATCATCATGTATCCATCCATTGCTAGTGAAAGCGTATCGGGGGTCTACCTGGCTGGCAAAAGCAGTAGGGTCGACGTGGAAAGATGAGGTAAGCTCGGTAGTACCAACCATCTGTGGAGCCGTGATAGGTGTCTCTGGCAGCATAGGTCTAGGTGAAGTCTCGAAATCTGGCTCGTAACCTGAGTCGTGGATCTCGATGACCTCATGTAAGTTCGACATCTGTGACACACATATAACCGTACAAGTAAGTGCGTAATCAAAATGAATAGTAACACATAAGGCCAAATAAACAGAAAATCACGTATGCATATAAACACGTAAGGGTTTTCATACATGATAAAATTTCCATGTTTATTTTGAAATTTTTAGCTTCAAGAATTTTGGACTTTAAATCTCAAAATTCTTCGGTTGAAGTCTAGTGTTTTCTCCCGAAAACATCTAGTTCGCTAACAACCAATGGCTCTGATACCAACTTCTGTCACACTCCAAAAATGTCGCAGCGGAATATTAAACGTAGTGGTGACGGAAGTTGGTGCCCATTTATATCTTGTTGTACGATGCATTTTATTATTGGACATTTTGGTTTAATTTAAACATAAGTTATTAAACATTACATTTAAAAAAAACACGACACAAACACATAAGTTAAGTTGTCTTTGATCCTCGCGGATCTTATTACAAACGTCCCAGAAAGTTTAAAAGTTGTCCAACATTTTCAAACAACACAACATGCATCATCATACACAAGATACGCCATGATTCCCGAAGCCGAACTCAAGTACCTGTAGAACACGTTAAAATCAAGTTTCAACACAAAGGAAGGTGAGTTCACATATTCACATACAAACAATTCATTCCAAAGGAAAACTTTCTGATTATGTGTTTACTTTAAAACATCCATATAATTTTTAGAATGTCCATTTTACTTCCTTAATAAAATCCATGGGTCCTCCGTCGCGGTTCAACAACCCGACAATAAAGCTCTTACCCAGGTCTTGTATATTAAATTCATAGCGTCCATTTTCAGACTCGTATGTTAACTAGACAATACGAACTATATATTTACCATGCAGGGATAATCAAAGCTAGAAAATAAACAGAATATCAATTCGTCGTTTGACTTGACACGGGGTGACCAGTCACGACGGGGTTATCAACCCGATAAATCTACCAACAATTCCTCACGTCCAATACTTAAATGATTAAACGACATCATGGGCGCAGGGTCCACTCGAGACCAATATGATGTCTGCCTCACGTACAATATATATATCCTACTAATATGAAAAATTTAATACACGAAGTTGTTCGAATCCCCTGAATCCCCTTCCCTTGAGACCAGGCCGGCATCCGTCCCAACTTTACCGTCTGTTTCGCCTCGGAAACACCGTACCATCCCAATTTTCCTCCAAACATTCATTCATCAAAAACGTTTTACCTCGAAACGTATGACTTATCAAACTCTATATATTTTCAACAAAAATATATATTTTATATCAAAAGGTATGTTTTAATCCAAAAACATTATTAAACCCTTTTATTGGCGTGTTCTACCCCCAAAATATATACAAAGCAGTAAAAATAGGGGTTTAGTGACACTCACCTTTGGGTGCGTATTTTAAATAGCGCAATCCCAGATATTGATTTCTACACGTCCTAATATATATATAGGAACGATTTTTAAATCAATATTCATCACAAAAATCGTAAGTTTCTCTGTTTTCTTAGAATTGTCACACAACTTTGAGATTTTCTCGAAAAGTTATTATTTTTTATTATGTTGGCACGTTAATATATATATGAGTCCATATATATATATATATTTTTATGATTCTGCGACTTGAACGATTTTATTGGTGACCATTATTGTGTAAATCCGTTAACACTCCCGTTTATAGGTAATATATCTACAATTTGCGCGTCGTAATATATATACATAAACGTTAACATAATTTATCATCGAAACACGAGAAATCTTGTTAACTTATCTATTTTGTCATTTTTAAAGCAAATATACATAAAATATGTCATATGTATCAAATTTCATGCTCGACAAACAGGTTTCACGTTTAACGCGATTTTTACCGTTTCTACCACACAAAACGTACAAGCATACATGCGTAAGCTAAATTTCTATTATCATGTTAAAACTTAACATATTTTAGCATTCTCATGTTTAAATCACATAACACATTTTAACACATAAGGTTCACTCAAAATTTTACCCATACGAGTGTACATTGAAAAGTGCGTATTTTAGCGATTCGGTAACATTTTCGGGTGTCGGAAGTCACGTATGACCAACCAAACACCAAGTAAACTTAAAATTAGTTAACATAATCATTTTAAATTAAACATATCAGTTTACTTACTGATCTAAATCAGTTTTATAAAAATCACTCGAAAAAGCCGATTTTTGACCGTTTCAACGCATAGTTTTGCGTTAAACGTTACTATAATCATCCCAACTCGAAACGACTTGATATTTTAACAAAATACATGTTATTTACTGTTTAAAATAGTGGTTATAATCAGATTAGTGCAGTTTTTGTGTAAGTCACATAAATCATGTGATTTCACATATTTTACAACTTTTAAAGCACCAAGTACAACATGCAAAGCTAGTAAACATCATGACAAAGTTATATGTCACTAAACACTTTAAAATAACTTTATTTTAGTGTTTATATTCTGATTAAATCTGATTTTTATGAAATCATAATCATATGATCATTTCATGCCTTCACATATCCATATAAGTTCACATATGTGCATCTAATGCACTCACACAACATCAATACCATTACTTATGATCTAATCATGCTTTGAAGTTTATAACATCATGTTCTTACAAATATTACACATATCACCATGATTATTCAAAGTATCCATATTTATTCATGCTTAGATCTTGCACATTTAAGATTGTATAACAATTTTCACATGCATGGATACATATACACATACATATAAACGAAATTTATACATACATATACTTTCAAAGATTTACTTTTCAACACATCACTTTCAAATCTTAGATCTTTTAGAACATTCTTGTATGATATAAAAAAAAATTCCTTTTATCATCATATTTTTCAAGAAAACAAATAATCAAGAAATCTTTCATCAAAAATCAAAATACAACTTATACACACACACACACACACACATTCTCGGCCCTATATACACACATGCATACACCCATTTTTATTTTGATTAAAATCTCATTCCTTGTTAGTTTCTAACTTATGTTTAGATTCAAGAATCAAGAGAAACTTTCACTATCTTCTTTGTCACTATGAATCAAGAACAATATTTAAAGAAAATACTTTATACCTTCAAGATTTTTAGTGGGTTTTTGATAAAGATGGTGATTTAGGGTCTTGTTCTTGCTTGAAACTACTTGAAATCACCTCCAAACCTCCTTATGAGCTTGAAATCACCATGCAAAGCCCTTGATTCTTCATGATTTGAATTTGAAAATGAAATGTGGGTGTGGTTAAGGGTGTTCGGCCGTGAGTGTTCAAGAAGAGAGAGAGAGAAGTTTTTGAATTAGATTTCTTGAGAATATGCAAGTTATGGAAGGTGTTTTGGGTAATAATCATCATGCATCTTTCTGTAGGCATGACACATGTCCCATTTGCAACTTTCAAGAGAATGTGGGCAGCCCTTGATGCCACCACATCTCCCCCCTCTTACACACATGTCATATACATATATATATATTATATGTATATTTGGGTTAAAACAAGTATTTTACTGATTACCGGGTATTTTATCTAGCATTTTAATCCCGTTTTAGTACGTTTTAAATTATTTTTATCATTCTATAAAAATAATCACTTAAAATTATTACTGAAATAATTACAAGTTGTCTTGACTGGCTGCGTTGACAGTATTTTGTCTAATTCGCGTAGTATCGCGCGGTACGCGCTTAAACTCGAAAAATAGAGTTTCTTAGCGTTTTAATTTATTTTTCCGCATGGATATGATTAAGATTATTATTCTAATCATAACAGAATATTTTTAGGATTTTAACACTGATCGGGTGGTCACTGATATTCGTTTCGCATTTTAATCGTTACGCGATAAGCGTTTGTTTTATCGTTGCCAACATAATTTTTATATACATCGAAATTTACCAACAGATCAAATATCATGTATTAATATCACAATCAGTCACAAACAGCCATTTTACATGTTCACTACACAGATTACTATTGTACGGTACGGCCTGAGAAGGCGGGTGTCACAAGCGGCGGCGGCGAGTTGCTGGACCGGTGGCGGTGGCCGGCGGCGTGGCGGTGGCTGGCGGCCGGTTGTGGGTGTTTCTTTTGGGAGTGGTTTTTTTGTCTTTGCAACAACAACCAAACAAGTCCCAAACCCTCAAATAAAGAGTATATGGAGGTCAATGCACGTTTGCCAAGTGGCGGACATGCATAATGCATGAGCGACAAGTGGCCAGCCTTCTTTGCATGCACGACAAGTTGTCAGGCTTCTTTGCATGCGTGAAAAGTGGTGCAACACCGATGCATGCACGACAAGTGGCAAGAGGAGTGTTCTTGTCTCACCCGGTCCATGTACGTCGTCTCTCAATTAACACCCGCAATAAGTTCGTAATTACCAGTTAAACAGGTTAAGTGGATTTTAGTTCGTTGCCCACGGTGTAACTCTTACGGGTCATGACCCGGTCGGTAGCGTTGACTTATCGATCCAGACATAAATATCCAACAGCTCGCACTTGGACGGCCTCTTATAAGATCTCAACGTAGACAGCCAGTGGTGCTCTAGCTACACATAGTTGCCCCCAACAGGTCATGACACTTTAAAGTCACTAACCAAGGTATCTTCCCCTCAGTAACTGCTTACTAGTTGAAGACAGTAGACTTATAGCAATCGTTATCATCTATCTTTTCTGTAAAAGGCATCAATTGAACAATGAGACATGGATCAGATACAATCTTATATGGCGTTCAATCATTATCGTTCTCGTTCAAGAATCAAAGTGGTCCAATCAAACACACAGTAAGTTTGGGTAAGGCCTTACACTTCACCAGTTTGAATCAACGAGGGTGCCCCGATGTCTAGCTGTTACATATAGTGTAAGAGTACATAATCCCATCTTGACTACATACAGCTCCCACTGAACTTCAGAACTACTCCCAACCAATGCCTTTATGACTGGCAGTTACGCGACAGCGGTTGACACTGATCAAAGAATAGTCTTTAGTAAACAAAAGTTCTAGTATGTATCTCAGGTCAGAGGATACTAAATGAGTATGCCTAAATCAAAACATCTTATTACTAAGATCCACGAAGATGATTTAATGCGAGTTACATCCAGCGTCATTCACAATGAGACCTGTGATTTTGGAAGTTAACCACTTGAGTCTAAAATCAGAATAGTCTTAATTCAGAGTCGTTCCCACGTGTCTGACTGGCTACGGATAATTTAGAATACAAGATTCATGGATTAAACGTATCAAATTCGAACACAGTTGTAGGATAGAATTGCATGTAACTAGTAAATCAAAATGAATGCAAGAGTACAACTGTTTGATGTTCGTACATCCGAATACTAAATCAAAATATATCACTAGCTAATCTAAGCCTAATAGCGTCCATGTGACGGTCATGTTTTTCTTGAGTCATTGGCTTAGTAAACGGGTCAGCTAGGTTTTAATCTGTGTCAATTTTGCTTATAACGATGTCTCCACGTTCCACAATCTCACGTATATAGTGAAACTTTCTCAAAATGTGCTTGGCTTTGTGATGTGATCTAGGTTCCTTGGCTTGAGCAATAGCACCTGTGTTATCACAAAATATCTCGATGGGTTTCATGATACTTGGAACCACATCGAGATCGGTTATGAACTTCTTCATCAAAGCAGCTTCCTTTGCGGCATCCGATGCGGCAATGTACTCAAATTCCGTGGTGGAATCAGCCACAACACTCTGCTTGGAGCTTTTCCATGAGACAGCTCCTCTGTTGAGAGTGAACACGAAACTCATTTGTGAGCGAGAGGTATCTCGATCGCTTTGAAAACTAACATCAGTGTAACATCGTACAGTGAGCTCCTCATTTACTCCTCCAAATATTAAGAACATATCTTTTGTCCTTCTCAAGTACTTAAGGATGTCCTTAACTGCAGTCCATTGGGCAATCCCAGGGCTCTGTTGGTAACGGCTAGTCATGCTAAAAGCATACGAGACGTCTGGTCGAGTACATACCATAACATACATGATAGAACCAATCGCGGAAGCATATGGAACTGCTTCCATTTGCTTTATCTCACGGTCCTCAGAGGGAGCCTGTGATTTGTCCAAGACGGTTCCTTTAGTCATGGGAACACCTCCTTTCTTTGAGTTTTCCATTTTGAAGCGTCTTATCACTTGATCTATGTATGTGCTCTGAGTTAGCCCAAGAAGTCACTTAGATCTATTCCTATAGATCTTGATTCCAAGAATGTAAGAGGCTTCTCCAAGATCCTTCATTCCGAAGTAAGATCCCAACAAAAGTTTAACTTCCTTAAGCATGGGGATGTTGTTTCCAATGATTATTATATCATCTACGTACAAGATGAGAAATAATATAGCACTCCCACTAGCCTTTCTGTAAACACAAGGTTCATCTTCGTTCATGACAAAACCAAACTCTTTGACTTTCTGGTCAAAACGAAGATTCCAGCTCTGAGACGCTTGCTTCAGTCCATAAATAGACTTGTTTAGCTTACATACCCTATTAGGATATTTTGGATCGATAAAACCGCCAGGATAAACCATATAAACATCTTCAGAAAGATGTCCATTAAGAAAGGCGGGTTTAACATCCATTTGCCAAATTTCATAATCATAGTACGCAGCTATGGCAAGTAATATCCTGATCGATTTGATCATAGAAACAGGCGAGAAGGTTTCATCATAGTCAACACCTTATGTGACAACCCTCATAAAACCAGGTATCCGTACAATTAATTAATTATGATTAAGTGCTTAATGACTATGCTGGATTACTTAACTGCTTTCTGATTATTGTGTCATACCTACATGTGCATCACATATTACATAATGTCACATCATTATCACATACAAACTTTATTGACATACCTGATGCACAAAGCACAGTTAGCACAGTTAACGGAAAATGCTGACGGGGTTCAGTAAATAGACAGACAGTGTTTTGAGACCCAATATGGGCCAGGGACAAGGTACTACACTAGTATGGTGTGTAGGGAAGTGAGGAACATAAAACTATGTCACTAGGTGATAGTTTGAGTGCCGGAAAGTGCCTAAAACCCACTTATAGTGCAGAATTCTGCATTTTTCAGCAAAATTCAGCTTTTTAACATACTAATTTTATGCAGAAAATTGACTAAATGGTCCTGAATGCTTTCCTAAGTGTTAGGAATTAAAAGTGTCACAAAAAGTTACATAAAAGACACTATACGGAATAGCTTGACACTTTAACGAACCGGTATCAAACCGAACAACCGGACATTAACCGGAACACCAAAATTTTGCTAGATACATTGTTTAATTATTTCTTGGCTAGTTATGGTCCCCGAATACCCCAACACACTAAATAATGTGCCATACACATAAAACACTAGATATTACACTTAACCTCCAACTATTTACCTACATTTACCATCAAAGTTTCATTTAACCCCCCCCCCCCCATTATAATTTACAGGCCCAAAGGGGAGGACCCCACCACCATGCCCCACTAGATTTTATTTCTATATTTTATTATGATATTGCTTGATATGGTAACCAAAATATGGAAGAAGATCTCTATAAGTATGGTTCATGATTTCATGATCATTTCTTTTTCATCCTCACAACTTCACTCCACTCCCTCATACTCTCTCCCTCCCTCTCGGCCCTAGGAGGTGCCGCCACCACCACCACCTTGCCACCACCATATTCATCCATCAATCATCCAATTTCAACCTCATTTCAAGTGTTAGAAGGTGTTACATGGAACTTGGTGCTTGAAGAACTTGAAGAACCTTCATCCATTGCTTTTATCATCCATTTTCATCATCTTTTTCTCTAGTGATCTTCCCTAGCCTTTGAGCTAGTTGTAAGCTTCTTGTTACTAGTTTTTACTTCTCATTTTGTTGGTTAAAAGTTGTAGTATATTGTTTATCACAAGAACACTAAAAGACTTAAACAAGAATCATGAACATGAAGCTTAAAAATGATGAAGTCTTGTTGAAATAATGTTATTTAAATACATGCATGACACTTGATTGTTATTTACTTGAGATTATGATGTTGATCATCATAAGGAGCTTGCTAGATTGTGATTAAACACATGATCTAGTAAGTTAGAGGATGATTATACATTAACCCAAGAAGATCATCCTCTCTTACAAACATGAACTTGAAAATAAAGCGATTTCTTGAAAAATAGTAAATAAAGTAAGCTAGTAAACTTATAGATTCAAGATTCATGTATAATTTTCCAAGAAAACCAAGTTCAAAATATGATTTTAGTAGAACTTGATTCTTACTTAAATGTACACTATTTTTGGTGATAAAATAAGTGTAAGAGCACTTTTATTTACAAGTAGAGTTCAAGAGAATAGTTTTTGTAGAATATGTTTACAAGTTGTAAACATCTAAAATTTTCAAGAATGAAGTTTATTAAGAAATAAACACACTTTAAGGGGTAACCAAGTCTATTAAACATGCTACCAAGTTACTACGAGTTTTTGTGAAAGTTCAAAGTTCATGTTGTTATATACATTGTATAATTTTTGCACTTGGGAAGTGTAGTTTGATTATTGATTGTTGGGATGATTTTTTAAAAGAAAATGATATGCTTATATGGCATGGACACCTCCATCTTAGGGGAAACTATGGCAAAATTTTCTAAAAATATAAACACTTAGAAAAATATTTTCTAACAAGTATTTACAAGTATATTTTGATCATAAGTCTTCCATATAAACTTTGCCATAATTTTTGTAACAAAAATATAAATATTTGAGGTTGGTTTTTATAAATAAAAATGGGTAAACATATATATTTTGAATATATATACATATTAAGTCACTTGTGTGATTATTTGTATACACGGTGAAATGGTTATATTATATAACTTAACAAAGTACCGTGAAATTTATTATCCAAAGCAATGCCGTTACTTATATATTTTTGGTAAATACTATTTTGATACAAGAAATAAAAATATGATTTTTGTAAATATTACAAAGTTGCATCATATTTTTGACGAGGTAAAAATATATTATTTTGGAAATAAGAATATATTTTCCTAGTATATTTAGAAGATATATGATTTTCGGGAAAAATATATATTTTCTGGGCAATACATTATTTTTGGGACAAAATGAGTTTACAAATATATTTTCTAAAGTGAGACTTAGAAATATATCATTTCGGAAATTACAAATACAATAATACAAATACATGTATAAGACGCCCCATCCTTGGGAAGGAAATACGAAAGTTAAATACTTGAGAAGTATTAATACATAAATATTGTTTAAAACAATTATTCCAAAACCAAATATAATTTAAGTTGAAATATTAATTATTTTGACAAATAATTATAACTCGGAATAATATAAGAAACGTAACTCAAAACGCAAATACTAAGCAAAGGCACGACCCGTCCGTCTAATAGACGTTAGTACACTGTAGGTAGTCATGGTTGCTGACAGAGTTTGAGTTACGAGATGAGGACGCAATACTGTGAGTTCATGTCCCCCTTTTCTTTTAACTGTTTTCAGTTTTATACTTCGGGGGTGAAATACATGTTACAATTATTACGAACGCTTTATACATGGTATGATTAGCTTAAGGAGGGTTTACTACTAGATCATGTGAAGGGTGGGTACAACACTTAAGGCCATTAATCCTCGTTGTAGGACCGAGGGACATGAGTGATAGATCTATTTGGGTGTAGCGAGCCCACACCCATGAGGCCAGGGAGGCCCATAGTGGTGACTATGTCTTCCAGCCGGAAGCCCGGTACAAATTTGCTAGGTTTGAGTTTTCCTGCACCATTTCACACATACCATTGGCTTTGCAACACATTGGTGATCTCTTTTTCCTTATTGCTACATACCAGGGACATTTATACATACAAGACATACTTCAAAGGTTTATACATACTCACATACACATGAACTCGCTCAACTTTTTGTTGATATTTTTAAACTACATGTATTTCAGGGAACTAGTAGATCTGGCAAGGGTATGCATATGTTTTCAAGCTGCGCTTAAATAAAAGATGTTATTCATGGTTGTTGAGTTTAGGGGTGTATCCTATTCCTGGAAGGGATACATGTTTCCAAACTCAGGTTTTATTCAAAGTCGTTTGTGGAGTCTTTATGAACTCAGTTAGACAAGTTGTGACAACCCTCACTAAACCAGGTATCCGTACGACTTAATTAATAATTAATTACTGCTTAATTACTATGCTTGCTTAATCTTGTGGATAAACTGCTACTTGAATACTGATACATGCATATACCTGCATCATACTTTACTTACCGTCACTACATTATTTACATGCTGAACCTTAGTGACAAACATGATGCACAAAAAGCACAGTAGCACTATAAACGGATAACCTATTGAACATGCTGATAAAGCCAGCATCAGGCAGACACTGCCTCTAAGGCCTGTAAGAGCCAGAAATATTTTACTACACTAGTGGTGAGTGTAGGGATACAAGGGTTGTAGAACTGCGTCTCTAGGAATAAGTTACAATGACTGGATGTGCCTAAAACGTACTCTAAGTACAAAATTCAGCACTTTAATTAAAATTCAGCATTTAGCTACCTAATAAAGTGCCAAGACATGAGGAAAATATTCCCGACACTTTGGAGGAATAAGTTGTGTCACTAAAAATAATATTAACGACACTTTAAAGCTTGTTTAACGCTTTAACGGATTACTATCCAACCGAACAACCGGACTATACCCGGAACATGAAAATATTGTTAATAACATTACTTATCTTTTTCTGAGCCAGTTAGGGTCCCTGAATACCCTAACCCCCGCAATAAAGCACAACACACTACTAACCGGGTTAATCACTTAACTAACCTAGATTAACCTAACTATTATCTAACTAATTGGTTAGAATTGAACTAGCTACCCCCCCCCCCCCCCCCACTCTAACCAAACCGTCCCCATGAGGACATCTTTTGTCCTAAACTTGATTATTTTATTTTCTCTTGTCCCATATCAAGAAAGCACAAGAACCCTTGGATAATGGTGGTGATAATTGCCTATAAGATCAAGGTTTAACACTCCATAACATTCATCACATTTCACCACTCAAAAACTCTCCTCTCTCTCTCAAAGGCTCTCGGCCGAACACCCACACTTTCAACCATCCATCTTTCGATTTCCTTCAACCAATTTCAAGATCATTCAAGTGTTAAGGATCACCTACAAGGAGGCTTGGTGCATTCGGAACTCAAAGGACCTCACTCTATTGCTTTTATCCTCTCATTTTGCGTCTAGATTCTTCCCTAGCCTCGAGCTAGTAGTAAGTTGCTATAATCACCCTCTCGAACTATTTTGAAGTGGTTAATATGATTTGTCACGGTTAAAACTCGTAATCTTACAAAATGACACACAAAAGTTTACTAAAAATGCTTGTAATGATGGTTAAAAGCTCATATGTTGTGTAAATCTTGTAGTAATTGATTTGTGTGATTATTTGGACCCGATCTATGTTGTGCTAGCTCGGATCATCGTTTAACCCGGATTGGTCATGATCAAGGATTATGACATAAAGCCTGTTTAAGAGTAACAAGGGTTAAAGGATGAAACTCTACCACACGCGAATCATGAACTTGTGTAAAAGCGATTTAGCTTGTGAAATAGTGTTTAAAACTAGTAGATCTACGGATCTACAAGCGGTATTTTCAAAGAACCAAGTATCAAAGAAATCATGTTTTCTAAAGACGGATCTTACACTAACACGAATGATTTTTAGAACACACAAGTGTATAAACACTTGTGTAGCACAAAGTTTCGACAAAATAACTATTTTTGTAAAAGATGACGAGAATTTGTAAAGACGGAATTTCCCTAAAAACGAGGTTTTTACGAAATCGGATTGCTTTATATAAAGATCCGCTAAAAGTATTGGGATTTACATTATAGTGTTGGGAAAAACTACAAGTTCATGAGGTTCTTGCGAATTACATGTTTATTAACTAGTTTGATGCGTTGAATATTGTTTTGGTTAAATAAGAAAAATGGTTGATTTGATTTATAAAAGAAAATGATACGCTTGGAAGCGTGGCCACCTCCAGTTACAGAGGAAACTCTGGCAAAATTTTTCTAAAAACCTAACACTTAGAATTATTTTCACTATAAGTGTTAGAAATACTTTTCGACTTGTTTTCAAAATATAGATTTCGCCACGACTTTATTTACAAAATATCGGAGGTGGGATTTCACAAAATAAAACGCGATAAATATATATTTAGTAAATATATTTATTTTTCACAACGTCACTTATCAATTATTTTGTGAAGTGTATAAATATTATTTTTAGGGTAAAAATAATATTATCGAATGTTAACGAATCCAAAATAATATGAACGTCTCTACGATAAATACATAAGTTACACCGGTAATTATTATTACCACTCGATCATTAAAACGTAACTTACGCATTTTAAGAAAATATGACTTAACGCGTATTTTTGTCAAGGTATTATTTTGGGAAAATTATGTGTAATAGAAAATATAATATTTTTGAGAAGAATATTTATATTTTGGATTAGAAATAAAATATATTTTAAGTGAGACTTAATAATATATTTCGAAATTATACGAACACACATGTATTAAATCCCCCATCCTTGGGAAGGAAAATGATTACCAAGAATACAGAATGTAAACACGAAATAGTTGTCTAACTATTTCCCGAAAACTTAAACCTTAAAGCTAAGGCACGGCCGTCCGTCTAATAGAGTTAGTACGTGTAGGTCGTCACACAGCTGCTTGATTTGGAGGTATACTTGGTAGAGACGCACCACTGTGAGTTCATGTCCCCCTTTTCTCTTAACTGTTTTCAGTTTTCTAAACTACGGGGGTGAAATACATGTTACTTTGATTACAAGTACTTTATACATGGTATGGTTAGCGTAAGGAGGTTTACTACTTAGATCATGTGAGTGGGTAGGAGCAACATGAGGCCATTAGTCCTCATGGTAGGACCGAGGGACAGGAGCGGTAGATCTATCTGGGTGTGGCGAGCCCAGCCCCAGGCCAAACTAGAAATGGACCTAGGGGTGACTTCGTGCCCGACGCATAAATCCGCTAGGTTTGAGTCTCCCTACTTGCACTTCACACATATCAGTGGCCTTGCAAACCATTGGTGATCTCAATTTCCTTATTTGCTACATACCAGGATTTTTATACTTACAAAGGTTTATTTACTCACTTACACATGAACTCGCTCAACATTATTGTTGATTTTTCAACTTACATGTATTTCAGGGAATTAAAGGATCTGGCGCGGTATGACACGTTTTCCCGCTGCACTAGTTACGAGGTCATCCGGGTTTAGGGAATGTGACTCTTTCCTGGACAAGTCACAGTCCTTAAACTATGCTTATGTTATGTTGTGTTTGTTGAACAATGTTTATATCGTTAGGATGTGTTTCCGTTAAGACAATGTTATTGTATTTGGTTTTTAAAACTTAATCGAATGGATGATCTTGCATGGTTTTATTTCATATAGCTTTGTTATGGTTAAGCTATGGTATTAAGAAGTCACACCAGTCATGGTTTGTAAAATAATTTGGTATCGATGTTTTCAAGACAAGTTGTTGTGGTATTTTCTAAACGTAATTAATGGATGAATGTCTTTTAGTTTTATCATTTAGCATTGTTATGTGTCACACCCCGACCGCGTAAAACAACAAATCGCGGTGGAATCATCGGGGAGTGTTGTAACAGAATCATTGTTTCAAAACACACGGAAATCTGAAGTTTCGTTTTATTAAATATTAAATGTTTACATCATCGTCTGGAAATCTAAATAAACAATTTAAATATAGTCTATCATTGTTATTAAGTCACTAAGGCCTCGTCCAGTCCTATGTGTGCATGCATCCTAGCAATCAACATCATTCAACAACACCTTAAACATATGTGAAAACAAAGTCAGCAAAGAAATGCTGGCGAGTACATAGGTTTTTGAGAGTGTCGGATTCATGGCTAGTTTACATGTTGCAATACTTATTTAAAGACCTTGTTTTGAAAAGTATTGTATTGCATTGCGACATAATTAACCAACTCAAATCAAGTTGGTTATAATTTGTAAAATCTCGTAGCCATGATTCTTAACTCGAAAACATTTTGTTTTAGAAAAACCAATTTGTGAAACATCTCGTATTAAATTGTTAATAAAACGTGTTAATAAATCTCGTTAATAAAACTCGTATGGTTTATATCATTTCGAAAACCTCGTTTGTGTGACATCGTTTCAAATTCGTTTACCCAAGTGAACTAAATAACGCCACGGTATGTAATACGATGAAAACATTTATATATAAGAAGTACCAGCGGCGTATCCACCATGCTTTCATCACATTACACCCGTCCCGTTATCTAAACACTAACCGAAAACCAATTGTTTACCCAAATCGTTTAATTCGTTAAAAATCGCTTTAGTCGTTTAAATCATTCTCGTCTTAAATCGTGAAAACTACTTTTGATTGTCTCGCTAATAACATCCAAACCTTCGTGACTCGCCTATCGCTTCTCGCATTAATAAACCACCAAAGGGTAAATTAACAATCACAGATTCAGTCGTTACCCACCTAACCCACACATAACCATGGGCGCAGTCTGATAACGGGATTTGTCAGATCCTATGGTACCATAACCTAATACTGGTCGGTTCGGCCAAAACTAAAGGATATTATTCATTATGTAAATACAACCAACAAGTATGTTTACTATATCGAAATCGTTATTAAATTAATATAAACCATTTTAATTGTTTTTGAAATCATTGTTATAATATCGAAAATCATTTTGAAAACCATCGTTAAAACCTTGAAAACATTTAGCACATATGAATCACCCCAAAACAATTAAAAACATTAAAATAGGGGAACTATGTACTCACCTGAGAATGCTTAGAGGTCTTGAACAACAACCAAGCAAAGCTAGAGGGAGCACGGAATCAATCGGCAACCTAATAACTATATAATTAAACCGGACCTAAGTCGGAAGATCGGATAGGATGAGGTTTTGTAAACCAAATGAGTATTGGGACTCATATGACATGGTTTAACAAAGTCTACATCCTAAATCGAAACCTAACCTAAGTGCTTTCGACCCAATGTGACCCATTAAGGTAGCTTAAGCTACTTTAACGTGTCGTTCACGCAAAAGCGCATTCGAGACGTCTAACTAGTCCTATGACAAGTATTATATGCCTAAACATGATTAAATATGTTGCATAATCAATTAAGTGACAAAAGTTTGTGTTACATATGCTTAATTACCAATTATGCATGAAAAGGGCATTTTGGTCATTTACCTAAGGCATATAAACTACCTATCATACAACTGATTAAACCTAAGTGACCATAAGGTATAACCTCGGAAGGTTATTCCCTAAGCAACTATGGTCACTAAACATGTTTGGTCGGATCCTAATGATCGACCAAACGGGTCATGTTCGAAAGTCTAAGCGGGTGTTTAGTCCGCTTGACTTACGACTCTACACAAGCACTAATCTAAAAAGTGACGAGCTAAACATGTTAAAACATGTTTAACGAATTTAGAAAATAGATTTGGTATTAAAACAAACAGTTTTGATACCTATACGTAGTTTGGTTACAAAACACGCAAGAATGCGCATTTTGGCCGAAACTACGACTCGTCACTACACCTAGATAACGTGGTAATCAGTAGGTATAGTCACTAGGGACTATAACCATCGTGATTACGCTCACGTTATGAAGTTCAAACGAACTTCTCGGTGACCAACTCGTGGTCAAAGCTGAAAGTCAAACACTGTTTGACTTTCAAGCTAGGAAAGCAATAAAAGAATGAAAGAGGACTTACAAAGGGTCCAAATAGATTTGATTCCAAGTTTTCTCAGGTAGGTAGTGAATAATCACAACAACTTAGAGAAATCTCAGATCAAATGTGCAGAAAATGGAATGAGGGCCATGCTATATATAGTTTTCTCAAAACCGTTAGGATCATTTCTTGGTAAAGAGGGAATGATCTTGGCCTTACAAGTGTTAGAGAATGATTGGGGGACTTGTTCTCCACACAAACCAGCCCATAGCATGAAAAACCATGGATCAAAACCATTGGAACAAGAGGAAATGACCAGATTCAATGTTTCTGCAACTCTGATGTGCTGGGCACTGCTTACGGACTGTAAGCAAAGGACCATACGGATCGTAAGGGACCTGCAGACCAGCAACTTTAAAAAATGACAGATTTAGCCCCTGAAGCCCCAAACTTGGTTTTCGATGCATTTTTGACACGTTTAAGCCCCGTTAACCCCATTTCAAAGCTCTAAAATGAAGTTAAAGTATAGGGAACTTAAAATGTGCTAAAAAATATCTCGGATGTCGGCTCGTTTGGTCGTACGGTTGCGTTGTTCGGTTAATTACGACGGAGTCGTAACGAACGCAAAAACGATCCAAATTAAGCGACGAATGGATTTTTCTTATGCCAAACACTAAAATAAAATATTTTAATGCTTACATAAATTTTTGGATGTCCGGATATATTCAGAACGTGAGATATGCGCGAAAATGCAAACTTGTGCACTTTTTGACGCTTTTAGTCCCTAATTGACCAAAAAGTTTATTTTAGCACACCGAACCCCTCAAAGCCTATTTCTAAGCTATGTAAAGGATATTTAGGGTATGTTTAACTTATGGTCATGTTTCGGAATGTTCGTTACAGTACAAATCGGCATACTTTCATAGTTTGTCAAAACCAGTCCCTGTAAGCGAATAAACTTGATTTCGGCATACCAAACCATCCAAAATTTATTTCTAAGTTATGTAAAGGTTATTTAAGGTATGTTAAGCCTATGTCACTATTCCGGAGTATTCGTCGCATTAAACTGATTATGTTTACACACCAGTTCGCGTATAACTTTACAGAAAGCGATTTAGAGCTCGAAATCAAACAAGAATTGATATGTGCAAATGATACACATATTTATACAAATCCCAAGTATGAAACACAACATATCATTGATTTGGTATTTGTTCGATGGCCGTGGAGGCACAGATGTCACAGTCTCCCCTACTTCAGGAAATTTCGTCCCGAAATTTAATTAGAGGAAACTTCTGATAGCTCAAAACATGAAGTCGAAAAGATAAAACAACACTGGTTAGTGTTCTGAACTTCTAGTAACTTTAAATAACATTATGCTTGCAATGTAAGAGGGACACTTATATACAAGTATATGAAGCGCCATTGGTGCGTCCACCGTACCTCCATTACATTGTTCACGTTTCGTTATTGTTGTCACTATCGGTTCTTACACATGATAAATCTTACTGGGGTTCCTGTGCACTGAATTTCATAATTATGTACGCGTCCATAATTACGTAATTCCTTGCATAGTCCACACAGTGCATTTGATAATGTGTAGGGAAAAACCAAATGAATGAACCTGTGATGAGTGTGACTGGACCATCATACGGTCCTTTCAGCTGTATCATCACATGCCACTCTTAACCAGATTCTGAATCAATCTTTAACTAGCCACTCAAGGGTCTATTTTCGAATCATGGGATGGTACTATATAACCCAAGGGTCTTAACTACCATTTAGAAGCCCATTAAGGATTTAAGGTAGTACCTTTTGAATATCCTACTATGAATCCCTCATATGAAGATATGGAAGATTCTATGAGGATTTGGATAACGAAAATCGGATCACACAAAAACATAGAGAAGAACACATAAACACATAATCACATAATCACATAATCGCATAATTGTTTAATTTGACCTTTAATTTGTTATCTTTGGACACGGGTATTTAAAGCATACCAGGAATCCAATCCGTGGATTTCATTTGGCACCTTAAATATTTTCAAGAATCTAACTATGAAGATAGGAAGATCTTAATAGGAATTCGGTTTGTCCTTATTGAGTTGTAATGTACATATTAAGGTGTACAAGGAATCCAATCAGGGCTCCGATTTGGGCGATAATCATCCATAAGGATTCTTAAAATAGAGCAACCCATCGCCCCTTTCGTTTTGAGTTTAAGCTCGAGTTGAAGTGGTAGCTCATATTTCAATAAGCCTTCGTTTACACAAGATCGTTGTGCTTGAAGGACAAAAGATTTGAATATCAGATAGAGTTTGAACATAATGAAGCTTGACTCGTTCCTTTCGACTAAGCGCATCGGCTACGATATTCGCCTTACCAGGAAGGTAGCGAATCGCGCAATCGTAATCGTTCAAAAGTTCAACCCATTGTCGTTGCCTCATGTTCAGCTCCTTTTGATTAAGAATGAGCTGGAGACTTTTGTGGTCTTGTGAAAACCACACACTTCATTCCATAGAGGTAGTGTCTCCAGATTTTGAGAGCAAATGTCACAACACCTAACTCAAGATCATGAGTTGTGTAGTTCTTTTCGTGAACTTTCAACTGTCTTGACGTACATGCTATGACTTTACCTCATTGCATAAGAACATAACCAAGGCCTAGATTCGACGCGTCATAAAAGACAACGAAATCATCGTTTCCATTGGGCAAGGACAAAACAGGAGCATCACATAGCTTCCGTTTCAGCGTTTGGAACGCTTCTTCTTGCTTATATCCCCACTCCAAAGGCTTATTCTTCTGAGTCAAAGCAGTGAGTGGCACCGCGATCTTCGAGAAGTGTGAAATAAAACGACGATAATAACCAGCGAGACCAAGAAAAGAACGAATTTCTGTAGGTGTCGTTGGTGTATTCCAATCCTTAATTGCAGCAATTTGGATGGATCCATATGAATACCCTGCTTGTTGACTAGATGACCCAAAAACTGAACTTCTTTAAGCCAAAATTCACACTTGGAGAATTTAGCGAAAAGTTTGTTCCTTCTTTAGGAGTTCCAATGTCAAACGAAGGTGTTGCTCGTGATTGGCTCGAGACTTTGAATAAATGAGAATATCTTCGATGAACACAATAATGAACTTGTCTAAATAAGGTTTGCAGACCCTATTCATTAAGTCCATAAACATAGCTGGGGCATTTGTCAAACCAATAGGCATGACTGTAAACGCGTAATGCCCATATCTCGTGCGGAAGGCAGTTTTGGGAATATCTCCTTCGAGAATATGAAGTTGGTGATACCCAGAACGCAGATTGATCTTGGAAAAACAGGTAGCACCTTGCAGTTGATCAAAGAGATCATCGATTCGAGGTAGGGGATATTGATTCTTGATGGTAGGCTTATTAAGCTCACGATAATCGATACACATTCGAAAAGATCCATCTTTCTTTTTCACGAAGAGGACAGGAGCTCCCCAAGGTGAAAAAAACTCGGACGGATGAATCCTTTGTCAGATAACTCTTGGAGCTGTTTCAATAACTCTTGCATCTCCGACGGTGCAAGACGATAAGGTGCTTCCGCAATCGGGTTGGCTTTGGGTGCAAGGTCAATATGAAACTCGACTTGACGAACTGGAGGTAAACCAGGCAGTTCATCAGGAAACACCACTGGATAAATCTGAACAATCGGGATATCCTGAATACTCTTACTCTTGTCTTTCTCCTTGGTGACATGTGCTAGGAAAGCAACAATATCCTTTTCTTAAATAACTTTGGGTTTTTGTTTCTTAAAAGAAACGAGCGTTTAAGGTTCTTGGGGAGATCACAAGTGATCATAAAAATGACAGAACCACACGAGTAGTTTGTCTTTGTGTTGACATCATAAGGTTGCATCAAACATTCATACAATTGTATTAGTTAAAAAAATAAAAACCACAAATTTTTATTTATATAACAACCGCATTGTTCTTAAATGTTTAAAGATAATAACCAGAGGAAATTACAGAATACTAATCGTTCACTGCTGCATCATTGATTGACTCATTGATGTTAAACACTCGTCCACGTGCTGGATTCACATTGCCGTTGACGTTCGCATTCGGGTTTGCATTAGCATTTGCGTTTGCATTCACCAGTCTTTGACAATTGTTGCGGAAGTGACCAAACTCTCCACAGTTGAAACATGAACCCGGTGGGAATCTCGCAGCATTCCCCTGAACCGGAGCTTGAACCTGAGCAACCTGATTTTGTCCCAGACGATAAATATTGGCCAAATGCCCAAGTTTTCCACACGTTGTGCATTGCTTGCAAGCTTGTTGTGCAACGTGATGACCATTGCAGCGTGCACAATGAGGTGCGGTACCAGCATATGCCTTCTTTGCAGGAGGCTGAGCTGGTGGGTTCTGCGGGTTCTGAGCAGTCTGTGCTGTAACAGCAAAATTCTGAGCATCCTTTCGGTTCCTCGATTTCTTCGATGACTCACCTTTCTTACCCTTGCCCTTATCCTTGTTCTTCTCAGAATCAGCCGACTTCTTCTTGTCCCCCTTACGGGTAAGTTTACCCTTTCTGACTTGCGACTCAGTCAGGGTAGCAGAAAATTCGATCGCGTGACGGACGGTAGTAGGATTAACGCCGGTCACAATATCCTGAATAGAATCGGGTAAACCATCGATATATCTCTCGATTGCTTTCTCAAGAGGGGTAACCATAGTGGGACGCAACAGACTGAGTTCCTCAAAACGATCCGTATAGGCACGGTGTTCACCCCCATCTTATTTTAGATCGTCATCTCTCGCTCCAAAGACAGAATTTCGTGACGGGGAAAAAATTCTTTCATCATGAGAGCCCGGAGCTCTTCCCATGTTTGTGCCAGTGCCACTTCGGCATCCCTATCTCGCATAATACCATTCCACCAGGTAAGCACTCGCTTCTCAAACACGCTTGAAGCAAATTCAACCTTACGCGCATTCGGACACTTCACATGTCTGAACGTGCTCTCGATGCTCTCAAACCACTGCTGGAGCGCAGTTGCTCCTTGCAACCCAGAAAACTTTAGAGGCTTAGCAGAATTGAAGCTCTTGAAGTTACACGGCGCATTGTTGTTGTTATTGTTGTTGTATATCTCGTGGACTTGGGTCACAACGCCTGGAAGCACAGCAGCCACTTGCTGAGAGACTAGGGCTACGATTTCTTCAATAGTGAAAGATTGTGCTTCACGTCGAGGAGGCATTGTCTAATAAGGAAACAAAAGAAACGAGTGAGGTTGAAAAGCAAAAGAGGTATTGAAAATACCTTCAAAACACCAGAAAGGCGATCATTTGTTCGTTACCTCGAACAAACAAATGACACAGAGTGACTGATCAAAGTAAATGGGTCAATATAGTGTATCGCCGAAGACATGCTCGCCTATAAGTGAACACTCACCCCGAGAGTTCCCAGGTAAGACTGACTAGTCCGATTATGTGGATTTGTACGAACACTCTAGCCTTAGACAGAAAACTCAGGGTACAGGCACTCACTCTTCCAGTTTGCACGTGTTCACACTATTTAGACCCAAACTTTGACGAGATTTGAAAACTTAAAGGGTTCAAAACCTTATAGGAAAGGGTTCAAAACCTTACAATAAATCATCTTAGAACAGATGATTGGTTTTCAAAGCGGATTTGAAATTTTGTGTTCTTGTTGTGGTTGTCGCCTAAGGATAGGTGACGGTATTGTTTTATGACTAAACACAAGTAAACTCGCGTTAGGGTCCTAGGAAGGTTATAGAATAGGTCAAAGCATTACTAATAACCTAATTCCCTATAACCATGAGCTCTGATACCAACTTTTCTGTCACACCCCGACCGCGTAAAACAACAAATCGCGGCGGAATCGTCGGGGAGTGTTGTAACAGAATCATTATTTCAAAACACACGGAAATTTGAAGTTTCGTTTTATTAAACATTAAATGTTTACATCGTCTGAAAATCTAAATAAACAATTTAAACATAGTCTATCATTGTTATTAAGTCACTAAGGCCTCGTCCAGTCCTATGTGTGCATGCATCCTAGCAATCAACATCATTCAACAACACCTAAAACATATGTGAAAACAAAGTCAGCAAAGAAATGCTGGCGAGTACATAGGTTTTTGAGAGTGTCGGATTCATGGCTAGTTTACATGTTGCAATACTTATTTAAAGACCTTGTTTTGAAAAGTATTGTATTGCGACATAATTAACCAACTCAAATCAAGTTGGTTATAATTTGTAAAATCTCGTAGCCATGATTCTTAACTCGAAAACATTTTGTTTTAGAAAAACCAATTTGTGAAACATCTCGTATTAAATTGTTAATAAAACTCATTAATAAATCTCGTTAATAAAACTCGTATGGTTTATATCATTTAGAAAACCTCGTTTGTGTGACATCGTTTCAAATTCGATTACCCAAGTGAACTAAATAACGCCACGGTATGTAATACGATGAAAACACTTATATATAGGAAGTACCAGCGGCGTATCCACCATGCTTTCATCACATTACACCCGTCCCGTTATCTAAACACTAATCGAAAACCAATCGTTTACCCAAATCGTTTAATTCGTTAAAAATCGCTTTAGTCGTTTAAATCATTCTCGTCTTAAATCGTGAAAACTACTTTTGATTGTCTCGCTAATAACATCCAAACCTTCGTGACTCGCCTATCGCTTCTCGCATTAATAAACCACCAAAGGGTAAATTAACAATCACAGATTCAGTCGTTACCCACCTAACCCACACATAACCATGGGCGCAGTCTGATAACGGGATTTGTCAGAGCCTATGGTACCATAACCTAATACTGGTCGGTTCGGCCAAAACTAATGGATATTATTCGTTATGTAAATACAACCAACAAGTTTGTTTACTATATCGAAATCGTTATTAAATTAATATAAACCATTTTAATTGTTTTTGAAATCATTGTTATAATATCGAAAATCGTTTTGAAAACCATCGTTAAAACCTTGAAAACATTTAGCACATATGAATCACCCCAAAACAATTAAAAACAGTAAAATAGGGGAACTATGTACTCACCTGAGAATGCTTAGAGGTCTTGAATAACAACCAAGCAAAGCTAGAGGGAGCACGGAATCAATCGGCAACCTAATAACTATATAATTAAACCGGACCTAAGTCGGAAGATCGGATAGGATGAGGTTTTGTAAACCAAATGAGTATTGGGACTCATATGACATGGTTTAACAAAGTCTACATCCTAAATCGAAACCTAACCTAAGTGCTTTCGACCCATTGTGACCCATTAAGGTAGCTTAAGCTACTTTAACGTGTCGTTCGCGCAAAAGCGCATTCGAGACGTCTAACTAGTCCTATGACAAGTATTATATGCCTAAACATGATTAAATATGTTGCATAATCAATTAAGTGACAAAAGTTTGTGTTACATATGCTTAATTACCAATTATGCATGAAAAGGGCATTTTGGTCATTTACCTAAGGCATATAAACTACCTATCATACAACTAATTAAACCTAAGTGATCGTAAGGTATAACCTTGGAAGGTTATTCCCTATGCAACTATGGTCACTAAACATGTTTGGTCAGATCCTAATGATCGACCAAACGGGTCGTGTTCGAAAGTCTAAGCGGGTGTTTAGTCCGCTTGACTTACGACTCTACACAAGCACTAATCTAAAAAGTGATGAGCTAAACATGTTAAAACATGTTTAACGAATTTAGAAAATAGATTTGGTATCAAAACAAACAGTTTTGATACCTATAAGTAGTTTGGTTACAAAACACGCAAGAATGCGCATTTTGGCCGAAACTACGACTCGTCACTACACCTAGATAACGTGGTAATCAGTAGGTATAGTCACTAGGGACTATAACCATCGTGATTATGCTCACGTTATGAAGTTCAAACGAACTTCTCGGTGACCAACTCGTGGTCAAAGATGAAAGTCAAACACCATTTGACTTTCAAGCTAGGAAAGCAATAAAAGAATGAAAGAGGACTTACAAAGGGTCCAAATAGATTTGATTCCAAGTTTTCTCAGGTAGGTAGTGAATAATCACAACCACTTAGAGAAATCTTAGATCAAATGTGTAGAAAATGGAATGAGGGCCATGCTACATATAGTTTTCGCAAAACTGTTAGGATCATTTCTTGGTAAAGAGGGAATGATCTTAGCCTTACAAGTGTTAGAGAATGATTGGGGGACTTGTTCTCCACACAAACCCCAAACTTGGTTTACGATGCATTTTTGACACGTTTAGCCTCTGAAGCCCCAAACTTGGTTTTCGATGCATTTTTGACACGTTTAAGCCCCCCCGTTAAACCCATTTCAAAGCTATAAAATGAAGTTAAAGTATAGGGAAATTAAAATGTGCTCAAAAATATCTCGGATGTCGGCTCGTTTGGTCGTATGGTTGCGTTGTTCGGTTAATTACGACGGGAGTCGTAACGAACGCAAAAAACGATCAAAATTAAGCGAAGAATGGATTTTTCTTATGCCAAACACTAAAATAAAATATTTTAATGCTTACATAAATTTTTGGAAGTCCGGATATATTCAGAACGTGAGATATGCGCGAAAATGCAAACTTGTGCACTTTTTGACGCTTTTAGTCCCTGAATGACCAAAAAGTTTATTTTAGCACACCGAACCCCTCAAAGCCTATTTCTAAGCTATGTAAAGGATATTTAGTTTATGTTTAACTTATGGTCATGTTTCGGAATGTTCGTTACAGTACAAATCGGCATACTTTCACAGTTTGTCGAAAACAGTCCCTGTAAGCGAATAAACTTGATTTCGGCATACCAAACCATCCAAAACTTATTTATAAGTTATGTAAAGGTTATTTAAGGTATTTTAAGCCTATGTCACTATTCCGGAGTGTTCGTCGCATTAAACTGATTATGTTTACACACCAGTTCGCGTATAACTTTCCAGAAAGCGATTTAGAGCTCGAAATCGAACAAGAATTGATATGTGCAAATGATACACATATTTATACAAATCCCAAGTATGAAACAAAACATTTCATTGATTTTGTATTTGTTCGATGGCCGTGGAGGCACAGATGTCACATTATGATTGAATGCTATGGTATTAAGAAGTCACACCAAATAACCACGCTTCCGCTAAAGTCAGGGTGTGACACCTTATGTTTGAGTGAAACCTTTCACTACTAGCCATGCTTTATAGGTTTGTATATTTCCATGCATGTCGGTTTTTCTCTTGAAAACCCATTTGCTCCCTACTGCCCGAGATTCGGGGGGTAGCTCAACCAAGTCCCAAACTTGATTGTCATGCATGGATTGCATCTCGGCTTCCATGGCCTCTAGCCATTTTGTAGAATCTGGATTA
The DNA here is from genome assembly GCA_030545235.1 of Helianthus tuberosus. Lineage (NCBI taxonomy): Eukaryota > Viridiplantae > Streptophyta > Magnoliopsida > Asterales > Asteraceae > Helianthus > Helianthus tuberosus. The sequence continues at coordinate 106,357,835 of CM060409.1, forward strand.
TAAATATCAGATTTGGAACTAGTAGGCTCGTCATCAGACTCGGCTACTGTCAGGACTTCAGAACCCTCAACATGCCAAATGTATCTATCGGGTTCTTTACGAGTCCTGATGCTCTTGCGAAGGCTTGTGTTCAAGTTTGATTCAGTATCAACAATTTGTTGTGGTTCAGATGTTCTGATCTCTTCAACGGTTGTTTGTGGTCCTTGAACTTCTTCAAGATCCACTAAGTTACTTGCAGTTTCTCGACTAAGAAGTTCGTCTTCAAGAAATCTTTTAGCCTTCCTTTTGATGGAAATCGTATTTGCATCAGGATGGTAGAGGTAATAACCGTTTTTGTTATAGTATCCAACGAAAACAACTTTTTCGCCTCGAGGGTCGAGCTTGTCATCAGAATCACTTGTGATGTAAGCATCACACCCCTATACTCTTAGGTAACTCAAATTCGGCTTATGCACATGCCATATCTCATATGGAGTTTTGTTTACCTTTTTGGTTGGTGCTAGATTTACGAGTCGAGCAGCAGTCATAAGAGCAAAACCCCAAATGGAGTGAGGCAAATTTGTTCTACACATCATCGATCGAATCATATTTTGTAGGGTTCGATTTATCCTTTCACACATGCCATTAAGTTGGGGTGTGCCTGGTGGAGTGGGTTGTGATACTATTCCACGTTCCTTTAGATGATCGAGAAATTCCAAGCTGAGGTATTCACCGCCTCGATCTGAGCAAATCATTTTAATCTTTCTATTAAGTTGGTTTTCAACTTTGTTCTAAAACTCTTTGAACCTTTCAAAGGTTTCATGCTTATGCTTCATGAGATAGACATAAGCATATCGATGTCACACCCCGATATTTCCACATATAACCGGTGGGCCCGGTGGGGAGTATCGTGACGTAGTTGATATCATCATAGTCAAATATACACAATTTAATGCACAACGGAAGTCTTGGAAAAATATTAATACAATACGAAGCGCAAAGTATAAATAAATATTATACAGAGGGTTGTAAGTGGATCCACAGGCGGATCTAAAACAAAATACAAATTATTGTTTGACAGACTTTAAGCATCAAGAACTTGCAAGATTCTTTAACTAATGCTCAGGAGCTCCCAGCCAATTTCGCTTAGTACCTGTCACTTAATCTTTTTGAAAAATACGTCAGTTTACACTGGTAAATACAATTAACCGACTCTTTTGAAAACATTTATGAAAATTGATTTAAATGCACAAGGCACAAATATTCTTTTATAACTTGGGATAATTATATAAAATAATCTTGTATATAGATTTACATGTTTGTCGTACGTTCAGGGCCCGGGATAGAAGCCAAGACAAGATTAATAGACACACCACTAATATAAACCCACAAGAAGTTATCCTCACGAGTGGGTATATCATTTTACATACGCAACTGTCAGGTGTATGCCTACACCCCGTGCTTAAGTCGTGGCCCTTTTCAAATGAAATGAGCCGAGGATATCCAGGAGATGGTCATATTAACCTCCAAATGCTTTGTATCAAACAAAACAGATTAAAACGGGTTATGTCAATGATTTAACCACTAATCAATTAAATATTCTATACCCGACCAAGCGGTAATAATTTACCGTATCCCAAGCCCGTATTGGGAAAATAAGTTAAAAGTATTTACCTGAGCTTAGAAATGTAAATTATACTCAGCCGTATATTCTACTCAACAAGTGTAGGTAGCTTTTACCGGGGTCCTAATCTGGAACGAACGCTATATTAACCTGTTAGATTACTAACGGATCTTATTTAAGTTATAAACTTAGACCGGTTAATTTAAAGAAAGGTTTACGGTACGAAACCTAAGATTAAGAAGTGACCGGATTGGAATGTATTTTAGACCCGACAAGTATGGAGACTTGTATAAAATGGGTAAACTAAATACATTCTGAATTTTGAAGTAAAAGTAATAAGGTTTGACCCGTTTCGGCTAATTTATGCAAACTAGTTACATAAACCGTACCGAACGTGTATAAGCATAACGGGTAACCGGATGATTCATGTACAAGTTCCATAGGTTATTATGCTTAAAATATATTGTGATATCAGTAGAATATCAACAATTATGCCCAAAAAGATTTTAAAACCATATTAAGTCCCGTAAGGGTATTTTGGTCATTTTAAAGTTTATAAAAGAGTTTTAATAGTAAACTGAGGTTCTGGTCTAAAAAATTCAGTAAAAACATTTATTTTATCATGTTACATCAGTAAGATATCATACATATGTGAGGTTTACCATTTATGGCCAAACTATGCACTGTAGGGGCATTTTGGTCATTTCACATATGCTTTTAAGGTCAAATTTGGAAGTCTGAGTTCAAGACTTATACTTACTATGAAAATATTAAAATTTATTTTTAAAATCAGTAGGTAATAAGTCCTAGGTCTTAAATATGGTTTTAAACCATATTATGCACCTAATTATCGTAAAAGTCGGTAATTGGCGATATTTAAGATGTTTATGAAATTCTGAGATTTTGATTAGCCTTTAATGTTTAAAATATTTTATTTAACATATAACATCAGTAGGAAAAGGTTTGGTATGCAATTCATATGTTAAACTCATTTTATTAACAAAAAGGGTATTATCGTCATTTATCGAATTATACGAGAACTGAATGATATGGTCAGTTTATAATCTGACCAAAAATTCCAAAAATCCCTAAAAATAATATCAAAACAGTAGGTAATGAGTTTGGTGCCAAAATTTGGGTTTAAACATGATTTATGCTAAAAATGTAATTTAATTAACAAAAAGTTTCATTTTACGATATCTTGCATAACTTTAGTTTGAGACCAGAAACTGATGTCAAATTTATTTGACATACTTATATATCAGTAATAAAGCTTTTCGTCCTCTCACATTTTCAAAAATTTCGTTTTTATAACATAAGGGCATAATAGTCAATTTTTAAGCAAATAATGGAAACATGCAAATGAATTATGATTTCTATGGGACCATGAAGTATAACCTCAGAGGGTTATACTAACATATAATATGGTCACAAAGGAACCCTAAGGCACGAAGAAACTAAGCTAAATCGGGTCAGAACTGAAAGTCAAAGCAAAAGTCAACTTTTGCGACTTTCGGTTGCGAACCGAGCCTAAACTCAGAATTATCGGGTTGAACATGTCTAAACATGTTCTTATAATATTTACCAAGTTATTAAAGTGATAAAACGTATTTTATAGCTTCTACATTATCAGTTATGAATTCTTTTATAAAAACTGACTCGTTTGACTTTTCTGTTCGTTACTTTGACCCGACAATTGACTAAGTAAACGTGATAATTAGGAGGTGACCTTTTGTAACACCCCGAAATTATCAGAGCTGGCGTGACTGGACTGGTATCTTTGTTGCACAGCGGAAGCAAATAAGCTAAGTCTTTTAGAAATTGAACGCCCACTAAGTACTCGAATCTCCAGTGGTTCTCCTATTCCAACCGTGCCATAATTTGAAAAGTAACCTGAGAAAGAAACATGCGAAAAAGTCAACATAAAGTTGAGCGAGTTTATAGTTTGTTTGTAAAAGATTTGAAATAAATCTTTTGAATAACCAGTTTGTGAAATAATATTGAGAAAACGAATTTAGAAATCTTGCCAAGTTACATGGAAACATTGTATTTGTGACGCATTATGTTCGTAAAACCATGTATTTGTAAACTCTCGTATATGTAATGTTCGTATAACCGTCAATGCCCACCCTGACTTTGACTTCATGCCCGCATAATCCTATGCTTTGAATTTGTATGAAACATGGTATGTAATTTGTAAAACCCCGGTATGAAAAAGCATTTATGAACAAATTAAATTAAGGTTTTGCAAGGAGATTAAAACATGTGAAAGCATAGGGAGCACTCGAATGAGTAGGCTTATACCCTTGTCGATTTTCCTCGACTGTGTCGATTAACCTCGACTGTGTCAATTTACCTTGACTCTGTCGATTACCCTCCACTGTGTCGATTCACCTCGACTGTGTCGATTCACCTCGACTGGGACACCGAAGCACTCAAGTGGTCACAAGTACCATGAGTGGGGTTCGGCCGTACCCGTTAGATCTAACCTTCGTCCCTAATTAAGAATTTTTGGCATTTCAAATTTAATCTATGCTCACATTATTTAATAGTTCATTTCATACCGTTTAAGCATCCGTAACATGTATTTTACCCCAGCCTCTAAGGCTGAACCACCCCAGCCTCTAAGGCTAACTCCCCAGTCTCTCTATATTATCACCAGACGATCCATCCCTAGTCATGAAAATCATTCACATTTCGATAATACGCATTTGTTTTGTAAAAACCGGTATATTTAGTTTAATCCATTCGTAAACCATTTGAGTTCCTTGAAATCCATTCGTAATATGATTTAGAAATATGAGTTTTCGTTCGTTCAAAAGCTTTGTATGTTCTTGCAAAACGTGCTTTGTCTAAAAATATGCAGTCTTAGTTCATCGAGAACTTTTTGTGTTTTCGGCAAAACGTGCATGTCTTTCCACCCCGAAAACATTTACAAAAAATGTAAAACCGTAAAAAGGTGGGGTTATGAACTCACCTGAATTTCCTTGTGCAAAGCTAGCTAATTACGACTTTGTGATGTCGTGATGTCTTTTCTAAGACTTGACTTGCTAGCGTGCATTCACTCTTCGTGTCGAACGCCGAAAAAGTTGACTGGGTTACCGAGTCAACCGGGTTGACCGAGTTAACCGGGTTGACCCGCTGAGTTGACTTGCTGCGTTGACTCGGTTGACCGAGTTGAACTGAGTCAAGCCGTATAGAACCGAGTCGAGCCGAGTTGGACTGAGTTACACCAAGTCGAACCGAGTTAAGCTGAAATACACCGAGTCGAACCGAGATAAGTCATAATCTGATCTGCTAATCCCGAACCTGAAAACCCGAGTCAGACATAACCGAACCAAACCTTGAATCACTTAAACTGAACCGAAACAGTGATGACCCGACTGGGAACGACCCGAGGTTGAACCACTGACCTAAAATAGCACCACCACCGTCTTTATCGTCGTGAATCCATCGGATAATGGCGAAGACTGATGGGCCTTGGCTCCGACCACCGGTTCGAGTCTCCGACGACCGGTCCGAGGCTCCGGCCGCCAGACCGAGACTCCGATCTTCCTCTCTATTCGTATTTGACTCGCCGTCGCGCGCTGAACTACGTCGGCTCTCCTTTTTCTCTGATCTTGCAGCTGTCGCTCACCACCACCGGAGTGGTGGTGGTCCGTTTCGTCGTCGAGAGGAGGTGGGGGGGGGTATTAAGATAGTGTGAGTGGTGTGAGATCAGAAGAACTCATCACCGGAGTCCAATCGGACTCCCATGTGCTCGCAGGTAGGGAAATCTAGGAGGGGTGTGTGTCGGAGAGAACCTCCGCCGGAAAAACATCTCCGCCGCCGCCATAGCGGCGGCGCCGCCGTGAACCATCACCGGCTCAGCCGGTTTGTGTCGCCGGAAATTAGAGAACGAGAGGGAGAGAGTGAGTGGTCAGGTGGGTGTGTTTGTTTGGTCTATGATTTGGTTGTCTGCACATATGAGAATTCAAGGGGTATAGCCCCTTATATATTAATGGTTTATGAATGTGCTTTGGGCTTGGGCCCAAGGCCCACAAGCCCAAATCCCGCGTTTAAAGTAGCCCGATCACGTTTTTGACGGCCCGTTTTCGTTCCCGCGCGTCGTAAAGCGTCGTAAGTCGTTATTTTAGGGTCAAAACACGTATAATAGTGTCAGAAGACGTTCGTGCTTTTATTCGTTGTTTACGATAAAAATGGTGAAAAATTACGTCGTTTGCTGTTCTGAACCGTTCTTCGATCCGGTTTTGACTACGGATAATAAAATTTGAAAAAGAAACCGAATATATCGTAATATATTAATATCGAGGCAAAATTCGAGTCCAGTGCGTCAGTTTCATCGTTGATTGTCGGTGCGTTACCGTTTCCACGTTTTTCGTTCGCGTCTGCGTTTTGTGTCGTTCGGAAGCACGATAAATTTGGAAAACTAAATTTATAAGCACAAAATTACTCGTATAAGATCCGTACTTGTCGGCGTTGTCAGTATTCTATTCGGTTTCAATCTGTTGCCGTTTAACGTTTCACAGGTTTCTCTGTAAACCACCGTTCGCGCACTATAAAGTCGTATAGACGTTCCTAGGCACTCCAAAGGCCTAAACGAGTTAATCTACGTCTTTAAACACTATTTATTATCACGTTAATCACTTGTTAATCACGAAATTAAGAGTCATAAATCACCGGTTGTCACATTCTCCCCCTGTTACAGAAATTTCGTCCTCGAAATTTAGACTATGTTATCTCCTCAGAATTGTGTTGTTCGCAGGTAAGTCCGAATTATAACAAAGTGAATGACCGCGTAATCGAAACAAGACTTATTTGAATCATGTGAATTTAATGACATTCCTCAACAATAAGAACCCAACGGTTTAAAAGAAATGTGTTTCAAAAATTGATGTCAAAGGAAACAAGACGTATAGGTACAGTCACTGATGTGACTAAGTTAACAGGGATCCAATAATGAACAGGAACTTCGACCAATCGAATTCCATATGAACGTTCACAATAAGTAAATGAGTTCTAGAAGCAATAACATCCACAAGATGAACTTAGAATCAACAATCTCAAATGTACTAGTTTGCATGAAATTCTCGATCGTGATCAGCACAAGCTGCAAGTTATACCGACGCTACAAGGTGTCGCAATGAATGAAACAATTCAATAATAGGGGTGATCGAACAAGTATCACCTGTGTTTTGCATGAAACTCTCAATCATGATTAGCCCAAGCTACAAGTTTGTACTGACACAACAAGGTGTCGTAGTGACTTAAATAATTCAATAATAGCGGTGATCAAACAAATTCACCGTGTTTGAAGTCAAATGAAAGCGCCATGAAGTAAATATGAATGTTTGTTCCAACAAACATCGAAAGATTTTCAATTGAAAATGGAACATCAAAGAAATAATGTTTTCGATCGAAGATGAAGAAGCAATGAGTATCGCAAAACATTCGATCGATAATGAAAGAAACGTTAGTAGGCACACCGGAATATAAAAATGAATTTTGTGTACCATCGTCTTAACACACGATTGTGTTAAGACTACTTTAATATGATAATTCAAAGCGGATTTAAAACAAATCAATAAATAATTATATAAATCTGTGCATGAGATATGTAAGCGAGTTTAGCGCAAGCTTCAAATAAGTGAACACACCACCACAAGGTGTCGAAATCAACAAACGACTTAATGGAGTCGAATACTAAACAGGTTTACTACGACTCGGAACAAATGGAGTGCTCGTTAAAATTGATTTGAATATGATGCTCCCAATACATCATATGATGTCTTGAATCGAATATGTGTAATGAACAAGTTCAAACAAAGGATTCGACGCAATCCAACAATAAATACATGCATCGACAAGAAAACTTTCGGCATGGTCACAACGAAAAACCATGTATGCAACTTGAAAGGAAAAGAAATTTCAAGAAATTGTGTTGACTTGATAACAAGGAGCCAACAATTACAATAATGCGAGTCATTCGAATCACAAATCAATAATTAGGTTTAGTGAAACAATACTTGAACTTTGATAAAACGCTTAATTGAAATGAAACCACGTGCATAACAAACGATGCATGCATAACATATGAATTTTCGAGAAATGAAGCAACGAGTATTCGCTATAATGAAAGAAATGATCGTGATACGATGACCATTAAGAGGAGTAGAGATGTGAAAATGTACTCACTTGTTGCAAAAGTCGGTATTTCAATAAAAGAAATCTTAGGACTTTACCTGGGGTTTCATGTGACGACCAGTTGTTAGGTGACATTACCATGGGATGTCGGACATAGCGTATTTATCGTTAATAAGATAGGGGGAATACGAAGGCATGCGTCTTCTCCTTAGCATGACTCGTGTCGTTTGCAGGACCGCGTGCCAAACCGCCGCTTCCTGATCGATAGTTTTCGCGCTGACAGGATTAGCATCATCGCTGAAATGCTCCACAGTGTCTTCTCGGTGACTCCACCTCGAAGGTCGTATGTGACGTACCTCAACCTCCGTTGATGTATAGCTTAAGTTTCACGTATACCTGTGCACTAGCATTTCGTTCCGTGTGGAATGTGATGTACTCCGACATCTGTTGACGTAAAATTTGAGTTCCATGTATTCTCGTGCACAAGCGTTTTGTTATGCGTAGTCTGCCTGCTCGGGAAGTTAAAATATCATAGACAATATGGATAATAGTGTTTGCCCAAGTTAATAATCGCGGTTCCTACACGATGACCTTTAATGATCTTAGACATAAGTTTTCGAAGGTCCAAAATGCATGTTTCCTAAACTCTCAGAGTTTTCTCTACTGTATGTAATTGTTTTATGCACCGCATATGAAACACCACAATAGCGTATGTTTGAAAACAAAATTTTGACTGTTTGTTTTTCGGCAACGGTTGGAGACCATATTCGAGTCTTAGGCGTTCTGCACGTATTCAAAGTCTTATTAGTCTAAGTCCCAGAGAAAAGTGAGGTTAGAGCCTAGGTATTCCTACAGAAAACCTTATTCACTGTAACCTATGGCTCTGATACCAATCTGACACACCCCGAAATTATCAGAGCTGGCGTGACTGGACTGGTATCTTCTTTGCACAGCGGAAGCAAATAAGCTAAGTCTTCTAGAAATTGAACGCCCACTAAGTACTCGAATCTCCAGTGGTTCTCCTATTCCAACCGTGCCATAATTTGAAAAGTAACCTGAGAAAGAAACATGCAAAAAAGTCAACATAAAGTTGAGCGAGTTCGTAGTTTTTTTGTAAAAGATTTGAAATAAATCTTTTGAATAACCAGTTTGTGAAATAATATTGAGAAAACGAATTTAGAAATCATTTTCTTGCCAAGTTATATAGAAACTTTGTATTTGTAACGCATTATGTTCGTAAAACCATGTATTTGTAAACTCTCGTATTTGTAATGTTCGTATAACCATCAATGCCCACCCTGACTTTGACTTCATGCCCGCATAATCCTATGCTTTGAATTTGTATGAAACATGGTATGTAATTTGTAAAACCCCGGTATGAAAAGCATTTATGAACAAATTAAATTAAGGTTTTGCAAGGAGATTAAAACATGTGAAAGCATAGGGAGCACTCGAATGAGTAGACTTATACCCTTGTCGATTTTCCTCGACTGTGTCGATTAACCTAGACTGTGTCAATTTACCTTGACTGTGTCGATTACCCTCGACTGTGTCGATTCACCTCGACTGGGACACCGAAGCACTCAAGTGGTCACAAGTACCATGAGTGGGGTTCGGCCGTACCCGTTAGATCTAATCTTCGTCCTTAGTTAAGAATTTTTGGCATTTCAAATTTAATCTATGCTCACATTATTTAATAGTTCATTTCATACCGTTTAAGCATCCGTAACATGTATTTTACCCCAGCCTCTAAGGCTGGACCTCCCCAGCCTCTAAGGCTAACTCCCCAGTCTCTCTATATTATCACCAGACGATACATCCCTAGTCATGAAAATCATTCACATTTCGATAATACGCATTTGTTTTGTAAAAACCGGTATATTTAGTATAATCCATTCGTAAACCATTTGAGTTCCTCGAAATCCATTCGTAATACGATTTAGAAATATGAGTTTTCATTCGTTCAAAAGCTTTGTATGTTCTTGCAAAACGTGCTTTGTCTAAAAATATGCAGTCTTAGTTCATCGAGAACTTTGTGTGTTTTCGGCAAAACGTGCATGTCTTTCCACCCCGAAAACATTTACAAAAAATGTAAAACCGTAAAAAGGTGGGGTTATGAACTCACCTGAATTTCCTTGTGTAAAGCTAGCTAATTACGACTTTGTGATGTCGTGATGTCGTTTCCAAGACTTGACTTGCTAGCTTGCATTCACTCTTCGTGTCGAACGCCGAAAAAGTTGACTGGGTTACCGAGTCAAACGGGTTGACTCAGTTAACCGGGTTGACCCGCTGAGTTGACTTGCTGCGTTGACTCGGTTGACCGAGTTGAACTGAGTCGAGCCGTATAGAACCGAGTCGAGCCGAGTTGGACTGAGTTACACCAAGTCGAACCGAGTTAAGCTGAAATACACCGAGTCGAACCGAGTTAAGTCATAATCTGATCTGCTAATCCCAAACCTGAAAACCCGAGTCAGACATAACCGAACCAAACCTTGAATCACTTAAACTAAACCAAAACAGTGATGACCCGACTGGGAACGACCCGAGGTTGAACCACTGACCTGAAATGGCACCACCACCGTCTTTATCGTCGTGAATCCATCGGATAATGGCAAAGACCGACGGGCCTTGGCTCCGACCGCCGATTCGAGTCTCCGACGACCAGTCCGAGGCTCCGACCGCCGGACCAAGACTCCGATCTTCCTCTCTCTTCGTTTCTGACTCGCCGTCGCGCGCTGAACTACGTCGGATTTCCTTTTTCTCTGATCTTGCAGCCGTCGCTCGCCACCACCGGAGTGGTGGTGGTCCGTTTCATCGTCGAGAGGAGGTGGGGGGGGGGTATAAAGATAGTGTGAGTGGTGTGAGATCAGAAGAACTCGTCACCGGAGTCCAATCGGACTCCCCTGTGCTCGCCGGTAGGGAAATCGAGGAGGGGTGTGTGTCGGAGAGAACCTCCGCCGGAAAAACATCTCCACCGCCACCATAGCGGCGGCGCCGCCGTGAACCATCACCGGCTCAGCCGGTTTGTGTCGCCGGAAATTAGAGAACGAGAGGGAGAGAGTGAGTGGTCAGGTGGGTGTGTTTGTTTGGTCTGTTATTTGGTTGTCTGCACATATGAGAATTCAAGGGGTATAGCCCCTTATATATTAATGGTTTATAAATGGGCTTTGGGCTTGGGCCCAAGGCCCACAAGCCCAAATCCCGCGTTTAAAGTAACCCGATCACGTTTTTGAAGGCCCGTTTTCGTTCCCGCGTGTAGTAAAGCTTAGTAAGTCGTTATTTTAGGGTCAAAACACGTATAATAGTGTCAGAAGACGTTCGTGCTTTTATTCGTTGTTTACGATAAAAATTGTGAAAAATTACGTCGTTTGCTGTTCTGAACCGTTCTTCGATCCGGTTTTGACTACGGATAATAAAATTTGAAAACGAAACCGAATATATCGTAATATATTAATATCGAGGCAAAATTCGAGTCCGGTGCGTCAGTTTTGTCGTTGATTGTCGGTGCGTTACCCTTTCCGTATTTTTCGTTCGCGTCTGCATTTTGTGTCGTTCGGAAGCATGATAAATTTGGAAAACTAAATTTATAAACACAAAATTACTTGTATAAGATTCGTACTTGTCGGCTATGTCAGTATTCTGTTCGGTTTCAATCTGTTGTCGTTTAACGTTTCACAGGTTTCTCTGTAAACCACCGTTCGCGCACTGTAAAGTCGTATAGACGTTCCTGGGCACTCCAAAGGCCTAAATGAGTTAATCTACGTCTTTAAACACTATTTATTATCACGTTAATCACTTGTTAATCAAAAAATTAAGAGTCGTAAATCACCGGTTGTCACACCTTTTGAGGGATTATCACCTACTTAATTACCAACACATAGCCACTTTCAATTCGAATAATGGTTGGACCGTTAATGATTAATTTAAAAGTCAAAGCAGAATTACGCTATCTTTGACTTTCGGTCCTTAAACTAAATAACCCTTAACTACAGGAGCCAAGAACACTTACAAAGTTCTTTAGCACGAAGATTAAACTTGAGAGAGCTTCCTTAATGATCAGGATGCTCTAGAGAATGCTCCAAAGCTTGAGCAATTGAGAATGTGAGAAAATATTTGAAGTGTGCAAGGAAGTAGTAACACCAAGCCCCTATTTATACTAATGAGGACTTTACCAGATCATCCCAGCTGTTATTTAAGGTTTCCAGATGAGTACAAGTGTCTATAGTGGTATTAGAAACCATCAAATAGTCCCTTGTTTCGAGTTATGAGAGTATAAGGCTGAATTGGTGAAGAAATGTGCAGAACCTGCACCTGTGCATGGATTCTGACGAAACCAAGCCGTCACGTCACGCGACGGCACACCATAGTTGAGGTCGCGTAGCTCGAGCCCTAGGGGAACCAGCCATTCAAGTTTTAAACTTGGCAGAAACAACCTCTGTACCTTTAAAGCCTTGAAACTTTCATTTTGAGCACAAATAACCCTTGAAGTTAGTATATGGATGATCTTAAGGTTATAATCAAATACCATTAGGTCCGGTTTTGTTAAACGATAACCGAAAACACTAGTTTCGCCTTGTTGACGCTTTTAACCCTTTATTTACGAAAGTTAATGTATTTAATACCAAACGATATCGAAACCTCTTGAATTTATCGTTACTTATTCTTAAAAGTATAATCACTCGTTACAAAGCCCCTGGTTCGTTAAAAGGTCACTCAGATGTAGTAATTTAACATGTTGACATGTTTAACCCCCGTGTCTTGTAAACTTTCACTTTCTTTCACAAACGGCTTCATACGTTCCATAATTTATTCGTTTAAGAGTACAAACATCGTGTAAGGTTATTGAAAAGCATAGTTCTCACTTGTTGACACTTTTGGCCCTTCCACACATATCTTTTCCTTGTTTGTCAACTTTAGTCCCTCGAAATCAATTCGTTATACGTTTAGGGTTTATGACACGTGTCATTACTATATTGGACAGGATTTTTGCGAGGTGTTACATCCTCACCCCCTTAAAAGAAATCTCGACCTCGAGATTTACTGAAACAATTGAGGGTATTTCTGTCGCATCGTGGATTCAACTTCCCACGTATATTTTGGACCTCTACGGGCATCCCACTTCAATTTTACAATTGGCACACTCTTTCTTCGAAGCTTTTTAACCTGTCGATCCTCGATCGACAAAGGTTTTTCGACAAACTTCAAGCTCTCGTCAATCTGCACGTCCTTATGAGACATTGCTAGTGACTCATCGGCTAGACATTTCTTTAAATTGCAAATGTGGAACACATTGTGAATTCCACTAAGCTCTTCAAGTAGATTCAGCTTGTAGGCCACGCTCCCGACACATTCGATGATCTCGAATGGTCCGATATATCTTGGGCTCAGCTTGCCCTTATTGCCAAAATGCATCACCCCTTTCAAGGGTGACACCTTAAGCAAAACTTTATCACCTACCTCGAGTTTCAGAGGTTTGCGCCTCTTATCTGCGTAACTTTTCTGCCTATCCCTGGCAGCTTTCAGACGACCACGGATTTGAACAATCTTATCCGTTGTCTCAAGGACTATATCAAGTCCTGATAGTTGGGTTTCTCCAACTTCCGCCCAACAAACTGGTGTTCTGCACTTCCTTCCATATAAAGCCTCGAAGGGCGCGGCTTGGATACTTGAATGATAACTATTGTTGTATGAAAATTCAATCAAAGGAAGATGGTCATCCCAACTTCCATCCAAATCAATAACACAATCCCTGAGCATGTCTTCAAGTGTTTGAATCGTACGCTCACTTTGCCCATCCGTCTGAGGATGATAAGCAGTACTGAAATTTAAACGAGTGCCTAGAGATTGCTGAAAGCTTTTCCAAAAATGAGATGTGTATCTTGTATCCCTATCAGAGATAATAGATACTGGCACTCCATGTAGAGATACAATCTCATCCACATATAGCTGGGCTAGTTTATCGGAGCTATGCGTCTCCTTTATGGGTATAAAATGAGCTGACTTTGTCAATCTGTCAACTATAACCCATATTGTATCATTCCCATGTTTCGTCCTTGGTAACTTGGTAATAAAATCCATAGTTACCATTTCCCACTTCCAAGTGGGAAGTTCAGGCTGTTGTAGTAAACCTGACGACTTTTGATGCTCGGCTTTAACCTGTGCACACGTCAGACATTTAGCCACAAATGTGGCTATAGATTTCTTCAAACCTATCAACCAATAATTTGTCTTTAGATCCTGGTACATCTTATCACTGCCCGGATGGACTGAATATTTTGAACTATGAGCTTCATGGAGGATCACATCTCTAAGTCCTCCATGGATTGGAACCCAAATTCGACCATTCAATCTAAGGATCCCATCTTTGCCAACAGACAATTGATCAGCAGTTACACCTAACTTTTCATTCGAAAAGTTTGGTTCTAATATAGCTTCCTTCCGAGCAGCTAACAGCCTTTCATTTAAGCTATTCTTTAGTTCAATGCTTTTGGCGTTGATTCTAATAGGTTTGATCCTTTCCTTTCTACTCAAGGCATTAGCGACCACATTTGCCTTGCCAGGATGGTAACGTATTTCACAGTCATAATCGTTCAATGTTTCCATCCAACGACATTGCCTCATATTAAGATCTTTCTGGTTAAACAAATGTTGAAGGCTCTTGTGATCTGAGTAGATTACACACTTGGTCCCATAAAGGTAATGCCTCCATAATTTTAGTGCAAATACAACGGCACCCAATTCCAAATCATGGATGGTGTATTTCTTTTCGTGCACCTTCAGTTGACGTGAAGCATAGGCGATGACCTTGCCTCTTTGCATAAGCACACAACCCATGCCAGTGTGCGATGCGTCGCAGTACACAACAAACTCTTCTATCCCTTCTGGCAATGTCAACACAGGAGCATTGCTTAATTTCTGCTTGAGAATCTTAAAAGATTCTTATTGTCTGGGACCCCAATCAAACTTCACATTTTTGCGTGTTAACGAAGTTAAAGGTGCAGTAATTCTTGAAAAGTTTTCAATGAAACGCCTGTAGTAACCAGGCAAACCTAAGAAGCTGCGTATTTCAGTGGGCGTCTTAGGTTCTTGCCAATTCATAATCGCTTCAATCTTAGCGGGATCCACCTGGATACCACGCTCACTTACCACATGTCCAAGAAATTGGACTTCTCGAAGCCAGAATTTACATTTAGAGAATTTTGCGTAGAGTTTCTCTTGCTGCAGAAGTTTAAGGATACATCGGAGATGTTTTTCATGATTAGCTTGGCTCTTTGAATAAATAATTATGTCATCAATGAAGACAATGACAAATTTGTCTAGATACGGCTTGCAAACGCGATTCATAAGATCCATGAATGCTGCAGGTGCATTAGTGAGACCAAAAGGCATCACTAAGAACTCGTAGTGGCCATATCTTGTTCTGAATGCTGTCTTGTGCACATCTTCGGTTCTGACCTTCAACTGATGATATCGTGACCTCAAATCGATCTTTGAAAAGAAACTTGCCCCTTGAAGCTGATCGAATAGATCGTCGATCCTGGGCAATGGATATTGGTTCTTGATTGTAACTTTGTTCAGCTCACGATAATCGATGCATAGACGCATCAAGCCATCTTTCTTCTTCACAAATTGAATTGGCGCTCCCCAAGGAGATGAGCTAGGTTGAATAAAACCCTTCTCCAATAAATCATCCAACTGAGTCCTTAATTCTTTCATTTCAGTCGATGCCAACCGATAAGGAGCTTAGGCGACCGGTGCTGCTTCAGGTATAATATCAATTCTGAATTCCACTTGCCTGTCAGGAGGTAAACCAGGTAACTCTTCAGGAAAAACGTCTGAATATTCATAAATAACAGGAATATCTTCAATCTTGGGCTTTGGCTCATCCATGGTTACATGTGCCATGTAAATGACACAACCTTTCTTTAAGCACTTAGATGCCTTAAGTATAGATACTTGTTCAGGCAATCCATATTGTGTATATCCTTGAATTGTAAGTGATTCACCCTAAGGAGTTTTGATAACCACTTGCTTCTTATCACATGCAATTTGAGCTTGATTAAAAGATAACCAATCCATGCCAATAACTATATCGAATCTTGCCAATTTTATCGGTAACAAGGATAATGGAAAAGAGTGATTCCTAATGGATATGAAACATCCATCTAAAATAGTTGAAGCAGTCTCTAAAGTACCATCGACCAATTCTACCTCATATTTTATGTCTAGAGTTTTAACAGGCAGATTTAACAGTTTACAAAATTTATTGTCTACAAAGGACTTATCTGCGCCAAAATCAAACAAAACTCTAGCATAAACATCATTGATGAGGAAAGTACCTGTTATAACATTATCATTCTGCACTGCCTACTGAGCATTCATCTGGAAGACTCGAGCATTTGTCTTCTTGGCCTCTTCAGGCTTCTTTGGGTTTTTCGGTCAGTTGGTCCTTATGTGCCCCTTCTCATTGCAAACGTAACAGGTTGCATTCTTCATATTCTTGCATTCCAAAGTTTTATGCTCTTTTGACTTGCAGATTGCACAAACTTTAGGCTGCGACTGCGAGTTAAGTCTGCATTTCCCAAAATGGTGCTTCTTGCAGGTTTTACACTTGGGCTTCTCACCTGTCTGCTGGGAGTCCTTCTTAAACCTAGAATTATTTTTATGCTCAGAGTTACCCTTTCTCTTCTAGTCGGAGCGACGTGAGCTCTCATCTTCCCATTTCCTCTTTCCCTCATCAGAAGTCTTAACAGACTTATTCCTTATTGCATCAAGAGTGAGGGATAAGGACAAATCTACCACGGACCTATAAGTGGTAAGCCTGGAAGCTTTAACATTGCCTTTTTTTTCCGGGGCCAGGCCTCCAATGAAGCACGCTATGCGCTTAGGTTCAGGTGTAACTAAATAGGGGACCAGTCAGGACACAGTGTTGAAGCTTGTGACATAAGCTTGGCAATCCAAATTCTTCATGACCAGAGTCAAGAAGTCTGTTTCAGTTTTCTCTACCTCATGCTGAGGACAAAAGTTTTCTTTGATCAGTGCCACAAATTGCTCCCATGACAAGTTATATAGTGGGATTTTCCCTGTCGCTTGAATTAACGATCTCCACCTAGCCAATGCCTCCCCTTTAAAAGACTATGAAACAAACTTCACAACATCCTGCTCTGCACAAACACTGATATCCACAACGGTATCCATCTCATCAAGCCATGTCATACAGTCAATGGCACCTTTTTCGCCTGTAAAATCCCTTGGCTTGCAAGAGACGAAGTATTTGTAAGAAAAAGTCTTTGAGCGTGGTTCCTGATTAAACACAATTTTCTTAGACGGCAGACTTTTCTAATTTGACGAATGCCGAGAATCGTCCCTATGAGATGTATGTGTTTTGGAAGGAGGTTTAGTGTGAGGTACAGATTGGTGCTAGAACACCTTAAAAATCATAAAAACACCTAAACACACTTAAACTAACTTAACGCCCCTCGTTTGCACTTTAAACCCCTAAACTACCAAAAAGTTACACTTTACCTCCCTCTCTTTGGACGGTTGGGACAAGGGTCCCACCTTGTGATTTTATTTAATTTCTTTTGATCCTTTGTTGGGGTATATTCCAACACATATACCCTTGAAAGATATGGAAAATATTATAAAAACCTAAACTAATAACATAACATTCATTCATCACCATCTTCTTCATCTTCTTCCCTTCTTCCTTCTTTGGTCTCGGCTCACCATCACCACACTACCACCACCATTTTCAAGCTTCAATCTCATAAACCAAGGTGATCTAGAGGTGTATGGAGACTATTTAAGGAAGCTTGAAGTGTAGGAACTTGAAGGACCACCTTGTGGAGCTTTTAACCTCTCATTTTCTTCCATATTCATCTTCCTCATTATTGTGCCACTTCCCTAGCCATTAGAGCTAGTAGTAAGCTTCTTGATCACTAAAATAAGTCATGTTTATGTTATGTACAAGTTCCACCATCTAAACAACTTATCTTCTAATGTTAAAAATGAAAAGATCTAACATATTCATGAAGAAAATAAGTGATTACATGGATTTTTGGTGTATGTAATGATGTTGTTGATGTTATATCTTGTGTTTATGATTAGATCAAGTATGTTAAAGCTTGGATCTACCAAGTTTAAGCATGGATCTTGAAGGATCCATGGTTAAACTTGAAGGTGAACATATGAAGCATAATGTGAACTTGAAATATGAATTTTTATGCATAAACTTGTAATTTTGAAGTGATAAAGTGTGTGCAGAACAAATTTTTGAAACTAAAATTCATGGAAAGTTTATTAAAAATTTAACATAAAGCTTGTTTTTGAAAGATCTAAAGATATTAAGCATGGATCTTGAAAGATCCATGGTTAAACATGATGTTAAAAATAATGATCTTTCTAATGGACATAAAAGTCATTTTAGAACATGATTTACAAACATTAAAGATCATTAAACTCATGGATGAGTTGGTTAATGAAATAAAGTTTCATAAAAGTTTGTTAAAATACACAAGAACACTTATTTTTGGAAAGGTCACGATATGTTAAGTGTAGATCTAAAAGACTACACATTTTTAACAAGAATCAAGTTCACCATGATGTTTCATATGAAGAAATTAGTATATGTTGTTGGTGATTATTGTTGGGAAATTGTTTTGGTGTTGAAAAGAAAATAAACACATGTTTTGAAAACATGGGAAACCTCCATTTTTAGGGGAAACTATGTCAAAATTTTATAATTTTTATAAAATTTTGATACTCAGAAAAATATAAATTTTGGTGAAACTTATTCCCTAAAAATTCACCTAAAAATATTTACCAAGGTTTCCCTAATTTTTGTGTAAAATTACAAGTCAAGAAATGGTGAATTCTCCAAGTTAAAATTAATATTAAGTATGTAAATTTTTAGGGAAAAATATATATATTTAGTGATCACCAAATTTTGTGCTAAGTGTATATTTTGTGTATTATATATATTAGTGTATTAGGGACTTGAAAATACACTAAATACTCCCATGGAGTATGAATACAAAAATACACATACAAATACATGAGAATACCTAAGTATACAAGTATACAAATCCTCACAAGGAAATACATGGACAAATACTTGAAAATATATATTAATGAAAATATATTTCTTGACATATTATCTAACTTGGACAAGTTATGAATTTAAGAATATATTTTGGACAAAAATATATATAACCTATACCAAGTATTGGAGTTAATACAAAAATCGGGTGTATAACAAGAATAACTATATATACATATTTTAGCATGACAAAATATATATTTCATACAAGTCTTAAAAATATATTATTTTTAAGAAATATAATACCGGAAAGTAATAAAAATCAAAGTATTGATTTTTGGAGAAAAATACAAAATACACAAGTATTTAAATAAAATACAAGTATACTTTCCTAAGAATACTTGTACCAAAATAATATTGAGACTATTATTTCACAAAATACTTATATTTATTTTTGGGAAAATAATATAAGTGACTCACTTGAAAAGTTAAAAATATAAATTATTTTTAACAACTTATTACCTCGAAAAGTCTACATGAACGTATAAAGAACAAATACATAAGCTAAAGATGGTGACTTGTACTTGTGTGATACAAGTCTAGTGACTAACATTAATAGAACACGTATAGATCACAACGCTACGAAACCAACTGGTGAAGTTTATGGCGCAGGATACGCAAAGTTGTGAGTTCATGTCCCCACTTTTAAGCTTTTACTTGTTTTTCTAAACTTGGGGAAAATACATGTACTATGGTATGTAGAATACAAAACTAAGGAATGACACATAGATCATGTGACGAATAGGGTGCCATAAGCACCATTAATCAACAATATACCTAGATCGTGGAACAAAAGGTTAGATCTAATGGGTTTCAGGCAGCCACACTCTGGGCCACGTGCTACCTGGGGTGCTTTTGTGTCTCTAGTCGTTAACCGACAAGTAAAATGCCAATGGTTTGGATGCTTCCTATGTCATGACACATTTTAGTGGCCTTGCAAACCACTAGCGATCTCGTATTCCTTACATTTACAGAACTCAGTTTCAGATACGTCTTTACAAATCATATACCATGTTTTCATCAAGTATTCAACATTTATTACAACAAATGCATGAATTCACACCAACATTATGTTGACGATTTTCCAAAACTCACATGTATTTCAGGTAACTAAAGTGGATATACGTGCGGTCTCACCCTTGCTCAAGAATGTCGTTTCTGTTTTTAGTTACTATGTGTCAAGACTCCTATGCCCATTTTGTGGGATTTAATTGTTATAACCCATCTAGTATGGTGATATAATGATTAAAAAACTTATGGTTGTCTTTTAAATAAAGTTGTAAACTTTTCAGACAATATGTTAACTTGTGATGTAGACACTTAACTTATGTTATGTTTTTAATGATGGAATGTTAATGGCATTTGGAGTTATTTTACGAGCATATAGTATGTTTACCATTCGTATGCAATGAGAACCTTTCAGGATCACACCTCGTGCTTCCGCCTTAGAAAGGGGTGTGACAGATTGGTATCAGAGCTGCGTTTGTAGTGAACCAGGATTCTTTCTCGAGTCTAGACTACAATCTTTAGGATCCTCTCATGAAAATGATTTTTACAAAAGTTTTCATTGCATAAAACTTTCCACGACATCCACTACCTGAAACTATTTTCAAAAAGTCGAGTAAGGACACTACGAGACTTAGGGTGCACTAGAATAGCACTTGTCTTTGACTGAGAATTACTTGCAACAAGGTGTATAACTATTTGTATATTAATTAAGTAATAATTAATATATACATATACTATGAATAAATTATCACAGGTACACATGTCTTTGTCTGAAAGTAGTGGCCTATCTGAAGGAAGTAAACCGATGACGGATGCCTCCGATGACGAGATTGATTCACTTCCGAAGATTTTCATGTCTGACTTCGAGGCCGACCCTGAGATGATAACCGACAATGATGATCCCGACGATGTCTTAGCCTTACCTTTACCTCTTCTTGGCCAGAAGATCGTAGGACATCCAAATGGTGGACATCTCGTTGAACCTATTCCCATCCATGCTGTTCCTTTTGCTGCCATCCCTGTTGAGGACTGGTCTCTCGTTGATGACCTGGAATATGGTGCGGCCTCTCCTGTTGTGTTCATTACCGATGTCCCTCCCGATTCTGACCTCGAGTCTGATGCTGATTCCTTCGATTCAGTGATATCTTCGGCCCTTTTTGCTGCTAGACTGAGAGCTTATCTGACTGTTGGTGATGATGACGCTATGCCAGTTATGCCATTCACTCCTACCCGTGTTCCCACACCTCCCCACACTCCTGCTCAGATCAGCTCCCCCATCCGTTGAATTCAGGAGCTTGAGGATGAAGTGACCCGTCTTCATAGTTTGATCTTCCCTACACCCCACCCCCTCCCCCAGCCTATTTGGTACTCTGTTGGAGTAGTATTTTGGGTACGAAGACTGTGACCGAACTTGGGTACAACTTGAAGACAAGAACCGCAAATGTGAAGAAAGATATTTTGTCTTTTATATTTATTAAACTTGTTCTATGGGGTGATGTAACCCTTATGCATTTTGTTTTCTTCACAAACAATGATGTAACAAGTTTCCCTGATATGTATAAAGACTCGGTGAATATCTTATGACACACCAGTATTTATATGTTTATGCATGCTTATTGCTGTATGAATTGATTTATATGTTTGGCGGATTGTTTGCTGTCACTTATGTGGGTATATGCTGTAACACCCCGTGTTTCGGAAGTCAAATTCAAAGTCAAGATTGAAGTCAAAGGAAGAAAAGATTGCTAATTGCGATCTGTCTCTCCCTGCACAAATCCTGTTTTGACTTCTTTGACTTGTAATTAGCCTATTTTATTTTCGCTTTAGTTGTATTACATGAAGTATCTATTATTAATTGCATGGTAATCGTTATTTATCGCATGTTTAATCGCTTAATCGCAATCGCACTCGCATCTCGAATCACGCATTTTGGTTATTGTTATACGTGTGTGTGTGCCTTATGTGTTACTTGTGCATGTTTATTTATGTTTTGTTGTGGTGATCAATCGAAACTCAATCGCAATCGAATCGCAAACGCTAAACGAATATGAAATTAGGACGCTTGTATGTTGATATAGTAGTTGGGATTAAAAGTAATTTGACTAGGAAATTCTATCGCATCACAACGCTCGCAATCGCAATCGAAACGGCAAAACTCATCGCACTAGACACTCGAATCAGATGGCCGATCAACCAGGAGACCGGCCGATCGACCAGCCGCTCGATCGAGCTGCCGCTCGATTGACCAGCTGTCTGATAGGGCCGCCAACCGATCAACCAGCCCCTTTCCAGTTTGGGTAACCCTATAAATACCCCATGTCACCATCAAACTTTCCACTTTTGCTCTCTGACGTCCGACCAGCGCTCTAACCTTGCTTTTTCTCCGATATCTCGCAATTCCAGTAAGATCTCAACCTAGATCTTGTACATCTTTGATCTACACACGATTCTACACCTTTCTATCTTTTGAATCTTAACTTTTAACCGTGAAATCATCAAGATTCAAGGTGTTCTAGGATGACGTCATCATGTGTTCTTGAGAACTTCATGTTATGGCCTCAATCCACCAAGAACAACTTAGATCTAACCGATTTCCACATAAAAAAAACAAAGATCTTTCATAGATCTAAACATATTCACAATGAAAAGGATTGAAAGATGGTTTTCCAACTTTCTTTCAACTCTTTTACACTCAATACACTCAATGGTTTTCCGACTTACTACTCATTCTTGTGGTTGTGTTGTTTCAAGATCTGGATTCTATTCACGAGACTACCGAATCCGGGTTAAACATGGAACACCGTCTCGAACCGTCAACTGACCGGGTTTGGGTGATGGCTGTCCGATCAGGAGTACCAAGTATTGACGAGGTTTCTGTTGCTTAACACGTTATCAACAACATCTCGATAAAACGACAAACTATCAAAAAAACCAAGTGAAAAACGAACGGAACGACCAGGACGGAATGCCATGTCGTCCGAACGAGTTGTCACCCGGTCGATCTACACCTTGGTCCCACACTTAACTTTTGTTTTCAAAACCTTGAAGGATGAACATTGAACGAATGGCTGACCGATTGGGTTACCATTTGATCGGACTACCACTCGACCATGTGATGTTCTAACTTGAACACTTAAACAATTCTCAACATGTTCAATACACGAGGGATGCAACCCGATCGAACAACCATCCGATCGAGTGACAACCTGCTGTGAACTTGTTTTCGCTGAAGTGCCCAACCTATCGGATTGTCGCCCGATCGAACGGTCGTTCGATCGATCGACCTGAAAGGTAGAGATACTTCTATGTTTTCTAAATGCTACAACTAAAACTTCAAAAGTCAAGCCATCATACACAAACACATCCTTCCCAAAGGAAGTAACAATCCACTCGAACGGTCATCCGACCGGACGACCGTCCGAACGGACTACCACTCGCACGACCGGCTGTCTGATCGGATTACCATCCGATCGAACTGCTGTCCTACCCACCTGCACTCTGCATCGTTTTACACGTCGCTTATCGTTATGCTATCAATCTGTTCAGGCCAACCCTACTCTCTAGCGCTCCCTTCAATCCACCAATCGCTGTGAGTATACTCGATCCCTTTTTTCTTTACGCACATTTGGGTGTTACATACGTTACTTATACAAAATCACATCAAACACACTACGCAATACTTTAAACGCTAACCGTTATCGCATGTATACGTGACTTAATGAATGCTTGTTTGTTATGTTTACACATGGAATGCTGTCTACCTGCCTTAGCAACGATAGTACTATTAGTTTGGACTCAGCACCCGTTCACTCGGGGGTTGTTAAGGACAATTACCTACATGGCTCACAGTGGTGAGTATGTATCGCGAACTACCTTGGGCAGTCAATCCGCAGTCATTGGTATCGATAGGTTCATGTCGATAACTAACATGCCTCATTTCACTCTGTGTACGTGCTGGTTATGTTTAATGCTTGTGAACTCTATATGCTATTATCAAACTTGTATGCTCACCTTTACACTATGTGTATTGATTTTTACTTTAACGTATGTGACAGGTGCTTAGGATGCTTATTTGCTTTCTTTGCTGTGAAATCGAGGCTAGGAAAGACCTAGGTCAACAATAAACAATTGTCTGTATTAAAAATCTGAGTTGTCGGAACATAACAATTTGACTAGATCTTTTCTGTAATAATTGTATTATCATTTATAACATGGTATGGGACGTGTTGCTTTAAATATCTGGTAAATATAGTTGTTATGGAAACTTCTGGACAATTTGTTTCGCTCAGTGCCACGCCCCGATGTTTCCGCCATCGGTTGGGGTGTGACAGATTGGTATCAGAGCCATAACTATAGGGAATTAGGAAAGACTCGACCTAGTCCGGGGCGATGTCTTAGAGGCCTAGTCTATAGTTAGGAACCAACAGACCGACTCGTGCATGTCCAGTAAGGATTATGTGTGAGCGTACCTGCTATTTCTCGCTATTCTCGCCTACACTACACTATCACTGCACTCGAATTTTCACATATGAATGAGCGATTAAGTCGAGACTAGGTGCGAAAACCGCAAACTCTCGACTAAATTGCTTGACTCAACCCACATTTTTATCTATAAACACGAGAAATTGCGTTGAACCAGGAGTGAAATCCACACTTTGACGCATAATTCTCTTTTATTTTATTAAAACGGGAACAAAGTTGTTAAGTCAGGGGTGAAACCCGAACCTTGACGATTTGTTCCAACCTTTTTCTTGGTTTTTCCAAAACTCTCACCAAAGTCTCGACGGACTCCAACGACCTGACGTCATGCTGAAACTGGAAGGATGTGTGTCACACGCCCAAGAATCGAGGCAAAAGCACAATCCTGAAGGTCAAAGTACGTGCAACAAGTCCTTGAGAATAGTCGAATCACTTTGGATAGTCAATGTCTAATAGCCGCAGACGATCTATTTCTTGATTTTTATGTGTTTCGATTCTGAGCCCGCAACTGCCGACTCTGATGATTCGTCAATTTTATGTGTTATAGGTGTGTTTACCTGCTTATGTGTTTTAATTTTTGGTGATTTACTCAATTTTCACTAACGCTTGATCAACACACACAACTCGCACTACACACTATCTCAAAACGTTAAGAAATCGCTACTACCATGAGGAACCCCCGTACGCTATGTTGCTTGCTATATTATTCGCTTATATTATACTACTCGCTATGCTATGCGCGAACGCTCTTCTCGAACGAACACGAGCTTTGAATGATAGGTTTCTGTATTCTGACCGCCTTGGTGTGCATCTAGACAAGTTACGTGCTTATGTGCTTCTGTGTTCTGTGCCTTACGTGCTTATATGCTCTTTTGCTTATGTGAATCTGTGATTATGTGCCTATGTGTTTACGTGATTGTACGTGTTCCTGAGCTTTAGTAGTATTAGACGTGTGAAGTGAGATTTGATTTTTACGTGTCTGAGACCTATGACGATGTCTGTTGGAGACAATGTCAACTGGACCATCATCTGGATCTCGTCACGCACGACTTTCTCACCAGGAACAGAGGGACAAATGCCTTGCTGCCATCCTCGCTAAACAAGTGGCCAAGGTTGTGCCTCAAATCGTGAGTGAAATTTATGAGAATGTTAGCAAATCATCTGAGGAATCCAGAACCGAGGCTCCTAAAGTTGCTACCAAGATTGCTTTCAGCTTCAAGCAGTTCAAGGCTTGCGGTCCAAAGGAATTCACTGGAGAAGATGGCCCAACGGCTATGTTTCAATGGTTCGATTCCGTCAAAGTCACTCTGCGCCAGAGTGGATGTCCAGAAAATCTCCGCACTCTGAACGCTACCGGCGTCTTCCAGTCCCGCGGAAATGATGCAGCCTATGAGCTGACGTGGGAAGAGTTGAAGGCCATCATGATGGATGAATTCTGCCCTCCCCATGAACGCCAAAAGCTGGAGGACGAATTCTGGCACATTAAGCAGAAAGAAGGCGACAACGTTGCCCTGACTGCTCGCTTTAAGCAGCTCAGCGTCATCTGTCCCGATCAAGTGAAGACACCCGACATGGCAATCAAGAAGTACATCCGAGCTCTACCCGACTGTGTTGCGGACTTTGTGCATGCCGCAAAGACAACAGCGATCGAAGAAACTTACTTGCTTGTCGCCGAAATCAATGACAAGCGGGTGAAAGCTGGTTTCTGGGATAAAACACCAAAGAACCTGCGCCAAGTCACCACCGCACCAACCGCCGAAACCGTCGCCGCTCAAACGTCAATGTCCTCACGCCGCAAGAAGAAGAACAACAACAGCAGCTCCAGCAACAAGAACTGTGCTGTCACTACCAATGCTGCTCCACTTCAAGCCGTACCGGCTCAGCAGCAGTCTCAGCACCGCTCAGCTCCAGCAATCTATGCACCGCCTGCATAGCGCACATACACAGGCCCCCACCCTACCTGCCCAACATGTACCTATCATCACCCGGTGGGTCTCGCCTGCCGTTTCTGCGCTCAGTGCAATATGTACGACCACTTCACTGCTAACTGCCGTACTGGTCCCCGTCAAGCGCCAGCTCAAGCCACTGCTCATCAAGCTCTGCTCCCTGCCCCACAAGGCAAACAAGCGGCTCAGGCACCCGCGGTCAACGCCCGAGTCTGCTTCGCATATGGTGATCCCAACCACTTTGCGAACATGTGTCCGAACAGGGTTGTGAAACAAGAGCCCCAGCAGCACCAGCCTCACCAGCAGCAACAGCCTCAGCAGCAGCAACAAGCCGCACGTGCCAGAACTTTCAACATCAATGTGTGCCAAGCCCAGGCTGACAACAACATGGTCAATGGTACGTTCCTTATGAATGGTATTTATGCATCGTGTTTGTTTGATACTGGAGCCGATAATTGCTTTGTGTCATTTGAATTCAAGAAGCTTCTTAGTCGTAAGCGCTCCCATCTCCCCTCGACATTCGATATTGAGGTCGCCACTGGAAGAACTTTCACCGTTAATTCTGTTCTTCGTGATTATACTCTTGAGCTCAACAATCACATCTTCCCAATCGACCTTATCCCTATGCAACTCGGAAGTTTTGACGTCATAGTAGGCATGGAATTTCTTTGTGAAAACCATGCTGAAGTTGTGTACTTCGATAAGATGATTTGATTCTCGCTCGCGAATGGTGATGTATTGTGTGTCTATGGTGAAACTGCTTCGAAAGGTCTCAAACTCATGTCATGTGTCCAAGCTAGCAAGTATCTCCGCAAGGAATACAGAGCTTTCTTGGCTAACATTGTAGTAGCGGAGAAGGAAAAGAAAGGAAAGACAGAAGTGAAAGTCGTTCCTGTGGTTTGTGAATTTCCTAATGTGTTCCCTGACGACCTTCCCGGCCTACCGCCAAGTCATGATATTGACTTTCGTATCGACCTCATTCCTGGAGCCAACCCTGTTGCCAAAGCTCCTTACCGACTCGCACCGTCCGAAATGCGTGAACTCTCGAGTCAGCTTCAAGAATTACTTGAGAAATGCTTCATTTTCCCGAGCACCTCTCCTTGGGGCGCGCCGGTCCTTTTTGTCAAAAAGAATGACGGGTCGTTCAGGATGTGCATCGAATACCGGGAATTGAATAAGCTAACCATCAAGAACCGCTATCCCCTGCCTCGCATTGACGATTTGTTTGATCAGCTACGAGGTGCTACGTGTTTCTCGAAGATCGATCTACGCTCAGGCTATCACCAGCTATGCATTCACGAGGAGGATATACCCAAAACCGCGTTTCGCACCTGATATGGCCATTATGAATTCGTTGTTATACCTTTCGGTTTAACCAACGCACCCGCGGTTTTCATGGATCTAATGAATCGCGTGTGTAAACCATATCTCGACCGTTTCGTCATCGTGTTCATCGATGATGTCTTGATCTATTCCAAGTCGAAAGCCAAACACGCGCAACATCTACGTTTGGTTCTCGAGCTACTCCAGGGGAATCGACTCTATGCCAAGTTCTCCAAGTGTGAATTTTGGCTAGAGGAGGTTCAGTTTCTGGGCCACATTGTTAATAGTCAAGGTATTCACGTCGATCCCGCGAAGATTGAAGCAGTCAAGAGTTAGATTACACCCAAGAACCCTTCTGAAGTCCGTTCTTTCCTCGGATTGGCGGGCTATTATCGATGTTTTATCGAAGGATTCTCAAAGATTGTTGTGCCGCTTACCGCTCTTACGATTAAAGACAAACCTTTTGTTTGGGGAACTGAACAAGAGTCTGCCTTCCAAACCCTCAAGCACATGCTTTGCAATGCTCCTGTTCTCACTATACCCGATGGAAACGACGACTTCATTGTCTATTGTGACGCTTCCAACCTTGGTCTTGGTTGTGTCCTTATGCAACGGGACAAGGTTATAGCTTACGCATCTCGTCAGCTCAAAATCCACAAGAAGAACTATACAACCCATGATCTCGAGCTAGGCGCGGTTGTTTTTGCGTTAAAGATTTGGCGACACTACCTGTATGGTACCAAGTGCACGATCTTCACCGATCATAGAAGCCTACAACATATCTTTGATCAGAAAGAACTTAATATGCGTCAACGCCGATGGGTAGAACTTCTCAATGATTACGACTGTGAGATTCGTTATCACCCAGGAAAAGCAAATGTCGTTGACGACGCCCTCAGCAGACGGAGCTATCTGCTCAGCATTCATGATGTCCAAGCCCAGTTCGACCTCGAAAACCTCATCCGCAAAGCCCAGCATGCCTGTTTTAATGAACGCACCTTGAAGAATGAAAGGATCTATTACGATGGAGCCCAGCTTGTGAATAAGTCGAATGGGATATTCCACTTTCTGGACCGAATTTAGATCCCTAAACGGACCAATTTGCGACAGATATTGATGGACGAAGCCCATAAATCCCGGTATTCTATTCATCCCGGTGCTGATAAAATGTACCAGGACCTTCGCTACAAGTACTGGTGGCCGGTCATGGAAAGGGATATTGCTCTCTACGTTGGGAAGTGCCTGACTTGCTCAAAGGTCAAGGCTGAACACCAAAGACCCTCTGGCTTACTCGAACAACCCCCGATCCCTATGTGGAAGTGGGAAAGTATAGCCATGGACTTCATAACCAAGCTTCCGCACACGTCATCAGGTCACGACAGCATCTGGGTTGTTGTTGACCATTTGACCAAATCAGCTCACTTTTTGCCAATACGGGAAGACTACAAGGTAGAACAATTAGCCCGAATCTACACCAATGAGATCATTTGTCGACATGGGACGCCTCGCGACATCATCTCTGACCGTGATGCTCGGTTTACCTCGTGACTGTGGGAAACGTTTCAAGCGGCTCCCGGTACTACGCTTAATCTGAGTACCGCATTCCACCCTCAAACCGACGGTCAGACTGAAAGAACGATCCGTACTCTTGAAGACATGCTCCGTTCGTGTGTCATAGATTTCGGTGGTAATTGGGATGCATACCCGCCGTTAGTCGAATTCTCGTACAACAACAGCTATCATACCAGCATACAAATAGCATCATTCGAGGCTTTATACGGAAGAAAATGTCGATCGCCTATTGTGTGGCACTAAATCGGTCACTCGCAATTAACCGGTCCTGAGCTGTTGCAAGAAACAACTGACAAAGTCCTCCAAATTCGAGACAACTTGTTGAAAGCTCGAAGTCGACAGAAAAGTTACGCCACCCCTTGAATTTGACGTTGGCAACTACATACTCCTGAAGGTATCACCTTGGAAGGGTGTGGTCAGATTCAGCAAGAAAGGGAAACTTGCGCCTCGATATGTTTGACCTTTTAAGATTCTGGAAAGGATCGAAAAAGTCGCCTACAGACTCGAACTACCGGAGGAACTTAGTAATGTCCCCCCGACTTTCCATGTGTCAAACCTCCGAAAGTGCTTGGCTGAGCATGATTTAATTGTGCCTCTCGATGACCTCCAAGTAAACGAAACACTACACTTCGTGGAGAAGCCTGTCGAAATCATTGATCGCCAAACCAAGCAGCTCAGACGCTTGCGCATTCCTATTGTGAAAGTCCGATGGGAAGGCAAACGAGGCGCGGAGTTCACTTGGGAACTCGAAAGCGACATGAATGTGAAGTACCCGCAGTTGTTTGTTACGGCTTCGGCCTAATTTCGGGACGAAGTTCCCTCAACTAGGGGAGGCTGTAACACCCCGTGTTTCGGAAGTCAAAGTCAAGATTGAAGTCAAAGGAAGAAAAGATTGCTAATTGCGATCTGTCTCTCCCTGCTCAAATCCTGTTTTGACTTCTTTGACTTGTAATTAGCCTATTTTATTTTCGCTTTAGTTGTATTATGTGGAGTATCTATTAATAATTACATGGTAATCGCTATTTATCGCATGTTTAATGGCTTAATCGCAATCGCACTCGCATCTCGAATCACGCATTTTGGTTATTGTTATACGTGTGTGTGTGCCTTTTGTGTTACTTGTACATGTTTATTTATGTTTTGTTGTGGTGATCAATCGAAACTCAATCGCAATCGAATCGCAAACACTAAACGAATATGAAATAAGGATGCTTGTATGTTGATATAGTAGTTGGGATTAAAAGTAATTTGACTAGGAAATTCTATCGCATCACAACGCTCGCAATCGCAATCGAAACGGCAAAACTCGTCGCACTAGACACTCGAATCAGATGGTCGATCGACCAGGAGACCGGCCGATCGACCAGCCGCTCGATCGACCAGCTGTCCGATAGGGCCGCCAACCGATCGACCAGCCCCTTTCCAGTTTGGATAACCCTATAAATACCCCATGTCACCATCAAACTTTCCAGTTTTGCTCTCTGACGTCCGACCAGCGCTCTAACCTTGCTTTTTCTCTGATTTCTCGCAATTCCGGTAAGATCTCAACCTAAATATTGTACATCTTTGATCTACACATGATTCTACACCTTTCTATCTTTTGAATCTTTACTTTTAACCGTGAAATCATCAAGATTCAAGGTGTTCTAGGATGACGTCATCATGTGTTCTTGATAACTTCATGTTTTGGCCTCAATCCACCAAGAACAACTTAGATCTAACCGATTTCCACATAAAAAAACAAAGATCTTTCATAGATCTAAACATATTCACAATGAAAAGGATTGAAAGATGGTTTTCCAACTTTCTTTCAACTCTTTTACACTCAATGCATTCAAAACCGATAGAATCGGAGCTTGTGCCGACTTACTACTCATTCTTGTGGTTGTGAAAGTCCGATGGGAAGGCAAACGAGGCGTGGAGTTCACTTGGGAACTCGAAAGCGACATGAAGGTGAAGTACCCGCAGTTGTTTGTTACGGCTTCGGCCTAATTTCGGGACGAAGTTCCCTCAACTAGGGGAGGCTGTAACACCCCGTGTTTCGGAAGTCAAAGTCAAAGTCAAGATTGAAGTCAAAGGAAGAAAAGATTGCTAATTGCGATCTGTCTCTCCCTGCTCAAATCCTGTTTTGACTTCTTTGACTTGTAATTAGCCTATTTTATTATCGCTTTAGTTGTATTATGTGGAGTATCTATTAATAATTGCATGGTAATCGCTATTTATCGCATGTTTAATCGCTTAATCGCAATCACACTCGCATCTCGAATCACGCATTTTGGTTATTGTAATACGTGTGTGTGTGCCTTATGTGTTACTTGTGCATGTTTATTTATGTTTTGTTGTGGTGATCAATCGAAACGCAATCGAAACTCAATCGCAATCGAATCGCAAACGCTAAACGAATATGAAATAAGGATGCTTGTATGTTGATATAGTAGTTGGGATTAAAAGTAATTTGACTAGGAAATTCTATCGCATCACAATGCTCGCAATCACAATCGAAACGGCAAAACTCGTCGCACTAGACACTCGAATCAGATGGCCGATAGACCAGGAGACCGGCCGATCGACCAGCCGCTCGATCGACCAGCTGTCCGATAGGGCCGCCAACCGATCGACCAGCCCCTTTCCAGTTTGGGTAACCCTATAATTACCCCATGTCACCATCAAACTTTCCAGTTATGCTCTCTGACGTCCGACCAGCGCTCTAACCTTGCTTTTTCTCTGATTTCTCGCAATTCCGGTAAGATCTCAACCTAAATATTGTACATCTTTGATCAACACACGATTCTACACCTTTCTATCTTTTGAATCTTAACTTTTAACCGTGAAATCATCAAGATTCAAGGTGTTCTAGGATGACGTCATCATGTGTTCTTGATAACTTCATGTTTTGGCCTCAATCCACCAAGAACAACTTAGATCTAACCGATTTCCACATAAAAAAACAAAGATCTTTCATAGATCTAAACATATTCACAATGAAAAGGATTGAAAGATGGTTTCCAACTTTCTTTCAACTCTTTTACACTCAATGCATTCAAAACCGATAGAATCGGAGCTTGTACCGACTTACTACTCATTCTTGTGGTTGTGTTGGTTCAAGATCTGGATTCTATTCACGAGACTACCGACTCCGGGTTAAACATGGAACACCATCTCGAACCGTCAACTGACCGGGTTTGGGTGATGCCTGTCCGATCAGGAGTACCAAGTATTGACGAGGTTTCTGTTGCTTAACACGTTATCAACAACATCTCGATAAAATGACAAACTATCAAAACAACCAAGTGTAAAACGAACGGAACGACCAGGACGGAATGCCGTGTCGTCCGAACAAGTTGTCACCCGTTCGATCTACACCTTGGTCCCACACTTAACTTTTGTTTTCAAAACCTTGAAGGATGAACATTGAACGAAGGGCTGACCGATTGGGTTACCATTCGATCGGACTACCACTCGACCATGTGATGTTCTAACTTCAACACTTAAACAATTTTCAACATGTTCAATACACGAGGGATGCCACCCGATCGAACAACCGTCCGATCGAGTGAACCTACTATGAACTTGTTCTCGCTGAAGTGCCCAACCTATCGGATTATCGCCCGATCGAACGGTCATTCAATCGATCGACCTGAAAGGTAGAGATACTTCTATGTTTTCTAAATGCTACAGCAAAAACTTCAAAAGTCAAGCCATCATACACAAACACATCCTTCCCAAAGGAAGTAACAATCCACTCGAACGGTCATTCGAACGGTCATCCGACCGGACGACCGTCCGAACGGACTACCACTCGCACAACCGGCTGTCCGATCGGATTACCATCAGATCGAACTGCTGTCCTACCCACCTGCACTCTGCACCGTTTTACGCGTCGCTTATCGTTATGCTATCAATCTGTTCAGGCTAACCCTACTCTCTAGCGCTCCCTTCAATCCACCAATCACTGTGAGTATACTCGATCCCTTTTTGCTTTACGCATATTTGGGTGTTACATACGTTACTTATACAAAATCACATCAAACACACTACGCAATACTTTAAACGCTAACCGTTATCGCATGTATACGTGACTTAATGAATGCTTGTTTGTTATGTTTACACATGGAATGCTGTCTACCTGCCTTAGCAACGATAGTACTATTAGTTTGGACTCAGCACCCGTTCACTCGGGGGTTGTTAAGGACAATTACCTACATGGCTCACAGTGGTGAGTATGTATCGCGAACTGCCTTGGGCAGTCAATCCGCAGTCATTGGTATCGATAGGTTTTTGTCGATAACTAACATGCCTCATTTCACTCTGTGTAAATGCTGGTTATGCGTAACGCTTGTGAACTCTGTATGCTATTATCAAACTTGTATGCTCACCTTTACACTATGTGTATTGACTTTTACTTTAACGTATGTGACAGGTGCTTAGGATGCTTATTTGCTTTCTTTGCTGTGAAATCGAGGCTAGGAAAGACCTAGGTCAACAATTAACAATTGTCTGTAATAAAAATATGAGTTGTCGGAACAGAACAATTTGACTAGATCTTTTCTGTAATAATTGTATTATCATTTATGATATGGTATGGGACGTGTTGCTTTAAATATATGCTAAATATAGTTGTTATGGAAACTTCTGGACAATCTGTTTCGCTCAGTGCCACGCCCCGATGTTTCCGCCATCGGTTGGGGTGTGACATATGCATGTGTATATATACTACTACTATCTCGTATGATGATATCAAACAAATGTCTAACCCTATTGTGTTGTGTTCTGACAGAACATGGCACCCAGGAAAGCTGTGAATGCTCGTGATTCTAATCAATCCCCTCCTCCCCCACTGCCGAGGACTGCTGAAGAACTGAACTCCCTGCTGGAAGAAAGAATCTCCGAAGCTATCGCCAAGTATGTGGCGAACCGCACTGAACACAGTGGAGGACCAAGCGGTACTAGACGTAATGGACATGGAGATTCGTCTGGAGGAAACACAGCTCAAGGTAACCTTAAGATGATTTGCTAAAACATGGTGAAATTTATGAACGGTCTTTGTTTCATTATTTCATTGATTGCTCACATGTGAATTGGTTGGATCAATTCCAGGCTGCACCTTCAAGCAGTTTCTCGACTGCAAGCCACTAAATTACGACGGCACTGGAGTTGCAGTGGCTTTTGTGCGCTGGACGGAGAAGACCGATTCCACTATCCGCATGAGCAAGTGTACCACGGACCAGCAAGTCACTTTTGTTACTGGGTTGTTTGTTGATGAGGCATTGACATGGTCGAATTTGCAAGTCCAAACCCTGGGAGATGATGCAGCTTATGGTATGACTTCGGATGAGTTGAAGGAAAGAATGAGAGAGAAGTATTGCTCTCGTGCTGAACTCCAAAGGTTGGAGACTGGATTTTGGAACCTGTCCATGGAAGGTGCGGACATTGTTGGTTATACTCGAAGGTTCCATGACCTGTCAAGAGTGATCCCCTATCTGGTGACTCCTGAATTTAAGCGCATTGAGCGCTACATCTAGGGATTGGCTCCGGAGTTTCGCAGCATGGTAACTGCGGCAAAACCCACAACGATCACTCAGGCTGTAACTCTGGCTGTCAGCCTTACTAAAGATGCTATCCGTATGAAGAAGTTATCACTGAACCCTACTGAGAAAACCGAGACGCATGCTGGGTCGTCCGGTGACAAGAAAAGGAAACATTCAAATCTGAATCAAGCGACCCGCAGCAACAACAAGGGTTCGAACAACAAGAAGCGTGATACTAACCCACCTAAGGAGGCAAAAACCTTCGCATCTGCAAACGATACCGGAGCTAAGAAGTATCAGGGCACTCTGCCCAAATGTAACCGCTGTAACTTTCACCACGTGGGAAACTGTCGTGTTGGGAGATGCGAGAACTGCGGGAAGTCGGGTCACCGTACCGAAGATTGTTGAGGAAAACGTATTGGAGGCCGCAATGGGAATGGTAATAAGAACGGGAATGGAAATCGAAACGGTGCTGGTAATGGAAACGGCAATGGTAACGGTAACTAGAATGGTAATGGAGCTGGGCAGAACCAAGGATGCTTCGGATGTGTTAGCAAGGAGCATTTCAAGAAAGATTGCCCAAGGGAGAACAACGCTCAGGCCCGAGCATTTGTGATTGGAGAAAGGAACGAACGCGAGGACCCTAATGTGGTCACCGGTACGTTTCTCGTTAACAATCACTTTGCATCCATACTATTTGACACTGGTGCCGATTATAGTTTCATGTCTGTGGAAGGAATAGAATCTAGTAGATTAGATATTCCTTATTCCATGGAACTAGCCGATGGTAAGCTTGTTGAATCGGGCGAAGTTGTTAGGGGTTGCACATTAGAACTTGGTGAGCGAAGATTTAGTATCGACCTCTTACCTGTTCAATTGGGTAGCTTCGATGTGGTGGTCGGAATGGACTGGTTTTCCAAGAATAAGGCTGAAGTTGTTTGCCACGAGAAAATTATTCGCATCCCTATTGCGAATGATGACACTCTCATCGTACATGGAGAGAAAAGAGACACGCCTCTGCGAATCATCAATTACATGAAGGCGCAGAAGTGCTTAAGGAAAGGATGCGTTGCATTTTTGGCGCACGTTGTAGATAAGAAGGCTGAGGAGCCAAAACTCGAAGACATTCCTGTGGTGAAGGAATTTCCTGATGTTTTTCCCGAAGGTCTGCCAGGATTACCTCCGCAAAGACAAGTCGAATTCCATATTATCTTGGTTCCAGGAGCCGCTCCTGTAGCCAAGGATTTATAAGGCCGAGCTTCTCGCCTTGGGGAGCTCCAGTTTTGTTTGTGAAAAAGAAGGATGGAACACTGCGGATGTGTATTGATTATAGAGAATTGAATAAGCTCACTGTCAAGAATCGGTATCCACTATCGAGGATTGACGACTTATTCGATCAGTTGCAAGGATCGAGCTACTACTCCAAGATCGACCTTCGATCTGGATACCATTAGTTAAGGATCCAAGAAGAGAGCATACCAAAGACTGCATTCAGGACTCGTTATGGGCATTATGAGTTCCTTGTGATCCCATTCGGATTGACGAACGTGCCAGCAGTATTTATGGATCTGATGAATCGTGTTTGCAAACCATATCTCGATAAATTCATGATTGTATTTATCGATGATATTCTGATTTATTCCCGAACGAAAGAAGAGCACGGGCAACACCTCAGGACCATTCTGGAACTATTGAAGAAAGAGAAACTTTATGCAAAGTTCTCAAAGTGCGAATTCTGGATTCGCGAAGTACAGTTCCTTGGTCATGTTGTGAACGAGAAGGGTATTCATGTAGACCCAGCAAAGATAGAGGTGATAAACAATTGGGAAGCCCCCAAAACTCCAACTGAAGTTCGACAATTTTTGGGATTAGCGGGCTATTACCGCAGATTTATTGAGAAATTCTCCTAGATAGCTCAACCGCTGAATTCTCTTACGCACAAGGACAAGAAGTACGACTGGGGTGATAAGCAGGAAGAAGCCTTCCAACTTCTCAAGAGCAAGCTATGCGATGCACCAATACTATCTTTACCCGAGGGCACCGAAGACTTCGTGGTATACTGCGACGCTTCGCGCCAAGGTTTGGGTTGCGTGCTCATGCAACGCCAAAAGGTCATCGCTTACGCTTCGAGACAGTTAAAAGTTCATGAGAAGAATTACACCACCCACGACCTGGAGCTAGGTGCGGTGGTGTGTGCTTTGAAGATCTGGCGACATTATTTATATGGTACTCGATGTACAATCTTTACAGATCATAAAAGCTTAGAGCACATATTCAATAAGAAGGAATTGAATATGCGCCAGCGACGGTGGGTCGAGTTGCTGAACGATTATGATTGTGAGATTAAGTACCATCTTGGAAAAGCAAACGTAGTAGCAGACGCTCTAAGTCGAAAGGAAAGGGTTGAGACCTTAAGAGTTCGAGCATTGGAAATGACTATTCGAACGAATCTCACTGCACGCATTCATGACGCCCAATAGTGTAACGCCCAGCGTCCCTAAACTTTAGACACTTGGCAAGTTCAGTCCCTGAACTTCTATTAATTGACAGTTTAGTCCCTGTAATTATGAGATGTTGATACTTTGATACTTTGACGTGAATCTTATTGATACTGATGCTTGATACTATGATGCTTGATTCTTTATTCTAGATGCTAGATTCTTGACACCTAAACTATGAGACATGATACTTAATCTAGATACTTGACTATCGATACTTAATCTAGACACTTGATTCTTGATACTATGGAAACTAGATTCTTATTGTTGGTTCTTGATACTTGATACTTGGACTCTTGATTCTGGATGCTTGAGAAACTATGATTCTTGACTCTTGAGACTTAAATTAGTGCTTGACTCCTTAGACTCGTGAAACTTGATTCTTGGTTGAATGAGAGACTGGAGCCTTGCCACTGGCGGAATCTATGAAACCTGGAAACTTTTGGTTTGTAATGTAATCTAGATACTTCACCTAAATTTCACGCAACGCAACGCTAAGTATAACACACTAATCGAATCAAAGTCTAGAACGCGGAAGGAATGGATTGGCCAGATTGGCCATCCGATCGGACTGTCACCCGAACGAATGACCACCCGATTGGATGACCACCCGATCGGATGACCACCCGAACGGATGACCACCCGAACGGATGACCACCCGAATGGGTGACTACCCAATCCACCTTGTAACGCCTCCACTTCACTCTCACACTATAAATAGACCTGTCATATCACCATTTCAGTGATGTGACAGCTCTGCTCGACTCAGACGCACGAACACCTTTCTCCCCCATTTTCTTGCTGAATCTGGTACGTTTTAGGCTAAATTCTTGTACTCTATCGATCTACACATCATTCTCTACGTGATTCTCACTTGAAATTACACTTTCCAGCGTGAAATCTCTCGGATCTGAGTTCTTGAGGGTGATGTCATCATGGAGGTTTGTGCAAACTAACATGTGATGTCATTCTAGGCAAGATCTAGCCCAGATCTAAGATGATTCATGCGTTTTTACACTAAATCTAACCTAAATCTAAGCTAAATCTAAACTTTTCCTATCAGACTTGAGTATCTTCATCCTCTTCTCAAACTTTTACTTTATTCGGTAGAAATCGAGTCCAAACTAACTGTATATCTGATGAATAGTCTAGAGTTAGTATTGATCTGGTTTCCTACCGTTAAAAGACGAGCACGGCAACAGATCCCGACATAAACCCATTAGAAACAAACGACTGATCGAACAGGGGTGATTCCCACTCAATCGGAGTTTTGGGTACTAAAGGGTTTTACCGTTGTCTCGATACGTGTCGTACCGTCACCGTTAATCTAGAAACTTGGAAATTTTACAAACATGTTAAAGGGTCGCCCGATCGAGCGGTAACCCGATCATACAGCCGTCCAATCGGACAGTCACCCTACCAGGTAACCCGATCAGACAACCGTCCAATCGCCTCTCCTTTTTCTCTGATCTTGCAGCCGTCGCTCACCACCACCGGAGTGGTGGTGGTCCGTTTCGTCGTCGAGAGGAGGTGGGGGGGGTATTAAGATAGTGTGAGTGGTGTGAGATCAGAAGAACTCGTCACCGGAGTCCAATCGGACTCCCATGTGCTCGCAGGTAGGGAAATCGAGGAGGGGTGTGTGTCGGAGAGAACCTCCGCTGGAAAAACATCTCCGCCGCCGCCATAGCGGCGGCGCCGCCGTGAACCATCACCGGCTCAGCCGGTTTGTGTCGCCGGAAATTAGAGAACGAGAGGGAGAGAGTGAGTGGTCAGGTGGGTGTGTTTGTTTGGTCTGTGATTTGGTTGTCTGCACATATGAGAATTCAAGGGGTATAGCCCCTTATATATTAATGGTTTATAAATGTGCTTTGGGCTTGGGCACAAGGCCCACAAGCCCAAATCCCGCGTTTAAAGTAGCCCAATCACGTTTTTGACGGCCCGTTTTCGTTCTCGCGCGTCGTAAAGCGTCGTAAGTCGTTATTTTAGGGTCAAAACACGTATAATAGTGTCAGAAGACGTTCGTGCTTTTATTCGTTGTTTACGATAAAAATTGTGAAAAATTACGTCGTTTGCTGTTCTGAACCGTTCTTCGATCCGGTTTTGACTACGGATAATAAAATTTGAAAACGAAACCGAATATATCATAATATATTAATATCGAGGCAAAATTCGAGTCCAGTGCGTCAGTTTCATCGTTGATTGTCGGTGCGTTACCGTTTCCGCGTTTTTCGTTCGCGTCTGCGTTTTGTGTCGTTCGGAAGCACGATAAATTTGGAAAACTAAATTTATAAGCACAAAATTACTCGTATAAGATCCGTACTTGTCGGCGTTGTCAGTATTCTGTTCGGTTTCAATCTGTTGCCGTTTAACGTTTCACAGGTTTCTCTGTAAACCATCGTTCGCGCACTGTAAAGTCGTATAGACGTTCCTAGGCACTCCAAAGGCCTAAACGAGTTAATCTACGTCTTTAAACACTATTTATTATCACGTTAATCACTTGTTAATCACGAAATTAAGAGTCATAAATCACCGGTTGTCACATTCTCCCCCTGTTACAGAAATTTCGTCCTCGAAATTTAGACTATGTTATCTCCTCAGAATTGTGTTGTTCGTAGGTAAGTCCGAATTATAACAAAGTGAATGACCGCGTAATCGAAACAAGACTTATTTGAATCATGTGAATTTAATGACATTCCTCAACAATTAGAACCCAACGGTTTAAAAGAAATGTGTTTCAAAAATTGATGTCAAAGGAAACAAGACGTATAGGTACAGTCACTGATGTGACTAAGTTAACAGGGATCCAACAATGAACAGGAACTTCGACCAATCGAATTCCATATGAATGTTCACAATAAGTAAATGAGTTCTAGAAGCAATAACATCCACAGGATGAACTTAGAATCAACAATCTCAAATGTACTAGTTTGCATGAAATTCTCGATCGTGATCAGCACAAGCTGCAAGTTATACCGACGCCACAAGGTGTCGCAATGAATGAAACAATTCAATAATAGGGGTGATCGAACAAGTATCACCTGTGTTTTGCATGAAACTCTCAATCATGATTAGCCCAAGCTACAAGTTTGTACTGACACCACAAGGTGTCGTAGTGACTTAAATAATTCAATAATAGCGGTGATCAAACAAATTCACCGTGTTTGAAGAAAGAGCACGGGCAACACCTCAGGACCATTCTGGAACTATTGAAGAAAGAGAAACTTTATGCAAAGTTCTCAAAGTGCAAATTCTGGATTCGCGAAGTACAGTTCCTTGGTCATGTTGTGAACGAGAAGGGTATTCATGTAGACCCAGCAAAGATAGAGGTGATAAACATTTGGGAAGCCACCAAAACTCCAACTGAAGTTCGACAATTTTTGGGATTAGCGGGCTATTACCGCAGATTTATTGAGAAATTCTCCTAGATAGCTCAACCGCTGAATTCTCTTACGCAGAAGGACAAGAAGTACGACTGGGGTGATAAGCAGGAAGAAGCCTTCCAACTTCTCAAGAGCAAGCTATGCGATGCACCAATACTATCTTTACCCGAGGGCACCGAAGACTTCGTGGTATACTGCGACGCTTCGCGCCAAGGTTTGGGTTGCGTGCTCATGCAACGCCAAAAGGTCATCGCTTACGCTTCGAGACAGTTAAAAGTTCATGAGAAGAATTACACCACCCACGACCTGGAGCTAGGTGCGGTGGTGTGTGCTTTGAAGATCTGGCGACATTATTTATATGGTACTCGATGTACAATCTTTACAGATCATAAAAGCTTAGAGCACATATTCAATAAGAAGGAATTGAATATGCGCCAGCGACGGTGGGTCGAGTTGCTGAACGATTATGATTGTGAGATTAAGTACCATCTTGGAAAAGCAAACGTAGTAGCAGACGCTCTAAGTCGAAAGGAAAGGGTTGAGACCCTAAGAGTTCGAGCATTGGAAATGACTATTCGAACGAATCTCACTGCACGCATTCATGACGCCCAATAGTGTAACGCCCAGCGTCCCTAAACTTTAGACACTTGGCAAGTTCAGTCCCTGAACTTCTATTAATTGACAGTTTAGTCCCTGTAATTATGAGATGTTGATACTTTGATACTTTGACGTGAATCTTATTGATACTGATGCTTGATACTATGATGCTTGATTCTTTATTCTAGATGCTAGATTCTTGACACCTAAACTATGAGACATGATACTTAATCTAGATACTTGACTATCGATACTTAATCTAGACACTTGATTCTTGATACTATGGAAACAAGATTCTTATTGTTGATTCTTGATACTTGATACTTGGACTCTTGATTCTGGATGCTTGAGAAACTATGATTCTTGACTCTTGAGACTTAAATTAGTGCTTGACTCCTTAGACTCGTGAAACTTGATTCTTGGTTGAATGAGAGACTGGAGCCTTGCCACTGGCGGAATCTATGAAACCTGGAAACTTTTGGTTTGTAATGTAATCTAGATACTTCACCTAAATTTCACGCAACGCAACGCTAAATATAACACACTAATCGAATCAAAGTCTAGAACGCGGAAGGAATGGATTGGCCAGATTGGCCATCCGATCGGACTGTCACCCGAACGGATGACCACCCGATTGGATGACCACCCGCTCGGATGACCACTCGAACGGATGCCCACCCGAACGGATGACCACCCGAATGGGTGACCACCCAATCCACCTTGTAACGCCTCCACTTCACTCTCACACTATAAATAGACCTGTCATATCACCATTTCAGTGATGTGACAGCTCTGCTCGACTCAGACGCACGAACACCTTTCTCCCCCATTTTCTTGCTGAATCTGGTACGTTTTAGGCTAAATTCTTGTACTCTATCGATCTACACATCATTCTCTACGTGATTCTCACTTGAAATTACACTTTCCAGCGTGAAATCTCTCGGATCTGAGTTCTTGAGGGTGATGTCATCATGGAGGTTTGTGCAAACTAACATGTGATGTCATTCTAGGCAAGATCTAGCCCAGATCTAAGATGATTCATGCGTTTTTACACTAAATCTAACCTAAATCTAAGCTAAATCTAAACTTTTCCTATCAGACTTGAGTATCTTCATCCTCTTCTCAAACTTTTACCTTATTCGGTAGAAATCGAGTCCAAACTAACTGTAGATCTGATGAATAGTCTAGAGTTAGTATTGATATGGGTTCCTACCGTTAAAAGACGAGCACGGCAACAGATCCCGACATAAACCCATTAGAAACAAACGACTGATCGAACAGGGGTGATTCCCACTCAATCGTAGTTTTGGGTACTAAAGGGTTTTACCGTTGTCTCGATACGTGTCGTACCGTCACCGTTAATCTAGAAACTTGGAAATTTTACAAACATGTTAAAGGGTCACCCGATCGAGCGGTAACCCGATCATACAGCCGTCCAATCGGACAGCCACCCTACCAGGTAACCCGATCAGACAACCGTCCAATCGGCTCTCCTTTTTCTCTGATCTTGCAGCCGTCGCTCACCACCACCGGAGTGGTGGTGGTCCGTTTCGTCGTCGAGAGGAGGTGGGGGGGGTATTAAGATAGTGTGAGTGGTGTGAGATCAGAAGAACTCGTCACCGGAGTCCAATCGGACTCCCATGTGCTCGCAGGTAGGGAAATCGAGGAGGGGTGTGTGTCGGAGAGAACCTCCGCCGGAAAAACATCTCCGCCGCGCGCCATAGCGGCGGCGCCGCCGTGAACCATCACCGGCTCAGCCGGTTTGTGTCGCCGGAAATTAGAGAACGAGAGGGAGAGAGTGAGTGGTCAGGTGGGTGTGTTTGTTTGGTCTGTGATTTGGTTATCTGCACATATGAGAATTCAAGGGGTATAGCCCCTTATATATTAATGGTTTATAAATGTGCTTTGGGCTTGGGCACAAGGCCCACAAGCCCAAATCCCGCGTTTAAAGTAGCCCGATCACGTTTTTGACGGCCCGTTTTCGTTCCCGCGCCTCGTAAAGCGTCGTAAGTCGTTATTTTAGGGTCAAAACACGTATAATAGTGTCAGAAGACGTTCGTGCTTTTATTCGTTGTTTACGATAAAAATTGTGAAAAATTACGTCGTTTGCTGTTCTGAACCGTTCTTCGATCCGGTTTTGACTACGGATAATAAAATTTGAAAACGAAACCGAATATATCGTAATATATTAATATCAAGGCAAAATTCGAGTCCAGTGCGTCAGTTTCATCGTTGATTGTCGGTGCGTTACCGTTTCCGCGTTTTTCGTTCGCGTCTGCGTTTTGTGTCGTTCGGAAGCACGATAAATTTGGAAAACTAAATTTATAAGCACAAAATTACTCGTATAAGATCCGTACTTGTCGGCGTTGTCAGTATTCTGTTCGGTTTCAATCTGTTGCCGTTTAACGTTTCACAGGTTTC
This sequence comes from Helianthus tuberosus, assembly GCA_030545235.1. Taxonomy (NCBI): domain Eukaryota; kingdom Viridiplantae; phylum Streptophyta; class Magnoliopsida; order Asterales; family Asteraceae; genus Helianthus; species Helianthus tuberosus. The sequence goes on from CM060409.1 coordinate 106,401,435, forward strand.
TCTGTAAACCACCGTTCGCGCACTGTAAAGTCGTATAGACGTTCCTAGGCACTCCAAAGGCCTAAACGAGTTAATCTACGTCTTTAAACACTATTTATTATCACGTTAATCACTTGTTAAACAGGAAATTAAGAGTCATAAATCACCGGTTGTCACATTCTCCCCCTGTTACAGAAATTTCGTCCTCGAAATTTAGACTATGTTATCTCCTCAGAATTGTGTTGTTCGTAGGTAAGTCCGAATTATAACAAAGTGAATGACCGCGTAATCGAAACAAGACTTATTTGAATCATGTGAATTTAATGACATTCCTCAACAATAAGAACCCAACGGTTTAAAAGAAATGTGTTTCAAAAATTGATGTCAAAGGAAACAAGACGTATAGGTACAGTCACTGATGTGACTAAGTTAACAGGGATCCAACAATGAACAGGAACTTCGACCAATCGAATTCCATATGAACGTTCACAATAAGTAAATGAGTTCTAGAAGCAATAACATCCACAGGATGAACTTAGAATCAACAATCTCAAATGTACTAGTTTGCATGAAATTCTCGATCGTGATCAGCACAAGCTGCAAGTTATACCGACGCCACAAGGTGTCGCAATGAATGAAACAATTCAATAATAGGGGTGATCGAACAAGTATCACCTGTGTTTTGCATGAAACTCTCAATCATGATTAGCCCAAGCTACAAGTTTGTACTGACACCACAAGGTGTCGTAGTGACTTAAATAATTCAATAATAGCGGTGATCAAACAAATTCACCGTGTTTGAAGTCAAATGAAAGCGCCATGAAGTAAATATAAATGTTTGTTCCAACAAACATCGAAAGATTTTCAATTGAAAATGGATCAAAGAAATAATGTTTTCGATCGAAGATGAAGAAGCAATGAGTATCGCAAAACATTCGATCGATAATGAAAGAAACGTTAGTAGGCACACCGGAATATAAAAATGAATTTTGTGTACCATCGTCTTAACACACGATTGTGTTAAGACTACTTTAATATGATAATTCAAAGCGGATTTAAAACAAATCAATAAATAATTATATAAATCTGTGCATGAGATATGTAAGCGAGTTTAGCGCAAGCTTCAAATAAGTGAACACACCACCACAAGGTGTCGAAATCAACAAACGACTTAATGGAGTCGAATACTAAACAGGTTTACTACGACTCGGAACAAATGGAGTGCTCGTTAAAATTGATTTGAATATGATGCTCCCAATACATCATATGATGGCTTGAATCGAATATGTGTAATGAACAAGTTCAAACAAAGGATTCGACGCAATCCGACAATAAATACATGCATCGACAAGAAAACTTTCGGCATGGTCACAACGAAAAACCATGTATGCAACTTGAAAGGAAAAGAAATTTCAAGAAATTGTATTGACTTGATAACAAGGAGCCAACAATTACAATAATGCGAGTCATTCGAATCACAAATCAATAATTAGGTTTAGCGAAACAATACTTGAACTTTGATAAAACGCTTAATTGAAATGAAACCACGTGCATAACAAACGATGCATGCATAACATATGAATTTTCGAGAAATGAAGCAACGAGTATTCGCTATAATGAAAGAAATGATCGTGATACGATGACCATTAAGAGGAGTAGAGATGTGAAAATGTACTCACTAGTTGCAAAAGTCGGTATTTCAATAAAAGAAATCTAAGGACTTTACCTGGGGTTTCATGTGACGACCAGTTGTTAGGTGACATTACCATGGGATGTCGGACATAGCGTATTTATCGTTAATAAGATAGGGGGAATACGAAGGCATGCGTCTTCTCCTTAGCATGACTCGTGTCGTTTGCATGATCGCGTGCCAAGCCGCCGCTTCCTGATCGATAGTTTTCGCGCTGACAGGATTAGCATCATCGCTGAAATGCTCCACAGTGTCTTCTCGGTGACTCCACCTCGAAGGTCGTATGTGACGTACCTCAACCTCCGTTGATGTATAGCTTAAGTTTCACGTATACTTGTACACTAGTGTTTCGTTCCGCGTGGAATGTGATGTACTCCGACATCTGTTGACGTAAAATTTGAGTTCCATGTATTCTCGTGCACAAGCGTTTTGTTATGCGTACTCTGCCTGCTCGGGAAGTTAAAATATCATAGACAATGTGGATAATAATGTTTGCCCGAGTTAATAATCGCGGTTCCTACACGATGACCTTTAATGATCTTAGACATAAGTTTTCGAAGGTCCAAAATGCATGTTTCCTAAACTCTCAGAGTTTTCTCTACTGTATGTAATTGTTTTATGCACCGCATATGAAACACCACAATAGCGTATGTTTGAAAACAAAATTTTGACTGTTTGTTTTTCGGCAACGGTTGGAGACCATATTCGAGTCTTAGGCGTTCTGCACGTATTCTAAGTCTTATTAGTCTAAGTCCCAGAGAAAAGTGAGGTTAGAGCCTAGGTATTCCTACAGAAAACCTTATTCACTGTAACCTATGGCTCTGATACCAATCTGTCACACCCCGAAATTATCAGAGCTGGCGTGACTGGACTGGTATCTTCATTGCACAGCGGAAGCAAATAAGCTAAGTCTTCTAGAAATTGAACGCCCACTAAGTACTCGAATCTCCAGTGGTTCTCCTATTCCAACCGTGCCATAATTTGAAAAGTAACCTGAGAAAGAAACATGCAAAAAAGTCAACATAAAGTTGAGCGAGTTAGTAGTTTTTTTGTAAAAGATTTGAAATAAATCTTTTGAATAACCAGTTTGTGAAATAATATTGAGAAAACGAATTTAGAAATCATTTTCTTGCCAAGTTATATAGAAACTTTGTATTTGTAACGCATTATGTTCGTAAAACCATGTATTTGTAAACTCTCGTATTTGTAATGTTCGTATAACCGTTAATGCCCACCCTGACTTTGACTTCATGCCCGCATAATCCTATGCTTTGAATTTGTATGAAACATGGTATGTAATTTGTAAAACCCCGGTATGAAAAGCATTTATGAACAAATTAAATTAAGGTTTTGCAAGGAGATTAAAACATGTGAAAGCATAGGGAGCACTCGAATGAGTAGACTTATACCCTTGTCGATTTTCCTCGACTGTGTCGATTAACCTAGACTGTGTCAATTTACCTTGACTGTGTCGATTACCCTCGACTGTGTCGATTCACCTCGACTGTGTCGATTCACCTCGACTGGGACACCGAAGCACTCAAGTGGTCACAAGTACCATGAGTGGGGTTCGGCCGTACCCGTTAGATCTAATCTTCGTCCCTAATTAAGAATTTTTGGCATTTCAAATTTAATCTATGCTCACATTATTTAATAGTTCATTTCATACCGTTTAAGCATCCGTAACATGTATTTTACCCCAGCCTCTAAGGCTGGACCTCCCCAGCCTCTAAGGCTAACTCCCCAGTCTCTCTATATTATCACCAGACGATACATCCCTAGTCATGAAAATCATTCACATTTCGATAATACGCATTTGTTTTGTAAAAACCGGTATATTTAGTATAATCCATTCGTAAACCATTTGAGTTCCTCGAAATCCATTCGTAATATGATTTAGAAATATGAGTTTTCATTCGTTCAAAAGCTTTGTATGTTCTTGCAAAACGTGCTTTGTCTAAAAATATGCAGTCTTAGTTCATCGAGAACTTTGTGTGTTTTCGGCAAAACGTGCATGTCTTTCCACCCCGAAAACATTTACAAAAAATGTAAAACCGTAAAAAGGTGGGGTTATGAACTCACCTGAATTGCCTTGTGTAAAGCTAGCTAATTACGACTTTGTGATGTCGTGATGTCGTTTCCAAGACTTGACTTGCTAGCTTGCATTCACTCTTCGTGTCGAACGCCGAAAAAGTTGACTGGGTTACCGAGTCAACCGGGTTGACCGAGTTAACCGGGTTGACCCGCTGAGTTGACTTGCTGCGTTGACTCGGTTGACCGAGTTGAACTGAGTCGAGCCGTATAGAACCGAGTCGAGCCGAGTTGGACTGAGTTACACCAAGTCGAACCGAGTTAAGCTGAAATACACCGAGTCGAACCGAGTTAAGTCATAATCTGATCTGCTAATCCCAAACCTGAAAACCCGAGTCAGACATAACCGAACCAAACCTTGAATCACTTAAACTAAACCAAAACAGTGATGACCCGACTGGGAACGACCCGAGGTTGAACCACTGACCTGAAATGGCACCACCACCGTCTTTATCGTCGTGAATCCATCGGATAATGGCAAAGGCCGACGAGCCTTGGCTCCGACCGCCGGTTCGAGTCTCCGACGACCGGTCCGAGGCTCCGACCGCCGGACCGAGACTCCGATCTTCCTCTCTCTTCGTTTCTGACTCGCCGTCGCGCGCTGAACTACGTCGGCTTTCCTTTTTCTCTGATCTTGCAGCCGTCGCTCGCCACCACCGGAGTGGTGGTGGTCCGTTTCATCGTCGAGAGGAGGTGGGGGGGTATAAAGATAGTGTGAGTGGTGTGAGATCAGAAGAACTCGTCACCGGAGTCCAATCGGACTCCCCTGTGCTCGTCGGTAGGGAAATCGAGGAGGGGTGTGTGTCGGAGAGAACCTCCGCCAGAAAAACATCTCCACCGCCGCCATAGCGGCGGCGCCGCCGTGAACCATCACCGGCTCAGCCGGTTTGTGTCGCCGGAAATTAGAGAACGAGAGGGAGAGAGTGAGTGGTCAGGTGGGTGTGTTTTGTTTGGTCTGTGATTTGGTTGTCTGCACATATGAGAATTCAAGGGGTATAGCCCCTTATATATTAATGGTTGATAAATGGGCTTTGGGCTTGGGCCCAAGCCCCACAAGCCCAAATCCCGCGTTTAAAGTAACCCGATCACGTTTTTGAAGGCCATTTTTCGTTCCCACGCGTAGTAAAGCGTAGTAAGTCGTTATTTTAGGGTAAAAACACGTATAATAGTGTCAGAAGACGTTCGTGCTTTTATTCGTTGTTTACGATAAAAATTGTGAAAAATTACGTCGTTTGCTGTTCTGAACCGTTCTTCGATCCGGTTTTGACTACGGATAATAAAATTTGAAAACGAAACCGAATATATCGTAATATATTAATATCGAGGCAAAATTCGAGTCCGGTGCGTCAGTTTCGTCGTTGATTGTCGGTGCGTTACCCTTTTCCGCATTTTTCGTTCGCGTCTGCGTTTTGTCTCGTTCGGAAGCATGATAAATTTGGAAAAGTAAATTTATAAACACAAAATTACTCGTATAAGATTCGTACTTGTCGGCGTTGTCAGTATTCTGTTCGGTTTCAATCTGTTGCCGTTTAACGTTTCACAGGTTTCTCTGTAAACCACCGTTCGCGCACTGTAAAGTCGTATAGACGTTCCTAGGCACTCCAAAGGCCTAAATGAGTTAATCTACGTCTTTAAACACTATTTATTATCACGTTAATCACTTGTTAATCACAAAATTAAGAGTCATAAATCACCGGTTGTCACACCTTTTGAGGGATTATCACCTACTTAATTACCAACACATAGCCACTTTCAATTCGAATAATGGTTGGACCGTTAATGATTAATTTAAAAGTCAAAGCAGAATTACGCTATCTTTGACTTTCGGTCCTTAAACTAAAAAACCCTTAACTACAGGAGCCAAGAACACTTACAAAGGTCTTTAGCACGAAGATTAAACTTGAGAGAGCTTCCTTAATGATCAGGATGCTCCAGAGAATGCTCCAAAGCTTGAGCAATTGAGAATGTGAGAAAATATTTGAAGTATGCAAGGAAGTAGTAACACCAAGCCCCTATTTATACTAATGAGGACTTTACCAGATCATCCCAGCTGTTATTTGAGGTTTCCAGATGAGTACAAGTGTCTATAGTGGTATTAGAAACCATCAAATAGTCCCTTGTTTCGAGTTATGAGAGTATAAGGCTGAATTGGTGAAGAAATGCGCAGAACCTGCACCTGTGCATGGAGTCTGACGAAACCAGGCCATCACGTCGCGCGACGGCACAACATAGTTGAGGTCGCGTAGCTCGAGCCCTAGGGGAACCAGCCATTCAAGTTTTAAACTTGGCAGAAACAACCTCTGTACCTTTAAAGCCTTGAAACTTTCATTTTGAGCACAAATAACCCTTGAAGTTAGTATATGGATGATCTTAAGGATATAATCAAACACCATTAGGTCCGGTTTCGTTAAACGATAACCGAAAACACTAGTTTCGCCTTGTTGACGCTTTTAACCCTTTATTTACGAAAGTTAATGTATTTAATACCAAACGATATCGAAACCTCTTGAATTTATCGTTACTTATTCTTAAAAGTATAATCACTCGTTACAAAGCCCCTGGTTCGTTAAAAGGTCACTCAGATGTAGTAATTTAACATGTTGACACGTTTAACCCCCGTGTCTTGTAAACTTTCACTTTCTTTCACAAACGGCTTCATACGTTCCATAATTTATTCGTTTAAGAGTACAAACATCGTGTAAGGTTATTGAAAAGAATTGTTCTCACTTGTTGACACTTTTGGCCCTTCCACACATATCTTTTCCTTGTTTGTCAACTTTAGTCCCTCGAAATCAATTCGTTATACGTTTAGGGTTTATGACACGTGTCATTACTATATTGGACAAGATTTTTGCGAGGTGTTACATCCTCACCCCCTTAAAAGAAATCTCGACCTCGAGATTTACTGAAACAATTGAGGGTATTTCTGTCGCATCGTGGATTCAACTTCCCACGTATATTTTGGACCTCTACGGGCATCCCACTTCACTTTTACAATTGGCACACTCTTTCTTCGAAGCTTTTTAACCTGTCGATCCTCGATCGACAAAGGTTTTTCGACAAACTTCAAGGTCTCGTCAATCTGCACGTCCTTATGAGACATTGCTAGTGACTCATCGGCTAGACATTTCTTAAAATTGCAAATGTGGAACACATTGTGAATTCCACTAAGCTCTTCAGGTAGATTCAGCTTGTAGGCCACGCTCCCGACACATTCTGTGACAACCCGCACTAAACCAGGTATCCGTACGACTTAACTAATGATTAATTACTACTTAATTACTGTGCTTGTTTGAACTAGCTGATGAACTGCTACTTGATATCTGATACATGTACTTACTTGCATCATACTTTACTTATCGTCACTACATTATTTACATGCTGAACCCTAGTGACAACCATGATGCACAAAAAGCACAGTAGCACTATAACGGATAACCTATTGAACATGCGGATAAAGCCAGCATCAGGCAAACACTGCCTCTAAGGCCTGTAAGAGCCTGAAATATTTTGCTACACTAAGTGGTGAGTGTAGGGATACAAGGGTTGTAGAACTGCGTCTCTAGGAATAAGTCACAATAACTGGATGTGCCTAAAACGTACTTTGAGTACAAAAATTCTGCACTTTAATACAAAAATTCAGCATTAAGCTAACTAGTAAAGTGCCAAAACATGAGAAAATATTACTAGACACCTTCCAAAATGTCGGGAACAAATTGTGGCACTAAAAATAATATTAACGACACTTTATATATTTATTTAGCGCTTTAACGGAGTAATATCCAACCGTACAACCGGACTTAACCCGAGACATAAAAATATTGTCACTGACATTGTTTTTCTTTTCTGAGCCAGTTAGGGTCCCCGAATACCCTAGCCCCCGTTATAAATCACTACACATTAGTAACTTAATTCAAGTACCTAATTAAAATAACTAATGATTAATTCATTAGTTGAAATTGAACTATGTAGTACCCCACCCAACCGATTGGATTTCCCCAAGGGGACAACCTCACATTTTTTCGATTATTATATTGAGATTGGTCAAATATCTACACTACATAGTAACCAATGGACAATTAGGAGAAATGGGCTATAAGAAAGTATGATGGGTCAAGCATTTCATTCATCACACCACATAACAAAAATCAACTCTCTCTTCCCTCCTCTTGAACATTCGGCCGTGAGCACTCACATACCCACCATTTTTTTTTTATATTTCCATCTTACAATTTAATATACAACCAAGGGTGAAGGATCACATACGAGGAAGCCCGGTGCTTGCGGATTGCCAAGGACCCCTCTACGTCGCTATTAACCACCCGTTTTTCGACTAGTTTCTTCCCTAGCCTCGAGCTAGTAGTAAGTTACTTGAATCACCTTCTCGAACTATTTTGAAGTGGTTAAAATGATATGTAACGGCTAAAACTCGTAATCTTACAAGATGAAGCACAAAAGTCTACTAAAAACACTAAAAATGGTGGTTAATAACTCATATGTTGTGTAAATGATGTAGTATTCGAAATGTATGATTATTTAGGCCTGATCTATGATGTGGTAGCTCGGATCATCGTTTAACCCGGTTTGGTAAGATCATGGATCTTAACATAAGCTTGTTTTGAATAATACAAGGGTTAAAAGGTGAAACTCTACCACACGCGAATCATGAACTTGTGTAAAAGAGTTTTACTTGTGAAATTGTGTTTAAAAACTAGCAGATCTACGTATCTGCAAGTGGTATTTTCAAAGAACCACGTATCAAAGAAATCATGTATTTTAAAAGATAGATCTGACACTAACAAGCATGATTTTTATAAACCACAAGTGTGTAAACACTTGTGACATGAAAAGATCCGACAAAATAACAGTTTTTGTAAAAGATGACGGTAAGTTGTAAAGATGGATTTTCTCTAAAAACGAGGTTTTTACAAGATCAAATTACCTTATATGGAGATCTACTAAATTTAAGGGGTTTACACCACAGTTTTGGGAAAAATTAGCAATTTACACATATGTTGATTAGTTGTTGTGATGAAAGTTGTTCTGATCAAATAAAGAAAATTGTTGAGTTGATTTGTTAAAGAAAATGATACGCTTGAAAGCGTGGCCACCTCCAGTTACAGAGGAAACTCTGACGAAATTTTTCTAAAAACCTAACACTTAGAACTATTTACACTACAAGTGTTAGAATTATTTCTGACATGTTTTCGAAATATGAATTTCGCCATGACTTTATTTACTAAATATTCGGAGGTGGGATTTTCACAAAATTTAACGTGATAAATATATATTTTTCATACACTGTTTATGATTATTTTGTGAAAATACATAAATATTATTTTTAGAGTAAAAATAATATTTTCGAACGTTAACGAATCCAAAATAATACGAACGCTTTCACCATAAATATATAAGTTACACCGGTAATCATATTACCACACGATTGTTAAAACGTAACTTACGCACTTACGGAAATATTTATGAACGCGTATTTTAACAACGTATTATTGGAGAAAGATTATGGGAAATTGGAAATAGATACATATATTAAGTGAGACTTAATGATATAATTTGAACGCACATGTATTGAATCCCCCATCCTTGGGAAGGAGATTAACTACCAAGTATATACAAAATGTAAACACGAAATAGTTGTCTAACTATTTCCCAAAGACCTAAACTATAAAGCTAAGGCACAGCCGTCCGTCTAATAGAAATTAGCACCTGTAGGTCGTCGCACAGCTGCGTGAGCAGGAGATACTTGGTAGAGACGCTTCACTGTGAGTTCATGTCCCCCTTTTCTCTTAACTGTTTTCAGTTTTTAACTGCGGGGGTGAAATACATGTTACTATGATTACGAATGTTTCTTACATGGTATGGTCAGCTAAGGAAGGAACTGTTAGGTTATGTGATTGGGTAGGTGAATCCTTAAGAACATTAGTCCTCGTAGTACGATCGAGGGATACGAGTGATAGGCCTATTTGAGCATAACAAACACCACCCATGCGCTCGCAGGTTGGACCATGTGGTGACCTTGTCATAACACCACCCATGCGCCCGCAGGTTGGACCATGTGGTGACCCCGTCTTAACACCACCCATGCGCCCGTAGGTTGGACCATGTGGTGACCTTGTCGTAACACCACCCATGCGCCCGCAGGTTGGACCATGTGGTGACCTTGTCCTATCCCCCCCCCCCCATGCGCCCGCAGGTTGGACCATGTGGATACACAATAACTGATATGTTTCCTTATTTGCTTTCATACCAGAGTTTACAAAACATTCATACTTGCAATGATTATAAAGGTTTATTCGCGCGCACAAACTAAACACATGAACTCGCTCAACATTATTGTTGATTTTTCAACTTACATGTATTTCAGGAAATTAAAGGATCTGGCGCGGTATGACACGTTTTCCCGCTGCACTAGTTACGAGGTCATCCGGGTTTGGGGAATGTGACTCTTTCCTGGACAAGTCACAATCCTTAAACTGTGTTTATGTCATGTTGATGTTTGTGATTGTTAAGACAATGTTGTTGTATTTGGTTTTTAAAACTTAATCAAATGGATGATCTTGCATGATTTTATTTCATATAGCTTTGTTATGGTTAAGCTATGGTATTAAGAAGTCACACCAAAATTAACCACGCTTCTGCAAAGCCAGGGTGTGACAGCTTGGTATCAGAGCTCTGATCATAGCGAACTAGGATTCTTTCTCGAGTCTAGACTATGATCACTAGGGCTCTCACGAAAACATTTTACTGCATACCACTTAAGTCTAGATCCAAAACTTTTTACAAACAAATGTTGAGCACATTTTATTATTTATAGGCTCAGCCTGGAGGGCTGAGGCTCGGTCTGGAGGATCGAGGCTCGGTCTAGGTGACCGAGGTAGTTGAGCACGTTGATTTATTATAGGCTCAGCCTGGAGGGCTGAGGCTCGGTCTGGAGGATCGAGGCTCGGTCTAGGTGACCGAGGTAGTTGGCTAGTGATACTAGGAATAGTAGGCTCAGTCATGAAGGCTGAGGCTCGGTCAAGGGGACCGAGGCTCGATCTAAGTGGTCGAGGTGGAGGATAGAGCAGTCTTAGAGACTGGGAGGAATTTGGCCAGTGGGACTAGGAGAATGATTTGAATGCTTACTTGGTGACTTATGTGATTATATGATTATATGATTGATTATTATACGTATATGCGTTTGTGTTACAAACATCATGCTTTCATCATATACTAGAAAGATGGACACTACGAATCCCATGGCCATAGTATCAGACGACATAGTTCCATCGCAGCACGAGGTGTACATTTCCGATACTACCGGCACAGACAATGACGACTTTCAGCCCTTTTTGCGCTGCCTGAAGTCGTAGCAGAGCCTACTGATGGCCATCTTGTTGGGAGTTTGCCACTCGCGGTGATCCCTGCTCCTGTGCCCCCTTGCCGCTTATCCTGTTGATGATATGCCCCCCCAACGTGGCCTCTAACGACGATAACAACCTACTAGAGGAGGACCCATTCGAGGGCAGGACCCTATTGTTGCTGGTATTAGACTACTGCATGCGGACGCTCCTGTAGGGGAAACTCATGTCCATTCCCCTATCCCAAACTCATTTGAGTTTCTGACATCCGCATCTTCGCACATACAGGGAATGCAGCTGCACCGGATCCCGCCTACAGCTTTGAGTTTGATCACGATAGTGAGGTTGATCCTGCTTTTCCACCGGTGTTGATCCAGACCATGACCTTGAGTTCATACACTTGGACCAGCCCTTGGAGGATCCTGTAACCCCCTGTGTTTATTGATCCAGCTGATCTTGAGTTGGAGTTTTTGATCCGGAGCCAGCCGTGGCCCCTGAGCCAGGCGTTGCTCCTGACCCCGCATTGTAGCATGACCCTGTTCATGCCGATGCACCTGCTGTTGCTCCTTGATTGATCATCTGCTTGGACGAGAGAAAATTTGGGGTAACTGTGCAAGACAATTTATTATTACGGGGGCCCACGTAATAACGACTTGTAGTGCACAGAAATCCTGGTGGACTCTGCGGGTCAAGCTAATGAAAACCAATGTAGCAGGAAATATCTAAAACACGAATGACCAAGGCGAGGCGATGTAGCCTCGAGTTCATTCCATTACAAGCAACAAGCCAAATTGGCAAGCCTATGTGAAGGCTCAGAAATTTATTTCCCCACTCATACATTGAGTATATTTGCGTGTGAAATTGGGTGACTTCATGATGGCTTATGTTGCTATATACACCTCATAGACAATTGAAACATTGTCTAACCCGCTTCACACCACTTCGACAAAAGGGAATGTCACCCAGACGCGACACAAACACCAGTACGTTGCCAAGGACAGAAGCCGAGCTGCAAAAACGCATCTCACAGATAAATGCACGACATGAAGCCCTCCGCTCTAAGTACAACGATGGCATTACTGGAAATAACCCTCCAACTGGCTGCACCTATAAACAGTTCCTGAACTGCAATCCTTTGAACTTTGACGGAACAGGAGGCGCCGTTGCATTTGTTCGTTGGTCCGAAAAGACCGACTCCATTCTAAGAATGAGTAACTGTTCGCCCCAACAGAGTGTTACCTATATCTCGGGGATATTTCTAGATGGCACACTCTCTTAATGGAACCTCCAGGTTCAGACCCTTGGCACAAACGCTGCTTATGCACTGAGCTGGGACGAGCTCAAGGAAACGATTGAGAAGAAATGTTGTTTTAGGACTGGAATTTAGAAGCTTGAGGTGGAGTTCAGGAATTTGAAAATGGACGAACCAGAAATTCCTGAACTTGTCCAGCAATCGCACGACTTATCTAGGGTCGCCCCCCCTACTTAGTCAAACCGGAGTTCAAAAGGATTGAACGATTCATTTGGACACTTGCACCCCAGATCAGGGGTATGGTTACTACCTCGAAGCCCTCAACCATTGCAGAGGCTATCAATATGGGTGATTAATTTATAACATGAGATATTATGTGATTGATTTATTTATAACATGAGATGTTATGTGTTGATATTGTTGTATCCTTACGTACACTTTACTTACTATGACCTGACCCATACGATCATCATTCAGAAGATGCCTCCAAGACGGGATGTACGCATACCCACCAACAAGGCAGAACTTCAGGGAATCATTGCTGCAGTCATCGCACAATACGAGGCCCATCACTCCGAGCGCAACGGAGGTACCTCAGGAAATAACCCACCCAACGGCTGCACTTACAAGCAGTTCTTAGGCTGCCAGCCCCTACATTTTGACGGCACTGGGGGTGCCGTAACCTTCGTACGCTGGATTGAGAAGACAGACACTGTTTTGCGTGCGAGCAAATGCGCCCCAAGAGATCAGGTCACGTACATTTCCGGGCTGTTCCGAGATGGGGCTCTGTCATGGTGGAAACTTCAGGTTCAGACAATGGGCGAGGCTGCTGCGTATGCTTTATCATGGGACGAGCTGAAAGAGCTAATGCATAAAAAGTACTGTTCGAGAACAGAAAGCCAGAAGGTAGAAACTGAGTTCTGGAACTTGAAGATGGAAGGTCCAAAAATAGTTGAGTATGTGGAGAAGTTCCAAGTTCTATCGTGTATCGTTCCTTACATGGTTACACCAGAATACAAGCGAATCGAGCGCTTCATTTGGGGTTTAGCTCCTCAAATCATAAGCATGGTAACCTCCTCCAAGCCTGCGACAATCACTGAGGCCATCAATCTAAGTATAGCCTTGACGGAAGAGGCAGTCAGGATGAACAAATTTTCAACCTCTGAGGAGAAGTAGGAGACTCATGTAGAGTCATCTGGGGACAACAAGAGGAAGTTGGAATATTTCAAACAGGGTACCCAGTCGAGTAGCAACGACAAGGCCAAAAAGAGAAAAGAGTACACGGGTATCCTACCAAAGTGCGACAACTGTCGACGACCCCATAACGGGCGATGTAGATATGGAAAATGTGGTAACTGTGGCAAGGTAGGACATGTCAAGGAAACGTGTCGGCAAGGTACTAAACATGGAAATAGAGGTCAAGATGGTAACGGAAATCGCGGAGGAAATAACGACGACAACAACTATCAAGGCAGGGAAGCTGACAATCAAGACTGTGGCCAAGCATGTTTTAATTGCGGTGATGTGGGGCATTTCAGGAAGTATTGCCCTAAGAACACTCAGGCACGTGGATGAAAGCCCAACAGCGGGGATAGAATCCAAGCGTGGATATCGGTACGTCTCATAATAGTTAATGTTATGCTCTATTTGACAGTATTGTCAAATTTTAGCTTCAGAAAATATAGTTGTTTTAGTAGTAAGTAACCTAGATACCCAGTTCTCGATAGAACAAGCCTAACGGAAGCTTCGATGTGATAATTGGGATGGACTGGTTGTCGAACAACCAGGCGGAGATTGTCATCCGCGCCCCGATGACGAACGGAGAAATGATTGTGATTCATGGAGCAAGATACGCTCCTACGGATTATCAGGCAAAGAAGACACAAAAATTTTCGCACAAAGGATGTGATGCATTCTTGGCTCATGTCGTGGAAGAAGAAGCCAAAGAACCAAAACTCGAAGATATCCCTGTGATTGGAGAATACCCCGAAGTCTTCCTCGAAGACTTGCCGGAATCGTCTCCTCAACGACTAGTCGAATCCCGCGTCGATTTAATTCCGGGCACTGCACCCGTAGTCGTTGCATCGTAGCAACTTACATTTTCGGAGATGCAAGGATTGACAGAGAAGTTTTAGAAATGGGTAGAGAAGGAAGATAACAGACCAAAATTCCCTTTTGGGGTAACCCCATTTCTACTCGTCAAAAAGAAGGATGATGATTTTCAAATAAACATCAACTACCGGGAGCTGAACAAGCTGACGATCAAGAATAGATATCCTCTGCCAAGGATTGATGATCTATTCGACCAGCTGCAAGGTTCAAGCTTTTATTCAAAGATCGACCTTCGATCTGGATACCAACAGTTAAGGATGCAAGGGGAGAGTATCCCAAAGACAGCCTTCAGAACTCGTTATGGACACTACGAGTTCCTTATTATGACGTATGGTTTGACAAACGCACCTGCAGTCTTTATGGACTTGATGAATAGAGTTTGCAAGCCGTACTTGGACAAGTTCGTGATTGTATTCATCGATGACATTTTAATTTATTCAAAGACGAAGGCTGAACACGAGCAGCATCTTAGAGCCATTCTAGAGCTGCTGAAGAAGGAACAGCTGTATGCCAAATTCTCTAAGTGTGAGTTTTGGCTACGAGAGGTGAAATTCCTTGGGCACGTGGTAAATGGAGATGGAATTCACGTGGATCCAACCAAGATCGAGGCGATCAAGGATTGGGAAACGCCAAAGACGCCAACCGAGATTCGGCAATTCTTGGGGTTGGCTGGTTATTACCGAAGATTCATTGAGAATTTTTCAAAGATCGCTCAACCATTGACGCTCCTCACGCAGAAGGATAAGAAGTTTGATTGGGAAATCAAACAGGATGAAGCGTTTCAGATATTGAAGGATAAGCTTTGTAACGCGCCAATTTTAGCTCTACCAGAAGGTACTGATGATTTTGTGGTATACTGCGACGCATCGCGTCAAGGATTGGGTTGTGTGTTGATGCAACGCCAAAAGGTTATTGCTTACGCATCGCGTCAGTTGAAAGCGCATGAAAAGAACTATACCACACACGATTTGGAGCTCGGCGCAGTGGTTTTTGCTTTAAAGATCTGTAGACACTACCTTTATGGTACGAAGTGTACAATCTTTACAGATCACAAGAGCCTACAGAATATATTCAACCAGAAAGAGTTGAATATGAGGCAAAGACGATGGGTTGAGTTGCTGAACGACTACGACTGCGAGATAAAGTATCATCCAGGGAAGGCGAATGTAGTCGCCGATGCCCTAAGTCGTAAAGAGAGAATCAAACCCATAAGGGTTAGAGCTCTGGAAATGATTATCCAAACCGATCTTTCCTTGCGCACTCGTACCGCGCAGAAAGAAGCCCTCAAAGAAGGAAACCTTGGAGAAGAATATCTCCGTGGGATGGAGAAGCTACTGGTACCAAACGAGGAAGGAACATTATGCTTCAAGAAAAGGATTTGGGTTCCTCTGTTTGGTGGTTTGAGGAAAGTTATTTTTGATGAAGCTCACAAATCACGGTACTCTATCCATCCTGGAGCGGATAAGATGTACCAGGATCTCAAAGATTATTATTGGTGGCCTAGAATGAAAGGCGATGTCGCTGTTTACGTGAGCAAATGTTTAACTTGCGCTAAGGTTAAAGCGGAATACCAGAAGCCTTCAGGACTTCTGCAACAACCTGAGATTCCCAAGTGGAAATGGGAACAAATCTCAATGGATTTTGTTACAAAATTGCCAAAAATGCCAAGAGGCCATGACACTATCTGGGTGATAGTGGATCGATTAACGAAGTCAGCACACTTCTTACCTATCAGAGAGAAGGATAATACGAGCAAATTGGCTGAAATTTACATGAGAGAGATCGTTGCACGTCATGGAGTGCCTCTCTCAATCATCTCTGATAGAAACGGAAGGTTTGTGTCAAGGATATGGCAATCCTTCCAAGAAGCCTTTGGCTCACAATTGAATCTGAGCACTGCGTTTCATCCGCAAACTGACGGCCAGAGCGAGCGAACGATACAGACTTTGGAAGACATGCTAAGGGCGTGTGTTATGAATTTGGGCGGTAGCTGGGACAAACATTTGCCTTTGGTCGAATTTTCATACAACAACAGCTACCACACCAATATTGGTGTCGCGCCATTCGAAGCCCTTTACGGACGCAAGTGTCGATCACCCTTATGCTGGGCTGACGCAGGTGATAGGCAGCTTGCTGATCCCGAAATCGTCCAAGAGACGACAGACAAGATCGCGCAGATTCTTAAACGCATCGAAGCAGCTCGCCACAGACAGAAGGCCTATGCGGATCCAAACCGGAAACATGTGGATTTCCAAGTTGGAGAAATGGTGTTATTGAAAGTTTCGCCCTGGAAAGGGGTGGCACGCTTCGGAAAGCGTGGGAAGTTAAATCCGCGCTACATTGGTCCCTTCAGAATTCTGGAAAGAATAGGACTAGTAGCATACAAGTTGGACCTACCTGCTGAACTAAATGGTGTTCACGATACATTTCATGTATCCAATCTAAAGAAAGGTCCAACTCAAGTCACCGTTGCCATTCCCACCGACGAGATTCATGTTGACGACACGCTCCACTTCGTTGAAGAACCGGTTGAGGTTACGGATTGGAAAGTAAACAAGACCCGCCGGAGCAGTGTCAAGCTCGTCAAAGTTCGTTGGAATGCCAGACATGGTCCTGAATACACCTGGGAACGTGAGGACCGGATGAAAGAGAAATACCCCCACCTTTTTTTTAAGAACCCTGCATCTACAAGCAGAACTTAAATTTCGGGACGAAATTTATTTAACGGGGGAAGAATGTGACAACCCGCACTAAACCAGGTATCCGTACGACTTAACTAATGATTAATTACTACTTAATTACTGTGCTTGTTTGAACTAGCTGATGAACTGCTACTTGATATCTGATACATGTACTTACTTGCATCATACTTTACTTATCGTCACTACATTATTTACATGCTGAACCCTAGTGACAACCATGATGCACAAAAAGCACAGTAGCACTATAACGGATAACCTATTGAACATGCGGATAAAGCCAGCATCAGGCAAACACTGCCTCTAAGGCCTGTAAGAGCCTGAAATATTTTGCTACACTAAGTGGTGAGTGTAGGGATACAAGGGTTGTAGAACTGCGTCTCTAGGAATAAGTCACAATAATTGGATGTGCCTAAAACGTACTTTTGAGTACAAAAATTCTGCACTTTAATACAAAAATTCAGCATTAAGCTAACTAGTAAAGTGCCAAAACATGAGAAAATATTACTAGACACCTTCCAAAATGTCGGGAACAAATTGTGGCACTAAAAATAATATTAACGACACTTTATATATTTATTTAGCGCTTTAACGGAGTAATATCCAACCGTACAACCGGACTTAACCCGAGACATAAAAATATTGTCACTGACATTGTTTTTCTTTTCTGAGCCAGTTAGGGTCCCCGAATACCCTAGCCCCCGTTATAAATCACTACACATTAGTAACTTAATTCAAGTACCTAATTAAAATAACTAGTGATTAATTCATTAGTTGAAATTGAACTATGTAGTACCCCACCCAACCGATTGGATTCCCCCAAGGGGACAACCTCACATTTTTTCGATTATTATATTGAGATTGGTCAAATATCTACACTACATAGTAACCAATGGACAATTAGGAGAAATGGGCTATAAGAAAGTATGATGGGTCAAGCATTTCATTCATCACACCACATAACAAAAATCAACTCTCTCTTCCCTCCTCTTGAACATTCGGCCGTGAGCACTCACATACCCACCATTTTTTTTTCCATCTTACAATTTAATATACAACCAAGGGTGAAGGATCACATACGAGGAAGCCCGGTGCTTGCGGATTGCCAAGGACCCCTCTACGTCGCTATTAACCACCCGTTTTTCTACTAGTTTCTTCCCTAGCCTCGAGCTAGTAGTAAGTTACTTGAATCACCTTCTCGAACTATTTTGAAGTGGTTAAAATGATATGTAACGGCTAAAACTCGTAATCTTACAAGATGAAGCACAAAAGTCTACTAAAAACACTAAAAATGGTGGTTAATAACTCATATGTTGTGTAAATGATGTAGTATTCGAAATGTATGATTATTTAGGCCTGATCTATGATGTGGTAGCTCGGATCATCGTTTAACCCGGTTTGGTAAGATCATGGATCTTAACATAAGCTTGTTTTGAATAATACAAGGGTTAAAAGGTGAAACTCTACCACACGCGAATCATGAACTTGTGTAAAAGAGTTTTACTTGTGAAATTCTGTTTAAAAACTAGCAGATCTACGTATCTGCAAGTGGTATTTTCAAAGAACCACGTATCAAAGAAATCATGTATTTTAAAAGATAGATCTGACACTAACAAGCATGATTTTTATAAACCACAAGTGTGTAAACACTTGTGACATGAAAAGATCCGACAAAATAACAGTTTTTGTAAAAGATGACAGAAAGTTGTAAAGATGGATTTTCTCTAAAAACGAGGTTTTTACAAGATCAAATTACCTTATATGGAGATCTACTAAATTTAAGGGGTTTACACCACAGTTTTGGGAAAAATTGCAAGTTCATGTAATTTTTAGCAATTTACACATATGTTGATTAGTTGTTGTGATGAAAGTTGTTCTGATCAAATAAAGAAAATTGTTGAGTTGATTTGTTAAAGAAAATGATACGCTTGAAAGCGTGGCCACCTCCAGTTACAGAGGAAACTCTGACGAAATTTTTCTAAAAACCTAACACTTAGAACTATTTACACTACAAGTGTTAGAATTATTTCTGACATGTTTTCGAAATATGAATTTCGCCATGACTTTATTTACTAAATATTCGGAGGTGGGATTTTCACAAAATTTAACATGATAAATATATATTTTTCACACATTGTTTATGATTATTTTGTGAAAATACATAAATATTATTTTTAGAGTAAAAATAATATTTTCGAACGTTAACGAATCCAAAATAATACGAACGCTTTCACCATAAATATATAAGTTACACCGGTAATCATATTACCACACGATTGTTAAAACGTAACTTACGCACTTACGGAAATATTTATGAACGCGTATTTTAACAACGTATTATTGGAGAAAGATTATGGGAAATTGGAAATAGATACATATATAATAACTGATATGTTTCCTTATTTGCTTTCATACCAGAGTTTACAAAACATTCATACTTGCAATGATTACAAAGGTTTATTCGCGCGCACAAACTAAACACATGAACTCGCTCAACATTATTGTTGATTTTTCAACTTACATGTATTTCAGGAAATTAAAGGATCTGGCGCGGTATGACACGTTTTCCCGCTGCACTAGTTACGAGGTCATCCGGGTTTGGGGAATGTGACTCTTTCCTGGACAAGTCACAATCCTTAAACTGTGTTTATGTCATGTTGATGTTTGTGATTGTTAAGACAATGTTGTTGTATTTGGTTTTTAAAACTTAATCAAATGGATGATCTTGCATGATTTTATTTCATATAGCTTTGTTATGGTTAAGCTATGGTATTAAGAAGTCACACCAAAATTAACCACGCTTCCGCAAAGCCAGGGTGTGACACATTCGATGATCTCGAATGGTCCGATATATCTTGGGCTCAGCTTGCCCTTATTGCCAAAATGCATCACCCCTTTCTAGGGTGACACCTTAAGCAAAACTTTATCACCTACCTCGAATTTCAGAGGTTTGCGCCTCTTATCTGTGTAACTTTTCTGCCTATCCCTGGCAGCTTTCAGACGACCACGGATTTGAACAATCTTATCCGTCGTCTCAAGGACTATATCAGGTCCTGATAGTTGGGTTTCTCCAACTTCCGCCCAACAAACTGGTGTTCTGCACTTCCTTCCATATAAAGCCTCGAAGGGCGCGGCTTGGATACTTGAATGATAACTATTGTTGTATGAAAATTCAATCAAAGGAAGATGGTCATCCCAACTTCCATCCAAATCAATAACACAATCCCTGAGCATGTCTTCAAGTGTTTGAATCGTACGCTCACTTTGCCCATCCGTCTGAGGATGATAAGCAGTACTGAAATTCAAACGAGTGCCTAGAGATTGCTGAAAGCTTTTCCAAAAATGAGATGTGTATCTTGTATCCCTATCAGAGATAATAGATACTGGCACTCCATGTAGAGATACAATCTCATCCACATATAGCTGGGCTAGTTTATCGGAGCTATGCGTCTCCTTTATGGGTATAAAATGAGCTGACTTTGTCAATCTGTCAACTATAACCCATATTGTATCATTCCCATGTTTCGTCCTTGGTAACTTGGTAATAAAATCCATAGTTACCATTTCCCACTTCCAAGTGGGAAGTTCAGGCTGTTGTAGTAAACCTGACGGCTTTTGATGCTCGGCTTTAACCTGTGCACACGTCAGACATTTAGCCACAAATGTGGCTATAGATTTCTTCAAACCTATCAACCAATAATTTGTCTTTAGATCCTGGTACATCTTATCACTGCCCGGATGGACTGAATATTTTGAACTATGAGCTTCATGGAGGATCACATCTCTAAGTCCTCCATGGATTGGAACCCAAATTCGACCATTCAATCTAAGGATCCCATCTTTGCCAACAGACAATTGATCAGCACTTACACCTAACTTTTCATTCGAAAAGTTAGGTTCTAATATAGCTTCCTTCTGAGCAGCTAACAGCCTTTCATTTAAGCTATTCTTTAGTTCAATGCTTTTGGCATTGATTCTAATAGGTTTGATCCTTTCCTTTCTGCTCAAGGCATCAGCGACCACATTTGCCTTGCCAGCATGGTAGCGTATTTCACAGTCATAATCGTTCAATGTTTCCATCCAACGACATTGCCTCATATTAAGATCTTTCTGGTTAAACAAATGTTGAAGGCTCTTGTGATCTGAGTAGATTACACACTTGGTCCCACAAAGGTAATGCCTCCATAATTTTAGTGCAAATACAACGGCACCCAATTCCAAATCATGGATGGTGTAGTTCTTTTCGTGCACCTTCAGTTGACGTGAAGCATAGGCGATGACCTTGCCTCTTTGCATAAGCACACAACCCATGCTAGTGTGCGATGCGTCGCAGTACACAACAAACTCTTCTATCCCTTCTGGCAATGTCAACACAGGAGCATTGCTTAATTTCTGCTTGAGAATCTTAAAAGATTCTTATTGTCTGGGACCCCAATCAAACTTCACATTTTTGCGTGTTAACGAAGTTAAAGGTGCAGTAATTCTTGAAAAGTTTTCAATGAAACGCTTGTAGTAACCAGCCAAACCTAAGAAGCTGTGTATTTCAGTGGGCGTCTTAGGTTCTTGCCAATTCATAATCGCTTCAATCTTAGCGGGATCCACCTAGATACCACGCTCACTTACCACATGTCCAAGAAATTGGACTTCTCGAAGGCAGAATTTACATTTAGAGAATTTTGCGTAGAGTTTCTCTTGCTGCAGAAGTTTAAGGATACATCGGAGATGTTTTTCATGATTAGCTTGGCTCTTTGAATAAATAATTATGTCATCAATGAAGACAATGACAAATTTGTCTAGATACGGCTTGCAAACGCGATTCATAAGATCCATGAATGCTGCAGGTGCATTAGTGAGACCAAAAGGCATCACTAAGAACTCGTAGTGGCCATATCTTGTTCTGAATGCTGTCTTGTGCACATCTTCGGTTCTGACCTTCAACTGATGATATCGTGACCTCAAATCGATCTTTGAAAAGAAACTTGCCCCTTGAAGCTGATCGAATAGATCGTCGATCCTGGGCAATGGATATCGGTTCTTGATTGTAACTTTGTTCAGCTCACGATAATCGATGCATAGACGCATCGAGCCATCTTTCTTCTTCACAAATTGAATTGGCGCTCCCCAAGGAGATGAGCTAGGTTGAATAAAACCCTTCTCCAATAAATCATCCAACTGAGTCCTTAATTCTTTCATTTCAGTCGGTGCCAACCGATAAGGAGCTCAGGCGACTGGTGTTGCTCCAGGTATAATATCAATTCTGAATTCCACTTGCCTGTCAGGAGGTAAACCAGGTAACTCTTCAGGAAAAACGTCTGAATATTCATAAATAACAAGAATATCTTCAATCTTTGGCTTTGGCTCATCCATGGTTACCTGTGCCATGTAAATGACACAACCTTTCTTTAAGCACTTAGATGCCTTAAGTATAGATACTTGTTCAGGCAATCCATATTGTGTATATCCTTGAATTGTAAGTGATTCACCCTAAGGAGTTTTGATAACCACTTGCTTCTTATCACATGCAATTTGAGCTTGATTAAAAGATAACCAATCCATGCCAATAACTATATCGAATCCTGCCAATTTTATCGGTAACAAGGATAATGGAAAAGAGTGATTCCTAATGGATATGAAACATCCATCTAAAATAGTTGAAGCAGTATCTAAAGTACCATCGACCAATTCTACCTCATATTTTATGTCTAGAGTTTTAACAGGCAGATTTAACAGTTTACAAAATTTATTGTCTACAAAGGACTTATCTGCGCCAAAATCAAACAAAACTCTAGCATAAACATCATTGATGAGGAAAGTACCTGTTATAACATTATCATTCTGCACTGCCTACTGAGCATTCATCTGGAAGACTCGAGCATTTGTCTTCTTGGCCTCTTCAGGCTTCTTTGGGTTTTTCGGTCAGTTGGTCCTTATGTGCCCCTTCTCATTGCAAACGTAACAGGTTTCATTCTTCATATTCTTGCATTCCAAAGTTTTATGCTCTTTTGACTTGCAGATTGCACAAACTTTAGGCTGCGACTGCGAGTTAAGTCTGCATTTCCCCAAAATGGTGCTTCTTGCAGGTTTTACACTTGGGCTTCTCACCTGTCTGCTGGGAGTCCTTCTTAAACCTAGAATTATTTTTATGCTCAGAGTTACCCTTTCTCTTCTAGTCGGAGCGACGTGAGCTCTCATCTTCCCATTTCCTCTTTCCCTCATCAGAAGTCTTAACAGACTTATTCCTTATTGCATCAAGAGTGAGGGATAAGGACAAATCTACCACGGACCTATAAGTGGTAAGCCTGGAAGCTTTAACATTGCCTTTTTTTTTCCGGGGCCAGGCCTCCAATGAAGCGCGCTATGCGCTTAGGTTCAGGTGTAACTAAATAGGGGACCAGTCAGGACACAGTGTTGAAGCTTGTGACATAAGCTTGGCAATCCAAATTCTTCATGACCAGAGTCAAGAAGTCTGTTTCAGTTTTCTCTACCTCATGCTGAGGACAAAAGTTTTCTTTGATCAGTGCCACAAATTGCTCCCATGACAAGTTATATAGTGGGATTTTCCCTGTCGCTTGAATTAACGATCTCCACCTAGCCAATGCCTCCCCTTTAAACGACTATGAAACAAACTTCACAACATCCTGCTCTGCACAACCACTGATATCCACAACGATATCCATCTCATCAAGCCATGTCATACAGTCAATGGCACCTTTTTCGCCTGTAAAATCCCTTGGCTTGCAAGAGACGAAGTATTTGTAAGAAACAGTCTTTGAGCGTGGTTCCTGATTAAACACAATTTTCTTAGACGGCAGACTTTTCTAATTTGACGAATGCCGAGAATCGTCCCTATGAGATGTATGTGTTTTGGAAGGAGGTTTAGTGTGAGGTACAGATTGGTGCTAGAACACCTTAAAAATCATAAAAACACCTAAACACACTTAAACTAACTTAACCCCCCTCGTTTGCACCTTAAACCCCTAAACTACCAAAAAGTTACACTTTACCCCCCCTCTCTTTGGACGGTTGGGACAAGGGACCCACCTTGTGATTTTATTTAATTTCTTTTGATCCTTTGTTGGGGTATATTCCAACACATATACCCTTGAAAGATATGGAAAATATTATAAAAACCTAAACTAATAACATAACATTCATTCATCACCATCTTCTTCATCTTCTTCCCTTCTTCCTTCTTTGGTCTCGGCTCACCATCACCACACTACCACCACCATTTTCAAGCTTCAATCTCATAAACCAAGGTGATCTAGAGGTGTATGGAGGCTATCTAAGGAAGCTTGAAGTGTAGGAACTTGAAGGACCACCTTGTGGAGCTTTTAACCTCTCATTTTCTTCCATATTCATCTTCCTCATTATTGTGCCACTTCCCTAGCCATTAGAGCTAGTAGTAAGCTTCTTGATCACTAAAATAATTCTTGTTTATGTTATGTACAAGTTCCACCATCTAAACAACTTATCTTCTAATGTTAAAAATGAAAAGATCTAACATATTCATGAAGAAAATAAGTGATTACATGGATTTTTGGTGTATGTAATGATGTTGTTGATGTTATATCTTGTGTTTATGATTAGATAAAGTATGTTAAAGCTTGGATCTACCAAGTTTAAGCATGGATCTTGAAGGATCCATGGTTAAACTTGAAGGTGAATATATGAAGCATAATGTGAACTTGAAATATGAATTTTTATGCATAAACTTGTAATTTTGAAGTGATAAAGTGTGTGTAGAACAAATTTTTGAAACTAAAATTCATGGAAAGTTTATTAAAAATATAAAATAAAGCTTGTCTTTGAAAGATCTAAAGATATTAAGCATGGATCTTGAAAGATCCATGGTTAAACATGATGTTAAAAATAATGATCTTTCTAATGGACATAAAAGTCATTTTAGAACATGATTTACAAACTTTAAAGATCATTAAACTCATGGATGAGTTGGTTAATGAAATAAAGTTTCATAAAAGTTTGTTAAAATACTCAAGAACACTTATTTTTGGAAAGGTCACGATATGTTAAGTGTAGATCTAAAAGACTACACATTTTTAACATGAATCAAGTTCACCATGATGTTTCATATGAAGAAATTAGTATATGTTGTTGGTGATTATTGTTGGGAAATTGTTTTGGTGTTGAAAAGAAAATAAACACATGTTTTGAAAACATGGGAAACCTCCATTTTTAGGGGAAACTATGTCAAAATTTTATAATTTTTATAAAATTTTGATACTCAGAAAAATATAAATTTTGGTGAAACTTATTCCCTAAAAATTCACCTAAAAATATTTACCAAGGTTTCCCTAATTTTTGTGTAAAATTACAAGTCAAGAAATGGTGAATTCTCCAAGTTAAAATTAATATTAAGTATGTAAATTTTTAGGGAAAAATATATATATTTAGTGATCACCAAATTTTGTGCTAAGTGTATATTTTGTGTATTATATATATTAATGTATTAGGGACTTGAAAATACACTAAATACTCCCATGGAGTATGAATACAAAAATACACATACAAATACATGAGAATACCTAAGTATACAAGTATACAAATCCTCACAAGGAAATACATGGACAAATACTTGAAAATATATATTAATGAAAATATATTTCTTGACATATTATCTAACTTGGACAAGTTATGAATTTAAGAATATATTTTGGACAAAAATATATATAACCTATACCAAGTATTGGAGTTAATACAAAAATCGGGTGTATAACAAGAATAACTATATATACATATTTTAGCATGACAAAATATATATTTCATACAAGTCTTAAAAATATATTATTTTTAAGAAATATAATACCGGAAAGTAATAAAAATCAAAGTATTGATTTTTGGAGAAAAATACAAAATACACAAGTATTTACATAAAATACAAGTATACTTTCCTAAGAATACTTGTACCGAAATAATATTTAGACTATTATTTCACAAAATACTTATATTTATTTTTGGGAAAATAATATAAGTGACTCACTTGAAAAGTTAAAAATATAAATTATTTTTAACAACTTATTACCTCGAAAAGTCTACATGAACGTATAAAGAACAAATACATAAGCTAAAGATGGTGACTTGTACTTGTGTGATACAAGTCTAGTGACTAACATTAATAGAACACGTATAGATCACAACGCTACGAAACCAACTGGTGAAGTTTATGGCGCAGGATACGCAAAGTTGTGAGTTCATGTCCCCACTTTTAAGCTTTTACTTGTTTTTCTAAACTTGGGGAAAATACATGTACTATGGTATGTAGAATACAAAACTAAGGAATGACACATAGATCATGTGACGAATAGGGTGCCATAAGCACCATTAATCAACAATATACCTAGATCGTGGAACAAAAGGTTAGATCTAATGGGTTTCAGGCAGCCACACTCTGGGCCACGTGCTACCTGGGGTGCTTTTGTGTCTCTAGTCGTTAACCGACAAGTAAAATGCCTATGGTTTGGATGCTTCCTATGTCATGACACATTTTAGTGGCCTTGCAAACCACTAGCGATCTCGTATTCCTTACATTTACAGAACTCAGTTTCAGATACGTCTTTACAAATCATATACCATGTTTTCATCAAGTATTCAACATTTATTACAACAAATGCATGAATTCACACCAACATTATGTTGACGATTTTCCAAAACTCACATGTATTTCAGGTAACTAAAGTGGATGTACGTGCGGTCTCACCCTTGCTCAAGAATGTTGTTTCTGTTTTTAGTTACTATGTGTCAAGACTCCTATGCCCATTTTGTGGGATTTAATTGTTATAACCCATCTAGTATGGTGATATAATGATTAAAAAACTTATGGTTGTCTTTTAAATAAAGTTGTAAACTTTTCAGACAATATGTTAACTTGTGATGTAGACACTTAACTTATGTTATGTTTTTAATGATGGAATGTTAATGGCATTTGGAGTTATTTTACGAGCATATAGTATGTTTACCATTCGTATGCAATGAGAACCTTTCAGGATCACACCTCGTGCTTCCGCCTTAGAAAGGGGTGTGACAGATTGGTATCAGAGCTGCGTTTGTAGTGAACCAGGATTCTTTCTCGAGTCTAGACTACAATCTTTAGGATCCTCTCACGAAAATGATTTTTACAAAAGTTTTCATTGCATAAAACTTTCCACGACATCCACTACCTGAAACTATTTTCAAAAAGTCGAGTAAGGACACTACGAGACTTAGGGTGCACTAGAATAGCACTTGTCTTTGACTGAGAATTACTTGCAACAAGGTGTATAACTATTTGTATATTAATTAAGTAATAATTAATATATACATATACTATGAATAAAATATCACAGGTACACATGTCTTTGTCTGAAAGTAGTGGCCTATCTGAAGGAAGTAAACCGATGACGGATGCCTCCGATGACGAGATTGATTCACTTCCGAAGATTTTCATGTCTGACTTCGAGGCCGACCCTGAGATGATAACCGACAATGATGATCCCGACGATGTCTTAGCCTTACCTTTACCTCTTCTTGGCCAGAAGATCGTAGGACATCCAAATGGTGAACATCTCGTTGAACCTATTCCCATCCATGCTGTTCCTTTTGCTGCCATCCCTGTTGAGGACTGGTCTCTCGTTGATGACCTGGAATATGGTGCGGCCTCTCCTGTTGTGTTCATTACCGATGTCCCTCCCGATTCTGACCTCGAGTCTGATGCTGATTCCTTCGATTCAGTGATATCTTCGGCCCTTTTTGCTGCTAGACTGAGAGCTTATCTGACTGTTGGTGATGATGACGCTATGCCAGTTATGCCATTCACTCCTACCCGTGTTCCCACACCTCCCCACACTCCTGCTCAGATCAGCTCCCCCATCCGTTGAATTCAGGAGCTTGAGGATGAAGTGACCCGTCTTCATAGTTTGATCTTCCCTACACCCCACCCCCTCCCCCAGCCTATTAGGTACTCTGTTGGAGTAGTATTTTGGGTATGAAGACTGTGACCGAACTTGGGTACAACTTGAAGACAAGAACCGCAAATGTGAAGAAAGATATTTTGTCTTTTATATTTATTAAACTTGTTCTATGGGGTGATGTAACCCTTGTGCATTTTGTTTTCTTCACAAACAATGATGTAACAAGTTTCCCTGATATGTATAAAGACTCGGTGAATATCTTATAACACACCAGTATTTATATGTTTATGCATGCTTATTGCTGTATGAATTGATTTATATGTTTGGCGGATTGTTTGATGTCACTTATGTGGGTATATGCTGTAACACCCCGTGTTTCGGAAGTCAAAGTCAAAGTCAAGATTGAAGTCAAAGGAAGAAAAGATTACTAATTGCGATCTGTCTCTCCCTGCTCAAATCCTGTTTTGACTTCTTTGACTTGTAATTAGCCTATTTTATTTTCGCTTTAGTTGTATTACGTGAAGTATCTATTAATAATTGCATGGTAATCGTTATGTATCGCATGTTTAATCGCTTAATCGCAATCGCACTCGCATCTCGAATCACGCATTTTGGTTATTGTTATACGTGTGTGTGTGCCTTATGTGTTACTTGTGCATGTTTATTTATGTTTTGTTGTGGTGATGAATCGAAACTCAATCGCAATCGAATCGCAAACGCTAAACGAATATGAAATAAGGATGCTTGTATGTTGATATAGTAGTTGGGATTAAAAGTAATTTGACTAGGAAATTCTATCGCATCACAACGCTCGCAATCGCAATCGAAACGGCAAAACTCATCGCACTAGACACTCGAATCAGATGGCCGATCAACCAGGAGACCGACCGATCGACCAGCCGCTCGATCGAGCTGCCGCTCGATTGACCAGCTATCTGATAGGGCCGCCAACCGATCGACCAGCCCCTTTCCAGTTTGGGTAACCCTATAAATACCCCATGTCACCATCAATCTTTCCACTTTTGCTCTCTGACGTCCGACCAGCGCTCTAACCTTGCTTTTTCTCCGATATCTCGCAATTCCGGTAAGATCTCAACCTAGATCTTGTACATCTTTGATCTACACACGATTCTACACCTTTCTATCTTTTGAATCTTAACTTTTAACCGTGAAATCATCAAGATTCAAGGTGTTCTAGGATGACGTCATCATGTGTTCTTGAGAACTTCATGTTATGGCCTCAATCCACCAAGAACAACTTAGATCTAACCGATTTCCACATAAAAAAACAAAGATCTTTCATAGATCTAAACATATTCACAATGAAAAGGATTGAAAGATGGTTTTCCAACTTTCTTTCAACTCTTTTACACTTAATGCATTCAAAACCGATAGAATCGGAGCTTGTGCCGACTTACTACTCATTCTTGTGGTTGTGTTGGTTCAAGATCTGGATTCTATTCACGAGACTACCGAATCCGGGTTAAACATGGAACACCGTCTCGAACCGTCAACTGACCGGGTTTGGGTGATGCCTGTCCGATCAGGAGTACCAAGTATTGACGAGGTTTCTGTTGCTTAACACGTTATCAACAACATCTCGATAAAACGACAAACTATCAAAAAAACCAAGTGAAAAACGAACGGAACGACCAGGACGGAATGCCATGTCGTC
Source organism: Helianthus tuberosus (assembly GCA_030545235.1). Taxonomy (NCBI): domain Eukaryota; kingdom Viridiplantae; phylum Streptophyta; class Magnoliopsida; order Asterales; family Asteraceae; genus Helianthus; species Helianthus tuberosus. The sequence continues at coordinate 106,431,198 of CM060409.1, forward strand.
CGAACGAGTTGTCACCCGTTCGATCTACACCTTGGTCCCACACTTAACTTTTGTTTTCAAAACCTTGAAGGATGAACATTGAACGAATGGCTGACCGATTGGGTTACCATTCGATCGGACTACCACTCGACCATGTGATGTTCTAACTTGAACACTTAAACAATTCTCAACATGTTCAATACACGAGGGATGCCACCCGATCGAACAACCGTCCGATCGAGTGACAACCTGCTGTGAACTTGTTTTCGCTGAAGTGCCCAACCTATCGGATTGTCGCCCGATCGAACGGTCGTTCGATCGATCGACCTGAAAGGTAGAGATACTTCTATGTTTTCTAAATGCTACAACTAAAACTTCAAAAGTCAAGCCATCATACACAAACACATCCTTCTCAAAGGAAGTAACAATCCACTCGAACGGTCATCCGACCGGACGACCGTCCGAACGGACTACCACTCGCACGACCGGCTGTCCGATCGGATTACCATCCGATCGAACTGCTGTCCTACCCACCTGCACTCTGCATCGTTTTACACGTCGCTTATCGTTATGCTATCAATCTGTTCAGGCCAACCCTACTCTCTAGCGCTCCCTTCAATCCACCAATCGCTGTGAGTATACTCGATCCCTTTTTGCTTTACGCACATTTGGGTGTTACATACGTTACATATACAAAATCACATCAAACACACTACGCAATACTTCAAACGCTAACCGTTATCGCATGTATATGTGACTTAATGAATGCTTGTTTGTTATGTTTACACATGGAATGCTGTCTACTTGCCTTAGCAACGATAGTACTATTAGTTTGGACTCAGCACCCGTTCACTCGGGGGTTGTTAAGGACAATTACCTCCATGGCTCACAGTGGTGAGTATGTATCGCGAACTGCCTTGGGCAGTCAATCCGCAGTCATTGGTATCGATAGGTTCATGTCGATAACTAACATGCCTCATTTCACTCTGTGTACGTGCTAGTTATGTTTAATGCTTGTGAACTCTATATGCTATTATCAAACTTGTATGCGCACCTTTACACTATGTGTATTGATTTTTACTTTAACGTATGTGACAGGTGCCTAGGATGCTTATTTGCATTCTTTGCTGTGAAATCGAGGCTAGGAAAGACCAAGGTTAACAATAAACAATTGTCTGTATTAAAAATCTGAGTTGTCGGAACATAACAATTTGACTAGATCTTTTCTGTAATAATTGTATTATCATTTATAACATGGTATGGGACGTGTTGCTTTAAATATCTGGTAAATATAGTTGTTATGGAAACTTCTGGACAATCTGTTTCTCTCAGTGCCACGCCCCGATGTTTCCGCCATCGGTTGGGGTGTGACAGATTGGTATCAGAGCCATAACTATAGGGAATTAGGAAAGACTCGACCTAGTCCGGGGCGATGTCTTAGAGGCCTAGTCTATAGTTAGGAACCAACAGACCGACTCGTGCATGTCCAGTAAGGATTATGTGTGAGCGTACCTGCTATTTCTCGCTATTCTCGCCTACACTACACTATCACTGCACTCGAATTTTCACATATGAATGAGCGATTAAGTCGAGATTAGGTGTGAAAACCGCAAACTCTCGACTAAATTGCGTGACTCAACCCACATTTTTATCTATAAACACGAGAAATTGCGTTGAACCAGGAGTGAAATCCACACTTTGACGCATAATTCTCTTTTATTTTATTAAAACGGGAACAAAGTTGTTAAGTCAGGGGTGAAACCCGAACCTTGACGATTTGTTCCAACCTTTTTCTTGGTTTTTCCAAAACTCTCACCAAAGTCTCGACGGACTCCAACGACTTGACGTCACGCTGAAACTGGAAGGATGTGTGTCACACGCCCAAGAATCGAGGCAAAAGCACAATCCTGAAGGTCAAAGTACGTGCAACAAGTCCTTGAGAATAGTCGAATCACTTTGGATAGTCAATGTCTAATAGCCGCAGACGATCTATTTCTTGATTTTTATGTGTTTCGATTCTGAGCCCGCAACTGCCGACTCTGATGATTCGTCAATTTTATGTGTTATACGTGTGTTTACCTGCTTATGTGTTTTAATTTTTGGTGATTTACTCAATTTTCACTAACGCTTGATCAACACACACAACTCGCACTACACACTATCTCAAAACGTTAAGAAATCGCTACTACCATGAGGAACCCCCGTACGCTATGTTGCTTGCTATATTATTCGCCTATATTATACTACTCGCTATACTATGCGCGAACGCTCTTCTCGAACGAACACGAGCTTTGAATGATAGGTTTCTGTATTCTGACCGCCTTGGTGTGCATCTAGACAAGTTACGTGCTTATGTGCTTCTGTGTTCTGTGCCTTACGTGCTTATATGCTCTTTTGCTTATGTGAATCTGTGATTATATGCCTATGTGTTTACGTGATTGTACGTGTTCCTGAGCTTTAGTAGTATTAGACGTGTGAAGTGAGATTCGATTTTTACGTGTCTGAGACCTATGACGATGTCTGTTGGAGACAATGTCAACTGGACCATCATCTGGATCCCGTCCCGCACGACTTTCTCACCAGGAACAGAGGGACAAATGCCTTGCTGCCATCCTCGCTAAACAAGTGGCCAAGGTTGTGCCTCAAATCGTGAGTGAAATTTATGAGAATGTTAGCAAATCATCTGAGGAATCCAGAACCGAGGCTCCTAAAGTTGCTACCAAGATTGCTTTCAGCTTTAAGCAGTTCAAGGCTTGCGGTCCAAAGGAATTCACTGGAGAAGATGGCCCAACGGCTATGTTTCAATGGTTCGATTCCGTCAAAGTCACTCTGCGCCAGAGTGGATGTCCAGAAAATCTCCGCACTCTGAATGCTACCGGCGTCTTCCAGTCCCGCGGAAATGATGCAGCCTATGAGCTGACGTGGGAAGAGTTGAAGGCCATCATGATGGATGAATTCTGCCCTCCCCATGAACGCCAAAAGCTGGAGGACGAATTCTGGCACATTAAGCAGAAAGAAGGCGACAACGCTGCCCTGACTGCTCGCTTTAAGCAGCTCAGCATCATCTGTCCCGATCAAGTGAAGACACCCGACATCGCAATCAAGAAATACATCCGAGCTCTACCCGACTGTGTTGCGGACTTTGTGCATGCCGCAAAGACAGCAACGATCGAAGAAACTTACTTGCTTGCCGCCGAAATCAATGACAAGCGGGTGAAAGCTGGTTTCTGGGATAAAACACCAAAGAACCTGCGCCAAGTCACCACCGCACCAACCGCCGAAACCGCCGCCGCTCAAACGTCAATGTCCTCACGCCGCAAGAAGAAGAACAACAACAGCAGCTCCAGCAATAAGAACTGTGCTGTCACTACCAATGCTGCTCCACTTCAAGCCGTACCGGCTCAGCAGCAGTCTCAGCACCGCTCAGCTCCAGCAATCTATGCACCGCCTGCAAAGCGCGCATACACAGGCCCCCACCCTACCTGCCCAACATGCACCTATCATCACCCGGTGGGTCTCGCCTGCCGTTTCTGCGCTCACTACAATATGTATGGCCACTTCACTGCTAACTGCCGTACTGGTCCCCGTCAAGCGCCAGCTCAAGCCACTGCTCATCAAGCTCTGCTCCCAGCCCCACAAGGCAAACAAGCGGCTCAGGCACCCGCGGTCAACGCCCGAGTCTGCTTCGCATATGGTGATCCCAAACACTTTGCGAACATGTGTCCGAACAGGGTTGTGAAACAAGAGCCCCAGCAGCACCAGCCTCACCAGCAGCAACAACAACAAGCCGCACGTGCTAGAACTTTCAACATCAATGTGCGCCAAGCCCAGGCTGACAACAACGTGGTCAATGGTACGTTCCTTATGAATGGTATTTATGCATCGTGTTTGTTTGATACTGGAGCCGATAATTGCTTTGTGTCATTTGAATTCGAGAAGCTTCTTAGTCGTAAGCGCTCCCATCTCCCCTCGACGTTCGATATTGAGGTCGCCACCAGAAGAACTTTCACCGTTAATTCTGTTCTTCGTGATTATACTCTTGAGCTCAACAATCACATCTTCCCAATCGACCTTATCCCTATGCAACTCGGAAGTTTTGACGTCATAGTAGGCATGGAATTTCTTCGTGAAAACCATGCTGAAGTTGTGTACTTCGATAAGATGATTTGATTCTCGCTCGCGAATGGTGATGTATTGTGTGTCTATGGTGAAACTGCTTCGAAAGGTCTCAAACTCATGTCATGTGTCCAAGCTAGCAAGTATCTCCGCAAGGAATACAGAGCTTTCTTGGCTAACATTCTAGTAGCGGACAAGGAAAAGAAAGGAAAGACAGAAGTGAAAGACGTTCCTGTGGTTTGTGAATTTCCTAATGTGTTCCCTGATGACCTTCCCGGCCTACCGCCAAGTCGTGATATCGACTTTCGTATCGACCTCATTCCTGGAGCCAACCCTATTGCCAAAGCTCCTTACCGACTCACACCGTCCGAAATGCGTGAACTCTCGAGTCAGCTTCAAGAATTACTTGAGAAATGCTTCATTCGCCCGAGCACCTCTCCTTGGGGCACGCCGGTCCTTTTTGTCAAAAAGAAGGACGGGTCGTTCAGGATGTGCATCGAATACTGGGAATTGAATAAGCTAACCATCAAGAACCGCTATCCCCTGCCTCGCATTGACGATTTGTTTGATCAGCTACGAGGTGCTACGTGTTTCTCGAAGATCGATCTACGCTCAGGCTATCACCAGCTATGCATTCAAGAGGAGGATATACCCAAAACCGCGTTTCGCACCTGATATGGCCATTATGAATTCGTTGTTATACCTTTCGGTTTAACCAATGCACCCGCGGTTTTCATGGATCTGTTGAATCGCGTGTGTAAACCATATCTCGACCGTTTCGTCATCGTGTTCATCGATGATGTCTTGATCTATTCCAAGTCGAAAGCCAAACACGCGCAACATCTACGTTTGGTTCTCGAGCTACTCCAGGGGAATCGACTCTATGCCAAGTTCTCCAAGTGTGAATTTTGGCTAGAGGAGGTTCAGTTTCTGGGCCACATTGTTAATAGTCAAGGTATTCACGTCGATCCCGCGAAGATTGAAGCAGTCAAGAGTTGGATTACACCCAAGAACCCTTCTGAAGTCCATTCTTTCCTCGGATTGGCGGGCTATTATCGATGTTTTATCGAAGGATTCTCAAAGATTGTTGTGCCGCTTACCGCTCTTACGATTAAAGACAAACCTTTTGTTTGGGGAACTGAACAAGAGTCTGCCTTCCAAACCCTCAAGCACATGCTTTGCAATGCTCCTGTTCTCACTCTACCCGATGGAAACGACGACTTCATTGTCTATTGTGACGCTTCCAACCTTGGTCTTGGTTGTGTCCTTATGCAACGGGACAAGGTTATAGCTTACGCATCTCGTCAGCTCAAAATCCACGAGAAGAACTATACAACCCATGATCTCGAGCTAGGCGCGGTTGGTTTTGCGTTAAAGATTTGGCGACACTACCTGTATGGTACCAAGTGCACGATCTTCACCGATCATAGAAGCCTACAACATATCTTTGATAAGAAAGAACTTAATATGCGTCAACGCCGATGGGTAGAACTTCTCAATGATTACGACTGTGAGATTCGTTATCACCCAGGAAAAGCAAATGTCGTTGACGACGCCCTCAGCAGACGGAGCTATCTGCTCAGCATTCATGATGTCCATGCCCAGTTCGACCTCGAATACCTCATCCGCAAAGCCCAGCATGCCTGTTTTAATGAACGCACCTTGAAGAATGAAAGGATCTATTACGATGGAGCCCAGCTTGTGAATAAGTCGAATGGGATATTCCACTTTCTGGACCGAATTTAGATCCCTAAACGGACCAATTTGCGACAGATATTGATGGACGAAGCCTATAAATCCCGGTATTCTATTCATCCCGGTGCTGATAAAATGTACCAGGACCTTCGCTACAAGTACTGGTGGCCGGTCATGAAAAGGGATATTGCTCTCTACGTTGGGAAGTGCCTGACTTGCTCAAAGGTCAAGGCTGAACACCAAAGACCCTCTGGCTTACTCGAACAACCCCCGATCCCTATGTGGAAGTGGGAAAGTATAGCCATGGACTTCATAACCAAGCTTCCGCACACGTCATCAGGTCACGACAGCATCTGGGTTGTTGTTGACCATTTGACCAAATCAGCTCACTTTTTGCCAATACGGGAAGACTACAAGGTAGAACAATTAGCCCGAATCTACACCAATGAGATCATTTGTCGACATGGGACGCCTCGCGACATCATCTCTGACCGTGATGCTCGGTTTACCTCGTGACTGTGGGAAACGTTTCAAGCGGCTCCTGGTACTACGCTTAATCTGAGTACCGCATTCCACCCTCAAACCGACGGTCAGACTGAAAGAACGATCCGTACTCTTGAAGACATGCTCCGTTCGTGTGTCATAGATTTCGGTGGTAATTGGGATGCATACCCGCCGTTAGTCGAATTCTCGTACAACAACAGCTATCATACCAGCATACAAATAGCACCATTCGAGGCTTTATTAGGAAGAAAATGTCGATCGCCTATTGTGTGGCACTAAATCGGTCACTCGCAATTAACCGGTCCTGCGCTATTGCAAGAAACAACTGACAAAGTCCTCCAAATTCGAGACAACTTGTTGAAAGCTCGAAGTCGACAGAAAAGTTACGCCACCCCTTGAATTTGACGTTGGCAACTACATACTCCTGAAGGTATCACCTTGGAAGGGTGTGGTCAGATTCAGCAAGAAAGGGCAACTAGCGCCTCGATATGTTTGACCTTTTAAGATTCTAGAAAGGATCGGAAAAGTCGCCTACAGACTCGAACTACCGGAGGAACTTAGTAATGTCCACCCGACTTTCCATGTGTCAAACCTCCGAAAGTGCCTGGCTGAGCATGATTTAATTGTGCCTCTCGATGACCTCCAAGTAAACGAAACACTACACTTCGTGGAGAAGCCTGTCGAAATCATTGATCGCCAAACCAAGCAGCTCAGACGCTCGCGCATTCCTATTGTGAAAGTCCGATGGGAAGGCAAACGAGGCGCAGAGTTCACTTGGGAACTCGAAAGCGACATGAATGTGAAGTACCCGCAGTTGTTTGTTACGGCTTCGGCCTAATTTCGGGACGAAGTTCCCTCAACTAGGGGAGGCTGTAACACCCCGTGTTTCGGAAGTCAAAGTCAAAGTCAAGATTGAAGTCAAAGGAAGAAAAGATTGCTAATTGCGATCTGTCTCTCCCTGCTCAAATCCTGTTTTGACTTCTTTGACTTGTAATTAGCCTATTTTATTTTCGCTTTAGTTGTATTATGTGGAGTATCTATTAATAATTGCATGGTAATCGATACTTATCGCATGTTTAATCGCTTAATCGCAATCACACTCGCATCTCGAATCACGCATTTTGGTTATTGTTATACGTGTGTGTGTGCCTTATGTGTTACTCGTGCATGTTTATTTATGTTTTGTTGTGGTGATCAATCGAAACTCAATCGCAATCGAATCGCAAACGCTAAACGAATATGAAATAAGGATGCCTGTATGTTGATATAGTAGTTGGGATTAAAAGTAATTTGACTAGGAAATTCTATCGCATCACAACGCTCGCAATCGCAATCAAAACGGCAAAACTCGTCGCACTAGACACTCGAATCAGATGGCCGATCGACCAGGAGACCGGCCGATCGACCAGCCGCTCGATCGACCAGCTTTCCGATAGGGCCGCCAACCGATCGACCAGCCCCTTTCCAGTTTGGGTAACCCTATAAATACCCCATGTCACCATCAATCTTTCCAGTTTTGCTCTCTGACGTCCGACCAGCGCTCTAACCTTGCTTTTTCTCTGATTTCTCGCAATTCCGGTAAGATCTCAACCTAAATATTGTACATCTTTGATCTACACATGATTCTACACCTTTCTATCTTTTGAATCTTAACTTTTAACCGTGAAATCATCAAGATTCAAGGTGTTCTAGGATGACATCATCATGTGTTCTTGATAACTTCATGTTTTGGCCTCAATCCACCAAGAACAACTTAGATCTAACCGATTTCCACATAAAAAAACAAAGATCTTTCATAGATCTAAACATATTCACAATGAAAAGGATTGAAAGATGGTTTTCCAACTTTCTTTCAACTCTTTTACACTCAATGCATTCAAAACCGATAGAATCGGAGCTTGTGCCGACTTACTACTCATTCTTGTGGTTGTGAAAGTCCGATGGGAAGGCAAACGAGGCATGGAGTTCACTTGGGAACTCGAAAGCAACATGAAGGTGAAGTACCCGCAGTTGTTTGTTACGGCTCCGGCCTAATTTCGGGACGAAGTTCCCTCAACTAGGGGAGGCTGTAACACCCCGTGTTTCGGAAGTCAAAGTCAAGATTGAAGTCAAAGGAAGAAAAGATTGCTAATTGCGATCTGTCTCTCCCTGCTCAAATCCTGTTTTGACTTCTTTGACTTGTAATTAGCCTATTTTATTTTCGCTTTAGTTGTATTATGTGGAGTATCTATTAATAATTGCATGGTAATCGCTATTTATCGCATGTTTAATCGCTTAATCGCAATCGCACTCGCATCTCGAATCACGCATTTTGGTTATTGTTATACGTGTGTGTGTGCCTTACGTGTTACTCGTGCATGTTTATTTATGTTTTGTTGTGGTGATCAATCGAAACTCAATCGCAATCGAATCGCAAACGCTAAACGAATATGAAATAAGGATGCCTGTATGTTGATATAGTAGTTGGGATTAAAAGTAATTTGACTAGGAAATTCTATCGCATCACAACGCTCGCAATCGCAATCAAAACGGCAAAACTCGTCGCACTAGACACTCGAATCAGATGGCCGATCGACCAGGAGACCGGCCGATCGACCAGCCGCTCGATCGACCAGCTGTCCGATAGGGCCGCCAACCGATCGACCAGCCCCTTTCCAGTTTGGGTAACCCTATAAATACCCCATGTCACCATCAAACTTTCCAGTTTTGCTCTCTGACGTCCAACCAGCGCTCTAACCTTGCTTTTTCTCTGATTTCTCGCAATTCCTGTAAGATCTCAACCTAAATATTGTACATCTTTGATCTACACATGATTCTACACCTTTCTATCTTTTGAATCTTAACTTTTAACCGTGAAATCATCAAGATTCAAGGTGTTCTAGGATGACGTCATCATGTGTTCTTGATAACTTCATGTTTTGGCCTCAATCCACCAAGAACAACTTAGATCTAACCGATTTCCACATAAAAAAACAAAGATCTTTCATAGATCTAAACATATTCACAATGAAAAGGATTGAAAGATGGTTTTCCAACTTTCTTTCAACTCTTTTACACTCAATGCATTCAAAACCGATAGAATCGGAGCTTGTGCCGACTTACTACTCATTCTTGTGGTTGTGAAAGTCCGATGGGAAGGCAAACGAGGCGTGGAGTTCACTTGGGAACTCGAAAGCAACATGAAGGTGAAGTACCCGCAGTTGTTTGTTACGGATTCGGCCTAATTTCGGGACGAAGTTCCCTCAACTAGGGGAGGCTGTAACACCCCGTGTTTCGGAAGTCAAAGTCAAAGTCAAGATTGAAGTCAAAGGAAGAAAAGATTGCTAATTGCGATCTGTCTCTCCCTGCTCAAATCCTGTTTTGACTTCTTTGACTTGTAATTAGCCTATTTTATTTTCGCTTTAGTTGTATTATGTGGAGTATCTATTAATAATTGCATGGTAATCGCTATTTATCGCATGTTTAATCGCTTAATCGCAATCACACTCGCATCTCGAATCACGCATTTTGGTTATTGTTATACGTGTGTGTGTGCCTTATGTGTTACTTGTGCATGTTTATTTATGTTTTGTTGTGGTGATCAATCGAAACGCAATCGAAACTCAATCGCAATCGAATCGCACATGCTAAACGAATATGAAATAAGGATGCTTGTATGTTGATATAGTAGTTGGGATTAAAAGTAATTTGACTAGGAAATTCTATCGCATCACAACGCCTGCAATCGCAATCGAAACGGCAAAACTCGTCGCACTAGACACTCGAATCAGATGGCCGATCGACCAGGAGACCGGCCGATCGACCAGCCGCTCGATCGAGCTGCCGCTCGATCGGCCAGCTGTCCGATAGGGCCACCAACCGATCGACCAGCCCCTTTCCAGTTTGGGTAACCCTATAAATACCCCATGTCACCATCAAACTTTCCAGTTATGCTCTCTGATGTCCGACCAGCGCTCTAACCTTGCTTTTTCTCTGATTTCTCGCAATTCCGGTAAGATCTCAACCTAAATATTGTACATCTTTGATCTACACACGATTCTACACCTTTCTATCTTTTGAATCTTAACTTTTAACCGTGAAATCATCAAGATTCAAGGTGTTCTAGGATGACGTCATCATGTGTTCTTGATAACTTCATGTTTTGGCCTCAATCCACCAAGAACAACTTAGATCTAACCGATTCCCACATAAAAAAACAAAGATCTTTCATAGATCTAAACATATTCACAATGAAAAGGATTGAAAGATGGTTTCCAACTTTCTTTCAACTCTTTTACACTCAATGCATTCAAAACCGATAGAATCGGAGCTTGTACCGACTTACTACTCATTCTTGTGGTTGTGTTGGTTCAAGATCTGGATTCTATTCACGTGACTACCGACTCCGGGTTAAACATGGAACACCGTCTCGAACCGTCAACTGACCGGGTTTGGGTGATGCCTGTCCGATCAGGAGTACCAAGTATTGACGAGGTTTCTGTTGCTTAACACGTTATCAACAACATCTCGATAAAATGACAAACTATCAAAACAACCAAGTGTAAAACGAACGGAACGACCAGGACGGAATGCCGTGTCGTCCGAACAAGTTGTCACCCGTTCGATCTACACCTTGGTCCCACACTTAACTTTTGTTTTTAAAACCTTGAAGGATGAACATTGAACGAAGGACTGACCGATTGGGTTACCATTCGATCGGACTACCACTCGACCATGTGATGTTCTAACTTCAACACTTAAACAATTTTCAACATGTTCAATACACGAGGGATGCCACCCGATCGAACAACCGTCCGATCGAGTGAACCTGCTGTGAACTTGTTCTCGCTGAAGTGCCCAACCTATCGGATTGTCGCCCGATCGAACGGTCGTTCAATCGATCGACCTGAAAGGTAGAGATACTTGTATGTTTTCTAAATGCTACAGCGAAAACTTCAAAAGTCAAGCCAGCATACACAAACACATCCTTCCCAAAGGAAGTAACAATCCACTCGAACGGTCATCCGACCGGACGACCGTCCGAACGGACTACCACTCGCACGACCGGCTGTCCGATCGGATTACCATCCGATCGAACTGCTGTCCTACCCACCTGCACTCTGCACCGTTTTACGCGTCGCTTATCGTTATGCTATCAATCTGTTCAGGCTAACCCTACTCTCTAGCGCTCCCTTCAATCCACCAATCACTGTGAGTATACTCGATCCCTTTTTGCTTTACGCATATTTGGGTGTTACATACGTTACTTATATAAAATCACATCAAACACACTACGCAATACTTTAAACGCTAACCGTTATCGCATGTATACGTGACTTAATGAATGCTTGTTTGTTATGTTTACATATGGAATGCTGTCTACCTGCCTTAGCAACGATAGTACTATTAGTTTGGACTCAGCACCCGTTCACTCAGGGGTTGTTAAGGACAATTACCTACATGGCTCACAGTGGTGAGTATGTATCGCGAACTGCCTTGGGCAGTCAATCCGCACTCATTGGTATCGATAGGTTTTTGTCGATAACTAACATGCCTTATTTCACTCTGTGTACGTGCTGGTTATGCGTAACGCTTGTGAACTCTGTATGCTATTATCAAACTTGTATGCTCACCTTTACACTATGTGTATTGACTTTTACTTTAACGTATGTGACAGGTGCTTAGGATGCTTATTTGCATATTTACGATTTTAAAATTTTTGTGAATGTTTTCGGGGTGGAAAGACATGCACGTTTTGCAAGAACATACAAAGTTTTGAACAAACGAAAACTCATATTTCTAAATTATGTTACGAACGGATTTCGAGGAACTCAAATGGTTTACGAATGGACCATACTAAATATACCGGTTTTTATAAAACAAATGCGTATTATCGAAATGGGAATGATTTTCATGACTAGGGATGGGATCGTCTGGTGATACTATAGAGAGACTGGGGAGTCAGCCTTAGAGGCTGGGGAGGTTCAGCCTTAGAGGCTGGGGAGGTTCAACCTTAGTGGCTGGGGAGGTTCAGCCTTAGAGGTTGGGGTAAAATACATGTTACAATTATTAAGGACTTTTTTTTTATACATGGTATGGTTAGCTTAAGGAGGGTTTGGATGTTCAGATCATGTGAGTGGTGGGTACAACACTTAAAGCCATTAATCCTCGTCGTAGGACCGAGGGACATGAGTGATAGATCTATTTGGGTGTAGCGAGCCCACACCCATGAAGTCAGGGGGGGCCCATAGAGGTGACTGTGTCTTACAGCCGAGGCCCGGTACAAATTTGCTAGGTTTGAGTTTTCCTGCATCACTTCACACATACCAGTGGCTTTGCAACCCATTGGTGATCTCTTTTTCCTTATTACTACATACCAGGGACATACATACTTACAGAAATACTTGATTTATACAAATTAAATACCATGTTTTATACAAATTCAAAGCATAATATTTTTGCGGGCGTGGAGTCAAAATCAGGGTGGGCATTGACGGTTATACGAACATTACAAATACGAGAGTTTACAAATGCATGGTTCTACGAACATAATGCGTTACAAATACAAAGTTTCCATATAACTTGGCAAGAAAATGATTTCTAAATTCGTTTTCTCAATATTATTTCACAAACCGGTTATTCAAAAGATTTATTTCAAATCTTTTACAAACAAACTATGAACTCGCTCAACTTTATGTTGACTTTTTCGCATGTTTCTTTCTCAGGTTGCATTTCAAAGTTATGGCATGGTTGGAATAGGAGAACCATTGGGGATTCGAGTACTTAGCGGGCGTTCACTTTCTAGAAGTCTTAGCTTATTTTCTTCCGCTGTGCAATGAAGATACCAGTCCAGTCACGCCAGCTCTGATAATGTCGGGGTGTGACAGATTGGTATCAGAGCTATAGGTTACAGCGAATAGGGTTTCTGTAGAGATACCTAGGCTCTAACCTCACCTTTATCTGGGACATCGATTTTTAAGACCTGGAATACGTACAGAATGCCTAGTACTCGAATATGGTCTCCAACCGTTGCCGAAAACAAAAAGGTCAGAATTTTGATTTTTAAACATACGCTATAGTTGTGTTTTACACACGGTACACAAAACAGTCGCATACAGCACACAAAACTCTGAGAGTTTAGGAAACATGCATTTAAGACCTTCGGAAACTTATGTTGAAGTTCCTAAAAGGTCATCACATAGGAACCGCGAATATTAACTCGGGCACATATTATTATCTATATTGTCTATGATATTTTAACTTCCCGAGCAGGCAGCCTACGCATAATGAAACTCTAGTGCACGAGAATACATGGAACTTAAATTTTACATTAACGGATGTCGGGGTACATCACATTCTACTCGGAACGAAACGCTAGTACGCAGGTATACGCGAAACTCAATATGTACGTCAACGAAGGTTGAAGCACGTCACATACGACTATCGAGGCGAGACCTTTGAGAAGAAACAATGGCGCAATTCAACGACGACGCTAAATTCCTGTCAGCAGGAGAACTATCGATCAGGAAGCGGCAGTTTGGCACGCGGTCCTGCAAGGACACGAATCACTCCAAGGAGAAGATGTATGTCTCCGCATCCCCCTATTTCACTTAATGACAAATACGATATGTTCGGCATTCCATGGTAATGTCACCTAACAACCGGTCATCACACGCAACCCCAGGTAAAGTCCTCAAATTTCTTTTATTGAAATTTCGAATTATATATTTACTGAGTAGATTTTCGCATCTCTACTCCTCTTAAGGGTCATTGTATCACGATCATTTCTTTTCAAGTTACATACATGGTTTTTCGTTGTGACCATGCCGAAAGTTTTCTTGTCGATACGTATATTTATTGTCGGATTGCGCTAAAACTAAGTTCAATTGTTTGAACTTGTCCATTACACATATTCACTTCAGAGCATCATATGATGTATTGGGAGCATCATATTTAAAAATTCGTTTTAACAAGTGTTTCATTTGTTCCGAGTCGAAGTTTGGCATTCGACTCCATTAAATTGTTTGTTGATTTCGACACCTTGTGGTGGTATTTTCACTTATTTGAACCTTGCGCTAAACTCGTTTACAAATCTTATGCACGGATGTAATTATTTATTTATTGATTCAGATTAAATCCGCTTTGATTTATCACATTACAACAGTCTTAACACAATTGCGTGTTAAGACAATGGTACACAAATTCATTTCATATTCCGGTGTACCTCATAACGGTTCTTTCAACATCGATCGAATGCTTTGCGACATTCATTGCTTCTTCATCTTCGATCGAAAACATTGTTTCATTGATGTCCCATTTTCAATTGAAAATCCTATGATGTCATTTGAAACAAACTTTCAGATTCACTTTATTGCACTTTCATTTGACTTTAAACACGGTGAATTTGTTTGATCACCGCTATTATTGAATCATTTGAATCACTACGACACCTTGTGGTGTCAGTACAAACTTGTAGCTTGGGCTAATTATGATTGAGCGTTTCATGCAAAACACAGGTGATACTTGTTTGATCAACCCTATTATTGAATTGTTTCATTCATTGCGACACCTTGCGGCGTCGGTATAACTTGCAGCTTGTGCTGATCACGATCGAGCGTTTCATGCAAACTAGTACATTTGAGATTGTTGATTCTAAGCTCACCCAGTGGATGTTATTGCTTCTAGAACTCATTTACTTATTGTGAATGTTCATATGGAATTCGATTGGTCGAAGTTCCTGTCCATTGTTGGGTCCCTGTTAACTTAGTCACACTAGTGATTGTATCTATACGACTCGTTTCCTTTGACACCAATTACTGGGACACATTTCTGTTAAACCGTTGGGATTCCTATTGTGAAGGAATGCCCTTGAAATCACATGATTCGAATAAGTCTTGTTTCGATTACGCGGTCATTCACTTTGTTATTATTCAGACTTACCTGCGAACAACACAATTCTGGAGAGATAACATAGTCTAAATTTCGAGGACAAAATTTCTGTAATAGGGGGAGAATGTCACAACCGGGGATTTACGGCTCTTAAATTCGTGATTAACAGGTGATTAACGCGATAATAAATAGTGTTTATAGCGCAAATTAACTTAATTAGGCCTTTGGAGTGCCTAGGAATGCCTATCCGACTTTACAGTGCGCGTGTGGTGATTTACGGGAAATCTGCTGAATATCAAGCGACAACGAACTGATGCCGTACAAAATACTGACAACGCCGGCAAGGATTAACGTTACACGAAAATTTTATGTTTATGAAATTAATCTTTGTGAATTTATTGGGATTCCGTGCGACACAAATGCAAACGTGGACTAAAAACGCGATGGTAGGAAACGCATCGGCAACGAAACGAAAGCGACGGAGACGCCTGTCACCTTCAGAACCTACATTTTACGCTATATTTAGCTCCGTAATCAAATTTTAACTATCGTAGTTGAAACCGGATGGAAAAACGCATTATAACGACAATCGATGCACTCTACGCAAATTTTTAACGTGACCGATGATCAAACGCGTCAAACAATGATTATTGATACTACTTTACATATTTATAAACTTGAAATTTTAATTTTTGTAATTACGAGAAATTTGGGTTACAAAAACGGGTTCGTAGGAACGAGCGGGGCACTTTACACGCAACAAGCCCAAAGCCCATCAACTAGTATATAAAGAGACTATGCCCTCATTTCTTCTCATTTAAGCAACAAACAACAACACACACACACAAATTGTGCTCTCAACTCTCTCTCTCTCTAGAACAGTCCGGCATCAAATCCGGCAAGGAGTCCCAGCGACCGGCGACGATGCCGGCGACCGGCGACGATGCCGGCGACCGGCGACGATGCCGGCGACCGGCGACGGTGGACCCGCGGCGGCACCGTCGCATGCGGCGGCGGTGGTGACGTTTTCCGGTGAGCTTTTTCCGATCCGACACCCTACCCCCACTAAACTAAACACTCCCGACACGATGGCGGTGCCCGTTTTAGCAGATTCTGAGTCGTTTGGGCTGTACATCAACTCCGGCGGAGCTCCGATCAAATTTCCGGCGTAGATCGGCTCACAAGGAGTGTTTCTGCTCATTTTCGGTACATTTTATGTTCCGGCGAAATTCTGGTGAGTATTCCGACCAGTTCCTAGTTTGTTTTTTCTTATTTTTTTCGAGTTTTAGACTCATTTTACGTTTATGGTGGTTAACGAAGATGTAGGAGTGCCCGACGGTTAAAGAAAGGGTGGTGGTTCGTCGGGTAATGGCAGCGACAGCCGGCGGCGGCGGCTTCGGGCCGGCCGGACGGCGTCAGACGTGATGGTGACGGTGGTTGTTCGATGTCGGTTGTCGGGTTCACGCCGGCGACAATAATGGGGCTCCGAGTTACGCTCTAGTTCAAGTTATTGGTTCATTCCACTCGATTTACAGGTTCTGTTTCAATGATCGGGTCAACTCGGTTAAACCGAGTTGACTCAGTCAACACACAGTCAGAACGGGTCAGCCGGCCAACAACAGTTTTTGGTTTGGATTAACTCGGTCAAACCGAGTCAACTCAGTCAATGGCGGTCAAACCGAGTCAACTCAGTTGACTCGGTCAACGAAAGCGGCACGAAAGACTTGGTAAAGATTTTTAGTGACGCGAATAATATTTACATTAATTATAAGAATTTTATTAATTTCGTCATACAAGCTCGAACCGATTCGGATTAGCGTCTAGTTATATTTCGCCATATTTATGAAAATTATTTATGTTGATGATTGAGTATTGATTGGTTTTTGAAAAATAACGACAACATGTGTTGTCGGGGGCGTCCAAAAACAGAGGAAACTCTGCCCGTTTTTCGAGAAAATACGTAAAACTAAGACGCGTTTTATTATAAAACGAAACTATCGGATCCAAACAACCTTCTATGAAAACAAATACAAATATACATTTACTTTCGACGACATTACATAACCTACAAAGCATGTTTATAACATTTCGATAAACAGCTTTACAAAATAACAAAACTTGATGGTTTTATAGAATAAATATATTTAGTTATATTTACTTCCAAACAACGAACAATTCGAATTCTTTTCTAAATAAATATAGTTTATATATTTATTTCAAACAAATCCTTTTATAAATAAATATAATTTATATATTTATTTCGGATATCAAACGAGGACTCTTTATAAAAATAAATATGGTTTATATATTTTTTTTCAACATAACAACTCGATGATTCCTTTATAAAATAAATATAACTCTTCATATTTATTTTATACGCCTAAACGGCATATACGTATATTATTTTGGCAAACATACACAAGACGTGATATATATAATACAAGTTATTATATATTATTTTCATACAAATACTCGATACATACACGTACGACCACCCGAGACGGCTAACGCAATTACAACGATATATTTATATATGTTGATATAAATATTTATTTACTTTCAAATCTCTCGAGAATCAAGTCTTGTCAAGATTTATTGGTTATTATCGACAATAAAACGATACTTATCAAATATGACCTAATCATTTTCGATAAGTTAACTACTTACCGTTGAATCGTTCGATTTACGATTCGGTAGAGCTCGATGACACGTAGTTTAATTACTGCGTTTATTTAGAAACTTATAAGATATTCCGTGTTAGGAATATTGTAGAATGCACGCTAGCAAGTCAAGTCTTGGAAACGACATCACAAAGTCGTATATAGCTAGCTTTGCACAGGAATATTCAGGTGAGTTCATAACCCCACCTTTTTACGATTTTACAATTTTTGTGAATGTTTTTGGGGTGGAAAGACATGCACGTTTTGCAAGAACATACAAAGTTTTGAACAAACGAAAACTCATATTTCTAAATTATGTTACGAACGGATTCCGAGGAACTCAAATGGTTTACGAATGGACCATACTAAATATACCGGTTTTTATAAAACAAATGCGTATTATCGAAATGGGAATGATTTTCATGACTAGGGATGGGATCGTCTGGTGATAATATAGAGAGACTGGGGAGTCAGCCATAGAGGCTGGGGAGGTTCAGCCTTAGAGGCTGGGGAGGTTCAGCCTTAGTGGCTGGGGAGGTTCAGCCTTAGAGGTTGGGGTAAAATACATGTTACAATTATTAAGGACTTTTTTTTATACATGGTATGGTTAGCTTAAGGAGGGTTTGGATGTTCAGATCATGTGAGTGGTGGGTACAACACTTAAAGCCATTAATCCTCGTCGTAGGACCGAGGGACATGAGTGATAGATCTATTTGGGTGTAGCGAGCCCACACCCATGAGGCCAGGGGGCGGCCCATAGAGGTGACTGTGTCTTACAGCCGAGGCCCGGTACAAATTTGCTAGGTTTGAGTTTTCCTGCATCACTTCACACATACCAGTGGCTTTGCAACCCATTGGTGATCTCTTTTTCCTTATTACTACATACCAGGGGCATGCATACTTACAGAAATACTTGATTTATACAAAGTAAATACCATGTTTTATACAAATTCAAAGCATAAGATTTTTGCGGGCGTGGAGTCAAAATCAGGGTGGGCATTGACGGTTATACGAACATTACAAATACGAGAGTTTACAAATACATGGTTCTACGAACATAATGCGTTACAAATACAAAGTTTCCATATAACTTGGCAAGAAAATGATTTCTAAATTCGTTTTCTCAATATTATTTCACAAACCGGTTATTCAAAAGATTTATTTCAAATCTTTTACAAACAAACTATGAACTCGCTCAACTTTATGTTGACTTTTTTGCATGTTTCTTTCTCAGGTTGCATTTTAAAGTTATGGCACGGTTGGAATAGGAGAACCATTGGGGATTCGAGTACTTAGCGGGCGTTCACTTTCTAGAAGTCTTAGCTTATTTGCTTCCGCTGTGCAATGAAGATACCAGTCCAGTTTCGCCAGCTTTGATAATTTCGGGGTGTGACAGCTCCCTCCAAGTCTGCGAACCAAGTTACCCAACAGTTAGGCGGCAGCAAGAACAAGAAAAGGAAATCTCAGGGTTCCGGATGTAATACTATTACTCCTGCTACAAACCCTGTGGCTAAACCTGCTCCTACTACTGCTGCTGCTAACCCTGCTGCTCCCGAAGCTAAGAAGCAATACACTAGGCCTCATCCCAAGTGTGCAACTTTCAACAACCATCATCCTGCTACTTCTGCCTGTCGTCTGTGCACCAACTGTAATCGCTATGGTCACACGACTCCCTACTGTCGTCAAGCTAACCCTGCACCGCAAGCTCAGCAAGCCCCAGCTCAGGCAGCTCTACCTGCCCCTCTAGCACCTCTACAGAAACCAAGGCCAGTCAACATTGTTCGTGCATGCTACAAGTGTGGAGATACTACCCACCTCCGTAACCGGTGTCCTCAGTTGAACCAGGACCAGCAGCCAGCCGCTCGTGGATGAGCGTTCAACCTTAATGCAAATCAAGCTCGTAATGACAACGACGTTGTCAATGGTATGTTCCTTGTTAATAAACTTTATGCTTCGATTCTATTTGATACTGGTGCCGATAAAAGCTTTGTGTCCGTGGAATTTGAGTCCTTGATAAACTGTACACGCTCCAAGTTACCTGAGTCATTCTCTGTTGAGGTCGCTAATGGTAAGTCGATTCTTGTTAATTCTATCATGCGTGATTGTTCCTTGATTCTTAATGATCACGTGTTCTCTATTGATCTTATACCCATGTGGTTGGGTAGTTTTGATGTTATCATTGGCATGGACTGGTTGCGTAAGAGCCATGCCGAGATTGTTTGTCATGAGAAACTGGTTCGTCTTCCTCTTCCCTCTGGTGATACTTTGATCGTCTATGGAGACCGACCTTCAAAGGGACTGAGATTGATGTCATGCACACAAGCGAGCAGAAGCTTACGTAAACAGAACACTGCCTTCTTGGCCCATGTGGTGGGACAAAAAGGCAAGGGGAAAAACATAAGCGCCGTTCCAGTGGTGTGTGATTTCGCTGATGTCTTTCCTGATGATCTTCCTGGTCTTCCTCCTCCCAGATCTGTTGACTTTCGTATTGATCTCGTACCTGGTGCGACTCCTGTCGCCAGGGCTCCCTATCGTCTTGCACCTTCCGAGATGCAAGAGTTATCTAGCCAACTACAGGAATTACTCGATAAGGGTTTTATTCGTCCAAGTAACTCCCCGTGGGGTGGTCCCGTTTGATTCGTCAAGAAGAAGGATGGTTCGTTTCGTATGTGTATCGACTACCGTGAACTTAATAAGCTTACCGTGAAGAATCGTTATTCGCTCCCTCGTATCGATGACCTGTTTGACCAACTACAAGGTGCGTCGTGTTTCTCGAAAATTAACCTACGTTCTGGATACCATTAGCTACGTGTCCTCGAAGATGATATTCCTAAAACGACATTTCGTACTCGTTATGGGCACTACGAGTTCGTAGTCATGCCTTTTGGCTTGACCAACGCACCTGCAATGTTCATGGATCTTATGAACCGCGTTTGCAAACCTTATTTGGATCGTTTTGTGATAGTCCTTATTGATGATATTCTCATTTATTCTAAGTCTAAAGCCGATCATGCCCGCCATCTACGTCTTATGCTTGAACTACTACGTGGTGAACGTCTGTATGCTAAATTTTCTAAGTGTGAGTTTTGGATTGATGAGGTGCAATTTCTTGGTCATATTGTTAGTTGTCAGGGTATTCATGTTGACCCTTCTAAGATCAAGGCAGTGAAGAATTGGTGTACGCCTAAATCCGTGTCTGAGATTCGTTCTTTTCTAGGATTGGCGGGTTATTACCGCCGATTCATCGCGGATTTCTCAAAAATTGTTGTTCCTCTTACTACGCTAACCCAAAAGGAGAAACCTTTTGTTTGGGGTCCCGAACAAGAGGAATCCTTTCAAACTCTTAAGAACCTTTTGTGTAATGCTCCTGTGTTAACTCTACCTGATGGTAACGACGATTTTGTGGTATATTGTGATGCCTCGAACCGTGGATTGGGCTGTGTGCTCATGCAGCGAGACAAGGTTATTGCTTATGCCTCTCGTCAGCTCAAGGTACATGGGAAAAACTACACTACTCACGATCTAGAGCTTGGTGCGGTTATTTATGCGCTAAAGATCTGGCGACACTACCTTTACGGTACTAAGTGTGTGGTCTTCACCGACCATAGGAGCCTTCAACATATCTTTGACCAAAAAGAGCTGAACATGCGACAGAGACGTTGGGTGGAATTGCTTAATGACTACGATTGCGAAATTCGCTATCATCCAGGCAAGGCGAATGTGGTAGCCGACGCCCTTAGTCGTAAGACCCATTTCAAGGCTATTCGTATCTCTAGTGATTTGCATGCTTGTATTCGTGAATCTCAGTATTCATCAGCAAATGAAGGAAGTTTAGAAGAAGAGATCCACGGCGCTAGGATGGACCAGCTCGAAACTAAATTTGATGGTCTGCAGTATTATCTAAATCGCATCTGGGTGCCAGATCGCGATAACCTCTGTGAGCTCATTATGACCGAGGCTCACAAATCCCATCACTCTATCCATCCAGGCACCGATAAGATGTACCAGGATCTGCGTGCGACATATTGGTGGCCTGGCATGAAGAGGGACATTGATGTATATGTGTCTAAGTGCCTTACTTGTTCGAAGGTAAAGGATGAACACCAACGTCCTTCTGGACTCTTGGAACAACCTAAGATACCTGTCTGGAAATGGGATAGCATTGCTATGGACTTTATTACCAAACTACCCCGCACCTCTAAAGGTCACGATAGTATCTGGGTGATTATTGATCGTTTGACCAAATCCGCTCACTTTCTTCCTATTCGTGAAGATTACAGAGTGGAGAAACTTGCTCGAGTCTATACTGATGAGATTATATGCCGTTATGGCATACCCCTTGACATAATCTCGGACCGTGATGGTTGTTTTACTTCGCGTCTTTGGAAAATGTTTCAGTCCGCTATGGGTTCGCACTTGAATCTTAGTACGGCCATTCATCCTCAGACGGATGGACAGACCGAGTGTACTATTCAAAACCTAGAAGATATGCTCTGTTCTTGTGTCATCGACTTTGGCGGTAACTGGGATGTACATTTACCATTGATAGAATTCTCGCACAACAATAGCTACCATTCCAGTACTCAGATGGCTCCTTTCGAAGCTTTATATGGGAGAAAATGCCGATCTCCTCTCAGCTGGCGTGAGGTTGGGGAAAAGCAGTTCACTGGCCCCGAGATTGTTCAAGAGACAACGGATAAGGTTCTTCAGATCCATGACAACTTGATCAAGGCTAGGAGCAGACAAAAGAGCTATGCTGATAATAGGCGGAAGCCTCTGGAATTTGCTGTTGGAGATCGAGTTCTACTCAAGGTATCTCCCTGGAAGGGAGTAGTTCATTTTGGAAAGAAGGGGAAGCTTGCTCCTCGCTATGTGGGTCCTTTCGTGATACTTGAAAGGATTGGCAAGGTAGCATACTAACTCGACTTGCCACAATAACTAAACAACGTGCATCCAGTGTTCCATGTATCCAATCTACGTAAATGCCTAGCCGACGAGGGACTGCAAGTTCCTCTTGAAGACTTGCAAATAAACGAAGCTGTTCAGTTTGTGGAGAAACCGGTCGAAATCATGGATCAAACTGTCAAGCGTCTGAGGCGCAGCAAAATTCCCATTGTTAAGGTTCGATGGGAAGGAAAGCGTGGCGCCGAATTCACTTGGGAATTGAAAAGTGATATGAAGGCCAAGTACCCGCATCTCTTTGAGCAGTATTCTTCTAAGATTTTGGGGACGAAATCTCCTAAAGGAGGGGAGACTGTAACGCCCAGCGTCCCTAAACTTTAGACACTTGGCAAGATCAGTCCCTGAACTTCTATTAATTGACAGTTTAGTCCCTGTAATTATGAGATGTTGATACTTTGATACTTTGACGTGAATCTTATTGATACTGATGCTTGATTCTTTATTCTAGATGCTTGATTCTTGACACCTAAACTATGAGACTTGATACTTAATCTAGATACTTGACTATCGATACTTAATCTAGACACTTGATTCTTGATACTATGGAAACTAGATTCTTATTGTTGATTCTTGATACTTGATACTTGGACTCTTGATTCTGGATGCTTGAGAAACTATGATTCTTGACTCTTGAGACTTAAATTAGTGCTTGACTCCTTAGACTCGTGAAACTTGATTCTTGGTTGAATGAGAGACTTGAGCCTGGCCACTGGCGGAATCTATGAAACCTGGAAACTTTTGGTTTGTAATGTAATCTGGATACTTCACCTAAATTTCACGCAACGCAACGCTAAATATAACACGCTAATCGAATCAAAGTCTGGAACGCGGAAGGAATGGATTGGCCAGATTGGCCATCCGATCGGACTGTCACCCGATCGGACTGTCACCCGAACGGATGACCACCCGATCGGATGACCACCCGATCGGGTGACCACCCTATCCACCTTGTACCGCCTCCACTTCACTCTCACACTATAAATAGACCTGTCACATCACCATTTCAGTGATGTGACAGCTCTGCTCGACTCAGACGCACGAACACCTTTCTCCCCTATTTTCTTGCTGAATCCGGTACGTTTTAGGCTAAATTCTTATACTTTATCGATCTACACATCATTCTCTACATGATTCTCACTTGAAATTACACTTTCCACCGTGAAATCTCTCGGATCTGAGTTCTTGAGGGTGATGTCATCATGGAGGTTTGTGCAAACTAACATGTGATGTCATTCTAGGCAAGATCTAGCCCAGATGTAAGATGATTCATGTGTTTTTACACTAAAGCTAACCTAAATCTAAGCTAAATCTAAACTTTTCCTATCAGACTTGAGTATCTTCATCCTCTTCTCAAACTTTTACTTTATTCGGTGGAAATCGAGTCCAAACTAACTGTAGATCTGATGAATAGTCTAGAGTTAGTATTGATCTGGGTTCCTACCTTTAAAAGACGAGCACGGCAATAAATCCCGATATAAACCCATTAGAAACAAACGACTGATCGAACAGGGGTGATTCCCACTCAATCGGAGTTTTGGGTACTAAAGGGTTTTACCGTTGTCTCGATACGTGTCGTACTGTCACCGTTAATCTAGAAACTTGGCACTTAACATTATGATCGAGTGGCAATCCGATCGGACAGCCATCCGAACGAGAGGCCACCCGATTGAAGAAAACAAGGCACTTAACATTATGATCGAGTGGCAATCCGATCGGACAGCCATCCGATCGGACAGCCACCCTGGTCCCTCACATATGAATCTCACCCGAACAAGTGGTAACCCAGTCGGATGGCCATCCGATCGGGCAGCCCTTTGTCTCTACACACACATGAGTCACCCGACCGGCTGACCATCCGATCGGACAGCCATCTGATCGGACAGTCAGTCGATCCAATGACTGGTTTTGACGCTTTATTCAACCTCGTTACTCTGCTCGACTCTTATCCTATTGTAATCTAATCAGGCTAGTCCTACAAAGAGCTCCCTTTGATCCAATAGCAGTTTATACTGTTAAGCAATCACTGTGAGTATACTCGATCCCCTTTTTACTTTAAACTTTTGGGGTGTAACATGTATTCTATTAAACTACATACTTCTGGCAATCTATACTCTATCCTATGTGTTTGTGAAATCTTGTGCATTCTAGTATTCTATTTGTGCTATGTGACGTTTAATCCATGGTGTTTAGTTCTGCCTTAACAATAGTAGCGCTATAGGAGATGCACCTCTCCCATTATTCTCGGGGAGTATTGTTAGGAGGATTCTAGTTTACCTTGAGTCTTGGGTAAAAACTAACGCATCGGGATACTTGGGCTATCACTGCGTGGACTGCGACACTAGCACGGCTGAAACTATTTTTATTGCTTACACTGTGGATATGAGTTGTTTTAATCTATTATGCTATTATCAAACTTGTGTACTCGCCAATACTTTTGTATTGATATCTTACTACATGTTGCAGGTTGATAGGTTGATATGGATCAGGGAAATCAAGCTAGGGAAATGCCTAGAAACGTCGCCTAGTGAATTTAGAAACTTTTGAACAATTTGAACAATCTTTGTTATGTTTTGCATTCGATGTCTGATGTTGGATTTTGTTTTAGAAAAATTTATGCATGAAATCAAGAAATCTTTATTGCCACAATAGTGTTATGGAAATCCCATGAGCAATCTGAACGCCTAGTGCTCGCACCCCGATGTTTCCGCCATCGGTTGGGGTGTGACAAACAGGAAGCCCTTAAGAAGGAGAATCGTAGAGCTGAATGTCTCTGAGGTATGGAGAAGAAGCTGGTGCAAACGAAGAGGGAACCTTATACTTTATGGGACGCATTTGGGTTCCGCTCTATGGTGGTATTCGAGAAGTCATCTTTGATGAAGCTCACAAGTCGAGATACTTGATCCACCCAGGATCGGACAAGATGTATCAAGACTTGAAAGAATACTAATGGTGGCCGAAGCTTAAGAGCGATGTTGCCGTTTACGTTGGAAAGTGCCTAAATTGTGCTAAGGTTAAGGCTGAATATCAGAAACCGTCTGGTCTACTGCAACAACCAGAGATACCCATGTGGAAATGGGAGCAAATCTCAATGGACTTCATAATGAAATTACCCAGAACCCCTAGAGGGCACGACATGATATGGGTGATAGTTGATCGATTGACGAAGTCTGCACATTTCCTACCAATCCGAGAAAAGGATAACACTGGGAAGCTTGCAGAGCTGTATCTTAAAGAAATTGTGGCACGTCATGGAGTGCCTATTTCGATTATTTCAGACAGAAATGGGCGTTTCGTATCAAGGATCTGGCAATCCTTCCAGGAGGCCTTTGGATCTCAACTAGATCTAAGCACGGCCTTCCATCCGCAAACAGACGGCCAGAGCGAACAGACCATACAAACCCTGGAAGATATGCTTCGCGCATGTGTTATGGATCTAGGTGGCAGCTGGGATACTCATCTACCTTTAGTCGAGTTTTCCTATAATAACAGCTACCATACGAGCATAAAAGCCGCACCGTTCAAAGCTCTATATGGCCGTAAGTGTCGTTCACCTTTGTGTTGGGCAGACGCTGGAGACAAGCAGTTGATTGGTCCTGAACTTGTTCAACAGACAACAGACAAGATCATGCAGATCTAAGAGCGCATTAAGGCGGCTCGTGACCGACAAAAGAGCTACGCTGATAAAAGACGATAACCCTTAGAATTCAAGGTGGGAGACAGGGTTCTGTTAAAAGTCTCCCCTTGGAAGGGGGTAGCAAGGTTCGGAAAACGTGGAAAGTTGAACCCACGATACATTGGACCATTCAAGATCTTGGAAAGAATTGGTACCGTGGCGTACAAGTTAGAGTTACCAGAATAACTTAATGGTGTACATGATACGTTCCATGTGTCAAATCTTAAGAAGAGTCCAACCCAAGAAAAAGTTATCATCCCTGCGGATGTAGTACATATCGACGACACACTCCGATTTACAGAACAACCTGTTCAGGTAACGGATTGGAAGATCCATAAGACAAGGAGAAGTCGCATTAAGCTTGTCAAGGTACGTTGGAACTCTAAGCACGGATCCGAGTACACGTTGTGACAACCCTCAAATTTACATGTAACCGTACAGTTTATTAATAATAATTAATGCGCTTGACGACTGTGTGGAATTACTTAACTGCTTTCTGATATCTGTGTTATGCTTACACGTATTTGTTAACACACTAGTAATGTACAAAAAAGTCATTAAATAGTCCATTATGATTCCCTAAGTGTTAGAAAGTAAAAACGTTACAAAAATATATAAATAGGACGCCTTACGAATTAATTAAGCACTTTAACGGAACAGAATCGAACCGAACAACCGGACTCTACCCGGAACACAAAAATATTGTCAAACACATTGTTCTTATTTTCTGAACCAGTTATGATCCCCGAACATCATAACACCCCCCTAAAAATATCCACTAACTAAAGTATGAAACTAGCACTTGAATTATAACTAGATTGTAACCAAATTGGTTAGCACCTAATCTACTACCCCCCCCCCCATGCTCACAGATCCAACAAGGGACCCACCTTGTTGATTTGTTGCAATATTTAATTTGATTATGTTGGGGCATGATGGACATGTTACACAAGAGTTAGACATGTTACACAAGAGTTAAGGCTGTAGGATGGTTATAAGAATGCACCAAAGGTCCCAAGCATCATCATCTCTCATTCACAAACCCACCAACACCCTAACTCTCTCCCTCCTTCCATGGTTCTCGGCTGAACCACATCCACCCCACCACCATCATCTTTCAACCTTGTTCAACCATTTCACATACTCTCCAAGGTGTAAGAAGGTCTCTAACGAAGCTCGGTGCTCTCGGAAGTGGAAGGACCTTCTCTATTCGCTATTAACCGCCACATTTCTTCACTCGAACTTCCCTAGCCTTGTGCTAGTGGTAAGTTTCTTAAATCTTCATCTTGTTCATGTATTTTATGGTTAATAGATGATTAATGGTTAAAAACTTATGAAACTCTAAAAGAACTTACATTAGTCTTGGATAAAATATGAATAAGATGAATAAAGAGAAGTTATGTGTGTAAATCTTGTAGATCTTGTATTGTTATGATTCTTGATTAATTTCTTGATGAATTACTGGTTACTATTGATGTTGGATGTTGTTATAATCGCTAAACATGTTAACGGAATCAATCGAACACAAGTTAGTAAGTTAGAGAGTGAAAACAGAATCTATCCCGGTTTTACAGCCAACTTCGGTTGGCTGTAAACAGGTCATAAACTCAACGAAAAACCGATATTTTGAATCTAAAATATGTTATTGTGAAATACGGTTCTAATGGTACCGGAATCGTAATTTTTGGACTTCGTTTACTATTTTTAATGTGTCGATTTGTAACAACAGCTTAAGCTGAATTTTGACAGCAATAAATGGGTGATGTACTTTCAGTCATAACCTGAGTTTTGTGATGAATCGGACCATGAAATTTGTACAGTAGATGACAACCGATGCATTTGTAATTACTCCACTGGAATTTCGTAAATCGGACACTCGATGAATTTTAAATAAATTATCTCGTGGACTGTGGTCAGAAAAATATAAATCTGAGTTCAGCCCGGAAAATGAATTTTTATAAAATATTGGTAAGGAAACGGATCCCGATATTTTTACACAATAAAATTTGGAACGTTTAAGACATTTTGTAAAAATTTGGGAATTTTTGGAATAATTTAACTATTTTATTAAAATGTCCGAAAACAGCCGGTTTTGAATATTAATGCTGAAATGACATAAGTTGTGACTTGCGTGTCTAAATGTCGAGTATGCTATATGTGAATGATCTAACATGTTATATGTGTTATGTGCAATATCGTATGTTTGATTATGAGTGGGGAATGGATGGGAAACTTGGATGGGCATAAACCGTTAAAGTGATGCATGTTGTGTGATAGATACGTGTAGGAACTTTGTGTTCTATTTGAAAGCCACTAGCATGTTTAGCTCGTCACTTTTTAGTTTAGTGCTTGTGTAGAGTCGTAAGTCAAGTGGACTAAACACCCGCTTAGACTTCCGAACACGACCCGTTTGGTCGATCTTAGGATCCGACCAAACATGGTTAGTGACCATAGTAGTATAGGGAATAACCTTCCGAGGTTATACCTTATGGTCACCTAGTTTAGGTAGTTGTATGATAAGTAGTTTATATGCCTTAGGTAAATTACCAGAATACCCTTTTCATGTATAATTGGTAATTTAGCATATGTAACCTAAACTTTTGTCACATAACTGATTATACAACATGATTAGACTTGTATAGGCATATAACACTTGTCATAGGACTAGTTAGACGTCTCGAACGCGCTTTACGCGCACGACGCGTTAAAGTAGCGTAAGCTACCTTAATGGGTCGCGATGGGTCGAAAGCACTTAGGCTAGGTTTCATTTAGGATGTAGGCTTTGTGAAACCATATCACATGAGTTCCAACACTCATTTGGTTTACAAGACCTCATTCTGTCCGATCTTCCGATTTAGGCGTCTATTGTTTGACTAGTGATTCAATTACTAGGTGCTACGTGATTTCTCTGGTTTACTCGAATTTG
Organism: Helianthus tuberosus; assembly: GCA_030545235.1. NCBI lineage: Eukaryota > Viridiplantae > Streptophyta > Magnoliopsida > Asterales > Asteraceae > Helianthus > Helianthus tuberosus. Next base: position 106,460,581 of record CM060409.1, read on the forward strand.
TTGAAATACTATTGATTGAGGATACCTTGCACTACATATGAGTACATAGTTCCCCTATTTTACTGTTTTCAATTGTTTGGGGTGATTCATATGTACAAAATGTTTTCAAGGTTTAAACGATGATTTCAAAAACAAATAGAACGATTTATACTAAACTAATAACGATTTCGATAATGTGAACGAACTTGTTGGTTGTAGTTACATAACGAATGACATTCATTAGCATTGATCAAGCCGACCAGTATTAGGTTATGGTACCATAGGATCCGACAAATCCCGTTATTACACTATACCCATGGTTATGTATGGGTGTTGTGGGTAACGACTGAATCTGATGATTGTTAACTTACCCTTTGGAGGTTTGTTAATGCAAGAACGAGTTGAACGATGAACGAGTCACAAAGGTTTGAATGTTATTAGCGAGGCGACCATATATAAGTTTCACAATTAAAACAAGAACGATTTGAACGATTTGAACGATTAAACGATGTTAAACGATTTGGGGTAAATGATTGATTTTTGGTTAGTGTTTAGATAACGAGATGGGTGTAATGTAGTGAAAACATGGTAGATACGCTGCTGGTACTTCTTATATATAAGTGTTTTCAACATATTACATGCCATGGCGTTATTTAGTTCACTTGGGTAAACGATAGTGAAACGATGTCACACAACGATGTTTTCGAAACAATATACGAGTTTTATTTACAAGTTATTACGAGATGTTTTACAATTTGCCTTACTAAAACAAATGTTTTTGGGTTAAGAATCATGGCTACAAGGATTTCTAAACCATAACCATCTTGATTTGAGTTGGTAAATTTAGTTGCAATATTTAAATTTAGTTGTATAAAATACTCTTTTCAAAACAAGGTTTTTAAATAAAGTATTGCAACATTTAAAATAGCCATGAATCCGACACTCCTATAAAACCTATGTACTCGCCAGCATTTCTTTGCTGACTTTGTTTTCACATATGTTTCAGGGATTGATGCTTGATGATGATTACTAGGATGCATGAGTCACATAGGATCTGGACGAGGCCTTAGTGACATAATAACAATATTAGTCGATATATAACTTGTTTATTCTATGTTAAGACAATGTTAATGTTTAATATTCAATAAAATGAAACACTTTTGTATCCATGGTTATGAAACGATAATTTTGTTGCAACACGCCCTGACGTTTTCCGCCGCGCTTTGTTGTTTTACGCGATCGGGGTGTGACAGAGTTCATGCAGTTTAGTTGTATGAGATGTATCTGTAAAATGTGAGTTGTATAAAATGTATCCATAAAATGTGAGTTGTATAAACTGTATCCATAAAATGTGAGTTGTATAAGATGTATATGTATGTAATGATGTAGTATGTAAAGCGTCAATGAAATCGTTGATCATTAATGTTTCGTGAGGACATTAATATGTGTGACGAATTAGGAAACAATCCAAACCTAGACGATTTCGTGTCGACTACTATCGACTGGGACACAAACGCACTCTTCTGTATGGGTCCACGCCCAAGAGTGGGGCTCGCCAATACCCATTAGATCTAACCACTTGTACCTAGGTCCAAACTGGATTAATGGTGCTTAGATGTATAACCCTAATTCGCACATGATCGAAGGTGTTTCATTCCCTAACTTTAACATACGTTGAACATGTATTTTCCCCGATAGTTGTAAAGTTGTAAAACATTTAAAGGAATAGGGTACATGAACTCACAGAATCGCGTCCGTGAATAGAAGTAACTATGATCTCACGTGCGGTCGTCCTGAATTGTGTTGCGACCTACAAATGTTCTTATATTTGTTAGACACTTCGGTCTTTATAAATGAATTGAGTACAAAAGAAGAGGTTGCAAAGAAGGGAACTGCCGTCGAAGGTTAGGGTTTTCTAAAAGAAAAGGTTTCGTAACCCTTGTGCACGTATTTAAAATAAAAACAGACAACTGGGGCTCAACTGGGCCGATGGCCCATACGGCGAACTTACCTCCGACGAAACTCTAAGGTTTCGTCGTGTGAGGTTGATGACGAAACATCATGTTTCGTCGAGCATAGGGTAGTGACGAAACTCCAGGTTTCATCGAGCTTACAAGAGGTGAAACAATTTAAGGTTTTTAACCTTTAAACAGATTACAAGTTTAACTCACTAAGCACATAAACACATTAACACATTGATCACATACTAGCATGTACAAGTTAGAATGAAACAAGTATTGTATAGAGGAAAGACCTTGAAAACTCGAGTTGTCACATCATCCCCAACTTGAAAGAAATTTCGTCCCGAAATTTAGCACGTAGTCACTCAGGAAGCTAGTTAGGTTTGCGTGGTTTCCTGTTTTTCCTGGGGTGTCACATCATCCCCCCGTTGATTTGAAATTTCGTCCCAAAATTCCGCAGTATCTTCAGCCTCAGTAGTGGTTGTACTTTTGTCGAACAACTGGGGATATTTGAGTTTCATTCGGTCTTCTCGTTCCTAGGTATACTCTGGGCCACGACGGGAGTTCCAACGAACTCGAACAAGAGGTATTCTGGTGCGCTTGAGAATCTTAACATCTCGGTCTGTAATCTCTACAGGTTCTTCGACGAATCGCAACTGATCGTCGATGGTGAGTTCCTTGAGAGGAACTATGAGGGTCTCATCTGACAGACACTTCTTCAGATTTGACACGTGGAAAACGTTGTGAACTCCACTGAGTTCTTCAGGTAGATTCAACTTGTAAGAGACTTTACCAATTTTCTCAATGATTTCGAACGGTCCAACATAACGCGGATTGAGTTTGCCTCGTTTGCCAAAACGAACTACACCCTTCCAAGGTGAGACTTTGAGTAGCACTCGATCCCCAACCTGGAACTCGAGTGGTTTCCTGCGCTTATCAGCGTAGTTTTTACGGTCACGAGCTGCCGCCATTCGTTGTCGTATCTGGGCAATCTTCTCAGTTGTGTCTACCACAAGTTCTGGACCTGTGATTTGGCTGTCACCTACCTCTGCCCAACAAAGAGGTGATCGGCATTTACGCCCGTACAATGCCTCAAACGGAGCAGCTTGGATGCTGGTGTGGTAGCTGTTATTATAAGAAAATTCCACTAAAGGTAGATGTCATTCCCAGCCGTTACCAAAATCAATCACACATGCCCTAAGCATGTCTTCAAGGGTTTGGATGGTGCGTTCAGACTGCCCATCTGTTTGCGGATGATATGCTGTGCTCATGTCTAACAGAGAGCCAAAAGACTTATGCATTGCTTGCCACAATTCAGAGGTAAAACGCGCGTCATGATCGGAAATAATAGAGGTTGGCACTCCGTGCCTCGAAACAACTTCCTTAAGATAAACGTCTGCTAAAGTGGAGAACTTATCCGTTTCCTTGATAGCCAAGAAGTGTGCAGACTTTGTGAGTCGATCCACGATCACCCAAATAGTGTCATTTCCGCGCTGAGATCTAGGCAGGCCAGTAACGAAATCCATGGAAATTTGCTCCCATTTCCATGTCGGAATTTCTGGTTGTTGGAGTAGGCCTGATGGTTTCTGATATTCAATCTTGACTCTCGCACAAGTCAAACATTTACTGACGTAGGTTGCTATGTTGGCTTTCATGCTAGGCCACCAGTATGTAGTCTTTAAGTCGTGGTACATCTTATCCGAACCAGGATGTACTGAGTAATGAGACTTATACGCTTCATCCATCACAAGCTCGTGTAAGTTTCCGTAAAGTGGGACCCAGATGCGCCCTGTTACGTAGTAAGCGCCGTCTTCTTTTTGTTCTAACCGTTTCCTCGATCCTCGTAGGGACTCCACCCTGATGTTCTCTGCTTTCAATGCTTCAACCTAAGCATCTCGTATCTGAGTAGGAAGACTAGATTGAATGGTAAGTTGTAACGCTCGCATGCGCTTAGGTGGGGTCTCTTTTCGACTGAGGGGGGTTGACCACAACGTTGGCTTTGCCCGGATGGTACTTGATCGCGCATTCATAATCATTCAAGAGTTCGACCCAATGACGTTGTCGCGTGTTTAACTCCTTTTGCTTGAAGATATGCTCGATACTCCTGTGATCGGTGTAAATGGTGCACTTGGTACCGTACAGGTAATGTCTCCATATCTTAAGTGCGAAAACAACTGCTCCCAGCTCCAGATCGTGAGTAGTGTAATTCTTCTCGTGAACCTTAAGTTACCGCGATGCATAAGCAATGACCTTGTCACGTTGCATCAACACGCAACCAAGTCCTTGGATGGAGGCGTCGCAATAAACCACAAAATCGTCTGTGCCCTCAGGCAATGAGAGGATAGGTGCACTACATAGTCTATCTTTCAAGTGCTGAAATGCAGATTCCTGTGCATCACCCCAATGATAGGTGACACCCTTTTGAGTTAGTGAAGTGAGAGCTTGCGCAATCTTGGAGAAATCCTTGATGAATCTTCTGTAGTAGCCAGCCAAACCCAAGAATTGGCGGATTTCTGTTGGTGTACGGGGTGCAGGACAGTTCTTGATCGAGTCGACCTTGGATGGATCAACATGAATCCCATCCTCATTTACCACGTGGCCTAGAAAATGGACCTCACGAAGCCAGAAGTCACATTTAGAAAATTTGGCATATAGCTGCTCTGCTCGACGGAGTTCTAGAATAAGCCGCAGGTGATGCTCGTGTTCCTCCTGACTCTTAGAGTAGATCAGGATGTCGTCGATGAATACAATAACGAATTTATCCAGGTAAGGCTTGCACACTCTGTTCATAAGATCCATGAAGACCGCAGGTGCGTTCGTCAATCCAAAAGGCATAACCAGAAACTCGTAATGCCCAAAACGAGTTCTGAACGTTGTCTTAGAGATATCCTCATCTCGGACTCTCAGTTGATGGTAGCCTGACCTCAGGTCAATCTTTGAGTAAAAACTCGACCCTTGCAACTGGTCGAATAAGTCATCAATGCGTGAAAGAGGATAGCGATTCTTCACAGTCACCTTGTTGAGTTCGCGGTAGTCAATACACATTCTGAAGGTACCGTCTTTCTTCTTCACAAATAACACTGGAGCTCCCCAAGGCGAAGAGCTAGGACGTATAAAACCCTTTTCCAAGAGTTCTTGTAGTTGCGTGGACATTTCTTCAAGTTCTGATGGAGCTAAACGATACGGTGCGCGAGCTATGGGCGCTGCTCCAGGAGCTAGTTCGATTTGAAATTCGACCTGGCGATGAGGCGGTAGACCAGGCAATTCCTCAGGGAACACTTGAGGAAAGTCACGTACGATCGGAATATCTTCTATCTTCTTCTCTTTCAATGAGGTGTCAGTGACGAGGGCTAAAATAGCAGTGTGGCCCTTTTGCAAACACTTTTGGGCTTTAAGGAAAGAGATGATGCTCACGACAGCACCACTCTTATCACCATGAAACACGAGGGGTTCTTCACTAGGATGAGGAATACGGACGATTTTCTCCTTGCAAATAATCTCCGCTTGCTGTTGAGACAGCCAATCCATCCCAATAACAACGTCGAAGCTACCCAAAACTATAGGAATAAGATCGATAGAGAAGGTATGACCAGCCAGAACGAGATTACACCCCTTAACTATGTGTGTGGCTTCGAGACTTTTACCGTTTGCTAGTTCTACCGTGTGTTTGGTGTTCAAAAGTGTTGGAGTGTGCTTAAGCATATGACTAACCTTTAGGGACACATAACTGGTATCGGCACACGAATCAAATAAAACAGTAACAAAGAAACCATCCAGAAGAAACTTACCCATCACAACGTTGGGATCGTTCCTCGCGTCACCCTGACCCAGCACAAAAACACGTCCCCTGGCACCATTGCCATCATTGCTACCCCCGTTATTGTTCCCGTTCCCTTGATTATTGTTGTTGTTCTGATTCTGGTTCAATTGGGGGCAGTTCCTCTTGATGTGACCTTCAGCACCGCACTAATAGCATCCCCTGTTACCCTGCTGTTGCTGCGGCTGATTCTATGGAGCTGGTGGCTGTTATTGACGGTTCTGATTTGCAGGTCGTGCACCCCTGGAATCCTTTGCTTCATGACCAAACTTGTTACATCTCAGACAACGACCCTTGTTGCACTGCCCACTATGATGCTTGTTGCAGCGGTTGCACTTGGGGTGGTTTCCCCTATATCCGCCCTGTCCTTGACTACCAAAAGATTGCTGACCAGGACTCTGGTAGTCATCAGTCTTTCGCTGCTGAGATTGAGACTGAGCTGATGTTGAACCCTTGCTTGAGACTCCATCCCATTTGCGCTTGTTGTCACTGGGGGCATCAGAAGTAGTAGTAACTGTAACAGTAGTACCAATACGCTTGGGCAGCCTGTTCTGCTCGACTGCCTGATCAGTGAGACGATGAGCCAAACGAATAACCTGCTGGATAGTGGCGAGATTCACTGCAGTCACATGGCTCTGGATCTCTGGCACTAAACCTTTAAGGTACAACTCGATACGTTTAATAGGAGGATCCACCATAGTAGGACACAAGATAGCCAGCTCGTTCGATCTTTTCGTGTACGCTTCAATTTCCGACCCCGTCATCTTTAAGTTGAAGAATTCTACCTCCAGCTTGTGGATGTCATCACGATTACAGTACTCTTCCTTGATTAATTCCTTGAAATCGTTCCATGGGGTGGCATTAGCAGCAACCAACCCCAGCATTTGGACCTGAGCGTTCCACCATGTGAGCGCTACACCTTCAAGAGTACCAGTGGTATACTTCACCCTATGAGCCTCAGGGCATTCACACATCTCGAAGACAGACTCGAGCTTCTCAAACCAGTGAAAGAGGCCTACAGCTCCCTCAGTGCCGTTGAAAGTAGTAGGTCAGCAGTCCATAAAAGTTTTGAAAGTACAAACAAGAGGCCGAGCGTGTTGACCTGTCGTGCGAATAAGAAGAGATAAGGTTAAGCACAAGTGTTGGTTTACGAGTGTAGGATCTAATTATCCTAGAGTAAGTTTCTATGGCAGGTTATACCTCCTGCCTGAGTGGTTGCGAGTGCTGCAGTAACTTGTTCATTGATTAAAGTCGTCAGCTGGGGTTGAGTTAGGTTGATACGTCCACTCATGATCTTCATATCAAAGGAAACATGAGTGAGAAAGGTGTCGCGAAGGTGCGATGACAGAAGAGTGTAAGCATATATGCGTTTCAAACAATAGTTGCTACATTCATCTAAGCATATCATGAACAATGTACTATGTAACTAACAGGTAGGTAATATAACATAAACCATATCACCTAGAATGTTGCGTCTTGCACGTGGAGCGAAGCGTCGTTGTGGATCGTTGAGCACTGTACAGGTTATAGTCTGGTTTTATCAAAAAGCTTTTCCCTTTTTAAAACCAAGTTCAGTATAACCAATGGCTCTGATACCAATCTGTCACACCCCCAAAATCTACATGCGGAGTATCACCGCTTGGAGGCGTGACTGACCAGGATCCAGCCACCAATCATATTGAACTATGCAATTAAGTAAATAAACCAAACCCAATATAATTGGTGTTTAAAAGAAACCAAACATGTTAAAGTAATCAGCGGAAGCATAGTAATGTTTAAATAACCAAAACATAATTTAAAGTTCAAATGTGATGTACGGGACATAACAGTCCATATCCCACAATGACCTCATCCTCGTGCAAGCTCCATAAGCATCTAACGACCTGCAAGGCATGTAACAACGAGTCAACAACAAAGTTAAGCGAGTTCACAGTTGGTTGTTTAGTTGTACCAGTTTGTTTTGAAAATCACAAGTTGTTTCGTAAACCACGAGTTAACCAGTTACTTTATTTCCCAAACCATATCCATAATCAGTCTGGGCTTCCCCATGTGAACCACTAGACCGTTACCATATCGACAACTGACGAACAATAGTTGTGCCCTACGTCAATGGCTATCATCATTGACATTTTGCCGTGATTCATTAGTACACGCCCGTTCGAACGACACGGTGTGAGGTTTGTCAAACCTAATAGCGCTATTAACTAATGACCCACTCGCCATCGGCCTCGGCGATTAAGTCGATATAAAATGAGGGACTTAATGATAGAGTTTTGTCTAGTAAGTTTAAGGTTGTTGTCCTACCCAAGGAGGACGAACGTACGTATTCTACCCAAGGAGAATACGCAGGATTAAGATTGGCATCCTACCCATGGAGGATGGCCGTACATATCCTACCCAAGGAGGATATGTAGGTTACGTTTAAATTCTTTAACCCATTCCCAACCACCGGGAATCCCATGCCTTAGAAAGTGTGTGAACTCACCTCAGTTTGCTCGGTAAGGTTAACTACTTGCTCACAAATAATTCAATCCAAGTCTATAGTGTTCATGCATGCGTAATCAGTTGATAATCACATAGTTCAAGTAACAGTCATGATCATAACATGTATTTGAGCAACAACTTACACATAGCATTTAACAGTTATACAAGCTCATGCAAATCATGCTTATCATTAACAACAACTAACTAACCCAGTTAACCCTTAACAGACCTAACCGAGTTACTGTGTTTGTTTAACCCTTGACGAAACCCCCCCTTGTTTCGTCATGCCTCTCTCTTGACGAAACCCCAAGGTTTCGTTGTCATTACCCTCGGCGAAACCCCCAGGTTTTCGTCGACATCATTGTTTCATCATAACGCATAGGTTACGTCGCATTAGCAATTATTCACACAGAAACCCTAATCACTAAACAGCAGTTACATAATCCATCATCAAGCAATTCGCATACCAAGCATAATCGTCTATGGCAGTTTCAATAGCATGAGTTTCCAGTACGTAACTATCATCAACATAACCCTAATGTTCCTATGATTGCAATCATTAGCATGGCTCATACAACCCTAGCCATCATTTAAACATTCAAGATGCACCACATCAAATCGAACATGGACAGCAGACACACCCGTATACCTTTACAAACATCAATTTAAGTTTCATAGATTAACAATAGGACATCATCCCAAATCAACAATATGCATAGCAACATACATGATCATCAGTCAATTAATAAAGTGATCTCAAACAGCCAATCATAACATCATGCAAATCAAGCGTATCAACAATTAAGCTAAACCCTAGCAACAATTCTAATCATAAAGAGGGTACACTAACCTCACGATCGGATGGTTGAATTACCAAGAATAGGTTTAGCAAAAGAGAAGAGGTTGCAAAGAATGGAACTGCCGTCGAAGGTTAGGGTTTTCTAAAAGAAAAGGTTTCGTAACCCTTGTGCACGTATTTAAAATAAAAACAGACAACTGGGCCGATGGCCCATACGGCGAACTTACCTCCGACGAAACTCTAAGTTTTCGTCGTGTGAGGTTGATGACGAAACATCATGTTTCATCGAGCATAGGGTAGTGACGAAACTCCAGGTTTCGTCGAGCTTACAAGAGGTGAAACAATTTAAGGTTTTTAACCTTTAAACAGATTACAAGTTTAACTCACTAAGCACATAAACACATTAACACATTGATCACATACTAGCATGTACAAGTTAGAATAAAACAAGTATTGTATAGAGGAAAGACCTTGAAAACTCGAGTTGTCACACCTAAAATGTCAAGGCTTTGACCACTATATCACCGCAAAGAGGCGGTATATAATGGGCAAGCCCTTCAAATGGTGACATGGAGTCTTGATACTTGCTTTCCTTGACTAAAATGTCCGCATGGTCCACTAATTTCCTGAAATACATGTTAAGTTTGAAAACATCAACAAAAGTTGGCGAGTTCATGCAGTTTAGTTGTATGAGATGTATCTGTAAAATGTGAGTTATATAAAATGTATCCATAAAATGTGAGTTGTATAAACTGTATCCATAAAATGTGAGTTGTATAAGATGTATCTGTATGTAATGATGTAGTATGTAAAGCGTCAATGAAATCGTTGATCATTAATGTTTCGCGAGGACATTAATATGTGTGACGAATTAGGAAGCAATCCAAACCTAGACGATTTCGTGTCGACTACTATCGACTGGGACACAAACGCACTCTTCTGTATGGGTCCACGACCAAGAGTGGGGCTCGCCAATACCCATTAGATCTGACCACTTGTACCTAGGTCCAAACTGGATTAATGGTGCTTAGATGTATAACCCTAATTCGCACATGATCGAAGGTGTTTCATTCCCTAACTTTAACATACGTTGAACATGTATTTTCCCCGATAGTTTTAAAGTTGTAAAACATTTAAAAGAATAGGGTACATGAACTCACAGAATCGCGTCTGTGAATAGAAGTAACTATAATCTCACGTGCGGTCGTCCTGAATAGTATTGCGACCTACAAATGTTCTTATATTTGTTAGACACTTCGGTCTTTATAAATGACTTGAGTACAAGTCTTGTGTCTTGAATGTGTGTAAGACTTGTATGTCTTTGTTTTTCGTTGAACTGTGTATTAGATGTATGATTTGTATGAATAAAATGTATAATTGTATTTTCATCAATTATATGTCACTGGGCCGAGCCCATGTCTTAATGTTATTGGGCCTAGCCCATGAATTTATGTTATTGGGCCATAATATTATTTGGCCTAAATATTGTTGGGCCCAAATGTTATTGGGCCTTAGCCCATATGTTTTGACATTGGGCTTAACCCATGTATTCATGTTATTGGGCTTAATGTTATTGGGCCTTAGCCCATATGTTTTGACATTGGGCTTAGCCCATGTATTCATGTTATTGGGCTTAGCCCAAGTATTTTGATAAGCCCATTTATGAAGATAAGCCCAATTGTAAATATAAGCTCATTTATAAAAATAAGCCCATTTGTAAGTATAAGCCCATTTATAAAAATAAGCCCATTTGTAATTATAAGCCCATTTATAAAACATCTTTCATTTTATAAAAATCACCATACATGGAGTTTTTTTAGTTAAATAGAAGACATATAAGTTTTTATAAGTTTCTAAAATTTCGACTTTTGTTAACAGTAATATATATATGTATCCGCGTCGAAAGATCGCCTAAGGGTTGTAGTAACTCCTCGGAATGGCGATATGTTTATAGATTCGCCCGTCGTCCGTTTTGACCATAAGTTGTGTCCGAAGGCTCGGAATGTCCGTAAGTTGTTTTTAAGGCGTATTTACATGTAGTCTTGTAAGACTTTAGTCGAAATGTACATTGTGTTTATTTGTACCATTGTATTCAAGTTCCTAGTTATCATACATATAACTAATACAAACAAATAACACATAGCACATAAGTTGTTAAGTTAACTAAATATATATTTTCTCAAAAATATATATTTATATCAAACTTTGCTTTTGTAAAAACTATTCTTTAAAATCCTTTTAATCTAATAAACATTTTGTCAAAAATAATAGTTTTTATAACTTATGATTTTTAAGAAAAATGGCCATATTTCCTTTGAAATATATACTTTGCCATGTTTATATAAAACATATCTTTTTCTTATAAAATCACCAATAATCTTCTCATATTTTTCTTAATAAAAACATATGAGATTTATATCAAAATCTTAACAAGATGAAATCAATAACATGTAGGGTTTTGGTATGATCATAACATAAGTTAACTAGTTCAAAATCCATGCTTTACTTCTGGTTTTAACAAACTTTGTATAAAAACCCATCTTGTATGTTTCTTTTTATAACTTTGTAAAAGTATTATTTTTAGTGAAAAACCTTATATACTTTAACAAAATCAAATATTATGATCATCCATCTAAACATTTATGTTTAACAAAACCCTTAAACAATTTCATGTACACTTGTTAGATTATGTTTTTAAACATCATCTAACAAGTTATTTGTATGCTAATCATCAAAACTAGATCAAATATTAAAGTAATCATCTTTAAATCACAACATAAACACACTTTTATATCATGATTATTATTTTGCTTCTTTGTATTTTCATATTATTTTGTATGATTATTTAGTTTATTACATGTTCTTTAAACAAATAATACATAAATAAGTATGAAAAGGGGATTTTAGAAGCTTACTTCTAGCACTAATGGCTAGGGATGATCTTAATGATGATTTAAAGAAAAGAAAAGTTGTTGATCTTGGGGTTTTGAAAGCTTTTGAATGGATGGAAAGGCTTCTCCAACTTGTTGTTGCTTTAGATCACCATAAGTATCTTCAAGCTCCATTTTCATCATTAAAGAAGTCTTGAAAGGTGAAATGTTTTTGATGGTGTTCTTGGATAATATATGAATGTTGAGAAAGTTTCTTAAGTGTGTGAAAAAGATGGTGAAAAAATGAGATGAAGTGCTTAGAGGATTATGAATCAAAGTGTTATAAGTCTTCACCATGCTTTACCACTAGGCCCACTTGTGTAACCACTTGCATCTTAAGGTAATTAGCAAGATATTTGTGGAGAAAAGGTAAAAAAAGTGGGTCCTACATGTGGTTGTAACCATGAATGAAGGGGGGGGGGGGTACCCTTGCCTTGTGAATTTGTTTCATGACTTTCCTTGTTAAAAAGTGTTATGATTATTGAGGAAATTGTTTAGAAAATTTATGTATAAGTGTTTAAGTGTTTAAAGGGTGTTAAATGACCATTACTAGACCACAATGATCCAATTAACACTAGATGGTCACTAAAAAAAAGATTTGATATTGTTCGGATATTCGTTTCGAATTGTTTCAGTTATATGTTATTTGAACGCTAAGTTGTGTAACTTGTGTGAATTGATGTAGTTATTGGTTCGGATGATACCCGAAGGTATCCTCATATGAATTTTATGTTAAATAGCACTTTTACATGTTGCAAAAATATTAAATGGCTGATTTCTGCAGAATTTCTGTGAAAAAGTGTTGAAATCGTCGCTTTTAGTGCTTTTCGGGCAGTTTTTAGTGTTATCGGACTTCGGGAAGGTTTTAAATCAAACCCTTGCATTCCTAGTTAGGGTTTAATATATATTAGATGTTGGACTTTCTCTGAGTCCTAAAGATGTTGTTTAGATGGTTTCTGCGGATCCTGCGTTTTCGTCAGAATACTAGTTTACTAGGTGCTTTTCTAGTAGTTTCGATGCATTGTTTAAACTGTTTCAAATGTACTTAATAAAAATGGATCATATGCATACTAAGTAAGTATTCCATGAGTATTCTAAGTGTATGTCACGAAATACGCAGTTCGAGTGTTCAAAATGCATAAAAATGTAGCTAAAATGAGTACTTTAAGTGCAAGAAAGTTACCGAAAAGTGACAGTTGTCACAAAGGTGATCTAGAGGTGTATGGAGGCTATCTAAGGAAGCTTGAAGTGTAGGAACTTGAAGGACCACCTTGTGGGGCTTTTAACCTCTCATTTTCTTCCATATTCATCTTCCTCGTTCTTGTGCCACTTCCCTAGCCATTAGAGCTAGTAGTAAGCTTCTTGATCACTAAAATAAGTCATGTTTATGTTATGTACAAGTTCCACCATCTAAACAACTTAACTTCTAATGTTAAAAATGAAAAGATCTAACATATTCATGAAGAAAATAAGTGATTACATGGATTTTTGGTGTATGTAATGATGTTGTTGATGTTATATCTTGTGTTTATGATTAGATCAAGTATATTAAAGCTTGGATCTACCAAGTTTAAGCATGGATCTTGATGGATCCATGGTTAAACTTGAAGGTGAACATTTGAAGCATAATGTGAACTTGAAATATGAATTTTTATGCATAAACTTGTAATTTTGAAGTGATAAAGTGTGTGTAGAACAAATTTTTGAAACTAAAATTCATGGAAAGTTTGTTAAAAATTTAACATAAAGCTTGTTTTTGAAAGATCTAAAGATATTAAGCATGGATCTTGAAAGATCCATGGTTAAACATGATGTTAAAAATAATGATCTTTCTAATGGACATAAAAGTGATTTTAGAACATGATTTACAAACTTTAAAGATCATTAAACTCATGGATGAGTTGGTTAATGAAATAAAGTTTCATAAAAGTTTGTTAAAACACTCAGGAACACTTATTTTTGGAAAGGTCACAATATGTTAAGTGTAGATCTAAAAGACTACACATTTTTAACAGGAATCAAGTTCACCATGATGTTTCATATGAAGAAATTAGTATATGTTGTTGGTGATTATTGTTGGAAAATTGTTTTGGTGTTGAAAAGAAAATAAACACATGTTTTGAAAACATGGGAAACCTCCATTTTTAGGGGAAACTATGTCAAAATTTTTATAAAATTTTGACACTTAGAAAAATATAAATTTTGGTGAAACTTATTCCCTAAAAATTCACCTAAAAATATTTACCAAGGTTTCCCTAATTTTTGTGTAAAATTACAAGTCAAGAAATGGTGAATTCTCCAAGTTAAAATTAATATTAAGTATGTATATTTTTAGGGAAAATATATATATTTAGTGATCACCAAATTTTGTGCTAAGTGTATATTATGTGTATTATATATATTAGTGTATTAGGGACTTGAAAATACACTAAATACTCCCATGGAGTATGAATACAAAAATACACATACAAATACATGAGTATACCTAAGTAAAATGCCTATGGTTTGGATGCTTCCTATGTCGTGACACATGTTAGTGGCCTTGCAAACCACGAGCGATCTCGTATTCCTTACATTTACAGAACTCAGTTTCAGATACGTCTTTACAAATCACATACCATGTTTTCATACAAGTATTCAACATTTATTACAACAACTGCATGAATTCACACCAACATTATGTTGACAATTTTCCAAAACTCATACGTATTTCAAGTAACTAAAGTGGATGTACGTGCGGTCTCACCCTTGCTCAAGAATGTCGTTTCTGTTTTTAGTTACTATGTGTCAAGACTCCTATGCCCATTTTGTGGGATTTAATTGTTATAACCCATCTAGTATGGTGATATAATGATTAAAAACCTTATGGTTGTCTTTTAAATAAAGTTGTAAACTTTTCAGACAATATGTTAACTTGTGATGTAGACACTTAACTTATGTTATGTTTTTAATGATGTAATGTTAATGGCATTTGGAGTTATTTTACGAGCATATAGTATGTTTACCATTCGTATGCAATGAGAACCTTTCAGGATCACACCTCGTGCTTCCGCCTTAGAAAGGGGTGTGACATATTTAAGTTTTCATTATAATTAATCCCAGTTATAAAATATTAAGGATATTAAGGCGGCACAAAAGGCCTTGTCACAAGGACGGTTTTAATTTATAAGCCATGATCTTATAAGATCGAGGCATTAAGGTTTGAACATAGTTCATTACCTTTCTTGACAGGGAGTCATAGACTAGAACAGTCATTTGTCTTATTGAACAATAAGTATAGCCCATAGGCACTTCATCACTAATGGATGTTTATAATGTGTTCATCGTATAGATGATGTAAGCCATGATTTCTAGATCATTAGGTTAGATAAGAAATTGGAAGAATCCAATATTAGGACGACTAGTGTGACTTTGTCGAATCACATTTGCCAAGAGTGCTAACACGTTCTTAGGTGTTAACAAGGATTGATTATCTTAAAAAGGCTTTACCATCATGGCCATGTCTAAAATGACATATATGCTAGGTTATACCTTTAAGATTTTCTTTTGAGATTTAATGGCAGACCAATTAAAATTGAATTAATATTCTGATCAATGATACAAAGTATATGTATATGTTTAATGCCAAAGTAATTTGCAATAAGGAAATTTTTCATAAATAAATCTTAAGAATTACAATAATGCCCTAAACGGGTCTTTAAAGAAATAACTTGTCCTCGCAGGGACTAAAATAAGAAAAGACAAGTCCACGCAGGGACCAAATTGTGACACATGTGCCTCTACAACCATCATACGAATACAAAACTAATGAAATCTTCTGTTTCATACTTGGGATTTGTATAAGTATGTGTATCATTTGCACATATCAATCTCTTTTTGGAAGGTTATACGCTAACTGATACGTAAATGTAATCAGTTTAATGCAACAAAAACTACGGAATAGTGACATAGGCTTAACATACCTTAAATAACCTCTACATAACTTAGAAATAAGTTTTGAAAGGTTTGGTGTGTCAAAAACAAGTTTATTCGATCGCAGGGACTAATTGCGACAAACTGCGAAACTATGCTGATTCGTACTGTAATGAACATTCCGAAACATGATCATTAGTTAAACATACCCTAAATATCCTTTACATAGCTTAGAAATAGGCTTTGAGGGGTTTAAACGCGTCGAAAATGGCTTAAACATGCTGCAGGGACCATTTCTGCCAATTTGTGAAACTTTCTGGTTCAGATAGGGGGTGGCGTCGCGCCACAGCAACAGGGTGGTTCCGTGGCGGCACGTGATGGCTCTGTTTTGACAGAAACATCAGTTTTCAGCAACTAGCTTGAATTTGAGGGTCTTTTATGCAACTTCTCAATACTATGAACTGGTTTTGGGGGCCCCATTGTATTCTAAACCATGTTCCACAAATGTATGGCTAGGATTAAACCTTCTAAACACTTGGAATGATGTTGTTGATCCTAACTTCTTATAAATAGAAATGGTTTCTTCATTCATTCTTCACACTTGATTCAAAAACCTGCTCTAAGTTGGAGTTCTATACTTCATACCTGAGCAATTTGAATCAAATCTTCCTTGCTTGGACCTTTTGTAAGCTTCTTTCATGCTTCTTATGCTGTTTTGACCAAGAATTGGTCAACACAAAGTTCGTTTGAACTTTGCAACGTGAGCGTAATCACGATGGTTATAGTCCCTTGTGACTATACCTACTGATTACCACGTTGATTAGTCGAAGTGACGAGTCAAAGCTTCTGTCAAAATACGTGTTTATGCGTATTTTGCATCGAAACTATTTTCAGGTATCAAAACACTTTGTTTTGATATCAAACCTGTTTTCTAACTTAGTTAAACATGTTTTAACATGTTTAACTCGTCACTTTTAGTCTAGTGCTTGTATAGGGTCGTAAGTCAAGCAGTCTTAACAACCGCTTAGACTTTCGAACCCGACCCGTTTGGTCGATCGTTAGGATCCGACCAAGCATATATTGTGACCATAGTTGTATAGGGAATAACCTTCCAAGGTTATACCTTATGGTCACTTAGTTTAATTAGTTGTATGATAGGTAGTTTATATGCCTTAGGAAAATGACCAAAATGCCCTTTTCATGCATAATTGGATTTTAAGCATATGTAACTTAACTTTTGTCACTTAAACTGATTATGCAACATATTTAAACATGTTTAGGCATATAATACTTGTCATAGGACTAGTTAGGCATTTCGAACGCGCATTTGCGCGAACGACGCGTTAAAGTAGCGTAAGCTACCCTAATGGGTCGTAACGGGTCGTAAGCACTTAGGATAGGTTCCGATTTAGAATATAGGCTTTGTTAAACCATATCACATAAGTTCCAATACTCATTTAGTTTACGAGAACTCATTCTACCCGATCTTCCGATTTAGGTACCGATTATTTTTCATAGTGATTCCATACTAGGTGCCATTTGATTCCTTGATTTCCGAGCTTTGTTAGGACACTTAATCGAGGATACTTACAATACCTAGTGAGTACATAGACCCCTCCCTTTTTAAATGTTTTCAAGGTGATTATGTGAGTACATAGTCCCCTCTTTTACGTTTTCAAATGTTTTGGGGTGATACATATGTGCCGATACGCTATTTTCGTGATTTCGACTATATGATTACACGTGCATAGTACTATCTTTTGACGAATTAAACTATTATCCAAGGTTTAAACAACTGATTTCCAAAGTTTGTTAGAACTATTTGTTCATTTATACTGTTATTTATACATTCATTAACAATGATCAAGCCGATTGGTAGTACGATATAGCGCTATAGGACTAGACACCCCATTCCTGTTGTATGGAATGTCAGAAACCAAAATTTTAACCAAATAGAACTTTCCTTTGTTGTATTTCTATAGTCTCTAAAGTGTAGATTGATGCACTAAGGTTTGAATGTATTACCAAATCGCGATATATGGTGTATTTCGATATACTACCAACGTGATACTGTTTTGCTAAAGCATAATTTGATATGCTATTGTTTACTAAAGTATAGTTTGATATATGATGTGTGTAAAATGCAACATATAAATTACATCAAATGAGGCATAAAACTAACCATTTTTTTAGTACTAATGTTGGAAAAAGTGTGATTTTGTCTTCCTTTTGTATTTTCAGGATTAAATGAGCTCAAATGGATAAAAGAAGCAAAAATACAGCTAAATCTAACATAAATACAAAAAAAAGGAATAAATGTGGCATGCCCGATCCCTCGATAGCATCTTCCCAAGCAAAAACAAGACATCAGAAGGCTGAACACGCCCCGTGCCCAAGTGTCTGCAGAAAAGACAAAGTTGTAGAAGCTTCTATTCCCCAACACGGGGGCGTGCCCAGCTCCACACGGCCGTGGTCAACGCTAAGATTCGCAGAATCCAAGCAAATCTTGATAGTATAGATACGCTTCTGCACACGGGGTCGTGCCCAATGAACACGGGGGCGTGGTCAACTAATGCAGACAAACTGCATTTAATGAAGAAAGAGAAAGTGGATGGACACGGGGCCGTGTCCGGGCTTCTGTGTAGGCTATAAATAGAGGTTCTTGGTTCATTTCAAAGGTATCCCTTGGCAAACCACCTCTCTCACACTTCACCCACCCTCCACCACCATCACAACCCACATCCACCACCATCATCCATCATCCATCATAGAGTGTGTGTAGTAGTCTCAGGATCCAAGATTGATAGTAAGAGTTCTTGACAATCAAAGGCCATGTTTGCCTAAGTCTCTTACAACACTTGGTGAAGACAAGCATTTAGTGTAATACTTTTTGTTAGACCCAGTACAGGCTCAAAACAATCTTCTTTTCACGTAATATGGCAAGTGATTTCAGTAGATGTGAAAAAGATGTGCGGAAATGGAAATCAGACTTTCAAGAAACAAGACCTACAAAATTATCAAGTTTATATCACTTTGAAACAAAAATGGTTTACAAGGTGATTGAAAGATTATTATCTAATACAAACGAATCTTGAATTCTATGGGGGAGAGAGCAATGGAGTTTAGATGTATGTGTGAATGCTAAGCTTCAAACTCACTTTGCTTCTCCTGGTTTAGCCTTCTATTTATAGACGGCTTGGGTGTATAAATAAACAATAGTTTATTCATACAATAATTCCTGCAAAAAGTAGCCAATTGACATATTCATTGATTCCAACGTTCAAGTTGCCTTTTTCATCATGATATCATTTAATGTCAACTTGCTTCGGTAATTGTGGCAGGACAGAGCCAATTTCAGACAACTGGGTTGTTTCATCAGAAATTCTGATAAACCACTTCATCAGAAATTCTGATGAACAAATCATCAGAAAATCCTTGATGATCAGAATCGTCAGATACTGATGATATTTCATCAGAAATATCATCAGATCCATCAGAAATGACCTTTTCTGATAATCCAATTCAGCTCTTGATCAACTTGTAATTCTTTGAAGTAGATGTTGTGCTTTTCCAGTTGTCCCATCTGATCTTCTTTTTCTAGTTCGTGATCTTCAGGACTGTGATCTCTTCATAGATCCAGTTGATTGTGTTTTTCTTCAATACTTACACATAAAGTTTCCTAACAGTTTCCCCCTAAGTATTGTAAGAAAAAGAACTACCTCTATGTCAAACATAAACAACTTTCTTTGTAAAAGAAATTCAAAAACAACTAAATTCAGAAACATAAAACATAGTCAAACCAACCATACATCAGACAAATTTAAAACTTTGTTCAAAAACAGGAATTTCATCTTATCAATTCATTTAATTGATCTTCACTCCACTTCTGTATTTGTCTCCTGGTTTCAGTCCTTTCTTGTAATCAATAGCCTTTTGAGTTGCTTTGTACATCTCTTTATACCATCCTCTTGCTTCCATCCAATTTTCAATGCACTCTTCAATTGTTTTTCTCAGCTTTTCATTGTTCTTTCCCTTCTTTTTGAGCTGCTCTTGTTTTTCATTCATGCCATTTTTTATATATTTTAGTGTTTGATTTGAATACCTGCATACTTCACTGATTCTGAACAGAGCTTTCTCTTCATTTGCATCTTTGAAGACTACACACATTTCTGGTTGATCAAAGATTGCTCCGGTTCTTACTGGTTTAGAAGAGATTTCAGCTTTCATTTCATCAATGATATTCTTTATTTTGATTATTCCCAATGGGTGAATATCATCAGCCAGATCTGCATCAGTAACCTTTTGTTGACTGTTGTCTTTTCTGATCAAGGTATATTTGTTTTGTGCTTCATTGCCTAGGATGCCTCCTCCAGTGGTCATTGTATCAATTCTTTCAATTGATACTATTGGATTGGTCAAGTGCTTGTGCAAAATTACCCAACCTCCATTGTTTCTGTTTTCAACAATACCTTTGCTTATTGGAGAGAGTGATCTCTTTGGGTTGTCTTCTGGACCTTTCCAATAGTAATTCTTTAGATGTTCTTCAGGGTACATAATAGTGTGTAAATCACCTTTTAGTACTTCCATTTCTCTGATGTTCCCTTCTGAATCTTCTATCATTTATTTTCTTGGCCTTTTTGAGGAAGTCACTTCATGTTCCATTCTTCTCTTTTCTTTTGTATCCATTAGTATGCTCAACTCTGTTTCTCCTGTGATGGTTGTAGAAACTGGTTGTACTGGAACATGATATTTTGGTTGTAACCTTGAAGTGTCTGGTTTTGAGACATTTGGTGGAGGACCCATGGGTATCTTTTGTTTATCTTGAGGTGGACCCATGGGTTGCTTCTGTTTTTGAGCTGTTGAGGTTTCTGTTGGTTTGGTTTGATCTTGTTGAGCAATTTATGGTTGTTGTTGAGAAATTTCTGATCTTCTTGCTTGTCTTTCTTGTGGAATTGGGGCTTTCAGTTTATGAAGATCAATATTTGCTAGTCTGGCAACATTATACTGCAATCTCTTAACTAACAGATGAACATTAGTAAGAGCTTGAGTATTTGTTTCCTCTTGTTTCTTCATTTTCTGTATCTCTTGATTTTCTTGATTTCTTTGTGCAGCTAATTCCATCAACAGTTTCTCAAAAGCCTCAGTCATGCTGCTGTTGTTGGCTCTGAGGAACTGTATTTCTTCAAGAAGCTTCCCTGAATTTGAGCTTTCTCCTGCAGTTGCACCCTCAGCCATCTTTTTCTTGATATCATCTAGTTCCTTGATAGCTTTCTCAATTTCTGATGAACTTTCTTTGTTTTCTGATGATTTTTGCAATTTGTTGAGAGTTGCAGTATTGTTTTCAGTTTGCTTCTGCACAGCTTTGACAGTTTCTGACAAAAACTTGATTTCTGACTTTTGATTTCTGATTTCTTCTAGTATCAGATCAAGTTTTTCTTCTGTTGCTGTTTTCACAGTAGCAGCTTTATCTTCAGGTTCTTTTTGAAGTTGTGTAGGTGACATAGATTGATGTTCTTGGGAAATTGGAGAAACAACAGATGTTTCTCTTCTAACACCAGCAGAAAACACATTCTCTGCTGTTTTGAGGTTAAGAGGATTGGAAGAATCCAAATTCCCTATATCCTCACCAGAAAATTGAAACAAATTCAAGTTCTGGATTTCCTCATTTCCTTGAACCTTTTCAGGTTCTCCATGAGTTGTTGAGAAACTGTTATTTTTCTCACCCAGGTTTCCTTGATCAGTAGGCTGATCTCCACCTGTTGTTACTACATTTTCCTCCTCAGAATCTGATTCAGAAAATGAGTCTTTTGTTTTACTCACATCTTGTTTTGAAGAAATAGTTTCTCTAATTAAGATTTCATGTTTTCCTTGAATTGATTCATCAGAATCATTCTCAGAATCATAAAATATGTTTATTTTAGACTGTTGTTCACCTGTTTCTCCAATGTGTGAGTCTTCAGCATGATGTCCTTCAGCCACAGGACTCATGTTTACATCTTTATCAGCTAGATGAGGATCAGATTCATCCTGCTGTTCCATTCTTGGTGTGCTTGACTCCTGTGCATCATGCTCCATAGGGGACACTTGTTAAAAACTCCTTTGCTCTGTGACTTTTTGTTCAACATTTTCAGGTATTCTGCTCTGTATGGTGATTCTTCTGGTATCATACTCATCACTTTTTCTGTCAGAGCAGGTACATCATAATCTGACTTCCAAGACCCTGCAGCATTCCAAGGTTTCATAATTTCTGTCTTCCACATATTTTCTGATGCTGGGATTTCCATGTTTCTTTTCAGAAAAGCTTCAGAAATTATGATTGATAGAAATCTTGGAAAGGGTAGATGTGAATCTATTCTTCCATCTCTGGTCAGAATTGATCTTCTGATCAGAATAAATATTTCTGCTCCATAATCAATGTTCAATCCATTAATTAGACTGAACATGATTGTTAGAATGTTCATATTTATCTGATCTGTACCTCCAATCTTTGACGATAAACATTTGTTCAGAATTTCCATTAAAACTTGCCAGAAGGCAGGTAGCTTGTTTCTCTTGAATTTGTTGATTGTTGAAATATTTGTTTTGTATCCCATTACAGCATCAAGTTGTGAAAACATATCTTCTCTTTCTGGTGACTTTTCAAAGTTCTGATGTAAGGGTAGCTCCAGACATTCCCTTATCTTTTCTGGTGAAATTTTAATGAAGATATTTTCCCATACATGTGCTGTTAGCTCAGTTTGACTTGAGATTTTGAGAGTTTTTACTACTTGTTGTATGAGTTCTTGTGGTACCTCTCTGGTCTTTGTAAGAGCTTGAGCTAACGGGCATCTTGTTAGAAATTCAATGAGAATTTGACACTTCGTATCATACTATTCGATGTTATCATTCATTGCTTCATTGTTGCTCTTTAATGGAAGAAATTCATCTTCAGTGATGAAAGGAACTGAGTGTTTAACTTAAGGTTTATTGATGTTGACAGCAGCCATTGAGAATTTGGGTTTTGTGTTTGGAAAAGGGTTTTAGGGTTTTGAATTTGAAGGTTGAAGATGGAAGACTCTGTTTTGAATGAGGTATTTATAGGGTGTGTAGACAGAGATTTTTTAGTGTTTGTCGTGGGTTGTTTGAGTTTAAGAGGATTAATGACACCTTTATGATGTTTTAATCCTTTAAGGAGACACACGTTTTTGAAAGACCTTTGACTTATCTCTAATTTAATGTATATCTTTTTAAAGAGACTTAGAGACTTCAACGATTTTACAGATAAACACTAGTTTCCAACTTGCACATTTTCTCTATGTGGGACCTCTTTTTAAAAGGTCCAATCGAAACCCTTTGTATGTTTCCCCAGATATTTCTCATAATGATATATATATATATATATATCATCAGAATTTTTTTTTTTTTTTTGAGATGAGAGGGAATAAGTAGAGTTCTGAGATTTTACTTACATTATAGTCTTGCAGTTCTTAACTCCACACCTTTGTTCTGATATACCAGAGGTATATTGTTTATATAGCTTGTTCCAGTCCTCAAAAAAAATTTAGAAAGAAACTTTTTCTTAAAAATTTGGATTTTTTTTATAAATTCAATTAAATCTGGTTTAAAAGAATTGTTTTTCTGATGATATGTTAAACTTTCTGGTTTTTCAAAACAAAAAATGATTTTCTGATTTGTTATCAGAATTTTCACAGTTTTCTGGTGAATGATCAATTTTTCTGATTGATCATCAGATTATGAGTTCTACTAACTTCTGTCAGTATTTATGTGTAATTCACCAGATTTTCTTTGTTTTTATCAGTCAAGTTGTGTTTGTTCCCCCTAGATCTATTTACCAAAAAAAATTTAAAACAAACCTGTTGAAAGAAAACATAAAACAAACATATTAAACGAAAACAAAACATAAAACAAAGAAAACTACTCCTCCTCCTCCTCTAACACATTGAACATGTACTTCACATATAACCAAAGACTGGTTACACGTCCGGTGTGATTCTTTGCCGGCGTCAAGGTAGCTTCACTAATGTTTTCTTGGAGTACCATCTCAGCTCTTGAGTAGCAGCTTCTCACTCCTCCAAAGCCCAGCTGACTAGTGATCACCTTGGAAACAAATCGAGGGTAAATCAGAAAGGGTTGACGGTCGTGGATGTTTGCTTCTAGGTCTCTCATTAGAAACTTAGCATAATTGAACGGTTTTTCTTGTATCACAGCATGCACCACTTCCATCATCCTATTCGACAGCTCATTGAAATGTCCAATTTTCTTGGAAAAGCAGACACTTAACTGAGTTACCAAAAACTGGAAAGGTGGTATAAAACCAGACTTGCTAATGGCCCTTGATGAGTTGAGTGTGTGATAGCCCATTTCAGTCAAGGTTTGTTGCACATTAGATTTTTCCGGAAGTTGGATTTCATGATTATTACCCAGTTTGAGGACATTTCTGATTGTTTATTCTTTTAGAGTAATTTTTACTCCCATAACCTCACTTTCAATCCACATAGAAGTACCACCAAAAATGATTTGAGAATTCCACCAGAACTCTTGGAGAAGTTCTGGATATATGGTGACATGTGATGACACAGCAAAGCCTAGAGGACTTCGCATGATCATATTGTACACAAACCTGCAGTCCTCCCATGCAGGTCCTTCCAAGTTGGATCTTAATGTAAGATTATGAAGTCTGTGAAACGGAAGAGGGAATTGAGTGGCTTTCATCAATTTTGGGCGACCCATTTTTTATAAGGAAAAACTGTTGAAGGGCTTTTGAAGAACTGGTTTTTGTTACAAATGTTCTTTTCAGGTTGATAATATTTATAGGTGAAAGTGATGTTAACAGCCAACCTTTTTCTCTTCAATTAAGAAGATATCTATTCCAGTGAATGTAACAGTGAGTGTAACAGTGATTTTGACAGTCTAGTAAGCCCCATGTGTGAGTAAGCATTTAATGACTAGGCATCTATTTTCATAGCTCCTAATGATTCTAGTGCCTACGTGTCATATTTAAGTTCCTTATGAAGAAATGACGTTGCATGCAAAAAATATGAAATCCAATAAACTGAAAAGACAATGAGACGGTTGATTATTACAGCTGTATGGAACTCCATCAGTATGCATGTTACTTTTCCCCCTTTTTGTTTTTTTTATTAAAACAAAACAAAAAAAATACGAAAATAAGTAATTACAATATGTGGAATGTGCATGAGGATGAAAAAAAATTCTGATGTTTCAACGTAGTTTCTGATTTTATATCAGAACTTCTGGTAATTTTTCCCAGAGTTTCTGATATTTTCTCAGATTATCTGATAATTATTGACTATTTATCAGATTTTCTGGTGTTCCATCAGATTGATGGATTGTTTCATCAGAAGCTAGTTGATTTGTTCTATGAATATCAGAATTTTGTTGTTTAACAAGTTGGTCTTCAATTTGTGTTTTTGTGTTTTCTGAGAAATCTTCATCATTTAGATTGACCATGCCTAGTTTGCTGATTAAAAAATTGTGTCTCTTTTCATCAAGAGGTTTTGTAAAGATATCAGCAATTTGATTTTCAGTTGGAACAAAATACATTTCAATGTTACCTTTCTCCACATGATCTTTTATGAAGTGGTATCTGACATCTATGTGTTTGGTTCTTGAGTGATGAACAGGATTTTCAGTTATTGCAATGGCACTCTTTGAGTCACATAGAATTGGAATTCTTGTCAGAGTTACTCCATAATCTTTCAGTTGAGTTTGCATCCACAGCACTTGTGAACAGCAACTTGCTGCTGCTACATATTCTGATTCTGCTGTTGATGTGGCAACACAGTTTTGTTTCTTGCTTGCCCAACACACCAATTTTTCTCCCAAGAGTTGACAGGCACCCGATGTACTTTTCCTGTCAATTTTGCACCCTGCATAATCTGCATCTGTGTATGCAATTAATTCAAGGTTTGTATCCTTAGGATACCAGAGACCAATTCCTGATGTGCCTTTGAGATATTTAAAAACCCTTTTTACAGCTTTCAGATGGGATTCTTTGGGATCACATTGATATCTGGCCAGAAAACATATTGCAAACATGATATCTGGTCTGCTTGCAGTTAAATAAAGCAGTGATCCTATCATCCCTCTATAGGTTTTAATATCAACACTTATACCATTTTCATCAGAATCTAACTTGTTCCCTGTTGCCATGGGAGTTTTTGAAACATAGCAGTTTTCAAGTGAGTATTTTTGTAGAATTGTTTTTACATATTTTGATTGACTCAAAAATATTCCATCAATTCTTTGTTTTACCTGTAACCCTAAGAAAAATGTTAACTCACCCATCATACTCATTTCAAAGTGGCTGGTCATCAATTTTTGAAATTTGTCACAAAATTTTTCATTTGTTGATCCAAGTATAATGTCATCAACATATATCTAAACCAGCAAAGTATGACCTTTGTGTGTTTTGAGAAAAAGAGTGGTGTCAATAGTACCTTTGGTAAACCCAGAATTGAGTAAGAAGTTTGATAAAGTTTCATACCAGGCTCTAGGAGCTTGCTTCAACCCATACAAGGCTTTGTTTAATCTATAAACATGATTTTGAAATTTTGGATCAACAAAGCCTTCTGGTTGATGCACATAAACTTCTTCCTCAATTTTACCATTCAGAAAAGCTGATTTTACATCCATTTGATAAACTTTTAAATTCTTAGATGCAGCATAAGCAAGAAAAATTCTTACAGGTTCTAACCTAGCTAATGGTGCAAAGGTTTCGTCATAATCAATACCTTCTTGTTGACAGTAACCCTTGACCACTAACCTTGCTTTGTTTCTGGTGATTATGCCGTTTTCATCAGATTTGTTTCTGAACACCCATTTTGAGCCTATGACAGATTTGTCTTTTGGCTTGGGTACCAGATCCCATACTTTGCTCCTTTCAAATTGATCAAGCTCTTCTTGCATGGCTTGAATCCAGTCTGGGTCATTTAGAGCTTCCTTGACAGATTTGGGTTCTATCTTGCTTAAGAACCCAGAGAATGCACATTCATGTGCAGTGGCAGATCTTGTTCTGACACCATCTGCAGGATTGCCTATGATATCAGAATGAACATGTCCTTTGATCCATCTTAACTTGTTGTGAAATGTTGTTGGTTCTGATGGATTTGAAGTTTCCCCCTGATCAGGTACTACATTTGTCTGAAAGGTATCAGAAATCTAGATTTCTGATGTACTACATACTTGATCTGCAGAGTTAGAACATGAATAATCTTTTGATTTATTTGTGTAGGCATTATCATGTTCTAGGAAATCTTCATTTAATATTTCAAAGATATGTTCATAATTTTCTTGTTTGTCAGAAAAGTTTATTTCTTTTATGTACTCATCAGAAACCTCTGTTTCTGATGAGTCATCGAATGAGACATACAAACTTTCTCTGATGGTCCTGGTGTTGAGAATAAAAACTCTGTATGCTTTTGAGGACAAAGAGTAACCAAGAAAAATGCCTTTTTCTGCTTTTCTGTCAAATTTTTCAAGGCTTTCAAAATAATTAAAAACAAAACATCTACAACCAAATGTATGCAAAAATTTTATACTAGGTATTCTTCCACTTATAATGTTGTAAGGTGTTTTGTTGTGCCTTTTGTTGATTATGGATCTGTTTTGTGTAAAACATGCATTTGCTATTGCTTCTGCCCAAAAGTGAGTGGGCAATTTAGCATAAGCTAGCATGGTTCTGGCAGCTTCTACCAAGGTCCTATTCCTTCTTTCAACCACACCATTCTGTTGTGGTGTTCTTGGAGCAGAAAAATCATGAGAAATTCCTTTACCTACTAAAAAATTCTCAATTTTTGCATTTTTAAATTCTGTTCCATTGTCTGATCTGATCCTTCTCACTGCTAGTTTTAACAGATTTTCAATTTTCTTAATAAAATTAATGATCAGATCAGGAGTTTCACTTTTCTTTCTCAAAAATTCTACCCATGTGTACCTGGAGAAATCATCCACTATTACTAGTATGTATTTCTTTCCAGAAAAACTTTCTGTACTTATGGGTCCACACAAATCCATGTGTAACAGTTCCAAGTTTTGTGAAATAGAAGACTCAGAAGTTGATTTGTATGAGCTTCTTTTGGATTTTCCCATTTCACATGCTTCACAAATTTTATCCTTCTTTGAGGATATCAAAGGTAATCCTTTTACCAGACCTTTGCTTGCTAATTTGCTTAGGTTTTTGAAATTTAAATGAGCAAGCCTTTTGTGCCATAACCAACTACTACCCTTGTTATGTTTTGAAAATAAACACAGTTTTGGATGTTCACTTTCTTCTTTGAAGTCAAAATAGTAGATTGATTTTCTTATCCTTTTCCCACTTAAATAAATTTTGTTATCATCTATACCTATTAACAAGCATTTTTCTGGTAAAAAGGTTACCTGAAAACCTTTGTCACAGAATTGACCACAACTCAGCAAATTATACTTTAAGCCTTCAACGTAGGCTACTTTCTCTATGGTCAAACATCCATATTTTATGCAACCATATCCCATGATCCTTCCTTTCACACCATTTCCAAAGTTTACCATTCTACCCAGCATTGAAATAAAGTTGCTGAGTAAGCTCCTGTCCCCAGTCATGTGCTTGGAGCTTCCTGAGTCGCAGTACCAGATCTGCTGCACATGATGGTTCTGAAATGAAATGATTAGAGGGTTTTTGGTACCCAGGCATGCTTGGGTACTGTTTCTGATGTAATTTGAAACATTTTATTTTTATTTCTTCTTGGTTTTGTATCAGAAACTCTGTTACATGCTGAGCCATTAACAGATTTTACATTTTTCTTTTGAAGATGGTATTGGACAAGCTTCAGTATGTCAACACACATACAAGAGTTATCAGAATTTTCTGATAATTCTTCTTGTGATGGAATGATTGGATAATTTTGAAAAGATGAGTGAACTGCTTCTCGAATTTTTACAGATTCTTGACTGTATTCACTCTTGTTTGTTTTGAAGTTTGATTTGTCAAATGAATATTCAGAACAGATTGATTTGCAAGATTTAGATTCTGATACTAAATTATCAGAAATTTGATGAGTTGCTTTTACAAAGATAGTGGGTTTATTTCTATTTGATCTTATAGAACTTGTATAGCCTAAACCCTCTCCTTTGTTCTTAGGTGTGGACTCAATAAAATTTATAAACTCTTTAGCCTGTTGAAAACCTCTTACATTGATTTCTTTGTCATTTATTTTCTTGTAAAGATCTTTTCTTTCATTTTCATAAAACTCAATTTTTGCTCTTTGATCTAAACTGTCCTCTATAAGATGTTGGTTTTCAAGAATGATTTTATTCAAAGTCCTTTGCAACTCATCAGATTTTCTAATATCTGATTTATGTTTTTCTTGCAGATTTAGAAAATCTGACATGAGCTTGTTTAGTTTGTGTTCAAGATCACGATTGTCTAAATTTACCTTTTGTTCTGAAGTTTCTGGTAGTCCTTCAGAGAGTGCCATGAGGCAGAAATTTGCCAATTCTTCTTCTTCATCATCAGAAGAATCATCAGATAACCATGTATCTGTTCCAGCAATTAAGCTTACGTGTTGCTGCTTCTTTGCTTCTTCAAGCTTTTTCTCATAATAGGCAACATCCTTCAGCTTTTTGGTCTTGCATTCTGATGCATAATGACCTCTCTGCTTGCACTTGTAACACACAACTCCAGCCTTCCCTTTATCCTTGGATCTAAACTCTTCTTTAGACCTTCCATCCATCCTTCCTTTGTCACTCCTCTGGTATCTCTGGTTACCTCCCCTCAACCTCTGCTCAAATGTTTTGGTGAGCAGTGCTATTGCTTCAGCAAAAGCTGAAAAGTCTGATGATGCATCAGAAGTTTCAAGATTTTGACTGTTTGAAGGTTGTGGATCATTTGATGTTGTTGATCTTTGTGAGTTGGAGATTAGAGCTAAAGATCCCCCTCTTTGAATGGTTTCTTCAAATATTTCTTCCTCTCTGGGGATCAAGATGCTGTACAAGTTATGAAGACTCATGTTTCCTAGTTCTAAGGTTGATGATAAAGTCATGGTTAGACTTCTCCACTCTCTAGGAAGGGCATCAAGAAATTTTATGTTTCTTTCATCATTTGATTTTGTTATACCAAATTTCTTTAGCTCATTTAAAAGTTTTGTAAATCTTTGATATGTATCATTTAACCTTTCATTTGGCAAACTTTTAAACCTTTCATAAGATGAGACATTATTTGTTCTCTTGTTTCTTCTCATCCTTTCTCCTCCTTCACAAAGGTTTTCCAACTGATCCCATATTTCCTTAGCTGATGCACAAGCATCAACTTGTGAAAATATGTCATTGGGGATGGCCATAATTAAAAGTTACTTAGCCCTTTCATCCCCAACCACCAGTTCCTTGTCTTCCACACTCCAGTTTATTTCACTTTTGGGAGCACGGGAGGCAGGGATTGCTGGTGATTGGTCAGTTGCTGGAATAGCAGGTATATCAGTCATTGGTGTATGTGGACCCCTTTCAATGGATTGAAACAGAGCTCGGTCATGACCATTAAGGAAATTGACCATCCTGATTTTCCACTGGGGGTATTCTTCTCTGACCAGAGTCGGAGGTTTAGACATAGAACCAATATTAAAAGCATTATTCCAGGATTGAAAGCTGGCCATACTTAGAGAAAAGAAGATGAGCGATTGATCGTTTGAAAATAGTTTATTCAATCTGCTCTGATACCAATTGTTAGACCCAGTACAGGCTCAAAACAATCTTCTTTTCACGTAATATGGCAAGTGATTTCAGTAGATGTGAAAAAGATGTGCGGAAATGGAAATCAGACTTTCAAGAAACAAGACCTACAAAATTATCAAGTTTATATCACTTTGAAACAAAAATGGTTTACAAGGTGATTGAAAGATTATTATCTAATACAAACGAATCTTGAATTCTGTGGGGGAGAGAGCAATGGAGTTTAGATGTATGTGTGAATGCTAAGCTTCAAACTCACTTTGCTTCTCCTGGTTTAGCCTTCTATTTATAGACGGCTTGGGTGTATGAATAAACAATAGTTTATTCATACAATAATTCCTGCAAAAAGTAGCCAATTGACATATTCATTGATTCCAACGTTCAAGTTGCCTTTTTCATCATGATATCATTTAATGTCAACTTGCTTCGGTAATTGTGGCAGGACAGAGCCAATTTCAGACAAGTGGGTTGTTTCATCAGAAATTCTGATGAACAAATCATTAGAAAATCCTTGATGATCAGAATCGTCAGATACTGATGATATTTCATCAGAAATATCATCAGATCCATCAGAAATGACCTTTTCTGATAATCCAATTCAGCTCTTGATCAACTTATAATTCTTTGAAGTAGATGCTGTGCTTTTCCAGTTGTCCCATCTGATCTTCTTTTTCTAGTTCGTGATCTTCAGGACTGTGATCTCTTCATAGATCCAGTTGATTGTGTTTTTCTTCAATACTTACACATAAAGTTTCCTAACACTTTTTATTTTTAATCTTTTCGCACTTTTTATTTGGTTTTGTATTAATGACTTTAATAACTAGTTTCTTATGTTGAAGGTGAAACTTCCTTATTATTTGTCTGTGGTGTCTTGGCGTTATTTTACTGTCTATATAAAATAAAAGATTTACACCATTCATATCTCTACGGTCTATATAGAGATATGTTGGCTACCTGGTCGGGGGTTAAGGGAATGGTTTGGTAAGGTTCTTGCCTTGTTCAGTGTATAGATCCTGCAAGGACCTGGGTCAAGCTTACTAGGACCTCCTTCAATACCCACTGGTATTGGATGGCGGGGGTGTGAATGGCTTGATCCCCTCATATGTAAACTACTATTAATACATTAACCTGGCTACTTGGGATTGTATCCCTGCTGACTCAAACCACTTAGCCGAGGGTAACGTCACCTTCAAAAGAGGGGCCTACCACATTACGCATTAATAACTTAATTAATTATCTTTCAATAATCCAACCCTTTAGGATTGTATCCTTGCTGACTCAAACTACTGGGTTGAGGGTAACGTCACCTTCAAAAGAGGGGCCTACTACCATAACTAAGATAATCTCTTAAAAAGTGCAAAAGTGCGGAAATAATCAAAGGTTACACTAAAGGCAAGTCGGATCCAAGTGATTCATCTTGTCTATCTGTTTTTATTTTATTTTTATTTTCAGTGTTTTTAGTCTTTATTTTCATGTTTAAACCTTTTTCTAAAATTTTGATTTGATTAGATGTTGAGGATAAACTGGTACTAAAAGCTCTTCTGTCCTTGGACGACCTCGGTATCTTACCAACGCTATACTACGCTCACGATGGGTGCACTTGCCCATATGTGTGTTTAGTGTTAGTAAAATATCGTGTTTTATAAATTTAAAACTTGACTAAAGTGTTAAAAAGGGCTTAAAATATACATAAAAATATATAACGCTACATACGCATCAATATACTACCAAACCACGATTTAGGTATGTTTCGACATACTACCAACATGATATTGTTTACTAAAGTATAGTTTGATATACTACCAAACCACGATTTAGGTATGTTTCGACATACTACCAACGTGATATTGTTTACTAAAGTATAATTTGATATACTACCGACTCTGTTATTTCACAAACTAAAGTATATTTTAGTATACTACTAAAGCATGGTTGATGTGCTATTTTCAAACCCAAAGCATAAGTTGATATGTTATTTACAAAACCAAAGTATAATGTATTATACTACTGATGTTTTTCACTCTTAAACCAAAGTACACTTGTAATATACTATCGAATCTATTATTTCCGAAACTAAAGTATATTCTAATATACTATCTATTTAACTATTTCATAAGTAAAGTATATTTGGATATACTACTCATCCGCTTATCTCAAAACCAAAGTATATTTTTGTATATACTATAAACATTTTACCAAAACGACGCATTTAAGAAACAAAACTTTTACGATGATTCATGGCTATTTTTGAAAACATAAAACTATTTCTTGTGTTATCCAAAGCCATGAATCTAATTCACAAATCCTATGTTACTCACAGGATTTTTATGCTGACGTACCATAGGATGGACTCGTGCCTTAGCGACTTTAAAACTCGAGAGACAATTATTTGTATTTATCTAATTTGTAATAAAACAATGAGTTTAATAATTAAATAAAACAAAACTATTTATTCTATGGTTGTGAAATAATGATTATGTTACGACACTCCCCGACGTTTCCGCCACTATTTGTTGTTTTACGTGGTCGGGGTGTGACAAAAAAGTTGGTATCAGAGCCAATGGTTATAGGGAATTAGGTTATTAGTAATGCTTTGACCTAGACTACAACCTTCCTAGGACCCTAACACAAGTTATCTTGTGTTGAGTTTTAAAACATTACCGTTGCCTATCTTTAGGTGGCAACCAAAACAAGAACACAAATTACGAATCCGTTTTTTGAAAACCAATCATCTCTTCTTAGATGATTTATTATAAGGTTTTGAACCTTCAAAGTTTTCAAAATCTCGTCAAAGTTTGGGTCTAAATAATGTGAACACGTGCAATCTAGAAGGGTGGATGCCTGTACCTCGAGTTTTCTGTCTAAGGCTAGAGTGTTCGTACAAATCCACATAATCGGACCAGTCACTCTTACCTGGGAACTCTTGGGGTGAGTGTCCACTTATAGGCTAAAGCATGTCTTCGCGATACATTAGTATGACCCATTTACTTTGATTAGTCACGGTGTCATCTGTTTGTTTTAGGTAACGAACAAATTATCACAATCTTCATACTTTGTCGATATTCCTTTAAGCATTCAATTCTTACTATCTGATATCATCTCACTCGTTCCTTTTCATGTTTCTTTGCTCTTTTAGAATATGCCTCCTGGAAGAGATGCACAACCTCAAAATAACGCCGAACTCGCAGCTATTATCACTCAGCAAATCGCTGCTGTACTCCTAAACCTGATTACCCAGGTAAGCCAAGCAAACAACAACAATAAAAACATTGCTCCATGCAACTATAACACATTCAATTCAGCTAAGCCACTCACATTTACTGGGTCTGAAGGGGCCACTGGGATCCTACAATGGTTTGAGAGTCTTGAAAGCACGTTTCGTCATGTACAATGCCCAAACGAGCGAAAGGTTAAGTTTGCATCGAGCGTATTCCAGAAAAGAGCACTTACATGGTGGAACGGTGTAATGAGGGATAGGGGTGCCGATATGGCATTGTCACAAACTTGGGAAGAGCTTCGAGCTCTAATGATGAAGGAGTTCTGTCCTCGTCATGAACTCAGGGTGTTGGAAAGGGAATTCGACGATCTAAAGCAAGACATCGGTGAATATCGAGCCTACATTGATCGTTATGAGGAGCTGAGCCTGTTATGTCCTACCATGGTTACGCCTCTGTATAAGGCGATCGAAAAGTACATTGATGGTCTCCCTGACCCAGTTCAGGATATCGTTACTGGTAGCAACCCTACTACCGTCAGACAAGCCATTGAACTATCTGCTACCCTGACTGAATCTCAGATCAGGAAAGGTAAGCTTTTCCGAAATGGCGACCCGAAACCATCTGACGAGTCTGCACAAGAAAAACCAAAGGATAAACAGACTGAGTCCTCCAAAAACTCGAAGAAGCGTAAGGCTTCACAAAACTTCGTTGTAGTTGCTCAGAACAATCAGGTTGCACCAAACCAGCCAGCACAACCTCGTACTAGGAAAAACTATGTTGGTACCGTACCTTTGTGCAACAAATGCAACCGTCATCATCTGGAACAAACACAGTGTCACAAATGTACCCACTATGGGCGATTAGGACATTTGGTCAATACATGTCGTTATGCTATCCAAAACTCCGCAACCTTCCACGGGCTTGCGGACGAAGATCCCCATTTACATATTACTAACTTCTTGGAAATATGTGATACTTTCCGGATCAATGGAGCATCAAATGACGCCATCCGCCTCCGAATGTTTCCATTTTCACTAAAAGACTGAGCTAAGGCTTGGCTTAATACCCTCCCAGTTGGTTCGGTAAACACCTAGGATGAACTAGCCCAAAAGTTTTTATATAAGTATTTCCCTCCTGCTAAAACGGCTAAATTAATGACTGAAATTAATACATATTCACAAGAGGACGGGAATCCTTATATGAAACTTGGGAAAGGTTCAAGGAGCTACTAAGAAAGTGTCCTCATCATGGTCTTGCGGTACGGCAACAAGTATCCACTTTCTATAATGGGTTGTTGCCACATACAAGACAAACACTTGACTCCAGCTCCGGGGGACTTTTAGGTAATCGTCGCCCAAATGAAATTTATAATCAAATTGAGGAAATTGCTCAAACCAATTTTCAGTGGAACACTCCCTGAGGCACAAAATCTATTGCCCCGGGCGCCCATAAGGTTAACGAAAGCACCTCCTTGCAAGCCCAAATCGAGGCCCTTTCTTCAAAAATCAAAAAGTTAGAAATGGCAAAAACGGCCTCGGTTATGGCTTGTGAAGGGTGTGGTGGGCCACATGAAAATTGGAGTTGTATGAAAGAGATGGATAATCAAACAGAAACGGTAAACTACATTGATAATAGACCTAGACCGTCGGGTCCTCCAAACGGTACCTACAACCAAGGGTGGCGTAACCACCCTAACCTTGGTTGGAGAGAACCCGGCAATAGTAGTAACCAACAAAATCTAAACCAATGGACAAACTTTCAACAACCAAGAAACGAGTCACAAAATTTCTCTCAACAACAACAAGGGGGACGAGAGAGGCTTGAGGATACCGTCTCTCGCCTCATCTCCAACACCGAAAAGAAAAACTCGGATCGATTTCAACAACTGGAATCGAACTTTAGAAATCAACAAGCTAGTATTCAAAACATTGAAAAACAAATAAATCAACTAGCTCAAAATTTCTCTGAGACACCACAAGGCGCGTTACCAAGCAATACCAAAACCAACCCAAAGGCGCAAGTGCATCTCATCACGTTGAGAAACCGTACCGTAGGTCCCGATGTGACACCTGGGTCACTGCGACCATCAAACAAATACCAAACCAATGAAATATTGTATTTCATACTTGGGATTTGTATAAATATGTGTATCATTTGCACATATCAAATTCTTATTCGATTCCAAACTCTAAATCGCTTTCTGGAAGGTTATACGCGCACTAATGCGTAAATATAATCAGTTTAATGCGACAAATACTCCGGAACATCAACATATGCTTAACATACCTTAAATAACCTTTACATAACTTAGAAATAAGTTTTGAAGGCTTTGGTATGGCAAAAACAAGTTAATTCGCCTACAGGGACTAAACTTGACAAACTGCGAAAGTATGCCAATTTGAACTGTAACAGACATTCCGGAACATGACCATAAGTTAAACATACCATAAATATCTTTTACATAGCTTAGAAATAGGCTTTGAGGGTTTCGGTATGCTAAAATAAACTTTTGGGTCATTCAGGGACTAAAAGTGTCAAAAAGTGCACAAGTTTGCACTTTTGCGCATAACTCACGTTCTGAATACATCCGGACATCCAAAAATTTATGTAAGCATGACTATATTATGCTTTAGTGTTTGGCTTGCCAAAAATCCATTCGTTGCGTCATTTGGATCGTTTTTCGCGCTTATGCGCATTCCGTCGTAATTAAACGAACATCGCGTTCGTACGACCAAACGAACCAACACCCGGCATATTTTTGAGCATGTTTCATGTCCACAATGTTTAGGCATCATTTTAGGGCCTTAAAGTTGGCTTTACGGGCCTTAGAAGTGTCGGAAATGGCTTAAATACACAACAGGGACCAAAACTGTCATTTTTGAAACTTATTTTCTGATCAGAACCCCCATGCGGCCCGCATTAGTTTTGGTGTATCCTGAAGCGGGCCGCCTCAGCCTCTGCAGACCAGATTCAATGTTTAACAGCCTGTTTGCAGCTGTTTTGCACCCCCAATCCCAATTCCAAGTGTCAATTTCCTATGGTGAGTGGCAAATGAGCTACCATAAGGTTCCGACAAGTGTACGGCTTTGATCGTGCCCCCTTTTCCAAGAAACGATCTTAACGGTTCTCCGAATACTATAAATACCCAACCCACTTCACTTCTAAACTCACAAGAATCTGATCCAAAAGACGCTAAGTTGGAACCATTGTTTCATACCTGAGTTATTTGGATCTAGATTAGCATTCGGGGACCCTTCGTAAGTATTCTTTCGTTCTTTTATTGCTTTTCGAGTCTTTTCGAGTCTGAAAGTCAAACTTTGTTTGACTTTCTGCGTTGACCAGTTTATGGTCAATGCGAAGTTCGTTTGAACTTCGCAACGTGAGTGTAATCACGTTGGTTATAGTCCCTTGGGACTATGCCTACTGATTACCACGTTGTCTAGGGTCGTAGGGTAAGCGATCTAATAAATCGCTTATACCTTCGAACCCGACCCATTTGGTCGATCATTAGGATCCGACCAAATACATTAGGTGACCATAGTAGGTAGGGAATAACCTTCCGAGGTTATACCCTATGGTCGCTTCGTTTAAGTAGTTATATGATAGGTAGTTTATATGCCTTAGGTAAATTACCAGAATACCCTTTTCATGTATAATTGGTAATTAAGCATATGTAACCTAAACTTTTGTCACATAACTGATTATGTAACATGTTTAGGCATATAAAACTTGTCATAGGACTAGTTAGACGGTCCGAACGCGTTTCACGCGCACGACGCGTTAAAGTAGCATAAGCTACCTTAATGGGTCGCGATGGGTCGAAAGCACTTAGGTTAGGTTTCATGTAGTATGTAGGCCTTGTTAAACCATATCATATGAGTTCCAATACTCATTTGGTTTACCAAGCCTCATCCTATCCGATCTCCCGATTTAAGTCCGGTTTATTTATATAGTTTTAGATTGCCGACTGATTCCGTGCTCCCTCAAGCTTTGTTTGGTTGTTGTTCAAGACCTCTAAGCATTCTCAGGCGAGTACATTATTCCCCTCTTTTACTGTTTTCAACTGTTTTGGGGTGACTCATATGTGCTAAATGTCTTAACAATGATTTCAAGAACGATTACAATGGTTTCAAAAACAATTACAATATGGTTTCAAGAATGATAACAATGGTTTCAAAAACAATTACAATGGTTTCAAGAACGATTTCAATAAAGTGAACAAACTTGTTGGTTGTAGTTACATAACCAATGACATTCATTAGCAATGATCAAGCCGACCAGTATTAGGTTATGGTACCATAGGATCTGACAAATCCCGTTATTCTCTATACCCATGGTTATGTGTGGGTATTTTGGGTAACGACTGAATATGTAAATATTAATTTACCCTTTGGTAAGGGTTTGTTAAGAACGAGAACGAGTTGGAACGATGAACGAGTCAAGAAGGTTTGAATGTTATTAGAAAATCGACCATAAAGTAGTTTCACAATTAAAACAAGAACGATTTGAACGATTAAAACAACAAGAACGATTTGAACGATTTCACAAAATGTTTTAACGATTTGGTAAACATTTGGACATGATTTACATTTGATCATGCATTTCCACGAAACATAGTATTGATTTAAACCAAGTTTTACTTCAATACTTTGTTTTGTGCGTTTCACCTATGGTTTAGTTGATGCATTTCACTAGCCATACATATCATTTTGGTTACACATTACATGGTTTACATTTGACACAAACACTTTTGACATTGGTTATACATAACATGATTTACATCTTGACATGAACATTTTGACATATTATTTCAATACGTTTGACAATTTGTTTAAACATAGACATCTTACATTGGTGGTTTGTTTGGGTAAGTGATTTGAGTAACGGTGCGTGTGTAATATGATACAAGCATGGTGGATACGCCGCTGGTACTTCCTATATATAAATGTTTGTATGGTATTACATATCGTAGCGTTATTTGAATCATTTCAATTTAAGATATATAACATTTTATACAAATAACATACTTTTCACAAGACATCTTTTTACAAACAACTTATCTTATACAAACTCATTTTACATGGTTATTCATTTAATCATGCATTATTCTCTTATTTATACATATCATCTGAACTTATTTTTTTTTTTTTAAATGATTTACAAAGACAAAGCAAATTACAAGGTTCATGACTAAACATTTTCTTAAACAGAAGTCATGAATCTTATTTTCACAAAACCTATGTACTCGCCAGCATTTCTTTGCTGACCTCGTTTTCACATGTGTTTCAGGTATTGTTGAAAGATATAGATTGATAGGATGCATGCTCACATAGGACTGGACAAGGCCTTAGTGACTCAATAACAATGATAGACTATGTTTAAATTGTGTATTTAGATTTCCAGACGATGTAATTATTCAATGTTTAATAAAACGAAACACTTTTTGGTATCCATGGTTATGAAACATTAATTCTGTTACAACACTCCCCGACGTTTCCGCCACGTTTTGTATGTTACACGTGGTCGGGGTGTGACAGAATAGATGGTATCAGAGCCAATGGTTATAGGGAATTAGGTTATTAGTAATGCTTTGACCTAGTCTATAACCTTCTTAGGACCCTAACGCGAGTTTACTTGCGTTTAGTCATAAAACAATACCGTCAGCTATCCTTAGGCGACGACCACAACAAGAACATAAATTTCAAAACCACTTTGAAAACTAATCATCTGTTCTAGGATGAATGATTACTAGGTTTTGAACCCTCTATTGTAAGGTTTTGAACCCTCTGTTATATGGTTTTGAACCCCTTTGAGTTTTCAAAATCTCGTCAAGATTTTGGGTTTTAAATAATGTGAACACGTGCAAACTGGAAGGGTGAATGCCTGTATTCTGGGTTTTCTGTCTAGGCAAGCACTTCGTATACATCTCATCAGACGCGAGACCAGTTGTGCTTACCTGGGAATTCTTGGGATGAGTGTTCACTTATAGGCGAGCATGTCTTCGCGATACATTATTTTTGACCCATTTACTTTGATTAGTCACTGTGTGTCGTTTGTTGCTTTGTAGTAACAAACAAATGACCACTATCCTTGCTTTCATCAGATTTGTTTCATCTCATTCTTTTCGTCTAATTCTCTCTCTCGTTTCCTTTCATGTTTCCTCTTTTAGAATGCCTCCTCGACGCGAAAGCCAGATAGCGACTGCCGAATTGGCAGAAATCATTGCGCAGCAAATGGCTGCTCAATTCCCAAACCTCTTTGCTCAATGGAACCAAGCCAACAACAACAACAATGTTCCATGCAAATACAAGGATTTTAACCAGGCTAAACCACTCAAGTTTAGTGGTTCTGAAGGAGCGACTGGGCTTCTTCAATGGTTCGAGAGCATTGAGAATACTTTCCGCCACGTGCAGTGTCCTGACAATCGCAAGGTCGAGTTTTCTTCGAGTGTGTTTCAGAAGAGGGCTCTCACATGGTGGAACGGGGTTATGAGGGATCGTGGTGCAGAAGTTGCTCTAGCACAGACATGGGCTGAACTTAGGGCTCTTATGATGAGGGAATTATGTCCTCGTCATGAGCAGCGAGCTTTGGAGAAGGAATTTGATGAGTTGAAGCAAGATAGTGGTGAGCACAGGGCGTATACTGATAGGTTTGAGGAGTTGAGTCTGCTTTGCCCGACAATGGTTACCCCACTCGACAAGGCTATCGAAAGGTACATCGACGGCCTACCTGACTCGGTACAAGACATCCTTACTGGTAGTAGCCCTACCACACTCCGTCAGGCGATCAAGTTAGCTGCGACATTGACTGAGTCGCAGATTCGGAAGAATAAGTTACACAGAAAG
Organism: Helianthus tuberosus; assembly: GCA_030545235.1. Classification (NCBI taxonomy): domain Eukaryota; kingdom Viridiplantae; phylum Streptophyta; class Magnoliopsida; order Asterales; family Asteraceae; genus Helianthus; species Helianthus tuberosus. The sequence goes on from CM060409.1 coordinate 106,501,247, forward strand.
GGTGACAATGGTAAGAAGCAGGGGTCTGACAAGGAGGATAGCAAGAAAGGTCAAAACAAGAAGGGTAAGGAAGGTGAGACGTCAAAGAAATCAAGAAAGCGAAAGGGTGGTCAGAACTTTGCTGTTACAGCACAGATTGCTCAGAACCCGCGGAACCCACCAGCTCAGCCACCTGCAAAGAAAGCATATGCCAGTACCGCACCTCATTGTGCACGCTGCAACGGTCATCACGCGGTACAACAAGCTTGCTGGCAGTGCACGACGTGTGGGAAACTTGGGCATTTGGCCAATGTTTGTCGTTTGGGACAAAATCAGGCTGCTCAGGTTCAAGCTCCGGTTCAAGGGAATGCTGCGAGATTCCCACTGGGGTCATGTTTCAACTACGGAGAGATTGGTCACTTCCGCCACAACTGCCCAAGACTGGTGAATGCAAATGCTAACGCAAACCCAAATGCGAACGTCAATGTCAATGTGAATCCAGCACGTGGTCGAGTGTTTAACATCAATGAGGCACTCAATGATGAAGGAGTGAACAATTAGCATTTTGTATTTCCTCTGGTTGTTATCTTGTAACATTTAAAGACAATGCGGTTGTTATATAAATAAAAATTTGTGGTTTTATTTTTTAACTAATGCAATTGTATGAATGTTTGATCCAACCTTATGATGTCAACACAAAGACAAAACTACTCGTGTGGTTCTGTCATTTTTATGATCACTTGTGATCTCCCTAAGAACCCCAAACACTTGTTTCTTTTAAATCTAAAGTATCTTATCGTCTTGCACCGTTCGAGATGCAAGAATTATCAAAACAGCTTCAAGAGTTGTCTGATAAAGGATTCATCCATCCGAACTTTTCACCTTGGAGAAACTCCTGTCCTCTTTGTGAAAAGAAAAATGGATCTTTTCGAATGAATATCGATTAACGTAAGCCTAGTAAGCTTACCATCAAGAATCGATATCCCCTACCTTAAATCAACGATTTCTCCGATCAACTGCATAGCGTTTCATGCTTTTCCAAGATCGATTTGCGTTTTGGGTATCATCAACTTTGTATTCTCGAAGAAGATATTCCCAAAACGGTTTTCTGCACGAAGTATGGCCATTACGAGTTTACAGTCATGCCTTTTGGGTTGACAAATGCTCCAGCCATCTTCAAAGACTTAATAAATAGAGTCTGCAAGCCTTATTTGGATCAGTTCGTCATTGTTGTTAATGACACCTTGATCTATTCATATCCCGAGCCGATCACGATCAACACCTTCGTTGACATTGGAACCCCTAAATTGGAACAAACTTTTTGCTAAATCCTCCAAGAGGAAATGTTGGCTTAAAGAAGTTCAGTTTTTGGGTCATGTAGTCAACAAGCAGGGTATTCTTGTGGATCCATCCAAATTGCTGCAATTAAGGATTTGATTCCTAGTATGCTTTAAATACCCGTGTCCAAAGATAACAAATTTAAAGGTCAAATTAAACGATTATGCGATTATGTGATATGTGTTTATGTGTTCTCCTCTATGTTTTTGTGTGATACGATTTTCAAATCCTCATAGAATCTTTCATATCTTCATATGAGGGATTCATAGGAGGATATTCAAAAGGTACTACCTTAAATCCTTATGGGCTTCTACGTGGTAGTTAAGACCCTTTGGTTATATAGTACCATTCCATGATTCGATGAGAGACCCTTGAGTGGTCTAGTTAAAGATTGATTCAAGATCTGGTTAAGAATGGCATGTGATGATACAGCTGAAAGGACCCTATGGTGGTCCAGTCACACTCATCACAGGATTGCTCATTTGGTTTTACCCTACACATTATAAAATAGACTGTGTGAACTGTGCAAGGAATTGTCTAATTATGGACGCGTACATAATTATGAAATTTAGTGCACAGAAACCCAGTAGGATTTATAATGTGTAAGAACTGATAGTGACAACAATAACAAAATGAGAACGATGTAATGGAGGTACGGTGGACGCACCAATGACGCTTCATATACTTGTATATAAGTGTCCCTCTTGCATTGAAAGCATAATGTTATTTAAAGTTACTAGAAGTTCAGAACCCTAACCAGTGTTGTTTTGTCTTTTCAACTTCATGTTTTCAAGCTCTCACAAGTTTCCTCTGATTAAATTTCGGGATGAAATTTCCTAAAGTAGGGGAGACTGTGACACCTGGGTCACTGCGACCATCAAACATATACCAAACCAATGAAATATTGTATTTCATACTTGGGATTTGTATAAATATGTGTATCATTTGCACATATCAAATTCTTATTCGATTCCAAACTCTAAATCGCTTTCTGGAAGGTTATACGCGCACTAATGCGTAAATATAATCAGTTTAATGCGAAAAATACTCCGGAACATCAACATATGCTTAACATACCTTAAATAACCATTACATAACTTAGAAATAAGTTTTGAAGGCTTTGGTATGGCAAAAACAAGTTAATTCGCCCACAGGGACTAAACTTGACAAACTGCGAAAGTATGCCAATTTGAACTGTAACAGACATTCCGGAACATGAGCATAAGTTAAACATACCATAAATATCTTTTACATAGCTTAGAAATAGGCTTTGAGGGGTTCGGTATGCTAAAATAAACTTTTGGGTCATTCAGGGACTAAAAGTGTCAAAAAGTGCACAAGTTTGCACTTTTGCGCATAACTCACGTTCTGAACACATCCGGAGATCCAAAAATTTATGTAAGCATGACTATATTATTCTTTAGTGTTTGGCTTGCCAAAAATCCATTCGTTGCGTCATTTGGATCGTTTTTCGCGCTTATGCGCATTCCGTCGTAATTAAGCGAACATCGCGTTCGTACGACCAAACGAACCAACACCCGGCATATTTTTGAGCATGTTTCATGTCCACAATGTTTAGGAATCATTTTAGGGCCTTAAAGTTGGCTTTACGGGCCTTAGAAGTGTCGAAAATGGCTTAAATACACAACAGGGACCAAAACTGTCATTTTTGAAACTTATTTTCTGATCAGAACCCCCATGCGGCCCGCATTAGTTTTGGTGTATCCTGAAGCGGGCCGCCTCAGCCTCTGCAAACCAGATTCAATGTTTAACAGCCTGTTTGCAGCTGTTTTGCACCCCCAATCCCAATTCTAAGTGTCAATTTCCTATGGTGAGTGGCAAATGAGCTACCATAAGGTTCCGACAAGTGTACGGCTTTGATCGTGCCCCCTTTTCCAAGAAACGATCTTAACGGTTCTCCGAATACTATAAATACCCAACCCACTTCACTTCTAAACTTACAAGAATCTGATCCAAAAGACTCTAAGTTGGAACCATTGTTTCATACCTGAGTTATTTGGATATAGATTAGCATTCGGGGACCCTTCGTAAGTATTCTTTCGTTCTTTTATTGCTTTTCGAGTCTTTTCGAGTCTGAAAGTCAAACTTTGTTTGACTTTCTGCGTTGACCAGTTTATGGTCAATGCGAAGTTCGTTTGAACTTCGCAACGTGAGTGTAATCACGTTGGTTATAGTCCCTTGGGACTATGCCTACTGATTACCACGTTGTCTAGGGTCGTAGGGTAAGCGATCTAATAAATCGCTTATACCTTCGAACCCGACCCATTTGGTCGATCATTAGGATCCGACCAAATACATTAGGTGACCATAGTAGGTAGGGAATAACCTTCCGAGGTTATACCCTATGGTCGCTTCGTTTAAGTAGTTATATGATAGGTAGTTTATATGCCTTAGGTAAATTACCAGAATACCCTTTTCATGTATAATTGGTAATTAAGCATATGTAACCTAAACTTTTGTCACATAACTGATTATGTAACATGTTTAGGCATATAAAACATGTCATAGGACTAGTTAGACGGTCCGAACGCGTTTCACGCGCACGACGCGTTAAAGTAGCATAAGCTACCTTAATGGGTCGCGATGGGTCGAAAGCACTTAGGTTAGGTTTCATGTAGTATGTAGGCCTTGTTAAACCATATCATATGAGTTCCAATACTCATTTGGTTTACCAAGCCTCATCCTATCCGATCTCCCGATTTAAGTCCGGATTATTTATATAGTTTTAGATTGCCGACTGATTCCGTGCTCCCTCAAGCTTTGTTTGGTTGTTGTTCAAGACCTCTAAGCATTCTCAGGCGAGTACATTATTCCCCTCTTTTACTGTTTTCAACTGTTTTGGGGTGACTCATATGTGCTAAATGTCTTAACAATGATTTCAAGAACGATTACAATGGTTTCAAAAACAATTACAATATAGTTTCAAGAACGATAACAATGGTTTCAAAAACAATTACAATGGTTTCAAGAACGATTTCAATAAAGTGAACAAACTTGTTGGTTGTAGTTACATAACCAATGACATTCATTAGCAATGATCAAGCCGACCAGTATTAGGTTATGGTACCATAGGATCTGACAAATCCCGTTATTCTCTATACCCATGGTTATGTGTGGGTATTTTGGGTAACGACTGAATCTGTAAATATTAATTTACCCTTTGGTAAGGGTTTGTTAAGAACGAGAACGAGTTGGAACGATGAACGAGTCAAGAAGGTTTGAATGTTATTAGAAAATCGACCATAAAGTAGTTTCACAATTAAAACAAGAACGATTTGAACGATTAAAACAACAAGAACAATTTGAACGATTTCACAAAATGTTTTAACGATTTGGTAAACATTTGGACATGATTTACATTTGATCATGCATTTCCACGAAACATAGTATTGATTTAAACCAATTTTTACTTCAATACTTTGTTTTGTGCGTTTCACCTATGGTTTAGTTGATGCATTTCACTAGCCATACATATCATTTTGGTTACACATTACATGGTTTACATTTGACACAAACACTTTTGACATTGGTTATACATAACATGATTTACATCTTGACATGAACATTTTGACATATTATTTCAATACGTTTGACAATTTGTTTAAACATAGACATCTTACATTGGTGGTTTGTTTGGGTAAGTGATTTGAGTAACGGTGCGTGTGTAATATGATACAAGCATGGTGGATACGCCGCTGGTACTTCCTATATATAAATGTTTGTATGGTATTACATATCGTAGCGTTATTTGAATCATTTCAATTTAAGATATATAACATTTTATACAAATAACATACTTTTCACAAGACATCTTTTTACAAACAACTTATCTTATACAAACTCATTTTACATGGTTATTCATTTAATCATGCATTATTCTCTTATTTATACATATCATCTGAACTTATTTTTTTTTTAAATGATTTACAAAGACAAAGCAAATTACAAGGTTCATGACTAAACATTTTCTTAAACAGAAGTCATGAATCTTATTTTCACAAAACCTATGTACTCGCCAGCATTTCTTTGCTGACCTCGTTTTCACATGTGTTTCAGGTATTGTTGAAAGATATCGATTGATAGGATGCATGCTCACATAGGACTGGACAAGGCCTTAGTGACTCAATAACAATGATAGACTATGTTTAAATTGTGTATTTAGATTTCCAGACGATGTAATTATTCAATGTTTAATAAAACGAAACACTTTTTGGTATCAATGGTTATGAAACATTAATTCTGTTACAACACTCCCCGACGTTTCCGCCACATTTTGTATGTTACACGTGGTCGGGGTGTGACACCCGAGGAGGCTCCGCTACCTCCAACTGAAAAAAGCCGATCTAGCCAAACCACAACTTCGTCGACGCCCCAACAAGAAACGGCTCCTCCACCAGATCAAGAGCCCACAAAGAATCCTCCGGTACCGTACCCCGGACGGTTAGTTCGCCAAAAGACCAATGAGCAATTCACAAAATTCGTAAATTTACTAAAACAATTGCATGTTAATATTCCATTTGTCGAAGTCCTAACTCAAATTCCTAAATATTCAAAATTTATGAGGGACTTCCTCACTCACAAAAGGAAAATCGAATCATTGCAATTAGTTAATTTAAGTGAAGAATGCTCCGTCTTGCTACTCAACAAACTCCCGCAAAAGAAGATCGATCCCGGAAGCTTCACCATCCCTTGTTCAATTGGGGAATCACCCATGCGCAACGCACTAGCCGACCTCGGGGCTAGTATCAACCTCCTGCCCGCATCAATGTTCAACCAACTCGGACTAGGGAAAACAAGCCCTGTAAAAATGAGCATACAACTTGCCGATAGGTCCGTAAAGTATCCACAAGGTGTCGCTGAAAATCTATTGGTTAAAGTCGGAGACTTTGTCTTCCCTGCCGACTTTGTCATACTAGATATGGAGGAAGATACCGAAGTACCACTCATCTTAGGGAGGCCATTCCTAGCTACGGCCCACGCAGTGGTAGATATGAATGGCGGGACACTAACATTGAGGGTTGGGGACAAGGAGATGAAGTTTGGGGTTGGTAAGAGAGTAGAAGACGATGACCCGGTCAATTACATGAAAGTCATAGACTCAAGTTTGGATGATGCTCTCCGACGGTGCAACATGGGATGCAAAACATCCCACTTGGGTAACATGTGACTGGCTTTGGGTCTACCCAAGGACCCTTATAAACGTGGCGCACCACGGAGGCATTCCACGAAACAATCCTTAGTTTAGTTTAGATTAATTTTTATGCTTTCTAGTTTAGTTTTAATTTTCAGGAATAAAACACACTCGGGATGGTGAAGGATACTAAGGGAAACTTGAACCAACACCCCATGCACGAAAACAGAGCCTCCCGACAATTTTTCTTCATTACAACAAGTTCAGCACGGGGTCGTGCCCAGCCAACACGGCCCGTGCTCAAGGATATGCAGAAAAACGCCCAGTTCAGGTAACTGGACACGGGGCGTGTTCACTGAACACGCCCCCGTGCCTAGCAGTGAACACGCCCCCGTGCCTAGCCTTTTGTTACTTTCTGTTACTGGCAATTTGAACACGGGGCCGTGCCCGGACACCACGGCCCGTGTCCAAATGCCCAGTAACATAAAATTTTGTTTTTAACACACCTTTTACACATTCAATCAACCTAAAAACTTATTTTTGAGACACATTGAGGACAATATGTAATTTAAGTGTGGGGGAGATGCTAAAACCTTGAATTTTGCAAGTCCTAATTACAAGCCTTACACAAAACTCTATTGGAACCTCTAAACACCCCAATTTTTTTCAAAAAAAAAAAACAAAAAAAGAAAAACTTTTCTTTTTTTTACTTGTCTTGGTTTAAATTGGGAATAACAATTTCTAAAAAGGTTATATTTTTACAAATTTACAACCGATAGCGTCGTGATAAAAAGAACCAACATTAAAAAATTATGAAACGGCATGACAAATCTAGTTAAAATTTGATTATATATACTTGATCACATTAAAAACCCATTCCCACAAAAAGTGAGTTTTGAGCCTTAATTGAGCATACAAATACACATCTTTAAACTAAATGCTCATCTTCCGTTTCTTGTGTGAATAGGCGCTTGGTTTCTTACGACTCTAGAACTTGCCATGACGATACATTCCCGATCCTTACCAACTTAAACCCAAGTAAGTAAATGATGGAGGTATTAGGACTAACCTTTTTTTCAACACCATTATTTTTTTTTTTACCACCTACCCAAAATCCCCCTAGTTAACCCCTTTGAGGCTAAACCTTTTCATTTCTAAACCCACAAAACAAACACCCTTTACCCACCAAAAAACCCTGTTTCATTTTAAACCCTTTATTTTTGTAAAAAAAACTTGGTTTTCATGTGACAATCCTTATCATTTAAAAAAATGATGAAGTCTAGCAATAAACAAACAAGTTCATCAAAAAGAAACTTTGTTTGAAAAATGCTTCATTGGAATAAAAAGTCACAAAAACAAAAGGTTTTACGAAAACTGACGCTTTTTACGCCTTTTCGCCCTTTTCTACTAACCACTAACCCAAAACCACCTACCCTTAACCCAAGCCTAACCCTTCCCCAAGTCCTCTTGATGTTTACAAAGGTTTATAGCTAAAAAGGAGGAGGATTGATTGCTTGGCAAACATATGGTAGAAGTAAGTTCCATGCCGGTCTCGAGTGTTTCACAAAAATACATCTTCGGCCGAGTGTTGAGTGATCTCCCGTGAGGTATGTGAACTTGTATATAAATGGAATTTTAAAGAGGCATGTTATGCCCAAATAAGTAATTTATCTTATATAGTGTTCTAAATAAATCATAACGAAAAGGATTGTAAATAATATAAAAATAAAACCTAATAAAGATCATGGAATCCCGACACTCAAGATAAGCCCAAAACTTCTCTTCTACCCATTCCATTTGGGTGTGCAAGCCATATTATAAAGAGTTTTGCTTGAGGACAAGCAAAGATTCAAGTGTGGGGGTATTTGATGTGTGTAAAATGCAACATATAAATTACATCAAATGAGGCATAAAACTAACCCTTTTTTTAGTACTAATGTTGGAAAAAGTGTGCTTTTGTCTTCCTTTTGTATTTTCAGGATTAAATGAGCTCAAATGGACAAAAGAAGCAAAAATACAGCTAAATCTAACATAAATACAAGAAAAGGAATAAATGTGGCATGCCCGACCCCTCGACAACATCTTCCCAAGCAAAAACAAGACATCAGAAGGCTGAACACGCCCCGTGCCCAGCAGACATGGGGGCGTGCCCAAGTGTCTGCAGAAAAGACAAAGTTGTAGAAGCTTCTATTCCCCAACACGGGGGCGTGCCCAGCTCCACACGGCCATGGTCAACGCTAAGATTCGCAGAATCCAAGCAAATCTTGATAGTACAGATACGATTCTGCACACGGGGCCGTGCCCAGCGGACACGGGGGCGTGGTCAACTAATGCAGACAAACTACATTTATTGAAGAAAGAGAAAGTGGATGGACACGGGGCCGTGTCTGGGCTTCTGTGCAAGCTATAAATAGAGGTAATTGGTTCATTTCAAAGGCATCACTTGGCAAACCACCTCTCTCACACTTCACCCACCCTCCACCACCATCACAACCCACATCCACCACCATCATCCATCATAGAGTGTGTGTAGTAGTCTCGGGATCCAAGATTGATAGTAAGAGTTCTTGACAATCAAAGGCCATGTTTGCCTAAGTCTCTTACATCACTTGGTGAAGACAAGCATTTAGTGTAATACTTTTTATTTTTAATCTTTTCGCACTTTTTATTTGGTTTTGTATTAATGACTTTAATAACTAGTTTCTTATCTTGAAGGTGAAACTTCCTTATCATTTGTCTGTGGTGTCTTGGAGTTATTTTACTGTTTATATAAAATAAAAGATTTACACCATTCATATCTCTACGGTCTATATAGAGATATGTTGGCTACCTGGTCAGGGGTTAAGGGAATGGTTTGGTAAGGTTCTTGCCTTGTTTAGTGTATAGATCCTGCAAGGACCTGGGTCAAGCTTACTAGGACCTCCTTCAATACCCACTGGTATTGGATGGCGGGGGTGCGAATGGCTTGATCCCCTCATATGTAAACTACTATTAATACATTAACCCGGCAACTTGGGATTGTATCCCTGCTGACTCAAACCACTTAGCCGAGGGTAACGTCACCTTCAAAAGAGGGGCCTACCACATTACGCATTAATAACTTAATTAATTATCTTTCAATAATCCAACCCTTTAGGATTGTATCCTTGCTGACTCAAAGTACTGGGTTGAGGGTAACGTCACCTTCAAAAGAGGGGCCTACTACTATAACTAAGATAATCTCTTAAAAAGTGCAAAAGTGCGGAAATAATCAAAGGTTACACTAAAGGCAAGTCAGATCCAAGTGATTCATCTTGTCTATCTGTTTTTATTTTATTTTTATTTTCAGTGTTTTTAGTCTTTATTTTCTTGTTTAAACCTTTTTCTAAAATTTTGATTTGATTAGAAGTTGAGGATAAACCGGTACTAAAAGCTTTTGTGTCCTTGGACGACATCGGTATCTTACCAATGCTATACAACGCTCACGATGGGTGCACTTGCCCATATGTGTGTTTAGTGTTTGTAAAATATCATGTTTTATAAATTTAAAACTTGACTAAAGTGTTAAAAATGGCTTAAAATATGCATAAAAATATATAACGCTACACACGCATCAATATACTACCAAACCACGATTTAGGTATGTTTCGACATACTACCAACGTGATATTGTTTACTAAAGTATAGTTTGATATACTACCAAACAACGATTTAGGTATGTCTCGACATACTACCAACGTGATATTGTTTACTAAAGTATAATTTGATTTACTACCGACTCTGTTATTTCACAAACTAAAGTATATTTTAGTATACTACTAAAGCATAGTTGACGTGCTATTTTCAAATCCAAAGCATAAGTTGATATGTTATTTACAAAACTAAAGTATAATGTATTATACTACCTATGTTTTTCACTCTTAAACCAAAGTACATTTGTAATATACTATCGAATCTATTATTTCCGAAACTAAAGTATATTCTAATATACTATCTATTTAACTATTTCATAACTAAAGTATATTTAGATATACTACTCATCCGCTTATCTCAAAACCAAAGTATATTTTTGTATATACTATAAACATTTTACAAAAACGACGCATTTTAGAAACAAAACTTTTACGAGGATTCATGGCTATTTTTTAAAACATAAAACTATTTCTTGTGTTATCCAAAGCCATGAATCTAATTCACAAATCCTATGTTACTCACAGGCATTTTTATGCTGACGTACCTATTTTCACATATGTTTCAGGTACTGCTATGTGATGATTGTTGATGCATGCTACACGTAGGATGGACTCGTGCCTTAGCGACTTTAAAACTCGAGAGATAATTATTTGTATTTATCTGATTTATAATAAAACAATGAGTTCAATAATTCAATAAAACAAAACTATTTAATCCATGGTTGTGAAACAGTGATTCTGCTACGACACTCCCCGACATTTCCGCCACGATTTGTTGTTTTACGTGGTCGGGTTGTGACAGAAAAGTTGGTATCAGAGCCAATAGTTATAGGGAATTAGGTTATTAGTAATGCTTTGACCTAGACTACAACATTCCTAGGACCCTAACACAAGTTATCTTGTGTTTAGTCTTAAAACATTACCGTCGCCTATCTTTAGGTGGCAACCAAAACAAGAACACAAATTACGAATCCGTTTTTTGAAAACCAATCATCTCTTCTTAGATGATTTATTATAAGGTTTTGAACCTTCAAAGTTTTCAAAATCTCGTCAAAGTTTGGGTCTAAATAATGTGAACACGTGCAATCTGGAAGGGTTGATGCCTGTACCTCGAGTTTTCTGTCTAAGGCTAGAGTTTTCGTACAAATCCACATAATCGGACCAGTCACTCGTACCTGGGAACTCTTGGGGTGAGTGTCCACTTATAGGCTAAAGCATGTCTTCGCGTTACAATTGTATGACCCATTTACTTTGATTAGTCACAGTTTCATCTGTTTGTTTTAGGTAACGAACAAATGATCACAATCTTCATACTTTGTCGATATTCCTTTAAGCATTCAATTCTTACTATCCGATATCATCTCACTCGTTCCTTTTCATGTTTCTTTGCTCTTTTAGAATATGCCTCCTCGACGAGATGCACAACCTCAAAATAACGCCGAACTCGCGGCTATTATCACTCAGCAAATCGCTGCTGTACTCCCAAACCTGATAACCCAGGTAAACCAAGCAAACAACAACAATAACAACAATGCTCCGTGCAACTATAACACATTCAATTCAGCTAAGCCACTCACATTTACTGGGTCTGAAGGGGCCATTGGGCTCCTTGTGACAACCCTCAAAATTCCATGTATTCCGTACAATTTATTAATGATAATTAAAGTGCTTGACGACTGTGTGGAATTATTTAACTGCTCTCTGATTACTGTGTTATGCTTACATGTATTTGTTTAATGTACTAATAGTATACAGAAAAGTTACTAAATAGTCCGGTACGCCTTCCTGAGTGTTAAAAATTGAAAACGTTGCAAAAATATATATATAAGGAACTTTACGGATTAATTAAGCACTTTAACAGAACAATACCGAACCGAACAACCGGACTTTACCCGGAACTTGAAAATATTGTCAAACACATTGTTTTTATTTTTCTGAGCTAGTTAGGGTCCTCGAACGCCCTAACACTCTTTATATTAAATAACACACTAATGTTCTAACTAAAATCCTAACTAAGACTAACTAGATAGTTACCATTCCATCACAACCCAACCCATACCCCCCCCCCCCCCCTAATTGACGGTCAGTTAGGGGTGACCCACCCATTGATTTTATTGATTATAAAAATGGATTATGTAGGGTGTTTAGGAACATTATGTACAAAGGATAAAAGATGGACATGGTCTATAAATTTGCACACTAGAACTTGAACCTCATTTCACAAACACACCACATCAACCTTGGCTCTCTCCTTCCTCTCTACCCCATTCACGGCAGCCACCACCCACCACCCTACAACCACCATCAACTTCCATCCTAGCCATTCCTCATACATACAAAGGTGCTACGGGTCACACAACGAAGCTTGGTGCTCTCGGAAGTGGAAGGACCTTCTCCATTCGCTATTAACCACCACATTTCTTCACTCGAACTTCCCTAGCCTTGAGCTAGTGGTAAGAACTTAGATCCGTTCATTATTCATGTTATTTAAGTGGTTAATAGGTGATTCAATGATTAAAATTATGAAACACTAAAGCACTTGCACTAAAGTCTTGAACATATGGAATAAAAGATGGATAAAGAGAAGATATGTGTGTAAATCATGTAGATCTTGCGTTGTTATGATTCTTGTTGATTTTCTGATGATTTTGCTGGTTAATATTGATGTTTGATGTTGTTGTGATCACTAAACATGTTAACGGAATCAATCGAACACAAGTTATAAAGCTAAAAGCTGAAACAGAAAGCTGGTTGGTTTTTACAGCCAATTTCAGTTGGCTGTAACAGGAGCGTAACTTAACGAAAAATGTAATTTCTAAAGTCTAGGTTTATATATTATGAAATACGGTTCTAATGTAACTGGAATCATAATTTTTGGACTTCGTTTACTATTTTTAAAGTGTCATTTCGTAACAGCAGCTAGAGCTGCATTTTTCTGCTGAAAATATGCGTTTTGTTTTCTGTCATAACTTGAGTTCTGTGTAGAATTAGATCATGAAACTTGTACTGTAGATGACCACCGATGTATTTGTAATTATCTCACTGGAATTTCGTAAATCAGACTCTCGATGAATTTTAAATAAATTATTCCGTGGACTGTGGTCAGAAAAAGATAAATCTGAGTTCAGTCCGGAAAATGAATTTTTATAAAATATTAGTAATGAACTGGACCCCGATATTTTTACACAATAAAATTTGGAACGTTTAAGACCTTCCGTAAAAATTTGGGAATTTTTGGAATAAGTTAACTATTTATTTACAATGTCCGAAAACCGCCCGGTTTTGAATATTTATGCTGAAATGACATAAGCGGTATTTTGCGTGTCTAAATGTCGAATATGCTATCTGTGAATGATCTAACATGATTATGTGTCAATAAAAGTGTTAGGTGCATTATCGTATGTTTGTTTATAAGTGGAGAATGGATGGGAAGTTTATATGGGCATGAACCGTTAAAGTGATGCATGTTATGTGATAGATACGTGTTGGAACTTTGTGCTCTATTTAAAAATCTCTAAATGACTAACTAGTAATCATATTAGGACGTGAGTGACCGACCTTGACTGTTAGCTATATTTGAGAATCTAACCGAGCAAACCGAGGTGAGTTCACACACTTTCTACAAGGCATGGGATTCCCGGTGGTTTGGGAATGGGTTAATAAACTAAAACGGAACCTACATATCCTCCTTGGGTAGGATATGTACGGCCATCCTCCTTGGGTAGGATGCCACCATAAATCCTACGAATTCTCCTGGTGCAGAATACGTACGTTCGTCCTCCTTGGGTAGGACAACAACCTTAAAAACTTACTAGACAAAACTCTATCATGAAGTCCCTCAATTTATATCGACTTAATCGCCGAGGCCAATGGCGAGCGAGTCATTAGTTAATAGCGCTATTAGGTTTAACAAACCTCACACCATGCCGGCCGGACGGGCGTGTACTAATGGACTATGGCAGACTATCAGTGATGATAAACGCTGATATAGGGCACAACTTATTTGCGTAGTAGTCGATATCATATCGTCTAGTAGTTCACACGGGGAAAGCCCCCACTGATTATGGTTATGGTTTGGGTAATGAAAAGGAAACTGGTTAAACATACTTTCAACTACGGGGTAACCCCCCACGGCAATTAAGCCAACGAAAGTCAAACCACGTTTTTCAGAAACAACTTAAAACTAAACAACCAAACGTGAACTCACTCAACTTTGTTGTTGACTCGTTGTTACATGCCTTACAGGTCGCTAAACGCTTGGAGCTTGCACGAGGAAGGAGTCGTTGTGGTGTACGGACTATTATGTTCCGTGCTTATTATTTAAATCCTTATGAACTTATTAAACTTGCGTTTTGAACTTTAACTTATAAACTATGGACTTATGCTTTTGGATTTACTTTTATGCTTCCGCTGTTTAAACTAAACATGGTTAACTAGTTTTGGTCACCAATCGTATTGTGGTTGGTCTTATTTACTTAATTACGATGTTCAATATGATTGGTGGCTCGATCCTGGTCATGTCATGCCTCCAAGCAGTGATACTCCGCGTGGTGGATTTTGGGGCTGTGACAGATTGGTATCAGAGCCATTGGTTATAGTGAACTTGGTTTTAAAAAGGGAAAAGTTTTTTGATAAAACCAGAATATAACCTGTACAGTGTTCAACGATCCACAATGACGCTTTGCTCCACGTGCAAGTCTCGCCACCATAAGTGGTATGATTTATGTTATATTGTCGGTTAGATAGTTCTCACTGTGCATTAGATAACGTGATAATTGCTATTTGAACCTTGTGTGCTTACTCTCTACTATCGTCCCACACTTACGCACTTTCGCGACACCTTTCTCACTTATGTTGCTTCATTATGAAGATCATGAGCGGACGCGGAGGACGTATCAACCTCACTCAAGCCCAGTTGACGGCTTTGATCAACGAACGAGTCACTAAGGCACTCGCAGCTAACCCTGCAGGAGGTATAACCTGCCATACCAACTCACCTTATGACGTTTAGATCCTACCTTCACAAACCAACCCTCATGCTTAATCTTGTCTTTTATTCTCGCGCAACAGGTCAACATGCTCAGCCTCCTGTGTGCACGTTCAAAACCTTCATGGACTGCCGACCTACTACTTTCAGTGGCACTGAAGGAGCTGTAGGCCTCCTCCACTGGTTTGAGAAGCTCAAGTCTATTTTTGAGATGTGCGAATGCCCCGAGGCTCGTAGAGTGAAGTATGCTACTGGTACTCTTGAAGGAATAGCGCTCACGTGGTGGAACGCTCAGGTTCAGATGCTGGGGTTGGTTGCTGCTAATGCCACCCCATGGAACGATTTCAAGGAAATGATCAAGGAAGAGTATTATAGCCGTGATGACATCCACAAACTAGAGGTGGAGTTTTTCAACCTGAAAATGACGGGGTCTGAGATTGAGGCGTATACGAAAAGGTCAAATGAGCTGGCCATCTTGTGCCCTACCATGGTTGACCCTCCCATCAAACGAATTGAGCTGTATCTTAAGGGCCTTGTACCAGAGATTCAAAGTCACGTGACTTCAGCCAACCTGGGTACCATACAGCAAATCATCAAGTTGGCCCATCGACTCACTGACCAGGCGGTGGAGCAAAACAGACTGCCCAAACGAATCAGTGCCACAGCTACCTCTGATGCACCTACCGACAACAAGCGAAAATGGGATGGGAACTCCAGTAAGGGTTCTGCTTCGGTTCAGTCTCAGCAACGAAAGACTGATGACTACCAGAGTCCTGGTTAGCAATCTTCCGGTAATCAATGACAGGGTGGATACCGAGGAAACCATCCCAAGTGCAACCGGTGCAACAAGCATCACAGCGGGCAGTGCAACAAAGGTCGATGTCAGAGATGTCACAAGCTGGGCCATGAAGCTAGGGATTGCAGGAGCCCGCGTCCTGCAAATCAGAATCGCCAACAACAACAACAACAACAAGCTCCACAGAACCACCATCAACAGCAATAGCAGGGCAATAAAGGATGCTTTCAGTGTGGCGCTGAAGGTCACTTTAAGAGGAACTGCCCCCAACTGAACCAAAATCAGAACAACAACAATCAAGGAAACGGGAACAACAATGGAGGCAACAATGGAGGCAATAACGGGGGTAACAATAATGGCAACGGTGCCAGGGGACGTGTGTTCGTGCTGGGTCAGGGTGATGCAAGGAACGACCTCAACGTTGTAATGGGTAAGTTTCTTCTGGACGACTTCTTTGTTACTGTTTTATTTGATTCGGGTGCCGATACTAGCTATGTGTCCTTAAAAGTTAGCCAAATGCTTAAGCGCACTCCAACACTATTGAACACCAAACACACGGTAGAACTAGCAAACGGTAAAAGTCTTGAAGCCACACACATAGTTAAAGGTTGTAACCTCGTCTTAGCTGGTCAGACCTTCTCTATCGATCTTATTCCTATCACACTGGGTAGTTTCGACGTCGTTATTGGGATGGATTGGCTATCTCACCATCAAGCGGAGATTGTTTGCAAGGAGAAAATCGTCCGCATTCCTCGTTCTGGTGAAGAACCTCTCGTGATTCATGGCGACAAGAGCGGTGCTGTCGAAGGCATCATCTCTTTCCTTAAGGCCCAGAAGTGTTTGCGAAAGGGCCACACCGCTATTCTAGCCCTCGTTACTGACACATCAACGGAAGATAAGAGAATTGAAGACATTCCTATTGTGCGCGATTTTCCTGAGGTATTTCCTGAGGAATTACCTGGTCTTCCGCCTCATCATCAAGTTGAATTTCAAATCGAGCTAGCTCCTGGAGCAGCACCCATAGCTCGAGCGCCATATCGTCTAGCTCCATCAGAAATCGAAGAACTGTCCACGCAATTACAAGAACTTTTGGAAAAGGGTTTTATATGTCCTAGCTCTTCGCCCTGGGGAGCTCCAGTCTTGTTAGTGAAGAAGAAAGATGGTACTTTCAGGATGTGTATCGACTACCGCGAACTTAACAAGGTGACTGTGAAGAATCGTTATCCTCTTCCACGTATTGACAACTTGTTCGACCAGCTACAAGGGTCAAGCTATTACTCTAAGATTGATTTGAGATCGGGATACCATCAGCTGAGAGTCCGAGAGGAAGACGTCTCCAAAACAGCATTCAGAACTCGTTACGGCCATTACGAGTTTCTGGTCATGCCTTTCGGGTTGACGAATGCACCAGCGGTCTTCATGGATCTCATGAACCGAGTATACAAACCTTACCTGGATAAGTTCGTTATTGTGTTCATCGATGACATCCTGATCTATTCTAAGAGTCAGGAGGAACACGAGCAGCATCTACGACTTATGCTGGAACTTCTTCGAAAAGAGCAGTTGTATGCCAAGTTTTCGAAATGTGACTTCTGGCTTCGCGAAGTTCACTTTCTAGGCCATGTGGTAAACAAGGATGGAATTCATGTGGATCCATCTAAGGTTGAATAGATCAAGAACTGGCCTGCACCCCGTACACCAACAGAAATCCACCAATTCTTGGGTTTGGCAGGATACTACAGAAGGTTTATCAGAGATTTCTCCAAGATTGTGCAACCTCTCACTTCACTGACTCAGAAGGGTGTCACCTATCGTTGGGGTGATGCACATGAGTCCGCATTTCAGCACTTGAAGGATAGACTTTGTAGCGCGCCTATCCTCTCATTGCCTGAATGCACAGATGATTTTGTTGTTTACTGCGACGCTTCCATCCAAGGACTTGGTTGCGTATTGATGCAACGTGACAAGGTCATTGCCTACGCATCACGCCAACTCAAAGTTCACGAAAGAAATTACACTACTCACGATCTGGAGCTGGGAGCAATTGTTTTCGCCCTTAAGATATGGAGACATTACCTGTACGGTACCAAGTGCACCATTTACACCGATCACAGGAGTCTCGAGCATATCTTCAAGCAAAAGGAGTTAAACATGCGACAACGCCGATGGGTCGAACTCTTGAATGATTACGAATGCGCAATCAAATACCATCCGGGCAAGGCCAATGTTGTGGCCGACGCCCTCAGTCGAAAGGATACTATACCTAAGCGTGTACGTGCTTTACAGCTTACCATCCAATCTAACCTTCCCGCTCAAATTCGTGATGCTCAGGTCGAAGCATTGAAAGTAGAGAACATCAGGGCCGAGTTCTTGCGAGGATCGAGGCAACGGCTAGAGCAAAAGGAAGACGGCGCTTACTATGTAACAGGGCGCATCTGGATTCCACTTTATGGAGACCTACGCGAGCTTGTGATGGATGAAGCACACAAGTCTCGTTATTCGGTACATCCTGGTTCGGATAAAATTTACCACGACCTCAAGACTACGTATTGGTGGCCTGGCATGAAAGCCCACATAGCAACCTACGTCAGTAAGTGCTTGACTTGTGCGAGAGTCAAGACCGAATATCAGAAACCATCAGGCCTACTTCAACAACCGGAGATCCCGAAATGGAAATGAGAGCAAATTTCCATGGATTTCGTTACTGGTCTGCCTAGATCTCAACGCGGAAACGATACCATTTGGGTGATCGTGGATCGACTGACCAAGTCTGCACATTTTCTGGCAATCAAGGAAACGGATAAGTTTTCTACTTTAGCAGACATCTACCTAAAGGAAGTAGTATCAAGGCACGGAGTGCCAACCTCCATCATTTCTGATCGTGACGCACGTTTTACTTCTGAACTGTGGCAAGCTATGCACAAGTCTTTTGGCTCACGTTTAGATATGAGCACCGCTTATCACCCACAGACGGATGGGCAATCTGAACGCACCATCCAAACCCTTGAAGACATGCTTAGGGCATGTGTAATCGATTTTGGTAATGGCTGGGAAAAGCACCTCCCGCTGGTGGAGTTTTCGTATAACAACAGCTACCACACCAGCATCCAAGCCGCTCCGTTCGAGGCATTGTACAGACGCAAATGCCGATCACCTCTCTGTTGGGCAGAAGTTGGTGACAGCCAGATCACTGGCCCAGAACTTGTGGTAGATACCACCGAGAGAATTGCTCAGATACGACAGCGAATGGCGGCAGCTCGTGACCGTCAGAAAAGCTATGCTGATAAAGGAAGAAAACCACTCGAGTTCCAGGTTGGGGATCGAGTGCTACTCAAAGTCTCACCTTGGAAAGGTGTAGTTCGATTTGGAAAACGAGGCAAGCTCAATCCACGTTATGTCGGACCATTCGAAGTCACCGAGAAAATTGGCAAGGTCGCCTACAGGTTGAATCTACCTGAAGAACTCAGCGGAGTTCACAATGTTTTCCATGTGTCGAATCTGAAGAATTGTCTGTCAGATGAGACCCTCATAGTTCCTCTCAAGGAACTCACAATCGACGACCAGCTGCGATTCGTCAAGGAACCAGTAGAGATTACGGATCGAGATGTTAAGATCCTCAAGCGTACCAGGATACCTCTGGTCCGAGTTCGTTGGAATGCTCGTCGTGGCCCAGAGTATACCTGGGAACGAGAAGACCAAATGAAACTCAAGTACCCCCAGCTGTTTAAGAAAAACGCAACCACTACTGAGACTGAAGCTACCGCAGAATTTCGGGACGAAATTCCAAATCAACGGGGGGATGATGTGACACCCCAGGAAAATCAGGAAAACAATGCAACTTAACTAGCTTCCTCAGTAACCACGCGCTAAATTTCGGGACGAAATTCTCTTAACAGGGGGAGAATGTGACAACCCTCAAAATTCCATGTATTCCGTACAATTTATTAATGATAATTAAAGTGCTTGACGACTGTGTGGAATTATTTAACTGCTCTCTGATTACTGTGTTATGCTTACATGTATTTGTTTAATGTACTAATAGTATACAGAAAAGTTACTAAATAGTCCGGTACGCCTTCCTGAGTGTTAAAAATTTAAAACGTTGCAAAAATATATATATAAGGCACTTTATGGATTAATTAAGCACTTTAACGGAACAATACCGAACCGAACAACCGGACTTTTCCCGGAACTTGAAAATATTGTCAAACACATTGTTTTTATTTTTCTGAGCTAGTTAGGGTCCCCAAACACCGTAGCACTCTTTATGTTAAATAACACACTAATGTTCTAACTAAAATCCTAACTAAGACTAACTAGATAGTTACCATTCCATCACAACCCAACTCATACCCCCCCCCCTAATTGACGGTCACTTAGGGGTGACCCACCCATTGATTTTATTTATTATAAAAATGGATTATGTGTCACACCCCCAAAATCCACCATGCGGAGTACCACCGCTTGGAGGCGTGACGTGACCAGGATCAAGCCACCAATCATATTGAACAAGCATGTAAGTAGTTTGTAAAATCCAACACAATACAATTGGTGTCTAAACAAAACATAGTTTAAGTTACAAGCGGAAGCATAAAGTTTGAAACCAAATCATAAGTTTAAACGTTTCAAATGTTTAGCATGGTACACAGTTGTCCATGTCCCACAACGACTCTTCCCACTCCGATGCAAGCTCCATAGATACCTAACGACCTGCAAGGCATGTAACAACGAGTCAACAACAAAGTTGAGTGAATTCTCAGTTGGTTGTTTAGTTATAGTGTTCGTGAATCATTTGTTCATTTCGTAAACCAAGTATCTTAGTTATCTGT
The DNA here is from genome assembly GCA_030545235.1 of Helianthus tuberosus. Taxonomy (NCBI): domain Eukaryota; kingdom Viridiplantae; phylum Streptophyta; class Magnoliopsida; order Asterales; family Asteraceae; genus Helianthus; species Helianthus tuberosus. The sequence goes on from CM060409.1 coordinate 106,521,999, forward strand.
ATCGCGGTTTCCCAAACATGTTTGCGATGATTAGTGGCCGGATCGCGGTTTCCAAAACATGTGTGCGATGATTAGTGGCCGTATCGCGGTTTCCCAAACATGTGTGCGAAGATTAGTGGGGACTTCCCATGTATCGACTAGTCGTGTTTGTACGTGCCCTTCTTGATCCAAGGACCGTAGCGAGTGTGAGTGTACGTAGGCTTTACGTACGTGCCCTTCAATCCAAGGACGGTGAAAAGTAGTTTAATAGTAATGATAGTACGAGTAGTTATTCAATCCCATTCCCAACCCACCGGGAATCCCATGCCTTAAGAGTGTGAACTCACCTCGGTTGCTCGGTTTGACTCTCAAAAGTAGCTAACAGTCAAGGTCGGTCAATCACGTCCTAATATAATTACCAGTTAGTCATTTAGTGATTTTCAAATAGAACACAAAGTTCCTACACGTATCTATCACACAACATGCATCACTTTAACGGTTTATGCCCATCTAAGTTTCCCATCCATTCCCCACTCAAAATCAAACATACGATAATGCACATAACATATATAACATGTTAGATCATTCACGGATAGCATACTCGACATTTAGACACGCGAGTCACAACTTATGTCATTTCAGCATTTATATTCAAAACCGGCTGTTTTCGGACATTTTAATAAAATAGTTAAATTATTCCAAAAATTCCCAAATTTTTACAGGATGTCTTAAACGTTCCATATTTTATTATATAAAAATATCGAGGTCCGGTTCATTACTGATATTTTATAAAAATTCATATTCCGGACTGAACTCAGATTTATGTATTTCTGACCATAGTCCACGGAACAATTTATTAAAAATTCATCGAGTGTCCGATTTACGAAATTCCAGTGGGGTAATTACAAATGCATCGGTTTTCATCTACTGTACAAATCTCATGGTCCGATTCTACACAGAATACAAGTTACAACAGAAAATACAACACTCATTTATTGCTGTAAAAACTCAGCCTAAGCTGCTGTTACGAATCGGTTCTTTAAAAATAGTAAACGGAGTCCAAAAATTATGATTCCGGTTCCATTAGAACCGTATTTCATAATAACATATCTTAGATTCAAAATATCAGTTTTTCGTTGAATTTATGGCCTGTTTACAGCCTGATGAAGTCGGCTGGAAATCATTACTCAGCTTGCTGTTTTGTGGTTTAAATGTTACTAAACGTATTAACAAGTGTCCGAACAACGGGTTTATCAAAAGTTTGACGATCAAACATCATATATGCATTAACTAACCTTAAACCAACAAGTTTTCATCTTTATGTATCAATCATAAGTAAACTTTTAATATTTATCTATTTGTTCTTGACACTTTAGTGATTTTAAACATACTACACCCTTTGATCATAGAAACGAGATGAAACAAAATTAACAAGAGTGTAACAAAGGACTTACTACTAGCTTATAGCTAGGGATGAAATCTTGTGAAGAAGTGATAAGAAATGGTGATGAACAAGCAAGAACAAAGATCCTTTGAAGCTTCTACAAGTTGCAAGCTTCCTTGTACCACCTTAAGGTCTTGAATGGAACACTTTAATGGAAGAGGATGGTTGTGAAGTGGTGGTGATGGGGGCGGATGTGGATGACCGAGAGGAAGGGAGAGAGATGAGGGAGATGGAGTGGGGTGTTGGATGAAATGATATGGTGAATCTTGCACCCATGCTTATAAATCTCTTCTTCTAATATCTTGTTCACCACAACAAGTAAAGATCCAAATAAGATATGAAACAATATCTAGGAAAGTATGGTGTGATCTTTGGTGGGTCCTTTGTGACCGTAAGTAAGCATGGGAGGGGGTCCAAGTGTAACTTCACAATTCTAATAAAATCCAAGGAAATCTAGAGTATCTTGCAAAATCAAGTAATGTATCTAATAAAATCAAGAAATATCACAAGCAATCTAAGCAAGATCCAAATATATCTTGGCAAATATTTGGTGGGGATTCTTATGGGCCCTTTGGATGACAGAAATCGGGTATGGGGGGGGGCTAAGTGTAAGTTTTTATGGTAATTGGTAAATGCTAGTTTAAATCCAAGTGTAATGCTTCCATATATTAGTATGTTGATTTTTAGTGGGTGTTATGGTATACGGGGACCATAACTAGCCAAGAAATAATAACACAATGTGTTTGACAAATATTTGGTGTCCCGGGTAATGTCCGATTGTTCGGTCGGATACTGTTCCGTTAAAGTGTTTAATTATTCCGTGAAGTGTCTTATATATATATATATTTTTGTAACACAATTAATTCCTAATACATAGGAAAATATTCAGGACCATTTAGTCAAGTTTTCTGCATACTACTAGTATGCTAACACGCACATGTAAGTATAACACAGTAATCAGCGAGCAGTCGAATAATTTAGCATAATCATCAAGCACTTTAATTATTATTTATAAATTGTACGGATACATGGAATTACGAGGGTTGTCACACTCTCCCCCTGTTAAGAGAATTTCGTCCCGAAATTTAGTGCGTGGTTACTGAGGAAGCTAGTTAAGTTGCGTTGTTTTCCTGATTTTCCTGGGGTGTCACATCATCCCCCCGTTGATTTGGAATTTCGTCCCGAAATTCTGCAGTAGCTTCAGCCTCAGTAGTGGTTGCGTTTTTCTTAAACAGCTGGGGGTACTTGAGTTTCATTTGGTCTTCTCGTTCCCAGGTATACTCTGGGCCACGACGAGCATTCCAACGAACTCGGACCAGAGGTATCCTGGTACGCTTGAGGATCTTAACATCTCGATCCGTAATCTCTACTGGTTCCTCGACGAATCGCAGCTGGTCGTCGATTGTGAGTTCTTTGAGAGGAACTATGAGGGTCTCATCTGACAGACACTTTTTCAGATTCGACACATGGAATACGTTGTGAACTCCACTGAGTTCTTCAGGTAGATTCATCCTGTAGGCGACTTTGCCAATTTTCTTAATGATCTCGAACGGTCCGACATATCGTGGATTGAGTTTGCCTCGTTTGCCAAAGCGGACTACACCTTTCCAAGGTGAGACTTTGAGTAGCACCCGATCCCCAACCTGGAACTCGAGTGGCTTTCTTCCCTTATCAGCATAGCTTTTCTGACGGTCACGAGCTGCCGCCATTCGCTGTCGTATCTGAGCAATTCTCTCGGTGGTATCTACCACAAGTTCTGGGCCAGTGATTTGACTGTCACCGACTTCTGCCCAACAGAGAGGTGATCGGCATTTACATCCATACAATGCCTCAAACGGAGCAGCTTGGATGCTGGTGTGGTAGCTGTTGTTATATGAAAACTCCACTAGCGGGAGGTGCTTTTCCCAGCCATTACCAAAATCGATTACACATGCCCTAAGCATGTCTTCAAGGGTCTGGATGGTGCGTTCCGATTGCCCATTTGTAGGTGGGTGATAAGCGGTGCTCATATCTAGACGTGAGCCAAAGGACTTGTGCATGGCTTGCCACAGTTCAGAAGTAAAACGCGCGTCACGATCAGAAATGATGGAGGTTGGCACTCCATGCCTTGATACCACTTCCTTTAGGTAAATGTCTGCAAGAGTAGAAAACTTATCCGTTTCTTTGATAGCCAGAAAATGTGCAGACTTGGTCAGTCGATCTACGATCACCCAAATGGTGTCGTTTCCGCGTTGAGATCTGGGTAGGCCAGTAATGAAATCCATGGAAATTTGCTCCTATTTCCATTTAGGTATCTCTGGTTGTTGAAGTAGGCCTGATGGTTTCTGATATTCAGTCTTGACTCTCGCACAAGTCAAGCACTTACTGACGTAGGTTGCTATGTGGGCTTTCATACCAGGCCACCAATACGTAGTCTTGAGGTCGTGGTACATCTTGTCCGAACCAGGGTGTACTGAATAACGAGACTTGTGCTCTTCGTCCATCACAAGCTCGCGTAAGTCTCCATACAGTGGAACCCAGATGCGTCCGTTAACATAGTAGGTGCCGTCTTCCTTTTGTTCTAGCCGCTGCCTCGATCCTCGTAGGGATTCAGCCCTGATGTTCTCTACTTTCAATTCTTCAACCTGAGCATCACGAATCTGAGCGGGAAGGCTAGAGTGAATGGTAAGCTGTAATGCACGTACACGCTTAGGTATAGTATCCTTTCGACTGAGTGCGTCGGCCACAACATTGGCTTTGCCCGGATGGTATTTGATAGCGCATTCATAATCGTTCAAGAGCTCAACCCATCGGCGTTGACGCATGTTTAACTCCTTTTGCTTGAAGATATGCTCGAGACTCCTGTGATCGGTGTAAATGGTGTGCTTGGTACCGTACAGGTAATGTCTCCATATCTTAAGCGCGAAAACAACTGCTCCCAGCTCCAGGTCGTGAGTAGTGTAATTTCTTTCGTGAACCTTAAGTTGGCGCGATGCGTAGGCAATGACCTTGTCACGTTGCATCAATACGCAACCCAGTCCTTGTATGGATGCATCGCAATAAACCACAAAATCATCTGTGCCTTCAGGCAATGAGAGAATAGGCGCGCTACAAAGTCTATCTTCTGAGTGCTGAAATGCAGACTCATGTGCATCACCCCAACGATAGGTGACACCCTTCTGAGTCAGTGAAGTGAGAGGTTGCACAATCCTTGAGAAATCCTTGATAAACCTTCTGTAGTATCCTGCCAAACCCAAGAATTGGCGGATTTCTGTTGGTGTACGAGGTGCAGGCCAGTTCCTGATCGATTCATCCTTGGATGGATCCACATGAATTCCATCCTTGTTTACCACATGGCCTAGAAAGTGGACTTCGCGAAGCCAGATGTCACATTTCGAAAACTTGGCATACAACTGCTCTTTTCGAAGAAGTTCCAGCATAAGTCGTAGATGCTGCTCGTGTTCCTCCTGACTCTTAGAATAGATCAGGATATCGTCGATGAACACAATAACGAACTTATCCAGGTAAGGCTTGCACACTCGGTTCATGAGATCCATAAAGACCGCGGGTGCACTCGTCAGCCCGAATGGCATAACCAGAAACTCGTAATGGCCGTAACGAGTTCTGAATGTTGTTTTGGAGACGTCCTCCTCTCGAACTCTTAGCTGATGGTATCCCGATCTCAAATCAATCTTAGAGTAATAGCTCGACCCTTGCATCTGGTCGAACAAGTCGTCAATGCGTGGGAGAGGATAACGATTCTTCACGGTCACCTTGTTAAGTTCGCGGTAGTCAATACACATTCTAAAGGTACCGTCTTTCTTCTTCACGAATAGTACTGGAGCTCCCCAGGGCGAAGAGCTAGGACGTATAAAGCCCTTTTCCAAGAGTTCTTGTAATTGCGTGGACAGTTCCTCAAGTTTTGACGGAGCTAGACGATATGGTGCTCGAGCTACTGGCGCGGCTCCAGGAGCTAGCTCGATTTGAAACTCAACTTGACGATGAGGCGGAAGACCAGGAAATTCCTCAGGAAATACCTCAGGGAATTCGCGCACTATAGGAATGTCTTAAATTTTCTTCTCTTCCGTTGATGTGTGAGTAACGAGCGCTAGAATGGCAGTGTGGCCCTTATGCAAACACTTCTGGGCCTTTAAGGAAAGAGATAATGCCTACAACAGCACCACTCTTATCGCCCTGAATCACTAGAGGTTCTTCACCAGAACGAGGAATGCGGACGATTTTCTCCTTGCAAACGATCTCCGCTTGATGATAACATAGCCAATCCATCCCAATAACGACGTCGATACTACCAAGTGTGATAGGGATGAGATCGATAGAGAAAGTCTGACCAGCTAAGACGAGGTTACAACCCTTAACTATGTGTGTGGCCTCGAGACTTTTACCATTTGCTAGCTCTACCGTGTGTTTGGCGGTCAAAAGTGTTAGGGTGCGCTTAAGCATTTGACTAACTTTTAAGGACACATAACTAGTATCGGCACCCGAATCGAATAAAACAGTAACAAAGAAATCATCTAGAAGAAACTTACCCATCACAACGTTGGGATCGTTCCTTGCGTCAGCCTGACCAATCACGAAGGTGCGACCTTTGCCGTTATTGTTACCCCCGTTTTTTTGCCTCCATTGTTGTTCTCATTTCCTTGGTTGTTGTTCTGATTCTGATTCTGATTCAGCTGAGGACAGTGCCTCTTGAAGTGACCCTCAGCACCGCACTGGAAGCATCCCTTATTACCTTGCTAGTGTTGCTGTTGGTTTTGGGGAGTTTGTGGCCGCTGTTGTCGGTTCTGCTTCGCAGGACGTAAGCTTCGGCAATCTTTGGCTTCATGTCCCAACTTGCTACATCTCTGACAATGACCCTTGTTGCACGGCCTACTGTGGTGCAAACTACATCGATTACACTTTGGGTGATTTCCCCTGTATCTACCCTGACCTTGATTTCCAAAAGGCTGCTGACTGGGGTTCCTGTGTTCATCTGTCTTTCGCTGCTGGGACTGAGACTGAACTGGAGTAGAACCCTCGCCCGAATTTCCATCCCACTTGCGCTTGTTGTTACTGGGAGCATCAGTAGTAGTAGCGTTAATACGCTTGGGCAGCTTGCTCTCTTCCACCGCCTGATCGGTGAGCTGGTGTGCCAAACGAATGACTTGCTGGATTGTGGGAAGGTTGGCCGCACTTACAGACCCTTTGATTTCCGGGACTAAGCCTCTGAGGTATAGCTTGATTCGCCTAGATATGGGTTGTGACATGTTAGGACATAAGGCAGCCAAGTCGTTGGACCTCTTTGTGTATGCCTCGATCTCTGATCCTTCCATCTTCAAACCATAATACTCTATCTCAAGTTTCAGTATGTCGTCCAGGTGGCAGAACTCTTCCTTAATCCAATCCTTGAAGTCGCTCCAGAGGGTGGCATCGCGTTTGCCAACCCGAGCATCTGAACCTGTGCGTTCCACCAAGAATACGCTTTCCCTTGCAACATGCCAGTAGCGTACTCCACTCGTTTGTTGGTAGGGCTTTCACTTTCTTCGAATGTAAATTCGATTCTTCGGATCCAGTGTAGAAGGCCGATTGTCCCTTCAGTGCCGTCGAAAGTGGGAGGTTTGCATTTCAGGAACGCCCTGAAGGTGCCCATGCGTGTTTGAGAGTGCATGGGTTGACTCCCTGATTGGGTTGCTAAGGCTTCAGCAATCCGTTCGTCAATCAAGGTCGTCAGCTGACCCTGGGTCATGTCGAGACGTCCACTCATGATCTTCACATCGAAGGGACACACGTAAGAAAGGTGTCGCAAGTGCGTAAGTGTGGAGTGACAGAAAAGAGTAAGCACGCAAGGTTCAAATAGCAGTTATTACACTAGCTAATGCATACTATAATCAAATGTGCTACTAGCAGATAGGTAATACAAACATAAACCACATTACCTATAATGTCGAGTCTTGCACGTGGAGCGAAGCGTCGTTGTGGATCATTGAGCACTGTACAGGTTATAGTCTGGTTTTATTAAAAAGCTTTTCCCTTTTTAAAACCAAGTTCACTATAACCAATGGCTCTGATACCAATCTGTCACACCCCCAAAATCCACCATGCGGAGTACCACCGCTTGGAGGCGTGACGTGACCAGGATCAAGCCACCAATCATATTGAACAAGCATGTAAGTAGTTTGTAAAATCCAACACAATACAATTGGTGTCTAAACAAAACATAGTTTAAGTTACAAGCGGAAGCATAAAGTTTGAAACCAAATCATAAGTTTAAACGTTTCAAATGTTTAGCATGGTACACAGTTGTCCATGTCCCATAACGACTCTTCCCACTCCGATGCAAGCTCCATAGATACCTAACGACCTGCAAGGCATGTAACAACGAGTCAACAACAAAGTTGAGTGAATTCACAGTTGGTTTTTTAGTTATAGTGTTCGTGAATCATTTGTTCATTTCGTAAACCAAGTATCTTAGTTATCTGTATCGCGGTTTCCCAAACATGTTTGCGATGATTAGTGGTCGGATCGCGGTTTCCAAAACATGTGTGCGATGATTAGTGGCCGTATCGCGGTTTCCCAAACATGTGTGCGAAGATTAGTGGGGACTTCCCATGTATCGACTAGTCGTGTTTGTACGTGCCCTTCTTGATCCAAGGACCGTAGCGAGTGTGAGTGTACGTAGGCTTTACGTACGTGCCCTTCAATCCGAGGACGGTGAAAAGTAGTTTAATAGTAATGATAGTATGAGTAGTTATTCAATCCCATTCCCAACCCACTGGGAATCCCATGCCTTAAGAGTGTGAACTCACCTCGGTTGCTCGGTTTGACTCTCAAAAGTAGCTAACAGTCAAGGTCGGTCAATCACGTCCTAATATAATTACCAGTTAGTCATTTAGTGATTTTCAAATAGAACACAAAGTTCCTACACGTATCTATCACACAACATGCATCACTTTAACGGTTTATGCCCATCTAAGTTTCCCATCCATTCCCCACTCAAAATCAAACATACGATAATGCACATAACATATATAACATGTTAGATCATTCACGGATAGCATACTCGACATTTAGACACGCGAGTCACAACTTATGTCATTTCAGCATTTATATTCAAAACCGGCTGTTTTCGGACATTTTAATAAAATAGTTAAATTATTCCAAAAATTCCCAAATTTTTACAGGATGTCTTAAACGTTCCATATTTTATTATGTAAAAATATCGCGGTCCGGTTCATTACCGATATTTTATAAAAATCCATATTCCGGACTGAACTCAGATTTATGTATTTCTGACCATAGTCCACGGAACAATTTATTAAAAATTCATCGAGTGTCCGATTTACGAAATTCCAGTGGGGTAATTACAAATGCATCGGTTTTCATCTACTGTACAAATCTCATGGTCCGATTCTACACAGAATACAAGTTACAACAGAAAATACAACACTCATTTATTGCTGTAAAAACTCAGCCTAAGCTGCTGTTACGAATCGGTTCTTTAAAAATAGTAAACGGAGTCCAAAAATTATGATTCCGGTGCCATTAGAACCGTATTTCATAATAACATATTTTAGATTCAAAATATCAGTTTTTCGTTGAATTTATGGCCTGTTTACAGCCTGATGAAGTCGGCTGGAAATCATTACTCAGCTTGCTGTTTTGTGGTTTAAATGTTACTAAACGTATTAACAAGTGTCCGAACAACGGGTTTATCAAAAGTTTGACGATCAAACATCATATATGCATTAACTAACCTTAAACCAACAAGTTTTCATCTTTATGTATCAATCATAAGTAAACTTTTAATATTTATCTATTTGTTCTTGACACTTTAGTGATTTTAAACATACTACACCCTTTGATCATAGAAACGAGATGAAACAAAATTAACAAGAGTGTAACAAAGGACTTACTACTAGCTTATAGCTAGGGATGAAATCTTGTGAAGAAGTGATAAGAAATGGTGATGAACAAGCAAGAACAAAGATCCTTTGAAGCTTCTACAAGTTGCAAGCTTCCTTGTACCACCTTAAGGTCTTGAATGGAACACTTTAATGGAAGAGGATGTTTGTGAAGTGGTGGTGATGGGGGCGGATGTGGATGACCGAGAGGAAGGGAGAGAGATGAGGGAGATGGAGTGGGGTGTTGGATGAAATGATATGGTGAATCTTGCACCCATGCTTATAAATCTCTTCTTCTAATATCTTGTCCACCACAACAGGTAAAGATCCAAATAAGATATGAAACAATATCTAGGAAAGTATGGTGTGATCTTTGGTGGGTCCTTTGTGACCGTAAGTAAGCATGGGAGGGGGTCCAAGTGTACCTTCCCAATTCTAATAAAATCCAAGGAAATCTAGAGTATCTTGCAAAATCAAGTAATGTATCTAATAAAATCAAGAAATATCACAAGCAATCTAAGCAAGATCCAAATATATCTTGGCAAATATTTGGTGGGGATTCTTATGGGCCCTTTGGATGACAGAAATCGGGTATTGGGGGGGGGGGGGCTAAGTGTAAGTTTTTATGGTAATTGGTAAATGCTAGTTTAAATCCAAGTGTAATGCTTCCATATATTAGTATGTTGATTTTTAGTGGGTGTTATCGTATACGGGGACCATAACTAGGCAAGAAATAATAACACAATGTGTTTGACAAATATTTGGTGTCCCGGGTAATGTCCGATTGTTCGGTCGGATACTGTTCCGTTAAAGTGTTTAATTATTCCATGAAGTGTCTTATATATATATATATATATATATATTTTTGTAACACAATTAATTCCTAATACATAGGAAAATATTCAGGACCATTTAGTCAAGTTTTCTGCATACTACTAGTATGCTAACACGCACATGTAAGTATAACACAGTAATCAGCGAGCAGTCGAATAATTTAGCATAATCATCAAGCACTTTAATTATTATTTATAAATTGTACAGATACATGGAATTACGAGGGTTGTCACATTATGTAGGGTGTTTAGGAACATTATGTACAAAGGATAAAAATGGACATGGTCTATAAATTTGCACACTAGAACTTGAACCTCATTTCACAAACACACCACATCAAACTTGGCTCTCTCCTTCCTCTCTACCCCATTCACGGCAGCCACCACCCACCACCCTACAACCACCATCAACTTCCATCCTAGCCATTCCTCATACATACAAAGGTGCTACGGGTCACACAACGAAGCTTGGTGCTCTCGGAAGTGGAAGGACCTTCTCCATTCGCTATTAACCACATCATTTCTTCACTCGAACTTCCCTAGCCTTGAGCTAGGGGTAAGAACTTAGATCCGTTCATTCTTCATGTTATTTAAGTGGTTAATAGGTGATTCAATGATTAAAATTATGAAACACTAAAGCACTTGCACTAAAGTCTTGAACATATGGAATAAAAGATGGATAAAGAGAAGATATGTGTGTAAATCATGTAGATCTTGCGTTGTTATGATTCTTGTTGATTTTCTGATGATTTTGCTGGTTAATATTGATGTTTGATGTTGTTGTGATCACTAAACATGTTAACGGAATCAATCGAACACAAGTTATAAAGCTAAATGCTGAAACAGAAAGCTGGTTGGTTTTTACAGCCAACTTCAGTTGGCTGTAACAGGACCGTAACTTAACGAAAAATGTAATTTCTGAAGTCTAGGTTTATATATTATGAAATACGGTTCTAATGGCACCAGAATCATAATTTTTGGACTTCGTTTACTATTTTTAAAGTATCATTTCGTAACAGCAGCTAGAGCTGCATTTTTCTGCTGAAAATATGCGTTTTGTTTTCTGTCATAACTTGAGTTCTGTGTAGAGTTAGATCATGAAACTTGTACTGTAGATGACCATCGATGTGTTTGTAATTCTCTCACTGGAATTTCGTAAATTGGACTCTCGATGAATTTTAAATAAATTATTCCGTGGACTATGGTCAGAAAAAGATAAATCTGAGTTCAGTCCGGAAAATGAATTTTTATAAAATATTAGTAATGAAATGGACCCGATATTTTTACACAATAAAATTTGGAATGTATAAGACCTTCCGTAAAAATTTGGGAATTTTTGGAATAAGTTAACTATTTATTTACAATGTCCGAAAACAGCCCGGTTTTGAATATTTATGCTGAAATGACATAAGCGGTATTTTGCGTGTCTAAATGTCGAATATGCTATCTGTGAATGATCTAACATGATTATGTGTCAATAAAAGTGTTAGGTGCATTATCGTATGTTTGTTTATAAGTGGGGAATGGATGGGAAGTTTATATGGGCATGAACCGTTAAAGTGATGCATGTTATGTGATAGATACGTGTAGGAACTTTGTGCTCTATTTAAAAATCACTAAATGACTAACTGGTAATCATATTTGGACGTGATTGACCGACCTTGACTGTTAGCTATATTTGAGAATCTAACCGAGCAAACCGAGGTGAGTTCACACACTTTCTACAAGGCATGGGATTCCCGGTGGTTTGGGAATGGGTTAATAAACTAAAACGGAACCTACATATCCTCCTTCGGTAGGATATGTACGGCCATCCTCCTTGGGTAGGATGCCACCATAAATCCTACGAATTCTCCTGGTGCAGAATACGTACGTTCGTCCTCCTTGGGTAGGACAACAACCTTAAAAACTTACTAGACAAAACTCTATCATGAAGTCCCTCAATTTATATCGACTTAATCGCCGAGGCCAATGGCGAGCGGGTCATTGGTTAATAGCGCTATTAGGTTTAACAAACCTCACACCGTGCCGGTCGGACGGGCGTGTACTAATGGACTATGGCAGACTATCAGTGATGATAGACGCTGATATAGGGCACAACTTATTTGCGTAGTAGTCGATATCATACCGTCTAGTAGTTCACACGGGGAAAGCCCCCACTGATTATGGTTATGGTTTGGGTAATGAAAAGGAAACTAGTTAAACATACTTTCAACTACGGGGTAACCCCCACGGCAATTAAGCCAACGAAAGTCAAACCACGTTTTTCATAAACAACTTAAAACTAAACAACCAAACGTGAACTCACTCAACTTTGTTGTTGACTCGTTGTTACATGCCTTACAGGTCGCTAAACGCTTGGAGCTTGCACGAGGAAGGAGTCGTTGTGGTGTACGGACTGTTATGTTCCGTGCTTATTATTTAAATCCTTATGAACTTATTAAACTTGTGTTTTAAACTTTAACTTATAAACTATGGACTTATGCTTTTGGATTTACTTTTATGCTTCCGCTGTTTAAACTAAACATGGTTAACTAGCTTTGGTCATCAATCGTATTGTGGTTGGTCTTATTTACTTAATTACGACGTTCAATATGATTGGTGGCTCGATCCTGGTCATGTCACGCCTCCAAGCGGTGATACTCCGCGTGGTGGATTTTGGGGGTTTGACACTCCTACAATGGTTTGAGAGTCTTGAAAGCACGTTTCATCATGTACAATGCCCAAACGAGCGAAAGGTTGAGTTTGCATCGAGCGTATTCCAGAAAAGAGCACTTACATGGTGGAACGGTGTAATGAGGGATAGGGGTGCCGATGTGGCATTGGCACAAACTTAGGAAGAGCTTCGAGCTCTAATGATGAAGGAGTTCTGTCCTCGTCATGAACTCAGGGCGTTGGAAAGGGAATTCGACGATCTAAAGCAAGACAACAGTGAACATCGAGCCTACACTAACCGTTATGAGGAGCTAAGCCTGTTATGTCCTACCATGGTTACGCCTCTAGATAAGGCGATCGAAAAGTACATTGATGGTCTCCCTGACCCAGTTCAGGATATCGTTACTGGTAGCAACCCTACTACCGTCAGACAGGCCATTGAACTATCTGCTACCCTGACTGAATCTAAGATCAGGAAAGGTAAGCTTTTCCGAAAGGGCGACCCGAAACCATCTGACGAGTTTGCACAAGAAATACCAAAGGATAAACAGACTGAGTCCTCCAAAAAGTCAAAGAAGCGTAAGGCTTCACAAAACTTTGTTGTAGTTGCTCAGAACAATCAGGTTGCACCAAACCAGCCAGCACAACCTCGTACTAGGAAAAACTATGTTGGTACCGCACCTTTGTGCAACAAATGCAACCGTCATCATCTGGAACAAACACAGTGTCACAAATGTACCCACTGTGGGCGATTAGGACATTTGGTTAATACATGTCGTTATGCTATCCAAAACCAAGCTGCTACAAATCCTGCTGCTGTTCAAGCACCATTTCCACCTGGATCGTGCTATAACTGTGGTGATCTTACTCACTACCGAAACAATTGCCCAAGACTTGTTAACGCAAATCAAGTGTTGGACTCTGTATGCCCAAGACACATATTAAATTGATGTGGCTAGTACGTTATGATCCAAGTCGAGTCATACCCAATAACAAGCTAGACAAACACTTACAATATTTATTTATGATATGATCAAATAAATAAATATCAACACTTAGAATATTTAGAAATTGGTTTTCTAAATAATTGCACTTGACAAACTAATAAATTATATGGATAATTTATTTTGAGAGAATATTTTATTTTGTTATTTAATGGGTTAAATAACATAATAAAAAAATAGCATAAGTCTTATAACATATGATCTTATATTTTATAAAAGGTTATAAAATAAACAAAGACTTATATTTTATAAAAGATTTGATTTTTTTTTTAATATAAAAGCTAGGGCCGCCCCCCCTTCCCAAGACAAAAAAGTGGCCAATAAAATTACTTGCATGTGTAGGAGGAACTTGATTGGGTGAGAATATGGTCCTATGAACATGCATGCAATTGTCATAACTAGATGGAACTTGATTGGGCAAAGGGTGTGGTTATTCTCTCACATATTTTATAAAGATTTGAAGTAGTAAACTTGAAAAACATGGCTGAAAATGGCTGCCAATTTTCGTCCTCATCATGCTCATCCAAGAGAGTTTTTCAAGTTGAGAAATCAAGTGTAAGACTCTCTAATAATCGGGTCATGTATGGTTGATCTATTGGTGAGTTTCAAGTTCACATTTCAAGTGCAAGAACTCAACAAAAGGCCCTCATATTTTCGGCCGTGAGATGGTCTTCAAGAGGGTTTTCTAGTGAGTTCATAAGTGTAGAAATCCTAGCTAAACGCAAGGTGTTTGTTGGAAGCTTGGGGTATACAAGCTTGAGGTCTTCTACTCTTGAAGACAACCATTTCAAGAATCATCACCTTCTTCATATCCATTACTCATTGTACTTCAAGAAGGTAGTTTTCTAAACATCCTATGGTTGTGTTTGATAGTATACATCTCATATATGGATCCGGGTTTTGGGATTTTGCATATAAATGGTTTTATATCTTATAAAAGTAACATGTTTTAAACTATTTTTCCGCTGCGTTTTTATTTCATATGGATGAAATTACTTTGATGAACATGTTAAAATCCCATCAATGGTATCAGAGCCGCTTATATGAGTGCATGCTTCAATAGATTAAAAATTTCGGGTTTCGGGTTTGGTAAAAACCCCATGGCCGAAAATTTTAATATGGTTATCCCTTTGTTTTTCAAGATTATATTCTTACATGCATAAATGAATCTTGAAAAATTATTTCATATGGATGATTTGTTTGTTTGGACAAAACTTACCTTTTCGGTTTTTTGGACATAGCCGAAAATGGTTATTAAAAGGGAACCATTTTTTTATGCTTCTTGAAATTTATATAAATATATATGTGGATATATATTTTGGTGCATATGACCTAGCCATGACCTTGTGTTGAATGTTTGTGTTTGTGATTTATATTAATTATTTCAAAGGTTGTAATAATTATTAATTTGTCTTCCATTTGTAAAGATATGTAATTTATTTATTTTTCATTTGGCATGTAAAATAAATAGATTAGGTGCATTTTATTTTACTAGAAAAAATGTATTAGGATATATTTTGTAAAAGAAGATGCACACAAAATGCGGTTTTGGTTTTGCCAATTTCGGGCATAAAGGACTTCATAGTTCTAAACGGGATTTTAGCCCGATAACCAAAACACATTTACGGAGCCCAAAGGAGTTTGGAGCTGAATTAAAGTACATTTTGGAAGCTCAAAGAAAGTGGAATAATCACAACACAAGAAGGATACTTGAAGCATTTGGATGCGGGATCAAGTGGGAGTTCAACGACACATCGCTTGTGTCATTTTTCACCCTTTAGGAAGGACCTTTTGGCACACTTGTTTCGGCTAACAAGTGTGGTCAAAATAGTTGGCTATGGTTATGCACCTAATGATATATGTGTTGTGCTTGTGTGGTTGCTTATTTATATTGTTTTGATGATATTTGGATATGCATGCTTAACAAACTAATAATCAACAACAAGCGTAAAATTGGTTCTTTACAAGATCATTAAAATTGGTTAATAAAAGGTTATTAAAAATTAATGATTTTATAATAAAATGGGTTTTATTAAAAAGAACCTTGAAAGTTTATTTTCACAAAAGTACCAAGGATTTGAATGCATGCAAATATATGGTACATAAAGTTTTCTAAACTAGAATTTTGAAAACTCAAAATCCCTTTTATAAAACAAGTCAAACACCATCCTTTTATACAACACTTGAATCACTTGGGAACTCTTTTGTGGGATAAAGGTCACCTAACCACATTTGAGGGAACTTGTATATTCGAGGTGGGTTTACCATGTTTGTGGGATAAAGGTCACCTAACCACTTATGTGTATAAACTCACACGTGTGTGTAAGTTGGACGACTTGATTTGGAAACCATGAACTTAGGGTCACCGAAGCATGGCGAACAAACGGTGTTGATGGGATTAAACATGCCAACTAAACATAAAGATGTTTAACCGATCCCATATGGCTAGAAGTTGCAAAGGGTTGCAATTGTCAAACGTTGACTACCTTGTTAATTTAAATAGAAGGATAAAGGTCACCTAACCAATATTTAAATGTAACGTTGGATTCTAGATTTTGATTATTAATTGTCTATGAGACACAAAGGGTATTAATGATTAAAATATAATAATATCGAAAATACTAAAATTGAACCTTGTTAAATTTTGTAGATGGCCGCTAACAATATTACCCAAACCGTCCGTAACCTATCACTAGAAAACGATCCTAATCCCGATGAACATCTTATGGAAGATAAGGATACCTATAATGATTGGATTAAGTATATCGAGAATACTACGCAAGCCTCTTGCCTCATGTTAGGAATTATGATTCCCGAGATTCAAAAGGTTTTGAACATCATGAGCACATGACATGATTACCCAATTGAAGGAAATGTTCCTAAGGGTAGAACGCTTCGAAACGGTTCGAGCACTTCATGTATGTCGAATGGAGGAAACCCAATCGGACTCATCTTATGACTTTAAGATGAAAAGCCACATTGATCACCTCGAAAGGCTCAATATGGATAAAAGGGTTTTATCCATTCTAACGATCAATGAGGGTGGCAACTAGAAAGGGCATCACCCCGACACCAAAGCAAATGTTGGAAAAGGAAACGGGTAATTCAAAGGGAAATGATTAGAAAAACTAGAGCAGAACCACCGAAACCAATAGAAAAGAAGGCAAAGGTTGCTATGAACGATCCATGCTTTGAGTGTGGTGAGATAGGGCACTTAAATAGGAATTGTCCAACCTATCTCAAAGAGTTGAAAAAACAAGAGGGATGCTAGGCAAACCTCAGGTACAATCTTAATGATACATATTGACCTTAATGTTATCTCTTCTAACACATGGGTATTAGATACCGGATGTGGAACTCATGTTTGCAATTCGTTGCAAAAGGTTCAAAAGAAATAAACATTACAAGAAAGGAACTATGTTTTGAAACTTCCAAATGGTTTGGAAATTGTTTTAAAATGTTTTGAATGCTCCCAGTTTGACTAGGAACATTATTTAAGTTTCCCTTTTGAGACAATATGTTTTGATTTAAAGTTTGCAAACAATGACATTTATATTTCGATGAATGACATGTTTTACTTTAAAACTATGCCTTCAAATGGTAGTTATGAATTGGTTCATAATAATACATCATTTGATAGTTCAATGTACCAAGCAATCACCAACGAACTCAAAATGGTTTTGAGTGAGAGTTATCTTTGGCATTATCGCCTTGGTCATATAAACAGATGTCGCATGTAAACACTTCGAAAGAATGATCTTTTGGAAACAAATGAAATTGGTTCATTTGATACATGTGAATCTTGTTTACAAGGTAAAATGACTAAGAAACCCTTTAGTGGGAAAGGGCAATAGATTTCTTAGGTATCATACATTCAAATGTATGTGATCCATTTAAGCCAATGACTAGGAATGGTGAAAGATACTTCATTACTTTAACCGACAACTATAGTAGTTATGGTTATGACACAAAGAAGAAGTTTTGAAACGTTCAGAATCTTCAAAAGTGAAGTACAAAATCAACTCTTTTAAGTTCTTCGTTTTGATAGAGGAGGAATCGAACTCTATTAGATATGGTTCGATCTATGATGGCTAGGAGCGCATTATCTCTATCACTTTGGGGTTATGCTTTGCTCTCCATGGCTCGTATATTAAATATGGCCCAAACCAAGAAAGTGGATAAGACACCTTTTAAATATGGCATGGAAGGGCTCCATCATTATCATATTTAAAAGTATGGGTTGTGAAGCTTATGTGAAGCAATACACCCCAAACAAGTTGGAAGTACGATCCACTAAGTGTATCTTTGTAGGATATCCTAAAGATGATATAGGATATTATTTCTACAATCCAACAGAGCAAAAGGTATTTGTTGCTCAAAAGGCTGAGTTCTTGGAAGCTAAGTTCCTAATGGAAGGAATTAGTAGAACAGTGGAACTTGATAAGGATCGAGAACCACAAGCCGATACACGTTTGGTTGATACTAGCATTCAACAAGAGGTTGTTGAAAATGATCAAGTAGTTGATCGACACACACAATACGTTCGCAAATCTGGTAGAATTAGTAATCCACCTAAAAGATATGGATCTTTCATAGATGGATGCTACGTGGTAGATTCGGGTGAACCAACCACATACCATGATGCAATGTCAAAATTCGATTGTGACAAATGGCTTGAAGCCATGAACGTAAAGATGCAGTCCATGTATAACAACCAAGTATGGGAATTGGTTGTAGCACCTCTTAACTCCAAAGTAGTTGGAAGTAAGTTGGTTTTCAGGAAAGAAACAATATGCATGGTAACTTGGATACTTATAAAGCGAGACTTGTAGCAAAAGGTTTCACTCAAACTCAAGGGGTTGACTATGATGAGACCTTCTCGCCAGTGGCAATGCTAAAGTCAATTAGGATATTATTTGCCATAGCTGCATATTATGACTATGAGATTTGGCAAATGGATCTCAAAACGACTTTCCTTAATAGATATCTTGAGGAAGATGTCTATATAGTTAAGCCTGAAGGTTTTGTTAATCCAAAACATCCTGACAAAGTATGCAAGTTAAAGATATCAATCTATGGATTGAAACAAGCATCTAGAAGTTGGAATTACCGTTTTGATGAAGAGATTAGGGAATATGGATTCATCAAAAACGTTGATAAAGCTTGTGTGAATAAGAAGGCTAGTGGGAGCATTATTACTTTCTTAAGTATTATATGTCGATGACATTCTACTATTTGGAAATAACATTCCAACCTTGGAGGGTGTAAAAGCCTGGCTTGAAAGTTGTTTTTCCATTAAGGATTTTGGTGAAGTCGCCTATATTTAGGAATAAAGATCTATAAGGATAGGTCAAGGCGCCAGATAGGTTTAAACAAAAGTGCATACATTGACAAAGTCTTGAAAAGGTTCAAGATGAAGAACTCTATGAAAGGTTTGGTACCTATTCAAAGAGAGGACAATATTGAAAGCGTTTCAATGTCCAAGCTCAAAGGATGAGCAAGAAAGATTGAAAGGAATCCCATATGCGATAGCTATAGGATTCATTATGTATGTAATGATATGTACTGGAACGGACATGTCATGCGCTTTAGGCATGACGAAAAGATACCAGCGAGTAACAGTCATTGGGTGACTATTAAAAATATATATTGAAATACCTTAGAAGGACTAAGGATATGTTTCTAATATATGGATCTGGTAAAGAAGAACTCGTTGTAAAGGGTTACAAGGATGCGAGTTTAGGAATTCGTTGTAAAGGGTTACATGGATACGAGTTTCCAAACTGATCAAGATGCTTCTCGATCACAAACAGGGTAGCATTGTCCACTACAGAATCAGAATACATCGCCGCTTCATTGATTGAGATAATTCATATGGATCTGCCACTTGAATTATTGCCGATCTAGGGGTAGTCCTTAGCATTCAGGACCCCTAGAGATCTTTGTGATAACGATGGTGCGATTGCTTAAATCAAGGAACCTCGTGTACATCAAAAGACTAGGCACATTGAGCGGAGTTTCAACTACATAAGGGATGAAGTTGAAAAAGAGAAAGATATGTATTCGCAAAGTTCACACTGATCAAAATATTGCGGATCCACTCATGAAGCTCCTTGAATGGGCAAAGCATGAAAGGGTCATACTTGTGCCTTAGGACTTCGATATTCTAGTGATTGGATTTGATCTATTTTGTATTTGGATATTGGAACAACTGTTATTATAACTCATTATGGTATTTTGAGTTATGTTCCATTTTTAGCATGTTTAAATCCGTGAATAAGTTACTTATTCTAAATGTTCGTAGTCGATCATAATTGTGGGAACAAATATGAATGTAAGACTATTATGAATTTGGATTGGTGGATATTCATTAGATATGAATATAGAGCAAAGTGTTGCTGCCAAAGTTCATAGATATTTGTGGGATACAAATATTGGACTGACTCGCTCTCAAATATTACTGCATGGAATCATTTGTGATTGATCATAAGTAAATTTGAGTAAAGGAGAATATCATAGTATCCTCAGACCTGAGATACATATTGGGTCTTGATATTCACCAAATATTATGACTTGACTTATTTCTTCGCTGTCAGTAATATGACAGTACATAAGGCTAAGCTCAGGTGTGGTACAAGGTGATTGTGAGAGACGTATGTAGTCAAGATGGGATTTGTTCCTCTTATTCGTTGAGAGTAAGATGTCTAAGGCCTGCTAAAGTTAAATCAACAGAGAGTGATCACTCTGTGTCTCTGGATTTGACATGACATCTGTAACGAAAGGATAGATGATAGATTCACCTAAATCATATTCAAGTAAGGGACTTGAAGGGGATGATGTTATTGAATGGCACATATAGTCATACGTATTAGGGGTAGTAAACCGTAGTTAGGCGTTATTTACTACTTGCATCAATCTTCTATGTATCTTGTGCAAGTGGGAGATTGTTGGACTCTGTATGCCCAAGACACATATTAAATTGATGTGGCTAGTACGTTATGATCCAAGTCGAGTCATACCCAATAACAAGCTAGACAAACACTTACAATATTTATTTATGATATGATCAAATAAATAAATATCAACACTTAGAATATTTAGAAATTGGTTTTCTAAATAATTGCACTTGACAAACTAATAAATTATATGGATAATTTATTTTGAGAGAACATTTTATTTTGTTATTTAATGGGTTAAATAACATAATAAAAAAATAGCATAAGTCTTATAACATATGATGTTATATTTTATAAAAGGTTATAAAATAAACAAAGACTTATATTTTATAAAAGATTTGATTTTTTTTAAATATAAAAGCTAGGGCCGCCCCCCCTTCCCAAGACAAAAAAGTGGCCAATAAAATTACTTGCATGTGTAGGAGGAACTTGATTGGGTGAGAATATGGTCCTATGAACATGCATGCAATTGTCATAACTAGATGGCACTTGATTGGGCAAAGGGTGTGGTTATTCTCTCACATATTTTATAAAGATTTGAAGTAGTAAACTTGAAAAACATGGCTGAAAATGGCTGCCAATTTGCGTCCTCGTCATGCTCATCCAAGAGAGTTTTTCAAGTTGAGAAATCAAGTGTAAGACTCTCTAATAATCGGGTCATGTATGGTTAATCTATTGGTGAGTTTCAAGTTCACATTTCAAGTGCAAGAACTCAACAAAAGGCCCTCATATTTTCGGCCATGAGATGGTCTTCAAGAGGGTTTTCTAGTGAGTTCATAAGTGTAGAAATC
Organism: Helianthus tuberosus; assembly: GCA_030545235.1. Classification (NCBI taxonomy): domain Eukaryota; kingdom Viridiplantae; phylum Streptophyta; class Magnoliopsida; order Asterales; family Asteraceae; genus Helianthus; species Helianthus tuberosus. Next base: position 106,543,538 of record CM060409.1, read on the forward strand.
CTAGCTAAACGCAAGGTGTTTGTTGGAAGCTTGGGGTATACAAGCTTGAGGTCTTCTACTCTTGAAGACAACCATTTCAAGAATCATCACCTTCTTCATATCCATTACTCATTGTACTTCAAGAAGGTAGTTTTCTAAACATCCTATGGTTGTGTTTGATAGTATACATCTCATATATGGATCCGGGTTTTGGGATTTTGCATATAAATGGTTTTATATCTTATAAAAGTAACATGTTTTAAACTATTTTTCCGCTGCGTTTTTATTTCATATGGATGAAATTACTTTAATGAACATGTTAAAATCCCATCATCAAGCGCGTGGACGAGTGTTTAACATAAACGAGGCAAACGCAAATGACAATGCAGCAGTGAACAATTAGACTTTTTCCTTGTTGTTATCTTTGACTTTTGAAACAATTCAGTTGATATATAAATAAATTTGTTGTTTCAATTTTATTTACAAAACTGATATGATTGTGTGTATGCGTGACATACTACGATGCCGACACCAAGGAACCGTGTTCCTTGCCAAACAAACTACTCGTGTGGTTCTTTCATTTTTATGATCACTCGTGAATCTCCCCGAAAATCCTAAGTACTCGTTTCTTTTAAGAAACAAAGTACAAGGTACAAGTTACAAAATCCTTAAACAGATACTTGAAATACCATTTCAAATCTTTAATTTGATATCTAAAGGTACTTTCATGAATCCTTAATTGGATTCCTTGTGTGCTCTAATACGAATGTTACGATACGACAAAGACAAAGACAAAGACAAAGCCAAATCCTTATAAGATCTTCCTATCTTCATAGTAGATTCTTGGGGATGTTTTGAGTACCAATTGAAGTCCTTGATTAGATTTCTAGTATACTTTAATTGCATTAATTCAAGTTAATGAACGAGTTAATAACTAAGTTAACAACTATGCGATTATGTGTTTATATGTAATTCTAATGCTCGCTATCTAAGTCCTGGTAGAATCTTCCGTATCTTCATATGATAGATTCTCAGAAGGATACTCAAAGTCCTATCTTAAATTCCTTGAGGGGCTTTTCTATGCATATAGTAAGAACCTTGGATTCCAAAGTGCTATTTCAAAACGATTATCTGATTCAAAGTTACAAAGATCCTTTATTGGTCTATTTAAAGAGATCGTACGATGGTCTAGTTAAAGAGATCATGTGTTGATCTAGTTAAAAAGATTGTTCGTTGATCTAGTTAAAAAGATCCTTTGGTGGTCTAATCAAGTCATTACATGTTTGTTCGATTGATTTTACCCTACGCATTATGAAATGAACGGTGCGGACTGTGCAAGGAATTACGTAATTATGGATGCATACATAACTATGGAATTCAGTGTGACATCTGTGCCTCCACGGCCATCGAACAAATACCAAATCAATGAAATGTTGTGTTTCATACTTGGGATTTGTATAAATATGTGTATCATTTGCACATATCAATTCTTGTTCGATTTCGAGCTCTAAATCGCTTTCTGGAAAGTTATACGCGAACTGGTGTGTAAACATAATCAGTTTAATGCGACGAACACTCCGGAATAGTGACATAGGCTTAACATACCTTAAATAACCTTTACATAACTTAGAAATAAGTTTTGGATGGTTTGGTATGCCGAAATCAAGTTTATTCACTTACAGGGACTGGTTTTGACAAACTGCGAAAGTATGCCGATTTGTATTGTAACGAACATCCCAGAACATGACCATAAGTTAAACATACCCTAAATATCCTTTACATATCTTAGAAATAGGCTTTGAGGGGTTTGGTGTGCTAAAATAAACTTTTTGGTCATTCAGGGACTAAAAGCCGACATCCGAGATATTTTTTAGCACATTTTAAGTTCCCTATACTTTAACTTCATTTTAGAGCTTTGAAATGGGGTTAACGGGGCTTAAACGTGTCAAAAATGCATCGAAAACCAAGTTTGGGGCTTCAGGGGCTAAATCTGTCATTTTTGAAAGTTGCTGGTCTGCAGGTCCCTTACGGTCCGTATGGACCTTTGCTTATGGTCCGTAAGCAGTGTCCAGCACATCAGAGTTGCAGAAACATTGAATCTGGTCATTTCCTCTTGTTCCAATGGTTTTGATCCATGGTTTTTCATGCTATGGGCTGGTTTGTGTGGAGAACAAGTCCCCCAATCATTCTCTAACACTTGTAAGGCCAAGATCATTCCCTCTTTACCAAGAAATGATCCTAACGGTTTTGCGAAAACTATATATAGCATGGCCCTCATTCCATTTTCTGCACATTTGATCTGAGATTTCTCTAAGTGGTTGTGATTATTCACTACCTACTTGAGAAAACTTAGAATCAAATCTATTTGGACCCTTTGTAAGTCCTCTTTCATTCTTTTATTGCTTTCCTAGCTTGAAAGTCAAACAGTGTTTGACTTTCAGCTTTGACCACGAGTTGGTCAACGAGAAGTTCGTTTGAACTTCATAACGTGAGCGTAATCACGATGGTTATAGTCCCTAGTGACTATACCTACTGATTACCACGTTTTCTAGGTGTAGTGACAAGTCGTAGTTTCGGCCAAAATGCGCATTCTTGCGTGTTTTGTAACCAAACTACTTATAGGTATCAAAACAGTTTGTTTTGATACCAAATCTATTTTCTAAATTCGTTAAACATGTTTTAACATGTTTAGCTCGTCACTTTTTAGATTTGTGCTTGTGTAGAGTCGTAAGTCAAGCGGACTAAACACCCGCTTAGACTTTCGAACACGACCCGTTTGGTCGATCATTAGGATCCGACCAAACATGTTTAGTGACCATAGTTGCATAGGGAATAACCTTCCGAGGTTATACCTTATGGTCACTTAGGTTTAATTAGTTGTATGATAGGTAGTTTATATGCCTTAGGTAAATGACCAAAATGCCCTTTTCATGCATAATTGGTAATTAAGCATATGTAACACAAACTTTTGTCACTTAATTGATTATGCAACATATTTAATCATGTTTAGGCATATAATACTTGTCATAGGACTAGTTAGACGTCTCGAATGCGCTTTTGCGCGAACGACACGTTAAAGTAGCTTAAGCTACCTTAATGGGTCGAAAGCACTTAGGTTAGGTTTCGATTTAGGATGTAGACTTTGTTAAACCATGTCATATGAGTCCCAATACTCATTTGGTTTACAAAACCTCATCCTATCCGATCTTCCGACTTAGGTCCGGTTTAATTATATAGTTATTAGGTTGCCGATTGATTCCGTGCTCCCTCTAGCTTTGCTTGGTTGTTGTTCAAGACCTCTAAGTGTTCTCAGGTGAGTACATAGTTCCCCTATTTTACTGTTTTTAATTGTTTAGGGGTGATTCATATGTGCTAAATGTTTTCAAGGTTTTAACGATGGTTTTCAAAACGATTTTCGATATTATAACAATGATTTCAAAAACAATTAAAATGGTTTATATTAATTTAATAAGGATTTCGAAATAGTAAACAAACTTGTTGGTTGTATTTACATAACGAATAATATCCATTAGTATTGGCCAAACCGACCAATATTAGGTTATGGTACCGTAGGATCTGACAAATCCTGTTATCAGACTGCACCCATGGTTATGTGTGGGTTAGGTGGGTAACGACTGAATCTGTGATTCTTAATTTACCCTTTGGTGGTTTATTAATGCGAGAAGCGATAGGCGAGTTGCGAAGGTTTGGATGTTATTAGCGAGACAATCAAAAGTAGTTTTCACGATTTAAGACGAGAATGATTTAAACGACTAAAGCGATTTTTAACGAATTAAACGATTTGGGTAAATGATTGGTTTTCGGTTAGTGTTTAGATAACGGGACGGGTATAATGTGATGAAAGCATGGTGGATACGCCGCTGGTACTTCCTATATATAAGTGTTTTCATCGTATTACATACCGTGCCGTTATTTAGTTCACTTGGGTAAACGATTTTGAAACGATGTCACGCAAACGAAGTTTTTGAAATGATATAAACCATACGAGTTTTATTAACGAGATTTATTAACGAGTTTTATTAACGATTTAATAAGAGATGTTTTACAAATTGGTTTTCTAAAACAAAATGTTTTCGAGTTAAGAATCATGGCTATGAGATTTTACAAATTATAGCCAATTTGATTTGAGTTGGTTAATTATGTCGCAATACTACACTTTTCAAAACAAGGTTTTTAATTAAGTATTGCAACATGTAAACTAGCCATGAATCCGACAAAAACCTATGTACTCGCCAGCATTTCTTTGCTGACTTTGTTTTCACATATGTTTCAGGTGTTGTTGAATGATGTTGATTGCTAGGATGCATGCACACATAGGACTGGATGAGGCCTTAGTGACTTAATAACAATGATAGACTATGTTTAAATTGTTTATTTAGATTTCCAGACGATGTAAACATTTAATGTTTAATAAAACGAAACTTCAAATTTCCGTGTGTTTTGAAACAATGATTCTGTTACAACACTCCCCGACGATTCCGCCGTGATTTGTTGTTTTACGCGGTCGGGGTGTGACAGAAAAGTTGGTATCAGAGCTCATGGTTATAGGGAATTAGGTTATTAGTAATGCTTTGACCTAGTCTATAACCTTCATAGGACCCTAACGCGAGTATACTTGCGTTTAGTCATAAAACAATACCGTCACCTATCCTTAGGCGACAACCACAACAAGAACACAAAATTTCGAATCCGCTTTGAAAACCAATCATCTGTTCTAGGATGATTTATTGTAAGGTTTTGAACCCTTTGCTATAAGGTTTTGAACCCTTTTAAGTTTTCAAATCTCATCAAAGTTTGGGTCTAAATAGTGTGAACACGTGCAAACTGGAAGAGTGAGTGCCTTTACCCTGAGTTTTCTGTTTAAGGCTAGAGTGTTCGTACAAATCCACATAATCAGACCAGTCACTCTTACCTGGGAACTCTCGGGGTGAGTGTTCACTTATAGGCGAGCATGTCTTCGGCGATACACTATATTGACCCATTTACTTTGATTAGTCACTCCGTGTCACTTGTTTGTTCGAGGTAACGAACAAATGATTGCCTTTCTGGTGTTTTGACGGTATTTTCCATACCTCTTTTGCTTTTCAACCTCACTCGTTTCTTTTGTTTCCTTATTAGACAATGCCTCCTCGACGTGAAGCACAATCTTTCACTATTGAAGAAATCGCAGCCGTAGTCTCTCAGCAAGTGGCTGCTGTGCTTCCAGGCATTGTGACCCAAGTCCACGAGATATACAACAACAATAACAACAACAATGCGCCGTGTAACTTCAAGAGCTTCAATTCTGCTAAGCCTCTAAAGTTTTCTGGGTCGCAAGGAGCAACTGCGCTACTGCAGTGGTTTGAGAGCATCGAGAGCACGTTCAGACATGTGCAGTGTCCGAATGCGCGTAAGGTTGAATTTGCTTCAAGCGTGTTTGAGAAGCGAGCGCTTACCTGGTGGAATGGTATTATGAGCGATAGGGGTGCCGAAGTGGCACTGGCACAAACATGGGAAGAGCTCCGGGCTCTCATGATGAAAGAATTTTGTCCCCGTCACGAAATTCGGGTTTTGGACGAGAGTTTGATGATCTAAAACAAGATGGGGGTGAACACCGTGCCTATACGGATCGTTTTGAGGAACTCATTCTGTTGTGTCCCACTATGGTTACCCCTCTAGAGAAAGCAATCGAGAGATATATCGATGGTTTACCCGATTCTATCCAGGATATTGTGACCGGCGTTAATCCTACTACCGTCTGTCACGCAATCGAATTGTCTGCTACCCTGACTGAGTCGCAAGTCAGAAAGGGTAAACTCACCCGTAAGGGGGACAAGAAGAAGTCGGCTGATTCTGAGAAGAACAAGGATAAGGGCAAGGGTAAGAAAGGTGAGTCATCGAAGAAATCGAGGAAGCGAAAAGATGCTCAGAATTTTGCTGTTACAGCACAGACTGCTCAGAACCCGCAGAACCCACCAGCTCAGCCTCCTGCAAAGAAGGCATATGCTGGTACCGCACCTCATTGTGCACGCTGCAATGGTCATCACGTTGCACAACAAGCTTGCAAGCAATGCACAACGTGTGGAAAACTTGGGCATTTGGCCAATATTTGTCGTCTGGGACAAAATTAGGTTGCTCAGGTTCAAGCTCCGGTTCAGGGGAATGCTGCGAGATTCCCACCGGGTTCATGTTTCAACTGTGGAGAGTTTGGTCACTTCCGCAACAATTGTCCAAGACTGGTGAATGCAAACCCGAATGCGAACGTCAACGGCAATGTGAATCCAGCACGTGGACGAGTGTTTAACATCAATGAGGCAATCAATGATGCAGCAGTGAACGATTAGTATTTTGTAATTTCCTCTGGTTGTTATCTTTTAACATTTAAGAACAATGCGGTTGTTATATAAATAAAAATTTGTGGTTTTTATTTTTTTTAACTAATACAATTGTATGAATGTTTGATGCAACCTTATGATGTCAACACAAAGACAAACTACTCGTGTGGTTCTGTCATTTTTATGATCACTTGTGATCTCCCCAAGAACCTTAAACGCTCGTTTCTTTTAAGAAACAAAAACCCAAAGTTATTTAAGAAAAGGATATGTTGCTTTCCTAGCACATGTCACCAAGGAGAAAGACAAGAGTAAGAGTATTCAGGATATCCCGATTGTTCGGATTTATCCAGTGGTGTTTCCTGATGAACTGCCTGGTTTACCTCCAGTTCATCAACTCGAGTTTCATATTGACCTTGCATCCAAAGCCAACCCGATTGCGAAAGCACCTTATCGTCTTGCACCGTCGGAGATGCAAGAGTTATCGAAACAGCTCCAAGAGTTATCTGACAAAGGATTCATCCGTCTGAGTTTTTTTTTCACCTTGGGGAGCTCCTGTCCTCTTCATGAAAAAGAAAGATGGATCTTTTCGAATGTGTATCGATTATCGTGAGCTTAATAAGCCTACCATCAAGAATCAATATCCCCTACCTCGAATCGATGATCTCGTTGATCAACTGCAAGGTGCTACCTGTTTTTCCAAGATCGATCTGCATTCTGGGTATCACCAACTTCATATTCTCGAAGGAGATATTCCCAAAACTGCCTTCCGCACGAGATATGGGCATTACGAGTTTACAGTCATGCCTATTAGTTTGACAAATGCCCCAGCTATCTTTATGGACTTAATGAATAGGGTCTGCAAACCTTATTTAGACAAGTTCATTATTGTGTTTATCGACGATATTCTCATTTATTCAAAGTCTCGAGCCAATCACGAGCAACACCTTCGTTTGACATTGGAACTCCTAAAGAAGGAACAAACTTTTCGCTAAATTCTCCAAGTGTGAATTTTGGCGTAAAGAAGTTCAGTTTTTGGGTCATGTAGTCAACAAGCAGGGTATTCATATGGATCCATCCAAATTGCTGCAATTAAGGATTGGAATACACCAACGACACCTACAGAAATTCGTTCTTTTCTTGGTCTCGCTGGTTATTATCGTCGTTTTATTTCAAACTTCTCGAAGATCGCGGTGCCACTCACTACTTTGACTCAGAAGAATAAGCCTTTGGAGTGGGGATATAACCAAGAAGAAGCGTTCCAAACGCTGAAACGGAAGCTATGTGATGCTCCTGTTTTGTCCTTGCCCAATGGAAACGATGATTTCGTTGTCTTTTATGACGCGTCGAATCTAGGCCTTGGTTATGTTCTTATGAAATGAGGTAAAGTCATAGCATGTACGTCAAGACAGTTGAAAGTTCACGAAAAGAACTACACAACTCATGATCTTGAGTTAGGTGTTGTGACATTTGCTCTCAAAATCTGGAGACACTGCCTCTATGGAATGAAGTGTGTGGTTTTCACAAGACCACAAAAGTCTCCAGCTCATTCTTAATCAAAAGGAGCTGAACATGAGGCAACGACAATGGGTTGAACTCTTGAACGATTACGATTGCGCGATCCGCTACCTTCCTGGTAAGGCGAATATCGTAGCCGATGCGCTTAGTCGAAAGGAACGAGTCAAGCTTCATTATGTTCAAACTCTATCTGATATTCAAATCTTTTGTCCTTCAAGCACAACGATCTTGTGTAAACGAAGGCTTATTGAAATATGAGCTACCACTTCAACTCGAGCTTAAACTCGAAACGAAAGGGGCGATGGGTTGCTCTATTTTAAGAATCCTTGTGGATGATTATCGCCCAAATCGGAGCCCTGATTGGATTCCTTGTACACCTTAATATGTATATTACAACTCAATAAGGACAAACCAAATTCCTATTATGATCTTCCTATCTTCATAGTTAGATTCTTGAAAATATTTAAGGTGCCAAATGAAATCCATGGATTGGATTCCTGGTATGCTTTAAATACCCGTGTCCAAAGATAACAAATTAAAGGTCAAATTAAACAATTATGCGATTATGTGATTATGTGTTTATGTGTTCTCCTCTATGTTTTGTGTGATCCGGTTTTCGTTATCCAAATCCTCATAGAATCTTCCATATCTTCATATGAGGGATTCATAGTAGGATATTCAAAAGGTACTACCTTAAATCCTTAATGGGCTTCTACATGGTAGTTAAGACCCTTGGGTTATATAGTACCATCCCATGATTCAAAAATAGACCCTTGAGTGGTCTAGTTAAAGATTGATTCAGAATCTGGTTAAGAGTGGCATGTGATGATACAGTTGAAAGGACCCTATGGTGGTCCAGTCACACTCATCACAGGTTCATTCATTTGGTTTTTCCCTACACATTATCAAATGTAACTGTGTGGACTATGCAAGGAATTACGTCATTATGGACGCGTACATAATTATGAAATTCAGTGCACAGGAACCCCAGTAAGATTTATCATGTGTAAGAACCGATAGTGACAACAATAACGAAACGTGAACAATGTAATGGAGGTACGGTGGACGCACCAATGGCGCTTCATATACTTGTATATAAGTGTCCCTCTTAGATTGCAAGCATAATGTTATTTAAAGTTACTAGAAGTTCAGAACCCTAACCAGTGTTGTTTTATCTTTTCGACTTCATGTTTTGATCTCTCACAAGTTTCCTCTAATTAAATTTCGGGATGAAATTTCCTGAAGTAGGGGAGACTGTGACATCTGTGCCTCCACGGCCATCGAACAAATACTAAATCACTGAAATGTTGTGTTTCATACTTGGGATTTGTATAAATATGTGTATCATTTGCACATATCAATTCTTGTTCGATTTCGAGCTCTAAATCGTTTTCTGGAAAGTTATACGCGAACTGGTGTGTAAGCATAATCAGTTTAATGCGACGAACACTCCGGAATAGTGACATAGGCTTAACATACCTTAAATAACCTTTACATAACTTAGAAATAAGTTTTGGATGGTTTGGTATGCCGAAATCAAGTTTATTCGCTTACAGGGACTGGTTTCGACAAACTGTGAAAGTATGCCGATTTGTATTGTAACGAACATTCTGGAACATGACCATAAGTTAAACATACCCTAAATATCCTTCAAATATCTTAGAAATAGGCTGAGGGGTTCGGTGTGCTAAAATAAACTTTTTGGTCATTCAGGGACTAAAAGCGTCAAAAAAGTGCACAAATTTGCATTTTCGCTCATATCTCACGTTCTGAATATATCCGGACATCCAAAAATTTATGTAAGCATTAAAATATTTTATTTTAGTGTTTGGCATAAGAAAAATCCATTCGTCGCTTAATTTGGATCGTTTTTGCGTTCGTTACGACTCCCGTCGTAATTAACCGAACAACGCAACCGTACGACCAAACGAGCCAACATCCGAGATATTTTTTAGCACATTTTAAGTTCCCTATACTTTAACTTCATTTTAGAGCTTTGAAATGGGGTTAACGGGGCTTAAACGTGTCAAAAATGCATCGAAAACCAAGTTTGGGGCTTCAGGGGCTAAATCTGTCATTTTTGAAAGTTGCTGGTCTGCAGGTCCCTTACGGTCCGTATGGACCTTTGCTTACGGTCCGTAAGCAGTGCCCAGCACATCAGAGTTGCAGAAACATTGAATCTGGTCATTTCCTCTTGTTCCAATGGTTTTGATCCATGGTTTTTCATGCTATGGGCTGGTTTGTGTGGAGAACAAGTCCCCCAATCATTCTCTAACACTTGTAAGGACAAGATCATTCCCTCGTTACCAAGAAATGATCCTAACTGTTTTGCGAAAACTATATATAGCATGGCCCTCATTCCATTTTCTGCACATTTGATCTGAGATTTCTCTAAGTGGTTGTGATTATTCACTACCTACCTGAGAAAACTTGGAATCAAATCTATTTGGACCCTTTTTAAGTCCTCTTTCATTCTTTTATTGCTTTCCTAGCATGAAAGTCAAACAGTGTTTGACTTTCAGCTTTGACCACGAGTTGGTCAACGAGAAGTTCGTTTGAACTTCATAACGTGAGCATAATCACGATGGTTATAGTCCCTAGTGACTATACCTACTGATTACCACGTTATCTAGGTGTAGTGACAAGTCGTAGTGTCGGCCAAAATGCCCATTCTTGCGTGTTTTGTAACCAAACTACTTATAGGTATCAAAACAGTTTGTTTTGATACCAAATCTATTTTCTAAATTCGTTAAACATGTTTTAACATGTTTAGCTCGTCACTTTTTAGATTAGTGCTTGTGTAGAGTCGTAAGTCAAGCGGACTAAACACCCGCTTAGACTTTCGAACACGACCCGTTTGGTCGATCATTAGGATCCGACCAAACATGTTTAGTGACCATAGTTGCATAGGGAATAACCTTCCGAGGTTATACCTTATGGTCACTTAGGTTTAATTAGTTGTATGATAGGTAGTTTATATGCCTTAGGTAAATGACCAAAATGCCCTTTTCATGCATAATTGGTAATTAAGCATATGTAACACAAACTTTTGTCACTTAATTGATTATGCAACATATTTAATCATGTTTAGGCATATAATACTTGTCATAGGACTAGTTAGACGTCTCGAATGCGCTTTTGCGCGAACGACACGTTAAAGTAGCTTAAGCTACCTTAATGGGTCACAATGGGTCGAAAGCACTTAGGTTAGGTTTCGATTTAGGATGTAGACTTTGTTAAACCATGTCATATGAGTCCCAATACTCATTTGGTTTACAAAACCTCATCCTATCCGATCTTCCGACTTAGGTCCGGTTTAATTATATAGTTATTAAGTTGCCGATTGATTCCGTGCTCCCTCTAGCTTTCCTTGGTTGTTGTTCAAGACCTCTAAGCATTCTCAGGTGAGTACATAGTTCCCCTATTTTGCTGTTTTTAATTGTTTAGGGGTGATTCATATGTGCTAAATGTTTTCAAGGTTTTAACGATGGTTTTCAAAATGATTTTCGATATTATAACAATGATTTCAAAAACAATTAAAGTGGTTTATATTAATTTAATAACGATTTTGATATAGTAAACGAACTTGTTGGTTGTATTTACATAACGAATAATATTCATTAGTTTTGGCCGAACCGACCAGTATTAGGTTATGGTACCATAGGATCTGACAAATCCCGTTATCATACTGCACCCATGGTTATGTGTGGGTTAGGTGGGTAACGACTGAATCTGTGATTGTTAATTTACCCTTTGGTGGTTTATTAATGCGAGAAGCGATAGGCGAGTTGCGAAGGTTTGGATATTATTAGCGAGACAATCAAAAGTAGTTTTCACGATTTAAGACGAGAATGATTTAAACGACTAAAGCAATTTTTAACGAATTCAACGATTTGGGTAAACGATTGGTTTTCGGTTAGTGTTTAGATAACGGGACGGGTGTAATGTGATGAAAGCATGGTGGATACGCCGCTGGTACTTCCTATATATAAGTGTTTTCATCGTATTACATACCGTGGCGTTTTTTAGTTCACTTGGGTAAACGATTTTGAAACGATGTCACACAAACGAGGTTTTCGAAATGATATAAACCATACGAGTTTTATTAACGAGATTTATTAACGAGTTTTATTAACGATTTAATACGAGATGTTTTACAAATTTGTTTTCTAAAACAAAATGTTTTCGAGTTAAGAATCATGGTTACGAGATTTTACAAATTATAACCAATTTGATTTGAGTTGGTTAATTATGTCGCAATACTACACTTTTCAAAACAAGGTTTTTAATTAAGTATTGCAACATGTAAACTAGCCATGAATCCGACACTCTCAAAAACCTATGTACTCGCCAGCATTTCTTTGCTGACTTTGTTTTCACATATGTTTCAGGTGTTGTTGAATGATGTTGATTGCTAGGATGCATGCACACATAGGACTGGACGAGGCCTTAGTGACTTAATAACAATGATAGACTATGTTTAAATTGTTTATTTAGATTTCCAGACGATGTAAACATTTAATGTTTAATAAAACGAAACTTCAAATTTCCGTGTGTTTTGAAACAATGATTCTGTTACAACACTCCCCGACGATTCCGCCGCGATTTGTTGTTTTACGCGGTCGGGGTGTGACATTCAGTGCACAGAAACCACAACAAGTTTTGTCATGTGTTAAGACCTATAGTGATCAGAATAACGAGACGGGAACAATGTAAAAAGGGCATTGTGACAACTCGAAATTTAGAACCTTTCGTTGTACGTTTGAACACTAAGTGACTAGCTAATTTGATGATTTGATGAATGATATGTGCGAACTTATATGATTATGTGTTATGCTATGTGTGTGCTTGTGCGTATGTATGCGAGTATGTATATGAACCGAAACGACACGAACCCGGCTCGAGACCATGTGGTCTCGAGTGAACGATGACCTATGGGCCGGTTGGGCCGCACCTCATGTAACCCACACGAAACCTACTAGGACTAGTATATATATCATACTCCTAGCAAAATAGTCCATTCTTTGGACAACCCACTCATACTCTCCAACACACACACTCTCCACTCTCTCACACTAAAACCCTAAACACTAAACATCACCTCTCCTCCTTCTTCTCGGATCAAACCAACCGACCACAAAAAGGGTTTCTCGGATTTGCTTGTTCACACCAAACAAAGCTTCATCTTTCACCACCTCACAACCGGTTAGTGTTTATGATGTTTGTTAGTGTTTATGATGCTTGTTAGTGTTTATGATGCTTGTTAGTGTTTATGATGTTTGTTGGTTAGTGTTTATGATGTTTGATGTTATGGATGACATGATTGAACTAGAACCGTTTGTACAATGATGATGTGCTTGTGAATCGTGTGTATGATGTTGATAATCGAAACATGCTTTGATTTCGGATATGTGGCATAACGAACTCATGATGTTTTGTGTTTAAATGTAGTCTAAAACACTAGTTGTTGATGTTCATATAAATCGGATTGTGTACTCTTGTGTTAAGAACCGAAAGCTTGCTATTAGGGTGATTTGTTGATAAGTTGTTCATGATTCTTGTTAGACCTAGGTTCATAGGAATGAAGATGAACTACTTGAATATTGAAGAACAAGATGAACATGATGAACACATGAAGAACTTGTTGAATATCATATGAACATGTTGAATATTTGAAATCTGATATGTTTGATCCATTTTTAGTAATTTGCTAGACAAGAAACATGTTTAAGGAATTTGGTTGGATAGTACAAACTGTTATATGAAATCAGAATGTTAGTGGGTAGTACACTGTACCGAATCAGCTCCTGTCCAACCTGAAACCTCTAATTGCGACTCGAAACCATGCATGATGAGTCGAAATCTCCCAGTTGCGACATCGGTTGCGAGTCGCAAACACCTGGTTGCGACTCGAAACCACAAGTGATCAGCACATAAACCGTTTGACTCGAAACCCCGGTTGCGAGTCCAGTTGCGACTCGTAACCAAAACAGCACGAACCGAAACCACGATTGCGACTCAGGTTGCGAGTCGCAAACGCCTAGTTGCGACTCGAGACAATACGCGGATACACACTGTTTGGACTTGTTTAATTATGGGCTTAGTGTTTGGGCCGGACCTTGGACTTCGTTTAATTCTGGGCATGTTACTGTTCGTTCGACTCGTATGCATTACTTGCTAACTGCCATGATTAACGTGTATGCCATACGTGCACTACTGGAATACGAACCTGATTGTATGATACAACTATGATAGGACGTGAGTAGCCTCAACGTTGCTTGTTTGACTTTTCTGTGTTTCTACCGAGCAAACCAAGGTGAGTTCACACCCTCTACAAAGCATGGGATTCCCAGGGGTCGGGAATTGGGGTTAAGGAACTGGGTTCCTCGTCCTCCTTGGGTAGGACAGCAAAGGTTCAGGAATGTAATTCCTCGTCCTCACGGACAGATAACTCGTACTAGACCAAAACTCTATCACGAAGTCCCTCATTTTTATATCGACTTAATCGCCGGGCCAATGGCGAGCGGGTCATTAGTTAGATAGCGCTATTTAGGTTTGACAAACCTCACACCGTGCCGCAGAGGACGGGCGTGAACTAATGGATCTGGGGCACGTCAATGCTGATAGACATTGACAGTTTCAGGGCACATAAACATGACTACAGTCAGCAGTCGATATGGTAACGAGTCTAGTAGATACATGGGGTAGCCCCCACGGCCGAAATGCCAGATAACTAACACGGGGTAGCCCCCACGGCTGGATAGCCAGAGTAACCGGGAATAAACAAGTCACGTTTTTAACTATGGGGTAACCCCCACGGCAGGATGCCAGCTAAAGGAAACTGTTTTCGAAACAACTTAAAACGAACACCCAACCGTGAACTCACTCAACTTGTTGTTGACTCGTTACTACATGCTTTGCAGGTCTTTAGGTTCTTAGCTGGAGCTTGCATGGAGGAGGATCGTTGTGGGACACGGACGGCTGTGTGCCACGTTAAACTTTGGAACAATTAAACTTATATTTTGTTTTAAGACTTATGCTTCCGCTTGCAACTTAACTATGTTTTGTTTGAACACCAATTGTATTGGTTGGATTTTATAACTACTTATATGCTTGTTCAATATGATTGGTGGCTGGATCCTGGTCAGTCACGCCTCCAAGCGGTAGAACTCCGCAGGTGGATTTTGGGGGTGTGACAGATTGGTATCAGAGCCATTGGTTATAGAGAACTTGGTTTTAATAAAGGGAAAAACGTTTTTGTTAAAACCAGACTATAACCTGTACAGTGCTCAACGGTCCACAACGATGCTTCACTCCACATGCAAGGCTCGACATTCTAGGTGATATGATCTGTGCATATATTGCCTACTTGCTAGTTACATAGTACATTGCTTATGGTATGCTTGATTAGTATAACTACTGTTGCTTGAACACGTGCGTGCTTACTCTATCCTATCATCGCACTTTCGCGAACCCCACTCACTCACGTTCTTCTTGGTATGAAGATCATGTCTGGACGCGTTAACATGACACAAGCCCAGTTGACGGCTCTGATCAACGAACGAGTTGCCGCAGCACTTGCAGCTGCACACGCAGGAGGTATATCCTGCAGTCCGAACTTATTCTAGGATCTTTAGGATCCTACTCTCGTGAACCAACCTTTGTGTTAAACTCTGTCTTTTCTTTCACCTACGATAGGTCAGCATGTTCAGCCACCCGTGTGCACTTTTAAGACTTTCATGGACTGCCGACCAACCACTTTTAGCGGCACTGAAGGAGCAGTAGGTCTCCTACACTGGTTTGAGAAACTAGAATCGGTCTTCGAAATGTGCGAATGCCCTGAGGCGCGCAGGGTGAAGTATGCTACTGGTACTCTCGAGGGTTTAGCCCTCACATGGTGGAACGCTCAAGTTCAAATGCTAGGGTTGGTTGCTGCCAACGCCACCCCATGGGAAACTTTTAAGGAAATGATCAAGGAAGAGTACTGCAGCCGTGATGAGATTCACAAACTAGAGGTGGAGTTCTTCAACCTCAAGATGACGGGGTCCGAAATTGAGGCTTATGTGAAAAGGTCGAACGAACTGGCAATTCTGTGCCCTACTATGGTGGATCCTCCCATCAAACGCATCGAACTATTTCTTCAGGGCTTAGTGCCAGAAATCCAAAGTCATGTGACTTCAGCGAACCTCGCCACCTACCAGCAAACCGTTCAGTTGGCTCACCGTCTCACGGATCAAGCGGTGGAGCAGAACAAGT
This sequence comes from Helianthus tuberosus, assembly GCA_030545235.1. Classification (NCBI taxonomy): domain Eukaryota; kingdom Viridiplantae; phylum Streptophyta; class Magnoliopsida; order Asterales; family Asteraceae; genus Helianthus; species Helianthus tuberosus. Next base: position 106,559,623 of record CM060409.1, read on the forward strand.
TACCAAAACGCATAGGTGCTGCAACTACTTCTGGTACCTCTAGTGACAACAAACGGAAATGGGATGGAACTTCAAGTAAGGGTTCGACTTCTGTTCAGTCCCAGTCTCAACAGAGGAAGACTGACGACTACAAGAGCCCTAATCAGCAATCGTCTGGTGGTCAAAGTCATGGTGGGTACAAAGGAAATCACCCCAAGTGCAATCGTTGCAGCCTGCACCACAGCGGACCGTGCACCAGGGGCAACTGTCATCGGTGCAACAAGCCTGGTCACGCTGCAAAGGATTGCAGGAGCTTATACCCCGCCAATCAGAATCGTCAGCAAGCTCAACAGAACCAGCGCCAGCAGCAGCAGCAAGGTGACAACAAGGGGTGCTTTCAGTGTGGAGCTGAGGGCCACTTCAAGAGAGACTGTCCCCAACTGAACAGGAACCAGAACAACAACAACAACAATAACAACAATCAGGGGAATGGTAACAATGGGAACAACAACAACAATGGCGCCAGGGGGCGGATGTTTGTGATCGGCCAAGGTGAAGCAAGGAATGACCCCAATATTGTGGCGGGTAAGTTCCTTCTCGACGACTTTTATGTTTCAGTTTTATTTGATTCGGGTGCCGATACTAGCTACGTGTCACTAGAAGTTAGTCGAATGCTTAAGCGTATTCCAACACCTTTGAACAACAAGCACACCGTAGAGCTAGCAAATGGTAAGAGTTTAGAAGCCACACACGTAGTCAAGGGTTGTAAACTTATTCTCGCCGACCAGATCTTCTCTATCGACCTCATTCCTATTGTCTTGGGTAGTTTCGACGTTGTCATTGGGATGGATTGGTTATCCCAGCACCGAGCAGAGATTCTTTGCAACGAGAAGGTTGTCCGTATTCCAGGTCCCGATGGTGAACCTCTCATGATTCATGGCGACAAGAGGAGTGCTGTTGAGAACGTCATTTCTCTCCTTAAGGCCCAAAAGTACTTGCGAAAGGGCCACACTGCTATTTTGGCTCTCGTCACGGATACCTTAGAAAAAGAGAAGAAGATAGAAGATTTTCCAGTTGTACGCGATTATCCAGAGGTATTTCCTGAGGAATTACCTGGTCTTCCGCCTCATCGTCAAGTCGAGTTTCAAATTGAACTAGCTCCTGGAGCTGCGCCTATAGCTCGTGCACCTTATCGATTGGCTCCCTCAGAGTTGAAAGAACTCTCCACACAACTACAAGAGCTCCTGGATAAGGGTTTTATTCGTCCTAGCTCATCGCCCTGGGGAGCTCCAGTGCTATTTGTGAAGAAGAAAGACGGTACTTTCAGAATGTGCATCGATTACTGGGAACTCAACAAGGTGACGGTGAAGAACCGTTATCCTCTACCGCGTATCGACGACTTATTCGACCAGCTGCAGGGATCGAGCTACTATTCGAAGATTGATTTGAGATCGGGTTATCACCAGCTGAGAGTCCGGGAAGAGGACGTCTCCAAAACAGCCTTCAGAACTCGATACGGGCACTATGAGTTTTTGGTCATGCCTTTTGGGATGACAAACGCACCTGCGGTTTTCATGGACTTGATGAACCGAGTGTGCAAGCCTTACCTGGACAAGTTCGTTATAGTTTTCATCGATGACATCCTGATCTATTCCAAGAGTCGGGAGGAACACGAGCAACATCTGCGACTTATTCTGGAACTCCTTCGAACAGAACAGCTTTACGCAAAGTTCTCGAAATGCGACTTCTGGCTTCGAGAAGTCCATTTCCTAGGCCACGTGGTAAACAAGGATGGGATTCACGTTGATCCATCCAAGATAGACTCGATTAAGAACTGGCCTGCACCTCGTACACCAAAGGAAATTCGCCAATTCTTGGGTTTGGCGGGATACTACCGGAGATTCATAAAGGATTTTTCTAAGATTGCACAGCCTCTCACCTCATTAACGCAGAAGGGCGTTGTTTATCGCTGGGGAAACGCACAGGAGTTGGCATTTCAGCACCTAAAGGATCGACTTTGTAGCGCACCTATCCTTTCCCTGCCGGAAGGCACAGACGATTTTGTGGTTTACTGCGACGCATCAATTCAAGGTCTTGGTTGCGTGTTGATGCAACGAGACAAAGTTATAGCCTACGCCTCACGCCAACTCAAGGTTCATGAAAGGAACTACACTACGCACGATTTAGAGCTGGGAGCTGTTGTTTTTGCACTTAAGTTATGGCGGCATTACCTGTATGGTACCAAGTGCGCCATCTACACTGACCACAGGAGCCTCGAACATATCTTCAAGCAGAAGGAACTGAATATGCGACAACGAAGATGGGTCGAACTTCTGAATGACTACGAGTGCTCAATCAGGTATCACCCGGGCAAGGCCAATGTTGTGGCTGACGCCCTCAGTCGGAAGGACACTACGCCTAAGCGCGTGCGAGCTTTACAACTCACGATCCATTCTAGTCTGCCTTCCCAGATACGAGCAGCTCAGATAGAAGCACTGAAACCAGAAAACGCCAGGGCTGAAGCCCTACGCGGATCAAGGCAACGATTAGAACAGAAGGAAGACGGTGCTTACTACGTGACGGGACGCGTTTGGGTCCCACTTTATGGCAACCTACGAGAACTTGTGATGGACGAAGCACACAAGTCTCGCTACTCGGTACATCCTGGATCGGATAAAATGTACCACGACATCAAGACTACGTACTGGTGGCCTAGCATGAAGGCCCACATAGCGACCTACGTCAGCAAGTGTTTGACTTGTGCAAGGGTCAAGTCGGAATACCAGAAACCATCAGGCCTACTCCAACAACCAGAGATACCTCAGTGGAAATGGGAGCAAATTTCCATGGATTTTGTTACTGGCCTACCTAGATCCCAGCGCGGGAACGATACTATTTGGGTGATCGTGGATCGACTCACAAAATCTGCACACTTCTTGGCTATCAAGGAGACGGATAAGTTCTCCACTCTTGCAGAAATATACATCAAGGAAATTGTTTCGAGGCACGGGGTGCCCACCTCTATCATCTCGGATCGAGATGCACGATTTACTTCAGAGCTGTGGCAAGCAATGCACAAATCCTTCGGCTCACGATTAGACATGAGCACAGCGTACCATCCTCAGACGGACGGGCAGTCCGAGCGCACTATTCAAACCTTAGAAGACATGCTTCGTGCATGTGTAATCGACTTTGGCAACCGCTGGGAAAAGCACCTGCCACTTGTGGAATTCTCGTACAATAACAGCTACCACACCAGCATTGGAGCTGCTCCGTTTGAGGCATTGTACGGACGTAAATGCCGGTCTCCTCTTTGCTGGGCAGAGGTGGGAGAAAGTCAGATCACTGGTCCAGAATATGTGGTAGATACAACCGAGCAGATCGCTCAGATACGAAAACGCATGACGGCCGCTCGTGAACGTCAGAAAGTTTACGCCGACATGGGCAGGAAACCGCTTGAGCTCCAGGTTGGGGAGCGGGTACTACTCAAAGTTTCACCCTGGAAGGGTGTGGTTCGTTTTGGTAAACGCGGCAAACTTAACCCACGATACGTGGGACCCTTCGAAGTCATTGAGAAAATAGGCAGGGTGGCCTACAGACTCAACCTACCGGCGGAACTCGGTGCAGTTCACAACGTTTTTCACGTGTCGAATCTGAAGAAGTGTCCGTCAGATGAGACCCACGTAGTTCCTCTGAAGGAACTCACTATTGACGAACAGTTACGATTCGTCGAGGAACCAGTTGAAATCACGGACCGGGATGTTAAGGTCCTCAAGAGCACTAGAATACCTCTCGTTCGAGTTCGTTGGAACTCACGTCGCGGCCCAGAGTTCACCTGGGAGCGCGAAGATCAGATGAAACAAAAGTATCCCCAACTGTTCGCAAACAGTACACCCACCACTGAGGCCGAAGCTACGGAATCTCGGGACGAAATTCCAGATCAACGGGGGGTGGATGTGACACCCCAGGAAAACCGGGAAAACCATACAACTTAACTAGCTTCCTCAGTGAGTGCCTACCAAATTTCGGGACGAAATTTCTTTCAACTTGGGGATGATGTGACAACTCGAAATTTAGAACCTTTCGTTGTACGTTTGAACACTAAGTGACTAGCTAATTTGATGATTTGATGAATGATATGTGCGAACTTATATGATTATGTGTTATGCTATGTGTGTGCTTGTGCGTATGTATGCGAGTATGTATATGAACCGAAACGACACGAACCCGGCTCGAGACCATGTGGTCTCGAGTGAACGATGACCTATGGACCGGTTGGGCCGCACCTCATGTAACCCACACGAAACCTACTAGGACTAGTATATATATCATACTCCTAGCAAACTAGTCCATTCTTTGGACAACCCACTCATACTCTCCAACACACACACTCTCCACTCTCTCACACTAAAACCCTAAACACTAAACATCACCTCTCCTCCTTCTTCTCGGATCAAACCAACCGACCACAAAAAGGGTTTCTCGGATTTGCTTGTTCACACCAAACAAAGCTTCATCTTTCACCACCTCACAACCGGTTAGTGTTTATGATGTTTGTTAGTGTTTATGATGCTTGTTAGTGTTTATGATGCTTGTTAGTGTTTATGATGTTTGTTGGTTAGTGTTTATGATGTTTGATGTTATGGATGACATGATTGAACTAGAACCGTTTGTACAATGATGATGTGCTTGTGAATCGTGTGTATGATGTTGATAATCGGAACATGCTTTGATTTCGGATATGTGGCATAACGAACTCATGATGTTTTGTGTTTAAATGTAGTCTAAAACACTAGTTGTTGATGTTCATATAAATCGGATTGTGTACTCTTGTGTTAAGAACCGAAAGCTTGCTATTAGGGTGATTTGTTGATAAGTTGTTCATGATTCTTGTTAGACCTAGGTTCATAGGAATGAAGATGAACTACTTGAATATTGAAGAACAAGATGAACATGATGAACACATGAAGAACTTGTTGAATATCATATGAACATGTTGAATATTTGAAATCTGATATGTTTGATCCATTTTTAGTAATTTGCTAGACAAGAAACATGTTTAAGGAATTTGGTTGGATAGTACAAACTGTTATATGAAATCAGAATGTTAGTGGGTAGTACACTGTACCGAATCAGCTCCTGTCCAACCTGAAACCTCTAATTGCGACTCGAAACCATGCATGATGAGTCGAAATCTCCCAGTTGCGACATCGGTTGCGAGTCGCAAACACCTGGTTGCGACTCGAAACCACAAGTGATCAGCACATAAACCGTTTGACTCGAAACCCCGGTTGCGAGTCCAGTTGCGACTCGTAACCAAAACAGCACGAACCGAAACCACGATTGCGACTCAGGTTGCGAGTCGCAAACGCCTAGTTGCGACTCGAGACAATACGCGGATACACACTGTTTGGACTTGTTTAATTATGGGCTTAGTGTTTGGGCCGGACCTTGGACTTCGTTTAATTCTGGGCATGTTACTGTTCGTTCGACTCGTATGCATTACTTGCTAACTGCCATGATTAACGTGTATGCCATACGTGCACTACTGGAATACGAACCTGATTGTATGATACAACTATGATAGGACGTGAGTAGCCTCAACGTTGCTTGTTTGACTTTTCTGTGTTTCTACCGAGCAAACCAAGGTGAGTTCACACCCTCTACAAAGCATGGGATTCCCAGGGGTCGGGAATTGGGGTTAAGGAACTGGGTTCCTCGTCCTCCTTGGGTAGGACAGCAAAGGTTCAGGAATGTAATTCCTCGTCCTCACGGACAGATAACTCGTACTAGACCAAAACTCTATCACGAAGTCCCTCATTTTTATATCGACTTAATCGCCGGGCCAATGGCGAGCGGGTCATTAGTTAGATAGCGCTATTTAGGTTTGACAAACCTCACACCGTGCCGCAGAGGACGGGCGTGAACTAATGGATCTGGGGCACGTCAATGCTGATAGACATTGACAGTTTCAGGGCACATAAACATGACTACAGTCAGCAGTCGATATGGTAACGAGTCTAGTAGATACATGGGGTAGCCCCCACGGCCGAAATGCCAGATAACTAACACGGGGTAGCCCCCACGGCTGGATAGCCAGAGTAACCGGGAATAAACAAGTCACGTTTTTAACTATGGGGTAACCCCCACGGCAGGATGCCAGCTAAAGGAAACTGTTTTCGAAACAACTTAAAACGAACACCCAACCGTGAACTCACTCAACTTGTTGTTGACTCGTTACTACATGCTTTGCAGGTCTTTAGGTTCTTAGCTGGAGCTTGCATGGAGGAGGATCGTTGTGGGACACGGACGGCTGTGTGCCACGTTAAACTTTGGAACAATTAAACTTATATTTTGTTTTAAGACTTATGCTTCCGCTTGCAACTTAACTATGTTTTGTTTGAACACCAATTGTATTGGTTGGATTTTATAACTACTTATATGCTTGTTCAATATGATTGGTGGCTGGATCCTGGTCAGTCACGCCTCCAAGCGGTAGAACTCCGCAGGTGGATTTTGGGGGTGTGACAGGCATGGTGGATTCGCCGCTTGTACTTCCTATATAAATGTTCCTTATTACATTGCGAACGTAGCATTATTTAAGTTACTAGAAGTCATGGACCTTGACCAATGTTATTTTATCTTACACTCTCCAACTCCGATTTCGAGCACACACAAGTTTCCTATAATAGTCTTTATAGGAAACATTCTCATATCCGTTGTTCGAAGCTCCATGTTTTTGTTATAACAACGACAACACTTTGACAATTAACAAATTCGTTAAGAATCCAAACTTGGCCCAGAGTTTTACTTAGGAAACAAAGGATTCATTCGAAAGCGAAACAAACACATTTTGTTTTCACAGCTTTCCCCTAAAATTTAAATTTCGGGACGAAATTTCCTAAAGTAGGGGAGACTATGACACCTATGCCTCTACGACCATCATACGAATACAAAACCAATGAAATCTTGTGTTTCATACTTGGGATTTGTATAAGTATGTGTATCATTTGCACATATCAATTCTTGTTCGATTTCGAGCTTTAAATCGCTTTCTGGAAGGTTATACGCGAACTGATACGTAAATATAATCATTTTAACGCAACAAACACTCTGGAATAGTGACATAGGCTTAACATACCTTAAATAACCTCTACATAACTTAGAAATAAGTTTTGAAAGGTTTGGTGTGTCAAAAACAAGTTTATTCGATCGCAGGGACTAATTGCGACAAACTGTGAAACTATGCCGATTCGTACTGTAACGAACATTCCGGAACATGATCATAAGTTAAACATACCCTAAATATCCTTTACATAGCTTAGAAATAGGCTTTGAGGGGTTTAAACGCGTCAAAATGGCTTAAACATGCTGCAGGGACCATTTCTGCCAATTTGTGAAACTTTCTGGTTCAGATATGTCACACCCCCAAAATCCACCTGCGGAGTACCACCGCTTGGAGGCGTGACTGACCAGGATCCAGCCACCGTGTTATACTGAGCAATGATTAATAGTAAAAATATTCACCAACCACAATAGTTAGTAAACATCATAGTTTAAAGATTTAAAAGTTTAAGTTCGAATAATAGTTTAAGTAAGCAGCGGAAGCATAAACCAAACAGTTTCAAAACAAAGTTCATAGTTCAAGATTATTTAAAACCCAACACACGGGTTTAGACGACCACTACACTTCCCCCAAGCCGCAAGCTCTTGAGTCACTAGGTACCTGCAAAGCATGCAGTAGGGTGTCAACAAAAATGTTGGCGAGTTCACGAGGTGTCCAGTTCTATCTTTTCGAAAACGTAGGTTGTTTAGATAAAGCATTTACAATCACTGTGACAACTCGAGTTTCCAAGATTTCCATCTTCGCATTTAGTGCACGTTAAATTTTTTTTTATTGTTTATGTTGTTTGTTTACACGACTCGTTGTTTCACAACGCTTACATTTGTAAAACGTAAAATAGTGTTGCGATTGATATTTGATTTTTGGGGTGCATATTATATTTAAGTATATGATGATAGTGTCAACGAAAACCCTTTTGTATTTAAAACATCTGGACGAAATCACTAAGTGATTTCGGCCCAAAAGTATGCAGCCCAAAGAGATTTCGGTACTAGGGATTTTCGGCCCATGTGTGTTTTCAGCCCATATGTGTGTTTTCGGCATATATGTGATTTCGGCCCATGTGTGTTTTCGACATATATGTGATTTCGGCACTTAGGTGATTTCGGCAATATGTAAACCTCTGTTAAGTTGTAAGTTGTTAACTTCATTTGTTTGAGTAACTCTGTTAGTTGTAAATTCTATTTAATCTATTGATACTGTTAAGTATGTCATATTAACCAGGTTATGTATGTTAAGGCTGTTTAGTTATTAACTTGGTTAGATATGCTAACCTTAATAAACTAGTCAATCTTGTTAAGTGGATTAACTCTGTTAAGTATGACAACTTAGTAAGGGACTTGCATGTGACTTGAAACCTCGTATGGAATGATTAATTGTTTATGCAATGCACAATATTAACTGTCAAACACACTCTGTGATATTACTGTGATGCTAGTTATATGTGAAACATTATGAACGTGAACTGATTAAATACGTGCACTATAGGACTTGACTGATTAATTGTGAGCACTTAACTTAGCATACCGAGCAAACAAGGTGAGTTCACACTTCTACCAAGGCATGGGATTCCCGGGGTTGGGAATGGGTTGATTGATTATTTATGCTTAAGAGTTATCGGAATTACATGCCATTGGCCTCGGGAGAAGAAGGTCAATGGTAGATACTACTAGACTAGTGATACATATACTTTTCTTCGCACACATGCCGGGATCGGCCGCGATACTAGAACAATCTTCGCAAACATGCCTGGAATGGCCGCGAACTATACTTGAATCTTCGCAAACATGCCTGGAGGGCCGCGATACAAATATAACTAGTCTAGAAACCATGGGAAACCCCCACTAAACTTCGCAAACATGCCTAGAGGGCCGCGATGCTATTACATACGATACATGATTTCTAAACGAACATACGATTTACGATACGAACATTATAACTAAATAACCTACTGTGAACTCGCTCAACTAGTTGTTGACTCTCTGTTACATGCCTTGCAGGGCCTTAGGTACTTTTGAAGCTTGCACGGGAGGCACGGTCGTTGTGGACATGGATCGTGAATGTGTTGTTAAACATTATGACATTTTGTACTTAAACTTATGTTGGGTTTTACATTATTGCTTCCGCTACACACTTGTTTATGTTTGATTTTGAAAGCACCTATCGTATCAATGAATGACTTTTACTATTTACTTATATGTTCTATATGATTGGTGGCTTGATCCTGGTCATGTCACGCCTCCAAGCGGTGGTACTCCGTGTGTGGATTTTGGGGGTGTGACAGATTGGTATCAGAGCCATTGGTTATAGAGAACTCGGTTTTAATAAGGGGAAAACGTTTTTATTAAAACCAGACTATAACCGAAACAGTGCTCAACGATCCACAACGACGCCTCGCTCCACGTGCAAGACTCAACATCCTAGGTAATATGGTACATGTTTTATTGCCTACTTGATAGAATTGCATAGAACTTTGCTCAGGGTATGCTTAGATTAACGTAACACTATTGCATGAGAACACTTGTGTGCTTACTCTCTTCTGTCATCGCACTATTCGTGAACCTCTCTCACTTATGTTATCTTTGCTATGAAGATCATGTCTGGACGTATCAACATGACGCAAGCCCAATTGACGGCTCTCATTAACGAGCGAGTTACTGCGGCACTTGCAGCCGCACAAGCAGGAGGTCAGCACGCTCAGCCACCTATTTGTACCTTCAAAACTTTCATGGACTGTCGTCCTACTACTTTTAGTGGCACGGAAGGAGCGGTTGGACTCCTCCATTGGTTTGAAAAGCTCGAGTCCGTATTTGAGATGTGTGAATGCCCTGAGGCTCGCAGGGTGAAGTATGCCACTGGTACTCTAGAAGGCATTGCGCTGACTTGGTGGAATGCGCAAGTTCAGATGTTAGGGTTGGCTGTTGCTAACGCCACACCCTGGAATGATTTCAAGGAGTTGATCAAAGAGGAATATTGTAGCCGTGATGATATTCATAAGCTGGAGGTAGAGTTTTACCACTTGAAAATGACGGGGTCAGAAATTGAAGCGTACACCAGAAGATCGAATGAGTTGGCTATTTTGTGTCCTACTATGGTGGACCCTCCCATTAAGCGTATCGAACTGTATCTCAATGGTCTGGTGCCAGAGATTCAAAGCCACGTAACCTCAGCGAATCTTGGCACTATTCAACAGATCGTCAAGCTAGCTCATCGGCTCACCGATCAGGCAGTGGAACAGAACAGGCTGCCTAAACGTATCGGCGCTACTACTACCGCTACCACTCCAGCTACTCCTGCTAATCCCAGTGACAACAAGCGGAAATGGGAAGGGGATTCCAGCAGGGGTTCAGCTACTGTACAGTCTCAAGCACAGCAGCAGCACAAGACTAGTGATTACCAGAGTCCGAGTCAGCAATCGTCTGGTGGTCAGGGGCAGAGTGGATATCGGGGAACTCATCCACTGTGTAACAGGTGCAACAAACACCACAGCGGTCAGTGTCGTAAAGGCCGCTGTCAGAGATGTCTAAGGGTAGGTCATGAGGCTAAAGATTGCAGGAGCTCAAGGCATGCGAATCAGAACCAGCAACAACAGCCACCAGCTCCACGAAACCCGCCACAGCAACAACAGCAAGGAAATAAGGCATGCTTTCAGTGTGGGGCTGAAGGTCACTTCAAGCGAAACTGCCCCCAGTTAAACCAGAATCAGAACAACAACAACAATAATCAGGGCAATGGGAACAACAATGGGGGAAACAACAACGACAATGGTGCTAGGGGTCGTGCATTTGTGATTGGTCGGGGTGATGCGAGGAACGATCCTAATGTGGTTACGGGTAAGTTTCTTCTCGACGACTTTTATGTTACCGTATTATTTGATTCGGGTGCGGATACCAGTTATATGTCTCTGAAAGTTAGTCAAATGCTTAAACGCGCACCAACACTTTTGAACACCAAACATGTCGTAGAGTTAGCTAACGGTAAAAGTCTAGAAGCCACACACATAGTTCAGGGTTGTAATCTTATCCTCGCTGGTCAGACTTTCTCTATCGATCTCATTCCTATAACTCTGGGTAGTTTCGACATCGTCATTGGTATGGATTGGTTATCCCAGCAGCAAGCAGAGATCCTATGCAAAGAGAAGATCATTCGTATTCCCCGTACTAGCAAAGAACCTCTCGAAGTTCAAGGCGACAAGAGTGGTGTCGTGAGTGGCATCATCTCCTTCTTGAAGGCTCAGAAGTGTCTGCGAAAAGGCCACATAGCTATTTTAGCACTTGTTACTGATACATCGACGACAGAGAAAAAGATTGGGGATATTCCTGTAGTACGCGACTTTCCTCAAGTGTTTCCTGAAGAGTTACCTGGGTTACCGCCCCATCGCCAGGTCGAATTTCAGATCGAGCTAGCTCCTGGAGCAGCACCCATAGCTCGAGCGCCTTACCGCTTAGCTCCAACTGAACTGGAAGAACTGTCTAAGCAATTGCAAGAACTCTTGGAAAAGGGTTTCATACGTCCTAGCTCTTCATCCTGGGGAGCTCCAGTATTATTTGTGAAGAAGAAAGACGGTACCTTTCGTATGTGCATAGATTACCGCGAACTAAACAAGGTGACCGTAAAGAATCGTTATCCACTTCCACGCATCGACGACTTATTCGACCAGTTGCAAGGGTCGAGCTATTACTCAAAGATTGACCTGAGGTCAGGTTACCATCAACTGAGAGTCCGGGATGAGGACGTCTCCAAAACAGCATTCAGAACTCGCTACGGCCATTACGAGTTTTTGGTAATGCCATTCGGGCTAACGAACGCGCCTGCGGTTTTCATGGATCTTATGAACAGAGTGTGCAAACCTTATCTTGACAAGTTTGTTATTGTTTTCATCGACGACATCCTAATTTATTCGAAGAATCGGGAGGAACACGAGCAGCACTTACGACTTATTTTGGAACTTCTTCGAACGGAACAGTTGTACGCTAAGTTTTCAAAATGCGACTTCTGGCTTCGTGAAGTCCACTTTCTAGGCCACGTGGTAAACAAGGATGGGATTCATGTTGATCCATCCAAGGTAGATTCGATCAAGAACTGGCCTGCACCTCGCACACCGACAGAAATACGCCAATTCTTGGGTTTGGCGGGTTATTACAGACGGTTCATCAAAGACTTCTCAAAGATTGCATAGCCGCTTACATTACTGACACAGAAAGGTGTTGCTTACCGTTGGAGTGATACACAGGAAACAGCGTTTTAGCACTTAAAGGATAGACTTTGTAGCGCACCTATCCTCTCATTGCCTGAAGGCACGGACGATTTTGTAGTCTACTGCGATGCATCTATCCAAGGTCTTGGATGTGTGCTGATGCAACGGGATAAAGTTATTGCTTATGCTTCGCGCCAACTTAAGATTCACGAACGGAATTACACTACACACGATTTAGAGCTGGGAGCTGTTGTTTTTGCGCTCAAGATATGGCGACATTACCTGTATGGCACCAAGTGCACCATCTACACCGATCACAGGAGTCTTGAGCATATCTTCAAGCAGAAAGAATTGAACATGCGACAACGTCGATGGGTCGAGTTATTGAACGATTACGAATGTGCTATAAAGTACCATCCGGGCAAAGCCAATGTGGTGGCCGACGCCCTCAGTCGAAAGGATACTACACCTAGGCGTGTACGAGCGTTGCAACTCACTATTCAGTCCAGTCTTCCTTCACAGATACGAGATGCTCAGGTAGAAGCATTGAAACCAGAAAACGTCAGGGCTGAAGCCCTACGCGGCTCAAGGCAACGGTTAGAACAAAGGGCAGACGGCGCCTATTATGTAACCGGACGCATCTGGGTCCCACTCTATGGAAACTTACGCGAGCTTGTAATGGAAGAAGCTCATAAGTCTCGCTACTCAGTACATCCTGGTTCGGATAAGATGTACCACGACCTCAGAACTACATATTGGTGGCCTAGCATGAAGGCCCACATAGCAACTTACGTTAGCAAGTGTTTGACTTGTGCGAGAGTCAAAGCGGAATATCAGAAACCATCAGGCCCACTCCAGCAACCTGAGATACCACAATGGAAATGGGAACAAATTTCCATGGATTTTGTTACTGGCCTACCTAGATCTCAACGTGGAAATGATACTATTTGGGTGATCGTGGATCGACTCACAAAGTCTGCTCACTTCTTGGCTATCAAGGAAACGGATAAGTTCTCCACTCTAGCAGACGTATACCTTAAAGAAGTTGTCTCGAGGCACGGGGTGCCCACCTCTATTATCTCTGATCGTGATGCACGTTTTACTTCAGAACTGTGGCAAGCAATGCACAAATCTTTTGGCTCTCGTTTAGACATGAGCACCGCTTATCATCCTCAGACAGATGGGCAATCTGAGCGCACTATTCAAACTCTAGAAGACATGCTTCGGGCGTGCGTAATTGACTTTGGCAAGGGCTGGGAAAAACATCTGCCACTTGTGGAATTTTCGTACAACAACAGTTACCACACCAGCATTAAAGCTGCTCCATTTGAGGCATTGTACGGGCGTAAATGCCGATCACCTCTTTGTTGGGCAGAGGTGGGTGATAGTCAGATCACAGGTCCAGAAATGGTAGTTGATACTACTGAAAAGATTGCTCAAATACGACAACGCATGGCGGCAGCTCGCGACCGTCAGAAAGCGTACGCAGATAAAGACAGGAAACTACTCGAGTTCCAGGTTGGGGATCGAGCACTACTCAAAGTTTCACCCTGGAAGGGTGTTGTTCGTTTTGGCAAACGAGGCAAGCTAAATCCATGATACGTTGGACCATTTGAAGTCATAGAGAAGATAGGCAAAGTGGCCTACAGACTGAACTTACCAGCTGAACTCAGTGCAGTTCACAACGTCTTTCACGTGTCGAATCTGAAGAAGTGTCTGACAGATGAAACCCACATAGTTTCTTTGAAGGAGCTCACTATCGACGAACGGTTGCATTTCGTCGAAGAACCAGTTGAAATCACGGACCGGGATGTTAAGGTCCTCAAGAACACCAGAATACCTCTTGTTCGAGTTCGTTGGAACTCCCGTCGTGGCCCAGAGTATACCTGGGAACGCGAAGACCAAATGGAACTCAAATATCCCCAGTTGTTCGAAAACAATGCAACTACTACTGAGGCTGAAGCTACTACAGAATTTCGGGAAGAAATTCCAAATCAACGGGGGGATGATGTGACACCCCAGGAGAACCAGTAAACGATAACTTACCTAGCTTCCTCAGTAACCGCATGCAAAATTTCGGAACGAAATTTCTTTCAAGTTGGGGATAATGTGACAACTCGAGTTTCCAAGATTTCCATCTTCGCATTTAGTGCACGTTAAATTTTTTTTTATTGTTTATGTTGTTTGTTTACACGACTCGTTGTTTCACAACGCTTACATTTGTAAAACATAAAATAGTGTTGCGATTGATATTTGATTTTTGGGGTGCATATTATATTTAAGTATATGATGATAGTGTCAACGAAAACCCTTTTGTATTTAAAACATCTGGACGAAATCACTAAGTGATTTCGGCCCAAAAGTATGCAGCCCAAAGAGATTTCGGTACTAGGGATTTTCGGCCCATGTGTGTTTTCAGCCCATATATGTGTTTTCGGCATATATGTGATTTCGGCCCATGTGTGTTTTCGACATATATGTGATTTCGGCACTTAGGTGATTTCGGCAATATGTAAACCTCTGTTAAGTTGTAAGTTGTTAACTTCATTTGTTTGAGTAACTCTGTTAGTTGTAAATTCTATTTAATCTATTGATACTGTTAAGTATGTCATATTAACCAGGTTATGTATGTTAAGGCTGTTTAGTTATTAACTTGGTTAGATATGCTAACCTTAATAAACTAGTCAATCTTGTTAACTGGATTAACTCTGTTAAGTATGACAACTTAGTAAGGGACTTGCATGTGACTTGAAACCTCGTATGGAATGATTAATTGTTTATGCAATGCACAATATTAACTGTCAAACACACTCTGTGATATTACTGTGATGCTAGTTATATGTGAAACATTATGAACGTGAACTGATTAAATACGTGCACTATAGGACTTGACTGATTAATTGTGAGCACTTAACTTAGCATACCGAGCAAACAAGGTGAGTTCACACTTCTACCAAGGCATGGGATTCCCGGGGTTGGGAATGGGTTGATTGATTATTTATGCTTAAGAGTTATCGGAATTACATGCCATTGGCCTCGGGAGAAGAAGGTCAATGGTAGATACTACTAGACTAGTGATACATATACTTTTCTTCGCACACATGCCGGGATCGGCCGCGATACTAGAACAATCTTCGCAAACATGCCTGGAATGGCCGCGAACTATACTTGAATCTTCGCAAACATGCCTGGAGGGCCGCGATACAAATATAACTAGTCTAGAAACCATGGGAAACCCCCACTAAACTTCGCAAACATGCCTAGAGGGCCGCGATGCTATTACATACGATACATGATTTCTAAACGAACATACGATTTACGATACGAACATTATAACTAAATAACCTACTGTGAACTCGCTCAACTAGTTGTTGACTCTCTGTTACATGCCTTGCAGGGCCTTAGGTACTTTTGAAGCTTGCACGGGAGGCACGGTCGTTGTGGACATGGATCGTGAATGTGTTGTTAAACATTATGACATTTTGTACTTAAACTTATGTTGGGTTTTACATTATTGCTTCCGCTACACACTTGTTTATGTTTGATTTTGAAAGCACCTATCGTATCAATGAATGACTTTTACTATTTACTTATATGTTCTATATGATTGGTGGCTTGATCCTGGTCATGTCACGCCTCCAAGCGGTGGTACTCCGCGTGTGGATTTTGGGGGTGTGACAATCACGGCATGGGGAGCTACCCCATATGAAAGCTACTAAACTGAAGTTACTGAAACTATTGACGAGAAGATTTTTATGCCCTAGGTCAATGTCTATCGTCATTGACCAAGATGCAAGGTCTACTAGTTCACGCCCGATCTCCCCCGGTCACGGTGTGAGGTTGTCAAACCTAATAGCGCTATCAACTAATAACTCGTTCGCCCCCGGCGATTAATCGGTACTGTAAGCAGGGACTTTGGATGATAGAGATTCGTTTAGTTTTGCTAGTTGTGATTTATAAATAATACCCAAACGCATTTTTCCCCCGGAAATAGTAGTTTAAAAGTTACTCTTGATTTTGTTCGTGTCCCTCCCTGGGGACGCATGCTTTTAGTGTGTGAACTCACCTTGGGTTGCTCGGCAGTTTAGTTTACTTGGTTAAATATGCTGGTCACCATGTCCTAAAACGGTTACCAGTATGCGTCAGGCTCGGATATAAGTAAGTCACGTAAGTTTTACACATAACTAACACATAGCATACATATCACGTCATTGGGCCTATCCTACCAGTTAAACAGTTATGGATAACACATGGTTCGGTCAAACAGGCAGCCCAAACAATTCACATTGTGGCCCAATAACTGAAGTAAGCAGTCCAGTCGAGACAAGGTGGTCTCGACTCGAGAACACGCGGTCTCGAGTCGTAACCAGGAGGTCTCGAGTCATGGACTTCTGGTCTCGAGTTGTGCAGGTATGAGTCGCAATCTCAGAGGTCTCGAGTCCAATCTCGAGTCGAGATCATGGAGTCTCGAGTCGAGACCTTGATGGTCTTGAGTCCCTGAAGTCTGTCTCGGGTTGTCACTATGTGGTCTCGAGTTGTCACTATGTGGTCTCGAGTCGCAATCACCGCGATTTCGAGTTGTAGTGCGATGGTCTCGAGTCGAGACCAGGGGTCTCGACTCCCATCACCTGCTGGTTCTAGAACATTTGCCTACATTGTACTATCCAATAGAATTTCATGTTCATGTAACCGTGTACTATCCAATCGAAATGCATCAACATGTTTTCTTGTCTAACACCTTAATCAATTGGATCAAACATAGCAAATTTCAAATATTCATATCACATTCAACAAGTTCTTCATCTAGGGTTTTCATCATTTTTCAAACATGATCATTTAACTCTTGAATCTAGCATGCGTTCAACTCAAAACAGGAATATGTATTCATACAATCTATATATCATGACTACCTTGCATATTATTATCAAAACAACATTTGTCCTATAACTTCTAACATAAATCGGATGATCATAAGCATCTCATACATTCATTATTCAAATATCTTAGCAACTCATTATCATACAAGAGTTCTCATATTTTAATCATTCAAAGCAAGTAGTACCATTGTTCACATAAGCACCTAGTGAGCATCTAATAACACTAACCGGTTGATATAAACTCATGACTATCATTCATTTTTAACCAACAACTACAAGATACTAACCGGTTAGATGAAAGGGTATGAAGGATTGATGAACTAAATTCCGAGTGATGGTCTCGAGCTAATCCGAGAGTCCCTTGGTTGCCGCCGGTTTGATCCGAGAGAGAAGGAGAGGAGAGGTTGTGTTTAAGGGTTTTCTAGAGAGAGGGAGAGTGAGGATGAAATGAGAGAGAGTGAAAAGGAGAGTGTGTGAGGGTTTTGGGTTTATATAGAAGGTGATGCATCCTTAGTGGGTTTCCGAGTGGGCTAAGGGAGTGCACGGCCCAACTGATTTGGTTCACTCGAGACCGGGTGGTCTCGAGTCGGGTCCATGGTGGTCTCGGTTCACTTATGTTCATATATTAACATACGTACATACAACACATAGCACAATTAAGATATTCCACACCTTTCATTTAATAATTAGGTACACGCAATATTGAAACAAGAAGCCGTCTTAGAGATGTCCTCATCGCGGACTCTCAGCTGGTGATAGCCCGATCGCAGATCGATCTTAGAATAGTAGCTCGACCCTTGCAGCTGGTCGAACAGATCGTCGATACGGGGAAGTGGATAACGATTCTTGATGGTAACCTTGTTCAGCTCGCGGTAATCAATGCACATTCGGAATGTGCCATCCTTCTTTTTGACAAAGAGCACTTGGGCTCCCCAGGGTGATGAGCTTGGACGGATAAAACCTTTGTCCAGAAGTTCTTGTAGTTGAGTAGAAAGTTCCTGGAGTTCTGCGGGAGCTAGACGATAAGGTGCACGAGCTATAGGTGCTGCTCCGGGAGCTAGCTCGATTTAAAATTCAACCTGACGGTGAGGAGGGAGTCCAGATAGTTCTTCAGGAAATACCTCAGGATAGTCGCGTACAACTGGAAAATCTTCAATCCGGTTTTCCTTTTTCTGCGTGTCGGCAACAAGTGCTAAGATAGCGGTGTGCCCCTTTCGTAAACACTTCTGGGCTTTTAAGAATGAAATGATGCCTGTGACTTCTCCGCTTTTGTCGCCTTGGACGATAAGGGGTTTGCCAGGAGGACGGGGAATTCGAATAGCTTTCTCTTGGCAGAGGATTTCAGCTCGATGCTTGGATAACCAATCCATACCAATGACGACGTCGAAGCTTCCAAGAATGATGGGGAAGAGATCGATACGGAAGGTCTGACCAGACAATTCTAGTTTGCAGTTACGAATAACGTGTGAGGTCTCGAGGTTTCTACCATTAGATAATTTAACGATGTGCTTAGAGCTTAGCGGCGTAAGAGTGGACTTAAGCTTCTTACTAATACGTAGGGATACATAACTAGCATCTGCTCCAGAATCAAACAATATGGAAACATAACGATCGTTAAGTAGGAACTTACCCGCTACAACGTTGGGGTCATTCCTCGCTTCTCCAGCTCCAATCACAAAGGCCCTTCCTCTTGCACCATTTCCAGCATTGTTGGTGTTGTTGTTGTTATTTCCCACACCCAGGTTGTGGTTGTTCTGGTTTAACTGGGGACAATTCTTCTTAATGTGCCCCTCGGCTCCGCACTGGAAATAACCCTTGATGTTCCCATGGTGCTGTTGCTGCTGAGGCTGGTTCTGTCTTGCGGGGTGAGGGCTCCTACAATCCTTGGCCTCATGCCCCATCTTGTTGCATCGCTGACACTTGTTCTTCGCACAGGGCCCATTATGATGTCGATTGCACTTGTTACACTTGGGGAGATGGCCCTGGTAGCCGCCCTGCTGCTGAGGGCCCTTGTTGCTTTCAGTTTTCCTTTGCTGGGCCGGGGTCTGAGTAGGGTTAGCATCCTTACTCTGATTTCCATCCCACTTTCGTTTGTTGTCACTAGAATTTTCGACTGTAGCATTTATCCTTTTGGGCAACTTGCCCTCTTCCACAGTCTGATCAGTGAGTTTGTGAGCAAGACGGACCACTGGTTGAATGGTATTGAGGTTGGCTGAGGTTACATGGCTCCGGATTTCTGGGGCCAAACCTTTGATGTACAATTCGATCCTTCGATACATAGGTCGAGACATGTTTGGGCAGAGAGCAGCATAGTCATTGGACTGTTTGGTGTAGGTCTCGATCTCTGATCCAACCATCTTGAGCTCATAGTACTCGCTTTCGAGTTTGTGGATGTCATCCCTGTGACAGTACTCTTCCTTGATCATGTCCTTGAAATCTTCCCATGCAGTAGCATTCGCAGTCTCCAAACCAAGCATCTGAATCTGTGCCTTCCACCATGAAAGTGCGTTTCCTTCAAGCGTACCAGTCGCAAACTTTACCCAATTAGCAGGGGGACACTCGCAGACAGCAAAAACAGCTTCGGCCTTTTCAATCCAGTGCAGAAGGCCTATGGCACCTTCAGTGCCGTTGAAAGGGAGAGGCTTGCAATCCATGAAGGTTTTGAAAGTACAAACACGTGGTTGCGCAGGCGCTTGCTGACCTGTTGTGAGAAGCGAAGCGAATAGGCTTAGAGGTGAAAAGACGATGCGGGGGTAGGATCTAAACGTCCTAAAGTAACGAGTTTACCTCCAGGGTGAGCTGCGAAAGCTGCAGCCACCGTGTTGAGCAAGTTAGTGAACTGAGCCTGAGTCATGTTAACGTTTCCTCTTCCGCGTCCACTCATTGTCTTCACAGCCAGAAAACACAGTATGAGTGTGATGTCGTAACATAGCGAGAATGAGATAGAAGAGGGATGTGTATCTATCTGATTAGGCACACTAGTACGTATAGTAGAACAATAATACAAAGTAAACAAGCAAGTAAACACAAGTCCGAGCTATGAAGTCTAATAAACTGAGTCTTGCCCTTGGAGTGTGGTGTCGTCATGAGTCACGGGTTATAGTCTGGTTTTTCTCAAAAAGACTTTCTTTTTAAAACCAAGTTCACTATAACCAATGGCTCTGATACCAATCTGTCACACCCCCAAAATCCACCTGCGGAGTACCACCGCTTGGAGGCGTGACAGACCAGGATCCAGCCACCGTGTTATACTGAGCAATGATTAATAGTAAAAATATTCACCAACCACAATAGTTAGTAAACATCATAGTTTAAAGATTTAAAAGTTTAAGTTCGAATAATAGTTTAAGTAAGCAGCGGAAGCATAAACCAAACAGTTTCAAAACAAAGTTCATAGTTCAAGATTATTTAAAACCCAACACACGGGTTTAGACGACCACTACACTTCCCCCAAGCCGCAAGCTCTTGAGTCACTGGGTACCTGCAAAGCATGCAGTAGGGTGTCAACAAAAATGTTGGCGAGTTCACGAGGTGTCCAGTTCTATCTTTTCGAAAACGTAGGTTTTTTAGATAAAGCATTTACAATCACGGCATGGGGAGCTACCCCATATGAAAGCTACTAAACTGAAGTTACCGAAACTATTGACGAGAAGATTTTTATGCCCCAGGTCAATGTCTATCGTCATTGACCAAGATGCAAGGTCTACTAGTTCACGCCCGATCTCCCCCGGTCACGGTGTGAGGTTGTCAAACCTAATAGCGCTATCAACTAATAACCCGTTCGCCCCCGGCGATTAATCGGTACTGTAAGCAGGGACTTAGGATGATAGAGATTCGTTTAGTTTTTCTAGTTGTGATTTATAAATAATACCCAAACGCATTTTTCCCCCGGAAATAGTAGTTTAAAAGTTACTCTTGATTTTGTTCGTGTCCCTCCCTAGGACGCATGCTTTTAGTGTGTGAACTCACCTTGGGTTGCTCGGCAGTTTAGTTTACTTGGTTAAATATGCTGGTCACCACGTCCTAATATGGTTACCAGTATGGGTCAGGCTCGGATATAAGTAAAGTCACGTAAGTTTTACACATAACTAACACATAGCATACATATCACGTCATTGGGCCTATCCTACCAGTTAAACAGTTATGGATAAAACATGGTTCGGTCAAACAGGCAGCCCAAACAATTCACATTGTGGCCCAATAACTGAAGTAAGCAGTCCAGTCGAGACAAGGTGGTCTCGACTCGAGAACACGCGGTCTCGAGTCGTAACCAGGAGGTCTCGAGTCATGGACTTCTGGTCTCGATTTATGCATGTATGAGTCGCAATCTCAGAGGTCTCGAGTCCAATTCGAGTCGAGATCATGGGGTCTCGAGTCGAGACCTTGATGGTCTTGAGTCCCTGAAGTCTGTCTCGGGTTGTCACTATGTGGTCTCGAGTTGTCACTATGTGGTCTTGAGTCGCAATCACCGCGATTTCGAGTTGTAGTGCGATGGTCTCGATTCGAGACCAGGGGTCTCGACTCCCATCACCTGCTGGTTCTAGAACATTTGCCTACATTGTACTATCCAATAGAATTTCATGTTCATGTAACCGTGTACTATCCAATCGAAATGCATCAACATGTTTTCTTGTCTAACACCTTAATCAATTGGATCAAACATAGCAAATTTCAAATATTCATATCACATTCAACAAGTTCTTCATCTAGGGTTTTCATCATTTTGCAAACATGATCATTTAACTCTTGAATCTAGCATGCGTTCAACTCAAAACAGGAATATGTATTCATACAATCTATATATCATGACTACCTTGCATATTATTATCAAAACAACATTTGTCCTATAACTTCTAACATAAATCGGATGATCATAAGCATCTCATACATTCATTATTCAAATATCTTAGCAACTCATTATCATACAAGAGTTCTCATATTTTAATCATTCAAAGCAAGTAGTACCATTGTTCACATAAGCACCTAGTGAGCATCTAATAACACTAACCGGTTGATATAAACTCATGACTATCATTCATTTTTAACCAACAACTACAAGATACTAACCGGTTAGATGAAAGGGTATGAAGGATTGATGAACTAAATTCCGAGTGATGGTCTCGAGCTAATCCGAGAGTCCCTTGGTTGCCGCCGGTTTGATCCGAGAGAGAAGGAGAGGAGAGGTTGTGTTTAAGGGTTTTCTAGAGAGAGGGAGAGTGAGGATGAAATGAGAGAGAGTGAAAAGGAGAGTGTGTGAGGGTTTTGGGTTTATATAGAAGGTGATGCATCCTTAGTGGGTTTCCGAGTGGGCTAAGGGAGTGCACGGCCCAACTGATTTGGTTCACTCGAGACCGGGTGGTCTCGAGTCGGGTCCATGGTGGTCTCGGTTCACTTATGTTCATATATTAACATACGTACATACAACACATAGCACAATTAAGATATTCCACACCTTTCATTTAACAATTAGGTACACGCAATATTGAAACAAGAAGGTTGTTCAGGAAAATTCCAGAATGTCACAAGATAGGGGGTGGTGTCGTGCCACAGCAACAGGGTGGTGCCGTGGCAGCATGCGACGGCCCTGTTTTGACAGAAACATCAGTTTTTAGCAACTAGCTTGAATTTGAGGGTCTTTTATGCAACTTCTCAATACTATGAACTGGTTTTGGGGCCCCCATTGTATTCTAAACCACGTTCCACAAATGTATGGCTAGGATTAAACCTTCTAAACACTTGGAATGATCTTGTTGATCCTAACTTCCTATAAATAGAAATGGGTTCTTCATTCATTCTTCACACTTGATTCAAAAACCTGCTCTAAGTTGGAGTTCTATACTTCATACCTGAGCAATTTGAATCAAATCTTCCATGCTTGGACCTTTTGTAAGCTTCTTTCATGCTTCTTATGCTTTTCAAGCATGAAAGTCAAACACTGTTTGACTTTCTACTTTGACCATGAATTGGTCAACACAAAGTTCGTTTGAACTTTGCAACGTGAGCGTAATCACGATGGTTATAGTCCGTTGTGACTATACCTACTGATTACCACGTTGATTAGTCGAAGTGACGAGTCAAAGCTTCGGTCAAAATACGTGTTTATGCGTATTTTGCATCGAAGCTATTTTCGGGTATCAAAACACTTTGTTTTGATATCAAACCTTTTTTCTAACTTTGTTAAACATGTTTTAACATGTTTAACTCGTCACTTTTAGTCTAGTGCTTGTATAGGGTCGTAAGTCAAGCGGTCTTAACAACCGCTTAGACTTTCGAACCCGACCCGTTTGGTTGATCGTTAGGATCCGACCAAGCATATATTGTGACCATAGTTGTATAGGGAATAATCTTCCAAGGTTATACCTTATGGTCACTTAGTTTAATTAGTTGTATGATTGTTAGTTTATATGCCTTAGGAAAATGACCAAAATGCCCTTTTCATGCATAATTGGATTTTAAGCATATGTAACTTAACTTGTGTCACTTAAACTGATTATGCAACATATTTAAATATGTTTAGGAATATAATACTTGTAGGACTAGTTAGGCGTTTCGAACGCGCATTTGCGCGAACGACGCGTTAAAGTAGCGTAAGCTACCTTAATGGGTCGTAACGGGTCGTAAGCACTTAAGATAGGTTCCGATTTAGAATATAGGCTTTGTTAAACCATATCACATGAGTTCCAATACTCATTTGGTTTACGAGACCTCATTCTACCCGATCTTCCAATTTAGGTACCGATTATTTTTCATAGTGATTCCATGCTAGGTGCCACTTGATTCCTTGATTTTCGAGCTTTGTTAGGATACTTACAATCTCAAGTGAGTACATAGACTCCTCTCTTTTTAAATGTTTTCAAGGTGATTATGTGAGTACATAGTCCCCTCTTTTACGTTTTCAAATGTTTTGATGTGATACATATTTGCCGATACGCTATTTTCATGATTTCGACTATATTATTACACGTGCATAGTACTATCTTTTGACGAATTAAACTATTATCCAAGGTTTAAATAACTAATTTCCAAAGTTTGTTAGAACTATTTGTTCATTTATACTGTTATTTATACATTCATTAACAATGATCAAGCTGATTGGTAGTACGATATAGCGCTATAGGACTACACCCCATTCCTGTTGTATGGAATGTCAGAAACCAAAATTTTAACCAAATAGAACTTGCCTTTGTGGTATTTCTATAGTCTCTAAAGTGTAGATTGATGCACTAAGGTTTGAATGTATTACCAAATCGCGATATATGGTATATTTCGATATACTATCAACGTGATACTGTTTTGCTAAAGCATAATTTGATATGTTATTGTTTACAAAGTACAGTTTGATATACTACCAAACCACGATTTAGGTATGTTTCGACATACTACCCACGTGATATTGTTTACTAAAGTATAGTTTGATATACTACCAAACCACGATTTAGGTATGTTTCAACATACTACCAACGTGATATTGTTTACTAAAGTATAATTTGATATACTACCGACTCTATTATTTCACAAACTAAAGTATATTTTAATATACTACTAAAGCATAGTTGATGTGCTATTTTCAAATCCAAAGCATAAGTTGATATGTTATTTACAAAACCAAAGTATAATGTATTATACTACCGATGTTTTTCACTCTTAAACCAAAGTATACTTGTAATATACTATCGAATCTATTATTTCTGAAACTATAGTATATTCTAATATACTATCTATTTAACTATTTCATAACTAAAGTATATTTAGATATACTACTCATCCGCTTATCTCAAAACCAAAGTATATTTTTGTATATACTATAAACATTTTACCAAAACGACGCATTTTAGAAACAAAACTTTTACGATGATTCATGGCTATTTTTGAAAACATAAAACCTTTTCTTTTGTTATCCAAAGCCATGAATCTAATTCACAAATCCTATGTTACTCACAGGAATTTTTATGCTGACGTACCTATTTTCACATATGTTTCAGGTACTGCTATGTGATGATTGTTGATTCATGCTACACATAGGATGGACTCGTGCCTTAGCGACTTTAAAACTCGAGAGACAATTATTTGTATTTATCTGATTTGTAATAAAACAATGAGTTCAATAATTCAATAAAACAAAACTATTTAATCCATGGTTGTGAAACAATGATTCTGTTACGACACTCCCCGACGTTTCCGCCACGATTTGTTGTTTTACGTGGTCGGGGTGTGACACAAATACATAAATGAAATGTCCACGCAGGGACTTAATTGAAATAAAATTACAATATAATAATTAAGGGTTTCTAATAATCCATCTTTTTCCCCTTAATGAGGTTTGCCAAACCCTTTAGAAGACCACGGCTACTTCTTTGCTCTTGTTCTACCCTTTGCTCCACCTCGTGCAACCTTTGGAGGATTTCTTGCTGCTACGGTGGTTGAATTTGAGGTTGAGGTGGTTGCTGTTGCTGAGGTTGTGGAGGTGGTGGGTATTGATACCCATATGCAGGGTACCCAGTTGGGTACGCAGGTGGAAAGGGCGAGGGGTAGAGAGCATTAAAGTTTGTTGCCTCTACATACGGGTCGACAGTAGGTGCATTATTGTAGTTATAACCCGAATAAGCTTGTTGCTCAAACGGGTTGTACCCAGCTGCATCTGGGTAAGATGGAATTGGGTTTTCATAACCCATGGGTGGTGCAGGTGCGACTGGTGCAGAGTCGACTTTAGAAATGGCATTTGAAGGCCCACCCATTTGCGGGTCTTCATAGAGCGGAGGGTAGTTGCTGGAGTGTTGGGGGTGCTGAAGTGGAAACCCCCTCGAATGGACATCCGTGCAGTTCTTCTTCTCCTTGATGGTTCTGGAGGCGGTGGTTGCTCAGGCGCTGGTGGGGGCGGTGGCGTGACCGCCTGAAAATGTGAGTCCTCGGAGGGAACCCGCTGATGTGGAGGTGAGTTGCGATACGGGGGAGTAAACTCCCACTTATATGTACTCCACCTTTCGGCCCAGATATCAGGGCCCCTGTATGGCGAACCATGAAAAGATTATCCGCTTGAAATCTCGATGGGATGCGTGGGCGTCCCTGATGGCGGCATCTCGGGATCTGGATCATCGTCCATCTCCATGTCTTGGTACTCAGGAAAATGGTCTGCTGGTCCCAAAGGGTTTTGACCCTCTGGTTCTTCAACTTGGTTCACTGGGTTGAACCTGCTTTGGAAGTAGTGTCACACCCCCAAAATCCACCATGCGGAGTATCACCGCTTGGAGGTGTGACGTGACCAGGATCGAGCCACCAATCATATTGAACATCGTAATTAAGTAAATAAGACCAACCACAATACGATTGGTGACCAAAGCTAGTTAACCATGTTTAGTTTAGACAGCGGAAGCATAAAAGTAAATCCAAAAGCATAAGTCCATAGTTTATAAGTTAAAGTTCAAAACGCAAGTTTAATAAGTTCATAAGGATTTAAATAATAAGCACGGAACATAACAGTCCGTACACCACAACGACTCCTTCCTCGTGCAAGCTCCAAGCGTTTAGCGACCTGTAAGGCATGTAACAACGAGTCAACAACAAAGTTGAGTGAGTTCACGTTTGGTTGTTTAGTTTTAAGTTGTTTCTGAAAAACGTGGTTTGACTTTCGTTGGCTTAATTGCCGTGGGGGTTACCCCGTAGTTGAAAGTATGTTTAACCAGTTCCTTTTTCATTACCCAAACCATAACCATAATCAGTGGGGGCTTTCCCCGTTTGAACTACTAGACGGTATGATATCGACTACTACGCAAATAAGTAGTGCCCTATATCAGCGTCTATCATCACTGATAATCTGCCATAGTCCATTAGTACACGCCCGTCCGACCGGCACGGTGTGAAGTTTGTTAAACCTAATAGCGCTATTAACTAATGACCCGCTCGCCATTGGCCTCGGCGATTAAGTCGATATAATGAAGAGGGACTTACTGATAGAGTTTTGTCTAGCTAGTTTTTAAGGTTGTTGTCCTACACCAGGAGGACGAACGTACGCATTCTGCACCAGGAGAATTCATAGGATTAATAATGGCATCCTACCTATGGAGGATGGCCATACATATCTTCCCAATGGGATATGTAGATTTAGTTTTAAATTCTTTAACTCATTCCCAAACCACCGGGAATCCCATGCCTTGTAGAAAGTGTGAACTCACCTCGGTTTGCTCGGTTAGATTCTCAAATATAGCTAACAGTCAAGGTCGGTCAATCACGTCCTAATATGATTACCAGTTAGTCATTTAGTGATTTTTAAATAGAGCACAAAGTTCCTACACGTATCTATCACATAACATGCATCACTTTAACAGTTTATGCCCATATAAGTTTCCCATCCATTCCCCACTCATAAACAAACATACAATGATGCACATAACACATATAACATGTTATATCATTCACAGATAACCTACCCGACATTTAGACATGCAAATTACAACTTATGTCATTTCAGCATTAATATTCAAAACCGGCTGTTTTCGGACATTTTAATAAAATAGTTAACTTATCCCAAAAATTCCCAAATTTTTACAGAATGTCTTAAACGTTCCAAATTTTATTGTGTAAAAATATCGGGGTCCAGTTTATTACTAATATTTTATAAAAATTCATTTTCCGGACTAAACTCAGATTTATCTTTTTCTGACCACAGTCCACGGAACAATTTATTAAAAATTCATCGTAAGTCCGATTTACGAAATTCCAGTGAGGTAATTACAAATACTTCAGTTGTCATCTACAGTACAATTTTCATGATCTAACTCTACACAGAACTCACGTTATGACAGGAAACAAAACGCATATTTTCAGCAGAAAAATGCAGCTCTAGCTGCTGTTACAAAATGACGCTTTAAAAATAGTAAACGAATTCCAAAAATTATGATTCCGGTGCCATTAGAACCGTATTTCATAGTACATAAATCTAGACTTCAGAAAATACATTTTTCGTTAAGTTATGGTCTGGTTACAGCCAACTGAAGTTGGCTGTAAAAACCAACCAGCATTCTGTTTCAGCTTTTAACTTTCTAGTGCATGTTCGATTGATTCCGTTAACATGTTTAGCGATTACAACAACATCAAACATCAATATTAACAAGTAACTCAGCAAAAAATCAGCAAGAATCATAACAACATCATTCTAACATCATTTCATCACTAGACTAGTTTATGTTCAAGACTTGTTTAAGGTTCTTTAGAGTTTCATGGATTCTCATCATCAAATAACTATTAACCACTTAAATAACATGCAAAATGAACAGATCTAAGTTCTTACCACTAGTTCGAGACTAGGGAAGTTCGAGAGTGGAAAAGTGGTGGTTAATAGCGAATGAAGGAGGTCTTTGAACTTCCGAAAGCTCCTAGCTCCCTTGTGTGACCTTTTACACCTTTGTATGTATGGAGATTGGATGAAGTTGGTTGAATGATGATCATGGTGATGGGGTTTGGGTTCAGCCGAAATAAGGAAAGGAGGGAGAGAGATGAGAGTTGTGATAATGATGATAAGAATGAGTGGTTAACCCTTGGTGTCTTTTTATAGACCAAGTTCACCCTTTAACCATTGTGCTACATGTTCTAATATCCACCAACATATTAAGGACTCTTGGATAATATGTTTCAAATGGTGGAACAAGATCTATTATAATATGTAAATAAAATCATGTGTGTAGGCTACCTTGTAGCCGTAGGATGGGGGGGTATAGGGTTGGGTTTCAACTATGTAGTTTGTGAGCTTGGTTGGATTCTAAGTATGTAGTTAGTGTTATAAGTGGGTTATGTAATATATAGTGTGTTAGGGTGTTCGGGGACCCTAAATAGTTTAGAAAGATAGAAATAATGTGTTTGACAATATTTTTGTGTCCCGGGTAAAGTCCGGTTGTTCGGTTGACACTGTTCCGTTAAAGTGCTTACTTAATTCGTAAGGTGTCCTACATATATATCTTTGCAACGTTTTTAATTTTTAACACTCAGGAAGGCGTACCGGACTATTTAGTAACTTTTCTGTATACTATTAGTATGTTAACAAATACATGTAAGCATAACACAGTAATCAGAGAGCAGTTAAATGATTCAGCACAGTCATCAAGTACTTTAATTAACATTAATAAATTGTACGAAATACATGTAAATTTGAGGGTTGTCACAAGTAGGGCGTGGGGTTCTGAAATGAGTGGTGAGAACCCGAACGCTGCAAAGGAATGTATGAGTGGTGTGAGTCATTGGGCTCGTCCTCCTGCTGTGGCCCGAATGAGTGGTGGTATGAGGGCAAGGAGCTAAGCGAGACAGAACACCTCGCAGGCTCAATATAGTTCCTCTAATCCGCATGCGGGCTGGAGCCAAGGGATGCTGAGGGTGTACGTCTGTGTGACGGTCCTGCTTCATGATCATTTCTTGTTCCCATCGGTGCATTGCCTCTACCTCCACGTCCATGTACTCTTGGCGGCATGATTAATTAAACCTGTAAAAAACAAAGACAAATAAAAGATATAAACCAAAATAAG
Organism: Helianthus tuberosus; assembly: GCA_030545235.1. Lineage (NCBI taxonomy): Eukaryota > Viridiplantae > Streptophyta > Magnoliopsida > Asterales > Asteraceae > Helianthus > Helianthus tuberosus. The sequence goes on from CM060409.1 coordinate 106,589,308, forward strand.
ATTAGGATTAATCCTAGGTCGTTTGCCTAGACTCGGAAGTCAAGGAATGTGCAACTGTGTCATTGAGATTAAACACAAAAGGCTAGTGTTTAATTCCCTCAATGTTGGCTCTAATACCAACATGTCACACCCCGATATTTCCACATATAACCGGTGGGCCCGATGGGGAGTATCGTGACGTAGTTGATATCATCATAGTCAAATATACACAATTTAATGCACAGCGGAATTATTGGAAAAATATTAATACAAACCGAAGCACAAAGTATAAATAAATATTATACAGACGGTTGTAAGTGGATCCACACGCGGATCTAAAATAGAAAACAAATTATTGTTCGACAGACTTTAAGCATCAAGAACTTGCAAGATTCTTTAACTAATGCTCAGGAGCTCCCAGCCAATTTCGCTTAGTACCTGTCACTTAATCTTTTTGAAAAATACGTCAGTTTACACTGGTAAATACAATTAACCGACTCTTTTGAAAACATTTATGAAAATTGATTTAAATGCACAAGGCATAAATATTCTTTTATAACTTGGGATAATTATATAAAATAATCTTGTATACAGATTTACATGTTTGTCATACGTTCAGGGCCCGGGATAGAAGCCGAGACAAGATTAATAGACACACCACTAATATAAACCCACAAGAAGTTATCCTCATGAGTGGGTATATCATTTTACATACGCAACTGTCAGGTGTATACCTACACCCCGTGCTTAAGTCGTGGCCATTTTCAAATGAAATGAGCCGAGGATATCTAGGACACGGTCATATTAACCCCCAAATTCTTTGTATCAAACAAAACAGATTAAAATGAGCCGACCATGCGGTAATAATTTACCGTATCCCAAGCCCGTGTAGGGAAAATAAGTTAAAAGTATTTACCTGAGCTTAGAAATGTAAATTATACTCAGCCGTATATTCTACTCAACAAGTGTAGGTAGCTTTTATCAGGCTCCTAATCTGGAACGAAGGTTATATTAACCTATTAGATTACTAACGGGTCTTATTTAAGTTATAAAATTAGACCGATTAATTTAAAGAAAGGTTTACGGTACGAAACGCAAGATTAAGCGGTGACCGGATTGGAATGTATTTTTAACCCGACAAGTATGGATACTTCTATAAAATGGGTAAACTAAATACATTCTGGATTTTGAAGTAAAACTGATAAGGTTTGACCCGTTTCGACTAATTTATGCAAACTAGTTACATAAACCGTACCGAACACGTATAAGCATAACGGGTAACCAGATGAGTCATGTACAAGTTCCATAGGTTATTATGCTTAAAATATATTGTGATATCAGTAGGATATCAACAATTATGCCCAAAAAGATTTTAAAACCATATTAAGTCCCGTAAGGGTATTTTGGTTATTTTAAAGTTTATAAAAGAGGTTTAATAGTAAACTGAGGTTCCGGTCTAAAACATTCGGTAAAAATATTTATTTTATCATGTTACATCAGTAAGATATCATACATATGTGAGGTTTACCATTTATGGCCAAACTATGCACCGTAGGGGCATTTTGGCCATTTCACATATGCTTTTAAGGTCAAATTTGGAAGTCTGAGTTCAAGACTTATACTTACTGTGAAAATATTAAAATTTGTTTTTAAAATCAGTAGGTAATAAGTCTTAGGTGTTAAATATGGTTTTAAACCATACTATGCACCTAATTATCGTAAAAGTCGGTAATTGGCGATATTTGAGATGTTTATGAAATTCCGAGATTTTGATCGGCCTTTAATGTTTAAAATATTTTATCTAACATATAACATCAGTAGGAAAAGGTTTGGTATGCAATTCATATGTTAAACTCATTTTATTAACAAAAATGGTATTATCGTCATTTATCGAATTATACGAGAACTCAATGATATGGTCAGTTTATAATCTAACCAAAAATTCCAAAAAATCCCTAAAAATAATATCAAAATAGTAGGTAATGAGTTTGGTGCCAAAATTTGGGTTTAAACATGATTTATGCTAAAAATGTAATTTAATTAACAAAAAGTTTCATTTTACGATATCTTGCATAACTTTAGTTTGAGACCAGAAACTGATGTCAAATTTATTTGACATACTTATATATCAGTAATAAAGCTTTTTGTCCTCTCACATTTTCAAAAATCTCGTTTTTATAACATAAGGGCATAATAGTCAATTTTTAAGCAAATAACGGAAACATGCAAATGAATTATGATTTCTATGGGACCATGAAGTATAACCTCAGAGGGTTATAATAACATATAATATGGTCACAAAGGAACCCTAAGGCACGAAGAAACTAAGCTAAATCGGGTCAGAACTGAAAGTCAAAGAAAAAGTCAACTTTTGCGACTTTCGGTTGCGAGCCGAGCCTAAACTCAGAATTGTCGGGTTGAACATGTCTAAACATGTTCTTGTAATATTTACCAAGTTATTAAAGTGATAAAACGTATTTTATAGCTTCTACATTATCAGTTATGAATTCTTTTATAAAAACTGACTCGTTTGACTTTTCTGTTCATTGCTTTGACCCGACAATTGACTAAGTAAACGTGATAATTAGGAGGTGCCCTTTTTAGGGATTATCACCTACTTAATTACCAACACATAGCCACTTTCAATTCGAATAATGGCTGGACCGTTAATGATTAATTTAAAAGTCAAAGCAGAATTACGCTATCTTTGACTTTCGGTCCTTAAACTAGAAAAACCTTAACTACAGAGCCAAGAACACTTACAAAGGTCCTTAGCACGAAGATTAAACTTGAGAGAGCTTCCTTAATGATCAGGATGCTCCAGAGAATGCTCCAAAGCTTGAGCAATTGAGAATGTGATAAAATATTTGAAGTGTGCAAGGAAGTAGTAACACCAAGCCCCTATTTATACTAATGAGGACTTCACCAGATCATCCCAGCTGTTATTTGAAGTTTCCAGATGAGTACAAGTGTCTATATTGGTATTAGAAACCATCAAATAGTCCCTTGTTTCGAGTTATGAGAGTATAAGGCTGAATTGGTGAAGAAATGCGCAGAACCTGCACCTGTGCATGGAGTCTGATGAAACCAGGCCGTCGCGTCGCGCGACGGCACACCATAGTTGAGGTCGCGCAGCGCGAGCCCTAGCGGAACCAACCATTCAAGTTTTAAACTTGGCAGAAACAACCCATGCACCTTTTAAAGCCTTGAAACTTTCATTTTGAGCACAAATAACCCTTGAAGTTAGTATATGGATGATCTTAAGGTTATAATCAAACACCGTTAGGTCCGGTTTCGTTAAACGATAACCGAAAACACTAGTTTCGCCTTGTTGACGCTTTTAACCCTTTATGTCACACCCCGACCACGTAGAACATACAAAACGTGGCGGAAATGTCGGGGAGTGTTGTAACAGAATTAATTGTTTCAAATCCATGGCAATTGAAGTTTCGTTTTATTGATCAAAAGTGTTACAATGTCTTAACAAACAAAGAAATACAACATAATTAACTAGTCTTGCATCTTTTATTGTCACTAAAGCCCAAGTCTGCCTATGTGTATCTTGATCATCTTATGCAACAGCTCCTGAAAAACACATGTGAAAATAGGTACGTCAGCATAAAAATGCCTGTGAGATACATAGGTTTTGTGAAAATCGGTTCCATGACTTATGTTTGAGAAAGTGTTTAGTCATGAACCTTGTAATTTGCTTTGTCTTGTAAATCATTTGAAAAACGATAAGATCAGATGATATGTATTAATAAGTGAATAATGTATGGTTAAATGAATAACCATGTAAAATGTGTTTGTATAAGATAAGTTGTTTATAACTCGATGTCTTGTGAAAAGTATGTTATTTGTATAAAATGTTCTATGTCTCAAACTGAAATGATTCAAATAACGCTACGATATGTAATACCATACAAACACTTATATATAGGAAGTACCAGCGGCGTATCCACCATGCTTGTATCATATTACACACGCTTCGTTACTTAATCACTTACTCAAACCAAACTACTAAAGTAAAATGTTCATGTCTAATGTAAATCATGTAATATGTATCCAAAATGTAAGCCTGTGATGAATAACAAATGTACTAAGTATGCAACAATAGACATACGTAGCATGTGACCTGTACTAAGTATGCAATAATAGACATACGTAGCATGTGACCTGTACTACGTATACAACAATAGACATACGTAGCATGTGACCTGTACTACGTATACAACAATAGACATACATAGCATGTGACATGTACTACGTATACAACAATAGACATACGTAGCATGTGACCTGTACTACGTATACAACAATAGACATACGTAGCATGTGACCTGTACTACGTATACAACAATAGACATACGTAGCATGTGACCTGTACTACGTATACAACAATAGACATACATAGCATGTGACCTGTACTACGTATACAACAATAGACATACGTAGCATTTGACCTGTACTACGTATACAACAATAGACATACGTAGCATGTGACCTGTACTAAGTATGCAACAATAGACATACGTAGCATATGACCTGTACTACGTATACAACAATAGACATACGTAGCATATGACCTGTACTACGTATACAACAATAGACATACGTAGCATGTGACCTGTACTAAGTATGCAACAATAGACATACGTAGCATTAAATGTAATGTAAAACATGTACTATAATTGTACTAATGAACATAGCAAGTATATGATGTGAAAACAGGAAAGCATGAAAGTAACAAGTAGGCACATGTGTTCCACCCCAAAATGTTTGGAAAACAGTAAAAGAGGGGTCTATGTACTCAGTTGAGATTGCTCAGTAGTCCTTGAATAACAACCAAACAATGCTAGAGATCGCGGATATCAAACGGCACCTAATTTAGGTAACTATGTTAATAAACCGGACCTAAATCGGAAGATCTGATAGAATGAGGGTTCGTAAACCAAACGAGTATAGAGACTCGTGTCATATGGTTTAACAAATCCTACATACTAAATGAAACCTTAATCTAAGTGCTTTCGACCCATTACGACCCGTTTAGGTAGCTTATGCTACTTTAACGCGTCGTTCGCGTGAAACGCGTTCGGACCGCCTAACTAGCCCTATGACAAGTGTCATATGCCTAAACATGTTACATAATCAGTTATGTGACAAAGGTTTAGGTTACATATGATTAATTACCAATTATACATGAAAAGGGTATTCTGGTAATTTACCTAAGGCATATAAACTACCTATCATACAACTACTTAAACGTCGTGACCATAAGGTATAACCTCGGAAGGTTATTCCCTACCTACTATGGTCACCTAATGTATTTGGTCGGATCCTAATGATCGACCAAAAAGGGTCGGGTTCGAAGGTATAGGCGATTTATCAGATCGCCTACCCTACGACCCTAGACAACGTGGTAATCAGTGGGCATAGTCCCAAGGGACTATAACCAACGTGATTACACTCACGTTGCGAAGTTCTAACGAACTTCGCATTGACCATAAACTGGTCAATGCAGAAAGTCAAACAAAGTTTGACTTTCAGACTCGAAAGACTCGAAAAGCAATAAAAGAATGAAAGAATACTTACGAAGGGTCCCCGAATGCTAATTTCGATTCAAAAATCTCAGGTATGAAACAATAGTTTCAACTTAGAGTTTCTCAAATCAAAATTCTAGTGATTTGAGCAATGGGGGGCATGGGGTATATATAGTTTTCGGGTAACCGTTAGGATCGTTTGTCGAATATCGTGCCTTAATCGCATCCGTACAAGTGTCGGGACCTTATGGTAGCTAGAAATTGATCCTTATCAGCTGACTAGACAATTGGGAATGTGTGGTGGGGGATTAAACAGCTGCAACCTGCTGTTTGATACATTTAATCTGGTCAGAAGGGGCCATGCGGCCCGCTTCAGGATATGTAGAAACTCAGGCGGGCCGCCTGAGGGTCACAGATCAGCAACAACTTTCAAAAATGACAGTTTAGGTCCCTGCACGTGTTTAAGGCCATTTCCGACACTTCTAAGGCCCGTAAAGCCAACTTTAAGGCCCTAAAATGATGCCTAAACATTGTGGACATGAAACATGCCCAAAATTATGCCGGATGATGGTTCGTTTGGTCGTACGAACGCGATGTTCGCTTAATTACGACGGAATGCGCACAAGCGCGAAAAACGATCCAAATGACGTGACGAATGGATTTTTCTTATGTCGAACACTAAAATAAAATATTTTAGTGCTTACATAAATTTTTGGATGTCCGGATGTATTCAGAAAGTAAATTATGCGCGAAAATGCAAACTTGTGCACTTTTTTGACACTTTTAGTCCCTGAATGAGCCAAAAGTTTATTTTAGCACACCAAACACCTCAAAGCCTATTTCTAAGCTATGTAAAGGATATTTATGGTATGTTTAACTTATGGTCATGTTCCGGAATGCCTGTTACAGTTCAAATTGGCATACTTTCGCAGTTTGTCAACTTTAGTCCCTGATTTAACTTTGATTTCACCACACCAAACCTTCCAAAACTTATATCTAAGTTATGTATAGGTTATTTAAGGTATGTTAAGCCTATTTCACTATTCCGGAGTGTTCGTTGCATTAAACTGGTTATATTTACGCATCAGTGCGCGTATAACCTTCCAGAAAGCGATTTAGAGCTTGAAATCGAACAAGACTTGATATGTGCAAAAGATACACATATTTATACAAGTCCAAAGTATGAAATACAATATTTCATTGGTTTGGTATTTGTTTGATGGTTGAAGTGACACAGGTGTCACACTTTATTTACGAAAGTTAATGTATTTAATACCAAACGATATTGAAACCTCATGAATTTATCGTTACTTATTCTTGAAAGTATAATCACTCGTTACAAATCCCCGGGTTCGTTAAAAGGTCACTCAGGGGTAGTAATTTAACATGTTGACACGTTTAACCCCCGTGTCTTGTAAACTTTCACTTTCTTTCACAAACGGCTTCATACGTTTCATAATTTATTCGTTTAAGAGTACAAACATCGTGTAAGGTTATTGAAAAGCATAGTTCTCACATGTTGACACTTTTGGCCCTTCCACACATATCTTTTCCTTGCTTGTCAACTGTAGTCCCTCAAAATCAATTCATTATACGTTTAGGGTTTATGACACGTGTCATTACTATATTGGACACGATTTTTGCGAGGTGTTATAATCGACTATAGTCGTCGATGAACTTAATGAAGTATCTCTCGTGATTCCTAGTCATAGTTCTAAAAGGACCACATACATCTGAGTGTATGAGTCCTAGTAGATCACTAGCTCATTCACCAACATGGGTGAAGGGATCCTTGGTGAGTTTGCCAGCTAAGCATGACTCGCAATCATCAAATGAGTCCACTACGGAGGATTCAAGAATCCCCGCAGATTGGAGCCATTTTATGCTTGCCTTGCTTATGTGGCCAAGTCTACAATGCCATAGGAATGAATCACTAGTACCATTTTTCTGACGTTTAGAAAGGTGATATATGTTACTGCTAGGTTGAACATCAATTTCATAGATACCGTTTCGAGGTTTAGCCTTAAAATAGTAAATACCATCTAGATAAGCAGAAATAGCAACACCATTAAAAACATATCTAAATCCTTGTTCAAAAAGCAACAAAACTGAAATGATGTTCCTGGTCAAACCAGGTGCAAAAAGACAATTGTTCAAAACAACAACAAGACCAGAAGGACTTGTAAGATTAAATGTGTCAGTTGCCAGAACTGGGACTCTCTTCCCATCGCCAACGATGAGCTCCATGTCTCCCGGCTTCAGTTTCTTCCACTTCTCAGGCTCCTGCAAGACATTAATGATGTGATAACCACATCCGGTATCAAATACCCATGTGTTGCTTGAAATAGTGAAAAGTTCGATAACATATACTAGAATACAAGAAGAAGTGCCTTCTCCATTAGCCTTCTTCAATTTGAGTTTGGCAAGATATTTGGGGCAGTTACGTTTCCAGTGCCCCATCTTGTTACACTCATAGCATTGCCGCTCTTCTGGAAGAGGGACTTTCACAACTTGTTTGCTCTTGTTGGTGGCAGGTTTGGCAGCAACGGGAGCCTTTCCTTTGCACTTGCTGTTATAACTTTTCTTTGTTTTGGGCTTCTTAACACCACCAGATCGAACCCTTAACACTTGGTTTATTTTGTTGGAAATGTTCATCTGTGCCGTTTTGAGCATTCCATGTAGCTCTGGCACTGTCTTTACCCAGTCATTCATGTTAAAGTTCATAACAAATTGATCATAGTGACTGGAAAGAGAGTTGAGAATGAAGTCAACAGCCATCTCATCTTAGAGCGGGTAACCAAGTTTGGTTAATTGGTCGATGTAGCCTTTCATCTTGAGGATATGAGGAACCCTCTTGCATTCTACAGCTTAAGAGCTGTTTCATGGTGTCATAGCATTCCGGACGGGCTTGTTTCTGAAACATGCCTTTGAGTTGCTCAATCATGTCGAAGGCATCCATGTCTTCCATATTCTTCTAAAGATCTGGAAACATGGTGGCTTGCATGAGGCAGGCAACTTCCAGGGCATCTTCTCTATGTTTATCGAAAGCCTTCTTCACAACCACAGTATTGTTTTCGGGTTCGATTGGGATCGGGGTTTCCAAAACATAAAGCTTTTTTGCCATTTTGAGAACGATTCTCAAGTTGCGGTGCCACTCAAGAAAATTGGTGTTATTTAGTTTATATTTCTCAAGTATGGACTTGAGAGCAAAAGGGGAGTTGTTTTCAGATGACATCTGTTTAGCAAAATTATTTAATTAGTATTTTTAATGTATTTTCCTTATTTAGTGAGGTGATACGATAAGGAACGGCAATCCGGTTAGAAGCTCTTTCTAAAGGCAGCTGTAGCACGCAACATTAGCAAGAGGTTCAAGCGGACTGACAACGATTGTCAATTGTGAAAAAGTACAGCTCGGGGTTTATGAGGCTGCGAGGACAACCTTTTGTCTTTGCATTGATACGTTTGGCCTCATCTATGCCACTTTTGTTCTCGAGACAGCTGGGACACCTAACATGAGAAGAAAAGTAATAGTCGTCCTAAAACGGTCACATGTGGAAGGGTCGGATGTGTCGACGAAACCCTTGCACCTTGGAAAGATAAACTAGACACCAAGTGTCGTGCTGTGGCTCCAACACTGATGGTTCGCATTATGCCCCAAGTGTTACTAGTAGTAGGATGGCATAGACCATTGATTTTAATTTTTACCAAATATGGTCGTTATAGTCGGTTTTAATTTAGATATTAAATTTGCGACATAACCAAAAGAACCCTTTAACCTCTTGGGACAATTAGTTTTAGATAACCTATAAAACTAAGTTTGTCGTGACTTGAAATAACCAATTAAAGTTAATAGTGAAGACTATTAAGTTTATGAGTTTTAAAGATGTGATAAAAGCATGTTTTAAAACTCTAGTGGTTATAAAAATATGCAAGTTGCTAGAACTTGCTTTTACTCGATTTCATTTAAAAAAAAAACATTTTTTAAGAATGCGTTTTGGTATTAGGTTGAAGTGTAATAACTTTTAATAAAGGCCATAATAGCAAAAATGAATATGTAAATCATATGGGCATGGTTATGATCTTGCTAGAGCCAAGTAGCAAGATCAAAGGGGTCACGGTCACAACACACAAAAATCCACAAGGATGGAGTTGAGTGCATCTTGTTGTCTTGAGCGACTCCCACTAACTCCAAGACTCTTCTTGGCATTCGGTTTTGCTTCGGGTTTGCTTCGGTCTTCATATCAACAATATTTAACAAGTAAATATAACAAAGACAAAAAAACCCTATCTATTGCAACTTTGAACCACAAAATGGGCCAAAACCATAAACTAATATATTACAACTTTGAGCCGCAAAATGGGCAAAACCATGAACAAAACCAAACACAACCACAAGGTCGGGCCCGATTTACATATTCAACATAACCAAAAGTATGTTTAGGCAATTTTTGGTCAACCAAATATTAACAATTAAAGTATGACCATATATATATATAGGGGAAGGTTCAAATGAAAACCACTAGTTATTGTGAAAACTCGAAAACTAATTAAAAAAGCCAAAAAAACATACCAATTTTTTTTTTTTTTGCTAACCAATTTTCGCAGGTTTTCTTATATATAAAAAAAATTTCAAAAAAAAATTTTTTTTTTGTGTAGTGCACATGTGTAATAATACACATGTGTATGTGTATGTGTACTACACATGTGTATTATTACACATGTGCACTACAAAAAAAAAAAAAAAATTTTTTTGAAAAAAAGTTTTTTTTATATATAAAAACCAGCGATTTTTATAAAAAAAAAAATTTGTGTGTTTTTTAGGCTTTTTTTAGTTAGTTTTCGAGTTTTCACAATAAAAGTGGTTTTCATATGAACCATCCCCTATATATATATATAGCCCAAAGATAAATAAATCAAAAACTGACTTTTAAAGTTTGTGACTTATTATTCCGGTGAACAAGACCGGTTTCGATTTGCATGTGGTGAGCATCGGCTTTGATACCACTGAAGGATATCTGTGGTATACTATATCTTTTTTGAACCCAGTTCATATATGTATATATTTATTTCTTACAAGGATTAGTCAAAATATTTTTGACAAATATGTATACAGTGTGAGGTTCATTGGGGAACACTAAAAAGTAGGGAATAGTGGGGAACCGACTCAAACAAACTCCGATTGGACTCATTCCAGCGGCATTGGAACCGGCTCGTCGAACCCTAACTAAGATCTTTTAACCTTGAACCCTAAATCATAACCCCTAAACCCTAAATATATTAGGGTTTGGCTTTTAGGGTTTAGCTTTAAGGTTTAGATTTAGGGTTTAGGGTTTAGCTTTAGGGTTTAGGGTTTAGCTTTAGGGTTTAGCTTTAGGGTTTAGCTTTAGGTTTAGCCTTTAGGGTTTAGCTTTTAGGGTTTATAGTTTAGATTTTACGGTTTAGCTTAGGTTTTAGCCTTATTTTTTAGCTTTAGGGTTTAGAGTTTAGGAGTTAGGATTTAGGGTTAAGAGATCTTAGTTAGGGTTCGACGAGCCGGTTCTAACGCCGCTGGAATGAGTCCAATCGGAGTTCGTTTGAGTCGGTTCCCCGCTGTTCCCCACCTTTTTAGTGTTCCCCAATGAACCTTCCCCTATGTATACATATATATATATTTTAGTTAAAATAAACTTTAACTAGTGAAAATATATATATACAATTTAAGGAAACGGAAGCATAGATGACAATATACAAATAGTATGAACACCTTTTATACCAAGAGTATCCGCAATGGAACAAGATCACCGACATGCAAACACAAAATAAAAAAACACCAACCATAGGGGGTTTAGATATACCTTCAGTTAGTAACAGGTTGAGACACCGAGGTTCAACGAACAAGTGCTAGTGATACGAATTAACGAGACACGAGTGTGAGTTCGTGTAGCGGAGGCGGTGGCCGGTGGCGGCGGCCGGCGGCGAGCGGCCGGCGACGAGCGGCCGACGGCGAGCGGCGGCGTGGCGGTGGCTGGCGGCCGGTTGTGGGTGTTTCTTTTGGGAGTGGGTTTTTTTTTCTTTTCAACAACAACCAAATAAGTCCCAAAACCTCAAATAAATAGTACATGGAGGTCCATGCATGTTTGCCAACTGGCGGACATGCATAATGCATGTGCGACAAGTGGCCAACCTTCTTTGCATGCGCAACAAGTGGCCAGGCTTCTGTGCATGCGTGGCAAGTGGTGCAACACGGATGCATGCATGACAAGTGGCGAGAGGAGTGTTCTTGTCTCACCCGGTCCATGTACCCGTCTCTCAGTTTATACCCGCAATAAGTTCGTAATTACCAGTTAAACAGGTTAAGTGCATTTTAGTTTGTTGCCCACGGTGTAACTCTTACGGGTCAAGACCCGGTCGGTAGCGTTGACTTATCGAACCGGACATAAATATCCAACAATCATCATCCAATCCACAGTCACCATCCTCTCCATAACCTTTTCACCATCACCATCCACCAAACCCTAATCTCCATCATTTCTCCACGGTTCAAGATGATGTCAAACTTCAAGTGCTCCTCATCCGGTGATCGCAATCCATCCATGAGCGGATGTATAATCTCTCGGGTATCACCCCGGTGTAGATTTTTGTAAGAATTCTAGGGTTTCAAGATTTTGTATTTATTTTGATTTCGTGACAATTTGTGTTTAGATATTTGAAGTTTATGATAATTGTCTTACGTTTGTATTGAATTTACGAATTGTCTATTGAGTTATGAAAATTGACTTCGTGAAATGAATATGCGTAATTATGCCTTATCATAGATTAGGATTTACATGTTCTTGGTAAAGAAGTGCACTGCAGTCCATTCTTGTAACGTTGATAGCTTTTGACACCTAAGCCACATGACACTAAATGCGTTAATTATCGAATTCAATTGAATCAAGTTAAAACGTATAGGAACCCTAGGTCTTGCAACTATAGAACCAGGCGTGATCCTTGTTCTAGTCATTGTTTACAACCCAGTTTTTTTGTAAGTAATGTAATTAAGTTTTAGTATAATTCTAAGTAATCATCGTTTTTTACTTAATATCAATCTGCCGATTCATTCTGACATACTTCTGAAAACAAACAAAACCATTAATCTATATAGCATGCTTCATAATTGTGACAACACCTTCATAATCAATCACGTCCATACACAATCCACAAACTCTTCGAAGGTGACCCCGTACCACCACTAACTCATAATTAAGGGTAAACCGGGTATATAAATATTATTTTTGACTAGGACGTGACATCCCGATCATGAGGTTGACGTTATTTCTGGTTGTCCTGGCTGACGCAATGCGTTGGCGACGTGGCATTAGTGTAGGATCGATTCGCGACCTGAATGAGCCGTTCGGAAGAGCTCTAGTCCGTTTCAGAGGCGGAACTAAGAAACAGATGTGAAAACAGCTTGAATATCACTATAAACCTCTTGTGTATTGATTTAATAGCGTTTACAATCACAAGGAATACCGGCAACACCTCGGTATCAATTCTGGAATTCGTTACAAATGAAATGACAACTATCCTATTTATAAGACTCAAGGTCTCGCTTGAAACATACATGTCAGTTTCAAGCGAAACACCTCAAATACTTTCAAGCGAAACCCACATGAAATGATATTCAAATTTCAAGCGAAACCCATGTAAACTTCAAAACTGTTTTGTCTCTTTGTGATGATGCAATTGATGATGTCACTATTGTGATGTCGTCTTTAAACATGATGACATCATGCTTGATCAACTTCGCAACAAACTCAAGACTCGATATAAGACGAAGTCGATAGATGAATGCACCAACAATTAGGCCGTCGCCAATGCGGCTATCATGTTTCTTCACCTGTTTCCTTGTTTTTCATGTCGGTTGCTTCTAGTTGCATGTCGATGTTCCATAAAGCTTTAGAATTACTCCTTAAACTCCGTTAGACTTGTAAAACACAAATCACATCTAAGTAGATAATTCGAAACTCATGTTTGCGTAAAAACACAAAGTTAAGCACTTATTACACCGGACTTTCGACTACGTATCAGCATTCAGCTTTTTAATAAGCTTATTCAACACAAATTATTTGGAATAAATAAAGTTGAATAAAAATAACACCTTATACATGTATATTATTAAATATAATTATAATATTAAATTATCATTGTTACTATTCATCCCAAGTCACTTTCCAAAGTCTATTTTCATATATATATATATATATATATATATATATATATAGGTAGAGGATCTTGTGCATTAATCCAGAAGTGTGAGAAGTGTATTATAACACTATATAACACCATACAAACACCGTATAACAATATGTAACACCATATAACACCATATAACACTATGTAACACTATATAACAAATATAACACTATATTTTGTCTGATAGCATGTCTATGATAGATGTATAGTGTTACACAGTGTTATATAGTGTTACACAGTGTTATATAGTGTTATGCGTGTATTATAAACGTAGATGCGTGTATTATAAACACATTTGTAAACACAAACTTTGGGTGCTCAAAACTACACACACGACATTTTTTTTTGAATTTTTTTTTACAAATGTGTTTATAATACACGCATCTACGTTTATGAAAAAAAAAATTTGGTCCAACTAGCCCCGTACGGTGTAGTTCTCATGGTTCTTACAACTGGAGGTGGTTCTCATTTTAGCGGTCCTATATATATATATATATATATATATATATATATATAGGGGATGGTTCAAATGAAAACCACTTTTATTGTGAAAACTCGAAAACTAACTAAAAAAAGCTTAAAAAACACACAAATTTTTTTTTTTCAAATTTTTTTTATAAAAATCGCTAGTTTTTATATATGAAAAAAAACTTTTTTTCAAAAAAAAAAAAAAAAAATTTGTATTACACGTGTAATAATACACATGTGTAGTATTACACATGTGCACTACACAAAAAAAAATTTTTTTTTTTTTTTGAAATTTTTTTTTTATATATAAAAACCTGCGAAAAATTGATTTGCAAAAAAAAAAAAAATTTTGGTATGTTTTTTTGGCTTTTTTAATTAGTTTTCGAGTTTTCACAATAACTAGTGGTTTTCATTTGAACCTTCCCCTATATATATATATATGTGTAGTGGTATTCTTTCGCGTATCGCGGCAAAAATTTGGTTGGTATCATTTCGATTTACTATGGTATCGACACCCGCTATAGTAATTGAAATTGAAGAATATAGTAATGTATGCCAAAAGGATATCAACACGTGTTTTGAATCGACCGAAAACCATAAAAATGAATACTGGTACCGGATATGATAAAAACGAAATCGCAACCGATGTTGTTCAGTCGGAATTGGTTCGGTTTATCATGGTACTAACACACAATTGCTTATTTAGTTTTTTTAAGTTAATGAACAAAAGTCTTTATAGAAGAATCAAATTAAATAAAATTTAATATAAAAAAAGTCAAGACTGATTTTAAGAAAAATTAGTAATATTTTTGAAAAAAAAATTTCTGATTTTAAGAAAAATTAGTAATATTTCTGAAAAAGATTTTTTTTATATGCGTTCCACATATTCAAACAAAAACAACTTTGCAATTAAAAAAATTAAAATTATTATAAAAACCAAATTGATAATATTTTAAAAAAGTTATTTTTAGTACGAGTTTCACATATTCAAACAAAAACAACTTTACTATTAGAAAAATATTGATCAGTTTTCAATTTCATCGAAAGTTAGTTTTAATATATATAGGTTTGTTGATGTTACGTGTTGTGGCGAAACAAAGCAAATTAATGTTAAACAAACATTATTTGAAATAAGCATATTGTTTAGAAAGCTAAACCAGCAGAATCGGTTTAGTTTATCATCGTACCGTAAAATGATACTAAATAAATACTATATTTTGAATACAACTTCATTTTTAACACTACTTATATCCGAATGTCTAGGGGAAATAAAATCACAATGATGTTTCGTGATGTTGCTGAAAGTACATAGTAAAGTGATCTATCGAGTCACGATGATGTTTTGTGACCAACAATTTAATGCCAACAGCGAATTAAAAAAAAGTGTTTGAAGTTCTATCATAGTATGTTTGCATTGAACGTATTACTAACAATAATGGTGTTATATTGGATTTCATTTGCATTAACATGATGTTGACGTGTTGGAATGGTGCATAAAATTGAACAATAAACAAGATTGGCGTGTACATGAAGCATGGTATGCCCATCGACATACCATACGTTGGTCTAGGTCATAAGTCCAGGTTGAACTGTTATATGCCAGCCATAAGGTGGCTTGGCAAATACTTGGGTTGCGTATGGTACGCCATGGTGTACTTTTGTTGATGATGTTGTTGGCTCTTGAGGTGTTATCACTTAACATCGCTAATGATATAGTTTACATATACTTCCAGGCAAGGCGCACCAAGTTGATAGTTGATCTTGGATGAAGTCTAGGGATGGATTATCAAACACGAAACTACTGAAAGCGATTGTTTTTTGTTAACGTACCAAACTAAGTAAGTTGTATAACGTAAAGAATTACAATATTTTGACTTGTTGATGAAATTATACAGAGGTAAAGTTTGACACATCAACAGGAAACCCGGCTACCTTCAATTTCAAAGATGTGGGACCAAATTCCGTAACAAATCCTGTTCGTCAAGGTTTAAAAATGTGGGTGTCACAGAAATTAACCAGTATTTTGTATATAATCAATGTCTCAAACCCGATCTGTTGGGATCCCTCTCAAGGTCAATGTATGCACTCTTCATATAATCTTTACATTTTATGCAATACACTCAAGGTCAATACATGCAATCTTCATATAATCGAACAATCACATGTTAATTTCCTTATTCCATTTATCATCATGTTTGACTCAATGCAATTAATAGTCTATGTTATATCGAGATTATATACAAATATTTATGTCAACTCCATAATCACAAAATCCATTTATCTATTAAAAAGCAAAAAAAATAAGTATATAAAGATTTTAAATGACCTATAACCGATATTGCATAGGTGGTTGGAATTTCTTTGTTTATAAAAAGACATTTTTATTGTTTCCTAGCATTTTAAAAATAGAAGCATTGTCTTTATTGGACTGGAGGCATAATAATCGTCAATTGACCAAACCATTGTATTATTCTATTTGTTTCTTTATCAGATACAAATCATCGATATCGCAAAAAAAAAAAAAGGTAAAAAATTTGTACTTTAAAAAATAAACGTTTTCGATGATAAGGCAGATAGATTAACCTTTATCTTTTATTGAAATTCATAGTCTCGGTTGTGACACCTGTGTCACTTCAACCATCAAACAAATGCCAAACCAATGAAATATTTTATTTCATACTTGGGATTTGTAAAAATATGTGTATCGTTTACACAAATCAACTCTTGTTCGATTTCTAGCTTTAAATCGCTTTCTGGAGGGTTATACGCGCACTGATGCGTAAATATAACCAGTTTAATGCAACGAACACTCCGGAATAGTGAAATAGGCTTAACATACCTTAAGTAACCTTTACATAACTTAGAAATAAGTTTTGAAGGCTTTGGTATGGCAAAATTTAGTTTATTCGCTTACAGGGACTAAACTTGACAAACTGCGAAAGTATGCCAATTTGAACTGTAACAGACATTCTGGAACATGACCATAAGTTAAACATACCATAAATATCATTCACATAGCTTAGAAATAGGCTTTGAGGGGTTCGGTGTGCTAAAATAAACTTTTGGGTCATTCAGGGACTAAAAGCGTCAAAAGTGCACAAGTTTACACTTTCGCGCATATCTTACGTTCTGAATACATCCGGACATCCAAAAATTTATGTAAGCACTATAATATTTTATTTTAGTGTTTGGCAAAAGAAAAATCCATTCGTCACGCAACTTAGATCATTTCTCGCGCTTATGCGCATTCCGTCGTAATTAAGCGAACATCGCGTTCGTACGACCAAACGAACCAACATCCGGCATATTTTTGAGCATGTTTCATGCCCACAACGTTTAGGCATCCTTGTGGAGCCTTGAAAATGAGTTAACGAGCCTTAAACATGTCGGAAATGTCCTGAATACGCAACGGGGACTGAAAGATAAACATTTGAAAGTGTTTGCTGATCAGGGGGACCCTAGCGCGACGCCTAGCCCCCTTGGCGTCACGCTAGGCCTCTTCTGATCAGCAAAGGTCATTTTAAACATAAGTTAACAGCCCCTAACACTTCCCAAAGGTCAAGTGCCACATGTTAACCTCTTATGGTGGCCAAAATCAGTTACCACAACATTGCAACAAGTGTAGGGATGTGATCATTCCCTCTTCTCCAAGAAACGATCCTAACGGTGGACCGAAATCTATAAATACCCACATACCCCAACTTCATTTCTCACTAGAATCTGATCAATTTGCTCTAAGTTGAAACCTTTGTTTCATACCTGAGCTATTTTGATCTAGATTAGCATTCGGGGACCCTTTGTAAGTGTTCCTTCGTTCTTTTATTGCTTTTCGAGTCCGAAAGTCAAACTTTGTTTGACTTTCTGCATTGACCAGTTTATGGTCAATGCGAAGTTCGTTTGAACTTCGCAACGTGATTGTAATCACGATGGTTATAGTCCCTTGTGACTATGCCTAATGATTACCACGTTGTCTAGGGTCGTAAGGGTAAGCGATCTAATAAATCGCTTATACCTTCGAACCCGACCCATTTGGTCGATCATTAGGATCCGACCAAACACATTAGGTGACCATAGTATATAGGGAATAACCTTCCGAGGTTATACCTTATGGTCACGACGTTTAAGTAGTTGTATGATAGGTAGTTTATATGCCTTAGGTAAATTACCAAAATACCCCTTTGATGCCAAAAATTCAATTTAAACATATGTAACATAACTTTTGACATCTAAACTGAATTGACAACAATATTGGACATGTTAAGGCATATGTTACTTGTCATAGGACTAGTTAGGCGGTCCGAACGCGTTTTACGCGAACGACACGTTAAAGTAGCATAAGCTACCTAAACGGGTCGTAATGGGTCATAAGCACTTAGATTAGGTTTCATTTAGTATGTAGGCTTTGTTAAACCATGTTACATGAGTTCCTACACTCATTTGGTTTACAAACCCTCATGCTACTCGATCTTCCGATTATAGGTCCGGTTTATTAATGTAGTTACCTATATTAGGTGTCGTTTGATATCCGCGATCTCTAGCATTGCTTGGTGGTTATCTTAGGACTTCTGAGCAATCTCAAGTGAGTACATAGACCCCTCTTTTACTGTTTTCCAAACGTTTTGGGGTGGAACACATGTGCCTACTTGTTACTTTCATGCTTTCACATCATATACCTGCTATGTTCGTAGTACATTATAGTACATGATTTCATTACATTTCATGCTATGTATGCCCATTGTGTGCGTACTTAGTACATCGTTTTACTTTACATGCTATGTTTGCCCATTGTGGGCGTACTTAGTACATTGTTCTACATTGCATTTCTGTTGCATACGCTCATCCAGCATATGAACACATTATATTACATTTTGAACCGTTGTAATCATTTGACTATGTGAACCGTTTGTATCTGTGAACCGTTTGTATCTGTGAGCCGTTTGTATCTGTGAACCGTTTGTATCTGTGAACCGTTTGTATCTGTGAACCGTTTGTATCTGTGAACCGTGTGAACCGTATTTGACCATACACAAACATTTCTACAATTGTTAAACATTACATCTTGATGGTTTTGTTTGAGTAAGTGATTTAAGTAACGAGGCGTGTGTAATATGATACAAGCATGGTGGATACGCCGCTGGTACTTCCTATATATAAGTGTTTGTATGGTATTACATATCGTAGCGTTATTTGAATCATTTCAATTTGAGACATATAACATATTATACAAATAACATACTTTTCACAAGACATTGTTTTACACACAACTTATCTTATACAAACTCATTTTACATGGTTATTCATTTAACCATACATTATTCTCTTATTTATACATATCATCTGATCTTATCGTTTTTCAAATAATTTACAAAACAAAGCAAATTACAAGGTTCATGACTAAACACTTTCTCAAACATAAGTCATGAATTCTGTTTTCACAAAACCTATGTATCTCACAGGCATTTTTATGCTGACGTACCTATTTTCACATGTGTTTTCAGGAGATGATGCATAGGACTTATCAAGACATACTTAGGCGGACCTGTGCCTTAGTGACTTAAAACGAGACAAGAACTAGTTAATTTTTGTTATATACTCTTTGTTTCTTGTTTAAAACAATGTAACTCTCGTGTTTGATTAATAAAACGAAACTTTAATTGCCATGGATTTGAAACAATTAATTCTGTTACAACACTCCCCGACGTTTCCGCCACGTTTTGTATGTTCTACGTGGTCGGGGTGTGACAGAAAAGTTGGTATCAGAGCCAATGGTTATAGGGAATTAGGTTATTAGTAATGCTTTGACCTAGTCTATAACCTTCCTAGGACCCTAACGCGAATTCACTTGCGTTTAGTCATAAAACAATACCGTCACCTATCCTTAGGCGACGACCACAACAAGAACATAAATTTCAAAACCGCTTCGAAAACTAATCATTTGTTCTAGGATGATTGATTACTAGGTTTTGAACCCTCTATTGTAAGGTTTAGAACCCTCTGTTATATGGTTTTGAACCCCTTTGAGTTTTCAAAACCTCGTCAAGGTGTTGGGTTTTAAATAATGTGAACACATGCAAACTGGAAGGGTGAATGCCTGTATTCTGGGTTTTCTGTCTAGGCAAGCACTTCGTATACATCTCATCAGACGCGAGACCAGTTGTGCTTACCTGGGAATTCTTGGGATGAGTGTTCACTTATAGGCGAGCATGTCTTCGCGATACATTATTTTTGACTCATTTACTTTGATTAGTCACTGTGTGTCGTTTGTTTACCTTGTGGTAACAAACAAATGACCACTATCCTTGCTTTCATCAGATTTGTTTCATCTCATTCTTTTTGTCTAATTCTCTCACTCGTTTCCTTTCATGTTTCCTCTTTTAGAATGCCTCCTCGACGCGAAAGCCATATAGCGACTGCCGAATTGGCAGAAATCATTGCGCAGCAAATGGCTGCTCAATTCCCAAACCTCTTTGCTCAATGGAATCAAGCCAACAACAACAACAATGGTCCATACAATTTCAAGAGTTTTAACTCGGCGAAACCACTCAAGTTTAGTGGTTCTGAGGGAGCGACTGGGCTTCTTCAATGGTTCGAGAGCATTGAGAATACTTTCCGCCACGTGCAGTGTCCTGACAATCGAAAGGTCGAGTTTGCTTTGAGTGTGTTCCAGAAGAGAGCCCTTACGTGGTGGAACAGGGTTATGAGAGATCGTGGTGCAGAAGTTGCTCTAGCACAGACATGGGCTAAACTTAGGGCCCTTATGATGAAGGAATTCTGTCCTCGTCATGAGATCAGGGCCTTGGAAAGGGAATTCGACAATCTTGAGCAAGACAGCGGTGAGCATCGAGCCTACACGGACCGTTATGAGGAGTTAAGTCTGTTATGCCCAAACATGGTCACGCCTTTGGATAAGGCAATCGAAAAGTACATTGATGGCCTCCCTGACTCAATACAAGACATTGTGACTGGTAGCAACCCTACTACAGTTAGACAGGCCATTGAGCTATCTGCAACCTTGACTGAATCAAAGATCAGGAAAGGTAAACTTTTCCGAAAAGGTGACAAGAAACCGGTCGAGGAATCGAACCCAATCGAGGAATCAAAGACCATGGATGAACAGACTGGATCCCCTAAAAAGTCAAAGAAGCGAAAGGCTTCTCAGAACTTCGCCATGGTTACTCACAATGATCAAGCCGTCCCCAACCCACCAGCTCAACCCCCTGCTAGGAAGCCATACAATGGAACTGCACCCTTGTGCAACCAATGTAGCCTCCATCATCATGCCAATGTAAAGTGCCGCAAATGCCAAACTTGTGGACTTATAGGCCATACAGCAAGAGTTTGCCCAGCTACAGCTGCACCAAACCAAGTTGGCAACAATCCTGCTCAAGGTCGTTTTCTACCAGGATCTTGCTTCAACTGTGGCGAGATGGGTCATTTCCGAAGAAATTGCCCAAAACTTGCTAATGCAAATCCAGCACAGGGATGAACATATGACCGAATGGAAGACAACGATGTTTAGAAATAATCAATCCTTATGTATTATTTTCTGTAGTTGTCAAGGTCCAAGAAACAGTTGTTATCGTTGTTTATAAATAAATCTTTTATATACATTGAAATGTATTTATGTGGTTGCATGTATAAACAACATATCTCTTACAATACCGACAATCAAGGAACCGTATTCCTTGAAGAACAAACTACCCCCAAAATTTTCCCATTCTATGATCTCTTGCGTTTCCACGAAATTCCTAAGTACCCGTTTATTCTAAGGAAACGAAGTACAAGGCGCAAGTTACAACACTGGACGAATACCCAAAGTATCACTATAAATCCTTAATAGGGTACCTAAGGGTATTTCCGTAAAATCCTAAAATTTTTGTGTTCCTTAATTCGAATATTACGTTTCTTTGAAAACAAAATCGAATTTTTGGGAGATCTTCCTATCTCTTCAGATAGATCCCAGAGGACATTGAAGTCCATCGACTGGTTTCCATATCCGTTCTCAATCGATAACAAATTAATAACAAATTAATAACCAAGTTAAACAACTATGTGATTATGTGCTTATGTGTTCCTTTATATGTTTTTGTGTAATCCAAGTTTTGTTATCCAAATCCTCGTAGAACCTTTCGTATATTCATATGAGGGATTCGTAGTAGGATACCCAAAGGTACTACATAAAATCCTTAATGGACTACTACGTTGTAGTTAAGTCCCTTGGATTATAAAGTACTACTCCATAATTAGACCCCTTGAGTGGTCTAGTTAAACAGATTGATCCAAAAATCTGGTTAGGAACATCATGTGATGATATAGCTGAAAGGACTCCTTGGTGGCCTAATTAAAAAGATCATTTGTCGATCTAATTAAAAGGACCCTATGGTAGTCTAGCCACCCTCATCACAGGTTTGATTTTTCCCCCCCTAAACATTACAAGACAAACTGTGCGGACTGTGCAAGGAATTACGTAATTATGGATGCATACATAATTATGGAATTTAGTGCACAGAAACCACAGCGAGCTTTGTCATGTGCCTAGAAGTTAACTCTATTCATTTCCGTTTCTGAGGAAGCACCCATTGAAAATGACTCCGTTTGTTCATTTTCGTTTCTGAAGATTGTCCGTTGAGGAAATGAATATCCGTTTGTCTATCATTTCCATTTCCGATGAAGCACCCGTTGAAAATGACTCCGTTTGTTCATCTTCGTTTCTGAAGATTTGTCTATTGAGGAAATGAATATCCGTTTGTTTCTCCTTTTCATTTCCATTTCCGATGAAGCACCCGTTGAAAATGACTCCGTTTGTTCATTTTCGTTTCTGAAGATTTGTCCGTTGAGGAAATGAATATCCGTTTGTTTCTCCTTTTCATTTCCATTTCTGATGAAGCACCCGTTGAAAATGACTCCGTTTGTTCATTTTCGTTTCTGAAGATTTGTCCGTTGAGGAAATGAATATCCGTTTGTTTCTCCTTTTCATTTCCATTTCTGATGAAGCACCCGTTGAAAATGACTCCGTTTGTTCATTTTTGTTTCTGAAGATTTGTCCGTTGAGGAAATGAATATCCGTTTGTTTCTCCTTTTCATTTCCATTTCTGATGAAGCACCCGTTGAAAATGACTCCGTTTGTTCATTTTCGTTTCTGAAGATTTGTCCGTTGAGGAAATGAATATCCGTTTGTTTTTCCTTTTCATTTCCATTTCTGATGAAGCACCCGTTGAAAATGACTCCGTAAGTTCATTTTACGTTTCTGAAGATTGCCCGTTGAGGAAATGAATCCCCGTTTGTTTATTCCTTCATTTCCGCTTCTGAAGAATACTCGTTGAGGAAAATGACTCCGTCTGTTCATTTTTGTTCTGAAGAATGTCCGTTAAGGAAATGACAGGATTATGCCTTACATATCTCTGGTGGTTATTTGACACAAAGTCACAAATAGACTCCTACGAATAAATTTCGGGACGAAATTTCCTAAAAGTAGGGGAGACTGTGACACCTGTGTCACTTCAACCATCAAACAAATGCCAAACCAATGAAATATTTTATTTCATACTTGGGATTTTTAAAAATATGTGTATCGTTTACACAAATCAACTCTTGTTCGATTTCTAGCTTTAAATCGCTTTCTGGAGGGTTATACGCGCACTGATGCGTAAATATAACCAGTTTAATGCAACGAACACTTCGGAATAGTGAAATAGGCTTAACATACCTTAAGTAACCTTTACATAACTTAGAAATAAGTTTTGAAGGCTTTGGTATGGCAAAATTTAGTTTATTCGCTTACAGGGACTAAACTTGATAAACTGCGAAAGTATGCCAATTTGAACTGTAACAGACATTCTGGAACATGACCATAAGTTAAACATACCATAAATATCCTTAACATAGCTTAGAAATAGGCTTTGAGGGGTTCGGTGTGCTAAAATAAACTTTTGGGTCATTCAGGGACTAAAAGCGTCAAAAGTGCACAAGTTTACACTTTCGCGCATATCTTACGTTCTGAATACATCCGGACATCCAAAAATTTATGTAAGCACTATAATATTTTATTTTAGTGTTTGGCAAAAGAAAAATCCATTCGTCACGCAACTTAGATCATTTCTCGCGCTTATGCGCATTCCGTCGTAATTAAGCGAACATCGCGTTCGTACGACCAAACGAACCAACATCCGGCATATTTTTGAGCATGTTTCATGCCCACAACGTTTAGGCATCCTTGTGGAGCCTTGAAAATGAGTTAACGAGCCTTAAACATGTCGGAAATGGCCTGAATACGCAACGGGGACTGAAAGATAAACATTTGAAAGTGTTTGCTGATCAGGGGGACCCTAGCGCGACGCCTAGCCCCCTTGGCGTCACGCTAGGCCTCTTCTGATCAGCAAAGGTCATTTTAAACATAAGTTAACAGCCCCTAACACTTCCCAAAGGTCAAGTGCCACATGTTAACCTCTTATGGTGGCCAAAATCAGTTACCACAACATTGCAACAAGTGTAGGGATGTGATCATTCCCTCTTCTCCAAGAAACGATCCTAACGGTGGACCGAAATCTATAAATACCCACATACCCCAATTTCATTTCTCACTAAAATCTGATCAATTTGCTCTAAGTTGAAACCTTTGTTTCATACCTGAGCTATTTTGATCTAGATTAGCATTCGGGGACCCTTTGTAAGTGTTCCTTCTTTCTTTTATTGCTTTTCGAGTCCGAAAGTCAAACTTTGTTTGACTTTCTGCATTGACCAGTTTATGGTCAATGCGAAGTTTGTTTGAACTTCGCAACGTGATTGTAATCACGATGGTTATAGTCCCTTGTGACTATGCCTAATGATTACCACGTTGTCTAGGGTCGTAAGGGTAAGCGATCTAATAAATCGCTTATACCTTCGAACCCGACCCATTTGGTCGATCATTAGGATCCGACCAAACACATTAGGTGACCATAGTATATAGGGGATAACCTTCCGAGGTTATACCTTATGGTCACGACGTTTAAGTAGTTGTATGATAGGTAGTTTATATGCCTTAGGTAAATTACCAAAATACCCCTTTGATGCCAAAAATTCATTTTAAACATATGTAACATAACTTTTGACATCTAAACTGAATTGACAACAATATTAGACATGTTATGGCATATGTTACTTGTCATAGGACTAGTTAGGCGGTCCGAACGCGTTTTACGCGAACGACGCGTTAAAGTAGTATAAGCTACCTAAACGGGTCGTAATGGGTCATAAGCACTTAGATTAGGTTTCATTTAGTATGTAGGCTTTGTTAAACCATGTTACATGAGTTCCTACACTCATTTGGTTTACAAACCCTCATGCTACTCGATCTTCCGATTATAGGTCCGGTTTATTAATGTAGTTACCTATATTAGGTGCCGTTTGATATCCGCGATCTCTAGCATTGCTTGGTGGTTATCTTAGGACTTCTGAGCAATCTCAAGTGAGTACATAGACCCCTCTTTTACTGTTTTCCAAACGTTTTGGGGTGGAACACATGTGCCTACTTGTTACTTTCATGCTTTCCATGTTTTCACATCATATACCTGCTATGTTCGTAGTACATTATAGTACATGATTTCATTACATTTCATGCTATGTATGCCCATTGTGTGCGTACTTAGTATATCGTTTTACTTTACATGCTATGTTTGCCCATTGTGGGCGTACTTAGTACATTGTTCTACATTGCGTTTCTGTTGCATACGCTCATCCAGCATATGAACACATTATATTACATTTTGAACCGTTGTAATCATTTGACTATGTGAACCGTTTGTATCTGTGAACCGTTTGTATCTGTGAGCCGTTTGTATCTGTGAACCGTTTGTATCTGTGAACCGTTTGTATCTGTGAACCGTGTGAACCGTATTTGACCATACACAAATATTTCTACAATTGTTAAACATTACATCTTAATGGTTTGGTTTGAGTAAGTGATTTAAGTAACGAGGCGTGTGTAATATGATACAAGCATGGTGGATACGCCGCTGGTACTTCCTATATATAAGTGTTTGTATGGTATTACATATCGTAGCGTTATTTGAATCATTTCAATTTGAGACATATAACATATTATACAAATAACATACTTTTCACAAGACATTGTTTTACACACAACTTATCTTATACAAACTCATTTTACATGGTTATTCATTTAACCATACATTATTCTCTTATTTATACATATCATCTGATCTTATCGTTTTTCAAATAATTTACAAGACAAAGCAAATTACAAGGTTCATGACTAAACACTTTCTCAAACATAAGTCATGAATTCTGTTTTCACAAAACCTATGTATCTCACAGGCATTTTTATGCTGACGTACCTATTTTCACATGTGTTTTCAGGAGATGATGCATAGGACTTATCAAGACATACTTAGGCGGACCTGTGCCTTAGTGACTTAAAACAAGACAAGAACTAGTTAATTTTTGTTATATACTCTTTGTTTCTTGTTTAAAACAATGTAACTCTCGTGTTTGATTAATAAAATGAAACTTTAATTGCCATGGATTTGAAACAATTAATTCTGTTACAACACTCGCCGACGTTTCCGCCACGTTTTGTATGTTCTACGTGGTCGGGGTGTGACATCGGTCTAGAGTTGAGTTGTTTGTTTTCTGCTTGTATGTAAACTGAAGATACATATTTATGTGTTTTATTGGATTTACATGATCACAACTTGGTCTTAACATATTATATACACTTAAGGTAAGAAATGAATGAGAGATTTATTTTTTCACTTATCTTATTAAGCACGTATTTAGTATCAAAATAAAAAATTAAAAAAAAAATCATGATTTTACACTAAGAGTAATTATGTAATTTTGTAGAGTAATTATAATTACTCTAAAAATTGTAGAGTAATTATAATTACCCTACAATAATTACTCTACTATTGTAAAATCAAAATTTCTTAAGTAGTAGGGAAAAAAATTCAAATGAAAAAAAAATCCTCCTTCACTTTCTACATTAGGGTATTTTGTATTTGATATTTATAACTTATTGATCATTGATTCATTATTGATATTGATTATTGATATGCACCTATTATGCTTGCCAATTGCCAAAACTTAAGTACTATAATGCGGAGTTTTTTTTTTTCAAAGTAGTGTTGGTGGAAAAAGTATTCACTAAAATGGTGTTCCTAGAAAACTATTTACCAAAGTGGTGTTTTCTTGAATATTTATTTGTTTCTTACTCCTTGGCTCCCAATTGTTTAAAATTTATTAAATAGTTATTAATTAGTGATTTAATCATGGTGGTTCTTTAAATCTGTAACTTGTATTTTTATGAATCTTAACATAAGCTTTTTTTTTATGAAAACTACCGGGAAAAAATGCTATTGGCATTATGGGAGATTCTAATAATTTAAGTAATATGTTGTTTAATAAATTAAAATTTTACTCAAATATACAAACAATCAATTTATATTTCTTTTACTCATTTTTTACATAAATAACAAAATATAGTATTTTATTTTAACTAATTGCATTAACTAACACTAACTGAACCCATATTTGTTTTACTTATTTTTAACATAAATAACTAAATATAGTATTTTTTTTTTTTAACTAATTGCATTGGTTAACACTAACCGAACCTGAACAAACCGACCGATCGGAATGTCATTTGGGTACTACGGATTCGGTATATTGGATATCGGGTATTACATAATTGTATATCGGGTAATCCGAAGTTCCATTGGTTCAGTAATAGGGTAGGCAACCTCCGATTTGGGTGAATTTGAAAACCCCGAATAAGTTTTGAATTACTTTTAATGTAGTAGGCAACGTGTTTTTTCCTAGGTTGGAACACTCATGTTCGATCGACATAAAACAATACCATTCTAACATTTGAAGTATTTTCAAATCAGTAGAAAAAAAATCGAAATATAGAGAGCCAAATACAAATCATAACGAAAATACTTTAGATGAAATATAAATTGTAGTAGCTTGATGAGCATTCATTTTTACATATTTCAAATAATAATTTTTTTTTCTTATTTTGCTGTAACTTTTTTTCTAGTTAATGATTCATATAAATTGATTCGAGTATGCACATAGCACAATAGGTTGTTTGTTCCCTCCATTAAAAAAATACTTAGTTTGTTGTTTATGTAAAAAATAAGTAAAAAGAAATATAAAATTGACTGTATGTATATTTGAGTACATTTTAATTTATTAAACACATATTTCATATGCTATTACTTAAATTATTGAATTCACACAGTGACTTTTATATTAAGTATTGTGAGTACTGTGAGTACAGTATGTCTATCACTTCCGTCAATCACGTATCATAGATTAAACAGATGAAACAAGACTGGTGCTGAACAGAGCAAAATGTAAAGTTCATATATGATTTGGTCAGTTCGTACGAAGGGACTATATAGCTTCGTACGAAGGGACAACTGTAGCTTCGTACGAAGGGAGCCAATCAGCTTCGTACGAAGCCATCACTCCTATATATACTAGTGTAGGTCTTGTTCATTTGTAATCTTTGAGCAGTTGGGAGGCGAAGCTCTACTCGTTTGTTTTCGTGGTTGTAAACTGTTAAATCAGTAATAGAAAACAACTTATAATTACTTCTTTGTGTCTGATCCACACGCGTACTTGGATTCCGCACAAGATACGTGTTTATCGCATTCATCGGTCAAGGAATCGATCCAAAGAGCGAATCCACAAGTACTTTTTTCCTTGTAGTTTTTATAAAAAAAAGGTTTATTTTTAAGATTAATAAAAAATAGGTTAATTAAAGTTGTTTAATAAATTGGGAGTCATCCAATGAGATAAGGAGTGAGAAATAATTAAATATTTAAGAAAACACCACTTTGATAAATAGTTTTTTTTTTTTTTTTTTGAACGGCAAATTTGGATCACTGACGGACCACTGGAGTATAATCGTGACACCAGCGGAACCACCCGATCATATCCATCTCCACTAGGCATAATGCTTATACACCAATTCAGGAGGAAACCCAATAAATATGGGAAACCCCCCTTATGGGAATCGAACCCAGGACCTATTGATCCCAAAACCTTATCTCACCACCAAGATGTCACTAGGCTATAAAGCCATCGGCTAAATAGTTTTCTAGTAACACCATTTTAATAAATATTTTTTCTACTAACACTACTTTGGAAAAAACTCCTAAGCGCACATCATATTCACACCAAATTGATTTCAACTCACGTTATCTTCAAGACTTCAATTTTGTATAAAAAAAATGTCTAACATAACCTTATAGTTAATTACCATACAAATTCCAACCCAAATTAACTTTGTATCAGAAATGTATAGTCCAACTTAAAAACACATTTTTTAAATTAAGTACGGTCAATGGTTGAATTCCACTACATATATGACACTACTAATGTATTAGAAGCCCCATCTTACCAAGACCTAAAACACGATTATTAAAAACCCAAAAGCCCACTTTCAAGTTAAATGTGAAAACTCAAGAACAATATGCTTAATTCAGTATTTTAGACTGAACATGTGTTTAGTCTATTGACTATGTATCCGCCATTTCTATTACTTATTTTAAGTTACAATTCGAAATTCCTAATTCTACTCTTACAAAACAAGTTTATAGCTTACGAAAACTTAGCAAAGGAGGTTATCAACAACTCTTAACACATAGTTGACTAAAACAATGGATTTCTTTTTCAATCAATAAAGGTTGACTTTTATATGTTCTCCTCTTACAGTCGTATATGATGTTCATCATACACAAACTTTATTTTGCTTTCTTGAATTTCTTCTTTTCCAAAACACGTTCGGGTGAACGATGTGGACCTTGGGGAAGGGTTGGTGAAGCTCGACCCCATCCGGAAACACCCCCCCCCCCCCCCACCACCCGGACCCGGTGACCCAAAAAAACCCCGGAGAGCGAGGACATGACATCGGTTCTCGGTGAGAATCGTTTGTTTTTGTTTTTCTTTTTTTTTTCTGGTTGTGTGTGTATGTATTTCATGTGTGTGTGTGTTTTGTTTTGTTCAGGTTGTGTGTTAAATTTAAAATAATTCGGTTTCGGAGAAATCTGGGACGACACTGTGCAATTTGAAAAATCAAAGGAAAACTAAAAAAAATTTGATGTTGTGTTGACGTGTTACATGGGAAAAAAAAAATTTGAGATGACACCATTCACCCTTATAGCAAGATTGTGAAATTTTAAGTTGGGAAAATGCTCATTTAACTAATAATATTCTTAAATTACACATTTTACTCTGGTATGTTATAGTTGCCAGTTATACCAACTTTATTTATACTTCCCAAAACCATATGGACAAAGCTAGTAGGATCGATCGATTATGCAATTTAAAAATGGGATGCGACGCAGTTTGTTGCATGTTTACCTATCGCTATTATATAATTTCCTACTTTTTAATGATATTAAATTGGCTAATTGTCTAAATTTTTTTGCAAAAATCCTTTTTATTAATAAAAAACAAATTTTACTTTATTAATAGTAGTCCCATATAATTAAAATATTAGAATAATCAACTTATTATATTAAAAAAGGTTATTATACTTTGATTAATAGTAGTCCCAATGGGGAGGCGATTTCCGGCGAGGACAAACGACTACCGGCAAGGAGATGTGGCGCAAGTCCATACATGCAGAAAAAGATGGATATCAAAAGCAGATCTGGTAGACAACATGGAAGACCTTCGGCGGCGAAAAGCAGAGGAAGTTCAGAAGATTGCTAATAGAAAAAGTGATAAAGAAGGAGGTTGGGAGACCTATCATGGGAAGCATACAAGAAAGAATCGTAACACAAATATCTACAGGGGTAAAGGAGGGACTGAAACCACAATGTTTTCATTTCAAATCTGTCGGAGGACGTGTCGGAGTCTTCCTTGAAACGAAAGTTTGGGAATTTTGGTGAGCTTGCAGCAGTGTATGTTGCTAAGAAGAAGGACAAGGCGGGGAACTTTTTCGGGTTTCTTTGATTCATGAATATAACGGACAAGGAGGATCTGATTAACAAAATGTCCAACGTAACCATCGATCATGCTAAAATTGGTGTTGACCTTGCGAGATATGATAAATGGTCAGTGAAACCTCAGAGGGTGGAGCCTATTCCTTCGACGACCAAATCTGAGAGACAACCGTTTGTCGGTTCTGGTATACCTCGGTGGCCTCCGATGAACAATATTTCAGTAGGGCGATCATTCAGTGATACGGTTGCTTGTGGGCATGGTGTTAAACCAAGACCTAAATCTTTACTTCTCTTTTCTAAGGAGACAACTTCTGCAATTGTGTGGAAAGATTTATCCTTGATAGGCGAGGTAAAGAACATCTTAGATTTGTATTTGGTCAAGGGTTTTCTCATCAAGTTGGGATATAATAATGCGAGTATCGGTTATTTGGGAGGTATTAACTTTCTTATGAAGTTTAATAGCAAAGAATTAGCAATTGATCTCTTAAAATCAAATGTGTGGCAAGAGCTGATGGTATCCCTCACCCCATGGGATGACTCTTATGTTCAATTGGATCGCTTGGCATGGATTACCATACGTGGTCTACCGAGTCATCTATGGGAGGCGGAGGTTTTTTATCTGATTGGGAATAGTTTTGGGAGGGTTCTTCAATTGTCTACGGCCTTGCCGACTGATGTTAACCTTACTTGTGAGAAGGTGGGGGCTATCACAAGAGATTTTTCCAGGATTAATCATGAAATTACGGTTCGTTGGAGGTCCAAAGTTTTTTCGGTCTGGGTTGAGAGGATTCTGCCATATGGGTGCCGTCGTTTGGCAGCTCTGATGAAGACTTGGGATGTTCGCCGTCATACTCACCGGCCACTCCGGTGGGATCCTCAAAGTTGGAAAGTACTAAAACTGTAACACCTCGCAAAAATCATGTCCAATATGATAAAGACACGTGTCTTGAACTTTAAACGTGTAATGAATTGATTACAAGGGACTAAAGTTGACAAACGAAGAAAGTATGTGTGTAGAAGGATCCAAAGTGTCAATATTTGAAAATTTTGCCTTTCAACGACCCTACACGATGTTTATACCTTAAACGAATAAATTGTGAAACATATGAAGCCGTTTGTGGAAGAAAGTGAAAGTTACAAGACGCGAGGGTTAAATGTGTCAACATGTTAAATTAATACCTCTGAGTTACCTTTTAACGAACCCGGAGCTTTGTAACAATTAATTATACTCCCAAGAACAAGTGATGAAAATTTCACAAGGTTTCGATGTCGTTTGAGATAAATACGTTAACTTTCGTGATTAAAGGGTTAAAAGCGTCAACGAGGCAAAACTTGTGTTTTCGGTTATCGTTTAATGAAACCGGACCTAACGATGATTGGTTATATCTTATAGATCATCAAAATATAAATTATATGGGTTAAATGTGCTTACAATGAAAGATATTACGTTTTATAAGGTTCAGGGGGTGAAAATGTCAAGTTTGAAACTTGCTGAGCTGGTTATCTTACTGGTGGCGTCGCGCCACACCCTTAACCCTCTGCCGTCGAGCGACGCGACGGCATGATCTAGCCAGAATCCATGCACAGGTGCAGGTTCTGCCATTTCCTTCACCATTGCATGTTTCAATTCGATTCTATGGACTGTTTGTTGGTTTTAAAAACCATTTTGGACACCTGTGATCGTCAGAGAAGTGCCCTAACACCTGTAATGATCTGGTGGCAACCTCTAGTAGTATAAATAGGTGAAGATTGGGCAGCATTCTCACTTGCAAGTTCAATTTTCATACTCTCAAGCTTACTCTCAAGCCTTGGAGCTTTCAAACTCATTCTCTGGAGCATCCTACCTTGGAAGAAAGCTCTCTTAGTCTAAATTTTTGTGCTCAGGACTCTTGTAAGTGTTCTTAGCTCCTTTAGTTAAGGTTTTATTAGTTTAAAGACCGAAAGTCAAAGTTAGCGTAATTCTGCTTTGACTTTGTGATTAATCACTAACGGTCCAGCCATTTTTCGAATTGAAAGTGGCTATGTGTTGGTAATTATGTAGGTGTTAAACCCTTAAAATGGCACCTTCAAATTATCACGTTATCTCAGTCAATTGACGGGTCAAACTTCTTAATAAAAAGTCAAACGAGTTAGTTTTTGCTAAATAAATCATAACTGACAATGCTGAAGTTATGGAACATGTTTTAACACTTAAATAACTTGGTAAATAATATAAGAACATGTTTAGGCATGTTCAACCCGACAATTCTGAGTTTAGGATCGGTTCGCAACCGAAAGTCGCAAAAGTAGACTTTTTCTTTGACTTTTAGTTCTGACCCGATTTAGCTTAGTTTAGTTATGCCTTAGGGTTCCTTTGTGACCATATTATATGTTAGGGTAGCCCTCTGAGGTTATACTACATGGTCCTTTAGAAATCTGAATCATTTACATGTTTCCGTTAAATGCTTAAAAGTTGACCATTTTGCCCTTATGTTATAAAAACGAGATTTTTGAAAATGTGAGAGGAAAAAAACCTTTATTACTGATATATAAGTAAGTTCTAAAAGTTTGACATCCATTTCTGGTCTAAAATGAAAGTTATGCAAGATATCGTAAAACAAAAGCCTTTTTGTTAATTAAATAGCATTTTTGGTATAAATCATAGTTAAACCCAATTTTTGACATCAAACTTATTACCCACCGTTAGGATATAATATTTAGAGATTTTTGGAAATTTTTTTCAAATTTTATACTAATCATAACATAGAGTTCTAGTGTAAATTCGGTATTGACAAAAATGCCCTTTTCGATAGTAAAATGAGTTTTACATATCATTTAGATACCAAACCTTTTTCTACTGATTTCATATGTTAAATAAAATATTTTAAGCTTTAGAAACTGATCATGACTTCAAAATTTTATAAATATTTCAAATATCGTCAAATACCGATTTTTACGCTTATTAAGCGCATAGTATGGTTTAAAACCATATTTAACGCTTAAGACTTATTACCTACTGATTTTAAAATAAATTTTTATACTTCAACAGTAAGTTTAAGTCTTGAACTCAGATTTCTAAATTTGACCCTTAAGGCATATGTGAAATGACCAAAATGCCCCTACGAAGCATAGTTTGGCCATAAATGATAAATTTCACATATGTATGATGTCTTGCTGAATTAACTTGATAAAATAAATGTTTTTACTGATATTTTTGGACCAGAACCTCAGTTTATTATTTAACCTCCTTTATAATCATTAAAATGACCAAAATACCCTTACGGGGCTTAAATTAGTTTTAAATTCGTTTTGGGCATAATGGAAGATATCCTACTGATATCACAACATAATTTAAGTATAATAACTTATGGAACCTGTACATGACTCATTCGGTTACCCGTTATGCATATACGCGTTCGGTACGGTTTATGTAACTAGTTTGCATAAATTAGCCGAAACGGGTCAAACCTTATCATTTTTACTTCAAAATCCAGAATGTATTTAGTTTACCTATTTATTACAAGTCTTCATACTTGTTGGGTCTAAATCACATTCTAATCCGGTCTTCGCTTAATCTTGCGTTTTGAACCGTAAACTTTTCCTTTAAAACTAACTGGTCTAAGTTAAGACTTAAATAAGACCCGTTAGGAATCTAATAGGTTATTAAAACCTTCATTCCAAATTAAGAGCCCAATAAAAGCTACTTGTAGTTGCTGAATTGATATACGGCTGAGAATAAAATTTACTTTTAGCTCAGGTAAATACTTTTAACTTATTTTCCGTTATACAGGCTTGGGATACGGTATTATAATAATACCGCTTGGTCGGGTTTGAAATCATTTAATCGGATTGTGATTAATAAATTTACATAACCCGTTTTAATCTGTTTTATTTGGTACAAAGCCTTTGGGGGGTTAATGATCGTGTCCTGGATATCCTCGGCTCATTCATTTGAAATGGCCAAGGCTTAAGCACGGGGTGTAGGCATACACCTGACAGTTGCGTATGTATGAACGGTATCTCACTCGTGAGGAAACTCCTTGTGGGCCTATACTTGTGGTGTGTCTATTAATCTTATACCGACTCTTCTATTCCGGTCCTAAACGGACGACAAACATGTAAATCTGTATACAAGATTATTTTTAAATAATTGTCCCAAGTTATAAAAGATTTTATGCCTTGTGCATTCAAACAAATTTTATAAACGCTTTTCAAAAGAGTCTGTTAATTGTATTTACCAGTGTAAACTGACGTATTTTCAAAAAGACTAAGTGCAGGTACTACGTGTAATGGGCTGGAAACTCCTGAGTATTAAATAAAGAGTCTTGCAAGCTTTTAATACTTAAAGTCTGTTGAACAATATTTCTTTCTGTTTTAGATCCGCCTGTGGATCCACTTATAACCGTTGTGTAATATTTTATTATACTTTCAATTCGGTTTGTATTATTACTTTAGACTTTCGCTGTGCATTAAACTGTAAATATTTGACTATGATGATATCAACTACGTCACGATACTCCCCACCGGTAATACGTGGAAATATCCGGGTGTGACAGGTTGGTATCAGAGCCAACATTGAGGGAATTAAACACTAGTCTTTTGTGTTTAATCTCAATGACACAGTTTGCACATTCCTTGACTTCCGAGTCTAGGCAAAGGACTTATGATTAACCCTAATCTTAATTGTTTTTGTCTTTTATTGTTTTCT
The DNA here is from genome assembly GCA_030545235.1 of Helianthus tuberosus. Classification (NCBI taxonomy): domain Eukaryota; kingdom Viridiplantae; phylum Streptophyta; class Magnoliopsida; order Asterales; family Asteraceae; genus Helianthus; species Helianthus tuberosus. Next base: position 106,625,154 of record CM060409.1, read on the forward strand.
TTTTCGTTTGTTTCTTTTGTTTGTTTTGACAGGATCAAAGACAAAATGCCGCCACGTGTTAGAGGCCGAGGTGGAAGAGGAAAGGCCCCAATAACTACAAGAAATGATCATGAAGTCGGGCCATCCCATCGACAAACACCGTTAGCAAACCTTAGCTCTAGTCCCCACGAGGATTGGAGAACTTATTTAGAGCCTGCGAGACGCTCTGTCTCGCTCAGTACCTCACCATCCTACCATGATTCATTCAGGCTGCATCAAAATAATGGGTCCGACCATTCTCACCATTCCTTTATACCTTTGCAGCGGTCGAGTTCGCACCATGCCTTCCAGGACCCGACCCCATACTTCCAGAGCTGGTTCAATCGGATGAACCAGGTACAAGAACCAGAGGGTCCAAACCCTTTGGGGCCGGCTGACCACTATCCTGAGATGTAGGATATGGATGTGGACGAGGATCCAGATCCAGAGCTACCATTGACTGGGACGCCGAAGCATCCTATCAATATATCAAGCAGATCATCCTTCCATTGTTCGCCTTACAGGGGCCCAGACATTTTTGTTGAAAGATGGGCTACATACAAGTGGGAGTATACTCCCCCTCACAACCCACCTCCACAACAGCAGCAGGATCCCTCAGAGGATCCACATTTTGAGGCGGTCACGCCACCGCCACCACCACCACCACTAGAACAGTAATTGCCTCTAGAACCATCAAGGCGAAGAAGAACAGGTGCACGGATGTCCGTGCGTGGGGGTTTCCACTTCAGCACCCCCCAACACTCCAGCAACAGCAACTACCCGCCGCTGTATGAAGACCCGCAAATGGGTGGGCCTTCAAATCCAGTTTCTGAAGTCAATTCTGCACCAGTCGCACCAGCACCACACATGGATTATGATAACCCAATTCCATCGTACTCAGGTGCAGCCGGGTACAACCCGTTTGAGCCGCAAGCTTACTCGGGTTATAATTACAACAATGCCCCTGTCGTTGACCCATACCTTGAAGCGGTAAACTACAATGCTCTCTACCTTGGACCCTATCCAGCTACGTACCCAACTGGGTACCCAGCATATGGGTATCAATACCCACCACCTCCTCAACCTCAGCAGCAGCAGCCGCCGCAGCCACCACAGATTCAACCACCGCAACAGCAGGAAATCCTTCAATGGTTACACGAGGTGGAGCAACAGGTACAGGAGGAGCGTAGAAGCCGCCAGGGTCTACTTAAGGGTTTGACAAACCTTATAAAGGGGAAGAAGAAGAAGAAGAGGGATTATTGAAATTCCTTATTTATTTGTTTTGTAATTCTTATTTTCAATTAAGTCCCTGTGTGGACATTTTATTTATGTACTTGGTCCCTACGTGGACTTATCTTTCTTATTTCTGTCCCTGCGAGGACAATGTTATTTATTTAAAAGTCCCGTTTAGGGCAGCTATGTATTTCTTCCAATTTATGGAATGTTTTAGTTTAAAATTTTCATTGTCATTATATATATATGAATATATTATATGAAACAAATCAAAATATCATTCCAATTTATAATTGATCTGCCATTCAATATTAAAAGAAAATCTTAAAGGTAAAAACCTAGACCATATGTCATTTTAAGACATGGCCATGATGGTAATTCCTTTTTAAGAAAATAAATCTTTGTTAACATCTGAAAACATGTTAGCACTCCTGATAACAGTGATACGATAAAATCACACTTGTCATCTTTATTTTGGGTCCTTTCAAATCCCTTATCTAGCCTAATGATTTAGAAATCATGGGTTCAAATCATCAATTAAGATGATCATATATTAAACATCCATTAGTGATGAAGTGCCTACGGGCCACACTTATTGTCCTATAAGACAAGAGACAGTTGTAGTCTATGACTCTCTATCAAGAAAAGGTAATGAACTATGTTCAAACCTTAATGCTTCGGTCTTATAAGATCACGGCTTATAATTTAAAACTTTCCTTGTGACTAGGCCAATTGTGCCACTCTAATATCCTTAATGATTATAACTGGGATTAATTATAATTTAAATAAATATAATTATCAAATTAACCACATATGGTTTATAATTACAATGGTTAATAAATTCTCAAAAATGATGATTCCATAATAAACCTCTGAACAAACTATTGTCAACTGTTTTATAGAAATCAAGCTTCAGCATGTCTGAATCAGAAGAGGTTAACAGTCATCCTAGAGAGAGAAATGATAACACCCGAATGAATGTAACAGGTGCAGACTTACAAGCAATGATAGATAATGCGGTCACTCGAGCCATTGACCGACAATTTAAAGAACCAAGTAATACTCGTTCAAAGACTCTATCTGTGGCTCATAGTAAGCCCCCTTCTAAAACACACGAATCGAAGAAGAACGATTCTCATCATTCATCGAATCAGAAAAGTGTTCCATCCAAGCAAATTGTGCTTAATCAAGAACCACGTGTTAAGACTTGTTCTTACAAATACTTCGTCTCTTGCAAGCCAAGGGACTTCACAGGAGAAAAAGGAGCCATTGACTGTATGACATGGCTAGATGAAATGGATACCGTGGTTGATATCAGTGGTTGTGCGGAACAAGATATTGTGAAGTTTGTTTCGCAATCGTTTAAAGGAGAAGCATTGGCTTGGTGGAGATCGTTGGTTCAAGCCACAGGGAAAATCCCACTTTACAACGTGTCTTGGGATCAGTTTGTTGCGTTGATCAAAGATAACTTCTGTCCTCAGCATGAGGTGGAAAGAATTGAAACCGACTTCTTGACTCTGGTCATGAAGAACTTGGATTGTCAGGCGTACCTTACAAGTTTCAACACCATGTCCCGATTGGTTCCTTATTTAGTTACACTGGAACCGAAGCGCATAGCACGTTTTATTGGAGGTCTAGCTCCAGAAATCAAGGGAAATGTGAAAGTATCCAGACCTACCACCTTTAGGTCAGTGGTTGATTTGTCTTTATCTCTTACACTCGATGCGATAAGGCAAAGGTCGCTTAAAAATTCTGATGAAGGGAAGAGGAAACGTGATGATGAGAACTCACGTCGCTTTGATAAGAAACGAAAAGGGAACTTTGAGCACAAGAAAGGTTCAGGGTTTAAAAAGGATACCCAGCAAATCGGGGAGAAGCCCAAGTGTAAAATCTGCCAGAAGCACCATTTCGGGAGATGCAGACTCGAATCACGATCACAATCGCAGTCACAGTCAAGGCCTATTGGATGTGGGATCTGCAAGTCCAAAGAGCATAAGACTTTGGATTGCAAGAAGCTGAAGGATGCAACCTGTTATGTGTGACACCTGTGTCACTGCGACCATCAAACAAATACCAAACCAATGAAATATTGTATTTCATACTTGGGATCTGTATAAATATGTGTATCTTTTACACATATCAATTCTTGTTCGATTACAAGCTCTAAATCACTTTCTGGAAGGTTATACGCGCACTGGTGCGTAAATATAACCAGTTTAATGCAACAAACACTCCGGAATAGTGAAATAGGCTTAACATACCTTAAATAACCTTTACATAACTTAGAAATAAGTTTTAAAGGCTTTGGTTTGGCAAAATCAAGTTAAAACGCTTACAGGGACTAAAGTTGACAAACTGCGAAAGTATGCCAATTTGAACTGTAACAGACATTACGGAACATGACCATAAGTTAAACATACCCTAAATATCCTTCACATAGCTTAGAAATAGGCTTTGAGGGGTTCGGTGTGTTAAAATAAACTTTTGGGTATTCAGGGACTAAAAGTGTCAAAAAGTGCACAAGTTTGCATTTTCGCGCATAACTTACGTTCTGAATACATCTGGACATCCAAAAATTTATGTAAGCACTAAAATATTTTATTTTAGTGTTTGGCATAAGAAAAATCCATTCGTCACGTCATTTGGATCGTTTTTCGCGCTTATGCGCATTCCGTCGTAATTAGCCGAACAACGCAACCGTACGGCTAAACGAACCGACATCCGAGATATTTTTGAGAACATTTTAAGTTCCCTTTACTTTAAATTCATTTTAGAGCTTTGAAATGGGGTTAACGGGCCTTAAACGCGTCGGAAAAGGCCTTATTACACTACAGGGACCAAATCTGCCATTTTTGAAACTTTCTGTGTAGAAACATTGAATCTGGCCTATACCACCTTTGCACATGGTTTTGGGCAATACTATGGGCTGGTTTGATGTGCACATGGTATTACAATACCATGGGTGCAAGTGTATGGCCAAGATTGAAGCACTTTTTCCAAGAAACGATCCTAACGGTTCGGGAAATCCTATAAATACCCCATGCCTTCATTTGCAAAAACCACTAGAATCTTGATTTGAGAAGCTCTAAGTTGAAACCATTGTTTCATACCTGAGCTACTTGGATCGAGGTTAGCATTCGGGGACCCTTCGTAAGTATTCTTTCGTTCTTTTATTGCTTTTCGAGTCTTTTCGAGTCTGAAAGTCAAACTTTGTTTGACTTTCTGCGTTGACCAGTTTATGGTCAATACGAAGTTCGTTTGAACTTCGCAACGTGAGTGTAATCACGTTGGTTATAGTCCCTTGGGACTATGCCTACTGATTACCACGTTGTCTAGGGTCGTAGGGTAAGCGATCTGATAAATCGCTTATACCTTCGAACCCGACCCATTTGGTCGATCATTAGGATCCGACCAAATACATTAGGTGACCATAGTAGGTAGGGAATAACCTTCCGAGGTTATACCCTACGGTCACATCGTTTGAGTAGTTGTATGATAGGTAGTTTATATGCCTTAGGTAAATTACCAAAATGCCCTTTTTACGCCAAAATTCATTTTAAGCATATGTAACATAACTTTTGGTATCTAAACTGATTTGGTAACAATATTAGATGTGTTAAGGCATATTTTACTTGTCATAGGACTAGTTAGGCGTTCCGAACGCGTTTCACGCGAACGACGCGTTAAAGTAGCATAAACTACCTAAACGGGTCGTAATGGGTAGTAAGCACTTATGTTAGGTTTCTTTTAGTATGTAGGCTTTGTTAAACCATATTACACGAGTCTCCATACTCGTTTGGTTTACGAACCCTCATTCTATCTAAATCCTCCGATTTAGGTCCGGTTTATTAACATAGTTACCTATATTAGGTGTCGTTTGATTCCGAGATCTCTAGCATTGTTTGGTTGTTACTCAAGGACTACTAAGCAATCTCAAGTGAGTACATAGACCCCTCTTTTACTGTTTTCCAAACGTTTTGGGGTGGAACACATGTGCCTACTTGTTACTTTCATGCTTTCCATGTTTTCACATCATATACCTGCTATGTTCGTTAGTACATTATAGTACATGATTTCATTGTGTTCATGCTATGTATGCCCATTGTGTGCGTACTTAGTACATCGTTTTACATTACATTTTATGCTATGTATGTCCATTTAGTTCATACTTAGTACATTGTTTTACTTTACACTTATGCTATGTATGTCCATTGTGTGCATGCTTAGTACATTGTTTTACATTGCATTTCTGTTGCATATGCTCATCCAGCATGTGAACACATTATACTGCATTTTGAACCGTTGTAATCATTTGACTATGTGAACCGTTTGTATCTGTGAACCGTGTGAACCGTATTTGACCATACATAAACATTTCTACAATTGTTATACATTACATGATTTACATTTGACACATAAACATTTTCAACATTAGTTATACGTTGCATGATTTACATCTTGATATAAACATTTTGGCATATTATTCAATACATTTGACAATTGGTTTAAACATAGACATCTTACATTGTTGGGTTGGTTTGAGTAAGTGATTTAAGTAACGAGGCGTGTGTAATATGATACAAGCATGGTGGATACGCCGCTGGTACTTCCTATATGTAAGTGTTTGTATGGTATTACATATCGTAGCATTATTTGAATCATTTCAATTTTGACATATAACATTTTATACAAATAACATACTTTTCACAGTACATTGTTTTACAAACAACTTATCTTATACAAACTCATCTTACATGGTTATTCATTTAACCTTACATTTATTTATACATATCATCTGATCTTATCGTTGTTCAAATGATTTACAAGACAAAGCAAATTACAGGGTTCATGACTAAACATTTTCTGAAACAATAAGTCATGAATCCTATTTTCATAAACCTATGTATCTCACAGGCATTTTTATGCTGACGTACCTATTTTCACATGTGTTTTCAGGAGATGATGCATAGGATTTATCAAGACATACTTAGGCGGACCTGTGCCTTAGTGACTTAAAACGAGACAAGAACTAGTTACTTTATGTTATGTACTCTTTGGTTCTTGTTTAAAACAATGTAATCTTTCATATTTGTTTAATAAAATGAAACTTCAATTGCCATGGATTTGAAACAATTAATTCTGTTACAACACTCCCCGATGTTTCCGCCACGTTTTGTATGTTCTACGTGGTCGGGGTGTGACATTATGGTTGCAACGAAAAGGGGCACATAAAGACTAACTGCCCGAAAAATCCAAACTGCCCGAAAAATCCATTAGGAATCACTCTTTTCCGCTATCCTTGCTTCCGTTGAAATTGGCAGGGTTCGATATAGTGATAGGCATGGATTGGTTGTCTCGTAACCAAGCCCAAATTGTATGTGATAAGAAGCAAGTGGTTATCAAGACTCCTTATGGTGAGCCATTAACAATTTAAGGAGATACGCAGTACGGGTTACCTAAGCAAGTGTCTATGCTTAAGGCATCGAAGTGTTTAAAGAAAGGTTGTGTCATTTACATGGCACAGGTGACCATTGATGAGCCGAAACCCAAGATTGAAGACATCCCTGTTATTTCAGAATATCCAGACGTATTCCCTGAAGAACTACTTGGTTTGCCTCCAGACAGGCAAGTGGAATTCAGGATCGATATTATACCAGGAGCAGCCCCTGTAGCTCGATCTCCTTATCATCTGGCACCGGCCGAGATGAGAGAATTAAGAACACAATTGGATGATTTGTTGGAAAAAGATTTTATCCAACCTAGCTCATCTCCTTGGGGAGCACCAATTCTATTTGTGAAGAAAAAGGATGGCTCAATGCGTTTATGCGTTGATTATCGCGAATTAAACTAGGTTACAATCAAGAATAGGTATCCGTTACCTAGGATCGATGATTTATTCGATCAGCTTCAAGGGGCAAGTTACTTTTCAAAGATCGACTTGAGGTCAGGTTACCATCAGCTGAAGGTCAGAACCGAAGATGTACATAAGACCGCATTCAGAACTCGATATGGACACTACGAGTTCTTAGTGATGCCTTTCGAGCTCACTAATGCACCTGCAGCATTCATGGATCTCATGAATCGCGTTTGCAAGCCATATCTAGACAAGTTTGTCATTGTCTTCATTGATGACATTCTTATTTATTCAAAGAGTCAAGCTGATCATGAAAAACATCTCCGGTGTATCCTTAAACTTTTGCAGCGAGAGAAGCTCTACGCCAAGTTTTCCAAATGTGAGTTTTGGCTTCGTGAAATCCAATTTCTTGGACATGTGGTAAGCGAGCGTGGTATCCAGGTGGATCCTGCTAAGATTGAAGCCATTATGAATTGGCAAACACCGAAGACACCTACAGAGATTCGCAGCTTCTTGGGTCTAGCAGGATACTACAGGCGTTTCATTGAAAACTTTTCGAGGATTGCTGCACCCCTAACTTCGTTGACTCGCAAGAATATAAGGTTAGATTGGGGTCCCAAGCAACAAGAATCTTTTGAGATTCTTAAGCAGAAATTAAGCAATGCTCCTATGTTGACATTGCCAGAAGGAATTGAAGATTTGTTATGTACTATGACGCATCGCACACAGGTATGGGTTGTGTTCTCATGCAAAAAGGCAAGGTCATTGCCTATGCATCTCGTCAATTAAAGGTGCACGAAAAGAACTACACCACCCATGATTTGGAATTGGGTGCCGTTGTATTTGCACTAAAGCTTTGGAGGCACTATCTTTATGGAACCAAGTGCGTGATTTATTCTGATCATAAGAGCCTTCAGCATTTGTTTAATCAGAAGGATCTTAACATGAGACAACGCCGATGGATGGAAACGTTAAACGATTATGATTGTGAAATCCGATATCATCCTGGCAAGGTAAATATAGTCGCTGATGCTTTGAGAAGGAAGGAAAGGATCAAACCTATTAGGATCAATACCAAAAGCATTGAACTAAAGAACAGCTTGAATGAAAGGTTGTTAGCCGCTCAAAAGGAAGTTGTATTAGAAAGTAACTATCCGAATGAGAAGTTAGGCGTAACTGCTGATCAATTATCATATGGCAATGATGGAATCTTTAGACTAAATGGTCGAATCTGGGTTCCAATACATAGAGGGCTTAGAGATGTGATTCTTCAAGAAGCTCATAGTTCAAAATATTTAGTCCATCCTGGCAGTAATAAGATGTACCAGGATTTAAAGGCAAATTATTGGTGGATAGGTTTGAAGAAATCCATAGCCACTTATATGGCTAAATGTCTGACGTGCGCACAGGTTAAAGCCGAGCATCAAAAACCGTCAGGTTTGTTACAACAGCCTGAACTTCCTACTTGGAAGTGGGAAATGGTAACTATGGATTTTATTACCAAGTTACCAAAGACAAAACGGGGTAATGATACTATTTGGGTTATAGTCGACAGGCTGACCAAGTCAGCCCACTTCTTGCCAATAAAGTAAACGCACATCTCTGATAAGCTATCTATTATCCACGGTGTGCCAGTATCTATTATCTCTGATAGGGATACAAGATACACATCACATTTTTGGAAAAGCTTTCAGCAATCTTTAGGCACTCGTTTAAATTTCAGCACTGCTTATCATCCTCAGACGGATGGGCAAAGCGAACGTACGATTCAAACGCTTGAGGACATGCTCAGGGCTTGTGTTATTGATTTGGGTGGAAGTTGGGATGACCATCTTCCTTTAATAGAATTTTCGTACAATAATAGTTATCATTCGAGTATTCAAGCAGCGCCTTTTGAGGCCTTGTATGGAAGGAAGTGCAGAACGCCAGTATGTTGGGCGATGATTGGAGAAACCCAACTGTCATGTAACACCTCGCAAAATCATGACCAATGTAATAAAGACACGTGTCATGGAGTTAGACGTGTAATGAATTGATTTCCGAGGGATTAAGATTGTCAAACAATGTAAATATGTAAATAAAAGGATCAAATGTGTCATCATGCCAAACTCATGCCTCTGAATGACCTCATAAGATGTTCGTATTCTTTGATGAATAAAATTTTCGGACATAGAAAGTCGTTCGTGCTTAAATTGAGAATTTTACGAAGCATAGGGGTTAAAAGTGTCAACATGTTAAAAGTTACCTCTGAGTGGCCTTTTAACGATCCCGAAAGCATTATCATAATTGTATATTGCGCTCTCGAGAATATTGGATAGTAATTTTATGAAGTCTTGATGAAAACAAGACTTTTCGGGTGATCTCGCAACTAACCGGGAGCTTAACGGGGTTAATATGTGACCCAAGGCCCATAATAGTTAACTATGGGGGTCATAAGTGCAATAAAAGAAAGTTAAATAAACTTAAATTGGACCAGGGACTGAAATTGAAAAGTTTAGAAACTTTTTACCGGATTTCCCCATTGTCACGGCCAGCGTAGACTCCCTATGAGTCTTACGCGGCCCGCGTAAAAGTGCCAGTGACAGAAAAAAAAAAAAAAAGGACAGCTGCATGTTGCAGCCTGTTACACCGCCATTGCATGGCTGATTTCGATACCAGGGACTGAGCAAATGGTTTTTCATGCACTAGGGACACATGGGAACAGATGGTAGCAACATAGGGACATATTGATTGATCTTGGAGACTCAAAACTCCTATATAAGGCCCTTGTAGTTCTTGTGTTCATTTGCACACTTTCAATTTTCACTCAAACTCACTCCTTGAAGCCTCCTGGAGCTAAAGGAAGCTTTCTCAAGTTCAATATTCGTGCTAAGGACTATAGTAAGTGTTCTTAGCTTCCTAAGTTTAAGTTTTCTTAGTTTAAATAACCGAAAGTCAAAGCTATCGTAATTAAGCTTTGACTTGGTGATTAATCACTAACGGTCCAGCCATTATTCGAATTGAAAGTGGCTATGAGTTGGTAATTATGTAGGTAATAAACCCTTAAAAGGGCACCTACTGATTATCACTTTTACTTGGTCAATTGTCGGGTCAAACTTATTAATAAAAAGTCAAACGAGTCAGTTTTTATAAATTAATTCATAACTGATAATGTAGAGGTTATGGAACATGTTTTAACATTAAAATAAGTTGGTAAATAAGATAAGAACATGTTTAGGCATGTTCAACCCGACAATTCTGAATTTAGGCTCGGTTCGCAACCGAAAGTCGCAAAAGTAGACTTTTGCTTTGACTTTCAGTTCTGACCCGATTTAGCTTAGTTTAGTTATGCCTTAGGGTTCTTTTGGGACCACATTTCATGTTAGTATAACCCTCTGAGATTATACTATAAGGTCCCATAGAAATCTGATTCATATGCATGTTCCCGTTAAATGCTTAAAATGGACCATTATGCCCTTTTATCAATAAAACGAGATTTTTGAAAATATGAGAGGACAAAAACCTTTGTTATTGAATTATAAGCATGTCCAAAAAATTTGACATCAGTTCGTGGTCTAAAATAGAAGTTATGCGAGATATCATAAAATGAAAGCTTTTTATTAATTAAATAACATTTTTAATATAAATCATATTTAAACCCAAATTTTGACACCAAAATTTCTACCCACTGACATAATATAATATTTAGAGATTTTTGGAAATTTTTGTCAAATTTTATACTGATTATATTATAGAGTTTTAGTGTAAATTCGGTATTGATAAAATTGCCCCATTTCTTTGATAAAATGAGTTTTACATAACATTTTGATACCAAACCTTTTCCTACTGATTTATTATGTTAAATAAAATATTTTAAGCTTTAGAGACTGATCAAAATCTCAGATTTCCTTAAATAACCCGAAAATCGTCAAATACCGACTTTTACGCTTATTAAACGCATAGTATGGGTTAAAACTATAATTAACACCTAAGACTTATTACCTATTGATATTATAGGCAAATTTTATACTTTAACAGTAAGTAAAAGTTTTGAGCTCAGATTTCCAAATTTGACCCTTATAGCATATGTGAAATGACCAAAATGCCCCTACGGTGCATAGTTTGGCCATAAATGATAAAATTCACATATGTATGATATCTTTCTGATGTAGCTTATTAAAATAAATATTTTTACTGATTATTTTAGACCAGAAACTCAGATTACTATTTAACCTCTTTTATAAACTTTAAAATGACCAAAATACCCCTACAGGGCTTAAATTGGTTTTAAATTCGTTTTGGGCATAATGGAAGATATCCTACTGATATCATAACTTATTTAAAGCATATAAACTTGTGGAACCTGTACATGATTCATTTGGTTACCCGTTATGCATATTCGCGTTCGGTACGGTTTATGTCACTAGTTTGCATAAATTAACCGAAACGGGTCAAACCTTATCATTTTTACTTCAAAATCCAGAATGTGTTTAGTTTACCCATTTTATACAAGTCTTCATGCTTGTCGGGTCTAAATCACATTCTAATCCGGTCTTCGCTTAATCTTGCGTTTTGAACCGTAAACCTTTCATTAAAACTAACCGGTCTAAGTTAAGACTTAAATAAGACCAGTTAGGAATCTAATAGGTTATTAAAAACCTTCGTTCCAGATTTAGGAGCCCAATAAAAGCTACTTGTGCTTGCTGATTGATATACGGCTGAGAATAAAATTATATTTTAAGCTCAGGTAAATACTTTTAACTTATTTTCCGTTATACGGGCTTGGGATACGGTATTATAATAATACCGCTTGGTCGGGTATTGAATATTTAATCGATTAGTGGTTAAAATCATTGAGATAAGCCGTTTTAATCTGTCTTGTTTGATGCAATGCCTTTGGGGGGTTAATGACCATGTCCTGGATATCCTCGGCTCATTCATTAGAAATGGCCACGGCTTAAGCACGGGGTGTAGGCATACACCTGAAAGTTGCGTATGTATAAACGGTATCTCACTCTCTTGTGGGCCTATACTTGTGGTGTGTCTATTAATCTTATCCGGCTCTTCTAACCGGGTCCTGAATGGACGACAAACATGTAAATCTGTATACAAGATTATATTTAAAAAAAAATTGTCCCAAGTTATAAAAGATTTTATGCCTTGTGCATCCAAACAAATTTTATAAACACTTTTCAAAAAGAGTCAGTTAATTGTATTTATCAGTGTAAACTGACGTATTTTTCAAAAAGATTAAGTGCAGGTACTATGCGTAATAGGATGGCTACTCCGAGTATCAAATAAAGAGTCTTGCAAGATTTTGATGCTTAAATTTGTTGAACAATATTTCTTTTTGTTTTGATCCGCCTGTGGATCCACTTACAATCCGTTGTGTAATATCTTTATTACTTTCAACTCGGTTTGTATAAATTACTTTTAGACTTCCGCTGTGCATTAAACTGTGATTATTGACCATGATGATATCAACTACGTTACGATACTCCCCACCGGGCCCACCGGTAATACGTGGAAATATCGGGGTGTGACAGGTTGGTATCAGAGCCAACATTGAGTGAATTAAACACTAGCCTTTTGTGTTTAATCTCAATGACACAGTTGCACATTCCTCGACTGCCGAGTCTAGGCAAATGACTTAGGGCTAATCCTAATCTTAATTGTTTTCTTTTGTTGGTTTCTTTTGTTTGTTTTGGTAGGAACAAAGGCAATGCCGCCACGTTTCAAAGGAAGAGGTGGAAGAGGCAAGGCGCCAATAACTGCTAGGAATGACCACGAAGCCGGGCCATCACACCGGCGAACTCCTTCAGCAACCTTTAGCTCTAGTCCCCATGAGGATTGGAGAACTTATCTAGAGCCTGCGAGACGCTCTGTCTCGCTTAGCTCCTCACCATCATATCACGATTCATTCGGGCTCCATCAAGACGACGAGTCCTATCATTCACACCATTCCTTCATCCCGTTGCAGCGTTCGGGTTCGCATCGTGCCTTTCAGGACCCGACCCCATACTTTCAGAGCCAGTTCAACCCCGTGAACGTGAATGAAGAACCAATGGGCCATAACCCATTGGGACCGGAAGACCACTTTCCTGAAGCCCAGGATATGGATATGGACAAGGATCCAGATCCAGAAATGCTGCCATCTGGGACGCCCACGCATCCCATTGAGATTTCTGACGGATCATCTTTTCATGGTTTGCTATACAGGGGCCCAGACAGTTTTGCTGAAAGATGGGCCACAAACCACTGGGAGTTCACTCCCCCTTTCAACCTACCTCAACAACAGCAGCAGGATCCCTCTGAGGATTCGCGTTTCCAGGAGGAGTATCACCGCATGGAGGCGTGACTGACCAGGATCAAGCCACCAATCATATTGAACAAAGTATGTAAATAAATATAAAACCCAACACAATATAATTGGTGTCCAAACAAAACATAGTTTAAGTTGTAAGCGGAAGCATAATGTTTAAAACCAAGGTATAAGTTCAAATGTATCAAATGTTTAACATGGCATACGACTATCCATGTCCCACAACGATCACGCCTCCTTGTGCAAGCTCCATAAATACCTAACGACCTGCAAGGCATGTAACAACGAGTCAACAACAAAGTTGAGCGAGTTCACAGTTGGTGTTCATTGTTAAGTTGTTTCAAAAACCATGAGTTCATTTGTAAGTCATAAGTTAACCAGTTTTCCCTGTTTCCCAAACATATCCATAACCAGTGGGGGCTTCCCCATGTGAACCACTAGACCCGTTTGCCATATCGACCACTGACTAAAGTAAGTTGGTGCCCTGACGTCAATTTCTATCATCATTGACTAGTGCCCAAATCCATTAGTTCACGCCCGTCCTCTGCGGCATGGTGTGAGGCTTGTCAAACCTAAATAGCGCTATCTAACTAATGACCCGCTCGCCATTGGCCCGGCGATTAAGTCGATATAAAAGGAGGGACTTCATGATAGAGATTTTTGGTCTAGTATCCATGTTGTCACCTTTCAATAAAGAGGGTGTGTACGAAATCCCCAAACCAAGAGATTACGTAGGTTCCAATTCAATTCCTTATCACATGTTGTCACCCTTCAATAAAGAGGGTGTGTACGTGTTCCAAACCAGGATATCACGCAGTTTTAGTTTAAATCCTTTGCCCATTCCCAACCCTTGGGAATCCCATGCCTTGTGAAAAGTGTGAACTTACATCGGTTTGCTCTGTGACAACTCAAGTTTCCGACATTCTTTATTCGCATTTAATGCACGTTGACTTTGACTATATAGTTGTGATATGATAAAACGTATTGTGTTTGCTTGATTATGTGTTGATATTATAGCATGAGACTTAGTGTATTAGAAATCACCTAAACTGGTTTAACACTTGAAAATACTCGATGAAACACAAGATGTGTTTCGCCAGATAACAACTCGACGAAACACAAGTGATTCGTCAACCTCATCTCGACGAAACAGGCTGTTTCGCCGGCCCAGTTTCACCAAAGCCCAGTTCGGGCCCAACACGTAAACTCGAATATTAAAACGTGTAACAGCCTTAGTTTCACACTTTTACCATCACAACCGAAACCCTAGAGCTCCCTTCTCTCTGTGACGGCAAACTAGAACCCACCGGAAACTCTTGTGCGATCTAATCATTGTTCGGTTAGTAAACCTATGTGTTTTGATTATCTTTCATTCGTATATGTGTTTATATGATTCCGTATGATGATGCATATTTGTAACCGACACTACATGTTGTATGAATATTAGGGTTCTTGTCATGATGATGAATAGGGTTGATATTGTAATATAACCTGTTTATTCAATCGAAAAATATATATATATACGAATTACATATGAAACCGAATCGGAAATTGGTAAACTGTTAAGATCAGATTGATGTATGATATACGTGAATTGTTATGTGATGTTCATTCGGTCCAATAGAATACCTTCAACATGGACTTGTCAGCCATGATTTATTTGTTTAAATGATGATGTTTGTTCATGATTTGATAATTCTCATGACCACATATTTGGTCCAATCACAACATGTCATATTTAACAATTGTTGGCCATTGATGTGGGAAATTATAATAATAATGATGATGAGCATGTGATTTCGGTTTGTCTTGTATGATCATTGGGTGATGATGACGGCTGTTAGGATGATTAGGGTTTCTCATTACGTAACTGATGTTCGGCGTAACTGATCTTCTTGACGAAACAGAACCCTCGGCGAAACAGAATGTGTTTCGCCAAGGAAAGTCGACGAGATAGAAATCTTGTTTCGCCAAACAAGACTCGACGAAACAGGATATGTGTTTCGTCAATATTTGTGATTCGCCAACATATGTGTTTCGCCGACTTGAATATTTTGCACAGTAACCTGACTTAACTCTGTTAGAAGTTAACTGAGATATTTAGCTACTGTACAGTGATGTGCATGACTTATATGATAATGGTTACATGCTAGCACTTCTATGATTATACCTATACGTGAACAAGTTGGATATAAACTGATTATGCATACGTGCGTATTTAGGACGTGATTGATTAACTGTGAGCACATACTTAGCATACCGAGCAAACCAAGGTGAGTTCACACAGCCAAGGCATGGGATTCTCGGGTTGGGAATCGGGTTGGATTATTTGAAATGGATAACTACTCGTACTTACGCTATCGCTAGACTATAGACCATCGTCCTCAGGATAGTCAGGACACTTACGTAAAACCTACGTAACCTAGTATCTACCATTGTCTCCCGGGTCGGGATGGACACTTACGTAAAACCTATGTAAACTAATACCTACTACTGTCTTCCGGGTCGGAAGGACACTTACGTAAAACCTACGTAAAACCCCACACGTACCACTGTCCTCGGGGAAGGGCACTCACGTAAATCCTACGTGACCTTGTACGTATTCCTGTTCTCGGATTAAGAAGAACACATGGTTGCAAATAGTCTAGTAAGTACAAACATGGGAAGCCCCCATTAGTAAAGATAAACGTGGGAAACCCCCACTAGTAATACATATGACCATGGGAAACCCCCACCATTAGTACGTATTTACATGGGAAGCCCCCACTAAATGCATGTATGATTTGTTATAACGAACTTACTTTCTGTGAACTCGCTCAACTAGTTGTTGACTCTCTGCTGCATGCCTTGCAGGACCTTAGGTACATTTGGAGCTTGCACGAGAGGCGCGGACGTTGTGGGCACGGATTATGGATCTTATATTGAAACATTAAACATTGAACTTATTACTTACGTTGGGTTTACATTTATGCTTCCGCTATACACTTAACATGTTTTGTTGGAACACCTTTCATATCGTTTGGTTTAAATTACATTTAATTCTTAGCACGTTTGATATGATTGGTGGCTTGATCCTGGTCAGTCACGCCTCCAAGCGGTGATACTCCGCGTGTGGATTTTTGGGGGTGTGACAGATTGGTATCAGAGCCATTGGTTATAGAGAACTCGGTTTTAATAAGGGGAAAACGATTTTGTTAAAACCAGACTATAACCAGAACAGTGCTCAACGATCCACAACGACGCTTCGCTCCACGTGCAAGGCTCAACATCATAGGTACTACTATTCATGATACTTTATCTACTTGCTAGAATTACATAGAACTTTGCTCGTGGTATGCTTAGATTACAGAACCTACTATATGTTACTGTTTGAGAATGCTTGTGTGCTCACTCTCTTCTGTCATCGCACTATTCGCGAACCTATCTCACTTACGTTATCTTTACTATGAAGATCATGTCTGGACGTATCAACATGACCCAGGACCAGTTGACGGCCCTCATTAACGAACGAGTTACCGCGGCAGTTGCAGCCGCTCAAGCAGGAGGTATACCCTGCAGTTACAACTCACGCTAGGATCCTTAGATCCTACAATCCTAAACCAAATCTTGTGTTTAACCTTACTTTGATTCTTACACAACAGGTCAACCACCTGTTTGCACTTTCAAAACTTTCATGGACTGTCGTCCAACTACTTTCAGCGGCACTGAAGGAGCCGTAGGTCTTCTCCACTGGTTCGAGAAGCTAGAGTCTGTGTTCGAAATGTGTGAATGCCCTGAGGCACGCAGGGTGAAGTATGCTACTGGTACTCTCGAGGGTTTAGCCCTCACATGGTGGAAAGCTCAGGTCCAAATACTAGGGTTGGTTGCTGCTAACGCCACCCCATTGAACAACTTTAAAGAGATTATCAAAAAGGAATACTGCAGTCGAGATGATATTCATAAGCTGGAGGTCGAGTTCTTTAACCTCAAGATGACGGGGTCAGAGATTGAGGCGTTTACTAAGAGATCTAATGAGCTAGCATTACTGTGTCCTACTATGGTGGACCCTCCAGCATAGCGTATAGAACTTTATCTCGGCGGTTTAGTGCCAGAAATCCAAAGTCATGTGACTTCAGCAAACCTTGCCACCTACCAGCAGGTTGTTCAGTTGGCTCACCGTCTCACTGATCAGGCGGTGGAGCAAAACAAGTTGCCTAAACGCATCAGTACTACTACCGCTACTACTTCAGCTACACCTGCTACTCCCAGTGACAACAAGCGGAAATGGGAGGGGGATTCCAGCAAGGGTTCAGCTACCGTTCAGTCTCAAGCTCAGCAACGCAAGACTAATGATTATCAAAGTCCCAGTCAGCAGTCATTTGGTAGTCATGGGCAGAGAGTTTATCGAGGAAACCACCCCAAGTGCCACAATTGTAACAGGCACCACAGTGGCCAGTGCAACAGGGGTCGCTGTCAAAGATGCTTCAAGATGGGTCATGAGGCCAAGGATTGTAGGAGCCCACGACCTGTAAATCAAAACCAGCAACAACAGCCACCAGCTCCACGAAACCAGCCGCAACAACAACAACAAGGAATCAGGGGATGCTTTCAGTGCGGGGCTGAAGGCCACTTTAAGCGGGATTGCCCTTAGTTGAACCAGAACCAGAATAACAACAACAATAATCAGGGCAATGGGAACAACAACAATGGGGGAAACAACAACAATGGTGCTAGGGGTCGTGCATTTGTGATTGGTCAGGCTGATGCAAGGAACGATCCTAATGTGATTATGGGTAAGTTTCTTCTCGACGACTTTTATGTTACTGTACTATTTGATTCGGGTGCGGATACAAGTTATATGTCTCTGAAAGCTAGTCAAATGTTAAAACGTGCACCAACTCCTTTAAACACCAAACATGTCGTAGAGTTAGCTAACGGTAAAAGTTTAGAGGCCACACACATAGTTTAGGGTTGTAATCTTATCCTCGCTGGTCAGACTTTCTCTATTGATCTCATTCCTGTAACTCTGGGTAGTTTCGACATCGTCATTGGTATGGATTGGTTATCCCAACAACAAGCAAAGATCTTATGCAAGGAGAAGATCATTCGTATTCCCCGTTCTGGTAAAGAACCTCTCGAAGTTCAAGGCGACAAGAGTGGTGTCGTGAGTGGCATCATTTCTTTCTTGAAGGCTCAGAAGTGTTTACGAAAGGGCCACACAGCTGTTTTAGCACTCGTTACGGATACATCGAAGAAAGAGAAAAAGATTGAGGATATTCCTGTAGTACGCGACTTTCCTCAAGTGTTTCCTGAAGAGTTACCTGGGTTACCGCCTCATCGTCAGGTTGAATTTCAGATCGAGCTCGCTCCAGGAGCAGCACCCATAGCTCGAGCACCTTATCGCTTAGCTCCAACCGAACTGGAAGAACTGTCTAAGCAACTGCAAGAACTCTTGGAAAAGGGTTTCATACGTCCTAGCTCTTCGCCTTGGGGAGCTCCAGTACTATTTGTAAAGAAGAAGGACGGTACCTTCCGCATGTGTATAGACTATCGCGAATTGAACAAGGTGACTGTGAAGAATCGTTATCCTCTTCCACGCATCGACGATTTATTCGACCAGTTGCAAGGGTCGAGCTATTACTCGAAGATTGATCTAAGGTCGGGGTATCATCAACTGAGAGTCCGGGATGAGGACGTCTCCAAAACAGCATTTAGAACGCGCTACGGTCACTACGAATTTTTGGTCATGCCATTCGGGCTAACGAACGCGCCTGCGGTTTTCATGGATCTTATGAACAGGGTGTGTAAGCCTTATCTCGACAAGTTCGTCATTGTTTTCATCGACGACATCCTGATCTACTCGAAGAGTCAGGAGGAACACGAGCATCACTTACGACTTATTTTGGAACTTCTTCGAACGGAACAGCTATACGCTAAGTTTTCAAAATGCCACTTCTGGCTTCGTGAAGTCCACTTTCTAGGCCACGTGGTAAACAAGGATGGGATCCATGTTGATCCATCCAAGGTGGATTCGATCAAGAACTGGCCTGCACCTCGCACACCAACAGAAATACGCCAATTCTTGGGTTCGGTGGGTTATTACAGACGGTTCATCAAAGACTTCTCAAAGATTGCTCAGCCGCTTACACTACTGACGCAGAAGGGTGTTGTTTATCGTTGGGGTAATGCACAGGAAACAGCGTTCCAGCACTTAAAGGATAGACTCTGTAGCGCACCTATCCTCTCTTTGCCTAAAGGCACGGACGATTTTGTAGTCTATTGTGATGCATCTATCCAGGGTCTTGGATGTGTATTGATGCAAAGGGATAAAGTCATTGCTTATGCTTCGCGCCAACTTAAGATTCACGAACGGAATTACACTACACACGATTTAGAGCTGGGAGCGGTTGTCTTTGCACTTAAGATATGGCGACACTACTTGTATGGTACCAAATGTGCTATCTACACTGACCACAGAAGCCTCGAACATATCTTCAAACAGAAGGAACTGAATATGCGACAACGACGATGGGTCGAACTGCTAAACGACTACGAATGCTCAATCAGGTACCACCCAGGCAAAGCCAATGTTGTGGCTGACGCCCTCAGTCGAAAGGACACCGCGCCTAAGCGCGTGCGAGCTTTACAACTCACCATACAGTCTAGTCTTCCTTCCCAGATACGAAATGCTCAAGTAGAGGCATTGAAACCAGACAACGTCAGGGCAGAAGCCCTACGCGGCTCAAGGCAACGCTTAGAACAGAAGGAAGATGGTGCTTACTACATCACAGGATGCATCTGGGTCCCACTCTATGGTAACTTACGCGAGCTTGTAATGGATGAAGCTCATAAGTCTCGCTACTCGGTACATCCTGGTGCGGATAAAATGTACCACGACATCAAAACTACATACTGGTGGCCTAGCATGAAGGCCCACATAGCCACATATGTTAGCAAATGCTTGACTTGTGCGAGAGTCAAGGCAGAATACCAGAAACCATCAGGTCCGCTTCAACAACCTGAGATACCACAATGGAAATGGGAACAAATTTCCATGGATTTTGTTACAGGCTTACCTAGATCTCAGCGCGGAAATGATACTATTTGGGTGATCGTGGATCGACTCACAAAGTCTGCTCACTTCCTGGCCATTAAAGAAACAGACAAGTTCTCTACCTTAGCAGACATCTACTTAAAAGAAGTGGTTTCGAGGCACGGGGTGCCAACCTCTATTATCTCTGATCGTGACGCACGTTTTACCTCAGAACTGTGGCAAGCAATGCACAAATCTTTTGGTTCTCATTTAGACATGAGCACAGCTTATCATCCTCAGACAGATGGACAGTCTGAGCGCACTATTCAAACTCTAGAAGACATGCTTCGTGCGTGCGTAATCGACTTTGGCAATGGTTGGGAAAACATCTGCCACTTGTGGAATTTTCGTACAACAACAGCTACCACACCAGCATTAAAGCTGCACCATTCGAGGCATTGTACGGGCGTAAATGCCGGTCACCTCTCTGTTGGGCAGAGGTGGGAGATAGTCAAATCACAGGTCCAGAAATGGTAGTTGATACTACTGAAAAGATTGCTCAAATACGACAACGCATGGCGGCAGCTCGTGACCGTCAGAAAGCATACGCCGATAAAGATAGAAAACTACTCGAATTCCAGGTTGGGGATCGAGCGCTACTCAAAGTTTCACCCTGGAAGGGTGTGGTTCGTTTTGGCAAACGCGGCAAACTTAATCCACGATACGTCGGACCTTTCGAAGTTATTGAGAAGATAGGCAGGGTAGCCTACAGATTGAACTTACCAGCTGAACTCAGTGCAGTTCACAACGTCTTTCACGTGTCGAATCTGAAGAAGTGTACGTCAGATGAGACCCACATAGTTCCCTTGAAGGAACTCACTATCGACGAGCGATTGCACTTCGTCGAGGAACCTGTTGAAATCACGGACCGGGATGTTAAGGTCCTCAAGAACACGAGAATCCCTCTTGTACGAGTTCGTTGGAACTCCCGCCGCGGCCCAGAGTTCACCTGGGAGCGTGAAGATCAAATGGAACTCAAATATCCCCAGTTATTCGGAACCAATGCAACCACTGTCACACCCCCAAATTCCACCTGCGGAGTACCGTCCGCTTGAGGGCGTGACCGACCAGGATCCAGCCACCAATTATACTGAATAATTGAATAATAGTAAGGATGATTACCAACCA
Source organism: Helianthus tuberosus (assembly GCA_030545235.1). Lineage (NCBI taxonomy): Eukaryota > Viridiplantae > Streptophyta > Magnoliopsida > Asterales > Asteraceae > Helianthus > Helianthus tuberosus. Next base: position 106,646,760 of record CM060409.1, read on the forward strand.
TAATGGTTAGTAGACACCATAGTTTAAAGTTCGAATGTTAGGTTCAAATAACAGTTAAGTAAGTAGCGGAAGCATAGGCAAAATAGTTTAAACAAAGTTCGTAGTTCAAATTATTTAGAACCCAACACGCGGGTTTAGACGACCACTACACTTCCCAAGCAGCAGCTCCTCAGTCACTGGTTACCTGCAAAGCATGCAGTAAGGGGGTCAACAATAATGCTGAGTGAGTTCACGGGTTGTCCAGTTTTAATTACCAAAAACTTGTTTCACCAGTTAATTTATCCGTTTATACATGCCATGGGGAGCTACCCCAAAAGTTAGCGACTAAACTGTTTTTCCAATACCGAACACTAGGTGACCGTTGCGTATCCGCAAGAGTGCCCCGATGTCAATGTTCTATCATCATTGACGGATGCCTGAGTACATTAGTTCACGACCGATCCCATACCTTGGCACGGTGTGAGGTTGGTAAGACCTAAATAGCGCTATCAACTAATAACCCGTTCGCCTGGCCCCGGCGACTAATCGGTATTAAGTAGTAGGGACTTTAAGTGATAGAGTTTCGTTTAGTGCCGTTTGTTGCAATCCGTATAAACAGTAATTAACTAAAAGGTTCCCAATAACAAGGGAAGAAAAGTAAGTTGTATCCCTCATAAGGGGATAGTGTTGTTTTTAGTTCCGTTTCCCAAACCACCGGGAATACATGCTTTAGGTTGTGAACTCACCTTGGGTTGCTCGGTAGATTAATTACCCGGTTGATCACGTTGGTCACCACGTCCTAGCATGGTTACCAATATAGGTCAAGTTGGGGTACAAGTAAACACGTATAATCTACACATAACTAACACATAGCATGCACAACATATAATTATCCAATAAGTCATTGGGCCCGTCTAAGTTCTTTAATAGCAACAGTTAACAGTTAACACATAGCCCAACTAAACAGTAACAAGCATGTACAGTTAACACACTTGGGCCCAATAACTAACAGCCCAGTCGAGACCAGGCGGTGAGAACACACAGTTGCGAGTCGCAACCGGAGGTTGCGGCTTGTCATGTCTTGGTTGCGAGTCGCAACCGGTGTTTCGACTTGTCACGTTTTGGTTGCGAGTCGCAACCGGGCGGTTTCGAGTCGCAACCGGTGGTCTTGAGTTGTCATGGTTTGGTTGCGAGTCGCAACCGGAGGTTTCGAGTCGCAACCTTGGAAACGTGCACAAGAAACCTTCTAGAACCTCTGATGTACTGACCAATAGAATTCTGTTTTCATGAGATTTTGTACTAACCAACCATATTGCAATAACATGTTTCTTTGTCTATTATCACATGAAAATGGATCAAAACAAGCATATTTGAATATTCATATCAACATTCAAACAGTTCATCAAATATTCATATCAGCCTTCAACCCGTTCATCAAATATTCATGCATATTTAACACATAATCATCATATCCTCATCCTACACAACCTTTTATTTTTCGGGCAGAATTCATAGCACATAGACTAGATACCAAAGCAACATTTCCCTTCATTTTCTAGCATGAATCATTTATTCAAACACACTAGCTTATCCTTATCATATAGTTATAGCTCAAGGCATTCATAAGGTTTATGAATAAAACACATTGTTCAACCATTCATCATTCAAACATTGACAACAATCTATTATCTAATAAGCAATATACTCAATCAAATATCCAACTAATCAAATAGTTTGTGCATCATGAACCATCATTTTAAGTCAATCAACTATAATACACTAACCGGTTGGATGGAGGGGTACAAAAGATCGATGAACCAAGTTCCGAGTGATGACCACAAGCTTGAACCGAGATGATCCGAGATGATCCGAGAGCTCCTTTTGTTGTTGCCGGTTTGATCCGAGAGAGGGAGAGGAGAGGAGGTGAGTTTGATGTTAGAACTTTAGGGTTTAAGTGGTTTTTAGAGAGAGAGAGAGGGAGAGTGTGTGAGATGAGGGAGTGTGGGAGTGATGTTGCAAAAATGGTGAAAGTTGTGAGGGTTGGTCATATATATATCGAGTGGGTTAGGGGGGGTGTCCGGGTGGGCTAAGGTTACGGCCCAACCGGCCCATATCGTTTCTTGTTTACTCGAGACCGAGTGGTCTCGAGTCGGGTTCGGTTCACACATATACTCATATATGTAATACATACACATAATTTAATACAAGGATCACATAATGCACAACAATAAATAACAAGTTCTCATTTAATATTATATATATGCACATACATTCATTTAAAGACGAAAGTTGGTTCGGGAAAACCCGAAGTGTCACATTATCCCCAAGTTTTAAGAACTTTCGTCCCGAAAGTTAAAGCAGCCACTGACAAGCTAGTAAAAGTGAGAGCGTTTTAACGAGGTGTCACATCATCCCCCCGTTAGTTTGGAATTTCGTCCCGAAATTCAGTTGTAGCTTCAGTGCTGGGGGTTTCATTTGGGAACAGCTGGGGATACTTGCGCTTCATCTGGTCTTCCCGCTCCCAGGTAAACTCTGGGCCATGGCGTGAGTTCCAACGAACTCGCACGAGGGGTATCTGGCTACGTTTGAGGGTTTTGATCTCACGATCCGTGATCTCAACCGGTTCCTCAGTAAAGTGTAGCTGTTCGTCAATAGTAAGTTCCTTGTAAGGAACGACGAGTGTTTCATCTGACAGGCACTTCTTCAGATTAGACACGTGGAAGACGTTGTGCACAGCACTCAGTTCTTCAGGCAGATTCAATCTGTAAGCGGCCGTGCCGATCTTTTCGGTAACTTCAAAGGGTCCGACATATCTTGGATTAAGCTTGCCCCGTTTTCCAAAGCGAACCACACCCTTCCAGGGTGAGACCTTAAGTAGAGCCCGTTCACCAACCTGAAACTCTTGCGGTTTTCTATCTTTATCAGCGTAGTACTTTTGACGGTCACGAGCTGCCGCCATGCGCTGCCTAATCTGGGCAATCTTTTCTATGGTGTCGACTACATGTTCCGGGCCTGTGATCTGGCTGTCACCAACCTCAGCCCAGCAAAGAGGCGATCGGCATTTACGGCCATACAATGCCTCAAAGGGTGCTGCCTGAATGCTGGTGTGGTAGCTGTTGTTATAGGAGAATTCCACCAACGGTAGGTGCTTCTCCCAATTCTTGCCAAAATCGATCACACAAGCCCTAAGCATGTCTTCGAGGGTTTGGATGGTGCGTTCAGACTGCCCATCCGTTTGCGGGTGATACGCGGTGCTCATGTCTAAACGTGAGCCAAAAGATTTGTGCATGGCTTGCCACAACTCAGAAGTAAAACGCGCGTCTCGATCAGAAATAATAGAGGTAGGCACTCCGTGCTTCGAGACCACTTCTTTTAAGTATATCTCTGCTAGGGTAGAGAACTTGTCTGTTTCTTTAATGGCCAAGAAGTGTGCAGACTTAGTTAAGCGATCCACTATCACCCAAATGGTGTCATTTCCTCGCTGAGACCTAGGCAGGCCAGTCACAAAATCCATGGAAATCTGCTCCCATTTCCATTGCGGGATCTCTGGCTGTTGGAGTAGGCCTGATGGTTTCTGATACTCAGCCTTGACTCTTGCGCAGGTTAAACACTTTCTGACATACGTTGCTATGTGGGCTTTCATGCCAGGCCACCAATAGGTAGCCCTCAAGTCGTGGTACATCTTATCTGAACCCGGATGTACTGAGTAACGGGACTTGTGAGCTTCATCCATCACAAGGTCACGTAAATTTCCATAAAGCGGAACCCATATGCGTCCGGCCACGTAGTAAGCACCGTCTTCTTTTTGTTCCAATCGCTGTCTCGATCCTCGCAGGGACTCAGCCCTGATGTTCTCGGCTTTCAATGCTTTAACCTGAGCATTCCGAATCTGATTAGGGAGGTTCGAGTGGATAGTGAGCTGTAAGGCACGAACACGCTTGGGTTTGGTCTCCTTTCTGCTGAGGGCATCGGCTACCACATTAGCCTTGCCTGGGTGATATTTGATTGCACATTCGTAGTCATTTAGGAGTTCGACCCATCGGCGTTGCCGCATATTCAACTCCTTTTGTCCCATTATGTGCTGGAGACTCTTGTGATCAGTGTAAATCGTGCACTTGGTGCCGTACAAGTAGTGTCTCCAAAGCTTGAGCGCGAAGACCACAGCTCCAAATTCTAAGTCATGCGTCGTATAGTTCCGTTCGTGGACCTTGAGTTGTCGCGAGGCGTAAGCAATAACTTTCTCGCGTTGCATCAATACGCAGCCAAGTCCTTGAATGGAAGCGTCGCAGTAAACGACGAAGTCGTCGGTACCTTCGGGTAAGGAGAGGATAGGAGCACTACAAAGGTTCTTCTTTAGCTCCTGGAAGGCAGATTCCTGAGCATTACTCCATTTGTAAGCAACACCCTTCTGAGTGAGTGTCGTAAGTGGTTGAGCGATCTTAGAGAATCCCTTGATAAATCTTCGATAGTATCCCGCCAATCCCAAGAATTGGCGAACTTCGGTCGGAGTCTTAGGTACGGGCCAATTCTTAATGGACTCAATCTTAGCGGGGTCAACATGAATCCCTTCCTGATTGACGATGTGTCCAAGGAAATGGACTTCTCTAAGCCAGAAATCACATTTCGAGAATTTGGCGTACAGTTGCTCATTGCGAAGAAGTTCGAGAATAAGACGTAGGTGTTGTTCATGCTCCTCTTGGCTCTTTGAGTAGATTAGGATGTCGTCGATGAATACGATTACGAACTTATCGAGGTAGGGTTTGCATACTCGGTTCATGAGATCCATAAAGATTGCAGGTGCGTTGGTCATTCCGAAAGGCATAACAAGGAATTCGTAGTGACCATAGCGGGTTCTAAAAGCAGTCTTAGAGATGTCCGCATCGCGAACTCTCAGCTGGTGATAACCCGATCGCAGATCAATCTTGGAATAATAGCTCGACCCTTGCAGCTGGTCAAACAGGTCGTCGATACGGGGAAGTGGATAACGATTCTTGATGGTAACCTTGTTAAGTTCGCGGTAGTCAATGCACATTCGGAATGAGCCATCTTTCTTTTTGACGAAGAGCACTGGGGCTCCCCAGGGTGATGAACTAGGACGGATAAAACCTTTGTCCAAAAGTTCTTGTAGCTGAGTAGAAAGCTCCTTGAGCTCCGCGGGGGCTAATCGATAAGGTGCACGAGCTATAGGCGCTGCTCCGGGAGCTAGCTCGATTTGAAATTCGACCTGACGGTGAGGAGGGAGTCCAGGTAGTTCCTCCGGGAATACCTCAGGATAGTCGCGTACAACTGGAAAATCTTCAATCCTATTTTCCCTTTTCTGTGTGTCGGTAATGAGTGCTAAGATGGCGGTGTGCCCTTTTCGTAGGTACTTCTGGGCCTTTAAGAATGAAATGATGCCTGTGACTTCCCCGCTCTTGTCGCCTTGAACTATAAGAGGTTTGCCAGGGGGACGGGGAATACGAATAGCTTTCTCCTGGCAGAGGATTTCAGCTCGATGTTTGGATAACCAATCCATACCAATAATGACGTCGAAGCTTCCAAGAACGATGGGGAAAAGATCGATACAGAAGGTCTGACCAGACAACTCTAATTTGCAGTTACGAATTATGTGTGAGGCCTCGAGGTTTCTACCATTAGCTATTTCAACGGTGTGCTTAGAGCTCAGCGGCGTAAGAGTGAGCTTAAGTTTCTTACTAATACGTAGGGATACATAACTAGCATCTGCTCCGGAATCAAATAGCATGGAAACATAACGATCATTAAGTAGGAACTTACCCGCTACAACGTTGGGGTCATTCCTTGCTTCCCCAGCTCCAATCACAAAAGCTTTTCCTCTAGCACCATTTCCAGCATTGTTGTTATTGTTCCCAGCACCCTGATTGTTGTTGTTTTGATTCAGTTCAGGGCAATCCTTTCGCATGTGCCCCATTGCTCCACACTTGAAGCATCCACGGTTGTTTCCTTGTTGCTGCTGTTGCTGTGGTTGTTGCTGATTCTGCCTAGCGGGGAACTGGCTTCGGCAGTCTTTGGCTTCATGCCCCATCTTGTTGCATCGCTGACATTGACCTTTTCCACACGGCCCATTGTGATGTCGGTTACATTTGTTACACTTAGGGTGGTTTCCTCGATAGCCACCCTGTTGCTGAGGGCCCTTGTTGCTTTCAGTCTTCCTTTGTTGTACTGGGGCCTGAGTGGGGTTAGCATCCTTTCCCTGACTTCCATCCCACTTTCGCTTGTTATCACCAGAAGTTCCAGCAGTAGTACCGATCCTCTGGGGCAGCTTGCCCTCTTCCACAGCCTGATTGGTGAGTTTGTGAGCCAGACGAACCACGGGCTGTATGGTGTTGAGGTTGGCCGAAGTCACATGGCTCCGGATTTCTGGGACCAAGCCCTTGATGTACAATTCGACCCTTCGATACATAGGTTGGGACATGTTTGGGCAAAGTGCAGCATAGTCGTTGGACTGCTTAGTGTAGGTCTCAATCTCTGATCCGACCATCTTGAGTGCATAGTACTCGTTCTCGAGTTTGTGGATGTCATCCCTGTGACAGTACTCCTCTTTGATCATGTCCTTGAAATCTTCCCATGCCGTAGCATTAGCAGTTTCCAGACCAAGCATCTGAATCTGTGCTTTCCACCACGAAAGTGCGTTTCCTTCAAGCGTACCAGTTGCGTACTTAACCCAGTTAGCAGGGGGACACTCGCAGACGGCAAAGACAGCTTCGGCCTTTTCAATCCAATGCAGAAGGCCTATGGCACCCTCAGTGCCGTTGAAAGGGAGAGGCTTGCCATCCATGAAGGTTTTGAAAGTACAAACACGTGGTTGCGCAGGCGCAGGCTGACCTCCAGGGTGAGCTGCGAAAGCTGCAGCCACCGTGTTGAGCAAGTTAGCGAATTGAGCCTGAGTCATGTTAACGCTTCCTCTTCCGCGTCCACTCATTGTCTTCATAACCAGAAAACACAGTATGAGTGTGATGTCGTAACGTAGCGAGAATAAGATAGAAGAGGGAGGTGTATCTATCTAATCAGGCATACTAGTATGTATAACAGAGCAGTCAATATAAGGTAAACAAGCAAGTAAACACAAGTCCGAGCTACGAGGTCTAGTATGTCGAGTCTTGCCCTTGGAGTGTAGTGTCGTCACGAGTCACGGGTTATAGTCTGGTTTTTCTAAAAAAGACTTCCCTTTTTAAAACCAAGTTCACTATAACCAATGGCTCTGATACCAATCTGTCACACCCCCAAATTCCACCTGCGGAGTACCGTCCGCTTGAGGGCGTGACCGACCAGGATCCAGCCACCAATTATACTGAATAATTGAATAATAGTAAGGATGATTACCAACCATAATGGTTAGTAGACACCATAGTTTAAAGTTCGAATGTTAGGTTCAAATAACAGTTAAGTAAGTAGCGGAAGCATAGGCAAAATAGTTTAAACAAAGTTCGTAGTTCAAATTATTTAGAACCCAACACGCGGGTTTAGACGACCACTACACTTCCCAAGCAGCAGCTCCTCAGTCACTGGTTACCTGCAAAGCATGCAGTAAGGGGGTCAACAATAATGCTGAGTGAGTTCACGGGTTGTCCAGTTTTAATTACCAAAAACTTGTTTCACCAGTTAATTTATCCGTTTATACATGCCATGGGGAGCTACCCCAAAAGTTAGCGACTAAACTGTTTTTCCAATACCGAACACTAGGTGACCGTTGCGTATCCGCAAGAGTGCCCCGATGTCAATGTTCTATCATCATTGACGGATGCCTGAGTACATTAGTTCACGACCGATCCCATACCTTGGCACGGTGTGAGGTTGGTAAGACCTAAATAGCGCTATCAACTAATAACCCGTTCGCCTGGCCCCGGCGACTAATCGGTATTAAGTAGTAGGGACTTTAAGTGATAGAGTTTCGTTTAGTGCCGTTTGTTGCAATCCGTATAAACAGTAATTAACTAAAAGGTTCCCAATAACAAGGGAAGAAAAGTAAGTTGTATCCCTCATAAGGGGATAGTGTTGTTTTTAGTTCCGTTTCCCAAACCACCGGGAATACATGCTTTAGGTTGTGAACTCACCTTGGGTTGCTCGGTAGATTAATTACCCGGTTGATCACGTTGGTCACCACGTCCTAGCATGGTTACCAATATAGGTCAAGTTGGGGTACAAGTAAACACGTATAATCTACACATAACTAACACATAGCATGCACAACATATAATTATCCAATAAGTCATTGGGCCCGTCTAAGTTCTTTAATAGCAACAGTTAACAGTTAACACATAGCCCAACTAAACAGTAACAAGCATGTACAGTTAACACACTTGGGCCCAATAACTAACAGCCCAGTCGAGACCAGGCGGTGAGAACACACAGTTGCGAGTCGCAACCGGAGGTTGCGGCTTGTCATGTCTTGGTTGCGAGTCGCAACCGGTGTTTCGACTTGTCACGTTTTGGTTGCGAGTCGCAACCGGGCGGTTTCGAGTCGCAACCGGTGGTCTTGAGTTGTCATGGTTTGGTTGCGAGTCGCAACCGGAGGTTTCGAGTCGCAACCTTGGAAACGTGCACAAGAAACCTTCTAGAACCTCTGATGTACTGACCAATAGAATTCTGTTTTCATGAGATTTTGTACTAACCAACCATATTGCAATAACATGTTTCTTTGTCTATTATCACATGAAAATGGATCAAAACAAGCATATTTGAATATTCATATCAACATTCAAACAGTTCATCAAATATTCATATCAGCCTTCAACCCGTTCATCAAATATTCATGCATATTTAACACATAATCATCATATCCTCATCCTACACAACCTTTTATTTTTCGGGCAGAATTCATAGCACATAGACTAGATACCAAAGCAACATTTCCCTTCATTTTCTAGCATGAATCATTTATTCAAACACACTAGCTTATCCTTATCATATAGTTATAGCTCAAGGCATTCATAAGGTTTATGAATAAAACACATTGTTCAACCATTCATCATTCAAACATTGACAACAATCTATTATCTAATAAGCAATATACTCAATCAAATATCCAACTAATCAAATAGTTTGTGCATCATGAACCATCATTTTAAGTCAATCAACTATAATACACTAACCGGTTGGATGGAGGGGTACAAAAGATCGATGAACCAAGTTCCGAGTGATGACCACAAGCTTGAACCGAGATGATCCGAGATGATCCGAGAGCTCCTTTTGTTGTTGCCGGTTTGATCCGAGAGAGGGAGAGGAGAGGAGGTGAGTTTGATGTTAGAACTTTAGGGTTTTAGTGGTTTTTAGAGAGAGAGAGAGGGAGAGTGTGTGAGATGAGGGAGTGTGGGAGTGATGTTGCAAAAATGGTGAAAGTTGTGAGGGTTGGTCATATATATATCGAGTGGGTTAGGGGGGGGGTGTCCGGGTGGGCTAAGGTTACGGCCCAACCGGCCCATATCGTTTCTTGTTTACTCGAGACCGAGTGGTCTCGAGTCGGGTTCGGTTCACACATATACTCATATATGTAATACATACACATAATTTAATACAAGGATCACATAATGCACAACAATAAATAACAAGTTCTCATTTAATATTATATATATGCACATACATTCATTTAAAGACGAAAGTTGGTTCGGGAAAACCCGAAGTGTCACAACTACTACTAAGGCTGAAGCTACCACAGAATTTCGGGACGAAATTCCAAATCAATGGGGGGATGATGTGACACCCCAAGAAAACCAGTAATTTTTCGCAAACTTGCTCGGGGAGCCGCGATACAATACAGGTAAACAACGTCACACCATTAGCTTTCCTCAGTAACTGCATGCTAAATTTCGGGACGAAATTTATTTCAAGTTGGGGATAATGTGACAACTCGAGTTTCCGACATTCTTTATTCGCATTTAATGCACGTTGACTTTGACTATATAGTTGTGATATGATAAAACGTATTGTGTTTGCTTGATTATGTGTTGATATTATAGCATGAGACTTAGTGTATTAGAAATCACCTAAACTGGTTTAACACATGAAAATACTCGATGAAACACAAGATGTGTTTCGCCAGATAACAACTCGACGAAACACAAGTGATTCGTCAACCTCATCTCGACGAAACAGGCTGTTTCGCCGGCCCAGTTTCACCGAAGCCCAGTTCGGGCCCAACACGTAAACTCGAATATTAAAACGTGTAACAGCCTTAGTTTCACACTTTTACCATCACAACCGAAACCCTAGAGCTCCCTTCTCTCTGTGACGGCAAACTAGAACCCACCGGAAACTCTTGTGCGATCTAATCATTGTTCGGTTAGTAAACCTATGTGTTTTGATTATCTTTCATTCGTATATGTGTTTATATGATTCCGTATGATGATGCATATTTGTAACCGACACTACATGTTGTATGAATATTAGGGTTCTTGTCATGATGATGAATAGGGTTGATATTGTAATATAACCTGTTTATTCAATCGAAAAATATATATATACGAATTACATATGAAACCGAATTGGAAATTGGTAAACTGTTAAGATCAGATTGATGTATGATATACGTGAATTGTTATGTGATGTTCATTCGGTCCAATAGAATACCTTCAACATGGACTTGTCAGCCATGATTTATTTGTTTAAATGATGATGTTTGTTCATGATTTGATAATTCTCATGACCACATATTTGGTCCAATCACAACATGTCATATTTAACAATTGTTGGCCATTGATGTGGGAAATTATAATAATAATGATGATGAGCATGTGATTTCGGTTTGTCTTGTATGATCATTGGGTGATGATGACGGCTGTTAGGATGATTAGGGTTTCTCATTACGTAACTGATGTTCGGCGTAACTGATCTTCTTGACGAAACAGAACCCTCGGCGAAACAGAATGTGTTTCGCCAAGGAAAGTCGACGAGATAGAAATCTTGTTTCGCCAAACAAGACTCGACGAAACAGGATATGTGTTTCGTCAATATTTGTGATTCGCCAACATATGTGTTTCGCCGACTTGAATATTTTGCACAGTAACCTGACTTAACTCTGTTAGAAGTTAACTGAGATATTTAGCTACTGTACAGTGATGTGCATGACTTATATGATAATGGTTACATGCTAGCACTTCTATGATTATACCTATACGTGAACAAGTTGGATATAAACTGATTATGCATACGTGCGTATTTAGGACGTGATTGATTAACTGTGAGCACATACTTAGCATACCGAGCAAACCAAGGTGAGTTCACACAGCCAAGGCATGGGATTCTCGGGTTGGATTATTTGAAATGGATAACTACTCGTACTTACGCTATCGCTAGACTATAGACCATCGTCCTCAGGATAGTCAGGACACTTACGTAAAACCTACGTAACCTAGTATCTACCATTGTCTCCCAGGTCGGGATGGACACTTACGTAAAACCTACGTAAACTAATACCTACTACTGTCTTCCGGGTCGGAAGGACACTTACGTAAAACCTACGTAAAACCCCACACGCACCACTGTCCTCGGGGAAGGGCACTCACGTAAATCCTACGTGACCTTGTACGTATTCCTGTTCTCGGATTAAGAAGAACACATGGTTGCAAATAGTCTAGTAAGTACAAACATGGGAAGCCCCCATTAGTAAAGATAAACGTGGGAAACCCCCACTAGTAATACATATGACCATGGGAAACCCCCACCATTAGTACGTATTTACATGGGAAGCCCCCACTAAATGCATGTATGATTTGTTATAACGAACTTACTTTCTGTGAACTCGCTCAACTAGTTGTTGACTCTCTGCTGCATGCCTTGCAGGACCTTAGGTACATTTGGAGCTTGCACGAGAGGCGCGGACGTTGTGGGCACGGATTATGGATCTTATATTGAAACATTAAACATTGAACTTATTACTTACGTTGGGTTTACATTTATGCTTCCGCTATACACTTAACATGTTTTGTTGGAACACCTTTCATATCGTTTGGTTTAAATTACATTTAATTCTTAGCACGTTTGATATGATTGGTGGCTTGATCCTGGTCAGTCACGCCTCCAAGCGGTGATACTCCGCGTGTGGATTTTTGGGGGTGTGACAGATTGGTATCAGAGCCATTGGTTATAGAGAAATCGGTTTTAATAAGGGGAAAACGATTTTGTTAAAACCAGACTATAACCAGAACAGTGCTCAACGATCCACAATGACGCTTCGCTCCACGTGCAAGGCTCAACATCATAGGTACTACTATTCATGATACTTTATCTACTTGCTAGAATTACATAGAACTTTGCTCGTGGTATGCTTAGATTACAGAACCTACTATATGTTACTGTTTGAGAATGCTTGTGTGCTCACTCTCTTCTGTCATCGCACTATTCGCGAACCTATCTCACTTACGTTATCTTTACTATGAAGATCATGTCTGGACGTATCAACATGACCCAGGACCAGTTGACGGCCCTCATTAACGAACGAGTTACCGCGGCAGTTGCAGCCGCTCAAGCAGGAGGTATACCCTGCAGTTACAACTCACGCTAGGATCCTTAGATCCTACAATCCTAAACCAAATCTTGTGTTTAACCTTACTTTGATTCTTACACAACAGGTCAACCACCTGTTTGCACTTTCAAAACTTTCATGGACTGTCGTCCAACTACTTTCAGCGGCACTAAAGGAGCCGTAGGTCTTCTCCACTGGTTCGAGAAGCTAGAGTCTGTGTTCGAAATGTGTGAATGCCCTGAGGCACGCAGGGTGAAGTATGCTACTGGCACGCAGGGTTAAGTGTACTGGGTGTGAGAACCAAATTATGTCATCCACTTATAAACAATCATCGTTAACAGTAGATAAGATAATATAAACAATCATTAACATACACGTGGTATCCATAAACATATCAACTTACTGTTCCCTATAAACTGGTCGACGATCACTTGGGGTTTTCGTCGACAAGGGTTATGACGAAAAGGCCACGACGAAAACATGAGGTTTTCGTCACCATCGGGTTACGACGAAAAGGCCATGACGAACACCCGAGATTTCATCGACCTGTGATTTCACAGAGGGTGAGTTCGTCAGGCAAGGGTTTTCGTCAGCCCAGGGGTTTTCGTCGGGGTAGTGTAACATCTGTGCTTGTAATCATTATGAACAGTAACATTATCAATAAAACAATGTCATTTGATCCCAATGTTTGTTTGGTTATGTTTTACATTTTTCATGTTTTGATTTTTATTCAATTTCAAACTCTATATCACTTTCTAGAGAGTTATACGCAAACTGGTGCGTAAACGTAGCCAGTTTAATGCGACAAATACTCCGGAACATCAACATATACTTAACATACCTTAAATAACCCTTACATAACTTAGAAATAAGTTTTGAAGGCTTTGGTATGGCAAAAACAAGTTAATTCGCTTACAGGGACTAAACTTGACAAACTGCGAAAGTATGCCAATTTGAACTGTAACGAACATTCCGGAACATGACCATAAGTTAAACATACCATAAATATCCTTTACATAGCTTAGAAATAGGCTTTGAGGGGTTCGGTATGCTAAAATAAACTTTTGGGGTCATTCAAGGACTAAAAGCGTCAAAAAGTGCACAAGTTTGCATTTTCGCGCATAACTTACGTTCTGAATACATCCGGACATCCAAAAATTTATGTAAGCACTAAAATATTTTATTTTAGTGTTTGGCATAAGAAAAATCCATTCGTCACGCCATTTGGATCATTTTTCGCGCTTATGCGCATTCCGTCGTAATTAACCGAACAACGTAACCGTACGGCTAAACGAACCGACACCCGAGATATTTTTGAACACATTTTAAGTTCCCTATACTTTAACTTCATTTTAGAGCTTTGAAATGGGGTTAATGGGGCTTAAACGTGTAAAAAAAACGCATCGAAAACCAAGTTTTGAGGTTGCAGGGACTGAAACTGTAAATCTGCCAAACTAGGTCCGTAAGTAGGGGCCAGATGCAGCAAAACATTTTTTTTCAGCTGTTAACAGCCCTTAACACTCTCCAAAGGCCAATTGCCAAGTGTCAAACTCTTATGGTGGATGGCAAATGAGTTACCACAACTTTCCAACAAGTGTACGGCTTAGATCGTGCCCCCTTTTCCAAGAAATGATCCTAACGGTGAGCCAAAAACTATAAATACCCACCTCCACCCTTCACTTTTCCTCACAAGAATCTGATCTTATGTGCTCTAAGTTGAAACCTTTGTTTCATACCTGAGCTATTTTGATCTAGATTAGCATTCGGGGACCCTTCGTAAGTGTTCCTTCGTTCTTTTATTGCTTTTCGAGTCCGAAAGTCAAACTTTGTTTGACTTTCTGCATTGACCAGTTTATGGTCAATGCGAAGTTCGTTTGAACTTCGCAACGTGATTGTAATCACGATGGTTATAGTCCCTTGGGACTATGCCTAATGATTACCACGTTGTCTAGGGTCGTAAGGGTAAGCGATCTAATAAATCGCTTATACCTTCGAACCCGACCCATTTGGTCGATCATTAGGATCCGACCAAACACATTAGGTGACCATAGTATATAGGGAATAACCCTCCGAGGTTATACCTTATGGTCGCTTCGTTTAAGTAGTTGTATGATAGGTAGTTTATATGCCTTAGGTAAATTACCAAAATACCCCTTTGATGCCAAAATTCGTTTTAAACATATGTAACATAACTTTTGACATCTAAACTGGTTTGACAACCATATTAGACATGTTAAGGCATATTTTACTTGTCATAGGACTAGTTAGGCGTTCCGAACGCGTTTTACCCGAACGACGCGTTAAAGTAGCATAAGCTACCTAAACGGATCGTAATGGGTCACAAACACTTAGGTTAAGTTTCGTTTTAGTATGTGGGCTTTGTTAAACGATGTTACACGAGTCTCGATACTCGTTTGGTTTACGAACCCTCATTCTATCCGATCCTCCGATTTAGGTCCGGTTTATTAACATAGTTACCTATATTAGGTGCCGTTTGATATCCGTGATCTCTAGCATTGTTTGGTTGTCACTCAAGGACTTCTGAGCAATCTCAAGTGAGTACATAGACCCCTCTTTTACTGTTTTCCAAACTGTTTTGGGGTGAAACACATGTGTCTACTTGTTACTTTCATGCTTTCCATGTTTCACATCATATACCTGCTATGTTCGTTAGTACATTATAGTACATGTTTTACATTACATTTCATGCTATGTATGCCCATTGTGTGCGTACTTAGTACATTGTTTTACATTACATTTCATGCTATGTATGCCCATTGTGTGCGTACTTAGTACATTGTTTTACATTACATTTCATGCTATGTATGTCCATTGTGTGCATACTTAGTACATTGTTTTACATTACATTTCATGCTATGTATGTCCATTGTGTGCATACTTAGTACAGTTTTTTTCATCACATGCTTACATTTTGTTATGACATTTGGGTTGTTTACAATGGAACAATACATTCATTAACATTAGCTACGCCGTTCGTTAGTAGGTAGTGGTACCATAGGAATTGACAACTCCCGTTCCTGAAATCCTGGGTTTGTTTGGATTGGAAGGAATGACCGAATTCGATATACATAACTTAGATAAACCTTTAATTTGTTTAAGGATTTATCGCCACAGTCTCAAGGCTTGGATGTATGCATTTTCACAATACCGCATAGATGTTTATATCAGTATAGCATGCATTTGTTACACAAAACATAACTTTGATTTAAACCATGTTTTACTTCAATACCTTGTTTTTGTGCATTTTACATATGGTTTAGTTGATATATTTCACATACCATACATGACATTTTTGGATACACATTACATGATTTACATTTAGACATAAACATTTTGACCTTGATATACCCAATTCATGATTTACATTAAACACAGACATTTGATATGGTTTACACAATAACATTTTGACATTTGATTATACATAAACAATTTACATTGGTGGTTTGGTTTGAGTAAGTAATTTAAGTAACGAGGCATGTGTAATATGATACAAGCATGGTGGATACGCCGCTGGTACTTCCTATATATAAGTGTTTGTATGGTATTACATATCGTAGCGTTATTTAAATCATTTCAATTTATGACACATGACATTTTATACAAATAACATACTTTTTACAAGACACTGTTTACAAACAACTTATCTTACACAAACTCATTTTTACATGGTTATTAATTTAACCTTACATTTATTTATACATATAATCTGAACTTATTGTTTTTCAAACAATTTACAAAACAAAGCAAATTACAAGGTTCATGACTAAACATTTTCTTAAACACAAGTCATGAATCATATTTTTACAAAACCTATGTATCTCACAGGCATTTTTATGCTGACGTACCTATTTTCACATGTGTTTTCAGGAGCTTTTCCATAGGATGATGATCGTGACACTAGGGCGGACCTGTGCCTTAGAGACTAAAAAATGGAGATAGACTAGTTTAATTATGTTACGAACTCTTTGTTCCTGTTTAAGACAATGTAACTCTTATGTTGATAAATAAAATTCAACTTTATATGCCATGGTTATGAAACAATTAATTCTGTTACAACACTCCCCGACGTTTTCCGCCACGTTTTGTATGTTATACGTAATTCATGATTTACATTAAACACAGACATTTGATATGGTTTACACAATAACATTTTGACATTTGATTATACATAAACAATTTACATTGGTGGTTTGGTTTGAGTAAGTGATTTAAGTAACGAGGCATGTGTAATATGATACAAGCATGGTGGATACGCCGCTGGTACTTCCTATATATAAGTGTTTGTATGGTATTACATATCATAGCGTTATTTAAATCATTTCAATTTATGACACATGACATTTTATACAAATAACATACTTTTTACAAGACATTGTTTACAAACAACTTATCTTACACAAACTCATTTTTACATGGTTATTCATTTAGCCTTACATTTATTTATACATATCATCTGAACTTATTTTTTTTCAAACAATTTACAAAACAAAGCAAATTACAAGGTTCATGACTAAACATTTTCTTAAACACAAGTCATGAATCATATTTTTACAAAACCTATGTATCTCACAGGCATTTTTATGCTGACGTACCTATTTTCACATGTGTTTTCAGGAGCTTTTCCATAGGATGATGATCGTGACACTAGGGCGGACCTGTGCCTTAGAGACTAAAAAATGGAGATAGACTAGTTTAATTATGTTACGAACTCTTTGTTCCTGTTTAAGACAATGTAACTCTTATGTTGATAAATAAAATTCAACTTTATATGCCATGGTTATGAAACAATTAATTCTGTTACAACACTCCCCGACGTTTTCCGCCACGTTTTGTATGTTATACGTGGTCGGGGTGTGACAGGTAGGGTTTTCATCATCGACATTTTCACATACACAAACACAGAAAACCCTAATCATCGACATCATTCGTTTCTCCCAAAACCATAAACATCAATTGCTAATAAACACCTAGCACAGACCCTAAATGTTAAATCATTGCCATCCAATCTAGTAACATAACACATATACATAACAACATGTAATCTCACTTTAACATTAAACAGGAAATATCACACCCTAAATGACTAAACGCAAGTAAACTCGCGTTAGGGTCCTAAGAAGGTTATAGACTAGGTCAAAGCATTACTAATAACCTAATTCCCTATAACCATTGGCTCTGATACCATCTTTTCTGTCACACCCCGACCACGTAAAACAACGAAACGTGGCGGAAACATCGGGGAGTGTTGTAACAAAATTAATGTTTCACAACCATGGAAATTAAAGTTTCGTTTTATTAATCAAACATGAGAGTTTACATTGTTTTAAACAAGAAACAAAGTGTACATAACATAAATTAACTAGATCTTGTCTCGTTTTAAGTCACTAAGGCACAAGTCCGCCTAAGTGTGTCTTGATAAGTCCTATGCATCATCTCCTGAAAACACATGTGAAAATAGGTACGTCAGCATAAAAATGCCTGTGAGATACATAGGTTTTGTGAAAACAGAATTCATGACTTATGTTTGAGAAAATGTTTAGTCATGAACCTTGTAATTTGCTTTGTCTTGTAAATCATTTGAAAAACGATAAGATCAGATGATATGTATAAATAAGAGAATAATGTATGGTTAAATGAATAACCATGTAAAATGAGTTTGTATAAGATAAGTTGTTTGTAAAACAATGTCTTGTGAAAAGTATGTTATTTGTATAAAATGTTCTATGTCTCAAACTGAAATGATTCAAATAACGCTACGATATGTAATACCATACAAGCACTTATATATAGGAAGTACCAGCGGCGTATCCACCATACTTGTATCATATTACACCCGCCTCGTTACTTAATCACTTAATCAAACCAAACAACAATGTAAGATGTCTATGTTTAAACCAATTGTCAAATGTATTGAATAATGTACCAAAATGTTTATGTCAAGATGTAAATCAAGCAACGTCTAACCAATGTTGAAAATGTTTATGTGTCAAATGTAAATCATGTAATGTATAACCAAAATGATATGTATGGCTAGTGAAATGCATCAACTAAACCATAGGTGAAATGCACAAAACAAAGTATTGAAGTAAAACTTTGTTTAAATCAAAGTTATGTTTTGTGTAGTAAATGCATGCTATACTGATATAAACATCTATACGGTGTTGTTATACCAAAAATGTAAGCATGTGAAAATGATGCACTAAGTATGTAATCAAATGAACATACGTAGCGTGAAATGTAATGTAAAACGATGTACTAAATAATACACACAATGGGCACACCTAGCATGAAATGTAATGTAAAACAATGTACTAAGTAATGCACTCAATGGGCATACATAGCCTAAAATGTATTGAAATCATGTACTATAGATGTACTAACGAACATAGCAGTTATATGATGTGAAAGCATGAAAGTAACAAGTAGGCACATGTGTTTCACCCCAAAATGTTTGGAAAACAGTAAAAGAGGGGTCTATGTACTCACTTGAGATTGCTCAGAAGTCCTAAGATAACCACCAAGCAATGCTAGAGATCACGGAAATCAAACGGCACCTAATATAGGTAACTACGTTAATAAACCGGACCTAAATCGGAAGATCGGATAGAATGAGGGCTCGTAAACCAAATGAGTATGGGAACTCATGTAGTATGGTTTAATAAAGCCTACATACTAAATGAAACCTAACCTAAGTGCTTACGACCCATTACGACCCGTTTAGGTAGCTTATGCTACTTTAACGCGTCGTTCGCGTAAAACGCGTTCGGACCGCCTAACTAGTCCTATGACAAGTAATATATGCCTTAACATGTCTAATATGGTCGTCAAATCAGTTTAGATGTCAAAAGTTATGTTACATATGTTTAAAATGAACTTTGGCATCAAAGGGGTATTTTGGTAATTTACCTAAGGCATATAAACTACCTATCATACAACTACTTAAACGAAGCGACCATAAGGTATAACCTCGGAAGGTTATTCCCTATATACTATGGTCACCTAATGTATTTGGTCGGATCCTAATGATCGACCAAATGGGTCGGGTTCGAAGGTATAAGCGATTTATTAGATCGCTTACCCTTACGACCCTATATAAGCACTAAACTAAAAGTGACGAGCTAAGCATGCTAAAACATGCTTAACTAAGTTTAGAAACAGGTTTGGTATCAAAACAAACGGTTTTGATACCCATAAGTAGTTTGGTTACAAAATACATAAGAATACGTATTCTGACCGAAACTACGGCTCGTCACTGAGCCTAGATAACGTGGTAATCAGTAGGTATAGTCACTAGGGACTATAACCATCGTGATCACGCTCACGTTATGAAGTTCAAACAAACTTCGCATCGACCATAAACTGGTCAATGCAGAAAGTCAAACAAAGTTTGACTTTCGGACTCGAAAAGCGATAAAAGAACGAAGGAACACTTACGAAGGGTCCCCGAATGCTAATCTAGATCAAAATAGCTCAGGTATGAAACAAAGGTTTCAACTTAGAGCACAAATGATCAGATTCTAGTGAGGAATGAGTGAAAATGTGATGGGTATTTATAGATTTCGGGTAACCGTTAAGATCGTTTCATGGAAACCGTGCTTGAATCTTGTGCGTACACTTGTCGGAACCTTATGGTAACTAAAAATGGTCCTTAATGTGCTGAAAGGTCAAGTGTGGATTTGTGGTTGAGGATTAAACAGCTGGAAATCTGCTGACTGTTTAATCTAATCTGTTCTGGGGACTGCTTGCGCATCGTAACACTCCCAGTGTTACGGTGCGCAAGGACTAAGTTTGGCAGAATTTCATTTTTGGTCCCTGCTGTGTAATAAGCTCATTTCTGACACGTTTAAGGCCCGTTAACCCCATTTCAAAGCTCTAAAATGAAGTTAAAGTATGGGGAACTTAAAATATGATCAAAAATATCTCGGATCTCGGTTCGTTTAGTCGTACGGTTGCGGTGTTCGGTTAATTACGACGGAATGCGCATAAGCGCGAAAAACGATCCAAATGACGCGACGAATGGATTTTTCTTATGCCGAACACTAAAATAAAATATTTTAGTGCTTACATAAATTTTTGGAAGTCCGGATGTATTCAGAACGTAAGTTATGCGTAAAAATGCAAACTTGTGCACTTTTTGACACTTTTAGTCCCTGAATGACCCCAAAAGTTTATTTTAGCACACCGAACCCCTCAAAGCCTATTTCTAAGATATGTAAAGGATATTTAAGGTGTGTTTAACTTATGGTCATGTTTCGGAATGTCTGTTACAGTTCAAATTGGCATACTTTCGCAGTTTGTCAAATTCAGTCCCTGTAAGCGAATAAACTTTGATTTCACCACACCAAACCTTCCAAAACTTATATCTAAGTTATGTAAAGGTTATTTAAGGTATGTTAAGCCTATTTCATTATTCCGGAGTGTTCGTTGCATTAAACTGGTTATATTTACGCATCAGTGCGCGTATAACCTTCCAGAAAGCGATTTAGAGCTTGAAATCGAACAAGAGTTGATATGTGCAAATGATACACATATTTATACAGATCCCAAGTATGAAATACAATATTTCATTGGCTTGGTATTTGTTTGATGGTTGAAGTGACACAGGTGTCACAAATCATGAATTCATTCATAGAGGTCTCAACCAACAAGCTATAATCTAATCAGTACGTTCCAAATCACCAAGACTCTAATGTTCAAAATCATGCATTAACATACAAATCATGCGTTTCACAGATCATCATGCTGTTGAATCTTTATCAATCATCATGTACCTATTGTCAATTCATAAACAATTAAACATTATCAATAACTAACCGATTCAATGATAGCTTCAGAGAATGGAAGTTGTCGTCGGGCTTCACGAGAGAGAAGAAAGTGTCTAGAGTTCTAAAAGTGCTCTAATGTAACTGATCTAAGGGTTATATCGTAAACAAAGTTGGTCCGGCAGAATGATCTTGGGCCAAAGCCCATTCCTGACGAAAACACCTGATTTCGTCGAAGTGGTGGGTGTTTTCGTCGGGTGGGTGTTTTCGTCGCACAGGGGGTGAAGGTGATAAGTCTCCTCTACAATAAAAAGATTCACTACACTTATTACTAACACAAAACACACCTCAATATAAACGACATATAACAAATCATAGTGCACAGTTTCAATGCAACGAACCACAAAACACAGTATGAAACAAGTAATGCATAAAGGAGAAACCTTGGAAACTCGAGTTGTCACATGGTTACTCCACCGCTGTAACACCCCGTGTTTCGAAAGTCAAAGTCAAGATTGGAGTCAAAGGAAGAAAAGATTGCTAATTGCGATCTGTCTCTCCTTGCTCAATTCCTGTTTTGACTTCTTTGACTTGTAATTAGTCTATTTTATTTTCGCTTTAGTTGTATTATGTGGAGGATCTATTAATAATCGCATAGTAATCGCTATTTATCGCATGTTTAATTGCCTTATCGCTATCGCAATCGCACTCGCAACTCGAAATACGCACTTTGGTTATTGTTATACGTGTGTATGTGTGCCTTATGTGTTACTTATGCATGTTTATTTATGTGATATGTGGGGAATCAATCCAATCGCAATCGAAACTCAAACGCAATCGAACTCAATCGCAATCAAAATGGTATGATAATTGGTGGAGAAAAGACAGTGCGAGATATGAGTAGTTGGGATTAAAAGTAATTTGACTAGGAAAGATGGTATCTAACTTTCTTTCAACTCTTTTACACTCAATGCACTCAAAATCGATAGAATCGGACCTTGTTCTAGTCTTCTACTCATTCGTAGTGTTGTGCTAGCTCAAGATCTGGATTCTACTCATGAGACCACCGATTTCGGGTTAACCAAGAACAACTGTCTTGAACCGGTTAACTGGTCGAACTAGGGTGATTCCTGTCTGACCGGATCACTTGGGTCAAGATGGGGCTCTGTTGATTAACACATTGTCAAAACGTCTCAATAAAACTACAAACAATCAAAACGGACAAGTGAAAGACGAACGGAACGACCAGGACGGAGTGCTGTCCGACCGGACTACTGTCCGAACGGACAGCCATCCGAGCGACCGGCCGTCCGAACGACTTCCACCTTGGGTCCCACACTTAACCAATTTTACCAAGATTTGGAGTCTGAGTGTTGAACGAATTGCTGTCCGATCGGACTACCATCCAACCGAACTACCATTCGGATCATGAGATACTTGGACTTTAACACTTAAACAATTTTCAACATGTTCAGTAACAGGGTTGCCACCCGGTCGGATGGACATCCGACCGAGTGACCACCCTGCTGTGGATTTGTTCCACTAAGTAACCTCGCCACTCGAGTCGCCGTCCGATCGGACGACCGTCCGGTCGACCGACTTGAAAGATAGAGATACTTCGATGTTTTCGAAATGCTACAACGAAAACTTCAAAAGTCAAGCCATCATAAACAAACACATCCTTCTCAAAGGAAGAAACAATCCACTCGAATAGTCATCTGACTGGACTACCGTCCGACCGGATAACCATCCGAGTGGATTGTCATCCGCACGACTAGCCGTCCGACCGGATTACCATCCGATCAAACTGTTGTCCGAGCCACTTACACCTTGCACCATTTTACGCGTCACATATCGTTATGCTATCGTTCTGATCAGGCTAACCCTGCTCTCTAGCGCTCCCTTCAATCCATCAATTGCTGTGAGTATACTCGATCCCTTTTTACTTTGTGCACTTTTGGGTGTTACATACGTTACTTATACTAAATCACATCGAACACACTACGAAATACTTTAAACGCTAACCGTTACCGCATGTTATATGTGACTTAATGAATGCTTGTTTGTTATGTTTACACATGGAATGTTGTCTACCTACCTTAGCAACGATAGTACTATAGTTTGGACTCAGCACCCGCTCACGCGGGGGTTGTTAAGGATACTTATTTGCATGGATTACAGTGGTGATCATGTATTACGAATTGCCTTGGGCAGTCAACCCGCAGTCATTGGTATCGATAGGTTCATGTCGATAACTAACATGCCTCATTTCACTCTGTGTACGTGCTGGTTATGCGTAACGCTTTCGAACTCTCTATGCTATTATCAAACTTGTATGCTCACCATTACACTATGTGTATTAACTTTTACTTTAACGTATGTGACAGGTGCTTAGGTTGCTTAATTGCTTTTCTTTGCGGTGATGAAATTGAGGCTAGGGGCGGAGTCCTAGAAACCAATAAATAAACAATTGTCTATGTGTAAATCTGAGTTGTCGGAATAGAACTACTTGACTAGATTTGTCTGTAATAATTTGTTTGCCTTTTAAGACATGGTATGGGACATGTTACTTTAAATTATTTGGTAATGATAATTGTTATGGAAACTTCTGGACAATCTGTTTCGCTCAGTGCCATGCCCCGATGTTTCCGCCATCGGTTGGGGTGTGACAGATTGGTATCAGAGCCATAACTATAGGGAATTAGGCAAGACTCGACCTAGTCCGGGTCGATGTCTTAGAGACCTAGTCTATAGTTAGGAACCGACAAACCGACTCGTGCATATCCATTAGGGATTATGTATGAGCTTACTGCCATTTCTCGTTATTCTCGCCTATACTACACTATCACTGTACTCGGAATTTCAAATTATGAATAAGCGATTAAGTCGAGATTAGGTGTGAAAACCGCAAACTCTCGACTTAATTACTTGTTCAACCCACAATTTTATCTACAAACACGAGGATTTGCGTTAAACCAGGAGTAAAATCCATACTTTGACGCATAATTCTCCTTTATTTTATCAAAACAGGAATGAAGTTGTTAAGCAAGGGGTGAAACCCTAACCTTGACGACTTGTTCCGCCCTTTTTACAAAACTCTCACCAAAGTCTCGACGGACTCCAACGACCTGAAGTCACTGTATGACTAAAGGGATGCGTGCCAAACGCCCAAGAATCAAGGCAAAAAAGCACAGTCCTAAAAGTCAAAATGTGTACAATAAGTCCTTGAGAATAGTCGGATCACTTTGGATAGTCAATGTCTAATAGCCGCAGACGATCTATTTCTCGATTTTTATGTGTTTCGATTCTGAGCCCGCAACTGCTGACTCTGATAACTCGTCGATTTTATGTGTTTTATGTGGTTTATGTTTAATTGTCAGCGTTTTGAGGTACTACTGGTTTCGATCTAACGCCTTTTTGCTTCCGCTAATCACACAACACACTACACATCACTGACAAATCGCTAAATTATGGACGACCTTATGCTATGATATATGCTTATACTACACTACTCGATATACTAAACGCGATTGCTATATTTAAACACTCACGAACTGTGAATGATAGGTTTCTGTATTCTGACTACCTCTCGTGCTTAAGTGCTTCTGTGGTTCTGTGACTTATGTGTTTCTGTGATTATGTGCCTACGTGCTTATGTGCTTCTATGTTTATGTGAATCTGTGCTTATGTGCCTATGTGTTTATGAGATACATGTTACATTGTGTTCCTGAGCTTTAGTAAGTATTAGACGTGTGAGGTGAGATTCGATTATGATGTGTCTGAGACCTATGACGATGTCTGTTGCAGACAATGTCAACTGGACCATCATCTGGACCCCGTCACCCACGACTCTCTCGTCAAGAACAGAGGGACAAACGCCTTGCTGCCATCCTTGTGAAACAAGTGGCCAAGGTTGTGCCCCAGATCGTGAGTGAGATTTACGAGAACGTCAGCAAATCGTCTGAGGAGTCTAGAACCGAAGCTCCTAAAGTTACTACCAAGACTGCTTTCAGCTTCAAGCAGTTCAAGGCATGCGGTCCGAAGGAATTCACTGGAGAAGATGGCCGGACGGCTATGTTATAATGGTTCGATTCCATCGAAGTCACTCTACGCCAGACTGGTGGACGGCCGAGAGAAACAAACGCGGCAATGATGCAGCTTATGAGTTGACATGGGAAGAGTTGAAGGCCATCATGATGGATGAGTTCTGTCCTCCCCATGAATGCCAAAAGCTGGAGGACGAGTTCTGGAACATTAAGGAGAAGGAAGGAGACAACACTGCCCTGACTGCTCGCTTCAAGCAGCTCAGCATCATCTGTCCCGATCAAGTGAAGACGTCTGACATGGCAATCAAGAAGTACATTCGAGCTCTACCCGACTGTGTTGCGGATTTTGTGCACGCCGTAAAGACAGCAACGATTGAAGAAACTTACTTGCTTGCCGCTGAAATCAACGACAAGCGGGTAAAAGCTGGTTTTTGGGATAAGGCTTCGAAGAGCCTGCACCAAGTCACCGCCGCACCAACTGCCGACACCGCCACCGCTCAATCGTCAAAGTCCTCACGCCTAAAGAAGAAGAACAACAACATCTCCAGTAACAAGAACTATGCTGTCACCACCACTGCTGCTCCTCTTCAGGCCGTACCGGCCCAGCAGCAGCACCACCACCATCCAGCACCAGTTACTTATGCACCACCCGCAAAGCATACATACACAGGCCCCCACCCGGCTTGCCCAACATGTTCTTACCATCACCCGGTGGGTCTCGCCTGTCGTTTCTGCGCTCACTGCAACATGTACGGCCACTTCACCGCTAACTGTCGTACTGGTCCTCGTCAAGCCCCAGCTCAAGCCACTGCTCATCAAGCTCTACTCCCTGCCCCACAAGGCCAACAAGCGGCTCAGGCACCCGCGGTCAACGCCCGAGTCTGCTTCGCATGTGGTGATCCCAACCACTTTGCGAACATGTGCCCGAATAGGGTTGTGAAAGAAGAGCCCCAGTAACAGCCTCAGCAGCAGCAACAAGCCGCACGTGCTAGAACTTTCAACATCAATGTGCGCCAAGCCCAGACCGACAACAACGTGGTCAATAGTACGTTCCTTGTGAATGGTATTTATGCTTCATGTTTGTTTGATACTGGAGCCGATAATTGCTTTGTGTCATTCAAATTCGAGAAGCTACTTAGTCGTAAACGCTCCCATCTCCCCTCGACGTTCGATGTTGAATTCACCACTGGAAGAACTGTCGCCGTTAATTCTGTTCTTCGTGATTGTACTCTTGAGCTCAACAATCACATCTTCCCAATCGATCTCATTCCGATGCAACTCGGAAGTTTTGACGTCATAGTAGGCATGGACTTTCTTCGCGAAAACCATGCTGAAGTTGTGTGCTTCGATAAGATGATTCGATTCTCGCTCGCGAATGGTGATTTATTGTGTGTATATGGCGAAACTGCTTCGAAAGGTCTCAAGCTCATGTCATGTGTCCAAGCTAGCAAGTATCTCCGCAAGGAATACAGAGCTTTCTTGGCTAACATTGTAGTAGCGGAGAAGGAAAAGAAAGAAAAGGCGGTAGACCAGGTACCTGTTGTTTGCGAATTCCCCAACGTCTTTCCTGAAGATCTTCCAGGATTACCGCCAAGCCGTGATATCGACTTTCGTATCGACCTCATTCCTGGAGCCAACCCTATTGCCAAAGCTCCTTATCGACTTGCACCGTCCAAAATGTGTGAACTCTCAAACCAACTCCAGGAATTACTTGAGAAAGGCTTCATTCGCCCGAGCACCTCTCCTTGGGGCGCGCCAGTCCTTTTCGTCAAAAAGAAGGATGGGTCGTTCAGGATGTGCATCGACTATCGGGAATTGAATAAGTTAACTATCAAGAACCGCTATCCTCTGCCTCGCATCGATGATTTGTTTGATCAGCTACAAGGTGCTACGTGTTTCTCAAAGATCGATCTACGTTCAGGCTATCACCAGCTACGCATTCAAGAGGAGGATATACCCAGAACCGCGTTTCGCACCCGATACGGCCATTATGAATTCGTTGTTATGCCCTTTGGTTTAACCAACGCACCCGCGGTTTTCATGGATCTGATGAATCGCGTGTGTAAACCATATCTCGACCGTTTCGTCATCGTGTTCATCGACGATGTCTTGATCTATTCCAAGTCGAAAGCCGAACACGCGCAACTTTTACGTTTGGTTCTCGAGCTACTCCAGGGGAATCAACTCTATGCCAAATTCTCCAAGTGCGAATTCTGGCTGGAGGAGGTTCAGTTTCTGGGTCACATTGTAAATAGTCAGGGTATTCGCGTCGATCCCGCGAAGATTGAAGCAGTTAAGAGTTGGATTACACCTAAGAACCCGTCTGAAGTCCGTTCTTTTCTCGGATTAGCGGGCTATTATCGACAATTTATCGAAGGATTCTCAAAGATAGCTGTGCCGCTTACCGCTCTCACGCATAAAGACAAGCCTTTTGTTTGGGGAACTGAACAAGAGTCTGCTTTCCAAACTCTCAAGCACATGCTTTGCAATGCTCCTGTTCTCACATTGCCCGACGGAAACGACGATTTCATTGTCTATTGTGATGCTTCCAACCTTGGTCTTGGTTGTGTTCTTATGCAGCGGGACAAGGTTATAGCTTACGCATCTCGTCAGCTCAAAATCCACGAGAAGAACTATACAACCCATGATCTCGAGCTAGGCGCAGTTGTTTTTGTGTTAAAGATTTGGCGACACTACCTGTATGGTACCAAGTGTACGATCTTCACCGATCATAGGAGCCTACAACATATCTTTGATCAGAAAGAACTTAATATGCGTCAACGCCGATGGGTAGAACTTCTCAACGATTACGACTGTGAGATTCGTTATCACCCAGGCAAAGCAAATGTTGTTACCGACGCACTCAGCAGACGGAGTTATCTGCTTAGCACTCGTAACGTCCAAGCCCAATACGATCTCGAAACCCTCATCCGCGAAGCCCAGCATACCTGTTTCAATGAACGTACTTTGAAGAAGGAAAGAATCTACCACGATGGAGCCCAGCTTGTGAATAAGTCAAATGGGATATTCCACTTCCTGGACCGAATTTGGATCCCTAAATGGACCGATTTGTGACAGATTTTAATGGACGAAGCCCACAAATCCCGGTATTCTATTCATCCCGGCGCCGACAAAATGTACCAGGATCTTCGCTACAAGTACTGGTGGCCGGGCATGAAGAGGGATATTGCTCTCTACGTTGGAAAATGCCTGACTTGTGCAAGAGTCAAGGCTGAACACCAAAGACCCTCTGGCTTACTCGAACAACCGCCAATCCCTATGTGGAAGTGGGAGAGTATAGCTATGGACTTCATAACAAAGCTTCCGCACACGTCATCAGGTCACGACAGCATCTGGGTTGTCGTTGACCGTTTGACCAAATCTGCTCACTTTTTGCCAATACGGGAAGACTACAAGGTAGAACGATTAGCCCGAATCTACACCAACGAGATCATTTGTAATCATGGGACGCCTCGCGACATCATCTCTGACCGTGATGCTCGGTTTACCTCGCGACTGTGGGAAACGTTTCAAGCGGCTCTCGGTACATCGCTTAACTTAAGTACCGCATTCCACCCTCAAACCGATGGCCAGACTGAAAGAACGATCCGTACTCTTGAAGACATGCTTCGTCCGTGTGTCATAGATTTCGGTGGTAATTGGGATGCATATCTGGCGTTAGTCGAATTCTCGTATAAAAACAGTTATCATTCCAGCATTCAAATGGCACCATTCGAGGCTTTATACGGAAGAAAATGTCGATCGCCTATTGTGTGGCACGAGATCGGTCACTCGCAATTAACCGGTCCTGAGCTATTGCAAGAAACGACTGACAAAGTCCTCCAGATTCGAGACAACCTGTTGAAAGCTCGAAGTCGACAGAAAAGTTATGCCCATAGACGACGCAATTCCCTTGAATTTGACGTTGGCGACTACGTACTCCTAAAGGTATCACCTTGGAAGGGTGTGGTCAGATTCGGCAAGAAAGGGAAACTAGCGCCTCGATATGTTGGACCTTTTAAGATTCTGAAAAGGATTGGAAAAGTCGCCTACAGACTCGAACTACCGGAGGAACTTAGTAACGTCCACCCGACTTTCCATGTGTCAAACCTTCAAAAGTGCCTAGCTGAGCATGATTTAATTGTACCTCTCGATGACCTGCAAGTAAACGAAACACTACACTTCGTGGAGAAGCCTGTCGAAATCATGGATCGCCAAACCAAGCAGCTCAGACGCTCGCGCATTCCTATTGTGAAAGTCCGATGGGAAGGCAAACGAGGCGCGGAGTTCACTTGGGAACTCGAAAGCGACATGAAGGCGAAGTACCCACAGTTGTTTGTTACGGCTTCGGTCTAATTTCGGGACGAAATTCCCTCAACTAGGGGAGGCTGTAACACCCCGTGTTTCGAAAGTCAAAGTCAAGATTGGAGTCAAAGGAAGAAAAGATTGCTAATTGCGATATGTCTCTCCTTACTCAATTCCTGTTTTGACTTCTTTGACTTGTAATTAGTCTATTTTATTTTCGCTTTAGTTGTATTATGTGGAGGATCTATTAATAATCGCATAGTAATCGCTATTTATCGCATGTTTAATCGCCTTATCGCTATCGCAATCGCACTCGCAACTCGAAATACGCACTTTGATTATTGTTATACGTGTGTGTGTGTGTGCCTTATGTGTTACTTGTGCATGTTTATTTATGTGATATGTGGGGAATCAATCCAATCGCAATCGAAACTCAAACGCAATCGAACTCAATCGCAATCGAAATGGTATGATAATTGGTGGAGAAAAGACAGTGCAAGATATGAGTAGTTGGGATTAAAAGTAATTTGACTAGGAAACCCAATCGCATCGCAACGCTCGCAATCGGAATCGAAACAGCAAAACTCGTCGCGCCAAGCACTCGAACCAAGGGCCATCCGGCCGGATTGCCATCCGACCGGGCTGCCATCCGACCGACCGCCCCTTTTCCATTTTGGGAATCCTATAAATACCTCTTGTCACTCTCAAAGTTACCACTTTTGGCAACTGACGTCCGACCAACTCGTGCTCCTCACATTTTCTTCGATTTCTCTCAATTCCGGTAAGTTCTCGTCCTAAATCTTGTACTTCCTTAATCTACACGCACTCCTACACCTTTCTATCTTTTGAATCTTAACTTTTAACCGTGAAATCATCAAGATTCAAGGTGTTCTAGGATGACGACATCATGTGTTCTTGAAGAAACTTCATGTTTTGGCCTCAACCCACCAAGAACAACTTAGATCTAATCGATTCCCACACAAATAAACAAAGATCTTGCATAGATTTAACCACATTCTTGGTGAAAAGGATTGAAAGATGGTTTCTAACTTTCTTTCAACTTTTTTACACTCAATGCACTCAAAACCGATAGAATCGGACCATGTTCTAGTCTTCTACTCATTCGTAGTGTTGTGCTAGCTCAAGATCTGGATTCTACTCACGAGACCACCGATTTCGGGTTAACCAAGAACAACTGTCTTGAACCGGTTAACTGGTCGAACTAGGTGATTCCTGTCTGACCGGATCAGTTGGGTCAAGATGGGGCTCTGTTGATTAACACATTGTCAAAACGTCTCGATAAAACTACAAACAATCAAAACAGCCAAGTGAAAGACGAACAGAACAACCAGGATGGAGTGCTGTCTGAATGGACAGCCATCCGAGCGACCGGCCGTCCGAACGACTTCCACCTTGGGACCCACACTTAACCAATTTTACCAAGATTTGGAGTCTGAGTGTTGAACGAATTGCTGTCCGATCGGACTACCATCCGACCGAACTACCATTCGGATCATGAGATACTTGGACTTTAACACTTAAATAATTTTCAACATGTTCAGTAACAGGGTTGCCACCCGGTCGGATGGACATCCGACCGAGTGATCGCCCTGCAGTGGATTTGTTCTCAATAAGTAATCTCGCCACTCGAGTCGCCGTCCGATCGGAAGACCGTCCGGTGGACCGACCTGAAAGATAGAGATACTTTGATGTTTTCAAAATGCTACAACGAAAACTTCAAAAGTCAAGCCATCATACACAAACACATCCTTCTCAAAGGAAGAAACAATCCACTCGAATAGTCATCCGACCGGACTACCATCCGAGCGGATTGTCATCCGCACGACTAGCCGTCCGACCGGATTACCATCCGATCGAACTGCTGTCCGAGCCACTTACACCTTGCACCGTTTTAAGCGTCACTTATCGGTATGCTATCGTTCTGATCAGGCTAACCCTGCTCTCTAGCGCTCCCTTCAATCCATCAATTGTTGTGAGTATACTCGATCCCTTTTTTACTTTGTGCACTTTTGGGTGTTACATACGTTACTTATACTAAATCACATCGAACACACTGCGAAATACTTTAAACGCTAACCGTTACCGCATGTTATACGTGACTTAATGAATGCTTGTTTGTTATGTTTACACATGGAATGTTGTCTACCTGCCTTAGCAACAATAGTACTATAGTTTGGACTCAGCACCCGCTCACACGGGGGTTGTTAAGGATACTTATTTGCATGGATTACAGTGGTGATCATGTATTACGAACTGCCTTGGGCAGTCAACCCGTAGTCATTGGTATCGATAGGTTCATGTCGATAACTAACATGCCTCATTTCACTCTGTGTACGTGCTGGTTATGCGTAACGCTTTCGAACTCTCTATGCTATTATCAAACTTGTATGCTCACCTTTACACTATGTGTATTGACTTTTACTTTAACGTATGTGACAGGTGCTTAGGATGCTTAATTGTTTTTCTTTGCGGTGATGAAATTGAGGCTAGGGACGGAGTCCTAGAAACCAATAAATAAACAATTGTCTATGTGTAAATCTGAGTTGTCGGAACAGAACTACTTGACTAGATTTGTCTGTAATAATTTGTTTGCCTTTTAAGACATGCTATGGGACATGTCTATGTTACTTTAAATTATTTGGTAATGATAATTGTTATGGAAACTTCTGGACAATCTGTTTCGCTAGTGCCATGCCCCGATGTTTCCGCCATCGGTTGGGGTGTGACAACCGCCACCACCGCCGCTAGAGCAACAGCTGTCGCCAGAACCTCCGAGGCGAAGAAGATCAGGTGCACGGATGTCCGTGCGAAGGGGGCATTTCCACTTCAGCACCCCCCAACACT
Source organism: Helianthus tuberosus (assembly GCA_030545235.1). NCBI lineage: Eukaryota > Viridiplantae > Streptophyta > Magnoliopsida > Asterales > Asteraceae > Helianthus > Helianthus tuberosus. The sequence continues at coordinate 106,679,216 of CM060409.1, forward strand.
CCAGTGGCAGCCACTACCCGCCACTGTATGAAGACCCGCAAATGGGTGGGCCTTCGAACCCAGTTTCAGAAGTCGACTCTGCGCCAATCGCACCACCGCCGCACATAGGTTATGATAACCCAATTCCTTCTTACGCCGGTGCAGCAGCATATAACCCTTTTAAGCAGCCAGCTTATCCTGGCTACAACTACTACAATGCCCCTGCAGTCGACCCGTACCTCGAGGCGGCCAACTACAATGCTCTCCACCCTGAGGGACCCTTCGCAGCTTCATACCAGTCTGGGTACCAAGCATATGGGTATCAATACCTGCCACCTCCTCAGCCTCCGCATCAGCAGCCACCGCAGCCGCCACAGATTCAACCACCGCAGCAGCAGGAAATTCTTCAGAGGTTGAACCAGGTGGAACGAGAGGTACAGGAGGAGCGTAGAAGCCGTCGGGGGCTACTTAAGGGTTTGGCAGACCTAATAAAGGGGAAAAAGAAGAGGGATTATTGAAAATTCCTTAATTTTTTGTTTTGTAACTTTCAAATTTCAATCAAGTCCTTGCGTGGACATTTTTATTTATGTAATAGGTCCCTGCGAGGACTAGTATTTCTTATTTTAGTCCCTGTGTGGACAATGTTATTTCTTTAAAGTCCCATTTAGGGCAATTATGTACTTCTTTTAAATTTATTGGAATGTTTTATTTAAATTTCATTTGTCATCATATGTATGAATATAATGTATGAAATAAATCAAAATATCATTCCTTTTGTAATTGATCTGCCAATATATATTGAAAGGAAATCTTGAAGGTATAACCTAGCCCATATGTCATTTTAGACATGGCCCTGATGGTAAAACCTTTTTAAGATTCAAATCCTTGTTAACAGCTGAAAACATGTTAGCACTCCTGACAACAGTGATACAATAAAATCACACTTGTCATCTTTATATTGGGATTTTCCAATCCTAATCATGAGTTCAAATCATCAATTAAGATGATCATATATTAAACGCCCATTAGTGACGAAATGCCTACGGGCCATACTTATTGTCTTAAGAGACAAAAGACAGTTGTAGTCCATGACTCCCTGTCAGAAAAGGTGATGAACTATGTTCAAACCTTAATGCCTCGATCTTCTAAGATCATGGCTTATAATTTAAAAATGTCCTTGTGACTAGGCCTTTTGTGCCACTAATAATATCCTTAATGTTTTATAACTGGGATAAATCATAATGAAAAATTTGAAATAAATATGACTAACAAAATAACCAATATGGTTTGTATTCACCATGGTTAATGAATTGCCAAAATGACAATTCCATAATAAGACTTCTGAATAAATTATTGTCATTATTTTTATGTAGCAGTCAAGCTACATGGCAAAATCAGAAGAAGTTAACAGTCATCCAAGGGAAAAGAATGATACCACCAGAGTAAACGTAGCTGGTGCAGATCTTCAAGTTTTGATAGACAATGTTGTTACTAGAGCTCTTGACAGACAGTTCAAGGAATCAAGTGGTACCCACACTAAGACTCAATCTGTGGCTCATAGTAAGCCCCCCTTCTAAAACGCATGAGTCAAAGAAGGACGATGCTCGTCACTCATCGAATAAAAGAAGTGTTCCATCCAAACAAACTGTGTTTAATCAGGAGCCACGTGTTAAGGCTTGCTCTTACAAATTCTTTGTCTCTTGCAAACCAAGAGACTTCACAGGAGAGAAAGGAGCCATTGATTGTATGACTTGGCTCGATGAGATGGATACTGTGGTTGATATTAGTGGTTGTGCAGAACAGGACATTGTGAAGTTTGTTTCACAATCTTTTAAAGGTGAAGCTTTAGCTTGGTGGAGGTCCCTAATCCAAGCTATAGGAAAGATCCCGTTGTATAACATGTCATGGGATCAGTTTGTTGCGTTGATCAAGGATAATTTTTGTCCCCGGCATGAGGTGGAAAGGATTGAAACTGAATTCTTGACCTTATTCATGAAGAATTTAGACTGTCAAGCATACCTTACAAGTTTCAACACCATGTCTCGATTGGTTCCTTATTTGGTCACACCGGAACCAAAGTGCATAGCTCGTTTTATTGGAGGTTTAGCTCCAAAAATCAAGGCAAATGTGAAAGCATCCAGACCTACCACATTCAGGTCAGTGGTAGATCTGTCTCTATCTCTCACACTTGATGCTATCAGAAACAAGTCTGTCAAGGTTTCTGATGATGGAAAGCGAAAGCGAAAGCGGGAGAATGAGAGTTCTCATCGCTCCGAAAAGAAACGGAAAGGGAACTCGGATCATAGGAAGAGTTCCGGGTTTAAGAAAGACAACCAGCAGTCGGGTGAGAAGCCCAAATGTAAGACCTACCAGAAACATCATTTTGGAAAATGTAGGTTGGAATCGAAATCACAATCGCAGTCGCAGTCAAAGCCGTTTGGATGTGGGATCTGCAAGTCCAAGGAGCATAAAACCTTGGATTGCAAAAAGATGAAGGATGCAACTTGTTACAATTGTAACGAGAAGGGGCATATGTCACACCCCCAAAATACCACATGCGGGGTCCCCCGTGAGGCGTGTGACGTACCAGGATCTAGCCACTAATCACATTGAACTCATAACAAGATTTCAAATAAAAAGCTTTCATTCATTTCAAGTAAGTGTTACCAATCATAATTTACAACTCGTTAAGTTCAGCGGAAGCATAATACAAAGTTTAACCAAAACCCAAGTGTATGTAATCAGCTCATCTCGTTTCAAGTTTCCATGTATATCGACCCATGACCACTCCAGCATCCCAGACAGCAAGTTCCCATGTTCCACATATCTATAATCTGCGATCATGCACACACGTGTATCAGACAACGCTGGTGAGTTCATAGTTTTACGAAAACGTTGGTTACCAAGTGTTTAGTTAATCCATTGAATTTAATGTTGATAATATCCCGAATACAAGACGACTCCTGATTTACATTGCCCTTTCTCCAATGCTCCTATCAAAGCATTGGTCATGACTAGGTCATTAGTTCAACACCCGTCCTCCCAGGTACGGGGTGAGGTTGCCAAACCTAAGGAGCGCTACTAACTAATACCTTGTTACCTCTCAGGTAACCAAACAACACGGAAGGACTTTAAAGGTGATAGGAAGAGTATATTATCCAACATTCCAGATTTATCCAAAAGACGTATTCCTCGCAGGAATACCCATGATTTACCCAAAACCAATCCCTCCCAGGGATACCCAAAGACTGTCCCAACCACCGGGACGCATGCTCAAGAGAGATGAACTCACATTCGGTTTGCTCGGTTAGACTAAATGCTTGTTTACAGTTGATCAATCAAACCCTATCGTGGTTACCAGAGACAGTCAGTTTCATGAATTCACGATTCACGTATCTAGTCACACGTATTGCTCAAGTAGTAAACAACCAAACATATACATCATGTATGTCATACAAGCATTCTGGTCATAGTACTTTTACGATACAAGTTCACATAATGCATCATTCACATTCGGATCACAAGTGGTTTCGTATCACAAGCATTACCGACTAACAACACTCGACAACACAATGCACTGTTTGAATTAAAGTACGGCCCATTCCATAATACCCAAACCGAGTTACTGGGCCCCTTATCCAACCCAGCGTAATACCCGGCCCACGGGCATGCCAAACTAATGGCCCAATTCAAATATATAACATGCCACAGTTAATAATATATAATCAAACATAATCGGTCTATTCATAATGCATCAGTGATGTGTGTGTCATCAAAGCCCAGGTTAATTCGACCATAGTCCAGTCCATAGTCTACGGCCCAGGTTTATATTCAATTACATGATCAGCCAACTTACACATATTGGTCCAATAATCTTTCAGTTTAGTATGGCATCATGTGTTGACAATATCAATTAAATATCGATTATATGAAAGTTGATACTTGTGCATGTGAAAAGGAATTCAATGTTGTAAATTATTAAATCTGCCTGTTAAAACTCTAAGCATAAAGTATGAAGTAGAATTGGCCGATGGTACCATAGAAACTGCCTCAACAGTTTTAGATGGATGTTTTATATCCATTAGGAATCACTCTTTTCTGCTATCCTTGCTTCCATTGAAATTAGCAGGATTCGACATAGTGATAGGCATGGATTGGTTATCTCATAACCAAGCCCAAATTGTATGTGATAAGAAACAAGTAGTTATCAAGACTCCTTATGGTGAGCCACTTACGATTCAAGGAGACACTCAGTATGGATTGCCTAAGCAAGTGTCTATGCTTAAGGCATCAAAGTGTATGAAGAGAGGTTGTGTCATTTATATGGCACAGGTAACCATTGATGAACCAAAGCCCAAGATTGAAGACATCCCCGTTATTTCTGATTATCCAGACGTTTTTCCTGAAGAACTACCTGGTTTACCTCCAGATAGGCAAGTAGAATTCAGAATCGATATCATTCCTGGAGCAGCACCAATTGCAAGAGCACCTTACCGGTTGGCACCGATTGAGATGAAAGAGTTAAGGACTCAGTTGGATGATTTGTTAGAAAAGGGTTTTATTCAACCTAGCTCGTCCCCTTGGGGAGCTCCGATTCTATTTGTGAAAAAGAAGGATGGCTCGATGCGTCTGTGCATCGATTATCGCGAACTAAATAAAGTAACAATCAAGAACAGATATCCGTTACCCAGGATCGACGATATATTCGATCAGATTCAAGGAGCAAGTTACTTTTCAAAGATTGATCTAAGATCAGGTTTTCACCAGTTGAAGGTCAGAGACGAAGACGTGCACAAGACCGCATTCAGAACACGCTATTGCCACTATGAGTTTTTAGTGATGCCTTTTGGGCTCACTAATGCACCTGCAGCGTTCATGGATCTCATGAATCGCGTTTGCAAGCCGTATTTAGACAAGTTTATCATTATCTTCATCGACGACATACTCATTTATTCAAAGAATCAAGCCGATCATGAAAGACATCTCCGGTGTATCCTTAAACTTCTACAGCAAGAGAAGCTCTACACCAAGTTTTCTAAATGTGAGTTTTGGATTCGAGAAGTCCAATTCCTTGGACATGTGGTAAGTGAGCGTGGCATACAGGTGGATCCCGCTAAGGTTGAAGCGATTATGAATTGGAAAGCGCCCAAGACACCTACTGAAATACGCAGCTTCTTGGGTCTAGCAGGATACTATAGATGTTTCATTGAAAACTTTTCAAGGATTGTTGCACCATTAACTTCGTTAACTCGTAAGAATGTCAAGTTTGACTGGGGTCCCAAGCAGCAAGAATCCTTTGATATTCTTAAGCAGAAATTAAGCAATGCTCCTATGTTGACATTGCCAGAAGGAATTGAAGAATTTGTGGTATATTGCGACGCATCGCACACAGGTATGCGATGTGTGCTTATGCAGAAGGGCAAAGTTATTGCATATGATTCCCGTCAATTAAAGATGCACGAGAAGAATTACACCACCTACGATTTGGAGTTGGGTGCCGTTGTATTTGCACTGAAGCTTTGGAGGCATTATCTTTATGGGACTAAGTGCGTGATCTATTCTGATCATAAGAGCCTTCAACATCTATTCAATCAAAAAGATCTTAACATGAGGCAACGCCGATGGATGGAAACATTAAATGACTATAACTGTGAAATCCAATATCATCCTGGCAAAGCAAATGTACTCGCCGATGCTTTGAGTAGGAACGAAAGGGTTAAGCCTATTAGAATCAATGCCAAAAGCATTGAACTAAAGAACGGCTTGAATGAAAGGTTGTTAACCGCTCAAAAGGAAGTTGTATTAGAAGCTAACTATTCGAATGAGAAGCTAGGAGTGACTGCCGATCAATTGTTATATGGCAAGGATGGAATCCTAAGATTGAATGGTCGAATATGGGTTCCAATTTATGGAAGACTTCGAGATGTGATTCTTCAAGAAGCTCATAGCTCCAAATATTCAGTTCATCCTGGCAGTGATAAGATGTACCAGGATTTAAAGGCAAATTACTGGTGGATAGGTTTGAAGAAATCTATAGCCACTTATGTGGCTAAATGTCTGACGTGCGCACAAGTTAAAGCAGAACATCAAAAGCCGTCAGGCTTGCTGCAACAGCCTGAACTTCCCACATGGAAATGGGAAATGGTAACTATGAATTTTATTACTAAGTTACCAAAGACAAAGCGTGGGAATGATACTATTTGGGTTATAGTCGATAGATTGACCAAGTCAGTCCACTTCTTGCCTATTAAAGAAACCCACAACTCCGATAAGTTAGCTCAGTTGTACGTAGATGAGATAGTATCTCTTCACGGAGTGCCAGTGTCTATTATCTCTGATAGGGATACAAGATACACATCACATTTTTGGAAAAGCTTTCAGCAAGCTTTAGGCACTCGTTTAAATTTCAGCACTGCTTATCATCCTCAGACGGATGGGCAAAGCGAGCATACAATCCAAACGCTTGAGGATATGTTACGAGCTTGTGTTATAGATTTGGGTGGAAGTTGGGATGATCATCTTCCTTTGATTTAATTTTCGTACAATAATAGCTATCATTCGAGTATTCAAGCAGCGCCTTTCGAAGCTTTGTACGGAAGAGAGTGCAGAACGCCAGTTTGTTGGGCAGAAGTTGGAGATGTCCAACTATCAGGACCTGATATAGTCCTGGAGACGACGGACAAGATCGTTCAAATCCATGATCGTCTCAAAGCTGCCAGGGATAGGCAGAAAAGCTATGCGGATAAAAGGCGTAAACCTCTGAAATTCGAGGTAGGTGATAAAGTGCTACTTAAGGTATCACCCTGGAAAGGGGTGATGCGTTTTGGCAAAAAGGGCAAGCTAAGCCCAAGATACATAGAACCATTCGAGATCATCGAATGTGTTGGAACTGTAGCTTACAAGCTAAATCTGCCAGAAGAACTTAGTGGAATTCATAATGTATTCCACATCTGCAACTTAAAGAAACGTCCAGCCGATGAGTCGCTAGCAATTTCACATAAGGACGTACAGATTGATGAAAGTTTAAAGTTCGTTGAAAGACCTCTGTCAATCGAGGATCGACGGGTCAAGAAGCTTCGAAGAAAGCATGTGCCAATCGTGAAGGTAAAATGGGATGCCCGAAGAGGGCCAGAATATACATGGGAGGTTGAATCCCCAATGAAACAGAAATACCATCATTTATTTCAGTAAATCTCAAGGTCGAGATTTCTTTTAAGGGGGTGAGGATGTAACACCTCGCAAAATCACGACCAATGTAATAAAGACACGTGTCATGGACTTAGACGTGTAATGAATTGATTTCCGAGGGATTAAGATTGTCAAACAATGTAAATATGTAAATAAAAGGATCAAATGTGTCATCATGCCAAACTCGTGCCTCTGAATGACCTCATAAGATGTTCGTATTCTTTGATGAATAAAATTTTCGGACATAGAAAGCCGTTCGTGCTTAAATTGAGAATTTTACGAAGCATAGGGGTTAAAAGTGTCAACATATTAAAAGTTACCTCTGAGTGACCTTTTAACGATACCGAAAGCATTATAATAATTGTATATTGTGCTCTCGAGAATACTGGATAGTAATTTTATGAAGTTTTGATGTAAACAAGACTTTTAGGGTGATCTCGCAACTAACCGGGAGCTTAACGGAGTTAATATATGACCCAAGGCCCTTAATAGTTAACTATGGGGGTCATAAGTGCAATAAAAGAAAGTTAAATAAACTTAAATTGGACCAGGGACTGTAATTGAAAAGTTTAGAAACTTTTTACCGGATTTCCCTGTGACACCTGTGTCACTACGACCATCAAACAAATACCAAACCAATGAAATATTGTATTTCATACTTTGTACTTGTATAAATATGTGTATCTTTTGCACATATCAACTCTTGTTCGATTTCAAACTCTAAATCGCTTTCTGGAAGGTTATACGCGCGCTGATGCGTAAATATAACCAGTTTAATCCAATGAACACTCCGGAATAGTGACATATACTTAACATACCTTAAATAACCTTTACATAACTTAGAAATAAGTTTTGAAGGCTTTGGTATGGCAAAAACAAGTTAATTCGCTTACAGGGACTAAACTTGACAAACTGCGAAAGTATGCCAAATTGAACTGTAACGAACATTCCGAAACATGACCATAAGTTAAACATACCATAAATATCCTTTACATAGCTTAGAAATAGGCTTTGAGGTGTTCGGTGTGCTAAAATAAACTTTTGGGTCATGCAGGGACTAAAAGTGTCAAAAAAGTGCACAAGTTTGCACTTTCGCGCATAACTTACGTTCTGAATACATCCGGACATCCAAAAATTTATGTAAGCACTAAAATATTTTATTTTAGTGTTTGGCATAAGAAAAATCCATTCGTTACGTCATTTGGATCGTTTTTCGCGCTTATGCGCATTCCGTCGTAATTAGCCGAACAACGCAACCGTACGGCTAAACGAACCGACATCCGAGATATTTTTGAGAACATTTTAAGTTCCCTTTACTTTAACTTCATTTTAGAGCTTTGAAATGGGGTTAACGGGCCTTAAACGCGTCGGAAAAGGCCTTATTACACTACAGGGACCAAATCTGCCATTTTTGAAACTTTCTGTGCAGAAACATTGAATCTGGCCTATACCACCTTTGCACATGGTTTTGGGCAATACTATGGGCTGGTTTGATGTGCACATGGTATTACAATACCATGGGTGCAAGTGTATGGCCAAGATTGAAGCACTTTTTCCAAGAAACGATCCTAACGGTTCGGGAAATCCTATAAATACCCCATGCCTTCATTTGCAAAACCCACAAGAATTTTGATTTGAGAAACTCTAAGTTGAAACCATTGTTTCATACCTGAGTTACTTGGATCGAGATTAGCATTCGGGGACCCTTCGTAAGTATTCCTTCGTTCTTTTATTGCTTTTCGAGTCCGAAAGTCAAACTTTGTTTGACTTTCTGCGTTGACCAGTTTATGGTCAATGCGAAGTTCGTTTGAACTTTGCAACGTGATTGTAATCACGATGGTTATAGTCCCTTGGGACTATGCCTACTGATTACCACGTTGTCTAGGGTCGTAAGGGTAAGCGATCTCATAAATCGCTTATACCTTCGAACCCGACCCATTTGGTCGATCATTAGGATCTGACCAAACACATTAGGTGACCATAGTAGGTAGGGAATAACCTTCCGAGGTTATACCCTACGGTCACATCGTTTAAGTAGTTGTATGATAGGTAGTTTATATGCCTTAGGTAAATTACCAAAATGCCCTTTTTACGCCAAAATTCATTTTAAGCATATGTAACATAACTTTTGGTATCTAAACTGATTTGGTAACAATATTAGATGTGTTAAGGCATATTTTACTTGTCATAGGACTAGTTAGGCGTTCCGAACGCGTTTCACGCGAACGACGCGTTAAAGTAGCATAAACTACCTAAACGGGTCGTAATGGGTAGTAAGCACTTATGTTAGGTTTCTTTTAGTATGTAGGCTTTGTTAAACCATATTACACGAGTCTCCATACTCGTTTGGTTTACGAACCCCCATTCTATCTAAATCCTCCGATTTAGGTCCGGTTTATTAACATAGTTACCTATATTAGGTGCCGTTTGATTCCGAGATCTCTAGCATTGTTTGGTTGTTACTCAAGGACTACTAAGCAATCTCAAGTGAGTACATAGACCCCTCTTTTACTGTTTTCCAAACTGTTTTGGGGTGAAACACATGTGCCTACTTGTTACTTTCATGCTTTCCTGTTTTCACATCATATACCTGCTATGTTCGTTAGTACATTATAGTACATGATTTCATTACATTACATGCTATGTATGCCCATTGTGTGTGTACTTAGTACATCGTTTTACATTACATGCTATGTATGCCCATTGTGTGCGTACTTAGTACATCGTTCTACATTACATTTCATGCTATGTATGTCCATTGTGTGCATACTTAGTACATTGTTTTACATTGCATTTCTGTTGCATATGCTCATCCAGCATATGAACACATTATACTACATTTTGAACCGTTGTAACTATTTGACTATGTGAACCGTCGTAACCATTTGATTATATGAACCGTTTGTAACTGTTGAACCATGTGAATCATCTGTAACTGTTGAACCGTGTGAACCGTTTGTATCTGTTGACCTGATTTACATTTGACAATAGACATTTGACTATACATAAACATTTCTACAATTGTTAAACATTACATCTTGGTGGTTTGGTTTGAGTAAGTGATTTAAGTAACGATGCGTGTGTAATATGATACAAGCATGGTGGATACGCCGCTGGTACTTCCTATATATAAGTGTCTGTATGGTATTACATATCGTAGCGTTATTTGAACCATTTCAATTTGAGACATATAACATTTTATACAAATAACATACTTTTCACAAGACATTGTTTTACAAACAACTTATCTTATACAAACCCATTTTACATGGTTATTCATTTAACCATACATTATTCTCTTATTTACACATATCATCTGATCTTATCATTTTTCAAATGATTTACAAGACAAAGCAAATTACAAGGTTCATGACTAAACATCTTTCTCAAACATAAGTCATGAATTCTGTTTTCACAAAACCTATGTATCTCACAGGCATTTTTATGCTGACGTACCTATTTTCACATGTGTTTTCAGGAGATGATGCATAGGACTTATCAAGACATACTTAGGCGGACATGTGCCTTAGTGACTTAAAACGAGACAAGAACTAGTTAATTTATGTTATGTACTCTTTGTTTCTTGTTTAAAACAATGTAAACTCTCATGTTTGATTAATAAAACGAAACTTTAATTGCCATGGATTTGAAACAATTAATTCTGTTACAACACTCCCCGACGTTTCCGCCACGTTTTGTATGTTCTACGTGGTCGGGGTGTGACATTCCCCATTGTCACGGCCCGCGTGGACTCCCTATGAGTCTTACGCGGCCCGCGTAAAAGTGCTAGTGACAGAAAAAAAGGACAGCTGCATGTTGCAGCCTGTTACACCGCCATGGCATGGCTGATTTCGATACCAGGGACTGAGCAAATGGTTTTTCATGCACTAGGGACACATGGGAACATCTGGTAGCAACATAGGGACATATGGATTGATCTTGGAGACTTAAATCTCCTATATAAGGCCCTTGTAGTTCTTGTGTTCATTTGCACACTTTCAATTTTCACTCAAACTCACTCCTTGAAGCCTCCTGGAGCTAAAGGAAGCTTTCTCAAGTTCAATATTCGTGCTAAGGACTATAGTAAGTGTTCTTAGCTTCCTAAGTTTAAGTTTTCTTAGTTTAAATAACCGAAAGTCAAAGCTATCGTAATTAAGCTTTGACTTGGTGATTAATCACTAACGGTCCAGCCATTATTCGAATTGAAAGTGGCTATGAGTTGGTAATTATGTAGGTAATAAACCCTTAAAATGGCACCTACTGATTATCACTTTTACTTGGTCAATTGTCGGGTCAAACTTATTAATAAAAAGTCAAACGAGTCAGTTTTTATAAATTAATTCATAACTGATAATGCAGAGGTTATGGAACATGTTTTAACATTAAAATAATTTGGTAAATAATATAAGAACATGTTTAGGCATGTTCAACCCGACAATTCTGAGTTTAGGCTCGGTTCGCAACCAAAAGTCGCAAAAGTAGACTTTTGCTTTGACTTTCAGTTCTGACCCGATTTAGCTTAGTTTAGTTATGCCTTAGGGTTCCTTTGGGACCACATTTCATGTTAGTATAACCCTCTGAGATTATACTATAAGGTCCCATAGATATCTGATTCATATGCATGTTCCCGTTAAATGCTTAAAATGGACCATTATGCCCTTTTATCAATAAAATGAGATTTTTGAAAATGTGAGAGGACAAAAACCTTTGTTATTGACTTATAAGCATGTCCTAAAAATTTGACATCAGTTCGTGGTCTAAAATAGAAGTTATGCGCGATATCGTAAAATGAAAGCTTTTTATTAATTAAACGGCATTTTTAATATAAATCATACTTAAACCCAAATTTTGACACCAAACTTTCTACCCACTGACATAATATAATATTTAGATATTTTTGGAAATTTTTGTCAAATTTTATACTGGTTATATTATAGAGTTTTAGTGTAAATTCGGTATTGACGAAATTGCCCATTTTCTTTGATAAAATGAGTTTTACATAACATTTTGATACCAAACCTTTTCCTACTGATTTCATATGTTAAATAAAATATTTTAAGCTTTAGACACTGATCAAAATCATAGATTTCCTTAAATAACCCGAAAATCGTCAAATACCGACTTTTACGCTTATTAAACACATAGTATGGGTTAAAACTATAATTAACACCTAGGACTTATTACCTACTAATATTATAAGCAAATTTTATACTTTAATAGTAAGTAAAAGTTTTGAACTCAAATTTCCAAATTTGACCCTTATAGCATACGTGAAATGACCAAAATGCCCCTACGGTGCATAGTTTGGCCATAAATGATAAAATTCACATATGTATGATATCTTACTGATGTAGCTTGTTAAAATAAATATTTTTACTGATTATTTTAGACCAGAACCTCAGATTACTATTTAACCTCTTTTATAAACTTTAAAATGACCAAAATACCCCTACGGGGCTTAAATTGGTTTTAAATTCGTTTTGGGCATAATGGAAGATATCCTACTGATATCATAACTTATTTAAAGATATAAACTTGTGGAACCTGTACATGATTCATTTGGTTACCCGTTATGCATATTCGCGTTCGGTACGGTTTATGTAACTAGTTTGCATAAATTAACCGAAACGGGTCAAACCTTATCATTTTTACTTCAAAATCCAGAATGTGTTTAGTTTACCCATTTTATACAAGTCTTCATGCTTGTCGGGTCTAAATCACATTCTAATCCGGCCTTCGCTTAATCTTGCGTTTTGAACCGTAAACATTTCATTAAAACTAACCAGTCTAAGTTAAGACTTAAATAAGACCCGTTAGGAATCTAATAGGTTATTAAAAACCTTCGTTCCAGATTTAGGACCCAGTAAAAGCTACTTGTGCTTGCTGATTGATATACGGCTGAGAATAAAATTATATTTTAAGCTCAGGTAAATACTTTTAACTTATTTTCCGTTATACGGGCTTGGGATACGGTATTATAATAATACCGCATGGTCGGGTATTGAATATTTAATCGATTAGTGGTTAAAATCATTGAGATAACCTGTTTTAATCTGTCTTGTTTGATGCAATGCGTTTGGGGGGTTAATGACCATGTCTTTGATATCCTCGGCTCATTCATTAGAAATGGCCACGGCTTAAGAACGGGGTGTAGGCATACACCTGACAGTCGCGTATATATAAACGGTATCTCACTCTCTTGTGGGCCTATACTTGTGGTGTGTTTATTAATCTTATCCGGCTCTTCTAACCGGGTCCTGAATGGACGACAAACATGTAAATCTGTATACAAGATTATATTTAAAAATAATTGTCCCAAGTTATAAAAGATTTTATGCCTTGTGCATCCAAACAAATTTTATAAACACTTTTCAAAAAGAGTCAGTTAATTGTATTTACCAGTGTAAACTGGCGTATTTTTCAAGAAGATTAAGTGCAGGTACTACGCATAATAGGCTGGCTACTCCGAGTATCAAATAAAGAGTCTTGCAAGCTTTTGATGATTAAAGCTGTTGAACAATATTTCTTTTTGTTTTGATCCGTCTGTAGATCCACTTACAATCCATTTTGTAATATTTTTATTACTTTCAACTCGGTTTGTATAAATTACTTTTCGACTTCCGCTGTGCATTAAACTGTGATTATTGACCATGATGATATCAACTACGTCACGATACTCCCCACCGGGCCCACCGGTAATACGTGGAAATATCGGGGTGTGACATGTCAGGACCTGATGTAGTCCTCAAGACGACGAAACAGATTGTTCAAATCCGTGATCGTCTGAAAGCTGCCAGGGATAGTCAAAAAAGTTATGCTGATATGAGACGCAAACCTTTAAAGTTTGAAGTTTGCGATAAAGTGCTACTCAAGGTGTCACCATGGAAAGGAGTGATGCGATTTGGCAAAAAGGGCAAGCTGAGCCCAAGGTACATAGGACCATTCGAGATCATCGAATGTGTCGGAACGGTAGCTTACAAGCTAAATCTACCTGAAGAACTCAGTGGGATACATAATGTGTTCCACATCTGCAACTTAAAGAAATGTCTAGCCGATGAGTCGCTAGCAATGTCTCATAAGGACGTGCAAATAGATGAGAGCTTGAAGTTCGTTGAAAAATCTTTGTCGATCGAGGATCGACAGGTTAAGAAGCTTCGAAGGAAGCACGTGCCGATCGTAAAGGTAAAATGGGATGCCCGTAGAGGCCCAGAATACACATGGGAGGTTGAATCCACAATAAAACAGAAATACCCTCATTTATTTCAGTAAATCTCGAGGTCGAGATTTCTTTTAAGGGGGTGAGGATGTAACACCTCTCAAAAATCATGTCCAATATGATAAAGACACGTGTCATGAACTTTAAACGTGTAACGAATTGATTACGAGGGACTAAAGTTGACAAACTAAGAAAGTATGTGTATAGAAGGATCCAAAGTGTCAATATTTGAAAATTTTGCCTTTCAACGACCCTACACGATGTTTATACCCTTAAACGAATAAATTGTGAAACATATGAAGGCGTTTGTGGAAGAAAGTGAAAGTTACAAGACGCGAGGGTTAAATGTGTCAACATGTTAAATTAATTATACTCCCAAGAACAAGTGACGAAAATTACACAAGGTTTCGATGTCGTTTGAGATAAATACGTTAACTTTCGTGATTAAAGGGTTAAAAGCGTCAACGAGGCAAAGCTTGTGTTTTCGGTTACCGTTTAACAAAACCGGACCTAACGATGATTGGTTATATCTTATAGATCATCAAAATATAAATTATATGGGTTAAATGTGCTTAAAATGAAAGATATTACGTTTTATAAGGTTCAGGGGGTGAAAATGTCAAGTTTGAAACTTGCTGAGCTGGTTACCTTCCTGGTGGCGTCACGCCACACCCTTAACCCTCTGTCGTCGCGCGACGCGACGGCATGATCTGGCCAGAATCCATGCACATGTGCAGGTTCTGCCATTTCCTTCACCATTGCATGTTTTAATTCGATTTTATGGACTGTTTGTTGGTTTTAAAAACCATTTTGGACACCTGTGATCATCAGAGAAGAGCCCTAACACCTGTAATGATCTGGTGGTAACCTCTAGTAGTATAAATAGGTGAAGATTGGGCAGCATTCTCACTTGCAAGTTCAATTTTCATACTCTCAAGCTTACTCTCAAGCCTTGGAGCTTTCAAGCTCATTCTCTGGAGCATCCTACCTTGGAAGGAAGCTCTCTTAGTCTAAATTTTCGTGCTAAGGACTCTTGTAAGTGTTCTTAGCTCCTGTAGTTAAGGTTTTATTAGTTTAAAGACCGAAAGTCAAAGTTAGCGTAATTCTGCTTTGACTTTGTGATTAATCACTAACGGTCTAACCATTTTTCGAATTGAAAGTGGCCATGTGTTGGTAATTATGTAGGTGTTAAACCCTTAAAAGGGCACCTTCAAATTATCACGTTATCTCAGTCAATTGACGGGTCAAACTTCTTAACAAAAAGTCAAACGAGTTAGTTTTTGCGAAATAAATCATAACTGACAATGCTGAAGTTATGGAACATGTTTTAACACTTAAATAACTTGGTAAATAATATAAGAACATGTTTAGGCGTGTTCAACCCGACAATTTGAGTTTAGGATTGGTTCGCAACCGAAAGTCGCAAAAGTAGACTTTTGCTTTGACTTTCAGTTCTGACCCGATTTAGCTTAGTTTAGTTATGCCTTAGGGTTCCTTTGTGACCATATTATATGTTAGGATAGCCCTCTGAGGTTATACTACATGGTCCTTTAGAAATCTGAATCATTTACATGTTTTCGTTAAATGCTTAAAAGTTGACCATTTTGCCCTTATGTTATAAAAACGAGGTTTTTGAAAATGTGAGAGGAAAAAAAATCTTTATTACTGATATATAAGTAAGTCCTAAAAGTTTGACATCCATTTCTGGTATAAAATGAAAGTTATGCAAAATATCGTAAAACAAAAGCCTTTTTGTTAATTAAATAGCATTTTTGGTATAAATCATAGTTAACCCAATTTTTGACACCAAACTTATTACCCATCGTTAGGATATAATATTTAGGGATTTTTGGAAATTTTTGTCAAATTGTATACTAATCATAACATAGAGTTCTAGTGTAAATTCGGTATTAACAAAAATGCCCTTTTCGATAGTAAAATGAGTTTTACATATCATTTTGATACCAAACCTTTTTCTACTGATTTCATATGTTAAATAAAATATTTTAAGATTTAGAAACTGATCATGACTTCAAAATTTTATAAATATTTCAAATATCGTCAAATACCGACTTTTACGCTTATTAAGCGCATAGTATGGTTTAAAACCATATTTAACGCTTAAGAATTATTACCTACTGATATTAAAATAAATTTTTATACTTCAACAGTAAGTTTAAGTCTTGAACTCAGATTTCTAAATTTGACCCTTAAGGCATATGTGAAATGACCAAAATGCCCCTACGGAGCATAGTTTGGCCATAAATGATAAATTTCACATATGTATGATATCTTGCTAAATTAACTTGATAAAATAAATGTTTTTACTGATATTTTTGGACCAGAACCTCAGTTTATTATTTAACCTCGTTTATAATCATTAAAATGACCAAAATACCCTTACGGGGCTTAAATTAGTTTTAAATTCGTTTTGGGCATAATGGAAGATATCCTACTGATATCACAACATAATTTAAGCATAATAACTTATGGAACCTGTACATGACTCATTCGGTAACCCGTTATGCATATACGCGTTCGGTACGGTTTATGCCACTAGTTTGCATAAATTAGCCGAAACGGGTCAAACCTTATCATTTTTACTTCAAAATCCAGAATGTATTTAGTTTACCCATTTATTACAAGTCTTCGTTCTTGTTGGGTCTAAATCACATTCTAATCCGGTCTTCGCTTAATCTTGCGTTTTGAACCGTAAACTTTTCCTTTAAAACTAACCGGTCTAAGTTAAGACTTAAATAAGACCCGTTAGGAATCTAATAGGTTATTAAAACCTTCATTCCAGATTAGGAGCCCAGTAAAAGCTACTTGTACTTGCTGATTTTATATACGGCTGAGAATAAAAATTACTTTTAGCTCAGGTAAATATTTTTAACTTATTTTCCGTTATACAGGCTTGGGATACGGTATTATAATAATACCGCTTGGTCGGGTATGAAATCATTTAATCGGATCGTGATTAATAAATTTACATAACCCGTTTTAATCTGTTTTGTTTGGTATAAAGCCTTTGGGGGGTTAATGACCGTGTCCTGGATATCCTCGGCTCATTCATTTGAAATGGCCACGGCTTAAGCACAGGGTGTAGGCATACACCTGACAATTGCGTATGTATGAACGGTATCTCACTCGTGAGGAAACTCCTTGTGGGCCTATACTTGTGGTGTGTCTATTAATCTTATACCGGCTCTTCTATTCCGTCCTGAACGAACGACAAACATGTAAATCTGTATACAAGATTATTTTTAAATAATTGTCCCAAGTTATAAAAGATTTTATGCCTTGTGCATTCAAACAAATTTTATAAACGCTTTTCAAAAGAGTCAGTTAATTGTATTTACCAGTGTAAACTGACGTATTTTTCAAAAAGACTAAGTGCAGGTACTACGCGTAATGGGTTGGAAACTCCTGAGTATTAAATAAAGAGTCTTGCAAGTTTTTAATACTTAAAGTCTGTTGAACAGTATTTCTTTCTGTTTTAGATCCGCCTGTGGATCCACTTATAATCGTTGTGTAATATTTTATTATACTTTCAATTCGGTTTGTATTATTACTTTAGACTTCCACTGTGCATTAAACTGTAAATATTTGACTATGATGATATCAACTACGTCACGATACTGCCCACCAGGCCCACCAGTAATACGTGGAAATATCGGGGTGTGACAAAAACTATGGCTGATTGCATGCATGTCCATAATAATTCTTTTTTGAATTTGGAAACCATGTCACAAATAGCTGTAATGCAAGAATCACCTTTTATTTTGCAACCAGGGTTAAATGCGGCCCAACTGGATGTCTTTAATGATGTGGACCTTGATAATAATTTTGGGTTGCGTTCCAAAAAAGGCCCAGATCTGATTCATCACTTAATCACTCGCCATTGGGTTCTCAGCCCAATTTTTTTCAATCGAACCTTGATCTTAACACACCCCCACCCATTGAAGTTTATCAGAATATGTTTTTATCCTCTGGGTGTTCTCAGAGACCCCCAATGAGTAAAGACTCTAGGAAATACAAATCCTTTAAGAGGTCGATGGCTACTTCGAATGACAGTAGATGGGATTTTCCTCTGCCTAAGGTTGTAGAAGAACCTACTATAGCTGTTGAAGATTCACGTGTGGTAACTGAAGGTGAGATCGAGGCAGGGGATACGGAAGGTGTAATCAATCATCAGGAGCATGAGAATGGAGTTGTAATTGAAGATGAGGTGTCTCTCACCAAAAAAGTCGGTATCTCTGTCGGAGTTAATCTGGTCGACCGAGACCATCAGGTTTGTGAGCTTTTCCCAGGTGAGGAGTCCCAATTTGTTACCTCATGAATTACTTATCCATCAATATATGAGGTATGGGCAATGCGGATAAGCTCGGTTAGATTAGAGAGATTAAACGGAATCACAAAATTAATTTCATTGGGGTTCAAGAGTCGCAATTTTCTGATGTGTCTGGAATAAATCTTTCAGCTTTTTGGGGTCAATCTCCTTTTGACTTTGATTATTCAGATGCTCATGGGAGTTCGCGGGGTATTATTTCAATGTGGGATCCTACTGTTTTCACAAAATCGGGAGGGTCTAAGAGCAGGTACTGGCTACTTACCTCTGGATTTATAAAAGGCATCCCCTTGGAGTTTCATATTCTTAATGTATATGCTCCTCAAACTACACTTGCTAAAAAAATCTTTGGGATGAGTTGATTGAAATCAAAGAGTCGAAACAAGGTATTTGGATCATTTTTGGAGATTTTAATGCATCTATAGGCATCGAGGACAGGCGTAACTCAAACTTTAATCATCTGGAAGCTAAAGATTTTAATGATTTCATTTGTAATTGTGGTTTGTCAGAATTCTCTATGAAGGGAAGGCGGTTTGCCTGTGTTAAGAAGAAGGGAGCCAAAGCTAGTAATTGGGCAAATGCTTGTCTTACGGTGTTAGATCGTTTCCTTGTTTGTTCAGATTTTTTTTAGATAATTGGGCAAATGCTTGTCTTACGGCCTTACCCCGATATATTTCGGATCATTCTTTGCTTGTTCTTGCCACTGATCCGAGATATTTTGGTCCTTTACCATTTCGTTTTTTTAATTCTTGGATGGAACGACCTGGTTTTGATGAGGTGGTTAAAAAGGCGAATACCTCCTTTTCTTTTACTGGGGACCCAGATGTGTTTCTAGCGAAAAAGTTAAGACACATTAAGAAGATTTTGAAAAAGTGGATGGGAGGAATAAAACTTAAGGAATTTGAGGTTAAGAAGAATTTAATGCATGAGCTATCTCAACTGGACAAGCGTATGGAATCTCATACGCTTGCTGAAGATGAAGAATTGGTTCACTAGGAATGTATGGCTAATCTTTTAGAGCTTGAACCCATAGCCATAAAAGATAATAAGTAAAAATCACGGGTGAAATGGGCATCTTTTGGTGATGACAATTCGAAATATTTTCATGGTATAATTAATGCCAAATATGCGAGAACGAGATTTCATAGGCTTGAATTAAATGGAGCTTGGTGTGATAATCCTAAGATTATTAAACGTGAAGCGTTACGATTTTTTTCTGGCTGTTTTAAAGAATCTGATATAGGCCGCTCCTTGAATGTCATAATATTCGTAAAGTATCTGATTCTGATGCGGATTTTCATTAAACACTTCTGGAATATTCTTGGTATTGATTTTATAAATGCTCTAAACTTTTTCCATAGTAATGAAAAATTATCACCTGCTTGCAGTTCATCTTTCATCACTCTTGTGCCTAAAATCAATGACCCTTTTGGGTTCAATGACTTTAGGCCTATTAATCTTATTGGTTCAATCACTAAAGTTATTTCAAAAGTTTTGGCCAATCGGATTAAATGTGTTATTGGTTCAGTTATATCGGAGACGCAATCAGCTTTTCTTAAAGATAGGAATATAGTTGATGGGCCACTGATTATGAATGAATTAATATCTTGGTTAAAGAAGAAGAAATCGGAAGCTTTCCTTTTCAAAATTGATTTTGAAAAAAGCTTTTGATCACATAAGTTGGAAGTTCTTGGATTCTATACAAGAACAAATGAATTTCCCGGCTAAATGGCATCGTTGGATTTAGGGAGTTTTATCTTCAGTAAAGTCATCGGTTCAATTAACGGCTCACCTACAGTTGAATTCAAATACCAAAGGGGAGTAAGACAAGGTGATCCCCTATCCCCTTTCCTTTTTATTATTGGAATGGAAGCTCTTTCTTGTATAATTAACTGTGCTAGTGAGAAAGGAATTCTGAAAGGTGTTAGCACTCCTAATAACGAGCCGATAATATCCCACCTTTTTTTATGCCGATGACGCACTCATTATTGGAGATTGGTCAAAAGATAATATCCTTAATATGTCTCACCTCTTGAAATGTTTCTTTTTGGTCTCGGGGCTTCAAATGAATTTTAATAAATCCAATGTGTTTGGCATTGGAATTCAGCAACTAGAATTGGATGGTATTGCAAATATTTTAGGTTGTGCTCCGGGCTCTCTACCTTTCTCATATTTAGGTCTTCCCGTTGGCGCAAATATGAACCGGATTGCCAATTGGGCTCCTGTTATTAAAAAGTTTGATGATAGGCTTTCCATGTGGAAATCAGCTACTCTCTCGATAGGTGGTCGCTTAACACTTCTTAAGTCGGTAATGGAAACTTTACCAACTTATTTCTTTTCTCTTTACAAAGCTCTTATTAGCATCCTATATCAACTTGAAGCGAAAAGATGGAGGTTTTTTTGGGCAGGGTCCTTAGAAAATGATAAAACAATTGGGTTTGTTGATCCAAAATCACATCTCCTTTGGAAGAGGGTGGATTGGGTCTCACTTCGCTAAAAGATGCTAATTTGGCACTTTTGTCAAAATGGTGGTGGCGTTTAAAAGTGGAGAAACAATCTCTTTGGAACAAAGTTATCATGGCTATTCATAGTTCCTCTCGGGTATTTAATGTTTTGCCATATTCTAACAGATTTCCTGGTGTGTGGGGTTCTATTGTTAGGTTGGGGAATCAACTTTCTTCTCTTAATATTAAACTCGATTATCTAATTAAAGGAAAGGTTGGTAATGGCGAATCAGTTCGCTTCTGGTTGGATACTTGGGTGGGGTCGCAGCCTCTTAAGGATTACTTCGCTAATCTTTTTTTCTAGCATGTCCCTTAAAAATGAATCGGTTCCTGATTGTTTTGACTCTGTCACTAGAACTTGGAAATGGAGATGGAGAACTAATGTACCAGAACCGCTTTCTTCCACTAAGCTTCATTCGCTGGTGGATTTGTTACAGACGGTTCAATTAACAGGTGATATGGATAGATGGATTTTGACCGAAGAAAGGGACGGTATCTTTACGGTTGCCTCAATGAAAAAAGTTCTCCACAAAGTGACCGTGACAAGTTCGGCTAATAGGCAACCCACTTTCTGGAACAATTGGGTGCCTAAAAAGATTAACATCTTCTCTTGGAGAGCTAGCTTGGATCGCATCCCGACAAGGGAGAACCTCGTTCATAGGAACATCAGTTTGGATTTGGATCTATGTAGTCTTTGCAACTATGATATCAAATCAACCTCTCATTTGCTTGTCTCATGCTCTATGGCCTCTTATGTTTGGCAAGCAATTTCAAATTGGTGTAATGTGACTCCTATTTATGCCTTTTCAGTTCTGGTTCTCTTGAATTTACATAAGTTCTGTCATTTTGAAAAGAAGAAACGTAAAGTTCTTCAAGGGATTATTATGATAGCTTGTTGGTGTATTTGGAAGGCGAGAAATGAGACAATCTTCTCAAGTAAAGAGACAACTGGTGCAAGGGTGATTGAAGATATAAAGTCGCTAAGTTTTTTTGTGGATTAAAAACAGGTCCCCTTTTAAAGCTTTAAGGTGGAGTCAGTGGTGTAATTTCTCTTTTTAATTATATGTTTTTTATCTTTGGCTACTAGTATCTTACTAGTATGCCGTCTTTATAAAAGTTTGTCGTTCGAAAAAAAATATAATTAAACTATTACAATAATCATAATACATCCTAGAATCACCCTCCCTCTCACTATATAACATTTATGCTTGTTTTCAACATTTATTGACCCAACCTTCCATCACTCACCCACATTCTCCCTTTTGATTTTTTGTTCATTGCAATGTCGGCTGTCATTTTTAACATAACATTATCTTTATATTTATGATTGATGTTAGGGTTAAATCTTAACAATAATTATTGTATTTTTTTTACTACTTAAGTTTGTGTTTATGAATTATAGTTTGATAAATAAAATAAGATGGTAGGAGTTCATGGCTATAGAAGATACAAATTATTACCGACATCATATTTAATTTTAATCCATAGTTTCATTTTAAAATTTAAATCCATAGTAATTTTTTCTTGCGAATATTCTAGAAAACAATTGAATTTAATATATTTAGTAAAAACTAAAATGCTATTAAATTTGATATGATATTAGCTATTGCAATTTCTAAGAAAAGAAATATCATAATACAGCTTTATAAGTTAGTATTTTTAACATTACAAATATAACCAATACCTTGTTTTTAAGAGTATTATAAATGATATAGATATTAGGATAGGAGTTGACTGCAAAGTTTAAAATTCCTAAAAAGTGTAAAAAGTCATAAAACATACTCAAAACCTACAAATAACATAATGAAGATTACCAAAAACAACATATTTGTGGGTTTTGTTTTGTATTTTGGATGATAAGTCTCTGATTATCGAATGACTAACATTGTTGTGTTTTATGTTGATTATATTCTGTGTTTTATATTCATAGTATTTGAAGTTTTTTATGGACTATTAGGGTTTGAATATGCTGTTTTAGTAACATCCACTATGTTATTTGTGGGTATTATGTGTGTTTTATGGCCGTAACTATGGTGTTTTATGAATTTATACACTTTTTAGGAGTTTTAGACTTTGTAGCCAAACCTCACTCATAAATATTAAATTAGCTTATAACTATATATATATATATATATATATATAGGGGGCCGCTAGAATGAGAACCAACCCGAGTTATGAGAACCGCGAGAACCACACCATCCGGGCCGCGGTTGACCAAAATTTTTTTTTTACAACTAGATGTGTGTATTATAAACACATTCGTAAAAAAAATTTTAAAAAAAAGGCCGAGGGGGTAGTTTTTTACACCACAAGTTTGGTGTTTTTATTTTTTTTATTTTTTTTTACACCAAACTTGTGGTGTAAAAAACTACCCCCTCGGCCTTTTTTTTAAAATTTTTTTTTACGAATGTGTTTATAATACACACATCTAGTTGTAAAAAAAAATTGGTCAACCGCGGCCCGGATGGTGTGGTTCTCGCGGTTCTCATAACTCGGGGTGGTTCTCATTCTAGCGGTCCCCTATATATATATATTAGTGCATAGCAAGATTAGAGTCCCTCATTATTCTATTTTTGAAACATATTAAACCGAAAAATAATCTAAAAGGAAATAGTTTATAACTGAACCGAATTAGATATTCGATTTTCAATTGAAACTGAATTGAGTTTTTGGTTTCATAAATCCTAAATCTCACGCTCCAACGAGCATTAAATTATAATTAATTAAGATTTGTGATTCAATCTAATTCATTTCATTTACAACGTTAGATTAATTTGAGGGTGGTTACCATTAGGGATGGGATTGGTACAGTACCCGTACCTATACCCGTACCAGTACCGAAAATACCGGTACCGAATTTGAACAAAACTAGGTACCAAATACCGTACCAAATATATAGGTACGGTACGGGTACGGGTACTGGTACGAGTATTTTCGGTACAGTACCCGCTTGGTACCATTTTGTTTTTATTTACTTTTTGAGCACTTGTACGAGTACTAAATAGGTAAAATTGACATGAGTACCAAATGTAGTACGAGTACCAAATAGGTAAAAGTGGTACGAGTACCAATACGATACGGGTACCATATAGGTAAAATCAATACGAGGACACTATAAATACCATAATATGAAATAAAACATAATACAAAAAAACTTTTAAAGGTATACATAGAATTCGGTACCAGTACCCGTTTTTACCCATACCCGTACCCGTACCAATACCGAAAGTACCGAATACCAAAATCAATAAAACTGGGTACCGATACATGTACCAAATACCTAAAATCGGTACGGGTACAGGTACGTGTACGGGTACGGTACGGGTACGAGTACGGGTATTTGGGAAAAAAAGCCCATCCCTAGTTACCATACCCGACACAAATTACATATGAAGTGTAAGCGAGAACTTCCACTGTTGATCTCCACAAATCAATGGCTATAAATAATGCGGTGGCATTTACGTAGATAACAGGATCAAACAATTGAAAATGCAAATACAAAAAGAGTATTTTGGTCTTTTCTCCATTGAACTCCCCCTGATTTTCAAAAGCTTACAATTTTTTCATACAATAATTTTTTTAAAGTTACACCATATAACGAACATTTCATTCTACTTAATTTGAGTATGTTATTGTTATAGTTTTCTTAATTTAAAAAAAATATTGTTTTACAAGCTATAAAGTTATGTGATTGTGTAATGTTACGTGATTATGTTCTAGTACGTAATTAGGTAGTGGAACATAATCAATGAATACTTAAATTACGCACCTTATGTGCAAACAGTTATAAATTCTCAATGTAACACTGCATCTATAACTACGTACCAAAATGATCAATGAATACTTAAATCACGTACCATATGTGCAAGCAGTAACAAATTCTCAATGTAACACTACATCCAAAATCACGTACTTGATACTCAATCTAGATACACGTACCATGTGTGAAAAAACAATAACAAATACTCAATGTAATAATCACGTACCATGTGTGCAAAACAATAACAAATGTTCAATGTAACAGTACATCTATAATCACGTGATGACTTATATTACAGATCTAATCACGTAATAGCATAAAAACAATTAAGTTCTCATTATATTGAATGTATAATCACGAATAAGCATAAATTTAGTAAAAACATTATACAATAAAAACGGTATAATAACATAATTACGTACTAATGTATAATCACGTGACATTACACTTGTTACATATGGTACATGATTATAGATGTAGCGTCACACTGTGCATTTGTTATTGGTGCACATATGGTACGTAATTACGTATTGGAAAATAGTCACGTAATGTTACACAGATCATATAACTTTATAGCTTGTAAAATATAATTTTTAAAAATTAAGAAAACTATAGCACAATAGTCTGCTCAAATTAAAGAGAATGAAATGCTCGTTGATACGGTGTAATTTTGTTAAAAAAATATTATTGTATTAAAAACTTATGAGCGTTTAAAAATCGGGGTAAAGTAAGCTCATGTGAGAAAATACTATAATACCCTTCCCCCTTAAATTAAAAGGGACATTTGTTAAGCCCAAATTGCTCCTTCACTTTCACGGAAAATCTCTTATATACATAACTAGGTTAGAACCCCATGTATTGCACGGGTTGATTAAATATATATTTATATACTAGGTAATAAAAAATTACATCTTTAAAACCCCGTGTATTGCACGAGTTGAATAAACACGTGTATTACACGACTTAAATAAATATAATGTAATAAGTACACATACAGTCGTCAAGATATGTTTTTGAGAAACATGAACTTTGATGTACTATTTAAATATAATAACATTTTACATTGTTTTTTTATATATTTATTAAAAGGTTAGAAATGTGTATGTTACACGTGGTTGGATCAATAAAATGATAAATAGTTATTATTAATAAGCGAAAAAATAAAATAAGTAGTTAAGAAAAAAATATTAAACAAATAAGACATAAGATTAAAATAAAATAAAGATGAAGATAAAGATAAAGATTATATATACTAGAAGATAAATATAACTATAGATACAGATAAACAATTTATGAAGTTTTAGATTTATTAATTAAATAAACAATTATCTATAATTAAGTAGGAAAGAAAGGTGGGAAAACTAAAAAACAGATGTCTCCAATGAATGACAGATGTCCCTTATTAACCAGTTAACACACACAGTCTTCAAAATATGTTTTTGGAAAAAAAATGAATTTTGATGTATTATTTTTATATAATAACATTTTACTTTGTTTTTTATTTATTTATTAAAAGGTTAGAAACGTATGTGTTACACGTGGTCGGATCAATAAAATATTAAATAGTTATTATTAAAAATAAAATAAATAACTAAGGAAAAATATATTTAACAAATAAGAGATAAGAATAAATTAAAATAAAATAAAATAAAATAAAATTGATTATATATATTAGAAGATAAATATAAGTATATGATCTAGATAAATGATTTATGAAGTTTTAAATTTATCAATAAAGAAAATAATTATTAAACAAGATAGAAAGGCGAGAAAACTAAAAAATAGTTTCCTCCGGTTAAATAACACGTGCCCCTCATTAGTTTACTTTATTTTGTGCTTGGATCATGTACAGGACAAAATTCACGTACGAAGCATACACGAGAATGAGTAAATGACAAGTGTCATTGACACTAAGAGTAATTTAGTCTTTTCTCAAGTGAACTAGTTTCCTCGATTTTCAAACAATTATAATTTTTTCATAAGTTAATATTTCTTAAAAAAGTTACAACGCATTAACGAGCATATCATTCTCTTTAATTTGAGCAGCTTATTGCTATAGTTTTCATAAAAAAAAATTACAGGATTTTAAATATCATTACGTGATTTTGAATAATCAGTACACGACTATGTGATTTTGAATACTCATTCAACATTTAACACAAATCATTACGTGATTACACATTCAATATAAATCCATTACCTAATTACACATTCAATGATAGGAACTTGATTGTTTTATACTTTATTACGTGATTCCTCGATTTTCAAACAACTATAATTTTTTCATACGTTACTATTTCTTAAAAAAATTACAACGTATTAACGAGCATATCATTCTCTTTAATTTGAGCAGCTTATTGCTATAGTTTTCATAAAAAAAATTTACAGGATTCTGAATACTCATTACTTGATTTTGAATAATCAGTACACGACTATGTGATTTTGAATACTCATTCAACATATAACATAAATCATTACGTGATTACACATTCAATATAAATCCTTTTTTGGTCAAAAATTACCGAAGCAATTAAGTGATCAAACTTAGTTTGTGAGGTAGTGTGCTATTGATGTTTGCAAAATATGTTAAGTTGATTGTGTATGAAAACAGTTTCAGGATATTGCTTGAGGATATCAAGCTATATCAATAATCAAACAATTGAGCGATAAAGGTAAAAGTTAACACAGGATATACGAGGAAAGCCCTTGATCAATCTAGATCGCCGGCACAAAACCTTGGGAGCTGACAATCGTCAGCTGCCTTGTTCTTCTTATTTCTTGAATAACCAGGATACAGTTGCAGGATAATGCTTAGATCGATTCTAAGTGTTACAATGATTGTGAGTTGTGAGTGTTAGAGTGTAATTGCTGCTAGAAAAGAGAGTGTACGAATATGAGAGCTCGAAAGTGTGTGTCCCTACGATCTGGCATTCCATATTTATAGTTACAAGAATAAACAAACTATCCTACAATCTCGGGATACTTCTGGATATTCCTTCATGACTGTTGTAGACCTATTCTCCCGGCTTCAACGTCTTTCTTCCAACGATATTGAGCGAGTCTTCAGGAGAACTAGTCCTTGTGAACGTTATTATCCCGCAGCCATCGCCTACAAGCAAATTATTAGTAACAATCAAAATACTGCCTCATGATGTTACCAATATCCTGGTTCGGTATCCTGACCATAAATAGCTAACATAAATCAAGATGTATTGTAGGATCGTTTGCACGACCAAAACGAGTCGTTCAGAAGAGTTCTATCCAATACGAAAGGCGGAAACAGACGTATCGGAGTTATTTCAGCTGGTGTGCACTTAGATTCACTTTAAACTGTCTCTGTATTGATATCAGATCGTTTTACAATGCTGGAGACACTTCGGCAGAGCTTCGCTACCGGAATCGAAAACGTTGCAAATGAAATCACCAAGGCACGTATATATAGGCACACCATTCCGCACGAAACGGTTCACACGAAATGGCTTCTCCATTTCGTACGAAATGGCCATAGCCATTTCGTGCGAAATGGACATATCCCATTTCATGCGAAATGGACCATCCTACATGATTTCAACATTTTCTCGTATATCGTGCCCTGATCTTTCTAATCTAATACAAGACTCGATACAAGACGAAGTCGACAGACATATGCACCAACAGACTCCCCCTTGGATGTTGACGAAGTCTTCAGTGTCGAGTCTTCGGTATGTCACATCTTCAGTCTTTATCAGTTTTCTCGCTCTCTCCAAAATATTCTCCATTGTAAGCATCCGCAATCAATCTCTATCTCTTCTTCTCTTTCTTTTCCAGGATCTCAATCTGACTCTATCTTCTCTTGATCAGATCTCTTAATTCTTTTAAATTCATCAGCATCAGCAGCTTGCGTGGACACAGTTTCAGGATCAGAAACTGGCTCTTTACATCTTCAGACTCCCTCTTGGCTGTCTTCAGACTCCCCTTTTCGATAAGCTGGGATCGCAGTCTGGAATAGCTCTTGTTCTAGGATTGTGACCTGGCTCAAACTCTGCAACTTTCACAGGTTCAGGACCGTTGCCTGACTCTCCATAATCACAGAATCTGGAACCTGGCTTCTCACATCTTTCAGGAGTTGAAACCTAGCTGCTACTGCCTGCACAATCTCTACCCAAAACAAAAGTTTCACAGATTTTAAATTTTAACAATTTTAAACTCTGCTTACCACTTTCAAACTCAAAAAATCTCATGTAAATATCATCTAAAATGATTTAACATTTATAATCTCAGATGACCACTTGTAAACATATCTTTTCTTAAACACACTCTCCCAAACCTATTGTTCATTATGTTTAGCACTCGGAATTTTGAAAATCAGCTTTCCAACATCAGTTCTCGAAAATCTTTTTATATTTTTCAAAATTTTATGCTAAAACACACTAAAAATCTTTTTGGATTTTTGCTTTTAACGAAATGCAGTAAAGAAATATTTACAAACAATATTTTTTTGAGTTTGTGTAAGAAGATCATATCAGTTTATGAGACAAATCACCAACACCGTTAAGCTTTAAACATTTTAAGTTCTAAACGATTCACCTAGATTGTCAGTATACTGATCCACTTAAATTTTCACACAAAGTTCAACTGTTTCGAGATACGAGATTAATGTTTTAGAGACTTAAACTTATTCGCGTGTCCCACCTCAGAATATACTCCCGTATCCAGACTCCTATATTCAGTCTTACAGGTGAGTGTACACTAATGATATCTGTAAAGGGGTAAATGCGAGACCATGAGAGCTCAGGCTATTGCTTCCGCAAAATCAGAGAGATGATGGTTCGACTTTCGGTGGGTTCCCTTTAGAGAATCTTTTCTTCAACAGCACATGATTAGCATTTTTCAATGTTTCATCATTTTTATGCTGAGGGCGAGCTTTATGATTAAAGCAATGCAAAGTATTATACGAGGACTAGGCTATTGCTCCCGCAAAATCAGAAGTCCAAGTATAATACCCCAGATATCACCATGCACAAAGACCTAGTATGTCAGAAATAGAAATCCTTTCAAACAAGATTTCAGGGGTTACCTATATATCCGAGAGATGTTTCCCCACGAAATAAGCAAGTTTGATCTTTAGGTTTATATCTCGAACACAATTTACTAAGCGTGTAAAAACCTACTGGCATATCATCAGTGAGACCGTTTATCACATTTGACTTTTCAATTCTTTAGCATGCTGTGAATGTCCACTGATATACTATCATTTCCTCTTTTTCACAACAAAAATTCTTTTTCATTTTTCACTGTTTTTGACATTTTAGATTTTATCATGTTTTTGGATTTTTCAAATTTTCGAAATTTCTAAAAATTTTTACTCCCCCTAAAATCAAAAATATGTTTCAATTTTTTATTTTCAAGGAAAATTTGAAACAAACTATACAAAATAAAGTGACAACTGTTGTGAATTGCTTCAAATCGTCATCCACTTGGTATAAACAATCAGAACTCCCCCTGACAACAAACTATTTTCCCATTAAGATTTCAAAACACTTAAGTTTGTTTTAATCAAAATGGTTTTTCCGAAAATTAGTTTTGTTGATTTCACTTGTAAAATCGGGGATATGATCATCACTTTGTTTTCCAATTACCATTTGAATGAAAGCTAAAACAAGTTCAACTTAATGACCTTGATTAACCACTTGTAGATGAAAATCCCTTTTTCAACCACTTGTAGGTTCACTCATCAACCATACCACTTGCAAAATGAAATATAACAATTTTGAGTTTTACCACTTGTAGGTTTCTCAAACAAAAAACATTTCAAGAATGATGTCGATTCCTGCTCCACGATTACCAACTTGGGAGCTCCGGCAAGTCCAGAGTTTAGTCATGATAGGTTCTATCCCAGTTACTAACCTGGGATGACCCATCTTCATCTGGTTTCTTCGTTTTCTTCTCATAAAATTCCTTTACCCCTTTGACCTTCCCGTCAATCATTTTTCCAAAAATATTTTTAACTGTGGAGTTAAAGGCTTTTTCAACATCAAATTCTTTCTTTTCAGAAAAGAATTGATTTGAAATCTCGACTTTTCCAACTTTTGATTTTAAGTTTTCAGCCCACAATGGTGGAAAGTTTGCATCATCAAATGGCGGAACTGATTTCTCTTCTTTTATCACAACTTGTGGCTCCTCTGACTTTGACGAGTCAGATTCATCGCCAGAACTAGCATCTGAATTCTTAACAACCCACTTTTGGTTGTTAAGGTTCACCTTTCTTCTGTAAAAACTTTTTGAACACTCACCAACCTCAAACTTTGAATTTTTGAAAACTTTAAATTGTTTGGTTGGTGGCTCATTTTCAACTATTTTTTCTTTCAGTTTTTCAGAGACTCCCTGTTTTGTTTGGATTGCCTTTGGACAATTCCTGGCAATATGACCAACTGTTTTGCATTGAAAACAGGTTCTTGTCTCCTTCTTCTGAGCAATATCCTTCTTCATTTCTTCTTGCTTCTTAACAAGGAATTCTTTGTTTGTCTGCTTCCTGAACAAATTTTCTTTTTCTTCTTCTGATGATGTCCCTGAAACAAATACAGTTTTTGGTTTATAAATTTTCTCATTTTTATGATTTTTCGGTGGAATAAAGCCAAGACCTTTCTTTTTGAAATTACCGTTATGGTTTGATTTCTTTTGAAAACCAGAACCAGAACTGTAACCCTTTTTCTTGTTTAACCTTTGTTTATCACTTGAGGTGTATTGTTTAGGTTTTTTTAGAAAGATTTACATCTTTTATTTCAGAAATATTAATTTCTGTTAGTTTAAAAACCTTTTTGATCATTTCAGTTTTAACACCTCTTATTGGAAATTCTTCATCAGAATATAATTTGTCCGAATCATTCAAAGTATATGCTACTTTGAATGTTTCGTCATTCAAATTATTTTGCGATAACAGAAAATCTTTATTGTAAACCCGTTTGCCCTTTTTGACTGTTGGACTTGAAATGTCAGACTCAGACTTTGACTCAGACTTTGACTCCTCTGTTTCATCTTTATCTAACACCTGATCGACCACTTTCTTAATTATCTCGGACTCGTGATCAGTGTCGGATGATGTAAAAGTGACATCAATGTTATCTGGCAAGTTATCTGAAGGCTCAGGTTCCCACTGTAAGTTGGTTGCCTTTTTGACTCTTTCTGAATTTGGATTTCGTGGAGAATATCCATTTTCAAGCGGGGGTGGACACTTGTTATAGCCAAAACTTTGTTTCTTACCAGAAATCTTCACTTCAGTATCCTCTTTTGTTTCGGAATTATTCTCTTCAGATTTTTCTTCTTCAAATGCCTTCATGCCTTCAACTGTCGGATAAATCCTGTCAATCACATAAGAAGGACATGAGTAACTTTTCAATAATTTGTTTACTCTCTCAGTTTCAATTCTATGAGTTTCCAATTTCTGTTCAAGCTCAGCACACATCCCAATGTAATAATTGATCATTTCTTGCTTTATCATGTACGCTCCATTGAGTGTCTTCGTGGTTGTAGCTTGTTCACTGCTTGACTCATTGTATTGATTCATTGCTTTGTTTAAGACATCATACGATTCTTTCAACCTGTTCATGTTGTGAATCAACTCATTGTTTTGCTTCTTCATAGTCTCACAGTTTTCACAATTCTCAGACACTTTTTCTGCAATAGCTTCCTTTTTAATCTCGAAAGCTGGAACTTCTTTGACTTTTATCACTCGGACTTCTTCTTCATCATTCTTACCTTTCCTTCTTTCTACATCTCTCTCGGCTTGAAATTTTAAAAGCTATTTCATTCTTTCTACATCATAATCATCATCACTATCATCTTGTTTTTTAACCTCCTTTACCTTTGCCATTCGAGCATTTTCAGCATCTCTCTCAGCATCTCTCTCGCCTAGATACTTTAAATGCTCTTTCATACTATTTTCCCAATAATCATCTTCATCATCTTCAACTTTTTGAGCAACAAAAGCTTTATGATCTGCTATTCTGTTAGGATCAAAATCATCCCAATTGAAATCTTTTGGAAGCCTTTCATCATCTTGATCTGTCAGACATGCTTTACTCTCAGCTGAAATATATTTGTCCCAACTGAATTCTTTTGACGATCTTCCATCATCTTGATTAACAAGATAAGCTTTCTTTGATTCTTCAATTTCTTTCCTAGCATGAGCAGTCTGTGATTGTTATTGATATGGATGTTGAGCAACTTGATGATAAATCGCTTTCCGATAATAATCATTGTTGTTGAAAGGATTTTGAGCTCCACTTGCTTCGCGGTTTGTGCACTCTCTCTTGAAATGTCATTTCTCCCTGCAACGAAAACAAGTGACTTTAGATTTATCAAATCCTAAAGTAGACACATTTGCATCACGAAAATCATCTCTTCCTGTGACTTGTTTAAACTTCTCAGCTCTTCTCAACACGCTCGCCAAACACCACTTTATATCCATCAACTCCATCTCCTCAGCATCAACCTGATCGTAATCTTCTTTTGTCAACATCGGATTTCCGATCTTTCCTGCAACTAAACTCCCATAAGACTCTAACACAGTTACCAACAAAGACATATGACTTTTGGCTACTTCTTCAGAGTAATTTTGATCATTCTCAAGATTTGGTACAATGTTGCATTGTAGAACTTTGCCACTCTTTGTTGCTGAAAAATTTGGATCGAATGATGGATATGAAGAAAATCATGTTTTGCTACTTGATCCTTGAGATGAACTTTCAGAAGAACTTTTGGCATTGAAAGCAGTTTCGATCTTTGGTGCAATGTTGGTCTTATCACTAACACCACCTTTGTAATACAAACCAATGTCTTGTTCTCCATCATAGTTCTTCATTCTAGCTATCTTTCTTTGTTCCATCTCTTGAGCTTCGAGTTGTTCAATAAAATCACTCAGCGATAGATTGTCAAAATCAGGTTTATTTTTCAACATCATAAGATACGTGCCCCAAACATCATGTGGCAAAGCATCAGCCAACTTTTCAATCAATTCTTCTTTATCTTTATTGATGCTCTATCTTTTCATATTCTTCACCAAATTGCAGTATCTTTCTATAATCTGCTTGGGGCTTTCATTTCTTAATCCATGAAATAGATCAAATTCTTTCTTCATAAGCGACGTTTTGTTCTTGATCATTTCTTTACTCCCAACAAATTTCGATTTCAGTTCTTTCCATATCGATTGTGCACTACCGTTGTGTTGTAGTAAAATCAAGATTTCATCCTTTATAGCTTGCTGCAAGAGACTAACCATCAATTTTTCATTTTTGTATTTCTGTTTCTCTTCAACACTTAAATCTTTAACTTCCACCTTCTTTCCGTCATCCTTAACTGGTCTAATACATCAAAATTCAGTATAATCCCATGCATCTAGGTAATATGCTTGAACCCAGTTTTCAAAACGTTCAGCCCATCCACTATGCTCCTCAATACTCATAAGCTTAGGCGGTTTTTGCGTTGTCCCTGTTTCACTTTCTAGCATTGTATTCTGAGTAATAATCATCGGACTAGCAAAGGCATTGTAGAACTCGTTTTCCATGATTCGGTTATGAAAAATTCACAAACACAGATTTTCAAGCAAAATGGATTTCTTCAAACGAAATGCTCTTCAAACGAAATAAACCTTTCACACGAAATGAACCCTGTTCAAACTAAATGAACTTTTCATGCAAAATGGACTCTGTTCAAACGAAATGGATCAACTATTTCCAATCCATACGAAATGGAATATAGTTTCACACGAAATGACAATTGGTGCGAAATGACACTTTCAAGCGAAATGGGATATCAATTCGTACGAAATGATGTCACCTTCAAACGGAATGGATCTTGTTTCCTATTTCGTGCGAAATGAAAAGCTGTTTCAAATGAAATGGATCACTGGTGCGAAATGAAGTACTATTTCGTGCGAAATGGAGCAATTTCAAACGAAATGATACCAATTCGTACGAAATGGTGATAATGTCACCCTTTCGGACAGTTTTGTTAAAACTGATCAAGTTTTAAGCCGATTTAAGGTCTGATTCTTTCAAGGGTTTGTTAAAACATTGTTTCGCACGTTATATTTGAAAATCAAGCCATTTTATCCGTGAAAACTTAGTTAATTTTGAAAAGAAGGTTTAGAAATCAGAATTTTCAGCTGAAATGGTAGGAACTCTTCCTCCTGAGCTCTGATACCACTTGTAGGATCGTTTGCACGACCAAAACGAGTCGTTCAGAAGAGTTCTATCCAATACGAAAGGCGGAAACAGACGTATCGGAGTTATTTCAGCTGGTGTGCACTTAGATTCACTTTAAACTGTCTCTGTATTGATATCAGATCGTTTTACAATGCTGGAGACACTTCGGCAGAGCTTCGCTACCGGAATCGAAAACGTTGCAAATGAAACACCAAGGCACGTATATATAGGCACACCATTCCGCACGAAACGGTTCACACGAAATGGACATATCCCATTTCGTGCGAAATGGACCATCCTACATGATTTCAACATTTTCTCGTATATCGTGCCCTGATCTTTCTAATCTAATACAAGACTCGATACAAGACGAAGTCGACAGACATATGCACCAACATGTATTATCAGGATATGGGCTCAGAATTTCACTCATAACAAATCCATTACGTGATTACACATTCAATGATAAGAACTTGATTGTTTTGTAGTTTATTACGTGATTAAATCTCTAATATACGGAAATATGTGGTTATTATATGTTGATTTAGCTAATGTTTTGAATATAATTTATCTTTAATGCGTGATTAGACATGGAATATTAGGTATTCAATATGAAATATTATGTATTACATATTTTGTTTTTACGTAATTACTCAGTGGGGTTTCACATCAATACCGTAATGAAATCACGTAATCATGAAATGGGTATTCAAAATCACATGGTCAAGTAATAATACATAGTCAACTATTGTTACGTAGTTACGTAATCACTTAATTGGGTTCACATAAAATACTATAATGAAATCACTTAATCATGTAATGGGCATTGAAAATCACGTAGTCACGTAATGGATATTCAAAATCCTGTAAATTTAAAAAAGTCTATAGCAATAGGCTGCTCGAATTAAAGAGAATAAAATGCTCGTTAATACAGGGTAATTTTTTTAAAAACATATTGAAATATGAAAAAATTATAGCCGTTTGAAAATAAAGAGAAAAATGATTTCAAGTGAGAATAGACAAGAATACCCAAGGAGGAAGGAGTTTAAGTGTTAAAAGATTAGAATACATATTTTGTATTTGTTTCTTCAATTGTTTAAAACTCATATTTATGAAAAATACCATCGTTTTATTTGTAACCATTGATCTTGAGGATCAATGATTCTGAGTATCTCCTATACTTCTTAGGAGAATTATGTCTTATATGAAAACTAAGCCAATCCAACCACCACTAATAATACAACAACAACAAACATACCTAGTAAATCCTGTCAATAGCACAACTAATGGTAGGGTCTGGGGAGGGTGAGATGTAGGCAAACATTTCTCCTATCGTTGAGGATAGAGATGGTGTTTCCAAAGATACCCCCAACTCTATAACAACAAGCACTAAAAGAGTTCTAGAAAACTACCGAGATAAAAGAAGTGGTGAAAGCAAAAACAGTAGAGTGAAGGTAAATATAACATCATAGAAAAACATACGCATATCCATATACATAATGTAAGACAATCATCCTCCAAGACCACTTAATGTGTAGGTAAATCTGTAGCCCCTATGACAACGCCCAACCACATCTTACTTAACCCCTAAAACTCCTTAACTTTAATCCTACATCTCCATGAACTCCTGTCTTAGACCATGTCCTCAGAGAGGTACATTTCTATCAAATCCTGCCTAATTCACTCATCCCACGTCAATTTGGGTCTACCTCTACCCTTTCTTCCATTTACTATGAGGGTTTCCATTACTCTAACTGGCGCTGTTGCTTGCCTTCTTTTCACATGCCCAAATCATCTCAATCTTCCTCCCTAATCTTATCTGATACTCTACACACCCCTAACATTTCCCTAAAAACCTCATTTCTTATCGGTCTAACCTTGTGTGACCACACATCCACCTCAGCATCCTCATCTCTGCTACTTCCATCTTGCGTGCTTGTGATTTCTTAATGGCCCAGCAATCTGTCCCATATAGCATGGCAGGTCTCACTACAACCCGATAGAACTTTTAATTTAGCTGGGAACCTTGAGTCACACAATATCCCAGTGGCTGCTCTTCACCTACACCAACCAGCCTGAATGCGGTGAGCTACATCACTATCTAACTCCCCGTCTCTTTGTACAAATGATCCTAAATACTCGAACTTAGTTTCTTTCGGAACAACCTCACCTTCAATGGTGACTTGAGTGTTTTCGAACCCCCCCCCCCCCCCCCCGCATCACTGAAATCACAGTAAAGGTACTCAGTCTTCGACAGACTGATCCTTAAACCCTTGTCTTCTAAAGCTACTCGCCATTCTTCTAACTTCTCATTCAACCACTGTTTAGTCTCTGCAACTAAAACAATATCATCTACAAAAAGCATGCACCACAACACTGTCTCCTGAATTGACTTGGACAACTCATCCATGACAATTGTAAAAAGAAATGGGCTCAACGTCGACCCTTGGTGGAGTCCTATCTCCACAGGGAAGGAACCGGTATCCCCTACAGGCGCATGGACACTAGTTTCAGTTCTATCTGCATATCCTTAATTATGTCTATATACTTCCCAAGAACCCCTCTACCATCCAAAGTATCCCAAATCAGTCTACGTGGTACACTCTCGTATGCCTTTTCAAGGTCAACGAAGACCATATGTTTCTATATTTTTCCACTAAATATAGAAGGATATAGGAGTAGGGGATGGTTCAAATGAAAACCACTTTTAACGCGAAAACTCGAAAACTAACTAAAAGCCTAAAAAACACACCAATTTTTTTTTTTTACATTTTTTTATTAAAACTCGCTATTTAAACTATATATTTTTTTTTTCAAAAAAAATGTTTTTTCGTAGTACACATGTGTACTATTACACGTGCTGTACTACACATATGCACTACAATTTTTTAAAGTTTTTTTTATATAATTTAAATAGCGAAAATTGGTAAAAAAAAATCTTTGGTATGGTTTTTAGGTTTTTTTTAGTTAGTTTTTAAGTTTTCGCGTTAACTAGTGGTTTTTATTTGAACATTTCCCTATAGGAGTAACCACTAACCACTAATAATAAATAAATAAATAAAACAATAAAAATAATTATTGGGTAAAAACCTAAAACAACCGAAGTCTGGGTTCCGTTGTGTTTACCGCATTCGGGTTTGAAGTTGCATACAGATAATAAATAAATAATTAATTGTATTCGGTGACTAGTCTTTTGTTTATACTATCTATATATTGGTGCATCCCTACACGCATAAAGCACACACATGTGAGAGTGAGAGAGAGAGAGAGAGAGATCCACCACAAAAAAGAAAAAAAAAATCAATCAGTTGTAAAATGGGGAGTCTGAAGGCAGTGTTGAAGCATCCGGATGATTTTTACCCGCTGTTGAAGTTGAAGTTGGCGGCGAAGAAGGCGGAGAAGCAGATCCCGGCGGAGCCACACTGGGGCTTCTGTTATTCCATGCTTCATAAGGTTTCTAGAAGTTTCGCTCTTGTTATTCAACAGCTCAATCCAGAGCTTCGTGACGCTGTAAGTTTAACCAAATCATGTGTGCCTTTGTAATTGTCGGCAGCTGCCTGGATTCCTAATTTTGTTACTTTGTTGAAAATAATTGCATTAGGATTTAACCTAATTTGCTTCCTTCGTTGTTTGTCTGTTTTTCCAGATCTGACCGATCAATTGTTTTTTTATTAGATCTGACTGATGTTCGATTTCAGCAATTACTGCTGATCTAGTGTTTGTGTG
This sequence comes from Helianthus tuberosus, assembly GCA_030545235.1. Taxonomy (NCBI): domain Eukaryota; kingdom Viridiplantae; phylum Streptophyta; class Magnoliopsida; order Asterales; family Asteraceae; genus Helianthus; species Helianthus tuberosus. Next base: position 106,718,118 of record CM060409.1, read on the forward strand.
CTATTGAATGTATACTTGTGTTTCTGGAAAATCTCCATTCAAATGAGACAGGGAGGGAACCCAGATGCCTGCCTGTATTTCTACTTTTGTCATGCTAGTCAAAGGCGCTCTTGCTAGGGGTGTTCAGAATTGTTTCGAATTCTAAATTCCATTCGATTATCAAGAATTCGTTTCGACTATAAAAATTCGAATTCGATTCAATTTGAGTAAAGTAAATCGAATACGAATCGAATAAAAATTTATAATTTCAAATTCGATTCGAAATTCGAATAAAAATTATACATTTTTATTTATTATTTTTATATGTAATACATATATAACTTTTATGGCTATCCTATAAATTATTTTCAAAATATATTCCAAGTATTAAAATTACCCGTTACCAAATCCAACTACATGGCCCATAACTAAAACCTATGTAACAAATCTATCATTAGATTTCTAACCCTAAAAATATTAACTTGTAATGTTAAGTGGTTATTCCTGACTTCTCGTATCGAATGTTAGACTTATGGTTCCTAATTTTGGAACTTTTTAATGTGATATCGTGCTTTATGGCTACTTTAAAGTTTATGTTTCATTTTGATAGTTTTTTTTTACATGTTTTAAAAGAATCTGAATCAAATTGAATTTATTCGAATTCGAACTTTTCATCGAATACGAATTGGGTTTTTTATTCGAATATGAATTGGGTAGGTTTTAATCGAATTCGAATTTAAGGGAAGATAAAAATTATTCGAATAATTCGATTCAAATAATTCTAAAATTCGATATTCGATTCGATGAACACCCCTAGCTCTTGCCTAGTGCTTTGCGGCCAGATTCTGCTCTGTGGCCCTTAAATAGTTCTTGCTTGTTAAGCGCCTTGTGCCTAGACCCAAGGCTCACCCTTGAGTGCACTTACCTTACCCTTGGACTGTTGATCTGTTCATTCATACATGCCAACAACAACTTGTCTATAGTTAGTTTAGTTACATTATCTGTCGGCGGAACACTCAATATTTGTTGATGCAACGTTTAATATTGTCGGTTGCAAAAAAAATGATGTTAATATTTTCAAATGCAGGTGTGCATTTTTTATTTGGTCCTTCGAGCTCTTGACACTGTCGGTATGTCTTAAGCTAATAACAATCATTCCTTTTTTCCAAAGGAATTTATGTGCTTTAGTAGTAATTTGGGTGTTTTTTTTTCTTCCAGAGGACGATACAAGCATAGATGCTGATATCAAAGTGCCCATTCTGATCGCTTTTCATCAGCATATCTATGATCGTGACTGGCACTTTGCATGTGAGTACTGCTGCTTGTCTGTTTGTAACTCAAATGTTTTGCATATGCTAAGGCTGCCTTTTATTTTACCTTGAAGGTGGTACAAAGGAGTACAAAGTTCTCATGGACCAGTTCCACCATGTTGCTACTGCCTTTCTGGAGCTTAAGAAAGGGTAAGTTTTAAATTATTATTAAAACTACACATGAATTAATGTTCAGTCAGTTTATATACCCCGATCATTCTTCAGTTACCAGGAGGCAATAGAGGATATAACAAAGAGAATGGGTGCGGGAATGGCAAAGTTTATATGTAAAGAGGTATGTACTTGTTATCATATCCATAAATGTGAAAATGGAAGATGAGTCTCTTTTGGTGTTTGCAGGTGGAGATGATTGATGATTATGATGAGTATTGTCATTATGTTGCGGGTCTTGTGGGATTAGGATTGTCAAAGCTCTTCCATGCCTCGGGCACAGAAATACTGTTTCCAGATTCTATGTCCAATTCTATGGGTTTATTTCTTCAGGTAAATATTTTGCATCATCATTCATTCTAAGCGGATTCTTACATTGTATTTATGTCTTGCAGAAAACAAATATCATACGTGATTATCTAGAGGATATAAACGAGATACCCAAGTCGCGCATGTTTTGGCCTCGCGAAATATGGAGTAAATATGTGAATAAACTAGAGGACCTCAAGTATGAAGAAAACTCTGAAAAGGCCGTTCAATGCCTTAATGATATGGTGACAAACGCTTTAATACACATCGAAGACTGTTTGAAGTATATGTCTGACTTGCGTGATCCGGCTATCTTCAGGTTTTGTGCTATACCTCAGGTAAATTTCATACATCTTCACTTTTAGTAGCATAATGTTTACCTTAGTAAAATTTAAAATTTGAATACTTGTCAGATCATGGCAATTGGAACCCTAGCTTTATGCTACAATAACGTTCAAGTTTTCCAGGGTGTTGTTAAGATGAGACGTGGTAAGTTTTTTTTTTTTTTTTTTTAAATTTATTTTGTTTATTATATTGTACTTCTAACGGGGTCTCCTTTTCTGCTAGGTCTTACTGCAAAAGTAATTGATCGAACCAGAACAATGGGTGATGTGTACCAGACCTTTTATGATTTTTCTTCAATGCTCAAGTCAAAGGTAAAACGGTAGTCAACCTTTTTTTCGAAGATGGATAATCATAACCGTTGGATCGGTTGGGTGTTATAGGTTGACATGCGTGATCCCAATGCCACAACAACAATAACGAGGATTGAAGCAGCTCAGAAAATATGCAAGGACTCTGGCGCCCTTAACAACAGGTCATCCTCTAATTGTTATTATTTCACATAACATAATCACTTTAAAAACACGCATCCAAACAAACCTTACAAATTTCACTTTAGGTGTGTATTATGGGTCATAAATCGGTTGGTGGTTTGTAACAAAGTTGTAAACATGCTAAAAGGGTTGGCGGGTTGAACTTATGTTTTGTTTTTGTAATTCTAAGTATTTCCAGGTTATTGTTTAGTTTTGCCACAACCCAAACATGAGACTGTTTACGAAACATTTTAGACTAGTCAACCCAAACACAACCTGCTTATTAAATATGGTCTGCTTAACCCAAAACTGATTATCATTGTTTTGTGTAACAACTTCCACTCTTATTTTCATATAATTGCAACACTGAAACGTTTTGCCAAAGGATTAAGCTATAATCACATGTTTGACAATTGAAACAAAGCAAGATGAAGGGTTATTCTTGACACTCAGCTTTTGTTCATATTTTAGTTTCTGAATCTATTTTCTTTTCATCAGGAAATCTTACATAGTTGAGAGCGAGCCAAGCTACAGTCCAGCTCTGGTACGGACTATCTTTTTTCCTTCATATGGTTTTTTCCTAAATTGCCCTCCTACAGTCTATTAACAATGATATGTACCATGATGTTAATGCAGATTGCATTGCTTTTCATTATACTGGCGATTCTATATGCGTATACGTCTGCTAATCGACAAAATAAAATCAGTAAGCATTAGACTCGTGCCTCTATGACTAACACGCATACATTTTGCTCATTAAGCCGCATTACCCTTTCTGCAGAAGTTACTCTGTAAGAATCCCATTATGATCCTGAAGCCGAAAAAAACCAATTGTGAAATGCGAAAGGTAGTTGTTTTTGTAGGCTGGTTATTTCTGCATATGTACGCTTTGTGGTTGGTAGAGTATTATTGTCGTAAATGGAAGTAGTTGTAATCTCGTTATGTGGAATATGAACACAAATTTGAATCGTTTGCATTATACCTGAAAATTTGCATGAACATCGTTTTACACGTCAATTTATTGGGAGTAACCTGTAAAGTGATTGTACAGGAGAGGCTCAACGTTGTAATATTTGAGTGACGAGTGTGTCTAGCGCTCTAATTTGTCCAACACATGTAACTAATTACAAACAAAATAGACACGAATGGATTTGTATGGTAAAGACTTACTATCAATGGCTTTGTCCAATACATGCAACTAATGACCATCAATATATTACTAGAAGGTAGGGCTGTAAAGAACCAAACAAACACGAACAAGGCCTTGTTCGTATTCATTTGTTAAGGTTTTTCCAACTAACGAACCGTTCATAAACACACTAACGAACACAATTCTATGTCTATGTTCGTTTGTTAAGGAAATTCAGCTGTTCCTGAACACAGATTCTGAACATAAACGAACATTTAATATGCAACTAAATAAAAATCCACCAAATGATAAGTCAAATTAGAGCAGGGATAGTGTACATTAATTCAAAAGTGTGAGAAGTGTATTATAACACTATATAACACCATATAAACACCGTATAACCCTATGTAACACCATATAACACCATGTAACACTATGTAACACTATATAATAATGTATAACACTATACATCTATTATAGACATGCTATCAGACAAAATATAGTGTTATATTTGTTATATAGTGTTATATAGTGTTATATGGTGTTACATAGTGTTATACGGTGTTTATATGGTGTTATATAGTGTTATAATACACTTCTCACACTTCTGGATTAATGTACAGGATCCTCTACCAGTCAAATTATACTTGGACATAATTTGTAACACCCCAACCCGGATGGGTTGACGTGTCACTATAACAGTGGATCAGAACAGAAGTCATAATTCCATTAATTAAAGTTAGGCTTACATTTCAAAATAGGGTTCATAGTCGTAAGGCCCAAAATACATGTTTATTTTATAAAAGTGACAAACATCTTCGGTTAGCATCATAGGGTTTATTCTTCTCTCTTCACCCCGCCCAAAGTAACCTGTGAACCTGTAGTGAAATGAAATATACGGAATGAGTCAAATGCCCAGTAAGGAATAATAGGCTCAAATAGCAAACAAATAAACGGCTGAAATGATATCACTGACAAGAAGCACAAAACAACAAAACATAACATATAACTGTACTGAATCATATCATACGGATGTACCCAAAAGCTAAACAGAGGTGACAGCCACAAAGTCTGTCACATGAGACGGAGCGGGTTGGCCTACCCGACATCCATCTCCAGAAACATACCTAGGATATATCCATACGCCACCTAGTCGCTATGTACCATACTTGTACCTAGGGACGCCCTGAACTGATAATTCCGTCACGGGAGGAGCCGGAGAGCTTAGGGTAGCAGATCTCAGATACTCAGAAATAAATATAACACTAACATTAACAGACATATAAGTATCGGAATATGCGATAATGAGCACAATACAATCATAAACTTATCGCATGTTGTCAAGTTGAATAATAATTTTAATCGGAGTAAGAAATGAACGGACGGTCAATTGTATCGAGGCTCAAAGACGTTGAGTTTTCGAGATATATATACATATATTATAAATAAGGTTTATATTAAACGAACCAGATAACAAAGGGAGAGGGTTAAGGATCCGTACCTTGTTTCTTGATTGTTGTCTTAAAAATATATAAACTTGTCAAGCGTGTTCGTATAAACCTACACCGTGTCCATATATTTTATAAGGTTGTGCCCGTACATAAAAAGTATATATGTAATTTGTTTGTTTAATTCATGTCTAGTTTAAACCTCAAGTTTGTCTTAAGAAATCATGAATTAGTTTTGCTTAGATTAAAGAATACGTACGTGTATTCATTTTAATGAAAATAATGTTGTTTTTAGTTGTAAAATAATTTAATATATGTTTAAAAAAATAGAAGTTAATTAAAAATATAATGTCACCAACAATGTTTGAACCCAAGATCTCTAGTTTTTAAGTCCCAAGACTTATCCAGCTAGGCTACACAACTTTCTGTTGTATATGTTGAAAGTTGATTTATTTAACAAGAATTCTAGTGTGATTAAATATGATTCTGATGTAATAAAAAGAATGTCTCTTACAAGATTTGAAAAGACCTCTAGGTTATAAGTTAGAGCCTTAACCAGTGGACCACTTAGTTATTTATGCTTGATTTACGATTTCTGATGTTTTATATAAGAATTCTGGTGTTTTATCAGAAATTCTGATGTTTCATCAGAAAATCGGATATTTCATCAGATCGCATCAGAAAATCTGATATTGCATCAGATCTGGTGCATTATATCAGGATCTGGTAAAAATAAATGTCTCCAGCAGGATTCGAACTTGAGAACTCTGGGTTGTAAACCAGCTGCTGAACCAACTGGGCTACAGGAGCCCTTTTGAACAAACAGCTTCATTATTTATTTATTTACTCAGTTCATTGGTTTATCTTGTTAATCATCTTTTATAGAAAACTAACATTTACATAATAAATTATAGATTCCATTTTCATTATAGTTTAACCTTAAAGTATCAAAAACAAAAATTTAGCTTATGGTTATCTTGGTCAAAAACACGTTTCGGTTACGAAAGACGTCGTCGGAAAGTACGTAAGTATCGCCGGAATTAGTATTTCTTCACCGAAAATGGTTTCGGGTAGTACGTTTTTCGTGGTTAAAGCTTCGAGTGGTTTAGTAGAGATAGTTAAGTGGTTTAGTAGGCATGGTGGTGAATGAAAAGTGGTGTCGGTATGGTGTTCAGTTTCGGTTACGGTTATCGGAACCGGGTTTTCTGTTTCTTAGTTAGAGTTGATGGGAGAATGTATAGTGTTTGAAAGATGTTGGGGATGCTTGGCAAGAGGATCAACTCTCTATTTATAGAGGGGAAATGAAAGGTTTTCGTTGATGAAAGTTTCAGAAATAATTCATGCAATATTATTTTATTCAAAGATAATTTCATCCACTCAATTAGGCAAGTTGTCTAGCAATTTCCTTTCTGCACAATTTTCCCACTTGCAAATTATTGTTGCTATTATCTAGTTTTATTTAAATAGAAAAAGAAAGAAAAAAAAAGAATTAGTATTATTGTTATTTTCGGTTATTACAACTATTACCCCCTTAAAAGAAATTTCGTCATCGAAATTTGCAGATCAGAATACGAATCAATAAGGTACTATAAAATGAGGGCTTCATGACAGATACGTTGATATATATGATAGAAATCCCAAAAGTGCACATTTGTACCTGTAATTCACAATTATGTTCATGACCATAATTGTCAATTACCTTACAACCATGCCCTAACGGTCCTTCCACCATACGTACAGAACCATACGAAAAGTCAACGGATAACGGAGTAACTATCGATACTAATATCTACCACAGATATTTAATCACAGAAATACTCATATAAATCAGAATATAAGTAAACACAGAAGAACAGAAATTTCACCACACAAACAAAGCAAGGTTCATAGTTACCTGGACTAAAGATTCTATGACTTGAAAATACTAGGATATGCAGAACGCATTGTTAGTGCACTATGTCTATTGACTTCGTCTTGTATCGAGTCATGTAATAGGATAGGATAGGATAAACCAGTGCTCGGGTGCCACTACAAGAAAAGTGACCATTTAGGACTAAATTATGAGGGAGTGATCAATCAGTCTCGGATACATAGTATCTGGGACTAATTCATCAGTTACGAATTGTATTAGTGACTGATTTTTTTGTGACTGTTGTCCGTCACTAATAATCAGTCCTTAATACTTTTCCAACTTATCCGAGACTGAATTTTAATCACAAATATGTTTGTCTAAAAATTATTTTGGAAGGAAACTTTTGTGACTGTTGTCCGTCACTAATAATCAGTCCTTAATACTTTTCCAACTTATCCGAGACTGAATTTTAGTCACAAATATGCTTGTCTAAAAATTATTTTGGAAGGAAACTTATTGGTTACTGAAATTCAGTCCCAAATAAGTGCCTCCATTATAAAAATGGCACAATTTTATTGGTCACTAATATTCAGTCACTAATATCTTGACACATAGGGACTAAATTAAGAAGGACTGATCAATCAGTCTGAGATACATAGTATATGGGACTAATTTATCAGTTACGAATTGTATTAGTGACTGATTTTTTTTTTGTGACTGATGTCCGTGACTAATAATCAGTCCTTAATACTTTGCCAACCTATCTTAGACTGAATTTTAGTCACAAATATGTTTGTCTAAATATAATTTTGGAGGGAAACTTATTGGTTACTGAAATTCAGTCCCAAATAAATGCTTTTATTATAAAAATGGCACAATTTTATTGGTTACTAATATTCACTCACTAATATCTTGACACCTAGGGACTAAATTATGAATCACTGATTTATGAGTCTCGGATACATACGGGACTAATTTATCAGTTACTGGTTATATTAGAGACTTATTTTTTTGTGACTTGTGTTCGTGACTGATAATCGGTCCTTAACACTAGACCACTTATTTGAGACTGAATTTCAGTCACAAATATGTTTGTCAAAAAACATTTTTGGAAGGAAATTTATTGGTTACTAAATTTCAGTCCCAAATAAATGCCCTCATTATTGAAAATGGCGCCATTGTACGGGCCACTAATATTCAGTCTTTGATAAAGAGGGAGCATATTTTTTTATTCTTTTATTAAAGACTAAACATTAGTCCCTAATATTCTTAAAGTGGAGAGCATTGGAGGACTGATATGTGACAACCGGTAATTAACGGCTTATAATTACATGATTTGCAAACGTTTAAGGAAATAATAAGTAGTGTTTAAGGCACAAATTAACTTAACTAGGCTATTGGAATGCCTAGGAACGCTTATCTGACGTTACAGTGCGTGTATGGTGATTTTCAGGAAAATTGCGGAACGATAAGCGGTAACGAACTGACACCGTACAAAATACTGACAACTCCGGCAAATACGAATTGTATACGTATAATTTATACTTATGGATTTCGTTTTGCGAAATTATCATGCTTCCGAACGGCACAAAACGCAAACGTAAACGAAAAACGCGACTATAGAAACCACCGGCAATGAAACGAAGGCATCAGACACGCTTATTACCTTCAAAACCGAAATATTACGACATATTTAGCTCTGTAATCGAATTTCAGTACTCGCATTGGAAACCGGATCGGAAAACGGGATAAAGACATCAAAAGAAACGTTTTTCGCGACTTAACGCACTGATGAACATACGCGTCTAATAAATGATTACCGACATAAATTTTAGAGTTACCAGCTCTCGTTAAAGTATTTTATGGCGTTATACGAAATTCGGAAACGTAACAGGCCGTAGAAACGTCACTTGACCACTCAAAGCACTAACGGGCCCTGGGCCCAGCCCACATTTAAAACCTAACTATATATATATATCCACTTATAAAGATTTTACCCTCGTTTTCCCCAAATTGCTTCAGCCGACACTCCCTCTTTCACTTCCTTCCTCTACATTTTCTTTATTGGATAAACCCTAACACACACAAGTCACCTCACACCCCTCTCCTTTTTCTTCGATTACCATCGGCCACACCCCCACCTCTCTTCTCTCCTGCTCGTCCTCTTCACCGGCTGCCTGAGCCATTTTCCGGCCGAGCAAACTCGCCTACACACCTAAACCCACCACACAAACCCACCTGTTTCCCCCATCTAGATCATCGGCCGGCCACCACCATCGCTTGATGGTGGCGGACGACGACTGTAACAACACCACCACCACAGGCGGTGGCGCTGTGGAGGGTGGTGCCGATTGGACCTAGTTTAACTACAATAGCAATACGTATAGATAAACACAAAGTATGTTGAACCTAGTTTAACTACTATAGCAATAAATTTTCGTATTTATATATTTATGATAAATCGAATTTAGTATTTATATATTTATCGTACTTAATTATATTTTATCATAACAAGAAGTTATGGGTGTAAACGAGTCGAGCAACTCTCGAACAACTCGAGTTCAGCTCGAAAAGAGCCGAGCTTAAACAAGCGCGAGCCCAAGCTTAAAAATAGGCTTGTTTGGAAAACGAGCATGGGCTTTACTTATCGAGCTCGAGCCGATTTGTGAGCCTAAATGAACCCAATATTTATATAATCATTAATTAGTTTATTATATTTAACCAGTATTTACCAAATCATGAAAAAATAATTATTAACATAACTTATTTAATGAATAATAAAATGTTTGAGCCTGGACCGAGCTCAAGCTTGAAAAACTACCTACGAGCCAAACTTGAGATTTAGAAACAAAGCTTAGCTCAACCCTAGTCGAGTTAAGTAGAGCTAGTAGAGCTAAGGCTCGACTCGTTTGCACCCAAAATAAAAATAGTTTAATTTCTATGTTTTATTTTATAATATTTATATTTATTGGATGCATATGTTTTGTATTTTTTCTGAAAACTATTCAAATTCCCGCTCAGCTAAAAAATGTTCTCGCTCCTCCTTCCCTCCCAATATTTGGATCTGCAACCACACGTTCCTTCTCCCCAATTCCAATCAGTCTTCTTCTCTCTGGTTGATCCATTTCCCCACTTCTCGTTTCCCACCTAATTTGTTGCTTCTCATTTCCCTAATAACATTGAACTGGGGTAAATCGAAACTCGTGGATCCGATATAACTTTAATGGCAGTTGTGTGGTCGTTGTTACAAAAATAGAGGGGTGAACGATGAACGACAGGGACGGCGAAACGAGGGAAGATTGGAAGTGACCGATGAAGAACGTACGAATCGTTGTTGTGTTCCGCAATGGCTTTTACGGTTAGCGCTCTAACTTTGCCATTTATGGACAGTTAATTCTTTTTAAGCTTTCTATTTTTTAATCCAGAAACTTGTTTGTTTTGGAAACTTGGAGTATGATGTAAGTTGTTTGGTATATTATATGTGATTCATGTTGTGTAAAGAAGAAATTGAATTTTGCTCGTTTATGGCATATTGGGTTGGGTATTTGGATAGGCCATTTGATAGAAGAAATTGGATTTTGTTTGTTAGTGTGTGTTATTTATTTATTTTGTTTTTTATAATCTGGATACATGCTGCTTAATGATTGTAGTCTAGTTTTATATGTCTGGTTTGCTAGGTTTCATTCATGTTCCAATATTTCTACATGTCTAATTAAATCTAATTTAGTGTTTCTTCCTTTTTACGATTTATATTAAAAATAAGGATAAAAATGAAGGATACCGAGGCAGTGACGAACAATACAAGTAAGTTATTGACAAACTTGCTTCTTTCAAGTAAGCAATTCGTGAGTTCATGTTCAATTGCCATGTTTTTAATTGTAACAGTTGTTTTAAGACTCATTTTTACAATAATTTTTTTTTGTTGTGTTCATCTAGGTGGTCTACATGGTTCATCCATGATGGCCCAATGTATCCGAGGTTCCACGAGTTACCTTTAGATCTTTTCGTTTCAGTTATAAGTAAAAGCCAGAGGGGTTGGTAATGTGTAATAAAAGGCTTTGATCACTACAAATGAATAAGAGATCCTACTTCATATAATATAGAATTTGAAAAATATATAATTTGCTGAAAAAATTATACCGGATTTTTTCAAAACAGTGATCGCTTCGGGTTTTAGCCAACTCCTTTTGGTTTTACTCATTTGATGTGTTACAATAATTGAATAAGGGTACAACCCAAGTGGATATATTTTAACACCAATGGGTTGCAGTTGTCACATCTAATTGGGAAAGGGTGGGAGGTTGAAGAATTTGTCGATAACATAAAATGATTTTTTTAATCCTTTTTTCTTTTCAGGCTTGAATTAAATTGCCATCTCTGTACTCATGTTCATAACTCAGTTTGGTGGTGGTAAATCAACCGGGTGGGATTGATCTATGATTCTGTTGAAATGTAAATAATCATAAACCAAAATACAGGCTTTGTCAGGTTAGATATCTTACTCGTATTTGTTTCACTAATGTTGCATTTTTTGGTTCATTCAAACTAAACTTCAAGTTGTGTTTATGTATATGTTATATATTGTTACTTTTTCTTTGTTTTTCATATATCTTTTAGTTTTGTAGAATTGTTTGGACACCAAAGTTGAGAAGTCAAAAAAGCAATTGAAGGAAAGAAAGAACATGACAAAGATGATCAGAGGTGTAAAGAAGGTAAATAGTCAAAAAGTTTAACAATAATACCAGAGATGACAAAATGTTTGGGTCGGGTAACGAATAGAATTGGGTCAAACTTCAAACACAATTTTTTATAATTGACCAGTTTGTTTTTATGATTACAAAGCATTGCTATTGCTATTGCTATAGAAATCTAAATATTTGAGTAAAACTGTTAGGGTAATTGCATTTATTGAAGATACAGTTTGGAAAACTTTCATCTTGTTTGCACCCAGTTGACATGTTTGAGATGAATCACAATATAAATTAAAAGCAAAATCTAATTTTCGATGAGAAGAAGATAGGAACCATCTGTGTAACTATTTGGAGTTAGTAAAAAACTCAGACGAGTATGCTAAATTTAATTTACAAATCATAATATCATAAGTGAATTATTTGTTTATTTTTCGGGTTCTAACATGTATGTTAAAATTTAATTATGTAGAAATATGGTGATTGGAGGAAGTTAACAGTGTCACACCCCGACCACGTAGAACATACAAAACGTGGCGGAAATGTCGGGGAGTGTTGTAACAGAATTAATTGTTTCAAATCCATGGCAATTGAAGTTTCGTTTTATTGATTAAAAGTGTTACAATGTCTTAACAAACAAAGAAATACAACATAATTAACTAGTCTTGCATCTTTTATTGTCACTAAAGCCCAAGTCTGCCTATGTGTATCTTGATCATCTTATGCAACAGCTCCTGAAAAACACATGTGAAAATAGGTACGTCAGCATAAAAATGCCTGTGAGATACATAGGTTTTGTGAAAATAGGATTCATGACTTTTGTTTGAGAAAATGTTTAGTCATGAATCGTGTAATTTGCTTTGTCTTGTAAATCGTTTGAAAATCAATAAGTCCAGATGATATGTATAGATAAAAGAATAATGTATGGTTAAATGAATAACCATGTAACTGAGTTTGTATAAGATAAGTTGTTTGTAAAACAATGTCTTGTGAAAAGTATGTTATTTGTATAAGATGTTCTATGTCTCAAATTGAAATGATTCAAATAACGTTACAATATGTAATACCATACAAACACTTATATATAGGAAGTACCAGCGGCGTATCCACCATGCTTGTATCATATTACACACGCCTCGTTACTTAATCACTTACTCAAACCAAACCATCAGGATGTAATGTTTAACAATTGTAGAAATGTTCATGTATAGTCAAATACGGTTCACACGGTTCACAGATACAAACGGTTCACAGATACAAACGGTTCACAGATACAAACGGTTCACGGATACAAACGGTTCACAGATTCAAACGGTTCACAGATATCAACGGTTCACATAGTCAAATGATTACAACGGTTCACAGATATCAACGGTTCACATAGTCAAATGATTACAACGGTTCACATAGTCAAATGATTACAACGGTTCGAATTGTAGTATAATGTGTTCATATGCTGGATGAGCATATGCAACAGAAAGGCAATGTAAAACGATGTACTAAGTAATGCACACAATGGGCACACCTAGCATGAAATGTAATGTAAAACGATGTACTAAGTAATGCACACAATGGGCACACCTAGCATGAAATGTAATGAAATCATGTACTATAATGTACTAACGAACATAGCATGTATATGATGTGAAAACAGGAAAGCATGAAAGTAACAAGTAGGCACATGTGTTCCACCCCAAAACAGTTTGGAAAACAGTAAAAGAGGGGTCTATGTACTCACTTGAGATTGCTCAGAAGTCCTTGAGTAACAACCAAACAATGCTAGAGATCGCGGATATCAAACGGCACCTAATATAGGTAACTATGTTAATTTACCGGACCTAGATCGGAAGATCGGGTAGCATTAGGGTTTGTAAACCAAACGAGTGTAGAGACTCGTGTCATTTGGTTTAACAAAGCCTACATACTAAATGAAACTTAACCTAAGAGTTTACAACCCATTACGACCCGTTTAGGTAGCTTATGCTACTTTAACGCGTCGTTCGCGTGAAATGCGTTCGGACCGTCTAACTAGTCCTATGACAAGTGTTATATGCCTAAACATGTTACATAATCAGTTATGTGACAAAAGTTTAGGTTACATATGCTTAATTACCAATTATACATGAAAAGGGTATTCTGGTAATTTACCTAAGGCATATAAACTACCTATCATACAACTACTTAAACGATGTGACCATAGGGTATAACCTCGGAAGGTTATCCCCTACCTACTATGGTCACCTAATGTGTTTGGTCGGATCCTAATGATCGACCAAATGGGTCGGGTTCGAGGTATAAGCGATTCATTAGATCGCTTACCCTACGACCCTAGACAACGTGGTAATCAGTGGGCATAGTCCCAAGGGACTATGACCAACGTGATTACACTCACGTTGCGAAGTTCAAACGAACTTCGCATTGACCATTACTGGTCAACGCTGAAAGTCAAACAAAGTTTGACTTTCTGACTCGAAAAGCAGTAAAATAAGGAAAAGAACGAAAGAATACTTACGAAGGGTCCCCGAATGCTAATCTCACAGTTTTCACAATTCTCAGACACTTTTTCTGCAATAGCTTCCTTTTTAATCTCGAAAGCTGGAACTTCTTTGACTTTTATCACTCGGACTTCTTCTTCATCATTCTTACCTTTCCTTCTTTCTACATCTCTCTCGGCTTGAAATTTTAAAAGCTATTTCATTCTTTCTACATCATAATCATCATCACTATCATCTTGTTTTTTAACCTCCTTTACCTTTGCCATTCGAGCATTTTCAGCATCTCTCTCAGCATCTCTCTCGCCTAGATACTTTAAATGCTCTTTCATACTATTTTCCCAATAATCATCTTCATCATCTTCAACTTTTTGAGCAACAAAAGCTTTATGATCTGCTATTCTGTTAGGATCAAAATCATCCCAATTGAAATCTTTTGGAAGCCTTTCATCATCTTGATCTGTCAGACATGCTTTACTCTCAGCTGAAATATATTTGTCCCAACTGAATTCTTTTGACGATCTTCCATCATCTTGATTAACAAGATAAGCTTTCTTTGATTCTTCAATTTCTTTCCTAGCATGAGCAGTCTGTGATTGTTATTGATATGGATGTTGAGCAACTTGATGATAAATCGCTTTCCGATAATAATCATTGTTGTTGAAAGGATTTTGAGCTCCACTTGCTTCGCGGTTTGTGCACTCTCTCTTGAAATGTCATTTCTCCCTGCAACGAAAACAAGTGACTTTAGATTTATCAAATCCTAAAGTAGACACATTTGCATCACGAAAATCATCTCTTCCTGTGACTTGTTTAAACTTCTCAGCTCTTCTCAACACGCTCGCCAAACACCACTTTATATCCATCAACTCCATCTCCTCAGCATCAACCTGATCGTAATCTTCTTTTGTCAACATCGGATTTCCGATCTTTCCTGCAACTAAACTCCCATAAGACTCTAACACAGTTACCAACAAAGACATATGACTTTTGGCTACTTCTTCAGAGTAATTTTGATCATTCTCAAGATTTGGTACAATGTTGCATTGTAGAACTTTGCCACTCTTTGTTGCTGAAAAATTTGGATCGAATGATGGATATGAAGAAAATCATGTTTTGCTACTTGATCCTTGAGATGAACTTTCAGAAGAACTTTTGGCATTGAAAGCAGTTTCGATCTTTGGTGCAATGTTGGTCTTATCACTAACACCACCTTTGTAATACAAACCAATGTCTTGTTCTCCATCATAGTTCTTCATTCTAGCTATCTTTCTTTGTTCCATCTCTTGAGCTTCGAGTTGTTCAATAAAATCACTCAGCGATAGATTGTCAAAATCAGGTTTATTTTTCAACATCATAAGATACGTGCCCCAAACATCATGTGGCAAAGCATCAGCCAACTTTTCAATCAATTCTTCTTTATCTTTATTGATGCTCTATCTTTTCATATTCTTCACCAAATTGCAGTATCTTTCTATAATCTGCTTGGGGCTTTCATTTCTTAATCCATGAAATAGATCAAATTCTTTCTTCATAAGCGACGTTTTGTTCTTGATCATTTCTTTACTCCCAACAAATTTCGATTTCAGTTCTTTCCATAT
This sequence comes from Helianthus tuberosus, assembly GCA_030545235.1. Taxonomy (NCBI): domain Eukaryota; kingdom Viridiplantae; phylum Streptophyta; class Magnoliopsida; order Asterales; family Asteraceae; genus Helianthus; species Helianthus tuberosus. The sequence continues at coordinate 106,733,912 of CM060409.1, forward strand.
CGATTGTGCACTACCGTTGTGTTGTAGTAAAATCAAGATTTCATCCTTTATAGCTTGCTGCAAGAGACTAACCATCAATTTTTCATTTTTGTATTTCTGTTTCTCTTCAACACTTAAATCTTTAACTTCCACCTTCTTTCCGTCATCCTTAACTGGTCTAATACATCAAAATTCAGTATAATCCCATGCATCTAGGTAATATGCTTGAACCCAGTTTTCAAAACGTTCAGCCCATCCACTATGCTCCTCAATACTCATAAGCTTAGGCGGTTTTTGCGTTGTCCCTGTTTCACTTTCTAGCATTGTATTCTGAGTAATAATCATCGGACTAGCAAAGGCATTGTAGAACTCGTTTTCCATGATTCGGTTATGAAAAATTCACAAACACAGATTTTCAAGCAAAATGGATTTCTTCAAACGAAATGCTCTTCAAACGAAATAAACCTTTCACACGAAATGAACCCTGTTCAAACTAAATGAACTTTTCATGCAAAATGGACTCTGTTCAAACGAAATGGATCAACTATTTCCAATCCATACGAAATGGAATATAGTTTCACACGAAATGACAATTGGTGCGAAATGACACTTTCAAGCGAAATGGGATATCAATTCGTACGAAATGATGTCACCTTCAAACGGAATGGATCTTGTTTCCTATTTCGTGCGAAATGAAAAGCTGTTTCAAATGAAATGGATCACTGGTGCGAAATGAAGTACTATTTCGTGCGAAATGGAGCAATTTCAAACGAAATGATACCAATTCGTACGAAATGGTGATAATGTCACCCTTTCGGACAGTTTTGTTAAAACTGATCAAGTTTTAAGCCGATTTAAGGTCTGATTCTTTCAAGGGTTTGTTAAAACATTGTTTCGCACGTTATATTTGAAAATCAAGCCATTTTATCCGTGAAAACTTAGTTAATTTTGAAAAGAAGGTTTAGAAATCAGAATTTTCAGCTGAAATGGTAGGAACTCTTCCTCCTGAGCTCTGATACCACTTGTAGGATCGTTTGCACGACCAAAACGAGTCGTTCAGAAGAGTTCTATCCAATACGAAAGGCGGAAACAGACGTATCGGAGTTATTTCAGCTGGTGTGCACTTAGATTCACTTTAAACTGTCTCTGTATTGATATCAGATCGTTTTACAATGCTGGAGACACTTCGGCAGAGCTTCGCTACCGGAATCGAAAACGTTGCAAATGAAACACCAAGGCACGTATATATAGGCACACCATTCCGCACGAAACGGTTCACACGAAATGGACATATCCCATTTCGTGCGAAATGGACCATCCTACATGATTTCAACATTTTCTCGTATATCGTGCCCTGATCTTTCTAATCTAATACAAGACTCGATACAAGACGAAGTCGACAGACATATGCACCAACATGTATTATCAGGATATGGGCTCAGAATTTCACTCATAACAAATCCATTACGTGATTACACATTCAATGATAAGAACTTGATTGTTTTGTAGTTTATTACGTGATTAAATCTCTAATATACGGAAATATGTGGTTATTATATGTTGATTTAGCTAATGTTTTGAATATAATTTATCTTTAATGCGTGATTAGACATGGAATATTAGGTATTCAATATGAAATATTATGTATTACATATTTTGTTTTTACGTAATTACTCAGTGGGGTTTCACATCAATACCGTAATGAAATCACGTAATCATGAAATGGGTATTCAAAATCACATGGTCAAGTAATAATACATAGTCAACTATTGTTACGTAGTTACGTAATCACTTAATTGGGTTCACATAAAATACTATAATGAAATCACTTAATCATGTAATGGGCATTGAAAATCACGTAGTCACGTAATGGATATTCAAAATCCTGTAAATTTAAAAAAGTCTATAGCAATAGGCTGCTCGAATTAAAGAGAATAAAATGCTCGTTAATACAGGGTAATTTTTTTAAAAACATATTGAAATATGAAAAAATTATAGCCGTTTGAAAATAAAGAGAAAAATGATTTCAAGTGAGAATAGACAAGAATACCCAAGGAGGAAGGAGTTTAAGTGTTAAAAGATTAGAATACATATTTTGTATTTGTTTCTTCAATTGTTTAAAACTCATATTTATGAAAAATACCATCGTTTTATTTGTAACCATTGATCTTGAGGATCAATGATTCTGAGTATCTCCTATACTTCTTAGGAGAATTATGTCTTATATGAAAACTAAGCCAATCCAACCACCACTAATAATACAACAACAACAAACATACCTAGTAAATCCTGTCAATAGCACAACTAATGGTAGGGTCTGGGGAGGGTGAGATGTAGGCAAACATTTCTCCTATCGTTGAGGATAGAGATGGTGTTTCCAAAGATACCCCCAACTCTATAACAACAAGCACTAAAAGAGTTCTAGAAAACTACCGAGATAAAAGAAGTGGTGAAAGCAAAAACAGTAGAGTGAAGGTAAATATAACATCATAGAAAAACATACGCATATCCATATACATAATGTAAGACAATCATCCTCCAAGACCACTTAATGTGTAGGTAAATCTGTAGCCCCTATGACAACGCCCAACCACATCTTACTTAACCCCTAAAACTCCTTAACTTTAATCCTACATCTCCATGAACTCCTGTCTTAGACCATGTCCTCAGAGAGGTACATTTCTATCAAATCCTGCCTAATTCACTCATCCCACGTCAATTTGGGTCTACCTCTACCCTTTCTTCCATTTACTATGAGGGTTTCCATTACTCTAACTGGCGCTGTTGCTTGCCTTCTTTTCACATGCCCAAATCATCTCAATCTTCCTCCCTAATCTTATCTGATACTCTACACACCCCTAACATTTCCCTAAAAACCTCATTTCTTATCGGTCTAACCTTGTGTGACCACACATCCACCTCAGCATCCTCATCTCTGCTACTTCCATCTTGCGTGCTTGTGATTTCTTAATGGCCCAGCAATCTGTCCCATATAGCATGGCAGGTCTCACTACAACCCGATAGAACTTTTAATTTAGCTGGGAACCTTGAGTCACACAATATCCCAGTGGCTGCTCTTCACCTACACCAACCAGCCTGAATGCGGTGAGCTACATCACTATCTAACTCCCCGTCTCTTTGTACAAATGATCCTAAATACTCGAACTTAGTTTCTTTCGGAACAACCTCACCTTCAATGGTGACTTGAGTGTTTTCGAACCCCCCCCCCCCCCCCCCGCATCACTGAAATCACAGTAAAGGTACTCAGTCTTCGACAGACTGATCCTTAAACCCTTGTCTTCTAAAGCTACTCGCCATTCTTCTAACTTCTCATTCAACCACTGTTTAGTCTCTGCAACTAAAACAATATCATCTACAAAAAGCATGCACCACAACACTGTCTCCTGAATTGACTTGGACAACTCATCCATGACAATTGTAAAAAGAAATGGGCTCAACGTCGACCCTTGGTGGAGTCCTATCTCCACAGGGAAGGAACCGGTATCCCCTACAGGCGCATGGACACTAGTTTCAGTTCTATCTGCATATCCTTAATTATGTCTATATACTTCCCAAGAACCCCTCTACCATCCAAAGTATCCCAAATCAGTCTACGTGGTACACTCTCGTATGCCTTTTCAAGGTCAACGAAGACCATATGTTTCTATATTTTTCCACTAAATATAGAAGGATATAGGAGTAGGGGATGGTTCAAATGAAAACCACTTTTAACGCGAAAACTCGAAAACTAACTAAAAGCCTAAAAAACACACCAATTTTTTTTTTTTACATTTTTTTATTAAAACTCGCTATTTAAACTATATATTTTTTTTTTCAAAAAAAATGTTTTTTCGTAGTACACATGTGTACTATTACACGTGCTGTACTACACATATGCACTACAATTTTTTAAAGTTTTTTTTATATAATTTAAATAGCGAAAATTGGTAAAAAAAAATCTTTGGTATGGTTTTTAGGTTTTTTTTAGTTAGTTTTTAAGTTTTCGCGTTAACTAGTGGTTTTTATTTGAACATTTCCCTATAGGAGTAACCACTAACCACTAATAATAAATAAATAAATAAAACAATAAAAATAATTATTGGGTAAAAACCTAAAACAACCGAAGTCTGGGTTCCGTTGTGTTTACCGCATTCGGGTTTGAAGTTGCATACAGATAATAAATAAATAATTAATTGTATTCGGTGACTAGTCTTTTGTTTATACTATCTATATATTGGTGCATCCCTACACGCATAAAGCACACACATGTGAGAGTGAGAGAGAGAGAGAGAGAGATCCACCACAAAAAAGAAAAAAAAAATCAATCAGTTGTAAAATGGGGAGTCTGAAGGCAGTGTTGAAGCATCCGGATGATTTTTACCCGCTGTTGAAGTTGAAGTTGGCGGCGAAGAAGGCGGAGAAGCAGATCCCGGCGGAGCCACACTGGGGCTTCTGTTATTCCATGCTTCATAAGGTTTCTAGAAGTTTCGCTCTTGTTATTCAACAGCTCAATCCAGAGCTTCGTGACGCTGTAAGTTTAACCAAATCATGTGTGCCTTTGTAATTGTCGGCAGCTGCCTGGATTCCTAATTTTGTTACTTTGTTGAAAATAATTGCATTAGGATTTAACCTAATTTGCTTCCTTCGTTGTTTGTCTGTTTTTCCAGATCTGACCGATCAATTGTTTTTTTATTAGATCTGACTGATGTTCGATTTCAGCAATTACTGCTGATCTAGTGTTTGTGTGCTATTGAATGTATACTTGTGTTTCTGGAAAATCTCCATTCAAATGAGACAGGGAGGGAACCCAGATGCCTGCCTGTATTTCTACTTTTGTCATGCTAGTCAAAGGCGCTCTTGCTAGGGGTGTTCAGAATTGTTTCGAATTCTAAATTCCATTCGATTATCAAGAATTCGTTTCGACTATAAAAATTCGAATTCGATTCAATTTGAGTAAAGTAAATCGAATACGAATCGAATAAAAATTTATAATTTCAAATTCGATTCGAAATTCGAATAAAAATTATACATTTTTATTTATTATTTTTATATGTAATACATATATAACTTTTATGGCTATCCTATAAATTATTTTCAAAATATATTCCAAGTATTAAAATTACCCGTTACCAAATCCAACTACATGGCCCATAACTAAAACCTATGTAACAAATCTATCATTAGATTTCTAACCCTAAAAATATTAACTTGTAATGTTAAGTGGTTATTCCTGACTTCTCGTATCGAATGTTAGACTTATGGTTCCTAATTTTGGAACTTTTTAATGTGATATCGTGCTTTATGGCTACTTTAAAGTTTATGTTTCATTTTGATAGTTTTTTTTTACATGTTTTAAAAGAATCTGAATCAAATTGAATTTATTCGAATTCGAACTTTTCATCGAATACGAATTGGGTTTTTTATTCGAATATGAATTGGGTAGGTTTTAATCGAATTCGAATTTAAGGGAAGATAAAAATTATTCGAATAATTCGATTCAAATAATTCTAAAATTCGATATTCGATTCGATGAACACCCCTAGCTCTTGCCTAGTGCTTTGCGGCCAGATTCTGCTCTGTGGCCCTTAAATAGTTCTTGCTTGTTAAGCGCCTTGTGCCTAGACCCAAGGCTCACCCTTGAGTGCACTTACCTTACCCTTGGACTGTTGATCTGTTCATTCATACATGCCAACAACAACTTGTCTATAGTTAGTTTAGTTACATTATCTGTCGGCGGAACACTCAATATTTGTTGATGCAACGTTTAATATTGTCGGTTGCAAAAAAAATGATGTTAATATTTTCAAATGCAGGTGTGCATTTTTTATTTGGTCCTTCGAGCTCTTGACACTGTCGGTATGTCTTAAGCTAATAACAATCATTCCTTTTTTCCAAAGGAATTTATGTGCTTTAGTAGTAATTTGGGTGTTTTTTTTTCTTCCAGAGGACGATACAAGCATAGATGCTGATATCAAAGTGCCCATTCTGATCGCTTTTCATCAGCATATCTATGATCGTGACTGGCACTTTGCATGTGAGTACTGCTGCTTGTCTGTTTGTAACTCAAATGTTTTGCATATGCTAAGGCTGCCTTTTATTTTACCTTGAAGGTGGTACAAAGGAGTACAAAGTTCTCATGGACCAGTTCCACCATGTTGCTACTGCCTTTCTGGAGCTTAAGAAAGGGTAAGTTTTAAATTATTATTAAAACTACACATGAATTAATGTTCAGTCAGTTTATATACCCCGATCATTCTTCAGTTACCAGGAGGCAATAGAGGATATAACAAAGAGAATGGGTGCGGGAATGGCAAAGTTTATATGTAAAGAGGTATGTACTTGTTATCATATCCATAAATGTGAAAATGGAAGATGAGTCTCTTTTGGTGTTTGCAGGTGGAGATGATTGATGATTATGATGAGTATTGTCATTATGTTGCGGGTCTTGTGGGATTAGGATTGTCAAAGCTCTTCCATGCCTCGGGCACAGAAATACTGTTTCCAGATTCTATGTCCAATTCTATGGGTTTATTTCTTCAGGTAAATATTTTGCATCATCATTCATTCTAAGCGGATTCTTACATTGTATTTATGTCTTGCAGAAAACAAATATCATACGTGATTATCTAGAGGATATAAACGAGATACCCAAGTCGCGCATGTTTTGGCCTCGCGAAATATGGAGTAAATATGTGAATAAACTAGAGGACCTCAAGTATGAAGAAAACTCTGAAAAGGCCGTTCAATGCCTTAATGATATGGTGACAAACGCTTTAATACACATCGAAGACTGTTTGAAGTATATGTCTGACTTGCGTGATCCGGCTATCTTCAGGTTTTGTGCTATACCTCAGGTAAATTTCATACATCTTCACTTTTAGTAGCATAATGTTTACCTTAGTAAAATTTAAAATTTGAATACTTGTCAGATCATGGCAATTGGAACCCTAGCTTTATGCTACAATAACGTTCAAGTTTTCCAGGGTGTTGTTAAGATGAGACGTGGTAAGTTTTTTTTTTTTTTTTTTTAAATTTATTTTGTTTATTATATTGTACTTCTAACGGGGTCTCCTTTTCTGCTAGGTCTTACTGCAAAAGTAATTGATCGAACCAGAACAATGGGTGATGTGTACCAGACCTTTTATGATTTTTCTTCAATGCTCAAGTCAAAGGTAAAACGGTAGTCAACCTTTTTTTCGAAGATGGATAATCATAACCGTTGGATCGGTTGGGTGTTATAGGTTGACATGCGTGATCCCAATGCCACAACAACAATAACGAGGATTGAAGCAGCTCAGAAAATATGCAAGGACTCTGGCGCCCTTAACAACAGGTCATCCTCTAATTGTTATTATTTCACATAACATAATCACTTTAAAAACACGCATCCAAACAAACCTTACAAATTTCACTTTAGGTGTGTATTATGGGTCATAAATCGGTTGGTGGTTTGTAACAAAGTTGTAAACATGCTAAAAGGGTTGGCGGGTTGAACTTATGTTTTGTTTTTGTAATTCTAAGTATTTCCAGGTTATTGTTTAGTTTTGCCACAACCCAAACATGAGACTGTTTACGAAACATTTTAGACTAGTCAACCCAAACACAACCTGCTTATTAAATATGGTCTGCTTAACCCAAAACTGATTATCATTGTTTTGTGTAACAACTTCCACTCTTATTTTCATATAATTGCAACACTGAAACGTTTTGCCAAAGGATTAAGCTATAATCACATGTTTGACAATTGAAACAAAGCAAGATGAAGGGTTATTCTTGACACTCAGCTTTTGTTCATATTTTAGTTTCTGAATCTATTTTCTTTTCATCAGGAAATCTTACATAGTTGAGAGCGAGCCAAGCTACAGTCCAGCTCTGGTACGGACTATCTTTTTTCCTTCATATGGTTTTTTCCTAAATTGCCCTCCTACAGTCTATTAACAATGATATGTACCATGATGTTAATGCAGATTGCATTGCTTTTCATTATACTGGCGATTCTATATGCGTATACGTCTGCTAATCGACAAAATAAAATCAGTAAGCATTAGACTCGTGCCTCTATGACTAACACGCATACATTTTGCTCATTAAGCCGCATTACCCTTTCTGCAGAAGTTACTCTGTAAGAATCCCATTATGATCCTGAAGCCGAAAAAAACCAATTGTGAAATGCGAAAGGTAGTTGTTTTTGTAGGCTGGTTATTTCTGCATATGTACGCTTTGTGGTTGGTAGAGTATTATTGTCGTAAATGGAAGTAGTTGTAATCTCGTTATGTGGAATATGAACACAAATTTGAATCGTTTGCATTATACCTGAAAATTTGCATGAACATCGTTTTACACGTCAATTTATTGGGAGTAACCTGTAAAGTGATTGTACAGGAGAGGCTCAACGTTGTAATATTTGAGTGACGAGTGTGTCTAGCGCTCTAATTTGTCCAACACATGTAACTAATTACAAACAAAATAGACACGAATGGATTTGTATGGTAAAGACTTACTATCAATGGCTTTGTCCAATACATGCAACTAATGACCATCAATATATTACTAGAAGGTAGGGCTGTAAAGAACCAAACAAACACGAACAAGGCCTTGTTCGTATTCATTTGTTAAGGTTTTTCCAACTAACGAACCGTTCATAAACACACTAACGAACACAATTCTATGTCTATGTTCGTTTGTTAAGGAAATTCAGCTGTTCCTGAACACAGATTCTGAACATAAACGAACATTTAATATGCAACTAAATAAAAATCCACCAAATGATAAGTCAAATTAGAGCAGGGATAGTGTACATTAATTCAAAAGTGTGAGAAGTGTATTATAACACTATATAACACCATATAAACACCGTATAACCCTATGTAACACCATATAACACCATGTAACACTATGTAACACTATATAATAATGTATAACACTATACATCTATTATAGACATGCTATCAGACAAAATATAGTGTTATATTTGTTATATAGTGTTATATAGTGTTATATGGTGTTACATAGTGTTATACGGTGTTTATATGGTGTTATATAGTGTTATAATACACTTCTCACACTTCTGGATTAATGTACAGGATCCTCTACCAGTCAAATTATACTTGGACATAATTTGTAACACCCCAACCCGGATGGGTTGACGTGTCACTATAACAGTGGATCAGAACAGAAGTCATAATTCCATTAATTAAAGTTAGGCTTACATTTCAAAATAGGGTTCATAGTCGTAAGGCCCAAAATACATGTTTATTTTATAAAAGTGACAAACATCTTCGGTTAGCATCATAGGGTTTATTCTTCTCTCTTCACCCCGCCCAAAGTAACCTGTGAACCTGTAGTGAAATGAAATATACGGAATGAGTCAAATGCCCAGTAAGGAATAATAGGCTCAAATAGCAAACAAATAAACGGCTGAAATGATATCACTGACAAGAAGCACAAAACAACAAAACATAACATATAACTGTACTGAATCATATCATACGGATGTACCCAAAAGCTAAACAGAGGTGACAGCCACAAAGTCTGTCACATGAGACGGAGCGGGTTGGCCTACCCGACATCCATCTCCAGAAACATACCTAGGATATATCCATACGCCACCTAGTCGCTATGTACCATACTTGTACCTAGGGACGCCCTGAACTGATAATTCCGTCACGGGAGGAGCCGGAGAGCTTAGGGTAGCAGATCTCAGATACTCAGAAATAAATATAACACTAACATTAACAGACATATAAGTATCGGAATATGCGATAATGAGCACAATACAATCATAAACTTATCGCATGTTGTCAAGTTGAATAATAATTTTAATCGGAGTAAGAAATGAACGGACGGTCAATTGTATCGAGGCTCAAAGACGTTGAGTTTTCGAGATATATATACATATATTATAAATAAGGTTTATATTAAACGAACCAGATAACAAAGGGAGAGGGTTAAGGATCCGTACCTTGTTTCTTGATTGTTGTCTTAAAAATATATAAACTTGTCAAGCGTGTTCGTATAAACCTACACCGTGTCCATATATTTTATAAGGTTGTGCCCGTACATAAAAAGTATATATGTAATTTGTTTGTTTAATTCATGTCTAGTTTAAACCTCAAGTTTGTCTTAAGAAATCATGAATTAGTTTTGCTTAGATTAAAGAATACGTACGTGTATTCATTTTAATGAAAATAATGTTGTTTTTAGTTGTAAAATAATTTAATATATGTTTAAAAAAATAGAAGTTAATTAAAAATATAATGTCACCAACAATGTTTGAACCCAAGATCTCTAGTTTTTAAGTCCCAAGACTTATCCAGCTAGGCTACACAACTTTCTGTTGTATATGTTGAAAGTTGATTTATTTAACAAGAATTCTAGTGTGATTAAATATGATTCTGATGTAATAAAAAGAATGTCTCTTACAAGATTTGAAAAGACCTCTAGGTTATAAGTTAGAGCCTTAACCAGTGGACCACTTAGTTATTTATGCTTGATTTACGATTTCTGATGTTTTATATAAGAATTCTGGTGTTTTATCAGAAATTCTGATGTTTCATCAGAAAATCGGATATTTCATCAGATCGCATCAGAAAATCTGATATTGCATCAGATCTGGTGCATTATATCAGGATCTGGTAAAAATAAATGTCTCCAGCAGGATTCGAACTTGAGAACTCTGGGTTGTAAACCAGCTGCTGAACCAACTGGGCTACAGGAGCCCTTTTGAACAAACAGCTTCATTATTTATTTATTTACTCAGTTCATTGGTTTATCTTGTTAATCATCTTTTATAGAAAACTAACATTTACATAATAAATTATAGATTCCATTTTCATTATAGTTTAACCTTAAAGTATCAAAAACAAAAATTTAGCTTATGGTTATCTTGGTCAAAAACACGTTTCGGTTACGAAAGACGTCGTCGGAAAGTACGTAAGTATCGCCGGAATTAGTATTTCTTCACCGAAAATGGTTTCGGGTAGTACGTTTTTCGTGGTTAAAGCTTCGAGTGGTTTAGTAGAGATAGTTAAGTGGTTTAGTAGGCATGGTGGTGAATGAAAAGTGGTGTCGGTATGGTGTTCAGTTTCGGTTACGGTTATCGGAACCGGGTTTTCTGTTTCTTAGTTAGAGTTGATGGGAGAATGTATAGTGTTTGAAAGATGTTGGGGATGCTTGGCAAGAGGATCAACTCTCTATTTATAGAGGGGAAATGAAAGGTTTTCGTTGATGAAAGTTTCAGAAATAATTCATGCAATATTATTTTATTCAAAGATAATTTCATCCACTCAATTAGGCAAGTTGTCTAGCAATTTCCTTTCTGCACAATTTTCCCACTTGCAAATTATTGTTGCTATTATCTAGTTTTATTTAAATAGAAAAAGAAAGAAAAAAAAAGAATTAGTATTATTGTTATTTTCGGTTATTACAACTATTACCCCCTTAAAAGAAATTTCGTCATCGAAATTTGCAGATCAGAATACGAATCAATAAGGTACTATAAAATGAGGGCTTCATGACAGATACGTTGATATATATGATAGAAATCCCAAAAGTGCACATTTGTACCTGTAATTCACAATTATGTTCATGACCATAATTGTCAATTACCTTACAACCATGCCCTAACGGTCCTTCCACCATACGTACAGAACCATACGAAAAGTCAACGGATAACGGAGTAACTATCGATACTAATATCTACCACAGATATTTAATCACAGAAATACTCATATAAATCAGAATATAAGTAAACACAGAAGAACAGAAATTTCACCACACAAACAAAGCAAGGTTCATAGTTACCTGGACTAAAGATTCTATGACTTGAAAATACTAGGATATGCAGAACGCATTGTTAGTGCACTATGTCTATTGACTTCGTCTTGTATCGAGTCATGTAATAGGATAGGATAGGATAAACCAGTGCTCGGGTGCCACTACAAGAAAAGTGACCATTTAGGACTAAATTATGAGGGAGTGATCAATCAGTCTCGGATACATAGTATCTGGGACTAATTCATCAGTTACGAATTGTATTAGTGACTGATTTTTTTGTGACTGTTGTCCGTCACTAATAATCAGTCCTTAATACTTTTCCAACTTATCCGAGACTGAATTTTAATCACAAATATGTTTGTCTAAAAATTATTTTGGAAGGAAACTTTTGTGACTGTTGTCCGTCACTAATAATCAGTCCTTAATACTTTTCCAACTTATCCGAGACTGAATTTTAGTCACAAATATGCTTGTCTAAAAATTATTTTGGAAGGAAACTTATTGGTTACTGAAATTCAGTCCCAAATAAGTGCCTCCATTATAAAAATGGCACAATTTTATTGGTCACTAATATTCAGTCACTAATATCTTGACACATAGGGACTAAATTAAGAAGGACTGATCAATCAGTCTGAGATACATAGTATATGGGACTAATTTATCAGTTACGAATTGTATTAGTGACTGATTTTTTTTTTGTGACTGATGTCCGTGACTAATAATCAGTCCTTAATACTTTGCCAACCTATCTTAGACTGAATTTTAGTCACAAATATGTTTGTCTAAATATAATTTTGGAGGGAAACTTATTGGTTACTGAAATTCAGTCCCAAATAAATGCTTTTATTATAAAAATGGCACAATTTTATTGGTTACTAATATTCACTCACTAATATCTTGACACCTAGGGACTAAATTATGAATCACTGATTTATGAGTCTCGGATACATACGGGACTAATTTATCAGTTACTGGTTATATTAGAGACTTATTTTTTTGTGACTTGTGTTCGTGACTGATAATCGGTCCTTAACACTAGACCACTTATTTGAGACTGAATTTCAGTCACAAATATGTTTGTCAAAAAACATTTTTGGAAGGAAATTTATTGGTTACTAAATTTCAGTCCCAAATAAATGCCCTCATTATTGAAAATGGCGCCATTGTACGGGCCACTAATATTCAGTCTTTGATAAAGAGGGAGCATATTTTTTTATTCTTTTATTAAAGACTAAACATTAGTCCCTAATATTCTTAAAGTGGAGAGCATTGGAGGACTGATATGTGACAACCGGTAATTAACGGCTTATAATTACATGATTTGCAAACGTTTAAGGAAATAATAAGTAGTGTTTAAGGCACAAATTAACTTAACTAGGCTATTGGAATGCCTAGGAACGCTTATCTGACGTTACAGTGCGTGTATGGTGATTTTCAGGAAAATTGCGGAACGATAAGCGGTAACGAACTGACACCGTACAAAATACTGACAACTCCGGCAAATACGAATTGTATACGTATAATTTATACTTATGGATTTCGTTTTGCGAAATTATCATGCTTCCGAACGGCACAAAACGCAAACGTAAACGAAAAACGCGACTATAGAAACCACCGGCAATGAAACGAAGGCATCAGACACGCTTATTACCTTCAAAACCGAAATATTACGACATATTTAGCTCTGTAATCGAATTTCAGTACTCGCATTGGAAACCGGATCGGAAAACGGGATAAAGACATCAAAAGAAACGTTTTTCGCGACTTAACGCACTGATGAACATACGCGTCTAATAAATGATTACCGACATAAATTTTAGAGTTACCAGCTCTCGTTAAAGTATTTTATGGCGTTATACGAAATTCGGAAACGTAACAGGCCGTAGAAACGTCACTTGACCACTCAAAGCACTAACGGGCCCTGGGCCCAGCCCACATTTAAAACCTAACTATATATATATATCCACTTATAAAGATTTTACCCTCGTTTTCCCCAAATTGCTTCAGCCGACACTCCCTCTTTCACTTCCTTCCTCTACATTTTCTTTATTGGATAAACCCTAACACACACAAGTCACCTCACACCCCTCTCCTTTTTCTTCGATTACCATCGGCCACACCCCCACCTCTCTTCTCTCCTGCTCGTCCTCTTCACCGGCTGCCTGAGCCATTTTCCGGCCGAGCAAACTCGCCTACACACCTAAACCCACCACACAAACCCACCTGTTTCCCCCATCTAGATCATCGGCCGGCCACCACCATCGCTTGATGGTGGCGGACGACGACTGTAACAACACCACCACCACAGGCGGTGGCGCTGTGGAGGGTGGTGCCGATTGGACCTAGTTTAACTACAATAGCAATACGTATAGATAAACACAAAGTATGTTGAACCTAGTTTAACTACTATAGCAATAAATTTTCGTATTTATATATTTATGATAAATCGAATTTAGTATTTATATATTTATCGTACTTAATTATATTTTATCATAACAAGAAGTTATGGGTGTAAACGAGTCGAGCAACTCTCGAACAACTCGAGTTCAGCTCGAAAAGAGCCGAGCTTAAACAAGCGCGAGCCCAAGCTTAAAAATAGGCTTGTTTGGAAAACGAGCATGGGCTTTACTTATCGAGCTCGAGCCGATTTGTGAGCCTAAATGAACCCAATATTTATATAATCATTAATTAGTTTATTATATTTAACCAGTATTTACCAAATCATGAAAAAATAATTATTAACATAACTTATTTAATGAATAATAAAATGTTTGAGCCTGGACCGAGCTCAAGCTTGAAAAACTACCTACGAGCCAAACTTGAGATTTAGAAACAAAGCTTAGCTCAACCCTAGTCGAGTTAAGTAGAGCTAGTAGAGCTAAGGCTCGACTCGTTTGCACCCAAAATAAAAATAGTTTAATTTCTATGTTTTATTTTATAATATTTATATTTATTGGATGCATATGTTTTGTATTTTTTCTGAAAACTATTCAAATTCCCGCTCAGCTAAAAAATGTTCTCGCTCCTCCTTCCCTCCCAATATTTGGATCTGCAACCACACGTTCCTTCTCCCCAATTCCAATCAGTCTTCTTCTCTCTGGTTGATCCATTTCCCCACTTCTCGTTTCCCACCTAATTTGTTGCTTCTCATTTCCCTAATAACATTGAACTGGGGTAAATCGAAACTCGTGGATCCGATATAACTTTAATGGCAGTTGTGTGGTCGTTGTTACAAAAATAGAGGGGTGAACGATGAACGACAGGGACGGCGAAACGAGGGAAGATTGGAAGTGACCGATGAAGAACGTACGAATCGTTGTTGTGTTCCGCAATGGCTTTTACGGTTAGCGCTCTAACTTTGCCATTTATGGACAGTTAATTCTTTTTAAGCTTTCTATTTTTTAATCCAGAAACTTGTTTGTTTTGGAAACTTGGAGTATGATGTAAGTTGTTTGGTATATTATATGTGATTCATGTTGTGTAAAGAAGAAATTGAATTTTGCTCGTTTATGGCATATTGGGTTGGGTATTTGGATAGGCCATTTGATAGAAGAAATTGGATTTTGTTTGTTAGTGTGTGTTATTTATTTATTTTGTTTTTTATAATCTGGATACATGCTGCTTAATGATTGTAGTCTAGTTTTATATGTCTGGTTTGCTAGGTTTCATTCATGTTCCAATATTTCTACATGTCTAATTAAATCTAATTTAGTGTTTCTTCCTTTTTACGATTTATATTAAAAATAAGGATAAAAATGAAGGATACCGAGGCAGTGACGAACAATACAAGTAAGTTATTGACAAACTTGCTTCTTTCAAGTAAGCAATTCGTGAGTTCATGTTCAATTGCCATGTTTTTAATTGTAACAGTTGTTTTAAGACTCATTTTTACAATAATTTTTTTTTGTTGTGTTCATCTAGGTGGTCTACATGGTTCATCCATGATGGCCCAATGTATCCGAGGTTCCACGAGTTACCTTTAGATCTTTTCGTTTCAGTTATAAGTAAAAGCCAGAGGGGTTGGTAATGTGTAATAAAAGGCTTTGATCACTACAAATGAATAAGAGATCCTACTTCATATAATATAGAATTTGAAAAATATATAATTTGCTGAAAAAATTATACCGGATTTTTTCAAAACAGTGATCGCTTCGGGTTTTAGCCAACTCCTTTTGGTTTTACTCATTTGATGTGTTACAATAATTGAATAAGGGTACAACCCAAGTGGATATATTTTAACACCAATGGGTTGCAGTTGTCACATCTAATTGGGAAAGGGTGGGAGGTTGAAGAATTTGTCGATAACATAAAATGATTTTTTTAATCCTTTTTTCTTTTCAGGCTTGAATTAAATTGCCATCTCTGTACTCATGTTCATAACTCAGTTTGGTGGTGGTAAATCAACCGGGTGGGATTGATCTATGATTCTGTTGAAATGTAAATAATCATAAACCAAAATACAGGCTTTGTCAGGTTAGATATCTTACTCGTATTTGTTTCACTAATGTTGCATTTTTTGGTTCATTCAAACTAAACTTCAAGTTGTGTTTATGTATATGTTATATATTGTTACTTTTTCTTTGTTTTTCATATATCTTTTAGTTTTGTAGAATTGTTTGGACACCAAAGTTGAGAAGTCAAAAAAGCAATTGAAGGAAAGAAAGAACATGACAAAGATGATCAGAGGTGTAAAGAAGGTAAATAGTCAAAAAGTTTAACAATAATACCAGAGATGACAAAATGTTTGGGTCGGGTAACGAATAGAATTGGGTCAAACTTCAAACACAATTTTTTATAATTGACCAGTTTGTTTTTATGATTACAAAGCATTGCTATTGCTATTGCTATAGAAATCTAAATATTTGAGTAAAACTGTTAGGGTAATTGCATTTATTGAAGATACAGTTTGGAAAACTTTCATCTTGTTTGCACCCAGTTGACATGTTTGAGATGAATCACAATATAAATTAAAAGCAAAATCTAATTTTCGATGAGAAGAAGATAGGAACCATCTGTGTAACTATTTGGAGTTAGTAAAAAACTCAGACGAGTATGCTAAATTTAATTTACAAATCATAATATCATAAGTGAATTATTTGTTTATTTTTCGGGTTCTAACATGTATGTTAAAATTTAATTATGTAGAAATATGGTGATTGGAGGAAGTTAACAGTGTCACACCCCGACCACGTAGAACATACAAAACGTGGCGGAAATGTCGGGGAGTGTTGTAACAGAATTAATTGTTTCAAATCCATGGCAATTGAAGTTTCGTTTTATTGATTAAAAGTGTTACAATGTCTTAACAAACAAAGAAATACAACATAATTAACTAGTCTTGCATCTTTTATTGTCACTAAAGCCCAAGTCTGCCTATGTGTATCTTGATCATCTTATGCAACAGCTCCTGAAAAACACATGTGAAAATAGGTACGTCAGCATAAAAATGCCTGTGAGATACATAGGTTTTGTGAAAATAGGATTCATGACTTTTGTTTGAGAAAATGTTTAGTCATGAATCGTGTAATTTGCTTTGTCTTGTAAATCGTTTGAAAATCAATAAGTCCAGATGATATGTATAGATAAAAGAATAATGTATGGTTAAATGAATAACCATGTAACTGAGTTTGTATAAGATAAGTTGTTTGTAAAACAATGTCTTGTGAAAAGTATGTTATTTGTATAAGATGTTCTATGTCTCAAATTGAAATGATTCAAATAACGTTACAATATGTAATACCATACAAACACTTATATATAGGAAGTACCAGCGGCGTATCCACCATGCTTGTATCATATTACACACGCCTCGTTACTTAATCACTTACTCAAACCAAACCATCAGGATGTAATGTTTAACAATTGTAGAAATGTTCATGTATAGTCAAATACGGTTCACACGGTTCACAGATACAAACGGTTCACAGATACAAACGGTTCACAGATACAAACGGTTCACGGATACAAACGGTTCACAGATTCAAACGGTTCACAGATATCAACGGTTCACATAGTCAAATGATTACAACGGTTCACAGATATCAACGGTTCACATAGTCAAATGATTACAACGGTTCACATAGTCAAATGATTACAACGGTTCGAATTGTAGTATAATGTGTTCATATGCTGGATGAGCATATGCAACAGAAAGGCAATGTAAAACGATGTACTAAGTAATGCACACAATGGGCACACCTAGCATGAAATGTAATGTAAAACGATGTACTAAGTAATGCACACAATGGGCACACCTAGCATGAAATGTAATGAAATCATGTACTATAATGTACTAACGAACATAGCATGTATATGATGTGAAAACAGGAAAGCATGAAAGTAACAAGTAGGCACATGTGTTCCACCCCAAAACAGTTTGGAAAACAGTAAAAGAGGGGTCTATGTACTCACTTGAGATTGCTCAGAAGTCCTTGAGTAACAACCAAACAATGCTAGAGATCGCGGATATCAAACGGCACCTAATATAGGTAACTATGTTAATTTACCGGACCTAGATCGGAAGATCGGGTAGCATTAGGGTTTGTAAACCAAACGAGTGTAGAGACTCGTGTCATTTGGTTTAACAAAGCCTACATACTAAATGAAACTTAACCTAAGAGTTTACAACCCATTACGACCCGTTTAGGTAGCTTATGCTACTTTAACGCGTCGTTCGCGTGAAATGCGTTCGGACCGTCTAACTAGTCCTATGACAAGTGTTATATGCCTAAACATGTTACATAATCAGTTATGTGACAAAAGTTTAGGTTACATATGCTTAATTACCAATTATACATGAAAAGGGTATTCTGGTAATTTACCTAAGGCATATAAACTACCTATCATACAACTACTTAAACGATGTGACCATAGGGTATAACCTCGGAAGGTTATCCCCTACCTACTATGGTCACCTAATGTGTTTGGTCGGATCCTAATGATCGACCAAATGGGTCGGGTTCGAGGTATAAGCGATTCATTAGATCGCTTACCCTACGACCCTAGACAACGTGGTAATCAGTGGGCATAGTCCCAAGGGACTATGACCAACGTGATTACACTCACGTTGCGAAGTTCAAACGAACTTCGCATTGACCATTACTGGTCAACGCTGAAAGTCAAACAAAGTTTGACTTTCTGACTCGAAAAGCAGTAAAATAAGGAAAAGAACGAAAGAATACTTACGAAGGGTCCCCGAATGCTAACCTCGATTCAAAAATCTCAGGTATGAAACAATAGTTTCAACTTAGAGTTTCTCAAATCAAAGTTCTTGTAAGTTTAGCAATGGGGGTGTTGGGGTATTTATAGTTTTTAGTCCACCGTTGAGATCGTTTCATGGAAAACGTGCCTTAATCGTAACCGTACAAGTGTTGCAAAGTTGTGGTGGCTAAAAATGGTGCTTATCAGCTGAAATGTCAAGTGGTGAGTGTGTGGTTGTGTTTAAAACAGCTGGAAATTGCTGACTGTTAAGTCTGATCTGTTCTGCAGGTTGCCTTACGGACCTCAAAGCTGCCAATGTTGAGGTCCGTAAGCTAACAACTTTGGCAGATTTACAGTTTTGGTCCCTGCAGTGAAATCAGCCCATTTTCGACACGTTTAAGGCCCGTTAACCCCATTTCAAAGCTCTAAAATGAAGTTAAAGTATAGGGAACTTAAAATATGTTCAAAAATATCTCGGATGTCAGTTCGTTTAGCCGTACGAACGCGATGTTCGCTTAATTACGACGGAATGCGCATAAGCGCGAAAAACGATCCAAATGACGAAACGAATGGATTTTTCTTATGCCGAACACTAAAATAAAATATTTTAGTGCTTACATAATTTTTTGGAAGTCCGGATGTATTCAGAACGTAAGTTATGCGCAAAAATGCAAACTTGTGCACTTTTTGACACTTTTAGTCCCTGTATAACCCAAAAGTTTATTTTAGCACACCGAACCCCTTAAAGCCTATTTCTAAGCTATGTAAAGGATATTTAAGGTGTGTTTAACTTATGGTCATGTTCCGGAATGTCTGTTACAGTTCAAATTGGCATACTTTCGCAGTTTGTCAACTTTAGTCCCTGTAAGCGATTTAACTTGATTTTTGCCATACCAAAGCCTTCAAAACTTATTTCTAAGTTATGTAAAGGTTATTTAAGGTATGTTAAGCCTATCTCACTATTCTGGAGTGTTTGTTGCGTTAAACTGGTTATATTTACGAATCAGTGCGCGTATAACCTTCCAGAAAGCGATATAGTGTTTGAAATCGAACAAGAATTGATATGTGTAAACGATACACATATTTTTACAAATCCCAAGTATGAAATACAATATTTCATTGGTTGGGCATTTGTTTGATGGTCTCTGTGACACAGGTGTCACAAACAGGGCTCTCACTTGATAGCCAATAGTGTATTTAAAATGGCGGGATTCACACTTTTCGACCCAAAATGTAAGAAGAACCTAATCCTCAATCGGCAAGATCAGAGATGAAATGCAATTGTCGGAGTCAAGAAGGTTGGAACCAACAAAGAAGTCTAAGATCAGAAATGAAAAGATTTTTGGATTACATCGGAAGTTGGATCGTCTCAACCACCTTCAAGCGAGACCGAAGCACTTCGAAATCAGGTTGCTTCACTAGAAGAGGAATTGAAACAAAGCAATGGAAAATATGAAAATTTGTCAGTGTTCACGCCCTCAAAGTTTTTGGATTTTGAGAGCTTATTATCCACACGTATTATCAGTAGTGGAGCAAATGATTGGGATGATCAACTCAATGACCATAATAGTTTGATCTAGGAGGTGAGATAGTTCAGACTTATTTTGTTAGTGCTGTATTGATTAATGTTTTGAAGTTTAGAACAAATCTACCAAGTATTATTTATTTATATGTTTGATTCTATACTTTTTATAGTTTAGAAATAACATGCTATAATGTTATGGGTTATATTTATTGAGAATGAAATGATATTGTATTTAAGACTGTTATTAGTCCTAAAAAGTAAATATACTACCGAATGGGCATAACATATTCAGGATTGATCATCAGTCTCTAAAAACATATCGGAGACTAAATAATGATATCTAAGATTATTTTTTAGTTCCTAAATGTTAAATTAAAGACTCAAATAGTATGTTATCAAAGACTAATTCTCAATCTCTAAAAGAATATATCCAGGACTAAAAAAGTACTTAAAAGATACATATTTTCAGTCCTTAAAAAATATATTCGAGACTAAATCACATGACATCTAAGATTAGTTTTCAGTCCCTAAAAACTATATTAAAGACTGAAATAGTATGTTATTGGGGACTAACTCTTACTCTCTACAATGTCTTATTAGAGACTGAATTGTTATGGAATACAAAGCTAATTAGATGCATTCAGGACAAAATATACAAGGTTTAAGTACTGATTTTCAGTCCTTGAAAGGCTTGGTATCGAGGATTGATTTTCAGTTAGCAACGAAATGTATTCGAGACTGAAATGATGTGGTATGATGGAACTGATTTTATGTGTATGGGAGACTAAATATTAGTCCTTGTTGATGTCATACAATCGAGACTGAAATTCAGTTACCGATGAAAGTATCTAGGACTAAGTAATTAGGACTGACTCGGGACTGACAAAATCAGTCCCCGATAACCATTAAGGTCTGATTTAGGAGTATCAGAGACTAAATTTGAAAGAGCCAGGTCACAATTTCTGGATAATTGAAAGCTTGAAATGTCTGTACTTATAAATGTATGAGTGTTGCAGATACTGTACCAGACTACGATCCCGGTAGCTGAGTCTAAGGGGGAGTCTGAAGACGAGCTCAAAGCAAGGGGGAGCTTGTAACCGGAAAGCAAGGTGTCGATCCCTAAAGCACGGAAGCTTGACGAAAGGGGGAGCCTAAAGAAGCTGTTAATGATAGAGCCAGTGATGAGATCCTAGTATAATAGTCAAAGAGAGAAGCTGATCAATGAAGAAGGATTGATGGATACTTATAGTGTTAGACAATTTGGAAAGAGCATGAAGACTGATCAAGACTGAAGATGTGTCATGATAAAGACTCGACACTGAAGACTTCGTCAACATCCAAGGGGAAGTCTGTTAGTGCACTATGTCTATTGACTTCGTCTTGTATCGAGTCATGTAATAGGATAGGATAGGATAAACCAGTGCTCGGGTGCTAGAAACTGAATTTAGTGGGTTTGTTGGTAATTCCGCTTGAATCAGCCAAAGACATGTTCAAGCGAAATTAACCAAGTTAATTCCGCTTGAACGTGGCTATGGTCAGTTCAAGCGAAATCACCACTAGTATAAATAGGGAGCTTGGTTTGTCATTCCAAAGGGAATTAGAGTCTTGTGTTCGGTAACGAAGTGCTGCCGAATTGTCTCCAGGTGCTGTAATACTATCAATTCAATACAAGAGACATTTAAATTGAATCGAGCATCCGTGTCATTGATTCCGCCTTTGATTCGGATAAACAACTCTTCTGATCGACTCATTCAGGTCGTACAACGATCCTACAAGTGGTATCAGAGCACAGGAGGAAGTGCTTAGCTTGATTACATCAGTTTTCTGACTTCTACACCTTCTTTTTCAAATTGGACAAGATTTAACGGTCAAAATGGATTGAATTTCTCACATTACATGCAAAACAGTGTTTTAACAAAGCCTTGAGAGAATCAGACCTAAATTCGGCTTAAAAGTGACAACAATGGACCAAAATTGTAATTCCGTTTGAACGAACATCCTAATTCCGCTTGAAAAAGTTGCGGCCATTTCAAACGAGATTACTAATTCCATTTGAGTTACATCTAATTCCGCTTCAAAATGGTAATTTCGTTTGAAAGGTTCAAACGGAATCAACTATTCCGCTTGAAAAGATTAATTCCGCTTGAAAAGTTTAGTTAATTCCGCTTCAAAGTCTAATTCCGCTTGAAGATTTCGTTTGAATTAAGTGATTCCGCTTGAAAGTGGAATTCCGTTTGAAGTTCTAATTTCGTTTGAAAGTGTCATCCAAGTGATTCCGTTTGAACAGGCTATTTCGCTCCAAAAGTGATTTCGTTTGAAATCTTATTCCGCTTGAGATTCTTATTCCATTTGAAAGTGAACTTTTTGCGTCAAGATCATTTCACGTCAACCAAGTGTCAGTCTGTTTCAGGTTATTTTGATATTGTTGAAACTGATTGTGTTTGTTGTTTTTCATCCAGGATCACATCATGGCTGAAGAATTTTACAACACGTTCTACAACGCGTTTACATCAGAATCTTCCGAGATTACAACCGTTAAACCAAAAACCATAACAAAAGCGATCAATGAGAACATCAAGCATGATAATTTCTACGGAACACACTCGAAGCCACCAACTCTTGAAAGTATTGAAGACTATACATGGTGGAAAGAGCGTTTCATCAATTGGGCAAAAGCGTATGCACACGAGAGTTGGTTCTGTATGGAGTTTGGATATGAAAGACCAAAAGATGATAAAGGAGAAGATCTTCCATTCAAGAAATTATCCAAAGATGACAAATCCGAATTTGCAGCTGAACAGAGAATGATTGCTTTGATCCAGTCGGCAATTAGAAATGACATTTTCGCATTACTTAACTATGATGGGTCATCATAATCTGTTTGGGAAGCTTTACGAGTTAAAGCTGAGGGGGGTAAACAGATTAAAAAGAACAAAATTGCTTTGTTAAAGAAAGAATTCGATCTGTTTGATAGCATTAAAGGAGAGTCTGTGAGGCAAATGATAGAAAGATTTTGTCATTTAAAAATTGAACTCGAAAGATTTGAAATTGTGAAAACGAGAGAGGAAATTATTGATAAAATCATAGAAGCGTTACCACGAGCTGATCAATGGCAAACGTTTGTTTTCATATTAAAAATGATGTTTTAAATGAAACAATGTCTCTCGATACATTAATTGAAAAGATTGAAACACATGAGCTTGAATTACAGAAACAAAGCAAGATGAGCAGTTCTTCACATCAACAGAATGTTAGTCTCTATTACAAAGGTAATCTACCTTCGGTGAAAGCTGGTGAATCACCAAAGACAGCATTCAGTGGTGAGAGGACAAAAGAACCTCAGAAAAGCTCATCAAGTTACGATCCGGGCTATCATTTATTCTCTTCAAAAGCCAATTTTGAAGAATCAGAAGAGATTCTGTGCAACATTGCTCTCAAATTGAAGAATTCCCTGACTATGAGCATTAATGCAGCTAAGCAGCAAATGAGCTTCCTTGCATCTGTTCTGGAATTGTATGAAGGTCTAGTGGCAGGGAAAATTGGTAACTCAGAGTTAACCAAAGAAGACTATGACCAGATTGATCCGGAAGAGATGGAACTTATCGATA
Source organism: Helianthus tuberosus (assembly GCA_030545235.1). Classification (NCBI taxonomy): domain Eukaryota; kingdom Viridiplantae; phylum Streptophyta; class Magnoliopsida; order Asterales; family Asteraceae; genus Helianthus; species Helianthus tuberosus. Next base: position 106,757,999 of record CM060409.1, read on the forward strand.
TTCGCTGGTGTTTGGCAAGTTCCATCCGCAGAGCTCAGAGATATATGGAGATTACTGGGAAACAATCATTAGGCGGTGCATCAACAAAGCTTGGATTTGATAAGTCCAAAGTGACCTGCTTCAAATGTAAGCAAAAAGGTCATTTCAAGAGAGTGTGCAACAATTCTGCAGTTGGTGGAAATGAACATCCGTTCAATGATGATTATTACCGAAAGGCAATCTACCACCGAAGCAAAGAAGAACCAAAAATGATTGAAGACAAACCCAGAGAGAAATTAAGAGCTTGTGCTGTAATTCACAACGATGAAGGATATGATTGGAGTCAAATTTGTCCGGAAGAAGATCGTGTTGATATTCGAAAAACAGCTCATGGCAAAACTATATCAAAGAACAACCATTATGTTTTCGTTGCTGAAATTAAAGAGGAAAACAAAGAAGAAAATGTTGTTGCTGAAATTAAAGAGAAAACCAGAGAAGAGATTCTGAGTGAGAAAACTTACAGAGAAAGAAACATTGCTTGGAAGAGGGATGAAGAGAGATGAAGAGAGAATGAAGAAGAATATTGAGAATTTGGTTGATGATTTGAAGAAAGTTGCTGAGGAAGATGTGAAGATTGTTGAAGAAGTGAAAGAAGAAGTTGTTGCAAGAGTAGAAGTTGTGAAAGAAGCTGTTACTGATAAACAGCATGTTGGAGAAGATGTGAAGAAAGCAGAAGAAGAAGTAAAGAATGAGAGTTTAGTTGCTGGTGAAGTTGGTGTTGTAGAAAAGCAGAAAGATGCTGATCAGACAAATGCAGCAGAGAACACCGAGGTGCCAATCACTGAGGTAAATTCTGATTCTGAAACTCAAATCAAAATTGCCGAACAGTGCAAGAAATGCATGGAAACGTGCAATGCTTGTACTGAAAAAGACAAACAATTCAAAATAAGAAATCTTGAATTCAATAAAATTGAAGAAGTTTTCAAAATTAAATGCAAAGAAATGTTAGAAAACGAAAAAGTTTTGAAAGAAAATGATGAAAAACTTTTGGAAAAATGTAAAAAGTTAGAAAAAGAAAATGAAATGTTAAAAGAAAAAGACAGAAGAATGTGATAAAAAAGAAATTGTTTGTCAAGAGATGAAAAAAGAATATGATTCAATAAAATTGGCATATCACATTACAAAAGAGTCATATGAAAAAGTGAAAGATGAAATGAAATTTGCTCAATCAAGAATGAATTATTATTCTGAAACAACTAAAGAGCTTAAGCGAATGTATGAAATAAAGCAACATGTTGTAAATTCCTATATTGAGGATGTTGCTAAGCTAAAGCGTCAGATTGCTGATTTAGAACAGGATAACAACAAGTTAAAGAGTTATCAAGTGTCGTCATATGTGCTTGAACGTATTTTCAATATAAAACCGGGAGATGGTGAGTCTGAGCAAAACAAGAAAGGTATTGGCTCAGAGTTTCATCAAGTTCCACCACCGGAAAAGTTTGCATTTTATGATGATGAAAAGGTCGAAAAATCTTTCAACATGGTAGATCAATTGTCAGATAACATTGACATAACCTATTCCAAATCTGATGATTCTAGTGATTCAGAGGTGGTAGGTAAGGTCGTTGAAAGTGTGTTGAAAGAAGAGTCAGTTGATACAGGTAAATCTGAATCACAATAAGAAAATGAAGGTAATTTTCATGATGGATATCTGAAAAACACAAAATCCGAGAAAAAATTGAATGATGATTCAAAAGGATTGGTGTATACCATGATTGGATCGGACAAATTATTCCTAGATGTTGTATTCCCGATTCAGAATGTGATTTCAGAAAAGGTTGATAAAGTTTTCAAAATGGTTGAAATTGAAAAATCTGAGATTCTAAAGTTTGCTGGAAAAGGTCACAAAACTTTTTATAACAAACCTGGTTACAAGAAGAAAAATATGAAGGCTAGGTTGGGTTATAAAAAGAAACAAAATCGAAATGAAAATGAACCATCAAATTTTCAGACAAAAATGAATTTTGTTCATGGAACAAGTTCTGAAGAAGAGAAAGAACTTCAATTCAGGCGTCAGTCTAATGAAGAGTTCTATGCTCAAAAGAAAAAGCAACAACCACAGGTCAAAGATGTGTCCAAAAGAACATGTTTCAAGTGTGATCAGATAGGACATCTTGCACGAAAGTGTCCGAATATGAAACCTGTGGATGTTGACAAAAAGAAGTCTGAAAATGTTGAGAAACTGAAATATGAGGATGTGAAACAAAGGTCAACCAGATTTGATTCAAAACAAACTTGGAGGTACAACACAAACAAGTTTGTTTCGAACCAAACTTGGAAATCAAACCCGAATAGGTTCGATTCAAAACAGACCTGGAATTCTCACACACCCAGAGTCAGAACAACTCAAAGTTGGAAAACATCCATTGATATGACAAAACCCCAAGAGTTTTGGAAACCAAAAGTTGTTGTTCAAAATCAAAATGTTCAAAAAGAAACACATTTTTACAAAAGTGGTACTCCGAAAGGTAAGACATGGAGTATTAAGAAACAAGTGACTTTGGTAAAAGATGAGAAAATTGAAGTTAAAAATGAAAAAGTCTTTGTTCAGAATGACAAAGATTTTCCAAAGTTAAATGATGCATATTGTGTTGAAATACCTAAGGTCAAGCAGACCTGGGCTAAATTGTTCAAGTAATTGAGTAGTTTGAATGTGCAGGTGCTCAACAAAACCGAAGATTGTGAGATTGGAAGTTGGAGCAGCCTGGCATAACGAGGAGAGGAGGCTGCTGAACCCTGGTTTGGTTGAAACAGGGAGTTTGTTTGTTTTCTGTATATAAATAAACAATATTTCAAAAACCCTAAAAATTGAAAAATTTTGAAAAACCAAAAATATGTTTTGTTTTTGTAAAAAATCAAAAATCAAAAATATGTTGATTGAATACGCCGAAACCCTCACGACTGAACAAACATGATTAATTTCACTAGATTGAAAAACGGTTTTCAAACTGTAAAAAATCAATGTGTTGTAAATCATGGGGGTACATTATGTTTTACATGTTATATTTTCTGCAAATCAGTACACTTTTAGCTGAAAATGGATGGCGAGACAAAGCTATCAGTATTGGTTGTCGAATTTTCTTTAAATGATTTTGCATTTTAGGGGGAGTAATATTGTTAGAAAATACAAAAACATTTGAGAATTTGAAAAAGGCAAAAACATGATAAAATTCAAAAATTGAGTTTTTGTGTAAAAAGAGGAAATGATAGTACATCAGTAGACAATTACAGTATGCTAAAGAAATGTAATGTTTTATATAGCGTTAAACAGTCTCACTGATGATATGCCGATAGGTTTTTATACATTTAGTAAACTTTTTCGGGATATAAACCTAAATTCAAACTTGCTTATTTCGTGGGGAACACTACTTGGATATATAGGTAACCCCTGAAATCTCGTTTGAAGGACCCCTCTTTCTGAGATACTAGGTCTTTATGCTTAGTGATATCTGGGGTATTATCCCGGGACTTCTGATTTTCGGAAGCAATGGCCTAGTCCCCGGAGAATACTTTACGCTTGCTTGAAATATAGCCTACCCTCAGCATAAAAATGATGAAACGTTGAAAAAATATGTAAATCATGTGCTGTTGAAGAAAAGATCCTCTAAAGGGGACACACCAAAAGTTGAAGCCGTCATCTCTCTGCTGAACGGAAGTTCTGACCTGAGCTCTCACGGTTCTTCGCAATTTAACCCCTTACAGATATCATCTAGGTATACTCACCTGTAAGACTGAATATTGGGATCTGGATACGGGAGTATATTCAAGAGGTGGGACACATGAATGAGTTTAAGTTCTTAAAACACCTATTTCGTATCCTGAATCAGTTGAAATTTGTGTGAAAATTTAAGTGGATCAGTATATCGACAATCTAAGTGAATTGTTTAATTCTTAATGTGTAACTAAGCTCAACGGTACTTGTGACTTGTCAAAAAATGATATGATCCTCTGACGCAAACTCAAACAAAAATATTGTATGTAAATATGTTTGTAAATATTTCGTTATTGTTTTATATTTCAGAAAATACAAAAAGATTTTGATTCTGCTTTATTTTCGACAACCGATGTCTGAAATGCTGAGTGTCAAAATCTAAGTATGCTGATTGTGTTTCTGAAAATAAAACAAGTTCATTAATTTGAAACTTGAATTTTTTAAACAAAAATCAAAAACAGTTTGTGATATCTCTAAGGCCATTAGTTTGGACTTGGATGATTAACTGTGAGGGATTTGGATGCTTATATTGTTAAAATCTTTGAAAAAGAGCCAGTTTTCGATCCTGAAACTACCAAATCATGAAATTTGTGAAAAAGTGTTAGTTTAAAAGGTTTGAAAGAGCCAGGTTACAATTCCTGGATAACTGGAAGTCTAAAATGCTGTTACTTATAAATGTATGAGTGTTGCAGATACTGTACCAGACTACGATCCCGGTAGCTGAGTCTAAGGGGGAGTCTGAAGACGAGCTTAAAGCAAGGGGGAGCTTGTAACCGGAAAGCAAGGTGTCGATCCCTAAAGCACGGAAGCTTGACGAAAGGGGGAGCCTGAAGAAGCTGTTAATGATAGAGCAAGTGATGAGATCCTGGTGTAACACCCTTAAATTTTTACTTGATTTAATCACTAATTTTATACATTTTTATACCAAAAGATATTAAATTAACATAAGTTTCATAAGTAGCATAAACCTTAGTAAACTAATGACTAAGTTGGAACATTCAAAATTGTTTATGAAATTGTTTACAACCCATGAACAAAGTCTAAGTATGATTAAAACATTGCGGAAGCTTCAAAAATCGTGTTCGGTTCTTCATCATTTGCTTGACCGCCATCCGTAAGATCCACCTTGTTACCTATGGTCAAAACCTTTAAAACATTAGTTCTGACATTGTTATATAGTACATAAATACAAGATCCAACATCAAAATTTGAATAACAAAATACTGTTTTGTTTTCTGGTTCCACCGTAACTTACGATGTCACCGTAAGTTACGGTAGGTTCTGGAATTTCCTGGATCACCGTAAACCAGGGGAAATCTGCCGTAAACACCTGACCCCTACCGTAAGTTACGGTACTACCGTAACTTACGGTAGTTCCTGGAAATCCATAATTCGTTTGTTTTGTTCATTGTACTCAAACCCAACTCTCGGATTTCGCTTTTCTAACAAACCTATACATCAAATTCTCGTATTTCTAACATGTTATATATTAACCTATATCAAAGATCAATCCATTATATTCTGGAACATTAACCATGCTTTACTTGATTATTCGACCCGTTGGCTCGTCTAAGGAATCCTTCCATATGACGACTACCAACGAGTTCCAACCAAATTTGACCAATCATTCAATATAGCGACTTCACCGCTAATTTTAAACAACTCTTATTCAAAAATTCAATTACGCATTATATAATCATCAAAATCTACTTAGTGTAACGGGTCAAGTTACATACCTTAGTGTACGCCCTTCAACCGCAAATCACTACCGGCTTGTCCACTTGACGTTCCGGTATCCTTTCCTATAGAGTTCAATTCAAGACATGTTTAGAAATCTATTTAAACCTTACTTCGCATAATACACCGAAACATGATAATTATGCGTTAAATCTTTAAATTTCTAATTTAAGCCTTCTTTGAGGCATTTTCACAAACACCTTAAGGGCAGATTTTTCACATGATTATATGACAAGTTATAGCTTATCATTTAGCCCTAATTTCACCTCAATCAACATTTTACATGATTGTTAGCCTCTAGATTTCTGAAATCACTTCCAAATTGTCAAATTACACAAGATTAACACCCACTATCCTAGTGTTCATCAATTAACACATAACCCATTAATCACCTACAATGGTGATCATAGTTTCCACTAAAATTTTACATGATTTCAGCTTGTGTTTGTTTAGGGTTTGTCCCTAGACACTATAGTTGTTCTTAAATCATCACAACATAAACATGCAACCCTAATTTCAGATTTTCCCAATTTCATGAGAATTTCAAATTAAGAGTTTTCACTAAATTTTACATACCTTGTAATCCTCTTGCGATGAGGATCACGATTCTAAGCTCGGATTTTCGTTTGGACCAGATTTGCACCTCCAATTTGAGAGTTTTAGTAGAATTCTTGGGTTTTTGGAAGTGGGGTGTCGCCCCCTGATGTTCTGATCGACCAGACACCTCCTTGTGGGGTGTTTGGTGTGTTTTATTAATTTAATTAAAATAAAGTTTTAATTTTTACAACTTAGGTCCCTCCATTTTGATCAACATTTAGTTTAGTTGATTTTAACCCTAATATAGGTTATTTCTAACTTGTAACTAACTAGGTTAAAATTCCTAGTTGGTAAATTCTCATTTATTTATACTTTATAATTCTAATATAAAGTTTTATATTTTTTTCGGGGTGTTACAAGTCCACCCCCCTTAAAAAGGGTTTCGTCCCCGAAACCGAAGTACGTACCAAATAATGTAGGGTGAAGACGTCGCATCTCCTCTTCGGACTCCCACGTAGTGTCCGAACCTTTCCTATGCTCCCATTTGACTTTGACTTGGTCAATTTGTTTATTTCGTAAAAGTTTGACCTTTCGGTCTAAAATCTCCACCGGTCTCACCGCATAATTCAGACTATTATCCACTTCGATATCATCGTAATGGATATAGGCCGTTTCGTCTGCTAGGCACTTTCTTAATTGTGACACATGGAACGTGCCATGGATCCCACTTAGTTCTTCCGGTAGCTCAAGGCGGTAAGCTACCTTGCCAACTCTTCCGATAATTTTAAATGGCCCAATAAACCTCAGGCTTAGCTTCCCCCTTTTTCTGAATCTAACAACGCCCTTCCATGGGGAAACTTTTAGCATGACCATGTCACCAACCTGGAATTCGATTGGCCTATTCCTTTTATCAGCATACGCCTTTTGCCTGTCTTGAGCTGCTTTAAAGTGTGCCCGAACTATATCGATCATTTCATTCGTGGCTCGTACTATATCTTGATGAGCGAGTTCACGTGGACCCACTTCACCCCAACATACCGGGGTTCGACACTTCCTACCATAAAGCATTTCGTACGGTGCCATCTTAATACTAGATTGGTAGCTGTTATTATACGAAAACTCGACTAACGGTAGGTGAACATCCCAACTTCCTCCAAAGTCGATTATACATGCCCGTAGCATATCCCCCAATGTTTGTATCGTTCTTTCACTCTGTCCATCCGTTTGAGGAAGGTACGCAGTGCTAATGAACAATTTGGTTCCCATTTGCTCTTGGAAATCTCGCCAGAAATTTGAAGTAAACCGGGTATCCCTATCAGACACGATGGATACCGGCACCCCATGACGTGCTATTATTTCATTAGTGTAAACTTCTGACATCTTTTCTGACGTATAAGTCTCACGAATCGGAATGAAGTGAGCACTTTTCGTCAATCTATCCACCACTACCCAAATGGCATCGAAACCACGACTCGTCTTAGGCAACTTGGTTAATAGGTCCATTGTAATATGTTCCCATTTCCAAACCGGAATTTCTAACGGTTGGAGTTTGCCATATGGTTTCTGGTGCTCCGCCTTGACTTGTAAACATGTCAAGCATTTTTCCACATACTTCACCACATCCCTCTTCATTCCGGGCCATCAATAATTTTGTTTCAAATCATTGTTGGTCGCACCCGGATGAATTGAATAACGGGATTTATGAGCTTCATTAAGTAGAAGCGCCTTCACTCCACAAGTATGTGGGACCCATATCCTTCCGGATCGAGTCTTCAACCCGTGATTCCCATCCGACAAATCTTTCAATTGACCGATTATTCTTTCTTTCTTCCAATTCTCTTCTTTTACAGTTTCTAACTGCGCCTCTCGAATACGTTCAAGTATACCCGAGGTCACCACGAGTTGCATCGACCTCACTCGTATTGGGACGTAGTCCGCTTTTCTGCTCAGAGCATCCGCTACCACATTTGCCTTTCCGGGGTGGTAATGTATTTCACAGTCGAAATCTTTCACCGTTTCTAGCCATCGCCTTTGTCGCATATTTAACTCCTTCTGATCGAAGAAGTATTTCAAGCTCTTGTGGTCGGTGAATATGGTGCACTTTACCCCATATAAGTAGTGCCTCCATATTTTTAATGCAAATACCACCGCAGCCAACTCGAGATCGTGCGTGGGATATTTCTTCTCGTGTATTTTCAATTGTCTCGAGGCATAGGCTATTACCTTGCCCCGTTGCATCAACACACAACCGAGCCCCGATAGTGAAGCATCAGAATAAACCACCATGTCTTCGACTCCGTTCGGCAATGTCAGTACCGGAGCTTGAGTTAACTTTTCTTTTAGCGTTTGAAACGCTTTTTCTTGATCGACACCCCAAATAAACTTTTCTTTCTTTTGGGTTAGCTTTGTTAGCGGTGACGCAATCTTGGAGAAATCTTGAATGAATCTCCTATAGTATCCCGCAAGCCCCAAAAAGCTTCTAATTTCTGAAGGGTTCTTCGGGGGATTCCATTTTGACAAAGCCTCTATCTTTGACGGATCCACCAAAACTCCGTCGGCACTTATGACATGGCCAAGAAATTGTACCTCTCGTAACCAAAAGGCACATTTAGAGAATTTTGCATATAACTTCTCTCGTCTAAGTGTCTCTAACACTTCTTGTAAGTGGTGTGCGTGTTCAGCTTCACTTTTCGAATACACCAAGATATCATCGATAAACACGATGACCAACTTGTCCAACATTGGCTTGCAAACCCGGTTCATGAGGTCCATGAAAGCCACGGGTGCATTTGTTAGCCCAAATGACATCACGAGGAGTTCGTAATGTCCGTATCTCGTGCGGAAATCCGTCTTCGGCACATCTTCTTCTTTGACCTTTAGTTGGTGATACCCCGATCTAAGGTCAATTTTTGAAAACCAATTCGCACCTTGTAGTTGGTCGAATAAATCATCTATCCTCGGGAGCGGGTATCGGTTCTTTACCGTGAGTTTGTTTAACTCCCGGTAATCGATACACATGCGCATGCTCCCGTCTTTCTTTCTCACGAACAACACCGGTGCGCCCCAAGGAGACACACTCGACCTTATGAATCCCTTGTCAAGCAGGTCTTGGATTTGGGACATCAACTCTTGTAATTCCGACGGTGCAAGTCGGTACGGGGCTTTTGCTACGGGTTTCGCGCCCGGAATCAATTCGATCCCGAACTCTATTTCCCATTCAGGCGGTATCCCCGATAAATCTTCCGGAAACACATCTTCATAATCTCGTACTACCGGTACATCTCCAATCTTTCGTGATTCTTTTTCGGGCTCGTTAGCGTATATCATGAATGCCTTGCATCCTCGCTTCATAAGCTTGTGAGCTTTCAACATTGTGCATACTATGGGGTTGCCTCCTTTTTCGCCATAAATGGTGACGTGTTTCCCGCTCGGAGATGTTAGTTTTATCTCTTTACGAAAACACACAACCTTTGCATGGTGTTGAGATAGCCAATCCATCCCAACGACTACTTGAAATTCTCCCATTGACATCGGGATTAGGTTTATCAAATATTCTTCGTCATCAATCCTCAGTTTACAGTTTTTACATACATCACAAACCATAAAGCTCTTGTTATTACCTATCTCTACTTCTAAGGGCACAGGTAATTTTGTTAGAACAAATGAAGGATGTCGAATAAATCCATATGAAACAAAGGATTTATTCGCACCCGTATCAAATAACACGCGTGCAGGAATCGAATTTACAACAAATATACCTGAGACCACGTCAGGTTCAACCTTTGCTTCGGCGGCGGTTAGTTGAAAAGATCTTGCCTTTGCTTTTGGGGCTTCACCTTTCGGGTCCTGCCCATCCTTCTTTCCAACCAGTTCCGGGCATTCTGACTTTTTGTGACCCGTTCGATAACAATTGTAACAAACCATCACTTTCTCCGGGCACGATATAGCCATATGTCCTGTTTTTTTGCATATGGGACAAGGCTTATCCTTGTAACGGCATTCGCCTTTATGACCCTTTCCGCAGATTCTGCAACTTGGCGACCCGCCTTTCGTATCAAATTTCTTTGCGGTTTCGTTTGTTCGTGCCTTCTTAGTAGGGCTTGGGTTTATATCTTGTGCTTTCCGTTCACCCCTTTCAATGCTCTTTTTTAGTTCGATCTCCCTTTCCCGAGCAGCATTTATGATCTCGGTAAGGGTCTCGTATTTGGAAGGGGTGATAAATTCCCTATACTCAGCACTCAACATGTTATGGTAGTAGTATATCTTTTGTTCTTCATTCGTTACTAGATCATCGCAAAACTTCATCTTATCCATAAACGTTGCCGTAATCTTGTCTATGGTCTCACTCTTGTGCCTAAGTTGCATGAACTCCTCCTTGATTTTATTCATAACCGCCTTGGGGCTATGATGCTTAAGAAATGGCGTCTTGAATTCTTCCCAAGTCATGACCTTAGCAGCTTCAATACCGATCTCTCTCTTTTGTTATCCCACCAATCTTTCGCTTGACTCCTTAGTTGACCCGTACCATAGGCTACGTAGTCATCTTCGTCACAACGGGTCCTCTCGAATACCCCTTCGATATCACTTAGCCATCGTTGGCACACTATTGGGTCAACCTCCCCATTATATATTGGTGGTTTACAGGCCATGAATTCCTTGTATGAACAAGGCTTTCGTCCACCATGCTTTTCCTTTGCTAAATTTGAATCATCTTCCAATTTCTTGATTCTCTCTTCTACTATTGATAAAACTGTGTTTTGAATTTTATCAATAAAGCCCGACAAACTGTTTTCGATCGCCTTTCCAACCTCTTCGGCAATCACTTCCCTCATTTGTTCGGTGACTCTTGGCACCGCATCATCATTACCTCCATCTGCCATCTCTATTTCTGAAATGTTTACATAGGTTGTTAAACATTCCATTTATAACACATGTTTTACTTGTTTTGATTCAATCAAGTTCATAACTTGATTTAATCGTTCTTGTTTTGATTCAATCAAGTTCATAACTTGATTTAATCATTCTTGTTTTGATTTGATCAAGTTCATAACTTAATTTAATCGTTCTTGTTTTGATTCGATCAAGTTCATAACTTGATTTAATCGTTCTTGTTTCATGCATTTCTTGTATTTGAGTGAGCTTACACACTCTTTTCATGCATATTTGTTCGTTTCTCATTCTTTACATAATACATAATTTATTAACAAAATAATTTAATTCTTACTGGACGATCGATCAAGCTTGAACCGAACACTTATTGACAACCTTGAGCTCTGATACCAACTTGTAACACCCTTAAATTTTTACTTGATTTAATCACTAATTTTGTACATTTTTATACCAAAAGATATTAAATTAACATAAGTTTCATAAGTAGCATAAACCTTAGTCAACTAATGACTAAGTTGGAACATTCAAAATTGTTTATGAAATTGTTTACAACCCATGAACAAAGTCTAAGTATGATTAAAACATTGCGGAAGCTTCAAAAATCGTGTTCGGTTCTTCATCATTTGCTTGACCGCCATCCGTAAGATCCACCTTGTTACCTATGGTCAAAACCTTTAAAACATTAGTTCTGACATTGTTATATAGTACATAAATACAAGATCCAACATCAAAATTTGAATAACAAAATACTGTTTTGTTTTCTGGTTCCACCGTAACTTACGATGTCACCGTAAGTTACGGTAGGTTCTGGAATTTCCTGGATCACCGTAAACCAGGGGAAATCTGCCGTAAACACCTGACCCCTACCGTAAGTTACGGTACTACCGTAACTTACGGTAGTTCCTGGAAATCCATAATTCGTTTGTTTTGTTCATTGTACTCAAACCCAACTCTCGGATTTCGCTTTTCTAACAAACCTATACATCAAATTCTCGTATTTCTAACATGTTATATATTAACCTATATCAAAGATCAATCCATTATATTCTGGAACATTAACCATGCTTTACTTGATTATTCGACCCGTTGGCTCGTCTAAGGAATCCTTCCATATGACGACTACCAACGAGTTCCAACCAAATTTGACCAATCATTCAATATAGCGACTTCACCGCTAATTTTAAACAACTCTTATTCAAAAATTCAATTACGCATTATATAATCATCAAAATCTACTTAGTGTAACGGGTCAAGTTACATACCTTAGTGTACGCCCTTCAACCGCAAATCACTACCGGCTTGTCCACTTGACGTTCCGGTATCCTTTCCTATAGAGTTCAATTCAAGACATGTTTAGAACTCTATTTAAACCTTACTTCGCACAATACACCGAAACATCATAATTATGCGTTAAATCTTTAAATTTCTAATTTAAGCCTTCTTTGAGGCATTTTCACAAACACCTTAAGGGCATATTTTTCACATGATTATATGACAAGTTATAGCTTATCATTTAGCCCTAATTTCACCTCAATCAACATTTTACATGATTGTTAGCCTCTAGATTTCTGAAATCACTTCCAAATTGTCAAATTACACAAGATTAACACCCACTATCCTAGTGTTCATCAATTAACACATAACCCATTAATCACCTACAATGGTGATCATAGTTTCCACCAAAATTTTACATGATTTCAGCTTGTGTTTGTTTAGGGTTTGTCCCTAGACACTATAGTTGTTCTTAAATCATCACAACATAAACATGCAACCCTAATTTCAGATTTTCCCAATTTCATGAGAATTTCAAATTAAGAGTTTTCACTAAATTTTACATACCTTGTAATCCTCTTGCGATGAGGATCACGATTCTAAGCTCGGATTTTCGTTTGGACCAGATTTGCACCTCCAATTTGAGAGTTTTAGTAGAATTCTTAGGTTTTTGGAAGTGGGGTGTCGCCCCCTGATGTTCTGATCGACCAGACACCTCCTTGTGGGGTGTTTGGTGTGTTTTATTAATTTAATTAAAATAAAGTTTTAATTTTTACAACTTAGGTCCCTCCATTTTGATCAACATTTAGTTTAGTTGATTTTAACCCTAATATAGGTTATTTCTAACTTGTAACTAACTAGGTTAAAATTCCTAGTTGGTAAATTCTCATTTATTTATACTTTATAATTCTAATATAAAGTTTTATATTTTTTTCGGGGTGTTACACCTGGTATAATAGTCAAAGAGAGAAGCTGATCAATGAAGAAGGATTGATGGATACTTATAGTGTTAGACAATTTGGAAAGAGCATGAAGACTGATCAAGACTGAAGATGTGTCATGATAAAGACTCGACACTGAAGACTTCGTCAACATCCAAGGGGAAGTCTGTTAGTGCACTATGTCAATTGACTTCGTCTTGTATCGAGTCATGTAATAGGATAGGATAGGATAAACCAGTGCTCGGGTGCTAGAAACTGAATTTAGTGGGTTTGTTGGTAATTCCACTTGAATCAGCCAAAGACATGTTCAAGCGAAATTAACCAAGTTAATTCCGCTTGAACGTGGCTATGGTCAGTTCAAGCGAAATCACCACTAGTATAAATAGGGAGCTTGGTTTGTCATTCCAAAGGGAATTAGAGTCTTGTGTTCGGTAACGAAGTGCTGCCGAATTATCTCCAGGTGCTGTAATACTATCAATTCAATACAAGAGACATTTAAATTGAATCGAGCGTCCATGTCATTGATTCCGCCTTTGATTCGGATAAACAACTCTTCTGATCGACTCATTCAGGTCGTACAACGATCCTACACGCATTGATTCCTTGATTTCCTAGGTTGCTTCTCGTTCGGTATGGTTCTTCCACAGAACTTTAACGAAAGGAATCGCTTTCCTATGCATAACCCTTTCCTGACGGTCTAAAATAGCTTCAGGTTCTTCCTCATAAGAAAGATCCTCATGAATGGTATGCAACGGATAACTAATGACATGGAGCGGGTGATAATTGTATCCTCTCAGCAAGGATACATGAAAGACATTATGAACATGCGAAAGTTGAGGCGATAATGCTAGACGATACGAAACCTCTCCAACTCTCTCTAGGATTTCGAACGGACTGATAAAACGAGGGCTAAGCTTTCCCTTAATACCAAATCTACGGATACCACGACATGGCGATACTTTTAGAAATACATGGTCACCAACATTGAATTCGAGTGCCCGTCGATGTTGATCTGCGTAGCTCTTTTGTCGACTCTGAGCTTCTTTCAGTTTCTCGTGTGCAATGGTGACTTTCTCATTAGTAATATGGACCAACTCGGGTCCTTCAATGATCTTTTCTCCAACTTCTTCCCAGCATATAGGTGCTCGACATTTCCGACCATACAAGAGTTCAAAAGGTGCCATACCAATACTTTCTTGCTAACTGTTGTTGTAGGCAAACTCAACAAGACACAAATATTCATCCTAATCTCCAGTCCATTCAAGTGCACAAGCATGAAGCATGTCTTTCAAAGTTTGGATCCTGCGCTCTGATTATCCATCTGTTTGCGGGTGGAAAGCGGTACTAAACTTCAATCGCGTTCCCCAAGTTGCTTGGAAGCCTTTCCAAAATCGGGAAGTAAATCTTGGGTCTCTATCCGAAACGATTGAAGACGGTGTGCCGTGGAGTCGAATAATTTCCTGAAGGAAAATTTCGGATAACTTGTTAACCGGAAATCCTTGCTGAATAGGTAGGAAGTGAGCTGATTTAGATAATCTATCAACAACCACCCATATAGTATCATTCTTCTTGAACGTCCTTGGCAAACCCATAACGAAATCCATCGAGATTTCATCCCATTTCCATACGGGGATATCCAATAGCTGCAACAAACCACTTGCTCGTTGGTGCTCGATTTTCACTTGCTGGCAAGTGAGACACTTACTTGCGTATCGGGCAACATATTCCTTCATGCCATTCCACCAAAAGTTCTGACGTAAGTCTCGGTACATCTTCGTAGATCCTGGGTGAATGGAAAATGGTGAGCTGTGAGCCTCGACTAATAATGACTCGTGGAGGGCAGAATCATTGGGTACACATAGCCTTTTACCACACCATATTACACCATGTTCATCTATGCGGAATTTTGATTGTTTACCCACCTCAAGATTTTGCACAACAGCCCAAAGTTCTCCATCATGTTTCTGTGCTTCCTTAATCCGTGATATGAGGTCAGGTTCTATGTGCATTCTCGCAAGGCAACCATCTGACTTGCCAATGTGAATCCCGATATCCATCTTATCAAGGTCTGAGATAATGCAAGGTTGAATATGAAGGTAAGATACTGTTCCGAAATTCTTCCGACTCAAAGCATCAGCTACGACATTAGCCTTGCTAGGGTGATACTGAATAATAGCGTCATAATCCTCAAAAGTTCCAACCACCTCCTTTGCCTCATATTTAACTCCTTCTGAGTAAATATATACTTGAGGCTTTTGTGGTCAGTGAAGATGTCGCAAGTCTCGCCATACAGATAGTGTCGCCATATCTTCAATGCAAAGACAACTGCAACTAGTTCCAAGTCGTGTGTCTGGTAATTGACTTCATAGGGCTTCAACTGACGCGAGGCATAAGCAATAACCTTCCCATATTGCATTAACACGCAACCTAAGCCTTTCTTCGAAGCATCACTATAGATCTGATAACCGCCTGATCCAGAAGGGAGAGTGAGTACCGGAGTAGATACAAGGCATTTCTTTAATTCTTCAAAGCTTTTTTCGCGTTCCTCGTTCCATGAGAACTTAACTCCCTTCCTCAAAAGTTGTGTGAGAGGTAAGGCAGTGGTGGAGAATCCTTCAACAAATCTTCGGTAGTAGCCGGCTAGACCCAAGAAACTTCGTACTTCTGTAGCAGAAGTGGGTCTAGGCCAGTTCGTAATAGCCTCAATCTTGGCAGGATCCATCTTGATTCCATCTGCCGACACAATATGGCCCAAGAATGCTACTTGGTTGAGCCAAAACTCACATTTCGAAAGCTTTGCATATAGCTTCTTCTGTCGCAGTGTTCCCAGCACTGCATGCAGATTTCCTTCATGTTCCTCTTGGCTCTTAGAATACACTAAGATGTCGTCGATAAAGACTATGACGAAATTTGCCCAAGAAATCATGGAATACTCGATTCATCAAGTCCATGAAGACAGCAGGTGCATTGGTTAGCCCAAAAGGCATAACCAAAAACTCGTAGTGACCATAGCGAGTCCGAAAGGCAGTCTTAGGAACATCCTCTTCCTTGATCTTCAGTTGATGATAACCAGACCTTAGATCGATCTTTGAGAAGAACTTAGCACCCTGAAGTTGGTCAAAGAGGTCATCAATGCGGGGCAGAGGATACCGATTACGAATGGTAATCTTATTTAGCTCCCGGTAGTCGATACACAACCGCATACTACCGTCCTTCTTCTTGACAAATAAGACTGGTGCACCCCAAGGTGAAACACTTGGCCTTATAAATCCCAAATCTAACAATTCTTGCAATTGCTCCTTCAACTCCTTCAGTTCCAATGGAGCCATACGATACAGTGCTTTAGAGATAGGCTCAGCACCAGGGGTCAATTCGATAGCGAACTCTATTTCACGGTCAGGTGGTAGTCCCGGTAGTTCATCCAGAAATACGTCAGGATATTCGCGAACAATAGGATGGCTATCGATGCCATTTCTAATAATAGAGGTATCTCTAATCGAAGCTAAGATCCAAGACAACCGTGCGAGATTAACTTATGAGCTTTGAGCACAGAAATAATCTTAAGAGGTTTCTGGGGTTGAACCCCCTGATAAATAAGATCAGGACGACAAAGATTGCCAAATATAGCACGTTTAGAATAACAATCTATAGCCACACGGTGGCGAGTTAACCAATCCATCCCAAGGATCACATCAAAGTCACACATATGCATCGGAAAAAGATCCGCGTTGTACACAACGGATTCTATACGGATAGGACAATCTTTATAAACATGAGTGATTAGGAGTAGAAATAGACAAAGCGGGTTCTAATGGTGTCGGTGCGCTTTTAAGGTATCTAGTGAACGAGTTAGAAACTACGGAATGTGTCGCTCCGGTATCGAATAACACATAGATACTAAGATCACCAAGCTGAAGGATTCCAGACACAGTACCTGAGGTGTTAGCAGCATTTGTAGCAGAAAAGTGCAAACACTCTTCCCCTAGTGTTTGGTGGTGCTACATTCCCTCCAGTTATCCTCTTAGTATCTGGCTTGGTACAGTTTTTAATCATGTGACCAGTCTCGCCACATCTGAAACATGTTCCCGCAACCCTACGACATATACCATGATGTTTCTTGCCACAAGTATTGCATAAAGGGATCGTGGTCTGATTCTAGTTCATCATTTAAGCCTTGTTAGATCCTCCATTTGGTTGTGGCTGATTCTGGACATGTGTTTGATTGAGGGGTCTTGGGTTCCAAAGACTTGTCTGATTTCCAGGGTTTCGATTCGCTTGAACTCTACGGTCCTGATGGTTTGAAGCAGTGGATGACTGGCCCGTAACCTGTTTGGGAATTCCATCCTTGCCTCTCTTCTTGTTTTCCCCAGTCTGAGATAAGAATTCCTTTCTCTCGAACTCGAAAGTCTTAATTGCATCCGCCACTTCAGTGATGTCCTTAAACTTCATGAACATGATTGTTTTTCGAATTCGATCATTAACTGCCCATTTGCACTTCTCAGCTTGAACTGCGGCAGATCCTGCTGCTTCTCCCATAATATTGTCCAAACTTGAGAATCGGGTATTAAACTCCGAAGCAGGCTCGTCGATCCCTTGTCGGATAACAGCATACTCCCTGATGTGAGCTTCTCTGTCAGCAGTCAAGAAATACCTCTCATTGAAGATGGTGCGAAATTTAGCCCACGAAAGAGTGGCGATGTAAGCATCTCCTCCTTTGACTTGTTTGCATCCTTCCCACCAAGTCTGTGCATCGTCTTCCAGCTTGAAGGTGGCTAACCTGACCTTGTATTGATCTGCAACTCCCAGTACCTCAAAGATCTTCTCTATATGGGCTATCCAGTTTCGTGCATCGATCGGAGTAGCAGCGTGGCTGAAAGATTTTGGGTGTTGCCTTTGGAAATGACGGAGCCACACATGTATGCCTTCAAAGGTGTTGTTGGTGGTATTCTCACCAATGACGACTCCAGAATTAGGGTTAGCGTGTTCTTCATTTTGTTGCATAACAGCCTCTGCGGTCTGAGTAATGAAGTTCGGAAGTAGTCCATCAAACGCCTGGTTGATAGCAGAAACTGTAACACCTGTGTCATTTCAACCATCAAACAAATGCCAAACCAATGAAATAATGTATTTCATACTTTGGACTTGTATAAATATGTGTATCTTTTGCACATATCGACTCATGTTCGATTTCAAGCTCTAAATCGCTTTCTGGAAGGTTATACGCGCACTAATGCGTAAATATAACCAGTTTAATGCAACGAACACTCCGGAATAGTGAAATAGGCTTAACATATCTTAAATAACCTATACATAACTTAGATATAAGTTTTTGGAAGGTTTGGTGTGGCAAAAACAAGTTAATTCGCTTACAGGGACTAAATATGACAAACTGCGAAAGTATGTCAATTTGAACTGTAACGAACATTACGGAACATGACCATAAGTTAAACACACCTTAAATATCCTTGACATAGCTTAGAAATAGGCTTTGAGGGGTTTAGTGTGCTAAAATAAACTTTTGGAACATTCAGGGACTAAAAGTGTCAAAAAGTGCACAAGTTTGCATTTTCGCGCATAACTTACGTTCTGAATACATCCGGACATCCAAAAATTTATGAAAGCATGACTACATTATATTTTAGTGTTCGCCTTAAGAAAAATCCATTCGTTGCGTCATTTGGATCGTTTTTCGCGCTTGTGCGCATTCCGTCGTAATTAAGCGAACATCGCGTTCGTACGACCAAACGAACCATCATCCGACATATTTTTGAACATGTTTCATGTCCACAATGTTTAGGCAACATTTTAGGGCCTTAAAGTTGGCTTTACGGGCCTTAGAAGTGTCGGAAATGGCCTTAAACACGTGCAGGGACCTAAACTGTCATTTTTGAAAGTTGTTTCTGATCTGACATGCTCAGGCGGCCCGCATTGTGTTTGGCTGATCCTAAAGCGGGCCGCTTCCCACCTTCTGACCAGATTAAATGTTTCTAATTGCAAGTTGCAACCATTTGATCCTCCACCACATGTTCTAACTTGCTTAGTCACTAGATAAGGATGGAATTTAGCTTCCATAACCTTTCAACAAGTGTACGGGCTAGATCTTTTCCCCTTTTCCAAGAAACGATCCTAACGGTAGTGCTTTTACTATAAATACCCATCCATCCTCAACACAAAACCCACACCTTTGAACCTTTGAATCTTGGACCCTTCGTAAGTATTCTTTCGTTCTTTTCCTTATTTTATTGTTTTATCGAGTCTGAAAGTCAAACTTTGTTTGACTTTCTGCGTTGACCAGTAATGGTCAATGCGAAGTTCGTTTGAACTTCGCAACGTGATTGTAATCACGTTGGTCATAGTCCCTTGGGACTATGCCCACTGATTACCACGTTGTCTAGGGTCGTAGGGTAGGCGATCTAATAAATCGCCTATACCTTCGAACCCAACCCAGTTTGGTCGATCATTAGGATCCGACCAAATACATTAGGTGACCCTAATATAGGGCATAACCTTCCGAGGTTATACCCTATGGTCACATCGTTTAAGTAGTTGTATGATAAGTAGTTTATATGCCTTAGGTAAATTACCAGAATACCCTTTTCATGTATAATTGGTAATTAAGCATATGTAACCTAAACCTTTGTCACATAACTGATTATGTAATATGTTTAGGCATATAACACTTGTCATAGGGCTAGTTAGGCGGTCCGAACGCGTTTCACGCGAACGACGCGTTAAAGTAGCATAAGCTACCTAAACGGGTCGTAATGGGTCGTAGACACTTAGGTTAAGTTTCATTTAGTATGTAGGCTTTGTTAAACCAAATGACACGAGTCTCTACACTCGTTTGGTTTACAAACCCTAATGCTACCCGATCTTCCGATTTAGGTCCGGTTTATTAATGTAGCTACCTATACTAGGTGCCGTTTGATATCCGCGATCTCTAGCATTGTTTAGTTGTTACTCAAGGACTACTGAGCAATCTCAGGTGAGTACATAGACCCCTCTTTTACTGTTTTCCAAACTGTTTTGGGGTGGAACACATGTGCCTACTTGTTACTTTCATGCTTTCCTGTTTTCACATCATATACTGCTATGTTCGTTAGTACATTATAGTACATGATTTCATTTCATCTTATGCTAGGTGTGCCCATTGCGTGCATTACTTAGTACATTGTTTTACATGACATTTCCTGCTAGGTGTGCCCATTGTGTGCATTACTTAGTACATTGTTTTACACTACCTTTCATGCTAGGTGTGCCCATTGTGTGCATTACTTAGTACATCATTCTACATTACATTTCATACTACGTATGTCCATTTTGTGCATACTTAGTACATTGTTTTACATTACTTTTCTGTTGCATATGCTTACCCAACATATGAACACATTATACCACATATTGAACCGTTGTAATCATTTGACTGTGATCCGTTGATATCTGTGAACCGTTTGTATCTGTGAACCGTATTTGACATAGACATTTCGGCATAGACATTTTAACATGATTGACATTTGATCATGCATTTCCCACAAAACATAACTTTGATTTAAACCAATTTTTACTTCAATACTTTGTTTTTGTGTATATGGTTTAGTTGAGACATTTCACTTGCCATACATGATATTTTTGACATAGACATTTGACATGGATATTTGACATAGACATTTTGACATTGGTTTGGTTTGATTAAGTGATTAAGTAACGATGCGTGTGTAATATGATACAAGCATGGTGGATACGCCGCTGGTACTTCCTATATATAAGTGTTTGTATGGTATTACATATTGTAGCGTTATTTGAATCATTTCAGTTTGATACATATAACATTTTATACAAATAACATACTTTTCACGAGACATTGTTTTACAAACAACTTATCTTATACAAATCCATTTTTACTATGGTTATTCATTTAACCATACATTATTCATTTATTTATACATATCATCTGGACTCATTGTTTTTCAAATGATTTACAAAACAAAGCAAATTACAAGGTTCATGACTAAACATTTTCTCAAACATAAGTCATGGAACCTATTTTCACAAAACCTATGTATCTCACAGGCATTTTTATGCTGACGTACCTATTTTCACATGTGTTTTTCAGGAACTGTTGCATAAGATGATCAAGATACACATAGGCAGACTTGGGCTTTAGTGACAATAAAAGATGCAAGACTAGTTAATTATGTTGTATTTCTTGTTTGTTAAGACATTGTAACACTTTTAGTCAATAAAACGAAACTTCAATTGCCATGGATTTGAAACAATTAATTCTGTTATAACACTCCCCGATGTTTCCGCCACGTTTCGTATGTTCTACGTGGTCGGGGTGTGACAGAAAAGATGGTATCAGAGCCAATGGTTATAGGGAATTAGGTTATTAGTAATGCTTTGACCTAGTCTATAACTTTCTTAGGACCCTAACGCGAGTTTACTTGCGTTTAGTCATAAAACAATACCGTCACCTATCCTTAGGCGACGACCACAACAAGAACATAAATTTCAAAACCGCTTTGAAAACTAATCATCTGTTCTAGGATGATTTATTACAAGGTTTTGAACCCCTTTGTGTTTCAAAAATCTCGTCAAGGTTTTGGGTTTTAAATAATGTGAACACGTGCAAACTGGAAGGGTGAATGCCTGTATTCTGGGTTTTCTGTCTAGGCAAGCACTTCGTATACATCTCATCAGACGCGAGACCAGTTGTGCTTACCTGGGAATTCTTGGGATGAGTGTTCACTTATAGGCGAGCATGTCTTCGCGATACATTATTTTTGACCTATTTACTTTGATTATTCACCGAGGTCGTTTGTTGCTTTGTAGTAACAAACAAATGACCACTATCCTTGCTTTCATCAGATTTGTTTCATCTCATTCTTTTCGTCTAATCCTCTCACTCGTTTCATTTCATGTTTCCTCTTTTAGAATGCCTCCTCGACGCGAAAACCAGATAGCGACTGCCGAGCTGGCAGAAATCATTGCGCAGCAAAT
Source organism: Helianthus tuberosus (assembly GCA_030545235.1). Lineage (NCBI taxonomy): Eukaryota > Viridiplantae > Streptophyta > Magnoliopsida > Asterales > Asteraceae > Helianthus > Helianthus tuberosus. Next base: position 106,780,127 of record CM060409.1, read on the forward strand.
GGCTGCTCAATTCCCAAACCTCTTTGCTCAATGGAATCAAGCCAACAACAACAACAATGGTCCATGCAATTTCAAGAGTTTTAACTCGGCGAAACCACTCAAGTTTAGTGGTTCTGAGGGAGCGACTGGGCTTCTTCAATGGTTCGAGAGCATTGAGAATACTTTCCGCCATGTGCAGTGTCCTGACAATCGCAAGGTCGAGTTTGCTTCGAGTGTGTTCCAGAAGAGAGCCCTTACGTGGTGGAATGGGGTTATGAGAGATCGTGGTGCAGAAGTTTCTCTAGCACAGACATGGGCCGAACTTAGGGCTCTCATGATGAAGGAGTTTTGTCCTCGTCACGAGATCAGGGCTTTGGAAAGGGAATTTGATGATCTTAAGCAAGACAGCGGTGAGCATCGAGCCTACACGGACCGTTATGAGGAGTTAAGTCTGTTATGCCCAAACATGGTCACGCCTTTGGATAAGGCGATCGAAAAGTACATTGATGGCCTCCCCGACTCAATACAAGACATTTTGACTGGTAGCAACCCTACTACTGTTAGGCAGGCCATTGAGTTATCTGCAACCTTGACTGAATCGCAGATCAGGAAACGTAAGCTTTTCCGAAAGGGTGACAAGAAACTGGTCGAGGAATCGAAACCAATCGAGGAATCAAAGACCATGGATGAACAGACTGGATCCTCTAAGAAGTCAAAGAAGCGAAAGGCTTCTCAGAACTTCGCCGTGGTCGCTCACAATGATCAAGCCGTCCCCAACCAACCAGCTCAACCCCCTGCCAGGAAACCCTACAAAGGAACTGCACCCTTGTGCAACCAATGTGGCCTACATCATCATGCTGGTGTGAAGTGCCGCACATGCCAAGTTTGCGGACTTATAGGTCATACAGCGAGGGTTTGCCCAACATCAGCAGCACCAAATCAGATTAACAACAATCCTGCTCAAGCTCGTTTTCCACTGGGATCTTGCTACAACTGTGGCGAGATGGGCCATTTTAGTAGAAATTGCCCAAGACTTGCTGATGCAAATCCAGCGCAGGGATGAGTATCTGACCGACAGAAGATAACGCTGTTTAGAAAATAATCGAGCCTTGTGTATTATTTTCTTTTATCAATCTATGAAACAGTTGTTGTTATTGTTGTTTATAAATAAATCTTTCATTTACATTTCAATATGTTTATGTGGTTGCATGTATAAACATATCCCCTACAATACCGACAATCAAGGAACCGCATTCCTTGAAGAACAGACTACTTCCAAATTTCTTCCCTTGTATAATCTCTTGCGTTTCCACGAAAATCCTAAGTACCCGTTTCTTCCAAGAGAAACGAAGTACGAGGTGCCAAGTTAATTGCAATCAATAACAAGATAATAACAATTAAACAATTATGTGGTTATGTGCTTATGTGTTATCCTTTATGTGTCATGTGATCCAATTTATGTTATTCAAATCCTCGTAAAATCTTACATATCTTTGTGCAAGAGATTCATAGTAGGATACCCAAAGGTACTACTTAAATCCTTAATGGACTTCTACGTTGTAGTTAAAGTCCCTTGGATTATAATGTACTACTTCATAATTAGACCCCTTTTGTGGTCTAGTTAAACAGATTGATCCAAAAATCTGGTTAGGGATATCATGTGATGATATAGCTGAAAGGACTCCTTAGTGGCCTAATTAAGAAGATCCTCTGTTGATCTAATTAAAAGGACCCTATGGTAGTCTAGTCACTTTCATCTCAGGTTTGATATCTTTCCCCACAACATTTCAAAACAAACTGTGCGGACTGTGCAAGGAATTACGTAATTATGGATGCATACATAATTATGGAATTTAGTGCACAGAAATCACAGCAAGTTCTATCATGTATCAAGAGTTAACCCTATTCATTTCCAATTCTGATGAAGCATCCGTTGAGGAAAAATGAACTAGCTATTCATTTTTCACTTCTGAAGAATATCCGTTGAAGAAATGAATATCCGTTGTTTATCTTTTCATTTCCATTCTGAAGAATAACCGTTGAGGAAAATGAATTATCCATTCATTTTCGTTCTAAAGAATATCCGTTGAAGAAATGAATATCCGTTGTTTATCTTTTCATTTCCATTCTGAAGAATAACCGTTGAGGAAAATGAATTATCCATTCATTTTCGTTCTAAAGAATATCCGTTGAAGAAATGAATATCCGTTGTGTAATCCTTCATTTCCAACTCTGAGGAAGCAACCGTTGAAAATGACTCCGTTAGTTCATTTTCGTTTCTGAAGATTTATCCGTTGAGGAAATGAATATCCGTTGTGTAATTCTTCATTTCCAACTCTGAGGAAACAACCGTTGAAAATGACTCCGTTAGTTCATTTTCGTTTCTGAAGATTTATCCGTTGAGGAAATGAATATCCGTTGTGTAATCCTTCATTTCCAACTCTGAAGAACAAACCGTTGAGGAAAATGACCCCGTTTGTTCATTTTCGTTCTGAAGAATATCCGTTGAGAGAAATGAATATCCGCTGATTTTTCTTTCATTTCAAATTCTGAAGAACAAACCGTTGAGGAAAATGACCCCGTTTGTTCATTTTCGTTCTGAAGAATATCCGTTGAGAGAAATGAATATCCGTGGATTATTCCTTCATTCCCATTTCTGACAAAGAATCCGTTGAGAAAGAATGAATCATCCATTCATTTTCGTTTCTGAAGAATTGTCCGTTAAGGAAATGAATCCCCGTTTGTTTATTCCTTCATTTCCGCCTCTGAAGAATACTCGTTGAGGAAAATGACTCCGTTTGTTCATTTTCATTCTGAAGAATGTCCGTTAAGGAAATGACAGGATTATGCTTCACATATCTCTGGTGGTTATCTGACACAAAGTCACAAATAGACTCCTACGAATTAATTTCGGGACGAAATTTCCTAAAGTAGGGGAGACTGTAACACCTGTGTCATTTCAACCATCAAACAAATGCCAAACCAATGAAATAATGTATTTCATACTTTGGACTTGTATAAATATGTGTATCTTTTGCACATATCGACTCATGTTCGATTTCAAGCTCTAAATCGCTTTCTGGAAGGTTATACGCGCACTAATGCGTAAATATAACCAGTTTAATGCAACGAACACTCCGGAATAGTGAAATAGGCTTAACATATCTTAAATAACCTATACATAACTTAGATATAAGTTTTTGGAAGGTTTGGTGTGGCAAAAACAAGTTAATTCGCTTACAGGGACTAAATATGACAAACTGCGAAAGTATGTCAATTTGAACTGTAACGAACATTCCGGAACATGACCATAAGTTAAACACACCTTAAATATCCTTGACATAGCTTAGAAATAGGCTTTGAGGGGTTTAGTGTGCTAAAATAAACTTTTGGAACATTCAGGGACTAAAAGTGTCAAAAAGTGCACAAGTTTGCATTTTCGCGCATAACTTACGTTCTGAATACATCCGGACATCCAAAAATTTATGAAAGCATGACTACATTATATTTTAGTGTTCGCCTTAAGAAAAATCCATTCGTTGCGTCATTTGGATCGTTTTTCGCGCTTGTGCGCATTCCGTCGTAATTAAGCGAACATCGCGTTCGTACGACCAAACGAACCATCATCCGACATATTTTTGAACATGTTTCATGTCCACAATGTTTAGGCAACATTTTAGGGCCTTAAAGTTGGCTTTACGGGCCTTAGAAGTGTCGGAAATGGCCTTAAACACGTGCAGGGACCTAAACTGTCATTTTTGAAAGTTGTTTCTGATCTGACATGCTCAGGCGGCCCGCATTGTGTTTGGCTGATCCTAAAGCGGGCCGCTTCCCACCTTCTGACCAGATTAAATGTTTCTAATTGCAAGTTGCAACCATTTGATCCTCCACCACATGTTCTAACTTGCTTAGTCACTAGATAAGGATGGAATTTAGCTTCCATAACCTTTCAACAAGTGTACGGGCTAGATCTTTTCCCCTTTTCCAAGAAACGATCCTAACGGTAGTGCTTTTACTATAAATACCCATCCATCCTCAACACAAAACCCACACCTTTGAACCTTTGAATCTTGGACCCTTCGTAAGTATTCTTTCGTTCTTTTCCTTATTTTATTGTTTTATCGAGTCTGAAAGTCAAACTTTGTTTGACTTTCTGCGTTGACCAGTAATGGTCAATGCGAAGTTCGTTTGAACTTCGCAACGTGATTGTAATCACGTTGGTCATAGTCCCTTGGGACTATGCCCACTGATTACCACGTTGTCTAGGGTCGTAGGGTAGGCGATCTAATAAATCGCCTATACCTTCGAACCCAACCCAGTTTGGTCGATCATTAGGATCCGACCAAATACATTAGGTGACCCTAATATAGGGCATAACCTTCCGAGGTTATACCCTATGGTCACATCGTTTAAGTAGTTGTATGATAAGTAGTTTATATGCCTTAGGTAAATTACCAGAATACCCTTTTCATGTATAATTGGTAATTAAGCATATGTAACCTAAACCTTTGTCACATAACTGATTATGTAATATGTTTAGGCATATAACACTTGTCATAGGGCTAGTTAGGCGGTCCGAACGCGTTTCACGCGAACGACGCGTTAAAGTAGCATAAGCTACCTAAACGGGTCGTAATGGGTCGTAGACACTTAGGTTAAGTTTCATTTAGTATGTAGGCTTTGTTAAACCAAATGACACGAGTCTCTACACTCGTTTGGTTTACAAACCCTAATGCTACCCGATCTTCCGATTTAGGTCCGGTTTATTAATGTAGCTACCTATACTAGGTGCCGTTTGATATCCGCGATCTCTAGCATTGTTTAGTTGTTACTCAAGGACTACTGAGCAATCTCAGGTGAGTACATAGACCCCTCTTTTACTGTTTTCCAAACTGTTTTGGGGTGGAACACATGTGCCTACTTGTTACTTTCATGCTTTCCTGTTTTCACATCATATACTGCTATGTTCGTTAGTACATTATAGTACATGATTTCATTTCATCTTATGCTAGGTGTGCCCATTGCGTGCATTACTTAGTACATTGTTTTACATGACATTTCCTGCTAGGTGTGCCCATTGTGTGCATTACTTAGTACATTGTTTTACACTACCTTTCATGCTAGGTGTGCCCATTGTGTGCATTACTTAGTACATCATTCTACATTACATTTCATACTACGTATGTCCATTTTGTGCATACTTAGTACATTGTTTTACATTACTTTTCTGTTGCATATGCTTACCCAACATATGAACACATTATACCACATATTGAACCGTTGTAATCATTTGACTGTGATCCGTTGATATCTGTGAACCGTTTGTATCTGTGAACCGTATTTGACATAGACATTTCGGCATAGACATTTTAACATGATTGACATTTGATCATGCATTTCCCACAAAACATAACTTTGATTTAAACCAATTTTTACTTCAATACTTTGTTTTTGTGTATATGGTTTAGTTGAGACATTTCACTTGCCATACATGATATTTTTGACATAGACATTTGACATGGATATTTGACATAGACATTTTGACATTGGTTTGGTTTGATTAAGTGATTAAGTAACGATGCGTGTGTAATATGATACAAGCATGGTGGATACGCCGCTGGTACTTCCTATATATAAGTGTTTGTATGGTATTACATATTGTAGCGTTATTTGAATCATTTCAGTTTGATACATATAACATTTTATACAAATAACATACTTTTCACGAGACATTGTTTTACAAACAACTTATCTTATACAAATCCATTTTTACTATGGTTATTCATTTAACCATACATTATTCATTTATTTATACATATCATCTGGACTCATTGTTTTTCAAATGATTTACAAAACAAAGCAAATTACAAGGTTCATGACTAAACATTTTCTCAAACATAAGTCATGGAACCTATTTTCACAAAACCTATGTATCTCACAGGCATTTTTATGCTGACGTACCTATTTTCACATGTGTTTTTCAGGAACTGTTGCATAAGATGATCAAGATACACATAGGCAGACTTGGGCTTTAGTGACAATAAAAGATGCAAGACTAGTTAATTATGTTGTATTTCTTGTTTGTTAAGACATTGTAACACTTTTAGTCAATAAAACGAAACTTCAATTGCCATGGATTTGAAACAATTAATTCTGTTATAACACTCCCCGATGTTTCCGCCACGTTTCGTATGTTCTACGTGGTCGGGGTGTGACAGAAAAGATGGTATCAGAGCCAATGGTTATAGGGAATTAGGTTATTAGTAATGCTTTGATCTAGTCTATAACTTTCTTAGGACCCTAACGCGAGTTTACTTGCGTTTAGTCATAAAACAATACCGTCACCTATCCTTAGGCGACGACCACAACAAGAACATAAATTTCAAAACCGCTTTGAAAACTAATCATCTGTTCTAGGATGATTTATTACAAGGTTTTGAACCCCTTTGTGTTTCAAAAATCTCGTCAAGGTTTTGGGTTTTAAATAATGTGAACACGTGCAAACTGGAAGGGTGAATGCCTGTATTCTGGGTTTTCTGTCTAGGCAAGCACTTCGTATACATCTCATCAGACGCGAGACCAGTTGTGCTTACCTGGGAATTCTTGGGATGAGTGTTCACTTATAGGCGAGCATGTCTTCGCGATACATTATTTTTGACCTATTTACTTTGATTATTCACCGAGGTCGTTTGTTGCTTTGTAGTAACAAACAAATGACCACTATCCTTGCTTTCATCAGATTTGTTTCATCTCATTCTTTTCGTCTAATCCTCTCACTCGTTTCATTTCATGTTTCCTCTTTTAGAATGCCTCCTCGACGCGAAAACCAGATAGCGACTGCCGAGCTGGCAGAAATCATTGCGCAGCAAATGGCTGCTCAATTCCCAAACCTCTTTGCTCAATGGAATCAAGCCAACAACAACAACAATGGTCCATGCAATTTCAAGAGTTTTAACTCGGCGAAACCACTCAAGTTTAGTGGTTCTGAGGGAGCGACTGGGCTTCTTCAATGGTTCGAGAGCATTGAGAATACTTTCCGCCATGTGCAGTGTCCTGACAATCGCAAGGTCGAGTTTGCTTCGAGTGTGTTCCAGAAGAGAGCCCTTACGTGGTGGAATGGGGTTATGAGAGATCGTGGTGCAGAAGTTGCTCTAGCACAGACATGGGCCGAACTTAGGGCTCTCATGATGAAGGAGTTTTGTCCTCGTCACGAGATCAGGGCTTTGGAAAGGGAATTTGATGATCTTAAGCAAGACAGCGGTGAGCATCGAGCCTACACGGACCGTTATGAGGAGTTAAGTCTGTTATGCCCAAACATGGTCACGCCTTTGGATAAGGCGATCGAAAAGTACATTGATGGCCTCCCCGACTCAATACAAGACATTTTGACTGGTAGCAACCCTACTACTGTTAGGCAGGCCATTGAGTTATCTGCAACCTTGACTGAATCGCAGATCAGGAAACGTAAGCTTTTCCGAAAGGGTGACAAGAAACTGGTCGAGGAATCGAAACCAATCGAGGAATCAAAGACCATGGATGAACAGACTGGATCCTCTAAGAAGTCAAAGAAGCGAAAGGCTTCTCAGAACTTCGCCGTGGTCGCTCACAATGATCAAGCCGTCCCCAACCAACCAGCTCAACCCCCTGCCAGGAAACCCTACAAAGGAACTGCACCCTTGTGCAACCAATGTGGCCTACATCATCATGCTGGTGTGAAGTGCCGCACATGCCAAGTTTGCGGACTTATAGGTCATACAGCGAGGGTTTGCCCAACATCAGCAGCACCAAATCAGATTAACAACAATCCTGCTCAAGCTCGTTTTCCACTGGGATCTTGCTACAACTGTGGCGAGATGGGCCATTTTAGTAGAAATTGCCCAAGACTTGCTGATGCAAATCCAGCGCAGGGATGAGTATCTGACCGACAGAAGATAACGCTGTTTAGAAAATAATCGAGCCTTGTGTATTATTTTCTTTTATCAATCTATGAAACAGTTGTTGTTATTGTTGTTTATAAATAAATCTTTCATTTACATTTCAATATGTTTATGTGGTTGCATGTATAAACATATCCCCTACAATACCGACAATCAAGGAACCGCATTCCTTGAAGAACAGACTACTTCCAAATTTCTTCCCTTGTATAATCTCTTGCGTTTCCACGAAAATCCTAAGTACCCGTTTCTTCCAAGAGAAACGAAGTACGAGGTGCCAAGTTAATTGCAATCAATAACAAGATAATAACAATTAAACAATTATGTGGTTATGTGCTTATGTGTTATCCTTTATGTGTCATGTGATCCAATTTATGTTATTCAAATCCTCGTAAAATCTTACATATCTTTGTGCAAGAGATTCATAGTAGGATACCCAAAGGTACTACTTAAATCCTTAATGGACTTCTACGTTGTAGTTAAAGTCCCTTGGATTATAATGTACTACTTCATAATTAGACCCCTTTTGTGGTCTAGTTAAACAGATTGATCCAAAAATCTGGTTAGGGATATCATGTGATGATATAGCTGAAAGGACTCCTTAGTGGCCTAATTAAGAAGATCCTCTGTTGATCTAATTAAAAGGACCCTATGGTAGTCTAGTCACTTTCATCTCAGGTTTGATATCTTTCCCCACAACATTTCAAAACAAACTGTGCGGACTGTGCAAGGAATTACGTAATTATGGATGCATACATAATTATGGAATTTAGTGCACAGAAATCACAGCAAGTTCTATCATGTATCAAGAGTTAACCCTATTCATTTCCAATTCTGATGAAGCATCCGTTGAGGAAAAATGAACTAGCTATTCATTTTTCACTTCTGAAGAATATCCGTTGAAGAAATGAATATCCGTTGTTTATCTTTTCATTTCCATTCTGAAGAATAACCGTTGAGGAAAATGAATTATCCATTCATTTTCGTTCTAAAGAATATCCGTTGAAGAAATGAATATCCGTTGTTTATCTTTTCATTTCCATTCTGAAGAATAACCGTTGAGGAAAATGAATTATCCATTCATTTTCGTTCTAAAGAATATCCGTTGAAGAAATGAATATCCGTTGTGTAATCCTTCATTTCCAACTCTGAGGAAGCAACCGTTGAAAATGACTCCGTTAGTTCATTTTCGTTTCTGAAGATTTATCCGTTGAGGAAATGAATATCCGTTGTGTAATTCTTCATTTCCAACTCTGAGGAAATAACCGTTGAAAATGACTCCGTTAGTTCATTTTCGTTTCTGAAGATTTATCCGTTGAGGAAATGAATATCCGTTGTGTAATCCTTCATTTCCAACTCTGAAGAACAAACCGTTGAGGAAAATGACCCCGTTTGTTCATTTTCGTTCTGAAGAATATCCGTTGAGAGAAATGAATATCCGCTGATTTTTCTTTCATTTCAAATTCTGAAGAACAAACCGTTGAGGAAAATGACCCCGTTTGTTCATTTTCGTTCTGAAGAATATCCGTTGAGAGAAATGAATATCCGTGGATTATTCCTTCATTCCCATTTCTGACAAAGAATCCGTTGAGAAAGAATGAATCATCCATTCATTTTCGTTTCTGAAGAATTGTCCGTTAAGGAAATGAATCCCCGTTTGTTTATTCCTTCATTTCCGCCTCTGAAGAATACTCGTTGAGGAAAATGACTCCGTTTGTTCATTTTCATTCTGAAGAATGTCCGTTAAGGAAATGATAGGATTATGCTTCACATATCTCTGGTGGTTATCTGACACAAAGTCACAAATAGACTCCTACGAATTAATTTCGGGACGAAATTTCCTAAAGTAGGGGAGACTGTAACACCTGTGTCATTTCAACCATCAAACAAATGCCAAACCAATGAAATAATGTATTTCATACTTTGGACTTGTATAAATATGTGTATCTTTTGCACATATCGACTCATGTTCGATTTCAAGCTCTAAATCGCTTTCTGGAAGGTTATACGCGCACTAATGCGTAAATATAACCAGTTTAATGCAACGAACACTCCGGAATAGTGAAATAGGCTTAACATATCTTAAATAACCTATACATAACTTAGATATAAGTTTTTGGAAGGTTTGGTGTGGCAAAAACAAGTTAATTCGCTTACAGGGACTAAATATGACAAACTGCGAAAGTATGTCAATTTGAACTGTAACGAACATTCCGGAACATGACCATAAGTTAAACACACCTTAAATATCCTTGACATAGCTTAGAAATAGGCTTTGAGGGGTTTAGTGTGCTAAAATAAACTTTTGGAACATTCAGGGACTAAAAGTGTCAAAAAGTGCACAAGTTTGCATTTTCGCGCATAACTTACGTTCTGAATACATCCGGACATCCAAAAATTTATGAAAGCATGACTACATTATATTTTAGTGTTCGCCTTAAGAAAAATCCATTCGTTGCGTCTATCAAAAGTAGATGCATGAGTTAGAATATGAAAGCGGTGACGCGTAACTGGGAACATTTACCAGAATTTTATCCTAGACGTCTACCCCAACCTCACAGGCCTAATTACTAATGTTTAAGTTTTCTACAGGAAAAAGCCTTTGCTCTGATACCATAGCTGGAATACCCCAACCCGGATGGGTTGACGTGTCACTATAACAGTGGATCAGAACAGAAGTCATAATTCCATTAATTAAAGTTAGGCTTACATTTCAAAATAGGGTTCATAGCCCTAAGGCCCAAAATACATGTTTATTTTATAAAAGTGATAAACATCTTCAGTTAGCATCCAAGGGTTTATTCTTCTCTCTTCACCCCGCCCAAAGTAACCTGTAAACCTGTAGTGAAATGAAATATACGGAATGAGCCAAATGCCCAGTACGGAATAATAGGCTCAAATAGCAAACTAATAAATGGCTGAAATGATATCATTGACAAGAAGCACAAAACAGCAAAACATAACATATAACTGTACTGAATCATATCATACGGATGTACCCAAAAGCTAAACAGAGGTAACAGCCACAAAGTCTGTCACATGAGATGGAGCGGGTTGGCCTACCCAACATCCATCTCCAGAAACATACCTAGGATATATCCATACGCCACCTAGTCGCTATGTACCATACTTGTACCTAAGGACGTCGTGAACTAATAACTCCGTCATGAGAGGAGCCGGAGAGCTTAGGGTAGCAGATCTCAGATAATCAAAAATAAATATAACACTAACATTAACAGACATATAAGTTTCAGAACATGCGATAATGAGCACAATATAATCATAAACTTATCGCATGTTGTCAAGTTGAATAATAATTTTAATCGGAGTAAGAAATGAACGGACGGTCAATTGTATCGAGGCTCAAAAACGTTGGAGTTTTCGAGATATATACACATATATTATAAATAAGGCTTTATAGTAAACGAACTAGATAACAAAGGGAGAGAGTTAAGGATCCGTACCTTGTTTCTTGATTGTTGTCTTAAAAGTATATAAACTTGTCAAGCGTGTTCGTATAAACCTACATCGTGTCCATATATTTTATAAGGTTGTGCCCGTACATAAAAAGTATATATGTAATTTGTTTGTTTGTTTAATTCATGTCTAGTTTAAACCTCAAGTTTGTCTTAAGAAATCATGAATTAGTTTTGCTTAGATTAAAGAATACGTACGTGTATTCATTTTAATGAAAATAATGTTGTCTTTATTTGTAAAATAATTTAATATATGTTTAAAAAAATAGAAGTTAACTAAAAATTCAATGTCACCAGCAAGGTTTGAACCCAAGACCTCTAGTTTTTAAGTCCCAAGACTTATCCAGCTAGGCTACACAACTTTCTGTTGTATATGTTGAAATCTGAATTATTTAACAAGAATTCTGGTGTGTTTAAATATGAATCTGATGTAATAAAAAGAATGTCTCTTACAAGATTTGAACTCAAGACCTCTAGGTTATAAGTTAGAGCCTTAACTAGTGGACCACTTAGTTATTTATGCTTGATTTACGATTTCTGATGTTTATATAAGAATTCTGGTGTTTTATCAGAAATTCTGATGTTTCATCAGAAAATCGGATATTTCATCAGAAAATCGGATATTTCATCAGATCGCTTCAGAAAATCTTATATTGCATCAGATCTGGTGCATTATATGAGGATCTGGTAAAAATAAATGTCTCCAGCAGGATTCGAACTTGAGACCTCTGGGTTGTAAACCAGCTGCTGAACCAACTGGGCTACAGGAGCCCTTGTGAACAAACAGCTTCATTATTTATTTATTTATTTACTCAGTTCACTGGTTTATCTTCTTCTTCATCATCTTTTATAGAAAACTAACATTTACATAATAAATTCTAGATTTCATTTTCATTATAGTTTAACCTTAAAGTTTCAAAAATAAAAATTTAGCTTATGGTTACCTTGGCTAAAAACACGTTTCGGTTACGAAAGACGTCGTCGGAAAGTACGTAAGTATCGCCGGAATTAGTATTTCTTCACCAGAAATGGTTTCGGGTAGTACGTTTTTCGTAGTTAAAGCTTCGAGTGGTTTAGTAGAGATAGTTAAATGGTTTAGTAGGCCTGGTGGTGAATGAAAAGTGGGGTCGGTATGGTGTTCAGTTTCGGTTACGGTTACCGGAACCGGGTTTTCTTTTTCTTAGTTAGAGTTGATGGGAGAATGTATAGTGTTTGAAGGATGTTGGGGATGCTTGGCAAGAGGATCAATTCTCTATTTATAGAGGGGAAATGAAAGGTTTTCGTTGATGAAAGTTTCAGAAATAATTCATGCTATATTATTTTATTCAAAGATAATTTCATCCACTCAATTAGGCAAGTTGTCTAGCAATTTCCTTTCTGCACAATTTTCCCACTTGCAAATTATTGTTGCTATTATCTAGTTTTATTTAAATAGAAAAAGAAAGAAAAAAAAGAATTAGTATTATTATTTTTATTTTCGGTTATTACATAATTATTCAAAATTACATAGACATGAATACATGATAATATTAATTCCGCCAAATGGACATAATTATTTAAAATTACATAGACATGAATACATGATAATAATACATGAAAGATCAAGTTAGGAGAGAAAAAAGTTTGGTGGGAAACAAAAGTAAGAACGGGAAAAAAGTTTGGAGAGAAATTGACTAATATTCAAGGAAATAAAAGCTAGGAAGGAAATTGAAAAACTAAAAACTTGTAAGTAACAAACACAAACGAACATACATTAACAAAAGAACGTAAACGAAAGAACGTATTATCGAACGTTCACGAACGCAATCGAACGAACGATACCTTTATTTGTGTTTGTTTGTTTAGTTAATCGAACGAAACTTCTTGTTCGTGTTCATTCTTTATTGACAAACGAACATAAACAAACTTCCAACTAAATGGTTCATGAACTGTTCACTAAATGTTCGGTTCGTTTACAACACTATTAGAAGGTCTAGCGCCCGCATGATGTGATTGGAAAGACAAACACTGCCAGGGTGTGTATTGTTCGGTTGGTTCGGTTATTATCCTCAACCAAAGTGCATTGCCAGGGTGTGCATTGCTCGGTTGGTTTAGTTATTATCCTCAATCGAAACCAAAGTTATCGATTAGTGTATTTTATTAATAAATCGGTTAGATTGACGTTTTTTGGTTTGATTCTTTTAATTTTGGTTAATTGACAAAACCAAACTTTGGCTAAAACGTTTGCATATAAATACATAAAATGAATGTATAAATTGTTGGCTTATGTATGATCTGCTGATGATGAAAGCCAAAACCAAGGTAAAAGTTCCGGATTCGGCAGGTTTAGACGAAAGTTTGGATAAGATAAAGCAAATTTGGTAGAAATCTCGTAAGAATAAGAAAAATTAGAAATCTTCCATTAATACCGAAAGATCATACATCATTTTACTAGCTGGAGAGAAATCCGAGATCTCTCCAGCCTTTCCCCAAAACTTATCAAAAGTTATTTTTAAACTCCCTTGTGGCTATCCCTTACGGTTCGTAAGGGTCCACCAGAAGTTGAATTTTTGCCTTTTTATGACTTTGATCCCTCAACTATAATCTATATCCCAAAATTATGATTTTGTCCCTTTCCTCTAGAATATTTAGAGAGTTTTTTGGACACGTGTTGCTTCACGATTCGATAAAAATTTCCGAGGTATTACAATGGCGTATCATCGCGTATAAGAGAAATGAGTGTCGGGTCGGGTCAACTGTTGCGCTGGGTTACGAGTTCGGGTGGGGATGGGATGTGTGGTGCGTTGTCTACACGTTTTAGGGCGAGTGGGTATAGGTTTCGGGGTGTTTATTTAAATCAGAGGGAACATATTCTATCACCAAAGGCTTTGCAACCCGGTGAGCGTGTTGAGATTTAGTTGTTAGGCCTGTGGGGGTCTCGGGTTCGAACCCCGTCCCCACCCCCTTTTCATTCTTTTTTTTTTTCATATAATTGAAGTTTCATATAATTGCAGTTTAGTGCCTGATAATTCATTACTTTTATAACTTTATTTAACCAACCATTCTAAGGGGCTGTTTGTTTACCTCTTAATGAGGCTCTTAATGGTTCAGACCTCTTACCGGTTCAGTACTTAATGGTTCAGACTGTTTGTTTCACGAGCAGATATCAGAATGGTTCAAACATTTACCTCTGAATGGTTAAGATTTATGTGGAGTCTGAATGGTTAAGACCTCTAATCTGAATTGGTCAGACATTTGCCTCTGAACGGTTAAGCATTATACATGCTCTTAATGGTTCAGACCTCTTACTGGTTCAGCACTTAATGGTTCAGACCTCTTACTAGTTCAGCACTTAACCATTCAGATGTTGCCAAACAGCCCCTAAGTTAGTTATTTTATTTCTTTTACATATTGAACAAAACCAACAGATAGATAGTTATAAATTAAACTTACTTAATCCGGAATTAATGTTTATAGTTTGTAATTAATTAAATTAATACGAAACGATATTTAAGGCAAGTAAATAAAAAAATTCATATTTTCTTTTAGTATTGTTTGGATCCCGTTTTCAAAATGAGTCGGGTTTTTCTTAGACCCGTTTTTCGTGGATGTTACAGTATAAACAATGTACTTTCTGTTTTTTCTCACAAAAGTCATTCAACAATTTCATTATTTTAAAAGTATGACATGAAAGAGCACGTGTGGAGACGCACGTTAAGTACCAAATTCCATGTTAAGATTCTTTATTTTCTTGCACCAGTTGTAAATTATTTTGTTAGAAAATCTCAAGAATTAATCTGTAATTTGAAGATGAAATTGATTTGTTTCGACCTTCGTAAATCAAAAATCAATATAATTAACTATAATTTTTTTTACCATAATCAATATTTTTTGAATTTAAAAGTTTTAAGTTTAAATATTACATACAAGTGTATTATCTTTTAATTCATTGCTAGGGTATGGTCCTGAATCCTGCGTCGACCACACGAGTCATCCTTAGGTCGCGCGCGAGACCATACCCAAGATAAACCATAATGATGATTTCTCAGACCTTGCGCCGACTGCATGGATCCTTCTTGAGTCGCGGGCGAGGTCAGGACTAAGACAAGAGCAATTCTTACACTTCGTCTTTTAGAAAAGAAACCTGTTTTCTATGACCTTGCGCCGACTACGCAGATGTCTCTTAGGTCGCGCGAAAGGAAGAAGCGCAAGGCAACACCGAACAAGTACAAAAGGTACAAGTGGCTGAGCTGTGGGAAAATAGGCGCTCAACAAGATGTATTCGATCATGTTGCATGATGAACAATCGTGCAGGAGACAAGAAGTGCACAAGGAAACATACGTGACACTAATCAGCTTACGCTGACCACTGACGATCTCCACCCAGCTTCTGATGATAGACCAAACAACAAGGACAACTGTCAGGACACGTGGATCCATTCACCATGCGCCAACTACCGTCTCACCACGAATCACTAACGGTCATGGCAGAGGAGGCAAAATGGATATTCCTTGTTGTCGACCTCCGACCCAAGGCCCATCAGCCCATCTACTTCACAATTCACCCAGACTATAAATAGATAACTTCACCTCTAGGTTTAAGGATCACTCCCTTGCTCTCTCTCTTAAGACACACACTATTATCCTCAAAACCGATACTTATTCTCATGCTGGAGGGTGGTTACAAGGAGAACCCCCTATTCTCCTCCTTGTAATGAGCTTACGGTGTGTTGTTAGTTTTGCAGGATCTTCGTACCTATTTGGAGGAGACGAAAGAAGATTAACCTTTATTTGTCGAGGCACACACCACAAGCTAATCACCAGATTAGTTTGGTGTTTCTTCATTTGGCGCCATCGATTTTTACAATCACTTTTCTTCTTCTTTCTCAGCTTTCACTCTGAATCAATGGCTGATCAGGGTACTCCTTTCCCAACTCTTGGTGAAATCTCTCAATGGGTGCGATAGCGGATAACGCGCAGGTCCTTAACCAACCTATCGACTAGTATGCCGATGGGGATTGCACAAAAGTTGGAGCCATCCGCACAAGTGGTACTCGTACTGTCCAAACGGTGACTCCAACAAACCACGGTGCTGGTCCTTCAGCACCTGCAATTCCAGGTCTGCCAGAGGGAGAGACTCTCGCTTCATGGTACGCAAAGAGTCAGGCGACTCTAAACCTTATTTTCGCACAACAATGCACGCAACAGGGAATACAGCACAGGCGCAAACCCAACAAACCACGTTTGCGCCTCTGAAGCCCAGACAGTTGGAGTATGAAACACCCCAACGAAGAGCGTGCACGCAGGCAGTAGTTCGATAGATCACCATCACCTTGAAGGCAAAGCGGTCGTACCACGTACGACACCCATGACGAAACTGAAAGTCACTATGACACTCACTCACATTCTCATCGAAAAACCACGTTGAATAGCCGGCTCGGGCTGCGCAACATAAATGACGAGTGGGGGCATAACACAGACGAGTCTGATCCGACGTACCAGCAAGAAGAGTCTTCGTCAGTCTTTAGCCGATTGCTGAAACATCACGAATTGTACAAGCCCAAAACTCGCGCAGCGTACAACAAGTCGGTAGAGCATGACTTCAGTCTCGTATACAGGCCCGCAGCAGTAGCAAAACATTCCAAGTTCACTTGGAATATTGCTCTAGCTCCATTGGAGAAAGCTAAACATCCACAAGCTGTGGGAAATTTTAACGGTTTAACTGACCCAGATGACCACGTGCAACTGTTCACGAGCGTTGGCGTGGTAGGAGGATGGACCATGCCTATGTGGTGCCATCTGTTTGTACAAACCCTCACAGGAGCTGCTCGTACATGGTTCAACAGCCTCCCCGTAGGCAAGATAAAGTCTTGGCCAGATTTTCAAGAAAAGTTTCGCGCGCACTTCAGTCAACAGAGGCGTACAAATGTGACACGTCAGAAGTCATGAACATTTGGAGGCGCGCCAATGAGGGGTTGGAAGATTTCATCACTCGCTTCAACAAGGAATGTCTTGAGATAGGAAATGTAAGCGAAGATCTCATGCGCGCTCATTTCAAGAAAGCCATCCGTTGTGATAGCCTGAACAGGACTATCACAAGAAAATACGGAATACAAGAAGAATGGGATAAGTTGATGGCGGCAACCAAGATCGTCGCGTAAACCGAAGAGTCACTGACTGGAGGCAGATCCAGTCACTAGTCAGACGATCAGTACTCATGAATCAACGCACTTGAATCAAGCAAGCGTAACAAAAAAGAACAATGGCTCCGGCTGGAATCAAACCCGTCCGACAACTATGACAAAAGGCCCCGTTATGATGACAGACCTCGATACAGCGGAGATGCTCGCGCAATGATCGATAAAATCGGGTACAAGAAGGAAATCAAGAATGATAATCGGGAAAAGCATTGGACTCCGTTTTGTAAGACACCCAAAGAGGTTTTTATGACTGAGAACCACGATTTTAAAGCTCCACCACAGATGAAAAACAAGAAGGGCCAAGATCCTATCTTGTATTGTGATGTTCACAAGGATACCAGTCTCCTAACCGATGATTGTATCAGCATGCGCAGTGAAGAATGTGTGCAAGGAAACAAGGCAGATACAAAGAACTGATGAAGGGGGACAGAAGATGGTCAATGAAGGACCCTGAACGAGCGCGAAGAGCAAAGGCAAGCACCCACTTGATGAGTCATGGCGCGAGCAGCAAGTGATTTTCACGGTGGTTCGCGGGGGGCCACGCGCCACATATTCCGTCGTGATCACCGGCATCCTAGGCCATTATGAGACGAATTACATATTCATTGATCTAGGAAGCATCGCCGATATTATCTTCGAACACTGTTTCAATCAGTTTGATCCAGAAGATATGGCACACTTGGAGCCAGTCGATTACCCCTTGTCAGGGTTTTGCAATGAAACAGTGTTCTCGCTTGGCTAGATTTCCTTCCTGGTCACACTGACAGACGGGAAACACTCAAGAACGTTAGAGGTAAATTTCATGGATATGCCAGCCAACTCAAGGCAAGATGTCTTGATTGGTAGAGAGACTCGGGGTCAATTAAGCATGGTGACGTCCATCCCACACTATGCAATTAGGTTTCTGATGGAAACCGGGGTGGCGATCATTTACTCAAAGAAGGAGGTAATGCCAGTCGAGGAAAAGCACCCGACAAAAGTAAGTAAACCTACTCCGCGCACAGAACCAGATAAATGAGTTTTGAACCGGAAGTACCCTGAGCAGACATTAACTCTCGGACCCGTAATGTCAAAGAACATTCGAACATTCTTAAAGCAACTGCTCTTCAGAAACATGGATATTTTTTCATGGTCACCGGCAGACATGATCGGTGTCCCACGCAACATTGCAGAGCATTTCTTAAACAGGTTCCCATCTGTAGAGCCAATAGTGCAAAGGAAGCGCAGTCTTGTGTCCACAAAGATCAAGGCAATGAATGAACAAGTCTCCGAGTTGTTAGCAGCCGGTATACTTCGAGAAGTCAGATACCAAACATGGGTGGCAAACCCTGTGATGGTTGAGAAGGCGAATGGAGGGTGGCGCATGTGCGTCGACTATAAGGACCTCAACAAAACCTGCCCTAAGGATTGCTATTCTCTTCCGGAGATAGATAAAAAAATCGACTCTCTCGCGCCATTCCGGTGGAAGTGTTTTCTGGATTGCTACAAAGGTTACCACCAAGTGCAGATGGCACTACAGGAGGAAGATAAAACGGCTTTCCGAACGGAAATGGGTATTTTTTGTTACACAAAGATGCCTTTCGGCTTGCGCAATACGGGTGCCACATATCAGCGCTTGATGGATCAAACCTTCGGAGATGATACTGGGAAGCACGTCGAGGTCTACATTGACGATTTGGTGATTATGAGCCCAGAAGAGGACCAAATGCTGAAAGACATTGAGAAAACCTTCAAATCATTACGCATCATCAACATGAAGCTCAACCCGAGCAAGTGTTCGTTCGGAATGGAGGAGGGTAAGTTTTTGGGGTTTATGGTAACAAAAGGTGGATTCAAAGTAAACCCCGAGAAAGTTCAAGCCATAGAGCGTATGCCATCCCCCAAGACGATCAAGGAGATGCAAAGGCTGGCTGGCCGTCTGGCCACGTTGAACAGATTTCTGTCGAATCATGCCACAAAGTCTTTTCCTTTCATAAGACACTTCGCAACTGCATAAAAAAGAATGAGTTTAGATGGACGACTAAAGCGGAAACTGCCTTCAAAGAAATGAATGTGTGCTTAATCCAAATTCCAACCTTGACCGCCCCGCGCGAAGAGGAACCACTCGTCCTGTACTTGTCAGCTTCAGACAGGGCAGTAGGCACAGTGTTATTAGTGGAAAGGGAGAGGATTTAAACTCCAATCTATTATGTTAGCAGAACGCTTACCGATCCAGAAACTTGATATTCAATCATGGAGAAGCCCGTACTCTCCTTGGTCCACGCGTCAAGAAGGTTGCGCAGGTACTTCACCGGCCCTGTTATAAATGTTTTAACCAACTATCATATTGGCACAATTCTTAGAAAGCCGGAAACCTCAGGGAGATTGGCGAAATGAGCTATCGAGCTGGGTGGTAACAACATTGTGTACCGGCCATGCCCAGCAATCAAGGGGCAAATCCTGGCAGACTTTGTCACGGAAGTCCACGTCGGCAAGATTCCCGAATGTGAAACAATCGAGACCCCTGCGCAAGGAACGTCAGAAGAACTTTGGTTGTTATTTACTGATGGCACATCAAACGAAGATGTCGTAGGGGCAGGGTTAAGGTTAGTCAACCCAGAGAAGCATGAGTTCACATATGCTATCCGGTTGGACTTCA
Organism: Helianthus tuberosus; assembly: GCA_030545235.1. Lineage (NCBI taxonomy): Eukaryota > Viridiplantae > Streptophyta > Magnoliopsida > Asterales > Asteraceae > Helianthus > Helianthus tuberosus. The sequence continues at coordinate 106,800,333 of CM060409.1, forward strand.
AGAATATGAACAACGAAGCTGATATGAAGCTTTCCTTACTGGATTGCACCTGGCAATCAAGATTGGGGCCAAGAGTTGATCATGGTGCTTCATCTTGATCAGGCCAAAGAGTTGATACAAAATTCCAATCATTCAAGGTCGTTCACATCAATCACAGCGAAAACAAGCCAGCGGATCCGCTAAGCAAACTGGCTTTAACAACTTTTCAGCATCTGGCTAAACATGTCCGAATTGAAGTTCTTAAAAATCCCTCTGTACCGCTACGCCAGGTAAACATCATTCAGATTGGCTCGCCATCATGGACGACACCCATTATCCAATACCTGCAAGCGGGAATTCTTCCATAAAACAAAGCAGAAGCATGGAAGATCCAGCATAAAGCCTTATTTTACCAGATGGAAGACGAAATTTTGTATCGAAGGTCATATCTAGGTCCACTATTGCGATGCGTGGACCCGCAAGATGTCAAGTATCTGATTCGCGAGATCCATGAGGCATTTGTGGGATCCACGCAGGGCCACGCATGGCGGTCGCTAAAATCATGAACTCTGGGTATTATTGGCCAGGCATGCATCTTGATGCTGTAAAGGAGCTGCGCAAGTGTGACTCTTGCCAGCGCCACGTGCTGAGAACACTTAGGCCTAAGAATGATTTGATTCCGGTTTCCACGTCAAGGCCATTTCAACAATGGGGCATTGATATGGTAGGCCCCTTTCTAGAAGCGCCTGGCGCTGTGATGTTTATAATCGTTGCAGTCGATTACTTTACAAAATGGGTAGAAGCGAACGCACTTGCATCAACCTCCGCAATGATTGTGCACAAGTTTATATGGGAGCACATCATTTGCCGTTTTGGCCTACCATTGCGCATTATGACCAACAACGACACAAACTTCGCCTCAGAAGACCTCCACAACTAGATGCAAGGACTGCAAATCGAGCATACCTTCTCCTCCGTCGCGCACCCACAGGACAACGGCCAAGTGGAAAGTGTTAATAAAGGCGTTGTGGAAAGAATCAAGGCCGGACCGGGCACAAAGTGAAGAGGGTGGGTCAATGAGCTCCCGAGCATACTTTGGGCTCATCGCACCATGCCCAAGACTAGTAACGGTGAAACTCCCTTTAGCCTAGTCTATGTCTCATAGGCGGTTATCCAGGCCGAAATTGGTCTCCCTTCACCTTGCTTGACGGCAGTCAACATGATTGATAATGAAGTGGAGCGCCGACTTGACTTGGACTTACTTGAGGAAGTACTACAATGCGCGGATGCGCATCTGTACGTTCAATCCAGGAGACTATGTTTTCCATGACAACGAAGCCTCCAATGCTGAACGCACAGGGAAACTTGCACCCAAGTGGGAAGGTCCTTACCTTATCCATGAAGTCCTAGGCAAGGGCGCGCACAAGCTTCGCACGTTGGACGGTCACCTTGTTCCACGCGCATGGAATGCACAATAGTTAAGGAAATGCTATATGTAAGACACAACCTTTTGTAAGCGATGGCCACGAGCCTGACAAGTTTATCAATATGAAGTGTTGTTTACATTATTTTTTCATGTTGACTTCCTTGTTTAATACAAGTTACAAATGCATGTTCAACTTTTAGTTCGCGCAAAAACATTAAAGTAAATTACGAGCTCATGAACTAAGTGATGTATTGTAAAATACATCCTTTATTCGTGTATAGTTTGTATAGTTTTCTGTTAGTTATAGTTTAGTTTTCGTTAGAATTTGCGTACTTCTGATCTAATTGTGTTTTCCAGGTCTTGGGCGTTTGAAACTGCTGGAAAATGCATAAAATGAGTTAAAACATGGAAAAGACAAGTCCTGGAACGTGTTGGAGAGCTCGGGAGCTGAAACGGAGTTAGAATACTAGAAAAAGCGTTTCTGGCTGCTTGCGACATAAGCAAGAGTGTCTCTCGCGGGTGGCGAGAGACTTATATATTTGAAGACGTCTTTTACTCGGTGGCGCCCCGTGACCCATTCCCATATCTCTCTCGCGGGTCGTGAGAGAGTGTTTTCGTCAGAATTCTTCGAGTTGGGCAAGGGTTTCAGCGGCAGATCATATAAAAACATTCAAAAACCCTTACTTGGTGAATTAGCAATCTTTTAGGCGAACTTGGAGCTGAGTTTGAAGCGTTTTTTAGCATTGGAAGCTGCCGGTTGAAGGTTAGAAGTTCAGAGAATCATTCGGGTCATCTACTTAACATCCGGGTGTTTTAGCTTGTGTTTCTTTCTCTTTGACTATGCTTTGTTTCTTTAAAAATACTTTATTTATGCTTGTTTCCATGACTTTGATTGGCTAGATTTCTTTAACTACCTAGACAAAATGAATGGTTGCATAAAGTTTGGATTTTTATTTTGAATTTATGATATTTATGAATTTATTTATGTATTGTAGGCGATTTGATTATTAGCTAGATGTGTATGCATACTTGATTGTGTTTGAGTATTGTTTATTGCTTTACATAATTTTTGGTGACGGTCTTTATCACATAATAGAGTTGTGTTAGGTTCTAGATTTTGGTGAGTGTCTATATCACATAATAAATCGTGAATCTTTAGGGTTGAATATGTAATAGACCTTAAAAGCAATACTCGGTAATTTTATAAAATCAAGTGTTCTACTAACCCTCAATAGCTGAAAGGTGCGAGGTTATTGTTAGGTCTAAGCGATTAAACAGTAAGGTGGGTCCTTCTTAGGAAGTAAACCTATTAGCTGCTGTCTAATAATTCTAGTTAAGAACCCAAAATTATCCTTGACTTGAGTCCCGAAACGGAGAGAGTCTTTGTTGGTGCATACATCTGTCGACTTCGTCTTGTATCGAGTCTTAGACTAGATTGTATAGATTAGGGCACATTATTCGAGAAAATAGGAAAGTTTAGAGTGTTAAAAGCTGATTTCGCTCCTAGAGGCTAATTCCGCCCGAAATGTCATCGAGACACTTTCAAGCGGAATCACAACATGTTAATTCCGCTCCAATTGCTTCTGTGTCATTATGAGCGGAATCAGGCCCCTATATATAGGTGGCCTTGAGCGAAATTAGTAACAGAGTCCTTGTTTTCCATACCAAAGTGCTGCCGGTGTGAGGTTTGATTGTAAACAACGTCAGATCAATACAATCAGTGTTTAAAGTGAAGATTTAGCTGTTTCTACCTTTGTTTCTTGTTTTCCGCACCTGAAACAAAGTAAAACTCCTCTGAACGACTCATTCGGGTCAGTCGAACGATCCTACAAGTGGTATCAGAGCTCAGGAGGAGGAGTTCTGCAGAGATTAGCTGGATTTCATAGAAATTTCTCACTTCTACACCTTCTTTCTTCATCAGAATGAGATTTAACGGTCAAAACTGATTCAAATTTTCACAGACTGTGTATAAGTGATTATAGACAAATCCCTGAAAGTTTGAGACTAAAATTCACAGTAAAAATGGACAAAATTGAATCCCGAACTGATTCCGCTCGAACTGAACAATTACTGATTTCGCTCGTGATAAGTGTTTGATTCCGCTCCAGGAGATCATTTTTGTAATTTCGCTCCAAATTATATGTTAATTTCGCTCCAAACTGCAAAATTTTGAGATTACGCTCCAAACTGATTGCTAATTCCGCTCCAGACAACCAAAACTTCTGATTTCGCTCCAGTATACATTGTGATTTCGCTCCAAGTGTACAAATTAGTGATTTCGCTCCTAAGGGTTGTTTGCTATTTCGCTCCAAAGGTGTATTTGGGTTAATTCCGCTCGAAAGTAATTTTTTTAAAAAAACGTGATAAGTAATCATGAGTGAAGAGTTCTACAACGCGTTCGCTTCATCCCCGACTACTCCGGCTTCCATTGCTCAGAATATGAACTTGGAAAACGAGACCGGAACGTTACAAAAGCCCCCGAAACTGATGAGTATCGAAGAGTACTACGGGTGGAAAGACAGATTCAAAAACTGGGTTCAGGCAAACCATCTTAGATCATGGGAGTGTATTTTGAAAAAAATATGTTTTACCACGTACTGAGTTACAAGTTGTGAAAACAATTTCTGAGTTTAGTGATCAAGAACGGGATATGTACAAAGCCGAAAAGATGATGATAAGTTTGCTTCAACAAGCTATCAAAGAAGACATTTTTGTGTTACTACAACATGATAAGACTTCAAAATCAATTTGGGATGCTCTTCGAGTTAAGTTTGAAGGTAGTGAGAACATGATCAAAAGTAAAAAGGCACTGCTCAAGAAAGAGTTTGATCTATTCAGCAGTCTACCGGGTGAAGATACAAAGAAGCTAATTGAACGTTATTGCCACTTAGTGCGATCCATGTCAATGTTGAGCATTACCAAAGATCGTGAAGAATGGGTAGACAAATTAGCTGATGCTTTACCGCAAAAAGAGTGGGGTACATACTTGATGATTCTGAAAAACACTGGGGTGTATGATGGGTTGACTATTTCTAAGTTTATCGAGAAGATTGAGGGTCAAGATTTGGAACAGCAGAAGATTGCGAGGATGAACAGTCCAAGTGGTCAACAGGATGTAAAAATGTACTACAAAGGCAGTGTTCCAGAAGTTGAAAGAAGCCCGAAAATACAAACTGCGTTTAGTGCTGGTGATTCATCGGAAAAAGTTGATCAGACTTCAAACAAAAGCAGTGGTTTCTCTTCATACCCGAGTGTCAATCCAAAAGATACTACATCAAGCTTCCATTCTCAAAGCACAAAGACAGGAAATGGTTATGTGATACAATGCAACATTGCTTTGAATCTTCCAGACGGACAAAGTTTTTCTGAAGATGTTGCGAAAGATCACATGGCACTACTTGGTTCTGTGTTGCTATCTTATGAAGGTTTAGTGGCTGGGAGGATCGGGAATCCTATGCTAACAAAGGAGGATTACGATCAGATAAACGCCGAAGAGATGGAGCTAATGGACATCAAATGGTGTCTAGCTAGTGTTCTTAGACGAGCTGAAAAGTTCAAACTGATTACTGGAAGAAATGACTTTCTTGATGCACATGTTTCTACTTTAGGTTTTGATAAATCTAAAGTTACTTGTTTTCGATGCAGGGAGAAAGGCCATTTTAAAAGAGAATGCAAAAACAGGGAAGCTAGTGATGTAAAGAATCCATTCGGAAAAGATGACTACTACCGGAAAGCCATATATCAGCAAGTTGGTCAGCAACAACTACAAGAACCACAGGTGGCTCATGGTAGAAAAGTGATCGAGGATTCAAAAAGAGCATGTCTGGGGAATCAAGAGAACTTTAACTGGAATTTTCAAGATGATGAAAGGTTACCTGAAGGTTTTAGCTGGGATATGTTTGTTGATGAAAAAGGAGAATTAAAAGCTTTCATTGCAAAGTGATGCGTGTGAAGTGTTATATATATTAGGTGTATATTTTAAGCCCCTTTAACACTTATTTTTATCCAAGTTTTAAATTTATAAAACACGATATTTTACTAACACTAAACACACATATGGGCAAGTGCACCCATCGTGAGCGTAGTATAGTGTTGGTAAGATACCGAGGTCGTCCAAGGACACAAGAGCTTTTAGTACCGGTCTATCCTCAACGTCTAATCAAAATAAAAAGTTTAGAAAAATGTTTTAAACTAAGAAAAATAAAAACTAACTAAAATGCTGAAAATAAAAATAAAAATAAAAACAGATAGACAAGATGAATCACTTGGTTCCGACTCGTATCTAGTGTAACCTTTGATTATTTCCGCACTTTTGCACATAATTAAGAGATTATCTTAGTTGTTGTAGTTGGCCCCTCTTTTGAAGGTGACGTTACCCTCACCCCAGTAGTTTGAGTCAGCAAGGATACAATCCTAAAAGGGTGGATTATTGGAAGATAATTAATTAAGTTATTAATGCAATATTATGGTAGGCCCCTCTTTTGGAGGTGATGTTACCCTCGGCTAAGTAGTCTGAGTCAGCAGGGATACAGTCCTAAGTAGCCGGGTTATAGTATTAATAGTAGTTAACTTATGAGGGGATCAAAGAGTTTGGACCCCCGCCATCCAATACCGTTAAGTATTGAAGGAGGTCCTACTAAATTTGACCCAGGTCCATTGCAGGACCTCTAAACGCTGAACAATGGCAAGACCTTTACCAAACCGTTCCCTTAACCCCCGACCAGGTAGCCAACATACCTCCATATAGACCGTGGAGATATGAATGGTGAAAATATTTTATTTTATATAGATAGTAAAATAATTTCAAGACACCACGGACAAACGATAAAGAAAGATCACCTTCAACATAAGCAACTAGTTATTAAAGTCATTAATACGAAACCAAATAAAAAGTGCAAAAGATTAGAAATAAAAAGTATTACACTAGACACTTTGTCTTCACCAAGTGATGTAAGAGACTTAGGCAAACATGGCCTTGATTGTCAAGAACTCTTACGATCAATCTTGGATCCCGAGACGACTCACACACTCTACGATGGACAATGGATGATGGTGGTGGATGATGGTGTTATGGTGGTGGTGGGTGAAGTGTGAGAGAGGTGGTGTGCCAAGGGATGGTTTGAGCTTGAGCCAAGCACTCCTATTTATAGCCTGTACAGAAGCCTGGACACGGCCCCGTGTCCGCTGGACACGGCCCCGTGTCCACCCTTTTCTCTTTCTTCATTAATACAGTTTGTCTTTATTAGCTCCACACGCCCCCGTGTCCGCTGGGCACGCCCCCGTGCTCAAAAGCATATCTGTACTATCAGATTTGGCAAGATTCTGCGTATCTTTGCGTTGACCACGGCCCCGTGTCCGCTGGGCACGGCCCCGTGGTGGGCAATAGAAGCTTCTACAGGTTTGTCTTTAGTGCCAGGGCTGTCCATCCTGAGCACTGTCCCGTGCTGAGCTGGGCACGCCCCATGCTGAGCTGGGCACGCCCCGTGCTCAGCTGGGCACAGCCCCATGCTCAGCTTTCTTCTTGTCTTTGCTTTGGGAGATGCTGTCGAGGGGGGTCGGGCATGCCATGTTTGTTCCTTTTCTTGTATTTATGCTAGATTTAGCTGCCTTTTTGCTTCTTTTGTTAATTTGAGCTCATTTAATCCTGAAAATATAAAAGGAAGACAAAAGCACACTTTTCCAACATTTGTACTAAAAAAGGGTTAGTTTTATGCCACAATTGATGTAATTTATATGTTCCATTTTGCACACATCAAATACCCCCACACTTGAATCTTTGCTTGTCCTCAAGCAAAACTCTTTATAATGTGGCTTTACACTCCCAAATGGAATGGGTAGAAGAGAAGGTTTTTTGGGCTTGTCATAGAGTGTCGGGATTTCCAAGATTCTTTATTAAGTTTTATTTGTATTTATTTACAATCCTATTCGTCATGATTTATTTAAAACTTTTCATAAGATAAATTACTTATTAGGGCATAACATGCCTCTTTAAAATTCTATTTATATACGAGCTCACATACCTCACGGGGATCACTCAACACTCGGCCGAAGATGTATTTTAGTGAATCACTCGAGAGCGGCATGGAACTTACTCCTACCATAGGCTTGCCAAGCAATCAATCCTCCTCCTTTTTAACTATATACCTTTGTAAACATCAAGAGGACTTTTTGGGTGAAGGGTTAGGCTTGGGTTAAAGGTAGGTGGTTGGGTTAGTGGTTAGTGGTTAGTGGTTAGCAGAAAGGGCGAAAAAGCGTAACAAGCGTCGGTTTTCGAAAGACTTTTTTTTTTTTTGTGATGAAGCCAGTATTCAAACAAAGTTATTTTTGATGAACTTGCTTGTTTATTTATTTTGCTTCATCATCAACACATTTTTTTTTTTGAAAAGTCATACGAAAAGCCGAGCTTGTTACTAAACAAAGGGTGAAAAATAAAAAGGGTTTAGGTGGGTGAAAAGGTGTTTGGTTTGGGTTAAGAAATGAAAAGGTTTAGGCTCAAAGGGGCTAACTAGGGGGATTTTGGGTAGGTGGTAAAAAAAATGGTGTAGAAATAAAAAGGGTTAGTCCTAATGCCTCCATCATTTACTTACTCGGGTTTAAGTTGGCAAGGACCGGGAATGTATCGTCATGGCAAGTTCTAGAGTCGTAAGAACCAAGCGGCTATTCACACAAGAAACGAAAAATGAGCATTTAGTCTAATGATATGTAATTGTATGCTCAATAAAGGCTTAAAACTCACTTTTGTGGGAATGGGTTTTTATGTGTTCAAGTATATATAATTAAATTTTAACTAAGCTTGTCATGCCTTTTCATAATTTTCTTATGTTGGTTCTTTTTATCACGACGCTATCGGTTGTAAATTTGTAAAAATATAACCTTTTTAGAATTTTGACATTCCCAAATTAAACCTAGACAAGTAAAAAAGATTGAAAATTTTTGAAAAAATTTGGGGTGATTAGCGGTTCCAATAGAGTTTTGTGTAAGGCTTGTTATTAGGACTTGCAAGATTCAAGGTTTTAGCATCCCCTCCACACTTAAATTACACATTGTCCTCAATGTGTCCCAAAAATAAGTTTTTAGGCTGATTAAATGTGTAAAAATGGGTTAAAAACAAGATTTTATGGTACTGGGTAGCTGAACACGGGGTGGTGTTGGCTGAGCACGGCCCAGTGTCCAGACTGCCAGTACCAAAAGTAAACAGAAGGCTGGGCACGGGGGCGTGTCCAGTGAGCACGGCCCCGTGTCCAGGTACCTGAACTGGGCATTTTCTACAGAACCTTGGGCACGGGGCGTGTTGGGGTGAGCACGGCCCCGTGCTGAACTTGCTGTAATGAAGAAAAATTGTCGGGATGCTCTGTTTTTGTGCATGGGGTGTTGGTTCAAGCTTCCCTTATCATCCTTCACCATCCCGAGTGTGTTTTATTCCTGAAAAAAAAAACTAAACTAGAAAACGTAAAAGTTAATCTAAACTAAAACTACGGATAGTTCCGCGGAATGCCTCCGTGGTGCGCCACGTTTATAAGGGTCCTTGGCTAGACCCACCTTATCGGGTGGTTCTGGCTCATCTTCAATTAGGGGGTCGTCATTGCCGAATGGATATTTCATTGATCGCTCAAGATCGACACTTCTTTTAAATGCCCCTAATTGAAGAGGTAGATTGTTGAACTTCCGGTTTTTCAAAGCTTCGTGAGTTTTTACAAATGGTCGTCCCAACACTAGAGGAGCGTCATCGAGGATGACAAAATCGGTCGGGATTACCATTTGATTTGTTTGAACCAATACATCCTCAACTATACCGATTGATTTTATTACTTTCCGATTGGATAGAAAAATGGGTATTTGAAGTGGAGAAAAATCACTAATACTTAATTTTTCGAAAATGTAGTTAGGCATTATGTTAACACAAAGATCTTTATCGATTGTGACATTACTAATAAACGAATTTTGAAAGAAACATGGAACCGGTGTAATGTTAATTTCAAATGGGTCTTCTTTTATTAGTGAGGTTTGATCATCAGTTAACTTAACACTTACGTTTTCGTCAATTTTAGTGTTAGTGTTTAACTCTTTTAAAAACTTAGCATGAGTGGGTACTAAACAATGATTTTCAAAAGAAGGTGACAAGAGATTAATTTCTTCAAAATTAGACTCTTCTTGAATTTTAACGTTGTCGGACTCACCTTTTTCGTTGTTTAACTCATGTGTCGGTTTTTCACTTATTTGTTCTTCCATTTTTACACTTTCGGTTATCTCTTCCTTTTTTAATTCTTCTCTTGCGCGGGATTCCTCTTCCCTTGCGCGAGATTCTTTTATACAGCGATCGATAACTCTAATGTGTTCTAATATCCTATCGGTCACTTCGGTTATAGAAAAAGAATCGGGATTTTCAAAGCTTGAATCCGGTTGTTCGATCATTTGTTCCTCATAATACCCATATGAAGTAGATGGTTCACACCATTGTTCTTCATTGTAAGCATATGATGGATAAGGGTCGTAATTTTGTTCTTCATAATACTCATATGAGGTGGGTTGTTCACTCCATGGTTCCTCATAATAAGCATACGAAGGTGGTGGCTCATATCTTGGTTCCTCAAAGTATGAGTATGAAGGCTCATACCTTGGTTCATCAAAATATGAGTATGAGGGAGGAGGTTCATACCTTTGGTCTTCATATGATATGTATGAAGTTGATGGCTCGTACTTGGGTTCCTCATAGTAGGTGTATGAATTGGATGGTTGATATGAGTGACTATTTTGAACCGAGCGTGTGTTACGACAATTAGTGCAATAGTTACCCCTATAATCATCCTCCTCATAGGTGTAGTTGTAGCCTCCTGAGTATTGATCCATAAGAATCACTCAGCAGACCACAACCAAGTCCCGAGATCAGAAAACAAAAAGAAAAACGGAAACAGAGGCTGGACACGACCCCGTGTTCAGTGGACACGGCCCTGTGTTCAGAATCTGTATCTGGGCGTTTTAATTAAATTTACTGATTTCGTTGAGCACGGGGCGTGTTCAGTGAGCACGGCCCGTGTTCAAGCTTCTGTTACTGGGTGTTTTATGAAAAATATGCAGCACGGCCCCGTGTTCAGCGAGCACGGCCCGTGTTCAACCTACGGTAAATGCAAAGCTAAACTAAAATGCAGAAAAATGTGGGCCCGTTTTTGAAAAGGTTTTGAAAAACTGATTAGGCCGTCGATTTTAAGCTTTCCTAAAATCCTTGTGTCCCCGGCAACGGCGCCAAAAACTTGATGCGTGTTAAGTGTTATATATATTAGGTGTATATTTTAAGCCCCTTTAACACTTATTTTTAGCCAAGTTTTAAATTTATAAAACACGATATTTTACTAACACTAAACACACATATGGGCAAGTGCACCCATCGTGAGCGTAGTATAGTGTTGGTAAGATACCGAGGTCGTCCAAGGACACAAGAGCTTTTAGTACCGGTCTATCCTCAACGTCTAATCAAAATAAAAAGTTTAGAAAAATGTTTTAAACTAAGAAAAATAAAAACTAACTAAAATGCTGAAAATAAAATTAAAAATAAAAACAGATAGACAAGATGAATCACTTGGTTCCGACTCGTATCTAGTGTAACCTTTGATTATTTCCGCACTTTTGCACATAATTAAGAGATTGTCTTAGTTATTGTAGTAGGCCCCTCTTTTGAAGGTGGCGTTACCCTCACCCCAGTAGTTTGAGTCAGCAAGGATACAATCCTAAAAGGGTGGATTATTGGAAGATAATTAATTAAGTTATTAATGCAATATTATGGTAGGCCCCTCTTTTGGAGGTGACGTTACCCTCGGCTAAGTAGTCTGAGTCAGCAGGGATACAGTCCTAAGTAGCCGGGTTATAGTATTAATAGTAGTTAACTTATGAGGGGATCAAAGAGTTTGGACCCCCGCCATCCAATACCGTTAAGTATTGAAGGAGGTCCTACTAAATTTAACCCAGGTCCATTGCAGGACCTCTAAACGCTGAACAATGGCAAGACCTTTACCAAACCGTTCCCTTAACCCCCGACCAGGTAGCCAACATACCTCTATATAGACCGTGGAGATATGAATGGTGAAAATCTTTTATTTTATATAGACAGTAAAATAATTTCAAGACACCACGGACAAACGATAAAGAAAGATCACCTTCAACATAAGCAACTAGTTATTAAAGTCATTAATACGAAACCAAATAAAAAGTGCAAAAGATTAGAAATAAAAAGTATTACACTAGACACTTTGTCTTCACCAAGTGATGTAAGAGACTTAGGCAAACATGGCCTTGATTGTCAAGAACTCTTACGATCAATCTTGGATCCCAAGACAACTCACACACTCTACGATGGACAATGGATGATGGTGATGGATGATGGTGTTATGGTGGTGGTGGGTGGTGGGTGAAGTGTGAGAGAGGTGGTGTGCCAAGGGATGGTTTGAGCTTGAGCCAAGCACTCCTATTTATAGCCTGTACAGAAGCCTGGACACGGCCCCGTGTCCACCCTTTTCTCTTTCTTCATTAATACAATTTGTCTTTAATAGCTCCACACGCCCCCGTGTCTGCTGGGCACGCCCCCGTGCTCAAAAGCATATCTGTACTATCAGATTTGGCAAGATTCTGCGTATCTTTGCGTTGACCACGGCCCCGTGTCCGCTGGGCACGGCCCCGTGGTGGGCAATAGAAGCTTCTACAGGTTTGTCTTTAGTGCCAGGGCTGTCCATCCTGAGCACTGCCCCGTGCTGAGCTGGGCACGCCCTGTGCTCAGCTGGGCACAGCCCCATGCTCAGCTTTCTTCTTGTCTTTGCTTTGGGAGATCCTGTCGAGGGGGGTCGGGCATGCCACGTTTGTTCCTTTTCTTGTATTTATGCTAGATTTAGCTGCCTTTTTGCTTCTTTTGTTAATTTGAGCTCATTTAATCCTGAAAATACAAAAGGAAGACAAAAGCACACTTTTTCCAACATTAGTACTAAAAAGGGTTAGTTTTATGCCACAATTGATGTAATTTATATGTTCCATTTTGCACACATCACAAAGATTGTGAAAGAACCAGATATGTTTACCACATGGATGAAGTCTATTGGTGAGACTGTGAAGAATGTGGAGAAAGAGTCTGTTGTATCTGAAGAAAGCTCACAGAGCTCAGATGAAAGTTCACAAAGTGATGAAAGTTCAGAAAAGGAAGTTGTTTTTGATCAAACACCAGTTGATTCTAGTTCTTCAGATGATAATACTGATAAGTCAATTGAGTTTGATCAGTCACCAACAGATGACAGTAGTGATGATGAAGAAGAAAAACATATTAATATTGCAAAATCTCATCTTTCTCCTGAAAGTTTTCATTTCTATTTTGCAGATCGCTTGGAGAAACTGAAAGAGAAACGAGCTGCCAAAGAACAACAAGAAATGAAAGCTGAAAGTGTTGTTCAAAATGATAAAGTTAATAGTGTTACTGAGGAGATTGTTGAGACTGAGCAGGTAAGTGAAGCAGAAAGGGTGACTGAAGCTGAGAAAATTATTGAAGTTGAAAAGATTGTTGAAGTCGTCAAGCCTTGCTTGAAGTGTTTGGAAACTTGCAAAGAATGTGCAGCAAAAGATGAGAAGATGGCAGAGTTTGAGAAGATGAAGGAACAGTTATTGTTCAATCTCAACTATTTGAAAGAATCTTATGATGTCTTGAACAAAATAGTAACTGGTCTTCAAAAGACAAATTCTGAAAGAGAAGACGCATTGACCATGATGAATTCTGTGATGATGACAAAACAGAAAGCGATAAATCACTACATTGAAGAATGTGCCAAGTTGCAACGAGAGTTGGAGAATGAAAAGATTGAAAATGAGAGAATTAGACGATTATTACAGAGTTATTCTAGTTCTGATTATCTTATTGATCGAATTTATCCAGCTGTTGCAGGTTTTGAAGCCTTTAAAGATGATGAGAATCCAAAGAAGAAGGATACTGGTAAGAAACCGACTGTTAGCTATAACAAGTGTCCGCCTCCAATCTGGGAAGGGTATTCTCCTAGAAAACCAAACGAGGAGCAACTTGAAAAAGCAGTCAATATTAAGCTAAAAATTGACACAACTGATGAATTACCAGAAAACATTGACGTTACTTTTACATCGTCTGACACTGATCATGAGTCTGAGTTAATAAAAAAGGTGGTTGATCAGGTGTTGGATACTGATGAGGAGTCTGAGTCAAAGTCTGAGTCTGGAGGTTCAAGTTCGTCAGTCAACAGTCCAAAATCGTCGGTTAAACGGTCTTATAGTAAAGAATTTTTGTTATCAAAAGCGAATTTGGATGATGAAACATTTGAAGTTGCATACACTTTAAATGATTCTGACAAATTATACTCTGACAAAGAGTTTCCAATAAGAAGTGTTAGATTTGAAATGATCAAAAAGGTTTTCAAAATGACAGAAATTAAGATTTCTGAAATAAAAGATTTAAATCTTACTGAAAAACCTAAAAAATACACTTCAAGAGTACAACAACGATTAAACAAGAAAAAGGGTTACAATTTTGTTTCTGGTTTTCAAAAGAAACCAAACCATAATGGTAGCTACAAAAAGAAAGGTTTAGGTTTTATTCCACCAGAAAATTATAAAAATGAGAAAAATTCTAAAACAAAAATAAAATTTGTTTCAGGAGGAAGTGCAGAAGAAGAACAGAAGAAACCGTTCTGGAAATAATCAAACCAGGAGTTTCTTGCTGAGACGAAAAGGAATGGAACTGGAGTGTTTCATCCAAAAGTGACTCGAACCTGTTTCAAATGCAATGAAGCTGGTCACATTGCATGGAACTGTCCGAAAAATGCTAAGACTAAACAGGGAGTTTCTGAAAAATTGAAAGAAATAGTTGTTGATTTTGAACCACCAACCGAAAAGTTCAGAATTTTTGAAAACTCAATTTATGAGGTTGGTGAATGTTCTAAAAAGAATTTTTACAAAAAGAAACCAAAAGATAACCAAATGTGGGTTGTCAAGAAGGGTGATGTAAAAATCGGCAATGATTCTGGTTCTACAAAGCCAGAAGAGCCACAAGGTGAGGTGAAAGAAGTACTTTCAGTGAATGATGATGAATTTCCATCACTGAAGTTTGAAAAAGTCAAACAGAAAGTTGGTAAAGTTGAAATCTCAAATCAGTTTTATTCTGAGAAAACTGAGTTTGATGTCGAGAAAACATTCAATGGGAATGTTAAGAAAATTTTTGGGAAAATGCTTGATGGGAAAGTAAAAGGGGTTAAAGATTTTTACATAACAAAGAAAGCAACTTTTAACCCAACTGAACAAGAGCTAAAGGAGTTAAAAACGCCCAAGGTTGGTCAGACTTGGGTGGAAATTCTTTTCCCTTGAGCATCTGACTATGCCGGAGATCCCAAGTTAGTAATCGTGGATCAGGAATCAGCATTTTTCTTAGTAATTGATTGTGTGATTGAATCTTATAAAAGTTAAATGCTTACAGGATAAGTGTGAATTGCTGGAGCTTCCAGGTTGGTAAGTGTGAAGCAGGAATCGGCATCTTTATTGGTAAAATGATTTTGTGTAGATGAGTTATTCCTACAGCTGGTAAAAAGGTTTTCACTTACAAGTGATAAATCAACGACATTAAGTTGTACTTGTTTTTCCTACAAATGGTTAATCAAGGTCATTATTTTGAACTTGATTGGACCAAACTTACAATTGGCATTTTTAAAGACAATGTGATGAACCACACCCCGAACCTACAAGTGATAAAATCAACAAAACTTATTTTTCGGAAAAATCATTCTGGTTAAAACAAACTTAAGTGTTTTGAAATCTTAATGAGAAAATAGTTTTGTGAAAGGGGGAGTTCTGATTGTTTATGCCAAGTGGATGGCGATTTGAAGCGATTCGATATTGGTTGTCAAATTTTCTGTACAGTTTGTTTTCAAATTTCCTGAAATGTGTTTGCATTTTAGGGGGAGTAAGTTTTTTTTTTGAAAATCCAAAAACATTAGAAAATTAAAAAAAAAAAAACCAAAAATATGATAAAATTCAAAAATGAGTTTTGTTGTATAATAGAGGAAATGATAGTACATCAGTGGACTGTCACAACATGCTAAAGAAATGGAAAGTTAAATTGTGATAAACAATCTCACTGCGGATATGCCAGTAGGTTTTTGCACATTTAGTAGATTGTGACGAGATATAAACCTAAAATCAAACTTGCTTATATTGTGGGGAACAACTGTCACACCCTGGCTTTAGGGAAGCGTGGTTAATTTTGGTGTGACTTCTTAATACCATAGCTTAACCATAACAAAGCTATATGAAATAAAATCATGCAAGATCATCCATTTGATTAAGTTTTAAACCAGAGTAACATAACATTGTCTTAGGGACTTACAACCTCATAACGTATAACATTGTCTTGATAAACATAAACATCAACATGAAATAAACGCAGTTTAAGATTTGTGACTTGTCCAGGAAAGAGTCACATTTCCTAAACTGGGATGACCTTGGAACCCTTATGCAGCGGGAAAACATAACATACCGCGCCAGATCTTTAATTTCCTGAAATACATGTAAGTTGAAAAATCAACAATAATGTTGAGCGAGTTCATGTGTAAGTGAGTAAGTAAACCTTTGTGAGTATAAAAATAGTCTTGGTATGTAGCAAATAAGGGAATTGAGATCACCAATGGTTTGCAAGGCCACTGATATATGTGAAGTGCAAATAGGGAGACTCAAACCTAGCAGATTTCGCCACGGCATTAGTATGTGGACAAAGTCACCCCAAGGTCCGTTTCTAGTTTGGCCTGGGGCTGGGCTCGCTACACCCAGATAGATCTACCGCTCCTGTCCCTCGGTCCCGACATGAGGACTAATGGCCTCATATTGCTCCTACCCACTCACATGATCTAAGTAGTAAACCTCCTTACGCTAACCATACCGTGTATAAAGTACTTGTAATCAAAGTAACATGTATTTCACCCCCGCAGTTAAGAAAACTGAAAACAGTTAGAGAAAAGGGGGACATGAACTCACAGTCGGTGCGTCTCTACCAAGTACTCCAAATCAGGCAGCTGTGCGACGACCTACAGGTGCTAATTTCTATTAGACGGACGGCCGTGCCTTAGCTTTATAGTTTAAGTCTTTGGGAAATAGTTAGACAACTATTTCGTGTTTACATTCTGTATACACTTGGTAGTTAATCTCCTTCCCAAGGATGGGGGATTCAATACATGTGCGTTCAAATTAAATCATTAAGTCTCACTTAATATATATATATATATATTTCCAATTCCAAAATATAAGTATTTTTCTCAAAAATGTTATATTTTCATTTCACATAATTTTTCTCCAATAATACGTTGTTAAAATACGCGTTCATAAATATTTCCGTAAGTGCGTAAGTTACGTTTTTAACAATCGAGTGGTAATATAATTACGGGTGTAACTTATATATTTATGGTGAAAACGTTCGTATTATTTTGGATTCGTTAACGTTCGTAAATATTATTTTTACTCTAAAAATAATATTTATGTATTTTCACAAAATAATCATAAACAGTGTGTGAAAAATATATATTTATCACGTTAAATTTTGTGAAAATCCCACCTCCGAATATTTAGTAAATAAAGTCATGGCGAAATTCATATTTCGAAAACATGTCAAAAATAATTCTAACACTTGTAGTGTAAATAGTTCTAAGTGTTAGGTTTTTAGAAAAATTTCGCCAGAGTTTCCTCTGTAACTGGAGGTGGCCACGCTTTCAAGCGTATCGTTTTCTTTAACAATCAACTCAACAATTTTCTTTATTTGATCAGAACAACTTTCATCACAACAACTAATCAACATATGTGTAAATTGCCAAAAATTACATGAACTTGCAGTTTTCCCAAAACTGTGGTGTAAATTCCCTTAAATTTAGTAGATCTTCATATAAGGTAATTTGATCTTGTAAAAACCTCGTTTTTAGAGAAAATCTATCTTTACAACTTCCAGTCATCTTTTACAAAAACTGTTATTTTGTCGGATCTTTTCATTTCACAAGTGTTTACACGCTTGTGGTTTATAAAAATCATTCTTGTTAGTGTAAGATCCATTTTTAGAAAGCATGATTTCTTTAACGCTTGGTCCTTTGAAAATACCACTTGCAGATACGTAGATCTGCTAGTTTTAAACACAATTTCACAAGTAAAACTCTTTTACACAAGTTCATGATTCGCGTGTGGTAGAGTTTCACCTTTTAACCCTTGTATCATTCAAAACAAGCTTATGTTAAGATCCATGATCTTACCAAACCGGGTTAAACGATGATCCGAGCTACCACATCATAGATCGGGCCTAAATAATCATACATTTCGAATACTACATCATTTACACAACATATAAGCTTTTAACCACTATTTTTAGTGTTTTTAGTAAACTTTAAAGCATCATCTTGCATGTTAACGAGTTTTAACCGATAAAAATCCTTTTAACCACTTTAGAGTAGATTGAGAAAGTGTTCTAAGCAACATACCACTAGCTCGAGGCTAGGGAAGAATCTTGATGAAAATGGCGTGGATAAAAGCAAGATAAAGAGGTCCTTCGCGTTCCGTTTGCTCAAAGCTTCCTAATACGTGACCCTTAACGCGTGTGTGAGCTTGGAATGGCTTGATCAAAACTCGAAGATGATGGATGGGGGGTGGGTGTGTTCGGCCGTAAGCTTGTAGGGAGGGAGAGAGTGGTGTGAGTGTTGTGAGATGTGATGAATGAACATGTTGGGTTTAGTTTAGTACTTATAGACAAAGTTAATGGTAATTATCCAAGGGTTAATGTGCCTCCTAGATATTAAGCAATTGGGAATTAAATAATCAACAAGTACAAGGTATGTCCCCTTGGGGACGGTTTCGGTTAAGGGGGGGGGGGTAGTTTGGTTCCATTTCAACTAATCATTAAGCATTAGTTAGATAATTAGGTTAAGTTAAGTGTTTAACTTGGTTACTTGTGTTTAGTGCTTTAAAGCGGGTGTTAGGGTATACGGGGACCCTAACTGGCTCAGAAAAAGAGAAGTAATGAAAATAACAATATTTTCATGTTCCGGGTAAAGTCCGGTTGTTTGGTTGGATAGTAATCCGTTAAAGTGCTTAACAAAGCTTAAAGTGTCGTTAATACCCTTTTTAGTGACACAACTTATTTCTGACACTTTGGAAAGTGTCTAGTAATATTTTTCTCATGTTTTGGCACTTTATTAGTTAGCTAAAAGCTGAATTATTATGTAAAGTGCTGAGTTTTGTACTTAGAGTACGTTTTAGGCACATCCAGTCATTGTGACTTATTCCTAGAGACGCAGTTCTACAACCCTTATATCCCTACACTCACCACTAGTGTAGCAACATATCTCAGGCTCTTACATGCCTTTAGAGGCAGTGTTTGCTAATGCTGGCTTTATCAGCATGTTCAATAGGTTATCCGTTATAGTGCTACTGTGCTTTTTGTGCATCATGTTTGTCACTAAGGTTCAGCATGTAAATAATGTAGTGACAGCAAGCAAGTATGATGCAAGTAAGTACATGTATCAGTATTCAAGTAGCAGTTTAATCACAAGTTCAAGTAAGCACAGTAATTCAGCAGTAATTAATTACTAATTAAGTCGTACGGATACCTGGTTTAGTGCGGGTTGTCACATTCTCCCCCCGTTAAATAAATTTCGTCCTGAAATTTAAGTTCTGCTTGTAGATGCAGGGTTCTTAGGAAAAAGGTGGGGGTATTTCTCTTTCATCCGGTCCTCACATTCCCAGGTGTATTTAGGACCATGTCTGGCATTCCAACGAACTTTGACGAGCTTGACACTGCTCCGGCGGGTCTTGTTAACTTTCCAATCCGTGACCTCAACAGGTTCTTCAACGAAGTGGAGCGTGTCGTCAACATGAATCTCGTCGGCGGGAATGGCAACGGTGACTTGAGTTGGACTTTTCTTTAGATTGGATACATGAAAGGTGTCGTGAACACCATTCAGTTCAGCAGGTAGGTCCAACTTGTATGCTACCAGTCCTATTCTTTCCAGAATTCTGAAAGGACTAATGTAGCGCGGATTTAACTTCCCACGCTTTCCGAAGCGTGCCACACCCTTCCAGGGTGAAACTTTCAATAACACCATTTCTCCAACATGGAATTCCACATGTTTCCGGTTTGGATCCGCATAGGCCTTCTGTCTGTGGCGAGCTGCTTCGATGCGTTTAAGAATCTGCGCGATCTTGTCTGTCGTCTCTTGGACGATTTCGGGACCAGCAAGCTGCCTATCACCTGCGTCAGCCCAACATAAGGGTGATCGGCACTTGCGTCCGTAAAGGGCTTCAAATGGCGCGACACCAATACTGGTGTGGTAGCTGTTGTTGTACGAAAATTCGACCAAAGGCAAATGCTTGTCCCAGCTACCGCCCAAATCCATAACACACGCTATCAGCATGTCTTCCAAAGTCTGTATCGTTCGCTCGCTTTGACCGTCAGTTTGCGGATGAAACGCAGTGCTCAGATTCAATTGTGAGCCAAAGGCTTCTTGGAAGGATTGCCATATCCTTGACACAAACCTTCCGTCTCTATCAGAGATGATTGAGAGAGGTACTCCATGGCGCGCGACGATCTCTCTCATGTAAATTTCAGCCAATTTGCTAGTGTTATCCTTCTCTCTGATAGGTAAGAAGTGTGCTGACTTTGTTAATCGATCCACTATTACCCAAATAGTGTCATGGCCTCTCGGCGTTCTTGGCAGCTTTGTAATAAAGTCCATGGAGATTTGTTCCCATTTCCACTTGGGAATCTCAGGTTGTTGTAGAAGTCCTGAAGGCTTCTGGTATTCGGCTTTAACCTTAGCGCACGTTAAACATTTGCTCACATACACAGCAACATCACCTTTCATCCTAGGACACCAATAATAATCTTTGAGATCCTGGTACATCTTATCCGCTCCAGGATGGATAGAGTACCGTGATTTGTGAGCTTCATCAAAAATAACTTTCCTTAAACCACCAAACAGAGGAACCCAAATCCTTTTCTCGAAGCATAACGTTCCTTCCTCGTTTGGTACCAGTAGCTTCTCCATCCCACGGAGATATTCTTCTTCAAGGTTTCCTTCCTTGAGAGCTTCCTTTTGCGCGGCACGAATGCGCAAGGAAAGATCGGTTTGGATAATCATTTCTAAAGCTCTAACCCTTATGGGTTTGATCCTCTCCTTCCGACTTAGGGCATCGGCGACTACATTCGCCTTCCCTGGATGATACTTTATCTCGCAGTCGTAATCGTTCAGCAACTCAACCCATCGTCTTTGCCTCATATTCAGCTCCTTCTGGTTGAATATGTGCTGTAGGCTCTTGTGATCTGTAAAGATTTACACTTTGTACCATAAAGGTAGTGTCTCCAGATCTTTAAAGCAAAAACCACTGCGCCGAGCTCCAAATCGTGTGTGGTATAGTTCTTTTCATGCACTTTCAACTGACGCGATGCGTAAGCAATAACCTTTTGGCGTTGCATCAACACGCAACCTAATCCTTGACGCGAAGCGTCACAGTATACCACAAAATCATCTGTACCTTCCGGTAGTGCTAAGATTGGCGCATTGCAGAGCTTATCCTTCAGTATCTGGAATGCTTCTTCCTGTTTGATTCCCCAATCAAACTTCTTATCTTTCTGGGTGAGGAGCGTCAATGGTTGAGCGATTTTTGAGAAATCCTCAATGAACCTTCGATAGTAGCCAGCCAAACCCAAGAATTGTCGAATCTCGGTTGGCGTCTTTGGCGTTTCCCAATCCTTGATCGCCTCGATCTTGGTTGGATCCACGTGGATTCCATCTCCATTTACCACGTGCCCAAGGAATTGGACTTCACGTAGCCAAAATTCGCACTTGGAGAATTTGGCATACAGCTCCTGTTCCTTCTTTAGCAGCTCCAAAATAGCTCTTAGATGCTGTTCGTGCTCGGCCTTTGTTCTTGAATAGATCAAGATGTCGTCGATAAACACAATCACGAACTTGTCCAAGTACGGCTTGCAAACTCTATTCATCAAATCCATAAAGACTGCAGGTGCGTTTGTCAAACCAAACGACATAACAAGGAACTCGTAGTGTCCATAACGAGTTCTGAAGGCTGTCTTTGGGATACTCTCCTCTTGTATCCTTAACTGATGGTATCCAGATCGAAGATCGATCTTTGAATAAAAGCTAGAGCCTTGCAGTTGATCAAACAGATCATCAATTCTTGGCAGAGGATATCTATTCTTGATCGTCAGCTTGTTCAGCTCCCGGTAGTCGATGCACATTCGAAAACTACCGTCCTTCTTTTTGACAAACAGGACCGGAGCTCCCCAAGGCGAGAAGCTTGGTCGGATAAAACCCTTGTCTAACAACTCTTGAAGCTGTGTCGACAGTTCCTGCATCTCAGACGGAGCAAGTCTATAAGGTGCCTTAGCCACAGGCGCGGCACCTGGGACTAGATCGATGTGAAACTCTACTTGCCTCTGAGGTGGCAGTCCAGGTAAGTCCTCGGGGAAGACTTCTGGATATTCTCTCACGACAGGGATGTCTTCGATTCTTGGCTCAGCAGCCTTCTTATCCACAATGTGTGCCAGGAAGGCAACACATCCCTTCTGTAAACACTTTCGCGCTTTCAGGCAGCTGATAATTCTTAACGGCGTATCACGCTTCTCTCCGTGAACCACAATTGTCTCGCCATCTTCGGTTGGGATACGAACAATCTTTTCATGACAAACTATCTCTGCCTTGTTGCCTGATAACCAATCCATTCCTACCACCACGTCGAAGCTTCCCAACTGGACTGGTAGTAGATCTAAAGCAAACTCACGCTCTCCTAATTCGATCACACAACCTTTAATAACTTCATTGGCTTCTACTAACTTCCCATTGGCCAATTCGATTGAGTACGGAATATCTAACTTATTAGCGACTAACCCAAGCATATTCTTAAATTCTAATGACACGAAGCTATAATCGGCACTAGTATCAAATAAAACGGATGCATAGCGTTGATTTACAGGGAACGTACCAGTAACAACATTGGGGTCCTGGCGCGCTTCCCTAGCTTCGATTTGGAACACTCTTCCACGGGCTTGGTTTAACTCTGGGCAGTTCTTCTTAAAATGCCCGATATCACCGCAGTTATTGCATCCAAGTCTTTGCCCGTTTCCACCTCCATTTCCAGCTTGGTTGTTGTTTTGGTTCGCATTGCCGGTCTGATTCGCATAGTTGCCTCGATTCCCGTTTCCTCCATAGTTTCCTTGTGAGCGATTACCATCACGATTATTATTCCTATTCCCAAATCCTCCTTGGCCTCCCCGGCCGGCATTAGCCCAACAAGAATCCTTCAAGTGGCCCGGCTTTCCACATGCTTCGCATACTTTCACACTACAATGGCCAGTATGATGGCGTTGACAGGTATTACACTTGGGCTGGGTGCCCTGATATCCTTTTCCTTTCTTTCCACTACCAGCTGTAACCTGAGCTGGCATGCCTGATCCTCCTTTCTTAACCGCCACACTGGCGCCCTGCTTGAAGTTTGAGAACTTCCGTTTGTTACCTCCTGATGACTCGACGTGAGTCTCTTTCTTCTTCGGCTCTGCTTCATCAAACTTGTTCAGGCGAATGGCCTCCTCTGTGAGAGCCACACTCAAATCAATCGCCTCAGTAATGGTCGCAGGCTTGGATGAGGTTACCATGCTTATGATTTGAGGAGCTAGTCCCCAAATGAAGCGTTCAATTCTCTTGAACTCAGGAGTGACCATGTAGGGTACCACATGCGATAAGTCATGGAACCTTTGAACGTATTCCGTGATCTTTGGACCGTCCATTTTCAAATGCCAAAACTCGGTCTCCAATCTCTGGATTTCTGCGCGGGAACAGTACTTTTTGCGCATAAGTTCCTTTAGTTCGGTCCAGGTCAGCGCGTAGGCAGCAGCTTCGCCTAGTGTCTGAACTTGTAGATTCCACCAGGATAGGGCTCCATCTAGAAACAGCCCTGAGATATAGGTGACTTGCTGATCCAGCGCGCACTTTCTTATGCGAAGAACAGATTCGGTTTTCTCAGCCCAACGAACAAAGGCGACAGCACCTCCTGTGCCATCAAAGTTTACGGGCTTGCAGTCTAAGAACTGCTTGTAGGTGCATCCTGCACATACGTTATAACATACGATCGACATTAGCATTATTGCTAAGGATATCCAATTAGGTCATGGTATGTCTAAATGACTTAGTATTACCATGAGGTGGATTATTGTTGTTGCCAGAGTTGCTTCCACTAGTCCCTCCTTGAGAGGCGGCGTATTGTGCAATGGCAGCAGCGATAATTTGCTGGAGTTCTGCCTCATTAGTAGGCATGTGTGTCTCACGTCTCGGCGGCATCTTCTAAAAGATGGTTTACGTTGGTCAGGCCATAGTAAAACGTACGTATATAGTAATAGTAATAGCACATAACATCTCGTGTTATCAACACATCACAAATACCAATCACACAACATCCCATATCATAAAAATATAAATAAGAAATCAAGCGTATCAAATATGGTGAGAATACTGCGATTGCCATATATCGAGACCACATAGTAAGTGTATCAGTACATCCCTGTGTCATACAATCATCAATCAACTAGGGGCTACATCACCCCTGTCCAAAAACTATATCATGTCAGTGTCAAATACGTCAAATACATGTCAACAAAAGTCAGGATCATAAAGTAGTCTCCAAAAATGCTGTGCAGTCCAACAATCGCCGTCTTCTCACCCTCGTCTACCCAAACAACACTGATGAGCTCTATACAGATGGTGGTGGAGGAGGGGGAAAGTGGGTGTAAAGAAAACGACGTAACTGGAGCCAGTCCTCCTCCATGGCTCGCTGGGTACGAATGATAGAAGCAACCTGCTGCTCTAGTGTAAAGAGACGGGCAGCATAATCTGGAGGTAAGGGTCGAAATGGCTGCAGAGGAGAGTGTGTCTGACCATGGCACTGGCATGGTGGCAGCTGAGCTCTCTCAAGCTCCTGGATGCGCTGCGTGTGTGACTTGTGCTGGGCGACAAAAGACATCAAAACGTCCTCGATAGTATACCCCATGAGGAAAGAATGGTAGGGGTCAGTAGGTGGCATAGCAGAGTCTGGTGCCCAAAGGAACGGCTCACTGGTGGGATCAAAAGGTGCCACATGAAATGGAGCAACAGAGGGTGGAACAGATGACATCTGGGGCATGAAGGGGATAGACATCGGTACATGCCCAAAAGGATGGGCTGAAGAACCCTCTCCAGTCCTCGCTGGAGGTACAAACTGAGGAACCTAAAAAGAAAAATCAACATGTCGTGTATCAGGGATCTGAGGGGGAAAAGGTGGAACATCCTCATCAGCAGGTATCCAACCGTGCTATGCATGCTCATCTGGTGGATCCATGTGTGCCGCGAACAGTGCATGCTCGGGCTCTAGTGGGATGGGATCAGGTGGGGGAGCAACAAAAGGGTGAACAGGTGCAATGTGCTCAACAGGATGGTCAACAGGTATATCAACAACAGGTAGAGGAACAACAGGATCAACAACAACATGATCGCCCTCTAACAAAGGAACATCCGCGGGGAGATCATCAACAGGTGGGTCTGCTATAACAGGCTCAATAGGGATGCCAGCATGTACGGGGTCATGCTCAAGTATGGGGTCTAGAGCGGCTGCCTGCTCAGGGGCGACGGCAGGCTCGGGATCATCAAAAGCCATCTCGAAGTCAAACTCGGGGTCGATAGGATCTACTGGGTCAGCTGGATCCTCCATGGGCTGATCCATAGGTATAAACTCGATATCCTCATCTGGGTCGTATCCCGGGGGAAAGATAGGATCAGAATCCTCTATGTCATCATGGTCAAACGCAAAGCTGGGAATAGGTGCAACAGAGGATGCCTGGTCAGGATCAGAATCATGCGCAAAGTGCTGTGCGCTCAATGTGTGAGAAGGTGCGGATGCCACAGACTCGAAGGAGTCTGGGACAGGGGAATGTGCAGGCGAATCCTCAGCGGGAACGTCAGCGATCATCAGAAGATCGTCTGCAGGAAGAAGGGCCTCGCCCTGGATCTCATCCTCAAAGGGCTCATCCTCAAACAGGTCAATATCGCCATCAGCCTCGGCGTCAAGAAGAAGATCATATGCTGGATAAACGGCTAAGGGTATAGGGGCCGGAATCTCTACTAGAGGTAGGTACTCAGCGGGAGGGTCATCTGCAGGCTCATCAGCACCATCGGGTAGTGCGAAAGGCTGGAAATCATCCTCGTCAGTACTGGTATAGTCAGATGTGTACACCTCATGCTCGGAGGATGTGAGGTTATCAGATACGATAGGTATGGGTCCAGTGGTGTCCGAAACGCCAGTACCGGCTGAGTCCATGAGTCTGTAACATAAACACAAATATGCTCAAATAATCAGTCACACAATCAGATAATTACATAAGTCACCAAGTAAGGTATCACATAATTCTCCTAGTCCCACTGGCCAAATCCCTCCCAGTCTCTAAGACTGCTCTATCCTCCACCTCGACCTCTTAGATCGAGCCTCGGTCCCCTTGACCGAGCCTCAACCTTCATGACTGAGCCTACTTTTCCTAGTCTCACTAGCCAACTACCTCGGTCACCTAGACCGAGCCTCGATCCTCCAGACCGAGCCTCAGCCCTCCAGGCTGAGCCTATAAATAATAAAATGTGCTCAACATTTGTTTGTAAAAAGTTTGGATCTGGACTTAAGTGGTATGCAGTAAAATGTTTTCGTGAGAGCCCTAGTGATCATAGTCTAGACTCGAGAAAGAATCCTAGTTCGCTATGATCAGAGCTCTGATACCAAGCTGTCACACCCTGGCTTTGCGGAAGCGTGGTTAATTTTGGTGTGACTTCTTAATACCATAGCTTAACCATAACAAAGCTATATGAAATAAAATCATGCAAGATCATCCATTTGATTAAGTTTTAAACCAGAGTAACATAACATTGTCTTAGGGACTTACAACCTCATAACGTAAAACATTGTCTTGATAAACATAAACATCAACATGAAATAAACGCAGTTTAAGATTTGGGACTTGTCCAGGAAAGAGTCACATTTCCTAAACTGGGATGACCTTGGAACCCTTATGCAGCGGGAAAACATAACATACCGCGCCAGATCTTTAATTTCCTGAAATACATGTAAGTTGAAAAATCAACAATAATGTTGAGCGAGTTCATGTGTAAGTGAGTAAGTAAACCTTTGTGAGTATAAAAATAGTCTTGGTATGTAGCAAATAAGGGAATTGAGATCACCAATGGTTTGCAAGGCCACTGATATATGTGAAGTGCAAATAGGGAGACTCAAACCTAGCAGATTTCGCCACGGCATTAGTATGTGGACAAAGTCACCCCAAGGTCCGTTTCTAGTTTGGCCTGGGGCTGGGCTCGCTACACCCAGATAGATCTACCGCTCCTGTCCCTCGGTCCCGACATGAGGACTAATGGCCTCATATTGCTCCTACCCACTCACATGATCTAAGTAGTAAACCTCCTTACGCTAACCATACCGTGTATAAAGTACTTGTAATCAAAGTAACATGTATTTCACCCCCGCAGTTAAGAAAACTGAAAACAGTTAGAGAAAAGGGGGACATGAACTCACAGTCGGTGCGTCTCTACCAAGTACTCCAAATCAGGCAGCTGTGCGACGACCTACAGGTGCTAATTTCTATTAGACGGACGGTCGTGCCTTAGCTTTATAGTTTAAGTCTTTGGGAAATAGTTAGACAACTATTTCGTGTTTACATTCTGTATACACTTGGTAGTTAATCTCCTTCCCAAGGATGTGGGATTCAATACATGTGCGTTCAAATTAAATCATTAAGTCTCACTTAATATATATATATATATATATTTCCAATTCCAAAATATAAGTATTTTTCTCAAAAATGTTATATTTTCATTTCACATAATTTTTCTCCAATAATACGTTGTTAAAATACGCGTTCATAAATATTTCCGTAAGTGCGTAAGTTACGTTTTTAACAATCGAGTGGTAATATAATTACCGGTGTAACTTATATATTTATGGTGAAAGCGTTCGTATTATTTTGGATTCGTTAACGTTCGTAAATATTATTTTTACTCTAAAAATAATATTTATGTATTTTCACAAAATAATCATAAACAGTGTGTGAAAAATATATATTTATCACGTTAAATTTTGTGAAAATCCCACCTCCGAATATTTAGTAAATAAAGTCATGGCGAAATTCATATTTTGAAAACATGTCAAAAATAATTCTAACACTTGTAGTGTAAATAGTTCTAAGTGTTAGGTTTTTAGAAAAATTTCGCCAGAGTTTCCTCTGTAACTGGAGGTGGCCACGCTTTCAAGTGTATCATTTTCTTTAACAATCAACTCAACAATTTTCTTTATTTGATCAGAACAACTTTCATCACAACAACTAATCAACATATGTGTAAATTGCCAAAAATTACATGAACTTGCAGTTTTCCCAAAACTGTGGTGTAAATTCCCTTAAATTTAGTAGATCTTCATATAAGGTAATTTGATCTTGTAAAAACCTCGTTTTTAGAGAAAATCTATCTTTACAACTTCCAGTCATCTTTTACAAAAACTGTTATTTTGTCGGATCTTTTCATTTCACAAGTGTTTACACGCTTGTGGTTTATAAAAATCATTCTTGTTAGTGTAAGATCCATTTTTAGAAAGCATGATTTCTTTAACTCTTGGTCCTTTGAAAATACCACTTGCAGATACGTAGATCTGCTAGTTTTAAACACAATTTCACAAGTAAAACTCTTTTACACAAGTTCATGATTCACGTGTGGTAGAGTTTCACCTTTTAACCCTTGTATCATTCAAAACAAGCTTATGTTAAGATCCATGATCTTACCAAACCGGGTTAAACGATGATCCGAGCTACCACATCATAGATCGGGCCTAAATAATCATACATTTCGAATACTACATCATTTACACAACATATAAGCTTTTAACCACTATTTTTAGTGTTTTTAGTAAACTTTAAAGCATCATCTTGCATGTTAACGAGTTTTAACCGATAAAAATCCTTTTAACCACTTTAGAGTAGATTGAGAAAGTGTTCTAAGCAACATACCACTAGCTCGAGGCTAGGGAAGAATCTTGATGAAAATGGCGTGGATAAAAGCAAGATAAAGAGGTCCTTCGCGTTCCGTTTGCTCCAAGCTTCCTAATACGTGACCCTTAACGCGTGTGTGAGCTTGGAATGGCTTGATCAAAACTCGAAGATGATGGATGGGGGGTGGGTGTGTTCGGCCGTAAGCTTGTAGGGAGGGAGAGAGTGGTGTGAGTGTTGTGAGATGTGATGAATGAACATGTTGGGTTTAGTTTAGTACTTATAGACAAAGTTAATGGTAATTATCCAAGGGTTAATGTGCCTCCTAGATATTAAGCAATTGGGAATTAAATAATCAACAAGTACAAGGTATGTCCCCTTGGGGACGGTTTCGGTTAAGGGGGGGGGGGTAGTTTGGTTCCATTTCAACTAATCATTAAGCATTAGTTAGATAATTAGGTTAAGTTAAGTGTTTAACTTGGTTACTTGTGTTTAGTGCTTTAAAGCGGGTGTTAGGGTATACAGGGACCCTAACTGGCTCAGAAAAAGAGAAGTAATGAAAATAACAATATTTTCATGTTCCGGGTAAAGTCCGGTTGTTTGGTTGGATAGTAATCCGTTAAAGTGCTTAACAAAGCTTAAACTGTCGTTAATACCCTTTTTAGTGACACAACTTATTTCTGACACTTTGGAAAGTGTCTAGTAATATTTTTCTCATGTTTTGGCACTTTATTAGTTAGCTAAGAGCTGAATTATTATGTAAAGTGCTGAGTTTTGTACTTAGAGTACGTTTTAGGCACATCCAGTCATTGTGACTTATTCCTAGAGACGCAGTTCTACAACCCTTATATCCCTACACTCACCACTAGTGTAGCAACATATCTCAGGCTCTTACAGGCCTTTAGAGGCAGTGTTTGCCTGATGCTGGCTTTATCAGCATGTTCAATAGGTTATCCGTTATAGTGCTACTGTGCTTTTTGTGCATCATGTTTGTCACTAAGGTTCAGCATGTAAATAATGTAGTGACAGCAAGCAAGTATGATGCAAGTAAGTACATGTATCAGTATTCAAGTAGCAGTTTAATCACAAGTTCAAGTAAGCACAGTAATTCAGCAGTAATTAATTACTAATTAAGTCGTACGGATAGCTGGTTTAGTGCGGGTTGTCACAACAACTTCTTGGATATATGGGTAACCCCCGAAATCTTGTTTGAAAGGTCCCTCTTTCTGAGATACTAGGTCTTTATACTCAGTGATATCTGGAGTATTATCCCGGTACTTCTGATTTTGCGGAAGCAATGGCCTAGTCCCCGGAGAATACTTTCCGCTTGCTTGAAACATAGCGCAGCCCTCAGCAAATTGATGAAACAATAAAATTGATAGTCATTGCTGTTGAAGAAAAGATCCTCTAAAGGGGACACACCAAAAGTCGAAGCCGTCATCTCTCTGCGTATACGGAAGTATCGACCTGAGCTCTCACGGCCCTCGCAATATAACCCCTTTACAAATATCATCTGTGGTATACTCACCTGTAAGACTGAATATTGGGATCTGGATACGGGAGTATATTCAAGTAGTGGGACACACAAATAAGTTTAAGTGCTTAAAACATTAATATCGTATCTCGAAACTTTTGAACTTTGTGTGAAAATTTAAGTGGACCAGTATACTGACAATCTAAGTGAATTGTTTAGAACTTAAAATGAAATGAAGCTTAACGGTGTTGGTGATTTGTCTCAGAAACTGATATGATCCTCTTACACAAACTCACAAAAATATTGTCTATAAATATTTCTTTACTGCATTTCTTAATATTTCAAAATCCAAAAAGATTCTTAGTGTGTTTTAGCATAAATTTTGAAAAATTCAAAAAGATTTTTGACAACTGGTATTGGAAAGTTGATTTTCAAAATTCCAAGTGCTAGACATGATGACCATGTTGTGAGGGAAAGTTTCTGTTTTTAATCAAATGTGTTTTAATCTAATTTACAAGTGGTTCATCAGGATTATTATTGATAAAATTTTCTGTTTGATTTGAGGGAGAGTTTGGGTTGATGTATACATGTTAATGTTTAAAATTGTAAAATTTACTTTGAGGTAGAGATGGTGCAGGTTTGAGAAAAGGCTTGATGTGAGCTAGGTTGATCGATTCTGAGAAGCTTATGTTTGAAAAGCCAGATTCCGATATTTGAGGATTCCGAAGACAAAGCATGAACTAGGCAACGATCTTGAACCTGTGAACGCCTGACTACGATCCTGAAGCAGATGATGCTGATGAATTTAAGGAATGCCAGCACATTGTTAGGGGGAGTCTGTGAATGCTGAGTGAAAGATGAAGCCCAGAGACTGATCAAGACTGAAGATGCAAAGACTCGACACGTGAGACTCGTCAACATTTGAGGGGGAGTCTGTTGGTGCATACATCTGTCGACTTCGTCTTGTATCGAGTCTTAGACTAGATTGTATAGATTAGGGCACATTATTCGAGAAAATAGGAAAGTTTAGAGTGTTAAAAGCTGATTTCGATCCTAGAGGCTAATTCCGCCCGAAATGTCATCGAGACACTTTCAAGCAGAATCACAACATGTTAATTCCGCTCCAATTGCTTCTGTGTCATTATGAGCGTAATCAGGCCCCTATATATAGGTGGCCTGGAGCGAAATTAGTAACAGAGTCCTTGTTTTCCATACCAAAGTGCTACCGGTGTGAGGTTTGATTGTAAACACCGTCAGATCAATACAATCAGTGTTTAAAGTGAAGATTTAGCTGTTTCTACCTTTGTTTCTTGTTTTCCGCACCTGAAACAAAGTAAAACTCCTCTGAACGACTCATTCGGGTCAGTCGAACGATCCTACAGTCTTGTAGGGTACTTTCACAAATCATTAGAGGTCTTGTAAAGGAGTCTAATTTACCGGTGACTATAACAACTTTTAGGGTGCCTAATGAACTCTTGAGAAGGGTTAGGAGGCTTAGTTGGTAACTCGAGATGTTTAGAATCTTACGATCCCGGTCCATAATAATCAATCTTCAAATAAAATCCATAACTAAAAGCAACCAGGATTCGAGTCTAGGTAGTGTTTCCACCGTCTGAGTAAAAGCCCAAAGTAGTTCGTTCTAGTTAATTTAGTTAATTAATTTAGTTTAATTGCATTCTTAGGATTTTTAGAAACCCACCCCCCTTTAAAACATAAAAATAGTTAAGTGTCGTGTCAGTGTTAGTCTAGATAAGGTCATTAACGTAGTTCGATAGAGTCTCGTGGGTTCTATATCCGGACTTACATTAGCTATACTAGAGTTGATCGGTACACTTTCCGGTTAGTAGTTTAGTGTGTCTTAGCGAGTCTAGAGTATTACTCAGAGTCTAGAATAGGTTAATTTAGTTAATTTTATTAAACTACTTTTTAGCACATCAAGTTTTTGGCGCCGTTACCGGGGACTCTTGGCAATTGCGTTGATTACTTTGTTTGGACTTCATCTGATATCATTACGTTCTATTTGTGTGTTTTCGAGTCGTAGGAGTCTAAATAGTTCTAGTGTCTTTTTATTTTTTTGATTTTAGAGTCTTTTGTTAGAGTCGTCTTACTTGTTTATTTTCGGTTTTGAAGTTAATGCCCCATACACGTTCACAAGGACCACCGAAGCCGCCGATCGACAAGTTTGCCTTCTCATCATCTAGTTTAAAGGTTAGTAAATGTTGATGCATTTATAGTGTCTGTAACTAGTCTTGTACTTAATGATGTATTTTGTACGGTCTTTAACGTTTATTGAGTATGTATTTGATGTCTACCAAGTCGGATATCCTCCTATCTGCTTGTGTATGACTTGTTTGTCTCCTTTTGATATGTAATGTTTAATGAACAATGCATGTTGCATGACAAGGGTATAATGGTCATTATGTGTTTATTTGTTCTATCTGTTTGCTGTCTGTTTACAGCAAACAGAACAGCTGATGCAGTCCTCGACGAAACAGGTCTGTTTCGTCGAACATATCATGACGAAACAGAACAACCTTCATTAAGTCTGTTTCGCCGATAATCATGACGAATCACACTTGATTCGTCGTGTAATGGGCTGCTTCAAGCCCAATGTTTGGCCCATTTTCTGTTTCGCCGAGACACCTTGTGTTTCGTCGACTGTTGGGCCCAGGGACTATATAAACCAAGTCTGCTTTCTCTTTGAAAGTAGATGAGAGCTTACACCTAAAGAAACTCTGTCAAAATTCTGTTAAACTGTGTTTGTATCAGTTTGTAATCGGTTCTCATCCCGTTTAATCAATTGAGTGTGTATCATTGATTATACCGTGTCGTTATTGATTTATATGTTTGATTTGGCATAGTTACGTGGATTCCGCACACGTGACCGTGTTTACTATAAACAAGTGATTTGGTTCGTTATCGATCCTCAGATATCGGGACCTACAATTGGTATCAGAGCGTTTGGCTCTAATCCTTGTTTAAAATCAAACATTGTTCGGTTTTTATCAAGTATTTGTGTGTGTTTTTCTGAAAAATTTGTTCTTAAAAAAATCTTATTTCTGAAAAATATTCATAAAAACTGGTTGTTTGTTGTTATTTGCTATAGATTTTTATCAAAAACCTTGTTAGATTGTTTGGTTATACTTTGAACCGGGTTTTTAGTGAAAATCTTGGCATTTTCGTGTTTCGGCAAATTATCGGTCACCGGAAAACTCATTGTTCTTAAGTGTGTTCTTCATATCCTCATAGAGTTCTTATCAAATTGTTCATTTGATCTTGTTTGTGTTTAAACCAAAGTGTTATTCAATAAAATACATTAAGTGGACTTTTGTGGTAAAGTAACCTTGAAACTCTAAATCAGAAAACATACCTTGTGTCAGTTAGATATTTTAAATATCTTAACCAGCTGTCTGAGACTCAGCTTCGACGAAACAAGCAGTCGACGAATCACTAGTGTTTCGTCAAAAATATCTTCAACGAAACAAATTCTGTTTCGTCATAATATCTTGGACGAAACAAGTCTGTTTCGTCATTATTCATTTCGACGAAACAAACCTGTTTCGTGGAATCCGTTTCGTCGAGTTCACATCTGTTTTATACAGAGGAGTTGCAAAACCTTTATAACCTTGTGTTTTCAAGTGTGTGTGCAGGTGTTATCATACATATACCAAATATGAGCAACAAAGGTCTGTGGGATTGGAGTTCGGACTCAAGACCAAGTGAAAATCAGCCTTCGCTTGCCGATTTAATGAACCAATTGCCTCAAAAACAACAAGCAATAAGCATAGGTCAATGGGCAATGGTTTCTAATCAAAATCAAAACATTCAAAATCTATTGCTCAGTGAGAGTGAGACAGGAAGCAACAATCGCCCGCCAAAGCTAAATCACATGAACGACTATCCATCATGGAAGGGTCATTTTCATACATACATTCAAGGGCAAAACGTTGAACTTTGGACGTGTTTCACTACTGAATGTAGCCCGGAACTAGAAGCCGCAGCATCAACTGCCGCTGGTATTTCTAATATGCTTGAAGAAGACAAGAAAGCCTATGAATTAGAGAAGAAGGCGTTTGCTTTTCTAACACAAGCTCTTCATAAAGACATCTATCATCAATTTTCTTATAGTAAGAGCACAAAAGCTTTATGGGATGCATTGGAAACAAGAGGAGAAGGAAATGCAGCTTCTAGAAAAATTCGCCATGATCTTTTGAAGAAAGAATTTGAATCATTTCAATCTTTGGAAAATGAAACTCTAAATGATTTGACTTCTCGTTTCTATCATTTGATAAGTGAAATGAGTTCTTATAAGGTTGTTGTAAGTCACGTGGAAATGATTGCACGTTTAGCTGATGCTCTACCTCCTGTATGGAGTCCATTCATTGAACTTCTAAAGCATACTGGTGCTCTGGATGGGGAAACTGTCACTATCTATGGATTCGTTCAGAAGTTGGATCACAAGAACGAAGAGGAAAATCGGAAAGCTAAAAGGATTGGAGCTCCTCAAAACACAGAAATTTATTTGCCTGGTTTTGCTCCTTCTGCAAGTTCTAGTTCTGTTCAGCAACCTAAGCTTCAAACGGCGTTTGTTTCCAACACAAACTCATCTCCGTTTCCATTCAAACCTACTCAACCAGAGTTTGATTTAGGTGCTTATCTTTCACAATCAATATCCAAATTCAAATCTCAAGATCAACCTCCACCGCAAGTTACTACTACTCAACCAGAGTTTGATTTAGGTGCTTATCTTTCAAAATCATTATCCAAATCTAACGCACAACCACCACCTCAACAAGTACATTATACCAACAATCCTCCATCCCAAGACACGAATACTATCAAAGTTGATACTACGAACCTCTCAAAAGTTAGCATTGAAGTTGCAAAGGAGCATTCGGAACTCATTAATACAATGGTCAGTGCTTACTGCGGTTTGGTAGCAGGTCAATTTGGGAACATCAGTATGACCAACGAAGATTATCAACAAATCGACCGTGATGAAATGGAGTTGATGGATATAAAGTGGGCGTTTGCAAGTGCAGTAAGAAGGGCAAAGGATTTCATGAGTCGAACAGGAAGAAGTTCTTTGGAAAGTAAGCAGGATACAAAGTACGGGTTTGATAAAGAAGCTGTTACATGCTTCAATTGTGGCGAGAAGGGTCACTTTAAACGTGAATGCACTCGACCGCCCAAGCAAGGCAATCAGAACCCTTTCAGAAATCAGACAAGTACTTCAAATTCCAATCAAGGCACTCAAAACAATCGTGAAAAAGGGATAGTATCTGTGAACAATACCACCAACCAGAACCAGTCTGGACCATCAAATAACACTCGTGCATTGACTGTTCAAACATATGAAGGGTGTAATTGGTCTTTACAATTAGGGGGAGGTGATAATGAAGGAGGAGGAACCGCGTGTTATGCAAAGATCATCAATCACATCAAGCACGTTCATAGGGAAGAATTTTCTGAAAGTGAAGATAGTTCTGGTTATACCGGGAGTTCTGATGAAGAAAGTTCTCTTTCGGGTGATGTGAA
This sequence comes from Helianthus tuberosus, assembly GCA_030545235.1. Taxonomy (NCBI): domain Eukaryota; kingdom Viridiplantae; phylum Streptophyta; class Magnoliopsida; order Asterales; family Asteraceae; genus Helianthus; species Helianthus tuberosus. The sequence continues at coordinate 106,835,838 of CM060409.1, forward strand.
AGAAGAAGCAAGTTCTATTGATGATTTGTTGAATGAAGCAGAGGAGTTGAAGTCTCAGAAATCTGTTCTTATTAAGAAGGCTGGGATCGCATCTAAGGAAATGGAGAAGTTCATCTCTGAAGACGGATCTTTTTCTTTTCAAACTGCCTTTATGGCAAATGTTTCAGCCTCTTCGAGTCAGGTAACATCTGAACTTCCTAGAATATGCAATGACTGTGCTTATATGAAACAGGAAGTTGAAAGAGTGAAACTTGAATGTGACAAAATACATGGTCACAATCAAAGTTTGGTTGTTGATATGTCAAAGTGCAAAGAAGCAAATATGGCTTTAACAAGAAACGAAAAGGACTTTAAATCTTTAATTGAAAATTTAAAGAAAAGTGTTTCCGAAACTACCAAAGTTGTTTATCACAAACAAATTAGTATTAACAAGTACATAAATATCGTTGAGGAAACCAAAAAGGAATTAGCCATTGCAAAATGCGAGCACGATGCGATCAAGCAAAAATTGGAGAGTTATTCTAACTCCCGATTTGTGCTCGATCACATAATTGACGTTCAACAACTGAAGAAAAATAAGAGTGGTGTTGGGTATAAGAAATGTCCGCCCCCTTTGAGACACAATTATGCTCCACCACCTGATGAAGAGGATATGCCTCGTTTTGAACCCAGTGTGCCTCTTAATTATGAGGAACTTACTACTGGATTAGGGTTCAAACCGGACAGCTCCTCGGGAACTTCATCTGATGAAACAAAAACTTTAACAACAGTGAATCAAAGTCCTCCATCTGTTGAGGATTATGATTCATCTGATGATGAAACAGATGCAAATTGTTGGTGCACTGAATGTATGTTGATTACATCATTATCAAGTCTTGTGTCTAGGATTGTTTAAATGATCACACCATAGGGTTTAAGTTAGGGTTTTTATGGTTGAAACACAAGATTTCGCTTGAGAGTGTATGTGGATGCTTGAAGCGAAATCAACACAATAGATTTCGCTTCAGACTTCCTCAAGCGAAATCATGTGATCTATAAATAGGTGTGTTGGTCATTTGAGTTGTAACAGTTGTCATTGTACGTGTGACGAAGTGCTGACGGATCTGTATCAGAAAACCTTGTACAAGCACTCAAATCAATCAGAAAAGAAAGATTAAAAGGATTAGAGCTGTTATGACTTAGTTTACTTTGATTCCGCCTCTGTAAACTGAGATGAACTGCCTTGACTGACATTTTAGGGTCATACAACGGTCCAACAAGTGGTATCAGAGCTCAGGACGAGGAGTTCATACCATAGCAGCGGATTATCTTCTTTCTACTCACTTTTTTTTACATTTTTCAGATCTGAACTATTTCCATCGGTTAAAATGGTCTAATTTTCAAGTATAATGTGTAAAACTGTGTTTTAACAAAGCCTACAAAGTTTCAAATTAAAATTCAGCTTAAAAAGTGTTAAAATTGACCTAGAACCAGATTTCGCTTGAAAGTATTTCGAAGATAGCAGGTTGATTTCGCTTCAAAGTAGACTGTTTGGACTATATCGCTTGAAACCCTGAAGCGAAACTGAATTCCTGAAGCGAAATTGTGAATTTCGCTTGAACTGTTGAAGCGAAACTGTTCTCTGAGATTTCGCTTGAAGGGCTGTTTTCCTGAAGCGAAATAGAGCTGTTTGATTTCGCTTGAGAGCCTATTTCGGTTGAAGCGAAATAGTTGTTTTTGCTTGAAAACACTTATTGATTGATTTCGCTTGAACAATATTAGTTAACTGATTTCGCTTGAAACTGATAACTTCAAGTATTTCATTTGAACTTTCTAATTTCTCAAAACTTAAAAAATTTTTCTAAGTGTTTGACTGATTTTTCAGGTACATTCACGATGGATGATATTTTCTTGAACCCGTTTGGCGATATGTACGCATTCGCAGGAAATTCAGGAGATGATACTTCTACAAACAATAACAATACGAATGAGAACGAGAATACACCGAAAGAAAGAAAGAAGGAAGCTTGGGAGTCCGAAAGCGCATTTGGAACATTTAACAAACCTCCTAAGCTGATGGCTATTGAAGATTATAGCAGATGGGCAACAAAGTTCGAAGATTGGTTAATGGCATTTGCTTTTCCTTGCTGGAAGAGTATGAAGAATGGTTATGCTCAAGGAAAGAAGAATGGTGAAGGATTAAGATCAGCTGAAGAGATTGATTCATTCGTAGCTGAGCAAAAATGTGTGGCATTATTGTTTCAGTCAGTGCGTGAAGACATCATTTCACTGATAGATTACTCAAATTCTAAAGACTTATGGGCAAAGTTGGAAAATAAGTGTGTTGGTAGTCAAGAGATTAAGAAAAACAAAAAGAAACTTCTTAGAAAAGAATTTGATCTGTTTGGTTGTATAAAGAACGAGTCAGTGTGTAAAATGATAGAACGGTTCGGTCATCTGAAGCTGGAATTAGTAAGGCATGAGATTGACATTTCTGAAGAAGATCTTATTGACAAATTGTTTGATTCGTTGCCAGACGAGATGGACTGGAGATATTATGCAATGATGCTGAAGAATACCATCAAAGAACCAGAAAAGCTGACATTAGATTTGCTGATTGAAAAACTTGAGAGTCATGAACTAGAGTTGAAGAAGACGTACAAAATTAATAATTCATCCTATCAGCAGAATCTGGATTTATACTATCCAAAGAGTATGATGCCGAAAGTTACTTCTCCAAAGACTGCATTTTCTGCTGAAAATGTAACGACAACCGGCAAAGAAAGTCAAAGTGGTCAAAGCAGTGGAAGCCATAGTGGTTATCACAGTGGATCTACATTTTCTGCAAATCATTCTGATGCAAAGTTTTCTTGCAATATCGCGATAGATCTGAAGAACGCACAGAATTTTGATGCGGAGTCGGCCAAGCAACAAATGGTCTTTCTAGCATCTGTTTTAGAATCCTACGAAGGATTGGTGGCTGGAAAAATCGGGAATACAAATCTGACGAAAGAAGACTACGATCAGATAGACCCTGAAGAAATGGAGCTGATCGACATTCGTTGGGCAATGGCAAGTGCAGTTCGACATGCACAACGCTTCATGGAGATTACAGGGAGAAAGACGATCGGTGGTCCGTCTACAAAACTGGGGTTCGAAAAATCAAAAGTGACTTGTTTTAAATGTAAGCAGAAGGGTCATTTCAAACGGGAATGCAGGAATGCTTATGCTGATGAGTCAGAGAATCCGTTTCGAGATGATTATTACAAAAAGGCAATCTACCATCAGAATAAATCTGAGCCGCCTAGATTGAAGCAGTCTGAAGATAACAGAGATAAATCAAGGGCTCTTGCTGTGATTTATGATGATGAGGGGTATGATTGGAGTAAAGAAGTTCTACCGGAAGAAGATGCGGTGGGTTATGCATTCATGGCAAGCAATGATGAACCTAAGCCATGGAAAGATGATCGTACTGAGGAACAGAAGTATCAATACCGAAAGATGATTGCTGAAAACAAGATTATCAGAATTTCTCGTATCTATCTGAATGCAAGAAGAGCCAATAGATGGGATCCAGATAGAGAGTGCTATCTTGATGAGTATGGAAATATTGCAATTGATGATAGTACACTTGATATTGAAGCCATCATCAAGGAGTACAAAGAAGAAGATGAATATTGGCAACACAAGTGGTGGGGAACACCAATGTCAAAGATGATTGAAGAAGCGAAAGAAAAAGAGAGAAAAGAGAAAGAGGAAAAAGAGAAGAAAGAAAAGCAAGTTGATACAGGCATAATTGATACTACGCAAGAGTTGACAGCTGAGAACCTGGGAGTGATGGCTGACAAAGTGCTAGCTGCAAAAGCACTTGAGGTAGATCCTAATTCTGTTACTGAGTCGAAGGGATCGGTCAGTCAAAGTGTGTCAACAAATGCATCAGGTAACACAATTGAGTCAGATAACAAGATTGATGGAAATGCTGACTGCAAAAATTGCACCAAACAATGCAATTTTTGTAGCACTGTCACGTATCTTAACAATGAGAAAATTCAGAATCTGACAACAAAGGTTAGAAATGTTGAAAATCAGATTCTTGATCGTGATAAAAGTGTAAGAGCTTCAACTGAACGGAACAAAGAATTAACGGCTAAAATTGAAAATGATAAAAAGGAACATGAGAAATTAAAATCTGAAAATGAAAAGTTAATTCTTGAAAACCGTCAGATTTCCGAAAAGTTTGAGAAATTGAAAAACATTGTCAAAGATAGTGATGATCGTAATGGCAAAACATTTAAAGAAAATGAACATCTAAGAGCTGTTTTGGGAGTAAAAGAAAAATCGATTAATGAACAACTGGATCAAATTGCTAAATTGAAACTTAAAGTTCAAGAAGCTGAAATTGAGAATGAACGAATCCAGTTGAAGCTTAACAGCTATAAATCGGCAAGCTTTGTTTTGCAGCATATTGTTCCTAAACCTATAGGGAAAAACAAAGATGGCGAGGATGTGTTTTCTGATGGAACGGGTATAGGTTTTCATAAAGTTCCACCTCCAATTTTAGACAACTACACGAAAAAGCAGTCTAGTTTGGTGGAAATTGAGGAAGAAAGTGAAGTTAAACTTCCTGAAAACATTGATGTCACGTTTACATCTTCCAATGAAGAGGGTGTCCAAAGTGATGTGGTGAAAAGTGTGGTAGACAAAGTGCTTAAACAGGATTGTGACACTTCTGAGGAGGATGGGTGTTTCTTTGATAAATACATTCCGAAACAAAAGTCCAAAAACAACTTAAGTGATGAACCGGGTCTTGTGATGTACAAGATGGTTGGATCTGATAAGTTGTATTCGGATTCTGAGTTTCCCATTGAGAATGTTAACATGAACAAGCTGACAAATGTTTTCAAATTGGTTGAAGTTGAGTTGTCAGAAGTGAACAGTTTGAAACAAACAAAAAGGCAAATGAATTTTGAGAAAGATAAAACTTATTACAAAAAGCCTATTGTTCCACCACATTTTTATAATAACAATCAAAACAATTGGTCGGGTGGTTATCGAGGTGGTAAGAGTTATCAGAAAAAGAGTTTTCAAAACAAGAGGTTTACAGAAAAGAAGGTGTTTGTAAATGGTTCAAGTTCACTTTCTGATGAGGAAAATGAATTTTTTTCAAAATCGAATGAAGAGTTCTTTGAGAAAAGAGCTTCATATTATCAGTCTGAAGGCACAAGTCGAGTTGTTGATACTCGTACATGTTTTAGATGTAATCAAGTTGGTCACATTGCACGAATGTGTACCAATGTGAAGCCTAAGACTGAAAATGTGAAGTATCAACAGAAGAAAGCTGATGTGAAGGGTAAAGCACCAATTGTTGTTGAGAAAAAGCAAAAAGTTACAAATGATAACATCAAAATGAAAAATGAACCCGTAAAGAAAGTGGTAACTAAAAATGATAAGTTTTATAAACGGGTTGCATTAACTGAACAAATTTGGAAACCAAAAGGTGAAATGAAAAGTTCAACTTCTGAAGTGAAAAAGGCTGAAGAATCAATTTCGGTTGATTATGATGCAAGTTTTCCACCTTTGAAGGCTAAAAATTTCAAAATTCAAATTGCAAAAGTCAAGGTTACACCTAAGGCTGATGAGGCCTGGGTGGACACCATGTTCGAATAAGCAGTTTGAATTGCCGGAGCTTCCTTGTTCGCGAAGCATGAATCGGCATCTTTATTGAAATATTTTGAAATCAACTTGTGGTATGTGCAGGATCTTCCAAGAGCCATTTCAAGATGGATTATGGATAGTGGCGCATCTCGACATATGACAGGAAAAACTGCATTGCTGTATGATGTGAGAAACATTAATGGTGGTTATGTGGGATTTGCTGGTCATGAAGGTGGTAGAATTGTTGGTGAAGGAACGTTATCCAATGGGATTGTGACGTTTGAGAGAGTTAACTACATCACTGAACTGGAGAACAATCTGCTTAGTATCTCGCAGATTTGTGACAATCAGTATACTACTCACTTCACTGATAAAGAGTGTTTGATCTTGAAACCTGGTTTTGTTGTTCCTGAAGAATGGATTATTATGAGGGCTCCTAGAGTAAATGATTTATATGTGTTAGATATGTCGGTAGCAACTACAACTACTGGTCAAGCACATTGTTTTGTGTCTAGAGCAACTGAGAAAGAATCCAGATTGTGGCACCGAAAGATGGGGCATATTCACCTAAGGAAGATGAATCACTTGGTGCACAATGATTTGGTATTGGGAGTTAATATCAAAGGTTTTCATCTGGAAGGGGAGTGCATTAGCTGTATCAAAGGCAAGCAGAAGAAAAAGTCACACCCTACAAAGCAAGTCAATTCAGTTTCGAGACCTCTGGAAAGACTTCACATGGATTTGTTTGGTCCAGTGAATGTTAAAAGTGTTACAGGAGATTACTATTGTTTGGTCGTTACTGATGATTATTCCAGATTTTCATGGGTTTCTTTCTTGAAGACAAAAGATGAAACATTTGACAGTTTGATGGGGCTGTTCAGGAAGACTGAGAATTTGTACCAAAGACGTATCAAGAAAATTCGAAGTGATAATGGTACTGAATTCAAGAATAGCAAGATGGAAGAATTTTGTGATGAAAGAGGTATTTTGCATGAGTTTAGTGCTCCGTACACTCCGCAGCAGAATGGAGTCGCAGAACGCAAAAACCGGACGCTAATCGAGACGGCTAGAACTATGCTCGCAGATTCAAAGTTACCGATTAATTTTTGGGCTGAAGCTGTTTCTGCCGCATGCTATACGCTCAACAGGGTTTTAACTGTCAAGAAGTTCAACAAAACATGCTTTGAGTTAATCAATAATCGCAAACCGAATTTGAAGTATCTAGAACCGTTCGGGTCACCCTGTACGGTTATAGAACCTTTTGGAAAGTTTGGTCCGAAGTGCATTGAGGGTATATTTGTTGGTTATTCAAATCCTTTGCTACGTGTCTTCGTTCCAAGTGAGAAGCGGATTATTGAAGCTGCAAATGTTGAATGTCAAGGTTATACAATGCCGCCGCAGAATCCTGGTGATTCATGGCGTTATCATTATGATAAACTTTGGGATTCGTTTGACATGAGAGAAGAATCAGAGGATGATGAAGATTTCTTTGATGAGTTGGATATTTTGCGTGAATATGAGTCGCAGTTAAGGTTCCCAGCTGAGTATTCGAGAAGACCATGGGAAACTTCAAATGATGATGAAGCAGGTCCAAGTAATGCTGGTGAACATGATGATGTCCAACAGAATGAAGTTGCTCAGGATAATCAGTCGGTTCAGAATGATGACTTAGAAGCTGAAAACATGCCAGTATTTGATCATGGTGATTCAGATTATGAGGGGGAGCAAATTCAGATTTCAAGTCAAACAAACCAAGTTGGTGAACAAGATGCAGAACAGAATGTTACTAATCTGGAGGGAAATGTAGATGTTCAAAGTGAAGTGATGCCACGAACTTTTTCATATCATCCAGAGGAGTTGATCATAGGAGAATTGCAAGCTGGTGTTCGCACTCGAAATCAGATTGATAAAGGGCTTACATGTTTTTATACAAAAGTTGCTCCTTTGCAAACGGAATTCTCATTAAGTTGTTTTATCTCGCAGGTTGAACCAAGAACTTACAAAGAGGCGCTTACTGAAGACTCTTGGGTCAATGCTATGCAGGAGGAACTTAATCAATTCGAGAAATTGGGAGTGTGGAAGTTAGTTGATTTGCCGGATGGTCAAAGGAAAATTAACACTAAGTGGGTGTTTAAGTGTAAGAGGGACGATAGAGGAGTTGTTATAAGGAACAAAGCTCGACTCGTTGTTCAGGGATTTAGTCAACAGGAGGGAATTGATTTTACCGAAGTCTATGCTCCTGTAGCACGACTAGAGGCTATCAGAATTTTCCTAGCATTTGCGTCTTGGAAGAATTTCAAAGTATATCAGTTGGATGTTAAATCGGCGTTTCTTTATGGGAAGGTTAAAGAGGAGGTTTATGTCGGTCAGCCGCCGGGCTTTACTGATCCAATCCACAAAAACAAGGTCTACTTATTGGACAAAGCGTTGTATGGTCTACATCAGGCACTGAGAGCCTGGTACGAGACTTTGTCTCAACACCTACTCGCTAACAAGTTCATTCGTGGAAAAGTGGATGCCACTCTCTTCACTAAAGTCGTTGATGGTCATCTTCTGATAGTACAAATTTATGTGGACGATATAATCTTTGGGTCTACAAATGAAAATCTATGCAAAGATTTTGAATCAGTGATGAAGCAGAAGTTTGAAATGTCATCAATGGGGGAGATGAAATTCTTTCTGGGATTACAAGTTGAACAACTTCCTGAAGGAATTTTCATTCATCAGTCAAAGTACGTTCATGATATTCTAGAGAAATTTGGGATGTCAAGTTCTACTCCAGCTGCTACCCCACTTGCAACAAATCATGGGATTCACTCAGATCTCACTGGAGACAGGGCTGATGAAACTTTTTATCGATCCATGATAGGTTCTTTAATGTACCTAACTGCTTCACGTCCTGATATTATGTACCCAACGTGCCTCGCAGCAAGATTTCAGTCTAACCCGAGAGCATCACATATGATTATTGTGAAGAGGATATTGCGTTACCTGAAAGGAACTCCTTCATTGGGGTTGTGGTATCCTAGAAAAGGTGATTTTACGCTCGAAGGGTATTCCGATTCAGATTTCGGATGCTGCAAAGTCAATTCAAAATCAACAACTGCAGGATGCCAGTTCTTTGGTCCTAGATTGGTTACCTGGCAGTGTAAGAAACAAACGTCTGTAGCATTATCTACATGTGAAGCGGAGTATGTTTCTGCTAGCAGTTGCTGCTCTCAGATCTTGTGGATACAGCAACAGATGCGCGACTACGGTTTGCAGTTTCTTAACACACCTCTTTTTGTTGATAATGAGGCCGCAATAAATATAACTAAAAATCCAGTACATCACGCTAAAACTAAACACATAGAAATTCGTCATCATTTTATTCGTGATTGTTTTGAGAAAAAGTTGATACGAATTGAGAAAATCCACACAGACGAACAGAAAGCTGATTTACATACCAAAGCTTTTGATAAAAATCGGTTTAAATATTTGTTAAAACTGAATGGTATGAAGCTTCTGTCGGTGTCGGATGGCATAATTGGCGTTGATGAGGGTACTGTTGCGGATGAAGACGAGAAACAATCTGCAATGGTTTGTCGAATTTTTACTTGTTTTGGTATTTAGGGGGAGTAGATGTTTGTACATAGTTTATTTTCAGAAAATACAAAAACAGTAAAAAATGCAAAAATACAAAAACATGATAAAATCTGAAAAAGAGCTTGTGTATATGGGAAAATGATAGTACATTGGCTAGACGGTCACGGTATGCTAAAGATTTGGAATGTTTAAAAGAGTTAAACAATCTTACTGATGATGTGTCGATAGGTTTTCACACATTTAGTAGATTTATTCGGGATATAAACCTAAATTCAAACTTGTGAATTCGTGGGGAACACTACTTGGATATATAGGTAACCCCTGAAATCTCGTTTGAAAGGTCTCTTAATCTGATATACTAGGTCTTTATACTCTATGATGTCTGGGGTATTATTCCGGGACTTCTGCTGAACGGTGGTTCTGACCTAGTCCCTGGCTAATACTTGCTTTAATGCTTGAAACACAGCATTTCACCCTCAGCATGCTGAAACAATAAAATTGATATATGCTGCTGTTGTAAGCAAAAAGATCCTCTAAAGGGGACACACCTGAAAGTCGAAGCTGATATCTCTCTGCGTATACGGAAGTATCGATCTGAGATCTCTCGGCCCTCGCATACCTAAATTATATACAGATATCATTGTAGTATTCTCACCTGTAAGACTGATTATTGAGATTCTGGATAAGGGAGTATATTCAAGAGGTGGGACACATGAATGATCTAAGTTCTTAATTCATCTAATTCGTATCCTGAATAAGTTGAACTTTGTATGAGAATTTAAGATGGATCAGTATATCGACAATCGAGGTAAATTGTTTAAATCTGAGTATGAAATGTAGCTTAACGGTACGTGTGATTTGTCTGAAAAGCTGATATGATTCCCTGACATGCTCATCAAAAATATGTTTGTAAATAGTTTACTTTGTTTAATTTCTGCAATTTAAGTTTTCTGTATTTCATTTCTTAGTTTAGATCACTTTATAAAATCCAAAAAGATTTTATTTCTGCTTTATTTTAGACAAACCAAAGTGGAGAGTTGATTGTTGGATTCTCAGATGTTTGAAGCAGATGCAGGAGATTCTGAGCTGAAGAATGAGGAGAGCTTAATTTGAAGAAGTTTTGATTTGTTTTGATATGACAAAAACAAGTTCATTAACTTGATACTTGTTATTTTCAGAAAATGTTTGAAAATATTTTTAAAATCAGTTTGATTCGTCAAAAGATCAACCAAGGTTATTAATTTGGACTTGGTAGATTAATTGAGTAATCAGGGTCATTAACTTGGACCTGAATACTTGAGTGGATTGTTAAAGCTGATTGAGTTTGTATTTTATTGTTGAAGAAGATAGAATGGTTATGTTTGTTTGTTGAGAAACAGGTGTGGATTTCATTATTCCCAACGGAAGCTAAATGGCAAAGCTTGAACCAGATTTCTCAGATTCTAGCATATCGAGAGGGGGAGTCTGTGAAAGGGGGAGTCTGGATCAACAGTCAAAGGGAAGATTGAAGTTTAAAGTTTATAGATTGAAGATAAAGATTGATGAAAGTTTTTACAATGTTTGAAGATTGTGAAAGACAAAGACTTGAAGCCAAAGACTTCATCAACATCCAAGGGGGAGTCTGTTGGTGCACTGAATGTATGTTGATTACATCATTATCAAGTCTTGTGTCTAGGATTGTTTAAATGATCACACCATAGGGTTTAAGTTAGGGTTTTTATGGTTGAAACACAAGATTTCGCTTGAGAGTGTATGTGGATGCTTGAAGCGAAATCAACACAATAGATTTCGCTTCAGACTTCCTCAAGCGAAATCATGTGATCTATAAATAGGTGTGTTGGTCATTTGAGTTGTAACAGTTGTCATTGTACGTGTGACGAAGTGCTGACGGATCTGTATCAGAAAACCTTGTACAAGCACTCAAATCAATCAGAAAAGAAAGATTAAAAGGATTAGAGCTGTTATGACTTAGTTTACTTTGATTCCGCCTCTGTAAACTGAGATGAACTGCCTTGACTGACATTTTAGGGTCATACAACGGTCCAACACAAATGACCAGGATGAATCACTTGATAAGAAAAAGGGAATAGAAATTCCAATTGAGAATCATATTCTTTGTGATCCTCCTATTCCTGTTGTGCAACAAGTTGCCAAAAATGTGATTAATCCTATCATGAATGACAAGAAACCTTTGTCTACTGTTAAGAGTAATAATGTGTTGTATACTTTGGTTGGTGATTCTAAAATCTATTCAGATAATGATTTTCCAATTAAAAATGTCAATCCATCATCGATTGATAACGTTTTTGAAAATAATACAAGTAAGTTTTTGGGAAAGTCGATTCCGGGAGTTACTGTAACTCAATGTGATCCAATTCCTAAGGCTGAAATCAAAAAGCAATTTGGAAATTAAAAATCCCCAACAAAGCAACAACCTTTTGCTCCTAAGGGTAAACAACCTTGTCAACGAGCTCAAAGGCCAAATGTTTCTAAATCAAAATTTGAAACAAATGGAGCTCGTTATCAAAAGAAAATCAATGATGTCAGATTTGTGGCATCTGAGGGTACTGATAAAATTGAGATTTTTGCTAACAAATCAAACACTGATTTTGTACAAAAAATCAAGATTTTAAAGCGTAACAGTCAAAATAATTACACTCAACATTCAAACGGGTGTGATGAACACGCAAGTACCTCAGGTTCTACAGGTTTGACATATGAGCGTCGATCCGTTTCTCCTAAGTTTGTTGAGAGGAGAACGTGTTTTAAATGTGGAGAGTTTGGGCACATCATCAAAGATTGTGCAAACACTCCAAAAGAGAAATTTGTTGAGAAAGCACCACCTGAAAATATTCACCCTCAATGTCGTTCCGTTTCGCCAAAACATGATAAAAGAACTGTTAAAGAACAGGAAACGAAACAACGACATCAAAATGTGAAGAAAATAGAAAAGGCCTTAAAATCTGAGGTCAAATCTATTCCAAGGGAACCAAGTTCATCTTTAAAACCAGAAGTTTCAAAATCTGTTTACAAAACTGAATCTGGTAAACAAAAACAAACTTGGAAACCTAAGAAGGGGGAAAGTTCAGGGGGAGCTGTTAGGTTGGAAAATCATCACCAGATCGAGATCACTATTCGTGATGCTCAGGGACGACCCAATACCACTATGGCTTGGGTCCCCATCCTTAACTAATCATTGGATGATATGTGCAGGGTGTTCCAGGAGGAACTATCAGTAGTCATTGGATTGTTGATAGTGGGGCATCCAGGCACATGACGGGCGACTTACGGCTTCTGTACGATGTGAGAAATATTAGAGGAGGCTATGTCGCGTTCGCAGGAGACAAAGGCGGATATATCATCGGAGAAGGAATGATCTCCAATGGTGTGGTATGTTTCGAAAAGATTAATTATGTTCGTCAACTTGATCATAATCTTCTCAGTGTGTCGCAAATCTGCGATAAAAAGTTCACCGTGCATTTTGATGATGCCGGTTGTTATGTGCTTAAACCTGGATTCAAGATTCCTGATGAATGGATTCTCTTATCGGCTCCAAGAATTAATGATCTTTATATTCTTGACATGAGCCAAGCCATTACTATATCTGCGCAAGTACAATGTTTTGTCTCAAAAGCCACAGAGAAGGAGTCTATTTCTTGGCACAGAAGGATGGGGCACATTCACTTGAGGAAAATGAACCATTTGGTGAAAAATAATCTTGTGAATGGTGTGCCTGTGAGAAGTTTTCATCTACAAGATATCTGTGTTTCGTGCCAGAAAGGGAAACAAACAAAGAAGTCTCACCCTCTGAAGAAAATCAACTCTGTTAGCATGCCTCTCGAACGTCTTCATATGGATCTTTTTGGACCTATGAAGCACAAGACAACATTCGGAGATGCTTACTGTCTGGTTGTTACTGATGATTATTCTAGATTTTCTTGGGTAGCTTTCATGGCACACAAGAGTGATACTCCTGGAATCCTCAAGGATCTTCTCACAATGTTGGAGAATTTATACACTTTGAAAGTGAAGAGGATCCGAAGCGACAACGGAACTGAGTTCAAAAACCGTGTGATGGATGAGTTCTGTACTTCTAAAGGCATTCTTCATGAATACAGTTCTCGCTATACTCCACAACAAAACGGTGTCGCTGAGAGGAAGAATCGCACGATTATTGAAACTGCAAGAACTATGTTGGTAGAGTCTGAGTTACCTGTTCAATTCTGGGCAGAAGCTGTGTCGACTGCTTGCTACACATTGAATAGAGTTCTTACAGTTAAGAGGCATGGCAAAACTTGTTTCGAACTTCTACAGAAAAGGAAACCGGATCTTTCTTTCCTTGAACCCTTTGGCGGTCCATGTACCATGATTGAACCAGATGGAAAGTTTGGCGCAAAAGCTATCGAAGGTTTCTTCCTTGGATATGCAACTCCAAATTTTCGTGTATGGAATCTGACCACCAAAAAGATTGAGCTTTGGAATGAAGTAAGGGTTCAAAGGTATACAAGTCCTGTTAGAGCTCCGGGTGATCCTTGGATGTTCGATTACGATGGGATTTTCGACTCCTTTAATCTGCCTACCTTTGATGAAGAATCTGCAGCTGTTCAAATGTTATTTGATAGTGACAACGCTGCTGGCTCGCCATTGGTAAGACCTGTTATTGTTAGCCCTCAAGGTTCTAATTCAGTTAACAATACTGTTCAAAATGAGGTATTTGAAGATGCTACTGAGTCATCGAAAGATGATGAACATCTTGATGCGACTGAAGGCACTTCTGTCCCGGTTGTTCCTGTTCAAGGCTCTTCTTTAGAAACTCCTCAAGTGCAGAATGATGATACTGCTGAAGGAAATGCATCCACTTCCACTCATATTCCCGGTGCGGAGTTGGTTGCTGATCTTAATCTTAACAATTTGGGTATTAATGCTAGTGTTCCTGAAAATCCTGAATTGAGGATTCACAATACCCATCCACAGCAGAACATTATAGGAGATGTCCAAAGCGGTGTGCAGACGCGTAATCAGCTGAGAAATAACCAGAATGCTGGTTTATATTCAGCCATTAGAGAATCTGGTCTTCAAAACGATTGGTCCTTTGCGTGTTACGTTTCACAAGAAGAACCGAAGTCTTGGAAGGAAGCTTTAAAAGATAATTCTTGGGTTGAAGCCATGCAGGACGAACTGCAACAATTTCAAAAGCTTGGTGTTTGGAAGCTTGTTGAAAAGCCGGATAATTACAAGAAAATTGGCACACGATGGGTTTACAAATGCAAGAAGGACGACCGTGGAATTGTTATTCGCAACAAGGTGAGACTGGTTGTTCAGGGTTTTCGCCAGATAGAAGGCATTGACTACAATGAAGTTTATGCACCCGTTGCACGTCTGGAAGCTATACGGATCTTCTTAGCTTATGCTTCTTTCAAAGGATTCAAAGTTTACCAGATGGACGTCAAAAGTGCTTTTCTTCATGGTATAGTTCAAGAAGAGGTGCACGTCGAACAACCTCCAGGTTTTGAAGATCCTATTCTCCCCGATCGGGTTTGGTTGCTCAACAAAGCTCTTTATGGTTTACATCAAGCACCTAGGGCTTGGTACGCAACCTTATCCAACTATCTTCTGGAGAATGGATTTCGACAAGGTCTTATTGATTGCACACTCTTTATCAAGGAACTAGATGGAGATCTTCTGCTGGTGCAGGTATATGTTGATGATATAATATTTGGTTCCACTAATGATTCTTTGTGCAGGCAATTCGAACGTGTTATGCAAGAAAAATTCGAAATGAGCGCAATGGGGGAGATGACTTTCTTCTTGGGTCTACAAGTTCAACAAACAGAGTCTGGGATATTCATCCATCAGACTAAATATGTTGGTGACATTTTGAGCCGATTCCAAATGTCAGATGCAACGCCCATTGGTACCCCTCTTCCGCATAATCACGGGATTACTCCGGATTTGAAGGGTGAAAGCATCAACTCCTCATACTATCGTGCCATGATCGGATCTCTCATGTATCTCACCGCTTCGAGGCCTGACATAATGTATCCAACATGCCTGCTTGCAAGATATCAAGCAAACCCGAAGGCCTCTCATCTGTCAGCTATCAAAAGGATTTTTCGCTATTTGAAGGGATGCCCGGACCTTGGTCTTTGGTACCCTAGGGATGATAGTTTTGAATTAATTGCATACAGTGATTCTGATTTTGGTGGTTGCAAAATCGATGGCAAATCAACAACAGCAGGATGTCAGTTCTTAGGAAATCGCCTGGTCACGTGGCAGTGCAAGAAGCAAACGTGTGTTGCTACATCAACATGTGAAGCAGAATACATTGCTGCCTCGAGTTGTTGCTCCAAGTTCTTTGGATACAACAACAAATGCGCGACTACGGTTTTGAATTCCTATCTACTCATATTTTTGTTGATAATAATGCTGCCTTACAGATCACTAGAAATCCTGTGCAGCATTCCAAGACTAAACACATCGACATTAAATATCACTTCATACGTGATTGTTTTGACAAGAAATTAATCGATGTCGTTCATGTCCCCACTGATCACCAACGTGCCGACCTGTTTACAAAAGCTTTTGATAAATCACGTTTTGATTATCTACTTTTGGTCAATGTTATTAAGGTGATACCCGAGTAAACTTCTTTGGCTGATCCTTTTTGTAAATATTTTCTTTATAAACTCTAAAAATTCAAAAAGATTTTCGTTTTTCGTAAACTTTTAGCATTTTAGGGGGAGTAATTTCAAGAAAATACAAAAACATTGCAAAACTTCAAAATCCAAAAAGATGTCTTTATTTTTTCTGTCTTTACGTTTAGAAAAATTCAAAAATTCAAAAACAATAGAAAAACCAAAAATGAGTTTCTTGGATAAAGGAAAATGATGAATTTCACTGGTGTGGTCGGTCAATGTGCTCAAAATGAAAAGCAAAAAGAAAAATGATAAGTATCTTTACTAACGATGTATCGGTAGGCTCACAATCAGACTAAAATGTGCAGGATGATACAAACCTAACAGACTTCTAGTCAGGTGGGAACCATTCATTGGCATATGGTCTTAGTACCGAAATCTCGTTTGAGAGATTGCCGAGATCTGAAATATTCGGTCTTTATGCTGCTTATCATCTGGGTATCATGGTTGTATCTCAAACCGTAAAAATAACGGAGACGTAGTCTAGATCTTCCATGATACTATACATACGTGTACATTTTGCATACGACCTCAATAAGTGATCAACAATCACATGTCCAAACAAAATAAGTGATTATATATCACAGATTCTTTGCGGGAGTCAAGTTCGTCTCTCTGCTGTACGAAAGTACTGACCTGTTCACGGACTTGCTCCTGTGCCCTCATGTATCGAAAATCAAGTTCCTCATAAATAAGTGATTCTATCACATAGGGCTTGTTTTCAATCAAAATAAGTGAGTTTCTCACATCTTTTATACGGTCAAACAGATGATAATCGGTATACTCACCGGTAAGATGAACTCTCGTGCATACCTTGATACGGGAATGTGTCGTGATGTGGATGAACACCGGTCGGTAAGTATAAATCATACCTTAACGTATCCCCTCGCCATGATTACATCTGATAAGTTGAGCTTAAGTGGACAACAATACCGAAAATTGTTATAGGATGCTTATCTAAATGTTAACTAATTGAACAACAAGAGCGTTTTGGCGTGACCGTACACTGATATGATTCTCTTACCCTCGAAACTCGCAAAAAAAAAAAAAAAAAAGAATGTCTGTAAATATTTATTTACTGCTTTTCAGTTTCTACATCTAATGTATATATTTATTTATTGCTTTCCGTCTTTACATTTGAAAAATGAAAAATTCCAAAAAGATTTTAGGTGTGTTTTAATATAAACTTTATAAAATCCAAAAAGATTTTGCTTCTAGTTTATTTTTGATTGACTGATGTTGGAACTCGAGTCTATCCTACCCAAAATCCTGATCGTAAGCCGGAAAACAATTGCATCTTCATAAACAGTCGAAGTTAACGAGTTTTGAAAGTTAAAGGACTAAAATTGAATAATTTGTTAAACTTTCAAACTGTTGTCGGTTGGTGTTTGATTGAGATTTGATCTCATATGTGTCGTTTGTTTAATTTGTTTATATTCTAAGCGGTTGTTCTCATTTTGCGTTTAGCTTTCTTGCATGTGCAGATGCTAAAGGCGAGGAGAACATGTTCGATGACAAGCTTTGGAATGAAGACACGAAGTGGAGGCACTCAAAGGATAAAAATGATCGAGTTGCCGCTGACCCTTCATCAACACCACAAGGATCTGAAGAATTGACAAGTCAAAAGATTCACGAGGATAACTCAATGGAGAGTTCAATCTAAGGGGGAGTTTGTTAACACACTTCCTAAATACAAAAGGGAGTTTGTTGATACACTTTCTACTTACGACGCGTGAAGACTTTGAAGATCCTCCGACATGAAAGACACAGAAGACGAACCATCACAGAAGACGAACCTCACGAGTAGCATCCAAGGGGGAGTTTGTTGGTACACTTTATGTGGACACGACTTGGTTCGATTCGACTCAGTTCGATTCGGTTCGGGTCGACTCGGTTAGGTCCGGCTCAAGCCCGAAGACACGACATTCCTCCGTCGTGCACCCCAGAGTTCGACACGCGAGGCACGGAACGCCGCAAGCAAATTCCCGCCAACACATCACCATGACATCACCTTTGTGATGTCATGATGATGTCAACTTTTGTCTCATATGGGAAAATTGTGCAAAGATTATAAACAGAAACGTAATCTGGGCCGTGAATCTATGAAGTGGGCTAAGACTTGTGAATGGACTTTGACTTTGTCTTGGGCTTCAACACTCGACGAAACAGAATGATATTAGTTTGAATATGACGAAACTAAGTTTGTTTCGTCACTTATATATCGACGAAACAGGTGTGTTTCGTCGACTTTAGTGTTTCGTCGAGTGCCTTTATGTGTTTCGTCAGTCTTGTGTCTGTGTCTAGTATAAATACCCATCTCAGTTTCTGTGTGAAATAGAGATGAGAGCATACATGTAAAGAAACTCTGTCAAAATTCTGTTAAACTGTGTTTGTATCAGTTTGTATTCGGTTCTCATCCCGTTTAATCAATAGAGTGTGTTTCATTGGTTAATCCGTGTTATTTACTATCTGTGTTTGGTTTGCACCGTCTAGGGGATTCCGCACCCGTTACCGTGTTTGTTATAAACAGGGAATAGGTTTTCGTTATCGATCCTCACCGGGAAAAACGGGACCTACAGTAAATCTTCTACTTCATCTTCCGCCACTTCTGACTCTACACTCCAATCTAAACCACCAGCCTTTGACTTCACCCCGAAGTCGTTACCCCACAATTCCCCACCACCTTCCCATTCCCGTACACCTAGTCCTACACCCAATACCCAAATGGCCAATAACCGAACCGTTTACGAACAAGCCACCACCGGTTTCACCGGTGCTACTTCACCTATCACCCTTCCCAACATCGCTAATGATAGGTCCTGGCAAATCCCGTCCTACATCATGACGGCCATCATTAATTCATGCCAATTCCACGGCCGTGATGATAAGGATGCTCCCTCCCACATTAACCGAATTACCCACCTTTGTAGCACCTTCTCTATTGAGGGTGTTAATCTAGATGCCCGGTACCTTCAGGTTTTCCCTTTTTCTCTTGCTGGCCGCGTAGCCGTCTGGTTCGATTCGCAGCCAGCGAGAACTTTCACCACCTGGGCAGGTTTACGAGATGCTTTCTTAGCTAAATATTTCCCACCCGCCAAAGCATCTCGTCTACACGATCAGATCCATTCGTTCCGGATGGAGCCTGATGAGCCTTACCACCTGGCCTGGGAGAGGTTCCAAACCTTGATTTCTGGTTGTTCTCAGCATGGTTTGTCAGATTGGGCACTTGTAGAAAAGTTCTACAATGGTCTCACCCCTGAGATCAAAGCCCGGTTTGATACTTCTGCTGGAGGGCAACTCATGGGTAAAAAGACGGTAGTTGAGTGTAATGATCTTTTTGAGAGTTTTGCCCATCCTGACATGGACTATAGCACTACCAGCAGGACTTCCATTCCTGTGACTAGTACCTCCTTGGCCGTTCGAGGGGTAAACCAAGTTGGCTTGGACTCATCGGTAGCTGTTGCTTTAGATAGGATGGAGAAAACTTTCAAACAGGAGCTTAATGAGATTAAAAAAAAGGTAGATAGATGTGAAGTGTGTAGGGAAGGCCACGATACTATAGATTGTCCCACACTTACACTCGAGCAGGTAGAGTACATTGCAGGTCAGCCTAGAGGTTTCACTAATAATAATAACTCTAATTATAACTCCAGCTGGCGTAGCAATAATAATAGCTTCCGCTCTTCCGGTAATCCTCCTGGTTTTCTAACCGGTTAATATCAAAATAGGGGGCCAAGTCTATACACTAGTGGAGGGTCAGGTCAGGGAGGTCAGCATGGTAGTTCAGGTTCAGGGGGTCAGTTTAGTGGTGGGGGGGGGGGGGTTAAACCAAGAAGGTCAGGTTAGTGCTAAAGGTTCAGAGGGTAGTCTAAGTAGGATTGAGGAGATGTTTGCTCAGTTAATGGTGAGAGATCAGGTTACTCAGAAAACCTTAACCGAATTTGGTAACTTCGCTAAAAATCAAGAGCAAATAAATAAAAATCAAGAGCTTCAGATTAAAAATCAACAATCCGCGCTCTTAGATCTTCAGAGGACAGTAGGTGGTATGGCTAAACAGTTACAAAAATACCCTCCTGGTCAGTTTTTGGGTAACACTCACACTAACCAGGCTAACCATTCCGCAAAAGCAATCACTACCCGTAGTGGAAAGAGTTTAGGAAAGGTAGTTAGAGAGAGTGTTGAGGTAGAGGAAGAGGTAGATGAGGAGATAGAGATGGAGACTCCCGGTAAGGTGCAATATAGGCTAGACCCAGCAAGTACCGCACACACCGAGGAGCCTCTAGTAGAAAATAGTGTTGAAAAACGTCCCATAGGGGTTAGGCCTTCACCGCTAGTTGATCATTCACACGTCCCTTACCCCGCCCGCCTTAAGAATCAAAAATATGCTAAGGAATATGGGAAATTTCTAGAAATGTTCAAGCTATTAAAGATCAACCTTCCTTTCATCGAAGCCTTACAGTCCATGCCTAAATACGCCAAATTCCTTAAGGGCCTTCTTAAGCGTAAGGATAGGATAGGTGAGCTTTCAAACATTCCGTTGACCGGAGGTTGTTCCGCGGTGGTCTTGAATAAGCTACCAGAGAAACTAACCGACCCGGGTACATTCACCATTCCATGCTTCTTCGGGGGTGCCGTTACCCCCGCTCATGCCTTAGACGACTTAGGTGCTAGCATCAATTTGATGCCATTTTCTCTTTATGAGAAGCTAGGGTTAGGAGAGCTTACACCCACGCGTATATCATTGTCCTTGGCCGACCGCTCGGTCAAGTATCCTCGTGGAGTCATAGAGAATTTGCTTGTTAAGGTAGATAAGTTTGTGTTTTCTGTAGACTTCGTGGTTTTAGATATGGAGGCCGATGAGAGAGTCCCGATCATTCTTGGCCGTTCATTCCTTCGTACCGCAAAGGCAGTCTTCGATGTCTTTGACGGTAAGATTTCACTTGGTGCGGGCGATGAGATAGTCACCTTTGAGATAGATAGAGCCATGCAACACCCTAGTGGTAGTGATGATTCTAGTGGTCCGTGTCACTCCGTCTACCTCTTAGACTCGTTCATCTCGTGCGTTGATAGGTGCATAGATTTCATTAGTGGAGCTGATCTAGTTAGTGAGGGAGTAGTTAAAGAGGGGTTTGTTAACGAGGGTGAGGAAGTAGATTCGACTTGGGTCCCTGAAACCTTAGAGCTTTGTGAGATTAAGGAAGAGAGTGAGAGTAAACCCGTAGATACTCCACCCTAGAGCTTAAGGTCCTTCCGTCACACCTAGAGTATGTTTTCTTAGGAGAAAATTCGAGTATCCCGGTCATTATCTCTTCTAAATTGACGGAGGAGGAGAAGGGGAAGTTAGTTGAGGTGCTAAAGGAGCACAAGGAGGCTATTTCTTGGAAGTTATCCGACATTAAGGGGATTAGCCCTACCTTTTGTACCCACTGTATTCTTATGGAGGATGAGTTTAAACCGGTGGTGCAACCTCAAAGGCGCCTAAATCCCAACATGAAAGAGGTAGTTAGAAAAGAAGTGTTGAAGTTAATGGAAGCCGGTTTGATTTACCCCATATCCGATTCTTCATGGGTGAGCCCTACTCTAGTCGTCCGTAAGAATGGGGGGATGACTGTTGTCGTGAACGAGAAAAACAAGCTCGTCCCTTCTCGTACGGTCATCGGTTGGCGTGTGTGTATTGACTACCGCAAGCTCAATGACGCCACCTGGAAAGACCACTTCCCACTCCCATTTATCGACCAAATGCTAGAGCGTCTCGCGGGGCAACAATTCTATTGTTTCCTTGATGGTTTTTTCAGCTACTTCCAAATCCCTATCGCGCCGGAAGACCAAGAGAAGACGACTTTTACATGTCCATATGGCACGTACGCGTACCGACGCATGCCTTTTGGACTATGTAACGCACCAGCTACATTCCAATGGTGCATGATAGCTATCTTTCAAGACATGGTTGAGAGCTCTATGGAGGTTTTTATGGATGATTTCTCGGTATATGGCGATTCATTTGATCAATGTTTAGGTAATCTAGCGAGAATGATGAAGAGGTGTGCTGAGACGAAGTTGATGCTTAATTGGGAAAAGTGTCACTTCATGGTTACGGAGGGGATTGTTTTAGGGCATAAGATTTCTAGAGCCGGGATAGAAGTAGATTGTGCCAAGATAGATACAGTTAGTAGGCTTCCTCCACCGACTAGTGTCAAGTCCATTCATAGTTTCTTAGGTCATGCGGGCTTCTATAGGCACTTTATTAAGGATTTTTCTAGGATTACTCGCCCCATGACTCGACTCCTTGAGAAGGATGTCCCATTTGTCTTTGATATGGAGTGTCTTCAAGCGTTCGCTTTCCTTAAATAGAAACTCGTAAGTGCACCCATTCTTGTATCCCCCGATTGGAGCTTACCTTATGAGCTCATGTGTGACGTGAGCGACTACGTGGTCGGGGCGGTATTGGGTCAAACACGGGATAATCACTTTCACCGAATCTACTTGCGAGTAAAACCCTCAACGACACCCAAGAGAATTACACTACTACCGAGAAGGAACTTCTATCCGTCGTCTTTGCTTTCAATAAGTTCCGTTCATACCTAGTGCTTTCAAAGACCATAGTGTTCACCGATCATGCGGCTTTGTGCTATCTTTTCCAAAAGAAAGATGCTAAGCCTCGTCTCATCCGTTGGATTCTACTCCTTTCCGAGTTTGACATAGAGATTAGGGATAAGAAAGGAGAGGAGAATGTCACGGCGGATCACCTTTCACGATTAGAGGATCCGAGTAGGGAGGAGATTCGTGAGGAGGCAATAGGAGAGAGATTCCCTCACGAATCCATAGATTTTGTATTGGCGGAGAAAGAAGGGTTGCCGTGGTTTAGTGATATGGCGAACTATCTTGCAAATGGGTATGTGATGAAGGATATGAATGCCCAACAAAAGAGGAAGCTGTATAGGGATGCGAAGAAGTACATATGGGATGATCCTTACCTTTTTAGGATAGGAGTAGATCTTATTCTTAGGAGGTGTGTTAGCAAGGAAGAGGGTATAGATATTCTTAGACACGTGCACGGGGGGTTGACGGGAAGTCATCATGGCGCACACACTACCGCACAAAAAGTCTTTGATTGCGATTTCTATTGTCCTACAGTAGTTGAGGATGCTTTAGAATTCGTTAGGATGTGCGATGCTTACCAACGTACCGGCAATATCTCATCCAAGAATGAGATGCCTCAAAATCCCATTCAAATTCTTGAAACCTTTGATGTATGGGGCATCGACTTCATGGGACCTATTCCCCCCTTCTAGTGGGAATCGGTACATCCTCGTGGCGATCGACTACGTTTCAAAGTGGGTTGAAGCTCAAGCTTTGCCTACGAACGATGCCCGGGTGGTGGTGAAATTTCTAAAGAAGTTGTTTTCTCATTTCGGTATACCCAAAGCCATCATTAGTGACCGATGATCACATTTTTGTAATGGCATGATGGAGAAGGCATTAGAGCGTTATGGAGTTACTCACCTTTGTCTACCGCGTACCATCCACAAACGAACGGTCAAGTAGAGAATGCAAATAGGGGAGTGAAGAGAATATTAGAGAAAACGGTAGGAAAGAGTCGTAAGGATTGGTCGGATAAACTTGATGATGCTTTGTGGGCATTTCGTACCGCCTACAAAACACCCTTAGGGACCACGCCATTCATGATTGTCCATGGCAAAGCTTGCCATCTCCCGGTTGAATTGGAGCACCGAGCGCTTTGGGCTCTTAAAACCGTCAATCTTGACCTTACTCAAGCGGCTAGGAGAAGATTTTTCCAAATTCATGAGTTAGAGGCCCTTAGAGATGCGGCGTATGAGCGTTCTTGGAATATCAAGGAGAAAACGAAAGCGTTGCATGATAGGAGGCTTAAGGGGTTGAAGGAGTTCAAAGTCGGTGATAAAGTGCTTCCTTATAATTCGAGGTTCAAGTTATTTCCTGGAAAGTTTAAGTCGAAGTGGACGGGACCTTTTGTTGTGAAGGAGGTGTTCCCGTATGGTGCGATTGAGTTATTTGATGAAGTTGCTAAAGGATCTTGGAAGGTGAACGGCCATAGATTGAAGCATTATTTAGGTGGCCCGATTGAC
Source organism: Helianthus tuberosus (assembly GCA_030545235.1). Classification (NCBI taxonomy): domain Eukaryota; kingdom Viridiplantae; phylum Streptophyta; class Magnoliopsida; order Asterales; family Asteraceae; genus Helianthus; species Helianthus tuberosus. The sequence continues at coordinate 106,859,857 of CM060409.1, forward strand.
AAGACCGAGAGGGAGGAAACTCCTCTCAAAGACTTTCCAAACACCACCATTTAGTGTCTTGAGTGATCTCAAGTGTAGAGTTTGTACCGTTTGTATTTTTGTTTACTTTGCTTATTTTTTCGTAGCTAATGGTTGTTTTTGGTAGTGTTTCGGTCTTTATTTCTGTGTTTCGAGTCATTTGCAGGATTCATTGCTGAGGATTTGCAGGGATTGGTGAGAAAAACGAGTTTTCAGGTAAGTTCCAGTGTTAGAAAAATTTTGGGTTGAGTTTTGGGAGTTTTGGTAATGTGTGAAATTTTTTCTAAGGCATGAAACTGGCAAAAAAATGAAACCTTCTGTGAAAATTGGCTTCTGGCAGGTTGCGAGAGACATATGTCTCTTTGTCACGGCCCGCGAGAGACTAATGACTCCGGACGATTTTCACTCACTGGCGGCCCGCGAGATAGACTCTTATGTTTGTCGCGGGGCGCGACAAACACTGTCTGCAGCTGAGAACTTTTAAAACCCAAATTTCATCAATTTTCCCTATACTCTTCTCTCAACTCCGCCGCAAACCACCATCTACCATCACCTACCACCATAAATCTGCCATTTTCACCCACAATTACACTCCCATTTCACCTACAATCATCACCCAACCGATTTCTACCATAGTTTCCACACTTTTCACCATAAAAACGGGATTTTTCTTTGGGTTTCAAGCTTCAACCAGATTTATCGTAGTTTCTCTTGTTTAACTCAAATCCAAAGTATGTATTCTTGTAATCTTTATACTATGAGTCGTTTATTCCAGTTCTTACTTGGTTTGGCATTAGTTTTAGTGTCGGGTCTTGTTTTAGTTATGTGTTTTGCCATGGTTAGTGGTAATTTGAGGTTGTGGTTGGCTTGGTTTGGCAGGTTGCGGGTGGTTCAGTTTGGTGTATTCTACACATGTTTGTGCTACCATGATCTAGGGTTTGGTAAAAATTGAGTGTGGGGATTCGGGTTGGTTATTTTTTAGATGAATTTGAGGTTTATTACATAATTTTGACCCATTTTCACTAATGCTATCATAAAGTTTTTAACTTTAATTCATTCGACACTCAATGTTAGTTGGTTTTGGCATTTGGGATTTAATTGCGGACAATTAAAGTGCCGGGAGGAGGTAGTGTACATTGAGTCTTGTATTTTAAGTCGAGTCTTAGGTTTAAGTTTGGTCTTGGGTTTACTTATATGCACGTACAGGTACAAAACACTTCGCCCGTACTCAATCTCCATTCGGGTAGGGTTGTTTATAACTTATGCTTTTGTAAACGGTAACCCGATTTTGTTTTTCACTTATTTTCGGTTTTAACCGCGAATGAAATGCTATACGGTTATGCCATTTTCTTAAAAAAATTTAAAAAATCCAAATAAATTTAAAAATACCAAAAATAGTTCGTTACTAATAATCTGCTTTGCATTGTCTTGTCAATCTTGAATTGTATAGGAGAATGTCAGGTGAAGGTTCATCTAGTAGAGCTGGTAGGAAGGGAGGTCCAACCACTCGCCAAAGAGGAGGCCCGGCTCAACAGGAACCAGTGCAACAACCAGAGTATGTTAGGGTAGTTGAATATATTGGACCAGGGGTTCCTCATGGTCAGAGTACGAGGCTTTTGGATAGCCCTTTGTTGCAATTCGAGTTGGATTCAGATGAATCTCAAAGGTTGGCTACTTTGTATACGGTAGATCTGCTACCGTTTAGAAGGATTGATTGGGGATTGATGGATCGCCTGGGGATGAGAGCTAGAGTCGAGCAGTTATTCGGTCCGAAGTTTAGGAGGGTTTTAGACTGTGATGCAAGGCAATACAAAGAAATTACTTTAGAGTTCCATTCCACCTATGACTATAAGCATGGGAACTTTAACGAGAAGGATGCAGTTTTGTTTGCCTTGGGTAGGCAGTCATACAAGATGACGATTCCACAATTCGCAGTGGCCACACAGGTTTATACACAAGAAGAGGTACAGACACCCGAGTTTATTACAAGTTTGCAAGCAGTGTTCAAGAAAAGGCGTCGGCACAGTGTTCAGGTTGATGAGTTGGTTAGATTCTGGGGTACTATATCGACAGTTCCGTACTCTTCTGGTTTAGTTGCAAGTGATATCATTGATCCGGTTTATCGATATATCCACAAGATTCTTTCAGCTACATTGGTTGGTAGGGGGCAAGGAGATAATAAGGTGAATCAAGTCAGTCTTTTTTGCTTGATGTGTATGGTTGAGAGGAGGCCGGCGAACTTGGCTACTATATTCGCATGGTCAATGAGGATACTTTGGAGAGGTGGCCCGGGTGCTCGTGTGTATTGTGGGCCGTTTGTGACTTGGTTGACTGAGAGCTTGGGGGTTTTTGATAGATATCCAGCGGATAGGATGAGAGAGGGCCCAGAACCTTGTTTCATGAGTGTTGGGGATCTACAGGCTGCAGGGATATTGACATATTCTGATCTGGTTGAGTGGGAAGCCATTCATCAGGGTCCACAGGTTCAGCCTCCTCCTGGTTCAGGTGCTGCAGCAGTTATGCAGGGGGCCATTCCTACTCGTTACCAGAGACCCCTTACACGACATGAGATTCCAACTAGGCAGTACCCATTGAGGCCGCCACGACCTGATCCACTTACTTTGTGGCAACCGGTAATTTACGCCCTTAATTACGTGATTAACAGATGACTAACGCGATAATAAATAGTGTTTACAGCACAAATTAACTTAATTAGGCCCTTGGAGTGCCCATGAACGTTTGTTCAGCTATACAGTGCGCGTGTGGTGATTTATGGGAAATCTGCTAAATATGACGCGACAACGGACTGATACCGTACGAAATACTGACGACACCAACAAATATGGATGTTACACGAATATTTTATGCCTATGGAGTTTGGGTCACGATATCGGGACTCGTAGAAATTACGAGCCGCTTACACTTGAGATGGGCTTGTGGGCCCTGGGCCCAAGCCCAAAACCCACAAGCCTAAACCTGCACATAAGATATTAGAATCCTATTAAGATTTAGTGGATCTATACAAGATTTATCAAATCTACATAAGATTTACACAATCTAAACAAAATCTTCACAAAAGATTTTGATTCAAAAGGGTAAAATATATTACCTGAATGTAATGTAAATACACAATAGACATATATGACACTTTGATCTATAAATGAAACCCTTGCCTGCCTTTCTTTCTCACTCGATACACATAGAACAAAATACCCAACACACAGACAAATCATTAGACATCATCATCTCTCCCTCTCGGTTATAATTTGCAAACACAGAAGTTTTATTTTCTTTTTGTTCCCCAAAGCACATATGAAGAACAATAATAACTTCATCAAAACTCCATGCACCCCTCATCTTCTCTAAAACAAACCACATAACACACACCCTCACACGGCTCTCTCTCCTCGCCGTTCACGTCCGACGACCGGTGCCGGTTACCGGCGACAAGCACCCCCCCTCTCGACGACAGAAAGGACCACCACCACCACCACCGTGCGGTGGTGGTGAGCGACGACTGCGGACACAAGCGGAGAAAGAGAGAGAGAGGCGAGAGAGAGAGAACCGTCGGTCGGTATCATTGTCCGGCGGTCGGCGACTTTGACCGGCGGACTTTGCTTTTGTCCGACGAGTTTCATCAGATTCAGGTATGGTTCGGTTTTGATTCACTTTCCGGTTCAGATTGGGGTTTTTCTCTTCGATCAGGCGGGTCTCAGGTGTGGTTCGAGCCAAACATCATACGGGTCAGTTATGAGTTGCAGGAAGACCCAGCTGCTCGAATTTTATTGGTTCGGGTTTTACTTCAGATTCGGTTCAGGCCCAACTCGATGCGGTTAGATGCTTGGGACTCGGTTCGTTACGGCTCTCACGGTTCAGAATTCGGGTTGGTATAACCCTGTTTGACTCGGTCAACCCGAGTCGACTCAGTCAACACGGTCGGTTTGAGTCAACTCACCTCGGTGCGAGTCAACACAGTTTGGTGCGGGCAGCCTCAGTTTCGAGTTCGGTTGACTCGGTCAAACTGAGTCAACTCAGTCAACTCAGACAGGTCGGGTCAGGCGGTTCGAAGCAGCTTATGACGCGGATCGGGTCGACTCAGTCAAACTGAGTCAACCCAGTCAACTCAGCAAGTCAACTCGGTCAAACCTGGTCAACTCAGTTGACTCGGTCAACAACCCGACGCGAAGACTTGGTAAATATTAGCGGCACATTTATTTTGTTATTTTTCATAATATTAACATTACGTGAAAAACGAGCTCGAATCGATTATATACAGTTCACATCTCAAAATATTCGACAAGATTTACATAAATATTGATTTCGTTGTTTGAATATTGATTGGTTTTGAAAAATAATGACAACTTGTGTTGTCGGGACGTCCAAAAACAGAGGAAACTCTGCCCGTTTTTCGAGAAAATCCGTAAAAATAACACGCGTTTTATTATATAACGAAAACAACAATTCGGAAACTATTTACAACAACAAACATAGTTGTTTTGAACTTCGGAAATTATTTCGACAACAAAAATAAATATAGTTATTATTATATTTATTTCAAACAAACTCGAATCCTTTTATAAATAAATATAGTTATATATTTATTTCGAATATCAAACAACACGACTTTGTTGTGTAAAATAAATATAGTTGTATATTTATTTCAAACACGCGGAATCTTTTATAAAATAAATATAACTTTTATATTTATTTCGAACGCCGAAACGGCATATACATATATTTTGGCAAAAATATACAAGACGCAATATATATAACACGAGTTTATTATATAATACTTTCATACGAATATTTCTACATACTCAAACGACTTCTCGCGGCAGTTTAACTTAGTCATTTTCATTAAGTTAACTATTTACCGTCAAATCGTTCGACTAACGATTCGGTAGAGCTCGATTACACGTAGTAAGTTACTGCGTTATTTAGAAACTTACTAGATATTCCGTGTTAGGAATATTGTAGAATGCACGATAGCGAGTCACGTCTTGGAAACGACATCGCGAAGTCGTAATTAGCTAGCTTTGCACAGGAATATTCAGGTGAGTTCATAACCCCACCTTTTTACGGTTTTACATTTTTCTAAATGTTTTCGGGGTGGAAAGACATGCACTTTTTGCAAAGCATACAAGAATTACATATTTATAAACCATTTTACAAGCAAGATTTATCTGACACAAATGGTTTACGAAAAGCTTATGTTTTATACCGGTTTTTCAAACAAGCGTTTACACACGAATTCTAGTTTTCTAAACTACGAGAAAATACAAGAGTATACAAACACATGAGAATTGATACTTGACATAAAGAATACAAGAACTGAAAATTGATACTTGATATGATGGATACAAGAATGATACGAGAAATCGTGTCACGAATAGGGTACCATAAGCACCATTAATCGTGTACATACTTAGACCGCAGAACAAAAGGTTAGATCTAATGGGTTCCGGGCAGCCCCACTCTTGGCCACTCTTTTACCAAGCAGTGTTTTTGTGTCTTAGTCGTGAATCGACTACAGAAAAATGCCTATGGTTTGGTGACTTCCTATGTCGTGTCACATGTTAATGGCCTTGCAACCCATTAACAACAAGATACATACAGAAAGACTTGATTTATACAAGAAAACATGATACATACAAGAATACATGATACATACAAGATTACATGATACATACAGAAATACTTGAATTATACAAGATACATACCATGTTTTCATACAAAGTTTCTGTATAACTTGACAAGAAAATGATTTTAAATTCGTTTTCTCAACAATACTTCAAAAACCGGTTATTCAAAAAGATTTATTTCAAATCTTTTACAAACAAACTATGAACTCGCTCAACTTTATGTTGATTTTTCGCATGTTCTTTCTCAGGTTACAGTTCTAAGACAAGGCACGGTTGGAATAGGAGAACCATGTGGAGTCGAGTACTTAGTGGGCGTTCATTTTCTAAAAGACTTAGCTTATTTGCTTCCGCTGTGCAATGAAGATACCAGTCCAGTCACGCCAATGCTCTGATATTTCGGGGTGTGACAGATTGGTATCAGAGCTACAGGTTACAGCGAATTAGGTCTCTGTAGAGATACCTAGGCTCTAACCTCACTTTCCTTTGGGAACTTAGAATATTAAAACCTGAATACATACAGAACGCATAGTACTCGAATATGGTCTCCAACCGTTGCCGAAAAACAAACAGTCAAGATTTGGTTTTTAAACATACGCTAAAGTTGTGTTTTACACACGGTACACAAAACAGTCGCATACAGTGCACAAAACTCTGAGAATTTAGGAAACATGCATTTAAGATCTTCGGAAACTCATGTTGAAGTTCATTAAAGGTCATCACGTAGGTACCACGTTTATTAACTCGGACAAATGCCATTTTTATGTCATCTATACTATTTAGCCGAGCAGGTAACCTACGCAAAACGAAGCACGAGCGTGCAAAAGTACACGAGAACTCGATCAACGGAGGTTGAAGTATGTCACATACGACTATCAAGGCGATGCCTTAGATGAGACACGATGGCGCAATTCAGCGACAACGCTAGATCCTGTCAGCACGAAAACTATCAATCAGGAAGCGGCAGTTTGGCACGCGATCCTGCAACGACACGAATCACGCCAGGGAGAAGACGTATGTCTCTACATTTCCCCTATCGCATTAACGACGAATACGCTATGTTTGACATTCCATGGTAATGTCACCTAACAACTGGTTATCACATGCAACCCCAGGTAAAGTCCTTAAATTTCTTTTATTGAAATTTCGACTTTCACATTTACTGAGTAGATTTTCGTATCTCTACTCCTCTTGATGGTCATTGTATCACGATCATTTCTTTCAGTATAGCGAATATTCATTTGCTTCGTTTCTTGAAAATTCATACGTTACGCATGCATCGTTTGTTACGCATGTGGTTTTGTTTCGAATAAAGCGTTTCATTAAAGTTCAAATATTATTTCGCTTGTGATTCGAATGACCCGCATTATTGTAATTGTTGGCTTCTTTGCTATCAAGTCAACACACTTTCTGGAAATTTCTTTTCTTTTCAAGTTACACACATGGTTTTTCGTTGTGACCATGCCGAAAGTTTTCTTGTCGATACATGTATTCATTGTCGGCTTGCGCCGAAATCAAATTCAATGGTTTGAACTTGTTCATTACACATATTCAATTCAAGACACCATATGATGTATTGAAAGCATCATATTCGAATTCGTTTTAACAAGCGTTTCATTGTTCTGAGTCGTGGTAGATTTGTTTGATCTACGACTCCATTAAGTCGTTTGTTAATTTCGACACCTTGAGGTGCCAGTACAAACTTGTAGCTTGGGCTAATTTATGCAAAACACAGGTGATACTTGTTCGATCACCGCTATACTTGAATTGTTTCATTCTCTACGACACCTTGTGGCGTCGGTAGAACTTGCAGCTTGGGCTGATCATGATTGAGCGTTTCATGCAAACTATTACATTTGAGCTTGTTGAAATCTAAATTCATTTATTGGATGCAATCATTTCTAGAATTCATTTGTATCTTGTGATACGTCCTTGAATTCACATCATTCGAATAAGTCTTGATTCGATTTCATGATCGTTCACTTTGGTACTAATCATATTTTCTACGCATAACGTAACTCAAAGGAGTTGACGTAGTCTAAATTTCGAGGACGAAATTTTATTAACAGGGGGAGACTGTGACAACCGGTAATTTACGCCCTTAATTACGTGATTAACAGATGACTAACGCGATAATAAATAGTGTTTACAGCGCAAATTAACTTAATTAGGCCCTTGGAGTGCCCATGAACGTTTGTTCAGCTATACAGTGCGCGTGTGGTGATTTATGGGAAATCTGCTAAATATGACGCGACAACGGACTGATACCGTACGAAATACTGACGACACCAACAAATATGGATGTTACACGAATATTTTATGCCCATGGAGTTTGGGTCACGATATCGGGACTCGTAGAAATTACGAGCCGCTTACACTTGAGATGGGCTTGTGGGCCCTGGGCCCAAGCCCAAAACCCACAAGCCTAAACCTGCACATAAGATATTAGAATCCTATTAAGATTTAGTGGATCTATACAAGATTTATCAAATCTACATAAGATTTACACAATCTAAACAAAATCTTCACAAAAGATTTTGATTCAAAAGGGTAAAATATATTACCTGAATGTAATGTAAATACACAATAGACATATATGACACTTTGATCTATAAATGAAACCCTTTCCTGCCTTTCTTTCTCACTCGATACACATAGAACAAAATACCCAACACACAGACAAATCATTAGACATCATCATCTCTCCCTCTCGGTTATAATTTGCAAACACAGAAGTTTTATTTTCTTTTTGTTCCCCAAAGCACATATGAAGAACAATAATAACTTCATCAAAACTCCCTGCACCCCTCATCTTCTCTAAAACAAACCACATAACACACACCCTCACATGGCTCTCTCTCCTCGCCGTTCACGGCCGACGACCGGTGCCGGTTACCGGCGACAAGCACCCCCCCTCTCGACGACAGAAAGGACCACCACCACCACCACCGTGCGGTGGTGGTGAGCGACGACTGCGGACAGAAGCGGAGAAAGAGAGAGAGAGGCGAGAGAGAGAGAACCGTCGGTCGGTATCATTGTCCGGCGGTCGGCGACTTTGACCGGCGGACTTTGCTTTTGTCCGACGAGTTTCATCAGATTCAGGTATGGTTCAGTTTTGATTCACTTTCCGGTTCAGATTGGGGTTTTTCTCTTCGATCAGGCGGGTCTCAGGTGTGGTTCGAGCCAAACATCATACGGGTCAGTTATGAGTTGCAGGAAGACCCAGCTGCTCGAATTTTATTGGTTCGGGTTTTACTTCAGATTCGGTTCAGGCCCAACTCGATGCGGTTAGATGCTTGGGACTCGGTTCGTTACGGCTCTCACGGTTCAGAATTCGGGTTGGTATAACCCTGTTTGACTCGGTCAACCCGAGTCGACTCAGTCAACACGGTCGGTTTGAGTCAACTCACCTCGGTGCGAGTCAACACAGTTTGGTGCGGGCAGCCTCAGTTTCGAGTTCGGTTGACTCGGTCAAACTGAGTCAACTCAGTCAACTCAGACAGGTCGGGTCAGGCGGTTCGGGTCGGACGGTTCGAAGCAGCTTATGACGCGGATCGGTTCGACTCAGTCAAACTGAGTCAACCCAGCAAGTCAACTCGGTCAAACCTGGTCAACTCAGTTGACTCGGTCAACAACCCGACGCGAAGACTTGGTAAATATTAGCGGCACATTTATTTTGTTATTTTTCATAATATTAACATTACGTGAAAAACGAGCTCGAATCGATTATATACAGTTCACATCTCAAAATATTCGACAAGATTTACATAAATATTGATTTCGTTGTTTGAATATTGATTGGTTTTGAAAAATAATGACAACTTGTGTTGTCGGGACGTCCAAAAACAGAGGAAACTCTGCCCGTTTTTTGAGAAAATCCGTAAAAATAACACGCGTTTTATTATATAACGAAAACAACAATTCGGAAACTATTTACAACAACAAACATAGTTGTTTTGAACTTCGGAAATTATTTCGACAACAAAAATAAATATAGTTATTATTATATTTATTTCAAACAAACTCGAATCCTTTTATAAATAAATATAGTTATATATTTATTTCGAATATCAAACAACACGACTTTGTTGTGTAAAATAAATATAGTTGTATATTTATTTCAAACACGCGGAATCTTTTATAAAATAAATATAACTTTTATATTTATTTCGAACGCCGAAACGGCATATACATATATTTTGGCAAAAATATACAAGACGCAATATATATAACACGAGTTTATTATATAATACTTTCATACGAATATTTCTACATACTCAAACGACTTCTCGCGGCAGTTTAACTTAGTCATTTTCATTAAGTTAACTATTTACCGTCAAATCGTTCGACTAACGATTCGGTAGAGCTCGATTACACGTAGTAAGTTACTGCATTATTTAGAAACTTACTAGATATTCCGTGTTAGGAATATTGTAGAATGCACGATAGCGAGTCACGTCTTGGAAACGACATCGCGAAGTCGTAATTAGCTAGCTTTGCACAGGAATATTCAGGTGAGTTCATAACCCCACCTTTTTACGGTTTTACATTTTTCTAAATGTTTTCGGGGTGGAAAGACATGCACTTTTTGCAAAGCATACAAGAATTACATATTTATAAACCATTTTACAAGCAAGATTTATCTGACACAAATGGTTTACGAAAAGCTTATGTTTTATACCGGTTTTTCAAACAAACGTTTACACACGAATTCTAGTTTTCTAAACTACGAGAAAATACAAGAGTATACAAACACATGAGAATTGATACTTGACATAAAGAATACAAGAACTGAAAATTGATACTTGATATGATGGATACAAGAATGATACGAGAAATCGTGTCACGAATAGGGTACCATAAGCACCATTAATCGTGTACATACTTAGACCGCAGAACAAAAGGTTAGATCTAATGGGTTCCGGGCAGCCCCACTCTTGGCCACTCTTTTACCAAGCAGTGTTTTTGTGTCTTAGTCGTGAATCGACTACAGAAAAATGCCTATGGTTTGGTGACTTCCTATGTCGTGTCACATGTTAATGGCCTTGCAACCCATTAACAACAAGATACATACAGAAAGACTTGATTTATACAAGAAAACATGATACATACAAGAATACATGATACATACAAGATTACATGATACATACAGAAATACTTGAATTATACAAGATACATTCCATGTTTTCATACAAAGTTTCTGTATAACTTGACAAGAAAATGATTTTAAATTCGTTTTCTCAACAATACTTCAAAAACCGGTTATTCAAAAAGATTTATTTCAAATCTTTTACAAACAAACTATGAACTCGCTCAACTTTATGTTGATTTTTCGCATGTTCTTTCTCAGGTTACAGTTCTAAGACAAGGCACGGTTGGAATAGGAGAACCATGTGGAGTCGAGTACTTAGTGGGCGTTCATTTTCTAAAAGACTTAGCTTATTTGCTTCCGCTGTGCAATGAAGATACCAGTCCAGTCACGCCAATGCTCTGATATTTCGGGGTGTGACATACTTTGGATTCTTTATATGATTCGATGCAGGCAGGTTTTGAGGATTTGCGTGGTTATGTTGATGAGCAGTTTGGTGTAGTTAGGCAGGTGATGGAGGAGAGTCGTAGAGCTCATGAGCAGGGTCAGCAGAGGCTGGAAGATGGTATGAGGCACATGATGGAGGGTTTACGTCTAGGAGTTCCTCATTATTTTCGACAGCCACAGGTAGGACCCAGTAGTATGCAGGGAGTTGAGCCATATCAGGTCTTCCGGCAGTCTGAGGAGGAGTCAGGTGACGAGGACTACTGTGGGGATAACAACATTTGGAGTTTTATACAGTATCTTTTATTTTTATTTTATGCTGTTTTTATTATATCTGGTCTGTGCTCCTAATTTTTGAATACTTGGCTACTTGGTTGGATGGGTTGGGGTAGATTAGATTACTAGTAGGTGTGTTGGATGTTTTAAAACACTTTTATCTATCGTATGTTATTTTGGATGCGATAGGTATGGTATTGGTTTTGCCGCTTCCGTTTGTGTGAGAGCGTTAGGAATTGTTTGCTAAGCGTGTTCGGAATGGAGGGCACTTTGACAGTCTCGCATATTCAGCTAAGTCGTTTCACTTGTATACTTTATATTGTTTATTTAGTTTTTAGTTTTTATTTTTAGGTAGTTAGTTTGAGTCGTATTCTCGTTCTTGCATTAGGGACAACTCAATCTTTAAATGTGGGGATGTGATACATAGTAGTAGTAGTAGTCGAGTCATAAAATATTTAAAAAAAAGAAAAAAAATCAAAAAAAATTTGAAAAATCCGAAAATGTCTTTTGAATAAAGAAGTTTGCAAAATTGATACGGAAAATGATAGAAAAGATGGGTTTTTGTTCGGGTTCAAATAATGATAATATTAGATTAATTAAGTCGAGCTTGTGTCTAGTTTGGGATATGTGAATAGGCCCGGTTCGAATTTAGGTTCCTTTGATTTAATATTACCTTAATTGTCGGTCTACTAGTGGGTACTCATATAGGAAAAATGGGAATTTAAAACAGCCAATAATAGTATAAAGAATGCCGTTATAAGCTAAAATTGTTAGAATTTTTAATCATGAAAAAGAAAAAAAAATAGAATAATTGAGCTAGAAACTAATAAAAGTAGCGCAGGCCTACGTAATCTGGGTTGGGGATGGTGACTTTGACTTAGAATGCCTCTGGGATGTGTGAAATCAAAATTGCAACAAAATTGCCGATGCTCACGTTGTCGCTCTCGGGGATGGTGAATCTGGTTGAGACACCCTCTGGGTTAGGTAAAGCAACATCTAAGCTCAAAAGAAAAAAATGAAAAGAAAAAATGAGAAAAAAAATTGGTTTAAAATTCTCTTGATTTTGGTATAAAATGGTTAGGAATTGGTCCAGTGATCGTTCCTTATGTTCTATAAGCTTGGGGTGGGATTAGGTGGACTGTGGCTTCTAGTGTGAGACCCTAGGTAGGTTGACCGCACTTGAATTAAATTTGCATGATAAGGGTTTAGAACCGGGTTTGGGTTTAAAGGTACAAGTATATTTGCAATCGCGGCTAACACAAGTTTTGATTTTAACAAGTATAAATAGTTTTGACCCGAGTATTTATCTGTCTCTGATTCCGTGTGCATAGATTCTTTTTCGAAGATGAAAAAAGAGTAAGTGTGGGGATATTTGATGTATTGTAAAATACATCCTTTATTCGTGTATAGTTTGTATAGTTTTTCGTTAGTTATAGTTTAGTTTTCGTTAGAATTTGCGTACTTCTGATCTAATTGCGTTTTGGAGGTCTTGGGCGTTTGAAACTGCTGGAAAATGCATAAAACGAGTTAAACATGGAAAAGACAAGTCCTGGAACGTGTTGGAGAGCTCGGGAGCTGAAACAGAGTTAAAATACTGGAAAAAGCATTTCTGGCGGCCCGCGACATAAGCAAGAGTGTCTCTCGCGGGTGGCGAGAGACTTATAGATTTGAAGACGTCTTTTACTCAGTGGCGCCCCGCGACCCATTCCCATATCTCTCTCGCGGGTCGCGAGAGAGTGTTTTCGTCAGAATTCTTCGAGTTGGGCAAGGATTTCAGCTGCAGATCATATAAAAACATTCAAAAACCCTAACTTGGCGAATTAGCAATCTTTTGGGCGAACTTGGAGCTGAGTTTGAAGCGTTTTTTAGCATTGGAAGCTGCCGGTTGAAGGTTGGAAGTTGAGAGAATCATTCGGGTCGTCTACTTAACATCCGGGTGTTTTCGCTTGTGTTTCTTTCTCTTTGAGTATGCTTTGTTTCTTTAAAAATACTTAGTTTATGCTTGTTTCCATGACTTTGATTGGCAAGATTTCTTTAACTACCTAGACAAGATGAATGGTTGCATAAGGTTTGGATTTTTATTTTGAATTTATGATATTTATGGATTTATTTATGTATTGTAGGCGATTTGATTATTAGCTAAATGTGTATGCATACTTGATTGTGTTTGAGTATTGTTTATTGCTTTACATAATTCTTGGTGACGGTATTTATCACATAATAGAGTTGTGTTAGGTTCTAGATTTTGGTTAGTGTCTATATCACATAATAAATCGTGAATCTTTAGAGTTGTGTTAGGTTCTAGAGTTATGTTAAAAGCAATACTCGGTAATCTTATAAAATCAAGTGTTCTGCTAACCCTTAATAGCTGAAAGGTGCGAGGTTATTGTTAGGTCTAAGCGATTAAACCGTAAGGTGGGTCCTTCTTAGGAAGTAAACCTATTAGCTGCTATCTAACAAGTCTAGTTAAGAACCCAAATTTATCCTTGACTTTAGTCCCGAAACGGAGAGAGTCTTGTAGGGTACTTTCATAAATCATTAGAGGTCTTGAAAAAGAGTCTAATTTATCGGTGCCTATAACAGCTTTTAGGGTGCCCTAATGTACTCTTGAAAAGGGTTAGGAGGCTTAGTTGGTAACTCGAGAGTTTTAGAATCTTACGATCCGGGTCCATAATAATCAATATTCAAATAAAATCCATAACTAAAAGCAACCAGAATTCGAGTCTAGGTAGTGTTTCCACCGTCTGAGTAAAAGCCCAAAGTAATTCGTTCTAGTTAATTTAGTTAATTAATTTAGTTTAATTGCATTCTTAGGATTTTTAGAACCCCCCCCCCCCCTTTAAAACATAAAATATAGTTAAGTGTCGTGTCAGAGTTAGTCTAGATAAGGTCATTAACGTAGTTCGATAGAGTCTCGTGGGTTCGATATCCGGACTTACATTAGCTATACTAGAGTCGATCGGTATACTTGCCGGTTAGTAGTTTAGTGTTCCTTAGTGAGTCTAGAGTATTACTTAGAGTCTAGAATTAGGTTAATTTAGTTAATTTTATTAAACTACTTTTTAGCACATCACTAAGCCTCCAAGATCCCAGCGATCATAGCGCAAGATCAGGTTATGATGTTCAAACATGAGCCACACTTACATCCATTCGCGCAACCAAGAAAAAGTTCCTACCACAATGCAATAATTGTAACATTATCATTTATCAAAAGGTAAGTAGATTAAAAAAGTTCAAACGCACATCGATTACATCTGTTAAAGGTTCAACCACTACATTTCATCTACCAAGGCATAAAAGCCTGTTACAAAAGCCTGAAAACTACAAGATTTTCACCCCGCGCCGTCACCGTCAGCATTTCCTTCTTCCTCATCGGAAAGAACTTGTGTTCCTGGGATTTCGAAAAGAGCCCTTAAGCACGCAGCATAATCGTCATGTTGAAGGGCCTTAGAAATGAAGTCCATGATGGGAAGGGTAAGAGTGTTGTATGTCTCTTGTTTGGTAGCATATACGGTCCCGACTTTAACGCTGACAGAACAGTGGCTGCTATCCCACGCCGCCTGCATCGCCTCCAGCACATGGTAAGCACACTCTTCATAACCTTTGCGGTGACCAACCTGGCGCACCGCTACAGTTAACGCCGCAACGGTCTGGTCCAACTCAGCAGAGTTAAGGACCGCGTTCACAACCTGTTCAACACATACAAAGATCAGAACCGCATTTACTCTGGCAAAAACGAAGGGAAAAGAATGATATCTTACATAGGCGATACTGTACTGCTGTAACCATTCTGAATTGTTGACCAAGGGCACAACGACCGATTGGGTTTCGGCATAATTTTCCTGAGCCACGTCCAAGGCCGCATGGGAAACTTTGCGCGCCTCTTCGGCAACTTCGGCCTTCACCTGTTCAGCTTACAGGTCAACCTCAAGAGAATCAGTTCTGACTCGCGCAAGTGACGCTCGAGCTCAGCAATCTTAGTGTCCTTGCCAGCCAAGTCTCTATTTTTAGAGAAAAGTTGTTATTCCAGCTCACCCTGCGCAGATAAGTGGTCAGTTAGCCTTCGGATTTCATGATCTTGTTGAAGACAAGTGTAGGTAGTACGAACCTGTTTGGCTTCAGCATGCTCACGGTGCGACTTCGCCTCCTCAAGTTTAGCTTCCAGATCAGTCTTAGAGGTGAAAAGATTTTGATTTTGAGCACTAAAGTCCATGATGGCCTTGGCAGAGACTTCTTCCTGCGCTTTAAGGTTGTTAATTTCATTCCGCGAGGCATACATCTTTTGATTATCTTTCTCAAAAGTCGCACGCCATTTCTGACGCTCTTCAGCAAGTGTATCCTCGCTTGCTCCCAGTTTTGTCCTAAGGCCCAACAGGCCCCATTCCTCATTGTTCTTATCAGCCTCAAATTGTGCCTACTTCGCAACCAATTCCTCCTTCGCCTTCTCAAACAGCTTGGCATCAGCAGCCAACCTGCTTCTGTACGCTTCTACCTCAACACGTTCTCGATACATTGTGCGCCACTTGCGCATGATCTGATTACTGGTTGAAAGCTGGTTGGCCTGTGCAACAACGTGTGACTGATAAACCTGTTCATGTTTACGTTGTTTTTGGAAGAGGACTTCGGCAGAGGGAAGGCACCCATAAACCATTCCCGGCAGGCTGGAAATTTGGAGAGAGTGTCGCCCTGCTTTAGTTTCCAAATGGGAGTATGAATTTTACTGGCACGACTCTCATCGTATGACCGGTAATAATGGTCACCTAAAGTATCTTCAGGCCGGATATGTGAAGGCTCTTTCTGTTGGACACTGAAAGTGCTGGTACCTTCACCTCCCACGCCTTGACACTTAATGGAAGTAGCCGTTTCTTCCGCAGTCTTCTCAGGGGTTCTCCCAACCCCTTTTGATAAATCTTTAGCAGGTTCTTTGGTCAACTTCTCAACCTATTTCGCAGGCTCCTTAACAACATTCTCAATTTCCTTCTCAGCCTCCTTGGCAGACTCTTCAACGGTTTACTCAACCCCCGCGGTCATCACCTTCTTCGCTTCAATGGGTTTTTCAATCCCAACTGGCTTATCAACCTCAACAACTTTTTCAACCTCAGCGGTTGCAACTTTCTCTTTTTCAACAAGTTTCTCAGCCTCAACAAACTTCTCAATAGTGGCTTCTGCACGCGACTAGGCATCTTTCTCGTGGACCACTTCAAAGATACCTTCTGCCTTCTTGGTTGCGCCAGTAGGAGGCGGCGGAGGGTGCCTGAGGACCAGATTTCGAGTGTATAAATCTGAACTTGGGAGTTGCCTTTTTCAGTTCTGGATAACACACGCAGAGTCAAGAGGTTTTACCAAAACATTTAACAAGGACAGAAAAGGACATCAAACAAAGGAAATGTACCAGGAGAAATGGCCAACATCAACGACCCAACGTCAACCTTCTTCCCTATAACAGGTTTGCAGAAAGCAACCTTTTTAGGGACGGGCGCTGGGTTCTTGCTTGATTCCTCGCGCAGCCTCTTAGAGGTTTTTTCCTAGCCAGCTACGAAACTGGGTCGGCCTCTAACTCCTCCTCAATAGGAATAGACGTGGGGTCGCGCCTGACATATGTTCTTTGGAGCTTTCACTCCCGGAACTCCTAGCATTAGTAGTTTCGCCTGCTTTCACCCTACCACCTATAGAGCGCAATTCCTCCATAGAGTCAGCTACAATTATATAGTCATCTAGGCTATGTTGTTGAGGGCGAGCCATACCTTTGTGCGATGCAGCGTCAGAAGTGGCAACAGTCACTTCTACCTTCACCGGGCGTGCCCCTTCATCATAAGTCACCGTTTTCTTCTTGCTCGGCCTTTTGACCTTCTTCTCAGTAGGATCAATGCCGAGATTGCGCAAGCTACCTGCAAAGGCATAAGATGGGATGTTTAACCCATGATTTGAAGAGGCAATAGACTCCCCGTTGAAAGCAAAACAACATCTTCACTAGCAGGAGTTATAGTCCGACATGGCCTAGGGTTCATGATATGCGCACCTTCAGTTGTCGTAGGGAGCGCAGCAAAGGATCCAGCCGTGGATACATGAAGTTGCCGTGAATCTGGTCATACCAAGTATCTTCATCCTCATGCAAATTCCTAACACCCATAATCCCAGCATGCACGGTAAACGCCCGGTGGTAAAGCTCAACCTCTTCAACAAGAAGAAGTCCGAATCATGAGTGATCACCCACAACCCTTATAACAGGAAAACATATAGCACTTAAAAGGACTTACCTTGGCCATCTAAAAGAAGCACGGGGACAGTCCTTCTCGTGATTGGCCATTTATCGCACATACCCGCAGCGACCAAAACTTACTCACCAAAAACCTGATTAGGCAGAGATTTCGACCTCTCGTACCAGAGCGCACCCTTGGGAGTTTTTTAGATCCTCCTTGGGGATCGGCGCAGGTTCACGAAACTCCATGGTGATAAGAATCACCTCCTCACAGATGTAAAAGAATTTACCCTTCCAGTCATAAAATCCAAGGTTGGATTGCAGTTGGTAGAAGGCGCGAAACTTCTCCATTGTAGGCTCTTCTCCTTGCGCGAGCAAATAGAGTTCGAAATGACGTATCCTCACAATGCCCAAGGGGCTAAGTTGAGAAACATGAAAATGGTAGTATGATAAAAGTGCGCCGAAGTAGTTGGTGGCAGGTAATGTGACAACCCGAACTCTCAAGGTTAGTGTTGTCTAGGTTAGTGAGTCTTGTTCAGTATTATTCTATACGTCATGGTCTGCATTATACTGGGATGAACGTGTTAAATTTGTTAAACGTGCTTATTAATTCTATGTCACAGTCTACGATACGTTAAACGTGTTATGTGCTTGACTACCCATGTTGCAATGGTATAGCCTCATGTATGTAATAGAGAAAGTATTTGTATTGAGAAAGTATTTGGTTTAGTTACACTTGGGCCTACACTCCTCTCAACAATCAATCTCGGCCTATGTTACCTGAAGTTTAATCGGATCTTAGTGGGTCCGTTAGTTGGATTTTAGATATATTCCCACACACCGCAACAGTGGTTGGGCCGGGTGAAGCCCAAGTTAATAATTGTTTTGTTTGGGGCCGGTTATACAAACATTATATACTCACACAAGAAATTACGTAACTTGTTAGCAAACACATATTCAAACCCTACCTATTCCTAGTTGGTGTGCGGCAGGAGACCCCCCCCCCACACCATCGAAGACATCATCCTGTTTAAGCCAGCAGTAGGTTAGTAGTTTTTATCTATTGGTATTCATGTTTGCATGACCTTGTTTATATGTGTTATTAAATGAGATCGATGATTATTAATTGGTGATGATATGTAAATTCGGTTAGTATGATTTGTGCTTGCAATCTGTTGTTGTTTGCGTGGAGGCCAAGGATCATTGTTTACTACTTTCTAATGTTTGGATAATCTAGGACTTCTTTGCAATATTAACCGGTAGCAATTGATAGTTGACTAATTTCGTAAATTGTTATGAATGGTTAAGGTAAACACTAAAGCATAAACCAATAATCAGGTATTTGAAATAAATTATGTGATCGATTAACTTGGGATTGGGTGTATTATGAGTAGAAGTCATAGGGTATTGTTGTTGATTTCGTCCCTATTCCATGTGATGAGTAGAATAGCAAAGTCAATGTTCATGCACAAGATGATATAGATTAATGAATAAATTGTCAGCCCACTAAATTGAATGCATCATGTTAGTATGTGGACAGTCCACGTGAGTATACTTTGACAGGCCCAATAAACTTGTCAGTCCATTAATTAATGTGATCGGTCCAATAATTACTTGTATGCTTTAACAGTTGTCGGCCATCATGTTACCTCATAAACAGAATATGATTTGGAACAATTTAATAATGAATGATCATGTGTAGACCTCATTAAATACGTATGGATATGTGTAGACCTCATTAGATGACACTACTATTTGGCGGCCCATGTGATTGTGTTACACTAATTGAATTTATGTCGGTTATCTTTATTAAGTTTTCATATGTTTATGAAAGTTAATAGTGTATATGGTGAAGTGAATCATGAAACGAATTACTCATTAGAAGGGTATATATATATATATATATACTAAGTGATTTCTTGGCAATAATGGGTTGATAGATTAACCTGGTGTGATGTGGATTATATGTGTGTAATACGTGTATCCTGACTGTGTGACAAGTGAACAAGGAATATATGACTTGTTTGAACATGAAATATGTGAATTATGTGTACTTAAGACTGATTATGTTGGTAACGATTCTAGGGCGTGTTTGAACAATTGGAAAACGTATTTTTATCTTACCGAGCAAACCGAGGTGAGTTCACACTTTCCACAAGGCATGGGATTCCCAAGGGTTGGGAATGGGTAAAGGATTTAAACTGAAACTGCGTGATCTCCTGGCTTGGGACACGTACACACCCTCTTTATTGAAGTGTGACAATACGTGATAAGGATATAATTGGAACCTGCGTAATCTCCTGGTTTGGGGATTACGTACACACCCTCTTATTTGAAGGGTGACAACACAGATACTAGACCAAAACTCTCTATCATGAAGTCCCTCCTTTTATATCGACTTAATCGTCGGGCCAATGGCGAGCGGGTCATTAGTTAGATAGCGCTATTTAGGTTTGACAAGCCTCACACCGTGCCGCAGAGGACGGGCGTGAACTAATGGATCTGGGCATGTCAATGATGATAGACATTGACGCTAGGGCACCAACTTACTTTAGTCAGTGGTCGATATGGTAAACAGGTCTAGTGGTTAACATGGGGAAGCCCCCACCAACTATGGATATGTTTGGGAAACAGGGTAAACTGATTAACTTACAACTTACAAATGAATTCCTGGTTTTTTTGAAACAACTTAACAATGAACACCAACCGTGAACTCGCTCAACTTTGTTGTTGATTTGTTTTTACATGCCTTGCAGGTCGTTAGGTATCTATGGAGCTTGCACGAGCAAGAGGAGTCGTTGTGGGACACGGACCGTTGTGTACCATGTTAACATTTAAACTTATTCAACTTATGTTTTGGTTTTACCTTTATTGCTTCCGCTGTTTAACTTGAACTTGGTTAACTTGTTTTTGAACACCAATTATATTGCATGGTTGGATTTTATTTATTTTAAATACATTGTTCAATATGATTGGTGGCTTGATCCTGGTCAGTCACGCCTCCAAGCGGCGATACTCCGCATGTGGATTTTTGGGGGTGTGACAGATTGGTATCAGAGCCATTGGTTATAGTGAACTTGGTTTTAAAAAGGGGAAAAGCTTTTTGATAAAACCAGACTATAACCTGTACAGTGCTCAACGATCCACAACGACGCTTCGCTCCACGTGCAAGTCTCCACACTATAGGTGATATGATTTATGTTTATATTGCCTACTTGCTAGTTACATAGAACTTTGCTCGTGATATGCTTAGATAAACGTAACAACTATTGTTTGAAAACACTTGTGTGCTTACTCTCTTCTGTCATCGCACTTTCGCGAACCTCTCTCACCCATGTTTCCTTTGGTGTGACAGTACACATTTGTTTATGACGAAACACACGAACACACACTCGTCACTATAGCAAGATGGCATGGATTGCTTGCTCACCTTATGATGCGTTGATAGTATGCCATAGTCCTTAGGTTTTTGTGATCTTATTACATTGACGACCTCCGTTTGACATCTGAGTTTGAGGAACCATTTGACATGAGTTAGGAGGAACTGAGATGAGCATGAAAATCGCAATATTATTGTGGGTGCACACATAATAATAATGTGGGGTGCATGCGAGTCCTAGTGAGCCTTGACAAGTGGAAAAGGGGTTCCGTTATTTGATCGATGTGAAACATAACAAACCTATAGGGGTCATAGCAGTGATTGTCCCCTACTCGAATGTGAACTTTTCATTCATCTCTGGATCCTTTCGAATCTCGATGCTTTCGAGTATTACCTGAACACCCATCTGAACACCTAGCGAACCGTGTAGAATGTTAGGTGCTTATACGAACGTCCCTGAGTAGGATGTCGCAGCGTCGAATGATCGATCGATACCTTTCTTTTTTTTTCCTCTTCGTTTGTTGGAACTCATGTATTGAGGCCTCAGATTCTGAAGTGCGATCACTTCTGCAACACTCCCGCAACATACTGAGTATTACTCGAACCACTTGCAACATCGATGGACAGGAGGATGAGCGTAGCACTTTACCGACCTCAGTACTTTGACGACCCTGATTACCGGCAATGAGCACCAGCGAATTGGCTTCAAACGAATCCTTAAACCTTGTCAGCAACTCATGGGAGTCAACTCTTATGAATCAATCGGGGCATAAGTGAGGACAGCTGATGGTAGTATGGAAGGTGTGACTGCCAGCACAGTGAGTAACGTGTTAGGACGTGGCTCAGAATGTGAAAAGATGGACCTTGATGGTGAAGAGTCGTAGAGCTTCGTTTCAAACAACAGCATTAGAGGCAACGGTCACGGCAACAACAAGGTATTTGTAATGGTAACCAACAGTATGGAAAGTGAAGGTGCTTACGGCATGGAGTGGCCAATGTTAAATTCAACGACAACAACCAAGGGAACGACGGCCGTACTGGAAATCCTCGCAACGAGTACAACAACACGGGAAATGATGCTCATAGAGGGACATTAGGGATTGGCGTGGGCGACGCCGGGATTATAACAACATGGTAGCCTACGTGTTCTTGGTGACTAATCACTTCGCCACTGTTCTGCTTAACCCTGATGCTTCTTGAAACCCAACCTGTTGTGGAATCGGCTGATGGCGAAAACAATGAAACCACTCGAATTCCAGGTTGGAGATAGAGTGCTACTCAAAGTCTCACCTTGGAAAGGTGTAGTTCGTTTTGGCAAACGAGGCAAACTCAATCCGCGTTACGTCGGACCGTTCGAAATCATAGAGAAAATAGGCAAAGTGGCCTACAAACTGAACCTACCAGCAGAACTCGGTGGAGTTCACAACGTATTTCACGTGTCAAATCGGAAGAAATGTCTGTCAGATGAGACCCTCATAGTTCCTTTGAAGGAGCTCACTATCGACGATCAGTTGTGATTTGTCGAGGAACCAGTTGAAATCCCGGACCGAGACGTTAAGGTCCTCAAGCACACTAGAATATCTCTTGTTCGAGTTCGTTGGAACACCCATCGTGGCCCAGAGTTTACCTGGGAAACGAGAAGATCAAATGAAACTCAAGTATCCCCAGTTATTCGGAAACAGTGCAACCACTACTGAGGCTGAAGCTACTACAGAATTTCGGGACGAAATTCCAAACCAACGGGGGGATGATGTGACACCCCAGGAAAACCAGGAAACAACACAACACAACTAGCTTCCTCAGTAACCGCATGCTAAATTTCGGGACGAAATTTCTTTCAAGTTGGGGATAATGTGACAACCCGAACTCTCAAGGTTAGTGTTGTCTAGGTTAGTGAGTCTTGTTCAGTATTATTCTATACGTCATGGTCTGTATTATACTGGGATGAACGTGTTAAATTTGTTAAACGTGCTTATTAATTCTATGTCACAGTCTACGATACGTTAAACGTGTTATGTGCTTGACTACCCATGTTGCAATGGTATAGCCTCATGTATGTAATAGAGAAAGTATTTGTATTGAGAAAGTATTTGGTTTAGTTACACTTGGGCCTACACTCCTCTCAACAATCAATCTCGGCCTATGTTACCTGAAGTTCAATCGGATCTTAGTGGGTCGGTTAGTTGGATTTTAGATATATTCCCACACACCGCAACAGTGGTTGGGCCGGGTGAAGCCCAAGTTAATAATTGTTTTGTTTGGGGCCGGTTATACAAACATTATATACTCACACAAGAAATTACGTAACTTGTTAGCAAACACATATTCAAACCCTACCTATTCCTAGTTGGTGTGCGGCAGGAGACCCCCCCCCCCCACACCATCGAAGACATCATCCTGTTTAAGCCAGCAGTAGGTTAGTAGTTTTTATCTATTGGTATTCATGTTTGCATGACCTTGTTTATATGTTTTAATTAAATGAGATCGATGATTATTAATTGGTGATGATATGTAAATTCGGTTAGTATGATTTGTGCTTGCAATCTGTTGTTGTTTGCGTGGAGGCCAAGGATCATTGTTTACTACTTTCTAATGTTTGGATAATCTAGGACTTCTTTGCAATATTAACCGGTAGCAATTAATAGTTGACTAATTTCGTAAATTGTTATGAATGGTTAAGGTAAACACTAAAGCATAAACCAATAATCAGGTATTTGAAATAAATTATGTGATCGATTAACTTGGGATTGGGTGTATTATGAGTAGAAGTCATAGGGTATTGTTGTTGATTTCGTCCCTATTCCATGTGATGAGCAGAATAGCAAAGTCAATGTTCATGCACAAGATGATATAGATTAATGAATAAATTGTCAGCCCACTAAATTGAATGCATCATGTTAGTATGTGGACAGTCCACGTGAGTATACTTTGACAGGCCCAATAAACTTGTCAGTCCATTAATTAATGTGATCGGTCCAATAATTACTTGTATGCTTTAACAGTTGTCGGCCATCATGTTACCTCACAAACAGAATATGATTTGGAACAATTTAATAATGAATGATCATGTGTAGACCTCATTAAATACGTATGGATATGTGTAGACCTCATTAGATGACACTACTGTTTGGCGGCCCATGTGATTGTGTTACACTAATTGAATTTATGTCGGCTATCTTTATTAAGTTATCATATGTTTATGAAAGTTAATAGTGTATATGGTGAAGTGAATCATGAAACGAATTACTCATTAGAAGGGTATATATATATATATATATACTAAGTGATTTCTTGGCAATAATGGGTTGATAGATTAACCTGGTGTGATGTGGATTATATGTGTGTAATACGTGTATCCTGACTGTGTGACAAGTGAACAAGGAATATATGACTTGTTTGAACATGAAATATGTGAATTATGTGTACTTAAGACTGATTATGTTGGTAACGATTCTAGGGCGTGTTTGAACAATTGGAAAACGTATTTTTATCTTACCGAGCAAACCGAGGTGAGTTCACACTTTCCACAAGGCATGGGATTCCCAAGGGTTGGGAATGGGTAAAGGATTTAAACTGAAACTGCGTGATCTCCTGGCTTGGGACACGTACACACCCTCTTTATTGAAGGGTGACAATACGTGATAAGGATATAATTGGAACCTGCGTAATCTCCTGGTTTGGGGATTACGTACACACCCTCTTATTTGAAGGGTGACAACACAGATACTAGACCAAAACTCTCTATCATGAAGTCCCTCCTTTTATATCGACTTAATCGTCGGGCCAATGGCGAGCGGGTCATTAGTTAGATAGCGCTATTTAGGTTTGACAAGCCTCACACCGTGCCGCAGAGGACGGGCGTGAACTAATGGATCTGGGCACGTCAATGATGATAGACATTGACGCTAGGGCACCAACTTACTTTAGTCAGTGGTCGATATGGTAAACAGGTCTAGTGGTTAACATGGGGAAGCCCCCACCAACTATGGATATGTTTGGGAAACAGGGTAAACTGATTAACTTACAACTTACAAATGAATTCCTGGTTTTTTTGAAACAACTTAACAATGAACACCAACCGTGAACTCGCTCAACTTTGTTGTTGATTTGTTGTTACATGCCTTGCAGGTCGTTAGGTATCTATGGAGCTTGCACGAGCAAGAGGAGTCGTTGTGGGACACGGACCGTTGTGTACCATGTTAACATTTAAACTTATTCAACTTATGTTTTGGTTTTACCTTTATTGCTTCCGCTGTTTAACTTGAACTTGGTTAACTTGTTTTTGAACACCAATTATATTGCGTGGTTGGATTTTATTTATTTTAAATACATTGTTCAATATGATTGGTGGCTTGATCCTGGTCAGTCACGCCTCCAAGCGGCGATACTCCGCATGTGGATTTTTGGGGGTGTGACAGATTGGTATCAGAGCCATTGGTTATAGTGAACTTGGTTTTAAAAAGGGGAAAAGCTTTTTGATAAAACCAGACTATAACCTGTACAGTGCTCAACAATCCACAACGACGCTTCGCTCCACGTGCAAGTCTCCACACTATAGGTGATATGATTTATGTTTATATTGCCTACTTGCTAGTTACATAGAACTTTGCTCGTGATATGCTTAGATAAACGTAACAACTATTGTTTGAAAAAACTTGTGTGCTTACTCTCTTCTGTCATCGCACTTTCGCGAACCTCTCTCACCCATGTTTCCTTTGGTGTGACAGTACACATTTGTTTATGACGAAACACACGAACACACACTCGTCACTATAGCAAGATGGCATGGATTGCTTGCTCACCTTATGATGCGTTGATAGTATGCCATAGTCCTTAGGTTTTTGTGATCTTATTACATTGACGACCTCCGTTTGACATCTGAGTTTGAGGAACCATTTGACATGAGTTAGGAGGAACTGAGATGAGCATGCAAATCGCAATATTATTGTGGGTGCACACATAATAATAATGTGGGGTGCATGCGAGTCCTAGTGAGCCTTGACAAGTGGAAAAGGGGTTCCGTTATTTGATCGATGTGAAACATAACAAACCTATAGGGGTCATAGCAGTGATTGTCCCCTACTCGAATGTGAACTTTTCATTCATCTCTGGATCCTTTCGAATCTCGATGCTTTCGAGTATTACCTGAACACCCATCTGAACACCTAGCGAACCGTGTAGAATGTTAGGTGCTTATACGAACGTCCCTGAGTAGGATGTCGCAGCGTCGAATGATCGATCGATACCTTTCTTTTTTTTTTCCTCTTCGTTTGTTGGAACTCATGTATTGAGGCCTCAGATTCTGAAGTGCGATCACTTCTGCAACACTCCCGCAACATACTGAGTATTACTCGAACCACTTGCAACATCGATGGACAGGAGGATGAGCGTAGCACTTTACCGACCTCAGTACTTTGACGACCCTGATTACCGGCAATGAGCACCAGCGAATTGGCTTCAAACGAATCCTTAAACCTTGTCAGCAACTCATGGGAGTCAACTCTTATGAATCAATCGGGGCATAAGTGAGGACAGCTGATGGTAGTATGGAAGGTGTGACTGCCAGCACAGTGAGTAACGTGTTAGGACGTGGCTCAGAATGTGAAAAGATGGACCTTGATGGTGAAGAGTCGTAGAGCTTCGTTTCAAACAACAGCATTAGAGGCAACGGTCACGGCAACAACAAGGTATTTGTAATGGTAACCAACAGTTGGAAAGTGAAGGTGCTTACGGCATGGAGTGGCCAATGTTAAATTCAACGACAACAACCAAGGGAACGACGGCCGTACTGGAAATCCTCGCAACGAGTACAACAACACGGGAAATGATGCTTATAGAGGGACATTAGGGATTGGCGTGGGTGACGCCGGGATTATAACAACATGGTAGCCTACGTGTTCTTGGTGACTAATCACTTCGCCACTGTTCTGCTTAACCCTGATGCTTCTTGAAACCCAACCTGTTGTGGAATCGGCTGATGGCGAAAACAATGAAACCACTCGAATTCCAGGTTGGAGATAGAGTGCTACTCAAAGTCTCACCTTGGAAAGGTGTAGTTCGTTTTGGCAAACGAGGCAAACTCAATCCGCGTTACGTCGGACCGTTCGAAATCATAGAGAAAATAGGCAAAGTGGCCTACAAACTGAACCTACCAGCAGAACTCGGTGGAGTTCACAACGTATTTCACGTGTCAAATCGGAAGAAATGTCTGTCAGATGAGACCCTCATAGTTCCTTTGAAGGAGCTCACTATCGACGATCAGTTGTGATTTGTCGAGGAACCAGTTGAAATCCCGGACCGAGACGTTAAGGTCCTCAAGCACACTAGAATATCTCTTGTTCGAGTTCGTTGGAACACCCGTCGTGGCCCAGAGTTTACCTGGGAAATGAGAAGATCAAATGAAACTCAAGTATCCCCAGTTGTTTGGAACAATTGGACAATTGGAACGATTCTAGGGCGTGTTTGAACAATTGGAAAACGTATTTTTATCTTACCGAGCAAACCGAGGTGAGTTCACACTTTCCACAAGGCATGGGATTCCCAAGGGTTGGGAATGGGTAAAGGATTTAAACTGAAACTACGTGATCTCCTGGCTTGGGACACGTACACACCCTCTTTATTGAAGGGTGACAATACGTGATAAGGATATAATTGGAACCTGCGTAATCTCCTGGTTTGGGGATTGCATACACACCCTCTTATTTGAAGGGTGACAACACAGATACTAGACCAAAACTCTCTATCATGAAGTCCCTCCTTTTATATCGACTTAATCGCCGAGCCAATGGCGAGCGGGTCATTAGTTAGATAGCGCTATTTAGGTTTGACAAGCCTCACACCGTGCCGCAGAGGACGGGCGTGAACTAATGGATCTGGGCACGTCAATGATGATAGACATTGACGCTAGGGCACCAACTTACTTTAGTCAGTGGTCGATATGGTAAACAGGTCTAGTGGTTAACATGGGGATGCCCCCACCAACTATGGATATGTTTGGGAAACAGGGTAAACTGATTAACTTACAACTTACAAATGAATTCCTGGTTTTTTTGAAACAACTTAACAATGAACACCAACCGTGAACTCGCTCAACTTTGTTGTTGATTTGTTGTTACATGCCTTGCAGGTCGTTAGGTATCTATGGAGCTTGCACGAGCAAGAGGAGTCGTTGTGGGACACGGACCGTTGTGTACCATGTTAACATTTAAACTTATTGAACTTATGTTTTGGTTTTACCTTTATTGCTTCCGCTGTTTAACTTGAACTTGGTTAACTTGTTTTTGAACACCAATTATATTGCGTGGTTGGATTTTATTTATTTTAAATACATTGTTCAATATGATTGGTGGCTTGATCCTGGTCAGTCACGCCTCCAAGCGGCGATACTCCGCATGTGGATTTTTGGGGGTGTGACAGGTAACCGGAAGTTACCTTCACTAAAGAAATCCGCAAATAAGGTGATGTACCCCGGTGGTGCATCAGCGGCGGTCTGGCCCTTGGCCGGAAAATGAGTGTCCCACTCGGCGGCAAACTGATGGCCTCGAACTGCTTGTTCGAATGAGGCCTCCTCCCACTTCAGTCGTGGCATACCACCACCAACTTCCTCGACTTCGACATCGTCGGCACGATCAGACATAATGGAATATGATAATACCGGAGAAATCTGGAAGAAGATTTGAAGAAGAAAAACTTGAAGAAATCTTGAAGATAATCTGTAGATCTTTGACGAATTCTTGAAGATTCGAAGAACACTTTGAAGATTTGAGAGAAAAATGGAAAGAGAATTCAAGATAAGGTAATGATCCGTCGTCTATCCTCCCTTTTTATACCCATCGAAACTAATGCGATGGGTAACCGTGCCGTACAAGCGGGGTGCGTCTCCAATGAAGGAACGACACGTCAAGCGGCAAATGCGGTGCAACGATTGTCACGCGCGCGTGAAGCCCACTCGTCTGACACCAGACGAAACGACAATGCTGACACAGTGACGCCATGCCGTCTACTGTGTCAGCAGTCACATCATGCGTCACCCTCGCCACCAACTTGTCAGCAGATGCTCTTTTCAAATTTCGAGAACTTTCCCGCGCAAATATAAGAGTTAACTTCACAAGTAAGCTATATAGCTGCGCCGTCGAAGTTTCACCACAACGCACGCACACCAGCTTTTCTAGCACACTTGTTGATTTCTTGGAATACAAGATCAAAGCACAGACCATTAACTTTAATTTCTAGTCCAGAGCTCCAACCACTTGCTTCGCGCATAGAAGCAACAGTGGACTGGGGGGACTTGAAGGGGTATGGTCCTGAATCATGCGCCGACCACACAAGTCCGCCTTATGTCGTGCGCGAGACCATACCCAAGATAAACCATAATGATGACTTCTCAGACCTTGCGCCCACTGCATAGATGTTTCTTGATGTGACACCTGTGTCACTGCGACCATCAAACAAAAACCAAACCAATGAAATATTGTATTTCATACTTGGGATCTGTATAAATATGTGTATCTTTTACACATATCAATTCTTGTTCGATTACAAGCTCTAAATCACTTTCTGGAAGGTTATACGCGCACTGATGCGTAAATATAACCAGTTTAATGCAACAAACACTCCGTAATAGTGAAATAGGCTTAACATACCTTAAATAACCTTTACATAACTTAGAAATAAGTTTTAAAGGCTTTGGTATGGCAAAAAACAAGTTAAATCGCTTACAGGGACTAAAGTTGACAAACTGCGAAAGTATGCCAATCTGAACTGTAACAGACATTCCGGAACATGACCATAAGTTAAACACACCTTAAATATCCTTTATATAGCTTAGAAATAGGCTTTGAGGGGTTCGGTGTGCTAAAATAAACTTTTGGGTCATTCAGGGACTAAAAGCGTCAAAAAGTGCACAAGTTTGCACTTTCGCGCATAACTTACATTCTGAATACACCCGGACATCCAAAAATTTATGTAAGCACTAAAACATTTTATTTTAGTGTTTGGCATAAGAAAAATCCATTCGTCGCGTCATTTGGATCGTTTTTCGCGCTTATGCGCATTCCGTCGTAATTAGCCGAACAACGCAACCGTACGGCTAAACGAACCGACATCCGAGATATTTTTGAGAACATTTTAAGTTCCCTTTACTTTAACTTCATTTTAGAGCTTTGAAATGGGGTTAACGGGCCTTAAACGCGTCGGAAAAGGCCTTATTACACTCAGGGACCAAATCTGCCATTTTTGAAACTTTCTGTTCAGAAACATTGAATCTGGCCTATACCACCTTTGCACATGGTTTTGGGCAATACTATGGGCTGGTTTGATATGCACATGGTATTACAATACCATGGGTGCAAGTGTATGGCCAAGATTGAAGCACTTTTTCCAAGAAAAGATCCTAACGGTTCGGGAAATCCTATAAATACCCCATGCCTTCATTTGCAAAACCCACAAGAATTTTGATTTGAGAAACTCTAAGTTGAAACCATTGTTTCATACCTGAGTTACTTGGATCGAGATTAGCATTCGGGGACCCTTCGTAAGTATTCCTTCGTTCTTTTATTGCTTTTCGAGTCCGAAAGTCAAACTTTGTTTGACTTTCTGCGTTGACCAGTTTATGGTCAATGCGAAGTTCGTTTGAACTTTGCAACGTGATTTTAATCACGATGGTTATAGTCCCTTGGGACTATGCCTACTGATTACCACGTTGTCTAGGGTCGTAAGGGTAAGCGATCTCATAAA
The DNA here is from genome assembly GCA_030545235.1 of Helianthus tuberosus. Lineage (NCBI taxonomy): Eukaryota > Viridiplantae > Streptophyta > Magnoliopsida > Asterales > Asteraceae > Helianthus > Helianthus tuberosus. Next base: position 106,890,636 of record CM060409.1, read on the forward strand.
TCGCTTATACCTTCGAACCCGACCCATTTGGTCGATCATTAGGATCCGACCAAACACATTAGGTGACCATAGTAGGTAGGGAATAACCTTCCGAGGTTATACCCTATGGTCACATCGTTTGAGTAGTTGTATGATAGGTAGTTTATATGCCTTAAGTAAATTACCAAAATGCCCTTTTTTACGCCAAAATTCATTTTAAGCATATGTAACATAACTTTTGGTATCTAAACTGATTTGGTAACAATATTAGATGTGTTAAGGCATATTTTACTTGTCATAGGACTAGTTAGGCGTTCCGAACGCGTTTCACGCGAACGACGCGTTAAAGTAGCATAAACTACCTAAACGGGTCGTAATGGGTAGTAAGCACTTATGTTAGGTTTCTTTTAGTATGTATGCTTTGTTAACCCATATTACACGAGTCTCCATACTCGTTTGGTTTACGAACCCTCATTCTATCTAAATCCTCCGATTTAGGTCCGGTTTATTAACATAGTTACCGATATTAGGTGCCGTTTGATTCCGAGATCTCTAGCATTGTTTGGCTGTTACTCAAGGACTACTAAGCAATCTCAAGTGAGTACATAGACCCCTCTTTTACTGTTTTCCAAACGTTTTGGGGTGGAACACATGTGCCTACTTGTTACTTTCATGCTTTCCATGTTTTCACATCATGTACCTGCTATGTTCGTTAGTACATTATAGTACATGATTTCATTACATTTCATGCTATGTATGCCCATTATGTGCGTACTTAGTACATCGTTTTACATTACATGCTATGTATGCCCATTGTGTGCATACTTAGTACATAGTTCTACATTACATTTCATGCTATGTATGCCCATTGTGCGCGTACTTAGTACATAGTTCTACATTACATTTCATGCTATGTATGTCCATTGTGTGCATACTTAGTACATTATTTTACATTGCATTTCTGTTGCATATGCTCATCCAGCATATGAACACATTATACTACATTTTGAACCGTTGTAACCATTTGACTATGTGAACCGTCGTAACCCTTTGATTATATGAACCGTTTGTAACTATTGAACCGTGTGAACCATTTGTATCTGTTGACATGAATTACATTTGACAATAGACTTTGGACTATACATAAACATTTCTACAATTACTAAACATTACATCTTGATGGTTTGGTTTGAGTAAGTGATTAAGTAACGAGGCGTGTGTAATATGATACAAGCACGGTGGATACGCCGCTGGTACTTCCTATATATAAGTGTTTGTATGGTATTACATATCGTAGCGTTATTTGAACCATTTCAATTTGAGACATATAACATTTTATACAAATAACATACTTTTCACAAGACATTGTTTTACAAACAACTTATCTTATACAAGCCCATTTTACATGGTTATTCATTTAACCATACATTATTCTCTTATTTACACATATCATCTGATCTTATCGTTTTTCAAATGATTTACAAGACAAAGCAAATTACAAGGTTCATGACTAAACATCTTTCTCAAACATAAGTCATGAATTCTGTTTTCACAAAACCTATAGGCATTTTTATGCTGACGTACCTATTTTCACATGTGTTTTCAGGAGATGATGCATAGGACTTATCAAGACATACCTAGGCGGACCTGTGCCTTAGTGACTTAAAACGAGACAAGAACTAGTTAATTTATGTTATGTACTCTTTGTTTCTAGTTTAAAACAATGTAAACTCTCATGTTTGATTAATAAAACGAAACTTCAATTGCCATGGATTTGAAACAATTAATTCTGTTACAACACTCCCCGACGTTTCCGCCACGTTTTGTATGTTCTACGTGGTCGGGGTGTGACACTTGAGTCACGCGCAAGGTCAGGACTAAGACAAGAGCAATTCTCACACTTAGTCTTTCAGAAAAGAAACCTGTTTTCTATGACCTTGAGCCGACTACACAGATGTCTCTTAGGTCGCGCGAAAGGAAGAAGTGCAGGGCAACACTGAACAAGTACAAAATGTACAAGTGGCAAAGTTGTGGGCCAATAGGCGCTCAACAGGCTGTATTGGATCATGCTGCACGATGAACAATCGTGCAGGAGACAAGAAGTACACAAGGACACATACGTGGCACCAATCAGCTTGCGCTGACCACTGTCCCACGATCTCCACCCAACTACTGATGACAGACCAGACAACAAGGACAACTGTCAGGACACGTGGATCCATTCACCATGCGCCAACTACCCTCTCGCCAGGAATCACTAACGGTCATGGAAGAGGAGGCAAAATGGATGTTCCTTGTTGTCAAATTCCGGCCCAAGGCCCATCAGCCCATCTCCTTCACAATTCACCCCAGGTATAAATAGAGAACTTCACCTCCAGGTTTAAGGATCGCTCCCTTGCTCTCTCACCAAATACACACACTATTATCCTCAAAACCGATACTTATTCTCACGCCGGAGGGTGTTTACAAGGAGAACCCCCTATCCTCCTCTTTGTAACGAGCTTATAGTGTGTTGTTAGTTTTGCAGGATCTTCGTAGCTATTTGGATGAGACGAAAGAAGATTAACCTTTATTTGTCGAGACACAAACCACAAGCTAAACCATATTAGTTTGGTGTTTCTTCATTCATTTACACCAAATTCTGCTATGAGTTAAAAAGTCGAATATTGTAAATAAAAGTTGACATCACTGATGTGTAATAGTTTTCTAATATTAAGTGCAAAGATATAATTTATCAAAGTGAAACTTTATTCTTGATTATTTAATAGAAAAAATAATAAATTTGGTATAATTTGATGAGTAGTGACTTTTATGTAATATCTATTGAGTGAGTTTTGCGATAAAATATAGTAAATATATTGTTTTTATATAAAAAATTGTGAAGTGAGTTTTATAAAGGTGGAGGGTATGATTCAAACACTTTAGGGTGTTTGAGTCCCCGAGTGAGTCTCCGCATTCACACCGACCGCCCTAAGAAAAACAAAAAGAACTGTGTTTTTTTAAAGATATTTACTCTAAATCAAACTAAAGTTGTTTTCCCTTTTCAGAATTATTTATTTTTGTTTGTTATTTGTATTATTCATTTTTGTTTGTTATTTGTTAATTGTTAATGTTAATTTTAATATATATATATATAGAGAGAGAGAGAGAGAGAGAGGGAGATGATCATGAGAAAACTACATATATATGAGAAAACTAGAAAACTAACTAAAAACCACTAAAAAGGAGGGGGGAGACTTTTAATGAAGGAGGGGTAAATTGGAAAAAAAAATAGATATAACTTTTCAAACATTTCCCATTTTTCCATAGGTTATCATTTTAAAACAAAAATGGCACCATAAGATCACAAATTTTTGTATCTTTCATTCAAGTATATTCGAGCATATTTTTTGACATAAAAAAAGATTTATGGTGTCGTCTTGTTTTCAATACTATTATTATAGTAGTGCACATGTGCAATATAACATGTACTACAATGTGCATTCCATGCTTAAAATTAGCTTTTTGAGTCTAGTTTAGCTTTTAGGGTTAGTTTTTTTGGAGGTTTAGGATTAGGATTAGGTTTTTCCGTATTAGTGCACATGTGCAGTACAACCAAAAAGGTTTTTTTTTTTTTTTTTTTTGAAAATTTTTTTCCATACATAAAAAGTAGCGATTTTTCTATAAAAAATTGTAAAAAAAAAATTGGTATGTTTTTTTAGGATTTTTTAGTTAGTTTTTTAGTTTTCTCATTTAAACTAGTTTTCTCATGATCCATCCTCTCTCTCTCTCTCTCTATATATATATATATATGACCGCTAAAATAAAACCACCTTCAGTTACGAAAACCGTAAGAACCACATTTCAACCATTAGATCTTGGAAATTGATGGATGAGATTAAAAATAATTAAAACTAATTATAAATCATTTTTGTCTTATTATGTTTTTAATATTTTAATGTTAAAATGATAGTTTAGTAAATTTGGTTTTTTGTCTTATTTGTATTTAATGTTTTTTATTACTTTCTTGTCTCATTATATTAACTAGGGTCATTGTCCGACGCGCGTTGCGCGATTTATATTGTGGTTAGCATATATGATTATAAAGCATTAAAACGTTTTTTTCTTTTGGATTTCTTGCGTCACATGTTTGGTTTCTAGGTTTAATCTTTGTGCTAAAATCTTTATCATGCTTCATTTCTAGGTTTTGTTAGTGGTGCCTTTTTCAGATCAACAAAGTGTATTACTTCCTTTGAAACTTAAAAGAGTAAAAAAAAAAACTACAATAAAATCACATCTAAAAAATGAAATTAGAAGTACACTGAAGCATTAGATCTAGTGAATGAAAATGAATAAAGCACATGAAGCAATTTAATATACCCGAGAAAGATATAAATGTATATATTAACTTTTGGATATCCAATAGGGTCTAACCAAACACAAAGCACCATATTTTTTTTTTTTGAACGGCAAATTTGGATCACTGACGGACCACAGGAGTATCATCGTGCCACCAGCGGAACCACCCGATCATATCCATCTCCACTAGGCAATAATGCCTATACACCAATTCAGGAGGAAACCCAATAAATCTGGGAAAAACCCCCTTGTGGGAATCGAACTCATGACCTAATGGTCATAAGCCTTATCCCACCCCCAAGATACCACTAGGCTATAATGCCATGGGTCACAAAGCACCATATTGACCGCCACATATGTAGTGGCATAGTTTTTTCCTAACACTAACACATGCTAATGTCATCTTGTAATGTGCCAAATTCTAGATAATTCAAGTCTGATATCTGAACTAAACAATGCTGAAACATCAAAACAACACAGAATCGAATACTATAACAGCAACTGAAGCCTACAAACCCTAACCAAAACAAAATCAACAGTAACATCTTCTAACAAACCCTATCAAACACCTAAAATCACAACCAATCCTACACATAATCAACAATCTGCAAACAACATTACACAAATTAACTAAATCTGAACTGAACAATGCTGAAACATCAAAATAACACAAAATCATATACTATAACATCAATTAAACCCTAACAAAAACAAAATCATCAACAACATCTTCTAACAAACCCTAAAACCACAACAATCCAACACATATTCAACATAATGCACAGCGAATTCAACAATTTGCAAACAGCAACAGTGAATTGATAACCGTAAGATCAAAAACAGATACACATTACACAAATTCAGTAAATGCGTGTTCCGTAAAACCCTAGAGAACGTTAACTTACAAAAATGGATGATTCGAGTGCACGATTACCGATGGAATGGTCCACTGATGCTTGATGATTTCTGTACAAGATGACAAGATGAAAGTTTTTGAAAAAATATATAAAAAAGTTGATAAAATTGAGAAAAATTAACCCTAACCGTTCAACCTCCAAACACAACCGCTCCTTCATATCATGATCCTTCACAATATGGATCTTAAAATTAATATTCGCATCCACTAACGGTTTCGCCAGATCATTCGCTTTCGTTGCAGTAACCGCATCGAAATCGTCTTCGAGTTTTTGTTGCGAGTGTTCGTCGGTTAGGGTTCCGGTGGCCGGTGGTTCGACGGCGCCCCAATCGGCGCCGTAGAGGACGGAGGTAGGGCGGACGTGGAGGAGGATGACGGAGTCTCCTGGCCGGAGGTAGTTTTGTACTGCCCAGTTGACGGCGTAAGCGCTCTCGTCGCTTAGATCGACGGCGATGGCAATTTTCCGGTGAGTTCCGGCAGTTAATGGGATGGATTTGGGGAAGCGAGGGGAGGCGGGTTGGACGGTGATTGCTGGTGGTGGAGTTTCGGGTGACGTCATTGAAGATGAGGTTGTGTGGAAAGTGTTGAAGATTGTAGAGTTGCAGGAGGTCTGTAATGGAGTCTAGAAGGTTGAAGAAGAAACTGGAGAGATGATTCGGTGGTGATGGTGCTTGATAAGATTATAGTTGGGGAGGGAGAGAAAAAGTATGATAAGGGTACTGTTGATACTATTCATTAGCTTGGTTTTTTAATATATGTATAATTGTTTTTGTTAAAAACAGATTTTTTTATTAAAAAAATTTAAAATCAGATTTTTTTTACAAAAAACAATCTTTTTAAAGATTTTGTACAACAAAACATTTTTATGAGATGTTTTTTACGCGCCGTTTTACGCCCCTTTTTTACGCCAAGTTTTTACGCGCCGTTTTTACGCCCCTTTTTTACACGCCGTTTTTTACGCCCCGTTTTTACTCGCAGTTTTTTTTACGCGCCGTGTTTTTTTGCACCCCGTGTTTTTTTTTACTTGCCGTTTTTTTTTGCGTGCCGTGTTTTTTTTACGGACAACTTTTTTTTTACGGAAAACTTTTTTTTGAAAAGTTTTTTTTTACGAAATATTTTCTTTTACAAACGACTTTTTTACGAAAGTAAAAAGCGGCAAAAAAAACGGCGCGTTAAAAACAACACGTAAAACGGGGCATAAAAAAGGCTCGTAAAAAAACCAGGTGATAAACGGCGCGTAAATACGGGGCATAAAAACGGAGTGTAAAAAAAGGCGTAAAAAACCCGTTAAAAAAACGGCACACAAAAAACGGGGCGTAAAACGGCCCGTAAAAAAACCGCGCGTAAAAACGGGACGTAAAAAAAGGCTCGTAATGTCACACCCTGACTTTTGCGGAAGCGTGGTTATTGGTGTGACTTTCTTAATACCATAGCATTCAATCATAACAACGCTATATGATAAAAACCATAAGATGTTCATCCATTAGTTAAGTTTAAAAATAACGCAACATACTTGTTCGAAACGTTGACACCAAATTTAAGATTACAATCCACATCATGTTTTAATGAGTTCACAAAGACTTGACAAAAGAACTTAAACAAACCCGAGCTTAGGACCATGTATCTCGTCCAGGAGTACGATACACCTCCTAAACCCTAAAGACTTGGATGACATCTTTTATTTATAACGCAGCTTGACAAACATGCAACACCTGCCAGATCCACTTAGTTCCGTGAAATACATGTAATTTGAAAAACATCAACAAAAGTTGAGCGAGTTCATGTGTTTGTGTATGAGTAAACTTTTAAAATATGTCTGTATGTATGTATATCCCTGGTATGTAGCAATAAGGAAAAACAGATCACCAATGGGTTGCAAGGTCAATGGCATGTGTGAAATGGTGCAGGAAAACTCAAACCTAGCGGAATTTTGCCACGGCATTAGTATGTGGACATAGTCACCACATGGGCTACCCTGGTCCTCATGGGTGTGGGCTCGCTACACCCAAATAGATCTATCACTCATGTCCCTCGGTCCTACGACGAGGATTAATGGCCTTAAGTGTTATACCCACCTTTCACATGATCAAGCAGTAACCCTCCTTAGCTAATCATACCATGTATAAAACGTTTGTAAATAATTGTAACATGTATTTCACCCCCGAAGTTATAAAACTGAAAACAGTTAAAAGAAAAGGAGGACATGAACTCACTGTTTTGCGTCTTCGATACTCGTAACTCAAATCTCGTCAGCAAACACGACTACCTACAATATACTATGTCTATTAGACGAACGGGCCGTGCCTTGACTTAGAGTTAACGTTTTTGAGTTACGTTTCTTCCATGTCTTCAATGTTATTCCAAGTTATAATTACTTGTTAAAATAATAATTATTTTAACTTTAAATTATATTTAATTCTGGAATAATCGTTTAACAATATTTTTTGTAACAATACTTCTCAAGTATTTATTTTCGTATTTCCTTCCCAATGATGGGGGTATCTCATACACGTATCTTCGTATTCTTGTATTTGTAGTCCCAAAATAATATATTTTCAAGTCTCACTTTAGAAAATATATTTAACTTATTTTGTCCAAAAATAATGTATTTCAAGAAAATATATATTTTTGTCAAAAATCATATATCTTCTAAATATTCTAAGAAAATATATTTTAACTTCCAAAAGAAATATATTTTCTTCTTGTCGAAAATATGATATACTTTGGTAATATTTACAAAAATCATATTTTCATTTCTTGCATCCAAAATAATATTTACCAAAAATATATTTATAACGGTATTTTCTGGAATATTTTGTAAGTTACGTTCTTGCGTTCGGTTTCACAATATTAAGTGCGTAACTTATATATATATTTATTCCTTGTGATTTTTTGGTATTATTTTGGATTGTAAATTCTTGCTATTTTGTTAAGTTATTTTACTTTAAATCCTAAAATAATATAACTAATACACATAGTATACAAGTAATCACACACAATGTGTCTTTAATGTAAATATATATTCTAAATACATATTTGTCCATTTTTATTTATAAAAACCAACCTCCAATACTTGTATTTTTGTAACAAAATCTATGGCAAAGTTTATATTGAAAATCATAGTTAAAACACACTTGTAAATATTTGTTTAGAAAATATTTTTCTAAGTGTTTATATTTTTAGAAAATTTTGCCATCGTTTCCCCTAAAAATGGAGGTGTCCATGCTATTACAGCATATCATTTTCTTTTCAAAAATGATCACAACAATCAACAATCAACCTACACTTACCAAGTGCCAAAACTATGTTATTTACATAATAATCATGAACTTGAACTTTCATAAAAACTTGTAGTAACTTGGTAGTGTGTTTAGTAGGTTTAGTTACCCTTTAAAGTGTGTTTATTTCTTTAAAAATCTAATTCTTAAAGGATTTTGGTGTTTACAACTTTCTAGATGATTTTTCAAAAAATCATTCTTTTGAATTTTTCTTGTAAACAATGTATTCTTATACTTGTTTTAACACTTGAAACACGGTTAGTTTCTCTAAAAACAATGTTTATGTAAATCTTGTTTATTTAACTTGGTTTCTTTGGAAAACAATTTTAGAAATCATCCACTCACAAGACTTGTATCTTGTTTAAATCATCATCACATGAAAACAACTTTTATTATTCAAGTTCATGTAAACATAAGGCATGATGACCTTGGTCTTTCACAAGATCATCACATTAACTTACTAGATCATGTGTTTAATCACAATCTAGTAGGTTCCATATGATGTCTAGCATCACTAACACTAGTAATCAATCAACAAGAAGCAAATAAACACAAATCAACAAGTATTCATATGTTTATAAGCTTATGTTAGAGATTTATGATTATGTCTTTTAATGTTCATCATGTTTAACAATGTACATCATCTTTTAACCAACAACATATGAAGTAACAAAGGGTTATGAGGGCCTTACTACTAGCACAAGGCTAGGGAAGAATACAAGATGATGGTGATGACAAAAGTGGAGGATAATAGCAAATGGGAGAGGTCCTTCAAGATCCACAAGCTCCACGCTTCCTTAATCACCTTCTTACACCTTAGGATGTATATGGAATGGATGGACAATGGATGAAAGGTGGTGGTGGTGTTGATGTTGTTCTCGGCCGAGAGAAGAGGGAGGAGAGGGAGAGAGTTGAGGTGTGTAGTGTGGTGTGAGAATGATGAGTTAATGTCCATCTTATAACCATCTAATGCTATTATCCAATGGTTAACATGTCTTCAATAGTACAAGCAAAATCTCTAACCATATAAGATCAAGGGAGATTTAGTGTGATCAAGAAAGATTTTGGGTGGGCCACATGGTGACCGTCCCAATCAAGGAGGGGGGGTATTGGTTAGTGTTTAATGTTAAGTTAGATAACTAGTTAGAATTCAAAGTGTATTAGTTAGTGTTTATGTGTATCATGCATTATATAGTGTGTTAGGGTGTTCGAGGATCATAACTAGCTAAGAAACATTAAAACAATGTCTCTAGTATAATTTTGGTGTTTCGGGTAATGTCCGTTTGTTCGGTCAGATAACGGTTCGTTAAAGTGTCAAACTATTCCGTTTAGTGATCTTTAAGTACCCTTTTGTGACACTTTTAATTCCTGACACTTAGGAAAGCATTCAGGACCATTTTGTCATATTTTTGCATGTTATTAGCTTGTTAAAATGTTGAATTTTGTTGATTTATGCAGAATTCTGCACTTTAAGTGGATTTTAGGCACTTCCCGGCACTTAAACTATCACCTAGTGAAGCAGTTTTATGGTCCTTACTTCCCTACACACCATACTAGTGTAGTACCTTATCTCTGGCCCTTACGGGGTCTCAAAACACTGTCTGTCTATGTACTGAACATCGTCAGCATATTTCTGAGTTATCCGCTAACTGTGCTTTGTGCATCGTTTATGTCACTAAGAATTTGTATGTAAAAATGATGTGACAGTATGCAATATGTGATGCACATGTAAGTATGATACAGTAATCAGAAAGCAGTTATTTGTAATTCAGCACAGTCATTAAGCACTAATCATGGTTAATTAAATTGTATGGATACCTGGGTTTTTGACAGTTGTCACATTCTCCCCCTGTTAAGAAATTTTCGTCCTCGAAATTTGTACTACCTTAACTCCTTAGGGTTACATTATGCGTGTATGTATATGAGAAATACTGGGGTAACTACCAAACCGCATCTAACCTTATTCACATCAGGTGAATTCCATGGATATATTTTAACAATAAAAGCCCAATGGTTACAAAGCATGTGTTCTAGCATTTGATGTTAAAGGACACAAGTCGTAGAGGTGTATAGTCTAGCGTAATTCAGTTAACAGGGGTTCCACAAAAAGGGGAGTTTTGACCAATGGATTCTTCAAACAATCGGTCACAATACGCAAATGAGTACTCATAAACCATAGTATCCGCTACACCAACTCAAAACCAACAACTTGAATATGAGAATGATCTGTCAACTTTCGAATAAATAAATGGTAAGGATTAGTGTGTTGACGTTCTTGAGTTGCGAAAGTTCACCGAATGAAATACAAGCGAATATGGTGTATCATTGTCTTAATTCGTAGTTGCACCAGGAATGTTTGAATGACAAGTCAGACAGAAGTATATGTAGTTTTGTGTGAAACGATTGACCATGATTAGCACAAGCTACAAATTTGTAATGACACTACAAGGTATCGTGATGACATAATTCAATAATAGTGGTGACTGAGCAAGTTCACCATGCTTGAAATCAAAGGAAAGCGTACTAAAACAACCTGAAGATTTGATTTTCACAATGTCATGGAGTTTTCAATTGATTATGGATCATCAAAGAACTACTGTTTCTGATTGAAGACGAAAAGCAATAAACACTGCAAAGTGTTCAATTTATAACGAAAGAATCGTTAGGAGGTACACCGTGATATGAAATGAATCTAGGTACCACACAACTGTGTTGAGATCGCTTTAATTGTGATAAACAAAACGGATTTAGAGCAAGTCAATAAATAATTAAATCCGTGTATGAGGTGCGTAACCAAATTAGCGCAAGCTTCAATTTTTGTGAAAGTGTCACTGCAAGGTATCGAAATCAGCAAACGGTTTAGTGGAGTCGTAGACCAATCAAGTCCACTACGGCTCGAAACAAAAGAGCTTTTGCAAAAATATTTGAATATGATGCTCCCAATACATCATATGACGTTTTAAATTGAATATGCGAAATGGATAAGTTCAAGCAATTGAACTTGGTTTCAGCGTAACCCGACAGTAAACGTATGTATCGACAAGGGAATCTCAGCATGGTTACGAAGACAAACCATGAATGCAACTTGAAATAAAAGGAGTTTTAAGAAAGTGTGTTGGCTTGATAACAAAAGAGCCAACAATTACGAGGATGCAGGTTATTCGAATTATTGACCAAGAGTTAGCTTTAGCAAAATAACATTTGAACTTTAATGAGGCGTTCATTCGAAACGAAACCACATGCGTGGCAAATGGTGCATGTGTGACATATAAGTTTCCGAGTACTGAAACAATGAGTATGAAGAAATGACCAAGTATCGAAGCAATGTGTGTTCGCTCTCAGCAAAGAAAATTAACGTGATGCAACTACCATTAAGGGGAGTAGAGATGCAAACGTCTATTTTCTAGAAGCAAAAGTGAAGATTTTAACAAAAGAAATTTGAGTACTTTCTGCTTGGTTTACTGAAATAGCATATATGTCAGGATAATAGGGTTTGTTTGAGTTTAACAGGTGTGATTCCTGAGTGAAAACCTTTACGAGTTTTGACCTGGGTTCCCAAAGGATTAAGCACATGTTTTCTAGATTCTCAAGGTCTCGTATTCTGTGTAAAACTGTTTTGTGCGTTGCGCAGGAATCACAATTCTTTTGTGTAGGTTTAAAACAAGTTATTGTCCCACAATCCCCTGGTATACTTTCTTCCTGAATTCCCATCTAAAGACACTCAATCATCGATCAGTCTTAAAATGGTAGTTAGGTCCTCATAGTTAGTTAAATAATTCGTTAATCCTTGGCAAGAGTTGCCAACTCTTGTTGGTTAGCTCGTTTGGCTCCTAGTAATTGATGCTCATTTGAAAATCATCGTCCTTCTACTTGACGAGCAGAACTGGTGTTACTCAAAACGAGAAGCTTGGCCTGTTAACTTCCTTCTCTATCAACTACTGAAGCTGTACTGACAATCCTTGCATCTCCGAAGGTGTAGGTCGCCTAGGTGCATTGACTGCAGGCGCGGCGTCTGGAATCAAATCGATGCGAAGTTCGACTTGTTGTTGAGGAGATAGTTCAGGCAAGTCTTCGGGGAAAAACTTCAGGTTATTCCCCTATCGTAGGGATATCTTCCAACTTTGGCTTAACGGTTTCCTTGTCCATAATGTGTGCTAGGAAGGCATCGCGTCCTTTGCGTGAAAACTCCCGTGCCCTCAAGCACTAGTAATTTGTAGAGGCGTATCCTGCTTCATGGGTCGCAATTGCTCCGTCGTTCGTCATCGGGTTGCGGATAAAAACCTCCGCTCAATTGCTCGACAACCGGTCCATCCCAATTTGTCACACCCCGAAATATCAGAGTATTGGCGAGACTGGACTGGTATCTTCATTGCACAGCGGAAGCAAATAAGCTAAGTCTTTTAGAAATTGAACGCCCACTAAGTACTCGACTCTTCATGGTTCTCCTATTCCAACCGTTCCATTGTTTCTGTAAAGTAACCTGAGAAAGAAACATGCGAAAAATCAACATAAAGTTGAGCGAGTTCATAGTTTGTTTGTAAAAGATTTGAAATAAATCTTTTGAATAACCGGTTTTTGAAGTATTGTTGAGAAAACGAATTTAAAATCATTTTCTTGTCATGTTATACAGAAACTTTGTATGAAAACATGGTATGTATCTTGTATAATTCGAGTATTTCTGTATGTATCATGTATTCTTGTATAAATCACGTATTCTTGTATGTATCATGTTTTCTTGTATAAATCAAGTATTCTGTATGTATCATGTTTTCTTGTATAAATCAAGTATTCTGTATGTATCTTGTTGTTAATGGGTTGCAAGGCCATTAACATGTGGCACGACATAGGAAGTCACCAAACCATAGGCATTTTTCTGTAGTCGATTCACGACTGAGACACAAAAACACTACCTGGTAAAAGAGTGGCCAAGAGTGGGGCTGCCCGGAACCCGTTAGATCTAACCTTTTGTTCTGCGGTCTAAGTATGTACACGATTAATGGTGCTTATGGTACCCTATTCGTGACACGATTTCTCGTATCATTCTTGTATCATTTCTCGTATCAATTCTTGTATCATTTCTCGTATCAATTCTTGTATCATTTCTCGTATCATATCAAGTATCAATTTTCAGTTCTTGTATTCTTTATGTCAAGTACCAATTCTCATGTGTTCGTATACTCTTGTATTTTCTCGTAGTTTAGAAAACTAGAATTCGTGTGTAAACGCTTGTTTGAAAAACCGGTATAAAACATAAGCTTTTCGTAAACCATTTGTGTCAGATAAATCTTGCTTGTAAAATGGTTTATAAATATGTAATTCTTGTATGCTTTGCAAAAAGTGCATGTCTTTCCACCCCGAAAACATTTGGAAAAATGTAAAACCATAAAAGGTGGGGTTATGAACTCACCTGAATATTCCTGTGCAAGCTAGCTAATTACGACTCCTTGATGTCGTTTCCAAAGTGAGACTCGCTAGCGTGCATTCTACAATATTCCTAACACGGAATATCTAATAAGTTTCTAAATAACGCAGTAACTAACTACGTGTAATCGAGCTCTACCGAATCGTTAATCGAACGATTTGACAGTAAATTGTCATCTTAAAAGAAGCGAAGAAGTTGTACTTGTTAGCTCGTTTTAAGAAGTCGTACGCGTACAAAAAGAATATTTGTATGAAAATATCATATAACCAACTCGTATTATATATCGCGTTTCGTATGATCTTTGTCAAAATTTAGGCGTATAAAATAAATATGAAAAGTTATATTTATTTTATAAAAGAATCGTCGAGTTGCTTTTGAAAGTAAATACGATCTATATTTATTTTCATAAAGAGAAGTCGTGTCGTTTGCCGTTTGAAAATAAATATGACTATATTTATTTTAGAAAGAATTCGACTTGATTGTGTCGGAAATAAATATATAGCTATATTTATTTATGAAAAGATTCGTTTTGTACGGTATTTGAAAATAAATATATAAACTATATTTATTTTTATAAAACGAATGCGTGTTATCGGCTTTTGAAACAATCTAAGTAATTATCTTGGTTTTGTAAAAAGATTTACTTGAATCTGATAGTTCGTTTTATAATAAAACGCGTTTTGTTTTACGGATTTTCTCGAAAAACGGGCAGAGTTTCCTCTGTTTTTGGACGGTCCCGACAACTAGATGTCGATATATTTTTCAAGATTCAACAACAATCAAACAATATATCAAATTTGCCAATATTTCGTAAACTAAAATCATGTCGGTTCGAGCTTGTTTCACACGTAATATCAAAATTATATAAAAATAACAAATATTAAACGCGTGATTAATTTTTACCGAGTCTTCAAGCCGAAACGTCGAGCCGCTTAACTGAGTTGACCGAGTCAACTGAGTTGACTCGGGTTGACTGAGTTTGACCGAGCCGGCTTGGTTAACCGAGTCGACCGAACCGCTTCATAACTTGACACGAACCGAAACCGAGACCCGTTGTTAACCGAACCGAAAGCTTTGAACTATAACTCGAACCTGCTGACTCGGACCTGAACCACACTAGATCTGACCCGGAACCCGAGACGTCACCCGAACCGTCACCCGAACCTTGAACCTGCTGAACCACCAGCTGAACCGAAGCCGAGTCAGACCTGTAACACTCGAACACGAACCTGAGCCACGGCTGTCCCGAACCAGGATCGAGTCGAACCCGAAACCCGAACAAACCGATCGTTATCATCGTTCGAAAAAAATGAATAAAATAAGAGAACAGCGGTTTGTTTACCGGAAATCTGTCGGACAAATACGAAGACCGCCGGGCCGAGACAAGGACCGCCGGGCCGAGACAAGGACCGCCGGGCCGAGACAAGGACCGCCGGGCCGAGACAAGGACCGCCGGTCCGAGTCCCGGACCGCCGCTGACCACCACTACCACCGGTTCTCCGTCATCTTCATCATCAACAATATCACCATCACCATCATCGGACTTCGATTAAAGGAGAAGCAAACAGAGGAGGGGGAGGGGTTACCGTATCCCGTGCCGGAATAAGGTCACCGTCGCCGCCACAGACGGCGGCGCCGCCGTGTCTCCGTCGCCGGTCGTCGTCACCGTCTCTCCCGCTGATCTTCCCTCTCCCGCCCTCCCTCTCTCTCGTCGACTCCCTCTCTCTCCTGCCTCCGATTTCTCTCTCTAAAAAGTTTCAGGTGGGTGTGGTATAGAAAGATGGAGGTTGAGGGTTTTCGAATTGGGTATGTGTGTGAGTGTATTGCTTGTATATGTGTTGTATCGAGAGAGAGGAGAGGGTCAGACTTTAAGTCTGTTTTTCTTGTGTGTGTGTGTGTTAATATGCAGACAAGGTGTGTATTGTGGGTTTAGGTAAGGAGGAGAGGATGTGTATTAATAGAGTGGACAGTTTTTATTATCTTTAGTGTTTTCAAATTGTATTCAGGTTACATGTTATATCTTGTGAAACAAAATCTCTTTAAGAGATTTGTAAAGATTTTTGATAAGATTTGCAAGATTTAGTAGAGATTCAGTAGATCATGTAAAGATTTGTAAGATCTAATATATATATATGTGCAGGTTTAGGCTTGTGGGTTTTGGGCTTGGGCCCAGAGCACACAAGCCCATCTCGTGTGTAAATGGCTCGTAATTCCTACGAGACCCGATATCGCAATCCAAACTCCATAAGCATAAAATATTCGCGTAACATCCATATTTGTCGGCGTCGTCAGTATTTCGTACGGTTTCAGCTCGTTGTCGCGTAATATCCAGCAGATTTTTCGTAAGTCGCCCTCCGCGCACTGTACAGTCGTATAGACGTTCCTAGGCACTCCAAAGGCCTAATTACGTTTATCTGTGTTGTAAACACTATTTATTGTCGCGTTAATCGCTTGTTGATCACCAAATTAAGGGCGTAAATTACCGGTTGTCACATTCTCCCCCTGTTAATAAAATTTCGTCCTCGAAATTTAGACTACGTTAACTCCTCAGAGTTACGTTATGTATAAGTAAATGCGAATGATACCAAAATGAACGATCATGAAATCGAATCAAGACTTATTCGAATGATGTGAATTCAAGGACGTATCACAAGATACAAATGAATTCTAGAAATAATTGCACCCAATCAATGAATTTAGATTTCAACAAGCTCAAATGTAATAGTTTGCATGAAACGCTCGATCATGATCAGCCCAAGCTGCAAGTTCTACCGACGCCACAAGGTGTCGTAGTGAATGAAACAATTCGAATATAGCGGTGATCGAATAAGTATCACCTGTGTTTTGCATAAATTAGCCCAAGCTACAAGTTTGTACTGACACTACAAGGTGTCGAAATCAACAAACGACTTAATGGAGTCGTAGGCCAAATAAATCTACCACGACTCGGAACAATGAAACGCTTGTAACAACTGTGCTTGTAATCACTATGAACAGTTCTATTATCAATAAAACAATGTTATTTGATCCCAATGTTTGTTTTGCTATGTTATACATTTTTCATGTTTTGACTTTTATGTAATTTCAAACTCTACATCGCTTTCTGGAGAGTTATACGCAAACTAGTGCGTAAACGTACTCAGTTTAATGCGAGAAATACTCTGGAACATCAACATATACTCAACATACCTTAAATAACCTTTACATAACTTAGAAATAAGTTTTGAAGGCTTTGGTATGGCAAAAACAAGTTAATTCGACTACAGGGACTAAAAATGACAAACTGCGAAAGTATGTCAATTTGAACTGTAACGAACATTCCGGAACATGACCATAAGTTAAACACACCTTAAATATCCTTTACATAGCTTAGAAATAGGCTTTGAGGGGTTTGGTGTGCTAAAATAAACTTTTGGGACATTCAGGGACTAAAAGTGTCAAAAAGTGCACAAGTTTGCATTTTCGCGCATAACTTACGTTCTGAATACATCTGGACATCCAAAAATTTATGAAAGCATGACTATATTATATTTTAGTGTTCGCCATAAGAAAAATCCATTCGTCGCGTCATTTGGATCGTTTTTCGCGCTTATGCGCATTCCGTCGTAATTAAGCGAACATCGCGATCGTACGACCAAACGAACCATCATCCGGCATATTTTTGAGTATGTTTTGAGTCCCCTATACTTTAACTTCATTTTAGAGCCTTGAAATGAGGTTAACGGGGTTCAAACGCATCGAAAATCGCTTAAACAAGGTGCAGGGACCATTTATGCAAAATCTGCCAAAACAGGGGCCTAGCGTGACGTGACGGGCCTTAGCGTCACGCGAGCCCCCCTTCTGGACAGATTCAATGCATTTAAACACAATTTGCAACCAATTAATCCTTAACCACATGTTTAAGATGATGTGTCACAAAGTTAAGGAGCATTTGTGGCACCATAACTTTCCGACAAGTGTACGGGCTAGATCTTTTCCCCTTTTCCAAGAAACGATCCTAACGGTTACCCGAAAACTATAAATACCCCATGCCTTTCATTGTTTTTAAGCACTAGAATCTTATTAGTTGTGTTCTAAGTTAAAACCTTGTTTCATACCTGAACTATACTGATCTAGATTAGCATTCGGGGACCCTTCGTAAGTATTCTTTCGTTCTTTTCCTTATTTTTTACTGCTTTTCGAGTCAGAAAGTCAAACTTTGTTTGACTTTCAGCGTTGACCAGTAATGGTCAATGCGAAGTTCGTTTGAACTTCGCAACGTGATTGTAATCACGATGGTCATAGTCCCTTGGGACTATGCCTACTGATTACCACGTTGTCTAGGGTCGTAGGGTAGGCGATCTAATAAATCGCCTATACCTTCGAACCCGACCCAGTTTGGTCGATCATTAGGATCCGACCAAATACATTAGGTGACCATAGTGTAGGGAATAACCTTCCGAGGTTATACCCTATGGTCACATCGTTTAAGTAGTTGTATGATAGGTAGTTTATATGCCTTAGGTAAATTACCAGAATACCCTTTTCATGTATAATTGGTAATTAAGCATATGTAACCTAAACTTTTGTCACATAACTGATTTTGTAACATGTTTAGGCATATAATACTTGTCATAGGACTAGTTAGGCGGTCCAAACGCGTTTCACGCGCACGACACGTTAAAGTAGCATAAGCTTCCTAAACGGGTCGTAATGGGTCGTAAACAATTATGTTAAGTTTCATTTAGCATGTAGGCTTTGTTAAACCATATCACGTGAGTTCCGACACTCATTTGGTTTACAAACCCTAATGCTACCCAGTCTTCCGAGATAGGTCCGGTTTATTAACATAGTTACCTATACTAGGTGCCGTTTGATTCCGAGATCTCTTGCATTGCTTGGTGGTTATCTTTATACATCTGAGCAATCACAAGTGAGTACATAGACCCCTCTTTTACTGTTTTCCAAACTGTTTTGGGGTGGAACACATGTGCCTACTTGTTACATTCATGCTTTCCTGTTTTCACATCATATACCTGCTATGTTCATTAGTACATTATAGTACATGATTTCATTTCATCTTATGCCAGGTGTGCCCATTGTGTGCATTACTTAGTACATTGTTTTACATGACATTTCATGCTAGGTGTGCCCATTGTGTGCATTACTTAGTACATTGTTTTACATGACATTTCATGCTAGGTGTGCCCATTGTGTGCATTACTTAGTACATTGTTTTACATGACATTTCATGCTAGGTGTGCCCATTGTGTGCATTACTTAGTACATCGTTTTACATGACATTTCATGCTAAGTGTGCCCATTGTGTGCATTACTTAGTACATCGTTTTACATGACATTTCACGCTATGTATGTTCATTTGATTTCATACTTAGTGCATTGTTTTCACATGTTTACATTTTGTTATGACATTTGGTTTGTTTACATGGGACAATATATCCATTAACATTAGCTACGCCGTTCGTTAGTAGGTAGTGGTACCATAGGAATTGACAACTCCCGTTCCGGACATCCCAGGGTAAGGGGACAGAAAGGAATGACCGAATTCGTTGACATTAAGACAGATAGACCTTTAATTTGTTTAAAGGGTTTATCACCACAGTCGCCAGGCTTGGATGTATGCATTTTCACAATACCACATAAATGTTCATATTAAATAGTTGCATGCATTTACACAAAACATAGCTTTGATTTAAACCAAGTTTTACTTCAATACTTTGTTTTTATATGGTTTAGTTGAGACATTTCACTTGCCATACATGACATTTTGACATAGACATTTGACATGGATATTTGACATAGACATTTGACATGGATATTTAACATAGACATTTGACATGGATATTTGACATAGACATTTGACATGATTTACATCTTGACTTAAACACTTTGACATATTTTTCAATACATTTGACAATTGGTTTGGTTTGATTAAGTGATTAAGTTAACGATGCGTGTGTAATATGATACAAGCATGGTGGATACGCCGCTGGTACTTCCTATATATAAGTGTTTGTATGGTATTATATGTCGTAACGTTATTTGAATCATTTCAGTTTGAGACATAGAACATTTTATACAAATAACATACTTTTCACAAGACATTGATTTACAAAACAACTTATCTTATACAAACACATCTTTTTACATGGTCATTTATTTAACCTGACATTTACTTATACATATCATCGGATCTTATTGTTTTCAAATGATTTACAAGACAAAGCAAATTACAAGGTTCATGACTAAACATTTTTCTCAAACATAAGTCATGAATCTTATTTTCACAAAACCTATGTATCTCACAGGCATTTTTATGCTGACGTACCTATTTTCACATGTGTTTTCAGGTGCTTTTCCATAGGATGTTGATCATGATACTAGGGCGGACCTGTGCCTTAGAGACTTTAAAAGAAGCTAGACTATGTTTAATTATGTTATAAACTATTAATTTACTATTTCGAGACAATGTAACACCTTTGTTTAATAAATAAAATACACTTTGTGTGCCATGGTTATGAAACAATTAATTCTGTCGCGACACGCCCCGATGTTTCCGCCGCGATTTGTTGTTTTACGCGGTCGGGGTGTGACAGAAGAGTTGGTATCAGAGCCAATGGTTATAGGGAATTAGGTTATTAGTAATGCTTTGACCTAGACTATAACTTTTCTAGGACCCTAACACAAGTTGTCTTGTGTTTAGATTTTAAAACATGTACATCACCTATCCTTAGGTGATTAACAAAACAAGGAACCAAAATTTTTCCGAAACGATTTTTGAAAAACAATCATCTGTTTTTGAATAAATTTTTACAAGGTTTTGAACCCTCAATTGTAAGGTTTTGAACCCTCTGTTATATAGTTTTGAACCCTTTTCAAGTTTGGTTTTTGGCCTTGTGCCTTCTAATTTTCAAAAATCCCGTCAAACGTTTTGGGTTTTAAATAATGTGAACATGTGCAAACTGGAAGGGTGAATGCCTGTATTCTGGGTTTTCTGTCTAGGCAAGCACTTCGTATACATCTCAAACAGACGCGAGACCAGTTGTGCTTACCTGGGAATTCTTGGGATGAGTGTTCACTTATAGGCGAGCATGTCTTCATTATACATTATTTCGGACCCATTTACTTTGATTAGTCACTGTGTGTCGTTTGTTTGCTTTGTGATACGGACGAATGACCACCATCTTTGCTTTTGTTGATTTTGTTTCATCTCATTCTTTTCATCCAATCATCTCACTCGTTTCTTTTCATGTTTTCCTCTTTTAGAATGCCTCCTCGACGCGAAAATCAGATAGCTACTGCCGAGCTGGCAGAAATTATTGCGCAGCAGATGGCTGCTCAGTTTCCAAATCTCTTTGCTCAATGGAATCAAGCCAACAACAACAACAATGTTCCATGCAAATACAAGGATTTTAACCAGGCTAAACCACTCAAGTTTAGTGGTTCTGAGGGAGCGACTGGGCTTCTTCAGTGGTTCGAGAGCATAGAGAATACTTTTCGCCATGTGCAGTGTCCGGATAATCGCAAGGTCGAGTTCTCCTCGAGCGTATTTCAGAAGAGGGCTTTGACATGGTGGAACGGGGTTATGAGAGACCGGGGTGCAGAAGTCGCTCTCGCACAGACATGGGCTGAACTTAGAGCCCTTATGATGAGGGAATTCTGTCCTCGCCATGAACAGCGAGCGTTGGAGAAAGAGTTTGATGTTTTGAAGCAAGATAGTGGTGAGCATAGGGCTTATACTGATCGGTTTGAAGAGTTGAGTTTGCTTTGCCCAACAATGGTCACCCCACTCGACAAGGCTATCGAGAGATACATCGATGGTCTACCTGACTCGGTACAAGACATTCTTACTGGTAGTAACCCTGCCACACTTCGTCAGGCGATCGAGTTATCTGCGACATTGACTGAGTCGCAGATCCGGAAGAACAAGTTACACAGGAAGGGTGACAAGGGCAAGAAGCAGTCGGCTGACAAGGAAGATAACAAGAAAGGTCAAAACTTGAATGGAAAGAACTCTGGTTCTTCAAAGAGGGCAAAGAAGCGTAAGGCTTCCCAAAATTTTGCTATCACTGCCCAAGCTAATCTGGCAGCTCCCAACCAACCCGCACAGCCTCCAGCAAAGAAACCCTATACAGGGAATGCACCTTTGTGCAATAGATGCAACAGTCACCACCAGCCGCAACTTCCATGCCGTTTCTGTACTAACTGTGGGAAATCAGGCCATCTCGCCAATGTTTGTCGATCTGCTCAGAATCCCGCGGTTCAGAACCCGGCTCAACAAGTGGCTCAGCCTCCTGCTCCGCAACAGGGTCAAGCTGCAAGACCACAATACCCACCAGGTGCTTGTTACAATTGTGGGGATCTGACCCACTATAGAAATCGGTGCCCAAGGCTAGCCAACCAGAACCAGAACCAGAACCAGAACCAGAACCAGAATCAGGCTCCGGCTCGAGGCCGAGTTTTTAACATGAATGCCCAAGAGGCACAGGCTGACGATAATGTGGTGAACGGTACGTTCTTTATTAATAATCAGCCTGCATCTGTTCTTTTCGATTCCGGTGCCGATAAGAGTTTCGTGTCTTTGACTTTTGAGCAAATGCTTCGTGTGTCTAGAACGAAACTAGGCAAATCTTTGACAGTAGAAGTTGCTAATGGTAAACCCATTATTCTTGATTCTGTTCTTCACAACTGCCAGTTGAATCTTAACGACCATCTTTTTCCTATTGACCTCGCGCCTATGCAACTTGGAAGCTTCGACGTTATTGTGGGAATGGTTTGGTTATCCAAGCATCATGCAGAGATAGTTTGCTCTAAGAAGATTGTTCGTGTGCCGCTTTCGACAGGCGAGATCCTGCAAGTTCAAGGTGAGAAGCCTACCGGTGGTCTCAAACTCATGTCTTGTTTTAAAGCTCGGAAGTATCTGCAGAAGAACTATGTGGCTTTCTTAGCACATGTTACAGAAGATAAAGGCAAGGGTAAGTCTATTTCAGATATTCCTGTCGTTCGGGATTATTCTGAAGTGTTCCCTGAAGATTTACCTGGTCTACCTCTAGCACGCCAAGTCGAGTTCCGCATTGATCTCGTACCTGGTGCAAATCCCATTGCCAGAGCTCCATATCGTCTTGCACCATCTGAGATGCAAGAGTTGTCTAAACAGCTTCAGGAGCTCTCTGACAAAGGTTTTATACGTCCTAGTTTTTCACCTTGGGGTGCTCCCGTTCTTTTTGTCAAGAAGAAGGATGGATCCTTTAGGATGTGTATCGATTATCGTGAGCTTAACAAGCTTACCATCAAGAATCGATATCCCCTACCTCGCATCAACGACCTCTTTGATCAGTTACAAGGTGCTTCTTATTTTTCGAAGATTGATCTGCGTTCCGGATATCATCAACTTCGGGTGCAAGAAGAAGACATTCCGAAGACAGCATTCCGTACTCGTTATGGACATTACGAGTTCACAGTCATGCCATTCGGTTTGACTAATGCTCCTGCTGTTTTCATGGACTTAATGAATAGGGTCTGCAAACCTTATTTGGATCAGTTCGTCATTGTTTTTATCGATGACATCTTGATTTACTCTAAGACACGAGCTGATCACGAGCAGCATCTTCATCTTACTCTGGAACTCCTAAAGAAAGAGCAACTTTTCGCCAAATTCTCCAAGTGCGAATTTTGGCTTAAAGAAGTTCAATTTTTGGGGCACATTATCAACGAACGAGGTGTTCATGTAGATCCCTCCAAGATCAGTGCGATTAAGGATTGGGATACACCTACAACTCCTACTGAAGTTCGTTCATTTCTTGGTCTAGCGGGTTATTATCGCCGCTTCATTGAAAACTTCTCTAAGATTGCAGTTCCTCTAACTGCTCTAACTCAGAAGAAAATGCCCTTTTACTGGGGATTCAAACAAGAGGAAGCTTTTCAACACCTGAAGCAGAAGCTTTGCGATGCGCCTGTCCTATCATTGCCTGAGGGTGATGATGATTTTGTCGTGTATTGTGATGCATCTAAATTGGGTCTTGGCTGTGTTCTTATGCAAAGGAACAAAGTCATAGCTTATGCATCAAGGCAGTTGAAGATACATGAGAAGAACTACACCACTCATGATCTTGAGTTAGGTGCAGTTGTCTTTGCTCTCAAGATCTGGAGACACTATTTGTACGGTACAAAATGTGTGGTTTTCACTGACCACAAAAGTCTTCAGCATATCTTCAACCAGAAAGAACTCAACATGAGACAGCGACGTTGGGTTGAGCTTTTAAACGACTACGACTGTGAAATTCGCTACCATCCTGGTAAGGCGAATGTCGTGGCCGATGCATTGAGTCGTAAGGAACGTACTAAGCTTCATTGTGTACGTGTTCAATCTGTTATTCAAGCTCGATCTGATATCCAAGCCCGTATTTCTCAGGCTCAACAATCTTGTGTTTCACAAGGTTTAATGGATAAGGAATTTCCCTATCACATAACGCCTGCTTTGGAACTGAAGGACAATGGATCATATTACTTCATGGACCGTTTGTGGGTCTCAAGCCAGGATGATCTTCGTACCTTGCTTATGGATGAAGCCCATAAGTCTCGCTATTCTATTCATCCGGGCTCAGATAAAATGTATAAGGACCTTCGTACTCACTATTGGTGGCCTGGTATGAAGAAAGACATTGCCTTATACGTATCCAAATGCCTTACTTGTCTTAAGGTTAAGGCTGAACATCAGCGTCCTTCGGGTTTATTGGAGCAACCAGAGATCCCAGTTTGGAAATGGGAAAACATTACTATGGACCTTGTTACCAAACTCCCGCGCACAAAGAAAGGTCATGATGCCATCTGGGTAGTCGTTGATCGTCTTACAAAGTCAGCACATTTCTTGCCAATCCGCGAGGATTTTCCTACTGACAGACTTGCTCAAATCTATGTAGATGAAATTGTAGCTCGACATGGTGTTCCTTTGAACATCATTTCTGACAGAGATGCTCGTTTCACTTCTCATTTTTGGAGAACCATGCAATCTGCTATGGGGACCCAACTTAATCTGAGCACAGCTTATCATCCGCAAACGGATGGTCAATCTGAGAGAACAATCCAGACTCTGGAGGATATGCTAAGAGCTTGTGTGATCGATTTTGGTGGTAGCTGGGATTCACATCTTAAATTGATTGAATTCTCCTACAACAACAGTTATCACACTAGCATCGGAATGGCTCCTTTCGAAGCTCTCTATGGTCGAAAATGTCGTTCACCAGTCTGCTGGAATGAGATTGGCGAGGCTCAACTTACTGGACCTGCCCTCATTTTAGAGACAACTGACAAGGTCAAGAAAGTTCGTGATAACCTTCAGGCAGCTAGAAACCGTCAGAAGATTTACGCGGACCCAAAACGCAAAGCCTTTGAATTTCAAATCGGTGATCGAGTATTACTTAAGGTCTCACCTTGGAAAGGTGTGATCAGATTTGGAAAGAAAGGAAAACTTGCACCTAGATATGTTGGACCATTCAAGATTGTCGAAAGAATCGGAAAGGTAGCCTACAGACTTGAGTTACCTCCTGAACTTGGAAATGTTCATCCAACTTTTCACGTGTCCAATCTCAAGAAGTGTACAGCTGAAGAGAACTACTCCATACCGCTTGACGAAATTCGTGTTGGCAAAACACTGAAATTTGTTGAGAAACCAGTGGAAATCATGGAACGTGAAGTCAAGTGGCTTAAACGCAAGCGCATTCCTTTGGTCAGAGTTCGCTGGGAAGCTAAACGTGGACCTGAGTTTACTTGGGAATGCGAAGATCAAATGAAGGCGAAATATCCACATCTTTTTCAACGAGTTTCCTCTAAATAAATTTCGGGACGAAATTTCCACAAGTAGGGGAGACTGTAACAACTGTGCTTGTAATCACTATGAACAGTTCTATTATCAATAAAACAATGCTATTTGATCCCAATGTTTGTTTTGTTATGTTATACATTTTTCATGTTTTGACTTTTATGTAATTTCAAACTCTACATCGCTTTCTGGAGAGTTATACGCAAACTAGTGCGTAAACGTACTCAGTTTAATGCGAGAAATACTCTGGAACATCAACATATACTCAACATACCTTAAATAACATTTACATAACTTAGAAATAAGTTTTGAAGGCTTTGGTATGGCAAAAACAAGTTAATTCGACTACAGGGACTAAAAATGACAAACTGCGAAAGTATGTCAATTTGAACTGTAACGAACATTCCGGAACATGACCATAAGTTAAACACACCTTAAATATCCTTTACATAGCTTAGAAATAGGCTTTGAGGGGTTTGGTGTGCTAAAATAAACTTTTGGGACATTCAGGGACTAAAAGTGTCAAAAAGTGCACAAGTTTGCATTTTCGCGCATAACTTACGTTCTGAATACATCTGGACATCCAAAAATTTATGAAAGCATGACTATATTATATTTTAGTGTTCGCCATAAGAAAAATCCATTCGTCGCGTCATTTGGATCGTTTTTCGCGCTTATGCGCATTCCGTCGTAATTAAGCGAACATCGCGATCGTACGACCAAACGAACCATCATCCGGCATATTTTTGAGTATGTTTTGAGTCCCCTATACTTTAACTTCATTTTAGAGCCTTGAAATGAGGTTAACGGGGTTCAAACGCATCGAAAATCGCTTAAACAAGGTGCAGGGACCATTTATGCAAAATCTGCCAAAACAGGGGCCTAGCGTGACGCGACGGGCCTTAGCGTCACGCGAGCCCCCCTTCTGGACAGATTCAATGCATTTAAACACAAGTTGCAACCAATTAATCCTTAACCACATGTTTAAGATGATGTGTCACAAAGTTAAGGAGCATTTGTGGCACCATAACTTTCCGACAAGTGTACGGGCTAGATCTTTTCCCCTTTTCCAAGAAACGATCCTAACGGTTACCCGAAAACTATAAATACCCCATTCCTTTCATTGTTTTTAAGCACTAGAATCTTATTAGTTGTGTTCTAAGTTGAAACCTTGTTTCATACCTGAACTATACTGATCTAGATTAGCATTCGGGGACCCTTCGTAAGTATTCTTTCGTTCTTTTCCTTATTTTTTACTGCTTTTCGAGTCAGAAAGTCAAACTTTGTTTGACTTTCAGCGTTGACCAGTAATGGTCAATGCGAAGTTCGTTTGAACTTCGCAACGTGATTGTAATCACGATGGTCATAGTCCCTTGGGACTATGCCTACTGATTACCACGTTGTCTAGGGTCGTAGGGTAGGCGATCTAATAAATCGCCTATACCTTCGAACCCGACCCAGTTTGGTCGATCATTAGGATCCGACCAAATACATTAGGTGACCATAGTGTAGGGAATAACCTTCCGAGGTTATACCCTATGGTCACATCGTTTAAGTAGTTGTATGATAGGTAGTTTATATGCCTTAGGTAAATTACCAGAATACCCTTTTCATGTATAATTGGTAATTAAGCATATGTAACCTAAACTTTTGTCACATAACTGATTTTGTAACATGTTTAGGCATATAATACTTGTCATAGGACTAGTTAGGCGGTCCAAACGCGTTTCACGCGCACGACACGTTAAAGTAGCATAAGCTTCCTAAACGGGTCGTAATGGGTCGTAAACAATTATGTTAAGTTTCATTTAGCATGTAGGCTTTGTTAAACCATATCACGTGAGTTCCGACACTCATTTGGTTTACAAACCCTAATGCTACCCAGTCTTCCGAGATAGGTCCGGTTTATTAACATAGTTACCTATACTAGGTGCCGTTTGATTCCGAGATCTCTTGCATTGCTTGGTGGTTATCTTTATACATCTGAGCAATCACAAGTGAGTACATAGACCCCTCTTTTACTGTTTTCCAAACTGTTTTGGGGTGGAACACATGTGCCTACTTGTTACATTCATGCTTTCCTGTTTTCACATCATATACATGCTATGTTCATTAGTACATTATAGTACATGATTTCATTTCATCTTATGCCAGGTGTGCCCATTGTGTGCATTACTTAGTACATTGTTTTACATGACATTTCATGCTAGGTGTGCCCATTGTGTGCATTACTTAGTACATTGTTTTACATGACATTTCATGCTAGGTGTGCCCATTGTGTGCATTACTTAGTACATTGTTTTACATGACATTTCATGCTAGGTGTGCCCATTGTGTGCATTACTTAGTACATCGTTTTACATGACATTTCATGCTAAGTGTGCCCATTGTGTGCATTACTTAGTACATCGTTTTACATGACATTTCACGCTATGTATGTTCATTTGATTTCATACTTAGTGCATTGTTTTCACATGTTTACATTTTGTTATGACATTTGGTTTGTTTACATGGGACAATATATCCATTAACATTAGCTACGCCGTTCGTTAGTAGGTAGTGGTACCATAGGAATTGACAACTCCCGTTCCGGACATCCCAGGGTAAGGGGACAGAAAGGAATGACCGAATTCGTTGACATTAAGACAGATAGACCTTTAATTTGTTTAAAGGGTTTATCACCACAGTCGCCAGGCTTGGATGTATGCATTTTCACAATACCACATAAATGTTCATATTAAATAGTTGCATGCATTTACACAAAACATAGCTTTGATTTAAACCAAGTTTTACTTCAATACTTTGTTTTTATATGGTTTAGTTGAGACATTTCACTTGCCATACATGACATTTTGACATAGACATTTGACATGGATATTTGACATAGACATTTGACATGGATATTTAACATAGACATTTGACATGGATATTTGACATAGACATTTGACATGATTTACATCTTGACTTAAACACTTTGACATATTTTTCAATACATTTGACAATTGGTTTGGTTTGATTAAGTGATTAAGTTAACGATGCGTGTGTAATATGATACAAGCATGGTGGATACGCCGCTGGTACTTCCTATATATAAGTGTTTGTATGGTATTATATGTCGTAACGTTATTTGAATCATTTCAGTTTGAGACATAGAACATTTTATACAAATAACATACTTTTCACAAGACATTGATTTACAAAACAACTTATCTTATACAAACACATCTTTTTACATGGTCATTTATTTAACCTGACATTTACTTATACATATCATCGGATCTTATTGTTTTCAAATGATTTACAAGACAAAGCAAATTACAAGGTTCATGACTAAACATTTTTCTCAAACATAAGTCATGAATCTTATTTTCACAAAACCTATGTATCTCACAGGCATTTTTATGCTGACGTACCTATTTTCACATGTGTTTTCAGGTGCTTTTCCATAGGATGTTGATCATGATACTAGGGCGGACCTGTGCCTTAGAGACTTTAAAAGAAGCTAGACTATGTTTAATTATGTTATAAACTATTAATTTACTATTTCGAGACAATGTAACACCTTTGTTTAATAAATAAAATACACTTTGTGTGCCATGGTTATGAAACAATTAATTCTGTCGCGACACGCCCTGATGTTTCCGCCGCGATTTGTTGTTTTACGCGGTCGGGGTGTGACAACGCTTGTTAAAACGAATTCGAATATGATGCTTTCAATACATCATATGGTGTCTTGAATTGAATATGTGTAATAAACAAGTTCAAACAATTGAATTTGATTTTCGGCGCAAGCCGACAATAAATACATGTATCGACAAGAAGGCTGCATGGTCACAACGAAAAACCATGTATGTAACTTGAAAAAGAATAGAATTTTCAAGAAAATGTGTTGGCTTGAGAACAAAGAAGCCAACAATTTCAATAATGCGGGTCATTCGAATCACAAATCAATAATTAGATTTAGCGAAATAATATTTGAACTTTAATGAAACGCTTATTCGAAACGTAACCACATGCGTAACAAACGATGCATGCGTATCATATGAATTTTCAAGAAACGAAGCAAATGACTATTCGCTGTACTGAAGGAAATGATTGTGACACAATGACCGTTAAGAGGAGTAGAGATACGAAAATCTACTCAGTAAGTGTGAAAGTCAAAATTTCAATAAAAGAAATTTGAGGACTTTACCTGGGGTTGCATGTGATAACTGGTTATTAGGTGACATTACCATGGAATGTCAAACATAGCGTATTCGTTGTTAATGTGATAGGGGGGAATGCGGAGATATGCGTCTTCTTCTTAGCATGACTCGTGTCGCTTGCAGGACCGCGTGCCAACTGCCGCTTCCTGATCGTTAGTTTTCGTGCTGACAGGATTAGCATCATCGCTGAGATGCTCCACAGTGCCTTCTTAGTGACTTCACCTCGTAAGACGTATGTGGCGTACTTCAACCTCCGTTGATGTATAGCTTAAGTTTCACGTATTCCTGTGCACTAGCGTTTCGTTATGCGTAGGCTGCCTGCTCGGGAAGTTAAAACATCATAGACAATATGTATAATTGTGTGTGCCCGAATTAATATTTGCAGTTCCTACATGATGACCTTTAATGAACTTTAACATAAGTCTCCGAAGGTCTTAAATGCATGTTTCCTAAACTCTCAGAGTTGCGTGTACTGTATGCGACTGTTTTGTATACCGTGTATAAAACACCACTATAGCGTATGTTTGAAATCAAAATTTCGACTGTTTGATTTTCGGCAACGGTTGGAGACCATATTCGAGTACTAAGCGTTCTGTATGTATTCAATGTTTGAATAATCTAAGTCCCCAGAGAAATATGAGGTTAGAGCCTAGGTATCTCTACAGAGAACCCTATTCGCTGTAACCTATAGCTCTGATACCAATCTGTCACACCCCGAAATATCAGAGTATTGGCGTGACTGGACTGGTATCTTCATTGCACAGCGGAAGCAAATAAGCTAAGTCTTTTAGAAATTGAACGCCCACTAAGTACTCGACTCTTCATGGTTCTCCTATTCCAACCGTTCCATTGTTTCTGTAAAGTAACCTGAGAAAGAAACATGCGAAAAATCAACATAAAGTTGAGCGAGTTCATAGTTTGTTTGTAAAAGATTTGAAATAAATCTTTTGAATAACCGGTTTTTGAAGTATTGTTGAGAAAACGAATTTAAAATCATTTTCTTGTCATGTTATACAGAAACTTTGTATGAAAACATGGTATGTATCTTGTATAATTCGAGTATTTCTGTATGTATCATGTATTCTTGTATAAATCACGTATTCTTGTATGTATCATGTTTTCTTGTATAAATCAAGTATTCTGTATGTATCATGTTTTCTTGTATAAATCAAGTATTCTGTATGTATCTTGTTGTTAATGGGTTGCAAGGCCATTAACATGTGGCACGACATAGGAAGTCACCAAACCATAGGCATTTTTCTGTAGTCGATTCACGACTGAGACACAAAAACACTACCTGGTAAAAGAGTGGCCAAGAGTGGGGCTGCCCGGAACCCGTTAGATCTAACCTTTTGTTCTGCGGTCTAAGTATGTACACGATTAATGGTGCTTATGGTACCCTATTCGTGACACGATTTCTCGTATCATTCTTGTATCATTTCTCGTATCAATTCTTGTATCATTTCTCGTATCAATTCTTGTATCATTTCTCGTATCATATCAAGTATCAATTTTCAGTTCTTGTATTCTTTATGTCAAGTACCAATTCTCATGTGTTCGTATACTCTTGTATTTTCTCGTAGTTTAGAAAACTAGAATTCGTGTGTAAACGCTTGTTTGAAAAACCGGTATAAAACATAAGCTTTTCGTAAACCATTTGTGTCAGATAAATCTTGCTTGTAAAATGGTTTATAAATATGTAATTCTTGTATGCTTTGCAAAAAGTGCATGTCTTTCCACCCCGAAAACATTTGGAAAAATGTAAAACCATAAAAGGTGGGGTTATGAACTCACCTGAATATTCCTGTGCAAGCTAGCTAATTACGACTCCTTGATGTCGTTTCCAAAGTGAGACTCGCTAGCGTGCATTCTACAATATTCCTAACACGGAATATCT
Organism: Helianthus tuberosus; assembly: GCA_030545235.1. Lineage (NCBI taxonomy): Eukaryota > Viridiplantae > Streptophyta > Magnoliopsida > Asterales > Asteraceae > Helianthus > Helianthus tuberosus. The sequence goes on from CM060409.1 coordinate 106,922,489, forward strand.
AATAAGTTTCTAAATAACGCAGTAACTAACTACGTGTAATCGAGCTCTACCGAATCGTTAATCGAACGATTTGACAGTAAATTGTCATCTTAAAAGAAGCGAAGAAGTTGTACTTGTTAGCTCGTTTTAAGAAGTCGTACGCGTACAAAAAGAATATTTGTATGAAAATATCATATAAACAACTCGTATTATATATCGCGTTTCGTATGATCTTTGTCAAAATTTAGGCGTATAAAATAAATATGAAAAGTTATATTTATTTTATAAAAGAATCGTCGAGTTGCTTTTGAAAGTAAATACGATCTATATTTATTTTCATAAAGAGAAGTCGTGTCGTTTGCCGTTTGAAAATAAATATGACTATATTTATTTTAGAAAGAATTCGACTTGATTGTGTCGGAAATAAATATATAGCTATATTTATTTATGAAAAGATTCGTTTTGTACGGTATTTGAAAATAAATATATAAACTATATTTATTTTTATAAAACGAATGCGTGTTATCGGCTTTTGAAACAATCTAAGTAATTATCTTGGTTTTGTAAAAAGATTTACTTGAATCTGATAGTTCGTTTTATAATAAAACGCGTTTTGTTTTACGGATTTTCTCGAAAAACGGGCAGAGTTTCCTCTGTTTTTGGACGGTCCCAACAACTAGATGTCGATATATTTTTCAAGATTCAACAACAATCAAACAATATATCAAATTTGCCAATATTTCGTAAACTAAAATCATGTCGGTTCGAGCTTGTTTCACACGTAATATCAAAATTATATAAAAATAACAAATATTAAACGCGTGATTAATTTTTACCGAGTCTTCAAGCCGAAACGTCGAGCCGCTTAACTGAGTTGACCGAGTCAACTGAGTTGACTCGGGTTGACTGAGTTTGACCGAGCCGGCTTGGTTAACCGAGTCGACCGAACCGCTTCATAACTTGACACGAACCGAAACCGAGACCCGTTGTTAACCGAACCGAAAGCTTTGAACTATAACTCGAACCTGCTGACTCGGACCTGAACCACACTAGATCTGACCCGGAACCCGAGACGTCACCCGAACCGTCACCCGAACCTTGAACCTGCTGAACCACCAGCTGAACCGAAGCCGAGTCAGACCTGTAACACTCGAACACGAACCTGAGCCACGGCTGTCCCGAACCAGGACCGAGTCGAACCCGAAACCCGAACAAACCGATCGTTATCATCGTTCGAAAAAAATGAATAAAATAAGAGAACAGCGGTTTGTTTACCGGAAATCTGTCGGACAAATACGAAGACCGCCGGGCCGAGACAAGGACCGCCGGGCCGAGACAAGGACCGCCGGGCCGAGACAAGGACCGCCGGTCCGAGTCCCGGACCGCCGCTGACCACCACTACCACCGGTTCTCCGTCATCTTCATCATCAACAATATCACCATCACCATCATCGGACTTCGATTAAAGAAGAAGCAAACAGAGGAGGGGGAGGGGTTACCGTATCCCGTGCCGGAATAAGGTCACCGTCGCCGCCACAGACGGCGGCGCCGCCGTGTCTCCGTCGCCGGTCGTCGTCACCGTCTCTCCCGCTGATCTTCCCTCTCCCGCCCTCCCTCTCTCTCGTCGACTCCCTCTCTCTCCTGCCTCCGATTTCTCTCTCTAAAAAGTTTCAGGTGGGTGTGGTATAGAAAGATGGAGGTTGAGGGTTTTCGAATTGGGTATGTGTGTGAGTGTATTGCTTGTATATGTGTTGTATCGAGAGAGAGGAGAGGGTCAGACTTTAAGTCTGTTTTTCTTGTGTGTGTGTGTGTTAATATGCAGACAAGGTGTGTATTGTGGGTTTAGGTAAGGAGGAGAGGATGTGTATTAATAGAGTGGACAGTTTTTATTATCTTTAGTGTTTTCAAATTGTATTCAGGTTACATGTTATATCTTGTGAAACAAAATCTCTTTAAGAGATTTGTAAAGATTTTTTATAAGATTTGCAAGATTTAGTAGAGATTCAGTAGATCATGTAAAGATTTGTAAGATCTAATATATATATATGTGCAGGTTTAGGCTTGTGGGTTTTGGGCTTGGGCCCAGAGCACACAAGCCCATCTCGTGTGTAAATGGCTCGTAATTCCTACGAGACCCGATATCGCAATCCAAACTCCATAAGCATAAAATATTCGCGTAACATCCATATTTGTCGGCGTCGTCAGTATTTCGTACGGTTTCAGCTCGTTGTCGCGTAATATCCAGCAGATTTTTCGTAAGTCGCCCTCCGCGCACTGTACAGTCGTATAGACGTTCCTAGGCACTCCAAAGGCCTAATTAAGTTTATCTGTGTTGTAAACACTATTTATTGTCGCGTTAATCGCTTGTTGATCACGAAATTAAGGGCGTAAATTACCGGTTGTCACATTCTCCCCCTGTTAATAAAATTTCGTCCTCGAAATTTAGACTACGTTAACTCCTCAGAGTTACGTTATGTATAAGTAAATGCGAATGATACCAAAATGAACGATCATGAAATCGAATCAAGACTTATTCGAATGATGTGAATTCAAGGACGTATCACAAGATACAAATGAATTCTAGAAATAATTGCACCCAATCAATGAATTTAGATTTCAACAAGCTCAAATGTAATAGTTTGCATGAAACGCTCGATCATGATCAGCCCAAGCTGCAAGTTCTACCGACGCCACAAGGTGTCGTAGTGAATGAAACAATTCGAATATAGCGGTGATCGAATAAGTATCACCTGTGTTTTGCATAAATTAGCCCAAGCTACAAGTTTGTACTGACACTACAAGGTGTCAAAATCAACAAACGACTTAATGGAGTCGTAGGCCAAATAAATCTACCACGACTCGGAACAATGAAACGCTTGTTAAAACGAATTCGAATATGATGCTTTCAATACATCATATGGTGTCTTGAATTGAATATGTGTAATAAACAAGTTCAAACAATTGAATTTGATTTTCGGCGCAAGCCGACAATAAATACATGTATCGACAAGAAGGCTGCATGGTCACAACGAAAAACCATGTATGTAACTTGAAAAAGAATAGAATTTTCAAGAAAATGTGTTGGCTTGAGAACAAAGAAGCCAACAATTTCAATAATGCGGGTCATTCGAATCACAAATCAATAATTAGATTTAGCGAAATAATATTTGAACTTTAATGAAACGCTTATTCGAAACGTAACCACATGCGTAACAAACGATGCATGCGTATCATATGAATTTTCAAGAAACGAAGCAAATGACTATTCGCTGTACTGAAGGAAATGATTGTGACACAATGACCGTTAAGAGGAGTAGAGATACGAAAATCTACTCAGTAAGTGTGAAAGTCAAAATTTCAATAAAAGAAATTTGAGGACTTTACCTGGGGTTGCATGTGATAACTGGTTATTAGGTGACATTACCATGGAATGTCAAACATAGCGTATTCGTTGTTAATGTGATAGGGGGGAATGCGGAGATATGCGTCTTCTTCTTAGCATGACTCGTGTCGCTTGCAGGACCGCGTGCCAACTGCCGCTTCCTGATCGTTAGTTTTCGTGCTGACAGGATTAGCATCATCGCTGAGATGCTCCACAATGCCTTCTTAGTGACTTCACCTCGTAAGACGTATGTGGCGTACTTCAACCTCCGTTGATGTATAGCTTAAGTTTCACGTATTCCTGTGCACTAGCGTTTCGTTATGCGTAGGCTGCCTGCTCGGGAAGTTAAAACATCATAGACAATATGTATAATTGTGTGTGCCCGAATTAATATTTGCAGTTCCTACATGATGACCTTTAATGAACTTTAACATAAGTCTCCGAAGGTCTTAAATGCATGTTTCCTAAACTCTCAGAGTTGCGTGTACTGTATGCGACTGTTTTGTATACCGTGTATAAAACACCACTATAGCGTATGTTTGAAATCAAAATTTCGACTGTTTGATTTTCGGCAACGGTTGGAGACCATATTCGAGTACTAAGCGTTCTGTATGTATTCAATGTTTGAATAATCTAAGTCCCCAGAGAAATATGAGGTTAGAGCCTAGGTATCTCTACAGAGAACCCTATTCGCTGTAACCTATAGCTCTGATACCAATCTGTCACACCCCGAAATATCAGAGTATTGGCGTGACTGGACTGGTATCTTCATTGCACAGCGGAAGCAAATAAGCTAAGTCTTTTAGAAATTGAACGCCCACTAAGTACTCGACTCTTCATGGTTCTCCTATTCCAACCGTTCCATTGTTTCTGTAAAGTAACCTGAGAAAGAAACATGCGAAAAATCAACATAAAGTTGAGCGAGTTCATAGTTTGTTTGTAAAAGATTTGAAATAAATCTTTTGAATAACCGGTTTTTGAAGTATTGTTGAGAAAACGAATTTAAAATCATTTTCTTGTCATGTTATACAGAAACTTTGTATGAAAACATGGTATGTATCTTGTATAATTCGAGTATTTCTGTATGTATCATGTATTCTTGTATAAATCACGTATTCTTGTATGTATCATGTTTTCTTGTATAAATCAAGTATTCTGTATGTATCATGTTTTCTTGTATAAATCAAGTATTCTGTATGTATCTTGTTGTTAATGGGTTGCAAGGCCATTAACATGTGGCACGACATAGGAAGTCACCAAACCATAGGCATTTTTCTGTAGTCGATTCACGACTGAGACACAAAAACACTACCTGGTAAAAGAGTGGCCAAGAGTGGGGCTGCCCGGAACCCGTTAGATCTAACCTTTTGTTCTGCGGTCTAAGTATGTACACGATTAATGGTGCTTATGGTACCCTATTCGTGACACGATTTCTCGTATCATTCTTGTATCATTTCTCGTATCAATTCTTGTATCATTTCTCGTATCAATTCTTGTATCATTTCTCGTATCATATCAAGTATCAATTTTCAGTTCTTGTATTCTTTATGTCAAGTACCAATTCTCATGTGTTCGTATACTCTTGTATTTTCTCGTAGTTTAGAAAACTAGAATTCGTGTGTAAACGCTTGTTTGAAAAACCGGTATAAAACATAAGCTTTTCGTAAACCATTTGTGTCAGATAAATCTTGCTTGTAAAATGGTTTATAAATATGTAATTCTTGTATGCTTTGCAAAAAGTGCATGTCTTTCCACCCCGAAAACATTTGGAAAAATGTAAACCCATAAAAGGTGGGGTTATGAACTCACCTGAATATTCCTGTGCAAGCTAGCTAATTACGACTCCTTGATGTCGTTTCCAAAGTGAGACTCGCTAGCGTGCATTCTACAATATTCCTAACACGGAATATCTAATAAGTTTCTAAATAACGCAGTAACTAACTACGTGTAATCGAGCTCTACCGAATCGTTAATCGAACGATTTGACAGTAAATTGTCATCTTAAAAGAAGCGAAGAAGTTGTACTTGTTAGCTCGTTTTAAGAAGTCGTACGCGTACAAAAAGAATATTTGTATGAAAATATCATATAACCAACTCGTATTATATATCGCGTTTCGTATGATCTTTGTCAAAATTTAGGCGTATAAAATAAATATGAAAAGTTATATTTATTTTATAAAAGAATCGTCGAGTTGCTTTTGAAAGTAAATACGATCTATATTTATTTTCATAAAGAGAAGTCGTGTCGTTTGCCGTTTGAAAATAAATATGACTATATTTATTTTAGAAAGAATTCGACTTGATTGTGTCGGAAATAAATATATAGCTATATTTATTTATGAAAAGATTCGTTTTGTACGGTATTTGAAAATAAATATATAAACTATATTTATTTTTATAAAACGAATGCGTGTTATCGGCTTTTGAAACAATCTAAGTAATTATCTTGGTTTTGTAAAAAGATTTACTTGAATCTGATAGTTCGTTTTATAATAAAACGCGTTTTGTTTTACGGATTTTCTCGAAAAACGGGCAGAGTTTCCTCTGTTTTTGGACGGTCCCGACAACTAGATGTCGATATATTTTTCAAGATTCAACAACAATCAAACAATATATCAAATTTGCCAATATTTCGTAAACTAAAATCATGTCGGTTCGAGCTTGTTTCACACGTAATATCAAAATTATATAAAAATAACAAATATTAAACGCGTGATTAATTTTTACCGAGTCTTCAAGCCGAAACGTCGAGCCGCTTAACTGAGTTGACCGAGTCAACTGAGTTGACTCGGGTTGACTGAGTTTGACCGAGCCGGCTTGGTTAACCGAGTCGACCGAACCGCTTCATAACTTGACACGAACCGAAACCGAGACCCGTTGTTAACCGAACCGAAAGCTTTGAACTATAACTCGAACCTGCTGACTCGGACCTGAACCACACTAGATCTGACCCGGAACCCGAGACGTCACCCGAACCGTCACCCGAACCTTGAACCTGCTGAACCACCAGCTGAACCGAAGCCGAGTCAGACCTGTAACACTCGAACACGAACCTGAGCCACGGCTGTCCCGAACCAGGACCGAGTCGAACCCGAAACCCGAACAAACCGATCGTTATCATCGTTCGAAAAAAATGAATAAAATAAGAGAACAGCGGTTTGTTTACCGGAAATCTGTCGGACAAATACGAAGACCGCCGGGCCGAGACAAGGACCGCCGGGCCGAGACAAGGACCGCCGGACCGAGACAAGGACCGCCGGTCCGAGTCCCCGACCGCCGCTGACCACCACTACCACCGGTTCTCCGTCATCTTCATCATCAACAATATCACCATCACCATCATCGGACTTCGATTAAAGAAGAAGCAAACAGAGGAGGGGGAGGGGTTACCGTATCCCGTGCCGGAATAAGGTCACCGTCGCCGCCACAGACGGCGGCGCCGCCGTGTCTCCGTCGCCGGTCGTCGTCACCGTCTCTCCCGCTGATCTTCCCTCTCCCGCCCTCCCTCTCTCTCGTCGACTCCCTCTCTCTCCTGCCTCTGATTTCTCTCTCTAAAAAGTTTCAGGTGGGTGTGGTATAGAAAGATGGAGGTTGAGGGTTTTCGAATTGGGTATCTGTGTGAGTGTATTGCTTGTATATGTGTTGTATCGAGAGAGAGGAGAGGGTCAGACTTTAAGTCTGTTTTTCTTGTGTGTGTGTGTGTTAATATGCAGACAAGGTGTGTATTGTGGGTTTAGGTAAGGAGGTGAGGATGTGTATTAATAGAGTGGACAGTTTTTATTATCTTTAGTGTTTTCAAATTGTATTCAGGTTACATGTTATATCTTGTGAAACAAAATCTCTTTAAGAGATTTGTAAAGATTTTTGATAAGATTTGCAAGATTTAGTAGAGATTCAGTAGATCATGTAAAGATTTGTAAGATCTAATATATATATATATGTGCAGGTTTAGGCTTGTGGGTTTTGGGCTTGGGCCCAGAGCACACAAGCCCATCTCGTGTGTAAATGGCTCGTAATTCCTACGAGACCCGATATCGCAATCCAAACTCCATAAGCATAAAATATTCGCGTAACATCCATATTTGTCGGCGTCGTCAGTATTTCGTACGGTTTCAGCTCGTTGTCGCGTAATATCCAGCAGATTTTTCGTAAGTCGCCCTCCGCGCACTGTACAGTCGTATAGACGTTCCTAGGCACTCCAAAGGCCTAATTAAGTTTATCTGTGTTGTAAACACTATTTATTGTCGCGTTAATCGCTTGTTGATCACGAAATTAAGGGCGTAAATTACCGGTTGTCACACAATTATCACGTCGAGGCTTCCTATTAGCTAGTTTCTATTGAGTACGAGTTATTTAACTTACCCTTTTACTAAACCAAGTATATTCCTAAATTTATGAGATACGAAGCTATGGTCGGCACTAGTGTTAAACAACATAGGTGCGAAATTTTTGGTTGATAGAGAACGTACCAGCAACCACATCTGGATCCTTGCATGCTTCACGAGTTCCGATGTTGGATGCCCCTTCATGGTCTTGGTCAATCCTCCTTGGGCAATCTTTCCTAAAGTGCCCCACGTTCCCACATCTATAGCAGTCCGGAATTTTGTCATTATTATTTCTGCCTTGGTCGTTGTCATCATTTCCTCCTTTTATGGGACTCCTCGCCCAACAGGCATCCTTGTTGTGTCCTTTCTTTCCGCACCTGCTGCACTTAGGCTTCAGACATCGACATTTGTGGTGATACTTGCGCTTATCACTTTTCGGCTAAGCTGCCAAGTAAATCTTATCTTCGACCTGATTGTTATTAGGGCAATCTTTCTTGAAATGTCCCCTGTCCCCGCAGTCGAAACAACCTCGAGCAAGTTTTTGTTCATCGCTGGTCCCGTTGTTGTCGTTGCTCCCCCCGTGATTTCCGCTACCATCTTGACCTTCGTTTCCATGTCCCGTTCCGATTTGACACGTCTCCTTGACATGCCCTACTTTATCGTAGACATCACTTCTTCTACACCTACATGGCCCAGCATGATAAAGTAGGCAGTCATCGCACTTGGGTAAGATATCCATGTACTCCTTTCCCTTTTTGGCTTTGTTCGTTCGGGTATCCTCCTGGAAGTCAGTGAGCTTCCTTTTGTCCTTTCCGGATGACTCTACCTGAGTTTCCTCCTTCTTTTCAGGGTTTAAAAGCTCTTCCAGTCTAATCGCTTCTTTACTGAGTGCCGCACTTAACTTTACCGCATCGATGGTTGTTGGCGGAGCTGATACCGCCATTAAGCGCAGGATATGAGGCACCAGTCCCCAAATGAATGGCTCCATCCTTTTCAACTCTGGTTCCACTAGGTACGGAACAACCCGCGACAGATCGTGAAGTTTTTGCACGTACTCCGCCACATTTGGACCTTCCATCTTTAGCTTCCAAAATTCGAATTCCGGCTTCTGGATCGCCATCTGAGAACAATACTCCTTACGCATCATTTCCTTCAGCTCACCCCATGTTAAAGCATTCGTAGCAGCTCTGCCCATTATTCGAACTGAGAGTTCCACCATGACCAGGCCCCATCTTGAAATGATCCTGACGCATATGGGACTTGTTGCTCTGGCGTACATCCGCTCATTCGAAAAACATAATCCATATTTTTGGTCCATTTCACAAAGGCTATGGCACCTCCATTGCCGTCGAAATTCAGAGGCTCGCAGTCAAGGAACAGCCAGTAGGTATAGCCATGAGGTGGGTTGTTTTCTGAGGTACCCCCGCTATGTTCGGAGCGTAGGGCCTCGTGCTGTGCTATTGCTTGTGAAATCAGTTCCTGTAACTCAGCCTCTGTTGTGGGCAATCGAGTTTCTCTTTGTGGGGACATCTTCTAAAAGAAGATTATGTCGGTCAGGTCATAATAAGGGTAGTAAGTACATGACATGCATACGTAATAGCATTCATCAACGTAAGTAAACACATAACATCCCAATCATAACGTAAACAGGTAATTTAACAATGTATATAATGAGAATGTTGCGATTGAGCTTTCATGTATCAATGACCACAAGCACAGTTTTACATGTTCTACAATGTACCATACATCAAAAGGGACTACAGGGTCACATCACCCTTGTCCAAATCGTCTATCAAGCTACAACAGTCAAAATCAAAAAGTGGTCTTCAAAAAGGCTGTGCAATCTGGGTTCAATAACTACACTCTCACCAAAAGTATGCTACCTGCATAAAACCAAAAACTGCTATGCTGATGGTGGAGGAGGAGGTGGAGGAACGAATAGCAAACTGCGCACATGCTCTAGCTCCTCCTCGAGAGCGTGTACACGACGCAACAGATAGCTAATCTGCTGCTCCATAGTAAGAAAATGGACGTCAAAATCTGGGTATGGCAGAAGAGGAGCGGGTGGAGTCGCGAACGGTGACTGACAAGGACAAGGCGGAGGACGCGGAATCCTCTCTAACTCCATGACTCTGCGATACAACATCTCCTGCTGGAGCTGTAGGGATAGGAGTAGCTCATCCCTCGTGTACCCAGTGTAATGGATGGGATGGTATGGATCAGAAACAGGCATCGTGTTGGGCGGAAACCAAATAAGTGGCTCGCCCGATGGTGCAGAAGCAAAAGGTGCAGTATGTGAAAACTGAGGCATGAAGGGAGAAGCAGCTGACGCATGTGGGACATGACCAGATGGCTGGCTAGACGGTCCTTCCCCTGGACGGGGCAGAGGGATATCATGTAGGAACGTGACCGGTAGATCAGTGCGGTGTATGTCTGACACATGTGGGTGAAACGGGGCGATATCAACGGGTGCATGGGTAGGTGCAGGTGGGGGAGTAACAGGCCTAACAAAAGGGCGTTAGTCATCATCATCTATCCACCCATTGCGGGTGAATGCATAACGGGGATCTATATGGTCAGCAAAAGGAGCATGGTCTGCGGGTGCAGGTAGAGGGTCAGGTAAAGGTGGTGCAACAACTGGTATGTCAACCGGGCCATGCTCCGGCAGAGGATCATGAGCAGGTATAGGCTCGGGTGCAATCAAAGGCTCAGGGTCAGCTGGTGCTAACTCAAGATCAGCGGGTATCGGCTCGAGATCAGCAGGTATATCAAAAAGCTGATCATCGGGGACGAAGTCAACCTCATGCTTAGGATCAATGTCAGGATCAAACTCATCATCAAACTCGAAGTCCTGTGGAGGAACAGGTGCGACAGACATAGCTGTGTCAGAATCAGAATCTATGGGATAACGCTGCAATCCCAGTGCGTGTAAAGTAGTAGATGACACAGACTCGAATGAATCAGGACCTGAATGGTCAAAAAAAATTCAATGATCGGAATCTCAATAAGCGGAATAGCAATGACATCATCGACTGGAGCTCCATCACCATGGGCACCCTCTGGGAGGCCCTCAATAAAAAGATCGATGTCATCGTCAGACATGGCATCAAGAGGCATATCCTCGAGAGGAAATGCAGCAAGAGGAAGAGGGGCAGGGATCGGAACAAGAAGCAGATCCTCGCCAGGAAAACCATCAGCTAGCGGTATATCATCGCCAAAATCTGGTAAAGCAAACGGCTGGAAATCATCATCATCGCTACTCTCAGTGTCAGATGTAAGGATCTCAGGGTCTAGGACACTATCATCGTCTGAAACTATGGCCATAGGGTCTACTATATCAGATACTCCACTATCAGAGGAGGACATGGTGTCTGTAACAAAGAAATCACAACATAGGCACATATATCAACAATCATCAAATACGCAGGTAAGTAGTAACAAAGTAAGCATGTATGCATCCTAGTCTTCCCAGACTATCCCACCCAGCCTCTCAGACTGAACTACCTGGTCTCTCAGAGTAAACTCCTCAGTCTCTCAGAGTAAAATCCTCAGTCTCTCAGACTGTCCCAACTAGTCTCTCAGATAGGGGTGCAAACGAGCCGAGCTACTCGCAAGCTACTTGAGCTCGGCTCGAAAAAAAAGCTCGAACGAGCCGAGCTTAAACGAGCTCGAGCCCGAGCCCGAGCCTAAAAATAAGCTCGTTTAGTAAACGAGCCCGAGCCCGAGCTTTGCTTATCGAGCTCGAGTCGGCTCGCGAGCCTAATCGAGCTTTCTATTTATATATTTTTTTATTAATATATTAAACATATATTTATATAATAATAATTACCATTTATATAAATATAAAAAATAACCAAATTATATGTATAATAATAATTATAATTAATATAAATTAATTAAAAAAATACTAAACGAGTCGAGCCCGAGCCGAGCTCGAGCTTGAAAAATTACCTTCGAGCCGAGCTCGAGCTTCAGAAATAAAGCTCGAATCGAGCCGAGCTCGAGCTTTCATATGTTAAACGAGCTCGAGCCTGGTCGAGCTCGGGCTCGGCTCGGCTCGTTTGCACCCCTACTCTCAGACTACCCAGCCTCTCAGGCTGAACTACCCAGTCTCTTAGACTGAACTACCCTGTCTCTCAGACTGAACTACCCAGTCTCTCAGATTGCCCCAGCTAGTCTCTCAGACTAACTCCCCAGTCTCTCAGACTTAATTATAAACGAATTCTTTGAAATGTATTTTGTGTCTTTTATTTCGTGTATGCAATGAAAATATGTTATGAAAACAATTTTGTGAGAGCCCTAATGATCGTAGTCTAGACTCCAGAAGGAATCCTAGTTCGCTACAATCGAAGCTCTGATACCAAGCTGTCACACCCAGACTTTTGCGGAAGCGTGGTTATTGGTGTGACTTTCTTAATACCATAGCATTCAATCATAACAACGCTATATGATAAAAACCATAAGATGTTCATCCATTAGTTAAGTTTAAAAATAACGCAACATACTTGTTCGAAACGTTGACACCAAATTTAAGATTACAATCCACATCATGTTTTAATGAGTTCATAAAGACTTGACAAAAGAACTTAAACAAACCCAAGCTTAGGACCATGTATCTCGTCCAGGAGTAAGATACACCTCCTAAACCCTAAAAACTTGGATGACATCTTTTATTTATAACGCAGCTTGACAAACATGCAACACCTGCCAGATCCACTTAGTGTCCTGAAATACATGTAATTTGAAAAACATCAACAAAAGTTGAGCGAGTTCATGTGTTTGTGTATGAGTAAACCTTTAAAATATGTCTGTATGTATGTATGTCCCTGGTATGTAGCAATAAGGAAAAACATATCACCAATGGGTTGCAAGGCCAATGGCATGTGTGAAATGGTGCAGGAAAACTCAAACCTAGCGGAATTTTGCCACGGCATTAGTATGTGGACATAGTCACCACATGGGCCACCCTGGTCCTCATGGGTGTGGGCTCGCTACACCCAAATAGATCTATCACTCATGTCCCTCGGTCCTACGACGAGGATTAATGGCCTTAAGTGTTATACCCACCTTTCACATGATCAAGCAGTAACCCTCCTTAGCTAATCATACCATGTATAAAACGTTTCTAAATAATTGTAACATGTATTTCACCCCTGAAGTTATAAAACTGAAAACAGTTAAAAGAAAAGGGGGACATGAACTCACTGTTTTGCGTCTTCGATACTCGTAACTCAAATCTCGTCAGCAAACACGATTACCTACAATGTACTATGTCTATTAGACGAACGGGCCGTGCCTTGACTTAGAGCTAACGTTTTTGAGTTACGTTTCTTCCATGTCTTCAATGTTATTCCAAGTTATAATTACTTGTTAAAATAAAAATTATTTTAACTTTAAATTATATTTAATTCTGGAATAATCGTTTAACAATATTTTTTTTGTAACAATACTTCTCAAGTATTTATTTTCGTATTTCCTTCCCAAGGATGGGGTATCTCATACATGTATCTTCGTGTTCTTGTATTTGTAATCCCAAAATAATATATTTTCAAGTCTCACGTTAGAAAATATATTTAACTTATTTTGTCCAAAAATAATGTATTTCAAGAAAATATATATTTTTCTCAAAAATCATATATCTTCTAAATATTCTAAGAAAATATATTTTAACTTCCAAAAGCAATATATTTTCTTCTTGTCGAAAATATGATATACTTTGGAAATATTTACAAAAATCATATTTTCATTTCTTGCATCCAAAATAATATTTACCAAAAATATATTTATAATGGTATTTTCCGGAATATTTTGTAAGTAACGTTCTTGCGTTCGGTTTCACAATATTAAGTGCATAACTTATATATATTTATTCCTTGTGATTTTTTGGTATTATTTTGGATTGTAAATTCTTGGTATTTTGTTAAGTTATATTACTTTAAATCCTAAAATAATATAACTAATACACATAGTATACAAGTAATCACACACAATGTGTCTTTAATGTAAATATATATTCTAAATACATATTTGTCCATTTTTATTTATAAAAACCAACCTCTAATACTTGTATTTTTGTAACAAAATCTATGACAAAGTTTATATTGAAAATCATAGTTAAAACACACTTGTAAATATTTGTTTAGAAAATATTTTTCTAAGTGTTTATATTTTTAGAAAATTTTGCCATAGTTTCCCCTAAAAATGGAGGTGTCTATGCTATTAAAGCATATCATTTTCTTTTCAAAAATCATCACAACAATCAACAATCAACCTACACTTACCAAGTGCCAAAACTATGCTATTTACATAATAATCATGAACTTGAACTTTCATAAAAACTTGTAGTAACTTGGTAGTGTGTTTAGTAGGTTTAGTTACCCTTTAAAGTGTGTTCATTTCTTTAAAAATCTCATTCTTAAAGGATTTAGGTGTTTACAACTTACTAGATGATTTTTCCAAAAATCATTCGTTTGAATTTTTCTTGTAAACAATGTATTCTTATACTTGTTTTAACACTAGAAGCATGGTTAGTTTCTCTAAAAACAATGTTCATGTAAATCTTGTTTATTTAACTTGGTTTCTTTGGAAAACTATTTTAGAAATCATCCACTCACAAGACTTGTATCTTGTTTAAATCATCATCACATGAAAACAACTTTTATTATTCAAGTTCATGTAAATATAAGGCATGATGACCTTGTTCTTTCACAAGATCATCACATTAACTTACTAGATCCTGTGTTTAATCACAATCTAGTAGGTTCCATATGATGTCTAACATCACTAACACTAGTAATCAATCAACAAGAACTAAATAAACACAAATCAACAAGTATTCATATGTTTATAAGCTTATGTTAGAGATTTATGATTATGTCTTTTAATGTTCATCATGTTTAACAATGTACATCGTCTATTAACCAACAACATATGAAGTAACAAAGGGTTATGAGGGCCTTACTACTAACACAAGGCTAGGGAAGAACACAAGATGATGGTGATGACAAAAGTGGAGGATAATAGCAAATGGGAGAGGTCCTTCAAGATCCACAAGCTCCACACTTCCTTAATCACCTTCTTACACCTTAGGATGTATATGGAATGGATGGACAATGGATGAAAGGTGGTGGTGGTGTTGATGTTGTTCTCGGCCGAGAGAAGAGGGAGGAGAGGGAGAGAGTTGAGGTGTGTAGTGTGGTGTGAGAATGATGAGTTCATGTCCATCTTATAACCATCTAATGCTATTATCCAATGGTTAACATGTCTTCAATAGTACAGGCAAAATCTCTAACCATATCATCATAAGATCAAGGGAGATTTAGTGTTATCAAGAAAGATTATGGGTGGGCCACATGGTGACCGTCCCAATCAAGGGGGGGGGGGGTATTGGTTAGTGTTTAATGTTAAGTTAGATAACTAGTTAGAATTCAAAGTGTATTAGTTAGTGTTTATGTGTATCATGCATTATATAGTGTGTTAGGGTGTTCAGGGATCATAACTAGCTCAGAAACATTAAAACAATGTCTCTAGTATAATTTTGGTGTTTCGGGTAATGTCCGGTTGTTTGGTCAGATACCGATTCGTTAAAGTGTCAAACTATTCCGTTTAGTGATCTTTAAGTACCCTTTTGTGACACTTTTAATTCCCGACACTTAGGAAAGCATTCAGGACCATTTTGTCATATTTTTGTATGTTATTAGCTTGTTAAAATGTTGAATTTTGCTGATTTATGCAGAATTCTGCACTTTAAGTGGATTTTAGGCACTTCCCGGCACTTAAACTATCACCTAGTGAAGCAGTTTTATGGTCCTTACTTCCCTACACACCATACTAGTGTAGTACCTTATCTCTGGCCCTTACGGGGTCTCAAAACACTGTCTGTCTATGTACTGAACATCGTCAGCATTTTTCTGAGTTATCCGCTAACTGTGCTAACTGTGCTTTGTGCATCGTTTGTATCACTAAGAATTTGTATGTAAAAATGATGTGACAAGATGCAATATGTGATGCACATATAAGTATGATACAGTAATCAGAAAGCAGTTATTTGTAATTCAGCACAGTCATTAAGCACTAATTATGGTTAATTAAATTATACGGATACCTGGGTTTTTGACAGTTGTCACACGTAAAAACGTTTTTTTGTAAAAAATCTTGAAAAAAATCTGATTTTAAAAGTTTGTTTAATAAAAATTTTGATTTTTAATAAAAAAAAATTAATGTAATGAGACAAAAAAGGTAATAAAAATAATAAATCTAATAAGACAAAAAAAAAACAAATTATGAGAGAAGAGAGAGAAACTGATTGATGTTGTTGATGTGTGATGGAGAGAGAAAGAGAGAAGATTTTAAAAGAGATTTGACATATTAAGTAAATTACTATATTGCTTTTTATGTTTTAAAATAATAGTGCATATGTGTTATAGTCTGATTGGTGGAGGGGAGTTCTCGCGGTTCTCGCAACTGGGGATGGTTTTCATTTTAACGTTCCCATATATATATATATATATATATATATATATATATATATATATATATATGTATATATATATGTATATATATATGTATATATATAATGTAAGTATCTATGAAAAAACCCATTTAATCTAGAAAACTTGGGAAACCTGAATTGTGTGGTCAAGATTGATCCACATCATATCTTTAAAACACATGTTAAAAGGGCAAATTAGTCATTTGTTCAAGCCATCATTTCACCCTCTTACCCATCCCATCAAGTCATTTATTACCCATCAACTCATCACTTTTTTAAACCAAAAAATATATACAGAACTTCCATTTCTTTCTTCCTTCTTTATCCCCCATTCCTTTCTTCTTCAAAAACCCAAACTTCATTGATTTCTCCAATCTTTCATGGCCGATTTTCAAGCTTGTTCTCCTCACCGTGTATTCCGGAACAACTTCATCGGCGATCAATCACCGGCGGTTTACTTCCAGCAGGGATCAGGTTCTTCCGGTATGTGAATGAATCAAAAATTTGTTTTCTTTTTTTTAGTAGACAATCATGTTTTTTTTGTTCATGTTCTTCTTTTTTTAGGAGTCAATCATCTTCTTTTATGGGCAATCATCTTCTTTTTGGTTCATTTTCTTCATTTTTTATGAGTCAATCATGAACACCCTGTCATTTACATGTTTGTTGGTGTTTGCGGATTAGATGATTTATTTTGGATCCTTTTGTTCAACTTATTTGAAGTTTTTTCACATTTTTAATATCTTGCACAACCAAGCAACCAATTTGTATTTTCTTTTTGTTTTGTTGGTGTTTGAAACCCATTACTATACAAGTTTGTGATTTATTGTATAATCAGGTGTTGGACATATTAGAACTGAGAACATGCAGCCAGAGGTAGAACTTCAACAGTCTCACTTTCAGATGTTTTCACCAAATGAAGAAGGTTTAACATTTAGATTTACTGGTGCAAACTCGATTACCGGTGCAAACTCGATTTTCCGATATGTGGAGTGATGAGTATGACGAGGAATCACCGCTACGCGCACGAGCTAACGACAGAGGGAATTTCCCGCTAACCGGACCTGATGTTCATGAAGGTTATCTTTAACCTTTTTAGCAGCATGAAACCATAAATATTATTGAAAAATATTCATTGGTAAATTGTAACATGTGTTAGCATTGCAATAAAAGTGTTAGCACTGCAATAAAAATAACTTTTACGTTTGTATTTAAAAAAAATATGCATTGATCAACGTAACACGTACACATGTAACATGTGTTACAACCTTACAGAAAATTAAAAAAATCCATGATGTTGTTACAAAATGTAGCCCTTATGACAAGGTTTCCCAAAAAATATACAATTCATGTTATTTTTCAAAATTACTCAGTTGCAACATGTGTTAAATATGTAGCCGTTATGTTTTTTTTTTTTGAAAAAGATTCGTAACATTGTAACATGTGTTAGCACTCCAATAAAAGTGTTAGCACTGCAATAAAAATAACTTTTACGTTTGTATTTTTTTTAAAAATATGCATTGTTTACAAGTCTCATATGCATTGATTAACGTAACACGTACACATTACACATGTAACATGTGTTACAAAATGTAGCCCTTATGACAAGGTTTTCCAAATAAGAATAGGCAGTTGTAACATGTGTTACACATGTAGCTCTTATATTACAATCTTTCCTAATATGTGTAACACATGCTACAATTGCTTATTGTTTTTAAGTAACAGTAAAGAAATCTTTTTTCATTGTTACTTCAAAACAATAGGTAGTTGTAACATGTGTTACACATCTTAAAATTGTCTATCTTTTTCAAATAACAACAAGCATTGTGACATGTATCTGGATAATGTTAAGGGTTCGATAAGAATATGCATTGACGTGTGCGCGTATATACATATTTTTATAATGAATTTACACACGATTCGGTTTTAAATTTATAAAAGTGATTTATACTTCAACATCAAAACACACACGAAAGAGGCAAGTGTACCCCGTCATATATGTAGTAAAGTATCGGTAAGAACCAAGTATCGATCCAAGGAAGTGGGTGGAGGAATAATACTAGACCTTTGTCATTAAATTAACGGAAGAAAGATAAGTTGTGTGATTTTATAAAGACTAAAATAAGCATAAACAAATACTTATAAAAACATAATAGACTTCAAATATGAAAATATGAAAATAGATAAATAGCCTTGCTTTATACACAACCACGGCATGTCAACTAAGTTGGTTTTGTCACTAGAAACATTTGGTCAATTCTCCATTTTCAAGACAATTAGTATCCTTTTCAGGAATCCTAACATGACAATCATTCGGAAAGCTAAAACGATAAACACACTTTAACCACCTAAAATTGTTCTTTAACGTGCAATTGATAAAGTGTCTATGAAAATCTCTTAAAAATAAGTTAGTCATCCTTTAGGAGTTTTCTAACCTCACGTAATCAAGGAAAGTAACACCGATAAACACAATGCAACCACCGAGACAAGCATAAACTAGATTAAATCACAACCGAGTTCATTTTACAATTCTTGCATATAAATTCACCAAGATAGCAATTTTGGCCTAAACTACTAACTAAGCTAACAATTTATGGCAAGAATTCATAACAACACCATTTAACCCGTTAAGGTCCTTACGTGACGGAAAGCTTTCTTGATTAACAATAATTACATTTTATTAAACCACTAACCATTTCTAGTATCATGGTGCACACATTTTAAACAAGTTAAACAAGTTAAGCATGTTCAAAGTCTACTAATACATGATTAATTAAACTTCATTTTTCAATTATCTCAACTAACCATATACTAATCATCCAACAAAATTACTTATAATCAAGAAACCAATATCAATAATCAAGGTTGCAAACTAATCATCAAAGATTAACATAGAAAATACTTCCAAGTGTCATTACAAACAAAATTAACATACTAATGGTTATAATTAAGCAAGGGATTGTTGTTTTTGCACAAAGGCTTACAATAATACATAAGACATTAATCTAAATGCTTGAAACATTAACAAAAATATGGAAAGATTAGAAAACCAAACCATAAACAAGCACTAGATTAAGAATCCGGAAGATAACAAAGCTAATCGGCACAATGTGGCTTGAATCCGGGTGAAAGCTAGTGCCTCCGGAGCCTGAAAATCACCTGAAGAGCTCCCAAAATATCCAGAGTTCCGAACAGAATGTTTCTGCGTGTTTTTTATAACATTTTGTGATCGCACGGTCGTGCCAATAAAGTGCACGACCGTTCACTTTTTGAATAATTGGAGTCACTGTTCACCATACCGCATGACATCATCTTATCTTGACCGGTCTTCGATCTCGCACGACCGTTCCTTCTGTGGCACGATCGTGCATCTCCGGGTAAGGGTGGCACGGACATCTGAACGGGCAATGCATTTCCGGGTTTGTGCTAGTCATCGGTTCCGCACGGGGTGCAACCATCCGAACGGTCGTTCAACTCCGGGATTGGCTTGCACTCCGGATCGCACCGCCGTGCACTGCCGGGCTGGGCTATGTTGTCGGATCCGCACGGTCGTTCCACTCATTGCACGACCGTGCCAAATGCCCAGGTCAGAATCTTCACAGAATGTTCGCAGCTTTGTCGTTTCGTCCGGAAAGTCCTCCTTTTCACTATCATCTTGTTTGGCATGCTATTTTAGGCCTGTAAACAAAAGTATACATAATTAAGTATCCGATTCACGGGTTTACGGCTTAAAACGTATAAAATGGGGATAAAATGGGGGGACTAAAGTATGTATAAATAGGTGAATATCAAATCTCCCCACACTTGGACCTTGCTTATCCTCAAGCAAGCTAAAACTAAAATGCAATAAAAGATAGAATCTAACAAGAACGAGAATTTACAAACTATCTACTAAAATAACTACAAACGGTTAGCCGGTTTTTCGAAAGACAACATCAATTGAATCAAACCAAACAAGCATATGCAAATATATGTAGATAACCAAAAAGCCGTGACTTCACTTTCAATTGACTTAACATGCTAATCTTCACAGAACTCACAATGTTCACACACACTCGGTTTTATTTGTGAAACATACATAAAATGTGTATGTGCAAACACTCAATGCGTCATAAGATCTCGTCTCCACCAACTAACATGCGAAAAAGTGTAAATCAAGAGGTCTTTACGGGATGTAACGTTTGGCTTGGGCGAAGGGTATGGAAAAGGATTTTTAAAGTGGCAAAATGGTTAAAACTCGGTAATAGCGTTTAACTAGCGTAAAACAATAAAACTATAAATACTAACGCCTTAAAAAGGCGACTTTTGGGAAATCGAGCTCATCAACGAGATTTCAACATTTTAGCATTCAAAATTGCTTGATTTTTGTCGACTTCACCCTATTTTAGGGTGTTTTATTTTCTGTTTTTTTTTTTTTTTGCAAACTGTACAATAAACAATAAACTATAACAAGCGCTAGTTAAACGATGCTTTTGGCCGAGTTTTAACACTAAAGGTTTAAAAATAAAAAGGCTAAATTTGGCTAAGTGGGTGATTTTGTTGGGTAAACAAAGGGAAACACGGGGAAGGCTCGACATGGTTAATCCTAAAGGGTAATAAGGTTTAGGGGAAACACAACACAAAGAACAAGGCTACAACAAAGGGGTTTTCTAAGTGCCTCTATCACTTCTACACAATTCCGCAAGTTCATGGTCTTAACAAGCATGCTAGTGACAAGTTCTAAATTACACATGACATCCGGCTCACTCCTACTCCGAAATGAACAAATATATAACAATTTCAAGGCTCGAATATGCTCACATAACGGAAGGAATGGGTAAAAGTGTGAAAACTATCAGGCAAGTCTTTCTTTGTTTGTCACGCTTTCTAGTTATATTTTTCAAAATTTATTGTGCTTGTCGAGTTTTTATCATGTCCGAAGCTTTCTAAAACACAACCAACCGGTTTATTTACTAAAATATATACAAAATACTGATATTTTTGAATGAATTTTCTGATTTTTTTTAAGGACAAACAAAGTCAACAAGTTAAACCCCTCCCCACACTTGAACTTCGCATTGTCCCCAATGCGAAACCCGAAATATAGAGATAAAGGAGAATAATACTCCCCTGAAGATGATGTTGATGCAACGAGACTTCAAAGCTGATTCTGTGATGTGCTCCGGTCCAAGATTTGCTTCTGAGATCTGTAAGAATGTCACAAGGCACAGCAAGACAAAACAGAAACAATATAAACGCAAACAAACCATAATTTACATAAATAAAAGTACTAAATATCCAAACATGAAATAAATTAAACATTCGAAAGTGTCTGAAAAATAAAGTACATATTCGCGGGTGTTTAAAATAGTAGCCAAAATGAACACCCGAAAAATAAAGTACTAAAACATGATAACCACCAACAAACAACTCCACCTACTCCTCGTCATCGTCACCCGCATCTCCTCCCGTGTTGGATGGGCCTGCCCCTCCATAACCTCCTGGGTTCCCGAATGGGAACTGTGGGGGCTCCTGAAAGTAATTGGGAAAGGCATTGTGCAGACCCCTGAAAAGATATGAGAACCCAGCCTGCATCTCTTGGCGCATAAAGTCTTGATTCGTGCGCATCTATTCCTGAGTATCTCGCAACTGATTCTGGCTTACCTGCATCTGCTGAAATTGCTGGTAGAGATCAAGATAAGACGGGATGCCCTCTGGCCAATCCTGGTGCGGGTGGTATTAGTGATGTTGTGGTGAATGTGGTGGTGTGTGTGGCTCATGCTGCTAGTTGTGACAACCCGTAACTTCAAAGTACAAACCGTTTGTTTCGCTTTTATAAATCGAATCCTGTATCTGTTTTATTTGACAAATTAATTATATTTATCCATGTCGCGTTAAATTGACTTGAGTTGTTAAACCATAGTCATGCCCCGTTAGTCGACCCAACCTACTCGCGCAACCTGAAACCCCCGAGGGTCAAAACATAGCGTGGATACTATGCACGATATTGCTAATCCATTGTAATTATATATATTTGTTGGATTAGCTGTATAATAAAAAAATAATAAATAAATAAATGAATATATATTAGTAATAATAATATTACGTGACTGTATGTACTAATTACTAATAGTTGATTTATGTGGGTTGTTGTGGGAAACCTGTACGTAACCCAAACCCCCCAGCCCACGTTGCCTTATCTCGGCCCATACACAAACATTCCCACTGCCTCCCCATGTTCAGCCATAAGTTACGTGGGTACATACTTATATATTCACGTAATGCTCATCATCACGCATAACACCCGAACCCTACGGCAGCAGCAAGATCCACCCCTCGCACAGTCGCGACTTTTCCTCCTTTACTCGGAATCCCGCAACGAACCAGCAATCACCATATCCTTCTCCGGCGAATACCTATACGAGCTCCCTCTCTCTCGTCCGTAGTTCTTGGTAGTAGACTCGTCGCGGTTTTGGTCCGACTGTATTCTCGCTTAAGCCTATGTTTTAGTGCATACATGAATCTATATGAAACTGTTGATTGTGTTCGTACGATGACATAAATAATATGAAACTAGATAATGATTTGTACATACTTGTTGAAGTGTATGTGAGATTATATGAAATTGTTGAGTAGGTGAATCATGTTTTGTGCTTGTTGATGATATAACATTATCCATGGCTAGATGTATGTGATATATAACTATGTACGTGTATAGATGTATGAGATCAAGTTCCTGCTCGACCTCGGTTCAAAAACAAGAACTCGTATGTGATCGTGCGTATTGATGTAAGATTTGTAAAGTCATGAGATTGTATATGTGATTATATGGATATCGTGTTCGGTCGTTAGTTGGTAGTTTAAAGCTGTTTTTGATATCATCAACTGGTTCGATGTATAAATGTGTGCTATATACTCCATGTTTTCTTTCCATATGTGTGAATGTGTTTGAAATATAAACTGCCATGAACTTGATTTGGATGATAACTGTTGTTTGAAAGCTTGACTCCATGTTTTAATGGTGGTACAATCATATATGCTCAAGGTACAACATAATAATGCATGATTGGATAATGATAGGAATGATAAGAATGTCATGATGCTCAATGGCTGCTTTGACTATACGGTTACTGTTGACGATGTTGGTGTCACATGTAGGATATATAGAATTTTCTATAAAATTCATAAGATGTTAAATTAGGATAAAACACTATTATGTATAGTTATGGTTGCTGAATAAGAATGACACAAAGTGGGCCGCATATTTGACAAAGACTGGTTGGGCCGATGCATGGTGGGCCGCACACAAAGTGTTTAACACACATTTAATTTGATCTATTAAAAAGTTAGGCTACTGTTTTGGAATAGGCAGCGCAACCGGGTGGGTTTAGACTATAACTGGGCCGCGGGTTGGCTTTGTTTGGGCCAGGAGTCATGTTTGCGTATGAATATAAAATTGTTGTTAGCCTAAGATGCTTGTGACTCGAAGGTGCTTGTAATCCAACTGTTTATTGGGTGTTAATTGTATTTGTATGTATATTTGAGTATAAGATGGACCATCCGATATGCGTTATACTTGCTTGTTACTTGTGAAATATGTGCAAAGAATATGTGAATTATGGGCGTATAAAAACTGACTATCATTTGGAACCATATTAGGGTTTGGGGGTGTCCAACGATAAAACAAGTAACTAATCTATACCGAGCAAACCAAGGTGAGTTCACACTCTTAAGACATGGGATTCCTGGTGGGTTGGGAATGGGATTAAGAAGCTAAGATGAAACCTGTTTATTCACCACTAATAGACTACATTTAAACCTGCGTATTCTCGGATTGGGAAGAATACGTACCTCCGTCCTCGGATTGGGAAGGACGCTTACACTAAACCTGCGTATTCTCGGATTGGGAAGAATACGTACCTCCGTCCTCGGATTGGGAAGGACGCCTACATTTAACCTGCGTATTCTCAGTTGGGTAGAATACGTACCTCCATCCTCGGATTGGGAAGGACGCCAATATATATAACTAGTCTAGTGGTTCACAACATGGGGTAGCCCCCACTGATTATGGTTTGGGAAAACAAAGAAAGCTGGTTAACGTATGGTTGCAAAAAAAAACTCATGGTTTTTGAAACTACTTTAAAACGAACACCAACTGTGAACTCGCTCAACTTTGTTGTTGACTCGTTGTTACATGCCTTGCAAGTTGTTAGGTATCTATGGAGCTTGCACGAGCAGGAGGAGTCGTTGTGGGACATGGACCGTTGTGTGCCATGTTAACATTTAAACTTATTGAACTTATGTTTTGGTTTTACGTTTTATGCTTCCGCTGTTTAACTTGAATTTGGTTAACTTGTTTTTGAACACCAATTATATTATGTGGTTGAACTTTTATTTAATTTACTATATTGTTCAATATGATTGGTGGCTTGATCCTGGTCAGTCACGCCTCCTGCGGTGATACTCCGCTTGTGGATTTTGGGGGTGTGACAGATTGGTATCAGAGCCATTGGTTATAGCGAACTCGGTTTTAAAAAGGGAAAAAGCTTTCTAACAAAACCAGACTATAACCTGTACAGTGCTCAACGATCTACAACGACGCTTCGCTCCACGTGCAAGACTCAACACTATAGGTGATATGGTTTATGTTTATTTTGCCTATCTATTAGTTTGCTTAATGCATTGTTTATTGTATGCTTAGTCAACGTAACAACTATTTTTTGAAACCCTGTGTACTCTCTTCTGTCATCCCACACTTATGCACTTTCGCGACACCTCTCTCACTTGTGGTTTCTTTGATGTGAAGATCATGAGTGGACGTTTGAACTTGACTCAAGCCCAGCTGATGGCTCTATTCAACGAACAAGTGGCTGAGGCACTCGCAGCAGTCCCTGTAGGAGGTATAACCTGCCAGTCCGACCTAACCTAGGATGTTTAGATCCTACCCTCGCGAACCAACTCTTGTGCTTAACCTTGTCTTTTCTTTCTCACGCGACAGGTCAGCACGCTCAGCCTCCCGTACCTTCAAGACCTTTATGGATAGTCGACCTAGTACCTTCAGTGGCACATAAGGAGCTATAGGTCTTCTTCACTGGTTCGAGAAGATCGAGTATATTTTTGAGATGTGTGAATGCCCTGAGGCTCGTAGGGTAAAATTTGCTACTGGAACACTCGAAGGTGCTACGTTAACTTGGTGGAAAGCACAGGTTCAATTGCTAGGGCTGGCGGTTGCTAATGCCACCCCATGGAATGACTTCAAGGATTTGATCAAGGAAGAGTACTGTAATCGTGACGACATTCACAAGCTGGAGGTGGAGTTTTTCAATTTGAAGATGGCAGGGTCCGAAATCGAGGCATACACGAAGAGATCGAACGAGCTGGCTATCTTGTGTCCTACTATGGTGGATCCTCCCATCAAGCGTATCGAGTTGTACCTCAAGGGTCTAGTGCCAGAAATCCAGAGTCATGTGACTGCGGCTAACCTTGGTACTATTCAGCAAGTTATTCGACTAGCCCATCGCCTCAATGACCAGGCACTTGAGCAGAACAGGCTGCCCAAGCGCATTAGTGCTACAACTACTTCAGATGCTCCTAGTGACAACAAGCACAAGTGGGATGGAAATTCGAGCAAGGGTTCCACTTTGGTTCAGTCTCAGTCTCAGCAGCGAAGGACTGACGACTACAAGAGCCCTAGTCAGCAATCTTCAGGTAATCAGAATCAGGGTCAGGGTGGATACAAGGGAAATCACCGTAAGTGTAATCGATGTAATTTGCATCACAGCGGGCCATGCAGCAAAGGTCGTTGTGAGAGATGTAACAAGTTTAGTCATGAAGCCAAGGATTGCAGGAGCTCACGTCCTGCGAATCAGAATCGTCAATAGCAGCCACAAGCTCCACAGAACCAGCAACAGCAACAGCAGGGTAATAAGGGATGTTATCAGTGTGGTGCTGAGGGTCACTTCAAGAGACACTGTCCACAGTTGAATCGGAATCAGAACAACAACAACAACCAAGGAAATGGAAACAATGGGGGCAACAACGGTGGCAATGGTGCCAAGGGTCGTGCTTTCGTGATTGGTCAGGGTAAAGCAAGGAACGATCCCAATGTTGTGACGGGTAAGTTTCTACTGGACGACTTCTTTGTTACTGTTTTATTTTATTCGGGTGCCGATACCAGTTATGTGTCTTTAAAAGTTAGTCAGATGCTTAAGCATACCCCAACACTTTTGAACACCAAGCATGTTGTAGAACTAGCAAATGGTAAAAGTCTCAAGGCCACACACATAGTTAAGGGTTGTAATCTCATTTTAGCTGGTCAGACTTTCTCTATCGACCTTATTCACATCGCTCTTGGTAGTTTCGACGTCGTCATTGGGATGGATTGGTTATCTCAACATCAAGCGGAGATTCTTTGCAAGGACAAAATCGTCCGTATTCCCCGTTCAGACGGTGAACCTCTCGTTATTTGTGGTGATAAGAGTGGTGCTGTTGTGGGCATCATCTCTTTTCTTAAGTCCCAGAAGTGGTTGCGAAAGGGTCACACTGCCATTTTAGCTCTCGTTACTGACACCTCAACGAAAGAGAAAAGATAGAAGACATTCCGATTGTACGCGACTTCCCTGAGGTATTTCCTGAGGAATTACCTGGTCTTCCGCCTCATCGTCAAGTCGAGTTTCAAATTGAACCAGCTCCTGGAGCAGCGCCCATAGCTCGTGCACCCTATCGTCTGGCTCCATCTGAATTAGAAGAACTGTCTGCATAACTACAAGAACTATTTGATAAGGGTTTCATTCGTCCTACCTCTTCGCCCTGGGGAGCTCCAGTCCTGTTTGTGAATAAGAAAGACGGTACCTTCCGCATGTGTATTGACTATCGTGAACTCAACAAGGTGACCGTGAAGAATCGTTATCCTCTTCGGCGTATTGATGACCTATTCGATCAGTTGCAAGGGTCGAGCTTCTACTCAAAGATTGATCTGCGACCGGGATACCATCAGCTGGGAGTCCGAGACGAGGACATCTCCAAAATAGCATTCAGGACTCGTTACAGGCACTACGAGTTTCTGGTTATGCCTTTCGGGCTGACGAACACACCTGCGATCTTCATGGATCTCATGAGATGAGTGTGCAAACCTTACTTGGACAAGTTCGTTATTGTTTTTATCGACGATATCCTGATCTATTCTAAGAGTCAGGAGGAACACGAGCATCATCTGTGACTTATTTTGGAACTTCTTCGAGCAGAGCAGCTTTATGCTAAGTTTTCAAAATGTGACTTTTGGCTTCGTGAAGTCCATTTCTTAGGCATTCATGTGGATCCATCCAAGGTTGACTCGATCAAGAACTGGCCTGCACCCCGTACACCAACAGAAATCCGCCAATTTTTGGGTTTGGCGGGTTACTACAGAAGATTCATCAAGGATTTCTCGAAGATTGCGCAACCTCTCACTTCACTGACTCAGAAGGGTGTCACCTATCGTTGGGGTGATGCACAGGAGTCCGCGTTTAGCACTTAAAGGAGAGACTTTGTAGCGCGCCTATTCTTTCGTTACCTGAAGGCACGGATGATTTTGTGGTTTATTGCGACGCGTCAATCCAAGGACTGGGTTGTGTGTTGATGCAATAGGATAAAGTCATTGCTTATGCATCACGCCAACTTAAGGTTCACGAAAGGAACTACACTACTCACGATCTGGAGCTGGGAGTTGTTGTTTTTGCACTCAAGATATGGAGGCATTACCTGTATGGTACCAAGTGCACCATTTACACCGATCACAGGAGTCTCCAACATATCTTCAAACAGAAGGAGTTGAACATGCGACAACGTCGATGGGTCGAACTCCTAAATGATTACAAATGCGCAATCAAGTATCATCCGGGCAAAGCCAATGTTATGGCCGATGCCCTTAGCCGGAAGGAGGCTAAACCTAAGCGTGTACGCGCGTTATGTCACACCCTGGCTTTGCGGAAGCGTGGTTAATTTGGTGTGACTTCTTAATACCATAGCTTAACCATAACAAAGCTATATGAAATAAAACCATGCAAGATCATCCATTTAATTAAGTTTTAAAAATCAAATACAACAACATTGTCTCAACGGAAACACATCCTAACGACATTGTTCAACAAACACAAACATCAACATGACATAATCACAGTTTAAGGACTGTGACTTGTCCAGGAAAGAGTCACATTCCCCAAACCCGGATGACCTCGTAACTAGTGCAGCGGGAAAACATGTCATACCGCGCCAGATCCTTTAATTCCCTGAAATACATGTAAGTTGAAAAATCAACAATAATGTTGAGCGAGTTCATGTGTAAGTGAGTAAATAAACCTTTGTAAGTATAAAAATCCTGGTATGTAGCAAATAAGGAAAAAGAGATCACCAATGGTTTGCAAGGCCATTGATATGTGTGAAGTGCAAGTAGGAAGACTCAAACCTAGCAGATTTTGCATTGGGCACAAAGTCACCCCGGGGTCCGTACTGTTGGACCTGGAGTTGGGTTCGCTACACCCAGATAGATCTACCACTTACGTCCCTCGGTCCTACAATGAGGATTAATGGCCTCCAGTTCCCGCCTACCCACTCACATGATCTAAGTAGTAACCCTCCTTACGCTAACCATACCATGTATAAAGTACTCGTAATCATAGTAACATGTATTTCACCCCCGCAGTTTAGAAAACTGAAAACAGTTAAGAGAAAAGGGGGACATGAACTCACAGTGGTGCGTCTCTACCAAGTATACCTCCAAATCAAGCAGCTGTGTGACGACCTACACGTACTAACTCTATTAGACGGACGGCCGTGCCTTAGCTTTAAGGTTTAAGTTTTTGGGAAATAGTTAGACAACTATTTCGTGTTTACATTCTGTATATACTTGGTAGTCATTTTCCTTCCCAAGGATGGAGGATTTAATACATGTGTGTTCGTATAATTCGAAATATATTATTAAGTCTCACTTAAAATATATTTTATTTCTAATCCCAAATGTAAATATTCTTCTCAAAAAAAATATTATATTTTCTATTACATAAATTTTCCCAAAATAATACCTTGTCAAAAATACGCGTTAAGTCATATTTTCTTAAAATGCGCAAGTTACGTTTTAACGATCGAGTGGTAATAATAATTATCGGTGTAACTTATGTATTTATCGTAGAGGCGTTCGTATTATTTTGGACTCGTTAACATTCGATAGTATTATTTTTACCCTAAAAATAATACTAGTATTTTCACAAAATAATCATAAACACACATCAAGTGACTTTATGAAAAATATATACTAAATATATATTTACCAAGTTTTATTTTGTGAAATCCCACCTCCGATGTTTTGTAATTAAAGTCGTGGCGAAACTTATATTTTGAAAACATGTCGAGAAGTATTTCTAACACTTATAGTGAAAATAATTCTAAGTGTTGGGTTTTTAGAAAAATTTCGCCAGAGTTTTCCCCTGTAACTGGAGGTGGCCACGCTTTTAAGCGTATCATTTTCTTTCATAAATCAAACCAACATTCTTTTCATTCAATCAAAACAATGTCCAGAACAACAAACTAGTAAATAAATATGTATATCGCATAAATTACATGAACTTGCGTTTTATCCAAGAATATAAAGTAAATTCCATTACTTTCAGTGGATCTTTATATAAATCAATCCGGTTTCGTAAAAACCCCGTTTTTAAAGAAATTCTATCTTTACAACTTCTTATCAATTTTTACAAAAATAGTTATTTGGTCGAAACTTTGTGCTACACAAGTGTTTACACACTTGTGTGTTCTAAAAATCATTCGTGTTAGCGTAAAATCCGTCTTTAGAAAACATGATTTCTTTGATACTTGGTTCTTTGAAAATACCGCTTGTAGATACGTAGATCTACTAGTTTTAAACACTATTTCACAAGGAAAATCGCTTTTACACAAGTTCATGATTCATGTGTGGTAGAGTTTCATCCTTTAACCCTTGTTACTTCCAAAACAACCTTATGTCATGATCCATGATCATGACCAACCCGGGTTAAATGATGATCCGAGCTACCACAACATAGATCGGGTCCAAATAATCACACAAATCAATTTCTACAAGATTTACACAACATATGAGCTTTTAATCATCATTACAAGCATTTTTAGTAAACTTTTGTGTGTCATTTTGTAAGATTACGAGTTTTAACCGTTACAAATCATATTAACCACTTCAAAATAGTTCGAGAGTGTGATTCAAGCAACTTACTACTAGCTCGAGGCTAGGGAAGAATCTAGACGCAAAATGAGTGGATAAAAGCAATAGAGTGAGGTCCTTCGCCTTCCGATTGCACCAAGCTTCCTTGTAGGTGATCCTTAACACTTGAATGATCTTGGAATTGGTTGAAGGAAATCGAAAGATGGATGGTTGAAAGTGTGGGTGTTCGGCCGAGAGCTATTAGAGAGGAGAGAGGGAGTTTTGCTGGGTGAAATGTTAAGTGAATGATATGAGGGGTTTAGTCCACTACTTATAGACATTACATAGGATTATTAACCAATAGATCATATGTCTTCTTGATATAAGACAAGTGAGATTATTTTATTCATCAAGTACACAAGAAGGTCACAATGTGACCGATTTCGGTTAAAAGGGGGGGGGGGTTTCCTAGTTCAAACTCAACCAAACACTAAGTATGTAGTTAGGTTAATCTAGTTAGTTAAGTGATTAACCAGGTTACTAGTGTGTTGTGCTTTACAGTGGGTGTTAGGGTATTCAGGGACCCTAACTGGCTCAGAAAAAGATAAGTAATGTTATTAACAATATTTTCATGTTCCGGGTATAGTCTGGTTGTTCGGTTGGATAGTAATCCGTTAAAGCGTTAAACAAGCTTTAAAGTGTCGTTAATACCCTTTTTAGTGACACAACTTATTTCCGACACTTTGGAAGGTGTCTAGTAACATTTTTCTCATGTTTTGGCACTTTATTAGTTAGCTAAAAGCTGGATTGTTTATTAAAGTGCTGAGTTTTTTTTTTGTGCTTAGAGCACGTTTTAGGCACCTCCAGTCATTGTAACTTATTCCTAGAGACGCAGTTCTACAACCCTTGTATCCCTACACTTGTAACACCTGTGCCTCCACGGACATCAAACAAATACCAAACCAATGAAATATTGTATTTCATACTTGCGATTTGTTAAAAATATGTGTATCATTTGCACATATCAATTTTTGTTCAAATTCAAACTCTAAATCGCTTTCTTGAAGGTTATATGCGCACCGACGCGTAAATATAACCAGTTTAATGCAACAAACACTCCGGAACAGTGACATAGGATTAACATACCTTAAATAACCTTTATATAACTTAGAAATAAGTTTTGAAGGCTTTGGTATGGTAAAATCAAGTTAATTCGCTTACAGGGACTAAACTTGACAAACTGCGAAAGTATGCCAATTTAAACTGTAACAGACATTCCGGAACATGACCATAAGTTAAACACACCTTAAATGTCCTTTATATAGCTTAGAAATAGGCTTTGAGGGGTTCGGTGTGCTAAAATAAACTTTTGGCTCATTCAGGGACTAAAAGTGTCAAAAAGTGCACAAGTTTGCATTTTCGCGCATAACTTACGTTCTGAATACATCCGGACATCCAAAAATTTATATAAGCACTAAAATATTTTATTTTAGTGTTCGGCATAAGAAAAATCCATTTGTCACGTCATTTGGATCGTTTTTCGCGCTTGTGCGCATTCCGTCGTAATTAAGCGAACATCGCGTTCGTACGACCAAACGAACCAACATCCGACATATTTCTGAGCATGTTTCATGTCCACAATGTTTAGGCAACATTTTAGGGCCTTAAAGTTGGCTTTACGGGCCTTAGAAGTGTCGGGAATGGCCTTAAACACATGCAGGGACTGAAACTGTAATTTCTGAAACTTATTTCTGATCTGCAACTCCCAGGCGGCCCGCCTGAGTTTATATACATCCTGAAGCGGGCTGCGTCCGACTTCCTGACCAGATTAACTACATTTAACAGCAGATTCCAGCTGTTCTATCCACCACCACACATTCACACATGCTTAGTCAGCTGATAAGGATCAATTTTAGCCACCATAAGGTTCCGACACTTGTACGGGTAGGATTCGAGCACGGTTTCCATGAAACAATCTTAACGGATACCCGAAAACTATAAATACCCCACCCCCATTTGCTTCTAAACCCACTAGAATCTGATTTGAGGAGCTCTAAGTTGAAACCTTTGCTTCATACCTGAGCTACTTAAATCACGATTAGCATTCGGGGACCCTTCGTAAGTATTCTTTCGTCCTTTTCTTTCTTTTATTGCGTTTCGAGTTCGAAAGTCAAACTTTGTTTGACTTTCTGCATTGACCAGTTTATGGTCGATGCGAAGTTCGTTTGAACTTCATAGCGTGAGCGTAATCACGATGGTTATAGTCCCTAGTGACTATACCTACTGATTACCACGTTATCTAGGCTCAGTGACGAGCCGTAGTTTCGGTCAGAATACGTATTCTTGCGTATTTTGTAACCAAACTACTTATGAGTATCAAAACCGTTTGTTTTGATACCAAACCTGTTTTCTAAACTAAGTTAAGCATGTTTTAGCATGCTTAGCTCGTCACTTTTAGTTTAGTGCTTATATAGGGTCGTAAGGTAAGCGATCTAAACAATCGCTTATACTTTCGAACCCGACCCGTTTGGTCGATCATTAGGATCCGATTAAGCACATTAGGTGACCATAGTATATGGGGAATAACCTTCCGAGGTTATACCTTATGGTCGCTTCGTTTAAGTAGTTGTATGATAGGTAGTTTATATGCCTTAGGTAAATTACCAAAATACCCCTTTGATGCCAAAATTCATTTTAAACATATGTAACATAACTTTTGACATCTAAACTGATTTGACAACAATATTAGACATGTTAAGGCATATGTTACTTGTCATAGGACTAGTTAGGCGGTCCAAACGCGTTTCACGCGAGCGACGCGTTAAAGTAGCATAAGCTACCTAAACGGGTCGTAATGGGTCGTAAGCACTTATGTTAGGTTTCATTTAGTATGTAGGCTTTGTTAAACCATACTACATGAGTTCCCATACTCATTTGGTTTACGAGCCTCATTCTATCCGATCTTCCGATTTAGGTCCGGTTTATTAATGTAGTTACCTATATTAGGTGCCGTTTGATTCCGATATCTCTAGCATTGCTTGGTGGTTATCTTAGGACTACTGAACAATCTCAAGTGAGTACATAGACCCCTCTTTTACTGTTTTCCAAACTGTTTTGGGGTGAAACACATGTGCCTACTTGTTACTTTCATGTTTTCCATGTTTTCACATCATATACCTTCTATGTTCATTAGTACATTATAGTACATGATTTCATTACATTCTATGCTATGTATGCCCATTGTGTGCATACTTAGTACATTATTTTACATTACATTCTATGCTATGTATGCCCATTGTGTGCGTACTTAGTACATTATTTTACATTACATTCTATGCTATATATGCCCATTGTGTGCGTACTTAGTACATTATTTTACATTACATTCTATGCTATGTATGCCCATTGTGTGCGTACTTAGTACATTATTTTACATCACATTCTATACTATGTATGCCCATTGTGTGCGTACTTAGTACATTATTTTACATTACATTTTTGCTTACATTTTGGTATGACATTTGGTTTGTTTAAACTATACTGTACATTCATTAACACCGATCATGCCGCTCGGTAGTAGGTAGTGGTACCATAGGACTTGACAAATCCCATTCCTGAAATCTCGGGTTTGTTTGGACGTAAGGAATGACCGAAACCGAATACATATTCTTTTGATAACCCATTTTTACATGGTTATCCGACTGTCGCAAGGCTTGGATGTATGAATTTTCACAATACCGCATAAATGTCTATATCAGTATAGCATGCATTTATTACACAAAACATAACTTTGATTTAAACTATGTTTTACTTCAATACCTTGTTTTTGTGCATTTTACATATGGTTTAGTTGATATATTTCACTTACCATACATAAACATTTGTTACATATTACTTGACTACTTTTGGACTATCAACATTTGACATGGTTTATACAAGGACTTTTGACAATTGGTTTAAACATAGACATTATACATTGTTGGTTGGTTGACCTACTTTTGACATAAACATTAGACATAGACATTAGACATTTGATTATACATAAACATTTTACTTTGGTGGTTTGGTTGGAGTAAGTGATTTAAGTAACGAGGCGTGTGTAATATGATACAAGCATGGTGGATACGCCGCTGGTACTTCCTATATATAAGTGTTTGTATGGTATTACATATCAAAGCGTTATTTGAATCATTTAAATTTGAGACATATAACATTTTATACAAATAACATACTTTTCACAAGACATTGTTCTACAAAACAACTTATCATTTATAAACTCATTTTACTTGGTTATTCATTTAACCATACATTATTCTATTACTTATACATATCATCTGATCTTATTGCTTTTCAAACGATTTACAAAACAAAGCATACTACAAGGTTCATGACTAAACATTTTCTTAAACATAAGTCATGAATCTCATTTTTACAAAACCTATGTATCTCACAGGCATTTTTATGCTGACGTACCTATTTTCACATGTGTTTTCAGGAGATGATGCATAGGACTTATCAAGATACACTTAGGCGGACTTGGGCCTTAGTGACAATAAAAGATGCAAGACTAGTTATTTGTGTTATGTTTCTTTGATTGTCAAGACAATGTAACTCTTTTATTTAATAAAACAATATTTCAATTTTCCATGTGTTATGAAACAATGATTCTGTTACAACACTCCCCGACGTTTTCCGCCACGTTTTGTTGTCCTACGTGGTCGGGGTGTGACAGAAAAGTTGGTATCAGAGCTCATGGTTATAGGGAATTAGGTTATTAGTAATACTTTGACCTAGTCTATAACCTTTCTAGGACCCTAACGCGAGTTTACTTGCGTTTAGTCATAAAACAATACTGTCACCTATCCTTAGGCGACAACCACAACAAGAACACAAATTTCAAAACCGCTTTGAAAACTAATCATCTGTTCTAGGATGATTGATTACTAGGTTTTGAACCCTCTATTGTAAGGTTTTGAACTCTCTGTTATATGGTTTTGAACCCCTTTGAATTTTCAAAACCTCGTCAAAGTTTGGGTCTTATAATGTGAACATGTGCAAACTGGAAGGGTGAATGCCTGTATTCTGGGTTTTCTGTCTAGGCAAGCACTTCGTATATATCTCATCAGACGCGAGACCAGTTGTGCTTACCTGG
The DNA here is from genome assembly GCA_030545235.1 of Helianthus tuberosus. NCBI lineage: Eukaryota > Viridiplantae > Streptophyta > Magnoliopsida > Asterales > Asteraceae > Helianthus > Helianthus tuberosus. The sequence continues at coordinate 106,957,961 of CM060409.1, forward strand.
GAATTCTTGGGATGAGTGTTCACTTATAGGCGAGCATGTCTTCAGTGATACATTAATAAGACCTGTTTACTTTGATTAGTCACCATCTCATTTGTTTGCCTTAGGTAACAAACAAATGATCGCAATTTCTATGCGTTGTCATTTTGTTTTATTTGTCCAATAATCTTTCACTTGTTTCTTCCTATGTCTTTCATTTTCTTCAAGAATGTCTCTTCCTCTCAGCAACGGCCAAATGTCCGAGCAAACAGCCAAACTTGCCCAACAAATAGGCGAAGTGATTCTGAAGACTGTGGAATTGGGAATTGCTATGTCTCATCTCAACAATGACGCCACTCAAGAGCCACGAAAGGAAGCAGAAGCCAAGCCTTCACCTAAACCAAAGAAACGTAAGGCTTCAAGGAAACCCGCAGCGGTGGCACCAAAACAGGCAAGACCTAGCCAAATGACAGCACCACCAGCCAAGAAAGCAATCAAGGAATCAAAGACCATGGATGAACGATCCCCTAAGAAGTCAAAGAAGCGAAAGGCTTCTCAGAACTTCGCCATGGTCGCTCACAATGGTCAAGCCATCCCCAACCAACCAACCAGCTCAACCCCCTGCTAGGAAGCAATACAACGGAACTGCACCCTTGTGCAACCAATGTAGCCTTCATCATCAGACTAGTGTGAATTGCCGCAAATGCCAAATTTGTGGACTTATAGGTCATACGGAAAGGGTTTGCCCAATTACAGAAGTACCAAATCAAACAGGACCCATCCGGGTGGCAACACCACCTGCTAAGAAGCAATACAAGGGAACGGCACCAATATGCGACAAATGTAATGGGCATCACCAAGCTCACTTACCGTGTCGTCTGTGTGTATCATGTGGGCAAGTTGGTCACCTGGTAAGTGCTTGTCGATGTAACACGAACCAAGGTGATCCAGAACAACCACAAGCCAACTTTGCTCAAGCTCGTTTCTCACCAGGGTCTTGCTACAACTGTGGCGAGATGGGCCATTTCTTAAGGGATTGCCCAAAGCTTGCTAATGCAAATCCAACCCACGGATGAGCAGTTGGCTGACTAGAAGATGTTGCTGTCTTGTGCTTTTGTTTATCGATTTTCTTGTAATGTGAAACAATCTGTTTTGTTTATAAATAAATTCTTGTTCACAATTCTGATATACAAGTGTAGTTACATATGTGTATGACTTTTCCTATGATACCTACATCAAGAAACTATGTACCCTACAAACTACTCTTGTGATTTCTCTCTTTCAAATGATCGCTCATGATTCCCTCGAAAAATTTTAAGTACTCGTTTCACTCTAAGAAACAAAGTACAGAAAATAAAGTGACATTATGAGTAATCATGCTTCTGCACATCTGTACCTTTGAATCCTTGGTTAGATAACTAAGGGTATTTTCAAATCTCATACCCATTACGTTTTGATTTTTCAACATACACAGTACAAGTATTTCAAAAACAATCTTCATGATCTCAAAACATTTCATATAGTTTGAAAACAATTTTTTTTTTCAAATGCATTGTCTATGTTATTTCAAAAACATTGGTTATGTTTTCAAAAACAACTTTCATAATTTCAAAATGTTTCATATAGTCTGAAAACAATATTAACACAGTACATTTTCTTATCAAGTGCATGATTTCGAAAAGCATCATTCATGTCTTTCAAAAACCTTATACATAATTTCAAAATTCATCTCGCATGATTTTAAAACATTTTTATAAATATACTTACCTAGTACACCTACTTTATAATTTCAAATGTATTATATATAAGGTTTCAAAAACATTGAACACATTTTTTTTAGAACCTCATGCATAGTTTTCAAAAATATTTCCTCATACTTTGACTTAGCCTTCAAATTCCGCTTCATATGTCGCCTTGACATAGCTAGCATCTCAACTTCATAAGCATTTTACTTCATGTTTTGAATTAAGCACGTCCAATGCAAAGTTTCAAAACAGGTTTCAAAACATCTTCAACTTCTAAAATCCATATGGGATCTTTTTATTTTCACAATTAGATCCTTGTGGATAATTGTCATACAAATCAGAGTCCTTAATTGGATTCCTTATGTACCTAAATTCGAACATTTCGGTTCCTTATAATCGAAAATAAAATTTTCTTTTAAAAATCTTTCTATCTTTATAGTTAGATTCTTGATAACGTTTAAAGTACCAAATGAAATCCACGGAATGGATTCCTAGTGTGCTTTAAAAGCATGTACGCAATTAACAAGACAAATTAACAAACAATTTTGTGGTTATGTGACTATGTGTTTATTCATCTTATGTTTTCTTTTATGCATTTTTCTTTTTGCGTTTTTGTATACTCTGGATATTCGTTATCCAAATCCTCGTAGAATCTTTCATATCTTCATATGATGGATTCGTAGAAGGATATTCAAAAGGCGCTACCTTAAATCCTTAATGGGCTTCTATGTAATAGTTAAGACCCTTGGATTATATAGTACCACTCCATGATTCATAAGAGACCCTTTAGTGGTCTAGTCAAAAAAAAAATTGATTCACAATTTGGTTAAAGAATGACATCTAGTGATATAGCTGAACAGACTCCTTGATAGTCTATTTAGATCATTTATTGATTTAATTAAAAGGACTCTACGGCGGTCTAGTCACACTCATCACAGGATTGTTCATTTGGTTTTACCCTACATATTATAAAATAGACTGTGTAACTGTGCAAGGAATTGTCTAATTATGGACGCGTACATAATCATGAGATTCAGTGCACGGTAACCACAGTAAGATTTATTATGTGTAAGAACCGATAGTGACAACAATAACGAAATGAGAACGATGTAATGGAGGTACGGTGGACGCACCAATGACGCTTCATATACTTGTATATAAGTATCCCTCTTACATTGCAAGCATGATGTTATTAAAGTTACTAGAATTTCAGAACCCTAACCAATATTGTTCGATCTTTTCAACTTCATGTTTTCAAGCTCTCATAAGTTTCCTCTAAATAAATTTCGGGACGAAATTTCCTAAAGTAGGGGAGACTGTAACACCTGTGCCTCCACGGACATCAAACAAATACCAAACCAATGAAATATTGTATTTCATACTTGGGATTTGTTAAAAATATGTGTATCATTTGCACATATCAATTTTTGTTCAAATTCAAACTCTAAATCGCTTTCTGGAAGGTTATATGCGCACCGACGCGTAAATATAACCAATTTAATCAAACAAACACTCCGGAACAGTGACATAGGCTTAACATACCTTAAATAACCTTTATATAACTTAGAAATAAGTTTTGAAGGCTTTGGTATGGTAAAATCAAGTTAATTCGCTTACAGGGACTAAACTTGACAAACTGCGAAAGTATGCCAATTTAAACTGTAACAGACATTCCGGAACATGACCATAAGTTAAACACACCTTAAATGTCCTTTATATAGCTTAGAAATAGGCTTTGAGGGGTTCGGTGTGCTAAAATAAACGTTTGGCTCATTCAGGGACTAAAAGTGTCAAAAAGTGCACAAGTTTGCATTTTCGCGCATAACTTACGTTCTGAATACATCCGGACATCCAAAAATTTATATAAGCACTAAAATATTTTATTTTAGTGTTCGGCATAAGAAAAATCCATTCGTCACGTCATTTGGATCGTTTTTCGCGCTTGTGCGCATTCCGTCGTAATTAAGCGAACATCGCGTTCGTACGACCAAACGAACCAACATCCGACATATTTCTGAGCATGTTTCATGTCCACAATGTTTAGGCAACATTTTAGGGCCTTAAAGTTGGCTTTACGGGCCTTAGAAGTGTCGGGAATGGCCTTAAACACATGCAGGGACTGAAACTGTAATTTCTGAAACTTATTTCTGATCTGCAACTCCCAGGCGGCCCGCCTGAGTTTATATACATCCTGAAGCGGGCCGCGTCCGACTTCCTGACCAGATTAACTACATTTAACAGCAGATTCCAGCTGTTCTATCCACCACCACACATTCACACATGCTTAGTCAGCTGATAAGGATCAATTTTAGCCACCATAAGGTTCCAACACTTGTACGGGTAGGATTCGAGCACGGTTTCCATGAAACGATCTTAACGGTTACCCGAAAACTATAAATACCCCACCCCCATTTGCTTCTAAACCCACTAGTATCTGATTTGAGGAGCTCTAAGTTGAAACCTTTGTTTCATACCTGAGCTACTTGAATCACGATTAGCATTCGGGGTCCCTTCGTAAGTATTCTTTCGTCCTTTTCTTTCTTTTATTGCGTTTCGAGTCCGAAAGTCAAACTTTGTTTGACTTTCTACATTGACCAGTTTATGGTCGATGCGAAGTTCGTTTGAACTTCATTGCGTGAGCGTAATCACGATGGTTATAGTCCCTAGTGACTACACCTACTGATTACCACGTTATCTAGGCTCAGTGACGAGCCGTAGTTTCGGTCAGAATACGTATTCTTCCGTATTTTGTAACCAAACTACTTATGAGTATCAAAACCGTTTGTTTTTATACCAAACCTGTTTTCTAAACTAAGTTAAGCATGTTTTAGCATGCTTAGCTCGTCACTTTTAGTTTAGTGCTTATATAGGGTCGTAAGGTAAGCGATCTAAACAATCGCTTATACTTTCGAAACCGACCCGTTTGGTCGATCATTAGGATCCGACCAAGCACATTAGGTGACCATAGTATATGGGGAATAACCTTCCGAGGTTATACCTTATGGTCGCTTCGTTTAAGTAGTTGTATGATAGGTAGTTTATATGCCTTAGGTAAATTACCAAAATACCCCTTTGATGCCAAAATTCATTTTAAACATATGTAACATAACTTTTGACATCTAAACTGATTTGACAACAATATTAGACATGTTAAGGCATATGTTACTTGTCATAGGACTAGTTAGGCGGTCCAAACGCGTTTCACGCGAGCGACACGTTAAAGTAGCATAAGCTACCTAAACGGGTCGTAAGCACTTATGTTAGGTTTCATTTAGTATGTAGGCTTTGTTAAACCATACTACATGAGTTCCCATACTCATTTGGTTTACGAGCCTCATTCTATCCGATCTTCCGATTTAGGTCCGGTTTATTAATGTAGTTACCTATATTAGGTGCCGTTTGATTCCGAGATCTCTAGCATTGCTTGGTGGTTATCTTAGGACTACTGAACAATCTCAAGTGAGTACATAGACCCCTCTTTTACTGTTTTCCAAACTGTTTTGGGGTGAAACACATGTGCCTACTTGTTACTTTCATGTTTTTCATGTTTTCACATCATATACCTTCTATGTTCATTAGTACATTATAGTACATGATTTCATTACATTCTATGCTATGTATGCCCATTGTGTGCATACTTAGTACATTATTTTACATTACATTCTATGCTATGTATGCCCATTGTGTGCGTACTTAGTACATTATTTTACATTACATTCTATGCTATATATGCCCATTGTGTGCGTACTTAGTACATTATTTTACATTACATTCTATGCTATGTATGCCCATTGTGTGCGTACTTAGTACATTATTTTACATCACATTCTATACTATGTATGCCCATTGTGTGCGTACTTAGTTCACTATTTTACATTACATTTTTGCTTACATTTTGGTATGACATTTGGTTTGTTTAAACTATACTGTACATTCATTAACACCGATCATGCCGCTCGGTAGTAGGTAGTGGTACCATAGGACTTGACAAATCTCATTCCTGAAATCTCGGGTTTGTTTGGATGTAAGGAATGACCGAATCCGAATACATATTCTTTTGATAACCCATTTTTACATGGTTATCCGACTGTCGCAAGGCTTGGATGTATGAATTTTCACAATACCGCATAAATGTCTATATCAGTATAGCATGCATTTATTACACAAAACATAACTTTGATTTAAACTATGTTTTACTTCAATACCTTGTTTTTGTGCATTTTACATATGGTTTAGTTGATATATTTCACTTACCATACATAAACATTTGTTACATATTACTTGACTACTTTTGGACTATCAACATTTGACATGGTTTATATAAGGACTTTTGACAATTGGTTTAAACATAGACATTATACATTGTTGGTTGGTTGACCTACTTTTGACATAAACATTAGACATAGACATTAGACATTTGATTATACATAAACATTTTACTTTGGTGGTTTGGTTTGAGTAAGTGATTTAAGTAACGAGGCGTGTGTAATATGATACAAGCATGGTGGATACGCCGCTGGTACTTCCTATATATAAGTGTTTGTATGGTATTACATATCATAGCGTTATTTGAATCATTTAAATTTGAGACATATAACATTTTATACAAATAACATACTTTTCACAAGACATTGTTCTACAAAACAACTTATCATTTACAAACTCATTTTACTTGGTTATTCATTTAACCATACATTATTCTCTTACTTATACATATCATCTGATCTTATTGCTTTTCAAACGATTTACAAAACAAAGCATACTACAAGGTTCATGACTAAACATTTTCTTAAACATAAGTCATGAATCTCATTTTTACAAAACCTATGTATCTCACAGGCATTTTTATGCTGACGTACCTATTTTCACATGTGTTTTTAGGAGATGATGCATAGGACTTATCAAGATACACTTAGGCGGACTTGGGCCTTAGTGACAATAAAAGATGCAAGACTAGTTATTTGTGTTATGTTTCTTTGATTGTCAAGACAATGTAACTCTTTTATTTAATAAAACAATATTTCAATTTTCCATGTGTTATGAAACAATGATTCTGTTACAACACTCCCCGACGTTTTCCGCCATTGTTGTCGGGGTGTGACAACACTCACCACTAGTGTAGTAAAATATTTCTGGCTCATACAGGCCTTAGAGGCAGTGTCTGCCTGATGCTGGCTTTATCAGCGTGTTCAATAGGTTATCCGTTTATAGTGCTACTGTGCTTTTTGTGCATCATGTTTGTCACTAAGGTTCAGCATGTAAATAATGTAGTGACGGTAAGTAAAGTATGATGCAGGTATATGCATGTATTAGAAATCAAGTAGCAGTTCATCAGTAATTTCAAGAAAGCACAGTAATTAAGCAGTAATTAATTATTAATTAAGTCGTACGAATACCTGGTTTAGTGAGGGTTGTCACACGTTACAGCTTACCATTCACTCTAGCCTTCCCACTCAGATACGAGATGCTCAGGTTGAAGCATTGAAAGCTGAAACATCGGGGCTGAGTCCCTGCGAGGATCGAGGAAACAGTTAGAACAAAAGGAAGACGGCGCTTATTACGTGGTAGGGCGCGTCTGGGTTCCGCTTTATGGAAATTTACGAGAGCTTGTGATGGATGAAGCACACAAGTCTCATTACTCGGTACATCCTGGTTCAGATAAGATGTACCACAATCTCAAGACTACATATTGGTGGCCTAGTATGAAAGCCAATATAGCAACCTACGTTAGTAAATGCTTGACTTGTGCGAGAGTCAAAATCGAGTACCAGAAACCATCAGGGCTACTTCAACAACCCGAGATACCGAAATGGAAATGGGAGCAAATTTCCATGGACTTCGTTACCGACCTGCCAAGATCTCAACGCGGAAATGATACCATTTGAGTGATCGTGGATCGACTGACCAAGTCTGCACATTTTCTGGCTATCAAGGAAACGGATAAGTTTTCTACTCTAGCAGACATCTACCTAAAGGAAGTAGTATCAAGGCACGGGGTGCCAACCTCCATCATTTCTGATCATGACTCATGTTTTACATCTGAATTGAAGCAATGCACAAGTCCTTTGGCTCTCGATTAGACATGAGCACGGCGTATCATCCACATACAGATGGGCAGTCTGAACGCACCATCCAAACCCTTGAAGACATGCTTAGAGCATGCGTGATCGACTTTGGTAACGGTTGGGAAAAACATCTCCCGTTAGTGGAGTTTTCGTATAACAACAGTTACCACACCAGTATCCAGGCTGCTCCGTTTGAGGCAATGTACGGACGTAAATGCCGATCACCTCTTTGCTGGGAAGAAGTTGGTGACAGCCAAATCACTGGCCCAGAACTTGTGGTAGACACAACTGAGAAGATTGCTCAGATACGACAATGAATGGCGGCAGCTCGTGACCGTCAGAAAAGCTACGCTGATAAGCAAAGGAAACCACTCGAGTTCCAGGTTAGAGATCGGGTACTACTTAAAGTCTCACCCTAGAAAGGTGTAGTTAGTTTTGGTAAACGAGGCAAACTCAACCCGCGATACGTCGGACCTTTCGAAATTATAGAGAAAATAGGCAAGGTGGCCTACAAACTGAACCTACCTGAAGAACTCAGGGGAGTTCACAACGTATTCCATGTGTCGAATCTGAAGAAGTGTCTGTCAGATGAGACCCTATAGTTCCTCTCAAGGAGCTCACTATCGACGATCAGCTGCGATTCGTCGAGGAACCAGTAGAGATTACTGACCGAGAAGTTAAGATTCTCAAGCGTACCAGAATACCTCTTGTTCGAGTTCGTTGGAACTCCCGTCGTGGCCCAGAGTTTACCTGGGAACGAGAAGACCAAATGAAACACAAGTATCCCCAGTTGTTCGAGAAAAGTACAACCACTACTGAGGCTGAAGCTACTGCGCAATTTCAGGACGAAATTCCAAACCAACGGGGGGATGATGTGACACCCCAGGAAAACCAGGAAACCACGCAACCTATCTAGCTTCCTCAGTAAATACGTGCTAAATTTCAGGACGAAATTTCTTTCAACTTGGGGATGATGTGACAACCCGTAACTTCAAGGTACAAACCATTTGTTTCGCTTTTATAAATCGAATCCTGTATTTGTTTTATTTGACAAATTAATTATATTTATCCATGTCGCGTTAAATTGACTTGAGCTGTTAAACCATAGTCATGCCCCGTTAGTCAACCCAACCTACTCGCGCAACCCGAAACTCCCGAGGGTCAAAACATAGCGTGGAAACTATGCACGACATTGCTAATCCATTGTATTTATATATATTTGTTGGATTAGTTGTATAATAAAAAAATAATAATAATTAAATAAATGAATATATATTAGTAATAATAATATTACGTGACTGTATGTACTAATTACTAATAGTTGATTTATGTTGGTTGTTGTGGGAAACCTTTACGTAACCCAAACCCCCCAGCCCACGTTGCCTTATCTCGGCCCACACACAAACATTCCCACTGCCTCCCCATGTTCAGCCATAAGTTACGTGGGTACATACTTATATATTCACGTAATGCTCATCATCACGCATAACACCCAATCCCTACGGCAGCAGCAAGATCCACCCCTCGCATAGTCGCAACTTTTCCTCCTTTACTTGGAATCCCGCAACGAACCAGCAATCACCATCTCCTTCTCCGGCGAGTTCAATCTCCGGCGCACACCTATACGATCTCCCTCTCTCTCGTCCGTAGTTCTTGGTACTAGACTCATCGCGGTTTCGGTCCGACTGTATTCTCGTTTAAGCCTATGTTTTAGTGCATACATGAATCTATATGAAATTGTTGATTGTGTTCGTACGATGACATAAATAATATGAAACTAGATAATGATTTGTACATACTTGTTGAAGTGTATGTGAGACTATATGAAACTATTGAGTAGGTGAATCATGTTTTGTGCTTGTTGATGATATAACATTATCCATGGCTAGATGTATGTGATATATAACTATGTACGTGTATAGATGTATGAGATCAAGTTCCTGCTCGACCTCGGTTCAAAAACAAGAACTCGTATGTGATCGTGCGTATTGATGTAAGATTTGTAAAGTCATGAGATTGTATATGTGATTATATGGATATCGTGTTCGGTCGTTAGTTGGTAGTTTAAAGCTGTTTGTGATATCATCAACTGGTTCGATGTATAAATGTGTGCTATGTATTCCATGTTTTCTTTCCATATGTGTGAATGTGTTTGAAATATAAACTGCCTTGAACTTGATTTGGATGATAAATGTTGTTTGAAAGCTTGACTCCATGTTTTAATGGTGGTACAATCATATATGCTCAAGGTACAACATAATAATGCATGATTGGTGTCACATGTAGGATATATAGAATTTTCTATAAAATTCATAAGATGTTAAATTAGGATAAAACACTGTTATGTATAGTTATGGTTGCTGAATAAGAATGACACAAAGTGGGCCGCGTATTTGACAAAGACTGGTTGGGCCGATGCATGGTGGGCCGCACACAAAGTGTTTAACACACATTTAATTTGATCTATTAAAAAGTTGGGCTACTGTTTTGGAATAGGCAGCGCAACCGGGTGGGTTTAGACTATAACTGGGCCGCGGGCTGGCTTTGTTTGGGCCAGGAGTCATGTTTGCATATGAATATTAAATTGTTGTTAGCCTAAGATGCTTGTGATTCGAAGGTGCTTGTAATCCAAATGTTTATTGGGTGTTAATTGTATTTGTATGTATATTTGAGTATAAGATGGACCATCCGATATGCGTTATACTTGCTTGTTACTTGTGAAATATGTGCAAAGAATATGTGAATTATGGGCGTATAAAAACTGACTCTCATTTGGAACCATATTAGGGTTTGGGGTGTCCAACGATAAAACAAGTAACTAATCTATACCGAGCAAACCAAGGTGAGTTCACACTCTTAAGGCATGGGATTCCCGGTGGGTTGGGAATGGGATTAAGAAGCTAAGATGAAACCGGTTTATTCACCACTAATAGACTACATTTAAACCTGCGTATTCTCGGATTGGGAAGAATACGTACCTCCGTCCTCGGATTGGGAAGGACGCTTACACTAAACCTGCGTATTCTCGGATTGGGAAGAATACGTACCTCCGTCCTCGGATTGGGAAGGACGCCTACATTTAACCTGCGTATTCTCGGTTGGGTAGAATACGTACCTCCGTCCTCGGATTGGGAAGGACGCCAATATATATAACTAGTCTAGTGGTTCACAACATGGGGTAGCCCCCACTGATTATGGTTTGGGAAAACAAAGAAAGCTGGTTAACGTATGGTGGCAAAAAAAACTCATGGTTTTTGAAACTACTTTAAAACGAACACCAACTCTGAACTCGCTCAACTTTGTTGTTGACTCGTTGTTACATGCTTTCCAAGTCGTTAGGTATCTATGGAGCTTGCACGAGCAGGAGGAGTCGTTGTGGGACATGGACCGTTGTGTACCATGTTAGCATTTAAACTTATTGAACTTATGTTTTGGTTTTACGTTTTATGCTTCCGCTGTTTAACTTGAATTTGGTTAACTTGTTTTTGAACACCAATTATATTATGTGGTTGAACTTTTATATAATTTACTATATTGTTCAACATGATTGGTGGCTTGATCCTGGTCAGTCACGCCTCCTGCGGTGATACTCCGCTTGTGGATTTTGGGGGTGTGACAGATTGGTATCAGAGCCATTGGTTATAGCGAACTCAGTTTTAAAAAGGGAAAAAGCTTTCTAACAAAACCAGACTATAACCTGTACAGTGCTCAACGATCTACAACGACGCTTCGCTCCACGTGCAAGACTCAACACTATAGGTGATATGGTTTATGTTTATTTTGCCTATCTATTAGTTTACTTATTGCATTGTTTATTGTATGCTTAGTCAACGTAACAACTATTTTTTGAAACCCTGTGTACTCTCTTCTGTCATCCCACACTTATGCACTTTCGCGACACCTCTCTCACTTGTGGTTTCTTTGATGTGAAGATCATGAGTGGACGTTTGAACTTGACTCAAGCCCAGCTGATGGCTCTTTTCAAGGAACAAGTGGCTGAGGCACTCGCAGTAGTCCCTGCAGGAGGTATAACCAGCCATTTCGACCTAACCTAGGATGTTTAGATCCTACCCTCGTGAACCAACTCTTGTGCTTAACCTTGTCTTTTCTTTCTCACGCGACAGGTCAGCATGCTCAGCCTCCCGTATGTACCTTCAAGACCTTTATGGATAGTCGACCTAGTACCTTCAATGGCACATAAGGAGCTATAGGTCTTCTTCACTGGTTCGAGAAGATCGAGTCTGTTTTTGAGATGTGTGAATGCCCTGAGGCTCGTAGGGTAAAATTTGCTACTGGAACACTCGAAGGTGCTACGTTAACTTGGTGGAAAGCACAGGTTCAATTGCTAGGGCTGGCGGTTTCTAATGCCACCCCATGGAATGACTTCAAGGATTTGATCAAGGAAGAGTACTGTAATCGTGACGACATTCACAAGCTGGAGGTGGAGTTTTTCAATTTGAAGATGGCAGGGTCCGAAATCGAGCCATACACGAAGAGATCGAACGAGCTGGCTATCTTGTGTCCTACTATGGTGGATCCTCCCCTCAAGCGTATCGAGTTATACCTCAAGGGTCTAGTGCCAGAAATCCAGATCCATGTGACTGCGGCTAACCTTGGTACTATTCAGCAAGTTATTTGACTAGCCCATCGCCTCACTGACCAGGAAGTTGAGCAGAACAGGCTGCCCAAGCGCATTAGTGCTACAACTACTTCAGATGCTCCTAGTGACAACAAGCGCAAGTGGGATGGAAATTCGAGCAAGGGTTCCACTTTGGTTCAGTCCCAGTCTCAGCAGCGAAGGACTGACGACTACAAGAGCCCTGGTCAGCAATCTTCAGGTAATCAGAATCAGGGTCAGGGTGGATACAAGGGAAATCACCCTAAGTGCAATCGATGTAATTTGCATCACAGCGGGCCATGCAGCAAGGGTCGTTGTGAGAGATGTAACAAGTTTGGTCATGAAGCCAAGGATTGCAGGGGCTCACGTCCTGCGAATCAGAATCGTCAATAGCAGCCACAAGCTCCACAGAACCAGCAACAGCAACAGCAGGGTAATAAGGGATGTTATCAGTGTGGTGCTGAGGGTCACTTCAAGAGACACTGTCCACAGTTGAATCAGAATCAGAACAACAACAACAACCAAGGAAATGGAAACAATGGGGGCAACAACGGTGGCAATGGTGCCAAGGTTCGTGCTTTCGTGATTGGTCATGGTAAAGCAAGGAATGATCCCAATGTTGTGACGGGTAAGTTTCTACTGGACGACTTCTTTGTTACTGTTTTATTTGATTCGGGTGCCGATACCAGTTATGTGTCTTTAAAAGTTAGTCAGATGCTTAAGCATACCCCAACACTTTTGAACACCAAGCATGTTGTAGAACTAGCAAATGGTAAAAGTCTCGAGGCCACACACATAGTTAAGGGTTGTAATCTCGTTTTAGCTTGTCAGACTTTCTCTATCGACCTTATTCACATCGCTCTTGGTAGTTTCGACGTCGTCATTGGGATGGATTGGTTATCTCAACATCAAGCGGAGATTCTTTGCAAGGAGAAAATCGTTCGTATTCCCCGTTCAGATGGTGAACCTCTCGTTATTTGTGGTGATAAGAGTGGTGCTGTCGTGGGCATCATCTCTTTTCTTAAGTCCCAGAAGTGGTTGCGAAAGGGTCACACTGCCATTTTAGCTCTCGTTACTAACACCTCAACGAAAGAGAAAAAGATAGAAGACATTCTGATTGTACGCGACTTCCCTGAGGTATTTCCTGAGGGATTACCTGGTCTTCCGCCTCATCGTCAAGTCGAGTTTCAAATTGAACTAGCTCCTTGAGCAGCGCCCATAGCTCGTGCACCCTATCGTCTGGCTCCATCTGAATTAGAAGAACTGTCCGCGCAACTACAAGAACTCTTAGATAAGGGTTTCATTCGTCCTACCTCTTCGCCCTGGGGAGCTCCAGTCCTGTTTGTGAAGAAGAAAGACGGTACCTTCCGCATGTGTATTGACTATCGTGAACTCAACAAGGTGACCGTGAAGAATCGTTATCCTCTTCCGCGTATTGATGACCTATTCGATCAGTTGCAAGGGTCGAGCTTCTACTCAAAGATTGATCTGCGACCGGGATACCATCAGCTGAGAGTCCGAGACGAGGACATCTCCAAAACAGCATTCAGGACTCGTTACGGGCACTACGAGTTTCTGGTTATGCCTTTCGGGCTGACGAACACACCTGCGATCTTCATGGATCTCATGAACAGAGTGTGCAAACCTTACTTGGATAAGTTCGTTATTTTTTTTTATCGACGATATCCTGATCTATTCTAAGAGTCAGGAGGAACACGAGCATCATCTGTGACTTATTTTGGAACTTCTTCGAGCAGAGCAGCTTTATGCTAAGTTTTCAAAATGTGACTTTTGGCTTCGTGAAGTCCATTTCTTAGGCCACGTGGTAAAGGCGGATGGGATTCATGTGGATCCATCCAAGGTTGACTCGATCAAGAACTGGCCTGCAACCCGTAAACCAACAGAAATCCGCCAATATTTGGGTTTGGCGGGTTACTACAGAAGATTCATCAAGGATTTCTCGAAGATTGCGCAACCTCTCACTTCACTGACTCAGAAGGGTGTCACCTATCGTTGGGGTGATGCACAGGAGTCCGCGTTTCAGCACTTAAAGGAGAGACTTCGTAGCGCGCCTATTCTTTCGTTGCCTGAAGGCACGGATGATTTTTTGGTTTATTGCGACGCGTCAATCCAAGGACTGGGTTGTGTGTTGATGCAACGTGATAAAGTCATTGCTTATGCATCACACCAACTTAAGGTTCACGAAAGGAACTACACTACTCATGATCTGGAGCTGGGAGTTGTTGTTTTTGCACTCAAGATATGGAGGCATTACCTGTACGGTACCAAGTGCACCATTTACACCGATCACAGGAGTCTCCAACATATCTTCAAACAGAAGGAGTTGAACATGCGACAACGTCGATGGGTCGAACACCTAAATGATTACAAATGCCCAATCAAGTATCATCCGGGCAAAGCCAATGTTGTGGCTGATGCCCTCAGCCGGAAGGAGGCTAAACCTAAGCGTGTACGTGCGTTACAGCTTACCATTCACTCTAGCCTTCCCGCTCAGATACGAGATGCTCAGGTTGAAGCATTGAAAGCAGAAACATCAGGGCTGAGTCCCTGCGAGGATCGAGGAAACAGTTAGAACAAAAGGAAGACGGCGCTTATTACGTGACATGGCGCGTCTGGGTTCCGCTTTATGGAAATTTACGAGAGCTTGTGATGGATGAAGCACACAAGTCTCATTACTCGGTACATCCTGGTTCGGATAAGATGTACCACGATCTCAACACTACGTATTGGTGGCCTAGTATGAAAGCCAATATAGCAACCTACGTTAGTAAATGCTTGACTTGTGCGAGAGTCAAAATCGAGTACCAGAAACCATCAGGGCTACTTCAACAACCCGAGATACCGAAATGGAAATGGGAGCAAATTTCCATGGACTTCGTTACCGGCCTGCCTAGATCTCAACGCGGAAATGATACCATTTGGGTGATCGTGGATCGACTGACCAAGTCTGCACATTTTCTTTCTATCAAGGAAATGGATAAGTTTTCTACTCTATCAGACATCTACCTAAAGGAAGTAGTATCAAGGCACGGGGTGCCAACCTCCATCATTTCTGATCGTGACTCATGTTTTACATCTGAATTGTGGCAAGCAATGCACAAGTCCTTTGGCTCTCGATTAGACATGAGCACGGCGTATCATCCACAGACGGATGGGCAGTCTGAACGCACCATCCAAACCCTTGAAGACATGCTTAGAGCATGCGTGATCGACTTTGGTAACGGTTGGGAAAAACATCTCCCGTTAGTGGAGTTTTTGTATAACAACAGTTACCACACCAGTATCCAAGCTGCTCCGTTTGAGGCATTGTACGGACGTAAATGCCGATCACCTCTTTGCTGGGCAGAAGTTGGTGACAGCCAAATCACTGGCCCAGAATTGTGGTAGACACAACTGAGAAGATTGCTCAGATACGACAATGAATGGCGGCAGCTCGTGACCGTCAGAAAAGCTACGCTGATAAGCGAAGGAAACCACTCAAGTTCCAGGTTGGAGATCGGGTACTACTTAAAGTCTCACCTTGGAAAGGTGTAGTTCGTTTTGGTAAACGAGGCAAACTCAACCCGCGATACGTCGGACCTTTCGAAATTATAGAGAAAATAGGCAAGGTGGCCTACAAGCTGAACCTACCTGAAGTACTCAGGGGAGTTCACAACGTATTCCATGTGTCGAATCTGAAGAAGTGTCTGTCAGATGAGACCCTCATAGTTCCTCTCAAGGAGCTCACTATCGACGATCACCTGCGATTCGTCGAGGAACCAGTAGAGATTACTGACCGAGAAGTTAAGATTCTCAAGCGTACCAGAATACCTCTTGTTCGAGTTCGTTGGAACTCCCGTCGTGGCCCAGAGTTTACCTGGGAACGAGAAGACCAAATGAAACACAAGTATCCCCAGTTGTTCGAGAAAAGTACAACCACTACTGAGGCTGAAGCTACTGCGCAATTTCAGGACGAAATTCCAAACCAACGGGGGGATGATGTGACACCCCAGGAAACCACGCAACCTATCTAGCTTCCTCAGTAACTACGTGCTAAATTTTAGGACGAAATTTCTTTCAACTTGGGGATGATGTGACAACCCGTAACTTCAAGGTACAAACCATTTGTTTCGCTTTTATAAATCGAATCCTGTATTTGTTTTATTTGACAAATTAATTATATTTATCCATGTCGCGTTAAATTGACTTGAGCTGTTAAACCATAGTCATGCCCCGTTAGTCGACCCAACCTACTCGCGCAACCCGAAACTCCCAAGGGTCAAAACATAGCCTGGAAACTATGCACGACATTGCTAATCCATTGTAATTATATATATTTGTTGGATTAGTTGTATAATAAAAAAAATAATAATTAAATAAATGAATATATATTTGTAATAATAATATTACGTGACTGTATGTACTAATTACTAATAGTTGATTTATGTGGGTTGTTGTGGGAAACCTTTACGTAATCCAAACCCCCCAGCCCACCTTGCCTTATCTCGGCCCACACACAAACATTCCCACCGCCTCCCCATGTTCAGCCATAAGTTACGTGGGTACATACTTATATATTCACGTAATGCTCATCATCACGCATAACACCCGAACCCTACGGCAGCAGCAAGATCCACCCCTTGCACCGTCACGACTTTTCCTCCTTTACTAGGAATCCCGCAACGAACCAGCAATCACCATCTCCTTCTCCGGCGAGTTCAATCTCCAGCGAACACCGGTACGATATCCCTCTCTCTCGTCCGTAGTTCTTGGTAGTAGACTCGTCGCGGTTTCGGTCCGACTGTATTCTCGCTTAAGCCTATGTTTTAGTGCATACATGAATCTATATGAAACTGTTGATTGTGTTCGTACGATGACATAGATAATATGAAACTAGATAATGATTTGTACATACTTGTTGAAGTGTATGTGAGATTATATGAAACTGTTGAGTAGGTGAATCATGTTTTGTGCTTGTTGATGATATAACATTATCCATGGCTAGATGTATGTGATATATAACTATGTACGTGTATAGATGTATGAGATCAAGTTCCTGCTCGACCTCGGTTCAAAAACAAGACCTCGTATGTGATCGTGCGTATTGATGTAAGATTTGTAAAGTCATGAGATTGTATATGTGATTATATGGATATCGTGTTCGGTCGTTAGTTGGTAGTTTAAAGCTGTTTGTGATATCATCAACTGGTTGGATGTATAAATGTGTGCTATATACTCCATGTTTTCTTTCCATATGTGTGAATGTGTTTGAAATATAAACTGCCATGAACTTGATTTGGATGATAACTGTTGTTTGAAAGCTTGACTCCATGTTTTAAAGGTGGTATAATCATATATGCTCAAGGTACAACATAATAATGCATGATTGGATAATGATAGGAATGATAAGAATGTCATGATGCTCAATGGCTGCTTTGACTATACGGTTACTGTTGATGATGTTGGTGTCACATGTAGGATATATAGAATTTTCTATAAAATTCATAAGATGTTAAATTATGATAAAACACTATTGTGTATAGTTATGGTTGCTGAATAAGAATGACACAAAGTGGGCCGCATAGACAAAGACTGGTTGGGCCGATGCATGGTGGGCCGCACACAAAGTGTTTAACACACATTTAATTTGATCTATTAAAAAGTTGGGCTACTGTTTTGGAATAGGCCGCGCAACCGGGTGGGTTTAGACTATAACTGGGCCGTGGGCTGGCTTTGTTTGGGCCAGGAGTCATGTTTGCGTATGAGTATTAAATTGTTGTTAGCCTAAGATGCTTGTGATTCGAAGGTGCTTGTAATCCAAATGTTTATTGGGTGTTAATTGTATTTGTATGTATATTTGAGTATAAGATGGACCATCCGATATGCGTTATACTTGCTTGTTACTTGTGAAATATGTGCAAAGAATATGTGAATTATGGGCGTATAAAAACTGACTATCATTTGGAACCATATTAGGGTTTGGGGGTGTCCAACGATAAAACAAGTAACTAATCTATACCGAGCAAACCAAGGTGAGTTCACACTCTTAAGGCATGGGATTCCCGGTAGGTTGGGAATGGGATTAAGAAGCTAAGATGAAACCTGTTTATTCACCACTAATGTGACAACCCGAATCTCTAAGGATAGCGTTACTTAAACTCCACAATCTTTGGCGTTGGATTAGTACATCACTAGATATTTATGTGTGCATATTAAGTCGTTAAATGTGTTATATGTATTAAACATGTTATATATGTGTTAATTTGTCATGTCGCAATGGCGTATTTGTACGTACGTAGTAGAGTAATAATGTAACGAGCCTCGTCTAGTTTCTCACTTGGGCCGAATTTGAATCTAGTTATGCACCTGGGTCGCGAGCATGTTTAATCTTCACAATGTTAGTTTGGGCTGGAGGCCACGATACTCGAAACCTTTCCTCGGCCCACATCACTTGAAGCCCACATGCGCCCCCATAGGTTATACGTACAGATAAGTGATGTTTCCCCATAATTTTGCAAATCACGCATTAGAATTATCAACCCTAGCTAACCTCTCCTATCTCTCGGCGTCGGCAACAAGAGGAAAACCCTCCCCGTCCCTGTGATCTTCGGCTGAAACCTATTGAGTGTTCTTATTATGATAGGCTTGTGTATGATTTAGGAATCATTGTCTAACTATCATGTTATGTGTTATAATTGAATCTTGGTGCGTGGGTGTCACACCCCGACCACGTATAACATACAAAACGTGGCGGAAAACGTCGGGGAGTGTTGTAACAGAATTATTGTTTCACAACCATGGCATACAAAGTTATATTTTATTTATTAAACAAGAGTGTTACATTGTCTCAAACAGGAATCAAAGAGTTCATGACATAATTAAACTAGTCTATCTTCAGTTTTATTCTCTAAGGCACAGGTCCGCCCTAGTGTCACGATCATCATCCTACGCAAAAGCTCCTGAAAACACATGTGAAAATAGGTACGTCGGCATAAAAATGCCTGTGAGATACATAGGATTTGTGAAAATAGGATTCATGACTTATAAGTTTAGGAAAAGTTGTTTAACAAAAGTCAGTCATGAACCTTGTAAGTTGTTTTGTTTTGTAAATCATTCAAAAAGCAATGATATATATATAAATAAGAGAATAATGTAAGGTTAAATGAATAACCAAGAAAAATGAGTTTGTATAGGATAAGTTGTTTTGTAAATCAATGTCTTGTGAAAATAAGTTGTTTATGTAAAACGTAATATGTCAAATATTGAAATGATTTAAGTAACGCTACAACATGTAATGTCATACAAACACTTATATATAGGAAGTACCAGCGGTGTATCCACCATGCTTGTATCATATTACACACGCCTCGTTACTCAAATCACTTACTCAAACCAACCACCAATGTAAATTGTTTATGTGTAAATGAATTGTCATGTGTTAATGTGTAAACCATATCGAAATGTCTATGTCCAATGTAAACCACCTAAATGTGTATATCAATGTCAAAATGTTTATGTTTAATGTAGATCATGTAATGTGTACCCAAAAATATCATGTATGGTAAGTGAAATATATCAACTAAACCATATGTAAAATGCACAAAACAAGGTATTGAAGTAAAACATGGTTTAAATCAAAGTTATGTTTTGTGGAACAAATGCATGCTAGACTGATACAAACATTTATGCGGTATTGTGAAAATGCATACATCCAAGCCTTGAGACTGTGGCGATAAACCCTTAAACAAATTAAAGGTTTATCTAAGTTATGTGTATCGAATTCGGTCATTCCTTCCAATCCAAACAAACCCAGGATTTCAGGAACGGGAGTTGTCAATTCCTATGGTACCACTACCTACTAACGAACGGCGTAGCTAATGTTAATGAATGTATTGTTCCATGTTAAACAAACCAAATGTTATACCAAAATGAAAGCATGTGATGTAAACAATTGTACTAAGTATGCACACAATGGGCATATATAGCATGAAATGTAATGTAAAACAATGTACTAAGTATGCACACAATGGGCATATATAGCATGAAATGTAATGTAAAACAATGTACTAAGTACGCACACAATGGGCATACATAGCATGAAATGTAATGTAAAACAATGTACTAAGTACGCACACAATGGGCATACATAGCATGAAATGTAATGAAATCATGTACTATAATGTACTAACGAACATTGCAGGCATATGATATGAAAGCATGAAAGTAACAAGTAGGCACATGTGTTTCACCCCAAAATGTTTGGAAAACAGTAAAAGAGGGGTCTATGTACTCACTTGAGATTGCTCAGAAGTCCTAAGATAACCACCAAGCAATGCTAGAGATCTCGGAATCAAACGGCACCTAATATAGGTAACTATGTTAATAAACCGGACCTAGATCGGAAGATCGGATAGAATGAGGGCTCGTGAACCAAATGAGTATGGGAACTCATGTAGTATGGTTTAACAAAGCCTACATACTAAATGAAACCTAGCCTAAGTGCTTACGACCCGTTTAGGAAGCTTATGCTACTTTAACGCGTCGTTCGCGTAAAACGCGTTCGGACCGCCTAACTAGTCCTATGACAAGTAACATATGCCTTAACATGTCTAATATTGTTGTCAAATCAGTTTAGATGTCAAAAGTTATGTTACATATGTTTAAAATGAATTTTGGCATCAAAGGGGTATTTTGGTAATTTACCTAAGGCATATAAACTACCTATCATACAACTACTTAAACGTCGTGACCATAAGGTATAACCTCGGAAGGTTATTCCCTATATACTATGGTCACCTAATGTGTTTGGTCGGATCCTAATGATCGACCAAATGGGACGGGTTCGAAGGTATAAGCGATTTATCAGATCGCTTACCCTTACGACCCTAGACAACGTGGTAATCAGTAGGCATAGTCCCAAGGGACTATAACCATCGTGATTACAATCACGTTGCGAAGTTCAAACGAACTTCGCATTGACCATAAACTGGTCAATGCAGAAAGTCAAACAAAGTTTGACTTTCGGACTTGAAAAGCAATAAAAGAACGAAGGAACACTTACGAAGGGTCCCCGAATGCTAATCTAGATCAAAATAGCTCAGGTATGAAACAAAGGTTTCAACTTAGGGCACATAAGATCAGATTCTTGTGAGGAAAAGTGAAGGGTGGAGGTGGGTATTTATAGTTTTCGGTTCACCGTTAGGATCATTTCTTGGAGAAGAGGGAATGATCACATCCCTACACTTGTTGGAAAGTTATGGTAGCTGATTTTGGCCACCATAAGAGATTAACATGTGGCACTTGACCTTTGGAGGGTGTTAGGGGATGTTAACTTGTGTTTAAAATGGCTTTTTCTGATCAGAAGGGGCCTAGCGTGATGCTAGGGGGGCTAGGTGTCACGCTAGGGTCCCCCTGATCAGCAAACACTTTCAAATGTTCACCTTTCAGTCCCCGTTGCGTATTAAGGCCATTTCCGACATGTTTAAGGCTCATTAAATCATTTTCAAGGCTCCACAACGATGCCTAAACATTGTGGACATGAAACATGCTCAAGAATATGCCGGATGTCAGTTCGTTTGGTCGTACGATCGCGATGTTCGCTTAATTACGACAGAATGCGCATAAGCGCGAAAAACGATCTAAATTGCGTGACGAATGGATTTCTCTTATGCCAAACACTAAAATAAAATATTTTAGTGCTTACATAAATTTTTGGATGTCCGGATGTATTCAGAACGTAAGTTATGCGTGAAAGTGCAAGCTTGTGCACTTTTTGACGCTTTTAGTCCCTGAATGACCCAAAAGTTTATTTTAGCACATCGAACCCCTCAAAGCCTATTTCTAAGCTATATAAAGGATATTTAAGGTGTGTTAAACTTATGGCCATGTTCCGGAATGTTTGTTACAGTTCAAATTGGCATACTTTCGCAGTTTGTCAAGTTTAGTCCTTGTAAGCGAATTAACTTGTTTTTGCCATACCAAAGCCTTCAAAACTTATTTCAAAGTTATGTAAAGGTTATTTAAGGTATGTTAAGTGTATGTTGATGTTCCGGAGTATTTTTCGCATTAAACTAAGTACGTTTACGCACCAGTTTGCGTATAACTCTCCAGAAAGTGATATAGAGTTTGAAATTACAAAAAAAGTCAAAACATGAAAAATGTAAAACACAACCAAACAAACATTGGGATCAAATAACATTGTATTATTGATAATAGAACTGTTCACAATGATAACAAGCACAGATGTTACAGTCTCCCCTACTTGTGGAAATTTCGTCCCGAAATTTATTTAAAGGAAACTCGTGGGAAAAGATGCGGATATTTCGCCTTCATTTGATCTTCGCGTTCCCAAGTAAACTCGGGTCCACGTTTAGCTTCCCAATGAACTTTGACCAAAGGAATGCGCTTGCGTTTAAGCCACTTGATTTCACGTTCCATGATTTCCACTGGCTTCTCAAAAAATTTCAGTGTTTTACCAACACGAATTTCGTCAAGTGGTATGTGGAGGTTCTCATCAGCTAAACACCTCTTGAGATTGGACATGTGAAAAGTTGGATGAACATTTCCAAGTTCAGGAGGTAACTCGATTCTGTAGGCTACCTTTCCGATTCTTTCGACGATCTTGAATGGTCCAACGTATCTAGGTGCAAGTTTTCCTTTCTTTCCAAATCTGATCACACCTTTAACAAGGTGAGACCTTAAGTAATACTCGATCACCAACTTGAAATTCCAAGGGCTTGCGTTTTGGGTCCGCGTAACTCTTTTGACGGCTTCTAGCTGTCTGAAGGTTATCACGAACTTACTTAATCTTGTCAGTTGTCTCTATAATGAGGGCAGGTCCAGTAAGTTGAGCCTCACCGATCTCATTCCAGCAGACTGGTGAACGACATTTTCGACCATAGAGAGCCTCGAAAGGAGCCATTTTGATGCTGGTGTGATAACTGTTGTTGTAGGAGAATTCAATCAACTGAAGATGTGAATCCCAACTACCACCAAAATCGATCACACAAGCTCTAAGCATATCCTCCAGAGTCTGGATTGTTCTCTCAGATTGACCATCCGTTTGCGGATGATAAGCTGTGCTCAGGTTAAGTTGGGTCCCCATAGCAGATTGCATGGTTCTCCAAAAATGAGAAGTGAAACGAGCATCTCTGTCAGAAATGATGTTCAAAGGAACACCATGTCGAGCTACAATTTCATCCACATAGATTTTAGCAAGTTTGTCAGCAGAAAAATCCTCACGGATTGGCAAGAAATGCGCTGACTGTCACACCCCGACCACGTATAGCATACAAGACGTGGCGGAAAACGTCGGGGAGTGTTGTAACAGAATTAATTGTTTCATAACCATGGCATTAATTGTTTCATAACCATTTGCATGGAGCATTGTTGTTATTGTTGGTTGCGTGCCATTGAGCAAAGAGATTTGGGAACTGAGCAGCCATCTGCTCCGCAATAATTTCTTCCAGTTCGGCAGTCGCAATCAGATTGTCGCGTCGAGGAGGCATTCTAAAAGAGGAAACATGAAAAGAAACGAGTGAGATGATGGGATGAAAAGAATGAGATGAAACAAAATCAACAAAAGCAAAGATGGTGGTCATTTGTCCGTATCACAAAGTAAACAAACGACACACAGTGACTAATCAAAGTAAATGGGTCAAAAATAATGTATCATGAAGACATGCTCGCCTATAAGTGAACACTCATCCCAAGAATTCCCAGGTAAGCACAACTGGTCTCGCGTCTGATGAGATGTATACGAAGTGCTTGCCTAGACAGAAAACCCAGAATACAGGCATTCACTCTTCCAGTTTGCACGTGTTCACATTATTTAAAACCCAAAACGTTGACGAGATTTTGAAAATTTGAAGGCACAAGGCCAAAAATTTAGTCAAACTGGAAGGGTTCAAAACCATATAACAGAGGGTTCAAAACCTTGTAATAAATCATTCAAAAACAGAAGATTGTTTTTCAAAAATCGTTTCGGAAAAATTTGGTTCTTGTTTTGATAATCACCTAAGGATAGGTGACGTACATGTTTTAAGATCTAAACACAAGATAACTTGTGTTAGGGTCCTAGAAAGGTTATAGTCTAGGTCAAAGCATTACTAATAACCTAATTCCCTATAACCATTGGCTCTGATACCAACTCTTCTGTCACACCCCGACCACGTATAGCATACAGGACGTGGAGGAAAACGTCGGGGAGTGTTGTAACAGAATTAATTGTTTCATAACCATGGCATTCAAAGTTGTATTTTATTTATTAACATAAGAGTTTCATTGTCTTAAACAGAAATTAAAGAGTTCAGAACATAATTAAACTAAGTCTTTCTTCATTTTAAATCTCTAAGGCACAGGTCCGCCCTAGTGTCACGATCATCATCCTACGGAAAAGCTCCTGAAAACACATGTGAAAATAGGTACGTCAGCATAAAAATGCCTGTGAGATACATAGGTTTTGTGAAAATAGGATTCATGACTTAAGTTTAAGAAATGTTTAGTCATGAACCTTGTAATTTGATTTTGTTTTGTAAATCGCTTGAAAAACAATAAGTTTAGATGATATGTATAAGTAAAAGAATAAGGTATGGTTAAATGAATAACCATGTAAAATGAGTTGTATAAAATAAACCGTATTGTAAAACAAAGTCTTGTGAAAACATGTTACTTGTATAAAATGTATAAGTCCGAAATCAATGATTTAAATAACGCTATGATATGTAATATAATACAAACACTTATATATAGGAAGTACCAGCGGCGTATCCACCATGCTTGTATCATATTACTCACATTTCGTTACTTAAGTCACTTAACCAACCAACAATGTATAATGTCTATGTTTAAACCAATTGTCAAAAGTCCTTGTATAAACCATGTCAAATGTTGATAGTCCAAAAGTAGTCAAGTAATGTGTAACAAATGTTATGTCTTGTAAGTAAAGTATTGTCAAATAGTCCAAATGTAGAAATGTACAAAACAAAGTATTTTGAATGTATCAAAAAGTTATGTTTTATAAAGTAATGCATGTTACATTGATACAAACATTTATGTGGTAAGTTAACTCATACATTCAAGCCTTGAGACAGTCGGATAACCCTTTCAGTCAAGGTTATCAAAAGAAATGTTTTCGGATTCAGTCATTCCTTACATCCAAACAAACCCGGGATGTCAGGAATGGGATTTGTCAAGTCCTATGGTACCAGTACTTACTACCGAGCGGCGTAGCTAATGTTAATGAACGTATAATAGTCTCGTTTGTGCAAACCAAATGTCATAGCAAAAGTGAACATGTTATATGAAAACAATGTACTAAGTATGCTAAGTTAACATACAAAGCAGAAAGTCATGTAAATCAATGTGCTAGCATGCTATCAGTTAACATACATAGCAGAAATGTAATGTAAAACAATGTACTAAGTATGCACACAATGGACATACATAGCATGAAATGTGATGAAATCATGTACTATAATGTACTAACAAACATAGCAGGTATATGATGTGAAAACAGGAAAGCACGAAAGTAACAAGTAGGCACATGTGTTCCACCCCAAAACAGTTTGGAAAACAGTAAAAGAGGGGTTCTATGTACTCACTTGAGATTGCTCAGAAGTCCTAAGATAACCACCAAGCAATGCTAGAGATCACGGAATATCAAACGGCACCTAATATAGGTAACTACATTAATAAACCGGACCTAAATCGGAAGATCGGATAGAATGAGGGTTCGTAAACCAAATGAGTATGGGAACTCATGTAGTATGGTTTAACAAAGCCTACATACTAAATGAAACCTATCCTAAGTGCTTGTGACCCATTACGACCCGTTTAGGTAGCTTATGCTACTTTAACGCGTCGTTCGCGTGAAACGCGTTCGGACCGCCTAACTAGTCCTATGACAAGTAACATATGCCTTAACATGTCTAATATTGTTGTCAAATCAGTTAAGATGTCAAAAGTTATGTTACATATGTTTAAAATGAATTTTGGCATCAAAGGGGTATTTTGGTAATTTACCTAAGGCATATAAACTACCTATCATACAACTACTTAAACGAAGCGACCATAAGGTATAACCTCGGAAGGTTATTCCCTATATACTATGGTCACCTAATGTGCTTGGTCGGATCCTAATGATCGACCAAACGGGTCGGGTTCGAAAGTATAAGCGATTGTTTAGATCACTTACCTTACGGCCCTATATAAGCACTAAACTAAAAGTGACGAGCTAAGCATGTTAAAACATGCTTAACTAAGTTTAGAAAATAGGTTTGGTATCAAAACAAACGGTTTTGATACCCATAAGTAGTTTGGTTACAAAATACGCAAGAATACGTATTCTGACCGAAACTACGACTCGTCACTGAGCCTAGATAACGTGGTAATCAGTAGGTATAGTCACTAGGGACTATAACCATCGTGATCACGCTCACGTTATGAAGTTCAAACGAACTTCTCATCGACCATAAACTGGTCAATGCAGAAAGTCAAACAAAGTTTGACTTTCGGACTCGAAAGCGATAAAAGAACGAAAGAATACTTACGAAAGGTCCCCGAATGCTAATCTAGATCCAAATAACTCAGGTATGAAACAATGGTTTCAACTTAGAGTCTTTTAGATCAGATTCTAGTGAGGAATGAGTGAAAATGGGTTGGGTATTTATAGTAAACCCACAACCGTTAGGATCGTTTCTTGGAAAAGGGGGCACGATCTAGGTCGTACACTTGTCAAAATGTTGTGGTAACTAATTTTGGCCACCATAGGAGATTAACATGTGGCACCTGACCTTTGGGAAGTGTTAGGGGCTGCTAACTTATGTTTAAAATGGCTTTTTGCTGCATTTTTTTATTTATTTATTTTTTTTTTTATTTTTTTTTGCAGTTTTGCAGTTTTGGTTCCTGAGCGCGTATCGTCGTGTTTTGGCACTTCTAACACCCCTCAAGCCCATTTTTAAGCTTCACAAGGATGTTAAAGTATAGGGAACATGAAACATGCTCAAAAATATGCCGGATGTCGGTTCGTTTAGCCGTACAATCGCGTTGTTCGGTTAATTACGACGGAATGCGCATAAGTGTGAAAAACGATCCAAATTGCGTGACGAATGGATTTTTCTCATGCCAAACACTAAAATAAAATATTATAGTGCTTACATAAATTTTTGGATGTCCAGATGTATTCAGAACGTGAGTTATGCGCAAAAGTGCAAACTTGTGCACTTTTTGACACTTTTAGTCCCTGAATGACCCAAAAGTTTATTTTAGCGCACCGAACCCCTTAAAGCCTATTCCTAAGCTATGTAAAGGATATTTAAGGTGTGTTTAACTTATGGTCATGTTCCGGAATGTTCGTTACAGTTCAAATTGGCATACTTTCGCAGTTTGTCAAGTTTAGTCCCTGTAGACGAATAAATCTTGTTTTTGCCATACCAAAGCCTTCAAAACTTATTTCTAAGTTATGTAAAGGTTATTTAAGGTATGTTAAGTATATGTAGATGTTCCGGAGTATTTGTCGCATTAAACTGATTACGTTTTCGCATCAGTTTGCGTATAACTCTCCAGAAAGCGATATAGAGTTTGAAATTACACAAAAGTCAAAACATGAAAAATGTAAAATATAACAAAAAAAACATTGGGATCAAATAACATTGTTTTATTGCTAATATAACTGTTCATAATGATTATAAGCACAGATGTTAAAGTCTCCCCTACTTGTGGAAATTTCGTCCCGAAATTTATTTAGAGGAAACTCGTGGAAAAAGATGCGGATATTTCGCCTTCATTTGATCTTCGCGTTCCCAAGTAAACTCGGGTCCACGTTTAGCTTCCCAACGAACTTTGACCAAAGGAATGCGCTTACGTTTGAGCCACTTGACTTCACGTTCCATGATTTCCACTGGCTTCTCAACAAATTTCAGTGTTTTACCAACACGAATTTCGTCAAGTGGTATGTGGAGGTTCTCATCAGCTAAACACCTCTTGAGATTGGACACGTGAAAAGTTGGATGAACATTTCCAAGTTCAGGAGGTAACTCAAGTCTGTAGGCTACCTTCCCGATTCTTTCGACGATCTTGAATGGTCCAACGTATCTAGGTGCAAGTTTTCCTTTCTTTCCAAATCTGATCACACCTTTCCAAGGTGAGACCTTAAGTAATACTCGATCACCGACTTGAAATTCCAAGGCCTTGCGTTTTGGATCCGCGTAACTCTTTTGACGGCTTCTAGCTGTCTGAAGGTTATCACGAACTTTCTTTATCTTGTCAGTTGTCTCTAAAATGAGAGCAGGTCCAGTAAGTTGAGCCTCGCCGATCTCATTCCAGCAGACTGGTGAACGACATTTTCGACCATAGAGAGCCTCGAAAGGAGCCATTTTGATGCTGGTGTGATAACTGTTGTTGTAGGAGAATTCAATCAACTTAAGATGTGAATCCCAACTACCACCAAAATCGATCACACAAGCTCTTAGCATATCCTCCAGAGTCTGGATTGTTCTTTCAGATTGACCATCCGTTTGCGGATGATAAGCCGTGCTCAGATTAAGTTGGGTCCCCATAGCAGATTGCATGGTTCTCCAAAAATGAGAAGTGAAACGAGCATCTCTGTCAGAAACGATGTTCAAAGGAACACCATGTCGAGCCACAATTTCATCCACATAGATTTGAGCAAGTCTGTCAGTAGGAAAATCCTCACGGATTGGCAAGAAATGCGCGGACTTAGTAAGACGATCAACAACTACCCAGATGGCATCATGACCTTTCTTTGTGCGCGGAAGTTTAGTAACAAGATCCATAGTAATGTTTTCCCATTTCCAAACTGGGATCTCTGGTTGCTCCAATAAACCAGAAGGACGCTGATGTTCAGCCTTAACCTTAAGACAAGTAAGGCATTTTGATACGTATAAGGCAATGTCTTTCTTCATACCAGGCCACCAATAATGAATACGAAGATCCTTATACATTTTATCTGAGCCCGGATGAATAGAATAACGCGACTTATGGGCTTCATCCATAAGTAAGGTACGAAGATCATCCTGGCTTGAGACCCACAAACGGTCCATGAAGTAATACGATCCATTGTCCTTCAGTTCCAAAGCAGGCGTTATGTGTGTGACAACTCGAAATTTAGAACCTTTCGTTGTGTCTCGATGTAACGTGTTTGAACATATATGACTAATTGAATGGTTAGATTATATGATCTATGTATGTACATTCTATGTGACTATGTGCTATGTGTATACGTATGCGTGTATGTATGTGAACTGAAACAACAAGGACCCGACTCGAGACCATGTGGTCTCGAGTGAACAGTAACCATTAGGCCGGTTTGGGCCTTTGGCCGGTTGGGCCATTTGGGCCGTAAACCCTCATCCGAAACCCTTTAGGGTGCACCACTTGAACTAGTATATATATATCACACTAGCTAACCTTGTCATTTTTGATCAACACACACCCACACTCTCACTCTTCCCTCTCTAAAAAAAAAAAAAAAAACCCTTGAAACCAAACATCACCTTCACTCCCTCATTCTCGGATTTTTGGACTCTTGGATCGGCTCACACACGAAATCGGTTGGAAGCTCACACACATCCCCAAAACCCATCAACCGGTTAGTGTTCTTGATGTTTATTGTTGAATGTTAGTGATTCATGTTGTGTTTTGGTGTTTGGATTGATGGTCATGACATTATGTTTGCTTGCTAAGAGGTTTGCTTGATAGAAAATAGCTATTTGTTGTCAAGTGATGATATCATATGCATGATTGTGATAAATCGGTTAACATGCCTTGATTTCGGATATATTGCATGATGGGTTATGATATCTTGTGTTTAAGTGAAGTTTAAACTACTAGTTGTTGATGTTCATGAAACCGGTTTACATATGTCATGTAATCGGCTTAATATAGGACCGAATTGTGGTATTAAGTTCAAGTGTTTTGATAGTTGTTCATGTTGTAAGTAGGATAATGCATAATGTGCTTGAACAAGGGTTGAATGTGTTATGAATATGTTTTTGAATATATGAAGAACATGATGAATAAGTGAAGAACAAGTTGAATATGCAATGAAAGTGTGTTGAATATTTGAAATCTGCACTGTTTGATCCATTTTGGGTAAATATTAGACAACAAAACATGTTTAGTGGATAGTACATAATTCTGCATGATTTTCATTGGATAGTACAAACTGTGAAGGATCAGCAGGTGCTGGGGAGTCGGAACCCCTGGTTGCGACTCGCAACCACAGCCTTACAAGCCGAGACCACCAGTTGCGACACAGGTTGCGAGTCCCGTTGCGACTCGAAACCTTAGCATGATCAGCCGAAACCATGGTTGCGACATAGGTTGCGACTCGCAACCATCCATGATCAACACAAACAGCATAACCCGCAACCACGCTTGCGAGTCCAGTTGCGACTCGTAACCAAAACAGCACGAACCGAAACCACGATTTGCAACTCAGGTTGCGAGTCGCAAACGCCTAGTTGCGACTCGAAACCAACATATATGTGCTGATTTGGACTTGATAAATTATGGGCTTAGTGTTTGGGCCGGACCTTGGACTTTGTTTAATTCTGAGCATGTTACTGTTCGTTCAGCCCGTATGCATTACTTGCAAACTGCCATGCCTATATGTGAAAACTACGAACGATACTTGAATACAACGTGCTAGCATACGTGTAGAAATATACGTGTACTATTTGAATACGAACCTGATTGGTATGATACAACTATGATAGGACGTGAGTAACCACAACATTGCTTGTTTGACTTTTCTGTGTTTCTACCGAGCAAACCAAGGTGAGTTCACACCCTCTACAAAGCATGGGATTCCCAGGGGTCGGGAATTGGGGTTAAGGAACATGGGTTCCTCGTCCTCCTTGGGTAGGACAGCAAAGGTTCAGGAATGTAATTCCTCGTCCTCACGGACAGATAACTCGTACTAGACCAAAACTCTATCACGAAGTCCCTCATTTTTATATCGACTTAATCGCCGGGCCAATGGCGAGCGGGTCATTAGTTAGATAGCGCTATTTAGGTCTGACAAACCTCACACCGTGCCGCAGAGGACGGGCGTGAACTAATGGATCTGGGGCACGTCAATGATGATAGACATTGACAGTTTCAGGGCACTTAAACATGACTACAGTCAGCAGTCGATATGGTAACGAGTCTAGTGTATACATGGGGTAGCCCCCACGGCCGAAATGCCAGATAACTAACACGGGGTAGCCCCCACGGCTGGATAGCCAGAGTAACCGGGAATAAACAAGTCACGTTTTTAACTATGGGGTAACCCCCACGGCAGGATGCCAGATAAAGGAAACTGTTTTCGAAACAACTTAAAACGAACACCCAACCGTGAACTCACTCAACTTGTTGTTGACTCGTTACTACATGCTTTGCAGGTCCTTAGGTTCTTAGCTGGAGCTTGCATGGAGGAGGATCGTTGTGGGACATGGACGGCTGTGTGCCATGTTAAACTTTGAAACTATTAAACTTATGTTTTGGCTTTAAGACTTATGCTTCCGCTTGCAACTAAATTATGTTTTGTTTGAACACCAATTGTATTGGGTGGATTTTTATAACTACTTATATGCTTGTTCAATATGATTGGTGGCTGGATCCTGGTCAGTCACGCCTCCAAGCGGTAGTACTCCGCAGGTGGATTTTGGGGGTGTGACAATGTGATAGGGAAATTCCTTATCCATTAAACCTTGTGAAACACAAGATTGTTGAGCCTGAGAAATACGGGCTTGGATATCAAATCGAGCTTGAATAACAGATTGAACACGTACACAATGAAGCTTAGTACGTTCCTTACGACTCAATGCATCAGCTACGACATTCTCCTTACCAGGATGGTAGCGAATTTCGCAGTCATAGTCGTTTAAAAGCTCAACCCAATGTCGTTGCCTCATGTTGAGTTCTTTCTGATTGAAGATATGCTGAAGACTTTTGTGGTCCGTGAAAACCACACATTTCGTACCGTACAAATAGTGTCTCCAGATCTTAAGAGCGAAGACAACTGCACCCAACTCAAGATCATGAGTGGTGTAGTTCTTCTCATGTATCTTCAACTGCCTCGATGCATATGCTATGACTTTGTTCCTTTGCATAAGAACGCAGCCAAGACCCAGTTTAGATGCATCGTAATAAACGACGAAATCATCATTGCCCTCAGGCAAAGTTAGAACAGGCGCGTCACAAAGCTTCTGCTTCAAGTTTTGAAAAGCTTCCTCTTGTTTGTATCCCCAATGAAAGGGCATTTTCTTCTGAGTTAGAGCAGTTAGAGGAACTGCAATCTTCGAGAAGTTTTCTATGAAGCGGCGATAATAACCCGCTAGACCAAGAAAAGAACGAACCTCAGTAGGAGTAGTAGGCGTATCCCAATCCTTAATCGCACTGATCTTGGAGGGATCTACATGAATACCTTGTTCGTTGATAATATGTCCTAAGAATTGAACCTCTTTGAGCCAGAATTCACACTTTGAGAATTTGGCGAAAAGTTGCTCTTTCTTTAGGAGTTCCAAAGTAAGACGAAGATGTTGCTCGTGATCAGCTCGCGTCTTAGAGTAAATCAAGATGTCGTCAATAAAAACAATGACGAACTGATCCAAATAAGGTTTGCAGACCCTATTCATTAAGTCCATGAAAACAGCAGGAGCATTAGTCAAACCGAATGGCATGACTGTGAATTCATAATGTCCATACCGAGTGCGGAACGCTGTCTTGGGAATATCTTCTTCATGCCCCCGAAGTTGATGATATCCGGAACGTAGATCAATCTTCGAAAAATAAGAAGCGCCTTGTAACTGATCAAAGAGATCGTCTATGCGCGGTAGGGGATATCGATTCTTGATGGTAAGCTTGTTAAGCTCACGATAATCGATACACATCCTAAAAGATCCATCCTTCTTCTTGACAAAAAGAACGGGAGCACCCCAGGGTGAAAAGCTGGGACGGATAAAGCCTTTGTCAGAAAGCTCCTGAAGCTGCTTAGACATCTCTTGCATCTCAGACGGTGCAAGACGATATGGAGCTCTGGCAATGGGATTTGCACCAGGTACGAGATCAATGCGGAACTCGACTTGGCGTGCTGGGGGTAGACCAGGTAACTCTTCAGGGAAAACTTTAGAATAATCCCGAACGACAGGAATATCTGAAATAGACTTACCCTTGCCTTTATCTGCTGTAACATGTGCTAAGAAAGCCACATAGTTCTTCCGCAGATACTTCCGAGCTTTAAAACAAGACATGAGTTTGAGACCACCGGCAGGTTTCTCACCTTGAACCTGTAGGATCTCGCCTGTCGAAAGCGACACACGAACAATCTTCTCAGAACAAACTATCTCTGCGCGATGCTTAGATAACCAATCCATACCCACTATGACGTCGAAGCTTCCAAGTTGCATAGGCGTGAGGTCGATTGGAAAAAGATGATCGTTAAGATTCAACTGGCAGTTGCGAAGAATAGAATCAAGAACAATGGGTTCACCACTAGCAACTTCTACTGTCAAAGGTTTACCTAGTTTCGTTCTAGACACGCGAAGCATAGGCTAAAAAGACAATGACACAAAACTCTTGTCGGCACCAGAATCGAAAAGAACAGATGCAGGCTGATTATTAATAAAGAACGTACCGTTCACCACGTTATCATCCGCCTGCGCCTCTTGGGCATTCAAGTTAAAAGCTCGTCCTCGAGCCTGAGCCTGATTCGGGTTCGCATTCGGATTCTGGTTGGCTAGCCTTGGGCACCGGTTCCTGTAGTGGGTCAGATCCCCACAATTGTAGCATGAACCAGGAGGAAAATGAGGTCGTGCAGCTTGACCTTGTTGCTGAGCAAGAGGCTGAGCAACTTGTTGGGCTTGGTTCTGAACTGCCTGGTTCTGGTTAACAGGAATGCGGCAGGCGGCAGTAAGATGACCAGATCTTCCGCAGTTGGTGCACTGACGACACTGGAGGTGTGGTTGATGATGGTCGTTACACCTGTTGCACAAAGGTGCATTGCCAAGATAAGGCTTCTTGGCTAGTGGTTGCGCAGGCTGATTTGGTGTAGCTTGAGCCTGTGCAGTAACAGCATAGTTTTGGGAAGCCTTCCGCTTCCTAGACCCTCCAGAATTCTTTCCCTTCTTGTTTTGACCTTTCTTGCTATCTTCCTTATCAGATACCTGCTTCTTACCCTTGTCACCCTTTTTATGCAGCTTTCCCTTACGAACCTGCGACTCAGTCAATGTCGCTGATAACTCGATCGCCTGACGTAGTGTGGTAGGGTTACTACCAGTAATGATGTCTTGTACCGAGTCAGGTAGGCCGTCGATGTATCTTTCGATAGCCTTGTCGAGTGGGGTAACCATAGTTGGGCAAAGCAGACTCAACTCTTCAAACCTATCAGTATAAGCCCTGTGCTCGCCACTGTCTTGTTTCAAGTCCTCAAACTCTTTCTCCAACGCTCGCTGTTCATGACGAGGACAGAATTCCCTCATCATAAGGGCCCTGAGTTCAGCCCATGTTTGTGCTAGAGCAACTTCTGCACCTCGGTCTCTCATAACCCCATTCCACCATGTGAGAGCCCTTTTCTGAAACACGCTCGAAGAAAACTCGACCTTGCGATTATCCGGACACTGCACGTGGCGAAAAGTATTCTCAATGCTCTCGAACCATTGAAGAAGCCCAGTCGCTCCCTCAGAACCACTAAACTTGAGTGGTTTAGCCGAGTTAAAATCCTTGTATTTGCATGGAGCATTGTTGTTATTGTTGGCTGCGTGCCATTGAGCAAAGAGATTTGGGAACTGAGCAGCCATCTGCTCCGCAATAATTTCTGCCAGTTCGGCAGTCGCAATCAGATTGTCGCGTCGAGGAGGCATTCTAAAAGAGGAAACATGAAAAGAAACGAGTGAGATGATGGGATGAAAAGAATGAGATGAAACAAAATCAACAAAAGCAAAGATGGTGGTCATTTGTCCGTATCACAAAGTAAACAAACGACACACAGTGACTAATCAAAGTAAATGGGTCAAAAATAATGTATCATGAAGACATGCTCGCCTATAAGTGAACACTCATCCCAAGAATTCCCAGGTAAGCACAACTGGTCTCGCGTCTGATGAGATGTATACGAAGTGCTTGCCTAGACAGAAAACCCAGAATACAGGCATTCACTCTTCCAGTTTGCACGTGTTCACATTATTTAAAACCCAAAACGTTGACGAGATTTTGAAATTTTGAAGGCACAAGGCCAAAAATTTAGTCAAACTGGAAGGGTTCAAAACCATATAACAGAGGGTTCAAAACCTTGTAATAAATCATTCAAAAACAGAAGATTGTTTTTCAAAAATCGTTTCGGAAAAATTTGGTTCTTGTTTTGATAATCACCTAAGGATAGGTGACGTACATGTTTTAAGATCTAAACACAAGATAACTTGTGTTAGGGTCCTAGAAAGGTTATAGTCTAGGTCAAAGCATTACTAATAACCTAATTCCCTATAACCATTGGCTCTGATACCAACTCTTCTGTCACACCCCGACCACGTATAGCATACAAGACGTGGCGGAAAACGTCGGGGAGTGTTGTAACAGAATTAATTGTTTCATAACCATGGCATTCAAAGTTGTATTTTATTTATTAACATAAGAGTTTCATTGTCTTAAACAGAAATTAAAGAGTTCAGAACATAATTAAACTAAGTCTTTCTTCATTTTAAATCTCTAAGGCACAGGTCCGCCCTAGTGTCACGATCATCATCCTACGGAAAAGCTCCTGAAAACACATGTGAAAATAGGTACGTCAGCATAAAAATGCCTGTGAGATACATAGGTTTTGTGAAAATAGGATTCATGACTTAAGTTTAAGAAATGTTTAGTCATGAACCTTGTAATTTGATTTTGTTTTGTAAATCGCTTGAAAAACAATAAGTTTAGATGATATGTATAAGTAAAAGAATAAGGTATGGTTAAATGAATAACCATGTAAAATGAGTTGTATAAAATAAACCGTATTGTAAAACAAAGTCTTGTGAAAACATGTTACTTGTATAAAATGTATAAGTCCGAAATCAATGATTTAAATAACGCTATGATATGTAATATAATACAAACACTTATATATAGGAAGTACCAGCGGCGTATCCACCATGCTTGTATCATATTACTCACATTTCGTTACTTAAGTCACTTAACCAACCAACAATGTATAATGTCTATGTTTAAACCAATTGTCAAAAGTCCTTGTATAAACCATGTCAAATGTTGATAGTCCAAAAGTAGTCAAGTAATGTGTAACAAATGTTATGTCTTGTAAGTAAAGTATTGTCAAATAGTCCAAATGTAGAAATGTACAAAACAAAGTATTTTGAATGTATCAAAAAGTTATGTTTTATAAAGTAATGCATGTTACATTGATACAAACATTTATGTGGTAAGTTAACGCATACATTCAAGCCTTGAGACAGTCGGATAACCCTTTCAGTCAAGGTTATCAAAAGAAATGTTTTCGGATTCAGTCATTCCTTACATCCAAACAAACCCGGGATGTCAGGAATGGGATTTGTCAAGTCCTATGGTACCAGTACTTACTACCGAGCGGCGTAGCTAATGTTAATGAACGTATAATAGTCTCGTTTGTGCAAACCAAATGTCATAGCAAAAGTGAACATGTTATATGAAAACAATGTACTAAGTATGCTAAGTTAACATACAAAGCAGAAAGTCATGTAAATCAATGTGCTAGCATGCTATCAGTTAACATACATAGCAGAAATGTAATGTAAAACAATGTACTAAGTATGCACACAATGGACATACATAGCATGAAATGTGATGAAATCATGTACTATAATGTACTAACAAACATAGCAGGTATATGATGTGAAAACAGGAAAGCACGAAAGTAACAAGTAGGCACATGTGTTCCACCCCAAAACAGTTTGGAAAACAGTAAAAGAGGGGTTCTATGTACTCACTTGAGATTGCTCAGAAGTCCTAAGATAACCACCAAGCAATGCTAGAGATCATGGAATATCAAACGGCACCTAATATAGGTAACTACATTAATAAACCGGACCTAAATCGGAAGATCGGATAGAATGAGGGTTCGTAAACCAAATGAGTATGGGAACTCATGTAGTATGGTTTAACAAAGCCTACATACTAAATGAAACCTATCCTAAGTGCTTGTGACCCATTACGACCCGTTTAGGTAGCTTATGCTACTTTAACGCGTCGTTCGCGTGAAACGCGTTCGGACCGCCTAACTAGTCCTATGACAAGTAACATATGCCTTAACATGTCTAATATTGTTTTCAAATCAGTTTAGATGTCAAAAGTTATGTTACATATGTTTAAAATGAATTTTGGCATCAAAGGGGTATTTTGGTAATTTACCTAAGGCATATAAACTACCTATCATACAACTACTTAAACGAAGCGACCATAAGGTATAACCTCGGAAGGTTATTCCCTATATACTATGGTCACCTAATGTGCTTGGTCGGATCCTAATGATCGACCAAACGGGTCGGGTTCGAAAGTATAAGCGATTGTTTAGATCGCTTACCTTACGGCCCTATATAAGCACTAAACTAAAAGTGACGAGCTAAGCATGTTAAAACATGCTTAACTAAGTTTAGAAAATAGGTTTGGTATCAAAACAAACGGTTTTGATACCCATAAGTAGTTTGGTTACAAAATACGCAAGAATACGTATTCTGACCGAAACTACGACTCGTCACTGAGCCTAGATAACGTGGTAATCAGTAGGTATAGTCACTAGGGACTATAACCATCGTGATCACGCTCACGTTATGAAGTTCAAACGAACTTCTCATCGACCATAAACTGGTCAATGCAGAAAGTCAAACAAAGTTTGACTTTCGGACTCGAAAGCGATAAAAGAACGAAAGAATACTTACGAAAGGTCCCCGAATGCTAATCTAGATCCAAATAACTCAGGTATGAAACAATGGTTTCAACTTAGAGTCTTTTAGATCAGATTCTAGTGAGGAATGAGTGAAAATGGGTTGGGTATTTATAGTAAACCCACAACCGTTAGGATCGTTTCTTGGAAAAGGGGGCACGATCTAGGCCGTACACTTGTCAAAATGTTGTGGTAACTAATTTTGGCCACCATAGGAGATTAACATGTGGCACCTGACCTTTGGGAAGTGTTAGGGGCTGCTAACTTATGTTTAAAATGGCTTTTTGCTGCATTTTTTTATTTATTTATTTTTTTTTATATTTTTTTTTGCAGTTTTGCAGTTTTGGTTCCTGAGCGCGTATCGTCGTGTTTTGGCACTTCTAACACCCCTCAAGCCCATTTTTAAGCTTCACAAGGATGTTAAAGTATAGGGAACATGAAACATGCTCAAAAATATGCCGGATGTCGGTTCGTTTAGCCGTACAATCGCGTTGTTCGGTTAATTACGACGGAATGCGCATAAGTGTGAAAAACGATCCAAATTGCGTGACGAATGGATTTTTCTCATGCCAAACACTAAAATAAAATATTATAGTGCTTACATAAATTTTTGGATGTCCAGATGTATTCAGAACGTGAGTTATGCGCAAAAGTGCAAACTTGTGCACTTTTTGACACTTTTAGTCCCTGAATGACCCAAAAGTTTATTTTAGCGCACCGAACCCCTTAAAGCCTATTCCTAAGCTATGTAAAGGATATTTAAGGTGTGTTTAACTTATGGTCATGTTCCGGAATGTTCGTTACAGTTCAAATTGGCATACTTTCGCAGTTTGTCAAGTTTAGTCCCTGTAGACGAATAAATCTTGTTTTTGCCATACCAAAGCCTTCAAAACTTATTTCTAAGTTATGTAAAGGTTATTTAAGGTATGTTAAGTATATGTAGATGTTCCAGAGTATTTGTCGCATTAAACTGATTACGTTTTCGCATCAGTTTGCGTATAACTCTCTAGAAAGCGATATAGAGTTTGAAATTACACAAAAGTCAAAACATGAAAAATGTAAAATATAACAAAACAAACATTGGGATCAAATAACATTGTTTTATTGCTAATATAAC
Source organism: Helianthus tuberosus (assembly GCA_030545235.1). Classification (NCBI taxonomy): domain Eukaryota; kingdom Viridiplantae; phylum Streptophyta; class Magnoliopsida; order Asterales; family Asteraceae; genus Helianthus; species Helianthus tuberosus. The sequence goes on from CM060409.1 coordinate 106,997,394, forward strand.
TATTCATAATGATTATAAGCATAGATGTTACACTGACTTAGTAAGATGATCAACAACTACCCAGATGGCATCATGACCTTTCTTTGTGCGTGGAAGTTTGGTAACAAGATCCATAGTAATGTTTTCCCATTTCCAAACTGGGATCTCTGGTTGCACCAATAAGCCAGAAGGACGTTGATGTTCAGCCTTAACCTTAAGACAAGTAAGGCATTTTGATACGTATAAGGCAATGTCTTTCTTCATACCAGGCCACCAATAGTGAATACGAAGATCCTTATACATTTTATCCGAGCCCGGATGAATAGAATAACGGGACTTATGGGCTTCATCCATAAGCAAGGTATGAAGATCATCCTGGCTTGGGACCCACAAACGGTCCATGAAGTAATACGATCCATTGTACTTCAGTTCCAGAGCAGGTGTTATGTGATAGGGAAATTCCTTATCCATGAAACCTTGTGAAACACAAGATTGTTGAGCCTGAGAAATGCGTGCTTGGATATCAGATTGAGCTTGAATAACAGATTGAACACGTACACAATGAAGCTTAGTACGTTCCTTACGACTCAATGCATCAGCTACGACATTCGCCTTACCAGGATGGTAGCGAATTTCGCAGTCGTAGTCATTTAAGAGCTCAACCCAACGTCGTTGCCTCATGTTGAGTTCTTTCTGATTGAAGATATGCTGAAGACTTTTGTGGTCTGTGAAAACCACACATTTTGTACCGTACAAATAGTATCTCCAGATCTTTAGAGCGAAAACCACTGCACCCAACTCAAGATCATGAGTGGTGTAGTTCTTCTCATGTATCTTCAACTGCCTCGATGCATATGTTATGACTTTGTTCCTTTGCATCAGGACACAGCCAAGACCCAATTTAGATGCATCACAATAAACGACGAAATCATCATTGCCCTCAGGCAAAGTCAGAACAGGCGCGTCGCAAAGCTTCTGCTTCAAGTTTTGAAAAGCTTCCTCTTGCTTGAATCCCCACTCAAAGGGCTTGTTCTTCTGAGTTAGAGCAGTTAGAGGAACTGCAATCTTTGAGAAGTTTTCTATGAAGCGGCAGTAATAACCCGCCAGACCAAGAAAAGAACGAACTTCAGTAGGAGTAGTAGGCGTATCCCAATCCTTAATCGCACTGATCTTGGAGGGATCCACATCAATACCTCGTTCGTTGACAATATGCCCCAAAAATTGAACTTCTTTAAGCCAGAATTCGCACTTGGAGAATTTGGCGAAAAGTTGCTCTTTCCTTAGGAGTTCCAGTGTATGACGAAGATGTTGCTCGTGATCAGCTCGCGTCTTAGAGTAAATCAAGATGTCGTCAATAAAAACAATGACGAACTGATCCAAATAAGGTTTGCAGACCCTATTCATTAAGTCCATGAAAACAGCAGGAGCATTAGTCAAACCTAATGGCATGACTGTGAATTCATAATGCCCATAATGAGTGCGGAATGCTGTCTTGGGAATATCTTCTTCATGCACCCGAAGTTGATGATATCCAGAACGTAGATCAATCTTCGAAAAATAAGAAGCGCCCTGTAACTGATCAAAGAGATCATCGATGCGCGGTAGGGGATATCGATTCTTGATGGTAAGCTTGTTAAGCTCACGATAATCGATACACATCCTAAAGGATCCATCCTTCTTCTTGACAAAAAGAACGGGAGCACCCCAAGGTGAAAAGCTAGGACGGATAAAACCTTTGTCAGAGAGTTCCTGAAGCTGATTAGACAACTCTTGCATCTCAGACGGTGCAAGACGATATGGAGCTCTGGCAATGGGATTTGCACCAGGTACGAGATCAATACGGAACTCGACTTGGCGTGTTGGAGGTAGACCAGGTAAGTCTTCAGGGAATACTTCAGAATAATCCTGAACGACAGGAATATCTGAAATAGACTTACCCTTGCCTTTATCTGCTGTAACATGTGCCAAGAAGGCCACATAATTCTTTCGTAGATACTTCCGAGCTTTAAAACAAGACATGAGTTTGAGGCCACCAGACGGTTTCTCACCTTGAACCTGTAGGATCTCGCCTATCGAAAGCGGCACACGAACGATCTTCTCAAAACAAACTACCTCTGCGTGATGCTTGGATAACCAATCCATACCCACTATAACGTCGAAGCTTCCAAGTTGCATTGGCGTGAGGTCGATAGGAAAAAGATGATCGTTAAGGTTCAACTGGCAGTTGTGTAGAACAGAATTAAGAACAATGGGTTCACCACTAGCAACTTCTACTGTCAAGGGTTTTCCTAGTTTCGTTCTAGACACGCGAAGCATTGGCTCAAAAGACAATGACACAAAACTCTTATCGGCACCCGTATCAAAAAGAACAGATGCAGGCTGATTATTAATAAAGAACGTACCGTTCACCACATTATCGTCCGCCTGCGCCTCTTGGGCATTCAAGTTAAAAGCTCGCCCTCGAGCCCGAGCCTGATTCTGATTTGGATTTTGATTCTGGTTAGCCAGCCTTGGGCACCGGTTTCTGTAATGGGTCAGATCCCCACAGTTATAACAAGCACCTGGTGGGTAGTGTGGTCGTGCAGCTTGACCCTGTTGCTAGGCAAGAGGCTGAGCAACTTGTTGAGCCGGGTTCTGAACTGCGCGATTTTGAGCAAACCGACAAACATCGGCAAGATGACCTGACTTCCCACAGTTAGTACAGAAACGGCACTGATGTTGCGGCTGATGGTGACTGTTGCATCTATTGCACAAAGGTGCATTCCCTGAATAGGGCTTCTTCGCTGGAGGCTGTGCGGGTTGGTTGGGAGCTGCCTGGTTAGCTTGGGCAGTGACAGCATAGTTTTGGGAAGCCTTACGCTTCCTTGCCCTTTTTGATGAACCAGAATCCTTTCCATTCTTGTTTTGACCTTTCTTGCTATCTTCCTTGTCAGACGACTGTTTCTTGCCCTTGTCACCCTTCCTGTGTAATTTATTCTTCCGAATCTGCGACTCAGTCAATGTCGCTGATAACTCGATCGCCTGACGGAGTGTGGCAGGGTTACTACCAGTAATGATGTCTTGCACTGAGTCAGGTAGGCCGTCGATGTACCTTTCGATAGCCTTGTCGAGTGGGGTAACCATAGTCGGGCAAAGCAGACTCAACTCTTCAAACCTATCAGTATATGCCCTGTGCTCGCCACTATCTTGTTTCAAGTCATCAAACTCCTTCTCCAACGCTCGTTGTTCATGACGAGGACAAAACTCCCTCATCATAAGAGCTCTAAGTTCAGCCCATGTCTGTGCTAGAGCAACTTCTGCACCTCGGTCTCTCATAACCCCATTCCACCATGTGAGAGCCCTCTTCTGAAACACACTCGAAGAAAACTCGACCTTGCGATTGTCAGGACACTGCACGTGGCGAAAAGTATTCTCAATGCTCTCGAACCATTGAAGAAGCCTAGTCGCTCCTTCAGAACCACTAAACTTGAGTGGTTTAGCCGAGTTAAAATCCTTGTATTTGCATGGAGCATTGTTGTTGTTGTTGGCTTGGTGCCATTGAGCAAAGAGATTTGGGAATTGAGCAGCCATCTGCTGCGCAATGATTTCTGCCAGTTCGGCAGTCGCTATCTGGTTTTCGCGTCGAGGAGGCATTCTAAAAGAGGAAAACATGAAAGGGAACGAGTGAGATGATTGGATGAAGAGAATGAGATGAAACAAAATTAACAAAAGAAAAGATGGTGGTCATTTGTCCGCATTACCAAGCAAACAAACGACACACAGTGACTAATCAAAGTAAATGGATCAAAAATAATGTATCGCGAAGACATGCTCGCCTATAAGTGAACACTCATCCCAAGAATTCCCAGGTAAGCACAACTGGTCTCGCGTCTGATGAGATATATACGAAGTGCTTGCCTAGACAGAAAACCCAGAATACAGGCATTCACTCTTCCAGTTTGCACGTGTTCACATTATTTAAAACCCAAAACCTTGATGAGATTTTGACAACTCAAAGGCAATAAGCCAAAAATTTTAGTTAAACTGGAAGGGTTCAAAACCATATAACAGAGGGTTCAAAACCTTGTAATAAATCATTCAAAAACAGAAGATTGTTTTTCAAAAATCGTTTTGGAAAATTTGGTTTTTGATAATAACCTAAGGATAGGCGATGTGCATATTAAGTCGTTAAATGTGTTATATGTATTAAACGTGTTATATATGTGTTAATTTGTCATGTCGCAATGGCGTATTTGTACGTACGTAGTAGAGTAATAATGTAACGAGCCTCGTCTAGTTTCTCACTTGGGCCGAATTTGAATCTAGTTATGCACCTGGGTCGCGAGCATGTTTAATCTTCACAATGTTAGTTTGGGCTGGAGGCCACGATACTCGAAACCTTTCCTCGGCCCACATCACTTGAAGCCCACATGCGCCCCCATAGGTTATACGTACAGATAAGTGATGTTTCCCCATAATTTTGCAAATCACGCATTAGAATTATCAACCCTAGCTAACCTCTCCTATCTCTCGGCGTCGGCAACAAGAGGAAAACCCTCCCCGTCCCTGTGATCTTCGGCTGAAACCTATTGAGTTGTAAGGTTAGTTCTGATTAGAAACCTATTGAGTGTTCTTATTATGATAGGCTTGTGTATGATTTAGGAATCATTGTCTAACTATCATGTTATGTGTTATAATTGAATCTTGGTGCGTGGGTGTCACACCCCGACCACGTATAACATACAAAACGTGGCGGAAAACATCGGGGAGTGTTGTAACAGAATTATTGTTTCACAACCATGGCATACAAAGTTATATTTTATTTATTAAACAAGAGTGTTACATTGTCTCAAACAGGAATCAAAGAGTTCATGACATAATTAAACTAGTCTATCTTCAGTTTTATTCTCTAAGGCACAGGTCCGCCCTAGTGTCACGATCATCATCCTACGCAAAAGCTCCTGAAAACACATGTGAAAATAGGTACGTGAGCATAAAAATGCCTGTGAGATACATAGGATTTGTGAAAATAGGATTCATGACTTATAAGTTTAGGAAAAGTTGTTTAACAAAAGTCAGTCATGAACCTTGTAAGTTGTTTTGTTTTGTAAATCATTCAAAAAGCAATGATATATATATAAATAAGAGAATAATGTAAGGTTAAATGAATAACCAAGAAAAATGAGTTTGTATAGGATAAGTTGTTTTGTAAATCAATGTCTTGTGAAAATAAGTTGTTTATGTAAAACGTAATATGTCAAATATTGAAATGATTTAAGTAACGCTACAACATGTAATGTCATACAAACACTTATATATAGGAAGTACCAGCGGCGTATCCACCATGCTTGTATCATATTACACACGCCTCGTTACTCAAATCACTTACTCAAACCAACCACCAATGTAAATTGTTTATGTGTAAATGAATTGTCATGTGTTAATGTGTAAACCATATCGAAATGTCTATGTCCAATGTAAACCACCTAAATGTGTATATCAATGTCAAAATGTTTATGTTTAATGTAGATCATGTAATGTGTACCCAAAAATATCATGTATGGTAAGTGAAATATATCAACTAAACCATATGTAAAATGCACAAAACAAGGTATTGAAGTAAAACATGGTTTAAATCAAAGTTATGTTTTGTGGAACAAATGCATGCTAGACTGATACAAACATTTATGCGGTATTGTGAAAATGCATACATCCAAGCCTTGAGACTGTGGCGATAAACCCTTAAACAAATTAAAGGTTTATCTAAGTTATGTGTATCGAATTCGGTCATTCCTTCCAATCCAAACAAACCCAGGATTTCAGGAACGGGAGTTGTCAATTCCTATGGTACCACTACCTACTAACGAACTGCGTAGCTAATGTTAATGAATGTATTGTTTCATGTTAAACAAACCAAATGTTATACCAAAATGAAAGCATGTGATGTAAACAATTGTACTAAGTATGCACACAATGGGCATATATAGCATGAAATGTAATGTAAAACAATGTACTAAGTATGCACACAATGGGCATATATAGCATGAAATGTAATGTAAAACAATGTACTAAGTACGCACACAATGGGCATACATAGCATGAAATGTAATGTAAAACAATGTACTAAGTACGCACGCAATGGGCATACATAGCATGAAATGTAATGAAATCATGTACTATAATGTACTAACGAACATTGCAGGCATATGATATGAAAGCATGAAAAGCATGAAAGTAACAAGTAGGCACATGTGTTTCACCCCAAAATGTTTGGAAAACAGTAAAAGAGGGGTCTATGTACTCACTTGAGATTGCTCAGAAGTCCTAAGATAACCACCAAGCAATGCTAGAGATCTCGGAATCAAACGGCACCTAATATAGGTAACTATGTTAATAAACCGGACCTAGATCGGAAGATCGGATAGAATGAGGGCTCGTGAACCAAATGAGTATGGGAACTCATGTAGTATGGTTTAACAAAGCCTACATACTAAATGAAACCTAGCCTAAGTGCTTACGACCCATTACGACCCGTTTAGGAAGCTTATGCTACTTTAACGCGTCGTTCGCGTAAAACGCGTTCGGACCTCCTAACTAGTCCTATGACAAGTAACATATGCCTTAACATGTCTAATATTGTTGTCAAATCAGTTTAGATGTCAAAAGTTATGTTACATATGTTTAAAATGAATTTTGGCATCAAAGGGGTATTTTGGTAATTTACCTAAGGCATATAAACTACCGATCATACAACTACTTAAACGTCGTGACCATAAGGTATAACCTCGGAAGGTTATTCCCTATATACTATGGTCACCTAATGTGTTTGGTCGGATCCTAATGATCGACCAAATGGGTCGGGTTCGAAGGTATAAGCGATTTATCAGATCGCTTACCCTTACGACCCTAGACAACGTGGTAATCAGTAGGCATAGTCCCAAGGGACTATAACCATCGTGATTACAATCACGTTGTGAAGTTCAAACGAACTTTGCATTGACCATAAACTGGTCAATGCAGAAAGTCAAACAAAGTTTGACTTTCGGACTCGAAAAGCAATAAAAGAACGAAGGAACACTTACGAAGGGTCCCCGAATGCTAATCTAGATCAAAATAGCTCAGGTATGAAACAAAGGTTTCAACTTAGAGCACATAAGATCAGATTCTTGTGAGGAAAAGTGAAGGGTGGAGGTGGGTATTTATAGTTTTCGGTTCACCGTTAGGATCATTTCTTGGAGAAGAGGGAATGATCACATCCCTACACTTGTTGGAAAGTTATGGTAGCTGATTTTGGCCACCATAAGAGATTAACATGTGGCACTTGACCTTTGGAGGGTGTTAGGGGATGTTAACTTGTGTTTAAAATGGCTTTTGCTGATCAGAAGGGGCCTAGCGTGACGCTAGGGGGGCTAGGTGTCACGCTAGGGTCCCCCTGATCAGCAAACACTTTCAAATGTTCACCTTTCAGTCCCCGTTGCGTATTAAGGCCATTTACGACATGTTTAAGGCTTGTTAAATCATTTTCAAGGCTCCACAAGGATGCCTAAACATTGTGGACATGAAACATGCTCAAGAATATGCCGGATGTCAGTTCGTTTGGTCGTACGATCGCGATGTTCGCTTAATTACGACGGAATGCGCATAAGCGCGAAAAACGATCTAAATTGCGTGACGAATGGATTTCTCTTATGCCAAACACTAAAATAAAATATTTTAGTGCTTACATAAATTTTTGGATGTTCGGATGTATTCAGAACGTAAGTTATGCGCGAAAGTGCAAACTTGTGCACTTTTTGACGCTTTTAGTCCCTTAATGACCCAAAAGTTTATTTTAGCACACCGAACCCCTCAAAGCCTATTTCTAAGCTATATAAAGGATATTTAAGGTGTGTTAAACTTATGGTCATGTTCCGGAATGTTCGTTACAGTTCAAATTGGCATACGTTCGCAGTTTGTCAAGTTTTGTCCTTGTAAGCGAATTAACTTGTTTTTGCCATACCAAAGCCTTCAAAACTTATTTCTAAGTTATGTAAAGGTTATTTAAGGTATGTTAAGTGTATGTTGATGTTCCGGAGTATTTTTCGCATTAAACTAAGTACGTTTACGCACCAGTTTGCGTATAACTCTCCAGAAAGTGATATAGAGTTTGAAATTACAAAAAAGTCAAAACATGAAAAATGTAAAACACAACCAAACAAACATTGGGATCAAATAACATTGTCTTATTGATAATAGAACTGTTCACAATGATAACAAGCACAGATGCTACAGTGGGGGAGGGGGTAATATCATTGGAAATCCTATAAACCTTAATCACTTGTGTGGATTATATGATATAAGAATCTTGTGATTAGTCGTTTGCTTGTTGCTGCTCGATGATACATATAAAAACATATGTGTGAATTTTAGAATTAATAACCATAGTGCATGAATATTAGGATTTGAATAATTGTCATACACTAACGGTTCGGTAACGATTAGGGATATTAGCGAACCATAAATACTGTGTAATCATAATTATTGTTACTCCCTGATATGGTTGATACTTATCTAAATGTCAATATGATTTCTAAATGGTAACTTGATATTGCTTGAATTATGATGCATGATGATGAACGGTTAATGGAACAATGGTACTGATTCAATCTATTTAGGATATAAATGAGGGGAGTACTATATATATATTAATTTGAGTACATGAACTTCACATGTATCCTAACAACATCTTTGAATCACGTGAAAACTGATATTTTCAAATAAAGAGGCCAACGATTCATGTGATCATGCAAGAAATGTCTTACAACATTGACTTTCAAGCTTTTAGTTATTCAATCAAAAGATTCTTATGGCCGACACCTTTATCAATTCACATGCAACTATGATTCAAAATATCAATTTTTAATACAATGGCCGACAAAGTTTTATTGAAGAATTTATTCAATTGGACCGCTCCATTAAGTTGGGCCACAAGCCTAACTGTTTGTATATAGGGGGGAGGGATCGCATAGTTGCTTGGGCCTTTGGGCTATGTTAAAAGTGTCTTATTGGATTTCAGGTTAGATTAGGATATACAAATTAAATCTTGTGTTTTAATGTATTGATCTATGACTCCGTGCTGGGTTGAACCCGAACAGTAATGGGTCGCACAACTGGCCACACACTTAGCCGGGCTTGAAACCAAGTGGGCCGCACTTTAAGTTGAATGATGTAATAAACTGCCATGTGTTGTTTAGTCGGTAATGCTTGTGATGCGAAACCACTTGTGATCCGAATGTGAATGATTCATTATGTGAACTTGTATCGTAAATGTACTATGACCAGAATGCTTGCATGACATACGTGATGTCTATGTTTGGTTGTTTACTACTTGAGCAATACGTGTGACTAGCTACGTGAATCGTGAATTCATGAAACTGACTGTCTTTGGTAACCACCATAGGGTTTGATTGATCAATTGTTAAACAAGCATTTAGTCTATCCGAGCAAACCAAGGTGAGTTCACACTTTCTACAAGGCATGGGATTCCCAGGGGTTGGGAATGGGTAAAGGATTTGAACGGAAACTGCGTGATCTCCTGGTTTGGAACACGTACACACCCTCTTTATTGAAGGGTGACAACACGTACTAAGAACTTAATCGGAACCTGCGTAATCTCCTGGTTTGGGGATTACGTACACACCCTCTTTATTGAAGGGTGACAACACGGATACTAGACCAAAACTCTCTATCATGAAGTCCCTCCTTTTTATATCGACTTAATCGCCGGGCCAATGGCGAGCGGGTCATTAGTTAGATAGCGCTATTTAGGTTTGACAAGCCTCACACCGTGCCGCAGAGGACGGGCGTGAACTAATGGATCTGGGCACTAGTCAATGATGATAGACATTGACGTCAGGGCACCAACTTACTTTAGTCAGTGGTCGATATGGTAAACAGGTCTAGTGGTTAACATGGGGAAGCCCCCACCAACTATGGATATGTTTGGGAAACAGGGTAAACTGATTAACTTACAACTTACAAATGAATTCCTGGTTTTTGAAACAACTTAACAATGAACACCAACTGTGAACTCGCTCAACTTTGTTGTTGATTCGTTGTTACATGCCTTGCAGGCCTTTAGGTGCATATTGTTGGAACTAGCTGTCTGGGAAGCTGGAGTGGTCATGGGTCGAGTTACATGGAAACGCAACACAAGACTAAGAGTTTTTACATGTGGTTAATAAACACTTAACGAATTAAATATGCTTCCGCTGTAAACTGTGAAATATTGTAACGTTGTAACACTATTGTTAATAAATGATGGTTTTATTTAAATATACTCGTGAGTTCAATGTGATTGGTGACTAAGATCCTGGTCAGTCACGCCTCCAAGCGGTGGTACTCCGCATGTGGATTTTGGGGGTGTGACAGATTGGTATCAGAGCCATTGGTTATAGTGAACTTGGTTTTAAAAAAAAGGGAAAACGTTTTTGTAAAACCAGACTATAACCGGACAGTTTTGAAGACGTGAATACGACCATGACACTCAACTCCAGATAGCAAGGTTCGTCTCTCGTATACTCATTGTACTGCATAACTAGTGAACGCCTACATATGATATTGCATGTGATTGCACGTTTAGCACAACAATATGAATTCATGTATACTCTTATGTGTTATGTGACTGATAGGGTGGTATTTCCCTAAACCTTCATGACTTACGCTTCGTGATACTCTTTGTTTGCTACTCGAGTTTGAGGAACCATTTGACATGAGTTAAGAGGAGCTGAGATGGGTATGCAAATCACAATATTATTGTGGGTGCACACATAATAATAATGTGGGGTGCGTGTGAGTCCCAGTGAGGCTTAACAAGTGGAAAAGGGGTTCCGTTCCGTTATTAGATCGATGTGAAACATAACAAACCTATAGGGGTCATAGCTGTGATTGTCCCCTACTTGAACGTGAACTTTTCATTCATCTCTGGATCCTTTCGAATCTCGATGCTATCGAGTATTACCTGAACACCCATCTGAATGCCTAGCGAACTGTGTAGAATGTTAGGTGCTTGCATGAACGTCCTTGAGTTGGTTTATACCTTTCTCACTTCTCTTCGTTTGATGGAACTCTATGTATTGACGTCTTAAACTCCGAAGTGTGATCACTTCTGCAACACTCTCGCAGCATACCGTGTATTACTCAATCGACTTGCTAGATCAATGGACCAAAGGGTGAGCGTAGTATTTTACCGACCTCAGTAATTGGACAACCCTGACCACCGGCAACGAACACCAGCAAAGTGACTGCAATCAAATCTCTAACCCCCGTCAGTGACTCATGGGAGTCAACACCTACGAACCAATCGAGGCATAAATGGTAATCATTGACCTTAGTGTGGTATGCGTAACTGCTAGCACAGTGAGTAACGCTTTAGAACGCGGTTTAGGATGCAAAAAGATGGACTATGATGGTGAAGAATCGTAGGGCATGTTTCAAGCAACTAATAAACTACATTTAAACCTGCGTATTCTCGGATTGGGAAGAATACGTACCTCCGTCCTCGGATTGGGAAGGACGCTTACACTAAACCTGCGTATTCTCGGATTGGGAAGAATACTTATCTCCGTCCTCGGATTGGGAAGGACGCCTACATTTAACCTGCGTATTCTCGGTTGGGTAGAATACGTACCTCCGTCCTCGAATTGGGAAGGACGCCAATATATATAACTAGTCTAGTGGTTCACAAAATGGGGTAGCCCCCACTGATTATGGTTTGGGAAAACAAAGAAAGCTGGTTAACGTATGGTTGCAAAAAAAACTCATGGTTTTTGAAACTACTTTAAAACGAACACCAACTGTGAACTCGCTCAACTTTGTTGTTGACTCGTTGTTACATGCCTTACAGGTCGTTAGGTATCTATGGAGCTTGCACGAGCAGGAGGAGTCATTGTGGGACATGGACCGTTGTGTGCCATGTTAACATTTAAACTTATTGAACTTATGTTTTGGTTTTACGTTTTATGCTTCCGCTGTTTAACTTGAATTTGGTTAACTTGTTTTTGAACACCAATTATATTATGTGGTTGAACTTTTATTTAGTTTACTATATTGTTCAATATGATTGGTGGCTTGATCTTGGTCAGTCACGCCTCCTGCGGTGATACTCCGCTTGTGGATTTTGGGGGTGTGACACTCGTGCTGCTCTCCCATCTCCTCATCCTCATCCTCCGCCTCTGCCGGAGGCAACGGGTCCTAGACCTCGTTGCTCAATCCCTTCAACCAATCCCCGTGATACGTCTCTGCAATAAGCCCCATCGCCTTCAAGGAGCGGATATCAACATATAAACCCTCGGTCACCAAGGTAAGACCCTGAAGTATCTCATCAGTCATTAACCCCAAGTTGTAAGCGATCTAGGTCACATACTAACCACCGTGAATTTGACTGTTGTTGGTCCTACCATAGCTATTCACAAAGTACCCCGCCATCCTCGTGGCGAGGTTGATGTGCACCCCCTCAGCCAGCGCATAAAGAAATATCAGATCCGGTGTTGGACAGTTTCCCAAACTGTCCATGCGCCCGCATATGGTATGGCTGAAGATGTGATGCATGACTCTATGCAATGGGTCTCGTAACCTTGAAGCCTTTGACATCTTAGGATCATATGGGTCTCCAACTGCAATTTGAGCCCAATACTCGCCCCGCGCTTCTTCACTTGGGAAGGTAAACTCATCTGTAAAGAACTCGGAATTCATATCCTCATTGGTGTAGATTCCAAGTCTTCGACCCAATCTTCCCACAGTCCAATTATGCCAACATCCGCCCAATCTGAAATTTACCCTATTCCTGTAGCAGAAGTTTGGAACTTTATGCGCTTTTGGCTTGTCGTAAGAATAGGTGGCGAAGAATTCCATCGTAAGCACTCGATAGATTGGGCGGTCGATGGCGATCAAACGCGACAGCGGGATTGTCAACATGTTCTCGAGTCGTTCGCGCTGATTTAATTGAGTCATAGCATCCCAGTCTAGTCTTCTAGGGATGCCAAACTGCCCTCGCCTATTCCACAATGAGTTACGTTTTGGGATGCAAAGACTTTCTTTCTCGTTATCGGGGTCGAATTGTAGGAAGGGATGGTCCATCTGCATGAGGGAAGACAGTTAAAACAGGAGAAACAGAAAAAATTTCATTCGGAACAGCCGAACACACAGTTATGAAGCTACTGTCCCGCTGATCTGGACGATTGGCACGGGCGTGCCTCCAACCGCACGGTTGTGCGTCACCGATAATCAGCACTGGTGGCCGGCATTTGTCGGCACTGCACGGCGTGCAACCAATGCACAACCATGCAACATCGAGACCACAACAATTCATCGTGAACATCCGAAACTGCACGACCGTTCCACCCAAGGAACGTCCGTGCGACCACGTTTTCTGCAGTTTTTCAACCCCTGATTTAAAACAGCCAGATTTTTCCGAAAATCAACAAATTTTGGGCCAATGGGGGTCAGAAAATCAACCGGTTGTTCACGAGACATATGATTCTTGCAAGGGCTAGGGTTTTGCTTGTGTTTATGAAGGGAACCCTAAAAAGCCTTGAAGAAATCGAACGAATCTAACCTAGACAAAGATGAAACAGGAAATCGACAAGAAAGAACATACCGTGCGAAAGGATCCGGGAAACCGTGCGAAAAAATCGTGCGATTTGAGGCAAAATCGGTCTGGAACGGCTGGTGCAGAATGGGTTTTCACGACTTGTGAGAAATGGTAGCAGATGGGGGTTTTTTATACTGCACAAATGACTAAACTGCCCCTGCCTCTCGCACGGGCGTACGACAGCCCGCACGGTCATGCGTATCCGACAACGTCTAACCCATGCACGCTGATCTCGGCTATGCACCGGGGTGCAACTCAAAGTGTCGGCCAGCCCGCATTCGCACGGTCGTGCCAATAGTGGCACGGGCATGCCACATCTGCAGATCAGTTTTTTCTGCAGAATGCATTTTCAGCACCTATTTTGGCCGTTTTTCGCCATTTTTACCATCCGCAAACTGTTCTAACATTTTTCCCACATAGACCCTACGCTCGGAACGTCTAAAAACAGTACAAGCTTACGAGAACTACCAAACACACCTAAATTACGCTAAAACTACAAAAACACAAAAAGGACGATTTTACCCCTAAAGCGCCAAAGACGCTCTTGCTACATTTTTAATCCACGAGTCAGTAGCGTTGACTCTCCTCCCCACACTTATGATGTGTGCGGGGCGTGGAGCTCGATGACCTCCACCGCCGACTCGATCGGCCCGGCAACGTAAAGCTTCAAACGATGACCATTTACTTTGAAAATAACGCCGTCCGCGTTCTCTATTGCAACAGTCCCATAAGGAAATACCTCTTTTACTGTGTATGGTCCTGTCCAACGTGAATGCAATTTTCCTGGAAATAAGCGCAATCGCGAGTTGTAGAGAAGAACAAGATCGCCCGCTTGGAATTGTTTGTGGTCCTTCAAGTGTTTATCGTGTAATCTCTTGGTGCGCTCTTTGTAGAGGACGAAGCTCTCATAAGCGTGTTGTCATAGCTCCTCCAATTCATGAATCTGAAGAAACCGGGCTTCACCTTCGGTTTTTAAGTCCAGATTTGTGGTTTTTAGAACCCACATCGCTTTATGCTCCAACTCCACCGGTAAATGACACGCTTTTCCGTATACAAGCCTAAAGGGAGTAGTCCCAATAGGGGTCTTGTAAGCCATACGGAAAGCCCACAACGCCTCGTCGAGTTTGTCCGACCACTCCTTGCGGTTTGCACATACTGACCGCTCAAGGATTCGCTTTAGTCCCCGGTTTGTGACCTCCACATGCCCGCTCGTCTGTGGATGATAGGGCGTGGATAAACGGTGATGCACACCGTAGCGGGACAAAGCTTTTTCAAGCTAGGTATTGCAGAAGTGAGTCCCTCTGTCACTAATAAGCGCCTTCGGTGCACCAAACCGAGCGAACAGACTTTTCAAAAATCTCACGACCACCCTGGCGTCATTGGTGGGTAAGGCCTGTGCCTCCGCCCACTTTGATACGTAATCAACCACGACCAGGATGTACTTATTTCCTCGTGAGGGGGGAAATGATCCCATGAAGTCTATCCCCCAAATGTCGAAGACTTCACAAACTTGTATCCAGTTCTGAGGCATTTCATCACGTGCCGATATATTTGTCGCCCTCTGGCAGGCATCGCACGCTTTTACCCAACTCTGCGCGTCACGAAAAATAGTCGGCCAATAAAACCCGAAATCCAGCACCTTCTTGGCGGTGAAATTGGCTCCATGGTGGCCTCCGGTAGGTCCCTCGTGACAATGGCACTGAATATCGGTCGCCTCCTTCCCTGAAACGCATCTTCTGATCACCTGATCAGCACCAAGCCTAAATAAGAAAGGGTCGTCCCAAATGTAGTACTTGACATCCGAAAAAAAATTTCTCTTTTGTTGGTGAGTCAACCCTTTAATCAGAATCCCGCAAGCAAGATAGTTCGCAAAGTCGGCGAACCAAGGTGACTCATCGTATATCTCAACGCCCATCAACGACTCGTGTGGGAAATTGTCATTGATTGAATCCCAACGCGTGTCCTTGATGTCTCCATGCTCCTACCGAGATAGATGGTCAGCCGCTACATTCAACGCACCTTTTTTATCTTGAATTTCGATATCAAACTCCTGCAGCAATAAGATCCATCTTGTTGGTGCATCCGTCTATCGTCTACGTCTTGTATCGAGTCTTGTACTGTAATAGTTAGACCAGGGCACGGAAAACGAGATAGTGATTTTTAGGGGTGATTCCGCTCGAAATGACACCTTGTCATTTCGAACTAAATCACATAAAATCCTGATTCCGCTCGAAATGACACCTTGTCATTTCGAGCTAAATCACATAAAATCCTGATTCCACTCGAAAGTGTAACATGCTGATTCCACTCGAAAGTGAACATCCTGATTCCGCTCGAAATGACATTGCATTTTCGAGGGGAATCAGAAACTCTATAAATAGGGGTCTTTGGAGCGAAATCAGGCGTGTGGTCTTCCGGTTTGCAACGAAGTGCTGCCGAAGTGTTGAATCAATTGTAAACGTCATTTAATCAATAGAAACAACAGTTTAAAGTGTATATTCGCTGAATTGAACTTGATTTGTCTGTTTCCGCTATTCAAATCAAGAAAAGCTCTTCTGATAGACTCGTTTAGGTCCGAATACGATCCTACAAGTGGTATCAAAGCTCAGGAGGAAGAGCTCTTGCCTATTCAGCTGCGTTTTCTGTTTTTCTACACCTTCTTTTCAAATTGAACATCATTTCACGGTCAGAATCTGCTCAATTTTTCACAACTGGCTCAGAATCATGTATTAACAAAGCCTTAGAAGTTTCATGTCCAAATTCAAACTAAAACTAGTTATTTTTGAGGTTCAGCTTGAAATCACTCGAATGAATGATGACGTCACCAGTGATTCCGCTCGGAAATAGGTCTTGATTCCGCTCCAGATCAGCTCCAAAAGGTTGATTCCGCTCCAGAATATTGACTGATTCCGCTCCAAGTTGTATGTTCCTGCTTTAAAGTGTTGATTCCGCTTCAGAAATTTTCTGATTCCGCTCCAGTGCTCCAAATCGAGATTCCACTCGAAACTTCTGCATGATTCCGCTCCAAATTACAGGTCCTGCTTGAAAGTTGTGTTTTGATTCCGCTCCAACAAAGAATTGTGCTAATTCCGCTCCAAATTAATTTGTGATTCAGCTCCAAAAATGTTGTGAAAGTGCATCGAGTTGTGTAAATCATTTTACGAGGTTGTCAGTTTGCATATGAAAGATATTAAAGTATGTCAGTTGGTCACATGAGTGCTTCGTTCAAGAATTGCATGTGATATTGGGTTGTCGAAAATCATAGTAAAATCAGACTTTAACGTTTGCATGTGACTTCATTTCTTGGTCCAATCAATTATCTGATATGCATGTGAATATGTCCATTTAATGATCCATGTGCTTTGCGGCCAAATCATAGAGTGTTGGGAATTCAGTTTGTCGGACATGTTCAAAAGATCCGATCAGAAGTGGATAAATACAAACATTGGAGGTCCAATGCATGCAGAATATTAGCGGCCCAATAGAATTTAAGAGGATTGTTGTTTGTCGTTTTAGTGGATTTATCGGCCCAATCAGTTTTAAGTGTATCAGACTGTTTACATTGGCCCAATCTCAAAGCTCAAGTGTATCACATCAGTTCATTTTCAGGCCCATTCATTCAGTGATCTCACTTCAACAACATTGAAACGAGTCCACAAGTCTTCGACACGAGTCCTAGATCGATTCAATCGTTACACACATTTCACATATTCAGTTCGTTTAAACTGATAATTTGTTTTTGTGTCTCCAGGTGTTTTACAAGGTGATACAGTTCATTTGAGACAAATATTTTTGAGACAAGAAAGTTTGTGTTTTGTGAACTTAGAAAATCCGAAAAATGGACGAAGAGTTTTACAATGCATTCGCTACCCCGGCTACCCCGATCAGTATTGCACAGAACACGTTGATGGAAAACGAAACAGGGACGATGCAAAAGCCGCCCAAACTAATGAACATCGAAGAATATAAGGGTTGGGAAGGTCGTTTGGAGAATTGGGTGCAAGCTAACTATCTTGATGCGCGGGAATGTGTCGAGACGAAATACATTCGACCGACGAATGATGATGAAGAGGTTGTTCCAATTAAAGATCTGAGTACTGATGCTAGAAAGAAATACAAAGATGAGAAAATGATGCTAAGCCTTTTACAACAAGCTGTGAAGGAAGATATTTTGGTTCTATTGCAACATAATGGAACTTCTTACTCAATCTGGAAAGCATTAAAATCAAAGTTTCATGGAAGTCAAGAGATGGTCAAAAACAAGAAATCACTTTTGAAGAAAGAGTTTGATCTGTTTCGTGGTTTGAAGAATGAAAGTACAAGGCAAATTATTGAAAGATACTGCAATCTGCTAGCAAATATGAAGAGATTGAGCATCGAGAAAGACAATGAAGAGTTGATCGAAAAGCTTGCTGATGCTTTGCCACACGAGACTTGGGGTACATATCTGATGATGCTCAGAAACAAGAAAGGATTTAACACGCTCACTTTGAGTAAATTCATCGAGAAATTGGAAGCTCAAGAGATGGAACAAAGAAAGATTGTTCCAATGAAAGATTTCGATGGTGAACAAGACATCGGGTTGTATTACAAAGCAGGGGTGAATGAGAAAACCACAAATTTTTTG
Organism: Helianthus tuberosus; assembly: GCA_030545235.1. Lineage (NCBI taxonomy): Eukaryota > Viridiplantae > Streptophyta > Magnoliopsida > Asterales > Asteraceae > Helianthus > Helianthus tuberosus. The sequence continues at coordinate 107,015,609 of CM060409.1, forward strand.
CCAAAAGTGGAAACTGCTTACAATGCCAAGAATTCATCAGGAAGCTCATCTAAAGGATCAAGCAGCAGTAATAGTTTCTCATCATTTCCATCATTCGATCCGAACATCTCAGCAACAAAGAATGGGAGAAAACTTCAGTGTAACATTGTACTAAATCTTGAGAATGATCAAGATTACTCCAAGGAAGTTGCTAAAAATCACATGTCTTTGTTAGGAATGGTGTTGGAATCTTATAGTAGTTTTGTGGCTGGAAAGATCAGGAATCCTATGCTTACTAAAGAGGATTACGATTAGATTGATGCTGAGGAGATGGAGCTTATGGATATTAAGTGGTGTTTGGCTAGCGTGTTGAGGAGAGCTGAGAAATTTAAGCAGATCACAGGAAGAAATGATCTTCGTGAGGCTAATATTTCTACTTTGGGTTTTGATAAATCTAAAGTCACTTGTTTTCGTTGCAGGGAGAAAGGTCACTTCAAGAGAGAGTGCACCAATCGTGAAGCAAGTGGAGCTCAGAACCCTTTCAACAACAACAATGATTACTATCGAAAGGCCATCTATCATCAAGTTGCTCAACAACCACCTCAACAACAACAACATCAGGCATAAACTGCACACGGAAGGAATGTGATTGAAGATTCTGGAAAGAGAGCTTGTGTGGTTAATCAAGATTATTTGAAGAGAAATGATGGTAGTGCCTTGATAATAGATCAAGATGACGAAAAGTTACCTGAAGGGTTTAGCTGGGAGAATTTTACTTGGGATGATTATATTCCTGATCAAAATCCAGCTCACACAGCTTTTGTTGCTAGAGTTGAAGAAGATAGTGATGATGATCGTGAGTATTGGTCAAGAAAAATGGCAGATCATTTGAAAATGATGGTTGAGAGTGACAGTGAAGATGAGAAAGCAAAGAAGAAAAAGAAAAAGGTCAAGACTCCAGTTAGCAGTGATGATGAAGAAGTTCCAGTGATCAAAAGGAAAGTAAAGGTTGAAGTTCCAAAGTTCAAAGTTGATGAAGAAGTTGATGCTAAAAAGATTCCGGTGAAGTGTGACACTTGTGAAGCTATAAAGAAGCAAAACAGCACATTGATTTATAACTTGAACAGTTTGAAGGAATCTTATGATGTCCTAAACAAAGCTATGAATCAATACAATCATACAACTGAAGAACAAGCAACAGCAAAGAAGACACTTCAGGGAGCGTTCATGATAAAGCAAAAAGTTGTGAACAACTACATTGAGAAGTGTGTTGCTCTGGAACAGAAACTAGAGCTTCAAAGAATTGAAACTGAAAGAGTTAATCGTTTGTTGAAAAGTTACTCATGTACTTCTTATGTCATTGACAGGATTTATCCGACTGTTGAAGGCATGAAGGCATTTGAAGAAGATGAAGTAACTAAAGAAAAAGATGCTGGAAAAGTTGCTGAAGGAAAGACTCCTGAGAAGAAGACTGACAAGAAGAGTGACACAAAGAAAAAGACTGACAAGAAGGATTCTGGTAAGAAACAAGATGTCAGTTACAACAAGTGTCCACCCCCGCTTGAAAATGGATATTCTCCGAGAAATCCAAATTCAGAAAGAGTCGAAAAGGCAACAAATTTACAGTGGGAGTCGGAGTCTACAGTTAACTTGCCAGAAAATATTGATGTCACGTTTACATCGTCTGACACTGATCATGAGTCCGAGTTAATAAAGAAAGTGGTCGATCAGGTGTTGGATAAAGATGAATCCGAGGAGTCAAAGTCAGAGACTAGTTCAGAGTCAAAGTCTGAGTCGAGCATTCCGAGTAAAACCGACAAACAGGGCAAAAGAGTTTACAACAAAGAATTCCTGTTATCAAAGTCTAATTTGAATGACGAAACGTTTAATGTTGCATATACTTTGAATGATTCTGACAAATTATATTTTGATGAGGAATTTCCAATAAGAGGTGTCAAAACTGAATTAATCAAAAAGGTTTTCAAACTTACAGAAATTAACATTTCTGAAATAAAAGATTTAAATCTTAATGGTAAACCTAAACCGTACACCTCAAGAGTACAACAAAGATTAAATAAGAAAAAAGGTTATGGTTTTGTTTTTCAAAAGAAACCTAACCATGGCAATTTCAAAAAGAAAGGTCTTGGATTTACTCCAACAGGAAAACAGAAAAATGAAAAATATGTTCGTGATTTTAAATCAAAGATGACATTTGTTTCAGGTACCTCAGCAGATGAGGAAGAAAAGAAAGAATTCTGGAGGCAGTCAAACAGTGAGTTCCTTGCAAAGAAGCAAGAAGAAATGAAGAATGCTAATCAGAGAAAGAAAACTCGAACTTGTTTCAAATGTGGTAGAATTGAACATCTTGCGGTGAACTGTTCGCAAGCAATTCAAATCAAACAGGGAGTTTCTAAACTCAAAGAGAAAGTGATTGAGTTTGAACCACCAATTGATCGAACCAAATTATTCAAAAACTCAAAATTTGAAATTGGTGAATGTTCAAACAAGTTTTACAACAAAAGAGCTAAATCTGACAACCAGAAATGGGTTGTTAAGAAGTCTGGTGGTAGCTCTAATGATGATTCTGATAGGTCAAAATCAGAGGAGCTATCTTCTGGCGATGAATCTAATTCCACAAAATCAGAGGAGCCACAGGTTGTTGAAAACGGTGAAGAATCAGTTTCGACTGTGGATGATGATAACTTTCCACCACTTCGGGCTGAAAATTTTAAAAAGAAAATTGGTAAAGTTGAAATATCAAACCAATTTTATGATGATAAAAAGGTTTTTGATGTTGAAAAAGCTTTTAACCCCACTGTAAAACATATTTTTGGAAAAATGATTGATCGAAAAGTCAAAGGGGTTAAAGAGTTTTACGAGAAGAAGACGAAGAAAGATAAAGTTGAACCATCCCTGGTTTGTGACTGGGATGGTATATATTACGAACAGTAAGTCTCTAGACTTGACGGAGATCCCAAGTTGGTAATCGTGGATCTGGAATCGACATCATTCATAAAATTGTTGTTTGTGAAAATTTAAAAAAAAATGGTTAAATGTATACAGGTGATGGACTATGCCGGAACTCCCAGGTTGGTAAGTGTGGAGTAGGTATCGGCATTTATCTTGAAATTTACTTTGATAAGTTCATGGTACAAATATTACAGAGGTTTGTTCTGATATAGTGATTACTCAAGGTCATTAATTTGAACTTGATGTAATCTTCATACAAGTGGTTGAAAGTCATATGATGAACCATGTCCCTATAAGTGGTAAAAACAAACTTATTTTCCGGAAAAATCATTTTGATTAAAATAAACTTAAGTGTTTTGAAATCTAAATGAGAAAATAGTTTGTTGTAAGGGGGAGTTCTGATGGTTTATGCCAAGTGAATGGCGAATTTATGCGATTTGATATCAGTTGTCAACTTTCTTGTATAGTTTGTTTTCAATTTTTCTTTAAATGTGTTTGCATTTTAGGGGGAGTAGAAATTTCAGAAAATCCAAAAACATTAGAAAATTTGAAAAAGCCAAAAACATGATAAAATTGAAAATGAGTTTTGTTGTATAGAAGAGGAAATGATCGTACATCAGTGGGCGATCACAACATGCTAAAGAAATGGAAAGTTAAATATGTGATAAACAATCTCACTACGGATATGCCAGTAGGTTTTTACACATTTAGTAGATTGTGACGAGATATAAACATAAAATTCAAACTTGCTTAATTCGTGGGTAACAACTTCTTGGATATATGGGTAACCCCCGAAATCTTGTTTAAAAGGTCCCTCTTTCTGAGATACTAAGTCTTTATGCTCAGTGATATCTGGGGTATTATCCCGGGACTTCTAATTTTGCGGAAGCAATGGCCTAGTCCCCGGAGAATACTTTCTGCTTGCTTGAAAAATAGTGCCGCCCTCAGCAAATTGATGAAACAATAAAATTGATAGTCATTGCTGTTGTAACAAAAGATCCTCTAAAGGGGACACACCAAAAGTCGAAGCCGTCATCTCTCTGCGTATACGGAAGTATCGACCTGAGCTCTCACGGCCCTCGCAACATAAACCCTTACAGATATCATCTGTGGTATACTCACCTGTAAAACTGAATATTGGGATCTGGATACGGGAGTATATTCAAGTAGTGGGACACGCGATTAAGTTTAAGTGTTTAAGACATTAATATCGTATCTCAGATCAGTTGAACTTTGTGTGAAAATTTAAATGGACCAGTATACTGACAATCTAGGTGAATTGTTTAGAACTTAAAATGAAATGAAGCTTAACGGTGTTGCTGATTTGTCTCAAAAACTGATATGATCCTCTTACACAAACTCACAAAAAAATATTGTTTGTAAATATTTCTTTATTGCATTTCATTCTTTTACTTCAAAAATCCAAAAAGATTTTCAGTATGTTTTAGCATAAATTTTTGAAAATACAAAAAGATTTTCGACAACTGGTATTGAAGAGCTAATTTTCAAAATTCCAAGTGCTAATCTTGACGAATTGGTTTGGGAGTGTTGTGTGTGAAAGAATTTAAAGTCTTGTTACAAGTGGTCATCAGAAGTTTTGAAAATGATATTCTTTCAAGTGGTTCATCAGAGACTATAAATGTTATATCATTTGTGTGATATTTACAAGTGGTGTCTGAGTGTGTTAAAGTTTAATATTAGAAAACTTATGTTTGTGGTAGAGAATGTACAGGTTTGATGAAGAGCCAGGTTCCGATACCTGAGGACTCTGTGAGTTTAAAAAGCCAGGCTGCGATCCCAGCATCTCGAAAGAGGGGAGTCTGAAGATACTTAAAGGAAGGAGTATGTTAGTGATGAAAAAGAGAAAAGAATATAGAGATTGAGGATACTTACAGCGTCAGATACTTCAAAAGAGAAGCCCAAAGACTGATAAAGACTGAAGTTGCGAAGACTCGACACTGAAGACTCCGTCAACATCCGAGGGGGAGTTTGTTGGTGCATCCGTCTGTTGTCTACGTCTTGTATCGAGTCTTGTACTGTAATAGTTAGATCAGGGCACGGAAAACAAGATAGTGATTTTTAGGGGTGATTCCGCTCGAAATGACACCTTGTCATTTCGAGCTAAATCACATAAAATCCTGATTCCACTCGAAAGTGTAACATGTTGATTCCGCTCGAAAGTGAACATCCTGATTCCGCTCGAAATGACATTGCATTTTCGAGGGGAATCAGAAACTCTATAAATAGGGGTCTTTGGAGCGAAATCAGGCGTGTGGTCTTCCGGTGATTCCGCTCGAAATGACACCTTGTCATTTCGAGCTAAATCACATAAAATCCTGATTCCACTCGAAAGTGTAACATGTTGATTCCGCTCGAAAGTGAACATCCTGATTCCGCTCGAAATGACATTGCATTTTCGAGGGGAATCAGAAACTCTATAAATAGGGGTCTTTGGAGCGAAATCAGGCGTGTGGTCTTCCGGTTTGCAACGAAGTGCTGCCGAAGTGTTGAATCAATTGTAAACGTCATTTAATCAATAGAAACAATAGTTTAAAGTGTATATTCGCTGAATTGAACTTGATTTGTCTGTTTCCGCCGTTCAAATCAAGAAAAGCTCTTCTGATAGAGTCGTTTAGGTCCGAATACGATCCTACACATCTGATGAGACGCAGTTTAGCATCCTGATTGCTGAAGAGATATCTGATGGCTGCGTGATCAGTATACACAATTGTTTTTGAAAGCAACAAATACGATCTAAATTTGTCAAATGCGAAAACAACCGCCAAGAGCTCTTTTTCAGTCGTGGTGTAGTTCTCCTGAGCGTCGTGAAGAGTCTTGCTCGCATAATAGATCGGGTGAAAGTGCTTTTCTTTCTTCTGTCCTAAAACGGCCCCTTTAGCGAAATCACTCGTGTCGCACATAATTTCAAATGGCAGACTCCAGTCAGGTGCAACTAAAATAGGGGCCTCAATCAACTTTTGCTTGAGAAGGTCAAAAACCCTCAAGCAATCATCTCCAAATATGAACGGAGCGTCTTTCTCCAACAAACGGGTCATGGGCCTAGCGATTTTTGAAAAATCCTTGATGAATCGCCTATAGAACCCCGCATGACCAAGAAAGCTCCGTATCGCTCTCACAGAGGTGGGAGGCGGAAGTCGTGAAATAACGTCAACTTTAGCTGGATCGACCTCCATACCAGCACGAGAAATCTTATGTCCCAGAACTATGCCCTCTTTCACCATGAAGTGGCACTTTTCCCAGTTTAGGACCAGATTCGTCTCCTCGCACCTCTTCAACATCTTCTTCAAATTTTCCAAACAATGATCGAAGGAATCCCCAAATACCGAAAAGTCATCCATGAAAACCTCCATAGAATCCTCGATCATATCATGAAAAATTGCAACCATGCATCTCTGGAAGGTCGCCGGTGCATTACACAACCCAAAAGGCATCCGCCGGTAGACGAATGTGCCGAAGGGGTAGGTAAAGGTAGTCTTCTCCTGATCCTCAGGAGCAATAGGAATTTGGAAGTACCCAGAGAACCCGTCCAAGAAACAGTAATACAACTTCCCCGACAGACGCTCCAACATCTGGTCGATGAATGGAAGCGGGAAGTGATCCTTACGAGTAGCATCGTTGAGTTTGCGGTAGTCGATGCAAACTCGCCACCCAGTGACGGTACGGGTAGGAATTAGCTCATTCCTATCATTTGAGACTACAGTAATACCACCTTTCTTGGGTACTACCTGCACTGGACTCACCCACACAGAGTCAGATATAGGATATATCAACCCGGCATCCAACAACTTAATCACTTCTTTCTTCACCACGTCTTGCATATTCAGATTTAAATGCCTCTGATGCTGTGCACAGGGTTTGTACTCGTCTTCCATCAGAATCTTGTGAGTACAAAAAGAAGGGGTTGATGCCCTTGATATCCATGATTTTCTACGCAATGGCTCTCTTATGAAGTCTAAGAACCTCGAGAAGCTGATTCTTCTCCAAAGACGGCGGATCTTCAATCGAAGGTTTTGCTTTCTCTTCTTCTACATGGCCAATTTCTAGAAATCTCTCCAGACTCTGGGAACCATCGTCACCAATCTGATAGACTGGCTGCTCGAAATCGTGGCCCTCCTGCGTAATGCCAATCAGGTCCCCACACGACAGACGTGTGTCCGAATCAATCTCGTCAATAGTGCCTTGAAAATGAGAGCACACACATGCATCGACAATGTCGACATAATAAAGCATAGCATTGTGACTTTGCGGATGCTGCATTGATCTTTTGATATCAAATGTCACGTGCTCGTCATTTACTCGGAGCGTGATTTGGCCAGCTGCCACATCAACAATCGTCCTCGCAGTATTGAGGAACGGGCATCCAAGTATCAATGGCACTCTTGAATCTTCGTCCATGTCAAGAATAACAAAATCCACGGGGAAAACAAATTTATCGATTTTAACAAGCATGTTTTCAACAAATCCACGCGGATACTTGATCGAACGATCTGCCAACCGAATGCTCATTCTAGTGGGTGACGGCTCACCCAGATCCAGTTTAGTAAAAACCTTATAAGGCATAAGGTTGATACTCGCTCCCAAATCAGCCAATGCATGGCTAACAGACATGTTTCCTATCAAACAAGGGAGCGTGAAACTACCCGGATCTCCCATTTTCATGGGCAGACGGTTTTGCAGAACGGCAGAACAACTTTCATTCATCACCACACATGATATATCCTCGAGCTTCTGTTTATTCGAGAGGATGTCCTTTAGGAATTTCTCATATTTTGGCATCTGGGCCAAGGCTTCAACAAACGGTATATTAATGTGAAGTTGTTTAAACAACTCAAGGAACTTACCGTATTGTTCTTCATTTTTCTGCTTTTTCAGCCTGCCCGGATAAGGTACTGGTGGAGTGTAATCTTTGACTGGCTCCTGGACTTGTGTTGTACTTGCTGGGCATAGCCTGGCTTGCACCTCGTCCGGTGTGTCAGTCGGGACCGCTCTAGTGATCGGTTATGAGTCCGATATGTCGGGTCCGGTAGTTTTTCCACTCCTGGTCATGACAGCATTCACATGCTCGCGCGGGTTTGTCTCGGTATTGCCCGGAAGACCACCTGGGGGTCTTTCAGACATCATCTTTGCCAGCTGGCCAACCTAATTCTCGATATTCTGAATCAAGGCTTTGTGACTCCTCATTTCTCCCTCATGGGATAGAAAACGATCATCGCTCTGTTGGTATCATTTTTCTGCCAACTGATTTGCACTCGAGGAGCTAGTAAGAAGCCGAGCCATCATATCCTCCAGCTTGGAACTAGATTGAAGGGCCTGCTGCTGGGAACTACTCCCAGTGCCCTGATTCTGATACGAATATGGATGTTGCTGGTGTTGGTTGTATGGCTGGAATTGCTGACCCTGACCCTGCTGTGGTGCTGGAGCGATCTGAGTAAATCCCAATGGGTTTTGATTACCCGTATTCGCTCGCCACCCAAAATTTGGGTGATTCCTCCATCCCGGATTGTAGGTGTTGCTGTAGGGATTGTTCTGTGGCCTCACCTGATTACTCAAAAAATCCACTTCTTCGTGGCCCTCATACACGACTCCCTGAAAGCATGCACTAGGTTCGTGTGACACTCCACACTGGTCACATCCTGAACCAGCTTGCGCGACTATCTGGGACTTATCGAATTTCGCTGCAAGAGCCAAGATTTGTGCAGTAATGGTCGTGTAGTCGTCCACAGCATGAACTCCTGGGCGAGGTGCTGATGATGATGATGATGCCCGGCCTCTATCTCCTTCGCGACGCGAGCTAGACTTCAACGCAGCTTTTTCAATGATATCATACGCTTCATTCGGCGTCTTCGTTCCTAGATCGCCTCCTGCATTCACGTCTAATCTCTCCTGCGTGTGGTAGCTAAGCCCTTGATAGAACGTCAAGACCAGCTGTCTCTTGGAGAAGCCATGATGTGGAACATCAATCAACAAATCTTTGAATCTCTCCCAAGCCACGTGCAACGACTCTCCCTCGTCCTGGCGAAAGGTAACAATCCGGTTTCTCAACTTGGTTGTTTTCTCAGGCGGAAAGTATTTTTGCATGAATAACTCCGCCAGCTCATTCCAGGTCCTGATGGACCCAGCTGGAAGTGACATAAGCCAAGCTCTAGCTTTGTCACGCAATGAGAACGGAAACAACCTCAATTGAACAGCATCCTCAGAAACACCCCTAATCCTAAATGTCGAACAGACTGCGAGAAAAGCAGCGATATGTCTTCCGGGATCCTCATGGTCACGCCCGTCAAACTGCACCGAATTATGCACCGTATTAATAATACTAGATTTAATTTCAAAAGTAGGTGCATCTATAGTGGGCTGTAGGATACTCGGCTCCAGGCCTGCCCCTCCGGGCTGATTCGAGTCATTCAAAGGTCGCTCGTCGTCCGCCATGATTCTGTTTCCTGCTGCCCCTGAGCCCTCGGCTTCAGCGGGTACCACTTGCTCCTGCTCACTAGCTGCGAGTAGCAGCGCTACCGCGCGGAATCTATCACGTATACGTCTCCTCAAATCGTGCTCAGGTTCGTCTGACGGCTCAACAGAATCGGGAGCGAGGGTTGAGGACATCAACCTGCAAACGAAAATTTGACACAATGAATATTTTATTAATATAATAATGTTGTTTTTTTTTTTTTTGCTGAAATGAAACAAAATATTATTTTAAATGGGCTGAAAATTTTATAAAAACCCGAAAATAGGCCCGAAATTTTATAAAAATTAAAGCAATAAAAATAATCGAATCGGCTAAAGTAAAAATGATTTTTCGGAGCCGAAAACTCAATGAATAAATGAATAATGAGTTCGAATTCGAACAAATAAACCGAATAAAAATTTACAAGTGTACAAAATAATCTTGAAAACGAATAAATTGAATTAAAACAAGAAATATTTAACAAATAAATAATCACGAAAATATTCACAAGTATATATATCGATGAAAATAATGACTCGGGTCGTTCCTAAAGCTCGCCAGTTCCCTAGCAACGGCGCCAAAAACTTGACGTGTGCGCGTATATACATATTTTTATAATGAATTTACACACGATTCGGTTTTAAATTTATAAAAGTGATTTATACTTCAACATCAAAACACACACGAAAGAGGCAAGTGTACCCCGTCATATATGTAGTAAAGTATCGGTAAGAACCAAGTATCGATCCAAGGAAGTGGGTGGAGGAATAATACTAGACCTTTGTCATTAAATTAACGGAAGAAAGATAAGTTGTGTGATTTTATAAAGACTAAAATAAGCATAAACAAATACTTATAAAAACATAATAGACTTCAAATATGAAAATAGATAAATAGCCTTGCTTTATACACAACCACAGCATGTCAACTAAGTTGGTTTTGTCACTAGAAACATTTGGTCAATTCTCCATTTTCAAGACAATTAGTATCCCTTTCGGGAATCCTAACATGACAATCATTCGGAAAGCTAAAACGATAAACACACTTTAACCACCTAAAATTGTTCTTTAACGTGCAATTGATAAAGTGTCTGTGAAAATCTCTTAAAAATAAGTTAGTCATCCGTTAGGAGTTTTCTAACCTCACTTAATCAAGGAAAGTAACACCGATAAACACAATGCAACCACCGAGACAAGCATAAACTAGATTAAATCACAACCGAGTTCATTTTACAAATCTTGCATATAAATTCACCAAGATAGCAATTTTGGCCTAAAGTACTAACTAAGCTAACAATTCATGGCAAGAATTCATAACAACACCATTTAACCCGTTAAGGTCCTTACGTGATGGAAAGCTTTCTTGATTAACAATAATTACATTTTATTAAACCACTAACCATTTCTAGTATCATGGTGCACACATTTTAAACAAGTTAAGCATGTTCAAAGTCTACTAATACATGATTAATTAAACTTCTTTTTTCAACTATCTCAACTAACCATATACTAATCATCCAACAAAATTACTTATAATCAAGAAACCAATATCAATAATCAAGGTTGCAAACTAATCATCAAAGATTAACATAGAAAATACTTCCAAGTGTCATTACAAACAAAATTAACATACTAATGGTTATAATTAAGCAAGGGATTGCTGTTTTTGCCCAAAGGCTTACAATAATACATAAGACATTAATCTAAATGCTTGAAACATTAACAAAATTATGGAAAGATTAGAAAACCAAACCATAAACAAGCACTAGATTAAGAATCCGGAAGATAACGGAGCTAATCGGCACAATGTGGCTTGAATCCGGGTGAAAGCTAGTGCCTCCGGAGCCTGAAAATCGCCTGAAGAGCTCCCAAAATATCCAGAGTTCCGAACAGAATGTTTCTGCATGTTTTTATAACATTTTGTGATCGCACGGTCGTGCCAATAAAGTGCACGACCGTTCACTTTTTGAATAATTGGCGTCACTGTTCACCATACCGCATGACATCATCTTATCTTGACCGGTCTTCGATCTCGCACGACCGTTCCTTCTGTGGCACGATCGTGCATCTCCGGGTAAGGGTGGCACGAACATCTGAACGGGCAGTGCATTTCCGGGTTTGTGCTAGTCATCGGTTTCGCACGGGGTGCAACCATCCGAACGGTCGTTCAACTCTGGGATTGGCTTGCACTCCGGATCGCACCGCTGTGTACTGCCAGGCTGGGCTATGTTGTCGGATCCGCACGGTCGTTCCACTCATTGCACGACCATGCCAAACGCCCAGGTCAGAATCTTCACAGAATGTTCGCAACTTTGTCATTTCGTCCAGAAAGTCCTCGTTTTCACTATCATCTTGTTTGGCATGTTGTTTTAGGCCTGTAAATAAAAGTATACATAATTAAGTATCCGATTCACGGGTTTACGGCCGAAAACGTATAAAATGAGGATAAAATGGGGGACTAAAGTATGTATAAATTGGTGAATACCATGCATTTTATTTTGAGTTCTGACACATGTTACATGTGTTACCCCCGACATGTAACATGATTTTGTGCTAACCGCCCACCCTCTAAGATGTGTTACACATGTTAAAATTGTCCATTGTTTTGAAGTAACAATAGGCATTTTAAAAAGATTCCTTTATTCTTATTTCAAAACATTAGGCAGTTGTAACATGTGTTACACATGTAGCTCTTGTCTTACAATGTCTCCTAACAGACGTTAGGCGTATTACATGTGTTACACATCTAACTATTAAGATAAATGGTTGTGAAAAAAGATATCTTTACTGTTACTTCAAAACAATAAGCATTTGTAACATGTGTTACATGTGTTACAGATCTGCATTTTTTACATTTCTTACACCTTTACATGTGGGCCTTGTAAGATGTGTTAAAGATGTTAGAATTATCTATTGTTTTGAAGTAGCAATAGGCATTCTTACATGTACCTGCATAATTTTGTGAAAAAAGATTCCTTCATTGTTACTTCAAAACAATAGGCAGTTGTAACATGTTTACACATTAGCTCTTATATTACAATCTTTCATATGATGTGTAACACATGTTACAATTGCTTATGTTTTGAAGTAACAGTAAATATATATTTTTTCATTGTTACTTCAAAACAATAGGTAGTTGTAACATGTGTTACGTGTGTAACACGCATTTTCCGATGGTTGTTTTTGTTTAGGTAAGCTACTTTTTGGAAGTTGATTGGTGAAGCTCAATATGTTCTTCGTTACTTAGTTTAACGTATGTACGTTTCATGTGAAACATAAACAATATCCCGCTCGTGTTTCAACATGTATTTTGGTTGTAATTTGACAATGGCATGGTTGCCCATAACTTGTTTTACTAGATGTGTATATTCTTGTGTATGGTACCACTTTTATATGTTACCTTTACCACTTTTTATGTTTAACGACCTGTTTTTTTTTAAAGGGTGCACCCCTGTAACCAATTCGGTAACCGATCAAACCATCATGTATTACTTGTGTTACACACTGCTTTTATGCAATTACTTTGATCATATTAGATGACAATGATGCCCATGTGTTGCATATACTTTTATAACGTGTGTTACAAATCACATGTACTAGCATGTTTGGATGTATACACGTTACATATACTAAGTGTTTTATATATACCAAGTGTGTTTCATACACACATGTAACATGCGTATGCCTTTGTGGTGCATATACTTGTGTTACATCTATACGTATGTTATTCACTATATATGTGCCTTGTTTTTTATTCACTACATCGTATGTAACACATGTTACTTTACATGTTCCACCATGTACTGCATATACTTACGTAAGATGTGTAACACATGTTACAATTGCTTATTGTTTTCAAGTAACAATAAAGGTATGTACCTTGTTTTCTACTTCATCCTGTGTAACACACGTTACACTTGTTAATGAGTATCACAGGTTACAATTGAAACAGTATGTTCACCACCCAATGCTCGTCTACTACTTTTCTTACAACTGGTAATGAATAAAACATGTTAACTAATAACTCATGTTAACTGATAAGTGGTAACCAAATACATTTCCCACCATAACTGTTTAAAATAAACAAAATTCGTGGTGACTACGATAGTTACAACATATTACAGAGAAGACCAGAATGGTCATATTGTATTTTGGGTTATGTCCGTAATTTAAAATAAACAGAATTCGTGGTGACTACGATAGTTACAAAAACCAAATCCCATTTCTTTTACTGCCATTCTTTGTTCGAACGACAACACGTTAATGCATCGGGCCAGTTGGATTGGTGATGATCTCGTTCTAATCCATGGCCAATTATCACGCTTCGACTTTTTTCCTCAACCTACACATGACCTCCCCTTCAGCTTCTTCTCTTTCTTCATCCCATTCATCGTCCGTTTCTTCGTCTACTTTCTTTCACTTTTTCGGTATCTTACCAGTTTGCGATCTTGTTACTCTCTTTGTTGCTGCAAATAAAACAGGTTTAACACATGTTACTTAATTTCATAAAAATAAAACAGGTTACCTAATATGTTTTTCATAAAATAAAGTCAGGTTTAACATATGTTACCTATTTTTATAAAAATAAGACAAGTTTAACACTTGTTAGATAACTTGGAAAAAATATGAGAGCTTAACACATGTTAACTAATCTGATAAAATAATACAGGTTTAACACATATTACATAATTTGATAAAAATATGACAGATGTAACACATGTTACACTAACATGTTTACCTAATAGGAGAGGTTTAACACATAGTAATAAGACATGTTTAACACATGTTACACTAATATGTTTACCTAATCAGGGAGGTTTAACACATGGTACCTTAATAAGAAGGTTTAACACATGTTACGCTAATATGTTTATATGCTTTTGAGTCCGTTGACTTGTACCCTAATATTAGACAGGTTTAACACATGTTACGCTAATATATTTATATGCTTTTGAGCCCTTAGACTTGTACCCTAATAGCAGAGGTTTACCTAATTTGTTTTTGACAAAAAAACAAGGCAGGTCTAACACATGTTACCTAATATGTTTTTGATAAAAATATAAGACAGGTTTAACACATGTTACCTAATTTAATAAAAATAAGACGGGTTTAACACATGTTACGATAATATGTTTACAGATGTTTAACACATCGAACCCTAATAAGACAGGTTTACCTAAGTTGTTTTCGATAAAAACAAGGTAGGTTTAACACATGTTACCTAATTTCGATAAAACACCTACCTCTTGAACACGCCGCTGTTCCCGCCATGTAACTTTAACCTACCCATACACGGCCGAACCACCAAATTATTATTACAAATCAATAGTTTTAACGTGCAGTTGGCAAGTTGGCAATAAAAAAATAATAAATAACCCGAGATAGTTTCTACTCAAAATAACTAACACTTCCTAGTCTCATTCAACCAACATTAAAACCAACATTAACCCGAGACAGTTTCTACCAAAAAACACCTACCGATTGGAAAAAAACATAAAAACCAACATTAACACTTTCTAGTCTCATTCAAAACAAAAATCACCACTGATCAAATCACACACCGATCGGACCAAAACACCGATCGATCGGACAAAAACAGAAAACCCAACATTTATCCGATCAAAACACCTACCGATCTGAAAAAAACAAAAATCGTCACTGATCAAAACACCTACTGATAAAAAACCGAATGAAACTTACCTGCTTCTGCACTTGGTTCTTGCTTTCTTCCATTTCTGGCGACTTTTACCGGACGATAACAACTGAAATGTTGATCTCATATCTAGGGATTTTGATTCACCGTCGCACATTGTTTTTATTTTGTTTTGCGATTCACCGTAGCACATTTTTATTCTTCTCCGGCGAGACTTTCTTCTCCGGTCAGATTATATTCTCCGGTGCCCCTTTTCTTCTCCGGTGGGTTTTGGGAAGATCGAATGTTTTTTAGAGAGAAAGAGATGAATTTTGGTTGAGACTTTTGAAATGTTTGAAATGAGGTTGGGGTTTTGATTACTTCTCATTGATATTCGTGTGCCTCCTTTCATCTCCTTTCATGCATGTCAAATCACTATTAATATAATATATATAATGTACTAATATTATAGTTGATTTTACCTATATGCCCTTCAAGTACTTTTGTTGACCTCGTCATTCTATTTAATTTAATTAAAAAAGGCTTCAAAATTTATGAGCCATTGGATGATCTTGATCAATGGTTATAGATTGGGTTTCCTAAGTTTTCTTAGCACAAATAAGTTTTCTATACATCCTTCCCCTATATATATATACTAGTCTAAGTTCCCGTGTGTTACACGGGTGGCTAATAAGAAAAATAACTATTTTAACATGTTGACGTAAATATTTTAATTATATATACGTTGAAATATTAACGGAAATGAGAGAGAGTACACCACATAATTAAAATGCATGAATACAACCAAAAATTACAACTCATTGAATATCTCTTTATAAACAACATTATTTGTTTTATTCGTAGGTTCGCCGTCGTTGTCAAGTATTAGTAGCTTGACTCAATCTCGTGTTTTAACCTTTGATAAAGCTACATACAACTGACCATGTGTGAAAACGGGTTGCCTCAAGTACAACCCAACTTTTGATAGTGACTGGCCCTGGCTTTTGTTGATCGTCATCGCGAAACATACGGCTATTAGAAATTGGCTCCTTTGAAACGCGAAAGGAATCTTTCTATCCGAAGGAGTTAAATTAATTCTAGGTATGAATGTGCGAGTACCAATATTTCAACCCAAAATTATCTTTGCTTCAATTACACGGCTGTACAATTTTGTAACATGTAGCCTTGTACCATTGCATAAACCATTTTGTTGGTCTATATTTCGTAATAGCATTATTGGAACCCCAACTTTAAGCACTGACCTATGATTTGGTAAGCCAGATACTTTAAACAATCAAAATCCTACAAAAGATCCAACCTTTTTCAAAGATTTTATTAATAGCATGTAAATAATTAAAAGTAAAGGAACATATGGGTCAAACGGGTCACCTATGTAATTATACATGATTAAGAAAAAAAGGTACCTTAGCTCTCAGGGCTTCCAACTCTGACTTAAGCACTCGGTTGTTCGTTGAAGCATCACTGAATTGATGGTTCACATTTTGTGAGTTGCTTGAACACATATGGTTATATGGGTATTCTACTTATAGTAGTTCCACCTAAATCACATGTTTAGTTCACAAAAATAGTAACAAAACATATACTTTATTTAATTTTTTTAATTTTATGTCTAAACTATGTTGCACTAATATTTATTTTATGTGTTAAACCATTATTTATATTTATATGTATTCTGCAAGCCCACCTTCACAATCTAGAAAGACCATCAAAACTGGGCCACTACCCTTCTTTTAACCATCAAAACATAAGACTAAGTTTAAAAAAAATCTCGAAAATTCAACAACAAATATATAAGTAAACATATGGTATTTCAAGGTTTCAGGTAGAAGCCACTTATCTTTAACCATAGGACAACTTTTTGACTAAACATCCTTGTTGATTCTTTGACCTATTAAATCAAACCAAGTTCATAGTAGGAATGAGCCAAAGCTATCAACCCGGTTCGAAACCGGTACCGGTACCGAATTTCCCGATAGTTTACTCCATAGCAAAGTACATAGGTGGGCAATCATATTAAGCAAATTTAATCAACATGTGAATTATGATTCAACCCAAGTTCAATAGTTTTCGCACAGGCATTTCATCGAGCACCTTCTACGCATAAATTAAACAAAACGAAACAATGGGATATATGTCTCAATCCAGCCCCACACTCATAAAGATCAATAAACAAAAGTGGGAAAAAATAAGCAATACCAGAGCAGAAACAGTTTTAGCAAACTTGTGTTCACCTGTTGTCCCTTGATTCTTGTTCTTTGAAAATGATGGCCTGAACCAAATATAGATGACGACCGCAAAACCACCTTAAATCGCATGTTATAAGCCTTGATTCAACAATCAGGTAACCCTTGTATGCTTCTAGCAACCTACGATCCTTATCAGTTAGTTTGTCCAAACAACCTAAACAAACACCCTTGAATTACACCTGGAAAAAGACCACAAATAGTAACTGACCATCTAATATGCTTAATTTTGGGTTAATATTGAATCCCCAAAACCCAAAAAATAAATGTGAAAAATAATAATATCAGTTGTTTGCTAAAAAACCCTAATAGTTTAAAATCAACAATCTTTAGGAATAAAATAACAACATAACATGATGGAATAGAAAGACAATTGATATGCCTGAATGTTGAATCAATAGCTTGATTCAAGAACATAATTAGTGATGTGTAAAAAATGATATACCGGATTCTTAAGGATTAACAAAGTGAAATCGATACACCGGATTCTTAAGGATTAACAAAGTGAAATCGAGAACTAATAGTGAAAATAAAAAACTGAAGAACATCGAAATGAAATTGGAAATTAGTGCGAGTGATTTTACCTATATGCCCTTCAAGTACTTTTGTTGACCTCATCATTCTATTTAATTTAATTAAAAAAGGCTTCAAAATTTATGAGCCATTGGATGATCTTGATCAATGGTTATAGATTGGGTTTCTTAAGTTTTCTTAGCACAAATAAGTTTTCTATACATCCTTCCCCTATATATATAGGATAATACTCTACAAGAAACCCCATTTTTTAGAAAACTTAGCAAACTCAATATGTGGCCTATATTTATCCACATCATCCAAGTCAATTGATTAAGCTTATGGCAGCTAAGGGTATATTAGTAATTTGGTACATCTATCCACCCAGCTCAAGAACTCTTCCCCATTTGATTTGACATTACCATTAATGCATATCACCTCACATCCATACCCCCCATTTATAGATTATTTCATTTTTAAAATCCAAATTATATACATCTCGTCCCTCATATCTCCTCATCTTCACTTGCATATCACCCTTTTCTCCATTAATGTCCATGGAGACAAATCCACCAACCTTCGATGTGATTCTGGAATATGATTTGAGTTCTGCATCTGATCTTCATGCAACTACTGTTAATTCTTGCTCTGAGAATATAGGTCAAGAAAATGGAAGCAGTTATAATCCAAATCATCAAAATTACTTTGCTCATCCTCCTCCAAGTCAAAGTCAACCACTAATCAAGAAAAAAAAGAAGTGTTCCAGGCAACCCAGGTTTAAATCTCTGAAATATTTAATCTTGTTTCTTGGCTTTTTCACAATTTTCAAAAAAAAAAAAAGACGAAAAAATGGTGGGTTTTCAATTTTTCATTATTTCTAAATGAAAAATATGTTTTTTCAAAGAAAGTCTACCATGAATGTACTAGCAGTTGACCCCAGGTTGAAAATGGTTAAATCTTTAATCTTTTTTCATGGGTATTGCCGGTGGATATTTGTACTATGTAACTCTTAAATCAAAAACATATTTATAAAAAAAAAGTAATAATAAATTATGTGATTATGAAATGACAATTGAGACAGTTTCTGTCTTTAATAAACTTAAAAATAAATTGTAAAAATTGTAGATCCAGAAGCAGAAGTGATATCCTTATCACCCAAGACATTAATGGCAACAAACAGATTTGAGAAAAAGATTGCAATTTAGCTAAAAAGTTGTGATGTTGTTTGAGAAAAAGATTTTCTGGCTATGAATGTGTTAATAGTTATGTCTGGTTAACGACTTAACGGTTATCTTATCTTTTTGTTATTAGGATGGTGATGGATACAAGGGAAAGAAGATCCAATTCTCGGGACCGTTGGTTTCGTCAAACGTGGATCAGATGCTTAAGGATCATGACCATGTTTATGTTACAGCACAACACAACTAACACGTGTTATAGTTTGAACTTCAGGACATGCATGTGTTACATGTGACATGAAACCCATGTACAACGTAACACGTGTTAGTGCTATGTATTTTTGTTTACTAGTAATATGTAATGTGAGACTCTTCTTGTTTTCTCTAGTACACGATGTTAAAACGGTCTAGACTTAACAAATTTTCTGTTGGAGGCGCCCGTATTTGTACCTCTACTGTTACAGTTACTATTGAAGTTTATGCATCCATTCTGGAAGTCTTAACACATGTTATAATAGAGGCTTAACACACGTTATATCAGGTTTACTCTGTTGTTGTTAAGTTACTATTGGAGTTTATTCATCCATTATGGAAGTTTTACACACGTTATAATAGATGCTTAACACACGTTATACATTTCAGTCGCTTAACACATGTTACAGTATGTATATACACATCATGGTGTTTTGGAAACCAATAGCTTATACATGACACCATGTTAGGTTAAACCAAGATTATAACAGAGGGTTAACACATTTTATCCCAGGTATACGATGTTACGATATTAACTTGTATGTTCCATATTAACTTGTACACGTGTTTACTATCAGTATATGCACATCATAGTGTTTTGCAAACCACTTTCATATACATGAATACAAGTCGGGTTACAACAAGATTATAATGGTGGAGGTGCCCGTATTTGTACCTCTACTGTTACAGTTACTATTTAAGTTTATGCATCCATTCTGGAAGTCTTAACACATGTTATAATAGAGGCTTAACACACGTTATATCAGGTTTACTCTGTTGTTGTTAAGTTACTATTGGAGTTTATTCATCCATTATGGAAGTCTTAACACACGTTATAGTAGATGCCTAACACACGTTATACATTTTCAGTCACTTTAACACATGTTACAGTATGTATATACACATCATGGTGTTTTTGAAACCACTAGCTTATACATGACACCATGTTAGGTTAAACCAAGATTATAACAGAGGCTTAACACATTTTATCCCAGGTATACGGTGTTATGATATTAACTTGTATGTTCCATATTAACTTGTTCACGTGTTACGATCAGTATATGCACATCATGGTGTTTTGCAAACCACTTTCATATACATGAATACAAGTCGGGTTATAATGGATGCTTACATGTTATCATATGTATACAAGTGGGGTTACAACAAGATTACGATATTAACTAAGCTCCCCATTAAACTCATCGCCCCCGTCGACTGTTTTCACCCTTGTCACATGTTAAGCAATTACATGTTCCGAACAGACAAATTGTAACACATGTTAGATCACTTTATACACATCATGGTGTTTTGTAAACCACTAGCTTATACATGAATACATGTCAGGTTACAAAAAGATTATAACAGAGGCTTAACACATGTTATACATTCCAAAATGTGCAAAACAAAAGACCTGTTTCATATTATATATTCCAAAATTACTGGTACATGTGTTACCATAAATGGCTCGTTTCATATTACACGTTACATCATGGTGTTCTGTTACAGCATGAACCACCAACAAATGTTATAAATGAACGAAGACTTCTTTCCAAAAGGATGTGACTTATTCAATGTCCCTGCATTTACGTCGCCTACATCCATCCAGCTTGTCAATTCAATATCTTTCATGGATCTGTTTCTGTAAATCAACACACGTTATATATCACTCTAACAGGTGCTTAACACATGTTATGGGTCTGTCTCTGTAAATCAAGCAACCCAACAAAAAAACAATTATTGTTAAGATCAAAAGCCCCAAACAAGCAACCAAACCAACAAAAAAACCCGTTCAAAATCTCATCCTAAAGTTTTGGATTTATTTAAAATACATGAACATTAACCATTACTAGAACACGCATTAACTTCGCCTACATCCATCAAGCTTGTCAATTGAATATCTTCATGGATTTGTTTCTGTAAATCAACACACGTTATATATCATTCTAACAGGTGCTTAACACATGTTATGGGTCTGTTTCTGTTACAGCATGAACCACTAACACATGAAAACTAAGCTCACCATTAAACTCATCGCCCCCGTCGACTGTTTTCACCCTTGTCACATGTTAATCAATTACATGTTCCGAACAGACACATTGTAACACATGTTAGATCAGTATATACACATCATGGTGTTTTGTAAACCACTAGCTTATACATGAATATATGTCAGGTTACAAAAAGATTATAACAGAGGCTTAACACATGTTATACATTCCAAAATGTGCAAAACATGTTAGAAACGAACGAAAAACTTGTTACAGCATGAAAACTTCTTTATGGATCTGTTACAGCATGAACCACTAACACATGTTATAAACGAACGAAAACTTCTTTCCCAAAAGAGTTGACTTATTCAATGTCCCCGCATTAACTTCGCCTACATCCATCCAGCTTGTCAATTGAATATCTTTATGGATCTGTTTCTGTAAATCAACACACGTTATATATCATTCTAACAGGTGCTTAACACATGTTATGGGTCTGTTTCTGTAAATCAAACAACCCAACAAAAAAAAACACTTACTGTTCAGATTAAAAGCCCAAACCAGCAACCAAACCAACAAAAAAAAAACAATTATTGTTAAGATCAAAATCCCCAAACAAGCAACCAAACCAACAAAAAATCTCGTTCAAAATCTCATCCTAAAGTTTTCGATTTATTTAAAATACATGAACATTAACCATTACTAGATCTTGATTGAAGACAGAGGAGAGGAGAGAGAGAGAGAACATTAACCATTACTAGATCTTGACTCCGACGACGTTCCGAACTCCAGCGCCACCAACCACCCACCCTCCACCACCTTCTACAACCACCCACTGTCGCCGCTATCAACCACCAACACCCCAGAATGAACCAGTCACCACCTTCCACCAACCACCAGATCTGCAACCACCATCGTCTTCTGCAACTGAATCATGCTTTGATCTGCAACCACCGTCGTCTTCTGCAACTGAATCATGCTTTGATCTGCAACCACCGTCGTCTTCTGCAACTGAGATTAGTATTTCTTGAAATCTTGAAGGTAGATATTTTAATTCTGAAATGAGAACATCTTCTTCTTGTTCTTCTTCACGTTTGTGGGGTGGGGGAGGAAAGAGATTTGATAATTGTGAGTAGAGAGTGGGAGAGAGAAAGAGGGATATGATTTTGAAATCTCTTATTTGATTTGACAGTAAAACATGGCAGATGGGTTTTTGATTTCCAATGCTCAAAAAGACTTTTTTACTACCCAAAATGCCCTTTATGCATTAATTTAAATCTAATATATACACCAAAAAAGGAGAGCCATTGATCTATTAAAGTGAAACCAAATCAAGGGTGAATCTAGGGTTTCCAAGGTTTCTTAAAAAAGACGGGATTTCTTATAGAGCCCACCCCTATATATATATATATATATAGAAAAAATATAGAAAAAATATATCGTACATTACGGCTTAAAGTACTTCACGTACGACAACGTGCGTTATTTGTTCTATAACATGCGTGATTAATGTTTTCAATATGCATGATTATTGTGTTTCAACATGCGTGATTTTGGATTTTTGAGTTATAACGTGCGTGATTTTAAAATGAACGTGCGTAATTACGTGTCGTACGTTAAGCCGTAATAGGGGTAAGATCAAATAAAAAGTTTATTTTGCCTAAATAGGATGAGAAGGAATATTAATCATTCATTTTTTAAATCAATGGTTAAGATGAAAGTGTAGGAGAAAGGAGGAGTGCAAGGGTATCTTGGGAAAATCCTATTTATGGAATTTCTCTCTCCACATGCAAGGCACATGCATATTCCACACCAGTTTTTTAAACGTTCATAACTTTTTTATACGACATTATTTTTTCATAAAAATTTCACCGTAAAATCGAGCGTCTTTTTATCTTTAATTTGAGTACCATATTGCTATATAAAATATGAAGACTAAAAAAACCCACTAAAATGTGTTGTATTTTTATGTTGTATAACATTTTTTTGTGCTGGATTTTTGTACTATATTTTTGTGCTGAATTTTTTTGTCTTAAATTTTTTTTCTCAATTTTTTGTGTTTGATTTTTTTGTACTACATTTTTTGCTGAATTTTTTTATGCTATATTTTTTGTACTAGTTTTTTTTAGCTATATTTTTTTGTACTAGATTTTTTTTTGTACTACATTTTTTGTGGTATATTTTTTTGTACTAGATTTTTGGTGCTAAATTTTTTTGTCCTAGATTTTTTTTTTGTATTTTTAAAAAACAAAAGTGGTGCCACATGTCATTTTTACTCATATTTATAAGGACCAAAATGCCCTTCATTCCTACTTATTAGGAGTGCTACATGTCATTATCACAATCTTTCTTAAGCTATTTTGGCAAAATCCACTTTTTAGTGGATCCTTCCCCATGTACGTTAACCTTCCTCTCTCTCTCTCTCTCTCTATATATATATATATATATATATATTTTACAAATTTGTATGGGTTTTTAAGCAAATTAGATATTTACAATCAGCCCCCGAATCCGACACTTGCAAGTAGGGCTGTTCAAAAAGCTCGCGGCTCGGAGCTCGCTCGAAGCTCGCTCGGATTTAGCTCGGAAAAAGCTCGCTCGATTTGGCTCGGTTTAAAAGTGAGCCGAGCCGGCTCGGCTCGGTTAGAAAGTGAGCCTAGCTCGGCTCGGCTCGTAACGAGCCGAGCTGGCTCGGTTCGGCTCGCTTTGTAGCTCGGCTCGGTTTAGCTCGAATTATTTTACTTATAATAAGTTATAATTTTATATACATTATAATATATTACAAAAAACTGATTATTATTTACATGTATATAGGTTTGTAATTTGATATTTATGGCATATTTGAAGATTGATTACCATACTAATGAACTAATATTGTATTTTATTGAAATTAAAACTTATTTTGCGTTGTTAAACTTGATTTTGGTTTGAGTTGTATTAGGTTGAACTTATTTTGAATATATTCTTTTAAATTATTGAATAATATTTTAGGCTATTAAATTTTAAGAGGTATATTTTAGTTTTTTTTTTATAAAATCGAGCCAAACCAAGCCGAGCCGAGCTAGCTCGGTTTAAAACCAAGCCGAGCCCGAGCTTAGATTTTCAGTTCGGTTTCAAATCCGAGCCGAGCCGAGCCAGCTCGGTTTATAATCGAGCCGAGCCCGAGCTTGGCCTGGCTCGGCTCGGCTCATGAACAGCCCTACTTGCAAGTGATCCCATCTCATCGCCACCAGTCAGCTGGCTACACTGTTCTTCCCTAACGCGGCAAAGTCAAGTCAACAATCAACATTCCACCATGAACACATCCAAACCCATTTTCATGGCGTAATATCAATTCCAATTAACAGTACAATGCATACTTGTGGGAGCAGGTAATTCATCATTTGTGGGCCCTCATCTTACCCAACAAGAACTCCACTCATATCCTACAACTTTTCAATTTAAAAGGATGTTTGATAATCATCTTCATCTGTTAAACTTTCTTAGAAAACAAATCCAAAATCCACATGTATAAGTGTTTGTTCTTTCAGGGTGAATTCTGGTAAAACATTTTGATATATGGGGTTCTCATCATCATCATGGGTTCTTGTTCTTCTATTCTTCCAGGAAAAATGGTTTGTGTTGGGCATTTCAAGCAGCAAGGTGGGTGTGTCCTTTTGATGTTTCATATTCATATTTTTCTTTTCTTGATTTTTGAACAACGGTTGATTCAATTTCAGGTTTATATTGTTTATATGGGACATAATACTCACACTGACCCACAGCTTCTTCAAGATACACACCATCGGATTCTCTTACAAATCCTTGGAAGGTAAAATTTTATTACATAGAAACAAATAAGAATGTTTTTTTTTTCTTTTCTTAAATATAGAAATTAGAAACATCTTGTATCCAGTCTTCCCGAGAAACATAAAAATTATAAAGGACGATAAGGTATAAAAAAAAGTTATACCCCGTATGCATATCAAATAAAATCACATCAAGAGAGGCTTTGACAGGGGTACTATTAGCCTGTGGCAATAAGAACATGTATGATATTTTCATACGAGTAAATTGACAAAATCGTCCTCGAGTTTTGAACATTTTTGTCATTTTCATCCAAAACAACTTTTTTTATAAAATTTCGTCCTTCACTTTTGGATTTTTTGCCAATTTCATCCAAACAAATTTGCTTTATTTTTTCTATCAAAGATTTGGATGAACATAGCAAAAAATCTCAAATCTCAGGGACGATTTTGGCAAAAAAAAGTCAAACGTTTGGTACAAAAAAGTTGTTTTGGATGAAAATGGCAAAAATGCCCAAACCTCAGGGACGATTTTGGCAATTTACTCTTTTTATACGAGTAAATTAATAACATGTTGGCGTTTCATGAACTTGTACTCTAAATATAGGAAGTTTTTCAAAAAAGAAAAGGTTGGCTTTTTATTTCTAATTTAAAGGTTATTTTTTTTTAATTTTAACCACTTTGATTTTTTTTGCTTTTACCCAAACTTTTTCAACTTTTGCAAGTTAACCCCTAATACTTTTTTCGTTTCAACTTTGATCCCTCATACTTTTCATCTTTTGTAAATTTTTCGTTTCACGTTTCGGTTTAAATTTTGCGAGTAAATACGTCGCAACGTGCGTGTGAGTTCAATGTTTTTTCGTCCATTTTTTTCCATTTGACAGGCCCGTCGCAATGTCATTATTTCCAAGTTTGACAGGTTCGTCGCAACGAGCGGGATCCTAGAACGACTTAGTTATTCTTTTTTATGTTTTACGTTTTAGTCCATTTTTTTTCGTATTAACATGACGCAATGGGCATACATGGTTCAACAATTTTACTTATGCTTTTCGTTCGGTGTTATTTTTCCTTAATTTGTTTTTACCCATTTTTCGGTGTTGCTGATCGCTGACAGTGATATAGCATTGGTGCTACTTGGCACGGTTTACGCCCCCACAACAACAGGGGGGGCTTAATACTAGTTATTTTTATTTGTTATCAGTTATAGTTATTACTATTAGTATTATTATTATTACTTTTATGAATTACTGTTTTTAAACTACTCCCTCCGTCCCATTAAAAGTGTCATATTTTGAATTTTCAAAGTCTTTATTTATAAACTTTGACTTTAATTATATATTTTTTGTGTTATATAAAACTTGATGAAAATTAACCCGATAAAAACACTTGTAAAACACATTCAAATCATATAACTTTCATTAAGTATTATCTAACACAAACAAAATTTTTTAAGGTCAAAGTTTATAAATAAAGACTTTGAAAATTCAAAATAAGACACTTTTAATGGGACGGAGGGAGTAATATATTAGGAAAATAAATTTCTGTGTTTTTTAAGTTGTGGTTTAGGATCAAATACAAAGGGTCCTAAAAATAAGAAGTCATACAAATGGTATCAAACTGACTTCGATTGACCTCATTCAAGGGGCATTAGAACCGTCTTATCGAACTCTACGATATGAGATTTTAGGTTTCCACTTTTGGATTAATAAGTTGTAGATTTTAGAAGTTTTGTTTATTATTATTGTTTCTTTTATTTATTATTGTGTCTTTTCTATATTTAAGTCATTGTGTCTTTTTTACGCCTCGTTAATATCAAAATGATGGAATACAACTAGATATTAGTTTTTTTTTCTCTCACATGGTCTGGAGTACAATTTGATTGCTTTTCATTACTTGTTAGACCACCCGTAACCGGACGTTTTTCAAACAAAATAATGCCAAAACACGCCCCGCCTCCGCCCCCTAGGCGTTTTCCGGCATTATTCGAGAAAAAAGGGACATTGGCGTGATTTGAAACACGCCGGAACTTCAGTTGTTTGCCCAATAGGACCTTGCCATGTGTGTGTAATTAGTTTTAATTAAAAAAACAAAAGAGATAATATTTGTGTGTGTATAATTAGATTTTGGCAAAGGTTTTTTTTTAAGGTTTAAGTTGCAGGTCCTTTGTAGGTGACAAAGGAAGAAGAAGGTGATAATTAGATTTTGCACATTCAGTCCCTGCACTTTGATTATATATAAAAAAATATTTAAACTTCAAAACCTTTAATATTTCCAGTTTCAAAAATGCTATATCAGTCCCTAAAGTTTTGTTTATTAAATGTCTGATTTGGATCTTTTATAAAACCAAAAATTTTGCAATGTATTTTTTTTTACCTTTTTCCGATTTTTTTTATTTCTAGTATTGTATTTTTTTATTTAATGAAGTATTTTAAGTTTTTAATTAAAAAAATAATTGTGTAATGATTAGAAGGGGCGTTATTGGACATTATTCTCACTACGCCACTTTTGCAATAACGCCCAATAATGTTCCCATGTTGACTGGACTGCCACATGGCAAAAAACGCCCCAGGGTGGGGGCATTATTCATCTAACGACTACGCATGTTGTTAGAGATCCATTTTTAGAGCATTCACATCCATTCCACCATATTTTCACCCTAAATTACACTAAAAACACTACATTTTCTCTCTCCTTTTCAATTAAATAATATTTTTTATACCTTTATCATTAACTTTTCTCTCTCCTTCACTCACAACCACTTTCAAAATATATTTGAAAATTATAGGGGGTGAACAGTGTCCCCCCAAATATACAGATGGACAGTAACATTTTCTCTCTCCTCCACTCACAACCACTTTTTATACTTTTTATATTTTAAAAACACCACACACACAATTTGATTATTTGGATGTGAATGCTCTTAGTATACAAACAAAGATCAGCTTTTTTTTTGGGTAAATTACACTTTTCGTCCTTTATGTTTGTATCGGATTGCAATGGATACCCTTTAACTTCAATAATTACAGTTACAATCCTTTATTTGGTAAACTCATTACACCTTTCGTCCTTTAACACTAACTAGATTAAAATTTTAAGTTAAGTTCTATCACATAAGGGTAATTTAGTCTTTTTACCAATTTAATAAAAAACAAAAACCTAAAATATATATACACACATATATCTCTTTAACACACACCTGACACCCCCCCCCCCCCCCCCTCTCTCTCTCTCTCTCTCTCAACCCTTTCTTCCAAATCCAATTTCCCCCTATTCTGCAATTTGATAACCACCAAATCCACATCCCATCTCTTAACACACACCCCCTCCCTCTCAAAAAACACGAAATAGTCACCACCGCCACCATTTTTCCGACGACATTTTTCCGGAGTAGTCACCACCACCACCAATTTGATAACAACCACTACCATTTCCGGCGACATCCAGTCACCAGCACCGCCAATTTTCCGGCTACCACTCCGACCGCCTGAAACATATTTTAAAGCACCTGCAGCCATCGTCGAAACCCTAACCATCGTCCCCAAAAAACAGGGTCGCCGCCATCCTTCTTGAACCCTAGATCTGAACAACATAAGCCGATCCGATCTGAATCGGATGCCGCTGGATCTGTCCTAGCCCATTGATTCTTCGTTCTCGCTATTGGTGTTCATAAAGGTCTGAACTATGGGAGACCTTCTTAGCATTTATAAATAAATTGATACTAGTTGGTTAAAAGGTATAGCTATGCATTCAGAATCATGTAATTTGTTGGGAAGCCTTGGGATTTAAATCAAATACATCATCAAACTGACTGTAGTGGATTTGAATGTATTGTGGATTGGATGAGAAAGATCAATCATGAATTTGTCAACTGCTACATTACATACGAGTTACAATTTTGTCCCTGTGTATTAAAATTATTTTCATTGTTGTTCTTTATGGGAGTATTAATGAAGAGTAACTATGGTCTGATGACAATAAAAAAAAAAAAAAAAAAAAAAAAAAAAAAGCTTTGTTATTAATGCACGGTTGGAGAAGAAAGGGGTGGCAGCGGTGGTGGCTTAGGCTATGAGGTGTGGATGGAGCCCCAATGGGCTTTATCATTCCATGTAGGATCTATGTCATCGCCATGTCAGCAAAGGGGCTTTATCATTCCCCCTTTTAATTTGGAGGGTGTGGATGGAGCCCCGTGTAATGATTAAGTAATTATTTATTTAAATATTTATTTTTTTAAATTAAATGGCAATTTTAATAACTACAAAATTAAAAATAAAAACATAATTTCATTAGAAAAAAAACTACAAAGTCAAAAAAAAAACATTACATACTAGAAAAAAAAAACATAACATACTAGAAAAAAAATACAACAAAGTCATCAAAACAAACATAACATACTAGAAAAAAAAGGCAACATACTTAAAAAAACTACATATATTTGGCCCGAATTTGTGCCTTACGAGCCTCCAAAATGACTCGGTCCTCCTCCGATACATGTGACAGACCCCTTGCGAGAAAGTCCATGTCTCTCGCAATTTGTTTTTCCATTCTCATTTCTTGTTCTTTTTCCCTAATGGATATTATTTGCTTCAGATCTGCCTGGAACTCGGTAATCTTTGACGGACCATCTGATTTAGTAGACTTTCCACGTGCCTTTGCCTTGGCTTTACTTTTATCCCTACCAGTTGGACGAGGCAGCTCTTGGGGTTCTTCAAACTCGTCAGCATCCTCGTTTAGATTAATTACTGTACGAGCATCTGACCCAGAAGGTTCGGTGGTGGATGTCGATTTGGACCGTTTGGATCTAGGGCGGGTTGGGTCGAACGGTGGCACAAGGTGCCACTTTGGAGATTTGCGAAGAAGCTCCCATGTGGTTACCAGGTTAAACATATGCCCATGGTGCATTCTATACTCGGTGTGGGCTTCGGTCAAGATATCGACATCGCTCGCACCACTTCTCCTTCGAGTGTTATTGACGAGGTTATTGTATATGTTGTTGAAGTTGCTAACCTTCGTCCTCAAAGCCCCCCCACTTTCCCAAAAAAGAGTCAGGGGTTCGATACACGTCACGACCCATTGCGGCGAAAAACTTATCGCGTATACGACCCCAAAATACCTTTATGTCTTGGTCGTCTCCTAAAAAAATATTATTTAGACAAGCATAAAAAATATTATTTACAAAAGCATAAAAATAGTATTTAGACAAGCATAAAAAAATTTATTTACCAACAATCTCGTCCTCCGACACGTCGAGCCAAGCTTTTGCCAACTCGAACTCTTCCTTAGGCGACCAAAAGTCTACCTTCTTTGTCGCACGTTTTTCGGTCTCATCCTTCTTTTTATGGCTTCTTTTTTTCATAGAAGAGGATTCGACTTGGGTTTCGGGAACGAATTCCGGTTCGCTTGTGTCTTGGGCGGGTATGTTTGGTGGTGGCATGTTTGGCGGAAAAAAAGGGGTTGAGAATAATACCCGAAATATGGAGGAGGCATCGGTTGAGTGGTGGGATGAGGAGAAGTTAGTGGCATTGGATAATATCCAACCTCCCCCGTACGCGGGTCTCGGCGATAGCGGTCCTCTTGCTCGTTGTTTTGCAAAGTTTGCCAATACGGATTGGTCGGATCCCATGGGTTGTTTGGGTTGTTGGGAAACATTGTTGGAAGTTTTAAAAAAATGAAGAGAGTTGTATAAAAATGGAGGTAGAGAGTGAAAGGAATGATTTAAAAAGAGGTAGAAGTTGATATTTATAGTGTGATTTTATAAATAAAATAAAAAGTAATTTTTTTTTAATTTTTGACCGTTTCAACGGTCCAAAAAATTAAATTTCTCTCGGTCCCTGTGCGTTGCCGCTCGCCATAGCGGTGGCGGAGCTTCAATGGCGCCCCGGCATAGCGCCAGGGGTGTGGTCGATGGCGGAGGGGGGGCGCTATAGGCGTCCAGCTGGCGAGGGTGGCGCCCCCACACCCTCCAGCCTTGGTGGTGGTGGGGGTTGGTTGAGGAGAGAGACTGAGATTGGTTTATGTTTTGTTTAAATATATTGTTTTTTTTTTAATCAGTTTTGTTTGTTTCTCTTATTATATTTTAAATATGTTAGTAAAATTACTAATCTACCATCATGTGCAAGACACATACCATAATTAACTGAAAATTTTAACCAGGTTAGTGTTAAAGGACCTATGTTGTAACACTTTTAACAAAAAAAGGACTGTGACTGTAATTATTGAAGTTAAAGTGCATCCATTGCAATCCAGTACAAACATAAATGACGAAAATTGTAATTTACCCTTTTTTTTGGTAGATCAAAACTACTCTTTGGGTAGCATATTACTTACAGGCTTATGTATCAGTATTTATTTTTTGTTCCAAATAATAAGCAAATGTCACTAATTTGTTGTCTTGCTTGATCATACAAAGTCAAAAAAAATCTCTAGTGCTTACAACTTGATCTTATGATGAAAAACTAGAAGACCGATATAATTAAAAGTGAAAGGAAATGGGCAAAACAGAATCAACCTGTATAACTCTTTGTTGTTGATTTATTTATTATATAGCAAAGAAGCTGCGGCTAACTCGCTTGTGTATAGTTACAAGCACGCGTTTTCTGGATTTGCTGCAGTTTTAACCCTAACTCAAGCTTTATTGATTGCAGGTATTTTGATTTTGTTCAGTCATTCTGATTCGTAAACTACTTTTCTGCTCTATTTTTAAATTTGTGGCTACATAGAAACTAACTGGCCTCTCTTACTGATTTTAGGAACCAACTGACATTTAATTACTGCTTGTAGCAAACTGCTATGAGTTATATGGTTGCTAAAATCTGCAGAGAATGTAACTTAGGAGTTGTTTGGCAACTTTTGAATGATTAAGTGCTGAACCAAACCAGTAAAAGTAAGATGTCTGAACCATTAAGTGCTGAACCAGTATGATGAGGTCTGAACCATTAAGAGTCAGTACAATGCTTAACTGTTTAGAGGCAAATTTCTGACCAATTCAGATTAGTGGTCTTGACCTTTCAGACTTAGGGGCTGTTTGTTTACCTCTTAATGGTTCAGGCCTCTTACTGGTTCAGCACTTAATGGTTCTGACTGTTTGTTTCACGAGCAGATGTCTGAATGGTTCAGACATTTGCCTCTGAATGATTAAGTTTTATACTGAGTCTGAATGGTTAAGACTTTTAATCTGAATTGGTCAGATATTTGCCTCTGAACGGTTAAGCATTATACAGGCTCTTAATGGTTCAGACCTCTTACTGGTTCAGCACTTAATGATTCAGACCTCTTACTAGTTCAGCACTTAACCATTCAAATGTTGCCAAACAACCCCTAAGTATATTGCTTAACCATTCAGAGGTAAATGTTTGAACCATTCAGACATCTGCTCCCGAAACAAACAGTCTGAACCATTAAGCGTTGAACTAGTAAGAGGTGTGGACCATTAAAACCCCCATTAAGAGGTAAACAAACAACCCCTTAGTTTCTTCTGTATTTAGTTATTAATATAAAGTTACTTGCTAAATCAATCGAATGGAAACTGTAGCAAAGAGTACACAAAACAACTTAAAATGACATATTTGACTTCAAAAGGAGCCTGCCTGATGCACGAGGAGACATGTCAACAAAAGAAATTTGTTCTTTTTAATTGTTGCATGCAGATTTACCAGGAGTTGCTCGTGTGATTCCTAATAGAATTCTTAACCTTCACACAACAAGGAGTTGGGATTTTCTCAAAGTGAACCCTCATTTGGTCAATGGCATAATCTCCAAATGTCAGTCTGGTGCTGGGACTATCATTGGTGTCCTTGATAGTGGTAAGTTATTGTTCCACTTTACAAGATGGTTTTCGCCTAGAATAATAAATTATTTGAATTTTCAAAAAAAATATTTATAACACATGATATACAGTTAGTTTAATAAGAATGTTTTGTTGCTATCAAATATTTATAAGAGGGGAAAATCACCAAAATAAACTTTGACCACCAGGTCCTTTTTACCAAAATAAACATGGGATGGCTTACCAATGGGGTGGTGGTCCATTGGCAAAGACAAAGCTTTTAAAAACACCTAGGTTGGGAGGGTTCAAGTCCCACATGCGACATGGGATTAAAGAAATTAGCCGTTAAAAAAAACATGGGATGGCTTGTATGCCGTTTAAGCCACTCAAAGAGCCAGCCATTTTTTTGAGGTAGAGGCTAGGCTCAGACTCTACATCTGACCTAGCCTCCTCAGTGAAAAAGTTACCCTCTATTTCTCAAACGAATTTTAGTCTCTAAATTGTGGATCTATTACAGATATAGACTTGCCTACATAATTTAAGAGTCTATATTTTAGACTCTTCGTACACGTGTCAACTTCTGAACTCAATGGGTTTTCGTGTGTTCCCTAACCTAAGCCGCATCCCATGTTTATTTTGGTAAAAAGGGTCTGGTCAAAGTTTATTTTGGTGATTTTCCCTATTTATAAACCAAACATAAATTCAAAAAGAATTAGTTTGACTGACCTGCACAGTCAAACTGTTCTGACTTGGTTTTTTTACCAGGAGTATGGCCCGAATCTAAAAGCTTTAATGATGCCGGAATGAAGAGGGTACCTTCACGGTGGAAAGGCATATGCGAGGAAGGAGAAAAATTTACCAAATCCAACTGCAATAGGTTCGGCATATAGAATGACTAAATAGATAATTATTTAAGAATACTTTATTTCATATAAACTTGAGACTTATTAATGATTATTTAAATGCATTGCTATAAAGAAAGTATTAGTTTCTGTATAAAGTTTGACTTTAGAAAGTCAGACTTGATCTCTTAAATCAAACAAATGAATGTATTTAGAAGTTTTTCATTTTAAACTAAAATAGGAAAATCATTGGTGCCCGATGGTATGTTAAGGGATACGAAGCCGAATTTGGAAATTTGGACACAACCGATGGTTCTGAATTTCTTTCACCGCGCGACGCGTATGGTCATGGGACCCACACTTCCTCCATTGCATCAGGGGCAATAGTAAAAGACACCAGTTTCTTCGGGCTAGCCCGTGGGTTAGCCCGAGGTGGAGCACCATCATCTCATTTGGCTATATATAAGGTTTGTTGGGCCACTGGTGGTTGTAGCTCGGCTGATATTCTTGCTGCATTTGATGATTCCATCCATGATGGTGTGGATGTTATTTCTGTTTCGTTGGGCACTTCTCCGCCATTACCTACATATGTTGATGATCCGTTATCCATTGGTTCGTTTCATGCTGTGGCTCGTGGGATCACTGTGGTTTCTTCTTGTGGGAACTCTGGCCCGTATCCTCAAACCGTAACTAACACAGCTCCGTGGATTATTTCTGTGGCTGCAAGCTCCATTGATAGAGCTTTCCCCACCTCCGTTACGCTTGGAAACAATCAAACATTTGTGGTACGTGTTTTTTCCTTTTCTGTTTGACATAACTCATCATTCATCTTATTCAGTTTAATTTGCTATTGAATTGGTTATGTTTTATCTTTGGAGGCTCAAATGCCGAAGTGCCCAAAGTGTATATTTCAATGCATAAACCAATTAAAGAGTTTTATTAAGCAAATTAGAATTAGTAATACTGTTTTTGTGATTATATTAACCTATTTTCATGCTCAAACAGTCTTATTTGAACTTTAAAGTGATCCAAATTTGTTACTTTTTTTTTTTTACAAATTATGATAAATAAGAACCAATACGTTGAATTTAGAAGAAAAACACATCAATTTTGGATATGAAAAGAACCTGGGTTGACCTTAATAGTCAACATATGCAGGGTCAAGCGTTCTTTACAAGGAAAGATTTTGACAAATACTACCCTTTGGTGTATGGTGAAGATATTGTTGCTGATGATGCAGATGAGACTGATGCAAGGTCCTTTCTGTAATTTCAACAAGTCTTGTTGTTATTTTTATTTTCGTAATATATATTCTTTCATTACAGAAGTTGTGAACGCGGCTCATTGAATGAAACTTTAGCAAAAGGCAAAATTATTCTATGTTTCCAGTCACGTGCAAGAAGCTTGGCTGCTTCAGCTGCGAAAAATGTCCAAGAAGTTGGTGGTGTGGGGATCATTTTCGCACAATATCCAACCAAAGATATCACGTTGACTTTTGTGATCCCGTGTGTTCAAGTTGACTTTTCAGTTGGAACATCACTAACTACTTATACTGAGTCAACCAGGTTTGGTCAAAATCATCTAGTTTTGGTAAAAGCTGTAGATTGATTTGTAATGCATTTTGTTTGACAGTAATCCAGTTGTGAAAATTGGCCTCACAAGAACAGTTATCGGGAAACAAACATCTCCGGAGGTTGCGTTTTTCTCAGCCAGAGGACCAAGTTCACTTTCTCCCACAGTACTCAAGGTAATTCCCTTAAGCTTGACTTTTTGTATTTTACTAAAGTTTAAATTCAAACTGTGTGTTGAAGCCTGATGTAGCTGCTCCGGGGGTTAACATATTGGCATCATGGTCTAAGAGTCAAGTCCCATCACTCGATTTCAAAATAGAATCAGGGACTTCCATGGCTTGTCCGCATGTTTCCGGCATTGTTGCGCTACTCAAATCTATATATCCAACATGGAGTCCTGCAGCTATCAAGTCGGCCCTTGTCACGACTGGTAACGATATACATTTTCTTTTTCATTACCTCAAAGCTTAACAAACATTTGTATGCTTGGTTTTAAAAAAAGCGCGCCTAGGCGGGGACCCTATCGCTTCGGTGCACCTCTAGCTTTTTAAAACCAAGTTTGTCTGTCATTATTCATGATTATTATCTTATTTGCAATGTAGGTTCTATAGAGACTGACATTGGTCAGCCTGCTGTTGCAGAGGGAGCTCCACACAAGCAGGCTGATCCATTTGACTATGGAGGGGGTCACGTGGACCCCAACAAAGCTATAAACCCTGGTCTCACTTACGACACAACAACCAAAGATTACATTTGTTTCCTTTGCGCCATGGGCTACAACGATAGTGCTATAAGCTTGATAGCAAACCAACCACACTCTCCTTGCTCTCGGAAAAGAAACTGTCTACTAAACCTTAATCTCCCATCTATCTCAATACCCGAGTTGATAAAAACCACAACAATATCAAGGACTGTGACCAATGTAGGCCCTACTTCATCTCTATACGTAGCACGAATTGAAGCACCACCTGGCACAAGTGTTGTGGTGGAGCCATCAATCTTGTTCTTTAATGCTACGAAAACCAGGTTACGGTATAAGTTAGAAATTCGACCCTTGGTGAGGGTGCGAGGAAGGTTTTCGTTTGGATACTTGATATGGGAAGACGGGATTCATGTTGTGAGAACACCCTTGGTAGTTCGAGTTGTCATAGAGAAATCATATTCTCAAATATAAGTTTGGTTTATTTTGATTAGTTTTTTTGTAATATAAGTTTGGTTTAATTTGAAAAGGGTTTTTTTTTTTTTTTTTTGAACTAGTGGGATTCTGCGTGCATTCCGGCAGTGGCGAAGCTTGAAAATTTCTACCTGGGGGTCGGAAGTCACCGAACCTACTATATAAGTAATTTTTTTTATAAAACTGGTGGGTCGAAAACGTATATACCAAAAAAATTCTATACGAAACGTACATACATAACACTACTGAGCGAAAAAGTTCGGGGGGTTGGGCACCCCTTCCGGCCCCTTGAAAGCTGCGCCACTGCATTCCGGGTGGCGTTCGGTTGGTATTGGTTTGGTTTGGTTTCGGTGGACGCTAGTTGGTCGGTGAGGTATTGACTAGCGATTAATCGGGATTAATAGAGATTAATCGGGATTGTTCGGATTAAGATTTTTAAGTATTTAGTTTTATATACACACACATTTTTATATGTAATTTTTTTAAGTAGACATCTTTTAACCCCTCGTCGACCAATTTTTTAAGCAATTGAAGGGAATTTATAAGGTTTGGTCGAAATTTGGACGGAATCTGGCTAGAATTTGGCCGGAATAGGATCACTACTGACTACCTTACGATTAATCATTCACTACTTGGTGAACCTCCAATTAACGATTAATTGGCGATATGAGACCGGGACTAAGATATGCCCAACAAAATATCGACTCGCTTGTACATTACTGTTCATAATTCGGTTAAATGAAATATATATCGAGATGTAGATAAAAAAAAAAGATATATTGTAACGGTACGCTTGGAACTTTATAAAACATTGTCTTTAAAATCAGCGCCGGAGTTTGAAGGAAGACTTAGTGAGGGCAAGACTCTCAAAATCCAAATGGACAGGGTCCGGACTCTTAAAAATCCAATATTTAAAACTAAAAAAAATTCATGAATTTTCGATAATTTTATACTATGAGCGAAAAATCGGTGGTTGCCCCCGGCCCCAATAAAGCCTCGCTAGTGTTTAAAATGCTATGATCTACAAGAAAATAAATGAATGTAAAATATGAAATAAAATGAATGAAAAAGAGTTAAATAATTGAAAAAAGCAAACAAATTAAACGAATGGTAAAAAGGCAAAAAAAACATAGGGTGAATATAAAATAAAAAACAAAAGATAAAAAAACAAAAGATAACGGTTAGTTTAGAATTGAAAGAAACTTAACTACTCTTTAGGAATTGTGAGTTATCAAATATATTATGTGTTAGAGATAGAATTTTAATGTTTATGAATCAGGTATCCTTTGTTTGGCTTGGATCACGGATTCTTAGGAAATGGTACAGGAAGACTAAGGATCACGGATCCTCATTATTGTTCTAACAAACTAACAATTGTTTCCAATATCCTTTGGGCTTGTTTTGCAGGTGCATTTCGAAGAGGACTTATTATATCCGAGAATCAAGGGGAATATGCTCTTATATTTGGCACATGCATGGTCAAGGACCGTTGATGGTGAACGTGGGAGCATACTAAGAATTTCGGATAGTTAGTTTAGCTTGATTAGTTGAACGTTATAGTGGGATATTGAGCTCGAATTGATAGATAGAACACACACTTACACTCTCGCATACTCTCCCTCGAATACAACCTTCAAACACACTAGCAATCTCATTGTAACGAGCTCAATATTATCCCAAGTTGTAAACTTTTTCATTCAATATACTTGATAGTGATAGTTTTCACTATCCGAGGTTTTTTATGCCGGAGATCATTCATTGATCAAGGGCTTTTTTCTCGTATAAATCCTTGTGTTCATTGTCATTTTTGTTTGATAATTGTTCATACATTTGATCAACATAACAAGCACTCTACCTCACATTCAAAGTTTGGTTACATTATCCTTAATCAGATTTTTTACCAAAACAGTTTGACGCCCACCGTGAGGCAATTGGTGCTTCAATCCTGAAAATTTTGTTCATTTCATTCATTTCTGTCCATTACCTTAAACCACCACATGGCTTCTCAGGGAAAAACTACTTCAAGTTCCATGTCGGCGGTTACCTCATCACAGGGCATTCCACCATTGCCTCATGTTCCCCCTGCATTCCAAAAGAATGCTGAAAATGCTCCGAAGAAGACAACCCCCGTTTTCACAAAACCAACTGCTGTTTCTTCCTCTACACCAACTAACAGTGATCTTTATACTTTGATTTTGCAGATGAAAGGTTACATGCAACAGCAGGATGAAACTAATGGAAGGATCCTTCGCGAAATTGATGAAATCAAGAAACTGAAGAAATCAGCGGAGGATTACTCCCCATTGATGCCCAGGTAGTTGGATTTCACTACTCCACCATCAACAATCCAGCATTCCAAAGCATCAGGTGTTCAGTTGCAGTATGGATCACTAGCAGCGACGCAGCCTCAAGGATTCTCTTCTCAGCATCAGGGATCCTTCATCAATTTAGGAGGATACATGGGGACGCATTCTACTCAAGGATCCTACTCTCAGCATCAAGGATCCTCATCCCAGGTTCAAGGATCCATGGAATATCCTCCGAGGCCTTCGGCACCGATGTATCCTGGATCCAACATCTTCCAGGATCAAGGATCCTTAGGGTGTCAACCATCCAGAAGTTCTAAAGTTCACTTAGGAGACTTCATTCCCATGCAAACTATTGCTCCAGCTGGTCCCACTCTTACACCAGAGATGCCTCATTTTGGATACACTTCTGGGATGCCAATTCCAAACCAATCAGGAGGTAACAATTTCAATACATCTTTTGGCACTAATCATGGTTTTATGCAGGAACTAGGGATCAATCAAGCCATGGCTAAGGAGTTGCAAAAGCTCAAGGATATGATATCCAGTGTCCCGGGAGTGGTCAAACCCATCCCAGAGATCCCCGATGGAAGTCATAGGGTGTCTCGCTTTGCACCACCCATATGTAATGCTGAGATACCAAAACAGTTTCAAACCCCTAATATGAAACAGTATGATGGTACCACCGATCCAGAAGAACCCGTGATCAGCTGCTTAGAAACAAAAGAATTTTACCCCTAAGCTAACTGAATTTTTTAACTGTGGTTATTTTTTTGGACTGAAATGGCATGTTTCCAAAATGTCAGCGAGGAAAACGGTGCAATTTTGAAATTTGGTCTGAAATGGCAAAAGTGAACAAAGCAAAGGGACGTAAATGACAGTTAACTCTTATTTAAGTTACATAACTCTACTGTAAATACAAGGTTATATATGCACTTGAGTGATTTCTTAGGGGGTGATTGTAACGCCCTACTTTTTCATACTTTCCATAATTAGAAAGCTCGCCTTGTAATACTATTTTTGGAAATCTTGTATTCTTGTAATCGTCTTTTCGTTGTAGTCGTTGTAAAATCCTAGACTTGGATTGTTGGCCCATGTAATTAAACCCAGAAGAACAGATGATACTGAAAGCCAAAATTGGTTCTCAACTGTTGATCCACAATAAGCAAATGCATGTTTCTAAGTTCCCTCCAATGGCAGTGCTTCTATCAGTTGATTAATCGAAAATTTTCTTTTAATTCCAAAAATATTTTTCTTTTCTTATTTTCATCATCAGTTTTATCATCACAATCTTCAATTATGACTTTGTCATAATTTGTGACATTGTCACTTATTGGAATTTCATTGATCGGTTTTGGACATAAATGATCTAGTATTAACGACGAAGTCACAAAACCTTTCAATTTCTTTTCTAAATCATCAATTTTATTTTTAGCACACTCAACTTCAGTTTCAAGTTGAGTGATTTTCTCAAGATGAGAATTTATTACCTTTTCATTTTCAATCTTATTTTCATGTAAAACAGATTTTTCATTTTCTAAAACTTTTATTTGACTTTGAAAATCTGTTTCTTTTTCTTTCAAAACTTTATTTTCTAGTTTTATCCAAACATCTTTATTTTCTGAAATTTTTATTTTGTTTTCAAAATCCTTTTCAATTTTTAATTTTTCATTTTCTAAAATTGTTACTTTATTTTGAAATACTTTTTCTTTTTCTATTAACTTTTTATTTTCTAATGTCAAACTCTCTATATTTTTCAGGAGTTTGACATTGTCTGCTTCAGATTTATCACATTTTGAGCACACTGGTCCAGAATTTGAAGTTTCATTTGTTGATGCACTAGATTCTTTGACTTCATCATTCTGTGACAACTGAGTTTCTTGGTGAGCATTCTCAACATGTTTTTTCTCAGATCCTTCACTCTTTGAAGTTGAATTTGTCTTGAATGTACCTGCAGAAAAAATTAGAATGAAATCAAGAGGATTCATATTTTCATCTATATAACAACCCCTCTTAAAATCATACTTCATAACATATTTTGCTTCAAAACACATTTTGATTCTTCTGCTTATTTCAAGAATCACATCCAAACTGATTTTATCCAAGTTCTTTTCTATTTCATTTATCAACTCTTTCTTTTTCTTATTATTTTCAAAATTGTGTGTTTTAAGCTCACTAATAAAATCTTTTGGATGCAACTTTGAAAATCTAGTATCGTTTTTCAGTTTAATAAAAAATTCATTCCACTCTGCAGGTAACGCGTCTGCAAATTTTGATATCTGTTTATCTTTTGACATTCTTATCTTATAATTTTTTAAATTGTCAATTAAGCTTTCAAATCGTTTTTCCAACTCATTTATTGTTTCATTTTTCTTACTGAAAAAACATTCAAACCTTTTAATCCAAACATCCTTTTTCACATCATTATAACTACTATCCCAATACCCACAATACCCATTATTTAATCTTTCAAGATCATTGTTTTCCATTTCATCAAATATTTTAATCACACTTTCAAACAACCTGAGGTGATAATTACACAACCCGTATAAACTGAATGTTCAAACTTTCAAACGAACTGAATTTCACGCGAAATGAGCTTTCACACGAAATGAAAACTCAAACGAAATGAACAGGAAACAAATTTCACGCGAAATAAGCTTTCAAACGAAATACCCTTCACACGAAATACCAACTTTGGTACGAAATAGATGTATTTCGTACGAAATAGAGGTTGTTTTCGTAAGAAATATGGTTCCAAGATGATTTCGTGCGAAATACTCTGATTTCGTGCGAAATTAGGTTCACAATCTTGATTTCGTACGAAATACCAAATAAGATGCTGATTTTGCGTGAAATACCTTGATTTCGTACGAAATAAGGTACTCAAAATTGATTTCATACGAAATACACTTCACACAGACTGATTTCGTGCGAAATAGAGTTCTCAGAATTGATTTCGCGTGAAATACGAGCTGACTATTTCGTGCGAAATTATGATGACATCATCATTTCGGCCACCATTTTGTCAAATTGATCCGGTATTTGTTCGAATTTTGGTCCAATTCTTTCAAGGATTCATTAAAACAGTGTTTT
Source organism: Helianthus tuberosus (assembly GCA_030545235.1). NCBI lineage: Eukaryota > Viridiplantae > Streptophyta > Magnoliopsida > Asterales > Asteraceae > Helianthus > Helianthus tuberosus. The sequence goes on from CM060409.1 coordinate 107,057,386, forward strand.
ACGTGATATATGTGAAATTCAATCCATGTTGTCCGTTAAATCTCGTTTAATTTTGAAAAGAATGAGTAGAAGTGATGAAAACAAGCTGAATTGGTATAAACTCTTCTTCCTGAGCTCTGATACCACTTGTTGGATCGTCGTGTGACCCGAACGAGTCAATCAGAAGAGTTTACAATCTATATCAAAGGCGGAATCAATGAACTAGACGTGAAACAGCTTGACTCTCCTTAATTATCCTTTTATTAATGATTTCAAAGCAATTCTGATCGTTTGACAAACTGGTAGCACCTTGGCTCTGAAATCAAGACCGTTACAAATGAATAACCAGCTCACCTATTTATAGTGTTGGTATTTCATACGAAATAGCTTAAGCCTATTTCGTGCGAAATAGCTCAATCACACACAATTCCAACTTCCTAACCTACTGAGCACTGATTTATCCTATCTAGACACATGACTTGATACAAGACGAAATTAACATACATTTATGCACCAACAGTGTCAACCTTATGCCTCAAACCCCCGCCCCACCATACCCCATGGTCTTAAAACAAGATTACTCTACTTACTTTTTCAGTAACCAACGCTGAGCAGTTAATTTGAACTCAATTTAAAATTGAAGTTAAAATATTTTTATATTTAAAGTATTACAACATTCAATGATTAACCACTTTATCATTTTCCATATATATAAGACCATCCCCAATAGGTCATTTTTTTGCCATTTGTCCACCTCACCCATTCTTTATTATTGTGGGATGCATATTTAGGTGGCATATTTGGGTGGCATATTTGTTGAAGAATGGGTATAAACGAGCATGTTGTCAGGAGGTGATGGGGCCAAAGGGTGGGGGTTGGGTGATAAATTAAAATTAAATGTAAAAGGTGGTGATGATGTGACAGTGTTTTTATGTGTTTTTGTGTTTTCTTATTGGGTGGGTTTTTGAAGTTTTTGAAGGGTGGGTGTTTTTCTGATGTGCCAGCTGACGACTGGACATGTTTTTAGGTGTTTTTAGTGGGTCTTATTGTGGATGCTCTAAATTAGGTGGGTGTATAAAAGTACCCGTCCTTCCTTCCATGACAGATACATTAACCGCGAAACCATGAAGCCTGATTTCAACTTCCCCTTTCTTCTCCAATTTTCAGTTTTGTTTGTTCAGTTGTATGGCGGTGCTTCAAGCTATGGTGAAGCGTTGTCAAAATCGATCATGTTTTTTCGAAGGCCAGCGATCTGGGTTCCTCCCAAAGGACCAGCGGTTGAACTGGCGTGGGAATTCGGGACTCGGAGACGGTTCCGCTGACAATGTGGACCTCACCGGAGGTTACTATGACGCCGGAGACAATGTTAAGTTCGGTTTTCCAATGGCCTTTACAACCACGATGCTAGCGTGGAGTGTGATAGAGTTCGGAGAGATGATGCCACCGGCAGAGTTGAGGAATGCGTTGGTGGCGATACGCTGGGGAACGGATTATTTGCTGAAAACGGTGGCGGAACCTGATCGGATTTATTTGCAGGTACGTACGGTTCTTAATTCTTGTATTGCTCCGCTTAGGGGGTGGCGGCGCAACTTGTTGCCCGACTACCTGCCATTGCTTTGTAATTGCCCTTTTTCACTAGGTTTTTAGTATTTAATAAAAAAAAAATTGGTGTATTACTAGAATAGAATAGAAACGAGACTGGTATATCAAAATGGTTTTAAAAACTTATTGTCAATATTAGATACTTCATCGTGTTTAGCAGAATTTTGTGTGTGTTTAGCAGGGTAGGGGCGCAACTTGTTGCTTATCTACCTTCTTCTGTAACTTATAGTACTCACACAAATAATATTATCTAATTAAAAAAAAGATACTTCATTACCCTTCCCGCGAGTTTGTTCATTCATTCGGTTTGGTTTGGTTTGGTGACAAACAGAGTCTTGCTGAAAACTGGTTATTTGATGAAAAACGCTTCGTTTGCGAAAGGCGAACTTGCCGAGTTCCCTCCTCATAGGGGCACAAAAAGTTTTTTTTTTAGTTTTTTTAAAGGAAATCCAAAAGTACCACTCTTGTTAGTTGTCTTTGAAAAGAAAAAAAATGGTATTAATGAGGGTAATTTGGTGATAAATAAAAATTGGTTGTTTTGGACCCTAGGGAAAGTAAGCCCGTGATGGCCCACTAATTTCTTCTGCACTAGGAATGCTTGAATATAAATAAATGTAGGTTGGTGATCCTGTAAAAGACCATAACTGTTGGGAGAGGCCAGAAGACATGGACACGGATCGGACGGTGTACAGAGTGGATGCACCAAACCCGGCGTCAGATGTGGCAGGAGAGACTGCGGCGGCTCTAGCAGCCGCATCCATGGCATTCCGCTCTTCTGATCCAGGCTACTCACACACCATCCTAACAACTGCCATCAAAGTCTTCGAGTTTGCTGATACTTATAGAGGGGCTTATAGCGATGACACCGATATTAGAAACGATGCTTGCCCCTTTTACTGTGATTATGATGGATATCAGGCAAGTGTATCACATATCAATACAGAACAAGTTTTAAGCAGAGAACGAATGTATAAATCTTATATATATGATTTTGTAGGATGAATTGTTATGGGGAGCGGCATGGTTAACAAGGGCTTCTGATGATGTAAAGTATATGAGTTACATAGAAAACAATGCTAAACCACTTGGTGCTCATGAGAATATTAATGAGTTTGGATGGGACAACAAGCATGCTGGTCTTAATGTTCTTGTTTCCAAGGTAAACTTAACGCTTAATTCAAATATCATTTTGTGGTCGAGTTTGAAATTTAGATTAGTCAATACAAACTTACCAAGTCAAGTTTTGTCATTTAGATATTGAAATTGAAAACTTGATGAGATGTTGGAATTCACCTTTGGAGGTAATGTGTTGCTAGTTAAGATACTGACTTTAGGTAATGTCGTTATTGATTCAACACTAATACCTTGAACACGCATTTGATTTGGTCCGTTTTAGTGACCAACCCATTTTTGAAACTTAGGCCGTGGGGTATGGGGCGGGAGTTTGGGCGTGGGTTGGGGGAAAACGCCCAAGTCACCACCCCGGGTGGGCTTGGGTTGTGGCGTGGCCCCTTGGGGCTTGGCTTTCAAGCCGGGCGTGGGGCGGTATGGCGAAGCGAGCTGGCATGTTCTCATTGGGTCACCCGCCACGTCACCAGGCGGTTGTTTAAAATTTTGAAATTCAAACTGGTCCCCCCATCCCCCCATCTTCTATAACCGCCACCCGGGTCCCCAAAGGCCCTATATATTGCAACCCCAACCCCACCGGTCCCCCATCCCACGAACCAAAACCCCACCGGCTACACCCACTGTCTTGAACCCGCTACCCCGCTGGTCCCTCCCATCCCACGAACCCAACACCACTATGGCATCCTGGACCCGTCAAGAAGAAACGACACTCGTAACTAGCGTCGTCGACGCTATGAAGGGGCGGCCACCGGGCCAAACAAAATATTGGGTGGAAGCATTCGCGGCCTACCGACAAAACGTCGGTAACGACCGCCACAACCTCAACGCGTGCCAACATAAATGGCGCGACCTACGGCCCAAGCTCGAGCGTTTCAAGACTTACTACGAAGCGGTTCCCGGTGGCGAGTTAAGCCACGAGGACCGGGTGGCGGTGGCGAACATAGAGTTTCGAAGCGTGGAAAAGAAGGCGTTCGACAAAATCGAACTTTTTGAAATTTTTTTAACGCTCTAGGTTTTTTTATTTTGTAATTTTTAGAAATTATGTAATTTTTAGGATTATGTAATTTTTAAAATTTTAATGAAGTTGTAGGTTTTTTTATAAATGTTGTGTGATTTTTTATAAATTTTTTGGATTTTTTTTTTTAAACATTTATGCCACGCGGTGCACCCAACCCAAGCCCAACCCACGCCCCGCCATATCCCGCGGACACGTAACCTGGCAGTGGGCTGGCTCCCTTTACACGTGTCACTAAATGCCCAACCCAAGCCCCACCATACCCCACGGTTTTAGCAAAAAACAACTCACTTGTCATCATCACATTTCAAAACAACCGGGTTCTTCATATATTGTTTTATTTGATTTTCGGTTAATAAAATTTGACCACTTAAAAATGCAGCAAGTGTTGGAAGGGAATGTGTACGCGTTGGAGTCGTACAAAGCATCGGCCGAAAGCTTCATGTGCACATTATTACCAGACTCATCTTCATCGCACATTGAATATTCCCCAGGGGGTCTAATCTACCGTCCAGGTGGAAGCAATTTACAACATTCAACCGCCATCACATTCCTCATGCTAGTTTATGCAAACTACTTAGAGCCAACCGCAAGCTCAGTGAATTGCGGTAACATAAGTGTGGGACCCGGCTACCTTCGCGGATTGGCTAAGCAGCAAGTGGATTATATCCTAGGGGAAAACCCTAAGGGAATGTCTTATATGGTAGGGTATGGCAACAGGTACCCGCAACGGATTCATCATCGAGGCTCCTCTCTACCATCGGTCTGGAACCATCCCAAACCCATTCAATGTAAAGAGGGAACTATTTATTTTAACTCATCCGACCCTAATCCAAATGTTTTGATTGGTGCCATTGTTGGTGGGCCCCAGGAGGATGACGAGTATGGCGATGATCGAGCTGATTTCAGAAAATCCGAGCCTACAACCTACATTAATGCACCATTTGTTGGCGTCTTAGCATTCTTCACTGCCAACCCTAGTCCTAACCCAAGTTAATAGAAAGGGTCGATCAACCAAGCATATTAGCTAGCTAGGGAATTGAAGTCTCTCGTCTTGTGCTAAGCCGAACAAGAGGGAAGAGATAGATAGATAGATAGCTTTGTGTCTTTTTTTTACTTTTATTTATATATCATTATTATTATGTTAGTCAATTTTAATGATGTTTAAGGTACGCATAATAACGTTTCGGTTAACAAATATTTTCAGTTCGGTAATAAATGCTTTTTACGGTTCCTTGCATCGATTTAGTTACTTATTCACTCTGTTTTTACATGAATCCGTAAACATTTCTCTTTATTTTTATTTTTTTTTACTTGGTAATAGAATAATCTAATGATTCATTCATTTTTAGTTTTTATATATTATAGCTTCCTTAGATAATAAATTGATATAAAATATGAAGATAATAGGAAATGTATTTGTGAATCTCAACAGTAAAATTTTAACAAACTAGCATATACCTGATACATGATGCGTATTGGGTTAAGTATGAAACATTGTTTTACAATCACATATAAAACTAAGATTAACCCGTCTCTCTCCTTAAAGGCTAGATCCAAATCCATTTCAATTAGTACACATGCAACAACAATCGATGGTGATAGATGTGACAACTGACACTTTTTCATGTATTTCCGTACGATGTGAACAATAATTTGTAAAATGAGGTTTGTGTATGCTGAATTTATGATATGAATGATTGCATGATTTACTTTCAAAGAACTCACAAATACATTACACGTTGCATGTTACTTATGACTGTTGAATGCAACTTGAAACAGTTAAATTAGGGCACATAACGAAACTAGCACAATAATCAGGTAAACTAGTAGTACTGACGAGAGTTCAGTACTCATGCAGACATCATGTTATGACACATAATAAGTCCCGGAACCAAAGTTTACACTAGAATTCTATGTAGGAAAGTAAGGGTTATAAAACTGTCTTCCGAATGACGATTTAAACACTAAAAAGTGCCCGAAACACACCCTAAATGCAGAATTCTGCAGAATTCAGCAATTTAACATCAAAATATAATGTAGAAATAAGGTTTAATTGTCCAGAATAACTTGTAAAGTATCAGGAATGAAAACTGTCATAAAAGGTATCTCATAACACATAAAACTGCGCAATTTAGCACCTTAACGAACCGGTAACCAAACGAACAACCGGACACTACCCGAAACACCAAAATTGAACTAGAAGCATTGTTTTAACATCATGAAGCTAGTTATTACCACTGAACATCATATTACATCCCAAAATCCCTAAACACATTTAAACCTCTAACTAGAACACTTAAATCTTAACTAACTTGTAACTAGTAGTTGAAACCAAACCAAGACCCCCCCCCCCCCCCCATATAGTGGACGGTCAACAAGTGGCCCCCATACCCCACATCTTCTTGATTATTATATTGAACATGTTAAGAAGATATTAGACATAGTGACCTTTGTATAAACACATGTTGAAGGTTAAAAGACATAAGACCCATGAGACTTCACATAATCTTCTCACAACATTCAAACTTCACAAAAACTCCTTTCTCCTCTCACATAGCTCACGGCCAAGCACCCCTCTATTCTTCTTCATTTTTCAAGTCCATTTCCAAGCAATCTAAGGTGTCTCTAAAGTGTATCAAAGCTACTTAGGAAAGTTGCAAGCAAGGAGACTTGAAGGACCATCTTGTGGAGCTATTACCCACCTCTTTTCTTCTTCATCTTGCATCTTGTTCTTCCCTAGCCTTTGTGCTAGTAGTAAGCTCTCTTCATCTTGTTTTTACACTTGATTTTAGTGGTTAAAGTATGTAGTAACTAAAGATCTAAAGAATCATACCAAAACAAGAAGATGAACATAAACATAAAGCTTAAAATCATGAAGATCTAAGTTATTTAGTGTATGTGATGAACTTGTTTGTTGATTTCTTAAATGTATGGTGTAGATCACCACATAAAAGCTTGCTAGATGATGATTTAAAACATGATCTAGCAAGTATGAGGATGAATCTTGAAAGATCTATGTTGATCATCCTTTATGTTAAGTGTGAACTTGAAGATGAACATGATTTTGTGTAAGATGATGATTCCTACAAGTTGTAAGTCTTAAAAATATGAGATTTCAAAAATAAAAGTTTCAAGAAAATAAAGTCTACTTCATGATTTACATGACTTGGTTTTTGAAAGAAAATAAACATATTTTAGGTGTTAAAATGGAGCCATTAAAGTATGGAAAGCATGAAATATCTAAGAAGATGAATTTTTGTAAAATTGTGTCACAAGTTGTAAAGACTGAAATCTTGTAAAAATGAGTCTTATGAAATAAAAAACATGTTTTTAGTGTTAGTATACTATGTATAACATCATGGTAAAATACTACAAAATTTTACAAAACTTCAAGTACATACCATCTTGTAGAAATGCATGTCATGGCTTATGGTAAGTTGTAGGATGTTATTGATGATTGATGATGAATTTTTGAAAAGAAAATTATATGCTAATAAGCATGGAAACCTCCATTTTCAAGGGAAACTATGGCAAAATTTTTGTAAAAATTCAACACTTAGAAAAATATTTTTAAACAAGTGTTTACAAGTAAATTTTGATCATGGTTTTGAATATAAAATTTGTCATAATTTTTGTTATAAAAATTTACAAGTATTGGAGGTTGATTTTCAATAATAAAAATAACTAAGTATATATTTAGGAAAATATATATTTAGAAGTCACAAAATTATGTGCTACTTGTATATTGTTTGTATTAGTTATACTAAAAATTAGGAACATTGAAAATAATATATCACACCAAAATACTAAAATTGTAATATGAAATATTACAAAAATCACAAGAAAATAAATATATAATTTATACCCAAATATGTAACACACTTACTATTTTTAGGCGGATTTCGTATAGAATTACGAACATAATCATGTAATTATAATTACAAGTACATTGGAAAATACTGATATATTAAAACTTTTACAATTTCCAAGTACACCACCTAATGTGACTAAATTCGTCGTTTAAAAATAACGATTAACAATGTGCGGAAGCTTGTAACTTTTTCGTGTTCGGTTCTTCGTTGAGCTTGATCGTCCTCCGGTATTGTATGTTATACCTACAATTCATAAAACATGAATTGAATTAGTCATACGTAGTTTAGAACGTGTTTAAACGAGTTCGCGAGGCAAAATAACTGGAAAAAAAAACAAATTTTCAAAAACTGACTTCGTCATGCCACGAGAAAGAATCAACATGCTCCCTCGCGTGGCGCGAGGGAGATCATTTTCCAGCAGGTTCGTATCTGGGACCTGCATATTCCCACCACATCCAGTTTTTACGAAAACGACCATAACTTCTTCGTTATTGATCCGTTTTACCCGATTCTTTTTCCTACGCGTCCGTAATTTAATTCTCCATCTTATGGAGTTAAAATCCAACATCCGACATAATAAATTTTGAGACTTCTAAGCCTTCGACTCATTACCTTTTTACCGAATTTTAACCCGTTTATGCATTTTATCAAACAAACATATTTGTTTGATCCTCATTTCACATGCACCTCTTTAATTTAATGTTATCTACCATGTTAGGTTCTAATCACAGGTTTCTTACACAATTTAAACCCGTTTTCGCTCGTATGCTTATTTTGACCCGTTAAGGGTATTTAAGTATATTTTAAACATGATTCGCTCATTTGTATCTAGCCTTATATTTCCACATTTCTTACCAAGTAATCTTCCACCACAACTATATTTGTGGTGGATTTAATGTGGAGATCTATATATTCTGAGTTTTATCCCTCGGACTATCATTTTACGGCAAAGACCCATATAAAGTCATTTGACCCAAAGATTCGCATATTTCACTTTTTATACTTATTCCAAGTATCTATTTGATCACAAAACTCATTTCTAAACAACCCTTAAGGGTCGTTTGCCTGATATACCCATCAAGGGCATTTTTGTCAACTTCGCTCCATCCTTTACAACAAGGACTTTATTGAACCTTTAACCAATCCACTCACTTAACTTCAATTCTAAACACACATACCTGACTCGGATCAATATATTGACCTGTTTCGATACCTTGCCTTAGTAACGCTAAGCAATAGCAATGTACATATCCATCTGATATTTATTCCTATAATCATATAGCTCAACAAACCATTAGTCGATATTGTCAAAGGGTGATAATTTCACCTTTTGACCCGTTTGGTCTAAAGGACATGAAACTCTATGAGTTGATATTTATTACCATCTTATCCATACGACTAACTCCGGTTTACACCGTATAGTCGTTTTACTTGTGAATCGTCAATTGATTTCCTTGACCCATTATAACCCTCGCTATGACGTATCTTTCCCCAAACTAATGATTATTGTCAACAAGTGACTAAAGTACCATTTTACCCTTATTATTTGCATTGGTTTACCATACAAGGTAATTATTAAAAACTCGTTATCTTTTAGTCATTTCATGACTATTTAACTATATTAGCTCCTTTTTATCCATTCAACATGTTTAGGACCATTGTCTTTTGTTTCGGACATCACTTGTCGTGTCGGAACATCATAATTTAAATAAGACTTATCATTCATAACCTATAAAATCATTAGGTATTAAATAATTAGAGTGTAAGCTTTACTTACCTTGCATCCGAAACACGCTTTTCCTTCACACTTGCATCGTTTGGCCCGCTTTCTCCCAAAGCTTCACCTAGCTTGTTAAGCGCCAACTATCATTCATCATTCACAAGGTGGTTAGTTTAATCATAACTTAATATGATTATTCCACCTCACGCATTTTATATCCAAAAATTATCATTCATCGCATTGTAGGTCAGTTTGACTTTTTAAAAGTCAAATGTCCATTAGTACATGAATTGCACATTTAAGTTCATCAACTAGTTTAGGCATTTTCAATGACCCGGTAGGCATTTTTTTAAGCCATCGTTTTTAACTAATCTTTTAACCGAATTATTACATTTCCAATACCTTATCTTGTTCAAGCGATTATCAAGACTAATTTATTCATTCGTTTCGTAAGAACTAAGGGTTTCTCATATACGAGTGAAACCCGTTTTATCATATCACTAGTGTTCACCCGAACACCTAATATAATCAAGTTCTATCTATCAATTAGTAGATAACATGATCTTATACACCTAGTTTCATGAACATAGCTACCAAATTTCTTCATAATGTTTAAAACCCCATTTCAACCATGTATGAATAATTACTCAAACTTACAATTTGTTCGAGTATCTTGATTTCATTATTCAATATGATGATTCTAAACACAAATTTAACCTTAACTTCATCATATTATCAAAACCCACATAGGTAGGTGTGGTAATTCAACCTAACACCTAAATCATAGCAATTTATTCTAAATCTTCACTTAGGGCTTGTTCCTAAGCAATCATACATCTCAAATTCAGCCATAACTTCTATGATTCATACCGAATTCGCACCTTGTGATGTTAATAAATTTTCACAACTTCACCAATATCAAAAATTCGACATACCTTACGATCTCCTAGCTTGGGTGATTGTTAATTCGCGTTCATGCATTGATTTGAGGCTAGAATCGACCTTGAATTTGTTGAATTTGGTTGAGTTAGGGTTTTGGCTCCTTGGAGCCCTTCCTGGTCGATTCCAGAACACGCACCACACACACTCTTGTGTGTGTGTTGTGTTGTTTTATTTAGTTTTATAAAATCATTTTCAAGTTACCCTATTTTGGTCCCTCATGTTTGGTTTGTTATTAATTAGGTCACAACCTAATTATTTTTAACAATATTCCCACTAATTAGCTAGGTTAACTATTCCTAGTTAACTTAGTGGGTTCGGGGAATTTATGACTGGGTTTATTTTAAGTCCCGTTAACTCGGGCCTCTTAAAAACTTATTTCCTTAAGACCATTTATTCACGTTTTATTAAATATTAGGTTTATTTATTTTAAATCCTAATATTTACCGGGTTACCTTTACCGCTAATAGTATTTTACCCGTGTATTTGTATCAACGGGGTTTGATTACCAAACCCGTTTTTGGGGTGTTACAAGTCTACCCCCCTTAAAGAGGTTTCGTCCCCGAAACCTTTCTCACGTACTTTATTAGTTTACATTATCTGAACCTTAGTTTCGGTGATCACTGGAGCACTGATCGCATATAATAATCTTACCAAAAAGTATGGTAATGTGTTTTTGGTTTTAAAGCGTATGCGCCTTTTACGTGTATGGCCTCGTAGGCCGATACCTTCATCTTGTGTTTCTTATTCCGGTCAGTTATTTGACCGAGTTGTCATCTGATCACTCGGTTATATTTATTTTTAGCATGTTTACTTCAAGCTAATCTTATATCGACAAGCGCTTCGCATAAGTCGTAACACTATTCTGACTCTAGAAAGATTTACCGGCTAGACCGATTAGTCGCCGTCACTTCATACCCCATCATTCGAGTGTATCTTATTGCCAACCCGACCTTTTACGTGGTTTCTGATTTCATATGTCGTAACTCACGTTACGACGTGGTTATACTCTATATCACTTTTGTGACTGTGACCACATCACGTCTTCTTTAAGTTTATGTCGACTTTTATTATCGAAATTCTTTCTTTCGAATGCATTGCCTTGCACCTATCGGTGTTAAGATCTATATTCTTTGATATTAATCATTTTCCGAATTCGTCTCATAATATTCATATTTGTTAAAATGTTGTTTCTTACTAAAACTGAATATTTTTTTTGTTTAACATTTTTCCTTTTAACTAAGTCAATTACTCATATCAAGGAAATTGACAATCCATAATTTATTCTTTTCCGTTCTCGTTTTACGCGAGGAATCGTAGCAAGTTCCCTCGTTTTCCCTTATTGACCCGTATGTTCTTTCACTTAGCCTCGTAGGCTATTTCCTTAGGTCTTCACCCCTTTTTAACGGGGACCCTAAGGTTTGTTTTCCTTTTTATTCGTGACCCAAGGGTCATTCTGGTCCCGTAGACCTTAACACTGCTCGCATTCCCGAAGGTTACGATGCTCCCGCGGATTCATCTTTTATTTGTGTCTATATTCAAATGTATATATACATATATAGCTTCAAAGCATCTCTTGTTATGTTTGGAAACGTTTATTTTCACTGTTGAACTTTAGTTGACCTTGACTGTAGTCTAAGGCTTCAATTGTTTACTTTTGGACTAATTTTCCGACTTTATGGCTTCTTACGTCTTTCATACGTCGGTTTATTCTATGCTTGCCATTCTCCAGTTTACATATATTCGTATTCGATTATGTCCCATTACCGAGCTCATTATTCTTTTGCTTTTAACGCTACCGTTATACCGCTTGCGTTTACTCATGCCATCCGACATTATATTATATTCGACCCGTTTGACTTATTCATGTGAAATTTTATCATTTATGGATGTCAGCTTCATTCTTTGTTTTGACCCGTTCAACTTTAAAATAGTTGAACAAAATTTATCAAAATTTCTATTTTCATCATCTTGTCATCTTTTAGTCATGACTCAAAACCCGAGTCTTTTAACTTTCCATCCGGTTTCCCGTTTCTCGGTCTACGCATGTGTTTAATCCTTACCCATCAGCCAGGTGTTTTACCGAAGTCTTTATTATTGCAACCCTTCCGGTATGCATTAAGACTTCGCTTCACATTTATATTCCGACTTTGTCCTCAAGTTTGACGTTTTTACAAAAACGGTCCGTTAAGAGGCATATTTGCATTTTCCGGGTTCGAGTGTAAGTACACTCCCTCCTAATGCATATTCTAATCATTTTACATGTTTGCATTCTCCGGGTTCAAGTGTAAGTACACCCCCTCCCAGTGCATGCCTTAATCGTTTTACATGTTTACATTCTCCGAGTTCGAGTGTAAGTACACTCCCTCCCAGTGAATACTTTAATTATTTTACATGTTTCTTTTTCCCTTCACTCGGGCTCATTATCCTAATATAATACGCTTCCGTCACTCGGCTGTGCGTTTACATTATTATCAAATATTTTGCTTATCTGATTCATTTGGGTACTTTTTAATTTGTCCCACTCACCCCGTCCGTACTACATTAGATGTAAGCATGTCCATCATAAAAAGTTCATGGTACCACGTGTTCACTACTTACTTGGCCAGAGTAAGCGATCAACACCTGGTATACATGACCTTTTTATAATTTTCACATTACACCCCATGTAAGTAATGCCTCTATTTGTTTCTCGTGAAAACAGTATCCCGGATAGGTTTTCTATTCAGTTTTTTCCAATTTTCCAATCTACATATGCAACTTTCAATCTCTACTTATTTGTTGCATGTTACTATTCATGTAATAATTTAAAACGTGCACCTGATAATGCTTGCTCTAACAGGCTCTCCTTGCCATTAACTTATTCGCGATCGTTGCGCGATTTAGGTCCTTGGTGAGCATGCTCTATTTGTCGTACTTTGGACTGTTCCTCTGTCAAATCCACGATTTGTTAAACTCTCGCTATCTTCATATGCGAGTGTCCTTCAACTAAAACATTTACAATAGTTAGTAATTTCGACATTAATGGATGCCCGTATTATAATACAAGGCTTTTCTACTATATGCATCAACGCGTGAAATTTCGTTGACTATATCTACTCTATATCGATTTTATTGGTGTAACGTGTATTACACGATAATCATATGTGTTGTTCTCAACACTTTAATCATACTAAACCATTGATATACATGTGCTTACCGGATTTACGATCAAGCCTCGAACCGAACACACTTTATTCTTTAACCATGAGCTCTGATTACCAACTTGTAACACCCTTACTATTTTTAGGCGGATTTCGTATAGAATTACGAACATAATCATGTAAATATAATTACAAGTACATTGGAAAATACTGATTTATTAAAACTTTTACAATTTCCAAGTACACCACCTAATGTGACTAAATTCGTCGTTTAAAAATAACGATTAACAATGTGCGGAAGCTTGTAACTTTTTCGTGTTCGGTTCTTCGTTGAGCTTGATCGTCCTCCGGTATTGTATGTTATACCTACAATTGATAAAACATGAATTGAATTAGTCATACGTAGTTTAGAACGTGTTTAAACGAGTTCGCGAGGCAAAATAATTGAAAAAAAAACCAATTTTAAAAAACTGACTCCGTCATGCCACGCGAAAGAATCAACATGCTCCCTCGCGTGGCGCGAGGGAGACCATTTTCCAGCAGGTTCGTATCTGGGACCTGCATATTCCCACCACATCCAGTTTTTACGAAAACGGCCATAACTTCTTCGTTATTGATCCGTTTACCCGATTCTTTTTCCTACGCGTCCGTAATTTAATTCTCCATCTTATGGAGTTAAAATCCAACATCCGACATAATAAATTTTGAGACTTCTAAGCGTTCGACTCATTACTTTTTTACCGAATTTTAACCCGTTTATGCATTTTATCAAACAAACATATTTGTTTGATCCTCATTTCACACGCACCACTTCAATTTAATGTTATCTACCATGTTAGGTTCTAATCACAGGTTTCTTCCACAATTTAAACTGTTTTCGCTCGTATGCTTATTTTGACCCGTTAAGGGTATTTAAGTATATTTTAAACATGATTCGCTTTCATTTGTATCTAGCCTTATATTTCCACATTTCTTACCAAGTAATCTTCCACCACAACTATATTTGTGGTGGATTTAATGTGGAGATCTATATATTCCGAGTTTTATCCCTCGGACTATCATTTTACGGCAAAGACCCATATAAAGTCATTTGACCCAAAGATTCGCATATTTCACTTTTTATACTTATTCCAAGTATCTATTTGATCACAAAACTCATTTCTAAACAACCCTTAAGGGTCGTTTGCCCGATATACCTATCAAGGGCATTTTTGTCAACTTCGCTCCATCCTTTACAACAAGGACTTTATTGAACCTTTAACCAATCCACTCACTTAACTTCAATTCTAAACACACATACCTGACTCGGATCAATATATTGACCCGTTTTGATACCTTGCCTTAGTAGCCGCTAAGCAATAGCAATGTACATATCCATCTGATTTTTATTCCTATAATCATATAGCTCAACAAACCATTAGTCGATATTGTCAAAGGGTGATAATTTCACCTTTTGACCCGTTTGGTCTAAAGGACATGAAACTCTATGAGTTGATATTTATTACCATCTTATCCATACGACTAACTCCGGTTTACACCGTATAGTCGTTTTACTTGTGAATCGTCAATTGATTTCCTTGACCCATTATAACCCTCGCTATGACGTATCTTTCCCCAAACTAATGATTATTGTCAACAAGTGACTAAAGTACCATTTTACCCTTATTATTTGCATTGGTTTACCATACAGGGTAATTATTAAAAAATCGTTATCTTTTAGTCATTTCATGACTATTTAACCATATTAGCTCCTTTTTATCCATTCAACATGTTTATGACCATTGTCTTTTGTTCCGGACCGCACTTGTCGTGTCGGAACATCATAATTTAAATAAGACTTATCATTCATAACCTATAAAATCATTAGGTATTAAATAATTAGAGTGTAAGCTTTACTTACCTTGCATCCGAAACACGCTTTTCCTTCACACTTGCTTCGTTTGACCCGCTTCTTGTTAAGCGCCAACTATCATTCATCATTCACAAGGTGGTTAGTTTAATCATAACTTAATACGATTATTCCACCTCACGCATTTTATATCCAAAAATTATCATTCATCGCATTGTAGGTCAGTTTGACTTTTTAAAAGTCAAATGCCCATTAGTACATGAATTGCACATTTAAGTTCATCAACTAGTTTAGGCATTTTCAATGACCCGGTAGGCATTTTTTTTAAGCCATCGTTTTTAACTAATCTTTTAACCGAATTATTACATTTCCAATACCTTATCTTGTTCAAGCGATTATCAAGACTAATTTATTCATTCGTTTCGCAAGAACTAAGGGTTTCTCATATACGAGTGAAACCCGTGTTATCATATCACTAGTGTTCACCCGAACACCTAATATAATCAAGTTCTATCTATCAATTAGTAGATAACATGATCTCATACACCTAGTTTCATGAACATAGCTACCAAATTTCTTCATAATGTTTAAAACCCCATTTCAACCATGTATGAACAATTACTCAAACTTACAATTTGTTCGAGTATCTTGATTTCATTATTCAATATGATGATTCTAAACACAAATTTAACCTTAACTTCATCATATTATCAAAACCCACATAGGTAGGTGTGATAATTCAACCTAACACCAAAATCATAGCAATTTATTCTAAATCTTCACTTAGGGCTTGTTCCTAAGCAATCATACATCTCAAATTCAGCCATAACTTCTATGATTCATACCGAATTCGCACCTTGTGATGTTAATAAATTTTCACAACTTCACCAATATCAAAAATTCGACATACCTTACGATCTCCTAGCTTGGGTGATTGTTAATTCGCGTTCATGCATTGATTTGAGGCTAGAATCGACCTTGAATTTGTTGAATTTGGTTGAGTTAGGGTTTTGGTTCCTTGGAGCCCTTCCTGGTCGATTCCAGAACATGCACCACACACACTCTTGTGTGTGTGTTGTGTTGTTTTATTTAGTTTTATAAAATCATTTTCAAGTTACCCTATTTTGGTCCCTCATGTTTGGTTTGTTATTAATTAGGTCACAACCTAATTATTTTTAACAATATTCCCACTAATTAACTAGGTTAAATATTCCTAGTTAACTTAGTGGGTTCGGGGAATTTATGACTGGGTTTATTTTAAGTCCCGTTAACTCGGGCCTCTTAAAAACTTATTTCCTTAAGACCATTTATTCACGTTTTATTAAATATTAGGTTTATTTATTTTAAATCCTAATATTTACCGGGTTACCTTTACCGCTAATAGTATTTTACCCGTGTATTTGTATTAACCAGGTTTGATTACCAAACCCGTTTTCGGGGTGTTACAAAATATTGGACGATTCGGACAATGGACACTTTGGACTATAAATATATATTCCGGAAATAAACTCGTATCTTGACAAATGTGGTAAATGGTATTTCTAGAACCGAAGAAATGACAAAGTATGGATTTTTACAAATATTATGAAATATATCATATTTTGTCAAAATAAAAAATATGTTATTTTTGAAGTGGATGAAAATATATATTTTCAAGAACAACTCAAAAGTATATTATTTTAGTGAATTACTAAAAATATATATTTTTTATAACCTTAATCTTAAAAATATAATTATTAAGATATATGTGGAAGTATACATATTTTTATCAAATAGAATTATAGATATTTTTCTATGAAATTCTCTTAATATATATATATTTTAAGAATATAAAGTTGGTAATTTTTAATTGTACAAAAAATAATATTCCGGAAAATTATACATAAATTAAGTATAAATACTTAATAAATACAAGAAAATACGTATTCCTATACGTATAAATACATACCGACATAGACTACCAACACTTGGTAAAATACGCAAATACAAGTATACTTGAAAATATATATGTGTGAACCATATGACAAAACAAGTTAAAGATATATTATTTTTAACAATATTCCGAATAATTAAATGGACATAATTTAAGTTAAAATATCCTTATTCTAACTAATATATATATACAAATTTGGAATTATATATAATTATAACATTATATATATACATCATACACCAAGCGTGTAACTCAAAGTATACCAGAATTCCAAAATAAGTCTTAATAAATAAATAAGGCTAAGAGTCGTTACACGACCTAAGTGTCTAATAAAACATAGCAAATGTGTAGGTAGTGGTACGACATGTGGATAAAGACTTTAAGTACACGAGGCAGCTGACGCAAACTTGTGAGTTCATTTCCCCCTTTTCTTTTAACTGTTTTCAGATTTATAACTCTCGGGGGGTGAAATACATGTTTCAATTGTATGGTTTAGCTAAGGAATGAACTGTTAGATCTTGTGGATGGGTAGGTGCACACTTAAGACCATTAATCTTTATTTAAAGACCGAGGGGCAGGAGTGGTAGATCTATCGGGTGTAGCGAGCCCCACTCATGGGTCCTTGTGTGGCCGCATGTATTGACTATGTCGTTCCAGCTGGGTGGACCGGTACTAAATTCGCTAGGATTGAGCCTTCCTACGCCATTGCACACATATTAATGTCCTTGCAAAACATTAATTGATCTGTTCATAGACGCTTTACCTATCAGTTATCAAAAGAATTCTATCAAATGTTTACAAGATTATTTGGAACTCATACAAAACATATGAACTCGCTCAACTTTTGTTGATGTTTTCAAATTACATGTATTTCAGGAAACTAGATGGATCTTCGGCGTTGGAATGGTTTTCAAGAAGTAAATGTCAAGATTAGATGTCATCATTTTTGAAGGGTTTGATTTGTATATCTTATCCTGGATAAGACATATGAAGCAAAGCCTTGGTTAAACTAGCTTTTGTCAAAAGTCCATGTATGGAACTTAATCTCTTTTGATGTTTTGTAACTTAAACAACTTATATTTTGTAATGTTTTAAACTTATGAATGGATGAACATCGTTGTTTTAGTCATGTGTTGTTTATTATAATCGAATACAATGAAAACTGATCAAGTCACATGCACACGCTTCCGCAAAAGACAGGGTGTGACAATAGAGGGGTGGTGTAGTGGCGAATCTTGAAAATTTCCACCAGGGGGTCGGAAGGTAACGAACATAAAAAAAATTTCTATCGCGTAGTTTCGAGGTGTATGTTCGGGTCGGACGTCGATGATTCGATTTGGGTCGGGTCGAGTCAAACATTAATATCACATAAAAAACGTTCTCAAACATTAAAACGTAAACATTGTTTAACAAACAAACGGAGAAAGACACCAAAACATTAAAAAGGAGAGAGGAAGGTGGGTACCCGATTCAACAAGTTTAGGGCAAAAATTCGGACCAATTTCACCCCTAATTTCAACCTAAATCACATAAATTGCAGCCCTAAATTAAACCTAGAGATAAAAAACACATACCTTTAACCTTATGAAGATTGAAGAAGTTGAACAAGAGTACAAGACCACAACAATGAGCAGCGTTTTTGGTTCTGTTCTCGAACAAGAAACTGAAGTCGAACAGTTCTCGAACCTGCGTTCCCCCTCCCCCCCTCTGCAGTTATGGCTTGTGGCTTCTGTTCTTCGGGTCGATGTCCCAAAGTAAATGAATTCGGGTTTTTTTTTTTATAGGGTGGGCTTTTAAGTTGGGTTATATAATGATTTGATTTGGGTTATATAATATACATTATTGTATTCTACCAAATATAATGATTTGTGCTATAATATTTGGGCTAATTAAATATTTTACTTGGGCTATATAAATAAAAAAAAATTAAAACCAGGGGGTCGAAAACGTATATACCTAATTTTTTTTTCATAAAACCGGGGGGTCGAAAACGTATATACCTACAAAATCCTATACGAAACGTACATATATAACACTACTGGCCGAAAAGTTCGGGGGGTCGGGCGCCCCTCCCCGCCCCTTAAATCCTACGCCCCCAGGTGGTGTATGGTTGTTGTTCCTTCTACATATGGCGATATTTTGGTGGTTTTCGGCACAAAATTGTGTAACTTTCGTGTTTTGAAAATTTAGTAAATACGAGTGTGTGAATTTGTTGGATCTGAAGTTGTGTTGTTAGGGGTCAATTTTACACAATCGGGATCATGACATCTTGAACATACTCCGGTATCCTAACATGACTAAGGATCCTGAGTCTTGGTATTACTAATATTTAATTTGTCCCTTCCAGGTAATCTTCGCAGGAATATTCAAGACAACAGATAGGAGATGAAGAATTCCTGATATATCACAAAACAAGTTGAAGAAAACGAGTGGAAAAGCATAAGGAAGCTTGCAATGGCCACTTACCCAGTCTTCTAAGGATCCCGGAAAAATTGTACACTTAGTTAGGATATTATTTGACTTCTGTACTATAAATAGCCTGATGTGATCGACTTAGGACTCATTTTTTCACACACTCGAACACACATTACACTCACAATACGCTCTGTAATACTTAGCATTCAATCGATCGATCAAGCTTAACAATTGTAATTGCTTTCAGATTATCAATACACCGGAGCTAGATAGTTTCTAGCTCCCGGGTTTTTGTCCCGACGATCATCTCTCGTATATCAAGCACTTTTCCCGTAACAAATCGGTCATGCTCATCTTTATTCATTTCATTTGTGCTTAATTCATTTCATTGTTATCGAATCAACTATGTTCATTATTGATAAAACAGTTTTCTAAACTAAGGATCCTAATAGTTATCATAGGATCCTCAACCTAAAACTTATCATTTTGGAGAGCACGCTACCTCACTTTCTCGATTTGGTTACTTAATTGATCTCTTCATTTGTTGATCAAAATAATTTGGCACCCACCGTGGGGCAAATGGTGCTTTTCATCATTAAATCTTTCTTGAAGTTTCTGTTAAACCAATTTCTCTCAAATTTATTCTCAAAAATGGCTTCTCAATCCAAATCAACCTCAACCTCATCCGTTGTAACCTCTGGAACTAAACCATTCCGCTCCTCATCTGATGAATCAAAGGAAGATTACTTATGTTGGGATCACTACTTCTGGATCTAGGATACTTGCTAGGGGACCAGTCCTAGCTTCTAATGATGGTATCATGATAAAGTTTGCTTAGGTTAAATTGCAAAATGAAACAACAGGAGACTAACTAGTTGCTGTTCAGTAAACTTGAAAAGCTAAAGGAGTCTAGAATACCGATGGAGACAATGACACCATTGTAGCCACGGGTCTTGAATTTTGATAGCGAAGGATCCTCATGTCACACCCCGATATTTCAACGTATTACCGGTGGGCCCGGTGGGGAGTATCGTGACGTAGTTGATATCATCATAGTCAAATAATCACAGTTTAAATGCACAACAGAAGTCTAAAGTAATAATAATACAAACCAATTCGAAAGTATAATAAAATATTACACAACGGTTATATATGGATCCACAGGCGGATCTTAAAACAGAAATATAAACATTGTTCAACAGACTTTAGACGTTTAGAACTTGCAAGATTCCTTATTAACGCCCTGAGCTCCCAGCCAATTTACGTACAGTACCTGTCACTTAATCTTTTTGGAAAATACGTCAGTTTACACTGGTAAATACAATTAACTGACTCTTTTGAAAATATTTATGAAAATTGATTTAAATGCACAAGGCACAGATATTCTTTTATAACTTAGAACAATTATATTAATAACAATCTTGTATCAGATTTACATGTTTGTCCAACATTTAGGGCCGGTGTTAAATAAACCGAACAAGATTAATCGACACACCACAAATATAAACTCACAAGAAGTTTCCTCGCGAGTGAGTATATCTTTTACATACGCAACAGACAGGTGTATGCCTACACCCCGTGCTTAAGTTGTGGCCATTTACGTTTTTTAAATGAGCCAAGGATATCCAGGACACGGTCATTAACCCCCAATGTTATTTGTTATCAAGAAATACTGATTAAAACGGGATTATGCAATTTAATCATCTCCGATTAAAAGATTTCTACACCCGACCAAGCGGTAATAATCTACCGTAACCCAAGCCCGTATAAGGGAAAATAAGTTAAAAGTTTTTACCTGAGCTTAAAATGTAATTTATACTCAGCCGTATATTCTAATAAGCAAGTGCAAGTACTTCTACCGGGGCTCTCAGTCTGGAATGAAGGTTTTATTAACCTATTAGATTCCTAATGGGTCTTATTTAAGTTGTAACTTAGACCGGTTAGTTTTAAGGAAAGGTTTACGGTTCAAAACGCAAGATTAAGCGAAGACCGGATTAGAATGTGATTTAGACCCGACAAGTATGAAGACTTGTATAATATGGGGAAACTAAACACATTCTGGATTTTGAAGTGAAAATGATAAGGTTTGACCCGTTTTTGTTAATTTATGCAAACTAGTTACATAAACCGTACCGAACGCGAATATGCATAACGGGTAATCAAAAGAGTCATGTACAGGTTCCATAAGTTAATATGCTTAAAATATGTTATGATATCAGTAGGATATCTTCCATTATGCCCAAAACGAATTTAAAAATCAATTCATGCCCCGAAGGGGTATTTTGGTCATTTTAGAGTTTATAAAAGAGGTTAAATAGTAATCTGAGGTTCTGGTCTAAAATAATCAGTAAAAATATTTATTTTAATAAGTTATATCAGTAAGATATTATATCTATGTGAAATTTATCATTTATGACCAAACTATGCACCGTAGGGGCATTTTGGTCATTTCACATATGTTATAAGGGCCAAATTTGGAAATCTGAGTTCAAAACTTTTACTTACCTGTTAAAGTGTAAAATTTTACTTATAATATCAGTAGGTAATAAGTCTTAGGTGTTAAATATAGTTTTAACCCATACTATGCACCTAAATCGCATAAAAGTCGGTATTTGGCGGTATTCGGGTTGATTAAGGGAATCTGAGTTTTTGATCAGCCTTTACTGTTTAAAATAATTTATTTAATGTATAAAATCAGTAGAAAAAGGTTTGATATGTAACCGATGTGTAAAACTCATTTTATTAGCAAAAAGGGCATTACCGTCAATTACCGAGTCTATGCAACAACCCTATGTTATGATCAGTTTAAAATTTAATAAAAATTTCCAAAAATATCTATATATTATATCTTAACAGTAGGTGGTAAGTTTGGTAGGGCTGGCATATCGGGTCAACCCGATCCTGAGATATTCGATTTTCCCGAATGATCCTATATATCCAGAGCTTAACTAGCCTGTTGTATTAAAATTTCAGCACACCCTTCTAGGGTGATATTTTCTGTTGAATCTTATTCCTTATCAAGAACTTAAGAGGTTTGCGACTTTCATCAATCATTGATTTTCTGCCAATTATTGGCAACTTTCCGACGATTACGGATTCGCATGATCTTATCCGTTGTTTCCAAGGTAATTTCAGGTCCTGCTAGTTTGGACTTACCAAACTTCTGTCCAACAATGGATGTTTAACACTCCATCTATACAAGGTCTTCAAAGGAGCAGCCTTGATACTTATATAACAACTATTAGTTATAGAAAAGCTTATTTAAGGTGAGATGGTTATTCCAACTACTGCTTAAATCAATCTTAAGGAATAGCTAATCCTCACAGTTAGTCGAACAAATCGACGATCCTGGGCAGCTGATGGTGATTCTTAATTGTTGCCTAAATAGGGTTGCGGTAATCAATGCATAAGCAAAATGAACCGTCTTTCTTAATTAATAATACCGGAGCTTTCAGAATTTTGATTTAGGCTTTATGAAATCTTCTCTAAAAGCTTTTCTGATTGAGTCTTAGTTATTCCATTCCGTTGGTACTAACCGATATGGATTTCTTACAATAAATGCAACTCTAAGCGAGATATTATTCTTAACTCTACTTGTCTTAGGAGGTATACAGGGTAGACTTTTGGAGAAGATAATCAAGACACAAGGAGATTACAGAGATATTCTAAATCTCAAGCTTTGGTTCATCTATCATTGCCTGTTTCAGATAGAGGACACATTTTCTTTACGAAGCATGGATACCCTAATCAGTGACCCTTATTTGGACAATTCTATATTGGATATCTTCTTTGAATACCATTTGCTGACTTTGGTACAATATGACCATTGGGATATGTGACACCTGTGCCTCTACGGCCATCAAACAAATGCCTAACCAATGAAATATTGTTTTTCATACTTGGGATTTGTTAAAATATGTGTATCATTTGCACATATCAATTCTTGTTCGATTTCGAGCTCTAAATCGCTTTCTGGAAAGTTATACGTAAACTGATGCGTAAACATAATCAGTTTAACGCGAAAAACACTCTGGGATAGTGACATAGGCCCAACATACCTTAAATAACCTTTACATAACTTAGAAATAAGTTTTGGATGGTTTGGTGTGTCGAAATTAAGTTTGATCGATCGCAGGGACTATTTGCGTCAAACTGCGAAACTATACTGATTTGTATAGTAACGAAAGCTCCGGAACTTGATCATAAGTTAAACATGCCCTAAATATACTTTACATAGCTTAGAAATAGGCTTTGAGGTGTTTTGGTGTCCCTTGGTTTGCAAGAGACAAAGTATTTATAAGAGCAGGTCTTAACACGTGGCTCCTGATTGAGCACAATTAGTTTGGATGGGACACTCCTCTGATTCGACGAATGATGAGAATCATCCTTATGAGATGTATGAGTCTTGGAAGGTGGCTTCGAATGAGGTACAGACTGGGTTCTTGAGCAAGTACCACTTGGTTCTTTGAACTGTCTGTCCATGGATCTAGTGACAGCATTGTCTATCATTGCTTGCAGATCTATACTCGTTATATTTATTCTGGTGTTGTCATTCCTCGTATTGGAATGACTGCTAACCTTATTTGATTCAGGCATGCTGAGCTTGTTTTCTATAAAACAATTGTCAATAATTTTGCTTAGAAGTCTATTTTGGAACCATCATCTCCGATGATTCATTAACTAATGTATAAATAGACCATGTTTGGTTAATTTGATAATCAGATTTATTTTAAACTTTTCATTATAGTTAATCCAGTTATAAACTATTAAGGATATTGAAATGGCACAAAAGGCCTTGTCACGAGGACAATTTTGAATTTATAAGCCATGATCTTATAGGATCGAGGCATTAAGGTTTGAACACAGTTCATTACCTTTCTTGACAGGGAGTCAAAGACTAGAACTGTCCTTTGTCTTTTAGGATAATAGATATAGCCCGTAGGCACTTCATCACTAATGGATGTTTATGATATGATCATTTTATTTGATGATTTGAGCCATGATTTCTAAATCACTAGGCTAGATAAGAAATTGGAAGAATCCAATATAAGGATGACTATTGTGATTTTCTCGAATCACATTTGTCAAGAGTGCTAACACGTTCTTAGGTGTTAACAAGGATCTATCATCTTAAAAAGGCTTTACCATTACAGCCATGTCTAAAATGACATATAGGCTAGGTTATACCTTTAAGATTTTCTTTGAGATATAATGGCAGAGCAATCATAAATTGAAATGATGTTCTGATTTAGGACATAATACATAGGTATATTGTTTAATACCAAGGTAAATTTCAAAAAGGAAACTTTTAATAGAAAGCCCTAAAGAATTACTATAAATGCCCTAAACGGGTCTTAAACCAAGAAATTCGCCCACGCAGGGACTTAAAAGATATATTTGTCCTTATAGGGACTACTATAGAAATGAAATATGACAAAGGGAGTTTCTTCTTTATTTTATTTTCTGAAAGTTTTCTCCTTGGTCCCCTGAGTGCGGCACGAATACTGAAGGTTTTGGTGTGTAGTCGAAATCTTCTATTTTAGGAATCTTTGCAAAAGTGGAATCCAAGGATTCTATGGTTAATGAATAATATGGATCACGAATAGGGTCAGGACATGTATAGTCCAAGTTTGGGATTCCAAGACTTAGAAGTAAGAAATGTGGGTCCTTTGGGTCCTTAGGTATTATCTTTGGAATGGGAGTTTCATGGACAGCTGGTATGGACTCCTCCGATGTTGACTTCTCATTTGAAGTTTCAAAAGTCTTAGGTACAGAATCTGAAATATGGTTAATGGTTTCAACTGGTTTGATTTTTGGGAATGGGTTCAAAAAGGTCCTTTCTCCATATTGGTCGTACGCTTATTCGAGCTGTAGTACGAAGCTTAACATTCTTCGACTTCAGGTTTGGAGAGTTTCCACCAATGGCAGCTTTGCTCGGTGACACGTTCCTGTAATTCACAAATATCGAAAACAATGTATACATATAACAAGGATGGGATTATTCCTAGTTCATGTCTAGACTCGGAAGTCAAGGAATGTGCTACTGTGTTATTGAGATTAAACACAAAAGGCTAGTGTTTAATTCACTCAATGCTGGCTCTGATACCAACCTGTCACAACCCGATATTTCCACGTATTACCGGTGGGCCCGATGGGGAGTATCGTGACGTAGTTGATATCTTCATAGTCAAATAATCACAGTTTAAATGCACAGCGGAAGTCTAAAGTAATAATAATACAAACCGATTCGAAAGTATAATAAAATATTACACAACGGCTGTATATCGATCCACAGGCGGATCTTAAAACAGAAATATAAACATTGTTCAACAGAATTTAGACGTTTAGAACTTGCAAGATTCCTTATTAACGCCCCGAGCTCCCAGCCAATTTACGTACATTACCTGTCACTTAATCTTTTTGGAAAATACGCCAGTTTACACTGGTAAATACAATTAACTGACTCTTTTGAAAATATTTATGAAAATTGATTTAAATGCACAAGGCACAAATATTCTTTTATAACTTGGGACAATTATATTAATAACAAACTTGTATCAGATTTACATGTTTGTCCAACATTTAGGGCCGATGTTAAATAAACCGAACAAGATTAATCGACACACCACAAATATAAGCTCACAAGAAGTTTCCTCACGAGTGAGTATATCTTTTACATACGCAACAGACAGGTGTATGCCTACACCCCGTGCTTAAGTTGTGGCCATTTACGCTTTTTAAGGATATCCAGGACACTGTCATTAACCCCCAATGTTATTTGTTATCAAGCAATACTGATTAAAACGGGATTATGCAATTTAATCATCTCCGATTAAAAGGTTTCTACACCCGACCAAGCGGTAGTAATCTACCGTAACCCAAGCCCGTATAAGGGAAAATAAGTTAAAAGTTTTTACCTGAGCTTAAAATGTAATTTATACTCAGCCGTATATTCTAATCAGCAAGTGCAAGTACTTCTACCGGGGCTCTCAATCTGGAACGAAGGTTTTATTAACCCATTAGATTCCTAACGGGTCTTATTTAAGTTGTAACTTAGACCGGTTAGTTTTAAGGAAAGGTTTATGGTTCAAAATGCAAGATTAAGCGAAGACCGGATTAGAATGTGACTTAGACCCGACAAGTATGAAGACTTGTATAATATGAGTAAACTAAACACATTCTGGATTTTGAAGTGAAAATGATAAGGTTTGACCCGTTTCGGTTAATTTATGCAAACTAGTTACATAAACCGTACCGAACGCGAATATGCATAACGGGTAATCAAAAGAGTCATGTACAGGTTCCAAAAGTTAATATGCTTAAAATATGTTATGATATCAGTAGGATATCTTCCATTATGCCCAAAACGAATTTAAAAATCAATTTATGCCCCGAAGGGGTATTTTGGTCATTTTAGAGTTTATAAAAGAGGTTAAATAGTAATCGGAGGTTCTGGTCTAAAATAATCAGTAAAATATTTATTTTAATAAGTTATATCAGTAAGATAGTATATATATGTGAAATTTATCATTTATGGCCAAACTATGCACCGTAGGGGCATTTTGGTCATTTCACATATGTTATAAGGGCCAAATTTGGAAATCTGAGTTCAAAACTTTTACATACTGTTAAAGTGTAAAATTTTACTTATAATATCAGTAGGTAATAAGTCTTAGGTGTTAAATATAGTTTTAACCCATACTATGCGCCTAAATCGCATAAAAGTCGGTATTTGACGGTATTCGGGTTGATTAAGGGAATCTGAGTTTTTGATCAGCCTTTACTGTTTAAAATAATTTATTTAATGTATAAAATCAGTAGAAAAAAGGTTTGATATGTAAAGGATGTGTAAAACTCATTTTATTAGCAAAAAGGGCATTACCGTCAATTACCGAGTGTATGCAAGAACCCAATGTTATGATCAGTTTAAAATTTAATAAAAATTCCAAAAATCCTTAAATATTATATCTTAACAGTAGGTGGCAAGTTTGGTGTCAAAAGTTGGGTTTAAATATGATTTATGCCAAAAATGCCAATTAATTAATAAAAAGCTTCCATTTTACGATATCGCGCATAACTTCTATTTTAGACCATAATCTGATGTCAAACTTTTAGGACATACTTAAATATCAGTAATAAAGGTTTTTGTCCTCTCACATTTTCAAAAATCTCATTTTAATGTCAAAAGGGCATAATTGTCAACTTTTAAGCATTTAACGGAAACATGCAATGAACTAGGATTTCTATGGAACCAAGTTGTATAACTTCAAAGGGTTATACTAACCTATAATATAGTCCTAAAGGAACCCTAAGGCATATCGAAATTAAGTTAAATTGGGTCAGAACTGAAAGTCAAAGCAAAAGTCTACTTTTGCGACTTTCGGTTCCGAACCGAGCCTAAACTCAGAATTGTCGGGTTGAACATGCCTAGACATGTTCAATTAATATTTACCAAGTTATTAAAGTGACAAAACTAATTTATTGCCTTTACATCATTAGTTATGAATTTTATTTAAAAACCGACTCGTTTGACTTTTATTTTAATTACTTTGACCCGACATTTAACTAAGAAAACGTGATAATTAGGAGGTGCCCCTTTGAGGGTTTAATACCTACCTAATTATGATCACGTAGCCATGTTCGTTGTGAACAATGGCTAGACCGTTTATGGTCTTACTAAAAGTCAAAGCATTTATCGCAAACGCTTGACTTTTCGGCTTTATGGGCCAAACAACATAACTAAGCACGAAAGGAACACTTACAAGTGGTCCTTAGGACTGAAGGAGGTTCCCAAGAGCTCAGGATCCTCTTAGTTTGATAGCAAGAGCATATTGGAATGATATGATATGTGTGAGTTTTGAGCAAAAACCCACCTCTATTTATAGAGTTTGGGGAATGATTAGATGATCAACAAGTGTCCTAGGGTGTTCTAGGATTAAAACATGTGTAATACCATCTTTCCAAATCTGTATGCAAGTCCATAGATTGCTAAAAATGGTTTGGGTCTCAAAACAATTAAAAACCATCAAAAGAAACAGGTTGCTGTTGCTGTTTGTGGGTCGCGGCCCGCGTAGAAGGCCCAAGTGGGCTTACGCGGCCCGCCTAAACATCTGGCCCAGCCACAAGTTTGGCAGAAGTGCAGTTTCAGTCCCTGTCTTTTGTAATCAGCCTTTCAAACTTATATAAACGACATAAGTGGTCCTTCTAACTCTTAAATCATAAGTATTCAAGTTAAAAACAACTTTCGAAGGTTGACAAGAACAGTCCTTTACACTTTCACTTGTTATATAACTTTCAAACTTTACATAAATGACGCAATATTTTCTAATTTATTATGTCGTGTTAATACAAGGTACCAAGACCTCTAGTAATCATTCTTAGGCATCCGGGAGTTTGACCGAGCATTGCGAAGTCCTTGGTTTGATTAAAAAGATCCTCTAAAGTGTAGTTTTGTAAGTCCTCGCTTTTAGTTCTTTAATCGCACAAAGTAGCGTGAAATGTCGTTTAATGATATCCAAGCCTTCCATGGCCCATAATGGGTATTCCCAAGCATGTGTTTAAGTATTACTACGCTCCCGTTTGCTTAAATGGTCACCCAAAGGCGTAGATTTAATAGTTGACGCTTTTGGTCCCTTTAATGCGCAAACTTGCGCATATCATCGCTTAATAGCGTCAAAGCCCAATCTAATCCATATTAGATATTCTCGAAAGTATTATTAAACATCACGATGCTTCGGGTTCGTTAAAAGGTCATTCAGAGGTATAATTAAACATATTGACGCTTTCAAGCCCTTAAACTTGCAAAGTTGTGCGTAGCGTCACTTATAGGCTTAAAAACCTTAGATGGCCAATATCGGGTATTCGAGAGATTATATTCACACACCATGAAGCTCTCGGTTTGCTAAAAGGTCACTCAGAGGTAAGAATTAACATGTTGACGCTTTTGACCCTTTGTCGCGTAAACTTCCAATTAATTACGTAAATGGCTACTCATGACCAACAAGTGGCTTAGTATAAGAACACGAATATCGTGTGAGGTTATTCAGAGACTTAGTTTAAGCATGTTAACACTTCCAGTCCTTTCATAATCAAAGTTTTTTATTTTTCTCAAAATTAGTCCCTTATAGTCAACGTTTGACTTTATTAGGGTTTATTACACATGTCAATACATCATTGGACGTGATTTTACGAGGTGTTACACCTCAGGAGTCTATCAGGGAGACTTCCTACTTATGTGAACAACAGTTGGCCGAACTTCATTTAACAGGATCCCAACAAGCAGGGAACTTGGAATCACCCCAGGATCATTCTCTCAGAATCCCAACATTGGTAGCACTAATACTAATTATTATGTGAATACTAACGATTTTATGCAAGATTCAGGTGTTAGCCCAGAAATGGCTAGGGAGTTAAAGAAGCTGAGAGAGATGATATCCAACGTACCATATGTGGTACAATCCATACCAGAGGTATTCCCAAGTAGGCATAGGATCTGCAAATTCACACATCCTATCTGTGATGTAAAGATCCTTAAGCAATTCTAGACACCTAAGATGAAGCTCTATGATGGAACCACTGATCCCGAAGAACATGTTGCTCAATATAAGGAAAGGATAGAGATCAATCTCATTCTAGCAGATTTGAAGGAAGCATGTCTATGCAAAGCATTTGGTCTAACCTTGACAGGATCAACCTTAAAATGGATGCTGAATGTTCCTCCTTACTCTATTACATGATTTGCTCACTTAGTTAACTTATTTAATAACTAGTTTTTATGTAGCGGGACCATTGGAAGATTAATCAGTGATCTTTATAGGGTCACCCAAGGTGCCGACGAGTCCCTTAGGGACTACGTGAGCAAGTTTGGCTGAGAATCCTTAGAGATCCCCAACCTTAACATTGTTGCGCTAGCTCAAGCTTTTCAAAATGGGTCTACAAAAGGATTCCCCATTCTATGAACACTTGGTAATGAATCCATGCAGGAACCTGGATGAAGTAAGGAATCGAGCATTGGGGTTCCTAAGGCTTGAAGATTGTAAAACCCCGACCACGTAAAACAACAAACCGTGGAGGAAACGTCGGGGAGTCATGTCACAGAACTATTGTTTCACAACACATGGTACATAAAGTTTTGTATTATTGAATTTAATTGTTTACGTTGTCTTGGGAAAATAAAATAAAAAACATAATAATTGTCTTGCAAATTTTATATTCACTAAGGCCCAAGTCCGCCCTATGTGAAGCATGCTCAAAGTCAAACGTTAGCTCCTGAAACATATGTGAAAATAAAACGTGAGCATAAAAATGCCTGTGAGTAACATAGGTTTTGTGATGAAGATTCATGACTTTGGATGTTAAAAGAAATGTTTAACCATTACAAAAGTAGCCATGAACCTTTAACAAAATGTTTCTTTTATGAAATCATATAACCTGAATATATCATGTCTTGTATAAAATATGTGATGTCTTGTATAAAATATGTCATGTCTTGTATAAAATATGTCATGCCTTGTCTTTGGTTGAAGTGGTTTAGATAATGCTACGATATGTAATATAATAAAAGCACTTATATATAAGAAGTACCAGCGGGGTATCCACCATGCTTTTATCATATTGCACACGTCTCGTTATCTAAATCACTTACCATTCATTAGCTTTGGCCGAGCCGACCAGTAGTATGTTATGGTACCATAGGATCTGACAAATCCCGTTATCAGACTATCCCCATAGATTTGGTGGGTAATGTGGGTAACGACAGAATCTGTTATTTTAACAAACCCTTTGGTGGTTTGTTAGTCGATTTAAAGATACCCTTCGGTGGTATAGTCGAGTCACACAGGTTTGAATGTATTCAAAAAGAACGACCAAAAGTTAGTTTTCACAATTAAAACACGGATGATTGAACGATGGTTTATAACACGGATGATTGAACGATGGTTTATAACATGAACGAATTGGACGAATTGGACGATTGGTTTTTATAACACGAACGATTGATAACACGTACAATTGAACGATTGGTTTATGGTAAGTGATTAGATAACGGGATGGGTGTAATGTGATAAAAGCATGGTGGATACGGCGCTGGTACTTCCTATATATAAGTGTTTTTATCATATTATATTCCGTGGCGTTATTTAGTTCACTTGGATGAATGATTTCAAATGATGTCACGCAACGATGTTTACTAAATGATATAAACCATACTAGTTTTCTCATGAGACGATTTACAATTTGGTTTACAAAAGCAAATGTTTTGGTCAAGATTCATGGCAACGAGGTTTATAAACTTTAACCAACTTGTTTTAGTTGGTTAATTATATTGCAATACCAAACATTTTTCGATACATGGTTTTCAATTATCGACTCTAGTAGTCGTACGAGGTATTGCAATATGTATACAAGCCATGAATTTGACACACTCGCAAAACCTATGTACTCGCCGGAATTTTTATGCTGACTTTCTTTTTACATATGTTTCAGGTGCAGTTATTTGATGATTATGAAGCATGCTTCACGTAGGAACGGACGAGGGCCTTAGTGACATAAAAACAATGAAAGACAATTTGTTGATGTTTTGCTTTTAAATTCTAAGACAATGTAACATATTAAAATTCAATAAAATAAAACTTCAAATCCATGTGTTGTGAAACAATGACTCTGTTACTCGACTCCCCGACGTTTCCGCCGTGGTTTGTTGTTTTACGCGGTCGGGGTGTGACAGTAAGCACAAAGATTCATCGTAGCAAGTGAGTATACTGATGTCATCCTTTTTGATTTACAACGTTAGACCATTGGTGATAGGTCAGTACTTTCATACAGCAGAGCGACCAATGATTGTGTCCAACGAGGGCGAGGCAAATACCATTTTGGTACGAATTTGGCTCTTTGAGCATTGGGAATTTTCTCAGTTTGAGATTATATTCCTTAAGGTTTTTGTCCTCTTGGGATCTTTTAAGATATCCTGACTGTGTCTAGGTCTGCATATAATCTGTTGGCTATCAATCAACGCAAGATTTAAGACCATAAAATCATATGCCGTTGGTATGTTACCTACATGGTACATAGTTCGTTATGTTTATATCACTTAGTATCTTTTATCATTTCGTCAAGCCTATCGACATATCGCAGTAGATCCTAGTCTTTTCAGCTATGGCACCTTACATGTGTTAGTCAAACCCTTTAACATGAACATTTATTTCACTTCCCATATCATGCAATTTATCTTTTTGACTTTTTCATTTTTCAAATGTTTTTGTATTTTTCTCATTTTCTCCCCCTAAAACAATGCATATTTATAGCAAACTCTTTTTGGATTTTCTGAGTTTTCTCCCCCTAAACTATATATATGTCTCTCCCCCCCCCCTAAATTTGTGCATAAATCTTATGCGCAAATTTACCATTTACTAGAGAAATGACACTTTATATACAAAGTAATGAACTAAGAAAGAGAAAAAAATATTTTTGCTTAACCATTCTGTCATCAGATTGAAGACTAATCAATTTCAAATCAAAGTACTGAATTTAAATTGTACCTTTTGCTGATCTTATCTTATTTCTCTTATCTCCTCCAAAGAAAACATATCATCTGTAAATTTTTTTTTGAACTTTTTGCAATAGTGAAATGTTACCCGTTTGATCTCTGGAACAACCGCTATCAACATTCCGGAGATTGTCAACATTTCCTCCTTGGTTGTTCCTGAAAAAATAAGGAGATTAGTAAGACATGGGTACCCAGGCCATCGTGGTCTTGGGATTTCCCGAAGCATCAAAATAAGACACTTCTTTTAAACATAAGTCCCCTTTCATTTCAAGGATTGGAGACGTTGTTGGTTTGGATTTGGGTTTCCAAATCTGTTTCAATTTAACAAACATGTTTGTTGCCTTCGGTTGAGCAACTTTAGCTGTTTCAGGTTTATTGGTTTCAGAAACATGTTTTTGTTCCTGAAAAGCCTTGCGTTTGTTTTTAGCAGTATTCCAATCCCCATCAGAAGGTTTAACCTTGGGATTCACATTCTTCATTGCCTTAGGTGATGATACCTTCATCGGCTTGGAATCGTAGTTATCCTTTGGTGTAACCCTCTGATTTTGCATACAATAGGGTATATAGGGACGCCGTGTGCAGTTTCTAGCAATATGACCCGCAATGCCACAATTGTAGCAAGTTTGTCTTTTTATCGGAAAGACATTTTGAGCAGCTTGATTTGCTCTTGCAGATCCTGAAGGACAAAACGGTCCTCTTCGTGTTGGATGCGCCTGCACATTACTTTTAGATGAAGACGAATTTGGGTGCTTGTATTTGCTGTTTGCAGAAGTCTTGTTGCTATGAGCACCATTCTTCGTCTTTTCTCCCTGATTGGAGCTTTCAATCACCTTGTCATGAGCCTTATGAGATCGTTATTGTCCTTGATGAGCAAACTTCTTATATCCTCGACTTTGATCTACTCGTTTTGGCTCCTTTTGTGTGTTGTGAAACGGCTCATAAACACCAGCACAAGAGTGAATATTAGCATTTTGTTGCACGTTTGGGCGATGAACATAATTTCTAGCAATATGTCCAGGAATTCCACAGTTGAAACATGTCTGTCGTTTCAATGTATGGAGATTCTGAGAGCTAGCAGCATTAGCTAATCTGATGGGTTTAGATGAACGAGCTTGCTTTGATTACTTTGCTTGTGTTCCATGTGCCTTTTCTGAGTTCTTCTGTACCTGTTGATCAGAACTAGCACATGTATGAGATTTAGACTTTTGATGTTTATCTTCTTTTGTATCATTTTCTAATTTAACTTTTGAAGAAGATTCATCTTTGACATCTGATTCAGAAAAATCATTTTGTGTCTCTTTTATGATGTAACAACCTTTTCTTTTTCAAATTCGGATTCAGGTTTATATTCACATGATTTAGATGTTTTCAAAACTGGTTCACTTGTAACTTCATTTTTCAAAGATGTTTCCTGATCATCTTGTGAAGGTGTTTCAAAGGTCCCACAAGATACATCATCAGGGACATTTGCAGAACAGTTTTAGAAGAATGATCAGAATAGTTTTGATCAACACTTTCACTTTCATTTGTTTGTTCAGCTTCAGTTGCTGTTGCTGTTGAACAAGAAACATCACAATTATTATCAACTGAAAAAGAACCAAATATCGACTTAAAAAAGTTTTGTCCAAAAACATGTTCAGTAGCAGTTTCATTTATTGAGTTTTCAGAAAAATCAGATTTTGAATCTAGTTCATCGCCAAGTACATCTTCATGATTTACTTCAGTTACTTCATCTACACAGGAAGACGAAGCATTAGTATCAATTACACCTTTAGAAACAAACTTGATCGGATGAGTCACTCATTTTTCAACAGGTCTGTTGTGATTGACGACTTATCAGTTTTTGGACCGTAAGTAATCTTGTCCTCGTTCACCAATTCCTCCTCAGTAAACGGTAAGTAGGTGTAGTTATTATTGTATGGAGGAGGAACTTGATTAAAGCTCAAACCACACCCTTTCTTTCTCTTATACTATAGTTGGAGGTCACATAGATCTTTGACCAATTTACTCGAAGACTCATAGTTTTTAATGTTGATTTCATTAATTTGATATTTTTCTTTAATCTCTTCCAGTTCCTTGTCCAAAACACATACCTTTTCTTTGACCTCCAAGTAGTGGGCTGTCTTTACACTTAGATCATCCTTAAGTTGAAAAATGTCCTTTCACTGAGCTTCGATTTTTTTCTTTATAAAGCCTTTCATTTTTTGTTAAATAAAAATTATGTCTTTTAATATCATTATAATCTTGAATCAGCTCAGCGTTGTGCAAATGATAATATGTTACTCTACCCCTACAATCAGGAGTATAGAAAATATAATTTATATCTTCAGCACTAATTCCTTGAGACAGAGCTAAGGGTTTGTTAATCATGAATGCCATAATGTCAGTGGGTGGTTGACACTTTTGTTCTTTCCCTCAAGACACAAACCAAAATGAGAACCCGTGTACTCGCTCACTCAAATACTTTGCACCCCGCTTTTTGTACCGCACTTCAGAAATCTTTCAAAACCGTTATCATGAAACAAACAAAACCCTCCTTTTCTTTTTAATATATATATATATATATATATAGTGGAGGGTTCAAATGAGAAGAATTTTTTTGTAAGAAGAAAAAAGAAGAAGTTTCAACCAATAAGAATTCTTCATTTTACTTCATTTAATATTTGAATTTAGTTTTAATATAAGGGTATATTGGTAAACTTACATAGATCATTAATTTGTATTCTTCCCCTTTAATAACTAACTAATTAAATTTGTAACTCCTTTTCAAAATATATACTATTTTCAAATTAAAAAAACAACTTAATTTAAAGTATAGAATAAATTACTGGTTGTGTAGGATAAATTACAAGTTGTGTAGGATATATTTCAAGGTGTGTAGGATAAAATTCTATAATGTGTAGGGTATATGTAGGAAAATTTTGATATGAGTAGGTTTGTAGATTATATGTAGAATAATTAATGATTAGTTGACTAATTAATTAAAGAGAGAAAAATTAATGAGATAAGTTATAAATGAAATAGTATTTTACCAATATGTCCTTTCTTATTTTTCTTCTTTCAATATTTTTCTTCTCATTTGATCATTCCCCTATATATGTATATATATATATATATATATATATATATATATATATATATATAGGGTCAGGATTTAGAGAAAATGCTCAAAAGTGTGAGAACGGTGAGAACGCTTATGGGTCGTCCGATCAAAACAATCCATGGACTAGATTGCGTGGTGGCGTTGTCGTAAATAACATCAATTTTGTTATGTGGGACGCGCTTCATTAAGGGTAAAAGGGTCTTTTACCGCTCATATTCAAAACGTCATCAAATGATAAAACACCATTAAAAAAAATAAAACGCCATTATAAACAAAACGCCAAAAATTAGTGATAAAACGCGTTGGATATTACAGGAAGATGAAACAACACAGTAACTGAATTTCAGTTATTAACATTTATTAGAAGAAATTCCCTCCTAAATTATGCACCAAAAACATCATTATATAAACAAAGGTAAAACATAGCTTCCATAATCACTTCAATCTATCCATTTCTGCAAAAAACATCTGTAACCAAAAACGCCAACCTACCCAAAACGCCAAAAATGGAAACAATCATTTCGTGGAGATACACTCTGGGAATCAGGTGATACGTCCTACGTTTTGACAACAGAAGGAGGGTGTATGTTAAGACGGTCAGGGCAATTTTGAAGATGGAAGAAGAGACACAGAGGCGAATCTTATCCATTGGCATCGCTCTAGACAACGAATGCCATGAAACACATATGCTTATGAAAGCAATAACCAGGAAATTTGGACCAATCAAAGCAGATGTGAAGCCAGACCCTGTCATGACATCATGGCGTTTTGATGATGAAACAGACATGGTGACCGTTACATACGACAGTGGAGAGCAGGAAGTCTACTGGCTTGAAAACATCATGACAAAGCAGCGTCTGGGTTTCATGGAAGAATTGCATAACGCCACTTGTACCAACACAGAAATAGACTCAAAATTGGACTTAATGCAAGAAATGTTCAAATGGAGGCTTCAGAATCTTCAGGAACAAGAAGCTGATGAAGGTGAAGGTGATGACATGGATGAAGATCCAGATAAAGACTCCGAGGAGGAAGAAGATGACGCAAGTGATGGATACTATTCGGATAAAGTACCTTCTGACGAAGGCTTTTAATTATTTTTTCTCTTTTTTTTTTCTGTGTAATCTTCTTTTTGTTGTTTTTTAAGATAATTAAATGATATATTTCTCCCTTTATTAGAAAAACGCCAAAAAATACTAAAAATGGTTATTCCTTACAAAACGCCAAAAATAACAAAAAAAAATTCCTGCTTAATATTTTATTTACTCCGGTATTGTATTTTGTCATCTTGGTCTGCATAACGCCATTTAAAAAAAAGCCAAACTTAGAAGATGGGACGTCTATCACCTATAAAACTGATAAAAGCTGATCAACACAGTAAATACGAAAACAGTAACTGAAAAGATAGTTACTTTATTACTATCATTTATTACAATAAAAAAGTCCCGCCTAAAATACGCGCCAAAAAACTCCTATAAGAGAGGGGTCTATACATAATGAAAATTGATCACACCCAGAAAACACAAACGCCATATCCTCTAGAAACTGCTCACTTTAAAACGCCAAAAAATGTTGGTTAAAATAACCACAGATGGCAAAGCTTTCACTGAAAATGGATTCTTCTTCTGAGGGGGTTATCTCAATAATATTTTGCTGAATAAGATGGACAAATATTCAAGAAAAAGAGACTGATGACAGTAATATGTCATCATGTGAACTTTGTTCTTGATGACTATATGCATGGTATGAAGGGATCAACACAAGTGTAAAATGCTATTTTGGACTCCATTATTATAAATAGCATCAAGCAAGAGTTAATCTTCAATGACATGCCACCAAACAAGAATATCACACCAAAACACAGGATGCCACTAAGCAGCTTCGTCTGAAAAAGACGGGGTTTATGTAGGAAAGTTGGCATCTAGCTAAAGTATTCAAAAAAGGTTCAAAACGCCAAAACAAATTCAAGAAGATATAGACTGATGACAGTGAAAATTCGGAAGAGAAATGAGATTACCATTTTTTATTTTTCATTTTATATTTTTTTGATATCAAGTTATATGTTGTTTTGTTATCTAATTCTCTATAGAGTAAACT
This sequence comes from Helianthus tuberosus, assembly GCA_030545235.1. NCBI lineage: Eukaryota > Viridiplantae > Streptophyta > Magnoliopsida > Asterales > Asteraceae > Helianthus > Helianthus tuberosus. Next base: position 107,095,727 of record CM060409.1, read on the forward strand.
GCCATTTTGGTCCCTGTGGTTTGGGCAGTTTTGCCATTTTAGTCCAAATCTCAAACATTTTAAATCTGGGTCCCTGTGGTTTGCATTTTGTTGCCATTTTAGTCCAAAACTCAAAATCTCTCATTTTTTACTGTTTTAAGGTCCCTTTTTTGTCTTTATCTGAAGGGGTAGTTTGGTCATTTAATTTTCGTTAAAGCAATTCCTTTATTAAAAAACCCCAAAATATAAATACCCCTTATTATCGCAGACCAATTACATCATCATCATCAACCCTATTCTCAGTTCATCTTCCCCTCTCCCAAAAATCATCGCCGACGATCTGCATTCTTACCAAGACGATTCCGATGGACGACGATGGGGATGATTTTAGCTGATGTGTTCGAAAAGAAGGCGTCCATTTTGACCCAGAAGTAAAATACGGTACATATTTGTAGTTGATAAGCTGGATTTGAAAACCAATGTTTCTGATTGAAAGTTTTTTTCTTATTCCACAGCAAATCATCCCGATTTATTCACCCTGAAAGTGCACCATGGTGGTGATTTCACTGACGAGGATGATTCTGAATACGGCGGGGGTAAGGTATACTACGTTGATAATGTGAATTCTGATATGTTTTCCTTGATAGTGATGAATGATATGTTGTTAGCATTTGGTTATTCAGAAGAGGATGTTGTGGTTTAGCATTTTAGGGTTCCAGGGGAAGATTTAATGTTAGGTTTAAGGCCTCTAGGCACTGATAGTGATGTATTGAGAATGATTAGTTATGATGAAAAAAAACAAGGTGCTAGAGGTGTATATTCAACATGTTAGCAGGTTTTCAAAAAAGGATGTTGAAAAGGGACCTGAATACGTAGACCTTAGTGATGAGGGAAGTTATGAGGGTAGTGATCAGCAGGATGAAGACAGTGAGGATAGTGATCAGCAGGATGAAGATAGTGAAAGTGAGAGTGTTGATGGTAGTTATGAAGGATCCTGTGAAGGTAGTGCAGGTGAGGGTGAAAAGGCAGAAGGTGTAGAGACCACCCCTAGCAAACGTGTAAAGTCATTTCATAGGAAAAGTGTAAAGGCTAAGAATAGGAAAGATATAACTGATAAGGTGGGTCAGCATGAGGATGATGAAGATCCAGATTACATCATTGATAAAGATAATGTTGTGGAAGATTATAGTGTTGATATGAAAGAGTATTATGCTGAAGTAGATGCTGATATTAGTGAACAATATGAACAAAAAGTTGATGTAGATGAGGATGATGATCAGGTTGATTTAGATGGCTTCGAAAGTTTAACTAATTCAGATGGCGACACAACTCTTCAAAGAGCTTGTAGGAGTGTTAGGAAAGACAAAAGAAGGTCTAAAACATCTGGTGAATGTCCCTTTTATCTTGGCCAGTCATTTCCTGATAAGGATAGTATTAAGATGTTGGTCAAGAATCATGCAATTGATACTCGGAGACAACTCCATATTACAAGGAATGACAACACCAGATTCTGTGTCATATGTATGTGTGGGATTCCAAAACCGAGTAGTTGTGAAATAAATGCTGGAAGACCCTCTCAACCAACTGCATTTAAGGGTAAATCTGGAAATACCCAAAATGCAACTGGGCCTTCACAAGTGGGAACAACAAATGAAGATGGGCCTAACCCTAAAAATAATACACCACCCACTTGCCCTTGGATGCTTTATGTTTCTAAAGTTAAAAAGGCAGTCTCTTGGGTTGTGAAAACCCTAAACAAAGAACATGTATGTCTGAACACCAGAGATGTTAGACTGTGCACAGTTGCCTGGTTATCCAAAAAAATTCAACACACTGTGAAAAACAATCCTGGGATACCACTTAAAGCTCTACATGAAGATCTTCAAAGGAAATATCAAGTTGAAGTGACTTTGCACCAAGTTTTTAGGGCTAAGATGAAGGCAACAGAGAAAGTGCAGGGTCACTATAGGGCTCAGTATGAGAATCTCAGGAATTATTGTGAGGAGCTTCTCAGATCTAATCCTGGAAGCACAGTTAAGATAGATGTTGAACCTTGTGGCAATCCTAGCAGTCCAACAAGGCAATTCAGGAGGATATATGTTTGCTTAGGTGCATTAAAGGCTGGATTTAAATTGATAGGGAGACCTATACTGGGGCTTGATGGATGTTTTTTGAAAGGGCCATTCCCTGGCCAGATTCTCATAGCAGTAGGAGTGGATGGAAACAATGGGATTTATCCTGTTGCCTATGCAGTAGTGGAGGCTGAAACAACTGCAAGCTGGACATGGTTTCTTCAGTGTTTAGGTGATGATCTTGAACTGGAACATAACAGTAATTTCACCTTCATAACTGACAGGAAAAAGGTAACTATTGTTCAAAGATTTACTTGTTATTTTTGCATTTTCTTATTACAATGTTAACCCATTTTGTAACTATGATGCTAGGGATTGATACCTGCTATACTGAAAGTGTATCCAAGCTCAGAGCACAGATATTGGGTTGAGTCTTGGGTTGAGGTTTACAAGCATAATGTAGAACCAGTTAATGGCAGTGATTTGTGGCCTAAATCTGCATGCCCAACCACTTTGATCCCTCCAAAGTATCATGTCCAAATTGGGAGACCAAAAAAGAAACGAAAGAAGTCTGCACAGGCTAAAGTTGCAGCTTCAAAGGAAAAAAAGAAGGCTAAAGTTGCAGAATCTGTTGAGAATGTCAGCAACATGATCCCTGCATTTGGTAAGTTGCCAAGGAAGGGAGGTTCAGTGACATGTAAAATCTGCAAGGGTGTGGGACATAACAAAAGAACTTGTGGCAAGTCTAGAAGGAAAGGGGCACAAGCACAGGCAGGGGCACAAGGTCAGGGGGGCCACAGGCTTAGGTTGATTGTTCAAGCACAGGCTTAGATGGACTACAGTTGACATTTTTGTAGTTTGTTTCAAATTGTGATGTTTATAATTTGTGTCAAACTGTTTTGGTACATTAGTTCATGTCAAACTGCTTAACTTTTAGTGTTAATGGTTGTTCGGTACTTATGTTTTGTTACATTATGTTCATGAAAGTGTTTATGTATGTTTGGTACATTAGTTCATGAAACTGTTTATGTAATGTTAAAGACTGCACTTTGCAGATCTGTTTTGGTATGTTAAATGCTGCATATTTGGTATTTGGCTGCACATTTCTTATGTTAAACTGTTATTTAGTATTTTGTTGCATATTTTGTACACATTTGGCTCACATATGTTAAACTGTTTGGTACAAATTTGGTAAACTATTTGGCTGCACATTTGGTGCAAATTTGGTGCACATTTGGTAAACTGCATAGTGTCATAAGACATTAGATGCACATGTCGGCACATTTCGGCACTTTGTCATAAGACATTAGATGCACAACACATTAGATGCACATGTTGGCACATTTCGGCACATTGTCATAACAGATTAGATGCACAACACATTAGATGATTCATTACAAAAAGCCCCAAACTTTCCATTACAAACTTACAAAACAACCATATTAGCAGGTCGATAGTACAGACCAAACTTACAAAATCCAAACACAAGTCAAACCCTAACCAGACTTAACATAGTAAAACATGAACAACAAAAAACTGAAACCTAAGATAACTTTAAGCATCTTCTTCTCCTGTGCCAATTTTTTAGCTTCTTCTTCAAGCTTCATGTTCCAAGCAAACATCTGTCTTGCATTCTCTTCATGCCGCTTGATGGTGTCCAACAGTGCAGGAATCATCACAGCCGGGTTCTCAGTCTTCGGTGGCTCAGCCCAAGCAACGAATCCACAGCTTGATGGTTTGTTGCACCGGTGAAAACGACGACCTGGGTTTTGTGTTGTCCATGAGGTTCTCAGTGAGGTTGAGGCTCCACAAGTGCAAACCACCATTATCTTTCTTCGATCTCCTGTGGGTTAGGGTTTTTTTTGGGTTTGATCTCTGGTTAGGGTTTCGATAGGGAGGTTGAAGATGATGATGTAATTGGTCTGCCATAGAGAGGGTATTTATATTATGTGGGTTTTTTTAATAAATAAATCAGTTTAATGAAAATTAAATGGACCAAACTACCCCTGCAGATAAAGACAAAAAAGGGCCTTTAAACAGTAAAAAAATGAGAGATTTTGAGTTTTGGACTAAAATGGCAACAAAATGCAAACCACAGGGATCCAGATTTAAAAAGTTTGAGATTTGGATTAAAATGGCAAAACTGCCCAAACCACAGGGACCAAAATGGCAGTTTACTCTTCTCTATAAATAAAATACATTATTATATAAAATGCCAAAAACTTCAAACATCAAAACGCTAGTAGTATGAAAACTGGGAGAACGGGTGCTGGCAAAGCACCTTGTAAAATGTATTAAATGCCAAAAAATTCACTAAACGTTAAAAAAAATTGCTCTTATTGTAATCTTATGCAAATATTAATGACTTGTAGTGAATTATTATACAAAACAACACAAAACGCCAAAAAAATTGACCAGAAAACGCTATAGCGCCAAAAAAATTATTTATGTGACAGAAAAACAATTAATTCAACGCCAAAAAGTTTAATAAATACAACTAACGCCAAAAAAAACTTAGACACCAAAAAATAATATACCGCGTTGGGAAAAATAAAAGAAGATTGAAAAGACAAAAAAACCCCTGGGACCCTGATCATGTCCCGCGCCACGTGTTGGGGCAGATGCGTTCTCACCGTTCTCACACTTTTGAGCGTTTTCTTCTGATCCCGTTTCTCTCTCTCTCTCTCTCTCTCTATATATATATATATATATAACCTTTTTTTTAATAAAAGAAGTACTATATTATTATTATTAATATTAATATTATTATAATTATTATTATTAAAACCTAATGATTAAGTAATGATTATTATAATTATTATTATAATTATTATTATTATATTAAAAACAAAACAGCACCAAAAAGACTGTCTTCTTCTCCGTTTTCAAAACGTAACCCTAATCAGATTTCAGCAGCCAACCCTATAACATTCATAACATTCTCGTGATCGGTGACGGAGAAGATGATGTATGAAGATAGCTTGATCGTGATCAAAAAATAACAGTGAACGATGATGGTGATGCGGTTGCCGGAGAACTGCGGTCATGGAGGTGATTACGAGTCAGAACTGTGAACACGGAAATGGTAATCCTCAGTGACGCGAAACAACAAATCCAACTCGAAATAGGTGGTTGCGAGTCGGAACGAGGTTGAAGACGATTGAAGGGGTATGGTCCCAAAAATGCCGCGCAGACCATTCTGCTCGCGCTTTGGACCATACTCCTTAATCACTTTGGTGATCAGTCATTAGACCCCGTGCGGGATGTTCAAGCATATCATGGTCTCGCGCGAGGTCTAACCAAGATACAATCAACCTCTATACTTAGCATTCTGAATAAAAGCCTTCAGCATCCGTATCCATGCGCGGACTAGTTACGTGCTCAGCAAGGGTCGTGCAAGAGACAAGGCGCAAGGCCACTTCAGAAAGTACTCGAGGTACAAATGGCAGAAGAAAGAGCCAATCAACTTCCTCCAGGCTATGCTCAATCGTGCTCCACGACCGTCTGACGTGCAGGAAACAGAAAGTACACAAGGACGCTTATGTGGCACCAATCAAGGGGCGGCGACACCTGCCCCATGATCTCCACTTACCTGCTGATGGCAGAGGGACAACAAGGCCGACAACTGGACACGTGGCTCCAATCACGGTGCGCCAGCACCGGGGATCTTCTAGAAGACACTAACGGTCGACACCAGTGAGACAAAGGGCATATCCTCTAAGTTGTCGCCTTTGCCCAAGGCCCATCAGCCCATCAACCCAACCCCTCTTACACCTCTCCGGCTATAAATAGAGACCTCCATGCACAGGTTAAACATTCTACTCCCGTTACTCTCACTCTTTACTATACAATTATCTCCTCAAAGCATAAACTTATTCTCACACTAGAGTCTGGTTAAGAGGGAAACCCCCATATTCCCCTCTTAACGAGCTAACGGTGCTTCTGTTTTACAGGATTATCGAACCAAATCGGAGCTTAGAAAGTTAAAAGGAGATTAAACCGTTATGAAAGGAACATAAACCAAACTTATTAACCCTAAAAATTAGTTCCGTGTTTCTTTATTGGTGCCCACCGATTTTCACAATCACACCCATCTTCTTTTTCTGAGTTTTTTTAAGTTTTGTTCCTTCGATCATGGCTGGCCAAGGAATCATTCCTGATTTTGGTTTTGGCACGAACTCTAACGCAGGATTGGGGGAGGACAATGCGAATGTCCAAGTCCAACCTGCCGAAGAGGTAGGTGAAATTGAAGTTACGAACACTGGGGGGACCCCGCGCGAGCTTCACTCGCATCACACAAACGGGCACCCCAGCAAGTCATGTCGCTGGTCCTTCAAACCCAGCTCTAAATCCGAACATTTCGGCGCTACTAGGGCTACCATAAGGTGAGACTTTAGCCTCCTGGTACGCCAAACAAATTGCTACCATAAACACTGCGTATCAGTCTTTGAGCGCACAACAAGCAATTTTGCAAGCTGAACCATCCTTGGTTACTCCTCCGGGTCCAAGCCAGGGGCGCGCCAGATACCCCCGCAGCAACTCTTACAAGGAAGAATCAATAGACCCCTCCCCAAAGAAGGCCAAGCGTGCATAACACGCGCGACACTCACGGGGAGACAGGCAGTTATTATGATCATCCGTCGAATGTTCAAGGAGGTCCAATTCATAGCCGGTTAGGGCCGCGCAACGTCAATAACGAATGGGAGGACACGGATCCGAATGATCCCACTTGGCAAGATGACGAGGGCTCGTCAGTCTTTAACCGTCTCCATAGGAATCACGATTATTACAAGCCAAGGCAGCGCATCGCATATAGCAAAGAATCAGAAAGAGATTTCAGCCTAGCCTACAGGCCAGCAGAGGCTGCGGAACACTCAAAGTTCATCCCAAAGATTGCCCTAGCCCCACTGACAAGGGAGAAGCTTCCTCCAACAGTGGGAAAGTTCAACGGTCTCACAGACCCCGATGATCATGTTAGAGTATTTACAAGCGTTGGCATTATGGGAGGATGGAATATGCCGATGTGGTGTCATTTATTTATTTATCCAGACGTTTACAGGGGTTGCTCGCGCCTGGTTCGACAGTCTTCCGCCTGGAAAAATCAGTTCATGGGTTGATTTCAGAACACAGTTTGTAAACCACTTCAGCCAACAAAGACGTTATCAACGAGATACGTCTGAAGTAACAGATCTCTGGCGCAAAGAAAATGAGGGTTTAGAAGACTTCATCACTCGCTTCAATAAGGAGTGTCTGGAAATCGGCGATGTAGGCGAACAGCTCATGCGCGCTCACTTCAAGAAAGCTATTCGTTGTGATAGTCTCATCAAAACTATCACCGGAAAAGACGGTATGCCCAAAGAATGGGACAAGGTGATGGAAGCCGCAAAAATAGTAGCGCAAACTGAAGAATCGCTAGCTGGAGCCAAGAGCTCATACACCGAAGATCACTTTTCCAAGAGAAGCTCGTGCGACTACGGCAAGCGCAACAAGAACAAAAATCATGATTGGAAGGCTGGGAAATCCAGTGGTTATGTGGAAAGATCGCGCTACAAAGAGGACGCGCGAGAAACAATCGACAGAATTGGGTATTGAAAGGCAGTCAGGGACGATAATCGAGAAAAGCACAGGACTCCGCTCACAAAGACACCAAAAGAGGTGCTCATGACGGAGAACCACGATTTTAAGGCTCCAAGGCCTATGACAAACAAGAAGGGGCAAGACCCGAACCTGTACTGCGATTTTCACAAGGATACAGGTCATCTAACAGATGACTGTATCAGTTTAAGGCAAGAAATTGAGTGAGCGTTGAAGAGCAGGAAATTAAGCCATCTGGTAAAGAATGTGCGCAAGGAGACGCACCAGATTCAGCGCAACGATGATGGGAACCAGAAGAAGGTTAGGCGCCTGGAAACTCACATGGTCAACGGACCAAGATATAGCGCAAGAGATAAAGGCAAGCTCCTTTCGAACCTGCATGGAAAGAGCAACAGGTCATATTTTCGGTAGTACGCATGGGTCCACGCGCCACGTGCCCCGTCGTCATTACCGGTATTATTGGTCACTATGAAACAGAATACATATTCATTGATTCGGGAAGTACAGCTGACATCATCTACGAACAATGCTTCAATCAGTTTGATGATGAAGATAAAGCGAGACTCGAGCCGGTTGATTATCCTCTATCAGGATTCTGCAATGAAATGGTCTTCCCACTAGGCCAAATCAGCTTCCCCGTCACGCTGTCTGACGGGAAGCATTCAAGAACCACAAATGTCAATTTCATGGTGATGCTCATCAAATCAAGGCATGATGTTTTGATTGGGAGAAAAACCCAAAAAGAGCTAAACATGGTAACCTCCACACCCCACTCAGCCATCGGGTTCCCAACCGAGACGGGGGTGGCAATTATCTATGCAAAGAAAGAAGTGGTGTCAGCAGAGGATGTGCGCCCAGCCAAAGCGGCGAAAATTTCAACGACCAAACCAGAGAAGTGGGTTTTAAACCGCAAATACCCAGAGCAAACGGTGACGATAGGCCATGCAATCTCACCAAACATCAGAATGCACCTCAAGCAACTTTTGTTCAGGAACATGGAAATTTTCGCCTGGACTCCGGCAGACATGACCGGTGTCCCGCGCGACATCACTGAACACTATTTGAACACTTATCTCTCCATTGAGCCAAAAGTCCAAAGAAGGCGCAGCCTAGGGGCGGATAAAACTAAAGCCATGAATGAGCAAGTCTGTGAATTGCTAAAAGTAGGTATACTAAGAGATGTGCGGTACCAAAGTTGGGTTGCAAACCCTGTGATGGTGGAGAAGTCTAATGGAGGATGGAGAATGTGTGTCGATTATACCGATCTCAACAAGGCATGCCCCAAAGATTGCTATTCTTTGCCTGAGATTGATAAAAAGATAGACTCTCTCGCGCCGTACAGATGGAAATGTTTTCTGGACTATTACAAGGGTTATCACCAAGTTCAGATGAAGCTCGAAGATGAAGACAAGACAGCTTTTCAGACCGACATCGGCATCTTCTATTACACAAAGATGCCATTCGGCCTCAAAAACGCTGGCGCAACCTACCAGCGCCTGATGGATACGATATTTGCTGATGACATCGGAAAGCATATCGAAGTCTACATTGATGATCTTGTGATTAAAAGTCCTGAGGAGGACCAGATGTTAAAGGACATTGAGAAGACATTTAACTCTTTGAGAAGCGTGAACATGAAGCTGAATCCAGCAAAGTGTTCTTTTGGCATGGAAGAGGGCAAGTTTTTAGGCTTCGTGGTTACAAACGGCGGCTTCAAGGTTAACCCCAAAAAATTTCAAGCCATAGAGTGGATGCCGTCACCGTGAACAATCAAAGAGATGCAGAGATTAGCCGGCCGCTTAGCCGCGCTCAACCGCTTTCTGTCAAACCACGCTTCAAAGTCGTACCCTTTCATAAGCACTTTGCGCAACTGCGTGAAAAAACAAGAATTTAAATGGACGCCAGAGGCAGAAGCTGCCTTCCAGCAAATGAAACAGTGTTTGATCAAGCTCCCTACACTAACCGTACCATTTGAGAAAGAACCACTCATTCTGTACTTGTCCTCTTCGGACAAGGCAGTTGGGTCGGTGTTGTTGGTTGAACAAGATGGAGTCCAGACTCCAATATACTACGTTAGCAGGGTGCTCACAGATCCAGAAACTCGATATTCAACAATGGAAAAGTTAGTGCTAGCGCTGCTACACGCCTCCAGGAGGCTGCACAGATACTTCACAGGGCACATAATCACCGTACTCACTAACTTCCATATCGGCACAATATTGCAAAAACCAGAGACATCTGGGTGGTTAGCAAAGTGGGTGATCGAGCTGGGAGGCCACAACATTCTATACATGCCGCGCCCAGCAATTAAAGGCCAAGTGTTAGCGGACTTCATCACTGAAGTTCCAGAAGATAAGATCAAAGACTGTGAAGTTGTCGATACTCCCACTAAAGACACATCAGATGGGTTATGGTTGTTATACACTGACGGGGAATCAAATGAAGATGGCGCAGGAGCTGGTTTGCACCTTGTTAGCCCGGAGAAACATGAGTTCACCTATGCCATCAAGTTGGATTTCAAAAACACCAACAACGAGGGAGAATACAAAGCATTTTTGGCAGGCTTGCGCCTAGCCATAAAAATAGGAGCTCAAAATCTACAAGCGCATGTCGACTCACTCTTGATCGCCAGTCAAATTAACGGATTATATGATGCAAAAGGTGAAGTTATGGCTTTGTATTTAGACCAAGCGAAAGAATTGCTTCAACAATTCAAGTCATATAAGGTAGTTCACATCAATCGCTCAGAGAACAAACCAGCAGACGCCTTGAGCAAGCTCGCTTCAACATCTTTTCAACATCTTGCCAAAGATGTAAGAATTGAAGTACTAAAAAACCCGTCGGTTTTATTGCGTCAAGTGAATGTGATCGAGATAGGACAACCATCTTGGATGACCCCTATCATCCAGTATTTGCAAGAAGGAATACTCCCTGAAAACAAAGCAGAGGCAAGGAAGATACAAAATAAAGCATTGTTCTATGAGATGAATGGTGGAATCTTGTACTGAAGATCCTTCTTGGGGCCACTTCTGTGCTGTGTGGACCCCCAAGACGCAAATTGCCTGATTAGAGAGATTCATGAAGGAATCTACAGCATCCACACGGGCCCTCGCATGGTCGTCGCAAAGATAATGAACACTGGTTATTACTGGCCAGGGATGCATGTTAATGCCCTGAAGGAGCTGCGCAAATGCGACTAATGCCAAAGACACGCTCCGAAAACCCTGCGCCCAAAGAATGACTTAATCCTGTGTCCACTGCTTGGCCTTTCCAACAGTGGGGGATTGATATGGTGGGACCTTTCCATGAAGCTCCTGGTGCTGTGATGTTTATAATCGTTGCCGTCGATTATTTCACCAAGTGGGTGGAGGCCAAAGCTCTCGCCTCAACTACTGCAATGATGGTGCGCAAATTTATATGGGAACACATCATCTGCAGGTTCAGCCTCCTACTCAAGATTATAAACGACAATGGCACCAATTTCGCTTCTGAAGAGCTCCAAAAGTGGATGAAAGAAATGAAGATTGAACACACTTTCTCTTCCGTTGCGCACCCTCAGGGCAACGGCCAAGTAGAAAGTGTCAACAAAAGTATTGTCGAAGGGATAAAGGCCCGACTGGGCACAAAGAGAAGAGGCTGGGTAGATGAGCTCCCGAGCATCCTGTGGGCTCATCGAACCATGCCGAAAACAAGCACTGGTGAAACCCCCTTTAGCCTAGTCTACGGCTCAGAGGCGGTTATCCCAGATGAAATTGGGCTCCCCTCGCCACGCTTGACAGCGGTCAACAAAATCGATAACGAGGCAGAGCGCCGTCTAGACTTGGAACTGCTAGAAGAGAGATGCGAAATAGCGCGAATCAAATAAGCCAAGTACAAGACGCAATTGGAGAGGTACTACAATGCAAGAGTACGCATTTGTACCTTCACTCCAGGAGAATATGTCTTCAGAGACAACGAAGCTTCAAACGCTGAACACCCTGGAAAGCTAGCACCCAAATGGGAAGGCCCATACTTAATACATGAGGTGCTAGGGAAAGGGGCATACAAGTTGCGCACTCTGGATGGATACATCATCCCGCGCACATGGAACGCGCAACAATTGCGCAAATGTTACATGCGACTATTCTCGGCCTTGCGCCTTTATCAGCTTATGTTGGCCACGCGCCTTTGTTACTGCTTATGTTGGCTATACACCCCTTTATTTCATTGATGTATGATTGGCCTAGCGCCTGTTTGAAAGCTACTTAATGAAAGCATTGACTTATGCCTTTTGTTTTTAGCATCATGACTTCTTCGTTACAAATGCATGTTAAACTTTTGATTAGCACGAAAACACTCCAGTAAATTACGAGCTCTCGAGTTAGGCCTCCAAGGTCCTCCGCGAACATAGAGCGAGACTGGGCGATTACTCATACACGAGCCACACTTACATTTATTCGCGCTAATTTAACCAAAGTTTCTAACAACAATGCAATAATTGTAACTCAATAAATTAATGGCAAACATAATACTATATTCTAAAAAGCGCACCGCGCAATAAGCACATAAGAAAAACAAAATATCATTGTTTCATTTCAAATAGCGCGACCGCGCATCAAGTTACATTTAGCATCTAAAAAGAAAATTACAAGGCACGGAGCCTATCAACATCAACTACTCATAACCATCACTACCATCATCGTCGTCATTCCCATCGCCATCGCCGTCACCACCATCACCAGCTGGTTCTTCTTCATCAGATAACTCGACAGTCTCTGGAGGGTCTAGAATAGCCTTTAGCCGCTGGCACCAGTCATCATGCTTCAGCGCCTCTGCGACCAGATCCATCACATGCAGTGATAAATGGTCATAGACCTTTTCAGCGTGGGCCAATGCAGCATCAGCCTGATCGGTCACTGAGCAATGACTAACGTCAAACTCCTGTCCTAGTGCCTCTTCAACGTGCTGCGTATACTCTAGATAACCTCCACGGTGACCAACCGCGCGTGAGGCATCTATGAGAGCGGCAACATCTCCATCCAGCTCGGAGCATCCAGGATAGAGTTGGCCATTTATAGCAAAGGCAATGGATAAGAAATAAGTTTTAACAAATAAAGCTTAAGTTAAAAAGAGGAGAACCGTACCAGGACTACTCCTCTACCGCGCATCCATTCAGCCTCAGAGACCAGCGTGTCAACGATGCCTTGGGCCTCCGAGTAATTGTTTTGCGCTACGTTGAGAGCAGATGTACTCATGTCTCGTGCCTCCTCAGCCTTTTGTTTGGCCTCCTCAGTAGTAGCAGCTTTCACTCTCTCAGCTTCAAGGTCGATTTCCAAAGATTCGCTCTTGTCGGTTTGCTCTTGTAATCGACGCTTTAGCTCGGCAATCTCCACGTCTTTGGCAAGCAAGTCTTTGTCCTTGGCGGCCACTTGCGCCTTTAACTCAGCCTGTGAAGAATGAGTTATGGACTTATAATTTTAACAAATGAAAAACAACAAAGAAGAAAGGGGTGAGGTTGGTCGAACCTCAACGCACTTTTTATCAGCTGCAAGATCCTCAGCCTTCTTCGTTAATGCCGAATTTTAGGCCTCAAGGTCGGTAATCTTGTTGCCCGCCGCAAACATGCGCTGATTATCTTTTTTGCATATTTTTTTCCATTCAGCGCGCTCTTTGGACAAAAGATCCTCAGCAGCTTGTAATTTGGTCCTTAAGCCCTCGCGGCCCCACTCTTCAGATTTCTTTTTAGAATCAAACTTGGCTTTTTCCTCAGCAAAAGCATCCTTCAACTTCTCAAATTCCTTGTTTCAATAAACGATCACGATACTTTTCCCAATCACCTCGCTCTCTAACCATTGTGCGCCACTCACGCACAATTTGATGGTTAGCTGCGCGGGTGTTGGCCTCCCCAACAACATATGCATGATATAACCCATCATGGGTTCGCGCCCTTTGCCGGTTGACCTCACCAGGAGGGAAGGAATTTAAGAACCAATCACGGCATGCAGCAAACTCCACAAATGTGTCCTTCTGTTTCAAGCCCCATGGAGCTCGGTGGGGAGCATCACCGCGATCCTCCTCGGTGTAAGTCTTGTAGTAAATGTCGTCTAAGGTATCCTTAGGACCGATAGGAGTTTGTGGCATGGATCCTCCAGCACCACCTGCGCCACCCGCAGCAGTAGCCGATCCCCCAGCAGAAGTGACTTGAGCAGTATGGGTGCGGGCATCAACCTGCGCAGGCTTGGTTGGCTCAACAACCTCGGGCCCCTTACCTCAGGTAGTTTCCTTCTTTTTCTCGTGAAAGGGCTGGCCAAGCCCCGTAACATGGATGACCTCCGGCCCCTGTGCCTTCTCGTGAGCAGTCGAAGCAGCGGCCCCGGTCTCCTTAGACTTATCGCCCTCAGGCTTTTCAGCAGCTTTCTTTTTCTCCCTCTCCTTCTCTCTCTCAACAGCCTTCTCAACAAGCTTTTCAGCAACCTTCTTTTTCTATTTCTCAACCTCCAACCCAGCAGACTTAAAGGGTTTGATTACCACCTTGGTTCGCTTCTGCGCCGGCTCTTGGGGGTCTTTAAAAACAACACCCTTCTTTTCAGGGGTCTTCTTCTTGGTCTCTACAGAAACCAAGTGTCAAAAAGAGGTGGCAACAAAGAAAAGAGGGTAGTCAAGAGACTAACCTGGAGAGAATTTATAAAGAGAGCGCAGACTGCTCTGTTTTCTGATTATTGGGGCTTCCCCAGTCTTCTGCGCCACAGAAGCACCAGCTGTAGTCTCCTCTCCACTTCTCTTCCTGCTTATTAACTTCTCAGCAGGCTCTTCGTTTTCTTCTTCTTCCTCTTCGTCATCAACCGCGATGGAAGAGGGAATAGCACCAGCATCTGGGTTCCGGGAACCCACGCTACTGGAACTCTTTGAACCGGCGGCGCCAGTCTTCTTTTCGCCTATACGCGACAAACCTTCAAGTGAGTCACCGAGGATAACATAATCCTCTAAGTTAGTCTGACGTAATCGTAGAGTACCTTTATCAGAAGCACCAGCAGTCGCGCGGCTACTCTCACCTTTCTTGCTGGTCACCTCAGCATCGATGGTAATGATCTTCTTCTTCTTGCTTGGTTTTTTCTTCTTCTCCTCGGGGTCAATCCCTAGGTCGCGCAACACACCTGCAAAGATGTTAGACCACGAACTTAGCTCCCCATTTGAAGACCCTACAGACTCCTCGCTGGAAAGATAAAGAATCTCTTTCCCAGCAGAAGTCATAGCTCGCAAGGGCCTGGGGTTAGGTATATGCGCACCTTCAGTTACGGTAGGCGGATTGGCAAAAGCTCCAGCAACGGGGTACATAAAACATGCCTTGATCTTCTCATACCAGTACTGCTCCCTTGGCCTCAGAGGGCGCACACCCATAGATCCACCAAAGGTGGGGAAAACAGCTTGATAAAGATGCGATTCTGCATTCAAAATCCACCATTAAGCGCGTCCAGATCATAAAAGTAGGAAATAATCAAAGAAATAGCTAACCTTTATCTTGAAACTTAAAAATTGGCACCTCCTCGCTATCTTGCGGCCATTGGTCACTCATTTGCGCCGCGACCAGAACATTTTCACAAAATACCCAATTCGGGGTGGCAGTAAGCTTCACATACCAATCTTCCTTCTTTGGAATCGCCAGCTCCTCCTTCTCAATCACATCCGGCGCATGGAAGATTATAGCAATTGGGATAACCTCCTCCCGAATGAAGAAAAATTTCTGTTTCCAGTCATGGAAACTCTTCGATGGGTTCAGAAGGATCTTCTTGGCAGACCCCTGGTTACCAAAGGAGTAGAATCCCATGTTCCAGATCAACTAATAAAATACCCTGAATCTCCCAACTGTGGGCTCTATGTCGTGGGCTCGACACAAAAACTCGAAATGTCGCACCCTTACCATACCGGGTGGACTCATCTGAGAAACATGAAATCCATAATAATGAAGTATATGGGCCAAGAACTCCGTAGCCGGCAACCGGAAGTTGCCTTGCAAAATGAAATCTTCAAATAGTGTGATATACCCCGGCGGTGCATCGGCGGCCGTTTGATTCTGACCGGGGTATCGTGCATCCCACTCCGGTGGAAACCGGAACCCTCTCGTAATCTATTCAAATAAACCCAGGTCCCATTTGAGGACAGGGAGGGGACCTTCTTCATGATGAGGTTCTTCTTCAACCATGGAGATTTAAGAGAAAGTTTGATAAATCTTCTGGAAAAACTTGAATGTTTGAAGATCTGAAGATCTGCACTTGAAGATCTTCTATTGCTCCGTTGAAGATTTGAAGATTCAAAGAAAATAGAGAGAAAAGATAGCAACATAGGAAGAAAGGATGATCTTCTCTCCCCTCTCATCGGATATATATACTCATCGCATTTAATGCGATAAGTAGACGTGCCGGATAAACCACGTGCGTATCCAACCAGCAACTGCCACGTGCGTCGTAGTTCCCGGAGTGAGGGTTACCACGCGCGCGTGGGCCTCACTCGACTGACGTGAAGCTGAACTGTCAGGGACAACATAACGACGACCGTGCCAGCAGTCAACTCAAACGTCGCCATCAACGACATTTGCCACCAACCTGTCAGAATTCAAACTTCGAGGTTTTCCCGCCCAAATCTACTACATACTTCATGCAGAAGTTACCCAAGCCGCGCAACATTCATATACATCCAGCGTACCTACATTCAAAAGCAGAGAATTTGCAACAGACAAATCTGGTAGTCGCGCCGTAGTGACTGACAAACATTCACACGCGCGCGACTCACCAAGATTTAGCAGGCTTCTAGCCCAGCACTTCCTTTTTTCTAAGTCCAGAGCTCCAACCACTCACTTTGCGTGTGATGCAGCACTGGACTGGGGGGACTTTAAGGGGTATGGTCCCAAAAATGCCGCGCAGACCATTCTGCTCGCGCTTTGGACCATACTCCTTAATCACTTTGGTGATCAGTCATTAGACCCTGCGCGGACTGTTCAAGCATATCATGGTCTCACGCGAGGTCTAACCAAGATACAATCAACTTCTATACTTAGCATTCTGAATAAAAGCCTTCAGCATCTGTATCCCTGCGCGGACTAGTTATGTGCTCAGCAAGGGTCGCGCAAGAGACAAGGCGCAAGGCCACTTCAGAAAGTACTCGAGGTACAAGTGGAAGAAGAAAGAGCCAATCAGCTTCCTCCAGGCTGTGCTCAATCGTGCTCCACGATCGTCTGACGTGGAGGAAACAGAAAGTACACAAGGACGCTTATGTGGCACCAATCAGGGGGCGGCGACACCTGCCCCATGATCTCCACTTACCTGCTGATGGCAGAAGGACAACAAGGCCGACAACTGGACACGTGGCTCCAATCACGGTGCGCCAGCACCGGGGATCTTCTAGAAGACACTAACGGTCGACACCAGTGAGACAAAGAGCATATCCTCTAAGTTGTCGCCTTCCGGCCCAAGGCCCATCAGCCAAGTTGTCACAAAACAATTATCAAAACATAATAAACCCTAAATCTTACAAAAGTCTACACCGGGGTGAAACCTCCTAGAAATTAGCCGCGCATGATCGAAAGAGCTTGATCACCGGATGTTGAGAACTCGAAGTTGAACATCTTGAAGTCTTGAGGATGGTGGATGATGAGGTTTAGGGTTTGGGTAGGTGATGATGATGAATGAATGAATGGATTGATGGAGCTAGGGTTTGGAATCAAGAACACGATGTTAATTCGATTCTTGATTTGGGTTGTAGATGTGTAGGTGGATGTTGATGATGGATTGGTAGGTGATAGATCATGATTATAGGCTCCAAGATGATATTCAAACTTGAAAAACAAGTGTAACTCCCGTAATTGATGACCAAGATGTGTTTTTGATCGTTCAAACACCCAAAACAACAAAACAGCGCGAAGACACTTTAGGAGAGCCGTCGCCGACGGTGGATGTGTTCGTCGGCGACGGTGTGTATTTCCTCAATCTTAGCCGACGGCCTAGTTTGTTTTCTACGGCAATTTGGGCAACGGAGAATTGCACCAGCCGTCGGCATCGGTTCCCCCAAGTTCAATTCTTCGTTTTTCGTGTTCCTTGCTCCCGGTTGACCCGTTTCGCGTCTCGGTGGCTCGTTTTTCATCCCGGTGACCCGTAAAGCTTCCAAAAAGCTCCTTAAACTCTGCTAGACCTGCAAAACAAGTATCTAACCAAAAGTAGGCTATTCGAAATTAAAACTTGTGTAAAAACATCAAATTAAACAATTACAAGCACCGGTTTTCGACCACGTATCACGCTCTACCCCTGGCATCCTGACCCTTCATTTTCAGACAATCTCTCTCGAAATGTCCTTGCTCACCACACTCGTAGTATCCTTTGAGCGAAACTCCTCCAATGTACTATTGGCATAGTACTCGCGAGTCATATTGTCTAGTCCAACCACATCTGGCGCACTTTCTCTGCTCATCCTCGTGAGTCTTCTTCTCAAAACTACTCCTGCCATCCCTGGCATTATCCTTTCCCGAATCTCTAGGGTTAGCTACATACGCTTCTCCAATCTGCGTTCCTCACCACGCTTCTCATCGGTATCTTTCCTCGAACTCTCAGACTTTCGCTTTTGCGAACCCCCAGATCTAGGCTCGGAATGCGGAATTAATTGAATAGTCGACCCGCTGTGACGACCCGACATCACGCATATCGTTGCCACTTCATTGCATAGGGTACCAGAAAATGATCTTAGGTCACAACCCTTGAGTGTTTTATGTGTACATCTATGTACTGTTCACAAAGTTAATGAAAAATCAGAATTACGCTCCGATTACATCATAACACAGGAACTACTAAAACTTTCCGATCATTATATCACCTGAAGGGCATCACGTGAGCATCACGTCCACGTTCCTGGCAATTATTTTAGTTAGCATCACGCTATTCCATGGCAGTATTAACGTTTTGGATTATGAGTTGTGCCAACTTTTCCGGGGTAATAGGTAATCCAGAACCCTGTCTCACTTTTGGCGGCATTTCTTCGTTTCTATTATTTACGACAATAATCATCACATGAGACGATAACCAAAAATAATTCAATCATTAAATGTTAGTGGACCAAACATTGCGCATGTATAATATCCACATATTAATGAGAACAATTTTTAAACCAAAAAGGAACTCATTCGATATTTATACCAGAAATTTACAAAGCTTGTTTTTAGTACGAAGACTAATCAAAATTGTAACATCCCTATTTTTATATAAGAATTATAGGTTTGGTTAAATTTATTAACCACTAGTAACTAGTTATTTTTAAATATAAATATTCAACCCAAATAGTTTAAAAAACACTATTTTATATAGTTGGTTGAAATATTATACTAATTAATTGGCTTGTATATGAGTGCCCTTTCTAATAAAATAAAAGTCTATAAAAACTTATATTATTAGACAGGTAACTTACGGGTAGGTTGACCGTAAGAAATATGAAGTTCCTAGATAGGCCTAGGAACCGTATAATAAATTAAATTATAAAATACATTGTATTTTGAACCTACTTTATTTTTAATGAAACTTAGACCCAAATGTAGACAAAAATATTCTCATTCTAATGACATATTTATTATTTTATAAAACGTTATATTTTATAAGTTATACGCGCCAAATAAGTGAAGTAGTTAAATTAATTATAATATATAAATTAATAAAATAACATAATAATAATAATAAAAAACTTTCGTATGAAATATAAGAATATAAATAAAATAAAATTTCATTGTTCAAAATTGTTGCATACTTACGTATATGTTGATAAGGGTGAAAAGTTCACCAATCATATTAAAGTGTGTATACAAGATAAAATGGCTACGTGTATGCTTGTGAGTTGAATTTGTCATAAAAGGTGGCACCAAACAAAGTGTACAGGTATGGAAATTTCTTATCCTTTAAGTAACTATCCAACTATAAATAAGGATAGTCCCTTCCATTTTTCTTACAGTATATCTCGATCTCACTCTCTATTTTACATTCTTATCTTTTTATTTTTATATTTTTCACCTATAATAATAATAAATCCCTGCCCTGTTTAAGTGTTTTAACTCCCGATCACCGCTACCCGGTCCGATTGATCTGAGCCCCATAACACATGTCAAGGCCCTGCCCGACTAAGTTATTGGGGTTCTGTCTCGTGACCTAGGGACAAGGTTGAATTAGGGGTACTATACTTACCACGAGTACACTATATATTTTTAAATAGCTCAGACGTTATACCCAAAATTTATACTAGGATGCTTTCTAGTTGAACCCTAAAGTTACAAAGTGAGTCTATTTTCTTTTCTCACTATTTTATTCCCTTTTTCTTTGTAATATAATTATATTCAAAAATGTCCTAAACCATAACAACTCTCACCAAAACTATTATATTTTTATTATTATTTTTATTATTTATATTTTGTCTAAAAAGAAACCCTAATTGAGACACCCAAGTAATCCTACACAAATTCCTAAAATTTTCAGAACAATCAGAATTAGGATCAGGACCCCTAAAACTCAAGGGGGGGTTTTCCCTATTGACGATTATCCATATATTTTGCTGTCAAAATTGAATTTATCGTTTCCGTCGACTCAGCTGAACTCCAAACACACGTGGCAACCATATGATAAAAAGTAACCCGTCGCGCCACGCGACAGGCGCATATGTTCCTGTCGCGACACGCGGGGGAACCATTTTTCAAGTATAAATAGAGGGGTGTGGGACTTGAATTCCTGCGTTCATTCGACGTTCAAATTCATTTCGTACGTCCAGATATTCCTAGTTTACTACCAAACACACACTAGCTCGAATTCTGCTACGATACCGGGTATTAACTCAATCGCTACTACGATTCAATGTCCGATCGATGGAAACTATCCGATGGATGTTTAAGTACTATCCTTTGTCATTAGTCGTGATTCCGACAGGATGTTTGAGTACCACCCGAACTCGGGGAATACTCTGTCATTCGTTGTGAATCCGATGGATGTTTAAGTGATTGCACTTTGTCATTCGTTGTGAGGGTTTTAATCTCGTGAGTTATCGTAATTGCTGTATTAAGTTACCTACCTAGTTCGTGTGCTCTAGGTTACAAGACTAATCAATAGGCTAAGCTCTGCCTGTATAAATCTGCAATATATCAAGGCTTATCTGTAGACTAAACTTTGCCCGTATGAATCTGCATGTTTATAATGTGAGTCATTCTCTCTTTTTATCAAATTTATTTACAAAAGCATGTTTATTTTCAAAAGTTATAATTACAGTGATTAAGTTTATGTAATCACCAAGTTACAGCCGGTATGTGTGGTTTTGTATACATTACTTGATAATCTTCACCATTGGGGCAGCCAAGGGGTGATATGACCATAATCACAGACACCATTGGACGAATGGGCCAATGGGTCGAGTGACAAAGTACTGTGGGTAGTTGGTTGATATCTGAAACATTGTAATCTTCCTTAATACTGTAAATTATAACAAATGTGTCGTTTTAATAAATAGAATGATTCACTCAGTATTTCCCGCTGACAAAACCTTTTTAAAACGCGTTTCAGGTAATTACAGTAGATTGGAGTAAGAGATGGATACGGCACTGAAAGGCATTAAGAAGTGGCTTATTTTATTAATTAAATCAAATTAAGAAATATTGTTTTATGTTATAAAATTTATCTTTATTAAAGCTACCATTGTAAAACATGGGTTTATCCCATCTATTTAATAAAATCCGGTGTTTTCTAAAACTCTGATATTTTTCCTAACTCACGGTCCTGATGAAATTTCCGCTGCAACATTTTCAAAATAATCACCGGTACCACTGGGCTGTTCGCGACTCCCGATTCCGTCCAGGGTGGGTCGGGGGCCGTGACAGAAGGTGGTATCAGAGCCACTGCTTTAAGCCTTTAGGTGTTGTAACAAAAATACCTAAGTTTGTATAAAAGAGTTAGGAGATTGCTGTTAACTGGTAGCACACATGATAACATTTAGACTTTAACTTAAGAAAAGATGCCTTAGTATAAGCTTCGAGATAAGATAAGTACTTGTGTAAATAAAGTATGATGGGTTTTGATATACCATAAGAATGGTAATTAGAATATTGTAAGATATGATAAATAAGCAAGAATTAATAGTAATTATTGCTTATTGATATTACTTGGGCTAGAATAAGATATGTTACAGGAATACAAATTTCCTTGATTCTGGATAAAAGCTTTAATAAAAGAGGCACTTTTTAAAAATCTTGAAAAGATACTATTTATGGGAAATAGAAAATTTTCTCCGGCAAGACTGGGTATGGTGTAGCAGACTCTCCAGTTTGTCCGGATATATTGAAGTTACCAATCCGGCGAGAACCAGATAAGACGGGGTATATAATATGTCAAACAAGTGACAAGATTTCCCTAAATAGTATCATGATCTGATATCTGAATTGCTTTGGAAATATGAATCTGTTAAATACATGATCTTATTAAGGGTATATATATTACAGCATGTGAAATATGTGATTATATAGATAGGTATACTTATAAGAAATTCCAAAAGTCAATTTGGAATAAAGCACAAGCATCTGTGTCTAGATTTCTTTATTAAGAATCTCTTTTTCGATATCAAACATTATTTCGTTTGATCATCTACCTCGTAACTCGTGTGAAAATATATTAACAATGGAAACCCTTTAAGTTGGGACACCATCAAAAGTATAAGAATTTCCAATGCGTTACCATAGACTATTAACGCAAGTAAGAAGCATGTAAAGTTGTGCTAGTGCACAAGAAAACACATGAAACTTAAAATTTTATGACCGTAGACATCAAAGTATATCACACACGGCTTTCAAGGCAAGACCTTTGAAAAATATAAATTAGGCACGATGACACCAATACTAATTCCGTCAGTAGAATAATTAAAAGTAGCACTTTGCCAAGTGATCCTATAAACAACATGAATATCGCTAAGGTACGTTGGAACCATATTTTACAACCATCAGTGCACAGTCTAATCAGAGTCATAATTATTATCACTGCAAAAGGAGTCACATACCTTTGCAAATCCCCTAATTCATTTCATTTCATTCGACATTCCTTGGTAATGTCACTTAACAACGGTTATCACACGAAATCCCAGATAAAGTTCTTATATTTCTTTCGTTGAAATTCTGACTTCTACATATAATAAGTTGACTTTCGTGTTTTTACTTCCTTTAATGGTCATCATACTATAAGGATTTCTTCCATAGTAGCAAATATTGATCTATTTCATTTCTTGGTAAATCCACACGTTACACATACACTGTTTATTTCGCATGTGGTTCGTTTGATTTATGAAGACCACTATAGGGCTTCATTCCGATTTGTTATTTTATCCAAACTCAAATATCATTCCGTTCTTTGCACTATAAACCGCATTATTACAAAACGATAACTCTTTGATATCAAGTCAATATTAAATCATTGAGGTAAAGAATTTATATTTTTATATATATGTATAAAAATTATGTTGAGGTATACTCTCATTTAAGTTTATGTTTAAAGTATTTATTATTAATAATTCTATTATTAGTAAATAACAGAAGTGTTAGTATTATTTTCAGATACTAGGATTATTGTCAAGGGCAGATATTGAATAGTCTAGCCTTAGTTAGGCATGGACTGGCCACCTATGCTTAAACAAGGCAGCACTAACCAATATCCAACCATGATAATGACTAATTAATATATATAAATTAAGTCATCGTACTTAATTAGTAAAATTTAATTATATGTAAAAATATTTTATATATATATAAAAATATATATACTTTGTACTGTAAGGAGAAGACATATTTTCATAAAACAATACAAGAATTAGAGGGATGAATAAAATTATATAAATAATTGTGTATCACATGTACCGTAACGCTCTGACAAGAAAATGATCATATAAGAATAATATGGTAGTCATCAACTACGTTGGGTTAGGGGAACATTGTAATATATAAAAATAGTCATCGTTTTCACTTATTTACAACATTTGTAAATACATTCACAACGTTATATGGTTTCAAAATAAAAATAAGTAATCACATAGAATCGACCCATTAAATGTTATATATTTACAAAATATTTTACAAATACTTTTGTACAATAAATATTTTTACACTTTTTAACTTTCAATTAACATTATAAATAATAGTAATTTCTTTTACAAAATAAATATACTGAAATATTTTGTAATGTAATAACTTCATTACGGTGTTTTGTAATATATATTACATAGTGAATATAAGTTATTTTACATAGTATAGTAAAATACTAAAATAATATTTATTTAAAAGTGGTGACCATTTACATATAGTAAAAATGCATAACATTTGCTATACATATATAATATAATAGTTGGTCATGCCAAAACAACTTGTTCTTATTATATTTCGATCTCTAGGACATAGTATGAAAAATATAGTCATTAATAGTGTACTATCACATTGTTTTACAATTAAAACAACTTGGAACTCTAAACAATGATACACTAACTCTATTTTCTTTTGGTGTATTTTTACAATTCACTCATCTCAATACTTTGATTTTTCTCATATCATAAATATTTGACAATTCATTTTTCATGCTTCTATTTTAATTTGAACCTGTCGATTTTAAATCTTCCTCATTTGCCAATCAAAGTAAGCTTTCTTTTGACAAAAAATTTCTATTGATTCTAAGAGTTCTTTACATTCGTTTTAAAAATCTATTGAGCATATATCTTTTGGCTTGAACCTAGTCACTTTGGAAATTATATCATTTCATCTCATTAGTTTGTCATCGATTTCTTGAATCAATTCAATTGAACCATTGAATTCTACTTATTGTATAACTCGTATTCACAAAATTTGATATTTTAAATCTATGTCATCTACCTTAATATTATTTTTATTGACTAAAATATGACATAAGTCTAAAAGAAATAGCGTAACCCAAATCTCGAGGACGAGATTTAAAACAAGGTGGGGAGAATGTAACATCCCTATTTTTATATAAGAATTATAGGTTTGGTTAAATTTATTAACCACTAGTAAACTAGTAACTAGTTATTTTTAAAT
Source organism: Helianthus tuberosus (assembly GCA_030545235.1). Lineage (NCBI taxonomy): Eukaryota > Viridiplantae > Streptophyta > Magnoliopsida > Asterales > Asteraceae > Helianthus > Helianthus tuberosus. Next base: position 107,120,438 of record CM060409.1, read on the forward strand.
ATAAATATTCAACCCAAATAGTTTTAAAACACTATTTTATATAGTTGGTTGAAATATTATACTAATTAATTGGCTTGTATATGAGTGCCCTTTCTAATAAAATAAAAGTCTATAAAAACTTATATTATTAGACAGGTAACTTACGGGTAGGTTGACCGTAAGAAATATGAAGTTCCTAGATAGGCCTAGGAACCGTATAATAAATTAAATTATAAAATACATTGTATTTTGAACCTACTTTATTTTTAATGAAACTTAGACCCAAATGTAGACAAAAATATTCTCGTTCTAATGACATATTTATTATTTTATAAAACGTTATATTTTATAAGTTATATGCACCAAATAAGTGAAGTAGTTAAATTAATTATAATATATAAATTAATAAAATAACATAATAATAATAAAAAAAAACTTTCGTATGAAATATAAGAATATAAATAAAATAAAATTTCATTGTTCAAAATTGTTGCATACTTACGTATATGTTGATAAGGGTGAAAAGTTCACCAATCATATTAAAGTGTGTATACAAGATAAAATGGCTACGTGTATGCTTGTGAGTTGAATTTGTCATAAAAGGTGGCACCAAACAAAGTGTACAGGTATGGAAATTTCTTATCCTTTAAGTAACTATCCAACTATAAATAAGGATAGTCCCTTCCATTTTTCTTACAGTATATCTCGATCTCACGCTCTATTTTACATTCTTATCTTTTTATTTTTATATTTTTCACCTATAATAATAATAAAGCCCTGCCCTGTTTAAGTGTTTTAACTCCCGATTACCGCTACCCGGTCCGATTGATCTGAGCCCCATAACACATGTCAAGGCCCTGCCCGACTAAGTTATTGGGGTTCTGTCTCGTGACCTAGGGACAAGGTTGAATTAGGGGTACTATACTTACCACGAGTACACTATATATTTTTAAATAGCTCAGACGTTATACCCAAAATTTATACTAGGAGGCTTTCTAGTTGAACCCTAAAGTTACAAAGTGAGTCCATTTTCTTTTCTCACTATTTTATTCCCTTTTTCTTTGTAATATAATTATATTCAAAAATGTCCTAAACCATAACAACTCTCACCAAAACTATTATATTTTTATTATTATTATTATTATTTATATTTTGTCTAAAAAGAAACCCTAATTGAGACACCCAAGTAATCCTACACAAATTCCTAAAATTTTCAGAACAATCAGAATTAGGATCAGGACCCCTAAAACTCAAGGGGGGGTTTTCCCTATTGACGATTATCCATATATTTTGCTGTCAAAATTGAATTTATCGTTTCCGTCGACTCAGCTGAACTCCAAACACACGTGGCAACCATATGATAAAAAGTAACCCGTCGCGCCACGCGACAGGCGCATATGTTCCTGTCGCGACACGCGGGGGAACCATTTTTCAAGTATAAATAGAGGGGTGTGGGACTTGAATTCCTGAGTTCATTCGACGTTCAAATTCATTTCGTACGTCCAGATATTCACAGTTTACTACCAAACACACACTAGCTCGAATTCTGCTACGATACCGGGTATTAACTCAATCGCTACTACGATTCAATGTCCGATCGATGGAAACTATCCGATGGATGTTTAAGTACTATCCTTTGTCATTAGTCGTGATTCCGACAGGATGTTTGAGTACCACCCGAACTCGGGGAATACTCTGTCATTCGTTGTGAATCCGATGGATGTTTAAGTGATTGCACTTTGTCATTCGTTGTGAGGGTTTTAATCTCGTGAGTTATCGTAATTGCTGTATTAAGTTACCTACCTAGTTCGTGTGCTCTAGGTTACAAGAATAATCAATAGACTAAGCTCTGCCTGTATAAATCTGCAATATATCAAGGCTTATCTGTAGACTAAACTTTGCCCGTATGAATCTGCATGTTTATAATGTGAGTCATTCTCTCTTTTTATCAAATTTATTTACAAAAGCATGTTTATTTTCAAAAGTTATAATTACAGTGATTAAGTTTATGTAATCACCAAGTTACAGCCGGTATGTGGGGTTTTGTATACATTACTTGATAATCTTTACCATTGGGGCAGCCAAGGGGTGATATGACCATAATCACAGACACCATTGGACGAATGGGCCAATGGGTCGAGTGACAAAGTACTGTGGGTAGTTGGTTGATATCTGAAACATTGTAATCTTCCTTAATACTGTAAATTATAACAAATGTGTCGTTTTAATAAATAGAATGATTCACTCAGTATTTCCCGCTGACAAAACCTTTTTAAAACGCTTTTCAGGTAATTACAATAGATTGGAGTAAGAGATGGATACGGCACTGAAAGGCATCAAGAAGTGGCTTATTTTATTAATTAAATCAAATTAAGAAATATTGTTTTATGTAATAAAATTTATCTTTATTAAAGCTACCATTGTAAAACATGGGTTTATCCCATCTATTTAATAAAATCCGGTGTTTTCTAAAACTCTGATATTTTTCCTAACTCACGGTCCTGATGAAATTTCCGCTGCAACATTTTCAAAATAATCACCGGTACCACTGGGCTGTTCGCGACTCCTGATTCCGTCCAGGGTGGGTCGGGGGCCGTGACAAAAATTCGGCGTGTCTACATTAACACCCGCAACAAGTCTATATGAAATTTCCTCCTAAATATCTGAAAATTTCGGCATGCAAGCCATAAATAGGGTTCATCAAATAAGATATACAAAACAAACAACAGAAAAAACCAATAACTAACGCTTCAATCCCTGGAAGTCCAACATCTTCCTATCAAGCTCTTCTAGCTCATCATAACAGTCCATCTGTCCCTCTGAGTCCTTCATCGTCTCCATGCCTCTGCGTAACGTGGCGAACTGACGATCACAGTGAGAGCGATTGACCCAGATCTCCTTCTGCTTCTTCAAAGCGGACGCTATCTCAATTCTCGAAGTCGGTGCGATCTCTCTAATGGGTCGAGTCCTCTTCCTACGACGAGTGTAGAGTAAAAGAGGTGTAGCAAAACACGTGACTCGAGTATCAGAACAAACGATTCTGTAACGATGGGCGAAAGAATCTCAAGTGTAGGCTCGACAATATCAGTGAGCAGGACTACTAATGGCTCTATAGGCCGAGACGTGACATATCGTAACCATACAAAGTAAGTGTGTGATCAGTATGAATAGTAACACATAAGGCCCAAAGAATCAGAAAATCACGTATGCACATAAACACATAAGGGTTTTCATACATGATAAAATTTTTCTATGTTTATTAAAAATTTTGGCTTCGAGAATTTTGGATTTTATATTTCAAAATTCTCCGGTTGAAGTCTAGTGTTTTCCTCCGAAAACATCTAGTTCGCTAACAACCAATGGCTCTGATACCAACTTCTGTCACACCCCAAAAACGTCGCAGCGGAATATATAACGTAGTGGAGACGGAAGTTGGTGCCCATTTATATCTTGTCGATCGATGCATTTAATTGTTGGACATTTTAGTATGTTTTAAATGTAAGTTGTTTAAACATTAAGTTTTAAGACACGATACAACCATGACATAGTTAAGTTGTTTATGATCCTCATGGATCTCATTACATTCGTCCCAGAAGTTTTAAAAGTTAGTCCAACATTATTAAGTAACAAAACATGCATCAACAACCACAAGATACGCCATAATTCCCGAAGCCGAACTCAAGTACCTGTAGAACACATTAAAAATCAAGTGTCAACACAAAGGAAGGTGAGTTCACATATTCACTTACAAACAATTTTATTCCAAGGAAAACTTTCTGATTAGGTGTTTATTTGAAAACATCCATATAAATTTTAGAAAGTCCATTTTACTTCCTTAATAAAATCCATGGACCTTCCGTCGGTTCATCAATCCGACAACTATAATATATATTGCCCAGGTTTTGTATATTAAATTATTGCGTCAATTTTCAGACTCGTATGTTAGCTAGACGATACGAACTATATATTAACCATGCAGGGATAATCAAAGCTAGACAATAAACAGAATTTAAATTCGTCGTTTGACTTGACACGGGGAGACCGGTCACGACGGGGTTGTCAACCCGATAGATCTACCAACAATTCATCGCGTGCAATACGTAAATGATTAAACGACATCATGGGCGCAGGGTCCTCTTGAAGGACAATATGATGCCTGCCTCACATACAATATATATATCCTACTAATATGACAATTTAATACACGACATTGTACGAATTCCCCTTACTCTCCATCATATAAGACCCAGTCAAGAATTCGTCCCCAACTGTACGGTCATGTTTCGCTTAGGAAATATCGTACTTACAATATTCATTCATCAAAAACGTTTTACTTCGAAACGTATGACTTATCAAATTTCATATATTTTCAACGAAAATATATATTTTATATTAAAAGGTATGTTTTATTTCGAAAACATTATTAAACCCTTTTAATGACGTGTTCAACCCCCAAAATATATACAAAGCAGTAAAAAGAGGGGTTTAGTGACACTCACCTTTGGGTGCGTATTTTAAATAGCGCAATCCCAGAGATTGATTTCTACACGTCCTATTATATATATAGGAACGATTTTAAATCAATATTCATAACACAAAAATCCTAAGTTTCTCCGTTTCTTAGAATTATCACATAACTTTGAGATTTTCTCGAAAGGTTATAATTTTTTATTATGTTGTCACGTTAATATATATATGAGTCCATATATATATATATATATTTATGATTTTGCGACTTGAACGATTTTATTGGTGACCAATATTGTGTAAATCCGTTAACTCTCCCGTTTATACGCAATATATCTACGATTTGCGCGTCGTAATATATATACATAAACGTTCACATAATTTAACACCGAAACACACGAAATCTTGTTAACTCATCCATTTTGATATTTTTATAGCAAATATACATAAAATATCTAATATGTATCAAATTTCATGCTCGACAAACAAGTTACACATTTAACGCGATTTTTATCGTTTCTACCGCACAAAACGTACAAGCATACATGCGTAAGCTAGATTTCTAATATCATGTTAAAAACTTAACATATTTTCACATTCTCATGTTTAAATCACATAACACATTTTAACACATAAGGTTTACCCAAAATTTTATCCATGCTAGTGTTCATTGAAAAAATGCGTATTTTAGCGATTCGGTAACGTTTTCGGGCGTCGGAAGTCACGTATGACTAACCAAACACCAAGTAAACTTAAAACTGGTTAAAATAATTATTTTTAAACTAAAAATATCAGTTTACTTACTGATCTAAATCAGTTTTATAAAAATCACCCGAAAAACCGATTTTTGACCGTTTTAACGCATAGTTTTGCGTTAAACGTTACTATAATCATCTCAACGTGAAACAACTTGATATTTTAACACAATACATGTTATTTACTGATTAAAATAGTGGTTATAATCAGATTAGTTCAGTTTTTGTGTAAGTCACATAAATCATGCGATTTCACGTATTTTACAACTTTTAAAGCACCAAGTACAACATGCAAAGCTAGCAAACATTATGACAAAGTTATTTGTCACTAAACACTTTAAAATAGCTTTATTTTAGTGTTTATAATCTGATTAAAACTGATCTTTACTAAATCATACTCAAATCACCTTTTTATGATCAAATATCATCTTGCATGTTCAAGTAAATGCATCTAATGCACTCATACAACATCATCATCATTTTATATGAACTAAAATATATATCTAATCATAAATTTAAATCATGTTCAAATATTCAAACATTATATACTTCACTTTATCATGTTCATCTTTTAACCATATGAACTTTCATAAATCACCTTTTGATCATGCATGCATTTCATTTTTGAGAATCAAATCAAATCAAATAAGAATTAACCAAAATCAAAACTCAACTCAAATACACATGTATACAGACACTCACGGTTATACATACATATACACCTACATTCATTTTTATTTTCTTTGAAAACCCATTTGTTATTAGTTTCAAGTTTGTGTTTAATTCCAAGAACAAGAGAAACCTTTTTACTATCATCTTCTTCACCAAGAATCAAGAACATTTTTAAGAAAATAATTTTTATACCTTCAAGATTCAAATGGGTTTTTGAACGAAAAAGATGGTATGAAACTTGTTCTAGCTTAAATCTCCTTGAAAACACCTTTAAACCTTCAAATGAACTTGAAATCTCCTTGAAATGGATCATGTAGGAGTATGGATCTTTAGAATTTTCGAAATTTAGTGTGTGTGTGTGTATGTTCAGCCGTGAACAAGAGAGAGGGAGTGAGAATTGATTGTCTCAAATGATTTTCTTGATTTATGGAAGAAATTGGAAGTTGTGTTGATCCATTAATCATGCATGCACCTCCATTTTTTCCCAATGAATATATGAAAGATGAGAGAGAGAGAGAAGTCTTCTACTAACACATGTCCCTACACACACACATATATATATATATATCTGATTTTAATTATATGTATACATATATATATATATATATATATATAAAATTTAGGCTAAAAACTGGTATTTTACTGGATACCGGGTATTTTATCTAGCGTTTTAACCCGTTTTACCGCGTTTTAAATTATTTTTAACACTCTATAAAAATAAACTCACAAAAATATTATGGAACAATATTTTGTTTGCCTGGACTGGCGACATTGTCGGTATTTGGCAGTATGCACGCTGTGCTGCGCGGTACGCGCTTAAAATCGCAAAAATAGGGATTTATGCGTTTTTATTTATTTTTATCATTATAAAGTAATAAACCCATCAATTATTACTAAAATGATTATCAGTTGCCTTGACAGGCTGTGTTGACAGTGTTTTGCCGGTATACGCGCTGCATCGCGCGGTACGCGCTTATTCTCGAAAAATAGAGTTTTTTAGCATTTTAATTTATTTCTCCTCAAGAATATGATTAAAATTATTATTCTAATCATAACAGACTATTTTTAGGATTTTAACACTAATCGGGAGGTCACCGACATTCGTTTCGCATTTTATCCATTACGCGATAAGCGTTTATCTTACCGTTGCCAACATAATGTTTATCAAAGTTAAATTTCACCAACTCATTAAATTTCACATATAAACATCATAACCAGTCAAATACAACCTTTTATCTATTCACAACACGTGTTACAATTGTACGGTACGGCCTGAAAAGTCGGGTGTCACAATAACAGGTTAATAGGGGGTAGCCTTGTGATCGATGAGGATTGTGATATGGTTGTTAGCGTTTCATTTTTTCGGTTGTGGATCAAAGGAGTAGGAGGTTGGTGATGCTTTGGCGAAGAATTAAGCGAAAAAAATAAAGAATTTGGCAAATAACCTAAGAATTTTGGCAACTATTCTGGTTACTGGCAGAAGCTCCAGCAGTGACAATGGCATGGGATGAAGTTCGTTGTGTCACGTTCACGTGGATATATCGTTTGTCTGAAATGGAGTTCGGACGATAGGGTTTCGAGCTGCACGATGACAAACGTGCAAAGCGGTGACTTCCAGCCACTGCTTTATTTTCTGGCGACCATAGTGGTGGTTTCTGGTGATGGCGACAGGTGTAGATGATGTGGTTCGTCAACATGAAAGCGTGGACATATTATTCGCCTAAATCCGAGTTCGTTTGGACCGGTTCTGGTCAACTAAAAAATTGACGCGCAAAACCGAATGCACGGAGAGTCAGATCTGTGTTCTAGAAGCAGTGGCGGCATCAGCGGATGACGCCAATAATTTCCAGATGTTAGGCATGTTGAGACGATCACATAGATAGGTGGAACACATGAAACGGATGTTGTATGGTCAAGTTATGGGTGAAACAAGATTCTATTCGCATTTTGTGTCAGAAGTTCAGAGTAAAATAGACGCGCTAAGAATGTCACGTACGCAAAGGTATGACTCTGTAGAAACTTATATTCTTTGTTAGGGGTTGTTTTGGGATGTGAGAAAAATGTCGAGGACGACTTTTGGGAACGTTTTCCGGTAACGTTAGATCATGGGTATTGTACGCGAATAGACGCGTTGGTTGTATGGTTTGGGATGGTTTTAAGCCGAGCTTGCAACCTTCTAATTCAGAGTAAATGGGTTGGGTATTGCGATTGAGGTGGTGGTTACGACCGGTTCCTTGCCACTAGCATGTTGTGGTTTCGAATTAGTGTCAGGGAATAATTCTTACCTGAGGTATATCATGTTTACATATTTAGTTTGTACACGGGTCAAGGTTTTGTGTGTGATACTAACACAATGCATGTATAAGTGTCAAGAAAATATGAGTGTAATGTATGCATCTAAGAGAGACGAACATTGCAATTTGGAATGTGGAGTCATTATGGTTTTTCAAAAGAGAACGGTTATAGTCTGGTTTTTCAAAAGTTTTAAACCAAGTTCACTATAACCAATGGCTCTGATACCAATCTGTTACACCCTCGAAATCCACATGCGGGGTTTTACTGTCACACCCCGACCGCGTAAAACAACAAACCGCGGCGGAAACGTCGGGGAGTGTCGTAACAAAATCATTATTTCACAACACATGGTAATTGAAGTTTTGTTTTATTGAATTAATAATTTTTTGCCATAGTCTTAAAGTGAAATAAACGAGTTTAAACACATTGTCTTTCTTGTTTTATGTCACTAGGGCCATCGTCCAATCCTACGTTTCGCATCATGATCATCTAACAACAGCACTTGAAACACATGTGAAAATAGGTACGTCAGCATAAAAATGCCTGTGAGATACATAGGTTTGTTGATAAAGGATTCATAACTTGTAAGTTAAAAGAAGTGTTTAACAAAAAGTAGTCATGAACTTTATAAAAATGTTTTCTTTTATAAATCATACGAAAATCGATAAGGAAATCAGATGATAATAAAAGAAAGTTGTATGGTTAAGTGAATAACCAAGTAATATGAATTTGTATTAAATATTTCGTTTGTAAAACAATGTCTTGTGTAAATATGTCGTTTGTATAAAATGTATCATGTCTTTGTCGAAGCGGTTTAGATAACGCTACGATATGTAATATCATAAAAGTACTTATATATAGGAAGTACCAGCGGCGTATCCACCATGCTTTTATCATATTACACACGCCTTGTTATATAAATCACTTATCTAATAACCACAAAAAATGTCTTGTTTAAACAAATGTCAAATGTTCATATATAACAATGTTTAATGTCTCAGTGTCTCAATGTCATGTGTAAATCATGTCTTGTATAGCAAATGTTAAGTAACGACAATGTCTTGTATGGTGAATAAAAAGTATTTACTCGAACCACATGTATATGTCAATGTATAATCAAATGTCATATGAAACCAAATGTCATGCACAAAACAATGTTTTTGAATAAATAAATGTTTGTTTTGAAAAACCAATGCTTTTATTGATAAGAACATTTATTCAGTAATGTTTATCGCATACATTCAAGCCTTGCGACTGTCGGACAAACCCTTAACAAGTTAAAAGTTTATCAATTATGTATATCGGATTCTGTCATTCCTTACTTCCAAACAAACCTAGGAAGCCAGGAACGGGATTTGTCAAGTCCTATGGTACCACTACATACTACGGAGCGGCGTGATCAATGTTAATGAACGTATTTTATTCCCGTTAAACATACCAAATGTCATACCAAATGTAAGCATGTCATGTAAAACTATGTACTAAGTATGCTAAGTAAATATACAAAGTAGAAATATTTATGAAATCAATGTGCTAGCTTGTTAAGTAAACATACATAGCAAAGCATAAGTGAAATCATGTACTATACGTGTACTAGATGAACATAGCAAGTATATGTCATGAAAGCGTGAAAGCATGAAAGTAACAAGTAGGCACATGTGTATCACCCCAAAACATTTGAAAACGGTAAAAGAGGGGACTATGTACTCACTTGAGCTTGCTTAATAGTCTTGGAATTAAGACCAAATAAAGCTCGTAGGATCACGGAATCAATCGGCACCTAATATAGGTAACTATGTTAATAAATCGAACCTAAATCGGAAGATCAGATAGAATGAGGTCTCGTAAACCAAATGAGTATTGGAACTCATATGATATGGTTTAACAATGCCTACATTCTGATTTGATACCTATCCTAAGTGCTTATGACCCGTTACGACTCGTTAAGGTAGTTTACGCTACTTTAACGTGTCGTTCGAGCAAAAGCGCGTTCGGATTGTCTAACTAGCCCTATGTTAAGTATTATATGCCTTACTATGTTTACTAATCTGTTTAAGTGTCAAAAATTATGTTACATATGCTTAAATTCAAGTTATACATGAAAAGGGCATTTTGGTCATTTTGCTAAGGCATATAAACTACCTATCATACAACTAACTAAACGAAGTGACCATAAGGTATAACCTCGGAAGGTTATTCCCTATACAACTATGGTCACAAAATATGTTTGGTCGGATCCTAATGATCGACCAAACGGGTCAGGTTCGTAAGTCTAAGCGGTTGTTTAGACCGCTTTACTTACGACCCTAAGTAAGCACTTAAACTAAAACTGACGAGTTAAACATGTTTAACTAAGTTAGAAAACAGGTTTGATATCAAAACAAAGTGTTTTGATACCCGAGAATAGTTTCGTCGCAAAATGCACATAATCGGCATTTTGACCGAGACTATGACTCGTCACTTTGACTAGTCAACGTGGTAATCAGTAGGTATTGTCACAAGGGACTATAACCATCGTGATTACGCTCACGATGCAAAGTTCAAACGAAATTTGTCTTGACCAAATCGTGGTCAAAGCAGAAAGTCAAACACTGTTTGACTTTCATGCTTGAAATACATAATCAAGCATGAAGGAACACTTACAAGAGTCCAATCTTGAAGAAAGAACAAAGAAAACTGAAGTATGAAGCCTTCAACCAGGTGGGATAGCTTCAATCAGATCCAAAGTGAAAGAAATGAAGAATGAGCAAGTTGGAATGAGAAAATTCATGGGTATTTATAGATTTTCATGAACCTTTGGATTCTGTTAATGGTAAAACTAAATCAACCAATAGTACTTGTAAGTATCCTTTAAGAATCCAACTATTAAAACAGAAGGGTCTTGTAAGGATTTGTATTTCATTTTCCTGAGTGGATATTATAACACCCTTATTATTATTTAACGATTTTCGTATAATTTACGAAGATAAACGGGTAATTAGAATTTCAAATATATTGAAATTACGGGTTTCATTAAACTTTCTTACAGAATTAAAACTATACAACATAACATGTGTGAGTTCGTCATTTAACATAACAACGATACATAGTGCGGAAGCATATTTCTTGATCGTGTTCGGTTCTTCGTTATGCTTGATCGTCCTCCGGTGCTAAAATTATACCTGAAACTCATAAAACATGAGTCGGATTAGTCATACGTAGTTTAAAAAGTGCGTAAACGAGTCCGGGAAGCGAAACTGATTAAAATAAAAATTTTTCGCCAAAAACAGTGCCTGTCACGCCACGCGCCGGCACCAGGTTGCTCCCTCGCATGGCGCGAGGGAGACCGTTTTCCAGCAGCTCTGGAGCTGGGTCCTGCATTTTTCAGCAATAACAGTTTTTACGGAAACGGCCATAACTTCTTCGTTATTGATCCGTTTTACGCGATTCTTTTTCCTACGCGTCCGTAATTTAATTCTCCATCATATGGAGTAAAAATCCAACGTCCAACATAATAAATTTTGAGACTTCTAAGCCTTCGACTTGTTACCTTTTTACCGAATTTTAACCACCCGTTTATGCATTTTATCAAACAAACGTATTTGTTTGATCCTTATATCACATACACTTCTTTAAATTAATGTTATCTACCATTTTAGGTTCTAATCACAGGTTTATTACACAATTTAAACCCGTTTTCACTCGTATGCTTATTTTGACCCGTTAAGGGTATTTAAGCACTTTAAAGCTTGAAATCGCTTTCATTCATTTCTAGCATCTTATTCCTACATTTCTTATCAAGTAATCTTCCACCACAACTATATGTGCATTGGATTTAATGTGGATATCTATATGTTCCGAGTTTTTACCCCTCGGATTATCATTTTACGGCAAAGACTCATATAAGTCTTTCGACCCAAGAATTTACATCTTTCACTACCTATACTCATTCTAAGTATTTATTTAATCATAAAACTTGTTTCCGAACCACCTTTAAGGGTCGTTCGTTCGAATTAGCTTACAAGGGCAATTTGGTTAATTTTCATCCTTCTTTTACTACAAGGACCTTTAAATACTTGTTTGACTCAAAATCCGATCTTTTAACTATAATTCTTGTTTGTAAACCCATGTGCTTCTAAAACACTATAATCATAACTCAATTTATTCGGTTTACCTAAAAGATAACCGAATATCGATATTTTAATCTTGTCTAACTCTTATAGAACTCCAAATTCTACATGATGAGTTGTGTTATTATACATACCTGGCTCGGATCAATATATTGACCCGTTTCAAAACCTTGCCTTAGTGGCTGCTAAGTGATAGCGCTGTAAACATCCATGTGCTATTTATTCCCTAAAATCATATAACTCGACAACCCATTAGTCGATATTGTCAAAGGGTGATAATTTCACCTTTTGACCCATTTGGTCTAAATGACCAATTATATTAGCGAGATGACATTTATTACCACCTCGTATATATGACTCGCTCCGATTTACACCGTGCGGTCATTTTACTTATAATTCCATTTCTTAACACTTTTTGGCCAATTATGGCTTACGTCATAATTGTCTTTCAAAACTAACGGTTATGGTCAACGTGTGACCAAATTATCATTTTGCCCTTATTGGTTATTATGATTTACCTTATATGGTAACCATTAAAAATACATGTTTCATTCGTCATAATATGATCGAATTACCGATTTAACTCATTTTTAGCCATCACTATGGTTTCTCATCATATTTGATTATCTTGTTCCGTATGACTACACGCCAGAACACCATATCTCAATTAGGTATTTGTCTTTTTCGTAATTAACACGACAAAAGGATATTCTAAAATATATGACTAGTGTAAGATATACTTACCTTGCATCCGAATTATGCTTTTCCTCCATTCTTGATTTGTTTGACCCGCTTCCTTTCCCAAGCCTCCACCTAGCTCGTTAGGCGTTAAACTATTTTCAATCATTTACATGGCGGTTAAATTAGTCATAAAAAATCACGACTATTCCACCTCACTTATTTTCTATGCCGAAGCTACTATTCGAATTCATGATTAGTTAACTTAGCTTATCTAAAGTTAACTACTTTTTGATCACATGGGTTACAACATTAAGTCTAAATCAACATAATATTTAGAACCCTTATCACTTCATATTACGTGTAATTGCCATATCATTCAAATACACATTATCACTCTAATTTCAACACTTTAGTTCTCATTTAGGCATTTTAACAAACACCTAATGTGCATAAATTTTTACACATTTACAACTAGTTCATAACTAGTTATTTCTACTAAACATAAACATAATTTCAATTCCATTATGTTTAGCATGCATACTATTCTCAGATTCATCTCATGGAAATCAGTTAATCACCATTTTAATAGTCATAATTATAGGGTTCATCTTATTTCTACAAAATCCATTTAACACATAAATGGATAATCATGAAATTCACAATTATGAACCTCAATTCAACAAGTAAATGACTAGGGTTTACTCCTAAACATAAAAATCATTCCTAATTTCATCCTTGGATCATAATCCATCAATTTATTTGCAAGTAACCTACTTGTCTCAAATTTCAACTTCAACCAATCTAGGTTTTGTGACATACCTTGTGATCCCCATGACTTGGTGATCGTTTCTACGCGTTCATGCATTGATTGGATCTTGATTCGAGCTTCAATTTGACCAATTTGTTGAACTAGGGTTTTGAGCTCCTTGCTCTTGCTCCTGGTCGTACGCACACACACACACACACACACACTTACACACACTAAGTGTGTGTTGTGTTTTGATTTTTAGTTTTTATAAATCAAGTCCCTTTTTTGGCAACTTAAATCCCTCTAGTTTGGTTAGTTATTAAGTAGGCCATAACCTACTTATTTCTAGTAACATTCCCTCTTATTAACTAGGTTAAACATTCCTAGTTAACTTAGTGGGTTCGGGGAAGTTACGACTAAGTTTATTTTAAGTCCCGTTATCTCGGGCTTCTATAAACTTTATTTCTTCGAAAACTTTCATTTAACTTTTATTTTAATAATAGGTTTGTTTATTTAAGAATCCTAATATTCACCGGGTTACTTTTACCACTAAAGGTAAATTACCCGTCTTTTAGTATAAACGTGGTTTGATTACCAAACCCGTTTTCGGGGTGTTACAGATATTCTTCAGAAGCGGAAATGAATGGATAGCTCATTCTCCTCAATGGATTCTTCGTCAGAAGCGGAAATGAAAGATGAATAGGTTATTCATTTCCAATGGATATTTCTTCAAAAGCGGAAATGAATAGATAATTCATTTTCTCCAATGGATACTTTTATCAGAAACAGAAATGAAGGAATGTATAAGCTGTTCATTTCTCAATGGTTATTTCTTCAAAAGAGAAAATGGATGGATAATTCATTTTCCTCAATGGATACTTCGTCAGAAGTAGAAATGAAAGATAGTTAAATAGATTATTCATTTCCCCGATGGATATTCCTCAGAAGCGAAAATGAATGGATAATTCAATTTCCTCAGTGGAAACTTCGTCAGAAGTGGAAATGAAGGATTATCGTAAAGAATATTCATTTCCCTGATGGTTATTTCTTTAGAAGAGAAAATGAATGGATAATTCATTTTCCTCAGTGGATACTTCGTCAGAAGTGGAAATGAAAGAATCAATACAGGATTATTCATTCCCTCAGTGGATATTTCTTTAGAGGCGAAAATGAATGAACAATTCATTTTCCTCAGTGGATACTTCATCAGAAATGGAATGAATTTATTCATTTTCCTCCGTGGATATTTCTTCATAAGCGAAAATGGACGGATAGTTCATTTTCCTCAATGGATACTTCGTCAGAAACGAAAATGACAAGATTAATGTTGTGACAACTGTGCTTGTAATCATTGTAAACAGTTCAGTTATCAATGAAAAAAAATTATTTGATCCCAATATTTGTTTGTTTATGTTTGACATTTTTCATGTTTTGACTTTTATTCAATTTTAAACTCTATATCGCTTTCTGGAGAGTTATACGCAAACTGGTGCGTAAACGTAGTCAGTTTAACGCAACAAATACTCTGGAACATCAACATATGCTTAACATACCTTAAATAACCTTTACATAACTTAGAAATAAGTTTTGAAGGCTTTGGTATGGCAAAATCAAGTCTATTCGCTTACAGGGACTAAATTCGACAAACTGCGAAAGTATGCCGATTTGAACTGTAACGGACATTCCGGAACTTGATCAAAAGTTAAACACACCCTAAATATCCTTTACATAGCTTAGAAATAGGCTTTGAGAGGTTCGGTGTGCTAAAATAAACTTTATGCTCATTCAGGGACTAAAAGCGTCAAAAGTGCATAAGTTTGCATTTTAGCGCATAACTTACGTTCTGAATACATCCGGATATCCAAAAATTTATGTAAGCATTAAAATATTTTATTTTAGTGTTTGGCATGAGAAAAATCTTTTCGTCGCGTCATTTGGATCATTTTTCGCGCTTATGCGCATTCCATCGTAATTAAGCGAACATCGCGATCGTACAACCAAACGAACTGACATCCGGCATATTTTTGAGCATGTTTCATGTCCACAATGTTTAGGCATCATTTTAGGGCCTTAAAGTTGGCTTAACGGGCCTTAAACATGTCGGAAATGGCTTTAAACACCAACAGGGACTGAAACTGTCGTTCTGCAAAACTTGTTGTTGACCTGCAGACCCCAAGCAAACCGCGTAGACTCATACAGGACCCTTAAGCGGGCCGTGTGAGCCTCCCAGATATGCAGAATGTTGAAAACAGCCTGTTTCCAGCTGTTCCAGCTGTTTGTGAGTGTTGCAAACGGTTTTTAACAAACAATGGGCCATTTCTAGGGGCTCCAATGGTTTTTAAAACTATGGGCTCGAGGTGTACGACTGAGATTGAAGCTCGGTTTTCAAGAAACGATCCTAACGGTTCTACAAAAACTATATATACCCCTCCACCCCATTTGCTCAAACCCACATTTGAATCTGATTTTGGCCCTCTAAGTTGAAGTATACACTTCATACCTGAGGGTAAATCAGATCAAATCTTGCGGGGACCCTTTGTAAGTATTCTTTCGTTCTTTTCATGTGTTTTTAGCATGAAAGTCAAACTTTGTTTGACGTTCTGCATTGACCAGTTTATGGTCAATGCGAAGTTCGTTTGAACTTCATAACGTGAGCGTAATCACGATGGTTATAGTTCCTAGTAACTATACCTACTGATTACCACGTTATCTAGGCTCAGTGACGAGTCGTAGTTTCGGCCAAAATGCGTGCGTATTTTGTAACCAAACTACTCTTAGGTATCAAAACCGTTTGTTTTGATACCAAACCTGTTTTCTAAAGTCGTTAAGCATGTTTTAACATGCTTAGCTCGTCACTTTTAGATTTGTGCTTGTCTAGGGTCGTAAGGGTAAGCGATCTAATCAATCGCTTATGCTTTCGAACCCGACCCATTTGGTCGATCATTAGGATCCGACCAAGCACTTTAGGTGACCATAGTTGTATAGGGAATAACCTTCCGAGGTTATACCTTATGGTCACGTCGTTTAAGTGGTTG
Organism: Helianthus tuberosus; assembly: GCA_030545235.1. Taxonomy (NCBI): domain Eukaryota; kingdom Viridiplantae; phylum Streptophyta; class Magnoliopsida; order Asterales; family Asteraceae; genus Helianthus; species Helianthus tuberosus. The sequence goes on from CM060409.1 coordinate 107,137,179, forward strand.
TATGATAAGTAGTTCTTATGCCTTAGGAAAATTACCAAAATACCCTTTTCGCACCAAAATTCATTTTAAGCATATGTAACATAACTTTTGACATCTAAACTGATTTAACAACAATATTAGACATGTTAAGGAATATATTACTTGTCATAGGACTAGTTAGGCGGTCCGAACGCGTTTTACGCAAACAACGCGTTAAAGTAGCATAAGCTACCTAAACGGGTCGTAATGGGTCAAAAGCACTTAGGATAAGTTTCGTTTTAGTATGTAGGCTTTGCTAAACCATATTACATGAGTTCCTACACTCATTTGGTTTACGAACCCTCATGCTACCCGATCCTCCGAATAGGTCCGTTTATTAATGTAGTTACCTATATTAGGTGCCGTTTGATTCCGTGATCTTCTAGCTTTGCTTGGTGGTTATCTTAGGACTTCTGAACAATCTCAAGTGAGTACATAGACCCCTCTTTTACTGTTTTCAAACTGTTTTGGGGTGAAACACATGTGCCTACTTGTTACTTTCGTGCTTTCCATGTTTTCATATCATATACTTATTATGTTCATTAGTACACTATTAGTACATGATTTCATTTTGTTTTGCTATGTATGTTTACTTAGCATATTTAGCACATTGTTTTACATTACATCTTCTTTTGCTATGTATGTTTACTTGACATGATAGCACATTTTTTTACATTATATTTTCTGCTTTGTATGTTAACTTAGCATGTTTAGCACATTGATTTACATGACTTTCTCTGCTTTGTATGTTAACTTAGCATATTTAGCACATTGATTTACATGACTTTTCTGCTTTGTATGTTAACTTAGCATACTTAGTACATTACTTTCATTACATGTTTGTTTTTGGTATGACATTTGGTTTGTACAACGGGACTAAACTACATCCATTAACATTAGCTACGCCGCTCGGTAGTAAGTAATGGTACCATAGGACTTGACAAATCCCGTTCCTGACATCCTAGGTTTGTTTGGGTGAAAGGAATGACTGAATCCGAAAACATTCTTCTTTGATAATCTTTACTTTAAGATTATCTTGCTGTCTCAAGGCTTGAATGTATGCGTTAACTTACCGCATAAGTGTTTGTATCAGTAAAACATGCATTTATTTTACAAAACATAACTTTTGGTTTATTCAAAATACTTTGTTTTGTACATTTTTACTTGTGGTTTAAGTAGTCTCATTTTACTTACCATACATAACTTTTGTTTACACATTACATGATTTATATTTAACTTGGGTTATACTATGACATTTGACTATTGGATTAAACATGGATATTTTACATTGTTGGTTGGTTTGAGTGACTTAAATAACGAGGCGTGTGTAATATGATACAAGCATGGTGGATACACCGCTGGTACTTCCTATATATAAGTGTTTGTATGATATTACATATCGTAGCGTCATTTAAACCACTTCAGTTTAGACATATTACATTTACAAAAAATTTTCACTTAAACATTGTTTTACAAATAACTTGGTTTATACAAACTCTTTTTACTTGGTTATTCTCTTAACCATACATTATTCTTATATATATATATACATATCATCTGATTTAGCTATCGTTTTTCAAATGATTTATAAAACAAAACAATTAACAAGGTTCATGACTAAATTTTATTAAACATTTCTTTAAACTCAAGTCATGAATCCTATTTTCATAAAATCTATGTATCTCACAGGCATTTTTATGCTGACGTACCTATTTTCACATGTGTTTTCAGGAGCTGCTGCTTAGGATGTTCGTGACACACTAGGGCGGACCCGTGCCTTAGAGACTTAAAATAAAGATAGAATTAGTTTAAATTATGTGATGTACTCTTTGGTTCTTGTTTAAAACAATGTATTCCACCTTTGGTTTATGAATAAAAATGTAATTTTAATTACCATGGTTGTGGAACAAAAATTCTGTTACAACACTCCCCGACGTTTCCGCCACGATTTGATGTTTTGACCTAGACTATAACCTTTCTAGGACCCCAACACAAGTTATCTTGTGTTTAGATCTTAAAACATGCACTTCACCTATCCTTAGGTGATCACCAAAACAAGAACCCAATTTTCTGAAACGATTTTTGAAAATAAATCATCTGTTTTTAAATGATTTATTATATGGTTTTGAACTCTTTGATTTTTCAAAACGATTTTGAAAATTTATCATCCATTTTTTAATGATTTCTTACAAGGTTTTGAACCCTTCCAGTTTGACTCATTTTTGGCCTTGTGCCTTCCAAGTTTTCAAAAATCTCGTCAAAGTTTTGGGTTCTAGATAGTGTGAACACGTGCAAACTGGAAGAGTGAATGCCTGTACCCTGGGTTTTCTGTCTAAGGCTAGAGTGTTCGTACAAATCCACATAATCAGACCAGTCACTCTTACCTGGGAACTCTTGGGGTGAGTGTTCACTTATAGGCGAGCATGTCTTTGCGATACATTATTTTTGACCCTTTTACTTTGATTAGTCACTGTGAGTCGTTTGTTTGCTTTGTGATATGGACGAATGACCACCATCTTTGCCTTTGTTGATTTTATTTCATCTTGCTCTTTTCATCTAACCTTCTCACCCGTTTCCTCTCATGTTTCTCCTTTTTAGAATGCCTCCTTGACGCGAAAATCCGCTACCAAATGCCGAACTGGCAGAAATCATCGCGTAGCAAATGGCTGCTGCGTTCCCAAATCTTATTGCTCAATTGAACCAAGCCAACAACAACAATAATGCTCCATGCAACTTCAAGAGTTTTAATTTGGCAAAACCGCTCAAGTTTAGTGGTTCTGAGGGAGCAACTGGGCTCCTACAGTGGTTCGAGAGCATTGAGAGTACTTTCCGTCACGTTCTGTGTCCTGAGAATCGGAAAGTCGAGTTTGCTTCAAGCGTATTTCAGAAGAGGGCTCTTACATGGTGGAACGGGGTTATGAGAGATCGTGGTGCTGAAGTTGCTTTGGCACAAACATGGGCTGAACTTAGGACTCTTATAATGAGGGAGTTTTGTCCTCGTCATGAACTGCGAGCTTTAGAAAAAGAGTTTGATGATCTGAAACAGGATAGTGGCGAGCACCGGGCGTATACTGATAGGTATGAGGAGCTGAGTTTGTTATGCCTAACAATGGTTACCCCACTCGAGAAGGCTATCGAGAGGTATATCGATGGCCTGCCTGACTCCATACAAGACATCGTTACTGGTAGTAACCCTACCACAGTCCGTCAGGCAATCGAGCTATCTGCGACATTGACTGAGTCGCAGGTCCGAAAGGGTAAGCTGCATAGAAAGGGTGATAAGGGTAAGAAGCAGTCGTCTGACAAAGAGGATAGCAAGAAAGGTAAAAACAAGAAGGGTAAGGATTTTGGTTCCTCAAAGGGTTCTAGGAAGCGTAAGGCTTCCCAAAATTTCGCCGTTACTGCACAAGCTGCACCAAATCAGCCTTCGCAACCACTCGCCAAGAAACCTTATCTTGGCAACGCACCTTTGTGCAACAGATGTAACGGTCATCATCAACCACACCTCCAGTGTCGTCATTGCACCAACTGCGGAAGATCTAGTCATCTCGCTGACACATGCCGCATTCCTGTCAATCAGAATCGGGCAGTTCAGAACCCGGCTCAACAAGTTGCTCAGCCTAGCTCAGCAACAAGGTCAAGCTGCCGACCTCACTACCCACCAGGTTCTTGTTATAACTATGGGGATCTGACCCACTACTGTAATCAATGTCCAAGATTGGTGAATGCAAATCCAGCTCAGGCTCAGGCTCGAGGTCGAGTCTTCAACATGAATGCACAAGAGGCGCAAGCAGACAATGAAGTGGTTAATGGTATGTTCTTTGTTAATAATCAACCCGCATCTGTTCTTTTTGATTCTGTGCCGATAAGAGTTTTGTGTCGTTATCTTTTGAGCCATTGCTTCGCGTGTCTAGAACGAAACTAGGTAAGCCTTTGACAGTAGAAGTTGCTAGTGGTGAACCCGTTGTTCTTGATTCTGTTCTTCGCAACTACCAGTTGAACCTTAACAACCATCTTTTTCCTATTGACCTCACGCCAACGTAACTTGGGAGCTTCGACATTATTGTGGGTATGGATTGGTTAGCCAAGCATCACACAGAGGTAGTTTGTTTTGAGAAGATCGTTCGTGTGCCGCTTTCGACTGGTGAGATCCTACAGGTTTGTGGTGAGAAACCTGCTAGTAGTCTTAAGCTCATGTCTTGTTTTCAAGCTCGGAAGTATCTGCGAAAGAACTATGTGGCCTTCTTGGCGCATGTTGTAGCAGATAAAGGCAAAGGTAAGTCTATTCAAGATATCCCTCTCGTTCGGGATTATCCGGAGCTATTTCCTGAGGAGTTACCTGGATTACCCCAAGCGCGCCAAGTCGAGTTCCGTATTGATCTTGTACCTGGTGCAAACCCCATTTCCAGATCTCCATATCGTCTTGCACCGTCTGAGATGCAAGAGTTGTCTAAGCAGCTTCAGGAGCTTTCAGATAAAGGTTTTATCCGTCCTAGCTTTTCACCTTGGGGTGCTCCCGTTCTTTTTGTCAAGAAGAAGGATGGATCTTTCAGGATGTGCATCGATTACCGTGAGCTTAACAAGCTTACCATCAAGAATCGATATCCCCTACCTCGTATTGATGATCTCTTTAATCAATTACAAGGTGCTTCTTACTTTTCAAAGATTGATCTGCGTTCTGGGTATCATCAACTTCGTGTGCATGAAGAAGATATTCCTAAGACAGCTTTCCGCACTCGTTATGGGCATTATGAGTTTACAGTAATGCCATTCGGTTTAACTAATGCTCCTGCTGTTTTCATGGATTTAATGAATAGGGTTTGCAAGCCTTATTTAGATAAGTTCATCATCGTTTTTATTGATGACATTTTTATATACTCTAAGACGCAAGCTGATCATGAGCAACATCTTCGTCTTACTCTGGAACTCCTAAAGAAAGAGCAACTTTTCGCCAAGTTGTCCAAGTGTGAATTTTGGCTTAAGGAAGTTCAATTTTTGGGTCATATCGTCAACAAACAAGGTATTCATGTAGATCCCTCCAAGATCAGTGCGATTAAGGATTGGGATATGCCTACTACTCCTACCGAAGTTCGTTCTTTTCTTGGTCTCGCGGGTTATTACCGCCGCTTCATCGAAAATTTCTCGAAGATTGCAGTTCCCCTAATTGCTCTAACTCAGAAGAATAAGCCCTTTGAATGGGGTTCTAAACAAGAAGAAGCATTTCAGACCTTGAAGCAGAAGCTTTGTAATATGCCTATCCTATCTTTGCCCGAAGGCAATGATGATTTTGTCGTGTACTGCGATGCATCCAATTTGGGAATTGGCTGTGTTCTGATGCAAAGGAACAAAGTCATAGCATATGCATCGAGGCAGTTGAAGGTGCATGAGAAAAACTACACCACTCATGATCTTGAGTTGGGTGCAGTTGTGTTCGCTCTTAAGATCTGGAGACACTATTTGTATGGTACAAAATGTGTGGTTTTCACTGACCACAAAAGTCTTCAGCATATCTTTAATCAGAAAGAACTCAACATGAGGCAACGACGTTGGGTTGAACTTCTAAACGACTATGATTGCGAAATTCGCTACCATCCTGGTAAGGAGAATGTTGTGGCTGACGCATTGAGTCGTAAGGAACGTACTAAGCTTCATTGTGTTCGTGTTCAATCTGATATTCAAGCTCGATCTGATATTCAAGCCCGCATCTCTCAGGCTCAACATGCTTGTGTTTCACAAGACTTGATGGGTAAGGAATTACCCTATCACATTAAGCCTGATCTTGAACTGAAGGACGATGGATCGTATTATTTCATGGACCGTTTGTGGGTCCCAAGCCTAGATGATCTTCGCACTTTGCTTATGGATGAAGCTCATAAGTCTCGTTATTCTATTCATCCTGGCTCAGATAAGATGTATAACGATCTTCGTACTCAGTATTGGTGGCCTGGCATGAAGAAGGACATTGCCTTGTATGTTTCAAAATGCCTTACTTATCTTAAAGTCAAGGCTGAACACCAACATCCTTCTGGTCTTTTGGAGCAACCAAAGATCCCAGTTTGGAAATGGGAAAACATCGCTATGGATCTCATTACTAAACTTCCGCGCACTAAGAAAGGTCATGATGCCATCTGGGTAGTTGTTGATCGTCTTACTAAGTCAGCGCATTTCTTGCCAATCCGTGAGGATCTATCTGCTGAAAAGTTGGCTAAAATTTATGTGGATGAAATCGTATCTCGACATGGTGTTCCTTTGAACATTATTTCTGATAGAGATGCTCGCTTCTCTTCTCGTTTTTGGAGAACCATGCAATCTGCTATGGGGACCCAACTTAATCCGCAATCTGATGGTCAATCTGAAAGAACAATCCAGACTTTGGAGGATATGCTTAGAGCTTGTGTGATCGATTTTGGTGGTAGTTGGGATTCACATCTTCCATTGATTGAATTCTCCTACAACAACAGTTATCACTCCAGCATCAACATGGCTCCTTTCGAGGCTCTCTATGGTCGAAAATGTCGTTCACCAGTCTGCTGGAATGAGATCGGTGAGGCTCAACTTACTGGACCTGTCCTCGTTCTAGAGACAACTGATAAGGTTAAGAAAGTTCGTGACAACCTACAGACAGCTCGAAGCCATCAAAAGAGTTACGCGGACCAACGATGCAAGCCCTTGGAATTTCAAGTTGGTGATCGTGTATTACTTAAGGTCTCACCTTGGAAAGGTGTGATCAGATTTGGAAAGAAAGGAAAACTTGCACCTAGATATGTTGGACCATTCAAGATCGTCGAAAGAATCGGTAAGGTAGGCTACAGACTTGAGTTACCTCCTGAACTTGGAAATGTTCATCCAACCTTTCACGTTTCCAATCTCACGAAGTGTCTAGGTGATGAGAATCTCCACATACCACTTGACGAAATTCGTGTTGATAACACGATGCACTTTGTTGAGAAACCTGTGGAAATCATGGACCGTATAGTCAAATGGCTTAAACGCAAGCGCATTCCTTTGGTCAAAGTTCGCTGGGAATCTAAACGTGGACCCGAGTTTACTTGGGAATGTGAAGATCAAATGAAGGCGAAGTATCCGCATCTTTTCTCACGAGTTTCCTCTAAATAAATTTCGGGACGAAATTTCCACAAGTAGGGGAGACTGTGACATCTGTGCTTGTAATCATTGTAAACAGTTCAGTTATCAATGAAATAAAATTATTTGATCCCAATATTTGTTTGTTTGTGTTTGACATTTTTCATGTTTTGACTTTTATTCAATTTTAAACTCTATATCGCTTTCTGGAGAGTTATACGCAAAATGGTGCGTAAACGTAGTCAGTTTAATGCAACAAATACTCCGGAACATCAACATATGCTTAACCTACCTTAAATAACCTTTACATAACTTAGAAATAAGTTTTGAAGGCTTTGGTATGACAAAATCAAGTCTATTCGCTTATAGGGACTAAATTCGACAAACTACGAAAGTATGCCGATTTGAACTGTAACGGACATTCCGGAACTTGATCATAAGTTAAAAACACCCTAAATATCCTTTACATAGCTTAGAAAAAGGCTTTGAGAGGTTCGGTGTGCTAAAATAAACTTTATGCTCATTCAGGGACTAAAAGCGTCAAAAAGTGCATAAGTTTGCATTTTCGCGCATAACTTACGTTTTGAATACATCCGGACATCCAAAAATTTATGTAAGCATTAAAATATTTTATTTTAGTGTTTGGCATGAGAAAAATCCTTTCGTCGCGTCATTTGGATCATTTTTCGCGCTTATGTGCATTCTGTCGTAATTAAGCGAACATCGCGATCGTACGACCAAACGAACCGACATCCGGCATATTTTTGAGCATGTTTCATGTCCACAATGTTTAGGCATCATTTTAGGGCCTTAAAGTTGGCTTAACGGGCTTTAAACATGCCGGAAATGGCTTTAAACACCAACAAGGACTGAAACTGTCATTCTGCAAAACTTGTTGCTGACCTGCAGACCCCAGGTGGGCCGCGTAGACTCATACAGGACCCTTACGTGGGCCGTGTGAGCCTCCCAGATATGCAGAATGTTGAAAACATCCTGTTTCCAGCTGTTCCAGCTGTTTGTGAGTGTTGCAAACGGTTTTTAACAAACAATGGGCCATTTCTAGGGGCTCCAATGGTTTTTAAAACTATGGGCTCGAGGTGTACGGCTGAGATTGAAGCTCGGTTTTCAAGAAACGATCCTAACGGTTCTACGAAAACTATATATACCCCTCCACCCCATTTGCTCAAACCCACATTTGAATATGATTTTGGCCCTCTAAGTTGAAGTATACACTTCATACCTGAGGGTAAATCGGATCAAATCTTGCGGGACCCTTTGTAAGTATTCTTTCGTTCTTTTCATGCGTTTTTAGCATGAAAGTCAAACTTTGTTTGACTTTCTGCATTGACCAGTTTATGGTCAATGCGAAGTTCGTTTGAACTTCATAACGTGAGCGTAATCACGATGGTTATAGTCCCTAGTGATTATACCTACTGATTACCACGTTATCTAGGCTCAGTGACGAGTCGTAGTTTCGGCCAAAATGCGTATTCTTGCGTATTTTGTAACCAAACTACTTTTAGGTATCAAAACCGTTTGTTTTGATACCAAACCTGTTTTCTAAAGTCGTTAAGCATGTTTTAACATGCTTAGCTCGTCACTTTTAGATTTGTGCTTGTCTAGGGTCGTAAGGGTAAGCGATCTAATCAATCGCTTATGCTTTCGAACCCGACCCATTTGGTCGATCATTAGGATCCGACCAAACACTTTAGGTGACCATAGTTGTATAGGGAATAACCTTCTGAGGTTATACCTTATGGTCACGTCGTTTAAGTGGTTGTATGATAAGTAGTTCTTATGCCTTAGGAAAATTACCAAAATACCCTTTTCGCACCAAAATTCATTTTAAGCATATGTAACATAACTTTTGACATCTAAACTGATTTAACAACAATATTAGACATGTTAAGGCATATATTACTTGTCATAGGACTAGTTAGGCGGTCCAAACGCGTTTTACGCAAACAACGCGTTAAAGTAGCATAAGCTACCTAAACGGGTCGTAACGGGTCAAAAGCACTTAGGATAAGTTTCGTTTTAGTATGTAGGCTTTGCTAAACCATATTACATGAGTTCCTACACTCATTTGGTTTACAAACCCTCATGCTACCCGATCCTCCGAATAGGTCCGTTTATTAATGTAGTTACCTATATTAGGTGCTGTTTGATTCTGTGATCTTCTAGCTTTGCTTGGTGGTTATCTTAGGACTTCTGAGCAATCCCTAGTGAGTACCTAGACCCCTCTTTTACTATTTTCAAACTGTTTTGGGGTGAAACACATGTGCCTACTTGTTACTTTCCTGCTTTCTGTTGGTGCATGCGTCTGTCGACTTCGTCTTGTATCGAGTCTTGTACTTAGAATGTTAAATCAGGGCACATAGTTTGAGGTAAAATGTAATTCTGCTTGAACTGAATGTTAAATCAGGGCACGTAGTTCGAGGTTAAATGTAATTCCGCTTGAACTAATGGTAATTCCGCTTGAATGCGTAATTCCGCTTGAATGATCATGAGTGTAATTCCGTGCGGAATTAAGTTTCGCTTGGAATATTAATTCCGTTTGGAACATCTTCAAGCGGAATCAGATCTCTATAAATACCCTTCAAGAGAGATTAGATGTAATCTTTCCGGTTTGAGCCACGAAGTGCTGCCGAAGTGTCGTCTCGCTGTAAATCGTTATTATATCAATCAAATCGACAGTTAAAGTGTATATCTTGCTGAATTGACCTCAATACGTATGTTTCCGCCTTTCATATTGAGAAAAACTCTTCTGATCGACTCGTTCGGGTCTGTAAACGATCCTACATGTGGTATCAGAGCTCAGGAGGAAGAGTTCTTACCAATTCAGCTGCAAATTCTGATTTCTACACCTTCTTTTTCAAAATAAACAACTTTTCACGGTAAAAATGTCTTGATTTTCACACATCATACTCGGAATAGTGTTTTAACCAATCCTTGAAAAAATTGGACCTTAATTCGATCTAAAACTTGAAAAATTTGTAATTCCGTTTCAAAATCAGCGCGAGTATGATGACATCAGCAGCATTTCAAACGGAATTAGTCCTTAATTCCGTTTGAATCTGGTATTCCGTTTGAAAAGTGGGTTAATTTCGTTTGAAATCGATATTCCGTTTCAGTGATTCCGTTTGAACCAAGTGATTCCGCTTCAATTGTAATTCCGTTTGAAAATTTCAAACGAGATTAGTGATTTCATTTGAAAGTGTGATATCTCAAACGAAATTAGGGTAATTTCGTTTCAAAGTTAATTCCGTTTGAACTGTGTAATTCCGTTTGAAGAAGTAATTTCGTTTGAAAGACTGTTTTTGTGAACTTTGAAAAACCGAATCATGGAAGAGGAATTTTATAACGCCTTTGCTACTCCGGTTACCCCGATTACTCTGGCACAGAACACGATGTTGGAAAATGAAACGGGGACTATGAAAAAACCGGCTAAGCTCATGAACATTGAGGAATATAAAGGTTGGGAAGGACGTTTTGAAAACTGGGTTCAAGCAAATTATTTGGATGCTTGGGAATGTGTTGAGACGAAATATATTAGACCGACGAATGATGACGAAGAGGAGGTTGCAATTAAAGATATGATTGCAGATGATAAAAAGAAATACAAAAATGAAAAAATGATGCTAAGTTTACTACAACAAGCTGTGAAAGAAGATATCTTGGTGTTATTGCAACATAATGGAAGTGCTTATTCGATTTGGAAAGCTTTAAGATCGAAGTTTGTTGGAAGTCAATAGATGGTTAAAAACAAAAAGTCACTTCTGAAGAAAGAGTTTGATCTGTTTCGTGGGTTGAAAAATGAAAGCACAAAGCAAATCATTGAAAGATACTGCAATTTGTTAGCCAACATGAAGAGATTGAGCATCGACAAAGATAATGAAGAGTTGATCGAAAAACTGGCTGATGCATTGCCATACGAGACTTGGGGCACATATATCATGATGCTAAGGAACAAGAAAGGTTTTAGTAGTCTAACACTGAGCAAGTTTATTGAAAAGATTGAGGCTCAGGAGATGGAACAGAGAAAGGTCTTAAGAATGAAAGATTTTGACGGTGAACAAGACATTGGTCTCTATTACAAAGGTGGTGTTTGTGACAACCCGGACTTTCAAGGTTAGTGCCATTTCGTTCATGATCTTAATTTCTCATTATTCATTTCCAACGTTTCCTCTCACATTAAACTTGCTAGACGCTTGGGCCGATTATGCTTTTGGGCCGTCTATATCGTATATATGTTTAAAACGCACACACGTTACATTTGGGCCGCATGTGGACATCTTGGAACACACATACACTTAGGATATCTTTATAAGTCATGGATTGGGTAAAGCCCAAGTGAGGGTGTGAGAATTGGGCCGAGACCTATTATTGAATCACTAAACACATCTCATGCAAACCAATATTCATAAAATGCACATGGTCCGCCAAATTGGTGTATAAAAGTAATTGCTTCAATATTCAATGAATCTTATCTTATTAATTGATCAGCCAACATTAGACTCCATGTTGACTGTTTATTGGACCGAACCCATCTCATGCAAACTAATTGCATGTGACTTTATGATGAATTGAATTGAATGGGCCGCACATGTTGACTGTTTATTGGACCGAACCCAAACCGAGCCCACCTCCCATCCCCTTTAATTACGTAGACAAACCCTATACCCTCATTAGACGTGCAACGGTAGTAACACCCCCCCAACAATGATTCATCGGCTATGAGGTAATGTTTATTTTTAATTTGTGTTGTTTCTTGTGCATGATGTGTGACCAAATTGTTATGCATACCAACTGATGCTATGATGAATATGTGATTATAGGATATGTTAACTATGACTAAGACTATGTTGATTGTTATGACTATATGCCGATGGTGTTTATATATATATCAAGAAAGTATGATTCTGGTTGGTTAGATGTGTTAACATTACAACGAAATTGATGTTATCGGCTGACCTTGTTCACGTCCAAGTGTATCGAGATTTGCTAGTATAATTAAGATCGGATCCTGCTATGGTGTTTCATTCCTTGGAATCGTTAATCTGGATAATAACAAAACGTACGTTAATTATTGATCTAGACTATATGATATTAGGGACTATGATGATGCTAGGTTAATGTGGTTTTGTTTCTTTGTCTAGGGTTGTTATTGTTGGTTTAAAAGGGGTAGCCGGTTAGACACTTGTGATTATAATTGGTTAGGGATTATTAATGCTAATGATAGTGTCACATAAGAATCCTTAAACCTTACAAACTGGTCATGTGTGTTTACTTGTAATTGGGTCACCTTAACATATCAAAGTATTCACTAACCTGACCTGGGCCGAGAGAGTGTCACGGGCTGCACACTAAACACCGGGCTAAAAGCCCAGCCTGTTACTCAATTGAAATCGGGCCACTACTGGACCAGCAGACCCAGACGTGTCGGACCAAGCGGGTTAAAGCATTGTCGAGTGGGCCGCATATTGAAGGTGGGCCGAAGGATTATAACAACTGAATTAATTCAAACTGGGCCGCATGGTTAATGTGGTTCAGGTTGGGCCGCACCTAGGCTGGGTCGCGCTGGGCTGGGAAATACTTTAAGGATCATACTAAGTATGTGTAGTTCTGTTGTTTTGAGATTGGGCTGTAATAAATAACTGAGCTACGTATTTGACTTAGGCCGGTAGGTTGTTTGGACTATGTGTTTATCGAGCCGAACATGGTTAATGAATTTTCACGCAACGTGCTTAACTGATTAGACTAGTGTACGGAGTGATGCATGCCACTACTTGTATTTTGTGTGCACTATATGATGAATACATGTGGAACGATACGTACTGAACTTGTATGCAAACTGACTGTTACGTACAACTATCATAGGACTTGGTTGATCATTGTGTTAAACGGATAATTAATCCTACCGAGCAAATCAAAGGTGAGTTCACTACTTTTGAGCATGCGTCCCGGTGGTTGGGACAGTCAGTGGGTATCCCGGGGAGGGATAAATCTTTTGGGTAAAACTGGTATATTGGATAATGTTCTCATTCTATCACTCTTAAGTCCCATCTTTTGTTACCGGGGAGGTAACGGGGTATTAGTTGGTAGCGCTACTTAGGTTTGGCACCCTCACGCCGTACCGGGGAGGATGGTTGTGAACTAATTACCCAGTCGGGCCCAGTGCTTTGATAGGAGCACTGGGGAAAGGGCAAAACATACATCAGGAGCCGTCTTGTTTATCATCGAGATATTATCAATATTACTTTGCTTTTGTTAATGAACTGGAATAAACACTTGGTAACAACGTTTTCATAAACTGTGAACTCGCCAGCTTTGTCTGATACACTTGTTGCATGCTCGCAGGTTGATAGGCTTCTTGGTCTTGGATACTTGCTGTCTGGAGTAGCAGAGGTAGTCATGGGTCGATTGGAGAAATTGATTTGATTGGATTCTTGTTACTATACCTTAGTTTTAAACAGTTTAACTTTAGTTGTTATTTGCTTCCGCTGAATGTCTTGGTTTTCGTATAAACTTGATGATGGTATTTTAATAATGATTGAGAACTTTATTTCGAAACTTGTGTGTGTTCAATGTAATTAGTGGCTCAGTGTCGGCACGTCACACGCCCAACAGGGACACTCCCTAGGTGGTATTTTGGGGGTGTGACAGTTTGGTATCAGAGCCACTGGTTATAGTGAACTTGGTTTTAAAACCTTTTATAAAACCAGACTATAACCGAACGGATCCGAAATCGACCATGACACTCAGCTCCAGACTGCAAGGTTCGTTTCTCGTTTACTATTGCATAGTATATCTAGTGTTTGTTTATGAATAACATCACACGTGAATGCACACTTAGCACTGCAGTATGAACTTCTATGTTACCATCCCATGTTACGTGTTTTAAGAGTGCGACTCTTCTTGAACTTTCATGATCTATGTTGTGGCGTCATCTGTCTTATTGCTCGAATTCGGGGAAGCTTTTAGCGCTAGTTAAGAGGCACTTAGATAAGCATGCAAATTGCCTTATTATTATGGGTGCACACATAATAATAATATGGGGTGCATGTGAGTCCCAGTGAGGCTTAACGAGTGTGAGAGGGGTTCCGCTCTGTTAATTGATGTTATGTTAGAACTCAGCAGTCTATATGAGTCATAACAGTGATTGTCTTCTACTCGAACATGATCTTTTCACCCCTTTCTGAATCCTTACGAATCTCGATGCTATCGAGTATCACCTTATCACACATCTGAACGCCTAGCGAACTGTATAGAATGTTAGGTGCTAGTACGAACGTCCCTGAGTTGGATGGCTCAGCGTCAAATGATTGGACTATACTTTCCTCACCTATCTTTGTTTGTTGGAACTTAGTGTATTGACGCCTTAGATCCCGAAGTGCGATCACTTCTGCAACACTCTCGCGACATACCGTGTATTACTCAGTCAACTTGCAAGAACGATGGACAAGAGGGTAAATGTAGTACTTGTGACAACCCTCAAAATCCCATGTATTTCGTACAATTCATTAATAATAATTAATGTGCTTGACGACTGTGTGGAATTACGTAACTGCTTTCTGATATCTGTGTTATATTTACACGCGCCTGTTAACACACTAGTAATGTACAAGAAAGTCATTAGATAGTCCGTTATGATTTCCTAAGTGTTAGAAATTAAAAACGTTACAAAAATATATACATAGGACACCTTACGAATTAATTTAGCACTTTAACGGAACAATATCCAACCGAACAACCGAACTTTACCCGGAACATAAAAATATTGCCAAACATATTGTTTTTACTTTTCTGAGCTAGTTAGGGTCCCCGAACACCCTAACACACTATATATTTAATAACCCACCATAAACCACTAAATAATTCTAATTATTCCTAACTACATAGTAACTAGAATAACTAAATCCCAACCCCATGTACCCACCCCCAAATTGACGGTCACTAGGGTGACCCACTCTTTTGATTTTGTGTGATTAATTTAGTGAATTATGTTGGGTGGAAGGAAACATTATGCATGTTGGGTAATGAGAACACATGGTCTATAAATTTACACATTAGAAGCATCACTCTCATTTTCATCAACACACTTACAAACAATTTCTCTCTTTCCCTCTCTTGAACTCACGGCTGCAACCACAAGCTACACCACACCCACTTTTCAATTTCATTCAAGTCATTCCAAGCTTATACAAGTGTGAGGGATCACGCATAAGGAAGCTCGGTGCACCCGGATTGCCAAGGACCCCTCTACGTTGCTATTAACCACTCGTTTTTCGTCTATTTTCTTCCCTAGCCTCGAGCTAGTAGTAAGTGACTCTAAAAATCTTCTTGATCTATTCTAAAGTGGTTAATAAGAGTTTCGTCGATTAAAAATCACTAACATATAAGATCACCAACTAAAAGTCTACTAAAGTGATGAACAAGGTGGTTAATGGATGAATGTTAGTGTAAATCATGTAGATCTTGTGTGGTTATGATTATTGGTTGATTATCTGATGTTTTGCTGGTTAATATTAATGCTTGATGTTGTTGTGGTCACTAAACATGATTAACGGAATCAATCGAACACAAGTTAGTAAGTAGAAAGTGAAAACAGAATCTGTCCCGGTTTTACAGCCAACTTCAGTTGGCTGTAAACAGGTCATAAACTCAACGAAAAACCGATATTTTGAATCTAAAATATGTTATTATGAAATACGGTTCTAATGGCACCGGAATCGTAATTTTTGGACTCCGTTTACTATTTTAAAAGCGTCTTTTCGTAACAGCAGCTAGAGCTGCAATTTTTCTGCTGAAAAAGTGCGTCTTGTTTTCTGTTATAACTTGTAATCTGTGTGGAGTCTGATCACGAAATTTATACCATAGTTGACCACCGATGTATTTGTAATTACCCCACTGGAATTTCGTAAATCGGACGCTCGATGAATTTTAAATAAATTATCTCGTGGACTGTGGTCAGAAAAATATAAATCTGAGTTCAGTCCGGAAAATGAATTTTTGTAAAATATTGGTAATGAACCGGACCCCAATATTTATATACAATAAAATTTGGAACGTTTAAGACATTCTGTAAAAATTTGGGAATTTTTGGAATAATTTAACTATTTTATTAAAATGTCCGAAAACAGCCGGTTTTAAATATTAATGCTGAAATGACATAAGTTGTGACTTGCGTGTCTAAATGTCGAGTATGCTATCTGTGAATGATCTAACATGTTATATATGTTATGTGCATTATCGTATGTTTGATTTTGAGTGGGGAATGGATGGGAAACTTAGATGGGCATAAACCGTTAAAGTGATGCATGTTGTGTGATAGATACGTGTAGGAACTTTGTGTTCTATTTGAAAGCCACTAAATGACTAACTGGTAAATCATACTAGGACGTGATTGACCGACCTTGACTGTTAGCTATATTGAGAATCTAACCGAGCAAACCGAGGTGAGTTCACACACTTTCTACAAGGCATGGGATTCCCGGTGGTTTGGGAATGGGTTAAGAAATTAAAATTGGAATCTACATATCCTCCTTGGGTAGGATATGTACGGCCATCCTCCATAGGTAGGATGTCATTATTAAACCTACGAATTCTCCTGGTGCAGAATACGTACGTTCGTCCTCCTTGGGTAGGACAACAACCTTAAAACTAGCTAGACAAAACTCTATCATGAAGTCCCTCAATTTATATCGACTTAATCGCCGAGGCCAATGGCGAGCGGGTCATTAGTTAATAGCGCTATTAGGTTTAACAAACCTCACACCGTGCCAGTCGGACGGGCGTGTACTAATGGACTATGGCAGATTGTCAGTGATGATAGACACTGATATAGGGCACAACTTATTTGCGTAGCAGTCGATATCATACCGTCTAGTAGTTCAAACGGGGAAAGCCCCCACTGATTATGGTTATGGTTTGGGTAATGAAAAAGGAATTGGTTAAATATACTTTCAACTACGGGGTAACCCCCACGGCAATTACGCCAACGAAAGTCAAACCACGTTTTTCAGAAAACAACTTAAAACTAAACAACCAAACGTGAACTCACTCAACTTTGTTGTTGACTCGTTGTTACATGCCTTACAGGTCACTAAACGCTTGGAGCTTGCACGAGGAAGGAGTCGTTGTGGTGTACGGACTGTTATGTTCCGTACTTATTATTTAAATCCTTATGAACTTATTAAACTAGCGTTTTGAACTTTAACTTATAAGCTGTGAACTTGTGCTTTTGGATTTACTTTCATGCTTCCGCTGTTTAAACTAAACATGGTTAACTGGCTTTGGTCACCAATCGTATTGTGGTTGGTCTTATTTACTTAATTACGATATTCAATATGATTGGTGGCTCGATCCTGGTCACGTCACGCCTCCAAGCGGTGGTACTCCGCATGGTGGATTTTGGGGGTGTGACAGTACTTTACCGACTTCAGGATTTGAACGACCCTAGTTACCGGTAACGAACAACAGTGATTTGACTCCAATCGAATCCTTAACCCCAGCCAGCGACTCATGGGAGTCGACTCTTACGAACCAATCGGGACAAAATCGATGACGATTGACTGTAGAGCGGACTGTGTTACCGCCCGCACCATGAGTAGTGCCTTAGGACGTGGCACGGAGTGTGATAAGATGGACCTTGTTGGTGATAGGACGCAGGACACCGTTACAGGCAACAATATTAGAGGCAACAGTCGCGGCAACATCAAGGTACTCATGATCGTAGCTTAAAGAATGGAAACGAAGGTGACCTCGACAAAGATTGACTGTGTTAAGTCAAGGTGACGACAACGAAAGGAACGACGGCAGCACTGGAAATTCTCGTGACAAAAACAACACTGGAAATGAAGCTCATGGAAGGACATTTAGTATTGGTATAGGCTATACTAGGCGTAATAGCAACATGGTGGCCTACACATTTTTGGTAACAAATCTTCTCGCCCCTGTTCTATTCAACCCTGATACTTCTTGGAACTGAACTTGATGTGGAATCGACTGATGGCAAGGCAATGGAAACCGCATAAGTTCGTTGGGACGCAAGCTCGACCTTGTGGGACATGTGTTCGACCTCGAACTTCCTTCTGATATCCTTGATGGCCTCGATGTAGTAGTTAGTGTAGACTGGTTATCCAGATATCACGCAAATATACCCTGTGAGAAGAAATTTCGAGTCACTATATGCTCTAAAAAGTCAGAGTGGTGTAATGGATAGCATCATTTCAGCAATGAAAGCCCAGAAGTGTCTACGGGGGGATTACCCCGCTATGTTAGCAACTGTCATTGATGTTAAGGTTATGGAAGAGAGGATCGGGAGTTCATCAACTGATTATGATTCTTCCGATGAGCTACACGAAGAACTTCCAGAATTACTTCCACAACTGTTAGATGGAATCTCAGTTTAATCTTACGCCAGAGGAAACCCTGATTACTTGTACGCCTTACTGTCTTGCACCCGGAGGGATACAAGAACTCTCAAAGCTACTACAGGCAAATTGTTGACAAAAGTTTTGTCGGACCTAGTTTTCGCTTAGGGGAGCCCCAGCTATATCTGGGAAGATAAGCTGTATCGTTGGACATGTGTACTGATTAACAAAAACTCATCAAGGTGTCAGTCAAGAACCGTTTGTCTCGACCATTGTATTGACAGCCTGTTGACCAGATGCGAGGGTTAAACCTCCATTCAAGGATTGGCTAATGAGTGAGCTCTCGTCAGAGGGAAGTCCAAGGGGAGGGTGTCCCTGAAACGGCATATTAAACGCAAAGCGGCCCTTGCAACTTTGTATTCCCCGACCTATGGGATTAGCCAACACTGGCAGCTCTATGGATCACATGAATCGATCGTGTTTATTGAAGACGCTTTGAATTATTTCCAAAAAGGAAGGAACACCCTAGGCGGCATTTGTACCTTGTCTTAGAACTGCTACACGCGAAGTCTGGTGAAGTCCGATTTCTGGATTCGAGAGATACATTTTTAGTCATGTAGTTAAGGAAGTGGGAATACACCTGGTTCTCGCTAAGGCCCATTTCATTTGAAACAAATCGACATCAAAGAGTCCTTCGGGGATAAAGCAATTTCTTGGTTCCGCTAGAGACTATAGCAGATTCATCATGGGATTTTCGAGGATTGCGCGGCTTAAATTTCTTTAATACAGCAGGGTGCTGTGTATTCGTGGGAGACAAAACAGGAGAACATCTTTTCAGCTATTGAGACCCAACACTACAATGCACTGGATAACGTCTTTACCCGAGGGTATGGGTGATCTAGTGGTATACGTGGGGATTCGAATCAGAGTCCCAATTACACGCCGATGCAACACGAGAAGGTGGTAACTTACGTAGTGGATTTACAAGGAGGATTGCACGAGTTACCACCTGTGACCGAAACTACGGTCTTTGGTGTTACGTGGAGGCATTACTTGGACGGTACCAATTGCATTACTTAGACCGATCACAAGGGCCTCCCGTGTACCCTTGTTTCTAAAGAACTAAACGTGTTATGTCATCGCTGGATGAACTTTTGAATGATTTCGACTATGGAACCTAAACGCGTATGAGCTTGCAGCTCACCATCAACTCTAGTCAACACGATCAGATTTGCCCTGCTCAAACCGAAGCACTGAGGGAAGAGAACTTTCAAGATGAATTCATGCGGGGCATGGAGGAGCAACTTTTGGCAAGACGGATGATACTCGCTACCTCATGGAACGAATGGGGATCCCACTATACGGCAACCGTACGAAACTTATAATTGAGCAAAGCACACCGGCCCCGATAATCTAGTCGTTTGGGTTTTGATGAGAGATAGTAGGATCTATGAATCTCGTACTGATAATCGGGCATGAAGGCCCACATAGCAATGTATGTGAATGATGTTTGACTTGCGCAAAAAGTCGAGGTGGAATATCAGGAACCCTCTAGTTCGGGTCAGCCACTGGAAAACACCCATACGGAAATGAGAACGGACTGAAATCCACTTTGCCACTGATCCACTTAGAACCCGAAACGGAGACGATATCACCTGGGTGATCATTGATGGTCTCACATTACCCGCACACTTTCTTGTATTCAAGGAACTGACGAGTCTTCACAAGCTTGTGAGTATTCCTCTGAGAGAGGCTGCTTTTTAGGCATGAGGTGCCAACTCCTGTTACCTCTGATTATGGTCTATACTTGATTCCTGACAGGAAATACACAACACCGTTGGCTCACGTCCAGCCATGAGCAATACATATCACCGTAGGACAAATAGTCAGAGTAAACGAACTCTCCTGGCACTGGAAGACATACTGCGAGCATGTGTGTGACTGGCTTTGGTGCAAATTCGAAGGACTCTTACCTTTGGTTAAGTTTTACTGCAACAGTTACCATTCTTGTATTCAGAAAGCTCTGTTTGAGGTAGTACACGGACAGTTATGCTAACCTCCTTGTTGAATTCAGGTGGGTGACAACCTAATTGTAGGACCAGGAATGGTATTCGAAACTCTTGGGAAGATTGTTTGGATCAGAAATCGTTTGGCGGACGCGAGTGGCCGTCAGGAAAATTGATAAGCTGGGGGAAACACTGGGAGCTCGCTATAGGCGATCGTATCACGTTGAAAATCTCGCCCTGGGAGGGTGTGGTACGCTTGGGAAGCGTGGCAAGCTAATTCATGTTACGTTGAGTTATTCAGAATTCTGGGAAGAAGCGGTCATGTCGCTTACAAACTCGAGTTACCCAACGAATTGGATAACGTATATGATGTCTAGAATCTAAGGCTGAGTTGTCCGGTGAAACGCTTGTGATACCCTTATTAGAGTCTAAGGTTAATAACAAGTAGCAATTGTTGAGGAATCTACTGAAATCATAGACCAGGACGTCAAGGATCGTTAGCATAGCCGAATTCCAATCGTAGGAGTTAGTTGGAACTCAAGACATGGATTGGAGCTCACGTGTGAGCGTGAGGATCAGATGAAACTCAAGTATCCTCAGCTTTTTCCTGATGATCAATCTAATGCTGGTACTACTGGTGAATTTTGGGACGAAATTCCATTTCAAGTTGGGGATGATGTGGCACCCGGGGAAAACTTGCAGTAATCCTGATTTATCACTTCACTCCTTTGTGTTTACTTGTCAAATTGGGGATGATGTGACAACCCGGACTTTCAAGGTTAGTGCCATTTCATTCATGATCTTAATTTCTCATTATTCCTTTCCAACGTTTCCTCTCACGTTAAACTTGTTAGACGTTTGGGCCGATTATGCTTTTGGGCCGTCTATATTGTATATATGTTTAAAACGCACACACGTTACATTTGGGCCGCATGTGGACATCTTGGCACACACATACACTTAGGATATCTTTGTAAGTCATGGATCGGGTAAAGCCCAAGTGAGGGTGTGAGAATTGGGCCGAGACCTATTATTGAATCACTAAACACATCTCATGCAAACCAATATTCATAAAATACACATGGTCCGCCAAATTGGTGTATAAAAGTAATTGCTTCAATATTCAATGAATCTTATCATATTAATTGATCAGCCGACATTAGACTCCATGTTGACTGTTTATTGGACCGAACCCATCTCATGCAAACTAATTGCATGTGACTTTATGATGAATTGAATTGAATGGGCCGCACATGTTGACTGTTTATTGGACCGAACCCAAACCGAGCCCACCCCCATCCCCTTTAATTACGTACACAAACCCTATACCTTCATTAGACGTGCAATGGCAGTAACACCCCCCCCAACAGTGATTCATCGGCTATTAGGTAATGTTTATTTTTAATTTGTGTTGTTTCTTGTGCATGATGTGTGACCAAATTGTTATGCATACCAACTGATGCTATGATGAATATGTGATTATAGGCAATGTTAACTATGACTGAGACTATGTTGATTGTTATGACTATATGCCGATGGTGTTTATATATATATCAAGAAAGTATGATTCTGGTTGGTTAGACGTGTTAACATTACAACGAAATTGATGTTATCGGCTGACCTTGTTCACGTCCAAGTGTATCGAGATTTGCTAGTATAATTAAGATCGGATCCTGCTATGGTGTTTCATTCCTTGGAATCGTTAATCTGGATAATAACAAAACGTACGTTAATTATTGATCTAGACTATATGATATTAGGGACTATGATGATGCTAGGTTAATGTGGTTTTGTTTCTTTGTCTAGGGTTGTTATTGTTGGTTTAAAAGGGGTAGCCAGTTAGACACTTGTGATTATAACTGGTTAGGGATTATTAATGCTAATGATAGTGTCACATAAGAATCCTTAAACCTTACAAACTGGTCATGTGTGTTTACTTGTAATTGGGTCACCTTAACATATCAAAGTATTCACTAACCTGACCTGGGCCGAGAGAGTGTCACGGGCTGCACACTAAACACCGGGCTAAAAGCCCAGCCTGTTACTCAATTGAAATCGGGCCACTACTGGACCAGCAGGCCCAGACGTGTCGGACCAAGCGGGTTAAAGCATTGTCGAGTGGGCCGCATACTGAAGGTGGGCCGAAGGATTATAACAACTGAATTAATTCAAACTGGGCCGCATGGTTAATGTGGTTCAGGTTGGGCCGCACCTAGGCTGGGTCGCGCTGGGCTGGGAAATACTTTAAGGATCATACTAAGTATGTGTAGTTATGTTGTTTTGAGATTGGGCTGTAATAAATAACTGAGCTACGTATTTGACTTAGGCCGGTATGTTGTTTGGACTATGTGTTTATCGAGCCGAACATGGTTAATGAATTTTCACGCAACGTGCTTAACTGATTAGACTAGTGTACGGAGTGATGCATGCCACTACTTGTATTTTGTGTGCACTATATGATGAATACATGTGGAACGATACGTACTGAACTTGTATGCAAACTGACTGTTACGTACAACTATCATAGGACTTGGTTGATCATTGTGTTAAACGGATAATTAATCCTACCGAGCAAATCAAAGGTGAGTTCACTACTTTTGAGCATGCGTCCCGGTGGTTGGGACAGTCAGTGGGTATCCCAGGGAGGGATAAATCTTTTGGGTAAAACTGGTATATTGGATAATATTCTCATTCTATCACTCTTAAGTCCCATCTTTTGTTACCGGGGAGGTAACGGGGTATTAGTTGGTAGCGCTACTTAGGTTTGGCACCCTCACGCCGTACCAGGGAGGACGGTTGTGAACTAATTACCCAGTCGGGCCCAGTGCTTTGATAGGAGCACTGGGGAAAGGGCAAAACATACATCAGGAGCCGTCTTGTTTATCATCGAGATATTATCAATATTACTTTGCTTTTGTTAATGAACTGGAATAAACACTTGTAACAACGTTTTCATAAATTGTGAACTCGCCAGCTTTGTCTGATACACTTGTTGCATGCTCGCAGGTTGATAGGCTTCTTGGTCTTGGATACTTGCTGTCTGGAGTAGCAGATGTAGTCATGGGTCGATTGGAGAAATTGATTTCATTGGATTCTTGTTACTATACCTTAGTTTTAAACAGTTTAACTTTAGTTGTTATTTGCTTCCGCTGAACGTCTTGGTTTTCGTATAAACTTGATGATGGTATTTTAATAATGATTGAGAACTTTATTTCGAAACTTGTGTGTGTTCAATGTAGTGGCTCAGTGTCGGCACGTCACACGCCCAACAGGGACACTCCCTAAGTGGTATTTTGGGGGTGTGACAGTGTTAGTGATAAATCCACCAACATGTCACCGAAGGTTTAAACAACTTTTAATGCAAAAAGTTCATCAGGTAGTTCATCCAAAGGATCAAACAGCAACACAAGCTTTTCATCATATCCATCTTTTGATCCAAACATTTCAGCAACAAAGAATGGCAAGAAGCTACAATGCAACATTGTTCTGAATCTGGAGAATGATGAGGTTTATTCAGCAGAAGTTGCTAAGAGTCACATGTCTTTGTTGGGAACTGTGTTGGAGTCTTATGGAAGTTTTGTGGCAGGTCGGATCGGGAATCCAATGTTGACAAAAGAGGATTATGATCAGATCGATGCTGAGGAGATGGAGCTAATGGATATAAAATGGTGTTTGGCTAGTGTGATGAGGAGAGCTGAGAAGTTCAAATAGATCACAGGAAGAGATGACTTACGTGATGCTTGTGTTTCTAATTTAGGTTTTGATAAATCTAAAGTTACTTGTTTTCGTTGTAGGGAAAAAGGACACTTCAAGAGGGAGTGCACTAATCGCGAAGCAAGTGGAGCTCAAAATCCATTCAACAACAATGATGACTATCGGAAATCGATTTATCATCAAGTTGCTCAACAACAACAAGAACCACAAGTGGCACATGGTAGGAAAGTAATCGAGGAGTCTTCAAATAGAGCTTGTATGGTGAATCAGGATGACAAAAAGCAAACAAAAGAATTCAGTTGGGACAAATATATTCCAGCTGATAATAAAGCATGCCTGATAAACCAAGATGATGAAAAGTTACCTGGAGGATTTAGCTGGGAAGGTTTTAGTTGGGATGATTACTGTCCGGATAAAGAAATGTTAAAAGCCAAAGCTTTTGTTGCTCGAATTGAAGAAGATAGTGATGATGATAAAGAGTATTATGCAAGGAAAATGGAAGCTCATTTGAAAATGATGGCAGAAAGTAATAGTGAAGATGATAAAGCTAAAAAGAAAAAGAAGAAAGTTAAAACACCTGTCAGCAGTGACGATGAGGAAGTTCCAGTGATAAGGAAAAAAGTGAAAAACATTCCAGAATTCAAAGTTGAAGCAGAAGCTAATGCTCAAAAGGTTCCTGTGACATGTGAAAACTGTGAAGCAGTAAAGAAGCAGAACAGCATATTGGTTCATAACATGAACAGATTGAAAGAATCATATGATGTTTTTAACAAAGCAATGAATCAATACAATCAATCAAGTGAAGAACAAGCAACAGCCATGAAAACACTTCAAGGAGCTTTCATGACAAAGCAGAGAGTCGTCAACAATTACATTGAGAAGTGTGCTGTGCTTGAACAAAAACTGGAGACACAAAGGATTGAGACAGAAAGGGTAAACCGTTTGTTAAAAAGTTACTCATGTACTTCTTATGTCATTGACAGGATTTATCCAACTGTTAAAGGCATGAAGGCATTTGAGGATGATGAAGTAACTAAAGAACAAAAGGTATCTGAAGAAAAGACTCCTGAAAAGAAGAAAGAAAAGAAGAAGGATACTAAAGTGAATGATTCTTGTAAGAAACAAGGTTTCAGTTACAACAAGTGTCCACCCCCGCTTGAAAATGGATATTCTCCCAGAAATCCAAATTCAGAAAGAGTCGAAAAGGCAACAAATTTACAGTGGGAGTCAGAGTCTTCAGTTAATCTGCCAGAAAATATTGATGTTACTTTTACATCGTCTGACACTGATCAACAATCTCAATTGATGAAGAAAGTGGTGGATCATGTGTTAGATAACGATGAAACAGAGGAGTCAAAGTCGGAGTCTATGTTAGAGTCAAAGTCTGAGTCCAGCACTCTGAGTCAAACCGTCAAACAGGGCAAAAGAGTTTACAATAAAGAATTCCTTCTATCAAAATCTAATTTGAATGATGAAACATTTAAAGTGGCTTATACTTTGAATGATTCTGACAAATTATATTTTGATGAGGAATTTCCAATAAGAGGTGTTAAAACTGAAATGATCAAAAAGGTTTTCAAACTAACAGAAATTAATATTTCTGAAATAAAAGATGTAAATCTTAATGATAAACCTAAAAAGTACACCTCAAGAGTTCAACAAAGAGAAAACAAGAAAAAGGGTTATAGTTCTGGTTCTGGTTATCGAAAGAAACCAAACCATAACGGTAATTTCAAAAAGAAAGGTCTGGGATTTATTCCATCAGAAAATCAGAAAAATGAAAAATATGTTCGAGATTTTAAATCAAAAATGATATTTGTTTCAGGTACATCTACTGAAGAGGAAAAAGAAAAACTGTTTAGAAAACAGTCGAACAAAGAATTCCTTGCGAAGAAGCAAGAAGAGATGCAGACTGTTGATCAGAAGAAGGAAACTCGAACCTGTTTCAAATGTGGAAAAAGTGGTCATATTGCCATGAAATGTTCACAGGCAAATCAAACTAAACAGGGAGTTTCTAAACTGAAAGATAAAAAGGTTGTGTTTGAACCACTAATTGAGAGAACTAAACTTTTCAAAAATTCAACTTTTGAGATTGGTGAATGTTCAAACAGGTTTTACAAGAAAAGGGCAAATCTTGACAACCAAAAATGGGTTGTTAAGAAATCAGAGGATAGTTCTAGCAATGATTCTGATTCGTCAAAATTAGAGGAGCTATTGTCTGGCGATGAAGCTGATTCCACAAAGTCAGATGAGCCACAATTTGAGGTTAAAAGTGAGAATTCAGTTCCGCCAATGGATGATGTCAATTTTCCACCATTGCGGGCTGAAAATTTTAAACAAAAGGTTGGTAAAGTTGAAATTTCAAATCAATTTTTCTCTGAAAAGAAAGAATTTGATATTGAAAAGGCCTTTAACTCCACAGTTCATAACATTTTTGGTAAAATGGTTAATGGGAAAGTCAAAGGAGTAAAGGAATTTTATGAGAAAAAAATGAAGAAACCAGGTAAAGTTGTGTCATTCCAGGTTTGTGACTGGGATGATACCTATTATGAACAGTAAAAATCTGGACTTGCCGGAGCTCCCAAGTTGGTAATCGTGGAGCATGAATCGGCATCATTCTTATATTTGTTGAAAAATTGAAAATTGGTCATTAGTATGACTTGCTGAAACTCCCAGGTTGGTAAGTGAGGAATAGGAATCGGCATTCTGAGAATTCAACCTACAAATGGTATTGGTTGGTAAGCCATGTGGTTGAAAAATGAGGTTGGGATTTTCAATATTAATCAGGGACATTAAATTGTACTTGATTTATCTTTCTTACAAGTGGTTAAAAAACAATGTGATGATCTTACCCCTAACCTACAAATGGTAAAATCAATCAACAAAACTTATTTTCTGGAAAAACCATTTGATTAAAACAAACTTAAGTGTTTTGACATCACAATGGGAAAATAGTTTGTTGTAAGGGGGAGTTCTGATTGTTTATGCCAAGTGGATGGCGAATTGAAGCGATTCGATATCGGTTGTCATTTTAATTGTATAGTTTGTTTTCAAATTTCCTTTAAATGTGTTTGAATTTTAGGGGGAGTTAGAATTTTCAGAAAATCCAAAAACATTAGAAAATTTGAAAAAGTCAAAAACATGATAAAATTCAAAATGAGTTTTGTGTCAAAGAAGAGGAAATGATAGTACATCAGTAGACTATCACAACATGCTAAAGAAATGGAAAGTAAAAAGTGATAAACGGTCTCACTGATGATGTGTCAGTAGGTTTTTGCACATTTAGTAGATTGTGACGAGATATAAACCTAAATTCAAACTTGCTTATATCGTGGGGAAACATCTCTCGGATGTATGGGTAACCCCCGAAATCTTGTTTGAAAGGTCCCTCTTTCTGAGATACTAGGTCTTTATGCTCAGTGATATCTGGGGTATTATCCCGGGACTTCTAATTTTGCGGAAGCAATGGCCTAGTCCCCGGAGAATACTTTACGCTTGCTTGAAATATAGCCTACCCTCAGCATAAAAAATGATGAATCATTGAAAAATGCAAATCATGTGCTGTTGTAAAAAAGATCCTCTAAAGGGGACCCACCAAAAGTCGAAGCCGTCATCTCTCTGCTGAACGGAAGTTCTAACCTGAGCTCTCACGGTCCTCGCAATGTAACCCCTTACAGATATCATCTGTGGTATACTCACCTGTAAGACTGAATATTGGGATCTGGATACGGGAGTATATTCTAAGGTGGGACACGCGATTAAGTTTAAGTGCTTAATACATTAATCTCGTATCTCGAAACAATTGAACTTTGTATGAAAATTTAAGTGGATCAGTATACTGACAATCTAAGTGAATCGTTTAGAACTTAAAATGTCTAAAGCTTAACGGTGTTGGTGATTTGTCTCATAAACTGATATGATCCTCTTACACAAACTCACAAAAATATTCTCTGTAAATATTTCTCTACTGCATTTCATTTCATTCAAAAATCCAAAAAGATTTTAGTGTGTTTTAGCATAAATTTTGAAAAATACAAAAAGATTTTCGACAACTGGTGTTGGAGAGCTAATTTTCAAAATTCCAAGTGCTAAACATGATGACAATTGGTTTGGGAGAGTGTGTTTTGAAAAGAAAATGATATTTTTTCAAATGGTTCATCAGAGATTAACATTGTAAAATTATTCATTGATTAAATATATTCACAAGTGGTCATCAGAAACATTTTAAATGATAAATCATTTTGAGTTTTGATTTTACAAGTGGTAAGAAAAGTTTAAATTTATGAAATTTATTGTTGGGTAGAGATTTGTGCAGGTAATGATAGAGCCAGGAATTGGTTCTGAACCTGTGGAAAGAATGTGAGCCAGCTCTCAATCCTAGAACAAGAATTCCAGACTGCGATCCTAGCTTATTGAGAGGGGGAGTCTGAATGACAAAGAGCAAGGTTCTGATCCTGAGAGGCTGTTGGTGTTGATAAAGAGAAGAGGAAAGATTACTTGTTCGAGGGGAGTCTGTTGGTGATGAAAAGAGAAGAGAAAGATTTGAGGATTCTTACAGTGTCAGATACTTCAAAAAGAGAAGCCCGAAGACTGATAAAGATTGAAGATGCGAAGACTCGACACTTAAGACTCCTCAACATTCGAGGGGGAGTCTGTTGGTGCATGCGTCTGTTGACTTCGTCTTGTATCGAGTCTTGTACTTAGAATGTTAAATCAGGGCACGTAGTTCGAGGTTAAATGTAATTCCGCTTGAACTAAGGGTAATTCGTCTTGGATGCGTAATTCTGCTTGAATGATCATGAGTGTAATTCCGTGCGGAATTAAGTTCCGCTTGGAATCTTAATTCCGTTTGGAACATCTTCAAGTGGAATCAGATCTGTACAAATACCCTTCAAGCGAGATTAGATGTAATCTTTCCGGTTTGAGCCACGAAGTGCTGCCGAAGTGTAGCCTCGCTGTAAATCGTTATTATATCAATCAAATCGACAGTTAAAGTGTATATCTTGCTGAATTGACCTCAATACGTCTGTTTCCGCCTTTCGTATTGAGAAAAACTCTTCTGATCGACTCGTTCGGGTCTGTAAACGATCCTACACTTTCCATGTTTTCAGATCATATACTTGTTATGTTCATTAGTACACTATTAGTACATGATTTCATTTTGTTTTGCTATGTATGTTTACTTAGCATATTTATCACATGGTTTTACATTACATCTTCTTTTGCTATGTATGTTTACTTGACATAATATATTGTTTTACATTACATTTTCTGCTTTGTATGTTAACTTAGCATATTTAGCACATTGATTTACATGACTTTTTCTGCTTTGTATGTTAACTTAGCATATTTAGCACATTGATTTACATGACTTTTCTGCTTTGTATGTTAACTTAGCATACTTAGTACATTACTTTCATTACATGTTTGTTTTTGGTATGACATTTGGTTTGTACAACGGGACTAAACTACATTCATTAACATTAGCTACGCCGCTTGGTAGTAAGTAATGGTACCATAGGACTTGACAAATCCCGTTCCTGACATCCTAGGTTTGTTTGGGTGAAAGGAATGACTGAATCCGAAAACATTCTTCTTTGATAATCTTTACTCTAAGATTATCATGTTGTCTCAAGGCTTGAATGTATGCGTTAACTTACCGCATAAGTGTTTGTATCAGTAAAACAAGCATTTATTTTACAAAACATAACTTTTGGTTTATTCAAAATACTTTGTTTTGTACATTTTTACTTGTGGTTTAAGTAGTCTCATTTTACTTACCATACATAACTTTTGTTTACACATTACATGATTTATATTTAACTTGGGTTATACTATGACATTTGACTATTGGATTAAACATGGATATTTTACATTGTTGGTTGGTTTGAGTGACTTAAATAACGAGGCGTGTGTAATATGATACAAGCATGGTGGATACGCCGCTGGTACTTCCTATATATAAGTGTTTGTATGATATTACATATCATAGCGTCATTTAAACCACTTCAGTTTAGACATATTACATTTACAACACATTTTCACTTAAACATTGTTTTACAAATAACTTGGTTTATACAAACTCTTTTTACTTGGTTATTCTCTTAACCATACATTATTCTTATATATATACATATCATCTGATTTAGCTATCGTTTTTCAAATGATTTATAAAACAAAACAATTAACAAGGTTCATGACTGAATTTTATTAAACATTTCTTTAAACTCAACTCATGAATCCTATTTTCATAAAACCTATCTATCTCACAGGCATTTTTATGCTGACGTACCTATTTTCACATGTGTTTTCAGGAGCTGCTGCTTAGGATGTTCGTGACACACTAGGGCGGACCCGTGCCTTAGAGACTTAAAAATAAAGATAGAATTAGTTTAAATTATGTGATGTACTCTTTGGTTCTTGTTTAAAACAATGTATTCCACCTTTGGTTTATGAATAAAAATGTAATTTTAATTACCATGGTTGTGGAACAATAATTCTGTTACAACACTCCCCGACGTTTCCGCCACGATTTGATGTTTTACGTGATCGGGGTGTGACAAATGCAGAATTATTCATTCCCTCAGTGAATATTTCTTTAGAAGTGAAAATGAATGAACAATTCATTTTCCTCAGTGGATATTTCTTTAGAAGTGAAAATGAATGAACACGGAATGAATTTATTCATTTTCCTCAGTGGATATTTCTTCAGAAGCGAACGTGAATGGATAATTTATTTTCCTCAGTGGATACTTCATCATAAACGAAAATGAAGTTGTTCATTTTCCTCAGTGGATGTTTCTTCAGAAGCGAAAATGAATGGATAATTCATTTTCCTTAGTGGATACTTCATAAGAAACGAAAATGAACATGGTTCACGAATAGGTTATTCATTTCCCTCGGTGGATATTTCTTTCAGAAGCGAAAAATGAGTATCTAGTTCATTTTTTCTCAGTGGATACTTCATCAGAAACGGAAATGAATATAGACAACCTTTGTTTCTTGTTTAAGTTGACACATGACAAAACTTGCTGTGGTTTCTGTGCACTGAATTCCATAATTATGTACGCATCCATAATTACGTAATTCCTTGCACAGTCCGCTTAGTTTATTTTGTAATGTGTAGGGGATAGAATTAACGAACAATTTTGTGAATACTTTGACTAGATCACCATAGGGTCACTTTAATTTGGTCAACACGTAAACACATAAACACCTAATCACATAATTGTCAACTTGGTTATTAACTTGTTATTAACTTGTTATTAATCTTGTT
This sequence comes from Helianthus tuberosus, assembly GCA_030545235.1. Lineage (NCBI taxonomy): Eukaryota > Viridiplantae > Streptophyta > Magnoliopsida > Asterales > Asteraceae > Helianthus > Helianthus tuberosus. Next base: position 107,168,651 of record CM060409.1, read on the forward strand.
ATCATTTGTTATTAACTTGTTGTTTTGGTCAAAAATTACTGAAGCAATTAAGTGATCAAATTAGTTAAGTGAGGTAGTGTGCTAGAAATGTGCGTTGAAAATATGCTAGTTAAGTTATTTGCAAAAACAGTTTCAGGATACGGCTCAGGATATAGAGTTGTATCTATGATCAAACAATGAGCAAAAATGTAAAGGATGACACAGGATATACGAGGAAAGTCCTTGATCAATCTAGATCGCCGGCACAAAACCTCGGGAGCTGACAATCGCAGCTGCCTTGTTCTTCTATTACTTCAAATATCAGGATACATTGCAGGATATGATGCGGATCAACTAGGTGTTACAATGTAATTCGAGTACAAGTGTTTGTGTGGAGTGATTGTTTGCAACTGAAGAGTAAAAGTGTGTGTAATGGTGTGTGCCATAACCTGATCTGATCAATCTATTTATAGTGAAACGAAAATTACTAACTACCCTATTAAACCGGGATGCTTCGAATATTCCTCAAGTAAATGTTGTAGTCCACTTCTTCCGGGTTCAACGTCTACAAGCTAAATGATTTGCCCGAGTCTCGAGGGGAAGAAGTCCTCCCGACCGTTGGAGACTTACACTTCCTAATCTGCACGTGGTTAAAGCAGTTAATACCAGGATATCGTACCAGGATGTTACCAATATCCTGATCCGATATCCAGATCACAAATAAACAATCAAAGCCAGAATATTAGTCAGGATATTTGTTCAGAAAATGACCCACAACAATTGTCCCCAAATATATCTGTTGGTATACCAATCCAACGGATATATTTTAAAACCTTATCTCGTAAACCGAGGCAATTAAAACGAAATGACGATTGAGGTGACATTGTGCAACTTCCAATGCGACATTTACTCTTTACCCCCTATATCCAGCCTATATTAACTGAGGGATTCTTCATTATGATCATCTCTATCTTCAAGCGAATTTCAGGTATTTTCTCTCTCTCTCTCTCTCTCTCTCTCTCTCTCTCTTCCCTGTTTTCCTTGTTTAAATCACTTGTTCTCTGGTCGTGATCCTCCATGGCTACCCGCACTAGATCCCAAACGGCGGATTCCGTTCCCCCCTTTCACAAACAAAACCTGCTTAAGGAGCCCTCAAAAGACGTGTGTTCATTCGATAATGCCGATATCGCGGCTTTATGAGCTTCCGATGCCTTTCCTGTCGGGACAATCTTCCGTCCATTCGACCGAGAGGTCCGATCGGATTTTTGTTCTGACGAGTGGGTATGTTTTTTTGCTTATCCTTTCTCCATAGGGCTTCAGTATCCGTTTTCACCCTTCATATCTCGTTTCTTCGAGCTTACTGGCCTTAGCTTCGCCCAAACCATGCCCATGGTTTGGCGCGTATTAGTCACCTTGGAGCGGATTAAGGCTCGTCACATGCCCACTTGTGCATCGAAGATCTTCCGATGGCCTATCGTTTAAGATCCCATGGTTCTAGCTGGTTCCTTCTATTTTCTATCTCCAAAGATCCTCTCATTCTTAAGGCTACCAAGAACGAGGATAAATGGATAAGAAAATTCTTTTTTGTGAAAAGGGACTCCGTCGACAGGGGTTTTTACCTTCCTAAGAGATGGTTAACTTCTGGTAGGATTTAGGGTTTTAGGAATATCCCCAATCATATCCCGAGACTACATCTTGAACTGATATCCAGATATGTTTATTTTTTGCAGCAAACTTCAAGGAACTAGCTCCCCCAAGTGCCGAATCAGAAGGAAGAATAAAAGAAATCTACAAGCTTCCGGAAAGTGAAAGGACCTTTACCCAGCTACTCACAAGTCTAAGTCAAAGATCAAGTTCCGACATGTCTGGTAAGCATATTTTCAGAAATTATTTTTATTTATTAAACCGATTATATTTTAAAGGTATAACAAGTCTAAACGTATCTTCCCTTATGCAGTGTCGGTTATCAACCTTGAAGGCTTCCAAGTCGACGAGTTGGATAGTTACTCTAGCTTCGCACCTGCCAAGCAAGAATCCAATCCGAAGTCGTCTGTCACACCAAAGCCTACCAGTTCGAAGACTACTACCGCTCCCAAAGCTCCTCCAGCATCCAGGACCCGGGCCTCCAGCTCCCGGAAGAGAAAGGAAGTAGAGCATCCCGCTACACCCCACGTATTCCCATTTAAGAACCATGGGTTTACGGAATCCATCAAATTCATGACCGGCTTCCTTAACCAGGTTAGTATCCTGACCCATATCCTGCACCATATGCTGGTTACCAAAGTTAATTAGAGTCAATACATGTTTCTTTATTTTGCAGGGTCTTGAACGCCTGGTGTTCCTCTATGAAGACGCATGCGGCCTGAACACCATGTTAGAGAGCAAGCTGAAGAAGGCCGAAGCCACTATTGCGGACCAAGCAGCGGTCGCCACCGCTAAATCAGAGCATTACGAGGCTAAATATAAGGCAATGGTCCAAGAGCACCAGGCTGCCATTCAGAAGGTCACTCACGAGGCTCAAGCCTAGTCCGATGCAGCCCAAGTTCAACATGAGCAGGACTTGGCCTCATACCGGGAAAGCCTCAAGAATTCTGTTATCATCTCCCTTCTCTAGGCCAGACTAAAGATGGCTTATGAAGCCAAGGCTTTGGGTGTTGAATGCCCTTCATGGAATATCAAGGCTTGGGAGACGAAACTGAAAGATCTTGGTCGTAACCCCGTGGAGCCCCCTTCAAAGCCTGCTGTAGAGGAGCCCACTAAGGCGACCGAGAAGGTAGATGATGCTGGTGCTTCAAAGGACGCTGGTGGTGATGCTGGGACGAATGCTGGAAAGGATGCTGGAAGGGATGCCGGAGAAGATTTTGCTGATGAAGTCATGACGGAAGAGGGTGCTGCCCCTTAAAAGCAGTGAAGTGGGCAATGATGGATGTATGTGCCTAGGCCGGAGCCCACTTTTTTTAATTCTGATGGTTGTGGTCTGTTTGAACAATTTACTTTTCCTGTCTTTGAACAATTTACATTTCCTGCACTAGAACAATATGATGACCAAAGGTGGATGGATCCTGGGTTTCAGGATGAAGCCCTTGGTCATCAATTAGTATAATTTGTTTTGAATGATGCAACGGTTGGAGGCGGATGGGTCTCGTTTTGAGATGAAACCTTCAATCGTTGCGTAAATATGGTAAAAACTAATCGTGCTTTTGGCGGATGGGTCTCGGTTTGAGGTGAAACCAAAAGCACAGCTTTTGACATGTTAATAATATAACCACCTTTTGACTTACTTGCTGTTACCTTTTAATTTTTTGTTATGCATTACTTAGTTTAAATTTTAGCTTTGTGAAATTAGTGCAATTATCTTTTGAAAATATCCTGATCAATATACTCAGCGGTATCCTACGAAGACTTCCGTCAAATGGGACTTTTCAAATTCAAATAATTTAAACAAAGTCTTCAAAGAATAAAGGATAGTTTATTTTTCAAAATCCGTTTTGATAACACTCGTTTGACCAGAGTATTAGTTTTCAACCCAAGCATTATACCCCTAATATTCCAGTCAAATATCCTGAAACATGTCCTGAAAACAGATTTTGAGAATATATCCTAAGGATATATCCTAATCAGGATATCTAAGCCTTAAACATAGTTTCAAAAGTTCAAATAACTTATGTAAGGTTCACAAAGGAAAGATCATACCAGGAATAGAGTGTAACCCTAGCATCGAACTTCAATCCTTTTGCAACTTTTTCCACTAAGATGTCCCCAGTCCGAGATACTTAGTACACTAGGTTCAAATTTGATTCTTTGAGTCTTACACAATCACCTTAGGAGGAATGTCCCCTGTGCATAGAGTCTTCGAACACTTAGAAAATTTTTGAATTCAAGTTCTAACTGTTTGGACAGTTCTTGTGTTACTGGGGTAAAACCCAAAAACATACTGGAGATAAATCCTTAGTATCCTGGGGAAAATCCCATATTTTCATGCGCTACAGGCGAGAGTGTATAAGCTCCAAGATTTAGAAAGGTGATAACCTTTAAACCTTAGAGAGTATGAAAATACCCTTTCGTGAGAGAGGGTGATCAATCCTCATATACCTTTAGGATCCAGGATATAGCCAACAATAACGAAATTGTCAGCCACTTTTACATGGACTAGTCCCGCTATCTTGAACTATCCCTAGATAACTTGCGCTCCAGTCGGGGTGTGAATACCTTTAAACCTGTGAAGGGATCAGGATCCCTTAAACGTGAGAGATGGGGCCAATCCTCTAATTTTTCGAAGTATCCTGAATGTGTATCCTGGAGCTATATCCCGAAGCATATACTACAAAACAACTGTAAACTAAGGTGGGTGTTAGCCTAGCTAACACCCCTCCGATGCTTAAGTCAGTAATGGGTTCAAAAGAATAAACAATATCAAAACATATTAAAAGAGATAGAATCCATACCATCCTGAGTTAGAATTTAAATTCCAAACTCACTTGAAATAGAGCTTTAGATGTATAGCATTCCAGGATCTTGGTAGCATATCCCCATCCATATTCTTGAGTCGGTATGCTACTTTTCTTGATTCTGATTCAATCTCATAGGGTCCTTCCCATTTCGGAGCCAACTTTCCATCAGCAGGATTAGTAGTGTTCTGAAAAGCCTTCCTCAATACCCAATCTCCAACCTGGAACCTTCTAGTCCTTATATTCTTGTTATATGCTTTAGATATTCTCTGTTGATATGCTGCCATCCTTAGCCTTGCTGCGTCTCTTGTCTCATCAGTAGTATCCAATTCCTGACATAGGACTTCAGGATTCTGCTCAGGATCCCAGAGGTTGGATCTTGCTGTAGGTATTACCATTTCTGTCGGGATCACCGCTTCTGCTCCAAATACCAAGGAAAACGGGGTTTGGCCAGTTGCACTTTTCACCGTCGTCCTATCAACCCACAAAACAAAGGGTAGTTCTTCTGCCCATCTTCTTTTTTTAGCTCCTAGTCTCTTTTTCAGGTTGTTGACAATTATCTTGTTTGAGGATTCTGCTTGTCCATTTGCTTGAGGATGTACCGGTGTGGATGTAATCATCTTGATTCCCCAACTCTTACAAAAGTCAGTAGTCCTCTTACTTATGAACTGAGATCCATTGTCACAAATTATCTTAGCTGGTACTTCGAACCTAGTCAGGATATTCCTTTTTATGAAGGATACCACTTCTTGATCTCTAACTTGAACGAATGCTTCAGCTTCGACCCATTTAGAGAAATAATCGGTCATTGCCAGCATGAAGACCTTTCCTCCTGGAGCCTTTGGCAATTTTCCTACTATATCCATTCCCCACTTCATGAATGGCCAAGGGGAAGCTATAGGATAAAGTGGCTCGGCCGGCTGATGTAATATATTACTGTGTCTTTGACATGCATCACATCTTCAAGCGTATTCTGCAGCATCTTTTCTCATCATCGGCCAATAATATCCTGTTCTTAATGCATTTGAGAACAACGACCTGCCCCCAGTATGGTTACCACAATCCCCTTCGTGTATATCCTGAAGCACTTCCTTGGTTTCGGGATCCTCTAAGCACCTCAGATATGGTCCTGCAAGAGATTTCTTATACAAGACATTATTTATAATAGTGAATCGTGATACCTTCATTCTAAAGGCCTTAGGATTCTCATCCTTTGGGATGTGTCCTTCCTTGAGATATCTTATGATTGGAGCCATCCAAGACTTAGGATCCTTCTCAGGATACTCATCATCAGGGTCCTGAACACTTACTACTTCCTTATCCTGAGGATCCGTCGCAGGATATAGGATATGTAATATTGGTATTCGGGTTCCTTCCGGTATCCTGATTGATGATCCTAGATTTTCCAAGGCATCAGCTTCAGTATTATCCTCTCTTGGTACCTGTTCAAGTGTAAAAATATCGAAATATCCTGCTAATTTTTTGAGAATTTTGAGATACTCGATTAACTTCTCACCTTTAACTGCATAGGTTCCATTAAAATGATTAGTAATTAACAAAGAATCAACATATACTTGCAAACTCTTGATATTCATACTTTTAGCCAATTCTAATCCTGCAATTAAAGCTTCATATTATGCCTCATTATTAGTGGTAGGAAACTCACATCTAATAGCCTGGGGTAATATGTCCCCCTGTGGCGATTTTAGTAGTATACCCAAACCTACACCTCTTACATTAGATGCACCATCAGTATATAGCATCCAGGATTCTAAGTTTTCTCCTAGCTGTTGTACTTCTAGGTCTACTTCATTTTGAATATCACTACTGAAATCAGCCACAAAGTCAGCTAAAGCCTGAGACTTTAGCCATGCTACCTGACATCTCGGGTTTCCTAAGCACATTTTTAACAGGATAGTTGGTTTTAACGTGAATCCTATGTGTTTCAAAATAATGTCTAAGTTTTGTTGACGCCATAACTAGGCCTAATATCAGTTTCTCTAAGTGAGAATACCTAGTTTCAGCATCTAATAAACTTTTACTAACATAATAAACAGGATACTACTGACCTTCATGATCCTTTACAAGGACAGCACTTACTGCATTCCCTGATACTGCAAGATACAGGGATAATGGTTCACCATCCCCAGGCTTCATCAATAGGGGTGCAATTGAAAGATACTGCTTCAAATCCTGCAAGGCTGCTTCATGCTTTGCTCCCCATTCAAACTTCTTATTATTCTTCAGGATATCATAAAATTCCTTGCATTTTTCTGAGGATCTTGAAATAAATCTATTTAATGTTGCCACTCGTCCTGTCAACCGTTGAACATCCTTCATATTTGAAGGTGACTTAATATCCAGGATAGCTTTAATCTGCTCCGGGCTTGCTTCTATCCCTCTTTTAGTCACCATATATCCTAGAAACTTTCCTGCCCCCACTCTGAAATGGCACTTAGCAGGATTTAGCTTCATGTTATACTGATCCGGGATATCAAATGCTCCCTTGATATCCTGGAGGTGATCCTCAGCCTTTTTAGATTTTACTACCTTGTCGTCGATGTACACCTCCATAGTGTCCCCCAGCTTGTCTTTGAACATCATGTTCACCAATCTTTGATATGTTGCACCCGCATTTTTCAAACCAAAGGGCATAGCAGTGTAGCAATAAATACCTGTTGGTGTCATGAAGGCAGTATCCTCCTGGTCTGAAGGTTCCATTTGGATCTACTGAAATCCTGAAGATGCATCCATGAAGGTTAACATCTCATGGCCGGCAGTAGCATCCACCATTGAGTCAATATGAGGAAGAGGAAATGGGTCTTTGGGACAAGCTTTGTTTAAGTCTGTGTAATCTACACAAACTCTCTATTTCCCATTTTTCTTTTGCACCACAACTACATTCGCCAGCCATCTAGGAAACTTCACTTCCCTAATCATCTTGCTCCTTAGTAGTCTTTCAACTTCCTCTTGGATGATCACATTTCGCTCGGGAGCAAACTTCCTTCTCTTTTGTTGGACAGGCTTGAATGACCTGTCAATACCGAGCTTATGTGTTATAATATCCTTGGAAATACCTGTCATATCCTCGTGCTTCCACGCGAATGTTGACATCCTGCATTTCAAAAAATTAGTCAATCGATCTTCAATATCCTGAGGGATATTTGTCACGGCCCCCGACCCGGTTTGACCCGTTTCAGGAGCCGCGGGACAGAAATCCCGTGGTATTTAATTAACAGCGGAAGTTTCTTCAGGATCTTTTAAAACTGAAATATTTCCCGATTATTTTATTTCACAACTCGGGATAAAACCCCGGTAATTTACAATCATAAGATTTCATGGAGAAATCTTTATTTTACAAAACATGTTTCTTTATTTTATATTGAGCCACTTCCTTAAGCTTGTAGTGCTTCATGGCACTTTTTCCTGGATCACAACAGATCACCTGAAACATGTTTGAAAAAGGTTTTGTCAGCGGGAAATACTGAGTGAATCATTCTTTTTACTAAAAAGACTCATTTGTTATAATTCACAATATTAAGAGCGATTACAATGTTTCTGATATCAAACCAACTACCCACGGTATTTTATCACTCGACCCATTGGCCCTCCCGATGTCCAATGGTGTCTGTGATTATGGTCATATCACCCCTTGGCTGCCCCAATGGTGAAGATTATCAAGTAATGTATACAAAACCCCACATACCGGCTGTACGTTTGGTGATTACAAAGACTTAATCCCTGTAATTATAACTTTGAAATAAACATGCTTTTGTAAATAGATTTGATAAAAAGAGAATGACTCACATTGCAGATTTAATTGAGCAGAGCCTAGCCTACTGATTATCCTTTTAACCTAAATTAATAATAGGCACACAATTCGGTTAGTAACTTAATACAGCATTTACGATAACTCACGAGATCAAACCCTCACATCGAATGACAAAGTGCGATACTTAAACATCCATTGAATTAACAACGAATGACAAAGCATAAACCCTAACGTGGGCAGCACTTAAACATCCATTGGATAGTTTAATCGATCGGACATTGAATCGTATCAGCGATCGAGTTATTACCCTGTATTGCGGCGACGATTTGTGATTCGTGTGTGTTTTGATAGTAAACAGAGCGTATCTCAGTGTATATTTCGACTTTTTACGTCGTTCAAGCGCCCAATTTCAAGTCCCAGATACCCCTATTTATACACAAAAATTGACCCTTCTTACGGACCGTAAGCCTCATCCCTTACGGTCCGTAAGGGACACGAAAAGTTTATAGGGTAGCCACGTCCTTGACTAGCCTTGCTGACTTGACTGTTTCTCAAAATTCATTTTTGACAGCGAGATTTCAAGATAATCGTAACTAGGGTTTTACCCCCCTGAGTTTTAGGGGCCCTGATCCTGATTCTGATTGTTCTGAAAATTTTAGGGTTTGTGCAGAATCACTTGGGTGTCTCAATTAGGGTTTCCTATTGGACAATTAAAATAATAATTAAGACTTTTTGATACGAGTTGTTACATCCTCCCACCTTAATAAAAATCTCGTCCTCGAGATTTACTGGAATAATTGAGGATACTTCCGCTTCATTTCTGATTCCAGCTCCCAAGTGTATTCAGGTCCTCTCCTTGAATCCCACTTGACTTTGACCAATACTAATCGTTTGTGCTTGAGAAACTTCACTTTTCTGTCTTCTATCTGAAGAGGTTTCTCAACAAATTTTAACTTTTCATTTACCTCTATATCTTGGAGAGGTACTACCAAAGATTCGTCTGATAGACATTTCTTGAGGTTGGATACATGAAATACATCATGTACTCCTGCCAGTTCTTTTGGTAGTTGTAAACGATAAGCAACTGGTCCTATACGTTGGATCACTAGAAATGGTCCTACGTATCTGGGACTTAGCTTTCCTTTCTTACCGAATCTAACAACTCCTTTCCAAGGAGAAACTTTCAAAAGTACTCTGTCTCCAAACTTGGAATTCTAACGGCATACGTCGATTGTCGGCATAGCTCTTTTGGCGATCTCGAGCTGTCTTCAGTCTTTCCTTGATCTGAGTTATCTTGTCGGTCGTTTCTTGCACTATCTCCGGACCTGATAATTGACTTTCTCCTATTTCTGCCTAACAAACTGGAGTTCTGCACTTTCTTCCATATAGTGCCTCGAATGGGGCAGTTTCAATACTTGAATGATAACTATTGTTATAGGAGAATTCAATTAATGGTAAATGGTCGTCCCAATTTCCACCAAAATCTATTACACATGCTCGGAGCATGTCTTCTAGAGTTTGGATTGTCCTTTCACTTTGTCCGTCTGTTTGAGGATGATATGCAGTGCTTAAATTTAATCGAGTTCCCATTGCTTCTTGGAAACTAGTCCAAAATTGCGAAGTGAAACGACTATCCCTATCTGATACAATGGAGAGTGGAACTCCATGTAGAGATACGACTTCATCTACATACAACTTTGCCAATCTTCCCATGCTAAAGGTTTCTTTCATTGGTAGAAAATGAGCAGATTTGGTTAATCGATCCACAATTACCCAAATCGCGTCATTACCTTTTCTGGTTTTGTGTAACTTAGTAACAAAATCCATTGTTATGAGTTTCCATTTCCATACAGGCATTTCTAGTTTTTGTAGTAGTCCTGAAGGTTTCTGATGTTCTGCCTTAACTTGTGAACAAGTAAGACACTTAGAAACATATCTAGCTATATCCCTCTTTATGCCTATCCACCAGAAATTCTTTCTTAAATCTTGATACATTTTATTGTTTCCAGGGTGTATGGTATACCTAGATTTATGGGCTTCTTCTAAAATCTTATTTCTTAATTCTCCCTGCTTAGGTACCCAAATTCTGCTTTTGTGGAATCTCCAAATTCCGTCATCTCCTTGCTCTAATTCTTTTATTCTTCCTTTCATTCCTTCAGCATCATCCTTGATTGCTGTAGCTTGAACATTTTTCAATTGTTCCATTAAATCTAATTGTAGATTTAACCTAAGAGCACGAACTCGTCGTTGCTTCTCATGATACTTACGACTTAAGGCATCTGCAACTACATTTGCCTTTCCTTCATGATATTGAATATCACAGTCGTAGTCGCTTAGGATTTCCATCCACCTCATTTGTCTCATATTTAATTCTTTTTGCCCAAATATATATCTTAAACTTTTATGATCTGTATAGATAGTAAATTTACTTTCGTACAGATAATGTCTCCAAATTTTCAGGGCAAAAATTATGGCTCCTAATTCTAAGTCATGAGTCGTATAGTTTTCTTCGTGCTTTTTCAATTGTCTTGAGGCATACGCAATTACCTTTTTGCGTTGCATCAGCACACATCCAAATCCTAGTTTTGAAGCATCACAATATACTTAAAAATCTTCATTTCCTTCTGGTAAAGCTAAGATTGGAGCATTGGTTAATTTCTGTTTCAATATTCTAAAGGCTTCTTCTTGTTTAGGTCCCCATTCAAACTTAACTGCTTTACAGGTTAGCTTAGTTAATGGTATAGCTATCTTGGAAAAATCCTTAATAAACCGTCTATAATATCCAGCTAAACCTATAAAACTTCTAATTTCCATTGCGGATTGCAGAACCTTCCATTTGGTAATTGCTTCTATCTTAGCAGGATCTACATGAATACCTTCGTGATTCACCATGTGTCCTAAGAATTGCACTTCTTGCAACCAAAATTCACATTTCGAGAATTTGGCGTAAAGCTTTTCTTTTCTTAACAAAGTTAAGAGTGCATGCAAGTGCTGACAATGTTCGTCCTGACTTTTGGAATAAATAAGTATATCGTCAATAAAAACAATAACAAATTTATCCAAATATGGTTTACAGATTCTATTCATCATGTCCATGAATGCTGCAGGTGCATTCGTTAGTCCGAAGGGCATGACTGTAAACTCGTAATGACCATACCTAGTTCTGAAAGCAATCTTAGGTATGTCTTCTTCTTTTACTTTCAATTGATGATATCCGGAGCGTAAGTCAATCTTAGAAAAATATCTAGCTCCTTGAAGTTGATCGAAAAGATCATCAATCCTAGGTAATGGGTATCGATTCTTAATTGTAACCTTATTCAATTCTCTATAATCAATACACAATCTCATCGAACCATCCTTTTTCTTTATAAACAACACAGGTGCTCCCCACGGGGATGAACTAGGTTGTATGAAACCTTTACTTAGTAATTCTTCTAATTGCTTTTTCAGTTCTAACATTTCTGTAGGTGCTAACCGATAGGGTGCCTTGGCTATCGGTATAGTTCCTGGAATTAGATGAATCCTAAATTCTACTTCCCTATCAGGTGGTAATCCCGGGAGTTCTTCCGGAAATACATTTGGGTATTCTGAGACTATAGGAATCTCTTTAATTTCTTTACCCTTAGTATTAATGATTACTGAAATCATATATACTATGCCTTGCTTTCGTTCAGAACTAGCAACTTTCATTACTGATATGAACTTCATGGGCTTACGTGGTTTATCTCCTGTAATTATGATTACTTCTCCAGTAGGTGCTTGAATTTCTATGGAATTCTGATCATAAAGAATTCGAGCATGGTTGGCTACTAACCAATCCATTCCTAACACAACATCAAATTCGGCTAATTTCATAGGTAATAGGTTTGCAAAGAATTTATGTCCTGAGAGTTCTATATTTTCCTTTTGCAAAACTTTATCTATGCTAACAGAATTTCCGTCTGCCGTTTCGACTGTAAAAATCTGCTTAAGGTTGGTTAATGGTAAATTAAGAGCTTGGCAGAATGAAGTATTTATAAAACTTTGGTTTGCACTAGAGTCAAATAATACTTTTGCGTACACGTTGTGAACTAAGAACGTACCCGCTATCTGGGATGAGTTCTGCTTCTTGAGTGGTTAGCTGGAATGCTCGAACATTCTTTTTGGTAGCTCCACCGGGCGTTTTGGCTTTGTTGTCTGCTGGTTTGATTAATTTAGGACATTCTGTTTTGAAATGCCCATTTTCTCCACAATTATAGCAAATTGTGGATTTCTTCCTGCAATTTTCTTCCCGATGTCCTACAACTTTGCAAAAATTGCAGGTTATATTACATTTCCAAAATGTTTCCTTTTGCAATTCCTGCAGTAAAGCGGATTTGAAAATTGCCCTGTTCCTCTTCTCTTGAAGTTACTATTATTACCCATACGAACTCCTTGGGTAATTTTCTGAGCCAGTTCCTTTTTCCTGTTATCATCTCTTGTGCGCACCAGTTCATCAGTTAGGGTGTTGGCTAATTCCACTACATCGTCAATAGTACGAGGTCTCGCAGCTTTAACGATATTGCGGATTTCACCAATCAATCCCCAAATATAGCGAGAAATGAGTACCAGTTCTGGCGAAGCCAGTGTTGATACCACTCTAGCATATTCAAAGAATGTCGAAGTATAACCGCGACAATCTACACCCATCATTAGATGGTTTAAGAACTTATTTGCCATTTGATCTTTTTCATATTCGGGACATAATTTTCTTTCTACAAGACTTTTCAATTCTTCCCAGTTTATGGCATACACCATCATCCTTCCTTTTGCTTGTAACACCGTGTTCCACCATTATAGCGCCCCTTCTTTGAAAAGATTTGACGCGTACATGACCTTGTCATCCTTATCACATTTACTTATGGCAATTACTACCTCGGTTTTCTCTAACCAACGTAGTGCCGCAGTCGCTCCTTCATTGCCTGCAAACTCAGTGGGTTTACAAGCAAGAAATTCTTTGTAAGTGCAACCAGGTGTTGCAGCTTTCATTTTCTTAGGGGGTGGAGCTTGCCGTGGTTCATTATCGTGATTATGATTACTGCCTCCGTTTATGCTATTACTGAAGTTATCTTCAGAAATACGTTTGCTAGGAACGATTGGTTGAGGTTCGATTGGATTTTTAACAGCAGCAACTATTGCTGGAATAGCATTAGCTATCCCTTGGGCAATGATATTTTCTATATCCCGCCTAGTCATATATTGATCCCCCGGTTGTTGCTCGGATTGATTAACCTCATTTACTGGTTCATTATTAACGTTTTCCATCTGATAATTTAATATATAATTTAGTATCGAATAAATAAAAATTTTGCACAAAACAATCATATAAGTTTACAAAACACATATTTAACCAAAATTATAGATTTCTCGATTCCATTTTTTTTATAATATGCGTCCATACACACTTTTATCTTACAAAGTTTTATTTTAAGTTATTTTACAGACTATATTCTACTTATTTATTTACTGGATATGGTTTTTGGACTTGTAGGTGAATAAGTTACTAAAACTGAAACAAGTTATTTAAAGATTTGCATTTACTGCTACGGTGGCTAGCATATAAAGATCTGCCCATTTTTCATCTAACTTGTCTTCCCATGGTGATTTACTGGTTAATTCCTGGGTTTCCTGTTTAACTTTATTTTCTCGAGATTTCTTTATTTTTTCCTTACTTTTCCAATTAATCAAATTTCATTTATTAGGAGAAAGTGGTTCCTCATATTGTGCCTTTCGCACAAATATTCCTTCTTTAGGGATTGCTGTCACACCCCGACCACGTAAAGCAACTAGACGTGGCGGAAACGTCGGGGAGTGTTGTAACAGAATCATCGTTTCACAACCATGGAATAAATAATTTTTGTTTTATTGAATAAATGAACTTATTGTTTTAATACAATCAAATAAGTACAACTATGATCTTCCAAGTTTTAAAGTTGCTAAGGCACGAGTCCATCCTAAATGTAGCATGTATCAACAATCATTGCAAAGCAGTACCTAAAACATGTGTAAAAATAGGTACGTCAGCATAAAAATGCCTGTGAGATACATAGGTTTTATGAAAGTAGGGTTCATGACTTATAAGTTTAAAGAAAAAGAATGTTTTAAGAAAAGTAGTCATGATCCTTGTAAATTGTTTTGTTGTGTAAATCATTTGAAAAACAATAAGTTCAGATGATATGTATAAATAAGAGAATAATGTATGGTTAAATGAATAACCATGTAAAATGAGTTTGTATTGAATGTATTGTTTGAACAACAATATTTTGATAAAAAGGTTTATAGTATATGTGAAAATATACTTTGGATTTTAAGAGAATCGAATGAGTAATATATTAAAATATATTTCAGGTCCAATATCGTTAACCCAAGTGTACTAAATAACGCCACGGTATGTAATGCAATGAAAACACTTATATATAAGAAGTACCAGCGGCGTATCTACCATGTTTTCATCACATTACACCCGTCCCGTTATCTAAACACTAACCAAAACCCAATTGTTAGATAGATAGTACATTAAATATACTTTAGTTGTTTAAAATAATAGTTTTAAGTAGTATATTACAAGTATAGTTCGGATTTATAAATAACATATTAAACTATGTTTTGGTTTTGTAAATAACATATCAAAATATGCTTTGGATGTGATAAATAACATATTAAACTATGTTTTGGTTTTGTAAATAACATATCAAAATATGCTTTGGATGATTAACAAAATATATGTTGGTTTTGTACAATATCACACATGGGAGCATATCAAACTATACTTTTGGGAGTATAACTAAATATACAAAAATAATGTGATTTAAGAATTCATTCAGACCTAGTGCATCAAAATACACCTTTGAGACTATAGGGATACCACAAAGGAAATCTCTATTTGGATGGAGAAACAAATTGGTTTCAGACATTCCATGACAACAGGAATGGGGTGTCTAATCCTATAGCGCTATATCATACTAACAATCGGTCTGGTGAACATAAAATAAGTACAATTCAACATTTTTATTTTATGTTCTTTGAGAAATCAGTGTTTAAACCATAGATAGTCGTTTAGTTTGTCAAAAGATAAGTAATAACATGTATAATCAATTATACTTTGAAATCATGAAAATAACAGATAGGTACACATGCTTCACCCAAAAACAGTTTGAAAACAGTAAAAGAGGGGTCTATGTACTCACTTGAGATTGCTTAGTAGTCATTGAGTAACAACCAAACAATGCTAGAGATCACGGATATCAAACGGCACCTAATATAGGTAACTACATTAATAAACCGGACCTAAAATCGGAGGATTTAGATAGAATGAGGGTTCGTAAACCAAACGAGTATGGAGACTCGTGTCATATGGTTTAACAAAGCCTGCATACTAAATGAAACCTAACCTAAGTGCTTACGACCCATTACGACCCGTTTAGGTAGCTTATGCTACTTTAACGCGTCGTTCGCATGAAACGCGTTCGGACTGCCTAACTAGTCCTATGACCAGTAGAATATGCCTTAACATGTTTAATATTGTTGATAAATCAGTTTAGAGGTCACAGGTTATGTTACATATGTTTAAAATGAATTTTGGCATCAAAGGGGTATTTTGGTAATTTACCTAAGGCATATAAACTACCTATCATACAACTACTTAACGAAGCGACCATAAGGTATAACCTCGGGAGGTTATTACCTATACACTATGGTCATCTAAGGTATTTGGTCGGATCCTAATGATCGACCAAATGGGTCGGGTTCGAAAGCATAAGCGATTGATTAGATCGCTTACCCTTACGACCCTAGACAAGCACAAAACTATAAGTGACGAGCTAAGCATGCTAAAACATGCTTAACTAAGTTAGAAAACAAGTTTGGTATCAAAACAAACGGTTTTGATACCCATAAGTAGTTTGGTTACAAAATACGCAAGAATACGTATTCTGGCCGAAACCACGGCTCGTCACTGAGCCTAGATAATGTGGTAATCAGTAGGTATAGTCACTAGGGACTATGACCATCGTGATTACGCTCACGTTATGAAGTTCAAACGAACTTCGCATTGACCATATACTGGTCAATGCAGAAAGTCAAACAAAGTTTGACTTTCGGACTCGAAAAGCAATAAAAGAACGAAGGAACACTTACAAAGGGTCCCCGAAAGCTAATCTTGATCCAAGTAGCTCAGGTATGAAACAATGGTTTCAACTTAGAGCTTCTAAGATCAGATTCTTGTGAGGAATGAGTGAAGTTGGGGTGGGTATTTATAGTAAATCGACAACCGTTAGGATCGTTTATCCAATAACGTGCCTTGATCTCACCCGTACACTTGTCGGAATGTTATGGTAGCTCATTTTGCTCCCACCACCAGTTATTGACAAGTGGCATTGGCCTTTGGAGGGTTTAAAGGCTGGAAACAGGCTGTTAAAAACAAGTTTCTACATCTGACCCCTGCTTGCACACCGTAACACTCAGAGTGTTGAGGTGCGCAAGGACCTGCAGACCAGAAAGTTTGAAAAATGGCAGAACAGGCCCCTGAAGCTCCAAACTTGCTATTTGATGCACTTTTGACACGTTTAAGCCCCGTTAACCCCATTTCAAAGCTCTAAAATGAAGTTAAAGTATAGGGAACTTAAAATGTGCTCAAAAATATCTCGGATTTCGGTTCGTTTGGCCGTACAATCGCGATGTTCGCTTAATTACGACGGAATGCGCATAAGCGCGAAAAACGATCCAAATGACGCGACGAATGGATTTTTCTTATGCCAAACACTAAAATAAAATATTTTAGTGCTTACATAAATTTTTTGGATGTCCGGATGTATTCAGAACGTAAGTTATGCGCGAAAGTGCAAACTTGTGCACTTTTTGACACTTTTAGTCCCTGAATGACCCAAAAGTTTATTTTAGCACACTGAACCCCTCAAAGCCTATTTCTAAGCTATATAAAGGATATTTAAGGTGTGTTTAACTTATGGTCATGTTCCAGAATGTTCGTTACAGTTCAAATTGGCATACTTTCGCAGTTTGTCGAATTAAGTCCCTGTAAGCGATTAAACTTGATTTTGGCATACCAAAGCCTTCAAAACTTATTTCTAAGTTATGTAAAGGTTATTTAAGGTATGTTAAGCCTATTTCACTATTCCGGAGTGTTCGTTGGATTAAACTGGTTATATTTACGCATCAGAGCGCGTATAACCCTCCAGAAAGCGATTTAAAGCTTAAAATCGAACCAGAGTTGATATGTGCAAACGATACACATATTTTTACAAATCCCAAGTATGAAATACAATATTTCATTGGTTTGGCATTTGTTTGATGGTTGAAGTGACACAGGTGTCACAATTGCAAAGTGATTTGAGGGTTTGGTTTGGGATGAACTTCCCTTCTCGTTGGATGACCTATCTAATTTAAGATAGATATTGGAAAGCTTTTGCTTACCCATATTGTAATTAACAAATAGTCAGTTAATAAAACACATAATCACAAAATGGCAATCAGTAAAATTAAGTAATTTCTAAATACTTAATAGGCTTAAATCAGTGGCTCTGATACCACCTTTTTCTGTCACGGCCCCCGACCCGGTTTGACCCGTTTCAGGAGCCGCGGGACAGAAATCCCGTGGTATTTAATTAACAGCGGAAGTTTCTTCAGGATCTTTTAAAACTGAAATATTTCCTGATTATTTTATTTCACAACTCGGGATAAAACCCCGGTAATTTACAATCATAAGATTTCACGGAGAAATCTTTATTTTACAAAACATGTTTCTTTATTTTATATTGAGCCACTTCCTTAAGCTTGTAGTGTTTCACGGCACTTTTTCCTGGATCACAACAGATCACCTGAAACATGTTTGAAAAAGGTTTTGTCAGCGGGAAATACTGAGTGAATCATTCTTTTTACTAAAAAGACTCATTTGTTATAATTCAAGTATTAAGAGTGATTACAATGTTTCTAATATCAAACCAACTACCCACGGTATTTTATCACTCGACCCATTGGCCCGCCCGATGTCCAATGGTGTCTGTGATTATGGTCATATCACCCCTTGGCTGCCCCAATGGTGAAGATTATCAAGTAATGTATACAAAACCCCACATACCGGCTATACGTTTGGTGATTACAAAGACTTAATCCCTGTAATTATAACTTTGAAACAAACATGCTTTTGTAAATAGATTTGATAAAAAGAGAATGACTCACATTGCAGATTTATTTGAGCAGAGCCTAGCCTACTGATTAGCCTTTTAACCTAAATTAATAATAGGCACACAATTCGGTTAGTAACTTAATACAGCATTTACGATAACTCACGAGATCAAACCCTCACATCGAATGACAAAGTGCGATACTTAAACATCCATTGAATTAACAACGAATGACAAAGCATAAACCCTAATGTGGGCAGCACTTAAACATCCATTGGATAGTTTAATCGATCGGACGTTGAATCGTATCACCGATCGAGTTATTACCCTGTATTGCGGTGATGATTTGTGATTCGTGTGTGTTTTGATAGTAAACAGAGCGTATCTCAGTGTATATTTCGACTTTTTACGTCATTCAAGCACCCAATTTCAAGTCCCAGACACCCCTATTTATACACAAAAATTGACCCTGCTTACGGATCGTAAGCCTCATCCCTTACGGTCCGTAAGGGACACGAAAAGTTTATAGGGTAGCCACGTCCTTGACTAGCCTTGCTGACTTGACTGTTTCTCAAAATTCGTTTTTGACAGCGAGATTTCAAGATAATCGTAACTAGGGTTTTACCCCCCCTGAGTTTTAGGGGCCCTGATCCTGATTCTGATTGTTCTGAAAATTTTAGGGTTTGTGCAGAATCATTTGGGTGTCTCAATTAGGGTTTCCTATTGGACAATTAAAATAATAATTAAGACTTTTTGATACGAGTTGTTACAATATTGGTTCCCACGAGCACCGAGATATTCGGATTATTCTGATCTAGGATCACTTTCTTTACATCCTGCTCTGAAGCCTCCATGATATCCTGGCCTCGAATCTTTAATTGCTATGTTGCACTAGGCTTTGTTGAGGATTTCATCGAAGAATAACACTCCTTTGCTTCCTGTTGATCACTTTCCACCTTGACAACTCCCCAAGGAGTAGGGATCTTGTTGCATTGATGGTAGGTTGATGGAACAGCTTTCTTATCATGGATCCAAGGCCTACCTAGTATAATATTATAGCAGGATAAAGAGTCCATGACACAAAAGCGCTGCATTGAGTTGACCCCTTGAATATACACAGGCAACTTTATCTCTCCTACGGTATTCCTTGCTTCTCCACTGAAACCAACGAGCACAGTGGACTTCAAAGTAATGTCCAGCGGAGATACATTCATCCTCTTCAATGTTTCCAGCTTAATTATGTTGAATGAGCCACCATTATCCACTAATATCCTGCGTACAAAATGGTTAGCAACATATAACGTTATTACTAAGGCATCATGATGGGGATCCTGGACAGTATCCCTGTCATCATTATCGAACGTGATGACTTTGTCAGTTGTGAGGGTTGATATCCTTGTTGGCTTATCTCCCCTCTTTACTTTGGCTTCCTTCGCTTGTCTTTTTGCCGCAGAATATGATGTGCCGCAGATGTCGGATCCTCCTGAAATAAAGTTAATTATTTTTGCATCCGCAGGAGGTGATGCTGCCCGTTCAGGATCCTGAGACTGACCCTTGTTCTTCTTTCTTCCCAAGAGGTCCTTC
Organism: Helianthus tuberosus; assembly: GCA_030545235.1. NCBI lineage: Eukaryota > Viridiplantae > Streptophyta > Magnoliopsida > Asterales > Asteraceae > Helianthus > Helianthus tuberosus. The sequence goes on from CM060409.1 coordinate 107,188,591, forward strand.
AGATATCCCTTACTCAAGAGATAGCTTATTTCTTTTCTTAAAGCGATGCAATCCTCAGTAACATGTCCGAAGTCCTCATGGAAGGCACACCATTTGCACTTGTCCTTCCAATCAGCCTTTTGTTGATTCTTTCGGGGCCATCTTGCTTTGTCTCCTAAACCCTGCATAGCATACATTAGTTCAGGTATGTTAACAGAAAAAAAATATTCAGACAACTCAGGATACTCCTCAGGATCCTCGTCTTCAACAGCATTCACTTTTTTGCTATCACTTCTACCATATGGCTTTGAGCGATATGGTTTATACGAGGATTCTGATTTCCTGTTGGTTGACTCATACGTTGTGGATGAATTCATTCTCTCTTGCATCTTTTTATCATCCTCCAGTCGAATGTATCTTAAAGCCCTATTACGAGCTTCGTCCAGATTCCTGCAGGGATTCATTACAAGATCCTGATAAAATTGAGAATCTTTTTGCAACCCCATCTTGAAGGCTTGCACGGTCGTTGCAACGTCAAGATGTGGGATATCCAAGGATTCCTGACTAAACTTGTTCACATAATCCGTCAAGGATTCCTGAGGTCCTTGAGTTATCCTGTAAAGGTCACTGGTTAATTTCTCAAAACTCCGGCTGCAAGAAAATTAACTATTAAATAAATTAACTAAATGAGCAAATGAAGTAATTGAGTGAGGAGGAACGTTTAAAAGCCATTTCAAGGCTGATCCTGTTAAGGTAGAACCAAAACCCTTGCACAAGCATGCTTCTTTGAGATCTGGAGGGATAGGGTTGATTTCCATCCTTTCTCTATACTGGGCAATATGCTCCTCAGGATCCGTAGTTCCGTCATAGAGCTTCATGTTGGGGGTTTGAAATCTTTTTGGGATTTCAGCATCACAAATGGGATATGCAAACCGGGATATCCTGTGGCTGTCCTGGGATACTTCAGGAATTGGCTGAACCACCCCAGGTACACTGGATATCATGTCCTTCAATTTTTGAAGCTCCCTGGAAAATGCTGATGTCATACCTGCATCCTGCAAAGATCCAACACCATTAGTAGCAAGAGTATTTGTAACACCCATCTTTTATTTATTGTAAACATGCGATATATATAAATACTAAGACCCATTTTATATCATAAGTTCCAAAAGTAACGTTTTAAAGTAACAAACATTATTTGTCTACCGACTAATTTAACCATCCATAAGTTGTTTAGCAAACAATTTACATCGTAACATTGTTTAAACCGAGTTAATTTATGCAGAAGCTTCAAAATTTCGTGTTCGGTTCTTCAAAAGCTTGCTTGATCGTCATCCGTAATCCTTGAATACCTAAAAACTGAAATGTTTACATAAAACATTAGTATTAGAATACTTATGAAATAATACTTAATCAAAACTACGATCAAAGTGGATTCGAATAGTTACAATTATACAAAATTTATAAAAAATTTCAGGCTCTACCGTAACTTACGGTTCCTACCGTAAGTTACGGTAGTCACTTTACAACACTGGTCCACCGTAACTCAGAAGAATTCCACCGTAAGGCTTTGGCCTCTATCGTAAGTTACGGTGGTACCGTAACTTACGGTAGCCTCTGCAAATGCATGTTTTGACTGTTTTGTTTGTTTTGCCCACACCAATTTCTCGAATCTTTTATTCTAACAAACCAACATACTAAATTCTCGTGTTTTAATATGTCAATTACCAATCGATAACAAAAGACCAATCAATCATATTACTAAGCAATATCCATGCTTTATTTGATTATTCGACCCGTTTGGCTCGTCTAAGGAATCCCCCTTATGACGACTACCAACGAGCTCTAACCAAATTTTGACCTATTATTCAATATAGCGACATCACTGCTTTAATTCAAAACAACCCTTATTCTAAAATTCAACTACGCATATGATAATCATCAAAATTTATTTAATGTAACGGGTCAAGTTACATACCTTTAGTGCACGCCCTTCAAACGCAAGTCGCCACCGGCTTGTCCGCTTGAAGTTCCGGTATCCTTTCCTATTGAGTTCAACCAAAACATGTTTAGAACTCTTTTCAATTCACAATTCGCATATTTTGCCTAAACATCACAATCATGCGGTTTAACTTAAATTTTCAGATTTAAGCCTTCTTTGAGGCATTTATGCGAACACTTTAAGGGCAGAAATTTACACTATATATTATCAAGTTCTCAACTTATCATATAGCCTTAATTCTTCATAAATCAACTATCTTACATGAACTTTATCTTCTAAAATTCTGAAATCACTTCATACATGTCAAACATTACTAGAACAACCACTATCATTCTAGTGTTTATCATTATCTCACAAAACCCATGAATCACCTTCATTGTGTTTATGAAATTTTCAGAATTTTATCATGATTTCACATATTGTTGTCTAGGTTTTTGCTCCTAGACACTTTATCTTTTCTAATCTACCCAAGTAACAAACATGCATCATCAAATTTCAGATTTCCTAAATTCATGAGAATTTCAAGTACAGAATTCTCATCAAATTTTACATACCTTATAATCCTCTTGCGAAGAGGATCACAATTCTAAGCTCGGATTTCGTTTTGGACCAGATTTGCACCTTCAATTTATGAGATTTTGTGGATGTTAGGTTTTGAGAGTGGGGGTGTCGCCCCCTGCTTGTTCTTGATCGACCAGACCCCCAAATGGGGTGTTTGGTTTTTGTTTTTATTAAAATTAATAACATAAGTTTCAATTTTAACATCATTGGCCCCTCCACTTTTGTTTAACATATAGTTTTGGTTATTTAACCCTATTTCAAGTTATTTCTAGACTTGTAGTTAACTAGGTTATAATTTTCCTAGTTAGTAAATTCTTGTTTATTTATACTTTATAATTCTAATATAAAGTTTTATATATTTGGGGTGTTACAGTATTATTATTAATAGATACATTACCAGCTTGGGGATTCTGGCCATATCCTGAAGCATATCCTGAGCTTCTCACAGTTGATACTCTTACTGAAGAGGGTATCTCAGGAGTATGATTCTGGGAATGGCTAGGCACAATATTCCCCGGTTATCCTCATTATAAACCGCAGAACTGAAGTTCAAAGCCCTGGGTTGCAAGGGAGTAACAGTATCTTCAGCAGGCCTACTCGGGCCAGATTTCAAGAGTTGTATTTCTCTCATCAGCATCTGATTAGTTTCCTGCTGCTACCTCATCTGTTCCTGTACACTACTAAACAAATTTAGAATTTCTTCGTTAGAAGCCAAAACAGGACCGGATCCCTGGATATTGTGAGCGGGGATAACATCCCGAGCCACATGACTTTCGGTTCCCTGTGAAGAGGCTTGCATTCTTGGAGGAGGTGGTGGAAGCACCGAACCAATTGTTGTAAAGGTTGTGGCAGACACGGTGGAAGAGCTCATGTTTGATCTTGAGGCCATTGAAAATAGTGTAGCAAAAAGTTCTGAAAATAGAAAACCAAGTAATGATTTTGCAAAAGCTTTTAGTAGAAATAGCCCCACTTGCCCCACGGTGGGCGCCAAATTGTTTTGGTCAAAAATTACCGAAGCAATTAAGTGATCAAATTAGTTAAGTGAGGTAGTGTGCTAGAAATGTGCGTTGAAAATATGCTAGTTAAGTTATTTGCAAAAACAGTTTCAGGATACGGCTCAGGATATAGAGTTGTATCTATGATCAAACAATGAGCAAAAATGTAAAGGATGACACAGGATATACGAGGAAAGCCCTTGATCAATCTAGATCGTTGGCACAAAACCTCGGGAGCTGACAATCGCAGCTGCCTTGTTCTTCTATTACTTCAAATATCAGGATACAGTGCAGGATATGATGCGGATCAACTAGGTGTTACAATGTAATTCAAGTACAAGTGTTTGTGTGTAGTGATTGTTTGCAACTGAAGAGTAAAAGTGTGCGTAATGGTGTGTGCCTTAGCCTGATCCGATCAATCTATTTATAGTGAAACGAAAATAACTAACTACCCTATTAAACCAGGATGCTTCGAATATTCCTCAAGTAAACGTTGTAGTCCACTTCTTCCGGGTTCAACGTCTACAAGCTAACTGATATGCCCGAGTCTCGAGGGGAAGAAGTCCTCCTGACCGTTGGAGACTTACACTTCCTAATCTGCACGTGGTTAAATCAGTTAATACCAGGATATCGTACCAGGATGTTACCAATATCCTGATCCGGTATCCTGATCACAAATAAACAATCAAAGCCAGAATATTAGTCAGGATATTTGTTCAGAAAATGACCCATAACACTTGTCGTTGATTTACTCATATGCATTTAAAGTGTACTAGGAATCCAATCATTGGATTTCAATTAGTACTTTAAATATTCACAAGAATCTAACTATGAAGATAGAAAGATCCTATAAGGATTTTGGAATTTGAGTAGCGAGAAATTGTTTCGGAACCCTTGTACTAGGTGGGCTAAGTCAACACACGAAGTGAAATGTTTACGAAGTCAAGGGCTAGATATGCTAAGTCAATATATGAAGCAGAATTTGGAGATCGTGTACTACGTATGTTAAGTCAACATACGAGCAGAGTGTTCTTGAAAACTATGCATGGGGTTCTTTGGAAACGTGTTTAATGTTTTTGAAACCTTACGTAATGCTTTTGAAATCATTTGGTAGGTGTATTAGGTAAATATGTTTATAAAATGTTTTAAAACCATGTGAGATAGTTTTGAAATCATGTATAAGATTTTTGAAAACATGGATAATGTTTTTTTTTTTTTTTTGAAATTATGCACTTGATATACTAAGTAAATATACTATGTTAAAATGTTTTTAAACCATATGAAATGTCTTTGAAATCATGAAGGATGCTTTGAAAACATATACTATGTATGTTGTTATGAAAACCAGAATGTAATGATATGTACATAGACATATCGTATAAGACTATTGAAGAACTTATGAAAAGTACCCTTAAATATCCAATCAAGGATTTAAAGTGGTACTTTGAGTATTCGTCCAGAGTTGTAACTTGTACCTTGTACTTTGTTCCTTAGAAGGAAACGAGTACTTAGGATTTTCGTAGAGATCGCGAGCGATCACATGAATGGGAGAACTACAAGATTAGCTTGTCTTGCAAGTAACATAGTTCCTTGGTTTCGGTATCGCAGGGGTATGTCATACACATATGTAACCATATTTGTTTTTGTACATAAAAATTGTGAATAAAGATTTATTTATAAACCAACCAAATTGTTTCAGAGTTCTTGAAAAACAAAAGAAATAAAGCATAAAATTTTAGTTGTTTCAAAGCAGCATCGTCTTCCAGTCGGCCAAATGCTCAACCACGGGTCGGATTTGCATTGACAAGCATTGGGCAATTGTTCCTAAAGTGACCCATCTCGCCACTGTTGTAGCACGATCCAAGTGAGTATGGTGCTTGAGCAGCAGCAGGATTTGCAACAGTTTCGTTTTGGATAGCAAAACGGCATGCATTGACTAAATGTCCTCATCGCCCACAGTGGGTGCATTTGAGACATGGTGTTTGATTTGGATAATCGTTGCATCGATTGCACATAGGAACTTTTCCTTTATATGGCTTCTTAGCTGGTGGTGTTGCCACCTAGCTAGGTCCCGCTTGATTTAGAGCAGTCGTTGTAAGATTCTTTGAAGCTTTACGCTTCTTTGATTTTCTTGAAGGCTTGGCTTTAGTCTCCTTAGATGCCTCGGGAGTAGTTTCATCCTTGAGATGAGACATGGCAACAGCTAACTCAATGGCCCCACGGATTACTATGCTTACTTGTTAAGCGATAGTAGCAGCCAGTTCAGACTTTATAGTATCGCTGTGATGAGGAGGCATTTTAAAGATAGTGGGAAATATGAGAGAAAACAAGTGGGATGTTATCGGATAATCAAAACAAAATGTTTAAATATATCAATCAAGCATAAGGATTGTGATCATTTGTTTGTTACCTAAAGCAAACAAACGACACGGTGACTAATCAAAGTAAGTGGGTCATATTCATGTATCGCGAAGACATACTTTAGCCTATAAGTGGACACTCACCCCAAGAGTTCCCAGGTAAGAGTGACTGGTCCGATTATGTGGATTTGTATGAACACTCTAGTCTTAGACAGAAAACTTGGGATACAGGCACCCACCCTTCCAGATTGCATGTGTTTACATTATAAGACCCAAACTTTGACGAGATTTTGAAAACTGTGAAGGTTCAAAACCTTATAATAAATCATCTAAGAATAGATGATTGGTTTTTAAAATGGATTTGTAATTTGTGTTCTTGTTGTGGTTGTCACCTAAAGATAGGTGACGGTATTGTTTTAAGATCTAAACACAAGAATCTTGTGTTAGGGTCCTAGGAAGGTTATAGTCTAGGTCAAAGCATTACTAATAACCTAATTTCCTATAACCATGGGCTCTGATACCAACTCTTCTATCACACCCCGACCGCGTAAAACAACAAACCGCGGTGGAAACGTCGGGGAGTGTAGTAACAGAATCATTTTTTCACAACACATGGTAATTGAAGTTTTGTTTTATTGAATTAATAATTGTTTGCCATAGTCTTAAAGTGAAATAAACGAGTTTAAACACATTATCTTTCTTATTTTATATCACTAAGGCCATCGTCCAATCCTATGTTTTGGATCATGATCATCTAACAACAGCACCTGAAACACATGTGAAAATAGCTACGTCAACATAAAAATGCCTGTGAGATACATAGGTTTTGTTGATGAAGGATTCATGCTTGTAAGTTAAAAGAAGTGCTTAACAAAAAGTAGTCATGAACCTTATAAAAATATTTACTTTTATAAATCACAAGAAAATCGATAAGAAAATCAGATGATAATAAAAGAAAGTTGTATGGTTAAGTGAATAACCAAGTAATATGAATTTGTATTAAATATTTCGTTTCTAAAACAATGTCTTATGTAAATATGTCGTTTGTATAAAATATATCATGTCTTTGTCTAAGTGGTTTAGATAACGCTACGATATGTAATATCATAAAAGCACTTATATATAGGAAGTACCAACGGCGTATCCACCATGCTTTTATCATATTACACACACCTCGTTATATAAATGACTTATCTAATAACCACAAAAAATGTCTTGTTTAAACAAATGTCAAATGTTCATGTATAACAATGTTTAATGTTTAATGTCTCAGTGTCTCAATGTCATGTGTAAATCATGTCTTGTATAGCAAATGTTAAGTAACAAAAATGTCTTGTATGGTGAATAAAAGTATTTACTCGAACCACATGTATATGTCAATGTATAATCAAATGTCATGTGAAACCAAATGTCATGCACAAAACAATGTTTTTGAATAAATAAATGTTTGAATCAAAAGTTATGTTTTGAAAAACCAATGCTTTTATTGATAAGAACATCTATTCAGTAATGTTTATCGCATACATTCAAGCCTTGCGACTGTTGGACAAACCCTTAACAAGTTAAAGGTTTATCAATTATGTATATCGGATTCTGTCATTCCTTACTTCCAAACAAACCTAGGAAGCCAGGAACGGGATTTGTCAAGTCCTATGGTACCACTACATACTACCTAGCGGCGTGATCAATGTTAATGAACGTATTTTAGTCCTGTTAAACATACCAAATGTCATACCAAATGTAAGCATGTCATGTAAAAACTATGTACTAAGTATGCTAAGTAAACATACAAAGTAGAAATGTTTATGAAATCAATGTGCTAGCATGCTAAGTAAACATACATAGCAAAGCATAAGTGAAATCATGTACTATACGTGTACTAGATGAACATAGCAAGTATATGTCTTGAAAGCGTGAAAGCATGAAAGTAACAAGTAGGCACATGTGTATCACCCCAAAACATTTGAAAACGGTAAAAGAGGGGACTATGTACTCACTTGAGCTTGCTTAATAGTCTTGGAATTAAGACCAAATAAAGCTTGTAGGATCACGGAATCAATCGGCACCTAATATAGGTAACTATGTTAATAAATCGAACCTAAATCGGAAGATCGGATAGAATGAGGTCTCGTAAACCAAATGAGTATTGGAACTCATATGATATGGTTTAACAATGCCTACATTCTGATTTGATACCTATCCTAAGTGCTTATGACCCGTTATGACTCGTTAAGGTAGTTTACGCTACTTTAACGTGTCGTTCGTGCAAAAGCGAGTTCGGATGGTCTAACTAGCCCTATGATAAGTATTATATGCCTTACTACGTTTACTAATCAGTTTAAGTGTCAAAATATATGTTACGTATGCTTAAATTCAAGTTATGCATGAAAAGGGCATTTTGGTCATTTTGCTAAGGCATATAAACTACCTATCATACAACTAACTAAACGAAGTGACCATAAGGTATAACCTCGGAAGGTTATTCCCTATACAACTATGGTCACAAAATATGTTTGGTCGGATCCTAATGATCGACCAAACGGGTCGGGTTCGAAAGTCTAAGCGGTTGTTTAGACCGCTTGACTTACGACCCTAAGTAAGCACTTAAACTAAAAGTGACGAGTTAAACATGTTAAAACATGTTTAACTAAGTTAGAAAATAGGTTTTATATCAAAACAAAGTGTTTTGATACCCGAGAATAGTTTCATCGCAAAATGCACATAATCGGCATTTTGACCGAGACTATGACTCGTCACTTTGACTAGTCAACGTGGTAATCAGTAGGTATTGTCACAAGGACTATAACCATCGTGATTACGCTCACGATGCAAAGTTCAAACAAACTTTGTCTTGACGAAATCGTGGTCAAAGAAGAAAGTCAAACACTGTTTGACTTTCATGCTTGAAATACATAATCACACATGAAGGAACACTTACAAGAGTCCAAGCTTGAAGAAAGAACAAAGAAAACTGAAGTATGAAGCCTTCAACCAAGTGGGATAGCTTTAATCAGATCCAAAGTGAAAGAAATGAAGAATGAGCAAGTTGGAATGAGAAAATTCATGCGTATTTAAATATTTTCATGAACCTTTGGATCAATGACAACTGTTTTTGAGTGGATCAAAGCTTAATCAACACCATACACATGTTATAATCTGATTACGGGGCTTGGGGAACACTTAAACCAGCTCAAGGTATTGAAAAACCATGTTAAAAACCAAAGATGTAGGATCGAGATTCGATCTAAACGAGTCTATCAGAAAAGTTCTAATCAATATCAAAGGCGGAATTCAATGATACAGACTTGAATACAGCTTGATTCATTCTTTAAATGTATTGTTTATTGATTTGAAAGCGTTACAGGTCAAATGACACTTCAGCAACACTTCAGCAGCACTTCAGCTCTGGAATTCGGAACTGTTACAAATGATTTGAAAGCTCAGGTATTTATAGGTGAGTCCATTTCGCACGAAACAGTTCAATTGAAATGGCCAAGTTCATTTCGTACGAAATGAACAGTTTCCATTTCGTGCGAAATGGCCTCATTCACACATTTCTTGTTTTTCGTGCCCTGATCAATCTAATCTATTACAAGACTCGATACAAGACGAAGTCGACAGACATATGCACCAACAGACTCCCCCTTGGATGTCGATGAAGTCTTCAGTACACATCTTCAGTCTTGATCAGTCTTTGCTCTCTTCCAAAGTATCTGACATTGTAAGCTTCCTTCAATCTTTTCTCTTCTTCTATCAGCAGCTAACCTCCCCTTTGGACGTTGATCTAGTCTTCAATCTTCTCTTTCTCTCACTTCATCTTAGAATCTCAATCCTGGCTCTATCTTCTCTTGATCAGATCTCTTGATTCCTTAAGTTCTTCAGTATCAGCAACTTGTGAGAACCTCAGGATTGAACTTGGCTCTAGATTTCTCATCAACTTCTATCTTCAGACTCACCTTTTTGCTAGCAGACTCCCCCTTAAGTTGTTCCGGGATCGCAATCTGACTTAGCTTTAGTTCTAGAATCGAAACCTGACTCATCCTCTGCTCAGGCTTAGAAACGGGGACCTTGTTTTGCAGCATTCACAGTCTCAGGACCGTATACTGGCTCTCTGTAACCTACACAATTCTCTACCCAACACATAAGTTTCTCAATTATTAGGATTTAACAAATTTAGAATTTTTGTTGACCATTACATTCAAAATTTGACATTTTATTAAAATTGAACCCATTTAATCATTTCAAAATCAATTCTCATTTCAATCAAACTCTTCCAACCCAGTTGTCGTCATGTTTAGCACTCGGAATTTTGAAAATCAGCTTTCCAACATCAGTTGTCGAAAATCTTTTTGACATTTTTCAAAATTTTATGCTAAAACACACTGAAAATCTTTTTGGATTTTTGTTTATAATGAAATGCAATAAAGAAAATTTTACAAACAATATTTTTGTGAGTTTGTGTAAGAGGATCATATCAGTTTTTGACAAATCACAAGCACCGTTGATCTTTAAACACTTTAAGTTCTAAACAATTCACATAGATTGACGATATTGTTGTCCTCTTAAACTCAATCTAAAAACTTTCGAACTGCTTACCGATACGTTAAGGTATATTAATTTTGCACTAAATTCTTATGGACCCCACGATCTCAGCATATCCCCTCATCATGCAATACACTGACTCAAGTAATGCCTTTAAACTTTCATCAACTGTGATATGTGTGAAAACAACGCAGAATGTTTAAACATTAACAATCAGGTCGATCTTTCGATACGCAGAGAAAGTCCAATGTTTAAACAAAATAAGAAATAAAAACAAGTTGCATATGTTTAGATCTTAACCACCAGTTCGATATTCACATATACGCAGAGGTGATCCAAGATTTAAACGAAACACCAAGAAAAATAAAGCAGAACGTTTAGGCACTAACATCCAGTTTGATACTCACGTATATGCAGAGGATGTCCAATGCTTAAACAAAAATAAAGAAATCAAACAAGTTTAAATCTTTGCAAAATGAATTGCATAATCACAGTGACTATTTCAGCAAGTTGTGAAAGTTCACAAACTGACCGGTTTTTTATGCTCTTTTAGCATTCAGCGATTACTGAGTAGGTACACAGTCACGAAGGATAAAACTAAGTACTATGCTTTCAACCATGTTTCCCACTAGAACTAGGCTTTTTCATTTAAGTTTGTATCGTTATCGCAAATCTACTAGTCTAGCTGAGCCTATCGTCATATCTTTAGTGAGACCGTTTATCACATTTTAACTTTTCATTTCTTTAGCGTACTGTGATAGTCCACTGATGTACTATCATTTCCTCTTTTTCACAACAAAACTCATTTTACATTTTTCGCTGTTTTTGGTTTTTTCAAATTTTCTAATGTTTTTGGATTTTCTGAAAATTTCTTACTCCCCCTAAAATTCAAAACTATTTAAAAAAATTTTGAAAACAAACTGTACAAACAAATTGACAACTGTTGTGAATTGCTTCAATTTGCCATCCACTTGGTGTAAACAATCAGAACTCCCCCTGACAACAAACTATTTTCCCATTATGATTTCAAAACACTTAAGTTTATTTTAATCAAATGGTTTTTCTGGAAAATAAGTTTTGTTGGTTTTACCACTTGTAGGTTAGGGGTTAAACTCATCATTTTGTTTCCTATTACATGTATGAAGGTTAAATCAAGTTCAACTTAATGACCTTGATTAACCACTTGTATGTTCTCATCAACCATACCACTTGTAAGATGAAATATAACAACTTTCAAGAATACTACCACTTGTAGGTCGAAATATCATTAAACAACCATCATTCACGAAAGTGATATTTCTCAAGAAAGATGCTGGTTCCTACTCCCCAATTACCAACTTGAGAGTTCCGGCAAGTCAGGATTTTAAGTAGAAAATGCTGTCACCCAAGCCTAACCAGCCTTGGGTGATTTTGAGTCATCTTTATCCCACCATCTTTTTTATTTATAAAACTCTTTTGCCCCTTTCACTTTCCTGTCAACCATCTTCCCAAAAATATATTTAACTTTTCCATTAAACTCTTTTTCAGCATCAAATTCTTTCTGACCAGCAAAGAATTGATCTGAGATCTCAAACTTACCTTTTGACTTCAAGTTTTCTTTTGACAATTGCGGAAAGTTTTCCTCGTTCATTTCTAGAACGGAATTCTCATCATTTTTCACAACAAATAACTCCTCTGACTTTGACGAGTCAGATTCATTGTCAGAAATAGTTTCAGATTTAACAACCCATTTTTGTTTGTTCAAATCGGCATTTTTTTATAAAAACGTTTCGAACTTTCACCAACTTCGAAAGTCGAATTTTTGAACCCTTTAAAATTTTTTGTTGGTTGTTTCTTATCATCAACATATTTCTTTTTCAAATCTGTGTTAGAAGTAACTCCCTGTTTTGTATAAGTGGACTTGGGGCAATTCCCAGCAATGTGTCCCACTTCTTGACATTTGAAACAGGTTCTTCTGTCAACTCTTGATGCACATTTCTTCGAAACATTTTTTTCTTTTTCTGCAAAAAATTCTTGATTTGACTGTTTTCTGAACAGTTTCTCCTTTTCTTCTGTTGGATCTGAGTTTGGTTTTGATTGTATTTTCGTTTGAATTAAGATGAAGATGGATGAGTTGTGCAGCGGAATTAAGATGGAAACAAACTTTGCATACAATCAAACGAGAGTGTTGCTTTGATCAAACATTTTCACAAAGAACCGAAAGATTGAATTTATTTCAATTACGATTACAATGCTATGTTGAATACAAACTCCCCCTCAGCCAGAGCTCAGTGTTTGTTCGTGCAGAGAAGATGATTTTGCAAAGAGCTAATAGAACAGTACAGAGCACTGTTCTATTTATAGGCACTAGCAAACCACTGAGCATCTAAGCTGACGTCACCATGAAAGTGACATCTAACCTCCTAACAAACTCTAACCTCTGATCAATACAAACACTGCTATGCTAACTACTGCTATTACATTTCATTACATAAAAGACATCCAATAACTGCTGCATCCTTCCACTGCTGTGAACCCAGCAGTACTTGTCCGGATCAGCAGTGCTTGACTCAAGGCAGTAGATTGAACAGCAGAGCTTTAGTCAACATCAGGCTTTTACTTGATCAGCAGTTTGTAGGTCAGTAGTTTGCACGATCAGTAGATAGGAGGTCAGCAGATGTTGAAACCACTTTCAAAGGGAGAGACTTGTATGTAACATCTGCTTATTCTGGATCCACTGCTCTGATCCAGTTTTGGCTTTAATTATCTGTTCCTCTGGTAGGGTTCAATCCCAACAATCTCCCCCTGGAACAGATAATGCCAAAACTCTTCATTATTGTGGAACTTTATTGCCTCATTAACCGTTCCCTTATCTGACCTTTAAGTTGTAGCTCAACGTCTAGGGCATCTGTGTCATCTTCATCCCTACCAAGTGGAAGATCAAGGAGATCCTGCATATCTTCAAGACTCAGGCCAAGAGCTTGTTCCCTTGTTATTTTCTTCACTTCTCCACCAGACCTGAACATAGTCAATACATGGGTCTGTTTGTCAGTTTCCCACTTTAGTACTTTTGAGCCTGGTGGGTTTCTTGGGAGATTTTTATTTGATGAGGTATTTGGTGATGCTGGCCTATTTAGAACTGTCTGAGCAGTACTTGCAGGTTGTTCCAATTCAGGATCTTCTTTCATCATTAATCTAATGCCCTCTTGTACAATGACATTTCCAGCATTTAGATCTTGAACTGTTTCAGCTCCTAATTGGTTTTGACTCCTTCTTTTGTAGATGGCAGCACCAGCTGGAGCAGTGGTTCTTTTGACTTGCAGCTTTGGTGGTCTTTTTAAGACCTCTGCTTTGGAGTAGTCAGGCTTTTGTGGAACTGATGGATCTTTCTTTCTTAGTTCCTCCAACCTTTTGTAGGTGGCCCTGACTGTATCTTCTTTCCATCTTGCCACTTGATGTTTAGACCCATAATCAGCAGCAACTAGTTCCTCTTTCATTCTCTTTAGCTCAAGTGATTTTTCAGGCACATTCTTCTTGTACTTTGACCAATCAGGAGGAGTGTGTTTGACCTTTTTGTTTATCATCTCTTGAATCCTGGCTGCTTCTTGTTCAAGCTCAGGAATGGTCCACTCCTTGTACATGTGCTTCTCCCCCTTGTATTTCTTTGATGACATAATGCTTTCAATGTAGTCTTTTCTTAGAGTTTCATCTGCTCTTTCTGAAATTTGTTGACATACATTTTTTGCAAACTGTTCTAGGGATCTGACTTGTGTGAGCAAGTATTGATAATTCTGCTGTATTTCTCTATCAGATTTCCCTTGTGTATTTCTTTTTGAGATATCCTCTGCTTGCTTAGCCTTGATTTTCAAGTATTCTTCAATATTGTTAGGCATGGGATATCCTTTAACTGATGGCAGTCTCCTTTTAGCAGGGTCATCCTCATAATAAAAGGACTTGATTTCTTCTCTAACTGCTATGAGCTCAAGAGGAAATTGAACACCTGCAGGAGCTAAGGGCTGTTGAACTTGTGCTGATGAGAGAGGAACAGGCTTGGGTATTGTAACAAGTGACAAAGATTTTGAAGATGTTGGTGGTGGAGATGTGTCATCATCTTTTAGAATCAGCCTTCTCCTTTTTGTTTGAAGAGGGACTGATGATGCTTTGGGTGGAACAGTGGTGGAAGTTTGAGTGGCAGTGGTTTGTGGTTGACAAACAGCTGTTGAAACAACTGGTGCTTCAACCACTGTTGTCATTACAGCAGATGTTGTAACACCTGCTGTCTTCTGCTTTTTGGCAGGAGGCGATGGTGGTGAGGTTGTTTTTGGTGGTGATGGTGGTAAGGCAATGGTTGTGGTGTGTGTTGAAGTGATAACAGATGTTGAAACCTCTGCAGTACCAGCAGTAGTTGATACAGCAGGAGTTACAACAGCTGTTTGGATGGAGGTTTGATGTTGGTGGCTTTTGGATGGTGGCTTTGGAGTATGCTTTGGAATTCTGGATGGTGTGGACTTGGGTTTCTTTACTTTTCTAATGAGATTTCTTTTTAGCTCAGGATTTTGAACATCCTTTAGCCCAAAACAACCCTGCGCATTCAGCTCCATGTAAGCTCTTTTCTCCTCATTCCATCTTGAAATATCCTTTGCCGCTCTATCCCTTTTTACACTTGCTTCTCCTTCATCAAGTGCTTCTTGGGTAACATCAACCTTTTTGCTACCATCTGGCAAAGGAATATTTCTGGTCATAGCATCTTTCTCTGGTTCAATGTAAAGACCATCATCTATCCCCATCCTTATCCACTCCTGAATTTTCTCCCCCTTTTTGGCATTATCTGGGGGGAGTTTATCAATAAAAAGAACTGTTGGAGGAGCAGTGCCAGTGGTTTTCAATAAATGGGCCTTGAGAGCCTTGATGTCTGCTTGTGTGTTCTTGTACCTAGACTCCAGGATGTTTCTCAGCTTTTGGACATGAATTTCATGTTGCTGATCAGCCATTTTCTTTTATTGTTGGAGAAAAGGTTGAAATAGATTCCAGAGCTCATTTGTAGCAGGTGTTGTGGTGGAGCAGATGCTTGAGGTGGAACAGCAGTGGATTGCATCTTTTGTACTGTCAACAACTGTTGTAGCATGTCTTTGATATCTGCAACATCTGTATCCAGTTTATCAACACGTTCCGTCAAATCCAGATATTTTAAACCATCACCCAATTTAATGGGATCATCTGATTTCCCACTAACAGTGGTTTTATCAGTGGTTGAGGTAGGGAGTGTACTCCAAACATTAACCACTGATGCCCCTTTTTCTTGGTACTGGGGTCTTCTTCCTTCAACACTTGACAATCTTTTGATGTTTCCAGTGGTAAAAAATAATCCACTGGTAGATGTCAGAGGTGCTATGGAAGGAATTACCTCCAAGGAAGTCTTATTAATGTAACCACTGTCCAAATGTAAACCAGTGGGTTCAACAGTTGTAGTGGCTGCTTCACTTGGATTACCACCAAGAGTTACATGTAACTCAAGGGGTGTAACCTCCTCAGGTGGTGTTGGTGGTTTAGCAAAGATTGATACATCAGACCCAGTCATTTGTTGAGGCATGTTCTCATTGATAGGTGATTGAGAAGGACTAGTTAGTGCCTGGTTCAAATCAATTGCATCCAACAGAAGTTTAGTTGGTGGGGGAATTGTGGATGTGATGTTTGGTGTAGAAAGAGAATTTGCCTCGGGCATTGGGTTGTGGATGATGGAAGCGAGTGATTCCAGAGCATCATAATGTGGAGTCCCTATGTGTACAACCTATTCTTTTTTAGAAGAAGCAGGAGGAGTTTCGGTTATGGGTTGAGATATTTGTACCATCTGCTGTGAGGAAAGAGCAGCAGCGGTTTCTTGTGACTTTTGTTTTGTCACAGGCAGTTGCTCTGGTATCTCATCCTCCAGAGTTGCCTTTTTGATAGGTTTGGGGGGTTTTTGATTTTTCTTTTTCTGTGGCTTTTTGGTGATTTTAGGTGTGGGTTTCAAAGCAGTGGTGTTGCTACTTTGATCACCTTGAGCAGTGGGCTCAGCAGCAGATACCTGAGGAGCAGTGGTAGCTGCTAAATTCTGCTCAGACACCTCTGCTTGTGTTTTGCAAGGTGTTGACATTCTTGTAAAAGTTTCAGCAGTTAAACTATGCATTTGTAAAGAGTCACCTTGGTTTATTGCAGCAATATCATCCTTACTGAATTTCTTTTCAAAATAATAGCTTAAAAACCTGGGAAACAGTAAGAATGATTTTGTTTCAACATTTTTAACCAGATCATTAAAAATTTCCAGGGAATAATTAAAATTTTCTTCTTGAAGAATAGCATATCCCAGATTTTGAATTTTTAATGGTATTTCATTAAAAGCAGTGGTTTTGTTTGAAACACACATTAGAAGGGTATGAAATAAAAACCTTGTTGCAGAAGGGAAGTAACCTTTTTGTAAGGTGTCCTTTTTCACTTCTGCATTATACCCTCTTTCCAGAAAGTCATTTTTTAACTCCTTTTTGGGAAAAGTGATTTTACCTTCCTGATCGTTGAGTTGAAAGACCTCTGAGATGGATTTTGTTGTAATCTTGACGGCTTTACCCTTTAGAGAAGAGTTGATGGCTATTACTGTGTCTCCTTGTTTTTCAAGGGTTGCATTCTTCCAAAACTCTCTTTGGGTTGTCAAGTAAATTGGTGCATCCGCTGTTAACAAAGTTTTGTACTTTGATGCGGAGATGGTATCAATGATGGAGTTGAAGATATTTGTGGTGCTGGGTTTTGTGAGAAGACCCAGAAGATTGTGAGATGGTTTGTGTGGAATTTCGGTGAGTTTGGCCTTTTGAGAGACCTTTTTTGAAGATGATTTGGAAGTGGGTTTTGCAGATGGCTTCGATTTTGTCATTTTGAAGATGATGATCGAAGAAGATTGTGAAGGAATTTGAAGAAAAACTGCTTTGAGAAGAGAATTTTTGAGAATTCAATTCGACAGTAAAACCCTGTTTTTGGTGTGAAGTGGGGGTTTTATGAGAAAAAAGTGGATGCTGACGTGGCAGCGGTTACAAAAGGTCTGACCACTATGTACTGCCCACATGCCAACCCCTGGTGAAATGAAGGACAGTACTTTTATGAAAGATACTGATGAAGGCAGTGGTTACAACGGTAAAATGGAAGCAGTGGATGATTTTCACTATCAGTGGATAAGACACTGCTTTTGAACAACAGAGTTTATCAAGGAAATGAGAGAACAGAGGACGGCTTTCAGCAGTGGACAGACTTTGAAGTAGAGCAGACTTTTGAACAAGCAGTGGTTATGGCAGACTTTTAAGGATTTTAATGAAAACTTCATTTTTAGCTATTTTTAAGGATGGATTTTTGATTTTCTAAAAACATTTTAATGCTTTTATTCATAGAAAAACAAGATGTTGCTTGTTATTCCATGTTTAGCATGCCAATCCTAGAGACGAGGCTTTCAAAAGTGGCAGTATCTAATGCTTTTGTGAGCACATCTGCCAGCTGGTCTTAAGTTGGAACATGATGCAGAGAAATCAAACCTTTTTCATAGCAATCCCTCACGAAGTGATGTCTGATGTCGATGTGTTTGGTGGTTGAATGGGAAACTGGATTTTTGATGATATTTTCTGCTGCCTGGCTATCCAACATGAGTGGTGTCTTTAAGGCAGTGATACCAAAATCCAGCAACTGATTTTGAAGCCACAGGAGTTGGGCTATACAGCTTGCAGCAGCAATGTATTCAGCTTCAGCAGTGGATGTTGAAACAGCTGCTTGCTTTTTTCTTTGCCAAGAAACCAAGCAATCACCTAGAAACTGGCACCCTCCTGAAGTGGACTTCCTTGTGGTGTGACATCTAGCAAAGTCACTGTCTGAAAAACCTGAAAGCTTGATATTCCCATTAGCTGGATACCAGATACCAAGTGTGGGAGCACCTTTTATGTATCTGAAGATCCTTTTTACAGCAATGAGATTTGATTTTCTGGGAGCTGATTGACTTCTTGCACAGACACATATTGCAAACATGATTTCTGGTCTAGATGCAGTTAGGTACAATAAAGACCCAATCATGCTTCTATAAAGTGTTTGGTCAATCAGCTCATCCTTTTCATCAGACATGACAAGCTTATTTGTTGCCATGGGTGTGCTGCATGGTTTACAATCATTCATATCAAATTTGTTTAAAAGTTCTTTAGCATATTTTCTTTGATGAATGAAAGTTCCATTTTGCATTTGCTGAACTTGGAGACCAAGAAAGCATTGCAGCTCACCCATTGCACTCATTTCAAACTCAGCTGTCATGAGTTCCCTAAACTCTTCACACATTTTGTTACATGTGCTTCCAAAAATAATGTCATCCACATAAATTTGGACAATCATTAAATCCTTCCCTCTCCATTTTAGAAACAGTGTTTTATCAATGGTACCTCTTTTGAAACCATTTGAGAGTAGGAAGTTGGAAAGAGTTTCATACTAGGCTCTAGGTGCTTGTTTCAGGCCATACAAGGCTTTGTTTAGCCTGTAGACATGATCTGGATAAAATGGATCCTCAAAACCTGGAGGTTGACACATATACACCTCTTCTTGAATTGTACCATAGAGGAAAGCACTTTTGATATCCATTTGGAACACCTTCATGTTGTGGTTGACTGCAAAGGCCAGGAACAGTCTTATAGCTTCCAATCTTGCTACAGGGGCAAAAGTTTCATCATAATCAATCCCCTCTTCCTATCTGTAACCTTGAACCACAAGCCTGGCTTTATTCTTGACAACAATGCCCCTTTCATCAGTTTTGTTTTTGAAGACCCACTTTGTGCCGATGGGACTAACCTCTTCTGGCAGTGGTACAAGCTCCCATACTTGTTGTCTTTTAAACTGTTGGAGCTCCTCTTGCATGGCTTCTACCCAGCTGTTGTCTTTCAGTGCCTCTTGGTACTTGACTGGCTGATGGAGTGATAGAAAACCAGCAAAAAGACAGATGTTTTGGGTTTGGCTTCTTGTGAGCACCCCTTCATTGATGTTGCCAATGATTTGATCAGGTGGATGGGATCTCAAAAAGATTAAATCTCCTTGGTATGGAATGATGGCATTTGTTGGTGAAGGCTGCAAATGTGTATCATCTGAGCTAACCACTGCTGGTGACTTTGATGACCCAACAGTGGCTTCAAAAGGTGGTGGAATAGGAGGTAATGGTGAGGACACATGCTGACTTTTGTCCACTGTTTGGGGACTTTTGTCAACAGTGTTTGTTGATGTGGAAGCAGTGGTTGATGGGCTACTTTGGTCAACAACTGTTGAGGTAGCAGTGGTTGAGCTTTGACAGCTGTTTTAAACATCTGCTGCTCTACCCAATGAGACAGACTTTTGTTGAGGAATGATGATCTCATATCCATAGTCTGGTGATGAATCCTCTGATGGACCTGCACTGTTAGTCTTGACAGCAGTATTTTCAAAAGTGAATTTCTCAAGATCAAACAGATCTGCAGGATTTGCTGGGATTTTCATTGATGAAAGTTCATTGAACTTTACATTCAAAGTCTCCTCCACTGCCTTGGTCCGTGTATTAAACACTTTGTAGGCCTTGGAAGTGGTTGAGTATCCCAGATGATAACCACAGTCAATTTTGGCTGCAAATTTTGAAATGGAATCTTTTAAGTTCAAAATAAAGCATGGGCAGCCAAATACCTTGAAGTATGAGATCAGTGGTTTGATTTTATACAGAATTTCATAAGCAGTCTTTTTGTGCCTGGGGTTTATTAAAACTCTGTTTTGGACATAGCAAGCAGTATTTACTGCCTCTGCCCAAAAAGTTAATAGCAAACCTGAATCAGCAAGCATGGTTCTGGCAGCCTCAATCAAAGTTCTGTTCTTTCTTTCAACTACCCCATTTTGCTCTGGTGTTCTAGGGATGCTGAACTGCCTTACAATCCCTTTCTTCACACAGAAGGCATCCGACTCCTTATTTTTGAATTATGTGCCATTGTCACTCCTGAAGACTTTTACTGGAAGGTCAAATTGCTTTTCAACCTGTGTCACAAAGTCTTGCAAAATGCCTGCAGTCTCATCTTTTGAGTGTAAAAAGAAAGTCCATGTAAACCTAGAGAAGTCATCAACAATAACTAAACAATATCTTTTCCTTTTGAGACTCATGACTTGAACTGGGCCAAACAAATCCATGTGCAGCATTTGCAAACACTTGGTTGTTTTGGACTCTTCAATGGACTTAAAAGAGCTTTTATGTTGTTTTCCTTTTAAACAGGAAACACAATGCTCAGGACATGAAAACAATTTTTGTGGTAGGCCTCTTACCAAACCATTTTTTGAAATTTCAGTGATTGTCTTAAGATTTGTGTGCCCCAGTCTTCTGTGCCAAAGTTCCGTCTCTTTATTTGAGGCAGCTGAGAACAGACAGGCATCAGCTCTGGGACACTCTTTTGACATATCAACAACATAAACATTGCCACTTCTTTGAGAAACAAGTTTTGTTTGACCAGTTTTGAATATTGCTTCAATCTTTTTGACCATTTCTGGTCCAACAATCCTACAACACTCCCTTGTGAAGAATGACCCATACCCCTTGTCACTCATTTGTGAAACACTCAGGAGGTTGAATTTCAGACTGTCTATCAGATTGACATTTTCAAATTTTACATTGCCAGACTGTACTGTACCAGACCCCAGAACTTTCCCTTTACTGTTATTCCCAAAGGATATATCACCCCCTCCATGAATTTTGAAATCTTTGAGTAGGGCTTTACATCCAGTCATGTGCCTGGAGCCTCCACTATCAACATACCAAAGGCTATCTAAGCAGGCAGAAGCTCCCTTGGCAGCAGCCATCATTGCACAATCACATTGATGATTTTCTTCATCATCAGCTCTTACTTCTTTCTCACCTGCTTTCTTCTCTTCCTCTTCTTCTTTATCCTCTTCGGACCAAGGGTCTGTCAGTGGTTCAATCAGGGTTCCTGAACTTTCTCCCAGCAGTAGTTCACCAGCCACAGCAGTAACCACTGCTTCAGTCACCTCCTCCACTGTTTCAGCACTTAGCTGTTCACCTTCAGTTTCAATCCCCTCTGGTATTGACTCTAATGCCATCAAACAAAATTCATCATTAGAAGGTTCATTAAAAGCATAGAGTGCAAAATTTTCATCACCAAGCTCATCAGGCATACTGCTCCAATCAACAAAGCCTTGAGTGAAGAAGCTTTGCTGATCTGGTTGTACTGCTGCTGGAGCAGCTGTTTAAGGTGCAACAGTTTGCACTTGTGCCTGAGGGATAGGGGTTTGAACGTACTGAATTTGTGGAACAATGGTTTGGACATAATGCACAGGCACAGGGGCAGCAGCAAAGTGAGCAGTGTTAACATGAGCTGCAGGGGTATATTGGGTATAGTACACAATGCTTTGATTTTGTGGTCTAGGGTTTGAGCTGGGATGAGTGATTATAGGACCAGTAGTTTGACTCCTGCATTCCCTAGAAAAATGACCTAGCCTATTTCACTTGTAACACTTGATTTTAGATTTATCCAACCCCACCCTTAAATTCCCATGTAATCCTGGGAATTTTCTCCCAGTTCTTTTGTAGAATTTGCTTGTTCTTACACTAAGCAAAGCCAACTGATGCAAGATGTCCATCTCTTCTAACTCAGTGGGATCAAATTGTTGCAAATCATTGAGTTCAAAGCATAGGTTATCTGACATCTGGTTTTCACAATTTGCAGTAAAAGCATAACTTGCAGAGTGAGGATCAGGGTTGTTAAAATTTCCACCAGCAGTTATATCAATGAAGTGATCATAACCTTGATCCTTACCGCTGCTACCAGATTCTTCCTGACCAAAAAGAGCTGTGTTACTGAATGAATAATCATCAACAACTTTTCCAGACTCTTGCAACTTCTTTTTCTGGTTCAACTCCCTTTCATAGGTCAGGAGTCTACCATGAAGTTGGGTCAGGGTCAGATCTTTGAACTCAGCAGAGTTTCTAGTGACAAAATCTATGGTGTCCCATTTTTCTGGTAGTGACCTAAGGAACCTGCTATTTTGAGTTGAATTTGGAAAAGTTACTTTAACAAGCCTTAGTTCACTAATAAGACAACTGAATCGCTCAAATTGCTGAGTCAGTGATTCACCCTTAATGTGACAAAATGTTTCATACTGCTGATTCAGAATTTCCCTATTGTTCTCAATGACTTCTTCTGTCCCCCCAAACTGTTCCTTCAACGCATCCCATAGCTCTTTGGCCCTGTTACAGTGTAACAGTCCAGCATAGATCTCATTGGGTAATGCGGATGCTATGATGCTAAATGCTTTGGCATCGAGTTCGAACTTTTGAAAATCAGTTTCAGTATAGTTTTCAGTTGGTTTAGGAACGAACTTCTTTGCATCCTCAGCACTTGGCACCATAGGAACATGGGGACCAAAAACAACAGACCTCCAACATCCAGTGTTCTATTGAGCAAGGATGTGACCCATCCTTCTCTCCCAGATGTTGTATTCATTACGTTTAAGCATGGGTGGTTTAAAAAGTGAGCCAATGTTATTCTTATCATCTTGTGATTGTGACGTCATCCTGGTTGTTTTACAGACACTGATTAATCAACTTTGATGGTGATTAAACCTTGCTCTGTTTTTCAACACAAACGAACAAACTATCAGTATCAACTTTTATGAGCTGAACTATTTACGTCAAAATGATTGTTAAATCAAATTTGACTGTCCTAGCTCTGATACCAATTGTTGGATCTGAGTTTTGTTTTGATTGTATTTTCGATTGAATTAAGATGAAGATGGATGAGTTGTGCAGTGGAATTAAGATGGAAACAAACTTTGCATACAATCAAACGAGAGTGTTGCTTTGATCAAACATTTTCACAAAGAACCGAAAGATTGAATTTATTTCAATTACGATTACAAGGCTATGTTGAATACAAACTCCCCCCAGCCAGAGCTCAGTGTTTGTTCGTGCAGAGAAGACGATTTTGCAAAGAGCTAATAGAACAGTACAGAGCACTGTTCTATTTATAGGCACTAGCAAACCACTAAGCATCTAAGCTGACGTCACCACGAAAGTGACATCTAACCTCCTAACAAACTCTAACCTCTGATCAATACAAACACTGCTATGCTAACTACTGCTATTACATTTCATTACATAAAAGACATCTAATAACTGTTGCATCCTTCCACTGCTGTGAACCCAGCAGTACTTGTCCGGATCAGCAGTGCTTGACTCAAGGCAGTAGATTGAACAGCAGAGCTTTAGTCTTCATCAGGCTTTTACTTGATCAGCAGTTTGTAGGTCAGTAGTTTGCACGATCAGTAGATAGGAGGTCAGCAGATGTTGAAACCACTTTCAAGGGGAGAGACTTGTATGTAACATCTGCTTATTCTGGATCCACTGCTCTGATCCAGTTTTGGCTTTAATAATCTGTTCCTCTAGTAGGGTTCAATCCCAACATCTTCTTCTGAGCTTGTACCTGAAACAAATTTAGTTTTTGGTTTATAATTTTTCTCATTTTTATAATTTTCTGGTGGAATAAACCCTAAACCTTTCTTTTTGAAATTACTGTTATGGTTTGGTTTCTTTTGAAAACCAGAACCCGAACTGTAACCTTTCTTCTTGTTCAATCTTTATTGAACTCTTGAAGTGTACTTTTTAGGTTTTTCATTAAGATTTACATCTTTTATTTCAGAAATATTAATTTCTGTTAATTTGAAAACCTGTTTGATCTGTTCAGTTTTGACACTTCTTATTGGAAATTCTTCATCATAAAATAATTTATCAGAATCATTCAAAGTATATGCTACTTTGTGCTCTTCGCATCGCAATGCCTATTGTGTCTTTCATTATTCAAATTATTTTTCGACATCAGAAATTCTTTATTGTAAACCCTTTTGACCGGTGAACTCGGACTCTTGTCTGATGAACTTGAACTTTCAGATTTAGACTCCGACTTTGACTCTTCATCCATATCCAACACCTGATCGACCACTTTCTTTAATAACTCAGACTCATGATCAGTGTCAGATGCTGTGAATGTGACATCAATGTTGTCTGGTAACTCATCAATGGTTTCAGACTTTAACTTTATGTTGACTGCCTTTTTTAATCGCTCCTCATTTGGTTTTCTGGGAGAGTAACTTTCCCAGATCGGAGGCGGACACTTGTTATACTTGACACTTTGTATCTTACCAGTATCCTCTTCCGTCTTTTTATCTTGAAAAGCTTCAAGACCTGCAACAGTAGGATAAACTCTGTCAATCAAATAATCACAAGTTGTATAACTCAGCAGCAATCATTTGATTCTTTCATTTTCAATCTTTTCGAGTTCCAAATCCTGCTTCTGCTTTGCACAGTCTTCAATATACTCATTGATGAACTTTTGCTTAGTCATTAATGTTGAACTCATCATCGTCATAGCAGCATCTACTTCTAAGTTTGTCTTGTTCAGACTATCAACCGTTCTGTTCAGCACATCATACGATTCTTTTACATACTTCACATCATACAACAATTTTTCTTTCAACTTTTCAAGTTCACTTATCTTCTTGTCTTTCTCTTCACAATGTTTGCAAGGTTCCAAACATTTCAGACAAGGTTTCGTGACTTCAACGATCTTTTCAACTTCGATGATTTTTTCAACTTCAACAATTTTTTTAACTACTTTCTCAACCTCAATTAACTTTTCAACTTCAACTATTTTCTCCACCACCTTCTCCATCATTGGTTCTTCATCAAATTCTACTTTTGTTTCACTCTCTTTATCTTCGACCTTTTCTGTTGAATCTTCTTCAACTTTTTCTGTTTTAGCTTCCATTACTGCCTTTTCTTCAGCAATTCTTCTTGCTTCCAACTCTCTCTTCAATCTATCATCCTTCTTCTCATTCAACATCTCGATCTTATCTGCAAAAAACAAATTAAAATTGTAAGAATCCAATTGTCGTCTAGCTTTATTAATATATTCTTCTTCGTCATCGGTATCTGCATCACTTCCTAATTCCGTAAAAATCGGTATTCGTCTCGGACAATTCTTAGACTTGATTGTTTTTCCTGCAGAAGTTGAATCTTCAAGAATTTGAGCAACAAATGCTTGATTCTTTAAGTAATTTTTATCCGGAATGTATTTATCCCAGCTAAATCCCTCTGGTAATCTTTCATCATCTTGATCTACCAGACAAGCTTTCTTCTGTCCATCTTCAATGGCACAGGATGATGACGATTGTTGAGCAATCTGATGATAAATTGATTTTTGATGATAATCGTTGTTTCTAAATGGATCTTGTCTTCCGGTTGCTTCTTTATTCGTACACTCTCGTTTAAAATGCCCATTCTCTCTGCAACGAAAACAAGTAACCTTTGATTTGTCAAACCCTAATGGAGATGTAGCAACATCACGAAAATCATCTCTTCTGGTGATTTGTTGGAATTTTTCTGCTCTTCTTACAGCACTAGCTAAACACCACTTGATGTCCATCAACTCAAGTTCTTCAGCATCAATCTGGTCATAATCCTCTTTGGTGAGCATCGGATTTCCAATTCTTCCAGCAACTAAGTTTTCATAAGACTCTAGCATAGTAACAAGTGATGCCATGTGTTGATTAGCTATTTCTGGAGAGAGATTTTGACCACTTTGAATATTCAATGTCACATTGCATTGCAGATTTGTCGAACTCTGTCGTTGAGGGCTTGGTGTTGTGAAATTCGGATCAAAACTTGAATATGATGACGAATATCCACCACGCTGAGTTGTAGTGCTAACATTTGTTCCAGAAGAGCCGTCAGCACTGAAAGCAGTCTTAATCTTCGGACTTGGAGTAGTCTCAAATTTGCTTCCTCTGTAGTATAAACTAACATCTTGTTGAGCATTTGGATTATTCATGATAGCAGTTTTCTGAACATCCAATTCATGTTCTTCAATCTTCTGAATGAACTTAGCCAAATTCAGACTTTCAGATTTTCTCATATGTTTTAAGATCAACAAATATGTTCCCCATTTATGCTGTGGTAGAGCATCAGCTAGCTTATCAACCCATTCATCATCTTCTTTCTTTATATCCAACCTTCTCATTTCCTGGACAAGATGACGATATCTATCGATAGTCGTTTTTGTTGATTCACCTTCAAAAGCTACAAACATATCAAATGATTTCTTTAGTAATGCACATTTATTTTTTATCATATCAGCACTTCCCTTAAACTTTTGAATCAATGCCAACCACATTGATCTAGTAGTGTTCTCATATTGAAGCAAAACAAAGATATCTTCTTTTACTGCTTGTTGGAGAATGCTAATCATCATTTTCTCACTGATGTATTTTAACTTCTCAACCGCTGAATAATCACTTAAAGATTTTTCATTTCCACGGTCATCTATCGGTTTAACGTAATCTGCATCTAACGAACACCATGCATCAAACTTGTAAGCTTGCACCCAAGTTTCAAAACGATTTTGCCATCCTTTAAAATCCTCGATATACATAAGCTTTGGAGGCTTTTGAGACATTCCTGTTTCATTTTCGATTTCAAGAGTTTCGACAACTGTTATTGGAGCAGCTGGAGCGGTAGCAAACGCATTGTAAAACTCTTCTTCCATGTTTTGGTGTTGAAAGTTCACAAAATCCCAATGTTCAAACGAAATAGAATCTCAAACGAAATGACTTTGGTGCGAAATGGCCTTTTGATGTGAAATGACCTTGTGGTGCGAAATGACCTTTCAAGCGAAATGATACTTTCACGCGGAATGAACTTTGGAGCGAAATGGAGTCACTTTCAAACGAAATGGAACAACTTCAAGTGAAATGGTTGATTTCGTGCGAAATGAAGTTTAAACTTGCCAATCCGTGCGAAATGTAAATGATTTCACACGAAATGAGCTATTTCGTGCGAAATGGTGCTGATGTCACACAACCGAGTATGTTTTCAAGCGAAATGAACAAATTGAACAAGGTTTAGGTCGATTTTAGGTCTAATTCTTTCAAGGATTGATTAAACTATGTTTCGCTCGTTGTATGTGAAATTCAGTCCATTTTAACTGTAAAAACTTGTTAATTTTGAAAAAGAAGGTGTAGAAGTCAGAATTTTTGATGAAATCAGGCTGATTTGGTAAGAACTCTTCCTCCTGAGCTCTGATACCACTTGTAGGATCGAGATTCGATCTAAACGAGTCTATCAGAAGAGTTCTAATCCATATCAAAGGCGGAATTCAATGATACAGACTTGAATACAGCTTGATTCACTCTTCAAATGTATTGTTTATTGATTTGAAAGTGTTACAGGTCAAATGACACTTCAGCAGCACTTCGGCTCTGGAATCCGGAACTGTTACAAATGATTTGAAAGCTCAGGTATTTATAGGTGAGTCCATTTCGCACGAAACAGTTCAAGCGAAATGGCCAAGTTCATTTCGTATGAAATGAACAGTTTCCATTTCGTGCGAAATGGCACACATTTCTCGTTTTTCGTACCCTGATCAATCTAATCTATTACAAGACTCGACACAAGACGAAGTCGACAGACATATGCACCAACAAAAGACAGCAGGCTGTTTTGATGATTCAGTGAATCTGCCCAGCTCCAGGCCTCGCGGGCCGTGAAGGAAACAGCAAGGGTCTTCGCGCCCAGCCAAGCAGTCTGACCAGAAGTTTCATTTTTTGTCTAAACAGGCCCCTGCAGCTCTGAAACTTGTTTTTCGACGCGTTTAAGCCCTGTTAACCCATTTCCAAGGGTCTACAGGGATGTTAAAGCATAGGAGACTTAAAATATGCTTGAAAATATCAAGGATGTCGGTTCGTTTGATCGTACGGTAGCGTTATTCGGTTAATTACGATGAAACTCAAACGAACGCGAAAAACGATCCAAATTACGCGACGAATGGTATTTTAGCATTCCAATCACTAAAAATAAAATATTTTAATGATTACAAAATTTTTTGGATGTCCGGATATCTTCAGAACGTAAGATATGCGTGTAAATGCAAACTTATGCACTTTTTGACGCTTTTAGTCCATGTTGATCAAATAAGCATATTTTCTCACACTGAACCCCTCAAACCTCATTTCTAAGCTATGTAAAGGATATTTAGGGTATGTGTCACACCCCCAAAAATCCACATGCGGAGTATCGCCGCTTGGGGGCGTGACTGACCAGGATCAAGCCACCAATCATATTAAACAATGTATTTAAAATAAATAAAATCCAACCACGCAATATAATTGGTGTTCAAAAACAAGTTAACCAAGTTCAAGTTAAACAGCGGAAGCAATAAAGGTAAAACCAAAACATAAGTTCAATAAGTTTAAATGTTAACATGGTACACAACGGTCCGTGTCCCACAACGACTCCTCTTGCTCGTGCAAGCTCCATAGATACCTAACGACCTGCAAGGCATGTAACAACAAATCAACAACAAAGTTGAGCGAGTTCACGGTTGGTGTTCATTGTTAAGTTGTTTCAAAAAAACCAGGAATTCATTTGTAAGTTGTAAGTTAATCAGTTTACCCTGTTTCCCAAACATATCCATAGTTGGTGGGGGCTTCCCCATGTTAACCACTAGACCCGTTACCATATCGACCACTGACTAAAGTAAGTTGGTGCCCTGACGTCAATGTCTATCATCATTGACTAGTGCCCAGATCCATTAGTTCACGCCCGTCCTCTGCGGCACGGTGTGAGGCTTGTCAAACCTAAATAGCGCTATCTAACTAATGACCCGCTCGCCATTGGCCCGGCGATTAAGTCGATATAAAAGGAGGGACTTCATGATAGAGATTTTGGTCTAGCATCCGTGTTGTCACCCTTCAATAAAGAGGGTGTGTACGTAATCCCCAAACCAGGAGATTACGCAGGTTCCAATTATATCCTTATCACGTGTTGTCACCCTTCAATAAAGAGGGTGTGTACGTGTCCCAAGCCAGGAGATCACGCAGTTTCAGTTTAAATCCTTTACCCATTCCCAACCCTTGGGAATCCCATGCCTTGTGGAAAGTGTGAACTCACCTCGGTTTGCTCGGTAAGATAAAAATACGTTTTCCAATTGTTCAAACACGCCCTAGAATCGTTGCCAACATAATCAGTCTTAAGTACACATAATTCACATATTTCATGTTCAAACAAGTCATATATTCCTTGTTCACTTGTCACACAGTCAGGATACACGTATTACACACATATAATCCACATCACACCAGGTTAATCTATCAACCCATTATTGCCAAGAAATCACTTAGTATATATATATATATATATATATATATATATATATATATATACCCTTCTAATGAGTAATTCGTTTCATGATTCACTTCACCATATACACTATTAACTTTCATAAACATATGATAACTTAATAAAGATAGCCGACATAAATTCAATTAGTGTAACACAATCACATGGGCCGCCAAACAGTAGTGTCATCTAATGAGGTCTACACATATCCATACGTATTTAATGAGGTCTACACATGATCATTCATTATTAAATTGTTCCAAATCATATTTTGTTTGTGAGGTAACATGATGGCCGACAACTGTTAAAGCATACAAGTAATTATTGGACCGATCACATTAATTAATGGACTGACAAGTTTATTGGGCCTGTCAAAGTATACTCACGTGGACTGTCCACATACTAACATGATGCATTTAATTTAGTGGGCTGACAATTTATTCATTAATCTATATCATCTTGTGCATGAACATTGACTTTGCTATTCTGCTCATCACATGGAATAGGGACGAAATCAACAACAATACCCTATGACTTCTACTCATAATACACCCAATCCCAAGTTAATCGATCACATAATTTATTTCAAATACCTGATTATTGGTTTATGCTTTAGTGTTTACCTTAACCATTCATAAAAATTTACGAAATTAGTCAACTATCAATTGCTACCGGTTAATATTGCAAAGAAGTCCTAGATTATCCAAACATTAGAAAGTAGTAAACAATGATCCTTGGCCTCCACGCAAACAACAACAGATTGCAAGCACAAATCATACTAACCGAATTTACATATCATCACCAATTAATAATCATCGATCTCATTTAATAACACATATAAACAAGGTCATGCAAACATGAATACCAATAGATAAAAACTACTAACCTACTGCTGGCTTAAACAGGATGATGTCTTCGATGGTGTGGGGGGGGGGGGGGGGTCTCCTGCCGTACACCAACTAGGAATAGGTAGGGTTTGAATATGTGTTTGCTAACAAGTTACGTAATTTCTTGTGTAAGTATATAATGTTTGTATAACCGGCCCCAAACAAAACAATTATTAACTTGGGCTTCACCCGGCCCAACCACTGTTGCGGTGTGTGGGAATATATCTAAAATCCAACTAACCGACCCACTAAGATCCGATTGACCCTCAGGTAACATAGGCCGAGATTGATTGTTGAGAGGAGTGTAGGCCCAAGTGTAACTAAACCAAATACTTTCTCAATACAAATACTTTCTCTATTACATACATGAGGCTATACCATTGCAACATGGGTAGTCAAGCACATAACACGTTTAACATATCGTAGACTGTGACATAGAATTAATAAGCACGTTTAACAAATTTAACACGTTCATCCCAGTATAATGCAGACCATGACGTATAGAATAATACTGAACAAGACTCACTAACCTAGACAACACTAACCTTGAGAGTTCGGGTTGTCACATTATCCCCAACTTGAAAGAAATTTCGTCCCGAAATTTAGCATGCGGTTACTGAGGAAGCTAGTTGTGTTGTGTTGTTTCCTGGTTTTCCTGGGGTGTCACATCATCCCCCCGTTGGTTTGGAATTTCGTCCCGAAATTCTGTAGTAGCTTCAGCCTCAGTAGTGGTTGCACTGTTTCCGAACAACTGGGGATACTTGAGTTTCATTTGATCTTCTCATTTCCCAGGTAAACTCTGGGCCATGACGGGAGTTCCAACGAACTCGAACAAGAGATATTCTAGTGTGCTTGAGGACCTTAACGTCTCGGTCCGGGATTTCAACTGGTTCCTCGACAAATCGCAACTGATCGTCGATAGTGAGCTCCTTCAAAGGAACTATGAGGGTCTCATCTGACAGACATTTCTTCAGATTTGACACGTGAAATACGTTGTGAACTCCACCGAGTTCTGCTGGTAGGTTCAGTTTGTAGGCCACTTTGCCTATTTTCTCTATGATTTCGAACGGTCCGACGTAATGCGGATTGAGTTTGCCTCGTTTGCCAAAACGAACTACACCTTTCCAAGGTGAGACTTTGAGTAGCACTCTATCCCCAACCTGGAATTCGAGTGGTTTCATTGTTTTCACCATCAGCCGATTCCACAACAGGTTGGGTTTCAAGAAGCATCAGGGTTAAGCAGAACAGTGGCGAAGTGATTAGTCACCAAGAACACGTAGGCTACCATGTTGTTATAATCCCGGCGTCGCCCACGCCAATCCCTAATGTCCCTCTATGAGCATCATTTCCCGTGTTGTTGTACTCGTTGCGAGGATTTCCAGTACGGCCGTCGTTCCCTTGGTTGTTGTCGTTGAATTTAACATTGGCCACTCCATGCCGTAAGCACCTTCACTTTCCATACTGTTGGTTACCATTACAAATACCATGTGGTTGCCGTGACCGTTGCCTCTAATGCTGTTGTTTGAAACGAAGCTCTACGACTCTTCACCATCAAGGTCCATCTTTTCACATTCTGAGCCACGTCCTAACACGTTACTCACTGTGCTGGCAGTCACACCTTCCATACTACCATCAGCTGTCCTCACTTATGCCCCGATTGATTCATAAGAGTTGACTCCCATGAGTTGCTGACAAGGGTTAAGGATTCGTTTGAAGCCAATTCGCTGGTGCTCATTGTCGGTAATCAGGGTCGTCAAAGTACTGAGGTCGGTAAAGTGCTACGCTCATCCTCCTGTCCATCGATGTTGCAAGTGGTTCGAGTAATACTCAATATGTTGCGGGAGTGTTGCAGAAGTGATCGCACTTCAGAATCTGAGGCGTCAATACATGAGTTCCAACAAACGAAGAGGAAAAAAAAAGGTATCGATCGATCATTCGACGCTGCGACATCCTACTCAGGGACGTTCGTATAAGCACCTAACATTCTACACGGTTCGCTAGGTGTTCAGATGGGTGTTCAGGTAATACTCGATAGCATCGAGATTCGAAAGGATCCAGAGATGAATGAAAAGTTCACATTCGAGTAGGGAACAATCACTGCTATGACCCCTATAGGTTTGTTATGTTTCACATCGATCAAATAACGGAACGGAACCCCTTTTCCACTTGTCAAGGCTCTCTAGGACTCGCATGCACCCCACATTATTATTATGTGTGCACCCACAATAATATTGCGATTTGCATGCTCATCTCAGTTCCTCCTAACTCATGTCAAATGGTTCCTCAAACTCAGATGTCAAACGGAGGTCGTCAATGTAATAAGATCACAAAAACCTAAGGACTATGGCATACTATCAACGCATCATAAGGTGAGCAAGCAATCCATGCCATCTTGCTATAGTGACGAGTGTGTGTTCGTGTGTTTCGTCATAAACAAATGTGTACTGTCACATCAAAGGAAACATGGGTGAGAGAGGTTCGCGAAAGTGCGATGACAGAAGAGAGTAAGCACACAAGTGTTTTCAAACAATAGTTGTTACGTTTATCTAAGCATATCACGAGCAAAGTTCTATGTAACTAGCAAGTAGGCAATATAAACATAAATCATATCACCTATAGTGTGGAGACTTGCACGTGCAGCGAAGCGTCGTTGTGGATCGTTGAGCACTGTACAGGTTATAGTCTGGTTTTATCAAAAAGCTTTTCCCCTTTTTAAAACCAAGTTGACTATAACCAATGGCTCTGATACCAATCTGTCACACCCCCAAAAATCCACATGCGGAGTATCGCCGCTTGGAGGCGTGACTGACCAGGATCAAGCCACCAATCATATTGAACAATGTATTTAAAATAAATAAAATCCAACCACGCAATATAATTGGTGTTCAAAAACAAGTTAACCAAGTTCAAGTTAAACAGCGGAAGCAATAAAGGTAAAACCAAAACATAAGTTCAATAAGTTTAAATGTTAACATGGTACACAACGGTCCGTGTCCCACAACGACTCCTCTTGCTCGTGCAAGCTCCATAGATACCTAACGACCTGCAAGGCATGTAACAACAAATCAACAACAAAGTTGAGCGAGTTCACGGTTGGTGTTCATTGTTAAGTTGTTTCAAAAAAACCAGGAATTCATTTGTAAGTTGTAAGTTAATCAGTTTACCCTGTTTCCCAAACATATCCATAGTTGGTGGGGGCTTCCCCATGTTAACCACTAGACCCGTTACCATATCGACCACTGACTAAAGTAAGTTGGTGCCCTGACGTCAATGTCTATCATCATTGACTAGTGCCCAGATCCATTAGTTCACGCCCATCCTCTGCGGCACGGTGTGAGGCTTGTCAAACCTAAATAGCGCTATCTAACTAATGACCCGCTCGCCATTGGCCCGGCGATTAAGTCGATATAAAAGGAGGGACTTCATGATAGAGATTTTGGTCTAGTATCCGTGTTGTCACCCTTCAATAAAGAGGGTGTGTACGTAATCCCCAAACCAGGAGATTACGCAGGTTCCAATTATATCCTTATCATGTGTTGTCACCCTTCAATAAAGAGGGTGTGTACGTGTCCCAAGCCAGGAGATCACGCAGTTTCAGTTTAAATCCTTTACCCATTCCCAACCCTTGGGAATCCCATGCCTTGTGGAAAGTGTGAACTCACCTCGGTTTGCTCGGTAAGATAAAAATACGTTTTCCAATTGTTCAAACACGCCCTAGAATCGTTGCCAACATAATCAGTCTTAAGTACACATAATTCACATATTTCATGTTCAAACAAGTCATATATTCCTTGTTCACTTGTCACACAGTCAGGATACACGTATTACACACATATAATCCACATCACACCAGGTTAATCTATCAACCCATTATTGCCAAGAAATCACTTAGTATATATATATATATATATATATATATATATATATATATACCCTTCTAATGAGTAATTCGTTTCATGATTCACTTCACCATATACACTATTAACTTTCATAAACATATGATAACTTAATAAAGATAGCCGACATAAATTCAATTAGTGTAACACAATCACATGGGCCGCCAAACAGTAGTGTCATCTAATGAGGTCTACACATATCCATACGTATTTAATGAGGTCTACACATGATCATTCATTATTAAATTGTTCCAAATCATATTCTGTTTGTGAGGTAACATGATGGCCGACAACTGTTAAAGCATACAAGTAATTATTGGACCG
The DNA here is from genome assembly GCA_030545235.1 of Helianthus tuberosus. Taxonomy (NCBI): domain Eukaryota; kingdom Viridiplantae; phylum Streptophyta; class Magnoliopsida; order Asterales; family Asteraceae; genus Helianthus; species Helianthus tuberosus. The sequence continues at coordinate 107,223,350 of CM060409.1, forward strand.
ATCACATTAATTAATGGACTGACAAGTTTATTGGGCCTGTCAAAGTATGCTCACGTGGACTGTCCACATACTAACATGATGCATTCAATTTAGTGGGCTGACAATTTATTCATTAATCTATATCATCTTGTGCATGAACATTGACTTTGCTATTCTGCTCATCACATGGAATAGGGACGAAATCAACAACAATACCCTATGACTTCTACTCATAATACACCCAATCCCAAGTTAATCGATCACATAATTTATTTCAAATACCTGATTATTGGTTTATGCTTTAGTGTTTACCTTAACCATTCATAACAATTTACGAAATTAGTCAACTATCAATTGCTACCGGTTAATATTGCAAAGAAGTCCTAGATTATCCAAACATTAGAAAGTAGTAAACAATGATCCTTGGCCTCCACGCAAACAACAACAGATTGCAAGCACAAATCATACTAACCGAATTTACATATCATCACCAATTAATAATCATCGATCTCATTTAATAACACGTATAAACAAGGTCATGCAAACATGAATACCAATAGATAAAAACTACTAACCTACTGCTGGCTTAAACATGATGATGTCTTCGATGGTGGGGGGGGGGTCTCCTACCGCACACCAACTAGGAATAGGTAGGGTTTGAATATGTGTTTGCTAACAAGTTACGTAATTTCTTGTGTGAGTATATAATGTTTGTATAACCGGCCCCAAACAAAACAATTATTAACTTGGGCTTCACCCGGCCCAACCACTGTTGCGGTGTGTGGGAATATATCTAAAATCCAACTAACCGACCCACTAAGATCCGATTGAACTTCAGGTAACATAGGCCGAGATTGATTGTTGAGAGGAGTGTAGGCCCAAGTGTAACTAAACCAAATACTTTCTCAATACAAATACTTTCTCTATTACATACATGAGGCTATACCATTGCAACATGGGTAATCAAGCACATAACACGTTTAACGTATCGTAGACTGTGACATAGAATTAATAAGCACGTTTAACAAATTTAACACGTTCATCCCAGTATAATGCAGACCATGACGTATAGAATAATACTGAACAAGACTCACTAACCTAGACAACACTAACCTTGAGAGTTCGGGTTGTCACAGTATGTTTAGCTTATGATCTTATTCTGGGGTGTATGTTGCTATACGAATCGGCAGAATTTTGCAGTTTGTCGCAAATAGTCCCTGTGATCGAATAAGCTTGTTTTTGACATACCAAACCCTTCAAAACTTATTTCTAAGTTATGTAAAGGTTATTTAAGGTATGTTAAGCATAAGTCACTATTCCAGAGTGTTTGTCGCATTAAACTGATTATGTTTACCTATCAGTTTGCGTATGACTTTCCAGAAAGTGTTTAAGGGTTTGAATTTGAACAAGGATTGTTATTGTGCAAGTGTCATAGATAATTACACAATCCAAGAAATAAAACACAAGGTTTTATTGCTTACGAAATTGTTCGGGACTGGTTAGTGATAATTATAGGCACAGTTGTCACAGTCTTCCCTACTTTAGGAAATTTCATCCCGAAATTTATTCGTAGGAATCTGTTTTAAGTAATTGTCTTGCGCGGAATCTAGAGTTTCATCTATTCTCATAGAATAACTCATCAAGGATCTCCACGTAAGGCATAACTTTATTATTCCCTAATGGATGCTTCCTTAAATAATGCAGGAAGTGGGAATGAGGGATTATGTTAATGGTAAAACTAAATCAACCAATAGTACTTGTAAGTATCCTTTAAGAATCCAACTATTAAAACAGAAAGGTCTTGTAAGGATTTGTATTTCATTTCCCGAGTGGATATTCTTCAGAAGCAGAAATGAATGGATAGTTCATTCTCCTCAATGGGTTCTTTGTCAGAAGTGGAAATGAAAGATGAATAGGTTATTCATTTCCAATGGATATTTCTTCAAAAGCGGAAATGAATAGATAATTCATTTTCTCCAATGGATACTTTTATCAAAAACGGAAATGAAGGAATGTATAAGCTGTTCATTTCTCAATGGTTATTTCTTCAGAAGCGAAAATGGATGGATAATTCATTTTCCTCAATGGATACTTCGTCAGAAGTAGAAATGAAAGATAGTTAAATAGATTATTCATTTCCCCGACGGAAATTCTTCAGAAGCGAAAATGAATGGATAATTCATTTTCCTCAGTGGATACTTCGTCAGAAGTGGAAATGAAGGATTATCGTAAAGAATATTCATTTCCCCGATGGATATTTCTTTAGAAGCGAAAATGAATGGATAATTCATTTTCCTCAGTGGATACTTCGTCAGAAGTGGAAATGAAAGAATCAATACAGGACTATTCATTCCCTTAGTGGATATTTCTTTAGAAGCAAAAATGAATGAACAATTCATTTTCCTCAGTGGATACTTCATCAGAAACGGAATGAATTTATTCATTTCCTCAGTGGATATTTCTTCAGAAGCGAAAATGGACGGATAGTTCATTTTCCTCAGTGGATACTTCGTCAGAAACGAAAATGACAAGATCAATGCAGAATTATTCATTCCTTCAGTGGATATTTCTTTTGAAGTGAAAATGAATGAACAATTCATTTTCCTCAGTGGATACTTTACCAGAAACGGAATGAATTTATTCATTTTCCTCATAAATCGATAAGTAAGGAAAGTGTTGGGTGCATGCTTGTTTGAGTTTTCTTATGATTTTAAATATCCAGGAACCTCATTTGTAACAACCCAAGTAAAACCGAGCCAAGATATTGTCCGCTTTGCCCCCGATGGAGACTTCCCAAGAGGTCACCCATCCTAGTACTACTCCCACCTGAGCACGCTTAACTGTGGAGTTTTCATGTGCTCCACAACCAACTAAGCCCAAAACACGTTGGTGGTATAAGATGCAGGGATGTCTTATGAACCAAGAATATCTCCTTGTCACGGCCAGTGTGGGATTTGCCTAGGGTTTCACAATAGTCCATGTTAATCTTCTCGGTATCAGTATAGGTATCATTACAATCACCCTTTTAGGGACTCATCTTTCTTAACCGATGTGGGACTTACATCTCCACCCCCCGGTCCCTGGCTCTGATACCATTTGATACCATTCCTCAACCGATCGGGCCGGTGCGCCAGCAAGGACTTTGGGCTCCCTAAGGGGGGTGGAGATGTAAGTCCCACATTAGTTGGGCAAGAGAATGAAACCTTTCTTATAAGGGGGTGGAAACCTTCTTTACCAAGATGCGTACTTGGGAGAGCAACTCATCGGGTAAAAACAAAACCGTGAATTCCTAGTTGGGCAACCCATTAGGAGCAAATCGGACAATATTTTGGCATGATTTACTTGGGCTGAGGGGCAAAGCCATTTTTCAAATTTTGAATATATGAAATGTTGTTAGTGGGTCAAGCTTGATCCACAAGATAAATATTGTAATACTACATGAGAAATCTATATAAATCAGGCTTGTGACTGTCACACCTCGACCGCGTAAAACAACAAATCGCGGCGGAATCGTCGGGGAGTGTTGTAACAGAATCATTGTTTCATAACACACGGAAATTTGAAGTTTTGTTTTATTTAAAGATTAACCATTTACATTGTCTTGAAATTTAAACAAACAAGTTAAACATAGTCTATTATTGTTACTAAGTCACTAAGGCCTCGTCCAGTCCTAAGTGAGCTTGCATCCTAGCAATCAACATTATTCAATCAACACCTGAAACATATGTAAAAACAAAGTCAGCAAAGAAATGCAGGCGAGCACATAGGTTTTATGAGAGTGTCGGATTCATGGCTAGTTTACATGTTGCAATACCTTATTAGACTACAAGAGTCAAAAGTAAAAACCTTGTTTTGAAAAGTGTATAGTATTGCAACATAATTAACCAACTCAAATCAAGATGGTTATAACTTATAAAATCTCGTAGCCATGATTCTTAACCCAAAACATTTATTTAAGAAAACCAAATTGTAAATCATCTCGTTAATAAAACTCGTATGGTTTATATTATTTAGAAAACATCGTTGTGTGACATCGTTTCAAAATTGTTTACCCAAGTGAACTAAATAACGCCACGGTATGTAATATGATGAAAACACTTATATATAAGAAGTACCAGCGGCGTATCTACCATGTTTTCATCACATTACACCCATCCTGTTATCTAATCACTAACCAAAAACCAATCGTTTGTTCAATTCGTTTAACTCGTTTAAATCATTCTCGTTTTAATTGTGAAAACTACATTTGGTTGCCTCGCTAATAACATCCAAACCTTCGCAACTCACCCATCGCCAATCTCGCATTAATAAACCAGCAAAGGGTAAATGAACAATCACAGATTCAGTCGTTACCCACATAGCCCCCACACATAACCAGGGGTGCAGTCTGATAACGGGATTTGTCAGATCCTATGGTACCATAACCTAATACTGGTCGGTTCAGCCAAAACTAATGAATGTTATTTGTTATGTAATTACGCCCAACAAGTTTATTCACATTATCAAAATCGTTATTAATTTAATATAAACCATTTTAATCATTTTTGAAACCATCGCTAAAAACATCGAAATCATTTAACACATATGAATCACCCCAAAACAATTGAAAACAGTAAAAGAGGGGACTATGTACTCACTTGAGAATGCTTAGAAGTCTTGAATAACAACCAAGCAAGGCTAGAGGGATAACAGAAATCAATCGGCACCTAATATAGGTAACTATATTAATAAACCGGACCTAAATCGGAAGATCGGATAGGATGAGGTTTCGTAAACCAAATGAGTATTGGAACTCATATGATATGGTTTAACAAAGCCTACATTCTAAATCAAAACCTAACCTAAGTGCTTATGACCCATTACAACCCGTTTAGGTAGCTTACGCTACTTTAACGCGTCGTTCGCGTAAAATGCGTTCGGATCATCTAGCTAGTCCTATGATAAGTATTATATGCCTTAACACGTCTAATAATGTTTCCTAATCAGTTTTGATGTTAAAATTTAGGTTACATATGCTCAAAATGAAATTATGTGTAAAAAGGGCATTTTGGTCATTTTCCAAAGGCATATAAATTACCTATCATACAACTAACTAAACGAAGTGACCATAAGGTATAACCTCGGAAGGTAATTCCCTATACAACTATGGTCACAATGCATGTTTGGTCGGATCCTAATGATCGACCAAACGGGTCGGGTTCGAAAGTCTAAGCAGTTGTTTAGACCGCTTATCTTACGACCCTATATAAGCACTAATCTAAAAGTGACGAGTTAAACATGTTAAAACATGTTTAACGAAGTTTGAAAACAAGTTTGATATCAAAACAAAGGGTTTTGATACCCAAGAATAGTTTGGTTGTAAAATACGCATGAATACGCATTTTGACCGAAACTATGACTCGTCACTATACCTAATCAACGTGGTAATCAGTAGGTATAGTCACAAGAGACTATGACCATCGTGATTACGCTCACGTTGCGAAGTTCAAACGAACTTCGTGTTGACCATTGACCGGTCAAAGCATAAAGTCAAACACTATTTGACTTTAATGCTTGAAAATGCATAAAAGAACGAAAGAAACTTACAAGAGGTCCAAGCTTGAAGATTTGAACTCAATTTGCTCAGGTATGAAGCTTGAGAGCTTCAACTTAGAGCAAGAATGAGAAAAAATGTGAGGATTGCAATGAACCATGATGGGTATTTATAGGAATTGGACCACCGTTAGGATCGTTCCTCGATTTAAGAGCTTCAATCTTGGCCCTCCATGTGTGCCCATTGAATTAACATACTATGGGTGCCCAAAACAAGGCCATAGAGTTAAAAAACCATGAAGAAAAACCCAGAAACCAGCTGCTGATTGAGAAAACTGATTTTTGCTGAACTGGGCAGCTCTCACGCCCCACGTAAGAGATGGTCTCTGCTTACGTGCCCCGCCTGAGCCATCTTTCACAGAATGTCAGTTTTGGTCCCTGAATGTCCAAAACTTGATTTTCGATGCATTTTTGACACGTTTAAGCCTCGTTAACCCCATTTCAAGGCTCTAAGATGAAGTTAAAGTATAGGGAACTTAAAATATGCTCAAAAACATGTCGGATGTCGGTTCGTTTGGTCGTACGGTTACGTTGTTTGGTTAATTACGACAAAATACGAACGGACGCGAAAAACGATCCAAATTGCGCGACGAATGGAAATTGAGCATGCCAATCACTAAAATAAAGTATTTTAATGATTACATAAACTTTTGGATGTCTAGATATATTCAGAACGTAAGATATGCGCGAAAATGCAAACTTATGCACTTTTGGACGCTTTTAGTCCTTGTTGATCACATAAGTTTATTTTTGCGCACCAAACACCTCAAAGCCTTTTTATAAGCTATGTAAAGTATATTTAGGGAATTTTTAACTTATGATCAAGTTCCGAAAGGTTCGATACCATACGAATCGGCAGATTTTCGCAGTTTGACGCAAATAGTCCCTGCGATTGAATAAACTTGATTTCGACACACCAAACCTTCCAAAACTTATTTCTAAGTTATGTAAAGGTTATTTAAGGTATGTTAAGCCCATGTCACTGTTCGGGAGTGTTTTTCGCGTTAAACTGATTACGTTTACGCATCAGTTCGCGTATAACCTTCCAAGAAGCGATTTAGAGCTCGAAATCGAACAGGAATTGATATATGCAAAGGATACACATATTTATACAAATCCCAAGTATGAAACACAATATTTCATTGGTTTGGTATTTGTTTGATGGCCGTGGAGGCACAGATGTTACGGTCTCCCCTACTTCAGGAAATTTCGTCCCGAAATTTGTTTAGAGGAAACTTGTGAGAGCTCGAAACATGAAGTCGAAAAGGTAAAACAACACTGGTTAGGGTTTTGAACTTCTAGTAACTTTAAATAACATCATGCTTGCAATGTAAGAGGGACACTTATATACAAGTATATAAAGCTCCATCGGTGCGTCTGTCACACCCCTTTCTGCGGCGGAAGCACGAGGTGTGATCATGAAAGGTTCTCATTGCATACGAAAGGTAAACATACTACATGCTCAAAAATAACTTCAAACATTACATTACTGAAAACATAAGTCAAGTGTTTACAACACGAGATAGCAAATTGTCTTAAAAGTTACAACTTTATTTAACGATAAACATAACGACATCCACGAGCATGAGTAAGACCGCGCGCACATCCATCCTAGTTACCTGAAATACATGTGAGTTTTGGAAAAACGTCAACATAATGTTGGTGTGAATTCATGCAATTTTTGTATTTCACATTTGTATACTTTGTATGAAAACATAATTTGTATCTTGTATAAATCCTGTATTTCTGTATGTATCAAGTGTTAATGGGTTTCAAAGCCATTAACATGTGACACGACATAGGAAGTCACCAAACCATAGGCTTTTTTCTAGTAGTCGATTCACGACTGAGACACAAAAACACTACTCGGTTCTAGTGGTCACTAAGAGTGGGGTTGCCCTGAAACCCATTAGATCTAACATTTTGTTCTGCGGTCTTAGTATGTACACGATTAATGGTGCTTATGGTACCCTATTCGTGACACGATTTCTCGTATCATTTCTCAATTTTGGTATCTATCATTTGTAAACATTGTAGTATTTGTAACATGTATTTCACCCCCGAAGTTATAAAACTGAAAACAGTTAAAAGAAAAGGGGGAGCATGAACTCACAACTTTGCGTTCCTTGCGTCGTAAACTTCACCGGATTTGCTTAATTAACGTCGTGACCTATACGTGTTTTCTTAATGTTAGTCACTAGACTTGTATCGTACAAGTACAAGTCACTGTCTTTTATGTATATGTTTTCTTGTGTTATAAATAATTCATATTTTTAACTAAGTGTCTTACTTATATTATTTTCTCAAAAATACATATAAGTTTCTTGTATTTTGCACTTTGCACCCGAGTTATGTATCTTGTATGTGTATTTTTGTTACAAAAATTATGGCGAGGTTTATATTCGAAAAGCATAGTTTAGAACATACTAGCAAACATTTGTCTAGAAAATATTTACTAAGTGTTAGGATTTTCAGAAAATTTCGCCATCGTCTCCTTTGTAAATGGAGGTGTCCATGCTAAGTAGCATATCATTTTCTTTACATATAACACGTAAGATCGTTCTCAAATAATCAACCCGACATTCTGACATGCAAGATACTACTTTTGTCGTTTCAGTTTTAATATATATAAAACTGGACTGTTTTCGGAAATTTTAATAAAATAGTTAACTTATTCCAATAATTCCCAATTTTTTACAGAATGTCTTATACGAATCAAATATTATTGTGTAAAAATATCGGAGTCCAGTTCATTATCAATATTTTACAGAAAATCATTTACCGAACTGCAATCAGATTTGTTACTTTCTGACCGCAGCCTATGGAATAATTCGTTTAAAATTCATCGTAAGTCCGTTTTACGAAATTCCAGTTGGAGGGTCACACTGACATCAGTGATCATCTACGGTACAAATTTTAGGGGCTGGTTCTACTCAGGTTTCAAGTTATGATGAAGAATATAACACATGTTTTGGCAGTAAAAATGCAGCTTGAGCTGCTGTCCAAAAATAGCCCTTTAAAAATAGTAAACGACTTCGAAAAATTATGATTCCAGTGCCATTTGTTTCGTTTTTCGAAAATACACAATTTAGGCTTCAGAAATTCTGGGTTTCGATTTATTATGGTCAGTTTACAGCCCTTTGAAGTTGGCTGAAAATGTAAATCAGCATGTTTCTTCATAGTTTAAACGTTACTAAATCGTATCAACCAATGTCCGAACAACGGGTTTATCAAGAAACCAACGATCAAGTATCATGCATGATTTAACCAACCCTCATCCAACAAGATTTCATCTTCAAGTAAACTTTTTATGTAGGATTTCATGTAAAGTTTCATGCTCATCTCTTTAGTGTTCTTGTTTCTTTAGTGATTTAATCATTATCATCATACTACATATTTTAAACTAAGAAACAAGATGAACAAGGGTGCTCAAGGAACTTACTACTAGCACAAGGCTAGGGTAGGATCTAGTGATGAAGATGATGAGAAAAAGATGAAGAACAAGCAAGAAACAAAGCTCCTTTGAAGCTCCACAAGATGCAAGCTCCTATAACCCTTCTTCTACACTTGAATGAGACTTGAAAATGGTAGTTTGTGGTGGTGGAATGGTGGTGATGGTGGCGGTTTGGGGTGAGCCGAATGAGAGGAAGAGAGAGTGAAGTGAGAGTGAATCTTGTAAGGTATGGTATGTGATCTAGAGACTTTACTTATAATGATCCTTCATCATAATTTGTTTAGATATGCAAGCAAAGATCCAATATAAAAATGGAATTAAATCTAGGTGAAGATCATGAAGTATGGAAGTGGTGATTTGTGGGTCCATGGGGACCGATTTTATTAAGATGTAGGGAGGGGTCTAAGTGTAACTTTTGGTTATAAAATCATCTTGCAATCCAAATCTAAGATTATGATCTTTAGGAGATCTTGGTAGATCATATGGAATCCAAGAAGATCATGTAGGAGATTTGGGAAGATGTATAAAAATCTTATGGTGGGGCCATGCTTGGTCCGAAAATCAGCAAGGGGGGGTTAAGTGTAATTTCCAAACTCTAATATATAAACAAGTTAGCTTTCTTGTGAAATTTTTAGGGACTTGATGTGTTATCATGTTATACGGGGTGTTATGGTGTTCGGGGACCATAACTAGTTCAGAAACATTAAAATAATGCTTCTAATAATATTTTGATGTTCCGGGTAATGTCCGGTTGTTCGGTTATATACCGGTTCTTAAAGTGCCAAATTGCACCGTTTAGTGTCCTTTTGCAACCCTTTTAATTCCCAACACTTAGGGAAATATTCTGGACAATAAGACATGAATTCTGCATAATAATTATATGTTAAAAAGCTGGTTATAGCTGAATTTAATAAAATTCTGCACTTAAAGTGCGTTTCGGGTGCTTTTTAGTGCGTATTTTAGTCTCCGGAAAGTATATATATTAACCCTTGTATATATTCTAGGGTTTTAATGTATTCTTGTCATTGGACCTACACCTAGGCTCCAATTCTATCGTCTGACTGCTTTCTTCAGAGTCGTTGGCATATTGTGTTTTACCGGTGAGTTTACTAGTATTTTTGACGCAACGCTCTCGTTAATGCATAAAGCAATATTTTGTAGTAATAAACGTGCATGAATTCACATGTATAGTATGTAATCAGACTATGTTGACATTTAAGCACATAATTGCAGTCATTAAATAATAATTAAAGTGTACGGAAATTACCGGTTTGGTGCCAGTTGTCACAGTCTCCCCCCGTTAAAAGAATTTCGTCCCGAAATTCAGACTGAGCTAACTCTCGCAGGAGTCTTCTTGAACAGGTGGGGATACTTTTCTTTGAACTTGTCTTCACGTTCCCACGTGTACTCGGGTCCGTGCTTAGAGTTCCAACGTACTTTGACAAGTTTAACAGTGCTCCTCCTGGTCTTGTTGACTTTCCAGTCGGTAACCTCAACGGTTGTTCTGTAAATCGGAGGGCATCATCAATATGTACTTCATCCGCAGGGATGATCACGTCTTCTTATGTTGGACTCTTCTTGAGGTTGGATACATGAAACGTATCATGTACTCCATTAAGTTCTTCCGGTAATTCCAACTTGTATGCCACGGTACCAATTCTTTCCAAAATCTTGAATGGTCCGATGTATCGTGGATTCAGCTTTCCACGTTTTCCGAATCTTACTACACCCTTCCAAGGTGAGACTTTCAGCAGGACTTTGTCTCCCACCTCGAATTCTAATGGTTTTCGTCTTCGATCAGCGTAGCTCTTTTGTCAATCTCGTGCCGCCTTAATGAGCTCTCGGATCTGCATAATCTTGTCGGTTGTCTCTTGTACAAGTTCAGGACCAACCATACGTTTGTCTCCAGCGTCTGCCCAACATAAGGGCGATCGGCACTTGCGGCCATACAGAGCTTCGAACGGTGCGGCTTTTATGCTTGTATGATAACTGTTATTGTAGGAAAACCCAACTAAAGGTAGATGAGTATCCCAGCTGCCGCCTAAGTCCATGACACTTGCGCGAAGCATATCTTCTAGCGTTTGTATAGTCCGTTCGCTCTGGCCGTCTGTTTGTGGATGGAATGCCGTGCTTAGATCTAACTGAGATCCAAAGGCTTCCTGAAAGGATTGCCAGATTCTTAAGACAAAGCGTCCATCTCTGTCTGAAATAATTGAGATTGGCACTCCATGTCGTGCCACAATTTCTTTTAAGTATATTTCCGCGAGTTTTCCAATGCTGTCTTTTTCTCGGATCGGTAGGAAGTGCGCAGACTTTGTTAACCGATCGACTATCACCCATATCATATCGTGCCCTCTTAGGGTCCTAGGTAATTTCGTTATGAAGTCCATCGAGATTTGCTCCAACTTCCACATGGGTATCTCTGGTTGTTGTAGTAGGCCGGACGGTTTCTGATATTCAGCCTTAACCTTAGCACAGGTTAGGCACTTTCCAACGTAAACAGCAACATCGCTTTTGAGTCTCGGCCACAAATAGTATTCTTTTAAGTCTTGATACATCTTGTCCGATCCTGGATGGATCGAGTATCTCGACTTGTGTGCATCATCAAGGATGACTTCTCGTATGCCACCATAGAGCGGAACCCAAATGCGCTTCTTAAAGTACAAGGTTCCCTCTTCATTGGGCACCATATATTTCAACATACCCCGGAGGTATTCAGCCTTACGGTTTTCTCCCTTGAGAGCTTCTTGTTGTGCGTCACGAATGCGCGTAGTGAGGTTCGTTCGAATAGTCATTTCCAATGCTCGAACCCTTAGGGTCTTAACCCTTTCTTTTCGACTTAACGCGTCTGCTACAACGTTTGCTTTTCCAGGATGGTACTTAATCTCACAGTCATAATCGTTCAGCAACTCGACCCAACGTCGTTGACGCATATTTAATTCCTTCTGATCAAATATGTGTTGTAGGCTTTTGTGATCTGTGAAGATTGTACATCGAGTACCATATAAATAATGTCGCCAAATCTTCAAGGCGAATACCACTGCGCCTAGCTCCAGGTCATGAGTGGTATAATTTCTTTCATGAACCTTCAATTGTCATGAAGCGTAAGCGATGACCTTTTGGCGCTGCATAAGCACGCAACCCAAACCTTGTCGTGAGGCGTCGCAGTATACCACGAAGTCTTCAGTGCCTTCGGGTAGTGATAGTATTGGTGCATCGCATAGCTTGTTTTTAAGAAGTTGGAAGGCTTCTTCCTGCTTGTCACCCCAGTCGTACTTCTTGTCTTTCTGTGTAAGGGTAGTTAGTGGTTGAGCTATCTTGGAGAAATTCTCAATGAATCGCCGATAATAGCCCGCTAAGCCCAAAAATTGTCGAACTTCAGTTGGGGTTTTGGGGGCTTCCCAATTCTTTATGGCTTATATTTTGGACGGTTCTACATGAATGCCCTTCTCATTCACAACATGACCAAGGAACTGTACTTTGCGAATCCAGAATTCGCACTTTGAGAACTTTGCATAAAGTTTCTCTTTCTTCAGTTGTTCCAGAATGGTTCTGAGGTGTTGCTCGTGCTCTTCTTTCGTTCGTGAATAAATCAGGATATCGTCGATAAATACAATCATGAATTTATCGAGATATTGTTTGCAGACGCGGTTCATCAGATCCATAAAGACTGCTGGTGCATTCGTCAGTCCGAATGGCATCACAAGAAACTCGTAGTGCCCATAACGTGTTCTGAATGCAGTCTTGGGTATGCTCTCCTCTTGTATCCTTAACTGATGGTATCCAGATCGAAGGTCGATCTTGGAATAGTAGCTTGATCCTTGCAACTGATCAAATAAGTCATCAATCCTCGGTAATGGATACCGATTCTTGATTGTGAGTTTGTTCAGTTCTCTGTAATCGATACACATCCGCAGTGTTCCATCCTTCTTCTTCACGAACAATACTGGAGCTCCCCAGGGTGAGAAGCTTGGCCTTATGAATCCTTTATCCAACAACTTCTGGAGTTGTGTAGATAATTCTTGCATTTCGGATGGTGCAAGCCGATAGGGAGCCTTGGCTACAGGAGCGGCTCCTGGAACCAAGTCTATACGGAATTCGACTTGTCGTTGCGGAGGTAGTCCTGGCAGATCGTCGGGAAAAACATCAGGGAATTCCTTCACCATAGGAATGTTTTCGAGTTTCGGCTCCTCAGCCTTCTTGTCTACAACATGCGCTAGGAAAGCAACACATCCTTTCCTTAAGCACTTCTGTGCCTTCATACAACTGATGATTCGCAGAGGCGCGTCTCGTTTTTCTCCATGCACAATGAGAGTTTCATCATTCGCTAAAGGGATGCGAATGATTTTCTCATGACAAATAACTTCAGCTTTGTTCTTGGACAACCAGTCCATTCCAACCCTACATCGAAGCTACCCAATTGAATAGGTAAAAGGTCGATGCTAAATCTTCGTTCACCAAGTTCCAATGTGCAACCTCTAACAACTTCGGCCGACTCAACAAGTTTACCATTGGCTAGTTCTATGGAATAAGGAATTTCTAATCTACTAGATTCTATTCCAAGCATGCGTTTAAATTCCACAGACATGAAAGCTATAATCGGCACCAGTGTCAAATAATATGGATGCAAAGTGATTGTTAATGAGAAACGTACCGGTGACCACATTAGGGTCCTCGCGTGCGTTCTTTGCTCCAATCACAAATGCTCGAGCCTGAGCATTGTTTCCCTTTGGGCAGTCTTTCATGAAATGATCATTGCTTCCACAACTGAAGCATCCTTGATTTCGCCCAGCTCCATTCCCAGTTCGGCTACCACTACCATTCCCATTTCCACCATTGTTTCTATTACCAGTATTGTTGCGGTTTTCATTCCCGTTCTTTCCTTTACCCCAACACTCTTCAGTGCGGTGACCCAGCTTTCCACACTTGTCGCATTTCGGAATGTGACAGACTCCTTCGTGATGACGCTTGCACCGATTGCATTTGGGCAGAGTGCCCAGCTATCCCTTAGCTGGAGCGTCATTCATGGCTGCAAGAGATTTCGCCCCCTGAGGCGGGTTGGTGTCACGCTTCTTGTTGGAACCCTTGTTGTTACGAGTTGCTTGATTCAGGTTTGCATGCTTCGTTTTCTTGTCACCAGACGACTCAGCATGTATCTCGGTATTTTCTGTTGGGTTCAGTGATAGCTTCTTCATGCGAACACAATCTTCAGTAAGGCTGACAGCCAGAGTTATAGCCTCAGTGATTGTTTGAGGTTTGGCAGAAGTTACCATGCCGCGAAACTCTGGGGCCAGTCCCCAAATGTAGCGTTCAACGTGCTTAAATTCTGGAGTCACCATGTAGGGAAGCACTCTAGACAGATCGTGGAACCTTCGAGTATAACCATTAATGTCAGCACCTTCCATGGTCAAGTGCCAGAACTCAGTCTCCAACCTTTGGAGTTCAGCACGTGAGCAATACTTCTCTCTCATTCTTTCCTTCAGTTCATCCCAAGTTAGGCCATAAGCGGCATCATCGCCCAAGGTTTGGACTTGCAAGTTCCACCATGTCAGAGCTTCATCAACAAACAACCCAGTAGCAAAGGTGACTTGCTGATCCGCGGTACACTTGCTCATGCGGATAGTGGCTTCAGTCTTTTCCGTCCAGCATACAAACGCTACTGCACCTCCTGTGCCGTCGTAGTTCATTGGTTTGCAGTCGAGAAACTTCTTGAAAGTGCAGCCCTGAACTGCGTTTCCTCCAGATGAATCTCCATTCCCATTACGTCTAGCATTGCTTGGTCCACCACTGTCTGCAGTGCGGGTTGCCTCGTAGTGGGCGATAGCTGCGGAGATTCTTTCCTCCAGTAGAGCGTTCAGCTCTTCTGCAGTATTTGGCAGTGGGGGAGGAGGAGGTTGATCACGAGCGTTCACAGCTTTTCTTGGTGCCATGTTCTGACAGAACATAACACGATAGGGTTAGACATTTGTTTGATATCGTCTTACTAGACAGTAGTAGTATATATACACAGGCATATACCACATAAATGACATCAAACAATTATTACTCTAGCAGAGTATTTAATAGGCCGGTGCTCATATTTGACCTTCTCTTGCACTTAAGGGAATCTATACGTGACAAGACTTGCTGTGCTTTCGGTGCACTGAATTCCATAATTATGTATGCATCCATAATTACGTAACCCCTTGCACAGTTCGCACAGTTCGTTTCATCCTCGTATCTCTTCCTTCAGTTAGGCCATTGTTTTCAGGTAAAGTCACGTGTACTTGTGGCATTCTACTTCTAGTATATGCATTTAGCAATTATCACACATAATCGCAAGTATTTCTTAGTCACAGACAAGTGCTACTCCAGTGCACCCTAAGTCTTGTAGTGTCTTTTCTAGACTCTTGTGAACACTTTCAGGTAGTGGATGTCGCGGGACGTTTTATGTAATGAAAACTTTTTGTAAAACTGTTTTCGTGAAGGATCCTAGAGATTGTAGACTAGACTCGAGAAGGAATCCTGGTTCACTACAATCGCAGCTCTGATACCAATCTGTCACACCCCTTTCTGCGGCGGAAGCACGAGGTGTGATCATGAAAGGTTCTCATTGCATACGAAAGGTAAACATACTACATGCTCAAAAATAACTACAAACATTACATTACTGAAAACATAAGTCAAGTGTTTACAACACGAGACAGCAAATTGTCTTAAAAGTTACAACTTTATTTAACGATAAACATAACGACATCCACGAGCATGAGTAAGACCGCGCGCACATCCATCCTAGTTACCTGAAATACATGTGAGTTTTGGAAAAACGTCAACATAATGTTGGTGTGAATTCATGCAATTTTGTATTTCACATTTGTATACTTTGTATGAAAACATAATTTGTATCTTGTATAAATCCTGTATTTCTGTATGTATCAAGTGTTAATGGGTTGCAAGCCCATTAACATGTGACACGACATAGGAAGTCACCAAACCATAGGCTTTTTTTCTAGTAGTCGATTCACGACTGAGACACAAAAACACTACTCGGTTCTAGTGGTCACCAAGAGTGGGGCTGCCCTGAAACCCATTAGATCTAACATTTTGTTCTGCGGTCTTAGTATGTACACGATTAATGGTGCTTATGGTACCCTATTCATGACACGATTTCTCGTATCATTCCTCAATTCTGGTATCTATCATTTGTAAACATTGTAGTATTTGTAACATGTATTTCACCCCCGAAGTTATAAAACTGAAAACAGTTAAAAGAAAAGGGGGAGCATGAACTCACAACTTTGTGTTCCTTGCGTCGTAAACTTCACCGGATTTGCTTAATTAACGTCGTGACCTATACGTGTTTTCTTAATGTTAGTCACTAGACTTGTATCGTACAAGTACAAGTCACTGTCTTTTATGTATATGTTTTCTTGTGTTAAAAATAATTCATATTTTTAACTAAGTGTCTTACTTATATTATTTTCTCAAAAATACATATAAGTTTCTTGTATTTTGCACTTTGCACCCGAGTTATGTATCTTGTATGTGTATTTTTGTTACAAAAATTATGGCGAGGTTTATATTCGAAAAGCATAGTTTAGAACATACTAGCAAACATTTGTCTAGAAAATATTTACTAAGTGTTAGGATTTTCAGAAAATTTCGCCATAGTCTCCTTAGTAAATGGAGGTGTCCATGCTAAGTAGCATATCATTTTCTTTACATATAACACGTAAGATCGTTCTCAAATAACCAACCCGACATTCTGACATGCAAGATACTACTTTTGTCGTTTCAGTTTTAATATATATAAAACTAGACTGTTTTCGGACATTTTAATAAAATGGTTAACTTATTCCAATAATTCCCAATTTTTTACAGAATGTCTTATACGAATCAGATATTGTTGTGTAAAAATATCGAAGTCCAGTTCATTATCAATATTTTACAGAAAATCATTTACCGAACTGCGATCAGATTTGTTACTTTCTGACCGCAGCCTACGGAATAATTCGTTTAAAATTCATCGTAAGTCCGTTTTACGAAATTCTAGTTGGAGGGTCACACTGACATCAGTGATCATCTACGGTATAAATTTCAGGGGCTGGTTCTACTCAGGTTTCAAGTTATGATGAAGAATATAACACATGTTTTTGGCAGTAAAAATGCAGCTTGAGCTGCTGTCCAAAAATAGCCCTTTAAAAATAGTAAACGACTTCGAAAAATTATAATTCCAGTGCCATTTGTTTCGTTTTTGAAAATACATAATTTAGGCTTCAGAAATTCTGTTTTTCGATTTATTATGGTCGGTTTACAGCCCTTTGAAGTTGGCTGAAAATGTAAATCAGCATGTTTCTTCAGAGTTTAAACGTTACTAAATCGTATCAACCAATGTCCGAACAACGGGTTTATCAAGAAACCAACGATCAAGTATCATGCATGATTTAACCAAGATTTCATCTTCAAGTAAACTTTTTATGTAGGATTTCATGTAAAGTTTCATGCTCATCTCTTTAGTGTTCTTGTTTCTTTAGTGATTTAATCATAATCATCATACTACATATTTTAAACTAAGAAACAAGATGAACAAGGGTGCTCAAGGAACTTACTACTAGCACAAGGCTAGGGTAGGATCTAGTGATGAAGATGATGAGAAAAAGATGAAGAACAAGCAAGAAACAAAGCTCCTTTGAAGCTCCACAAGATGCAAGCTCCTATAACCCTTCTTCTACACTTGAATGAGACTTGAAAATGGTAGTTTGTGGTGGTGGGGATGGTGGTGGTTTGGGGTGAGCCGAATGAGAGGGAGAGAGAGTGAAGTGAGAGTGAATCTTGTAAGGTATGGTATGTGATCTAGAGACTTTACTTATAATGATCCTTCATCATAATTTGTTTAGATATGCAAGCAAAGATCCAATATAAAAATGGAATTAAATCTAGGTGAAGATCATGAAGTATGGAAGTGGTGATTTGTGGGTCCATGGGGACCGATTTTATTAAGATGTAGGGAGGGGTCTAAGTGTAACTTTTGGTTATAAAATCATCTTGCAATCCAAATCTAAGATTATGATCTTTAGGAGATCTTGGTAGATCATATGGAATCCAAGAAGATCATGTAGGAGATTTGGGAAGATGTATAAAAATCTTATGGTGGGGCCATGCTTGGTCCGAAAATCAGCAAGGGGGGGTTAAGTGTAATTTCCAAACTCTAATATATAAACAAGTTAGCTTTCTTGTGAAATTTTTAGGGACTTGATGTGTTATCATGTTATACGGGGTGTTATGGTGTTCGGGGACCATAACTAGTTCAGAAACATTAAAATAATGCTTCTAATAATATTTTGATGTTCCGGGTAATGTCCGGTTGTTCGGTTATATACCGGTTCTTAAAGTGCCAAATTGCACCGTTTAGTGTCCTTTTGCAACCCTTTTAATTCCCAACACTTAGGGAAATATTCTGGACAATAAGACATGAATTCTGCATAATAATTATATGTTAAAAAGCTGGTTATAGCTAAATTTAATAAAATTCTGCACTTAAAGTGCGTTTCGGGTGCTTTTTAGTGCGTATTTTAGTCTTCGGAAAGTATATATATTAACCCTTGTATGTATTCTCGGGTTTTAATGTATTCTTGTCATTGGACCTACACCTAGGCTCCAATTCTATCGTCTGACTGCTTTCTTCAGAGTCGTTGGCATATTGTGTTTTACCGGTGAGTTTACTAGTATTTTTGACGCAACGCTCTCGTTAATGCATAAAGCAATATTTTGTAGTAATAAACGTGCATGAATTCACATGTATAGTATGTAATAAGACTATGTTGACATTTAAGCACATAATTGCAGTCATTAAATAATAATTAAAGTGTACGGAAATTACCGGTTTGGTGCCAGTTGTCACAGCGTCCACCGTACTTCCATTACATTGTTCACGTTTTGTTATTGTTGCCACTATCGGTTCTTACACATGATAAATCTTACTGTGGTTTCCGTGCACTGAATTTCATAATTATGTATGCATCCATAATTACGTAATTCCTTGCATAGTCCACACAGTGCATTTTATAATGTGTAGGGGAAGAAAATAACGAACGAACCTTAGATGATTGTGATTAGACCACCATAGGGTCCCTTTAATTAAATCAATAAATGATCTCTTTATATAGACTACCAAGGAGTCTTTTCAGCTATATCATCACACACCATTCTTAAGCAGATTCTGAATCAATCTTTTTAACTAGACCACCCAAAGGGTCTCTTTTGAATTTTGGAATGGTACTATATAATCCAAAGGTCTTAACTATTACGTAGAAGCCCATTAAGGATTTGAGGTAGGACCTTTGGATATCCTACTATGAATCCCTCATATGAAGATATGGAAGATTCTACGAGGATTTGGATAATCAGAAATTCGGATCACACAAAAACATAAAAGAAAACACATAAACACATAATCACATAATTGTTTAACTTGACCTTTAATTTGTTATCTTTGGTAACGGGTATTTAAAGCACACCAGGAATCCAATCCGTGGATTTTATTTGGCACTTTAAACATTTCAAAAATCTAACTATGAAGATAGGAAGATCTTAATAGGAATTCGGCTTTATCCTTATTGAATCATAATGTACGTATTAAGGCATACAAATAATTCAATTAATGGCTCCGATTTGAGCGGTAACCATCCTCAAGGATCTAATTGTGAAGATAAGAAGATCCTATATGGATTTTGGAATTTTGAATAGCGGGAGATGTAACACCTGTGCCTCCACGGCAATCAAACAAATACCAAACCAATGAAATATTGTATTTCATACTTGGGATTTGTAAAAATATGTGTATCATTTGCACATATCAATTTTTGTTCAATTGCAAACTCTAAATCGCTTTCTGGAAGGTTATACGCGCACTGATGAAGAAATATAACCCGTTTAATGCAATGAACACTCCGGAATAGTGAAATAGGCTTAACATACCTTAAATAACCTTTACATAACTTAGAAATAAGATTTGGAAGGTTTGGTATGCCGAAAACAAGTTAATTCGCCTACAGGGACTAAACCTGACAAACTGCGAAAGTATGCCAATTTGAACTGTAACAGACATTCCGGAACATGACCATAAGTTAAACATACCATAAATATCCTTTACATAGCTTAGAAATAGGCTTTGAGGGGTTCGGTGTGCTAAAATAAACTTTTGGCTCATTCAGGGACTAAAAGTGTCAAAAAGTGCATAAGTTTGCACTTTCGCGCATAACTTACGTTCTGAATACATCCGGACATCCAAAAATTTATGTAAGCATGACTATATTATGCTTTAGTGTTTGGCTTGCCAAAAATCCATTCGTCGCGTCATTTGGATCGTTTTTCGCGCTTATGCGCATTCCGTCGTAATTAAGCGAACATCGCGTTCGTACGGCCAAACGAACCGACATCTGAGATACTTTTGATCATGTTTTGAGTTCCCTATACTTTAACTTCATTTTAGAGCCTTGAAATGAGGTTAACGGGGTTCAAACGCATCGAAAAAGGCCTTAAACACGTGCAGGGACCATTTCTGTCAGTTTTGAAACTTTTCTGAAACAGAGGGGCAGTGGTGTAGCGCGAGCCCTAAGGGCCTATGCAGTCGCGCTACGCGAGTGCCTTAACTGGACAGAAACATCAGTTTTGCATTTCGGGACCAGATTCGATGTATAAACAGCTGTTTAATTCACAACCACACATTCTAACATGCTTAGTCAGCTGATAAGGATGGATTTTAGGCACCATAACTTTCCGACACTTGTACGGATACGATTAAGGCACGATATTCGACAAGCGATCTTAACGGTTCGGGTATTCCTATAAATACCCATCCACCCCCATTGCTAAAATCACTAGAATCTTGATCTTAGGAACTCTAAGTTGAAACCATTGTTTCATACCTGAGATTCTTGGATTGAGATTAGCATTCGGGGACCCTTCGTAAGTATTCTTTCGTTCTTTTATTGCTTTTCGAGTCTTTCGAGTCTGAAAGTCAAACTTTGTTTGACTTTCTACATTGACCAGTTATGGTCAATGCGAAGTTCGTTTGAACTTCGCAACGTGAGTGTAATCACGTTGGTTATAGTCCCTTGGGACTATGCCTACTGATTACCACGTTGTCTAGGGTCGTAGGGTAAGCGATCTAATAAATCGCTTATACCTCGAACCCGACCCATTTGGTCGATCATTAGGATCCGACCAAATACATTAGGTGACCATAGTAGGTAGGGAATAACCTTCCGAGGTTATACCCTATGGTCGCTTCGTTTAAGTAGTTGTATGATAGGTAGTTTATATGCCTTAGGTAAATTACCAGAATACCCTTTTCATGTATAATTGGTAATTGAGCATATGTAACCTAAACTTTTGTCACATAACTGGTTATGTAACATGTTTAGGCATATAACACTTGTCATAGGACTAGTTAGACGGTCCGAACGCGTTTCACGCGCACGACGCGTTAAAGTAGCATAAGTTACCTTAATGGGTCGCGATGGGTCGGAAGCACTTAGGTTTGGTTTCATTGTAGTATGTAGGCCTTGTTAAACCATATCATATGAGTTCCAATACTCATTTGGTTTACCAAGCCTCATCCTATCCGATCTCCCGATTTAAGTCCGGTTTAATTATATAGTTTTAGATTGCCGACTGATTTCGTGCTCCCTTAAGCTTTGTTTGGTTGTTGTTCAAGACCTCTAAGCATTCTCAGGCGAGTACATTATTCCCCTCTTTTACTGTTTTCAACTGTTTTGGGGTGACTCATATGTGCTAAATATCTTAACAATGATTTCAAGAACGATTACAATGGTTTCAAAAACAATTACAATGTAGTATCAAGAACGATAACAATAGTTTCAAAAACAATTACAATAGTTTCAAGAACGATTTCAATAAAGTGAACAAACTTGTTGGTTGTAGTTACATAACCAATGACATTCATTAGCAATGATCAAGCCGACCAGTATTAGGTTATGGTACCATAGGATCTGACAAATCCCGTTATTTTCTATACCCATGGTTATGTGTGGGTATTTTGGGTAACGACTGAATCTGAAATTATTAATTTACCCTTCGGTAAGGGTTTTTTAAGAACGAGAGCGAGAGCGAGATGGAACGATGAACGCATCAAGAAGGTTTGAATGTTATTAGAGAATCGACCATTAAGTATTTTCACAATTAAAACAAGAACGATTTGAATGATTAAAACAACAAGAACGATTGGAACGATTTCACAAAGAGGTTTAACGATTGGGTAAACATTTGGACATGATTTACATTTGATCATGCATTTCCACGAAACATAGTATTGATTTAAACCAAGTTTTACTTCAATACTTTGTTTTGTGCGTTTCACCTATGGTTTAGTTGATGCATTTCACTAGCCATACATATCATTTTGGTTACACATTACGTGGTTTACATTCGACACAAACACTTTTGACATTGATTATACATGACATGATTTACATCTTAACATAAACATTTTGTTATATTATTCAATACATTTGACAATTTGTTTAAACATGGACATCTTACATTGGAGGTTTGTCTGGGTAAGTGATTTGAGTAACGGTGCGTGTGTAATATGATACAAGCATGGTGGATACGCCGCTGGTACTTCCTATATATAAGTGTTTGTATGGTATTACATATTGTAGCGTTATTTGAATCATTTCAGTTTGAGACATAGAACATTTTATACAAGTAACATACTTTTCACAAGACATTTATTTACAAACAACTTATCTTATACAAACTCATTTTACATGGTTATTCATTTAATCATGCATTATTCTCTTATTTATACATATCACCTGAACTTATTATTTTTCAAATGATTCACAAAGACAAAGCAAATTACAAGGTTCATGACTAAACATTTTCTTAAACAGAAGTCATGAATCTTATTTTCACAAAACCTATGTACTCGCCAGCATTTCTTTGCTGACCTCATTTTCACATATGTTTCAGGTATTGTTGAATGATATCGATTGATAAGATGCATGCTCACATAGGACTGGACAAGGCCTTAGTGACTCAATAACAATGATAGATTATGTTAAAATTGTGTATTTAGATTTCCAGACGATGTAATTATTCAATGTTTAATAAAACGAAACACTTTTGGTATCCATGGTTATGAAACATTAATTCTGTTGCAACACTCCCCGACGTTTCCGCCACGTTTTGTATGTTACACGTGGTCGGGGTGTGATAGAAAGATGGTATCAGAGCCAATGGTTATAGGGAATTAGGTTATTAGTAATGCTTTGACCTAGTCTATAACCTTCTTAGGACCCTAACGCGAGTTTACTTGCGTTTAGTCATAAAACAATACTGTCACCTATCCTTAGGCGACAACCACAACAAGAACATAAAATTCAAAACCGCTTTGAAAACTAATCATCTGTTCTAGGATGATTGATTACAAGGTTTTGAACCCTCTATTGTAAGGTTTTGAACCCTCTGTTATATGGTTTTGAACCCCTTTTAAATTTTCAAAATCTCGACAAAGTTTTGGGTTTTAAATAATGTGAACACGTGCAAACTGGAAGGGTGAATGCCTGTATTCTGGGTTTTCTGTCTAGGCAAGCACTTCGTATACATCTCATCAGACGCGAGACCAGTTGTGCTTACCTGGGAATTCTTGGGATGAGTGTTCACTTATAGGCGAGCATGTCTTCGCGATACATTATTTTCGACCCATTTACTTTGATCAGTCACTGTGTGTCGTTTGTTGCTTTGTAGTAACAAACAAATGACCACTATCCTTGCTTTCATCAGATTTGTTTCATCTCATTCTTTTCGTCTATTTCTCTCACTCGTTTCCTTTCATGTTTCCTCTCTCAGAATGCCTCCTCGACGCGAAAGCCAGATAGAGACTGCCGAATTGGCAGATATCATTGCGCAGCAAATGGCTGCTCAATTCCCAAACCTCTTTGCTCAATGGAACCAAGCCAACAACAACAACAATGTTCCATGCAAATACAAGGATTTTAACCAGGCTAAATCACTCAAGTTTAGTGGTTCTGAAGGAGCGACTGGGCTTCTTCAATGGTTCGAGAGCATTGAGAATACTTTCCGCCACGTGCAGTGTCCTGACAATCGCAAGGTTGAGTTTTCTTCGAGTGTGTTTCAGAAGAGGGCTCTCACATGGTGGAACGGGATTATGAGGGATCGTGGTGCAGAAGTTGCTCTAGCACAGACGTGGGCTGAACTTAGGGCCCTTATGATGAGGGAATTCTGTCCTCGTCATGAGCAGCGAGCTTTGGAGAAGGAATTTGATGAGTTGAAGCAAGATAGTGGTGAGCACAGGGCGTATACTGATAGGTTTGAGGAGTTGAGTCTGCTTTGCCCGACAATGGTTACCCCACTTGACATAGCTATCGAAAGGTACATCGACGGCCTACCTGACTCGGTACAAGACATCCTTACTGGTAGTAGCCCTGCCACACTCCGTCAGGCGATCGAGTTAGCTGCGACATTGACTGAGTCGCAGATTCAGAAGAATAAGTTACACAGAAAGGGCGACAAGGGTAAGAAGTAGGGGTCTGACGAGGAGGATAGCAAGAAAGGTCAAAACAAGAAGGGAAAGGAAGGTGAGACGTCAAAGAAATCAAGAAAGCGAAAGGGTGGTCAGAACTTTGCTGTTACAGCACAGACTGCTCAGAACCCGCGGAACCCACCAGCTCAGCCACCTGCAAAGAAAGCATATGCCGGTACCGCACCTCATTGTGCACGCTGCAACGGTCATCACGCGATACAACAAGCTTGCTGGCAATGCACGACGTGTGGTAAACTTGGGCATTTGGCCAAAGTTTGTCGTTTGGGACAAAATCAGGCTGCTCAGGTTCAAGCTCCGGTTCAAGGGAATGCTGTGAGATTCCCACCGGGTTCATGTTTCAACTGCGGAGAGATTGGTCACTTCCGCCACAACTGCCCAAGACTGGTGAATGCAAATGCTAACGCAAACCCAAATGCGAATGTCAACATCAATGTGAATCCAGCACGTGGTCGAGTGTTTAACATCAATGAGGCACTCAATGAT
The DNA here is from genome assembly GCA_030545235.1 of Helianthus tuberosus. Classification (NCBI taxonomy): domain Eukaryota; kingdom Viridiplantae; phylum Streptophyta; class Magnoliopsida; order Asterales; family Asteraceae; genus Helianthus; species Helianthus tuberosus. Next base: position 107,248,429 of record CM060409.1, read on the forward strand.
GAAGGAGTGAACAATTAGTATTTTGTTTTTCCTCTGGTTGGTATCTTGTAACATTTAAAGACAATGTGGTTGTTATATAAATAAAAATTTGTGGTTTTATTTTCTAACTAATGCAATTGTATGAATGTTTGATTCAACCTTGTGATGTCAACACAAAGACAAAACTACTCGTGTGGTTCTGTCATTTTTACGATCACTTGAGATCTCCCTAAGAACCTCAAACACTTGTTTCTTTTAAATCTAAAGTATCTTATCGTCTTGCACCGTTCAAGATGCAAGAATTATCAAAACAGCTTCAAGAGTTGTCTGATAAAGGATTCATCCGTCCGAACTTTTCACCTTGGAGAAATTCCTGTTCTCCTTGTGAAAAGAAAAATGGATCTTTTCGAATGTATATCGATTAACGTAAGCCTAGTAAGTTTACCATCAAGAATCGATATCCCCTACCTTAAATCAACGATTTCTCCGATCAACTGCATAGTGTTTCATGCTTTTCCAAGATCGATTTGCGTTTTGGGTATCATCAACTTTGTATTCTCGAAGAAGATATTCCCAAAACGGTTTTCTGCACAAAGTATGGCCATTACGAGTTTACAGTCATGCCTTTTAGGTTGACAAATACTCCAGCCATCTTCAAGGACTTAATAAATAGAGTCTGCAAGCCTTATTTGGATCAGTTCGTCATTGTTATTAATGACATCTTGATCTATTCATATCCCGAGCTGATAACGATCAACACTTTCATTGACACCGGAACCCTTAAAGAAGGAACAAACTTTTCGCTAAATCCTCCAAGAGGAAATTTTGGCTTAAAGAAGTTCAGTTTTTAGGTCATGTAGTCAACAAGCAGGGTATTCATATGGATCAATCCAAATTACCGCAATTAAGGAAATTGATTCCTTGTATGCTTTAAATACCCGTGTCCAAAGATAACAAATTTAAAGGTCAAATTAAACAATTATGCGATTATGTGATATGTGTTTATGTGTTCTCCTCTATGTTCTTGTGTGGTACGATTTTCAAATCCTCATAGAATCTTTCATATCTTCATATGAGGGATTCATAGTAGGATACTCAAAAGGTACTACCTTAAATCCTTATGGGCTTCTACGTGGTAGTTAAGACCCTTGGGTTATATAGTACCATTCCATGATTCGATGACAGACCCTTGAGTGGTCTAGTTAAAGATTGATTCAAGACCTGGTTAAGAATGGCATGTGATGATACAGCTGAAAGGACCCTATGGTGGTCCAGTCACACTCATCACAGGTTTGTTCATTTGGTTTTACCCTACACATTATAAAATAGACTGTGTGAACTGTGCAAGGAATTGTCTAATTATGGACGCGTACATAATTATGAAATTTAGTGCACAGAAACCCAGTAGCATTTATTATGTGTAAGAACCGATAGTGACAACAATAACAAAATGAGAATGATGTAATGGAGGTACGGTGGACGCACCAATGACGCTTCATATACTTGTATATAAGTATCCCTCTTACATTGCAAGCATAATGTTATTAAGGTTACTAGAAGTTCAGAACCCTAACCAATGTTGTTTGATCTTTTCAAACTTCATGCTTTCAAGCTCTCACAAGTTTCCTCTAAATAAATTTCGGGACGAAATTTCCTAAAGTAGGGGAGACTGTAACACCTGTGCCTCCACGGCCATCAAACAAATACCAAACCAATAAAATATTGTATTTCATACTTGGGATTTGTAAAAATATGTGTATCATTTGCACATATCAATTTTTGTTCAATTGCAAACTCTAAATCGCTTTCTGGAAGGTTATACGCGCACTGATGCAGAAATATAACCCGTTTAATGCAACGAACACTCCTGAATAGTGAAATAGGCTTAACATACCTTAAATAACCTTTACATAACTTAGAAATAAGATTTGGAAGGTTTGGTATGCCGAAAACAAGTTAATTCGCCTACAGGGACTAAACCTGACAAACTGCGAAAGTATGCCAATTTGAACTGTAACAGACATTCCGAAACATGACCATAAGTTAAACATACCATAAATATCCTTTACATAGCTTAGAAATAGGCTTTGAGGGGTTCGGTGTGCTAAAATAAACTTTTGGCTCATTCAGGGACTAAAAGTGTCAAAAAGTGCACAAGTTTGCACTTTCACGCATAACTTACGTTCTGAATACATCCGGACATCCAAAAATTTATGTAAGCATGACTATATTATGCTTTAGTGTTTGGCTTGCCAAAAATCCATTCGTCGCGTCATTTGGATCGTTTTTCGCTCTTATGCGCATTCCGTCGTAATTAAGCGAACATCGCGTTCGTACGGCCAAACGAACCGACATCTGAGATACTTTTGAGCATGTTTTGAGTTCCCTATACTTTAACTTCATTTTAGAGCCTTGAAATGAGGTTAACGGGGTTCAAACGCATCGAAAAAGGCCTTAAACACGTGCAGGGACCATTTCTGTCAGTTTTGAAACTTTTCTGAAACAAAGGGGCAGTGGCGTAGCGCGAGCCCTAAGGGCCTATGCAGTCGCGCTACGCGAGTGCCTTAACTGGACAGAAACATCAGTTTTGCATTTCGGGACCAGATTCGATGTATAAACAGCTGTTTAATTCACAACCACACATTCTAACATGCTTAGTCAGCTGATAAGGATGGATTTTAGGCACCATAACTTTCCGACACTTGTACGGATACGATTAAGGCACGATATTCGACAAGCGATCTTAACGGTTCGGGTATTCCTATAAATACCCATCCACCCCCATTGCTAAAATCACTAGAATCTTGATCTTAGGAACTCTAAGTTGAAACCATTGTTTCATACCTGAGATTCTTGGATTGAGATTAGCATTCGGGGACCCTTCGTAAGTATTCTTTCGTTCTTTTATTGCTTTTCGAGTCTTTCGAGTCTGAAAGTCAAACTTTTTTTGACTTTCTACATTGACCAGTTATGGTCAATGCGAAGTTCGTTTGAACTTCGCAACGTGAGTGTAATCACGTTGGTTATAGTCCCTTGGGACTATGCCTACTAATTACCACGTTGTCTAGGGTCGTAGGGTAAGCGATCTAATAAATCGCTTATACCTCGAACCCGACCCATTTGGTCGATCATTAGGATCCGACCAAATACATTAGGTGACCATAGTAGGTAGGGAATAACCTTCCGAGGTTATACCCTATGGTCGCTTCGTTTAAGTAGTTGTATGATAGGTAGTTTATATGCCTTAGGTAAATTACCAGAATACCCTTTTCATGTATAATTGGTAATTGAGCATATGTAACCTAAAATTTTGTCACATAACTGGTTATGTAACATGTTTAGGCATATAACACTTGTCATAGGACTAGTTAGACGGTCCGAACGCGTTTCACGCGCACGACGCGTTAAAGTAGCATAAGTTACCTTAATGGGTCGCGATGGGTCGGAAGCACTTAGGTTTGGTTTCATTGTAGTATGTAGGCCTTGTTAAACCATATCATATGAGTTCCAATACTCATTTGGTTTACCAAGCCTCATCCTATCCGATCTCCTGATTTAAGTCCGGTTTAATTATATAGTTTTAGATTGCCGACTGATTCCGTGCTCCCTCAAGCTTTGTTTGGTTGTTGTTCAAGACCTCTAAGCATTCTCAGGCGAGTACATTATTCCCCTCTTTTATTGTTTTCAACTGTTTTGGGGTGACTCATATGTGCTAAATATCTTAACAATGATTTCAAGAACGATTACAATGGTTTCAAAAACAATTACAATAGTTTCAAGAACGATTTCAATAAAGTGAACAAACTTGTTGGTTGTAGTTACATAACCAATGGCATTCGTTAGCAATGATCAAGCCGACCAGTATTAGGTTATGGTACCATAGGATCTGACAAATCCCGTTATTTTCTATACCCATGGTTATGTGTGGGTATTTTGGGTAACGACTGAATCTGAAATTATTAATTTACCCTTTTGTAAGGGTTTGTTAAGAACGAGAGCGAGAGCGAGATGGAACGATGAACGCGTCAAGAAGGTTTGAATGTTATTAGAGAATCGACCATTAAGTATTTTCACAATTAAAACAAGAACGATTTGAATGATTAAAACAACAAGAACGATTGGAACGATTTCACAAAGAGGTTTAACGATTGGGTAAACATTTGGACATGATTTACATTTGATCATGCATTTCCACGAAACATAGTATTGATTTAAACCAAGTTTTACTTCAATACTTTGTTTTGTGCGTTTCACCTATGGTTTAGTTGATGCATTTCACTAGCCATACATATCATTTTGGTTACACATTACGTGGTTTACATTCGACACAAACACTTTTGACATTGATTATACATGACATGATTTACATCTTAACATAAACATTTTGTTATATTATTCAATACATTTGACAATTTGTTTAAACATGGACATCTTACATTGGAGGTTTGTCTGGGTAAGTGATTTGAGTAACGGTGCGTGTGTAATATGATACAAGCATGGTGGATACGCCGCTGGTACTTCCTATATATAAGTGTTTGTATGGTATTACATATTGTAGCGTTATTTGAATCATTTCAGTTTGAGACATAGAACATTTTATACAAGTAACATACTTTTCACAAGACATTTATTTACAAACAACTTATCTTATACAAACTCATTTTACATGGTTATTCATTTAATCATGCATTATTCTCTTATTTATACATATCACCTGAACTTATTATTTTTCAAATGATTCACAAAGACAAAGCAAATTACAAGGTTCATGACTAAACATTTTCTTAAACAGAAGTCATGAATCTTATTTTCACAAAACCTATGTACTCGCCAGCATTTCTTTGCTGACCTCGTTTTCACATATGTTTCAGGTATTGTTGAACGATATCGATTGATAAGATGCATGCTCACATAGGACTGGACAAGGCCTTAGTGACTCAATAACAATGATAGATTATGTTTAAATTGTGTATTTAGATTTCCAGACGATGTAATTATTCAATGTTTAATAAAACGAAACACTTTTGGTATCCATGGTTATGAAACATTAATTCTGTTGCAACACTCCCCGACGTTTCCGCCACGTTTTGTATGTTACACGTGGTCGGGGTGTGACAGGAGATGCTTCGAAACCTTGCACTAGACGTGCTTAAGTCGATACACGAGGTAGAATGCTCATGAAGTTGGGGTGCTAGATATGCCAAGGCGACATATGAAGCAGAATTTGGAGGTTGGGTACTACGTATGTTAAATCAACGTACGAGCAGAATGTTTTTCGAAAACTATGCATGGGGTTTTTCAAAAATGTTTTTGAAACCTTACGTAATACTTTTGAAATCATATGGTAGATGTATTAGGTAAATATGTTCATAAATTGTTTTTTTTTAAATCATGTGAGATGAATTTTGTAAGCATGTATAAGGTTTTTGAAAACGTGAATAATGCTTTTGAAATCATGCACTTGATACATTAAATAAATATATTGTGTTAAAATTGTTTTCAAACTATATGAAATATTTTGAAATTATGAAGGTTGTTTTTTGAAAAATATATACTATGCATGTTGTTATAAAAACTAGAATGAAATGATATGGGTACGAGATCGAAGAATATCCTTAGTTATCTAAGCAAGGATTTAAAGTGATTACTAAAAATGTCACTTATTTTCTGTACTTCATTTCTTAGAATGAAACGAGTACTTAGAATTTTCAAGAAAATCATGAGCGATCACATGAATGGGAGAACTACAAATACAGTTCTTTGTTGTAGGTATCGTAGGGTATGCCATACACACATGCAACTACACTTGTACATCAGAATTGTGAACAACTATTTATTTATAAACCAAACAAGTTGTTTCAGAGTTCAAGAAAAACGAAAGAAACAAAAGCATAAGATTTAAACTAATTCAAAGCAGCAACGTCTTCTAATTAGCCAGATGCTCATTCATGGGTCGGATTTGCATTGATAAGCTTTGATCATTTGATCCTGGAATAACCCGCCTCGCCATAGATGTAGCAAGTACCAGGAGGAAAACGAGCTTGAGCAAGGTTGCCTTGGGGTTGGTTTGGACCACCTTGGCTTGGGTTGAATCGACAAGCATTTGCCATGTGACCGAGTCACCCACATGATGCACACAGACGACACTGTAGGTAAGCTAGGTGAGGTGCATTACATTTGTTGCACATCGGCTCAGTACCGACATAAGGTCCTCTTGCAGGAGGTTGAGCAGCAGCAAGATTTTCAACAGCATTGTTTTGGATAGCAAAGCGGCACACATTAACCAAATGTCCCCATCGTCCACAGTGGATACATTTGCGACAGGGTGTCTGATTCGGATGATGAAGGTTGCATTTATTGCACCAAGGAGCAGTTCCCAAGTACGGCTTCTTGGCTGGTGGTGTTGCCACCTGGCTAGGCTCCGCTTTATTTGGTGTAACGGTTGGAGGATTCTTTGAGGTTTTACGCTTCTTTGACCTTTTCGAAGGCTTGGCTTCTGCTTCCTTTGATGCTTCTTGGGTGGCTTCATCCTGGAGATGAGATATGGCAATAGCTAATTCAGCAGTCTTCTGGATTACTACGCCTATTCGTTGGGCAAATTTGGTAGCCAGTTCGGACATCTGAGCGTTGCTGCGATGAAGAGACATTCTAGAGAAAATGGAAGACAAAGGAAGAAACAAGTGAAATGTTATCGGATAATCAAAACAGAATGACAACGCATAAAAATTGTGATCATTTGTTTGTTACCTAAGGCAAACAAATGAGACGGTGATTAATCAAAGTAAATGAGTCACATTAATGTATCGCGAAGACATTCTTTAGCATATAAGTGGACACTCACCCCAAGAGTTCCCAGGTAAGAGTGACTAGTCCAATTATGTGGATTTGTACGAACACTCTAGCCTTAGACAAAAAACTCGGGATACTGGCATCCACTCTTCCAGATTGCACGTGTTCACAGTATAAGACCCAAACCTTGACGAGATTTTGAAAACTTTGAAGGTTCAAAACCTTATAATAAATCATCCTAGAACAGATGTTTGGTTTTCAAAGCGAATTTGAAATTTATGTTCTTATTGTGGTTGTCGCCTAAAGATAGGTGACGGTATTGTTTTAAGATCTAAACACAAGAATCTTGTGTTAGGGTCCTGGGAAGGTTATAGACTAGGTCAAAGCATTACTAATAACCTAATTCCCTATAACCATGAGCTCTGATACCAACTCTTCTGTCACACCCCGACCACGTAAAACAACAAATCGCGGCGGAATCGTCGGGGAGTGTTGTAACAGAATCATTGTTTCATAACACATGGAAATTTGAAGTTTTGTTTTATTTAAAGATTAACCATTTACATTGTCTTGAAATTTAAACAAACAAGTTAAACATAGTCTATTATTGTTATTAAGTCATTAAGTCCTCGTCTAGTCCTAAGTGAGCTTGCATCCTAGCAATCAACATTATTCAATCAACACCTGAAACATATGTAAAAACAAAGTCGGCAAAGAAATGCTGGCGAGCACATAGGTTTTATGAGAGTGTCAGATTCATGGCTAGTTTACGTGTTGCAATACCTTATTAGACTACAAGAGTCAAAAGTAAAATCCTTGTTTTGAAAAGTGTATAGTATTGCAACATAATTAACCAACTCAAATCAAGATGGTTATAACTTATAAAATCTCGTAGCCATGATTCTTAACCCAAAACATTTATTTAAGAAAACCAAATTGTAAATCATCTCGTTAATAAAACTCGTATGGTTTATATTATTTAGAAAACATCGTTGTGTGACATCGTTTCAAAATTGTTTACCCAAGTGAACTAAATAACGCCACAGTATGTAATATGATGAAAACACTTATATATAAGAAGTACCAGCAGCGTATCTACCATGTTTTCATCACATTACACCCGTCCCGTTATCTAATCACTAACCAAAACCCAATCGTTTGTTCAATTCGTTTAACTGGTTTAACTCGTTTAACTCGTTTAACTCATTTAAATCGTTTCAATTATTTAAATCATTCTCGTTTTAATTGTGAAAACTACTTTTGGTCGCCTCACTAATAATATCCAAACCTTCGCAACTCGCCCATCGCCAATCTCGCATTAATAAACCACCAAATGGTAAATTAACAATCACAGATTCAGTCGTTACCCACATAACCCCCACACATAACCATGGGTGCAGTCTAATAACGGAATTTGTCAGATCCTATGGTACCATAACCTAATACTGGTCGGTTCGGCCAAAACTAATGAATGTTATTTGTTATGTAATTACGCCCAACAAGTTTATTCACATTATCGAAATCGTTATTAATTTAATATAAACCATTTTAATCATTTTTGAAACCATCGCTAAAAACATCGAAATCATTTAACACATATGAATCACCCCAAAACAATTGAAAACAGTAAAAGAGGGGACTATGTACTCACTTGAGAATGCTTAGAAGTCTTGAATAACAACCAAGCAAGGCTAGAGGGATCACAGAAATCAATCGGCACCTAATATAGGTAAATATATTAATAAACCGGACCTAAATCGGAAGATCGGATAGGATGACGTTTCGTAAACCAAATGAGTATTGGAACTCATATGATATGGTTTAACAAAGCCTACATTCTAAATTGAAACCTAACCTAAGTGCTTATGACCCATTACAACCCGTTTAGGTAGCTTACGCTACTTTAACGCGTCGTTCGCGTAAAATGCGTTCGGATCGTCTTGCTAGTCCTATGATAAGTATTATATGCCTTAACATGTCTAATAATGTTGCCTAATCAGTTTAGATGTCAACATTTAGGTTACATATGCTTAAAATGAAATTATGTGTAAAAAGGGCATTTTGGCCATTTTCCTAAGGCATATAAATTACCTATCATACAACTAACTAAATGAAGTGACCATAAGGTATAACCTCGGAAGGTTATTCCCTATACAACTATGGTCACAATGCATGTTTGGTCGGATCCTAATGATCGACCAAACAAGTCGGGTTCGAAAGTCTAAGCGCTTGTTTAGACCGCTTATCTTACGACCCTATATAAGCACTAATCTAAAAGTGACGAGTTAAACATGTTAAAACATGTTTAACGAAGTTTGAAAACAAGTTTGATATCAAAACAAAGGGTTTTGATACCCAAGAATAGTTTGGTTGCAAAATACGCATGAATACGCATTTTGACCGAAACTATGACTCGTCACTACACCTAATCAACGTGGTAGTCAGTAGGTATAGTCACAAGGGACTATGACCATCGTGATTACGCTCACGTTGCGAAGTTCAAACGAACTTCGTGTTGACCATTGACCGGTCAAAGCAGAAAGTCAAACACTGTTTGACTTTCATGCTTGAAAACGCATAAAAGAACGAAAGAAACTTACAAGAGGTCCAAGCTTGAAGATTTGAACTCAATTTGCTCAGGTATGAAGCTTGAGAGCTTCAACTTAGAGCAAGAATGAGAAAAAATATGAGGATTGCAATGAACCATGATGTGTATTTATAGGAATTGGACCACCGTTAGGATCGTTCCTCGATTTACGAGCTTCAATCTTGGCCCTCCATGTGTGCCCACTGAATTAACATACTATGGGTGCCCAAAACAAGCCCATAGAGTTGAAAAACCATGAAGAAAAACCCAGAAACCAGCTGCTGATTGAGAAAACTGATTTTTTCTGAACTGGGTAGCTCTTGTGCCCCGCGTAAGAGATGGTCTCTGCTTACGCGCCCCGCCTGAGCCATCTTTCACAGAATGTCAGTTTTGGTCCCTGAATGTCCAAAACTTGATTTTCGATGCATTTTTGACACGTTTAAGCCCCGTTAACCCCATTTCAAGGCTCTAAAATGAAGTTAAAGTATAGGGAACTTAAAATATGCTCAAAAACATGTCGGATGTCGGTTCGTTTGGTCATACGGTTACGTTGTTTGGTTAATTACGACGAAATACGAACGGACGCGAAAAACGATCCAAATTGCGCGACGAATGGAAATTGAGCATGCTAATCACCAAAATAAAATATTTTAATGATTACATAAATTTTTGGATGTCTGTATATATTCAGAACGTAAGATATGCACGAAAATGCAAACTTTTGCACTTTTTGATGCTTTTAGTCCCTGTTGATCACATAAGTTTATTTTTGCGCACCAAACACCTGAAAGCCTATTTCTAAGCTATGTAAAGGATATTTAGGGCATGTTTAACTTATGATCAAGTTTTGGAAGGTTCGATACCATACGAATCGGTAGATTTTCACAGTTTTACGCAAATAGTCCCTGCGATCGAATAAACTTGATTTCGACACACCAAACCTTCGAAAACTTATTTCTAAGTTATGTAAAGGTTATTTAAGGTATCTTAAGCCCATGTCACTGTTCCAGAGTGTTTTTCACGTTAAGCTGATTACGTTTATGCATCAGTTCGCGTATACCCTTCCAGGAAGCGATTTAGAGCTCGAAATCGAACAGGAATTGATATGTGGAAAGGATACACATATTTATACAAATCCCAAGTATGAAACACAATATTTTATTGGTTTGGTATTTGTTTGATGGCCGTGGTGGCACAGATGTTACATTGACAATTTCTACTACTTCTATGGACACTTGGTGGTTTAGCTACAACAACTCCTTGTTGTTCGGTGATTTCAACCTCAGGTACGATTTTTTGTGGTTCTTAAATAACTTTTAGATCCACAATATTTCCAATTGGCTATATCATGAGAAATTCCTCCTCCAACAAATGTCTTATACATTTTATAGAAACCATGTTTCATTTAGGTGTTAAAAATAATAACCATTGGTTTCTTTAAGGTAATCGCATTTGTTGGAAGACGCATGCTTTACGTAGGCATCACAAGCCTATACCTTAACTCAATTAGGATAATTTAGGACTCTTATTATGTCATATCTAATATGCTATATTATCTACTTTTTTGTTAGAACCAAAATTGACAATTCAATCAGTGAGTTTATTACACCTTAAATCTCATAATAGCTTGTGCGGTAACTAGCTTGATTTCAAGTAAGCCTTAGAGCATCTTAATCTTGGGTCGAATTCATTTTTGGGTACTTTCCATGCTTGTCCTCATTAATTGAATCACATTCGTTGTTGAAAACTCACTTGAAGAGGGGGATGGGGTGTCCTGCTTTCATTTATTCGCTATAAGCATTAATACATCTTAATCTATCATTCAAGAGTAAGAATCTAGGTCCCCAAGTTTATTCCAGTTTTTTCGGGTTTTTATTTTGATTTTATTATTTGAGAAATAAGGTAAAATGATAAATTAAATCCGTAATTTTAAGTTATAAGAATGATATCCATAAATTGGGCTACATATATGGACCATCCATAAAAATTATCAGTAATTTTAAAATCTAATCAAAATTATAATAAAAGATTCTAGTTAATGTCATATGACATTATCTTCTCCGATTCATTACTAATATTATTTGTTAATTAAATATCTAATTCTAACTATCAATCAGTCATACCCAGTAAAATCCCACAAATAGCAAAGCTATTGTTAGGGTTTGGAGAGGGTGGGATGTAGCCACACCTTACCTCTACCCCTAGGGATAGAGAGGCTGCTTCAAGTGAGACCCTCGGCTCCAAAACACACAGGAAAGAAATAAATAGAACATGAGGTGTGTGTGTGTGTATGAAGCTACCAATATACATGAGTGGTGAAAGAGTGCATGGTAAACAAGACAAATATAGCAACACAAACAGCCTATACACATAGTTGCATATCTATGACCATACACTAGACCTAAAAATACAATTGTACCCTCTCCTGGAAATCCTTAACCTTAATCCTACGTCTCCATGAGCTCCTATCATGGACCATGTTCTCAGAGAGGTGCCATCTTTGCGAATCCTGCCTAATCTGCTCATCTCAAGTAATTTTGGGTCTGCCTCTACTCCCCCTCCCCTCCACCTCGAGAGTTTCAACCACTCTAACTGGCTCTATCGTCTGCCTCCTCTTTACATGCCCAAACCATCTGAATCTTCCCTCCTTTATCTTATCTGATATACTAGCTACTTCTAACCTCTCCCTAAAAACATCATTTCTTATCCAGTCTAACCTTGTGTGCCTACACATCCATCTTAGCATTCTCATCTCTGCCACCTCCATCTTGCATGCTTGTACTTCCTTAATGGCCCAACAGTCGGCTCCGTATAACATAGCAGGTCTAATTGCAACCCTATAAAATTTCCCTTTCAATTTTGTTGGGAACCTCCTATCGCACAATACCCTAGTGGCAGCTCTCCACCTACACCATCCAACCTGGATGCGGTGGGCAACGTTACTATCTATCTCCCCATCCCTCTGAACAAACGATCCTAGATACTTGAACTTAGTCGCCTGCGGAACCACTTGACCATCAATGGTGATCTGAATGTCCTCATCGTTGTCTACTCCACTAAAGTCACAATACAAGTACTCAGTCTTCGATCGATTAATCCTTAAACCGCTGCCCTCTAAAGCTGCTCGCCACTCTTCTAACCTTGCATTCAGGCTTTGTTTACTATCAGCAATTAACATAAATCATCTGCAAAAAAGCAGGCACCACGGAAGAGCCTCCTGAATTAACTTTGTCAACTCATCTAGGATAACTGCAAATAGAAAAGGGCTCAAAGCAGACCCTTGGTGAAGTCCTACCTCCACCGGGAAAAATCAGTATCCCCTACAGGCGCTCGGACACTAATCTCAGTCCTAACATACATATCCCTAATTAAGTCTATATACTTCCCAGAAACCCCTATACTCTCCAAACTATCCCAAATCAGTCTACGTGGTACTCTGTCATAGGACTTTTCAAGATCAATGAACACCATGTGTAGGTCCTGTTTCTTCTCCCTATACTTCTCCATCGATCTCCTTAGAATATGTATTGCTTCCGTAGTCGATCGCCCTGGCATGAAACCAAATTGGTTTACCAGGACTTGAGTTTCTCTTCTAATTCTCGTCTCAATTATTCTCTCCCATAATTTCATAGTGTGTCCTAGCAACTTAATCCCTCTGTAATTCCCACAACATTGGGTGTCCCCTTTGTTCTTATACATAGGTACTACTACACTATTCCTCTATTTATCTGCCATTTTCCCAGATTTGAAAATAAGATTGAACAAAATAGTTAGCCAATGTACTCCTTATCCCAAGCATTTCCATACCTCAATCGGTATGTTATCTGGCCTAACTGCCTTAGCCCTTTCCATCTTTCTAAGGGTTGTTCTCACCTCATCCCGTGTGATACGTCGACAGTAGCCGTTATTCCGTAGTCGCCTTTGAGTAGGTGAATCATCATTTTCTTGTTGGTAATCCCTCTTGCCATTAAAAGGATTGTAGAAGTACACTTGTCATCTCATCTTAATGTCGTGTTCTTTGACCAAAATGCACCCGTCCTCTCCGTTTAAAAACTTCACTGCTCCTAAGTCCTGCCTTCTACGCTCTCTAGCTTTTGCAATCTTGAACATGCCATGCTCCCCCTCCTTTGTTTCCAGTCGATCATACATCTACTTGTAAGCTGCGTTCTTCGGCTCTGACACTGCCTTCTTCGCCTCTTTCTTGGCCTCCTTATATCTCTCCCTTAAAACCAATTGCTCCTCCTCAACTGTACACCTCAAAAGATCCCTAAAGCACCCTTTTTTAATCCTTATTTTAGTATGCACATCCTTATTCCACCACCATGACTCCTTATGGCCACACTTCTTTCCTGTTATGACCCCTAGCGTTTCCTTCGCCACATTAGTAATGGTGTTTGCCATGTCCTCCCACATTTGGTTTGTGTCCCCATCTACTCTAGGCGATGTCATTAAGAGGACCTTATCTCTAAAGATTTCGATTTTTTCGCCCTTTAACGTACCCCATCTAACCCTAGGTCGCATTACCCTCTCTCCCTTGGTCAGCTTTCCTCTCATGACTATATCCGCCACCAATAAAAGGTGTTGAGCCACTGCTGTCTCCCCTGGTATAACCTTCCAGTCCCTCCACCCACCTTTGATCTCCTAGCCTCATCAAAATATAATCAATCTGAGTGTTACGTCCACAACTACTAAAATCGATCTTATAGCCTCACTAAAACCATCACTATGCCTACCTATATGGCCATTAAAATCGCCTCCTATGAAAATTCTTTCTTCCCTAGGTATGGCCCTCATAACTCCGTCTAGCCAGTCCCAAAAATCTCTCTTCTCTTGATCCCCAAATCCCACTTGTGGAGCATATGCACAAACAACTGTCACTACTTCTTCTCCTAGTACTAATCTCAACACCATGATCCTATCGTTGTGTCGTATCACCTCTACCACATTTTTGTACAAGTTTATAGCCACTAGAAATCCTACCCCATTCTTTACCCCATCACACCCTGAATATAACAACTTGTACCCATTGGCTCATCCCCCTTATGTCCCTTCCACCTAGTCTCCTGAAGGCACGCTATCTCTACCCTACATCTTTTAATTGTATCTATGATCTCCAACAACTTACTACTAAGGGTTCCTACATTCCACAAAGCCACACACAACATATACCCGCTTTCTTTTCCCCTCCCTGCACCCCTCGTCCTGGAACACGATCTCAATGAAAAATCATGATATCTACCGTCTATGATTGCTACAAATCACCCGATAAACCAAAAAGAGCACACGCGTAACAAATAAATTGATACCGCAAAATGTCTATAGAACACGTATAGTGGGTAACATAAAACACACAGTGAGCAAAAACATACAATGGGTAGATAGTGTCAATGGGAGATCACAAAACATACACTAATCAATAAGTTGCGTATAAATTCAATAATTAATGATCAAATAGAGAGTTATAATTAAGCTCACACAATATGCTATGTATTACAATAATGTATTATAACAAAAACCTTTTATTTTACTAAAATAAAAGTACTAAACAATAACAAGAGATCAACCGATTAACAAACAATCACAAATACGATCAAGAACAATGCAACAAGTAAGACTCAATCACACCGGTCCATCTAGCCAGGCAACAAGTATGCCTAGACTCAACTTGCAAATGAATGTGACAGGAATTTAAAGGCCAGAAAAAGAGCGATCTCACCTGAGTATGCAACTCCAAGCAGGCTGGTCTTGAAGACGGTCGGACTTCAGTCGGCGGCCGGACTTCAGACGACGTGAGCAAGTCCGGTGAGGTGAAAAACGGTGACTGGTGTCGATGAGGGGCCAAGGAACGATGATGAAGCTTTCTTGACTAGTGAAAGAACAGAAAGCAATTGTTTAAATGCTGAAATCTTTTAGTTTTTATCTAATTCTAACTTATAATTAAAAAAACCGTGAATGATTTATAATTTTAAAAGCTATAATTTGGATATTCTTTAAATGGATAAGATAATAAAAGATTCCAGTTAATGTCAGATGACATTCTTTTCTTCAATTCATTAATAAATATTATATTTATTAATTAAATATCTAATATCTAACTATAACTTATAATTAAAAAATCATAAATGATGTATAATTTGAAGGGATGTTCTATTGGCACACCGGCCATTCTATCTACACACTTTGACAATTCAATACGGATCGTATAGGCCTATACGATTCGTATTGGATAAACTTAAGACATGACAGACAGACATGTGCAGAGGATGTATGGCGGCTAGCTTATACGGATCATATAGGGCTTTACGATCCGTATTAAGGCCCTGATTTTTTGAGGTTTGAATTTTGGTGTGTTATGTTTGGTTTTTTGTGTTTTGGGTTTGGTTATTGGTGTTTATTATTAGTTATTTTTGTTTTAATGAGTTTTAAAATATTTTTTTATCTTTACGTATCATATTATAGCGTATCGTGGCGTATCGTATCGTGTTTTTAACTTTTTAATATTTCATCGTGGCGTGTCATATGATATCATATCATCCTTGTACCGTATCGTGTCGTATCATAGTTGTATTTTGTATATTTTTTATGTTGACGTATTCACGACGTGTGATATTATACATTATACGTAACCAAGCAAACCAATCTACACAGTCAAAATAAACAATCACAAATACAAATAAAATGAAACTGCAAATTTAATTACATAATAAGTTAGTATATATACATGACATCATCCAAAATACATAAACAGTCAAAATACAAAATAAAGTACAACAATCCTAAACCGTTGGATCCGCGTCCTGACCCTCCTGGGTCATGCCTGAGGGCCACGCCCCCTGAGTCGCGCCTGAGGGCCTCGCGCCCTGAGTCGCGCCTGACGACCCCGGATCCTGTCTAAGGCGAGGTGGCAACGTTGGTATCGGCAATGGGGTCTTACCACAGTCGATAGCCGCCTGTATAGCCCTTGATCGCTCGCATAAGAAGGGCCTCAGTACGGGTATGATGGGTGTTTATCCGCGCCTGCAGCCGGCCCTCCATCTGCTGTAACGCAAGCGCCACAGCTGGTGGGAGCTGGTCATACAGAACGTGCTTGGGGTACCCAGGGGGTTATATTGTTTAGCCCTTCAATACGCATCGTATAGGCCTATACGATGTGTATTAAGCCTTTTTTTTAATTCATGGGGGTAATACGCATCGTGAAGGCCTATACGATGCGTATTACCTCCCAAATTTTCAAAAGACCCCCTGCTTTTTTGAGAAATCATGGGGTAGTACGCATCGTTTAGGCCTATACGATGCGTATTAATCTGCAATACGCAAAGTTTAGGCCTATACGATCGTATTGGCCATAATACCAAACTTTGTTTTTATCGTGTTTTCCTCGGTTAGACACATATACGTGTCGTATTTTGACGAATTTTGCATATTTTGTCATTTTATGAAGTATACATTCAATATGCGTCATTTCGGTGACGTCCGATTGCGTGTGATTATCGTCTTCTATGATTACATACAATTTTGTTTGGAATCCACTTGTATTGTAAAGTGTCGTGTTATATGTATACGCGTTTTAGAATATCATTACTTGCGTATTTTGATGTATTTTAGCGTATTTTGATGTATTTTAGCGTATTTTGATGTATTTTAGCGTATTTTAACGTATTTTGATGTATTTGTTCCAGTCTCTGCACGGGATTCATTTTTTATCGAACTTTGTGGCCCTAATATTTTGGCGAGCGTTGTGTATGTCCTTTGGAACACATTTGTTTTCAAGGTTCTGTTCGGTTACGACTTTCTAGATTATATGGGGTTGTATGTCTTGATCTGTAGTTTCTTGCACCAGTCTAGACTCCTTAGGAGTAAGTCTCCTGACATACACATAACCCTCCAGATGTTCAGCAGGGCCATGGTTATACTTCTCATTAAAATTTTCTGCCAAGCTCAACAACTTTGGTCGAGATCACCTATCACCATAAAAGGGCATGCGCATTTTTTGCTTCGGTTTTCCTAACCACGGCCTTAATCTTATGCTCGCCACTACGACAACATTGGAGCCATGTCCAATGATCCTTGGACCGTCTAGTAACTGTCACACCCCAACCAATGGCAGAAACATCGGGGCGCGGCACTAGGCGAACCAGATTGCTCAAGAGAACCATAACAACTATTTGTTACCAATATTTTTAAAGGTTAATTGTCCCATACCAATCAACAAATATTCAACAAGTAATTATTTCAGATAACGAGTTCCTCTAGAACAAAACAAGTCCGACAACCTAGATTTCTATTAATGCAGTTTCTAGACTGCCTATCTCGATTCGTCACAGCATAGCATCCTATCAACCTGTCACATACGTTAAAAAAAGTCAATACATAAAATGTAGAGGTGAGTACACAAGTTTGCATAGCATATCTATAATACTATAAAAAGGAAAAGTGATGTACGAAAATGTAATTTACATTGCCTCCAACTCTTAAAGCAATATGTACAAATAATAAAAGCTTGTTTTGAGAGGGTAAAATTGTAAAGAGTTCAAGTTTTTAAGACACTAGGAGGATATAATAGTAAATTACACAAACACCCATACTCATAACCACAAAATCCTTTCCATATTTGCCCTTGAAGAAACCTAATCGATGACCGACTAAAGACACGTTCTTCATCTTCATCTTCCCTGTGGCCAGTTAAACCCTTTATGAAGGCCATTAAACCAAAATTTATTGCAATCATCCTACCAATTTTCATAAATCATGGACCTGCTCTGTTTCCACATTCTTCATTCTCTCTCTCTCTCTCAAAGGGTTGGGTCTACTCTCTTAACCATTCAAATTTCTTTGGAGATTAATTGGAAGACGATGATTGT
Source organism: Helianthus tuberosus (assembly GCA_030545235.1). Taxonomy (NCBI): domain Eukaryota; kingdom Viridiplantae; phylum Streptophyta; class Magnoliopsida; order Asterales; family Asteraceae; genus Helianthus; species Helianthus tuberosus. The sequence continues at coordinate 107,266,645 of CM060409.1, forward strand.
TTGGCAAATATTACCCTTTAATCTTCCGTCGCAGGTCACCATCACCATCACGGAACTTACGGAATGTGGCAAAACCTTTTTCAAAGTCGCGAAACATCAAAAAAATTGGAGAGATTAGGATGTAGAGAGGTACAATAGAGACCATGGAGATGGGAATAAGATTGATAGAAGCCGATTTGGATTTTGTGTTCTATAAAACCCCAATTCTGGCGGACATGGGATATAGTCGGTGGTGATTAGCAGCGGGTGGACTCGAAACCGGTGACTTGTAGGTATGGATGTCGATTTTCTAACCCTAAATAGGCGTTGCGGGTTTTTTAATTGATTGTCAAATTCATCTCAATTTATGGTTGTTTAATTTTTTAAGTTTTATGGGTTCTTGATTAAGGATCAATCACTTTTGAATCAATTGATTCAGACCTAAAAAACAAAAGAACATGACCAGAAATTAAAGAGGAACCGTGACTGAACCTTCAACTTTGTGTTGTTCTTTTTTTTCCCTAGAAATTAGCTGTTCATGTTATTACTGAATAATAGGAATAAAACGTAGGTATGTAATAAAATTTTAGATTGAATAATAGCAATTTATTTTTGTGATTTTTTAAAAATTGAACATGTAGCACTGTAGTAGAAGATGAACCCATTTTGACCCGTTTGATACCTAACTAGCTTATGTTGCCATATCTTTTAGGTGGCTAACTTACGGACCATCTGAAACAGATAGAAAGGGTTCTGGCCACGATTCTTACCGGATATCGCTTAAATGGACATAGCCATGCACGATTAGTCGGTTTGTTGTTTAAATACTCATTTACATCTCGCCTCTGTTTGGGTTCTGGTCTTTTTTATTCGTGTCACAGGTCTGATTGCAAGGGGTTTTTCTTTTTGTCATGGCGTTGTTGGTGTCGCTCTTACCCTCGCAAAAAGGCAGCCAAGGTATACTAACAGTCAAGGGTAGGGTTTTAGTTCGAGTATCAAGTTTTTTTAGAAAGTAATTGTTTGCTATCTTGTTGATCCAGCCCACTGCCGAAATTGTAGAAGCTTCTTCTCAAGATTATGAGGAGGGCATACAGGCATGTTTCAAAGCCTCAAAGATTTGGATGCAAGTAAGTGAAAGTTCCCACAAAATACTGCTTATTTATTATTGAGGTCTTTCAATTTCCTTATAGTTGTGATCCTCGTATCAACTCATTCTAGCTTACTGATGTGGTTTTTTTTAGTACAATAGAATGAGCTATAATCTCTTCTTACTGCTGTGGTTTTATAATGAGTACAATAGAATGATCAATAATCTCTTTTTACGTTGTGTAATTGTTATACACTTTTCCCTCAGCTTCCTGCACCAAAACGAGGTGAGATTGTTAGACAGATCGGTGATGCATTGAGGTCCAAGCTCGAGTACCTTGGTCGGCTTTTATCACTTGAGATGGGAAAAATTCTTCCTGAAGGAATTGGGGAAGTTCAAGTATGTGTTTTACCTTTTTTTGAATGAAACGGATAAATAAGATATATTTGTCGTTTTGTGTAAATCGATATAAGTACATTCTAAATAAACAGAATGATCTTGTAAATAACTTTTTTTTACAAAATCTATAATAATTACATTTTAAAAACAAACTATGTAATGCATTTTATTAATCAGGTCACACTATGTTAAGGTGATGAGTTATGGTTGATGAAACATCCACAAATTTACCGTTATTACCTTAATGAGCTTTATTATGTCACTGAGCTATATTAGGTACACTAAGTCATTTAGGTTATAACAAGTTATGTGTTAGTGACTTATGTATGAAGATAGTTTCATTAATATACGGATATGGGCCTTAATAGGCTTTTATATGTGTTAATGGAATATAATATGTTACATTAAAAATTTTATGACACAAAAAATCATGTAAGGTGTTAATGAGTTATGGTTTATGATATATCCGATAATTGACTGTTATGAAACTTAATGGGTATGGTCTATTCGATTACATTGAGCCATTTTAGGTTAATTACTGCAAGTTATATGTTGGTGTTAGTGACTTCATCTGATCATATTTTTTAAACGGCGAATTTCTTGTGTTAAGCCACCGTTCTCCCTAAATTGGAGAGCTCTGTTGTCCCACTCCAGCCAAACTATGTTGTCTTAAACGGGCCCACGCTGTCTTTAGAGTTTGGCTTGGGCATTCCTCCGGAATGGAGGAAGTTGCAGAACTTCAACCAATACAAGATGCTCACATTCCAGTCATGAAGTTTAAATTTGATGCGATATCTACTGATCGTCTTTATGCCAATGTTTCACTTTTGGTTGTGCTAGATGCAAGTTTTTGTGGTTTTTGCGATTAATATTACGATTTTGACTAAACATTACTCTCTCAAATATTTTTCTTTGAATGAAATAAAATGTTAGAAACTCGGAATAGGTGTGATTCGTAATAGACATCATAACTGAATCTGATATCATTCGGGACACCCGCCGCAACGCGCGGGCATTCCCACTAGTAGTATAGAAAGTGTTTACGCATGTGTAAGAGAGATGCGTACGCGATAACCTTGTCTCGTTGCATCAGAACACAACCAAGACCTAGGTTAGAGTCATCGCAATAGACAACAAAGTCATCGTTTCCATCGGTTAGTGCGAGTATGGGAGCGTTGCAAAGCATACGCTTAAGAGTTTGAAAGGCATCCTCTTGTTCGGTTCCCCAAGCAAAAGTCTTGTCTTTATGTGTAAGAGAGGTGAGAGGAACGACGATTTTAGAGAAATCAGCGATAAATCGACGGTAATAACCCGCCAATCCGAGAAAAGAACGAACTTCGGACGGGGTTTTCGGAGTAATCCAACTCTTAACTTCTTCAATCTTCGCGGGATCGACATGAATACCTTGACTATTGACGATGTGACTGAGGAATTGAACCTCCTTCAGCCAAAACTCGCACTTGGAGAACTTGGCGTAGAGGCGATTCCCTTGGAGAAGTTTGAGTACCAAACGGAGATGTTGCGCGTGTTCGGCTATCGACTTTGAATAGATGAGGATATCATCGATAAACACGATGACGAAGCGATCAAGAAAGGGTTTACACACACGGTTCATCAAATCCATGAAAACCACAGGTGCATTCGTTAGACCAAAGGGCATAACAATGAATTCATAATGGCCATAACGGGTATGAAAAACGGTTTTAGGGATATCTTCGTCCTGAATTCATAGTTGATGATAACCAGAGCGTAGATCGATCTTAGAGAAACACGTAGCACCTTGCAATTGATCAAATAAATCGTCAATTGGAGGTAGAGGGAAGCGATTCTTGATAGTAAGCTTATTGAGTTCCCTATAATCGATGCACATTCGGAACGATCCATCCTTCTTTTTCAAAAAAAGGACAGGTGCGCCCCATGGAGATGTGCTAGGGCGTATGAAGCCTTTATCAAGTAATTCCTGGAGTTGACTAGAGAGTTCACGCATTTCGGACAGTGCGAGGCGATAAAGAGCTTTAGCGACAGGGTTAGCTCCAGGAATGAGGTCGATACGAAAATCAATGTCACGAGACGGGGGTAGACTAGGTAAATCGTCAGGAAAGACATTAGGAAAATCACTAACCACAAGTACCTTTTTCCATCGGCTTCTTTTCCTTCTCCGCTACTACAATGTGAGCCAAGAAAGCCATGTATTCCTTTCGGAGATACTTGCTTGCTTGAATACACGACGTAAGTTTTAATTCCTTCGAAGATACTTCACCATAGACACAGAGTTGGTCGCCATTAGAAAGAGAGAAACGAATCATCTTTTATAAACAAACAACTTCAGCATGATTTTCACGAAGAAAATCCATGCCTACTATGATATTGAAACTACCAAGCTGCATCAGAATAAGATCGATTGGGAAAACGTGATTGTTGAGTTCGAGAGTACAATCATGAAGAACAGAGTTTATGGTGACGGTTCTTTCGGTGGTAATTTCTATGTCAAACGTCGTTGGGAGGTTAGCGCATTTACGGTTTATGAACTTTTCGAATTCAAACGACACAAAACAGTTATCGGCTCCAGTATCAAATAAACACGAAGCATAAATACCGTTAACAAGGAACGTAAAATTGACAACATTGTTGTCGGTTAGAGCCTGGCGGACATTGATGTTGAAAGTTCTTCCACGGGCTGCTTGTTGTGGTTGCTGCTGAGGCTGCTGTTGTTGTTGTTGTTGCTGCTGCGGTGGTTGCTGCTGCGGCTCTTGTTTCACAACTCGATTCACGCAGACGTTAGCAAAATGATTTGGGTCACCACATGAGTAGCAAGCTCGCCCATGAGCAGTGGGGGCAGGAGCTGCTTGGTTACCCTAAATAGCAAGAGGCTGAGTTGGTGGTGCGGGAGCTGGTACAGCTTGAGCTTCTTGGCATGGGCCTGAACAGCAATGAGCAGTAAAATGCCCTTAGACGTTGCAGTTGGCACAGAAACGACAATTCACCCCTGCAAGGTGATGGTAGGTGCAAGTAGGGCAGAGAGGATGGACACTAGTATACGCACATTTAGCAGGCGGTGCGTTGGTGTTAAGAGCTACAACTTGTCGGTTCTGGTTGGTGTTGGGTTGTATAGGAACAGCGTTGAGAGGAGCGGCGGTAGCAGCGTAGTTCTTGTTATTGTTACCCTTGCGCTTGCGATTCTGGCGTGAAGACTTTGAAACCTGTGATGCTGCAGTTTCGGTAGCCGGAGTAGCGGTGACTTGGTTGAGATTATTGGTTGAGGTTTTGAAATACCCAACTAAGACTCGCTTCTCGTTGATCTCGGCTGCGAGTTGGTAAGTCTCTTCAATGGTAGCAGGTTTAGCTGCTTGAACAAAGTCAGCAGTCGGGTAAAGCGCGAATGTACTTCTTGATCGTTATATCCGGTGTTGTTACTTGACCAAGACAGATGATACTGAGCTGTTTGAAGCGAGCGGTGAGACCACCATTGTCACCTCCTTCTTGTTTGATATGCCAGAATTCATTATCCAACTTTTGAACCTCATGGGGAGGATAGTACTCCTTCATCATGAGCTCCTTGAGTTCTTACCAAGAAAGACCATAAGCTGAATCATTACCGCGCCTGTTGCGCTTGGCAGTCCACCAGTCCAGAGCCCTGGACTGAAAAACTCTAGTAGCATTAACAGTACGCAGATTTTCTGGGCATCCGCTTTGCTTGAAGGTGACTTCAATTGAGTCAAACCACTGGAACATGGCACTGGGCCCAACTTCTCCAGTGAAGTTAGCGGGACCGCGGCCGTGAATAGCTTAAAGCTGAAAGGAGCTTTAGGAGAGTCACTCTTTGATTCAACAGAGGACTTGCTACTGACATCATTAATCTCACTGACGATCTGAGGTATTACCTTAGCCATTTCCTTGGCCACCAGCGAAGCGATGCGCTTGTCAGCATGGTTGCGTCGAGTAGCACGTGAAGTATGGGATCCAAATGACGACATTGTCTGCAACAGACATCGTCATAGGATTCAGACGAGATTTGATTATATTGGGTTTCGTATAGTTTAGTGATGTGTGCAAAATGCAACATATAAATTACATCCAATGAGGCAAAAAACTAACCCTTTTTAGTACTAGTTTTAGAAAAATTGTACTTTGTCTTCCTTTTGTATTTTCAGCACCAAATGAGCTTAAATGAACAAAAGGAACAAATATCCAGCAAAAACTAACATAAATACACATAAAAGGGTGTGGCGTGCCCGACCCCTCGACAGTATCTTCCCAAGCAAAAACAAAGAAGCAAAAGGCTGACCACGGCCCCGTGCCCACTGAGCACGGGGGCGTCGCCAGATGTCTGCAGAAAAGATAAAGTCATAGAAGCTTCTGTTGCTCACCACGGGGGCGTGCCCACTGAGCACGGAGCGTGGTCAAAGCTAAGATTCGCAAAATCTAGAAAATCTTGGTAGTACAGATACACTTCTGCACACGGGGCCGTGCCCAGTGAACACGGGGCCGTGTGGAGCCTAATGCAGACAAAGGCAATTAATGAAGGAAGAGAAAATGGATGGCCACGGGGCCGTATCCAGCAGACACGGGGCCATGGCCAGGCTTCTGTTCAGGCTATAAATAGAGGTGCTTGGTTCACTTCAAAGGCATCCCTTGGCAAACCACCTCTCTCCCACTTCACCACCACTCCACCACCACTACAGCACCCACATCCACACCATCATCCATCATCCACCTTAGAGTGTGTGTAGTAGTCTCGGGATCCAAGATTGATTGTAAGAGTTCTTGTCAATCAAAGGCCATGTTTGGCTTAGTCTCTTACATCACTTGGTGAAGACAAGTCTTTAATGTAATACTTTCGACTTTTAATCTTTTCACACTTTTTATTTGGTTTTGTATTAATGACTTTAATAACTAGTTTCTTATGTTGAAGGTGAAACTTCCTTATCATTTGTCCGTGGTGTCTTGGCATTACTTTATTATCTATATAAAGTAAAAGATTTTCACCATTCATATCTCTACGGTCTATATAGAGATATGTTGGCTACCTGGTCGGGGGTTAAGGGAATGGTTTGGTAAGGTTCTTGCCTTGTTCAGTGTATAGATCCTGCAAGGACCTGGGTCAAGCTTACTAGGACCTCCTTCAATACCCACTGGTATTGTATGGTGGGGGTGTGAATGGCTTGATCCCCTCATATGTAAACTACTATTAATACATTAACCCGGCTACTTGGGATTGTATCCCTGCTGACTCAAACCACATAGCCGAGGGTAACGTCACCTTCAAAAGAGGGGCCTACCACTTTACGCATTAATAACTTAATTAATTATCTTTCAAAATTCCGACCCTTTGGGATTGTATCCTTGCTGACTCAAACCACTGGGTTGAGGGTAACGTCACCTTCAAAAGAGGGGCCTACTACTATAACTAAGATAATCTCTTAGAAAGTGCAAAAGTGCGGAAATCATCAAAGGTTACATTAAAGGAGAGTCGGATCCAAGTGATTCATCTTGTCTATCTATTTTTATTTTATTTTTATTTTTCAACATTTTAGTTTTTATCTCATGTTTAAAACCTTTTCTAAAAATTTTGATTTGATAAGACGTTGAGGATAAACCGGTACTAAAATCTCTTGTGTGACAACTGCCACTTTCGGGTAAATTACTTACATTTAAAATGATGATTTACATTATACAAGTATGTATTCTGAATATTCGGACTGCATGATTACATGTTATACATTTTAGAAAACTCATGGAATATTCGTTTATTATTACACATGATTCACTTTTATCGGGTACATTTGAAATAGTGCAAACAATTCACCGAAACAACTAGAGTAGTGCCTAGTGAACTAGAGTGTTGACGAAAACTCAGGATATCAGAAATCGTTTAAATTACATCTTTAGGACTCGGACGATAGTCCAACATCAATTATATATTAAACCCTATATGGGAATGCAAGGGTTTGGTTTAATGTACTACCAATGTCCGGTAGCACCGAAAACTGCCGAAAAGCACTAAAAGCTTTCTACACTTTTCCGCAGAAATTCTGCAGAAATCAGTTTTGTAATATTTTTACGACATGTAAAAATATTATTTAACATATAATTCATATGAGGATACTTTCGGGTATCATCCGAACCAATAACTACATCAATTCATACAAGTTACACAACTTAGCGTTCAAATAACGTCTAACCGAAACAATTCGAAACGAATATCCGAACAATGTCGGATCTTTTTTTTAGTGACCATCTAATATTATTTAGATCATATTAGACTAGTAATGGTCACTTAACACCTTCTTAACACATTTATACACTTGAAACATTTAAACACCAAAACACCTAAACTTTGCTAAAAGTTTCTAACACTTTACACACTTAATAACATTTCAACAATTCAAGACCCCCCCCCCCCCACATGTGGGCCGAAAATAAGGGGTCCCACATGGCCTTAATACTTTCCTAAATATCTAGATATTTTTATTATGTTGCAAGTGGTTAAGTTGGTGGATGATTATATCATTTAATCACATAAGTTTACTAGCATTTTAATACCACTTTACACCTTTATTTACACACACATAAGAAAACTCTTTCAATCTTCATCATTTCACCAAGAACACCATCCAAAAACCCAATTATTTTTATCACCTCCTTCATGATCAACATGGATTTCCAAGTAACATAAGGTGATCTAAAGCTATTGGAAGTAAAAGGAAGGGTTTTCATCCATACAAAAGTGTTCTACCATCAAGATTATCATCTTCTTAGTTCTTAATAATCTTCTAAGATCATCCCTAGCCAAGTGCTAGAAGTAAGCTTCTATAACTATTTTTTTTATACAAATATATTATGATTATGATTGTTATTATTACTAATAATAACCAAGGAAATCATACTTAATAAACATGAAGAAAATACAAAGAAGCAAAGAATAAAAATCATGATATAATTATGATTGTTTATATTGTGATCTAAGACTTGATATATGCTTATTTAGTCTTGTTATGATGTTTATGATGCAAATAAATTGTTAGAAGATGTTTAAGATATGATCTAAGAATTATGCATGTTTATGTTAAAGGGTTTTTAACATAAAGGATTAAATGGATGATGATAACTATTGATCTTGTGAAAATATATAAGGGTTTTTATTTAAAAACAAGACTTTTACAAGATTATAAAAAGTAACATACAACATGAGATTTTTATAAAAGTTGTTAAAACTAGAATTAAACTTGGTTTTTGAACTTGTTAGCATATGAAATGATCATGGTTAAAACCCTACATGATTTGGATATCATCTTGATAAGTTTATGTTATAAAAATCTCATATGTTTTAGTTAAGACGTTATGAGTAAATTGATGATGAATTTGAAAAGAAAATGATATGTTTATCTAAACATGGCAAAGTACATAATACAAAGGTTATATGGCCATTTTTTCTTAGAAATGATATGTTAGAAAAATTATCATTTTTAACAAAGTCTTTACAAGATTAGAAAGTGGTCTTTCTAAAAACAAAAATAGATATAAATATTTATTTTTGGGAAAATATATATTAGTGATCTTAACAAGTTATTTACTATGTGTTTATTATTTGTATTAGTTATGTACAATAATTAGGTATTTGATAACAATGATACAAATAAATACAAGACACATTTACAAGTAAAGACTTACAAGAATACATATATACACACTAGAATACAATTTACGGATCATTTGGACATCGGATACAACTTATGGACAATTCGGACGACGGGCGAATCTTTGAACATATCGCCAATCCGGGGAGTTACTACGACGTTTAGACGATCTTTCGACACGAAATATAAGTATCCTATCGATAACAAATTTTGGATGTTTATAAACTTATAAAAACTAGTATGTTTTTATTTACTAACAAGTGTACTTAGTAAATTTTTATAAAAAGGTTTTTATAAAAATGAAAGGCTTACACTTACTAGTGGGCTAAATTATAACAAATGGGCTTATTATACTAGTGGGCTATTTTTATAACAAATGGGCTTATATTACTTAATGGACTACTATTTTTCTTAATGGGCTTATCTTCTTAATGGGCTTATCTTCATAATGGGCTTAACATAAATTCATGGGCTAAGCCCAATACCAAACATATGGGCCAAGGCCCAATAATATTGAAGCCCAACACTTTTGAGGCCCAACACTATTGAAGCCCAACACTATTTAAGCCCAACACTATTTTGGCCCAACACTATTCAAGCCCAACACTATTCAAGCCCAACACTATTGAGGCCCAACACTATTGAGGCCCAACACTATTTGAGGCCCAACACTATTTGAGGCCCAACACTATTGAGGCCCAACACTATTTGAGGCCCAACACTATTGAGGCCCAACACTATTTGAGGCCCAGCACTATTTAAGCCCAATAACTTGAAAACATGGGATTGGCCCAATGATACCATTTTCGTGAACACAACTATACAAGTGATACATACAAGACACGAGATTCAGCGGACGAGATCCGACTATACTACTCATTCATCGAATACACAGTTAACGAACATTTGAACAACTCATTCATCGAATACACAGTTAACGAACATTTGAACAACTCATACATCGAATACACAGTTAACGAACAGTAAAGACACACAAGTCTTACACATACTCATGACACAAGACTTGTACTCAAGTTCTTTTCAAAGACCGAAGTGTCTAACAAAAATAAGAACATTTGTAGGTCGCCACGCTATTCAGGACGACCGCACGTGAGATCTTATTTTCATCTATTTTCAGGACGCGATACTGTGAGTTCATGTTCCCCTATTCATTTAAATGTTTTACAAACTTTACAACTATCGGGGAGGATACATGTTCAGAGTATGATAAAGTTAGGTAATGAAACACCATAGATCATGTGCGAATTAGGGCCATACTATAAGCACCATTAATCCAGTTTGGACCAAGGAACAAAGGCTTAGATCTAATGGGTTTTGGCGAGCCCCACTCTTGGTCATGGACCCCTACGGAAGAGTGCGTTTGTGTCCCAGTCGATAGGAATCGGCATAAAATCGTCTAGGGTTGGTTTGCTTCCTATTTCGTCACACATATTAATGTCCTTGCAAAACATTAATGATCAACGATTTCATTAACGCTTTACATACTACAACTCACATTTTTCATACATCGTTTACAACTAAATTGCATGAATTCACCAACTTTTGTTGATGTTTTCCAAACTTAACATGTATTTCAGGAAATTAGTGGACCTGGCAGACATTTCAGTCAAGGAAAGCAAGTATCAAGACTCCATGCCACCATTTGAAGGGTTTGCCCGTTATATACCGCCTCTTTGCGGTGATATAGTGGTCAAAGCCTTGACATTTTAAGACTTACATTTTTATGTATAAAACGATGACAACTTATTTTCACTTGATGGTTTGTAACCAATACATTCAACTTATGTTGCATTCCTTTGGGAAACACTTATGTAATGGCAATGGCAATGGAGTATGTTTTATTCATATAGTTTGTTCATGTACATCGATATTTATGCAATGAAAACCATACAGATCACACCTTGCGTTTCCGCTACGAGCGGGTGTGACAGACTGGTATCAGAGCATCGATTGTAGTGAACCAGGATTCTTTCTCGAGTCTAAGTCTACAATCACTAGGGATCTCTCACGAAAACCTCTTGTTCATGTTGAACAGAATAAAAATTGGACAGGTCAAAAGGTTTTCATTGCATAAACATTTTTCAAGGTCCACTACAACAAAAATTCATTTCACATATATCAAGCGAGGACATTTCCATGGGTGAAGTCTATGAGAAACAGACACAATACATTAATAGACTATGTGCCTACAATACATTACATTATCAGTGCTTATACAAGATAGACACATTACATTATCAGTTTATGCATTATAAACAGTTTACTGGTTCAGCTTATACAAGATAGAAATCCTTTATTGATAGGATTTACATGATTATATATATAGGTGGTTCATATATATGTTGCATGAAATATTTTGCCAAGAACAAAATACCTTCGACTTCAAACTCTATTATTATTCTTTACTCACACGGTGAAAATATCGACCTCATGTCTATTGCGGAGCTTATGGCGAACATGATTCCTAAGTGAAATCTTAAACTTAATTCCGTAAAATATGGTTGCTTTCTCGCGAATGCTGAGATGCCTGACCATGATAATGACGATGAGGCGAAGGTGGTAACCTTGGACAACAACTCCATTAGTGGGACGAGATCCATGTGACTCATACTAATCAAGGTGGATATACTCTTGTCCTTACAAGGAAGATGAAGTACTCATCTTGAAGGTGCCCCTTCAATTGTTATTGTTACAGATTCTTTCCATTTCTATTTCATCTAACGCCGTACCGTTCTGCGAGTAATGACAACGAACGTTGACACGTGATTTATCACGAAGGTCCCTCCTATGTTGAAGGTATATTGACAATAACGTTTCCTCTCTTATTGATCGGCAGCTTTGTACGAGAGAACGCTAGGGTGACCATGCAAGACAATTTATTATTACGGAGGCCTACGTAATAACAACTTGTAGTGCATGGAAATTATGGTGGACTCTGCGGGTCAAGCTAATGATCACTATTCATTCAAAATTCTTAAGTTATTACTTGAGATTCAATTATTCCTATCTAGTAGAACACGAACTGGGGGTGGTTAGTATAACACCCTACAATACAATACAATACAATACAATACAATACAATACAATACAATACAATACAATACAATACAATACAATACAATACAATACAATACGGGAAGACGACACATATTTGTTCGCACCTAACATTCGATCTATATCACGATTCAGTTGAGACTAGTCATTTAAACAAACAAAACATGTTAGCTACTCATGGAGGATTTTCCTCAACATTCTCGAAATTCTTGAACATGGGTTGGTTCCAGGGTGTCTATGACACTTTATCCTACTTTACCTTACCTTACCTTATCATACTCCACCTTATCATATTCATTGGAAGTGATACAATAAATTCTATCGCTTGACATTTGTCTTTTCCCAATGAATGGTATGGCCTGAGCCATGCTGCAACTCCCTCATTGCATTCTATTCGACATTTTTGGAGATTTTAACAATCTTGCTAGATCTCGTGAAACTCAAGCACTACTACCATAATTGTCACATGGATAAGAAAGACAAAGGATTTTCTCTACTTAGGACGATCGAGGTCCATAGAGTAGGGAATACATATTATATGGACGATGACCACTGGTTGGTTTCCCCTCCTCAACGAATTATTTCTCTTTCCATTTAAACGTATGACCAATACATGCAAGAGGCATTACACCTTTTGGTTTTGGTTATCCACATTATCATTTATTCAAACATGTATGAACAATATGGTCTTGAGGTTTCCATGACCGATTGATTGCATTCTTCATTCTTGGGCACATGATAGACTTTATTTATTCAAATAAATGTCTAGATTCTTTTAATTGTGTGTATTAAAAAGAACATGGCGCCAAAAGAATCAATTGTTTAAGTTGAAAGTTATGTGTTGAAAACTATTGCTTTTACACAAGACATGGTTTGTACATGACATTGTTACGCAAGACATTGTTATACATATCATTTGATGTTGGTTTACACAAGACATTTTTGGTGGTTATTTGTAAGTGATGAGACGTGTGTAATATGATAAAAGCATGGTGGATACGCCGCTGGTACTTCCTATATATAAGTGCTTATGTTATATTGCATATCGTGGTGTTACTCAAATCTCTTCGACAAAGGCAAGACATGACATTTTTGCACAAGACGCGACATCCTCTACACAAGACATAATATTCTATTTCAAGACATGATATATTTATACACTACATTTTTATTGGTTATTTATTTAACCATACATCATTCTTTTATATCATCTGATTTTCATATTTATTTTCATATGATTTTATAAAAGAACTCGATCATAACTGGAGCCAATGTTGATGGTTACACTTGATGCTTTCACGATATCTCAAGGGTTGTTCCATAATGGGTAACACCCGAATTCAAACACACTGAGTGATATATTTTAGGTTTAGCCTCGGAGATCCGAAGCATGACAACATCATCCCTCCTTACCTCGATCACTCAAACAATAACTCTCGCCATGAGAGAAATGAAGTCATGAGTACGTACACTCTACGATCATCATGTATCAATTTTATTAATACCAACACCGAGCTTAGCTATTGCTTTTAAATGTTAAGCATATACTCGAATTAGAGTCTTGTTGGACACACATTACTATATCAAGTTAGCTAATGGGGAATTAGCTGAAACATATCAAATCATTAAGGGCCACCGGTATGTATCCTATTCATCAACATTTCACATCCATGTTATTTTATACAATTGGCAATTTTAGCTTCATCTCAACATTTCACATACATGAGTTTCATGGCTAGGGACGGGATTGTCCTAGCTACAATTAGGGATTGGGTTATCCTACATCTAAACATATGGTTGGGTTATCCAACAACTAAACATATGGATTGGGTTATCCTACATTTAAACATAGGGTTCCTAAAACTATACAGTGAAGTCCTCGCCACACAGAATTTAAAATGTACTTGGCCTAGAGTCAAGCAAGCTAGACGTCTCCTCATTCTATAGAATTGGCAAAAAGTAAACTAGTCGAGTCTAGAACTGAAATTCAATATCGATCTCTTCCCTGTTCAGTTGAGTAGTTTCGAAGTAGTGGTTGACATGGATTGGTTATCCGATAACCTAGCCAAAGTCTTATGTCACGAGAAGATCATTCGCCTACCACTACTGAACGAAGAGACACTTGTGATACATGGAGAGAAGCGCGACACCCCATTGCGGATCATCAATGGCATGAAAGCACATAAGTGCTTACGGAAAGGTTGTATTGCCTATCTAGCACTTGTTGTAGACAAGAAGGCCGTTGGGCCACAGCTAACAGATATTCTTGTGGTAAAAGAATTTCCTGAAGTCTTTCCTAAAGACTTGCCAGGACTACCACCATATCGACAAGTCGAGTTTCACATCGACTTGGTACCGGGAGCTGCAACCGTAGCCAAATCTCCATGTTGACTAGCACCTTCTGAACCTTGTAGTTGACCGAATAAGGATGTTGTGAGTTCATAACCCCCACTCTTTACCATTATACATCTTTATAAAGGTTTTGGGGGTGGAAAGACATGAAAGTTTCGCAAAACTGCACAACATTTCGATGAATGAAAATTCATATTTCTAAACCATGTTACAAATGAATTTCCAGCTAACTCAAATGGTTTATGAAAGGTTTTAGCTTCTACTCTAAGATAGACTTACGATCGGAGTATCATCAGTTATGAATTCAAGAGGAAAGCATACCGAAAACGGCTTTTAAGACTCGTTACGGTCATTACGAGTTTCTCGTTATGTCTTTTGGTTTAACAAATGCACCAACGGTCTTCATGGATTTAATGAATCGTGTGTGCAAGCCGTATCTTGACAAATTCGTCATAGTGTTTATTGACGACATTTTGATATACTCTCGATCGACTGATGAACATGAGCAACATTTGAGAACCATTTTAGAGTTGTTAAAGACAATAAATTCGCCCCAAATCGAAAAACAAGATAAAGCCTTACAACTTATTCTTAAGGTTGGTGCATAGTATTTTACAATCTTATCATTATCCGACGATACCGATGACTCTGTTGTAGACTATGATGCTTCGCATCATGGATTGGGTTGCGTACTCGTGCAACGTGAAAAAGTTATTGTGTACACGTCGTGCCAATTAAAAAGTTCATGAGAAGAACTATACCACACGCGACCTTGAGTTCGGCGCGGTGGTATTCGCTTTAAAAATTATGGCGACATTATCTATATGGTACTCAATGCAATATTTTCACGAATCATAAAAGTATTCAACACGTATTCAACCAAAAAGAATTAAATATACGTCAACGATGTTTTTTTTTTGAATTGTTGAACGACTATGATTGTGAAATAAAGTACCATCCGGGCAAGGCAAATGTTGTAGCAGATGCCTTGAGCCGCAAGGAACGAGTTAGAACACTGAGAGTTCAAGCATTAGAGAAGATGATTCACAAGCGCTCAAGGAAGAGCATATTCAAGCAGAAACACTTCGAGGCATGAAGAAACAATTAGTGTAAAGAAGATGGAACTTTATACCTTATGAGTCAAAATTGGGTTCTATTCTTTGGCGGCCTTCGAGATGATATTTTGAGGAAGCACATAGGCCTAAGTAGTGAAAGAATACTACTGGTGGCCTAACCTCAAAAGTGATATCACGACTTATATCGGAGAATGCTTGACTTGCGCGAAAGTCAAAGTCGAGTAGCAAAATCCCTCGGACTTGTTACAACAACCCGAGATTCCCGTTTGGTAATGGGAACAAATATCGATGTACTTCATTACGAAGTTACTCAGGACCTCAAGAGGTCACTACATGATATGTGTAATCATCGATAGACTAACAAAGTCCACGCACTTCTTACCGATTTGGTAGAAGGATAATACTGAGAAACTAGCAGAACTCTATCTCAAAGAAATAGTGGCTCGTCATGGAGTGCCTATTTCAATCATTTCAGACCGAGACGGTCGTTTTATTTCTAGAATTTGGAAATCATTTCAACAGGCTTTTGGATCTCATTTGAATCCAAGTACAGCCTTTCATCCATAAACTGACGGCCAGAGCGAACGGACAATCTAAACACTCGAAGATATGCTTCGCGCATGTGTTATGGATTTAGGCGGCAATTGGGATACTCATCTACCTTTAGTTGAGTTTTCCTACAATAACAGCTACAATACTACTATACAAGCTGCACCGTTTGAAGCTCTTTATGGTCGAAAGTGTCGCTCTCCGCTATGTTGGGCGGAAACAGGCGATAGTCAATTAATTGGTCCGAAACTAGTCCAAGAGACTACGGATAAAAAATTTTCAGACCCGAGACCGTATCAAGACGGCTCGCGATCGACAAAAGTGCTACGCAGATAAAAGACGAAAACCATTATCTTTCGAGGTTGGAGACAAAGTCTTGTTGAAAAGTCTCGCCTTGGAAGGGCGCATCAAGGTTTGGTAAACGTGGAAAGCTTAACCCACGTTACGTTGGACCATTTGAAATCTTGGAAAAGATTGGCACCGTTTTCTACCAACTAAAAGTTACTAGAAGAACTAAGTAGAGTACACGACATATTTCATTTGTCGAATCTCAAGAAGAGTCCAACGCAAGAAACAGTTTTCATCCCGAAGGATGAGGTTCATATAGATAACAAACTCCAATTCGCCAAAGCACCTGTTGAGGTCATGGACCAGAAGGTCCAGAAAATACAAAGGAGTCGTAACAAATTAGTAAAAATTCGTTGGAACTCTCGACACGGACCCGAGTATACTTGGGAACGAGAACATTAAATCAAAGCCAAATACTCTCACCTGTTTGAGAACAATCCTGCAAAGGATGACTCATCTTGAATTTCGGGGCGAAATTCTCAATAACAGGGGGAGAATGTGACAACTGCCACTTTCGGGTAAATTACTTACATTTAAAACGATGATTTACATTATACAAGTATGTATTCTGAATATTCGGACTGCATGATTACATGTTATACATTTTAGAAAACTCATGGAATATTTGTTTATTATTACACATGATTCACTTTTATCGGGTACATTTGAAATAGTGCAAACAATTCACCGAAACAACTAGAGTAGTGCCTAGTGAACTAGAGTGTTGACGAAAACTCAGGATATCAGAAATCGTTTAAATTACATCTTTAGGACTCGGACGATAGTCCAACATCAATTATATATTAAACCCTATATGGGAATGCAAGGGTTTGGTTTAATGTACTACCAATGTCCGGTAGCACCGAAAACTGCCGAAAAGCACTAAAAGCTTTCTACACTTTTCCGCAGAAATTCTGCAGAAATCAGTTTTGTAATATTTTTACGACATGTAAAAATATTATTTAACATATAATTCATATGAGGATACTTTCGGGTATCATCCGAACCAATAACTACATCAATTCATACAAGTTACACAACTTAGCGTTCAAATAACGTCTAACCGAAACAATTCGAAACGAATATCCGAACAATGTCGGATCTTTTTTTTAGTGACCATCTAATATTATTTAGATCATATTAGACTAGTAATGGTCACTTAACACCTTCTTAACACATTTATACACTTGAAACATTTAAACACCAAAACACCTAAACTTTGCTAAAAGTTTCTAACACTTTACACACTTAATAACATTTCAACAATTCAAGACCCCCCCCCCCCACATGTGGGCCGAAAATAAGGGGTCCCACATGGCCTTAATACTTTCCTAAATATCTAGATATTTTTATTATGTTGCAAGTGGTTAAGTTGGTGGATGATTATATCATTTAATCACATAAGTTTACTAGCATTTTAATACCACTTTACACCTTTATTTACACACACATAAGAAAACTCTTTCAATCTTCATCATTTCACCAAGAACACCATCCAAAAACCCAATTATTTTTATCACCTCCTTCATGATCAACATGGATTTCCAAGTAACATAAGGTGATCTAAAGCTATTGGAAGTAAAAGGAAGGGTTTTCATCCATACAAAAGTGTTCTACCATCAAGATTATCATCTTCTTAGTTCTTAATAATCTTCTAAGATCATCCCTAGCCAAGTGCTAGAAGTAAGCTTCTATAACTATTTTTTTTATACAAATATATTATGATTATGATTGTTATTATTACTAATAATAACCAAGGAAATCATACTTAATAAACATGAAGAAAATACAAAGAAGCAAAGAATAAAAATCATGATATAATTATGATTGTTTATATTGTGATCTAAGACTTGATATATGCTTATTTAGTCTTGTTATGATGTTTATGATGCAAATAAATTGTTAGAAGATGTTTAAGATATGATCTAAGAATTATGCATGTTTATGTTAAAGGGTTTTTAACATAAAGGATTAAATGGATGATGATAACTATTGATCTTGTGAAAATATATAAGGGTTTTTATTTAAAAACAAGACTTTTACAAGATTATAAAAAGTAACATACAACATGAGATTTTTATAAAAGTTGTTAAAACTAGAATTAAACTTGGTTTTTGAACTTGTTAGCATATGAAATGATCATGGTTAAAACCCTACATGATTTGGATATCATCTTGATAAGTTTATGTTATAAAAATCTCATATGTTTTAGTTAAGACGTTATGAGTAAATTGATGATGAATTTGAAAAGAAAATGATATGTTTATCTAAACATGGCAAAGTACATAATACAAAGGTTATATGGCCAATTTTTCTTAGAAATGATATGTTAGAAAAATTATCATTTTTAACAAAGTCTTTACAAGATTAGAAAGTGGTCTTTCTAAAAACAAAAATAGATATAAATATTTATTTTTGGGAAAATATATATTAGTGATCTTAACAAGTTATTTACTATGTGTTTATTATTTGTATTAGTTATGTACAATAATTAGGTATTTGATAACAATGATACAAATAAATACAAGACACATTTACAAGTAAAGACTTACAAGAATACATATATACACACTAGAATACAATTTACGGATCATTTGGACATCGGATACAACTTATGGACAATTCGGACGACGGGCGAATCTTTGAACATATCGCCAATCCGGGGAGTTACTACGACGTTTAGACGATCTTTCGACACGAAATATAAGTATCCTATCGATAACAAATTTTGGATGTTTATAAACTTATAAAAACTAGTATGTTTTTATTTACTAACAAGTGTACTTAGTAAATTTTTATAAAAAGGTTTTTATAAAAATGAAAGGCTTACACTTACTAGTGGGCTAAATTATAACAAATGGGCTTATTATACTAGTGGGCTATTTTTATAACAAATGGGCTTATATTACTTAATGGACTACTATTTTTCTTAATGGGCTTATCTTCTTAATGGGCTTATCTTCATAATGGGCTTAACATAAATTCATGGGCTAAGCCCAATACCAAACATATGGGCCAAGGCCCAATAATATTGAAGCCCAACACTTTTGAGGCCCAACACTATTGAAGCCCAACACTATTTAAGCCCAACACTATTTTGGCCCAACACTATTCAAGCCCAACACTATTCAAGCCCAACACTATTGAGGCCCAACACTATTGAGGCCCAACACTATTTGAGGCCCAACACTATTTGAGGCCCAACACTATTGAGGCCCAACACTATTTGAGGCCCAACACTATTGAGGCCCAACACTATTTGAGGCCCAACACTATTGAGGCCCAACACTATTTGAGGCCCAGCACTATTTAAGCCCAATAACTTGAAAACATGGGCTTGGCCCAATGATACCATTTTCGTGAACACAACTATACAAGTGATACATACAAGACACGAGATTCAGCGGACGAGATCCGACTATACTACTCATTCATCGAATACACAGTTAACGAACATTTGAACAACTCATTCATCGAATACACAGTTAACGAACATTTGAACAACTCATACATCGAATACACAGTTAACGAACAGTAAAGACACACAAGTCTTACACATACTCATGACACAAGACTTGTACTCAAGTTCTTTTCAAAGACCGAAGTGTCTAACAAAAATAAGAACATTTGTAGGTCGCCACGCTATTCAGGACGACCGCACGTGAGATCTTATTTTCATCTATTTTCAGGACGCGATACTGTGAGTTCATGTTCCCCTATTCATTTAAATGTTTTACAAACTTTACAACTATCGGGGAGGATACATGTTCAGAGTATGATAAAGTTAGGTAATGAAACACCATAGATCATGTGCGAATTAGGGCCATACTATAAGCACCATTAATCCAGTTTGGACCAAGGAACAAAGGCTTAGATCTAATGGGTTTTGGCGAGCCCCACTCTTGGTCATGGACCCCTACGGAAGAGTGCGTTTGTGTCCCAGTCGATAGGAATCGGCATAAAATCGTCTAGGGTTGGTTTGCTTCCTATTTCGTCACACATATTAATGTCCTTGCAAAACATTAATGATCAACGATTTCATTAACGCTTTACATACTACAACTCACATTTTTCATACATCGTTTACAACTAAATTGCATGAATTCACCAACTTTTGTTGATGTTTTCCAAACTTAACATGTATTTCAGGAAATTAGTGGACCTGGCAGACATTTCAGTCAAGGAAAGCAAGTATCAAGACTCCATGCCACCATTTGAAGGGTTTGCCCGTTATATACCGCCTCTTTGCGGTGATATAGTGGTCAAAGCCTTGACATTTTAAGACTTACATTTTTATGTATAAAACGATGACAACTTATTTTCACTTGATGGTTTGTAACCAATACATTCAACTTATGTTGCATTCCTTTGGGAAACACTTATGTAATGGCAATGGCAATGGAGTATGTTTTATTCATATAGTTTGTTCATGTACATCGATATTTATGCAATGAAAACCATACAGATCACACCTTGCGTTTCCGCTACGAGCGGGTGTGACATCTTGTGTCCTTGGACGACCTCGGTATCTTACCAACGCTATACTACGCTCATGATGGGTGCACTTACCCATGTGTTTAGTGTTAGTAGAATATCGTGTTTTATAAATTTAAAACTTGACTAATGTGTTAAAATGGGCTTAAAATATAAAGAAAAACATATCACACGCGACACACACCAAGTTTTGGCGCCGTTGCCGGGGACACAAGGACTTTAAGAAAGTTAGGAATCAAGGGCCTAATCATTTTCCTTTTTTTCATTTTTGTAGGATTTTTAATAGTTTTTCCAGCTTCTGCAGAGCTCAGCACGGGGCCGTGCCCGCTGGACACGCCCACGTGCCCATTCTTTGGTACTGGCAATCCTATTTTAAGTCAGACAGTAGCTGAACACGGGGCCATGCCCACTGAACACGCCCCGTGCCCAAGTTTCAGACACTGAAAACAGAACCGTAAGATCCCGATGGTTGGTAATTTCTGACACAAACATGAGTGATACTGATCATTTTTACTTTCGCTCCTCTTATGGTGCGTGGTGTCAAATATGTGGAGGAACTCATAAAGATTTAGAATGTTATTTTTTAAATTACACTCCCCACTCTATAGACCCATCGTTTTCCTGTAGCCTTAAGATGGGCGAAAGTAAAAACAATCCATATCTCTCCCTTGAATGCTCTCAATCATCTCTTCTAGATGAAATGATTCTCGAAGAATTATTTCAAATGGAAGAAGTAATTCTTCAATTGATAAAAGAACTTGAGATGGAATTAACTAATTCATCTCAAGACGACGATCAAGGAAAATTATTGAGATCGCATTCGGATTATAACAACATCGTCGTCCCTGTGTCGATTGTGCCGTGAAGGAATCCCCATCGGTCTCCGCCGATGCATACATAGACCTGAGCGATTCGGCATATACCTTCTTTAACAAGAGCCCGGATAAGGAAAATAAAGGATGGTCTCGCCCACCGGTATTTAGCTTAGGATTCACCCTTTCCGATAACCTCTTTCGTTCTTGTCTAAAACTAGGGCAACTTAGGTATCTCAGGCACTTCAGTGTTGTTCCGTCCAGTAAGGAACCACCCGATCCGGATAAAATCCTTAAAAATAAGACAAAACTTCATAAACTCCTCTAGCCACGTGGCCGTGTCCAGGTCAACACGCCCCTGTGCCCACCTGAAGATCTGTGTCTGATTTTAAATCAGAATACGGACAAAATGTGTCAGGCTCTTGTCTGACCACGGGGCCGTGGTTAGCGTGCTGTCGTTTTCAATAAATGCAGCAAGATTTCTGCACACTTGGACTTATTCCAAACACAAAGATCTGGTGGGATCTTCACATATACCTTACAAGGTATATTCTAAAGAAGTTTCTCAACAACCATCTTGTCTTTACTACTTTTGTCTATTACCTTCTTCTTCACTAAATCCTCAAAACCTCCATTAAAGCTTGAAATCTTCAAGGTTTTCAAGCTTTACTGTGATATTTGCTAGGTGTTTGTTCAAGGAATCTTATCAAAAATAAGTTTTACAACACTGTTTTAAGTTGTTTCTGCTCAGAAATGTTTCAAAAATCAGAAAAATAATTTAAAACTTCAAGATTCCTTGTTTTGAAAACCTGCAGATTGGTGGCCACGGGGTCGTGCTCAGCTAGCACGGGGCCGTGGCCGGAGTTACTGTTTCATTATATTGAAGTTTTCGACTTGTTTTCTTGGAATGTCGAGCCAGAATAGCGGAACCTCTTCAGCTCACTCAAGAAACAGTCGCAGGGAACGAAGGCCTTCAATTGAAGCAACTCTTGTTTGTTATGTAATGGCGCTAAGAGAAGCACTCGACGAGATGACATCCGTAGAAGAAGTCCTAATCGACCGTATCAAATATCTAACGGTGGGGCTAGAAAATAGCTTCCAAGAAATCAACCTTTTACACCAAAGGTTGAACATTCTTGCGATGCCTCCTATGGAACCAATCCTTCCCCGAGAAGATTGAAACTTGGCACAAGGAGTTGTTAATCCCACCGGATGGGACGACATTCCCCCGGAGCCTCCTCTTGACGCCTTACAAGAGGTCCCGGTGGAAGTTGCACCTCCTCAACACGAGGAAGACAATGAGCCCGCCTTCCTTCTCCCCCGGGAGATAGAAGAATGGCTTAACGATGTGTGAGGGGCCCTTTCCGGAAAAGAAGTTCTTCAAGCCTTTCTCAACCGAAAGGATCAACTTTTCGGAAATTTTGTTCTTATAATAAAAATATCTAGGCTAGGACTTCTTTATGGTTTAAGATTTCTTGCATTTTATGATCTACTTATCCAGTTTTTAGTATGTACTTTTCATTTTCTAGGAATTATGTAATTCACTCTTGAATGAAAGGTGGTTTTTAATTGAATAAATGGTGTTTGGATGATGTTATAATGGTTGAACACACTCGAGATGGTGGAGGTTACTAAGGGAAACTTGAACCCACACCCCATGCACAAAAATAGAGTCTCCCGACAATTTTTCTTCATTACAGCAAGTTCAGCACGGGGCCGTGCTCAGCCCAACACGCCCCCGTGCCCAAGGATCTGCAGAAAACGCCCAGTTCAGGTAACTAGACACGGGGCCGTGCTCACTGAACACGCCCCCGTGCCCAGCCTTCTGTTAAAAATGATACTGGCAATCTGAGCACGGGGCCGTGCCCGAACCAACACGGGCCCGTGTCCAGACGCCCAGTAACATAAAATATGTTTTTAAACACCTTTTTACACATTCAATCAACCTAAAAACTTATTTTTGGGACACATTGAGGGCAATGTGTAATTTAAGTGTGGGGGGATGCTAAAACCTTGAATTTTGCAAGTCCTAATAACAAGCCTTAGACAAAACTCTATTGGAACCGCTAATCTCCCCAATTTTTTTCAAAAAACTTTTCATTTTTTTTACTTGTCTTGGTTTAATTTAGGAATAACAAGTTCTAAAAGGTTATATTTTTACAAATTTACAACCGATAGCGTCGTGATAAAAAGAACCAACATAAGAAAATTATGAAACGGCATAACAAATCTAGTTAAAATTTGATTATATATACTTGATCACATTATAAACCCATTCCCACAACAAGTGAGTTTTGAGCCTTTATTGAGCATACACCTTTAAATTAAATGCTCATTTTTCGTTTCTTGTGTGAATAGCCGCTTGGTTCTTACGACTCTAGAACTTGCCATGACAATACATTCCCGGTCCTTACCAACTTAAACCCAAGTAAGTAAATGATGGAGGCATTAGGACTAACCCATTTTCTTTTCAACACCATTATTTTTCATTTTCTTTTATCACCTACCCAAAAATCCCCCTAGTTAACCCATTTGAGCCTAAACCTTTTCATTTCTAAACCCACAAAACAAACACCCGTTACCCACCAAAACCCTTTTTCATTTTAACCCTTTATTTTAGTAGAAAGCTCGGTTGTCTTGTGACGTTTCCTTATAAAAAAATGAAGTCTAGCAATAAACAAACAAAGTCCTCAAAGAAACTTTGTTTGAAAATGCTTTGTTTGAATAAAAGTCTCAAAAAAAAAGTTTTACGACGATCGACGCTTTTTATACTTTTAGCCCTTTTTACTAACCACTAACCCAAAACCACCTACCTTTAGCCCAAGCCTAAACCTTCCCCAAAGTCCTCTTGATATTTACAAAGGTTTATAGTTAAAAAGGAGGAGGCAAGCATATGGTAGAAGTAAGTTCCATGACGGTTTCGAGTGTTTCACAAAAATACATCTTCAGCCGAGTGTTGAGTGATCTCCCGTGAGGTATGTGAACTTGTATATAAATAGAATTTTAAAAAGGCATGTTATGCCCAAATAAGTAATTTCGCTTATGAAACGTTCTAAATAAATCATAATGAATAGGATTGTAAATAGTATAAAAATAAAACCCAATAAAGATCTTGGATTCCCGACACTCAAGACAAGCCCAAAACTTCTCTTCTACCCATTCCATTTGGGTGTGTAAGCCACAAAGTAAAGAGTTTTGCTTGAGGAAAAGCAAAGATTCAAGTGTGGGGGTATTTAATGTGTGCAAAATGCAACATATAAATTACATCAAATGAGGCATAAAACTAACCTTTTTTTAGTACTAATGTTGGAAAAAGTGTGCTTTTGTCTTCCTTTTGTATTTTCAGGACCAAATGAGCTTAAATGAACAAAAGGAACAAATATACAGCAAAAAACTAACATAAATACAAAGAAAAGGGAGAAACATGGCGTGCCCGGCCCCTCGACAGCATCTACCTAAGCAAAAACAAAGAAACAGAAGGCTGACCACGGCCCCGTGCCCACTGAGCATGGGGGCGTGGCCAGATGTCTGCAGAAGAGACAAAGTCATAGAAGCTTCTATTGCTCACCACAGGGGCGTGCCCACTGAGCATGGGGCGTGGTCTGTGACATCCCACATCGGTTGTGAAGGGGAACAAAGGCTTCCTTATAAGGAGCTGGATACCTTCACCATCATGACGCGTTTTGAAAACCGTGAGGGGCGGACGCCGGGGGCGTACTGGTCGCTAAAGCGGACAATATCATGGTGCGGTTACGCTGGGCTGTTACAGATGGTATCAGAGCCAGGGCCGGACCGGTGGTGCCAGGTCCTATGAGGACGCTGGACCCCTTAAGGGGGGTGGATTGTGACATCCCACATCGGTTGTGAAGGGGAACAAAGGCTTCCTTATAAGGAGCTTGATACCTTCACCATCATGACGCGTTTTGAAAACCGTGAGGGGCGGACGCCGGGGGCGTGCTGGCCGCTAAAGCGGACAATATCATGGTGCGGTTATGCTGGGCTGTTACATGGTCAATGCTAAGATTCGCAAAATCTAGAAAGTCTTGGTAGTACAGATACGCTTCTGCACACGGGACCGTGCCCAGCGAACACGGGGCCGTGTGGAGCCTAATGCAGACAAAGGCAATTAATGAAGGAAAAGAAAATGGATGGCCACGGGGTCGTGTCCAGCGGACTCGGGACCATAGCCGGCCTTCTGTTCAGGCTATAAATAGAGGTGCTTGGTTCACTTCAAAGGCATCTCTTGGCAAACCACCTCTCTCCCACTTCACCACCACTCCACCACCACTACAACACCCACATCCACCACCATCATCCATCATCCACCTTAGAGTGTGTGTAGTAGTCTCGGGATCCAAGATTGATCGTAAGAGTTCTTGTCAATCAAAGGCCATGTTTGGCTGAGTCTCTTATATCACTTGGTGAAGACAAGTCTTTAATGTAATACTTTTGATTTTTAATCTTTTTGTACTTTTTATTTGGTTTTGTATTAATGACTTTAATAACTAGTTTCTTATGTTGAAGGTGAAACTTCCTTATCATTTGTCCGTGGTGTCTTGGATTTACTTTACTGTCTATATAAAGTAAAAGATTTTCACCATTCATATCTCTACGGTCTATATAGAGATATGTTGGCTACCTGGTCGGGGGTTAAGGGAATGGTTTGGTAAGGTTCTTGCCTTGTATAGTGTATAGATCCTGCAAGGACCTGGGTTAAGCTTACTAGGACCTCCTTCAATACCCAGTGGTATTGGATGGCGGGGGTGCGAATGGCTTGATCCCCTCATATGTAAACTACTATTAATACATTAACCCGGCTACTTGGGATTGTATCCCTGCTGACTCAAACCACTTAGCCGAGGGTAACGTCGCCTTCAAAAGAGGGGCCTACCACTTTACGCATTAATAACTTAATTAATTATCTTTCAATATTCCGACCCTTTGGGATTGTATCCTTGCTGACTCAAACCACTGGGTTGAGGGTAACGTCACCTTCAAAAGAGGGACCTACTACTATGTAACACCCCAATCGCGTAATATAACAACACGCGGCGGAAATATCAGGGAGTCACGTTACAAATTGCTCACAACTACTGGTACTAAATTGTTTCAATATCATTAACATCCATTTACAAACAAAGAATACATATAATTGTTCTTTTTAGAAGTCTAAGGCCCGTATGCAGTCCTATGCGTTGCATGCTTGAACAGTCGAAAACCTGAAACATATGCGAAAACTGTCAGCATAAAAATGCCGGCGAATACATAGGTTTTATTAGCCAAAAAAATGGCAAAACATTTGGTATTAATCTTAATTGTGAAAACTCGTGACAAAATAGGTTTGTATATGGCAATATGATATTTACCAAGTCATTTTATGGCTTATATTGAAATCTCGATTAAACCATCGTAAAAACTTGTTAATATGTTATTAGGAATCCAATCAAGGATTAATAATAACTGTTTTGAAATAAATCAAAACTTATATAAGTATTATATAAATCAAATCAATGATCTATGATAATACTTTAAATATCCTTCTAAGAATCTAACATATAAAGATATGGGAGATTCTACAAGGATTTCGATAATCGAATACTGAAACAATAGTACACAAAATCCTAAAGTGATCCAGATAACGCTACAAGAATAACAAAATAAGAACACTTATATATAGGAAGTACCAGCGGCGTATCTACCATGTTCTTATTTTATTTTACCCGTTTCGTTATCTAAATCACAACTACCACATAACACATAAATCGTCAACTTGTACCAACTCGTAAACACGCATTAAAGCACACAATGAATCCAATCAAGGACTCCAATATCAGTACTTTAAACAACCTACAAGAATCAACCTATGAAGATAGATAGATGCTATAAGGATTCGGGTTCTGTCACATTGTCTAATCTAACATGCATTAAAGTACACAATGAATCCAAACATGGACTCCAATATTAGTACTCTAAACATCCCATATAAGTCTAACTATGAATATAGATAGATACTACAGGGATCCTGGGTTCTTGTCATATTGAATCATTGAATCAAAACAATCCTAAATCCTAAAGGTGATTCGGGATAACGCCACGAAAGGTAATACAATAAGCACACTTATATATAGGAAGTACCAGCGGCGTATCCACCATGTGCTTATTGTATTATCTAGGTTCGTTATCTAAATCACCAACAATCTACACAAAACCAACCATCGAGTTGTAAAGTACTTCTTAAAAATCTCACTATGAAGATAGGAAGATTTAAGACTGTACTTCAAATATCCTACATGAATCTAACTATGAAGATAAGTAGATCACTTAAGGATAAAACATTACATTTGCATAATCGGAATAATACACATAAAAGAACTTAGTAAACACACATATGCCATACATTTTGAAAACAGATCGATTACACATATGAATCACCCCAAAACATTTGAAAACGGTAAAAAAAGGGGAACTATGTACTCGCCTGGGGTTGCGTATAGTTCCGGTTCAAAGGGTATAACAAAGCTCAAAAGACCAAGAGTTCAAGTATTGAAGCGGTTCCTAGTGTAACAGATACTATGTTAGCGAATCGACATCTAAATCAGAAGATCGGGTAGAATGAGGTCTTGTGAACCAAATGAGTGTTAGAACTCATGTGAAATGATTTAACAAAGCCTACATTCTAAATCGAAACCTATCCTAAGTGCTTACGACCCATTACGACCCATTAAGGTAGCTTACGCCACTTTAATGCGTCGTTCGCGCGAAAGCGCGTTCGAGACGCCTAACTAGTCCTATGACAAGTATTATATGCCTTAACATATCTAATTCTGTTATATAATCAGTTTAGATGTCAAAACATGTGTTACATATGCTTAAAATGAAATTATGCGAAAAAGGGCATTTTGGTCGTTTTCCTAAGGCATATAAACTACCTATCATACAACTAACTAAACGAAGTGACCAAAAGGTATAACCTCGGAAGGTTATTCCCTATACAACTATGGTCACATTATATGTTTGGTCGGATCCTAATGATCGACCAAACAGGTCGGGTTCGAAAGTCTAAGCGGTTGTTTAGACCGCTTATCTTACGACCCTATATAAGCACTATCCTAAAAGTGACGAGTTAAACATGTTAAGACATGTTTAACGAAGTTAGAAAACAAGCTTGATATCAAAACAAACGGTTTTGATACCCAAAAATAGTTTGGTTGCAAAATACGCATAGTCGCGTATTTTGACCGAAACTATGACTTGTCACTACACCTAATTAACGTGGTAATCAGTAGGTATAGTCACACGGGACTATAACCATCGTGATTACGCTCACGTTGCAAAGTTCAAACGAACTTCGTGTTGACCAAAGACTGGTCAAAGCAAAAAGTCAAACACTGTTTGACTTTCCCGCTTAAAAAATGCATAAAAGAATGAAAGAAGCTTACAAAGGGTCCAAGCTAGGAAGTTTGATCCAAGTTTGCTCAGGTATGAAGTGTTTAAACCTTAACTTAGAGCAAAATGAATCAAGTGTGAGTTGAAGTGAATGAAAGCATGGGTATTTATAGATTTTGGAGAACCGTTAGGATCGTTCCTCGCAAAACGTGCCTTGATCTAGACCTTACATGTGGGCACATGGTTTTCAAAACCATGGGAATACTTAAAACCATCAAATTCCAGCCCATAGAGAGCAAAACCTTGGGTTAAAACCATCAAATCCTCAAAAATGGACCAAGTTCAATGTATCTGCCAGAAATTTCAAAAATGGTCCCTGCACTTGTAAAACTTTATTTTTTTGGCACTTTTAATCCCCTTTAACCTCATTTCAAGGCTCTAAAATGAAGTTAAAATATAGGGAACTTAAAATATGCTCAAAGACATCACGGATGTCGGTTCGTTTGGCCGTACAGTTGCGTTATTCGGGTAATTACGACGGAAGTCGTAACGAACGCAAAAACGATCCAAATTAAGCGACGAATGAATTCTATCATGCCAATCACTAAAATAAAATATTTTAATGATTACATAAATTTTTGGATGTCCGGATATATTCAGAACGTAAGTTATGCGCGAAAATGCAAACTTATGCACTTTTTGACGCTTTTAGTCCCTATTGATCAAATAAGTTTATTTTTGCGCACCAAACACTTCAAAGCCTATTTCTAAGCTATGTAAAGGATATTTAGGGCATGTTTAACTTATGGTCAAATTCCGGAATGTTTGATACTATGTGAATCAGCAGACTTTCGTAGTTTGACGCAAATAGTCCCTGAGTGTGAATAAACTTGTTTTTGACACACCAAAGCTTTCAAAACCTTTTTCTAAGTTATATAAAAGTTATTTAAGGTATGTTAAGACTTTTTCACTGTTCTGTAGTGTTTGCCGCATTAAACTGATTACGTTTACGCATCAGTTCGCGTTTAACTTTCAACAAAGCGATTTAAAGCTTGTAAATGAACTAGAATCAAAATGTGAAATTGTAAAACCAAAATAAATAAACTTTTGAGACCAAAACACATTGTTTCTTGATAAAAGATAGTGTCCTACATCGTGTGTGTTTACGGAGCACAAGTGTCACATACTATAACTAAGATAATCTCTTAGAAAGTGCAAAATTGAGGAAATCATCAAAGGTTACATTAAAGGCGAGTCGGATCCAAGTGATTCATCTTGTCTATCTGTTTTTATTTTATTTTTATTTTTCAGCACTTTAGT
Organism: Helianthus tuberosus; assembly: GCA_030545235.1. Classification (NCBI taxonomy): domain Eukaryota; kingdom Viridiplantae; phylum Streptophyta; class Magnoliopsida; order Asterales; family Asteraceae; genus Helianthus; species Helianthus tuberosus. The sequence continues at coordinate 107,297,159 of CM060409.1, forward strand.
TTTTATCTCATGTTTAAAACCTTTTCTAAAAAATTGATTTGATTAAACGTTGAGGATAAACCGGTACTAAAAGCTCTTGTGTCCTTGGACGACCTTGGTATCTTACCAACGCTATACTACACTCATGATGGGTGCACTTGCCCATGTCTGTGTTTAGTGTTAGTAGAATATCGTGTTTTATAAATTTAAAACTTGACTAATGTGTTAAAAGGGGCTTAAAATATAGAGAAAAAACATCAAACCCAACACACTCCATTTAGCGTTCGTAAAACATCCTTATTATTATGTAAAGCTCAAGAACACGTAGGCACATAACACGTAGGCACATAGTCACGTAAGCCACATAAGCACGTAAGCACAGAAGCACGTAGGAGCACATAATCCACGTAAGCACATATTTTGCATGTATTCACCTATATTTTGCACGTATTCACCTACATATTTTGCACGTATTCACCTATCTTTCAAGGTCGCGTAGCGTGTTCGAGAGTAGCGAGTAGCGAGAGCGAGTATTTCAAGGTCGCGTAGCGTGTTCGAGAGTAGCGAGTAGCGAGAGCGAGTAGCGTTGCGAGTAGCGTTGCGAGTAGTATAGTGAGTAACATAGCGTGTGAGAGTTGCGTAAGGCAGCGAATGGTGTACGAGAGTGCGTAGTTTGAGTTGCGATTAGTTAGCGTTCGAGATTCGATAGCTGTGCGAGTTATGCATGTTTAATAAACGATGAGCGAAAAGCGAATAAAACCTCCAAAATCGAAACATATAAACATTTAATCACATAACACACATAAAATCGATAGCGCGTAAAATCAGCGATTGCGGGCTTAGAATCGAAATAGATTGTCTTGGGTGTTAGACGTCAACTACCCAAAGTGGTTCAACTATCCACAACGACCTCGAGTGCATGCTTGGCCCTATAGACTATGCTCTCGCCAAAATACGGCGATCGGCACGCATCCTTTCGGTTACTACGTGACTCAAGTCATTGGAATCCATCGAGACTTTGGTGAGAGTTTTGTAAAATCAAAGTAGAGAGTGGAACTAGTCATTAAGTTGCGGGTTTCACCGCTAACTTAACAACTTCGTTCCTGAAGGTGTGGTAAAACCACGAGATAGAGTTGGAGATTCCCGTCGAGGTATGGATGTCACTCCTGACTCGACGAAGATTCTTGTGCTGAGAGTAAAAATTACGCGTAGAATAAGTGATTTTATCGAGAGTTCTTGGTTTTCACACGTAATCTCAATCCAATCACTCGATTGTGTTATGCGAGTGTTTTCAAAAATGTGTGTATTGTGTCGTCCTTAGGAAAGGCATGTAGTGTTGAAACCTTGGGAAAGGTTTCCTTCGTGCGAAGCTGTAGTATGCGGTGTTCCCGCAAAGATGTAGTTTTCGTGAGTTCGAGCAAGAGTAACAAGAATAAGCTCGTGCAAAACCCCTATTGGGTTCGCACAAGGCGGAATGTTGGTGCTTAAACTATAGACTAGGTTAATCCTAAGACACAGCCTAATTCCCTATAGTTATGGCTCTGATACCTATCTGTCACACCCCAACCGATGGCGGAAACATCGAGGCGTGGCACTAGGAAACCAGATTGCTCAAGAGATCCATAACAACTATTTGTTACCAATGTTTTTAAAGGTTAATTGTCCCATACCAATCAACAAATATTCAACAAGTAATTATTACAGATAACGAGTTCCTCTCGAACAAAACAAGTCCAACAACCTAGATTTCTATTGATGTAGTTTCTAGACTGCCAATCTCGATTCTTCACAGCATAGCATCCTATCAACCTATCACATATGTTAAAATAAAGTCAATACATAAAATGTAGAGGTGAGTACACAAGTTTGCATAGCATATAGTATAGAAAGCGTTTACGCATAACCAGCATGTATCACGTAACAGGCGAAGCATGTAACTATCAAAACTATGTTCACACTTAACCACAAGACTGCGTTGTAGAGTATGCATAACACATGTTCAGCGAACACGTGAAGTAAAGTGATGTGATCCCTAGCAACCCCTGTCCACGACATGTGCTGAGTCCAAACTATAGTACTATCGTTGCCAGAGGCGGTATAGTGTAACACTGTATAAGCATGGTAACAAGCATTCATAGATCACGTATAACATGCGGGAGCGGTTAGCGTTAAAAGTGTTTGTGTTGTGTGTTGATGTGTTTTGATAGAGAATGTATGTAACACCCAAAAGTGCGTTAAATGAAAATGGGTTCGAGTATACTCACAGTAGGTGTCACTACTAGAAAATACACCTCTCTTGACACGCGAACAATGACACACACTCATTTTATGACATTCGAAAGCGTGTGTCAAGAAAAAAATGTCATGATTTACAAAATTCAATAAATTTATGACACTCTTTTCTGTGCGTCATCTTTTTAGTGTCATAAAACAATCAAGATTTATATTGACACGCGAACAATGACACGTGCTCATTTTATGACATTATAAAACGCGTGCCAAGAAAAAAATGTCATAATTTACAAAATTCAATAAATTTATGACCTTCTTTTTGTGTGTCATCATTTTCTGTCATAAAAAAGAACACTATCAAAATGTGTATATCAAGTTGTATGAAACTCTTTTTTGTGTCAACTTTTTAGGAAGTCATGTTATATTTCCACTACTAGTATATAAGGCTAATGCAACTTTTTAGGTGTATTTTTTTTTAAATTATGTTGTATTTGACTCTAATGTAATTTCTTTTAACATAAAGGTTGCATTAGATTAATGCAACTTTTTAGGTGTATTTTTTTTAAAATTATGTTGTATTTGACTCTAATGTAATTTCTTTTAACATAAAGGTTGCATTAAAAGATCTAATGCAACCTTTTTCATTAAATATTGCAAAATTTTATTAAAATAGCAACCTTTTTATTTAAAAGGTTGTGAATTTAACTAAATATTACAGTTATTTTCTTGAAAGGTTGCAAAAATTAGTGAATGAAACTACTTTTTTTCTTAAAAAGTTGCTAATATTTTTGAAAGGTTGTAAATTTAAAAAAAAAATTACAAAAGTATCACGATCGAACGAAACTACTTTTCGAAGAAGCCACTGAAGATTAGTGGTCTAGAGCATATCCTTAATATAGTTATAGGTAGTTTCATCTTCCAATATTCATCTGTGTCAAATTCTAAAACAGAGAAGCTTTTCAATAAGGTCTACATATTCACACACCCAAAGGCATATTTTCACACTTTCAAGATGCCTAGTACAGGCCTAGACAGGGCGTGTAGGTTCAAGTCTCCAACCAGTTGGTCAACCTCGTACCACGTCAAATCAATCACTTCACACGACACGTACAGGGCTTGACGCCCCGTCTTAAAGAAAATGATAAAACAAGAATATATATATATATATATATATATATAGTGGGAATATATACGCCGGGTACAGGGTAAGACTGGGGTCTAGTGTGGTCCAAAAGACCATTATAGCCCTGTGTTGCCCCAAGTCTAGCCCTACAACCCTAAACGCCCAGTCTAGCCCTGTACGCGACGTCTAGCCCTTCAAGTTTAAAAGTTTTTTTTACTCCAAGAGCTAGATGTCGCGTACAGGCCTAGGCCTGGGGGTGTCTCAGGGCTAAAATGGTAATTTACCATTTGCTTTTTTAAAATTTTTATACTTCAAGGGCTAGATGTCGCGTACAGGGCTAGACTAGGCATCTAGGGTTGTTTAAAAGACTATTATGCCCCTGAGTTAGGGCTAGACTGGGGGCAACACAAGACTATAAGAGTTTAATTTGATATAAAGAAACAAATTTTGTGACAAAAATTTTTTTGCACAAAAGAGCCGATTTACGAACCGAAACAAAACCGGTTTTTTAAACCGGTAGTAAAACCGACCCAACTGGGACGGAACCGAACCGAAACTGGTCTTTTAAACCAGTAGTAAAAAATGACCAAATTATGACAGAACCGAACTAGTTTCAAACTAAAACCCGTCAAAATCAAAATAGGGTCCAAACCGATTACGGTTTAGAAAAAAAAATGTTTTGTTGACCTCTACTAACAAATAATATAACTAGTTATAACCTTAGAGTTAATTACTATTTTTGTCCCTGTGGTTTGTCAAAAATCACTATTTCTGTCCATTAGTTTAAAAATTGCGATTTCAGTCCCTGTGGTTTCACTTTCGTAACCATTTCAGTCCACCTCCGTTAACCCCATCCATTTATTCTGTTAAGTACACGTGAATTGACCATAATGCCCTTATTAATAAAAAAACAAAAGAGTTAATTACTGTTTTCGTCCATGTGGTTTCTCAAAAATCACTATTTCAGTCCATTAGTTTAAAAATTGCGATGTTTGATGGTAGTTATTGGAGTTGAATTAGATTAGCATGAACCTTGTTTAGTGTATCAAATTTTATGGTCGAACCGACCATAATAAGGCTAATTATTTGCAAGATTCAATCATGCACTCCACATGTTTGATGAAATGTCTCAATGAATAATTTCTTTTTGTTTAATTGTTTCATATTAATTTACATTAATTTGCTAAAAGCATTTTGGTCGAACTGACCATAATAAGTCTAATTTTGTTGTCGCTTCAATTCGAGAACTTGTTAAAAATTGTGAGGTTTGTTATGTTTCATCATATTTTGATATTATAATAATATCCCTAATTTCTCTTGCGTCTTGCCATTTGCAGATAGTACATTTAAGGTCTCTGGAAAAGAAAGAAGATTTATGTCTTGAATTGTGAGTTGGGCTTAAAGAAAGAAGATTTATGTCTTGAATTGTGAGTTGGGCTTTCTTACTTATATATAAATATCGTAATCCTTGTATGAAAATTTAATTGTATCTCTTGACCAAAATCGACTGGTCAAATTTTCATAATATATGATGACGGGTGAACGGGTCAGCGGGTTAATGTGTGATGTAGTTGATATAATTATTCTTATAAGGACTCCAAATCACACTTCTAATAACCACATGTTATATATATATATCAACATCACTTGTTACTTGGATGATGCTTGCCTACTGTTCTAGCAAGATAATGGCTAGTTATTCTTTTGATCTAATGTCATCCATTCACACACTTTTATAGAGCATCTTTGTGGTACCATTACATGATTCACTCACCATTTGCTATTTAGATTGGTAGATGTGTTAATTAGTTTGACTTTGCATCAAGTCTTTTCAATTAATTACTCAAGGATCCAGATATAGTCATTCACATTGTTTGTAGATACAACCTGCACATGAAGTATGTCATCTAGCCTATCGACATGTTATATTGTAACCATCATGCTACTTTTTCGTTTCTTTACTATATCTTTTTTCAACAGGTATTGTGAATGGGTCAGCGGGTTAACGGGTCGGCGGATGAACGGGTCAGTGGGTGAACGGGTCAGCGGATGAACGGGTCAGTGGGTGAACGGGTCAGCAGGTCAGTGGGTTAACGGCTCAGCGGGTGAACTGGTCAACGGGTGAACTGGTCACGGGTCAGTGGGTGAATGGGTCAGCAGGTCAGTGGGTGAACGGGTCAGCAGATCAGTGGGTTAACGGCTCAGCGGGTGAACTGGTCAACGGGTTAACGGGTCAGCGAGTAAACGAGTCAGCGGGTGAGCGGGTGAACTGGTTAGCGGCTGAATGGGTCAGCGAGTCTGTTGGTCTGATTATAGTTACCTTCTTACATGTGTTTTGTTTTTTTTACAACCTGTGACAATTTGTGATCAAACTTAATTTATCATGTCAACTGTTTTTTTGCACATTTAGGATAAGATGAGGTTCTGAAGCAGTTACATGTGGAACACATGATGTGCTTACGCAGGCCTTAGGACGCGGGATGGGTAGAGAGATCTAGTCATTCGATGCTCTGACTTGGTGATATTATTTACATAGTTTTTAAAAAAGGGTGATGACATCATCCTATTGCCCTATTATCCCGGGTTCTATTTTCCATCAAAATAACTGTTTGTAAAGAAAGGCCTATTATCTTGATTTGTTTTGACTGAATTTTGGTTTTTGGTTTTTTGTAGAAATTAATGGTGTTGGCAGTATTAAACCTGAAAACAACTACATGCTATTATCTTGATTCCCTAAGGCCTAGGAGTGTCAATGAGCAGTTGAGGAAAATTATTGATATGTAAGTAATACAAATTATCATAAGAGTTGGAAATATTCTTTGATATATTTTTTATAGGGCAATGGTCGTGTTTGCTACACGAAGTGGTACTAGCATGAGGGTTAAACTCAACTCGGTCAACGCTAGGGTGAGCACTTAATTTCTTATTTAAATTGTGGTTGGAATGATACTGTAAATACAGGAACCCTTTACTTTAAACTTAAATCGCAACAGTTTCACACTTCTTGATACTTTTAGTTGTGTAGTGTCCATGTCAGCGATGAAGTACTAATTAAATGTGGCTACTATGTGCTGAAGTTCATGAGAGAGAGAGAGAGAGCTTGCAAATGAGTTGATATTTTGGATAATGACAATGTAAGTTTAGGCAAATTTTAGCCTGCATCTTAGAGAAATCTGGCATTTAATGCTTAAGTTCATAGATTCTGATTTTTAAGATTTAGTTTATTTAATTGTTGCTCAGGTTAGGAAGGAGTAGCGGAATACTTGGCTATGGATATGGATGACATTCGTGAAGATTGGCCGACTTATGCGACTACCTTTATTATTAAGTGACAAACCGCATTTTAGGTGTCCACAAATGTATTCAAACAATTTTTTTTTGTTAACGTTAAAATATTTGTACTATATTTGACAAATGATTATGTAATGGGTAGTTTGGGTATGTATATGCGTATTTGTTTTATGAAATAGATTTATTGTTTTTGTTATAATATATGCATCTAGGGTAAATTAATAATTCTATAATTTTTTTAAATAATTAAAAGCATGACACGCATAAATGAATGTCATAAATATGTGTCATAAATGCGTGTCATGAATGTATGTCATTAAAAAGTGTCATAAAATGTGTGTCATGAAAGTGTGTCATAAATGTATGTCATAAAAACATGACACACAAATGCATGTCATGTTAAATTTATGACTCCTCAATCAACGACTCGCTTTTGCGTGTCATAATTACCGTTTTATGACACACAATGTGCGTCAAGAAATGTGTATTTTCTAGTAGTGTGTTTAACAAATAAACACAGCCTTGATTGGATTGAAGGGAGCGTGTTGGAGTTACCCTGAGCATAGAACAGTAGCGTGAGCGTTGAACGGTGCGTAACAGAGTGTCGAATGGTGGGGTGTTCGGATGGTGATCCGAACGGATGTGTACCCATTCGAACGGATGGCCATTCGAATGAGACGTGGATGTTTGTAAATTGTTTTGAAAACTTTTGAAGTTTTTGTTATAGCATTTAAACAATGTAAAGTATAGATGCCAAGTCATCCGTTCGGATGGTCATCCGGACGGATGTCCATTCGATCGAATGGCTATTTGATCGAGAATTTGGTGGTTTGAAGTTTTGGTCAAACTGCTTTGAACAAGAGTTAGTACAAAGGACAGGTAACCTGGTCGAATGGTAATTCGATCGGATGGTCATCCGATCGGATGGCCACTCGAGAGGCAATTTGTTGTTTTGAGAACTTTTGTAAAATTTTCTAAGTTAAAAAGCTTGAAGTTTAACGGAGACGGCTTGATGACGTGTCAAACAACGGAAACACACCAAGTCCAGCTCATTCGATCGGATGGGAATCACCCCATTTAATCAGACTAATTGTCCTTGTTAGAACTTCATGTTCAACCCGTGAATCGGTCATCTCTACGGTGGAAATCCATTTTCAACCGGCTCCTAACTAGAAAGTGAGTATAGAGCCAGAATGAGTCTAGATTCCATCGGTTCTTAGTAGAATGTTGAAGAAATTTGAAGAAAAGTTTGAAAACTGTTGAAAAATGTTGAGATCTTGTTGAGATTCGTGTTTAATATTTTAACTTATGTGCCTTTACATCCTGATACATCTTATCAGATCCTGGATGTATTGAATATTTTGACTTATGTGCCTCATCCAGCACTAAGTCTCGCAATCCGCCAAAGTAAGGAATCCAGATTCTTCCCATGAAATACCGTGTGCCAACTTTGTTCTCTTCCAATTGTTTCTCTAATCCTCGCAAGGATTCTGCTTGAATGTTCTTCGGCTTTAGAGCTTCTAATTGTGCATCGTGCACACGAGTAGTGAAGTTCGTCTGAACGGTTAACTCTAAAGCTCATACTCGTAAAGTTTTGACCCGCTCTTTCTGGCTCAAAGCATCCGCCACAACATTTGCTTTGCCCGGATGGTACTTGATTTCACAGTCATAGTCATTCAACAAACTTACCCATCGCCGTTGACGCATGTTTAATTCTTTTTTATTGAATATATGTTGAAGACTTTTATGGTCTGTGAATATGGTACACTTAGTACCATAAAGATAATGGCGCCAAATTTTTAAAGCGAATACCACTGCACCTAATTCCAGGTCATGAGTGGTATAGTTCTTTTCATGAATTTTTAACTGCCGCGACACGTACGCGATGACCTTTTCACGTTGCATTAACACGCAACCCAAGCCTTGACGCGATGCATCACAGTACACCACGAAGTCATCGGTACTGTCAATGAGTGATAAGATTGGCACTTGGCATAGTTTATCTTTAAGTAGCTGAAAAGCCGTTTCTTGTTTTTCACCCCAATCGAACTTTCTATCCTTTTGAGTGAGCGAGGTTAGCGGTTGAGCAATTTTAGAAAAATTCTCAATGAATCTACGATAGTATCCCGCTAAGCCTAGAACTTGTCTTACTTCTGTTGGTGTCTTTGGAACGCTCCAGTTCTTTATAGCTTCTATCTTAGCTAGGTCCACATAAATTCCATTCTCGTTCATGACGTGACCAAGAAATTGGACCTCGCGAATCCAAAATTTGCATTTTGAGAATCTGGCATACAATTGTTCTTTCTTAAGTAGCTCCAGAATAGTTCTCAAGTGTTGTTCATGTTCCGCCTCGGTTCGTGAGTATATTAAAATGTCATCAATGAATACGATCACGAACTTGTCGACATATGGTTTACATACTCGGTTCATTAAATCCATGAACACGGCGGGAGCGTTTGTTAAGACAAAAGGCATAACAAGGAACTCGTAATGCCCATAGCGAGTCCTAAACGCTGTCTTAGGAATGCTTTCCTCTTGAACTCTCAGCTGGTGATAACCGGATCTTAGATCAATTTTGGAATAGAAGCTAGAACCTTGTAACTGGTCTAACAAGTCGTCAATCCTTGGTAAAGGATACTGGTTCTTTATGGTTAACTTGTTCAGTTCTCGGTAATCTATACACATTCGAAAGGTTCCATCCTTCTTCTTGACAAATAACACCGGAGCTCCCCAAGGTGAGAAACTCGGTCGAATGAATCCTTTGTCAAGCAATTCCTGAAGCTGAGTAGATAATTCCTACATCTCCGAGGGCGCGAGTCTATATAGAGCTTTCGCCACTGGTGCAGCTCCTGGCACAAGATTGATACGGAATTCGACTTGTCGCTGCGGAGGTAGTCCCGGCAAGTCCTCTGGAAAGACTTCAGGATATTCCCTTACCACAGGGATGTCTTCCACCTTGAGCTCCTCGGCCTTCTTGTCTATCACATGGGCAAGAAAGGCGATGCATCCTTTTCTCAAGCATCTTCGAGCCTTCATGCAACTTATGATTCTTAAAGGCGTGTCTTGTTTCTCACCGTGTACTAGCAAATGTTCTCCATCGGGCAAGGGGATGCGTATGATCTTCTCATGACATATGACTTCGGCTTGATTATCGGATAACCAATCCACACCAATAACGACATCGAAACTACCTAACGGAACTGGTAAGAGATCTATGTCGAACTTTCGTTCACCCAGTTCTAAGGTACATTTCTTTATGATTTCCCCTGACTCAACCAAGTCCCCATTGGCTAATTCAATCGAGTACGAAATATCTAATTTACTCGATTCTACCCCAAGTATGTTTCTAAATTCTTTAGAAATAAAGCTATAATCAGCTCTAGTATCGAAAAGAATAGATGCAAAGTGATTATTGATAGGGAACATACCGGTGACCACATTCGGGTCCTGCCGAGCATCCTTAGCTCTGATTACGAATGCCCTTCCCCGGGCTTGGATTTCTTTCGCGCAATCCCTCTTAAAGTGCCCTTTGTCACCACAGTTGAAGCAACCCTGATCCTTGGTATTTGTACCCCGGCACGCTTCGGTGCGATGCCCAAACCTATTACATTTGTTACACCTGGGGCCACGCCACTCCACATAATGGTGGAAGGGGCATTTATTGCACTTTGGTGCAGTTCCAGTGTAAGATTTCTTGTCGGTGTTGCTTGGGGTAGTGGTAACATATGCCTTCGCCTCTTTGAATTCTTTCGAGTTTTGCCCCTTGTTGTTATTGTTCTTCCCCTGAGAACTTTTCTTGAAATGGGAGAACTTCCTTTTGTTGGAACTCGAAGTCTCCACAGTGGTTTCCTTTTTGTTCACCGACTCATCAAACTTTCCTTGGCGTAGTGCCTCCTTAGTAAGTGCTACAGCCAAAATCAATTGCTTCGCCGATCTCTGTGGGCTTAGAAGTAGTAACCAGACTTAGTATTTGGGGGGCAAGTCCCCAGATGTACCTCTCGATTCTCTTGTATTCGGGATCCACCAAGTATGGAACTACACGAGATAAATCATGGAATCGTTGCGTGTAACCCGCAATATCCACACCAGTCATTTTCAAATTCCAGAATTCCGTTTCTAACTTCTGAATTTCTGACCTTGAGCAATACTTTTTCCTCATCAATTCTTTTAGTTCCTCCCAGGTCAGGCCGTACGCAGCAGTTTTGCCTTTTGTTTGGACCTGGAGGTTCCACCAAGATAGTGCCCCATCAATGAAGAGTCCAGAGACATAAGTAACCCTTTATTCAGCAGGGCACTTGCTCATTCGAATGACTGAGTCGGTCTTCTCAGTCCAGCGAACGAAGGAAACAGCACTGATGCGTGTGAAGTGTTATATATATTAGGTGTATATTTTAAGCCCCTTTAACACTTTTTTTAGTCAAGTTTTAAATTTATAAAACACGATATTTACTAACACTAAACACACATATGGGCAAGTGCACCCATCGTGAGCGTAGTATAGTGTTGGTAAGATACCGAGGTCGTCCAAGGACACAAGAGCTTTTAGTACCGGTTTATCCTCAACGTCTAATCAAATCAAAAAGTTTAGAAAAATGCTTTAAGCTAAGAAAAATAAAAACTAACTAAAAATGCTGAAAATAAAAATAAAAAGAAAAACAGATAGACAAGATGAATCACTTGGTTCCGACTCGTGTATAGTGTAACCTTTGATTATTTCCGCACTTTTGCACTTATTTAAGAGATTATCTTAGTTATTGTAGTAGGCCCCTCTTTTGAAGGTGACGTTACCCTTAACCCAGTAGTTTGAGTCAGCAAGGATACAATCCTAAAGGGTCGGATTATTGAAAGATAATTAATTAAGTTATTAATGCAAATTATGGTAAGCCCCTCTTTTGGAGGTGACGTTACCCTCAACTAAGTAGTCTGAGTCAGCAGGGATACAGTCCTAAATAGCCGGGTTATAGTATTAATAGTAGTTAACTTATGAGGGGATCAAAGAGTTTGGACCCCCGCCATCCAATACCGTTAAGTATTGAAGGAGGTCCTACTAAATTTGACCCAGGTCCATTGCAGGACCTCTAAACGCTGAACAATGGCAAGACTCTTACCAAACCGTTCCCTTAACCCCCGACCAGGTAGCCAACATACCTCCATATAGACCGTGGAGGTATGAATGGTGAAAATCTTTTATTTTATATAGACAGTAAAATAATGTCAAGACACCACGGACAAACGATAAGGAAGAATCACCTTCAACATAAGAAACTAGTTATTAAAGTCATTAATACAAAACCAAATAAAAAGTGCGAAAAGATTAGAAATAAAAAGTATTACACTAGACACTTGTCTTTACCAAGTGATGTAAGAGACTTAGGCAAACATGGCCTTGATTGTCAAGAACTCTTACGATCAATCTTGGATCCCGAGACGACTCACACACTCTATGATGGACAATGGATGATGGTGGTGGATGATGGTGTTATGGTGGTGGTGGGTGGTGGGTGAAGTGTGAGAGAGGTGGTGTGCCAAGGGATGGTTTGAGCTTGAGCCAAGCACTCCTATTTATAGGCTGAACAGAAGCTCGGGCACGGCCCCGTGTTCAGTGGGCACGGCCCCGTGTCCACATCCTTCTCTTTCTTCATTTAATGCAGCTTGTCTTATTAGTTGACCACGCCCCCGTGTCCGCTGAGCACGACCCCGTGTGCAGAAGAATCTTTGTACTATGAAGATTTGCTTAGATTGTGCGAATCTTATAGTTGACCACGGCCCCGTGTCCGCTGAGCACGGCCCCATGGTGGGCAATAGAAGCTTCTACCACTTTGTCTTTTCTGCTGACACTTGGGCACGCCCCCGTGCTGGCTGAGCACGGGGCGTGTTCAGTCTCCTGTCTTCTTGTTTTGCTTGGGAAGATGATGTCGTGGGGTCGGGCATGTCACGTCTTGTTCCTTTTCTTGTATTTATGTTAGATTTTGATGTCTTTTTGCTTCTTTTGTTAATTTGAGCTCATTTAATCCTGAAAATACAAAAGGAAGACAAAAGCACACTTTTTCCAACATTAGTACTAAAAAGGGTTAGTTTTATGCCACAATTGATGTAATTTATATGTTGCATTTTGCACACATCAAAGACCCCCACACTTGAATCTTTGCTTGTCCTCGAGCAAAACTCTTTAATATGTGGCTATTACACTCCCAAATGGAATGGGTAGAAAAGAAGGTTTCGGGCTTGTCATAGAGTGTCGGGATTTCCAAGATTCTTTATTTAGTTTTATTTTTATTTATTTACAATCCTATTCGTCATGATTTATTTAAAACTTTTCATAAGATAAATTACTTATTAGGGCATGTTGGTGCATTACGTCTGTTGATTACGTCTTGTATCGAGTCTAGAAGTGAGATAGTTTAGTCATGGCACAAAACCCTAGAAAGTGTGTTATTCAGGGTTTCGCTTATATGGTTTAAATAGGTTTCGCTTATGTGTCAGTCTTATGTAAGGTTTCGCTCATGTGACAATGGGTTTCGCTTATATGTCATGGACATATAAGCGAAATCAGACATCTATATATATGTACATCAGAGCGAAATCAGATAGTAGTCGGTGTGTTTTCTTCCGGTGAGCCACGAAGTGCTGCCGAAGTGCTGTCAGAGTCTGTAATAGTAACAGTGATCAATACAACAGCAGTTTATAGTGTATGTGACTGAAATTGCACCAAATCTTTAGTTTCCGCCTCTAGATTTGGATACGAAGTCTTCTGAACGTCTCAAACAGGACAGAACACGATCCTACAAGTGGTATCAGAGCTCAGGAGGAAGAGTTCTTGCCATTTCAGCCGCATTTCATCTCATTTTCTACACTTTCTTACATTTTTCAAAATTTTTCACGGTAAAATTGGCTCAAAATCACACATTGCACTCGGAATCATACATTAACAAACCCTTGAAAGTTTCAGAATTAAAATCAACCTAGAAATCAAGTTTTTAGGGGTATCGCTTTTATGACAATGACCAAAGATGACATCAGCATGTGATTTCGCTCCAACGACACATATATGATTTCGCTTATATGGACAATTATTAGTTGATTTCGCTTTAGTGGCAACTTGTGATTTCGCTCTAAGGGATCGAATAGATTTCGCTCCAGTGTCATTTAGGGTATCGCTCCAGTGAACAGTTTAAGGTTTCGCTCCAACGTACAAAGTGGTCTCGCTTTTGTGGTTATATTAGATTTCGCTTTAAAGGTCTGCTGAGAAAATTTTTGAAATTTGAAACATGGACGAGGATTTCTTCAATGCATTTGCTACTCCAACTAGTTCGATGAATATTGCTCAAAACACAATGTTGGAAAATGAAACTGGAACAATGCAGAAACCGCCCAAACTTATGAACATCGAGGAATATAAAGGATGGGAAAATCGATTTGAGAATTGGGTACAAGCGAATTATTTAGATGCTTGGGAATGTGTTGAAACAAAGTACATCCGGCCATTGAATGATGATGAAGAACCCGTTCCGATTAAAGATCTTAGTGCCGATGCTAGGAAGAAATATAAAGATGAAAAAATGATGTTGAATCTTCTTCAACAAGCAGTAAAAGAAGATATTATGATATTGTTGCAGCACAACGGAACATCTTATTCGATTTGGAAAGCATTGAGGTCAAAGTTTCGTGGAAGTGAAGAAATGATCAAAAGCAAGAAATCACTTCTGAAAAAAGAATTTGATCTGTTTCGTGGTTTAAAGAATGAAAGTACGAGAGAGATTATAGAAAGATACTGCAATTTACTTGCGAACATGAAGAGGTTAAGTATTGAAAAAGATAACGAGGAATTGATTGAGAAACTTGCTGATGCTTTGCCACATGAAAGCTGGGGTACATATTTGATTATGCTCAGGAACAAAAAGGGGTTCAATCATTTAACACTCAGCAAGTTCATAGAAAAGTTGGAAGCACAAGAAATGGAACAAAGAAAGATCATTCGGATGAAAGATTTTGATGGTGAACAGGATATTGGTTTGTACTACAAAGCAGGAGTAAATGAGAAGTCTTCAAATATATCTTCAAAAATAGAAACTGCATACAATGCCAAGAATTCATCTGGAAGTTCATCATTAGGATCAAACAGCAAATCAAGTTTCACACCATTTTCATCTTTTGATCCAAACATTTCAGCAATAAAAAGTGGGAGAAAACTTCAGTGCAATATTGTTTTAAATCTTGATAATGATCAAGATTATTCTGATGAAGTTGCCAAAAACCAAATGTCTTTATTAGGAATGGTTTTGGAATCTTATACTTGTTTTGTTGCAGGTCGAATCGGAAATCCAATGCTGACTAAGGAAGATTACGATCAGATCGATGCTGAAGAGATGGAGTTGATGGATATAAAATGGTGCTTAGCTAGTGTGTTGAGAAGAGCTGAGAAATTCAAGCAAATCACGGGGAGAGATGATCTTCGTGAAGCTGGAAATTCTACTTTGGGTTTTGATAAATCCAAAGTTACTTGTTTTCGCTGCAGGGAGAAAGGACACTTCAAGAGAGAGTGTAAAAATCGTGAAGCAAGTGGAGCTCAAAATCCATTCAACAACAACAATGATTATTATCGCAAGGCAATTTATCATCAAATATCTCAACAACCATCACAACAAAATCAACATCAAGCTCAAACTGCACATGGAAGACATATTTGTGAAGATTCTGGAAAGAGAGCTTGTGCAGTTAATCAAAATTCTGCAAAGAAAACTGATGGTAGTGCATTGATAATTAATCAGGATGATGAAAAGTTACCAGAAGGTTTTAGTTGGGAGAAGTTTACTTGGGATGATTATATTCCAGATCAAGCTACAGCTTATTCAGCTTTTGTTGCCAAAGCTGAAGAGGATAGTGATGATGATCGAGAATACTGGGCAAGAAAATTCAAAGCTGATATGAAATTACTTGCTGAGAGTGATAGTGAAGATGAGAAGGTTAAAAAGAAGAAGAAAAAAGTGAAAACCCCAGTGAGTAGTGATGATGAAGAATTTTTGGTGACTAAACGGAAAGTGAAAGTTGAAGTTGAGAAGTTCAAAGTTCAAGATGAAGTTGATGCAAAGAAAATTCCAGAAAAGTGTGAAAACTGTGAAGCTATTAAAAAACAGAACAGTACATTGATCTACAACTTGAACAGCTTAAAAGAATCGTATGATGTGTTGAACAAAGCAATGAACCAGTACAATCATACAAGTGAAGAACAAGCAACAGCAATGAAAACACTTCAGGGTGCTTATATGACAAAGCAGAAAGTGGTGAACAATTATATTGAGAAATGTGCTGTACTTGAACAAAAGTTGGAATTACAGAGAATTGAAACAGAGAGAGTAAATCGTTTATTGAAAAGTTATTCATGTTCTTCTTATGTCATTGACAGGATTTATCCAACTGCTGAAAGCTTGAAGGCATTTGAAGAAGATGAAGTAACTGAAGAAAAGAAGGATGATGGAAAAGTGACTGAAGTAAAGACTCCAGAAAAGAACAACAAAAAGAAAAAGAATGAAAAGAAGGATTCTGGTAAGAAACATGAAGTTGGTTATAACAAATGTCCACCCCCGCTAGAAAATGGATATTTGCCCAGGAATCCAAATCAGGAAAGAGTCGAAAAAGCAACAAATTTACAATGGGAGTCGGAGTCGTCAGTCAATTTGCCAGAAAATATTGATGTCGTGTTTACATCATCTGACACTGATCATGAGTCCGAGTTAATTAAGAAAGTCGTCGATCAGGTGTTGGATAAAGATGAAACTGAGGAGTCAAAGTCAGAGTCAGAGTCAAAGTCTGGTTCTGAAAGTTCGAGTTCGACGGTCAATAGTCAAAATTCTTCAGTTAAAAGGGTTTACAACAAAGAATTCTTGTTATCAAAATCTAATTTGAGTGACGAAACATTCAAAGTTGCATATACATTGAATGATTCTGACAAATTATATTCTGATGAGGAATTTCCACTAAGAGGTGTAAAAACTGAGATGATCAAAAAGATTTTCAAACTAACAGAAATCAATATTTCTGAATTAAAAGATGTAAACCTTATTGATAAACCTAAAAAATACACCTCAAGAGTACAACAAAGACTAAACAAGAAAAAAGGTTACAGTTCTGGTTCTGGATTTCATAAGAAACCAAACCCTAACCGTAATTTCAAAAAGAAAGGTCTTGGTTTTATTCCAACAGAAAAACAGAAAAATGAAACATATAGTCGTGATTTTAAAGCAAAAATGACATTTGTTTCAGGTACATCAAGAGATGAGGAAGAAAAGAAAAAGTTTTGGAGGCAGTCAAATAGTGAGTTTCTTGCAACGAAGCAAGAAGAGATGAATTTTGCTGGACAAAAGAAAGATACGAGAACCTGTTTCCAATGCAACATTGTTGGACACATTGCCAGAGATTGTTCTAAGGCAATATCATCAAAACAGGGAGTTTTTAGTAAACAAAAAGAAAAAGTGGTTAAGTTTGAACCGCCAATTGACCGAACCAAATTATTCAAAAATTCTATTTTTGAAATTGGTGAAAGTTCAAATAGGTTTTACAAGAAAAGAGGAAATCTTGACAACCAGAAATGGGTTGTTAAGAAGTCTGTTGATAGTTCTAGCGATGATTCTGATGGGTCAAAATCAGAGGAGCTATCTTCTGGCGATGAAACTGATTCTATAAAGTTAGTTGAGCCACAGGTTGAGCTAAAATTGAAAAATCCAATTTCTTCAATGGATGAGGTCAATTTTCCATCATTGAAGGTTGAAAATTTTAAGAAGAAAATTGGTAAAGTTGAAATATCAAACCAATTTTATGATGACAAAAAGGATTTCGATGTTGAGAAAGTCTTTAACTCTAAAGTTCATCATATTTTTGGTAAAATGATTGACAGGAAGGTCAAAGGAACGAAGGAGTTTTATGAGAAGAAGACGATGAAGGAGAAAGTTGAACCATCTCTAGTTCGTGACTGGGATGGTTCATACTATGAACAATGAGTCTGTGGACTTGCCGGAGATCCCAAGTTGGTAATCGTGGATCAGGAATCGGCATCATTCTGTGTATTTGATTGTGTTTTTGTACAAGTGGTAAATCAGGGACATTAAGTTGTATCTGATTTTCTACAAGTGGTTAAAAAAAACAATGTGATGAACCACATCCCCAAATTTACAAGTGGTAAAATCAAACTTATTTTCCGAAAAAACCATTTGATTAAAACAAACTTAAGTGTTTTGAAATCTAAATGGGAAAATAGTTTGAGGGGGAGTTCTGATTGTTTATGCCAAGTGGATGGAGAATTGAGGCAATTCGATATCAGTTGTCATGTTTCTGTACAGTTTGTTTTCAAATTTCCTAAAATGTGTTTGCATTTTAGGGGGAGTAAGAATTTTAGAAAATCCAAAAACATTTGAAAATTTGAAAAAGCCAAAAACATGATAAAATGAAAAATGAGTTTTGTTGCATAAAAGAGGAAATGATAGTACATCAGTGGACTGTCACAACATGCTAAAGAATTGGAAATTAAAAATGTGATAAACGGTCTTACTGATGATGTGCCAGTAGGTTTTTGCACATTTAGTAGATTGTGACGAGATATAAACCTAAATTTCAAACTTGCTTGTTCTGTGGGTTAACACAAACTTGGATATATAGGTAACCCCTGAAATCTTGTTTGAAAGGTCCCTTATTCTGAGATACTAGGTCTTTATGCTCAGTGATATCTGGGGTATTATCCCGGGACTTCTGCTGAAAGAAATTTCTGACCTAGTCCCTGGATAATGCTCTATACAAATGCTTGAAACATAGCATCGCCCTCAGCAAGCTGATGAAACAATAAAATTGATAGTCGCTGCTGTTGTAATGCAAAAGATCCTCTAAAGGGGACTCACCAAAAGTCGAAGCCGTCATCTCTCTGCGTATCGAAAGATCGACCTGAGCTCTCACGGCCCTCGTACTATAATTTATTCCCCTGACAGATATCATCTGTGGTATACTCACCTGTAAGACTGAATATTGGGATCTGGATACGGGAGTATATTCAAGTAGTGGGACACACGAATAAGTTCAAGGGCTTAAAACATTAATCTCATATCTCGGATCAATTGAACTTTGTGTGAAAATTTAAGTGGACAAGTATACTGACAATCTAAGTGAATCGTTTAGAACTTAAAATGTAATGAAGCTTAACGGTGTTGGTGATTTGTCTTAGAAACTGATATGATCCTTTTGCACAAACTCACAAAAATATTGTTTGTAAATATTTCTTTACTGCATTTCATTTCATTAAAAAAAATTCAAAAAAGATTTTAGTGTGTTTTAGCATAAATTTTGAAAAAGTCAAAAAGATTTTCGACAATTGATATTGAAGAGCTGATTTTCAAAATTCAAGTGCTAAACATGATGAACAAATGGTTTGGGAGAGTGTGTTGGTAAATGAAAATGATTATTTTAAAATTGGTTAATCAGAGATTATCATTGTAAAAATCATTTTAATCATATCAACAATTGGTTATAAGAAAATTTATTTTTGGGTAGAGTTATGCAGGTTAACCAGGTTTCAAAACCTGAGTCAAGAGCCAGCTTACGATCCTAAGGATGTTAGAATGAATTTGAAGAATGAGATTAGTCAGGTTTAGATTCCAGCTGAATGAGAGAGGGAGCCTGAAAAGAGAAGAGAAGAGAAGATAGAGATAGTGGATTCTTACAGTGTGAAATACTTCAAGATGAAGATTGAAGACTGATAAAGATAGTAGATCAGAGACTCGACACTGCAACTCCATCAACATTCGAGGGGGAGTTTGTTGGTGCATTACGTCTGTTGATTACGTCTTGTATCGAGTCTAGAAGTGAGATAGTTTAGTCATGGCACAAAACCCTAGAAAGTGTGTTATTCAGGGTTTCGCTTATATGGTTTAAATAGGTTTCGCTTATGTGTCAGTCTTATGTAAGGTTTCGCTCATGTGACAATGGGTTTCGCTTATATGTCATGGACATATAAGCGAAATCAGACATCTATATATATGTACATCAGAGCGAAATCAGATAGTAGTCGGTGTGTTTTCTTCCGGTGAGCCACGAAGTGCTGCCGAAGTGCTGTCAGAGTCTGTAATAGTAACAGTGATCAATACAACAGCAGTTTATAGTGTATGTGACTGAAATTGCACCAAATCTTTAGTTTCCGCCTCTAGATTTGGATACGAAGTCTTCTGAACGTCTCAAACAGGACAGAACACGATCCTACAGGGCATAACATTCCTTTGTAAAATTTTATTTATATACAAGTTCACATACCTCACGGGGATCACTCAACACTCGGCCGAAAATGTATTTTTGTGGATCACTCGAGAGCGGCATGGAACTTACTCCTACCATAGGCTTGCCAAGCAATCAATCCTCCTCCTTTTTAACTTATATACCTTTGTAAATATCAAGAGGACTTTTGGGTGAAGGGTTAGGCTTGGGTTAAAGGTAGGTGGTTGGGTTAGTGGTTAGTAGAAAAAGGGCGAAAAGCGTAACAAGCGTTTGTTTTCGTAAGACTTTTTATTTTTGTAACTTTTATTTTGATGAAGCTATTATTCAAACAAAGTTATTTTTGATGAACTTGTTTGTTTATTTTCTTTTGCTCCATCATCAACACAAAATTTTTTTTTTTTTTTTATTTTTTTTTTTTTTTTGAAAAATCATACGAAAGCCGAACTTGTTACTAAAACAAAGGGTTAAAAATGAAAAGGGTTTTGGTGGGTAAAAGGGTGTTTGGTTTGGGTTATGAAATGAAAAGGTTTAGGCTCAAAGGGGCTAACTAGGGGGATTTTAGGTAGGTGGTAAAAAAAGAAAAATAATTGTGTAGAAATAAAAAGGGTTAGTCCTAATGCCTCCATCATTTACTTACTCGGGTTTAAGTTGGTAAGGACCGGGAATGTATCGTCATGGCAAGTTCTAGAGTCGTAAGAACCAAGCGGCTATTCACACAAGAAACGAAAAATGAGCATTTAGTCTAATGATATTTAATTGTATGCTCAATAAAGGCTCAAAACTCACTTTTGTGGGAATGGGTTTTTATGTGATCAAGTATATATAATTGAATTTTAACTAAGCTTGTCATGCCTTTTCATAATTTTCTTATGTTGGTTATTTTTATCACGACGCTATCGGTTGTAAATTTGTAAAAATATAACCTTTTTGAGAACTTGAATTTCCCGAGTTAAACCTAGACAAGTAAAAAAAATGAAAATTTTTGAAAAAATTTGGGGTGATTAGCGGTTCCAATAGAGTTTTGGGTAAGGCTTGTATTTTGGACTTGCAAGATTCAAGGTTTTAGCATCCCCCCCCCCCCCCACACTTAAATTACACATTGTCCTCAATGTGTCCCAAAAATAAGTTTTTAGGTTGATTGAATGTGTAAAAAGGTGTAAAAAGCAAAAATTTTGTGTTACTGGGCGCTGAACACGGCTCCGTGTTGTTCGGGCACGGCCCCGTGTTCAAGTGCCAGTAACAAAATTAAATCAAGAGAAACAGAAGCCTGGACACGGGGGCGTGTTGAGTGAACACAGCCCGTGTCCAGTTGTCACACCCTCAAATCCACTTGCGGAGTACTACCGCGAGGCGTGTGACTAACCAGGATACAGCCACTAATTATTTTGAACCGTTTAGTTATTAATACAAATAATGGTATAATTAGCGTCCAATTTAAATTTTCAAAACATAGTTTAAGTTTGCAGCGGAAGGGAAAAGAGAACATATCAAAATTTAAAACCACAAGTTTATTAATTATGAACGTACAAGCCATGCACTCCAGCCGATTGCAATGTCCGTCCTAAACTGTATCGAGCAACCTGCAAAGCATGCAGTAGGGTATCAACATAAAGTTGGCGAGTTCACGAGTTGTCCAGTTTTAGTTTTTGAAAACGTAAGTTGTTTAGATAAAACATTTATAATCACGTCATGGGGAGCTACCCCATATGAAAGCTACTAAACTGGCGTTACCGAAACTATTGACGAGAAGATTTTGTGCCCCGAGTCAATGTCTATCGTCATTGACCAAGATGCAAGGTATACTAGTTCACGCCCGATCTCCCCCGGTCACGGTGTGAGGTTGTCAAACCTAATAGCGCTATCAACTAATAACCCGTTCGCCCCCGGCGATTAATCGGTACTGTAAGCAGGGACTTTACATGATAGAAATTCGTTTAGTTTGGCTAGTTGTGATTTATAAATAATATCCAAACGTATCTCCCCCGGAGATAGTAATTTAAAAGTACCCATTCGTATTTTCCCCCGGAAATATTAGTTTGAAAGTATTCTTCCCAAAGATGGCAGTTTGTCCGTGTCCCTCCCTGGGACGCATGCTTTTAGTGTGTGAACTCACCTTGGTTTACTCGTCAGACAATTCGCTTGTGTTAGGTTGGTCAACCATACCCTATTATGGTTACATATATTTATTAGGTTCGCATGCAAGTAACGTCTCGTATAAATTTCACGTATCTAACACGTAGCATGTAAATCCACATTCCATATAATACACACACTTTGCATAATGTACAGTAATGGTAACAGTAACATGTATCACACCAGCATATATGTTATTGGGCCTATCCTAGCGCATGAACAATTAATCAGCAGCAGTTAGACACCAACAGTTAAAGAACAACATTAGTACACAGTCCACAACACCCGTTTGTGCGGCCCAATAACCAAGTGAAGTAGTCCAGTCGAAACTAGGTAATCTCGACTCGAGAGTATGAGGTCTCGAGTCGCAACCTAGCGTTTTCGAGTCGCAACCGAAGATTTTGAGTAGTGCATATTCGAGTCGAGACCCTGAGGTCTCGGGTCCGGTCTCGAGTCGAGATCAGAAGATCTCGAGTCGCAAGCTAGCTGGTCTTGAGCCTCTTGATGTGCATGCCCTAGTTTCGAGTGGTCACTGAGTGGTCTCGAGTTGAAACCATAAGGTCTCGACTCGCAAACTTATGAAGATGCTTCTAGAATCCTTATCCAAACAGTACTATCCAATCATACCTCACCAACATGTTTTGCACTCCGTACATTTACCAAATCAGATCAATAGCAACAAATTTCAAACATTTCCATATCATTCAATCAGTTCATCAGTAGGGTTTTTAACATTTAACAAATAGACTCATCCTAAATATTATATACTTTTATTGTTTCATCAAATCAACAAAAATGTGCAATAGTCGTTAGTTAACACCCACAAGCACACTTTTAAATCCAAGGAATACAAATCAGTTAATACCTATAAGTTTCTTAACTGGGGTTTCACAATGAACACAAATATTCACAAGGTCAAGGTTACTAGAGCAGCAAATAATAACCATATTCTAGACAAGAGTTATAAACAACAATTTATGAAAACAGTTTAAAAAGTATAATATGATCCTAAATATTTGTTATGGGTTTTTAAAACACAAACAGAGAACATAGAAACACCTATGTTTATCACCAAATGTTATTCAAAACAGACTCCTTAGATACATATTTCATGTTTTATTACAATGGTATTAAAAATCCAAGAATCAACAAACAAATGACTCGATTCAAAGCTCTTAAACAAAGCAACCAAGCATTACAAATTGCAGTCTTTATCAAAACAATTAATCTACATATATCATAATGATCATACTAATAAGTCCCTATGTGTGTCTGATGTGAAGCATGGGAGAACACAGCAACACCAAACAGTGCATCAACAATTTATCGAACAAATAGCAGATTTCTCCAAATGCTTCATATCAACCAGTTTCAACTAAAAACTTATCTATATTCAAATATATAACATGCCAGAGAAGAGTTCATCAACATAAAAGAAATAGGGCTTTCAAGACAGACAAGATTTTTCACAGATAAACACTCACTGACCATAGAGGCTTCAAGATAAAGGGAACTGCTTGACGCCACGACTGCTGTGCACGAGCCGGAGCTCCGGCAGCCGCCGCTGTTGTCGGCTCCACCACCACCACTGCTCCACAGTTGCCGCAGGCTGCCATTACCGTCAACATTATCATCCTCCGTCGTGAATGGGTTCATCGGAGAACCCTTCAAGCCAGCGCCATCGCCTCTACTTCAGATATGAGTGAGAGGCAAGGGTTGTTACTTGTGTTGGGTGTGTGCGGGTAGGTTGGAAAAGAAATCAGAGATCGTTGAGAGAGATAAGGGGTAGCCAGGTGAGGAGAAAAAGATGCGTGTGTGTGTCTACCTCAGAAATCAGCGCCGGCGGCTGTTTTTGTGTGTGAATGAGGTGTGCAGCTGAGTTTTTAAAATAGGATTAGGGTTTCTTATAAGGTTTTTAGAGAAATGAGGGGGGGTTTAGGATAAATATATAGGGTAGGGTTTAGGTTAGTGGGTTGGGCCTAGCCCAAGTGCGTGACCCGTTAAACAAATAGGAGTCTTGCTCAAACAAACTGGCCCGGTTGTATTAATAACATATTGGTAATCAAAATGAATAATCTAGTAAATAATAATAAAAACAATAATACTAATAATAATAGTAGTAATAATAATAAACTCGAATATTCTCCTCTCGATGATTGGGATCGAGAGTACAGGGTGTCACATTCTCCCCTTGTTACAGGAATTTCGTCCTCGAAATTTAAGCTAAGCTATACGATGCATTCTTGTTTAAAAGTTTGTTAACAAACTGTCGTTATACGTAAATGCATGTAGTTTCACGAAAGTTCACAAAACGAATATGTAAGCCACATAACACATAAAGTCACACAGCACGTAAAGTCACGTAGCATAAGATTCACCGTGTTAGTACGTATTTCACATAGTATGGATTTTCACGAAGTTAATTATTACATCAAAGAAACGTGCAAGAGAACCCGAAGAGCCGCATTATCCCCAAGTTCGAAGTTCGAAGAAATTTCATCCCGAAATTTAGCGCGCAGCCACTGGCCAGCTAGTATGTTTAAACGTTTTCGCGGGGTGTCACATCATTCCCCCATTGGTTGGAATTTCGTCCCGAAATTCTATGGTAGCATCAGCGCTGGAAGCTTTGCTCGTGAACCACTGGGGATACCTGCGCATCATCTGGTCTTCCCGTTCCCAAGTATACTTTGGGCCATGGCGCGAGTTCCAACGAACTCGGTCTATTGACACCTTGTTACACGCGAGGGTCATGGTCTCAACTGGTTCCGCAATAAGGTGGTAGTGTCGAGTCTATTAACTAACATCGAAAATCACACCAAAACATGGAGAGGTATTCCTCGCGAGAATAGCAGTCAAAAAGGCATTCCCCCCAGGAACAATAGTTCGAAAAGTATTCCCCCCGGGATTAATAGTTCGGTTGCCCATCCGTATTTGGGTGATAAGCGGTGCTTAAGTTTAACTGAGAGCCGAAGGAATTATGCATAGCTTGTCACAACTCGGAAGTAAAACGCGGGTCTTGATCAAAGATAATAGAGGTTGGCACCCCGTGCCTAGCAACTGCTTCTTAACAAGTAAAAGGCTGCAAGTTTCGAAAACATGTCATTTCCTTGCTCGCAAGGAAGTGCACAAACTTGGTTAAACGATTTATGATCCCCCAAATGGGCCTTAAGGTCGTGATGTATCTTGTCAGAGTCGGGATGTACCACGTAGACTTGTGTGCTTCGCCTATCACAAGCTCTCGGAGATTCCCATAAGATGGAACCCAGATACGTTCCATAGAGTAGTGAGCGCAGTTGTCCTTGAGTTCGAGCGGCTTTTCCATTCCCCGCATGGACTCGGCCAAAGGATTTTCCGCTTTCAGAGTTTCTACTGGAGCGTTTCAGGTTTGATCGAGAGGTTTGAAGGAATAGTAAACAGTAACACACTTTCATGCTTAGGTTTAGTCTCTTGTTAGCCCAGTCCGGATGATGCCTGATCGCGCATCCGTGAACGTTTAGGAGTTCAACCCCGTCGGTGCTGTCACGTGTTCAAAGACTGTGCTGGAGACTCTCGTGATCGGTGTAAATCATGCAGTTGGTACCGTACTAGTAATGTCTCCACATTTTGAGTGCAAGGACTACGGATCTCAATCCTGACCATGCATAGAGTAGCCCCTTTCGGGAACTTTGAGTTGTCAAGAGGCGCAAGCGATCGAGAAAAGCGGGCCTTGCTACGTCAAAAGTCATGCGTTAAAAACTTAGCGCAAAGCGGTTTGTGTCGTAGGGATTCTAGGGTTAAGCGTAGTAGTCGTTCGGACCCCTACTGGCTCTCAGAGTAGGTTCAAGTGTCGTTAAAGGAAACAGGTGTCGAAATTTGACAGGATGGAATAAATTCAAATGTCGTGACTAGGAAGCCGCATTGGTCGTATCAAGTTCGAAAGAGTAATTCGTTCGAGCGGGGCTTGTGCAGAACAGGGTGAGATAAGAACTAGGGAGTTCGTGAGGCATAACACGAATAGTGAAAACATGCAAGAAGAGTAGTCGCAATCGATGTGTTCAACTCGAGGCAAAACATAAGGATTTTCAGGATTTGCAGTAAGGGTTTATCTGGCGTCGAAGATATAGCTGGTCGAACATAAGTGATGTAAGGATGGAAATAAGAATGTTATCCGCTGAGGGAAGTGTTACGTCGATAAGATTAGCAGAGCGGAAAGTAATCGAAGAAGAACAGTTGTCGTGCGAGTTTGCAGGTTTAGGATTTACTGAAACGCCTGACAGGATGTGATCCTCAAATTGGTAAGAAATCAAGTTCGAGTGGATTGTTCTAAGTCGTGCGAACGCGTTCGAAGTAGCGCTTGCGTCGTCGAGGGGGGGTTCGGTGTGAAACTGCGAGAACAGGTTTTCGAGAAAGCACGATTGAAGTAACACATTGTTGAATTTCAAGGGCCAAAAAGTTTGTTGACTAAAGGGCGAGTTTGTTGAATTCACCAAACTGAAGAGAGATCTGGTCAAGACTTATATATGAAGAAACGTGGATGTCGTGATAAAGAAACGCCGGAAGTGAGGATACCGCCCCATGCAACAGTTGATGGTTCGTACGAACGCTAACGAAAGGATTCATAGAATCAGAAGAGTCGGCAAATGAAGGATAAGGTGAGCATCTAGGTCACCGCGCACGTCGGCGGGTTCACTGGTTCGTGTCTTCGTCATGTCACGCCTCTCAAATACACAGATTTGTAAGGAAGATATCAATTTGCTGGGTTTTGGGGCGTGCCGAGGCATAAGGTTGAACTTGAATAAGGGTTAACCATGTAACGAGGAATTAGAGGAAGTAGCTTCGCGGTCGGTGGGAATGTGATACGATTGTTGGCACTGCAATGAGAAGCATACACTGCGCATGCTTCTCGTGTTCGGGACGTGCAAACAGAAATTCGAAAAGCGTAACTTATCAGAATGCTTCAAGAATCCAGGTGATCTGTCAGATGGGGGAACAAGTCTCACCCTTAAGTCGGGAAAGGAAATACGTAAGTAAGAAGGATGTGAATGTCGTCATCGTTCCTTCTAACATCACATAATATAGGAATGGCTCCCCTTCATCGGGTCGTTCTCGTATCTTCTCTGTGTGGTCCGTATCAGGCCTCCCCTAAGCAGGTATATTGAGTAATCGTTCACCGCGTCGATTCGTTCTAATCCAGGGGTGATATCAGGAAATATGTGAACGAGGACTTGGAATAACTGGTTCCTTTCCTTAAGTGTGTCGTGGCTTCGAATCGAGGTTAGGAGAATTCACTCCTTAGCGCACATCAAGTTTGCGTAGTTTCCGTATAACTCACAGCGTCGAGTACTAATTACACAACTATATATTTACGCACATAAGCCAAATATATATATATATACACATCTACACACTGAGTTATGCACAAGTAATGTCGATAATTTACAATTAAAAGGTGAGTACCTGAGTCTGACGAACCTTGCAATCCGGAGTGTGGTGTCGTTGTGGTTTTCATCAAAGAACGGTTATAGTCTGGTTTTTCATATAAAACATTTTTCATCTTAAAAATATTTTATATCTTAAACCTAGTTCACTATAACCAATGGCTCTGATACCAATCTGTCACACCCTTAAATCCACATGCGGAGTACTACCGCGAGGCGCGTGACTAACCAGGATACAGCCACTAATTATTTTGAACCGTTTAGTTATTAATACAAATAATGGTATAATTAGCGTCCAATTTAAATTTTCAAAACATAGTTTAAGTTTGCAGCGGAAGGGAAAAGAGAACATATCAAAATTTAAAACCACAAGTTTATTAATTATGAACGTACAAGCCATGCACTCCAGCCGATTGCAATGTCCGTCCTAAACTGTATCTAGCAACCTGCAAAGCATGCAGTAGGGTATCAACATAAAGTTGGCGAGTTCACGAGTTGTCCAGTTTTGGTTTTTGAAAACGTAAGTTGTTTAGATAAAACATTTATAATCACGTCATGGGGAGCTACCCCATATGAAAGCTACTAAACTGGCGTTACCGAAACTATTGACGAGAAGATTTTGTGCCCCGAGTCAATGTCTATCGTCATTGACCAAGATGCAAGGTATACTAGTTCACGCCCGATCTCCCCCGGTCACGGTGTGAGGTTGTCAAACCTAATAGCGCTATCAACTAATAACCCGTTCGCCCCCGGCGATTAATCGGTACTGTAAGCAGGGACTTTACATGATAGAAATTCGTTTAGTTTGGCTAGTTGTGATTTATAAATAATATCCAAACGTATCTCCCCCGGAGATAGTAATTTAAAAGTACCCATTCGTATTTTCCCCCGGAAATATTGGTTTGAAAGTATTCTTCCTAAAGATGGCAGTTTGTCCGTGTCCCTCCCTGGGACGCATGCTTTTAGTGTGTGAACTCACCTTGGTTTGCTCGTCAGACAATTCGCTTGTGTTAGGTTGGTCAATCATACCCTATTATGGTTACATATATTTATTAGGTTCGCATGCAAGTAACGTCTCGTATAAATTTCACGTATCTAACACGTAGCATGTAAATCCACATTCCATATAATACACACACTTTGCATAATGTACAGTAATGGTAACAGTAACACGTATCACACCAGCATATATGTTATTGGGCCTATCCTAGCGCATGAACAATTAATCAGCAGCAGTTAGACACCAACAGTTAAACAACAACATTAGTACACAGTCCATAACACCCGTTTATGCGGCCCAATAACCAAGTGAAGTAGTCCAGTCGAAACTAGGTAGTCTCGACTCGAGAGTATGAGGTCTCGAGTCGCAACCTAGCGTTTTCGAGTCGCAACCGAAGATTTCGAGTAGTGCATATTCGAGTCGAGACCCTGAGGTCTCGGGTCCGGTCTTGAGTCGAGATCAGAAGATCTCGAGTCGCAAGCTAGCTGGTCTTGAGCCTCTTGATGTGCATGCCCTGGTTTCGAGTGGTCACTGAGTGGTCTCAAGTTGAAACCATAAGGTCTTGACTCGCAAACTTATGAAGATGCTTCTAGAATCCTTATCCAAACAGTACTATCCAATCATACCTCACCAACATGTTTTGCACTCTGTACATTTACCAAATCAGATCAATAGCAACAAATTTCAAACATTTCCATATCATTCAATCAGTTCATCAGTAGGGTTTTTAACATTTAACAAATAGACTCATCCTAAATATTATATACTTTTATTGTTTCATCAAATCAACAAAAATGTGCAATAGTCGTTAGTTAACACCCACAAGCACACTTTTAAATCCAAGGAATACAAATCAGTTAATACCTATAAGTTTCTTAACTGGGGTTTCACAATGAACACAAATATTCACAAGGTCAAGGTTACTAGAGCAGCAAATAATAACCATATTCTAGACAAGAGTTATAAACAACAATTTATGAAAACAGTTTAAAAAGTATAATATGATCCTAAATATTTGTTATGGGTTTTTAAAACACAAACAGAGAACATAGAAACACCTATGTTTATCACCAAATGTTATTCAAAACAGACTCCTTAGATACATATTTCATGTTTTATTACAATGTTATTAAAAATCCAAGAATCAACAAACAAATGACTCGATTCAAAGCTCTTAAACAAAGCAACCGAGCATTACAAATTGCAGTCTTTATCAAAACAATTAATCTACATATATCATAATGATCATACTAATAAGTCCCTATGTGCGTCTGATGTGAAGCATGGGAGAACACAGCAACACCAAACAGTGCATCAACAATTTATCGAACAAATAGCAGATTTCTCCAAATGCTTCATATCAACCAGTTTCAACTAAAAACTTATCTATATTCAAATATATAACATGCCAGAGAAGATTTCATCAACATAAAAGAAATAGGGCTTTCAAGACAGACAAGATTTTTCACAGATAAACACTCACTGACCATAGAGGCTTCAAGATAAAGGGAACTGCTTGCCGCCACGACTGCTGTACACGAGCCGGAGCTCCGGCAGCCACCGCTGTTGTCGGCTCCACCACCACCACTGCACCACAGTTGCCGCAGGCTGCCATTACCGTCAACATTATCATCCTCCGTCGTGAATGGGTTCATCGGAGAACCCTTCAAGCCAGCGTCGTCGCCTCTACTTCAGATATGAGTGAGAGGCAAGGGTTGTTACTTGTGTTGGGTGTGTGCGGGTAGGTTGGAAAAGAAATCAGAGATCGTTGAGAGAGATAATGGGTAGCCAGGTGAGGATGTCTTGGACAGGGTCAGGTAAACCATCGATGTATTTCTCAATGGCCCGATCCAAAGGTGTGACCATAGTGGGGCAAAGTAGGCTTAACTGTTCAAATCGGTCAGTGTAGGCCCGGTTTTCCCGACTATCCTGTTTTAAATAATAGAACTCATTTTCAAGTGCCCTAATTTCGCTTCGTGGGCAGAATTCTTTCTTCATAAGATCCTTAAATTCCTCCCACGTCAGTTCCATTGCTACATCGGCACCTCGGTCTCTCATAATACCATTCCACCAAGTGAGTGCTCTCCTTTGAAAGACACTCGATGCGAAATCCACCTTACGCTCATTAGGACACTGAACATGGCGGAATGTGCTTTCTATACTTTCAAACCATTGTAGGAGTGCGGTTGCTCCTTCAGAACCAGGAAATTTTAGAGGTTTGGCTTAATTGAAGGTCTTGAAATTACACAGGGCATTGTTGTTGTTGTATATCTGATGAACCTGGGTTACCATGTTCGGAAGCACAGCAGCCATCTGTTGAGTGATAAGGGCTGCGATTTCTTCGTTGGTTTGAGGTTGTGCATCTCGTCGAGGAGGAATTTTGAAGGTACGGCTATAGAGAAAACCAAAAGTTAGATTTATCCAATTGTTATGAGTTTATAACATTATTGTTTTGAAAACAAACTTTTGTAATATTTTTGGATGAGAGAATATAAACCGGGTTAATGGTTTGTATCATAAATTCTTTACCTGTTAAAAATTTATTACTTTTAAGACAAAAATGTTTTTAATTTAAAAATTTTAAAATAAAGAAACTTTGTGTTTGAAAATTTGAAAATTCTCATCCAAATGGTAAAAATTTGAAAACTTTAAAAGACAAAGGTAGTATTTTGAAAATAAAATAGGATCTCGTGGAGTCATGAAATGAAATGAGATTCATTTCAACTGTATCGAATCAAACATATCACCGAAGGTAATATGATGAAATGGTATTGGGAAAGGAAGGATGCTTCGATTGACATGAAGAGCAAACACATTACCGAGAGTAACATGAATGAGTAGGGTTACAAAGGTCGTTCAAAAATCATTCGGTAGGGTCAAGATGGATAGGTTTTTATAATGCTTCATGAAGATATGCTTTAGCCTATAAGTGGACACTCACCCTAAGAGTTCCCAGGTAAGAGTGACTGATTCGAAAATGCGGATTTGTATGAACACTCTAGCCTTAGACAGAAAACTCGGGGTACAGGCATCCACCCTTCCAGATTGCATGTATTCACATTATTAAAACCCAAGATTTTGATGAAAAACGTTTGAAGAAAACATTTAAGAAATCTTTTGATACAAATCGTTTGTGATAAAACATGTTGTGAAATACTTCGACAAAAACATTTAAGAAAACATTTTGAGAAAATATTTTAATGAAAACGTTTTGAGAAAAACATTTTGAGGAATATCCGAAGGCATAAAGCCTAAGATTCAGGATAAATCATCTAAGGTTAGATGATTCGTAAATCATAGTGTAGTTGTGGCACGAATAAAGATGAGGATTAGGAGAGAAGTCCTAAGTCTACTCATGTTTGGGTCCTAGGAAGGTTATAGACTAGGTTTAAGGCATGCTAATAACCTAATTCCCTATAACCGGTGCTCTGATACCAATCTGTAACACCCCAATCGCGTAATATAACAACACGCGGAAGAAATATCAGGGAGTCACGTTACAAATTGCTCACAACTACTGGTACTAAATTGTTTTAATATCATTAACATCGTTTTACAAACAAAGAATACATGTAATTGTTCTTTTTAGAAGTCTAAGGCCCGTATGCAGTCCTATGCGTTGCATGCTTGAACAGTCGAAAACCTGAAACATATGCGAAAACAGTCAGCATAAAAATGCCGGCGAATACATAGGTTTTATTAGCCAAAAAAAATGGCAAAACATTTGGTATTAATCTTAATTGTGAAAACTCGTGACAAAATAGGTTTGTATATGGCAATATGATATTTACCAAGTCATTTTATGCCTTATATTGAAATCTCGATTAAACCATCGTAAAAACTTATTAATATGTTATTAGGAATCCAATCAAGGATTAATAATAACTGTTGTGAAATAAATCAAAACTTATATAAGTATTATATAAATCAAATCAATGATCTATGATAATACTTTAAATATCCTTCTAAGAATCTAACATATAAAGATATGGGAGATTCTACAAGGATTTCGATAATCGAATACTGAAACAATAGTACACAAAATCCTAAAGTGATCCAGATAACGCTACAAGAATAATAAAATAAGAACACTTATATATAGGAAGTACCAGCGGCGTATCCACCATGTTCTTATTTTATTATACCCGTTTCGTTATCTAAATCACAACTACCTCATAACACATAAATCGTCAACTTGTACCAACTCGTAAACACGCATTAAAGCACACAATGAATCCAATCAAGGACTCCAAAATCAGTACTTTAAACATCCTACAAGAATCAACCTATGAAGATAGATAGATGCTATAAGGATTCGGGTTCGGTCACATTGTCTAATCTAACATGCATTAAAGTACACAATGAATCCAAACATGGACTCCAATATTAGTACTCTAAACATCCCATATAAGTCTAACTATGAATATAGATAGGTACTACAGGGATCCTGGGTTCTTGTCATATTGAATCATTGAATCAAAACAATCCTAAATCCTAAAGGTGATTCGGGATAACGCCACGAAAGGTAATACAATAAGCACACTTATATATAGGAAGTACCAGCGGCGTATCCACCATGTGCTTATTTTATTATCTAGTTTCGTTATCTAAATCACCAACAATCTACACAAAACCAACCATCGAGTTGTAAAGTACTTCTTAAAAATCTCACTATGAAGATAGGAAGACTTAAGACTGTACTTCAAATATCCTACATGAATCTAACTATGAAGATAAGTAGATCACTTAAGGATAAAACATTACATTTGCATAATCGGAATAATACACATAAAAGAACTTAGTGAACACACATATGCCATACATTTTGAAAACAGATCGATTACACATATGAATCACCCCAAAACATTTGAAAACGGTAAAAAGAGGGGAACTATGTACTCGCCTGGGGTTGCGTATAGTTCCGGTTCAAAGGGTATAACAAAGCTCAAAAGACCAAGAGTTCAAGTGTTGAAGCGGTTCCTAGTGTAACGGATACTATGTTAGTGAATCGACACCTAAATCGGAAGATCGGGTAGAATGAGGTCATGTGAACCAAATGAGTGTTGGAACTCATGTGATATGGTTTAACAAAGCCTACATTCTAAATCGAAACCTATCCTAAGTGCTTACGACCCATTACGACCCATTAAGGTAGCTTACGCCACTTTAATGCGTCGTTCGCGCGAAAGCGCGTTCGAGACGCCTAACTAGTCCTATGACAAGTATTATATGCCTTAACATATCTAATTATGTTATATAATCAGTTTAGATGTCAAAACATGTGTTACATATGCTTAAAATGAAATTATGCGAAAAAGGACATTTTGGTCGTTTTCCTAAGGCATATAAACTACCTATCATACAACTAACTAAACGAAGTGACCATAAGGTATAACCTCGGAAGGTTATTCCTTATACAACTATGGTCACATTATATGTTTTGTCGGATCCTAATGATCGACCAAACGGGTCGGGTTCGAAAGTCTAAGCGGTTGTTTAGACCGCTTATCTTACGACCCTATATAAGCACTATCCTAAAAGTGACGAGTTAAACATGTTAAGACATGTTTAACGAAGTTAGAAAACAAGTTTGATATCAAAACAAACGGTTTTGATACCCAAAAATAGTTTGGTTGCAAAATACGCATAGCCGCGTATTTTGACCGAAACTATGACTTGTCACTACACCTAATTAACTTGGTAATCAGTAGGTATAGTCACACGGGACTATAACCATCGTGATTACGCTCACGTTGTGAAGTTCAAAAGAACTTCGTGTTGACCAAAGACTGGTTAAAGCAGAAAGTCAAACACTGTTTGACTTTCCCGCTTAAAAAACGCATAAAAGAATGAAAGAAGCTTACAAAGGGTCCAAGCTAGGAAGTTTGATCCAAGTTTGCTCAGGTATGAAGTGTTTAAACCTCAACTTAGACCAAAATGCTTCAAGTGTGAGTTGAAGTGAATGAAAGCATGGGTATTTATAGATTTTGGAGAACCGTTAAGATCGTTCCTCGCAAGACGTGCCTTGATCTAGACCTTACATGTGGGCACATGGTTTTCAAAACCATGGGAATACTTAAAACCATCAAATTCCAGCCCATAGAGTGCAAAACCTTGGGTTAAAACCATCAAATCCTCAAAAATGGACCAAGTTCAATGTATCTGCCAGAAATTTCAAAAATGGTCCATGCACTTGTAAAACTTGATTTTTTTGGCACTTTTAAACCTCTTTAACCTAATTTCAAGGCTCTAAAATGATGTTAAAGTATAGGGAACTTAAAATATGCTCAAAGACATCACGGATGTCGGTTCGTTTGGCCGTACAGTTGCGTTATTCGGGTAATTACGACGGAAGTCGTAACGAACGCAAAAACGATCCAAATTAAGCGACGAATGAAATTTTATCATGCCAATCACTAAAATAAAATATTTTAATGATTACATAAATTTTTGGATGTCCGGATATATTCAAAACGTAAGTTATGCGCGAAAATGCAAACTTATGCACTTTTTGACGCTTTTAGTCCCTATTGATCAAATAAGTTTATTTTTGCACACCAAACACCTCAAAGCCTATTTCTAAGCTATGTAAAGGATATTTAGGGCATGTTTAACTTATGGTCAAATTCCGGAATGTTCGATACTATGTGAATCAGCAGACTTTCGCAGTTTGACGCAAATAGTCCCTGAGTGTGAATAAACTTGTTTTTGACACACCAAAGCTTTCAAAACCTTTTTCTAAGTTATATAAAAGTTATTTAAGGTATGTTAAGCCTTTGTCATTGTTCCGGAGTGTTTTCCGCATTAAACTGATTACGTTTACGCATCAGTTCGCGTTTAACTTTCAAGAAAGCGATTTAAAGCTTGTAAATGAACTAGAATCAAAATGTGAAATTGTAAAACCAAAATAAATAATTTTTTTAGACCAAAACACATTGTTTCTTGATAAAAGATAGTGTCCTACATCGTGTGTGTTTACGGAGCACAAGTGTCACATACTATAACTAAGATAATCTCTTAGAAAGTGCAAAATTGCGGAAATCATCAAAGGTTACATTAAAGGCGAGTCGGATCCAAGTGATTCATCTTTTACTATCTGTTTTTATTTTATTTTTATTTTTCAGCACTTTAGTTTTTATCTCATATTTAAAACCTTTTCTAAAAATTTTGATTTGATTAGACGTTGAGGATAAACCGGTACTAAAAGCTCTTGTGTCCTTGGACGACCTCGGTATCTTACCAACGCTATACTACGCTCACGATGGGTGCACTTGCCCATGTCTGTGTTTAGTGTTAGTAGAATATCGTGTTTTATAAATTTAAAACTTGACTAATGTGTTAAAAAGGGCTTAAAATATAGAGAAAAAAACATATCACAACCGACACACTCCATTTAGCTTTCGTAAAACATCCTTATTATTATGTAAAGCTCAAGAACACGTAGGCACATAGTCACGTAAGCCACATAAGCACGTAAGCACAGAAGTACGTAGGAGCACATAATCCACGTAAGCACATATTTTGCATGTATTCACCTATATTTTGCACGTATTCACCTACATAGTTTGCACGTATTCACCTATCTTTCAAGGTCGCGTACCGTGTTCGAGAGTAGCGAGTAGCGATAGCGAGTAGCGTTGCGAGTAGTATAGTGAGTAACATAGCGTATGAGAGTTGCGTAAGGCAGCGAATGGTGTACGAGAGTGCGTAGTTTGAGTTGCGATTAGTTAGCGTTCGAGATTCGATAGCTGTGCGAGTTGTGTGCGTTTAATAAACAATGAGCGGAAAGCGA
The DNA here is from genome assembly GCA_030545235.1 of Helianthus tuberosus. NCBI lineage: Eukaryota > Viridiplantae > Streptophyta > Magnoliopsida > Asterales > Asteraceae > Helianthus > Helianthus tuberosus. The sequence continues at coordinate 107,333,374 of CM060409.1, forward strand.
ATAAAACCTCCAAAATCGAAACATATAAACATTTAATCACATAACACACATAAAATCGATAGCGCGTAAAATCAGTGATTGCGGGCTTAGAATCGAAATAGATTGTCTTGGGTGTTAGACGTCAACTACCCAAAGTGGTTCAACTATCCACAACGACCTCGAGTGCATGCTTGGCCCTATAGACTGTGCTCTCGCCAAAATACGGCGATCGGTACGCATCCTTTCGGTTACTACGTGACTCAAGTCATTGGAATCCATCGAGACTTTGGTGAGAGTTTTGTAAAATCAAAGTAGAGAGTGGAACTAGTCATTAAGTTGCGGGTTTCACCGCTAACTTAACAACTTAGTTCCTGAAGGTGTGGTAAAACCACGAGATAGAGTTGGAGATTCCCGTCGAGGTATGGATGTCACTCCTGACTCGACGAAGATTCTTGTGCTGAGAGTAAAAATTACGCGTAGAATAAGTGATTTTATCGAGAGTTCTTGGTTTTCACACGTAATCTCGATCCAATCACTCAATTGTGTTATGCGAGTGTTTTTGAAAATGTGTGTATTGTGTCGTCCTTAGGAAAGGCATGTAGTGTTGAAACCTTAGGAAAGGTTTCCTTCGTGCGAAGCTGTAGTATGCGGTGTTCCCATAAAGATGTAGTTTTCGTGAGTTCGAGCTAGAGTAACAAGAATAAGCTCGTGCAAAACCCCTATTGGGTTCGCACAAGGCGGTCTGTTGGTGCTTAAACTATAGACTAGGTCAATCCTAAGACACGGCCTAATTCCCTATAGTTATGGCTCTGATACCTATCTGTCACACCCCAACCGATGGCGGAAACATCGAGGCACGGCACTAGGAAACCAGATTGCTCAAGAGATCCATAACAACTATTTGTTACCAATATTTTTAAAGGTTAATTGTCCCATACCAATCAACAAATATTCAACAAGTAATTATTACAGATAACGAGTTCCTCTCGAACAAAACAAGTCCGACAACTTAGATTTCTATTGATGTAGTTTCTAGACTGCCAATCTCGATTCTTCACAGCATAGCATCCTATCAACCTATCACATATGTTAAAATAAAGTCAATACATAAAATGTAGAGGTGAGTACACAAGTTTGCATAACATATAGTATAGAAAGCGTTTACGCATAACCAGCATGTATCACGTAACAGGCGAAGCATGTAACTATCAAAACTATGTTCACACTTAACCACAAGACTGCATTGTAGAGTATGCGTAACACATGTTCAGCGAACACGTGAAGTAAAGTGATGTGATCCCTAGCAACCCCTGTCCACGACATGTGCTGAGTCCAAACTATAGTACTATCGTTGCTAGAGGCGGTATAGTGTAACACTGTATAAGCATGGTAACAAGCATTCATAGATCACCTATAACATGTGGGAGCAGTTAGCGTTAAAAGTGTTTGCGTTGTGTGTTGATGTGTTTTGATAGAGAATGTATGTAACACCTAAAAGTGCGTTAAATGAAAATGGGTTCGAGTATACTCACAGTATGTGTTTAACAAATAAACACAGCCTTGATTGGATTGAAGGGAGCGTGTTGGAGTTAGCCTGAGCATATAACGGTAGCGTGAGCGTTGAACGGTGCGTAACAGAGTGTCGAATGGTGGGGTGTTCGGATGGTGATCCAAACGGATGTGTACCCATTCGATCGGATGGTCATCCGAGCGGATGACCATTCGAACGGATGGCCATTCGAATGAGACGTGGATGTTTGTAAACTGTTTTGAAAACTTTTGAAGTTTTTGTTATAGCATTTAAACAATGTAAAGTATAGATGCCAAGTCATCCGTTCGGATGGTCATCCGGACGGATGGCCATTCGATCGAATGGCTATTCGATCGAGAATTTGGTGGTTTGAAGTTTTGGTCAAATTGCTTTGAACAAGAGTTAGTACAAAGGACAGGTCACCTGGTCGAATGGTAATTCGATCGGATGGTCATCCGATCGGATGGCCACTCGAGCGGCAATCTGTTGTTTTGAGAACTTTTGTAAAATTTTCTAAGTTAAAAAGCTTGAAGTTTAACGGAGACGGCTTGATGACGTGTTAAACAACGGAAACACACCAAGTCCAGCTCATTCGATCGGATGGGAATCACGCCATTTGATCAGACTAACTGTCCTTGTTAGAACTTCATGTTCAACCCGTGAATCGGTCATCTCTACGGTGGAAATCCATTTTCAACCAGCTCCTAACTAGAAAGTGAGTAGAGAGCCTGAATGAGTCTAGATTCCATCGGTTCTTAGTAGAATGTTGAAGAAAGTTGAAGAAAAGTTTGAAAACTGTTGAAAAATGTTGAGATCTTGTTGAGATTCGTGTTTAAATGTGTGGAAATCCTTTAGATCTGAACCAATCTTGATGAGATGATGTCACACAACAGTTTGCATAAGCAACCGAGTGAGAACCACCTTCAAGGAGTCCAAATCAGGTGATTTCAAGGAGAAAACCTGTGATTTTGATGGAGGAGATGATGTAGAAGTATGTAGTGATGATGATTGTACAAGATTGTAGGAGAAATACTTACGAAATAGCCATGAATCGTGATAAATAGTGCCTGAGAGTGACTTGAGTACAGGTGGTCGTATGGAGGTGTCAAATCAGTGAACAGTAGTGTACGGGCATTATTTATAGAGGTGAGTGGAGAGTTAAGGCGGTGGAGCGAAGTGTCGAATGGGTGTCCGGTCGGATGGCCATCCGATCGAATGGTCATCCGGACGGACATCCGATCGGATGGTCATCTGGACGGATGTCCATTCGGACAACCGTGTTGTACGAGTTAGTTTTCTAACTTCCGTTTCATGTGTTTAGCGTTGCGTTGCGTTTTAATCGAGTTGCGAGTAAACGTTGAGCGTGTAAGCGATGCGTTGAGATAACCACATAACATAAGTAATCACACAAATAACTCACATAATAACTAAGATGCATAAAAGTAAATCTGCGTTTCGAGTTGCGTTGAGATTGCGTTGCGATAGCGTTGTGATAGCGTTTAGTCTAATCATGCGATAAAATGCGTTAAAATGCGTGTAAATAGTATGCGTTGTAAACTGCGTTAAATGCGATAACTGCGTTTTGAATAAGCGTTGTGAACGCGTTGTAAAGTATAGTTTAAAAATAGTTAACCCGTAGCGATAATCGAAATCTCGAGAGTACAATTAAATTAAGCAAGAAATGACAGATACAAGTAATGACCCGAAAGGTCGGGTTGTTACAGTAAAAATAATGTATCCGTTGGCTAAACTGTCACACCCTGACTTTTGCGGAAGCGTGATTTGGTGTGACTTGCTTAATATCATTACATTCAACCATAACAAACAACTATATGATAAATCCAAGATGTTCATCCATAGATAATTTTCAAAATAATACAACCGTCATTGTTTAACATCAAACTAAGACTTCAAGTTTAGATCACATGACAACCAAAGCTTAAAGTTCCATACTGGACTTCTTAAAAGACACAAGCAAAATAGGTTTCGGGCCATGTATCTTATCCAGATAAAATACATATCCCAAACCCTTTGACTTCGGATGACACCTTTTATTAGAGACATGACTTGTAAACTCTAACGTCGCCAGATCCATACTTAATTTCCTGAAATACATGTAGTTTGAAAACATCAGCAAAAGTTGAGCGAGTTCATGTGTGTGTTTGTGTATAAACCTTTGAAACATTTGTAAGTATGTTTGTATGTACTTGAAAAACCCGGTATGAAAGCAACAAGGAAACAGATCAATTAATGTGTAGCTAATACATTAATTTTATGCAGGAAAGCTCAAACCTAGCAGACTTTGTCAATAAGACATAGTCACCACATGGTCCACTCGATGGACTCATGGGTGAGGCTCGCTACACCCAAAAAGATCTATCACTCATGTCCCTCGGTCCTACCACGAGGATTGATGGCCTTAAGCGTCATACCCACCACTCACATGATCTAGAAGTACCCTTCCTTAGCTAACCATACCAAATAATAACGTTTGTAAACAGTTGTAACATGTACTTCACCCCCGAAAAGTTATAAAACCCAAAAACAGTTAAAGAAAAGGGGGAACATGAACTCACAGTCTTGCGTCTTCAATAATCGTAACACAAGCTCCTTCGGCGAACACGACTACCTACAACGTACTAATCTATTAGACGAATGGGTTGTGTCGTGACTTAGTATTATTGTCTTTGAGTTACGTTTCTTTTGTGTCCTCGATATTATTCCAAGTTATATAATTATTTGTTAAAATAATTAATATTTCAACTTAAATTATATTTATAAATTTTGGAATAATAATATATTTTGACTTGACATTCTTCGGGTGTTTATACATGTATTTCTTCCCAATGATGGGTGTATTCGTATTTGTAATCTTATACTTGTTTATTTTTGCCATGTATCGGGGTCGTATTCTGGTGTGTATTTATACGTACAGGAATACGTAATTTATTGTATTCATTAAGTGTTATTTTACTTAATTCGTATTAATATTATCTTTAATAAAGATTCAATATATATATTTCCCAAAATATATATTTTAAGGAATATTACTTAGAGAAATTATTTATAATTTTTCTTTGGCAAAAATATTTGTATTTCCTCATAAGTTCAAAAATTAATATATTTTCAAGTCCCACTTGGAATATATATATATATATATATATATATATATATATATATATATATATATATATATATATATAAACTCATTTATCTTCAAAAATGGTATTCTTCATATTTATTTGAGGAATTATATTTTTCACCTCAAAATATTGTATTTTGTGTTTGTAAGAAAACATATATTTCTTAAAAATAATATATCTTCTAAAAATTTCGAGAAAAATTTGAGGAATTATATTTTTTCACCTCAAAATATTGTATTTTGTGTTTGTAAGAAAACATATATTTCTTAAAAATAATATATCTTCTAAAAATTTTGAGAAAAATATATACTTCATACTTGTCAAAAATTAATATATTTTTCCTTGTCAAAAATATGATATATTTCACGCTACTAAAACCCTAAGCTCTCTCTCCTGGGCGATTTTCTTGATTCATCATGAAATCCTACGTTTCTTTGAGATTCATTTGTATAACAGTCTGTGATTAGAGGTTGTTTATCAAATCTCTATAACGAACTCGTTAGCAATAGTAATCAATCTGAAATTAGGGTTTTTTTTTCGTTTCTGCTTCAATCGCCACCATAGTTGCTGTCTTGAGATCCTGACTTATTAATCTGGTTGATATTGGTCGCGGTTAACTGAGATTAATTTAGCTAGACTGATTCTCTGGGTTAATCTGTTAGGATTGATATTCGGCTCTAGGGTTTCAGGATTAGGGTTTTTTCTGTCTCTGGTTTTCGTTTTCTTGGCTTTTGGACGTGTCTGATTGTGCATGCTGGTTTCTACTACGTTGTTTTTGAGAGAGTTGTGTTCCTACAAATGATTGATCGTGATCTTAATGGGAGTAACATCCCACAGGATCAGGCGTATCGAGGTTTGGTTGATCAGGATGGTTATCCTTTGCCTCCGATGGCTACGGATGAGCTGAATGATTCGGCGTCTCAAGAGTTAGGGTCTACTCCGGGATCAGTACCTGTTCGAGGAATTGGACTACGCGTGACTAACATTGAAGGAAAATCTTTGTTGCCAAGGAGAGGTATGTACTCAACCAACAATTGTTCGGTCATTGATGGTTTGTTCGAAATTTCGAAGCCTGTGGAGTTGAATGTTGATTCTGTATGTGGAGGGAATTATGTGGCGCCGATCAAAGCGTCCCATGCAAACCCTAGTGGGGCATCAAATGTAAACTCTAGTTTGGCTGATAAGGGTTCGTTGATCAATCAGGGTGGTGCACAAGGTAGTCAGAATGTCCGAAGGGAATCAGGTAAGTCTCCATTATCTTATGCTGATTCTGTTGGGGCATCTAAATCCAGGAAGGTCAATTTTAGAACTCTTGCAAGTCCGCTAGGTCATGAGGGATGTGATGTTGTTTTGCCAAAAGAATCTGTTAGAGTTGTTAAAGATAAACTTGCTAATACATTATATGGATACTTTCTTGGTGATCGTGTTGCATACCCGGTAGTCGAATACTTCGTGAGGAATAATTGGAAGAAATTTGGCCTTCAAAAGTCTATGATGAATGCGAGTGGTTTTTTCTTTTTTAAGTTTGCTGATGAAATTGGTATGATGAATGCTATGAAAGAGGGTCCTTGGATCATTCGATCGCAACCGCTATTTCTTAATGTATGGTCCCCATCTTCGAAACTGGAAAAAAAGGAAGTTAAAACTGTGCAACTTTGGGTTAAAATACACGATGTACCTCTTGCTGCGTATACAGAGGATGGATTAAGCATGATTGCAACGGCTATAGGTAATCCTATAGTTTTAGATTCGTACACTACCTCAATGTGCTTAGACTCGTGGGGAAGGAGTAGCTTTGCTAGAGCTTTGGTTGAGATCTCGGCGGACAATGAGTTCAAAGAGGAAATTGTGATTGCAGTTCCAGAGTTGGAAGGGGATGGATTTGTTAAGGAAAAGGTGTATGTGGAGTATGAATGGAGCCCTCATCGATGCACCTTCTGCAAGGTTTTTGGGCATAATGATGGGGCTTGTCCCAGACAAATCAGGCAGGTCACGAACGGTCCGGCTACTATTCAAAAACCTCATCAGGTATCGAAATCTAAAGGGCCTTCGAAACACCCAGTGGTAGACAAAGACGGGTTCATGGATGTGAATGCTAGGAAAACGGCAAAGAGAACGGGGTTTCCGGTTAATAAGCAAAAACAGAAGTTTGAATACCGTCCGGTTGGGGTAAAAACTAGTGGAGTGGCTACTAAATCAACACCAACATCTAGCTTTATTTCTAACAATCCCTTTGAAGTGTTAAATGATTCGAGAAATGACCATGAAGCTGGTGGAAGTGGAGCAGGGGAAGATAAAGAGGAATCGGATGATGACGAGGTACAGGAAGTATATAATGAAACGGATGAATTTCTTGTCAGTGATTCTAGGAAACCTGATGCTAAACAAGGGGCAAGCACTCCTTCTTCGGTGGTTAACAATGGTTAGTCTTGCTTCTTGGAATATAAGAGGGTTGAACCGCCCTCTAAAACAAACGGAGGTTCGACAGGCTGTGAAGGATTATAATTTGAGTTTATGTGCAATTCTAGAGTCGCATGTTGATGTTAGTAGACTGAGTCATGTGTGCAGATCTGTGTTTCGTTCCTGGGATTGGACGTCTAATGGGGCTCAATGTAGCAAAGGTACGAGGATTATTATAGGATGGAATCCAGCCGTTTTGGATGTTATGGTGTTGTCTCAGAACGATCAGGTTATCCATTTAAAACTCTTTTTCAAGACGGATAACAAAATAGCTTTTTGTTCGATTGTTTATGCGGCTAATTATTATGTGACCCGAAGGGAGTTATGGCACCATTTGTCTATGCACAAAATCTTTGTTGGCAATAATCCATGGGTTCTAATGGGAGATTTCAACTCAGCTTTAAATCTAGAAGATAAATCAGTGGGGGCTTCATCTGTTTCTCTTAGTATGAAAGAATTCCAAGAGTGTGTGGATGATATTGAAATGTTTGATATTAATCGATCCGGTCTCCATTTTACTTGGAGCCAAAAGCCCAAAAAAGGGATTGGTTTGCTGAAAAAGATCGATAGAGTGCTGGGTAATACCCAATTCGTTAGTACTTTTCCGAATGCTGTTGCTCTTTTCCAGCCGTATCGCCTCTCGGATCACTGCCCTTGCGTTTTAAAGCTCCCAGATGCGGGTATTTTGAAGCCTCGGTCGTTTAAATTTGCTAATTTTCTGGTGTTTAAGCCTGAATTTTTAGATATTGTGAAGCGGGTGTGGGATACTAGAGTTAATGGAGTGCACCAGTTGTGTGTTGCAAAACGTCTTCGGCTTATGAAGAAACCTTTGCGTGCTCTGTTATTTAAGCAAGGTAACTTGCATAAAAAAGTCGAAAGTCTCCGTGAGAAGCTTGATGTCATTCAGAGTTCTATTGATAAATACCCGAATAATGAAAATTTTCGGGTTGAAGAATCTACTGTAAGGGCTGAATATCAAGAAGCTTTATTGGATGAGGAGCGTTTTCTGAAACAGAAATCCAAAGTGGACTGGTTAAGGGCTGGGGATATGAACACGGCTTTTTTTCATTCTTCGCTAAAAAACAAAAATCATCGTAGCCGTATTGATGTTATTCGTGATACTGGGGGTGTTGTCTTTGAGGGCAATCATGTTCATCAAGCGTTTGTCGATCACTACGAGAAGTTTTTGGGTTGCCGGGGAGATACATCGCTAAATCCGGCTCCGGATTTATTTTCTAAAGTCTTGGATCCGAATGTTGCTACTCATATGTGTAAACAGGTGACTGAAGATGAGGTAAAGAAGGCTATGTTTTCTATTGGCATTGACAAGGCTCCTGGACCAGATGGGTTTACGGCAGCTTTTTTCAAGAGTGCGTGGCCTATTGTTGGTAATGATGTCTCTAGGGCTGTTATGGATTTTTTTGATACAGGGAATCTTCTTCGAGAGTTAAATCACACTCTTATTGTGCTAGTGCCAAAGGTTCCTTCTCCCTCGATTGTGACTGATTTCAGGCCGATAGCTTGTTGTAATGTCATGTATAAATGCATTAGCAAGATAGTTGCTGAGAGAGTGAAGGTGGCTTTGAATAGTATTGTCAGCATAAACCAATCTGCGTTTGTTCCAGGTAGGAAGATCTCTGACAATATTCTGTTAACCCAAGAATTGATGCACAATTATCATAGAAATTTTGGTCCCCCTAGATGTGCTTTTAAAGTAGATATCCAAAAGGCATATGATACGGTTGATTGGAGTTTCCTTAAAAATATCTTGCTTGGTTTTGGGTTTAGCATTAAGATGGTAAATTGGATCATGGTATGTGTATCTACTGCATCGTACTCTGTTTGTGTCAACGGTAATGTGCATGGGTATTTCAAAGGAAATCGGGGGCTTCGTCAGGGAGATCCGCTTTCCCCGTATTTATTTACTCTTGTTATGGAGGTTCTCACGGGTATTTTGCATCATATGATCAGGATCGACTCTTCGTTTAAATTTCATAACAAATGTGAGAAGCAACAAATAATCAACCTATGTTTTGCAGACGATTTGTTCCTTTTTGCCAGAGGGGAAATTGCTTCGGCTAGATGTATTATGAATTCTCTCTCTAAGTTTTCTAAAATGTCGGGGTTGATGCCTAGTATCCAGAAAAGTACGGTGTTTTTTTGTAATGTCCCAAGTTATATTAAAAATGCAATTCTGAACATCATGTCGTTTAAGGAGGGATCCCTGCCTGTGCGATATCTTGGTGTGCCTCTGATTTCGTCAGGGCTTCTTTATAAAGATTGTAGTGCTATGATGGAAAAGCTTAATAAACGAATTATGCATTGGAGAAACAAATTACTCTCGTTTGCTGGTAGGCTGCAACTAATTATTTCTGTATTGTCATCTATGCATGTTTTCTGGTCTTCTGTTTTTATATTGCCCACTCGGGTCATTCATGAATTGGAGACGAAGATGCGGAATTTTCTTTGGTCCCAAGATTTTGTGTTCCAAAAAGGTAAAGCGAAGGTTTCTTGGAAAGTGGTGTGTCTCCCTAAATATGAAGGCGGTTTGGGGATTCGGCGGTTAGGGGATGTAAATAAAGCGCTCATGACTAATCATATTTGGAGTATTGTTACGAAAAGAAAGTCGTTGTGGGTGGAGTGGGTTCACAGCTACAGATTAAAAGGTAAAAATTTCTGGATATCTAAAGCTATTTCGAATTGCTGCTACTCATGGAGGAAACTCCTCCAGCTTAGACCGCAAATGAGAGAGCATTTTTGGTCGGATATCGGTAATGGTAATACAACCTCGGCTTGGTATGATTCTTGGAGTGATCTAGGGCCACTCGGGAATTTTATTTCGCCTAGAACCATTGCTAATGCGGGATTTCGATTGGAGGCCTCGGTGTCTGACATTCAATTAAATGGAGAGTGGAAATGGCCGGTTGCTTGGAGGGACTTATTCCCAGTTTTAATCCAGCTAGATCAATTTCGTATCATCCCGAACAAACCTGACAGGTTCATGTGGCGTGATGGTACTGATCGGAAAGACTTTTCGACTTCGTGTGTGTGGAACTCAATTCGGTATAAGGAAACGGACGTAGAATGGAGCACTATTGTCTGGTTTGCTCAATGTATACCGCGGCATGCATTTCTCATGTGGCTGATCATGCGAGGTAAATTACTTACGCAGGATAAGATTCTAAAGTGGGATTTCTCTCGACGGAAAAATATGAACATGATGTGTTGTTTACTATGCTATGCAAATAACGATTCCCATAACCATTTGTTCTTTGAATGTAATTACTCGTCAAAAGTTTGGGATATGGTGAAACGGAAGGTGGGTATGGATTCGGTGCGACCTAAGTGGGCTGATATTGTGACTTGGTTACTTATTCGGTCCAAATCTAAACTAGCCGCTGATTATGTTGCTAGAGTGGTGGTTGCGGCTACTGCGTACGTCATTTGGCAGGAGCGCAATGCTAGGATTTTCAAGAATCAGCTGAGACCCCCAGAGACTGTTGGTGCTCATATAATACAATTGGTTCGATACAAGTTAATGGGAGTGAGACTGAAGAATACTGGTAATGTTCGCATGCTTTTAAGCGAATGGGAAGTTCATGGCAAAGAGATTTTGGATGATGGTGGCTGACTAGTTATTGAATTATTTTGGTTATTTTTCTAGATGCTAGGCTAGTTGTTTTTGTGATTGATTTGTAGTCGTTGAGTTTGGTGTTTTGGTGTACTTTCATGGGGAATGCCTCATGATAGAACTAGTGTAGATTCACTACACTACTTGCTTTGTTTTTGGTTGTTGATATATAAAATCACCGGGGTAACCCTTTACCCAAAAAAAAATATATATATATATATGATATATTCTTGTAGTAGTTGTAAAAATCATATTTTTATTTCCTTGGTGTCCAAAATATTATTTACCAAAATATACTTTGTGAATAAATTCCGGAATATTTTTGTAAGTCTTATTCCATAGTTCGGTTTCACCAATATTTTTGTGTAAATGTGTATATTTATTTCTTGGAATTTTGGTAATATTTTGGATTGTGATTCTTGGTATTTTAATGAGTTATATTATTTCAAGTCCTAAAATAATATAACTAATACACAAAATATACAAATAATCACACACATGGTGTCTTCTAAATATATATTTCCTAAATACATATTTAGTCACTTTTATTTATGAAAACTAACCTCCAATATTTGTATTTTTGTATCAAAAATTATAGCAAAGTTTTTGTAGGAAACTCATGGTTTAAAATATACTTGTAAGTGTAGGTCAATAAATATTTTCTAAGTGTTTATATTTTTAGAAAATTTTGCCATAGTTTCCCCTAAAAATGGAGGTTTCCATACATTCAAGCATATCATTTTCTTTTGTAAAAATCATCACAATCATCAACTAACAACCTTTACTTACCAATTTTGCCAAAATCATGCATTTTCTACTACTTCATGAACTTGAATATTTGTAAAAATTTGTAGTAACTTACTAGTGTTCTTAGTAAGTCTTGTTACCCTTTAAAATGTGATTAGTTCTTTAAAAACTTCATTTTTAAAGAAGTTAGATGTTTACAACTTCAAATCATATTTTCTAAAAATGTTTCTTTATGAAATCTTCTTGTTACACAAGTGTTTCTACACTTGTTTAACCACTAAAAATAGAGTTTGTTTATGTAAGAACCAAATTTTACTAAAACTTATATTTTTAACTTGGTTTCTTTGAAAGACCATTCATAAATCTTTAGATCTACAAGTGTTACTACTCACTTTGATCATTATTTTTCAAGAAACCACTTTGTTATTTCAAGTTCATGCTTCATGTGTGGATGATCTATCATCCTACAATATTTCTATTCTCTCACCTTGCTAGATCATGTTTTTAATCATGATCTAACAAGATCATATGATGATCTACATTATATACATGAATAAATAACAATCAACAAGCTAAACAACATATAAACAACTTAGTTTCTTTAGGATTTAAGCTTATGTTCATGTTTTATTGTGGTTCTTCATGTTCTTCAAGATTAACATTATGATCCTTCTTTTAACCACTTAGAATGGAAGTAAAATAACAAGATCAAGGTTCTTACCACTAGCACAAGGCTAGGGATGATCAATGGTAGAAAACAAGTGGATAAAAGCAATTAGTGAAGGTCCTTTAACTTCCGAAAGCTCCTAGCTTCCTAACTTAGCTTCTTACACCTCTAGATCACCTTGGAATGTATGGAAGAGGGTCGAAAATGGAGGTGGTGTGATGATGATATGTGGTCGTGAGTTATGGGAGGAGGAAGAAAGGAATTTTGTGTTGAAGAAGATGATGGTAATGAGTGTGTTAAGTCTTGAGGTTATACTTATAACCAAATTTTAGGACTTTAACTTATGTATAATATGCCTCTAAAGTAGCAACATGATCTATTATTTAATTGAAAAAAAATCTTCATGGTGGGCCATATGTTGGCTGTCCATAGGTGGGGGGGTCTAGGTATAGGCTTCAACTAGTTAGTTACAATCTTGTTTAAATCCAAGTATTAGTTACATGTTCTAGTTATTAGATATTTTTATGGGGTGTTATGATGTCCGGGGACCATAACTAGCTTGGTAATGCTAAAACAATGCTTCTAGTGTAAATTTGATGTTTCGGGTAGTGTCCGGTTGTTCGGTTGGTTACTGGTTCGTTAAAGTGCTAAACTTTGCAGTTTAGTGTGCTTTATGTATCTTTTAGTGACACTTTTGATTCCCGAAACTTAGGAAAGCATTCAGGACCATTTAATCATATTTCTGCATAATATTAGTGTGTTAAAATGCTGAATTTTGCTGAATTCAGCACTTGGTGAGTTTTATGCACTTTCTGGCACTTAAACTATCACTAGAAAAGCAGTTTTGTGATCCTTACTTTCCTACACACTATACTAGTGTCATACTTAGTTTCAGGCTCATTCTGTGTCTCAATGCACTGTCTGTCTATGTGCTGAGCCCTGTCAGCAATTTCCTGGTTTATCAAATAACTATGCTAACTACACTTAATGCATCTTTTGAGGCAATATAGCTTTCATGCAGTAATGATGTGACATTAAACAATATGTGATGCACATGTATGTATTAATCAGAAATCAGAAAGCAGTTAATTGCAATTCAGCACAGTCATTAAGCACTAATCATGATTAATTAATTGTACGGATACCTGTATTTTTTACAGTTGTCACATAAACCCCTTCTTTTTACCCAACCTTCGAACTCATTGCGGGATATAAAATCCTAAGTGAAAAATATATATAATATTTTTTTAACAAAAAAATATAACATTTATAATACATCTTAAAAAATATATAACATTTATAATAATTTTTACCAGAAAAATATAACATTTATAATACATTTTTTAAAATATATAACATTTATAGTAATAATTTTAACAAAATATATATCATTATACCTGATTAGTTTTGTACGAAACTTCAGGGTAAGCGAGTTGCTCGTCACCCAATCACTCTTGCGCGTAAGAAGGCTCCCCAACGCCTTGTTGTACGCCCTGAGGCATCACTAACGAAAAAGTTATTGCCATATTCTTCTTTTCCGTACGAGTCACCGTAACCGGCTTCATAATCCGGACACCCATAACCATGATCATCGCTAGGCACAATAACCTGATAAAAACCAACAGTTAAATGATAACGACACATCTAAAAGCCTTTTTAATAATAAGTAAATATATTTTTACCTCATTCAAATTTGGCAACAACGGTTGGCGGGGCTCAACAAACTAAAAAAAACCAATGAGTAAAAGGTAATGGTAAATTTAATGCCGAATAGAAAAAAGTAAATAAATAGTTACCTCGTTGAGGTCTGGCAACAACGATTCATTATGATGGGAACGAAAGCCGGACACGACCTCCTCCGCATGATCATCATTTCCTCTCTCATCGTAAGAATCAGGGACAGCAGACCTCTACTAATACAAACGCTGTGCTAAGTATTTCATAAATATAAAAAACAAAACAAGTTAAAAAATGCTATACCACACTGCTTTCCGGAATAAACGTGCTCGTGTTTGTGTCGGATGACTCGCCGAAAATGTAATTAAGGTTGAACCAAGACATGGTGGAATCGAATATAAAGAAAAAAACGAAGAGAATGTGAATCGTCTTCATCTTCCTTGTTTATAAAGGCCAAGCAGAATGCAAATTCATAGATCAATACGGGTCGTATAAGCCTATACGACCTATATAGGGCTGACGCAATGTTCCTTTCAATCACTTTATGTCACTGTTGACTGACAGAAAGTAACCTCGTACTTGATGCAGATCGTATAGGCCTATATGATCCATATAGGGTTTGCATGTGAACCCTATCTGTCAGAGTTGATAGACAACCTTTTACTAATATGCATCGTATAGGCCTATCCTATACGACCGATATTAGGGTAAATTCAATTTCCAAGTCACATTGTTTTACATGGTGTGGATTTAGTTTTGCAAAGTGTGTTTGAATATGGATAAGATAAAGTAACAAAACCATTAAAGATGGGCTGGGCCTATTTTCTAAAGTCCACACGGAACAAAACCCAGCCGGTGCCTCATTTATAGTTTCTCCTCCAGAATCAATCCGATTAAAGAAAGGGTTTTTTGTTCTCCAAGTTTCTCCAGAATCCATCTTGCTCGGTAACATTTTTTCCCCTAAATTCATTTTATTCTGATTCTTCATAATCTAGATGTGAATTGTGTGAACAGTAGCTGTAATTCGATTGATATTAAGAAATCGATAACCTTTTATGGTTAACGAAGCATAATTTTGTGTTGCTCTGATCGCAGATTCTGTTCTTCGGAAATTCGCCTGCTTGTTTCTTCAATCAGACGAGTAAACATGGTATCTTTCTTCTTTTATCTATCATGTATGTTGGTTCTGATTCTGATTAGTATTATTATTATTGTTGTTGTTGTGTTATGCAATTCAAAACATTGGAACGGGGGGGGGGGGGGGGGGGGGGGGGGTATTTTCAATTTTTATGGTAATTCGATATGACTTGTTTAATACTTGGTTGGTGGTATTAACTTTCTGATTAGTCGCATGCTTGTCTGCCATACAATATGAAATAGCTCCGCTTTGATTTGAAGGATTCTAACTCTTACAAGCATAACTCTTACAAGCACTAAAGATAGATAGAGATAGATAGATAGATAGATAGATAGATAGATAGGACGAGCGCGGTTTGTATTAAAAAAAACTACAATTGTTCCCTCTCCTTGCTTCTCCACCCAGGTTCGTGTTATAAGCATCTTAGTTTTTAATGTTACAAACAAGTGTGAATCTTTTTTTGATTTAATACAAATTTTCGGTTTGGACGTCAATAGGTGTTATAGATAGATATAGATAGATTGTGAATCTTTTTTTGATTTAATACAAATTTTCGGTTTGGACGTCAATATAGATAGATAGATAGATAGATAGATAGATAGATAGATAGAGAGAGAGAGAGAGAGAGATAGATAGATAGATAGATAGATAGATAGATAGATAGATAGATAGATAGATAGATAGATAGATAGATAGATAGATAGATAGATAGATAGATAGATAGATAGATAGATAGATAGATAGATAGATAGATAGATAGATAGATAGATAGATAGATAGATAGATAGATAGATAGATAGATAGATAGATAGATAGATAGATAGATAGATAGATAGATAGATAGATAGATAGATAGATAGATAGATAGATAGATAGATAGATAGATAGATAGATAGATAGATAGATAGATAGATAGATAGATAGATAGATAGATAGATAGATAGATAGATAGATAGATAGATAGATAGATAGATAGATAGATAGATAGATAGATAGATAGATAGATAGATAGATAGATAGATAGATAGATAGATAGATAGATAGATAGATAGATAGATAGATAGATAGATAGATAGATAGATAGATAGATAGATAGATAGATAGATAGATAGATAGATAGATAGATAGATAGATAGATAGATAGATAGATAGATAGATAGATAGATAGATAGATAGATAGATAGATAGATAGATAGATAGATAGATAGATAGATAGATAGATAGATAGATAGATAGATAGATAGATAGATAGATAGATAGATAGATAGATAGATAGATAGATAGATAGATAGATAGATAGATAGATAGATAGATAGATAGATAGATAGATAGATAGATAGATAGATAGATAGATAGATAGATATTTTTCTTATGGGACGAGCGCGGTTTGTATTAAAAACTACAATTGTTCC
This sequence comes from Helianthus tuberosus, assembly GCA_030545235.1. Lineage (NCBI taxonomy): Eukaryota > Viridiplantae > Streptophyta > Magnoliopsida > Asterales > Asteraceae > Helianthus > Helianthus tuberosus. The sequence goes on from CM060409.1 coordinate 107,349,759, forward strand.
CTCTCCTTGCTTCTCCACCCAGGTTCAAGTAGTGTTATAAGCATCTTAGTTTTTAATGTTACAAACAAGTGTGAATCTTTTTTTGATTTAATACAATTTTTCGGTTTGGACGTCAATAGGTGTTATGTGTGTGTATAGAGGATCGTTCAATACATAAATGAATTTTAAGTAGAGAACTGCAACAAAACCATAAACATCCGGATCTATTGCTATAACTATGATGATAAGGCCGTTATGTAACTGCAGGCAACACTACATACGAGTGGTTATGCGGTCTTGTACTTTGTGTGTGTGTGTCATTGCTTGGGTTTTACTTTTACAAATGTAGATAAGAGTTAGCAATGTTTTCTTGCTAATAAGTTGTGTAGTATCATTTTCTTATTTTTTATCATCTTGGATTAGATTATCTTAATTTAGTGTTTTCTTTGTGATTGCAGTATTTTGATGGTTATGGCTATCATGGAACATCCTTTGAGCAAACATATCGATGCTACCCTGCATCTTTTATTGATAAGGTTGGGAACTCTCTTCTCCCCAACTTAGGAGTTCAAATGGTCGATTGGTAAAAGTGAGATCCTGATTATTTACGAAAGTAATGATTTAAATCAGAGAGCTGGACAGTTGTTTAGGAATGAAGAGAATATGCATATCTCTTTTCATTATACAAAATTTGCTTATTTTCCTGATTCTGTTTGCAATAATATGGTTATATTTTATATATTTTCTTTAAGCCATGTATGTCTTAATATATTATTATTTTAATTCTAAGTTTTGTTTTGTTTCCTTTGTTGCAGCCACAGTTAGAGAATGGTGATAAAAGTGAGTAGCATCCTACTATTTTTGTGTTTGCTCTATTAAGTTAGTTACTGACAGATGTTTAGATGTTTTTTCTACAGTTATAATGCCACCTTCAGCCCTTGATCGCCTTGGTTAGTTTATAATTCTTTCTAAAAGCATACTTTAATATAATTATAACCTTTATATGATATGATGGTGACAACTAAACTTGTTTACAATAGCTTCTCTTCAAATTGATTACCCAATGTTGTTTGAGCTACGGAATTCTGCTACCGAGCGAGTTTCACATTGTGGGGTTTTGGAGTTCATTGCAGAAGAAGGCATGATTTATATGCCTTATTGGGTACGCGTGCTTGCTTTTCTTTTTTCTTTTCTTTTTTTTTTGTTAAAAGTTTGATCATTATTACTAAACAAATTCATCTAAATTTCCATATAGATGATGGAAAATTTGCTTTTGCAAGAAGGAGACATTGTGCGAGTGAAAAATGTGACACTCCCAAAGGGTACTTATGTTAAGTTACAGCCACACACAAAGGACTTTTTGGATATCTCCAACCCAAAAGCAATGTAAGTTTGGTCCATTCAATTGAGATAATAATATAAAATAAGTTGTGTAATTATATAATGTGGTGTTGTGGGCATGGCATGCAGCCTAGAGACAACGTTGAGGAACTTCTCTTGCTTGACTACTGGAGATAGCATAATGGTGGCATATAACAAGAAGAAATATTACATAGATATAATTGAATCGAAACCTTCACACGCAATAAGTATAATCGAAACTGACTGTGAGGTGGACTTCGCTCCTCCTCTAGATTATAAGGAGCCTGAGAGAGTTGTCCCTTCAAGCAAGGCACCAGCGCAAGGTACGTTTGTTACTCTATTGTATTATATCATACCAATATACGATGACATTTGTTATGATAGGTGAGGAGGCTGCCCCAGTCGAGGAGCCAAAGTTCAACCCATTCACGGGATCAGGGAGAAGATTGGATGGTAAGCCTTTGAAGTACGAGCCACCACCTAAAGAAAAGAAACCTGCTGCTGCTGCTGGTGAGTCATCATCTACTTCACAAACAACATCTCGTCAATTACAAGGAAAGCTTGTGTTTGGTTCTGGTTCAAACCCCCAAAAGCAAAAGGTACAACTCCTCCTCTACAGCTTATATAAGTTCGATTTTGTTGTTGGTGAAACACCATACAAGGTAATCAGCATATGATCTTAAGTTTGTGAATTTAAAACAGGCCATATGCCATGGGCAAAGATTACTGAAATTTTACAAGGACTTGACATAATTAAAACTATGACCATCAACTTGGATGTGTGTACTGTGGTTTGTTCATGACAAGTATGATTCTGTGAGATCTGCTTGGATGATCCGTCATACATTTCATTCTTCAGCTTAGAAAACTCCCAACTCTCCTGTCAAATGTTAGGTAAAGCAGTTTGGCTCATTTTTCTCGATATCGTACGGAAACACCATGTTTCTTTTTCAGAGTGTGAGATTTCCACCAGATAGCTATGTTTCGTTTTCCTTTAGCTTTTGGGCTCATACATGGCATATCTCTATCCGACTTGAGTTGGAACCTCATAAACGATCCAAGGAATAGAATAACTGCCCATTACCAAGATATACACAAAATGACCCAAAGAAAGATTAGTGTAATGAATATTTAACTTATCAACTGGCTTACCAACCCATGTGTACATGACGTCCTTAGGCCTTGGGAGTATCATCAATAAAAGACAATTTATTTAAAACCTCCAACAGTAATACGTCAACAAACATTAGGGTGCAAAAGGTGAGCTAGAGCGATATTTACTAGACAACAATGATGTGTTAGTTATAGCATCTAAAAATGTCTACCCATTTGACAATACTCATAGTTCAAGGTAGGCGCATTAAGAACGTTCGAAAGATTAAGAGTTACACATCACATGCCTCCTATGAAACATGGTGTACTCGTATTGTACAATGGGTCAAAAATCATAATGGGATAGCACACTAACAGCCATACAAGCAAATATAGCAAGTGAGACTGCTCTTGACCCCAACCAAACCATATTAACATGTTTTTTATAGGTGCCCCTCTTGGCCTGATACCCATTACACAACCTGACACTCATACGCATAACCGAGTCCAAACAGAAACTTTTTGATGTTTAGTTTTTACTATAAACATGGCCTAAGTTGATACATATTTTGCAGGAAGCTGCAGCTGGAAAAGAGAAGAAACAAGAGGAGGCCCCGAAGAAAGAAGAGAGCAAGTTCCAAGCCTTCACAGGGAAGAAATACTCACTCAAGGGTTGAACTTTCTACTTGTTTTTATGTCCTTTGTACCTTTACATTTCTAAAACTTTAAGAGTTGGCTGCTTTCTTATTTATTATGCAACTATTTAGTCTTTTTATATGTAAACTTGTGTTTATACATGTCTTATTATACTTTTGACGTTTTCTAGGAGTTCAACCATGAGTTGACCACATGTGCACGCTTTATATTTTTTTAAGTGTTTTATTGTAAAACTATCAAAATCTATTTATATTTAATAAACATTATTTGTTGATATGATTTGTACATGTATGATCGTATGAAGTAGAAAAAATTATGCTAAGTTGTACGGCATCGCTATTTTTTAAGTTGCTTTCATCCAACGGTTTTATGTATTGTTTATACTTTATACGTCTCTTTGAATTTCTTAACCTTGAATCGATCACTTATATATTTCTTTGGATCTTTTTATTATGTAGTATATTGCAGTTATTGATTGCAAATAGGATAATCATGATTTCAAACCACCCTTGATTTCGAACATTCCATCGATCTTGCTCGATGGCATTGACCACTGTTGAACCATGCAGTTACAAGATATATCACTTTGCATTTCTCTTATCTCTTATCTTAACAGAAGGTATTGCAATGAGTTATTTAAGGTACGTCTTAGCAATCAATGAGGCTGGTGATGGCTACATTATAATCCTAATACAATTCAAGGCTTTTGAAGGGGTATAGTTCAAAATGACGCCCATCACCATGCGCGTACAGGATCAAACCCGCAGTTCATTAGCAAACACTTAGCTAATCCAGAGCTTCCTGTATGGAGAAGTGAGTGTTTGTGGGTGATTTTGATGGAGAAGATGATGTAGAAGTGATTGGTGGTAATGGTTGTACAAGATTTGAGGAGAAATACTTACGTAATAGCCTTGAATCGTGAGCGAAAGTGACTGAGAGTGACTTGAGTGCGTGTGGTCGGATGGAGATGTCAAATCAGTGAAAGGAGGTGTACGGGTACTATTTATAGGGTGAGAGGGGAGTTAAGTCGGTGCGCGAATTGGCAGTGGTCGGATGGCCTTTCGGTCGGATGGCCATCCGGTCGGATGGTCATCCGAGCGGATGTCCATTTGATCGGTTGTCCATTCGATCAGCCGAGTTGTGCGAGTTAGTTTTCCAACTTTCGTTTCGTGTGTTAAGCGTTGCGTTGCATTTAATCGAGTTGCGAGTGTGCATTGAGCGTATAAGCGTTGCGTTGAGATAACCACATAACATTAAACAAGCAATCACATAATTAACACACATAATAACTAAGATGCATAAAAGTAAATCCGTGTTTCGAGTTTGCGTTGAGTTTGCGTTGCGATAGCGTTTAGTCTAAACAAGCGATGTAATATGCGATAAAATGCGTTTAAGTAGTGTCGCAACCCCCGATCCCTGATCCCCGGGAACGGGCGGACGCGATCACAGAGTTTCGGTGGTATCAGGGTTATTATTTAATCTTGCAGCGGAATTTACATCAGGACCGTAGTTAGGAAATGTTTATCAGAGTAAAACCACCTCATTTAATATTTAATAATCACATGGGTAAAACCCAAGTTTCTTATTACAATATATTTATAGGGATAAACCCTATTTTATTGAATTTTAAAACATCGTTTATTTGGTAACTTTTATAGCCACATTTTCCCAAGCCTTCAGTGCTCTCCAGCTGGCTTTTTACTAATTGGCTGTCGCATTGGGTTACCTGAAACGTGTTTTAAAAACATTTGTCAGTCGGAAATACTGGTGAGTGAATCCCAGTTTAATCAAGTTTAAATAAAAAGTCACAGTGAATAGTATTGAGAGCGATCACATTGTTTATGTCTACACAATTACTCCATTAGTACTGTCAACCCTGACTTGTGGGTCATATTACCCATTGGCTAACTCATTCTCCAATGGTAACGTATTGTCATCCTCGACTTACTACTCACAGTGTAGTACATTTTGTATACAAAACCCCAACATACCGGCAGTAATTGAAGAACTACAAAGACTCAATCACTGCTAAATTTCATTGTAAAACATTTAAGGTTTGGTAAAACATTACCAAAAAGTTTAACAAAAAGAGGATAAACTCACATTGCTATCTTAGACTTCGCGTAAGGGTTTCCTGGATATAATCTATAATTTATACAAATGTACATTGGTTAGTATCATAACCCTTTGAAATTATTAAGGATACCCTCCCCGAGACGGCATTCCAACAACTACGTCGGGCAGAACCACAACAGTTGTTACGGAACCCTAAATCAACCGGGCAGCGTAACTATTACGAAACTAGGGTTATAATACTTACAACGGAGCAGAACCTCGCTAATTAGGGGTATACTACCCAAATATTATGCCTAATACTTCAGAAATTCGAGATTGAGAATGAATTGTGAGCGACGGAAAACGAAAACTGATGCGTTCTATTTATAGTGCTGATATACGACTTTCAGGCGACCCGCGTAAGGTAAGGCTAAGCCTTACGCGGCCCGCGTCAACATATGGTCAACATATAGCTTGTCTCGGTCACCAAGTAGACCCGCCACGATGTCGACACGTGTCAGCTCAGGGTGTCTCCGCATCGTTGATCTCTCGCGGCCCGCGTTAACTAACAAAGACTCTTACGCGGCCCGCTTTAACTAAAGAAATCAGCGGAGTCAGGTTCCAGACTTGATACCGCCCGCGTGAACTGTTGGGGTGGGTCTACGCGGCCCGCCTCAGCTTAATATTTCATGTTTTTAATTTATTTTATAAACTATAACGTATTTCGGGCTCGGTTTTCACATACGGGGTGTATTATAAGATATATTAGGGTATTTTAATATATAATAGGGTGTCGAAAATATTATGAGAGTGTTGGTTTTACCAAGGGTTGTTACATTCTCCCCACCTTATTTTAGAGCTCGTCCTCGAGATCTACCGGAATAAATATGGATATTTCCTTTGCATTTCTGACTCGAGTTCCCATGTGTACTCAGGTCCTCTTTTGGAGTCCCACTTCACTTTGACTAGAACTAGTCTCTTGTGTTTGAGATTCTTGACTTTCATGTCTTCAATCTGTAGAGGTTTTTCTATAAACTTGAGTTGTTCATTTACCTCTATATCCTTAAGAGGTACTATCAATGATTCATCAGATAAACACTTTTTGAGATTAGATACATGAAACACATCATGTATTCCTGCCCTCTCCTCTGGCAGTTGTAGCTGATAGGCTACAGGTCCTATTTTTCTAATAATCTCAAAAGGTCCAACATATCTGGGACTTAGCTTTCCTCGTTTGATGAATCTTACTACTCCTTTCCAAGGAGAGACTTTCAATAATACTTTATCTCCTACTTGAAATTCCAATGGTTTGCGTCGGTTATTAGCATAACTCTTTTGTCGATCACGTGCTGCTTTCAGTCGTTCCTTGACTTGAATAATCTTGTTGGTTGTTTCTTGCACTATCTCAGGTCCAGATAGTTGCTTTTCCCCAATTTCTGCCCAACAGACTGGGGTTCGGCACTTTCGTCCATAAAGTGCTTCGAATGGTGCAGCATTGATACTTGTGTGATAACTATTATTATAAGAAAATTCTATTAAAGGTAAATGATCGTCCCAATTACCTCCAAAATCAATTACACAAGCTCTAAACATGTCTTCCATTGTCTGGATTGTTCTTTCGCTTTGTCCGTCCGTTTGAGGATGATAAGCTGTGCTCAATTTTAACTTGGTTCCCATTGCCTTTTGGAAACTTGACCAAAAATGAGAGGTAAATCGACTATCTCTATCAGAAACAATTGATAAAGGAATACCATGTAAAGAAACAATTTCATTTACATATAATTTAGCTAATTGTTCCATACTAAAAGTTTCTTTCATGGGTAGGAAATGAGCTGATTTGGTTAGCCTATCTACAATCACCCAGATTGTATCATTTCCTTTCTTGGTTTTGGGTAATTTAGTAACAAAATCCATTGTTATCAATTCCCATTTCCAAACTGACATTTCTAATTGCTGTAACAAACCTGAGGGTTTCTGGTGTTCAGCTTTAACTTGTGAACAAGTTAAACATTTAGAAACATAGGCTGCTATGTCCTTCTTCATTCCTATCCACCAGAAATTTTTCCTTAAATCCTGGTACATTTTATCACTTCCTGGGTGCATCGTATATTTAGACTTATGGGCTTCTTCTAGTATACGATGACGTAGGTTATCTAATTTAGGTATCCACATTCTCTTTTCATGGAATCTCTAAATTCCATTTGTTCCTTGTTTTAATTCTTTCAGCATACCTTTCAATTTTTCAGTATCTTCTTTGATTACTGATTCTTGTACTTCTCTTATCTGATCATTTAAATCTACTTGCAGATTTAATTTAAGAGAACGTACCCTTTTTGGCTTTTCATGATATTTTCGGCTTAAAGCATCTGCCACTACATTTGCTTTTTCTTCATGATACTGGATATCACAATCATAATCACTAATAAATTCCATCCAACGTCTTTGTCTCATATTCAATTCCTTTTGCCCAAAAACATACCTTAAACTTTTATGATCAGTGAATATGGTAAATTTACTACCATAAAGGTAATGTCTCCAAATTTTAAGAGCAAAAATTATAGCTCCTAATTCTAAATCATGGGTTGAATAATTTTCTTCATGATTCTTAAGTTGTCTAGATGCGTAGGCTATAACTTTCTGACGTTGCATCAATACACATCCATAACCTAATTTAGAAGCGTCACAATAGACTACAAAGTTTTTAGCTCCTTCTGGTAACGCTAATATGGGTGTATGGGTTAATCTATACTTAAGAATTTTAAAATCTTCTTCTTGTTTTACTACCCATTCAAACTTAACAGATTTACAGGTTAGCTTAGTTAAAGGAATGGCTATTCTAGAAAAATCTTGAATAAATCTTCTATAATAACCGGCCGATCCTAAGAAACTTCTAACCTCAGTTGGTGACTCAGGGGTTTTTCATTTAGTAATTGCTTCAATCTTTGTTGGATCTACATGAATTCCTTCATGATTGACTAGGTGTCCAAGGAATTATACATGTTCTAACCAGAATTCGCACTTAGAAAACTTAGCATAAAGCTTTTCCTTTCTTAGTAAACTTAAAAGTGCGTGCAAATGTTTTGCATGATCCTCTTTACTCTTAGAGTAAATTAGAATATCATCTATGAAAACAATTATGAATTTATCCAAATATGGCTTACATATTCGGTTCATCATGTCCATAAATGCAGCTGGGGCATTGGTTAGACCAAATGGCATGACAGTAAATTCATAATGACCATACCTTATTCTGAAAGCGGTTTTAGGAATGTCCTCTTCCTGTACTTTTAACTGATGATATCCTGACCTTAAATCGATTTTTGAGAAAAATCGAGCTCCTTGCAGTTGATCAAACAGATCATCGATTCTCGGTAATGGGTACCGATTCTTAATTGTGACCTTGTTTAATTCACGGTAGTCAATGCACATACGCATTGATCCGTCCTTCTTTTTAACGAACAGTATCGGCGCTCCCCATGACGACGAACCTGGCTGTATAAATCATTTTTCTAACAATTCATCTAATTGTTTCTTCAGTTCCTGCATTTCGGCGGGTGCCAAACGATAAGGTGCTTTGGCAATTGGTACTGTCCCTGGTAGCAGGTGAATTCTGAATTCAACTTCCCTATCTGGCGGTAGTCCTGGTAATTCTTCTGGAAAGATATCTGAAAACTAAGATACTACTGGAATGTCTTTTAAATCTTTTCCTTTAGTGTTAGTGATTATGAAAATCAAATACACTATAGAACCTTTTTCTTATACAACTTGCAGTTTTCATCACAGAGATAAATTTTGTAGTTCTAGAGGGCTTATCTCCTTTAATTGTGATCTTTTTACCTTTTGGTGAATTTACTTGAATTGACTTTTGATCACATAAAATATTGGCTTTATTGGCTATCAACCAATCCATTCCTAAAACAACATCAAATCCTGCCAGATTCATGGGATATATGTTTGCTATAAACATTTGGTTAAAAAATTCTATTCTTGCTCCCTGCAAGATTTCAGAAATCCTAATGGTTTCTCCATTAGCTGTTTCTACTAGACATTCTTGTGGTAGTTTAGTTAATGACTGATTTAGAATTTTGCAAAACGAAGTATTGATAAAACTTTGGTTCGCACCAGAGTTAAATAATACTTTAGCAAATATATCATTAACTAAAAACGTACCAGCTATAACGTTTGGGATCATCTTGGCTTCTTCTGCAGTTAGAACAAATGCTCTAGCATTTCTAATATTCTTGTTGTTTACAGCTGGGGCCAATTTCGGACAGTTTGGCCTGATATGACCTTTTTCTCCACAGTTGTAGCATAATCCATTACTGGATTTCTTCCTGCAATTTTCTTCCTTGTGTCCTGACATCTTGCCATAATTACAAAAAATGGAGCATTTTCCCGTATGCTTTTTCTTGCAGACTTTGCAGTATGGTGTAGAGGTAGAACCCGTATTCGTACGATTGTAATTTCCAGAATGAAATTCTTGAGTCAATTTCTGGGTTAGGTTCCTCCTTTGATCCTCTTCTCGGGTACGGACTAACTCGTCAGTCAAGGTATTGGCTAGTTCTACAGTTTCTTCTATAGTTTGAGGTCTAGCTGCCTTGACTACATGTCTAATCTCCCCAATTAATCCCCAAATATAACGGGAAATTAACACTGGTTCTGGTGAAGCAAGGGTTGGCACTATTCTGGCATATTCAAAGAATATTTTAGTGTATCCCTTACTATCCACACCAGTCATCCTAAGGTTTAGGAATTTGTTTGCTATCTATTCTTTTTCATTGGGTGGGCAGAATTTCCTTTCTACTTTGTTCTTAAATTCTTCACATTCCATATTGTAGGTTTTATCACTTCCTCTTGATTGGAGGATAGTGTTCCACCATTCTAGTGTTGCATTCTTAAACAGATTAGAAGTGTAACACCTGTGTCACTTCAACCGTCAAACAAATGCCAAACCAATGAAATATTGTATTTCATATTTGGGATTTGTAAAATTATGTGTATCTTTTACACATAACAACTCTTGTTCGATTTTAAGCTTTAAATCGTTTTCTGGAGGGTTATACGCGCTCAGATGCGTAAATATAACCAGTTTAATCCAACGAACACTCCGGAATAGTGAAGTAGGCTTAACATACCTTAAATAACCTTTACATAACTTAGAAATAAGTTTTAAAGGCTTTGGTATGGCAAAAACAAGTTAATTCGCTTACAGGGACTAAACTTGACAAACTGCGAAAGTATGCCAATTTGAACTGTAACAGAAATTCCGGAGCATGAGCATAAGTTAAACATACCATAAATACCCTTCACATAGCTTATAAATAGGCTTTGAGGTGTTCGGTATGCTAAAATAAACTTTTGTGTCATTCAGGGACTAAAAGCGTCAAAAAGTGCACAAGTTTGCATTTTCGCGCATAACTTACGTTCTGAATACATCCGGACATCCAAAAATTTATGTAAGCATGACTATATTATTCTTTAGTGTTTGGATTACCAAAAATCCATTCGTTGCGTCATTTGGATCGTTTTTCGCGCTTATGCGCATTCCGTCGTAATTAAGCGAACATCGCGTTCGTACGACCAAAAGAACCAACACCCGGCATATTTTTGAGTATGTTTCATGTCCACAATGTTTAGACATCATTTTAGGGCCTTAAAGTTGGCTTTACGGGCCTTAGAAGTGTCGGAAATGGCATAAACACATAACAGGGACCAAAACTGTCATTTCTGAAAGATGTTTGCTTATACATCGAATCTAGTCCTTCCCACTTGTTGCACATGGTTTTGGGAATCTATGGGCTGGTATTTTGGGCACATGGTATTACAATACCATGGGTGCTAGTGTATGGCCAAGATTGAAGCACTTTTTCCAAGAAACGATCCTAACGGTTCGGGAAATCCTATAAATACCCCACCCCCCATGCTTCAAAATTACAAGAACTTTGATTTGAGAAACTCTAAGTTGAAACTATTGTTTCATACCTGAGATTTTTGAATCAAAGTTAGCATTCGGGGACCCTTCGTAAGTATTCTTTCGTTCTTTTCCTTATTTTATTGCTTTTCGAGTCCGAAAGTCAAACTTAGTTTGACTTTCAGCGTTGACCAGTAATGGTCAATGCGAAGTTCGTTTGAACTTCGCAACGTGAGTGTAATCACGTTGGTTATAGTCCCTTGGGGCTATGCCTACTGATTACCACGTTGTCTAGGGTCGTAGGGTAAGCGATCTAATAAATCGCTTATACCTCGGACCCGACCCATTTGGTCGATCATTAGGATCCGACCAAACACATTAGGTGACCATAGTAGGTAGGGAATAACCTTCCGAGGTTATACCCTATGGTCACATCGTTTAAGTAGTTGTATGATAGGTAGTTTATATGCCTTAGGTAAATTACCAAAATACCCCTTTGATGCCAAAATTCGTTTTAATCATATGTAACATAACTTTTGACATCTAAACTGATTTGAAAACCATATTAGACATGTTAAGGCATATATTACTTGTCATAGGACTAGTTAGGCGGTCCGAACGCGTTTCACACGAACGACGCGTTAAAGTAGCATAAGCTACCTAAACGGGTCGTAATGGGTCGTAAGCGCTTAGACTAGGTTTCATTTAGTATGTAGGCTTTTGTAAACCATACTACATGAGTTCCAATACTCATCTGGTTTACGAGCCCTCATTCTATCCGATCCTCCGATTTAGGTCCGGGTTATTTATGTAGTTACCTATATTAGGTACCGTTTAATTTCCGGGACTCCTCTAGCTTGCTTGGTAGTTGTGCAAGACTCCTAAGCACTCTCAGGTGAGTACATAGTGCCCCTATTTTACTGTTTTCCAAACTGTTTTGGGGTGAAGCATGTGTACCTATCTGTTACTTTCATGTTTTCCAAAAGTATAATTGATTATACATGTTATTACTTATCATTTGACAAACTGAATGACTAACTATGGTTTAAACATTGATTTCTCAAAGAACATAAAATAAATTGTTGAATTGTACTTATTTTATGTTCACCAGACCGATTGTTAGTATGATATAGCGCTATAGGATTTGACACCCCATTCCTGTTGTCATGGAATGTCTGAAACCAATTTGTTTCTCCATCCAAATAGGGATTTCCTTTGTGGTATCCCTATAGTCTCAAAGGTGTATTTTGATGCACTAGGTCTGAATGAATTCTCAAATCACACTATTAAAGTATAGTTTGATATACTCTCATGTGTGGTATTGTACAAAACCAACATACATTTACAAAACCAAAAACATAGTTTAATATGTTATTTATCACATCTAAAGCATATTTTGATATGTTATTTATGAAACCAAAACATAGCTTAATATGTTACTTACTAATCCAAAGTATACTTTTAATATGCTACTATAAGGTTATTTGTTTAATCTTACATTTATTTATACAAATCACATTGGTTACACATTACATGATTTACATTGGACACATAAACATTATTGACATTAGTTATACATTACATGTCTTACATCTTGACATAAACATATTATTTAATACGTTTGGCAATTGGTTTAAACATAGACATCTTACATGGTTGGTTTGGTTTAAGTAAGTGATTAAGTAACGAGGCGTGTGTAATATGATACAAGCATGGTGGATACGCCGCTGGTACTTCCTATATATAAGTGTTTGTATGGTATTACATATTGTATCGTTATCTGAATCATTTCAATTTGAGACATATAACATTTTATACAAATAACATACTTTTCACAAGACATTTATTTACAAACAACTTATCTTATACAAACTCAATTTATATGGTTATTCATTTAACCATACATTATTCTCTTATTTATACATATCATTTGAACTTATTGTTTTTTTAACGATTTACAAGACAAAACAAATTACAAGGTTCATGACTAAACATTTTCTTAAACATAAGTCATGAATCCTATATTCACAAAACCTATGTATCTCACAGGCATTTTTATGCTGACGTACCTATTTTTACACATGTTTCAGGTACTGCTTTGCAATGATTGTTGATACATGCTACATTTAGGATGGACTCGTGCCTTAGCAACTTTAAAACTTGGAAGATCATAGTTGTATTTATTTGATTGTATTAAAACAATGAGTTCATTTATTCAATAAAACAGAATTTATTTATGCCATGGTTATGAAACAATAATTCTGTTACAACACTCCCCGACGTTTCCGCCACGTCTAGTTGCTTTACGTGGTCGGGGTGTGACAGAAAAGTGGTATCAGAGCCAATGGTTATAGGGAATTAGGTTATTAGTAATGCTTTGACCTAGTCTATAACCTTCTTAGGACCCTAACGCGAGTTTACTTGCGTTTAGTCATAAAACGATACCGTCACCTATCCTTAGGCGACGACCACAACAAGAACATAAATTTCAAAACCGCTTTGAAAAACTAATCATCTGTTCTAGGATGATTGATTACTAGGTTTTGAACCCTCTATTGTAAGGTTTTGAACCCTCTGTTATATGGTTTTGAACCCCTTTGAATTTTCAAAAATCTCGTCAAGGTTTTGGGTTTTAAATAATGTGAACACGTGCAAACTGGAAGGGTGAATGCCTGTATTCTGGGTTTTCTGTCTAGGCAAGCACTTCGTATATATCTCATCAGACGCGAGACCAGTTGTGCTTACCTGGGAATTCTTGGGATGAGTGTTCACTTATAGGCGAGCATGTCTTCGCGATACATTATTTTTGACCCATTTACTTTGATTAGTCACTGTGTGTAGTTTGTTTGCTTTGTAAAGAGAACAAATGACCACTATCCTTGCCTTCATCCAATTTGTTTCATCTCATTCTTTTCGTCTATTTCTCTCACTCGTTTCCTTTCATGTTTCCTCTTTTAGAATGCCTCCTCGACGCGACAATCAGATGGCAAATGCCGAACTGGCGGAAATCATCGCGCAGCAAATGGCTGTTGCCTTCCCAAATCTTTATGCTCAAATGATGCAAGCCATCAACAACAACAATGCTCCATGCAATTTCAAGAGTTTCAACTCGGCTAAACCGCTCAAGTTTAGTGGTTCTGAGGGAGCAACTGGGCTTCTTCAGTGGTTCGAGAGCATTGAGAATACCTTCCGTCATGTTCTGTGTCCTGAAAATCGTAAGGTCGAGTTTTCTTCAAGTGTGTTTCAGAAGAGGGCTCTTACATGGTGGAACGGGGTGATGAGAGACCGTGGTGCTGAGGTTGCTTTAGCACAGACTTGGGCTGAGCTTAGGGCTCTTATGATGAAGGAGTTTTGCCCTCGTCATGAACTGCGAGCTTTGGAGAGGGAGTTTGATGATTTGAAGCAAGACAGTGGTGAACATCGAGCCTATACTGACCGTTTTGAAGAATTGAGCCTGTTGTGTCCTGCTATGGTTACTCCTGTGGATAAGGCGATCGAGAAATATACGGATGGTCTTCCTGACCTAGTTCAGGATATTGTTACTGGCAGTAACCCTACTACTGTCAGACAAGCCATTGAACTGTCTGCCACCCTAACTGAATCCCACATCAGGAAGCATAAGCTGTTTCGAAAGGGCGACTCAAGACCAACTGACAAGACTGCTCAAGTTGAACCAAAGGGAGAAAATGCTGAGGTGTCCAAAAAGAAGAAGCGCAAAGCCTCTCAGAATTGCGCTGTAACTGCTCAAGACAAACAGGTTGCACCAAACCAACCAGCACAACCTCGCAAAAGGCAAAACTATGTTGGTACTGCACCTTTGTGCAACAAGTGCAACCGTCATCATCTAGAGCAAGAGCAGTGTCACAAATGTACCCACTGTGGGCGGTTGGGACATTTGATCAATGTTTGTCGCTATGCAAATCAAGCTGCTGCAAACCCTGCTGCTGTTCAAGCACGGTTCCCTCCGGGGTCATGTTATAATTGTGGTGACCTTACCCACTACAGGAACAATTGCCCAAGGCTTGTTAACGCACCTCCGGCGCGAGGACGAGCATTTAACATCAATGATGCGGCAGTGAACAACTAGTGTTTTGTTATTTCCTTGGTTGTTATCTTATGATGTTTAAAGACAAGTCAGTTGTTATATAAATAAAAATTCATCGTTTTTATTTTTGCAAAACTGATACGATTGTGTGAACGTTGGATACAATCTTATGATGTCAACTCAAAGACAAACTACTCGTATGGTTCTGTCATTTTTTTTGTGATCTCCCCAAGAACCTTAAACACTCGTTTCTTTTAAGAAACAAAGCCAAACTTTTATTGAGAATCCTTCTATCTTTATAGATGGATCCTTGAAAATGATTAAAGTATCGAATGAAATTCATGGATTGGATTTCTAGTGTGCTTTAATTATCCATGCTCAAAGACAACAAATTAAAGAATCAAGTTAACTAATTTTTGTGCTTATGTGTTTTCTTACATGTTTGTGGTTGTATGTGATCCATCCAAATCCTCGTAAAATCTTTCATATCTTATACGAGAGATTCATAATAGGATATCCAAAGCTACTATCTTAAATCCTTAATGGACTTCTACGTTGTAGTCAAGTCCCTTGGATTTTAAAGTACTATTCTATAATTAGATCCCTTAAGTGATCTATTTAAGGAGATCGTACGACGGTTTAGTTAATAAGATCATATGTTGATATAGTTAAAAAGATCATTCGTTGATTTAGTTAAAAAGATCCTTTGGTGATCTAGTCAAGTCGCTTCATGTTTATTCAATTGATTTTTCCTCTACGCATTCTGAAATGAACTGTGCGTACTGTGCAAGGATTTAAGTAATTATGGAGGCCTACATAATTATGGAATTCAGTGCACAGAAACCACAGAGAATTTTGTCATGTGTTAAGACCCATAATGACAAGAATAATGATACGGGAGAAGTCTTGGACCTTAACCAATGTCATTTATTCTCACACTCCCCAATTCTGATTTCAAGCACACACAAGTTTCCTATGATAAGTCTTCATAAGAAACGTTTTTCTATCCATAGTTCAAATATTCCATGTTTTACAGCTACAAGGAATTCACATTGAGGGTTAACAAATTCGCTAAGAATCCTAACATGGCCCAGAGTTTTACTTAAGGGTTCAATGGATCTATTAGAAGGCGAAACCGTCACAGCTGTCTTCACAAGTTTCCTCTAGAATTAAATTTCGGGACGAAATTTCCTAAAGTAGGGGAGACTGTAACACCTGTGTCACTTCAACCGTCAAACAAATGCCAAACCAATGAAATATTGTATTTCATATTTGGGATTTGTAAAATTATGTGTATCTTTTACACATAACAACTCTTGTTCGATTTTAAGCTTTAAATCGTTTTCTGGAGGGTTATACGCGCTCAGATGCGTAAATATAACCAGTTTAATCCAACGAACACTCCGGAATAGTGAAGTAGGCTTAACATACCTTAAATAACCTTTACATAACTTAGAAATAAGTTTTAAAGGCTTTGGTATGGCAAAAACAAGTTAATTCGCTTACAGGGACTAAACTTGACAAACTGCGAAAGTATGCCAATTTGAACTGTAACAGAAATTCCGGAGCATGAGCATAAGTTAAACATACCATAAATACCCTTCACATAGCTTATAAATAGGCTTTGAGGTGTTCGGTATGCTAAAATAAACTTTTGTGTCATTCAGGGACTAAAAGCGTCAAAAAGTGCACAAGTTTGCATTTTCGCGCATAACTTACGTTCTGAATACATCCGGACATCCAAAAATTTATGTAAGCATGACTATATTATGCTTTAGTGTTTGGATTACCAAAAATCCATTCGTTGCGTCATTTGGATCGTTTTTCGCGCTTATGCGCATTCCGTCGTAATTAAGCGAACATCGCGTTCGTACGACCAAAAGAACCAACACCGGCATATTTTTGAGTATGTTTCATGTCCACAATGTTTAGACATCATTTTAGGGCCTTAAAGTTGGCTTTACGGGCCTTAGAAGTGTCGGAAATGGCATAAACACATAACAGGGACCAAAACTGTCATTTCTGAAAGATGTTTGCTTATACATCGAATCTAGTCCTTCCCACTTGTTGCACATGGTTTTGGGAATCTATGGGCTGGTATTTTGGGCACATGGTATTACAATACCATGGGTGCTAGTGTATGGCCAAGATTGAAGCACTTTTTCCAAGAAACGATCCTAACGGTTCGGGAAATCCTATAAATACCCCACCCCCCATGCTTCAAAATTACAAGAACTTTGATTTGAGAAACTCTAAGTTGAAACTATTGTTTCATACCTGAGATTTTTGAATCAAAGTTAGCATTCGGGGACCCTTCGTAAGTATTCTTTCGTTCTTTTCCTTATTTTATTGCTTTTCGAGTCCGAAAGTCAAACTTAGTTTGACTTTCAGCGTTGACCAGTAATGGTCAATGCGAAGTTCGTTTGAACTTCGCAACGTGAGTGTAATCACGTTGGTTATAGTCCCTTGGGGCTATGCCTACTGATTACCACGTTGTCTAGGGTCGTAGGGTAAGCGATCTAATAAATCGCTTATACCTCGGACCCGACCCATTTGGTCGATCATTAGGATCCGACCAAACACATTAGGTGACCATAGTAGGTAGGGAATAACCTTCCGAGGTTATACCCTATGGTCACATCGTTTAAGTAGTTGTATGATAGGTAGTTTATATGCCTTAGGTAAATTACCAAAATACCCCTTTGATGCCAAAATTCGTTTTAATCATATGTAACATAACTTTTGACATCTAAACTGATTTGAAAACCATATTAGACATGTTAAGGCATATATTACTTGTCATAGGACTAGTTAGGCGGTCCGAACGCGTTTCACACGAACGACGCGTTAAAGTAGCATAAGCTACCTAAACGGGTCGTAATGGGTCGTAAGCGCTTAGACTAGGTTTCATTTAGTATGTAGGCTTTTGTAAACCATACTACATGAGTTCCAATACTCATCTGGTTTACGAGCCCTCATTCTATCCGATCCTCCGATTTAGGTCCGGGTTATTTATGTAGTTACCTATATTAGGTACCGTTTAATTTCCGGGACTCCTCTAGCTTGCTTGGTAGTTGTGCAAGACTCCTAAGCACTCTCAGGTGAGTACATAGTGCCCCTATTTTACTGTTTTCCAAACTGTTTTGGGGTGAAGCATGTGTACCTATCTGTTACTTTCATGTTTTCCAAAAGTATAATTGATTATACATGTTATTACTTATCATTTGACAAACTGAATGACTAACTATGGTTTAAACATTGATTTCTCAAAGAACATAAAATAAATTGTTGAATTGTACTTATTTTATGTTCACCAGACCGATTGTTAGTATGATATAGCGCTATAGGATTTGACACCCCATTCCTGTTGTCATGGAATGTCTGAAACCAATTTGTTTCTCCATCCAAATAGGGATTTCCTTTGTGGTATCCCTATAGTCTCAAAGGTGTATTTTGATGCACTAGGTCTGAATGAATTCTCAAATCACACTATTAAAGTATAGTTTGATATACTCTCATGTGTGGTATTGTACAAAACCAACATACATTTACAAAACCAAAAACATAGTTTAATATGTTATTTATCACATCTAAAGCATATTTTGATATGTTATTTATGAAACCAAAACATAGCTTAATATGTTACTTACTAATCCAAAGTATACTTTTAATATGCTACTATAAGGTTATTTGTTTAATCTTACATTTATTTATACAAATCACATTGGTTACACATTACATGATTTACATTGGACACATAAACATTATTGACATTAGTTATACATTACATGTCTTACATCTTGACATAAACATATTATTTAATACGTTTGGCAATTGGTTTAAACATAGACATCTTACATGGTTGGTTTGGTTTAAGTAAGTGATTAAGTAACGAGGCGTGTGTAATATGATACAAGCATGGTGGATACGCCGCTGGTACTTCCTATATACAAGTGTTTGTATGGTATTACATATTGTATCGTTATCTGAATCATTTCAATTTGAGACATATAACATTTTATACAAATAACATACTTTTCACAAGACATTTATTTACAAACAACTTATCTTATACAAACTCAATTTATATGGTTATTCATTTAACCATACATTATTCTCTTATTTATACATATCATTTGAACTTATTGTTTTTTTAACGATTTACAAGACAAAACAAATTACAAGGTTCATGACTAAACATTTTCTTAAACATAAGTCATGAATCCTATATTCACAAAACCTATGTATCTCACAGGCATTTTTATGCTGACGTACCTATTTTTACACATGTTTCAGGTACTGCTTTGCAATGATTGTTGATACATGCTACATTTAGGATGGACTCGTGCCTTAGCAACTTTAAAACTTGGAAGATCATAGTTGTATTTATTTGATTGTATTAAAACAATGAGTTCATTTATTCAATAAAACAGAATTTATTTATGCCATGGTTATGAAACAATAATTCTGTTACAACACTCCCCGACGTTTCCGCCACGTCTAGTTGCTTTACGTGGTCGGGGTGTGACAAGAAGCAAACAATATTTTATCTTCTTCAGCACACTTGCTTATCCTTAAGACTGCCTCAGTCTTTTCTATCTAGCGTAAGGTTGCAATGGCCCCTTCGTTGCCCGAGAATTCCATTGGTTTACAAGACCAGAATTCTTTATAAGAACAACCATAAGGCATGGTTCTTCTTCTTTTGGGAATGGGCATTTGAAGTACAGGTCCATTGTTCACGCTGTGTTCCGGTTCAATTGGTCGCTTACTGCTATGTTTACTTTTATTATCAGCATCCTTAACAGTTTGAAGAATAAATGGCATTGCATCTATAATTCCTTGTGCCACTATGTGTTGAATAGCACTATTATCCACTTGATTTCCATTGTTATTGATGCTTGGATTCTCATTAACCACGTTAATGTTACTCTGGTTATCATTATTCAAATTTCCTTGATTTTCGTCATCGGCCATCTGAATTTTAAACATTTACCCCATATTAATATCACAAGATAGTAAGTAATATAGTTACTCACATGGCACACAATCTAGCAAAAAACGTAGATCATTGCTACTTTTACTCTATTCATATACTATTATGCATCTATTACACACTAGTACTGAAATAAAAATTACAATACCAACAGAAATAGAATCACACTAATAGTAATATGCATCCGTACACACATATTTTATTTTATTATTATTATTATTACTACCATCTCCTCCATTCACATTCACGGATATGGATTCATCCAAAAATCCATATTGCGCTCATCGTATTTCCATACGAGACGCTCTCCCACCTGACGCATTCTCTCACTGCTCTCTAAAATTTCCTCCCCAAAAGTCCTAAGTTCTTGGACGTTTTCTGCACTCATTGGGGGTGCAGGTTCTCGGACTGGGTTTGGAATATGGGGTGCGGGTTCCTGATATGGGGGTGAAAGTTCCTGAAATTGGTAAGGATCCTCTAATATCTCCCTAATATAATTATCTTGGTAATAGGGATCTAAAGGGTCCATACCTGGGTAGGCTTCTATGTTCTGTATGGGTGGGTATTCCTGGATAGGGTAACGTTGCACAAAGTCCCTATTGTCGTCCCACCAGGGGTCGTAATTCGGGTCTAGGGGGTTTGGTGCAGGTACCCTAGGGATTTCTTCTGGGTTAAAGTCGTGCATCTCCACTTGGTTATCAGGATTTTCTATCTCCATCGGTTGTTCTAGGTTTTGTGGTTGTGGGGCTACTAGTTGTTCCAGACTTGGGTCAGCAACAGTTGTAGCTAGGATATGGAAATTAGCTAGGCTTCTATTAAGCATATCTTGAGTATGGGCATCTGTTTTACGCTTAGCAACTGCTAGAACTCTTTGTTGTTGCAACTTTCGCATTCTCTTCCTACGAGCAAAAGCTTCTTTACTGAACCATCCTCGTTTCTTATTAGGAAATGGCTCTTCAGATTGAGCTCTAAAGGCACATATTCCTTCCTCCTGATCAGCAGAATACCCCGAAAGGGCAGGCTGTGATGATGTACCTTCACTCCTAGGTGAATCAGATAACTGACGATTCAGATCTGAAGGTCCTTGATCACTCATACTGTAAACTAACAAATAGTCAAATAACACATAACAAATAATTACAGTTATGCACGTATTTCTGTAAATTATTTCCTAACACAAAATATAGAATTTAAGTGTCAGCAGAACACTTCTTTGGCTCAGACCAGTGGCTAGGCTCTGATACCACCTTCTGTCGCAACCCCCGATCCCTGATCCCCGGGAACGGGCGGACGCGATCACAGAGTTTCGGTGGTATCAGGGTTATTATTTAATCTTGCAGCGGAATTTACATCAGGACCGTAGTTAGGAAATGTTTATCAGAGTAAAACCACCTCATTTAATATTAATAATCACATGGGTAAAACCCAAGTTTCTTATTACAATACATTTATAGGGATAAACCCTATTTTATTGAATTTTAAAACATCGTTTATTTGGTAACTTTTATAGCCACATTTTCCCAAGCATTCAGTGCTCTCCAGCTGGCTTTTTACTAATTGGCTGTCACATTGGGTTACCTGAAACGTGTTTTAAAAACATTTTTCAGTCGGAAATACTGGTGAGTGAATCCCAGTTTAATCAAGTTTAAATAAAAAGTCACAGTGAACAGTATTGAGAGCGATCACATTGTTTATGTCTACACAATTACTCCATTAGTACTGTCAACCCTGACTTGTGGGTCATATTACCCATTGGCTAACTCATTGTCCAATGGTAACGTATTGTCATCCTCGACTTACTACTCACAGTGTAGTACATTTTGTATACAAAACCCCAAGATACCGGCAGTAATTGAAGAACTACAAAGACTCAATCACTGCTAAATTTCATTGTAAAACATTTAAGGTTTGGTAAAACATTACCAAAAAGTTTAACAAAAAGAGGATAAACTCACATTGCTATCTTAGACTTCGCGTAAGGGTTTCCTGGATATAATCTATAATTTATACAAATGTACATTGGTTAGTATCATAACCCTTTGAAATTATTAAGGATACCCTCCCCGAGACGGCATTCCAACAACTACGTCGGGCAGAACCACGACAGTTGTTACGGAACCCTAAATCAATCGGGCAGCGTAACTATTACGAAACTAGGGTTATAATACTTACAACGGAGCAGAACCTCGCTAATTAGGGGTATACTACCCAAATATTATGCCTAATACTTCAGAAATTCGAGATTGAGAATGAATTGTGAGCGACGGAAAACGAAAACTGATGCGTTCTATTTATAGTGCTGATATACGACTTTCAGGCGGCCCGCGTAAGGTAAGGCTAAGCCTTACGCGGCCCGCGTCAACATATGGTCAACATATAGCTTGTCCCGGTCACCAAGTAGACCCGCCACGATGTCGACATGTGTCAGCTCAGGGTGTCTCCGCATCGTTGATCTCTCGCGGCCCGCGTTAACTAACAAAGACTCTTACGCGGCCCGCTTTAACTAAAGAAATCAGCGGAGTCAGGTTCCAGACTTGATACCGCCCGCGTGAACTGTTGGGGTGGGTCTACGCGGCCCGCCTCAGCTTAATATTTCATGTTTTTAATTTATTTTATAAACTATAACGTATTTTGGGCTCGGTTTTCACATACGGGTTGTATTATAAGACATATTAGGGTATTTTAATATATAATAGGGTGTCGAAAATATTATGAGAGTGTTGGTTTTACCGAGGGTTGTTACAAGTAGCAAGCGTTGTAAATAGCGTTAAATGCGATAACTGCGTTTGAAATAGGTGTTGTAATAAGCGTTTGAAAACATAGTTTAAAAGAGTTAACCCATAGCGATAATTGAGATCTCGGGAGTACAAGCGTTACAAATGAAATGACGGTGACAAGTAATGACCCGAAAAGTTGGGTTGTTACATCGGAGTACCCCCAAATAGGTAATATTTTTGTATTAATTTTTTGTATAATATTTTTTGTTTTATTTTTTTATTAATTATTTGTTTATTTTTTTAGCAAACAACCAAAGTAAAATCATCTTTTGGAACCGAATCCGAGAACTTTTTTCGGGCTCATGGGTAGGGGAGACGAATACCGACCGCGAATTCAATATCGGGCAAATGGACCGACATTAACAAGACGTGTATAAATTTTCAATCCGTTTACCAACGGGTAAAAGCCGGATGGAAAAGTGGCCACAAGGACGAGGACATTAAACAAGCGGCATTAACCGAGTATCAAGCTAGTCAAGGTAATTTCCCGTACTTAAAGTGTTGGCAAATTATTTGGAATATCCCCAAATGGGCCGACGTCCCTACGAATACCGGTCGGTCGGCAAATAAAAGGTCGTCAAAGAGATCGAAAACCAACAAGTCGGGTGAACCCGAAACGCCAACCTCTGACGCTCTAAACACTGACGTAAACGATGATATTCCGGAGGAAGAGTCGGTGGAAGAGCTACCCGGAAGAAGAAGCGGTGCAAGATCGAAAAGGCCCGAGTCATCGTCGATGGGATCCAAAATGACTCAAGCATTTTCGGAGATAAACCGACGCCTTCAAGACATACACAAACTAGAGACTAAACGTATGGAAGAGAACCGGGAAGTGACCGAGATTATACGTGATAGACAATAGGCTCATGACTTTGAATTATACTCGAAAACGCACGACCACCTAACTGGAAAAGCGTTGAAGATGGCTTTGGCACAAAAAGAGCGAATCGTAAAAAATATAATCTTTGAGTTTTTTTTATTTTATTTTAATGTTTTTTTATTTTAGTGTAAAGTTTTTTAATTTAATGAAAGGTTTTTAGTTTTATAAAGTTAGAAATTAATTATAAAAAATTGAAAATTAATAATTGAGTAATGATGAGGTAAAGACTTTATGACTAAACGCTCTAGTGATATAACGCCTCATAAAGCCCCTCTATGATGTGTGTTTAGGTTTTAAGTTCTTGGACACTTGTCAGTTGTCACTCTATAAAGCCTTCTTATAATTTTTACAATTAGAAACATTTGTAAAATAACTTAACCTAGGGGTGAGCAAAAGGAAAAACCTGACCATTACTCGACCCGAGGACCGATCAAACATAAAATATAGAACCGATTCACTACCCTAAATATAGGGTTGGCTCCGGTCCATAGGTCTAAGTCGGGTTTCACCATGAAAAGAACCGAGAACCGACTCGACCCGACCCTATTTTATATGAAAAATTAGAACCGATCTAAATACCTAGGTACTTGGGTTCGGGTCGGGTTGGGTATATTTTCGGTTCGATTTTTGGTTATTTTCGGTCCAGACCTAAACTTGCTCACCCCTAAGTTAACCCACATATGACTTTAGGGGGTGTTTAGGATTGCTTCTACTTATATAAAAGTCATAAATAAGTAATAAGTTATGAATCGGGAGGACATTATTATTCTAGGGTTTAAGCGGCGGCGATGGCAATGTTGATGCAGCGATGGGGGACGACGGCGAAACGACTGCTGGTCCTGACGGCTGAGCAGCGGTGTGGTTTCTCATCATCATCGGCGCCTGTGTTGTGCGGGAGGGGGGATAAGAAGACGAAGAGGGGGAAGATTTTCAAAGGAAGCTACGGAAACTCCAGGCCCAAAAAGGAGGAGAAGATTCAACGAATCAAGGACAAGCTCGAGCTCCCCAGGTCTACTCCATGGCCTCTTCCTTTTAAACTTATTTGATCTCTTCCTCTTTTCTTTCTTGCTTCTTTCTTTCTTTGTCAAAAAAAAAAAAATACTAATTAATTAATGTGCTTGCTTGCTACTTAATAATCCTTCCTTTATCCAGCTGTGCTTTCGATTTCTCTTTTATATTCAATCAGTCTCTTATTATAATTATTGTTGTTATGAACATAATTTACTTTGATTGACATCTAAAATTCAATCAGAAAATGCCAAACATTTTGGTTATTATCGGACCTAGCCGTTAACTCAAATATGTTCAACCGAAAATTGCTTAGGCATTTCAATAGCCAAAACATTCTATTTGGTTTTAAAAAGCAAGAAGCGAGGTCTAAAACCGAGGCGCGAAGTGCAAAGCACAAACGCGTATGAATTTTTTTACTTATCTTATAGGTTTTTAGCATCCTTTATCCTAGGTATAACTATAAATAAGGTTTATATTTGATTTTATCTACATGTGCAATCCAAAAAACCTATCGTACAACAGTTTGATGCATATAAACACCCAAATTACAAGAGGCAATTGCCTCAGCCTCAAAATTTCCCAAAAAGGGTGGTTTTTCTTGCGCTACGCGTGCCTCGGCCTACACAAGGTTTGGTTGTGAGGTAGAACTGGACTGAACTATACCCTGCACAACCCTATCATGCTGTTTGTTTATGTTGTATGGTTTGAATATAGAGGAAGAACCAAGAAATATGTTGAGATTTGCAAATTGTGACAAGTGCATAACATTAAAAAGGAAGGCCAAGTAAATATATAATAAATATGGTGGTGGTTATCTATTTTGAGAGATATTTTGTGGAGTTATGTTGATGTCTCTTCTTGTAGAAAAGGCAAGCGAAATATGGGTAGAACTTAAGTCATTTTTGTTTGGAACAGTCTAGCATTTTTTCTTCGTGAAGCTTGATTTCGAAACCTGACTGGTAGGACTGTTTACATCTTTGTTTGGATATAGGACAATAGTAGGATCTAAGAGCAGTTGACTGTGAATGCTTGTAGGCGTTTTCATTTTCTTTTTTCAAAACCATGGTTGCAAGTCTGCAACTTAAACCGGTGGATATTTTGGGTGGATATTCATAGTAGGATCTAAGAGCAGTTTACTTTGTTATTTATTTATTTTTATATCTTTTATTCTAATTGGAAGATTAATGTTTATGTTTCACAACATAACCTAGAGGTGTACAACCGAACCGGATCTAGATTCGAAACCAATCAGAAACTGGTTTGGGTAAAACCAAACCGAACTGGGCCAAAACCAACGGAATAATTTTATTTCCAAAAACTGGTTTCTAATTCGAACCGGTTGTGACCTCTATTTTTAAAAATCAATCTGATTTGGCCCAAAAATCGGTTTTGTGCACCAACAGAAGAACAAAACGTAAGGATGAGAAGTGAACATTATTATTCATAAACTCAACAGGCGGAAAGGCTGAGTAGCTCACATAGTCATTGCGTAATTGTACACAAGGCATGTAGAGCCAAACAAGGGTGAGATTGCTCGTTTGACATCATCTTGTCATTTGATGTAACATTACATCCTATGACTTGTTATTAGACCGAACAAACACAGAGGTTGGTACGACGTTGTTGCCATAATCACCTTCTCGTATAGTAGTAAAGAATAATGTAATAAGGGTCCTCATTCTGAACATTTTAGTGGCATAATTTAACTTACAAACTTTATAGCATGTGAAACTTTATTCACAAAAGATTTACCAGGTTATGAGTTGCAAGTTTATATCACAAGCATGGCATAGAAGAAGCCACACCACCACCCTTGGTGCACAAGACTCATGTCCTGCTGCACGCCTTTTTCATTGTGTTCCTAGTTTTCTTGTTGGATGGTTTTCGTTGTGACTATAAAATTGTTTTGATTATGAATGAAATGTTGAATTAAGTCTCTAAATTCTCTTTTCTTTTGGCCAACGATCATCAAAATAACAAACAATACAAGCTTGGTTTAGTTTCACATACATAATTAGCAATGCTAAGTGAACCCATATAGCTTACCCCTAAAGTGAAACGAAAAAACATTTCAAAATCAGTTTTTAATGTGACAGACGAATTAACATAGGATCACCGTAAGACTACAATGCCTTGTTAAGAGTAAAACATTGTAGGACATGCAAAAACTACCCAAGTGTCTTAGACCTGCGAGATAACAACCTTCTAATTTCAGTGTTCATAGACTATATGATACCAACCTTCTAATTTCATTGTAACAATATAGTCGAGTGATATGAAATGTTTAAAAATTTGTAAGAAACTTGAAGACACACTTTACCAAAAGACAAAAACCGTAAGTTTATCTTTTAAGTTAACCAAAAGTTAAGTAAACCATTATATATCTTTGTGTTCATGTGGCAATCTCTCTTTCATTTTGTAAACAAACCTTTTTTTTTTTTTTTTTGAAAATAGTGATCAACAAATTAAAAATAACTTATCCACCCACTCGAAAAATAGAATAATCTTCTCTAAACTCAGCATGTTATCCATGTACGCCAAC
This sequence comes from Helianthus tuberosus, assembly GCA_030545235.1. NCBI lineage: Eukaryota > Viridiplantae > Streptophyta > Magnoliopsida > Asterales > Asteraceae > Helianthus > Helianthus tuberosus. Next base: position 107,377,063 of record CM060409.1, read on the forward strand.
CTTTGTGAATATTCTATTCTTCCAAATGAGGGTTTCCCTGGTTATTTGGGGGGGGGGGGGGGGGGGGGGGGTAAGTGCACGGTCCTTCCAACCGCCGGAGTGATCTCACTCCGGGAGTCGTTACCCGACCAAGCTAGCTCCGCGGTGACTTCCCCATGCCGAGTTCTTACCCTGGGCGACATATGCCACTCCCAATACTCGAACCCGGTACCTCTAGGAAGAGGTGGGTGTCGGTGGCCAACTGGGCTACCCCAGTTGGTTAATTTCCCTGGTTATTTGATATTGATATTTATCGACTAAAAATTATCAACATGTTGATGCATAGAGTAGTTGTACTCTATGTTTAGGGAGATTTAAAAAAAAATTAATATAATTACACTTTTAACCTAAAACTATTTTGGTCTTTTACTTTTAAACCCAAAGCTTTTTATCTTTGTCAATTTAACGTAAGAACTTTTTTACTTTCGACTTTGGTATCCTATACTTTTCATATTTCACAAAAATTCGTTTTATGTTTTCTTCTAAATTTTGCGAGTTAATACGACGCAACGTTCATATGTGGTTCAACATTTTTACGTTTTGTTTTACGCTTCGTTCTAAATTTTGTGAGTTAGTATTACGTAACGTGCTTGTGTGGTTCAACGTTTTTATGGTCGTCTATTTTTTCCCGTTTAATTGGTTCATCGTGACGCACAGGTCCTAAATCTACTTAGTTATTAGAGTAAACTTCAATTTTCGTCCCTGTGGTTTGCAAATTTTAACACTTCCAGTCCAATAGTTTAAACATTGCATTTATCATCCATTAGTTTGCTGATTTTAACAGTTTCAGTCCATTAGTTTCCTGATTTTAACAGTTTCAGTCCACACCACTAACACTGGTGTGGACTGAAACTGTTAAAATCAGGAAACTAATGGACTGAAACTGTTAAAATCAGCAAACTAATGGGTGATAAATGTAATTCATAAACTATTGGACTGAAAGTGTTAAAATCAGCAAACCACAGGGACGAAAATTGAGGTTTACTCTAAATCTCCGCATTAACACGTCGCAACTTCAGTGTTGGTGGTCGCTAGCGGTGTTGTGGCTTTGGTGCTATTTGTCATGATTTAACGCCCCCACCGCAACACGGGGTGCTTAATACTAGTTGGTATTAATTTAGGTTTGTTTAGGTTTTGTTTATGCTTGGCAAAACGTCCAAACTAACTTAAAACACTTAACGTTGGGTTATTATGGGTGTTTACATTAAACATTTTGGTCATTCTGGATAATGAGTAATTTTTAAGGGTCAACCTACATAGAACTGAAAACAAGTAACTTCCGAACTGTCAGAATTATTAAGTGTTTATGTGAAAAATTGCTTTCTTCAATATGGCTCTGATGCTTCTCATCTAACATCAACATAGGAACACCATTTCACCTTGCATATTTCTTCACTATAACATCATCATCCTTGAGCCACATTAACGCCACGTCTCCATTTTTCCACCTCATTCTTTTCATCTCCAAACCAACCCGCACCATTTCAAATCATCTTTTTTCCAAACCTTTTTTTTAAATAATAAATAAAATAAATAATAAGAGGAGAGAGTGAGTGAGTGAGAGAGAGTGGGGATGATCATGAATGTCATCTCCATTCCAAATTGATTTCTTCGGTATCCAACAAGGCTGGGCGGTGTTCCCCTATGCACCGCACTGCCACTTCATCATCTCATCCCTATTGAATGCATACCGCCTATAGCCTAACGGGCCACTGGAAGCTTCCTCTTCTTCATCGAAAACAAGGTTCCTTTTGATTACTTGGTTAAGAGTTTCTTAAATTGAGTGTTAAAATGTCGATTTTACATGAAACCGCTTTTCCTTTCTCTTTGATTCCATTCCATTAAATTTGATGCAGGAAGAGGAAGAATATGCAAGTCGGTTGATACCATTTTGCCACAAATTGTTCCAGATTATATATGCAATAAGTCAAAATGCACACATTATACATTTGATTCAATGGATGATGCTGATGAATAATCTAAGAAAAGCTAACATGGACTCCTTTAATTCACTGAAGAAGTGCAATTAGTATTGTAAAATTTTGTATTTGTCATTTCTGTCAAAACCTATTCAAACCCGAACCAATTGACCAACTTTATAAAGACCTACCTATTCAAACCCGAACCAAATTGACCAACTCTATAAAGACCTGTTTGGACCGTACCCATTTTTGTAAAACATGTTCTGACCCAAACTAAAATGACCACTTCTTAAACTACCCGTTACCTAGCCGTTTTGCCAATTATAGTTTTGCTCATGGCATGCGACATATTTGCACTTCATATTATTGTGTTCATGCATTGTAAGCTGTGTGTTTATGATCATGTGGAGGTGCTGAACTGGTGATGATGGTACAGAGTATAATTGGGGATGCCCAACGGCATGCAAAATTCTAATCGTACAAAGCTGTAATCGAAATCTTTCATGATCATAAGTATACACATCAAATGTCAAACTTAAAAAAAAACAAGTTCTGAAAAGAATAAGCATGGAACCAGCACCACCACCTTGTCTAAGGAATTATTTACACATCGTCACTGGTCAGGAGCAGCTACTCGCTCAGTTAATGCTCGACCTGCACATGTGTAACAACTTTTTCATGAAACCGAGGAACATAATAATAACCAAACTAAAGAAACAACAAGAACAAGATAGTGAGTGCAAATTCGAGTAATCTTAGCTTAGCCAAGAAGGAATATTGATTAGCAAGCCATTATAATATAAGGAAACTAAAGACTCAAAATACTCATCATAAGTTGATAACAAAAACCCTTGACCCTAACATAGTAGTCGAAGGCACCAGACGCAAAGGGTGAGCATGTCGCCTAGGTGCAGGGCACACAATACTAACATGAATTTTAGCAGTTTTAGACTGCTTCTAGGTCCTTTTTAGATGTTTCAGGCAGGTTTTTTGGCTGGAATTTGCGCATGTGTTATGCGCCTTTGATTGCTATGGACCCTAGCATCTCCTATTGATATTAGAAGACTTCCTAGACCCAACATAAACCCTTTGCTTAGCCAACTGGTAATCTTGATTAGCAAACTAATTAATATTACTAAGCCCCTTACCCCCTTGAATTTAGCGCCAGATCGTATGAAATAGGGCCCATTCTTCAAACATGGGTGTAAAAGAAAATTGCATGTGGGTCAACACAAATTAGAAAGCTTGTAAATTTGACTCAAATTATACACCAGCCCAGCCCGTTTGGCCAGGCTTACTATCAAATCAAACACCTAATAGATTGTATTAAATGTTCCAAATACCACCTGTATGATCATCAGATACAGCCTAAAAGAAGTGTGATGGCAGATAAGGATGCGACAAGTCCATTTGGTTTTAAGGTAAAAAAAAAAGATCACTAGAAACAAAGAGCAAAAAACATAGACCATACACATATATGCATTCTAAATTAATAAAGAATGAGAACTCACCAGGGGAGAGAAACAGGAAAGCTACTTCACGTAGATGATGTCATCATCGTCCTCGTCATCCCAGTCTTCATTTGGATCAGATGGATTTTCCACCGTCTCCTTCTCACTCTTAATCTTATCTAATATAGCAATCACCTAAATATACAAATCAATTAGCACGTTGGCCTCATATCACATGTTGACAGTTTCACAAAGGAATGTTAAACAAAAAAAACTCCTGATTTTAAACAATAAACTTGATGTCCCTCTTAGGCCTTCAAAACTACTATGAATTAGGTTTCAATTTTTAGCCTACTATTCCGGAACAGAAAGGCATGTTTTTGAAGGATTAATAGGAAAGGGACAAACAAATGAACAATTGAACCACGTTGTCCGTTGTTCTCTTTCTATTGCAATGAAGCATTAGCTCGTATTAGAGGTGGAAAAATGACAGTTGAGTTGGGTAACGGGCCAAAAAAAGATAATTTTTAATGCCGATCCGGTTGGTTTTTTTCAACAAATTAAGTTTTTTTTTTTTTTTTAAAGACTAGGGATACCAAACGATTTTTTAAGAGGAGAACTGCAACAACCAAATACGCGCTAGTACGTAGTGCTTGTTAGATATAGTAGGAGAGATAAGGTGTTTGGGATCAACCTACAATTAAAGGGGGGGGGGGGGGGGGGGGGGGGGATCAACCTTCCGCCACCATGTTAACGAGCAAAGGGGGGGCTTTATAGAATTTGATCGGTTTAAAGGGGGGCGCTATAAAGCCCCTAGCCACACCCTTCAAGTTAAAGGAGGGGGCTTTAAAGCCCTTGTGTGACGTGGCGGTGGTGATAAAGGCCCTAGCCACACCCTCCAGCCTTATGTTAAAGACTTAAAGCGCAACAGGTACAAGTGTTTACTTTATAATTGGTTGTGTATTGAACGATCTTATATAACACACACACACACAGAGATTTATGCAGTGAGTTCAAATGAGAAGCACTAAAATGTTTTTATTCGGCCTTAAGAATTCCAGAAATATTAGTGGTTTTGTAAACGGTTAGTAGTATAGAAATCAATGAATAATAAAAGTGTATCATGAGAGAGAGAGAGATATGTTTTGCTGCATAATAAGTGAAATTTGTGTTGAAAATGTAAAAAAGATGTTGTTAGTTACCCTGCTTCCTCTCTCTAAAGATTCATCTTGGATAAAGCGTATCTCAGGAGTGAGGCGTAATTTCATACGCTTGCCTAGTTGGCCACGCACATATTTGGCTTTCGACTTCAGCCCAGAAAGGGCTACCTCCTTTCCTCTTTCATCACCAAAAACAGATACATATACCTTAACCACCTACAAACAAATAACCATTATATCTAATAATAATTTGGGGAAATTAACCTAAACCTTGTCACCCTACCTGTAAATCGGAGGAGACTTCAACATCGCTGATGGTGGTAACAGAGGAGAGATAGCGGTCAGCACCAAGGGCAGCCTCGGGCAGGATAGCGTACTGTAGAACCTGGTCGGTCAGCAGCATATCAGATAGCTCTCTCTGTATCTGCTTCGCCACCATTTTCACCCTCCTCTCCTTCGCCATACAAATTACATTATTTCTCACACCCATACCTAATTTCACCCCAGTCGACCTCGACCATCGTACGCTGCTTCTCGGCCAACTACAGTAGCAGTAGTGATTGATAGTGGTCAGGGTCGTCGTCATTTTCTCCGGGAGAGAGAGTGAGAGGATAGGAGGAACCAAAGGAAAGGAGAACCAAAATCTCTTGGTTGGGCCCAAAGTTATATAATTCTTTCAACTCTTGGTTGGCGACTCGGTTCGATTCATTACACTTTATCAACACTAGCCGAAAGATAAAACTCAAAAAATCTAGTCATCATATCATCAAAACAATATCAACACATGTTTTATATTAGTTGAAACTTATAATAGTACCGATATCGTTACCGATGTTCCGTCGAAATCGACAATCAATGTTGCTAGACGGTATAGTGACACTCTCTATAGCTTAAGATATATAAACCATACGCTATACTGCTACCGGATTTGTTCGAAGGATATTGGTTCGGTTCATAAAGGTAAAAAAAAAAATCATTGTTTTAGATAGATATCGACACGTTGCAACGTAATACTTGAAATTTTATAAAGTATTGTATCTCAAGAGATATAATAGAAAAAAATATATGTTTAAAATTAACTAATATAATAAAGTAATAGAAACAATAACTAGAAAAGTTATAACAATACATAAGTATTGGATTAGGATCAAATATAAAGGAAAAATAAATAAGAAGGGTAATAAGGATTTTGGTCTATTGATCTAAGATTTGGAGGGTTGAGATTAGTTTTAAAGAAAATAAGATAATGGAATGGTATAAAAGGAATCCTACATTTATTTAATTTCTCTCTCCACATGCAAAGCAAATGTCAATTCCCCCCATCAATTTAAAACGTACATAACTTTTTCATATGACATTTTAAAAAAAAAAAGTTCACCATAATAACAAGCGTTTTTATCTTTAATATGAGTATGATATTGCTATATAAAAATAAAATAAAAAAATTCATTTTTACTGGATTTTTTTTTTTGCATTGTGTTAAAGGTTCAGATCATTGTGTCTTTTAATTTTTTTTTTTTTTTTTGGTTTGGCCGGTTTTTTTTTTTTTTTTTTTTTTTAATTGGGTCTTGTTCATAATGTTTTTACTAAGACTTTCTATACACTGTGTTATTATCAAAACTTATAACACAACGTTAATTTTGGTTTAGGCCACTGCGTTTTTATCAAAACTTATAACACAATTTATGACACAGTAAAGATTGTTTCATATTTGGGTACTCTATAAATTGTGTTATAGGTTCTGGTCATTGTGTTTATTCTACTATCCATTGTGTTTTAATCTGTTGTTCATTGTGTATTAGTCTGTTGTCTATTGTGTTTTAGTTTGTTGTCCATTGTGTCTTTTATTCGATCTCACTTATTGTGTCTTTTATCTATCGTCATTAATTGTGTTTTTAGTCTACTTTCCATTGTGTTTTTAGTTTGATACCCATTGTGTTTTAGTTTGTTGTCTATTGTGTCTTTTATTTGATCTCACTTATTGTGTCTTTTATCGGTTGTCATCAATTGAGTTTTTAGTCTACTTTTCATTGTGTTTTACGTTATGTCCATTGTGTCTTATATCTGTTGTCATCAGTTGTGTTTTTTGTCTACTTTCCATTGTGTTTTTAGTTTGATACTCATTTTGTTTTATGTTATGTCCATTGTGTAATACGTAACTGGGCTTTCTCATTGTGTTTTACGTTATGTCTATTGTGTAATACGCAATGTCCACTGTGTAATACGCAATTGGGTTTTCGAATTTGTTTTTCTAAATATAACTATGTGGTACTCATATTAAAGATAAAAATACGCTCGCTTTTATGAGATAATTTTTTTTAAAAACAAATGACGTAAAAAAAAAGTTATAGACGTTTAAAAAATAAGGGGGAAATAGCATGTGACTTACATGTGCATCATCTTTTTATTCTCTTTAACAAAATTACCCTTACCACTTGATTTCTTTTGGGACACTTGTCACTCTGTAATGGTTTCTTACACTTCTTATTTTTATACTCCTTATTTTTATACTCCTTTGTAGAATAACTCAACCCAGACAATATTAAGTTAGGCATTTTTTTGTGACAACCCGCACTAAACCAGGTATCCGTACGACTTAATTAGTAATTAATTACTGCTTAATTACTGTGCTTGTTTGAACTAGCTGTTGAACTGCTACCTGATACCTGATACATGTACTTACTTGCATCATACTTTACTTATCGCCACTACATTATTTACATACGGCACCTTAGTGACAAACATGATGCACAAAAAGCACAGTAGCACAATACACGGATAACCTATTGAACATGCTGATAAAGCCAGCATCAGGCAAACACTGCCTCTAAGGCCTGTATGAGCCAGAAATGTTTTGCTACACTGGTAGTGAGTGTAGGGATATAAGGGTTGTGGAACTGCGTCTCTAGGAATAAGTCACTATGACTGGATGTGCCTAAAACGTACTCTAAGTACAAAACTCAGCACTTTACAAAATAATTCAGCTTTTAGCTAACTAATAAAGTGCCAAAACATGAGAAAAATAACGCTAGACACTTTCCAAAGTGTCAGGAATGAGTAGTGTCACTAAAAAGAATAATAACGACACTTTAAAGCTTTGTTAAGCGCTTTAACGGATTACTATCCAACCGAACAACCGGACTATACCCGGAACATGAAAATATTGTTATTCTCACTATTTATATTTTTCTGAGCCAGTTAGGGTCCCTGATTACCCTAACACCCGTCATAACACACTACACACAAGTAACTGAGTTAACTACTTAACCTAACCTACTTAACTCAACCTTTACCCTAACTACTGGTTGATTTCGAACCAAGACCCCCCCCCCCTTCCTAACCGGCCCCAACTATGAGGAGACACACATTGTACTAAGTTGATTATTTAATTCCTAAGTGTTTAGTATCTAAGTAGCATAAGGACCATTGGATAATTAACTTGAAATTGCCTATAAGACTAAACTTAAACACACATGATCTCTCATAACCATCTCACCACTCAAACTCTTCTCTCTTGCTCTCTAGAGCTCTCGGCCGAGACCCCCACCCACATCCATCATACTTTCGGTTTTGGTTCTTGCCATTCCAACATCATACATACATCAAAGGTCACGTATTAGGAGCCTTGGAGCAAACGGAACGCGAAGGACCTCTCCGCTTTGCTTTTATCCGCGCCATTTTCGTCAAGAATCTTCCCTAGCCTTGAGCTAGAGGTATAATACTTAGAACTCGTTTTTAAACTATTCTAAAGTGGTTAAAAGGAATTATATCGGTTAAATCTTGTTAAAATGCAAGATGATGATCAAAAGTCTACTAAAAACATGTAAAATGATGGTTAAAAGCTCATGTGTTGTGTAAAAGTTGTAGTAATTGAAAGTTGTGTTTATTTAGACCCGATCTATGATGTGGTAGCTCGGATCATCGTTTAACCCGGTTTGGTAAGATCATGGATCTTAACATAAGCTTGTTTTGAATAATACAAGGGTTAAAAGGTGAAACTCTACCACACATGAAACATGAACTTGTGTAAAAATGTTTTACTTGTGTAAAAGTGTTTTAACTTGTACAATAGTATTTAAAACTAGCAGATCTACGTATCTGCGAGTGGTATTTTCAAAGGACCAAGAGTTAAAGAAACCATGTTTTCTAAAAGACGGATCTTACACTAACAAATATGATTTTTATAAACCACAAGTGTGTAAACACTTGTGAAATGAAAAGATCCGACAAATGACCGTTTTTGTAAAAGATGACGAAAAGTTGTAAAGACGGATTTCTCTAAGAACAAGGTTTTTACGAGCTCAAAATTACTTTATATAAAGATCCACAAAATATAATGGGATTTACACTATAGCTTCGGAAAAACTACAAGTTCATGCGATTATGCGATTTACATACTTGTCGACTAGTTTGATGTGTCGGAAATTGTTTGATTGAATAAGGAAGTTGTTGAAATTGATTCTGTAAAAGAAAATGATACGCTTGAAAGCGTGGCCACCTCCAGTTACAGAGGAAACTCTGGCGAAATTTTTCTAAAAACCTAACACTTAGAATTATTTACACAACAAGTGTTAGAATCATTTTTGACATGGTTTCGAAACATAAATTTCGCCATGACTTTATTTACTAAATATTCGGAGGTGGGATTTTCACAAAATTTAGCGTGATAAATATATATTTTTCACACACTGTTTATGATTATTTTGTGAAAATGCCTAAATATTATTTTTAGAGTAAAAACAATATTTACGAACGTTAACGATTCCAAAATATTACGAACGCTTTCACCATAAATATATAAGTTACACCGGTAATTATATTACCACTCGATTGTTAAAACGTAACTTACGCACTTACGCACTTACGGAAATATTTATGAACGCACATGTATTGAATCCCCCATCCTTGGGAAGGAGATTAACTACCAAGTATATACAGAACGTAAACACGAAACAGTTGTCTAACTATTTCCCAAAGACTTAAACTATAAAGCTAAGGCACGGCCGTCCGTCTAATAGAATTAGCACTTGTAGGTCGTCGCACAGCTTTCTGATTTGGAGATACTTGGTAGAGACGCATCGACTGTGAGTTCATGTCCCCCTTTTCTCTAACTGTTTTCAGTTTTCTTAACTGCGGGGGTGAAATACATGTTACTTTGTTTACAAGTACTTTATATACGGTATGGTTAGCGTAAGGAGGTTTATTACTCAGATCATGTGAGTGGGTAGGAGCAATATGAGGCCATTAGTCCTCATGTCGGGACCGAGGGACAGGAGCGGTAGATCTATCTGGGTGTAGCGAGCCCAGCCCCAGGCCAAACTAGAAACGGACCTTGGGGTGACTTTGTCCACATACAAACGCCGTGGCGAAATCTGCTAGGTTTGAGTCTCCCTATTTGCACTTCACATATATCAGTGGCCTTGCAAACCATTGGTGATCACAAGTCCCCTTATTGGCTACATACCACGACTATTTTTATACTCACAAAGGTTTACTTACTCACTTACACATGAACTCGCTCAACATTATTGTTGATTTTTCAACTTACATGTATTTCAGGAAATTAACGAGATCTGGCACGGTATGGCATGTTTTCCGCTACACTAGTTTCCGAGGTCATCCGGGGTTTAGGGGATGTGTCTCTTTCCTGGACAAGACACAATCCTTAAACCATGTTTATGTTATGTTTTAAGTTTGTAATGTCTGTTGAACAAGGTTATGGTTGTTAGGGTACGTTTCCGTTAAAACAATGGTACTGTATTTGGTTTTCAAAACTTAATGGATGATCTTGCATGTTTTTACTTCATATAGCTTTGTTATGATTAAGCTATGGTATTGAGAAGTCACACCAAATTAACCACGCTTCCGCAAAAGCCAGGGTGTGACAGCTTGGTATCAGAGCTCTGATCATAGCGAACTAGGATTCCTTCTCGAGTCTAGACTATGATCACTAGGGCTCTCACGAAAACACTTTTCTGCATACCACTTAAGTCCAGATCCAAAACTTTTTACAAACAAATGTTGAGCACATTTTATTATTTATAGGCTCAGCCTGGAGGGCTGAGGCTCGATCTGGAGGATCGAGGCTCGGTCTAGGTGACCGAGGTAGTTGAGCACGTTGATTTATTATAGGCTCAGCCTGGAGGGTTGAGGCTCGGTCTGGAGGATCGAGGCTCGGTCTAGGTGACCGAGGTAGTGGCTAGCAAGGCTAGGAAGAGTAGGCTCAGTCTTGAAGGCTGAGGCTCGGTCAAGGGGACCGAGGCTCGATCTAAGTGGTCGAGGTGGAGGAAAGAGCAGTCTAGGAAGACTGGGAGGCTAGTGAAACTAGGAGAATTATGTGATACCTTACTTGGTGACTTATGTGATTAACTGATTGTATGACTGATTATTTGAGCATATTTATGTTTATGTTACAGACTCATGGATTCGACTGGTACTGACGATTCGGGCACCACAGGACCTATACACACTGTATCTGATGACCTTACACCCTCCGAGCACGAGGTGTACACGTCCGACTATACCAGCACCGATGAGGACGATTTCCAGCCCTTCGCACTACCCGGTGGTGCTGATGAGCGTGCAGATGACCTTCCTGCTGAGTACCTACCTTTAGTGGAGATTCCTGCTCCCGTACCACTTGCGTCATATCCCGCCCATGGTTTGTTTCTCGACGACGGAGATGATGACGACATCGATCTACTCGATGACGAGCCTTTAGAGGAGGATGCTCAGGGCGAGGCCCTTCCTGTTGCTGATGATCTCTTGATGATCGCAGATGCTCCCGCCGCGGAGTCACCTGCCCATTCACCTGTCCCAGACTCCTTCGAGTCTGTGGCATCCGCACCTTCTCATACTTTGAGCACACATCACCTTGTGCACGATTCTGATCCTGATCAGGCATCCTCTGTTGCACCTATTCCCAGCTTTATGTTTGACCATGATGACGTAGAGGATTCGGATCCTATCTTTCCCCCGGGATACGACCCAGATCGTGATATCGAGTTCATACCTATGGATCAGCCCATGGAGGACCTAGCTGACCCAGTAGATCCTATCGACCCAGAGTTTGACTTCGAGATGGCTTTTGATGACCCTGAGCCTGCCGTCGCCCTTGAGCAGGCAGCCGCTCTAGACCCCATGCTTGAGCATGATCCCGTACATGCTGATATACCTTTTGAGCCTGTTATAGCAGACCCACTTGTTGATGATCTCCCCGTGGATGTTCCTTTGTTAGAGGGCGATCATGTCATTGTTGATCCTATTGTTCCTTTACCTGTTGTTGATATACCTGTTGAGCACATTGCACCTGTTCACCTTTTGGTTGCACCTGATCCCGTTCCACTAGAGCCCGAGCATGCACTGTTCGCGGCACACATGGATCCACCAGATGAGCATGCACAGCACGGTTGGATACCTGCTGATGAGGATGTTCCACCATTTCCCCCTCATATCCCTGATACACGACATGTTGATTTTTCTTTTCAAGTTCCTCAGTTTGTACCTCCAGCGAGGGCTGGAGAGGGTTCTTCAGCCCATCCTTTTGGGCATGTACCGATGTCTATCCCTTTCATGCCCCCGATGTCATCTGTCCCACCCTCTGTTGCTCCATTTCGTGTGGCACCTTTTGACCCCACCCGTGAGCCGTTTCTTTGGGCACCAGACTCTGGTATGCCACCTACTGACCCCTACCATCGTTTCCACATGGGGTATACTATCGAGGACGTTTTGATGTCCTTTGTCGCCCAGCACGAGTCGCACACGCAGCGCATCCAGGAGCTTGAGAGAGCTCAGCTGCCACCTTGCCAGTGTCATGGTCGGACATACTCTCCTCTGCAGCCATTTCGACCTTTACCCCCAGATTATGCTGCCCGTCTCTTTACACTAGAGCAGCAGGTTGCTTCTATCATTCGTACTCAGCAGGCTATGGAGGCGGACTGGCTCCAGTTGCGTCGTTTGTTTTACACCCACTTTCCCCCTCCTCCACCACCATCTGTATAGAGCTCATCAGTGCTGTTTGGGAAGACGAGGATGAGAAGACGGCGATTGTCGGACTGCACAGCATTTTTGGAGACTACTTTATGATCCTGACTTTTGTTGACATATTTGATGTTGTATTTGACACTGACATGATATAGTTTTTGGACAGGGGTGATGTAGCCCCTAGTTGTTTGATGATTGTATGACACAGGGATGTACTGATACACTTACTATGTGGTCTCGATATATGGCAATCGCAGTATTCTCATCATATTTGATTCACTTGATTGCTTATTTATATTTTTATGACATGAGATGTTGTGTGATTGATATTTGTGATGGATTGGTAACATGAGATATTATGTGCTATTACTATCGTTATATACGTACGCTATATTATGACCTGACTTACGTATTATAACATGGGAATTTTTTTTACTATGGCCTGACCAACTTAAACCATCTTTTAGAAGATGCCGCCAAGACGTGAGACACGTATGCCTACTACTGAGGCAGAACTACAACAAGTCATTGCTGCTGCCATAGCACAGTATGCAGCATCTCAGCCCGGAACGAGCGGGAGTATTAACCAAGGCAATAACAATCCCCCTCACGGATGCACTTCCAAGCAGTTTCTAGACTGCAAACCAGTCAACTTTGATGGCACTGGAGGTGCTGTCGCCTTTGTTCGTTGGGCTGAGAAAACCGAATCTGTTCTACGCATGAGCAAGTGCGCGCTGGATCAGCAAGTCACCTATATCTCAGGGCTATTTCTAGATGGAGCCCTATCCTGGTGGAATCTACAAGTACAGACACTAGGCGAAGCTGCTGCCTACGCGCTGACCTGGACCGAACTAAAGGAACTCATGCGCAAAAGTACTGTTCCCGCGCAGAAATCCAGCGATTGGAAACCGAGTTCTGGCACTTGAAGATGGACGGTCCAAAGATAGCGGAGTACGTTCAAAGGTTCCATGACTTATCGCATGTGGTACCCTACATGGTCACTCCTGAGTTCAAGAGAATTGAACGCTTCATTTGGGGACTAGCTCCTCAAATCATAAGCATGGTAACCTCATCCAAGCCTGCGACCATTACTGAGGCGATCGATTTGAGCGTAGCTCTCACCGAGGAGGCTGTTCGTTTGAACAAGTTTGATGAAGCAGAACCAAAGAAGAAAGAGACTCACGTCGAGTCATCAGGAGGTAGCAAACGGAAGTTCTCAAACTTCAAGCAGGGCGCCAGTGTGGCAGTTAAGAAAGGAGGATCAACTAGCAATGGAAAGAAAGGAAAAGGATATCAGGGCACCCAGCCCAAGTGTAATACCTGTCAACGCCACCATACTGGCCATTGTAGTGTGAAAATATGTGAAGCATGTGGAAAGCTGGGCCACTCAAAAGATTCTTGTTGGGCTAGTGCTGGCCGAGGAGGCCAGGGAGGATTTGGGAATAGGAGAAATAACCGTGGTGGTATTGGAAATCGCTCGCAAGGAAACAATGGAGGAGACGGAAATCGGGGCAACAATGCTAACCAAGCGGGCGCTGTGAATCGTAATCAGAGGAATGATCAAGCTGGTGGAAACGGGCAAAGACCTGGATGTTATAACTGCGGAGATATCGAGCATTTTAAGAAGAACTGCCCAGAATTAAACCAAGCCCGTGGAAGAGTGTTCCAACTCGAAGCTAGGGAAGCGCGCCAGGACCCCAATGTCGTTACTGGTACGTTCCCTGTGAATCAACGCTATGCATCCGTTTTATTTGATACTGGTGCCGATTATAGCTTCGTATCGTTAGAATTTAAGAATATGCTTGGTCTAGCCGCTAATAAGTTAGATATTCCCTACTCAATCGAATTGGCCAATGGAAAGATAGTAGAAGCCAATGAAGTTATTAGAGGTTGTGTGATCGAATTAGGAGAGCGTGAGTTCGCTCTAGATCTACTACCAGTCCAATTGGGAAGCTTCGACGTGGTGGTAGGAATGGATTGGTTATCAGGCAACAAAGCAGAGATCGTTTGTCATGAAAAGGTTGTTCGTATCCCAATCGAAGATGGCGAGACAATTGTGGTTCACGGAGAGAAGCGTGATACGCCGTTAAGGATTATCAGCTGCTTGAAAGCAAGGAAGTGTTTGCAGAAAGGACGTGTTGCCTTCCTGGCACACATTGTGGATAAAAAGGCTGCTGAGCCAAAGATCGAAGACATCCCTGTCATGAGGGAATACCCAGAAGTCTTCCCAGAAGACTTACCTGGACTGCCACCTCAGAGGCAAGTAGAGTTTCACATTGATTTAGTTCCAGGCGCCGCGCCTGTGGCTAAGGCACCATATAGACTTGCTCCGTCTGAGATGCAGGAACTGTCGACACAGCTTCAAGAGCTGTTAGACAAGGGTTTTATCCGACCAAGCTTCTCGCCTTGGGGAGCTCCGGTCCTGTTTGTCAAAAAGAAGGACGGTAGCTTCCGAATGTGCATCGACTACCGGGAGCTGAACAAGCTGACGATCAAGAATAGGTATCCTCTGCCAAGAATTGATGATCTGTTCGACCAACTTCAAGGTTCAAGCTTCTATTCAAAGATCGATCTTCGATCTGGATACCATCAGTTAAGGATACAAGAGGAGAGTATCCCAAAGACAGCCTTCCGAACTCGTTATGGACACTACGAGTTCCTTGTTATGCCATTTGGTTTGACAAACGCACCTGCAGTCTTTATGGATTTGATGAATAGAGTTTGCAAGCCGTACTTGGACAAGTTCGTGATTGTATTCATCGATGACATTTTAATTTATTCGAAGACGAAGGCTGAACACGAGCAGCATCTTAGAGCCATTCTAGAGCTACTGAAACAGGAACAGCTGTATGCCAAATTCTCCAAGTGCGAATTTTGGCTACGTGAAGTCCAATTCCTTGGGCACGTGGTAAATGGAGATGGAATCCACGTGGATCCAACCAAGATCGAGGCGATCAAGGACTGGGAAACGCCAAAGACGCCAACCGAGATTCGGCAATTCTTGGGTTTGGCTGGCTATTATCGAAGGTTCATTGAGGATTTTTCAAGAATCGCTCAACCTTTGACGCTCCTCACCCAGAAAGATAAGACGTTTGATTGGGGAATCAAACAGGAAGAAGCATTCCAGATACTGAAGGATAAGCTTTGTAACGCGCCACTCTTAGCTCTACCAGAAGGTACAGATGATTTTGTGGTATACTGCGACGCTTCACGTCAAGGATTGGGTTGCGTGTTGATGCAACGCCAAAAGGTTATTGCTTACGCATCGCGTCAACTGAAAGTGCACGAAAAGAACTATACCACACATGATTTGGAACTTGGCGCAGTGGTTTTTGCTTTAAAGATCTGGAGACACTACCTTTATGGTACGAAGTGTACAATCTTCACAGATCACAAGAGCCTACAGCATATATTCAACCAGAAGGAGTTGAATATGAGGCAAAGACGATGGGTTGAGTTGCTGAACGACTACGACTGCGAGATAAAGTATCATCCAGGGAAGGCGAATGTAGTCGCCGATGCCCTAAGTCGTAAAGAAAGAATCAAACCCATAAGGGTTAGAGCTTTGGAAATGATTATCCAAACCGATCTTTCCTTGCGCATTCGTGCCGCGCAAAAGGAAGCTCTCAAGGAAGGAAACCTTGAAGAAGAATGTCTCCGTAGGATGGAAAAGCTACTGGTACCAAACGAGGAAGGAACGTTATGCTTCGAGAAAAGGATTTGGGTTCCTCTGTTTGGTGGATTAAGGAAAGTTATTTTTGACGAAGCTCACAAGTCACGGTACTCTATCCACCCTGGATCGGATAAGATGTACCAGGATCTCAAAGATTATTATTGGTGGCCTAGGATGAAAGGCGATGTTGCTGTTTACGTGAGCAAATGTTTAACGTGCGCTAAGGTTAAAGCGGAATACTAGAAGCCTTCAGGACTTCTGCAACAGCCTGAAATTCCCAAGTGGAAATGGGAACAAATCTCCATGGATTTTATTACGAAATTGCCAAGAACGCCAAGAGGCCATGATATGATTTGGGTGATAGTTGACCGCCTAACAAAGTCCGAACACTTTCTGCCAATCAAGGAGAAAGACAGTACTAGTAAACTTGCGGAAATATACATGAGAGAGATTGTCGCGCGCCATGGAGTACCTCTCTCAATCATCTCTGATAGAGACGGAAGGTTTGTGTCAAGGATATGGCAATCCTTCCAAGAAGCGTTTGGATCCCAATTGAATCTGAGCACTGCGTTTCATCCGCAAACTGACGGCCAGAGCGAGCGCACGATACAGACTTTGGAAGACATGCTAAGGGCGTGTGTTATGGATTTGGGCGCTAGCTGGGATAAACACTTACCTTTGGTCGAATTTTCATACAACAACAGCTACCACACCAGTATTGGTGTCGCGCCATTCGAAGCCCTTTACGG
Organism: Helianthus tuberosus; assembly: GCA_030545235.1. NCBI lineage: Eukaryota > Viridiplantae > Streptophyta > Magnoliopsida > Asterales > Asteraceae > Helianthus > Helianthus tuberosus. The sequence continues at coordinate 107,394,040 of CM060409.1, forward strand.
ACGCAAGTGCCGATCACCCCTATGTTGGGCTGACGCCGGAGATAGACAACTTGCAGGTCCCGAAATCGTCCAAGAGACGACAGACAAGATCGCGCAGATTCTTAAACGCATCGAAGCAGCTCGCCACAGACAGAAGGCCTATGCGGATCCAAACCGGAAACATGTGGATTTCCAAGTTGGAGAAATGGTGTTATTGAAAGTTTCACCCTGGAAGGGGGTGGCACGCTTTGGAAAGCGTGGGAAGTTAAATCCACGCTACATTGGTCCTTTCAGAATTCTGGAAAGAATAGGACTAGTAGCATACAAGTTGGACCTACCTGCTGAACTGAATGGTGTTCACGATACATTTCATGTATCCAATCTAAAGAAAAGTCCAACTCAAGTTGACGTTGCCATTCCCACCGACGAGATTCATGTTGACGACACGCTCCACTTCGTTGAAGAACCTGTTGAGGTCACGGATTGGAAAGTTAACAAGACCCGCCGGAGCAGTGTCAAGCTCGTCAAAGTTTTTTGGAATGCCAGACATGGTCCTGAATACACCTGGGAACGTGAGGACCGGATGAAAGAAAAATACCCCCACCTTTTTCCTAAGAACCCTGCTTCGACAAGCAGAACTTAAATTTCGGGACGAAATTTATTTAACGAGGGGAGAATGTGACAACCCGCACTAAACCAGGTATCCGTACGACTTAATTAGTAATTAATTACTGCTTAATTACTGTGCTTGTTTGAACTAGCTGTTGAACTGCTACCTGATACCTGATACATGTACTTACTTGCATCATACTTTACTTATCGCCACTACATTATTTACATACGGCACCTTAGTGACAAACATGATGCACAAAAAGCACAGTAGCACAATACACGGATAACCTATTGAACATGCTGATAAAGCCAGCATCAGGCAAACACTGCCTCTAAGGCCTGTATGAGCCAGAAATGTTTTGCTACACTGGTAGTGAGTGTAGGGATATAAGGGTTGTGGAACTGCGTCTCTAGGAATAAGTCACTATGACTGGATGTGCCTAAAACGTACTCTAAGTACAAAACTCAGCACTTTACAAAATAATTCAGCTTTTAGCTAACTAATAAAGTGCCAAAACATGAGAAAAATAACGCTAGACACTTTCCAAAGTGTCAGGAATGAGTAGTGTCACTAAAAAGAATAATAACGACACTTTAAAGCTTTGTTAAGCGCTTTAACGGATTACTATCCAACCGAACAACCGGACTATACCCGGAACATGAAAATATTGTTATTCTCACTATTTATATTTTTCTGAGCCAGTTAGGGTCCCTGATTACCCTAACACCCGTCATAACACACTACACACAAGTAACTGAGTTAACTACTTAACCTAACCTACTTAACTCAACCTTTACCCTAACTACTAGTTGATTTCGAACCAAGACCCCCCCTCCTAACTGGCCCCAACTATGAGGAGACACACATTGTACTAAGTTGATTATTTAATTCCTAAGTGTTTAGTATCTAAGTAGCATAAGGACCATTGGATAATTAACTTGAAATTGCCTATAAGACTAAACTTAAACACACATGATCTCTCATAACCATCTCACCACTCAAACTCTTCTCTCTTGCTCTCTAGAGCTCTTGGCCGAGACCCCCACCCACATCCATCATACTTTCGGTTTTGGTTCTTGCCATTCCAACATCATACATACATCAAAGGTCACGTATTAGGAGCCTTGGAGCAAACGGAACGCGAAGGACCTCTCCGCTTTGCTTTTATCCGCGCCATTTTCGTCAAGAATCTTCCCTAGCCTTGAGTTAGAGGTATAATACTTAGAACTCGTTTTTAAACTATTCTAAAGTGGTTAAAAGGAATTATATCGGTTAAATCTCGTTAAAATGCAAGATGATGATCAAAAGTCTACTAAAAACATGTAAAATGATGGTTAAAAGCTCATGTGTTGTGTAAAAGTTGTAGTAATTGAAAGTTGTGTTTATTTAGACCCGATCTATGATGTGGTAGCTCGGATCATCGTTTAACCCGGTTTGGTAAGATCATGGATCTTAACATAAGCTTGTTTTGAATAATACAAGGGTTAAAAGGTGAAACTCTACCACACATGAAACATGAACTTGTGTAAAAATGTTTTACTTATGTAAAAGTGTTTTAACTTGTACAATAGTATTTAAAACTAGCAGATCTACGTATCTGCGAGTGGTATTTTCAAAGGACCAAGAGTTAAAGAAACCATGTTTTCTAAAAGACGGATCTTACACTAACAAATATGATTTTTATAAACCACAAGTGTGTAAACACTTGTGAAATGAAAAGATCCGACAAATGACCGTTTTTGTAAAAGATGACGAAAAGTTGTAAAGACGGATTTCTCTAAGAACAAGGTTTTTACGAGCTCAAAATTACTTTATATAAAGATCCACAAAATATAATGGGATTTACACTATAGCTTCGGAAAAACTACAAGTTCATGCGATTATGCGATTTACATACTTGTCGACTAGTTTGATGTGTCGGAAATTGTTTGATTGAATAAGGAAGTTGTTGAAATTGATTCTGTAAAAGAAAATGATACGCTTGAAAGCGTGGCCACCTCCAGTTACAGAGGAAACTCTGGCGAAATTTTTCTAAAAACCTAACACTTAGAATTATTTACACAACAAGTGTTAGAATCATTTTTGACATGGTTTCGAAACATAAATTTCGCCATGACTTTATTTACTAAATATTCGGAGGTGGGATTTTCACAAAATTTAGCGTGATAAATATATATTTTTCACACACTGTTTATGATTATTTTGTGAAAATGCCTAAATATTATTTTTAGAGTAAAAACAATATTTACGAACGTTAACGATTCCAAAATATTACGAACGCTTTCACCATAAATATATAAGTTACACCGGTAATTATATTACCACTCGATTGTTAAAACGTAACTTACGCACTTACGGAAATATTTATGAACGCACATGTATTGAATCCCCCATCCTTGGGAAGGAGATTAACTACCAAGTATATACAGAACGTAAACACGAAACAGTTGTCTAACTATTTCCCAAAGACTTAAACTATAAAGCTAAGGCACGGCCGTCCGTCTAATAGAATTAGCACTTGTAGGTCGTCGCACAGCTTTCTGATTTGGAGATACTTGGTAGAGACGCATCGACTGTGAGTTCATGTCCCCCTTTTCTCTAACTGTTTTCAGTTTTCTTAACTGCGGGGGTGAAATACATGTTACTTTGTTTACAAGTACTTTATATACGGTATGGTTAGCGTAAGGAGGTTTATTACTCAGATCATGTGAGTGGGTAGGAGCAATATGAGGCCATTAGTCCTCATGTCGGGACCGAGGGACAGGAGCGGTAGATCTATCTGGGTGTAGCGAGCCCAGCCCCAGGCCAAACTAGAAACGGACCTTGGGGTGACTTTGTCCACATACAAACGCCGTGGCGAAATCTGCTAGGTTTGAGTCTCCCTATTTGCACTTCACATATATCAGTGGCCTTGCAAACCATTGGTGATCACAAGTCCCCTTATTGGCTACATACCACGACTATTTTTATACTCACAAAGGTTTACTTACTCACTTACACATGAACTCGCTCAACATTATTGTTGATTTTTCAACTTACATGTATTTCAGGAAATTAACGAGATCTGGCACGGTATGGCATGTTTTCCGCTGCACTAGTTTCCGAGGTCATCCGAGGTTTAGGGGATGTGTCTCTTTCCTGGACAAGACACAATCCTTAAACCATGTTTATGTTATGTTTTAAGTTTGTAATGTCTGTTGAACAAGGTTATGGTTGTTAGGGTACGTTTCCGTTAAAACAATGGTACTGTATTTGGTTTTCAAAACTTAATGGATGATCTTGCATGTTTTTACTTCATATAGCTTTGTTATGATTAAGCTATGGTATTGAGAAGTCACACCAAATTAACCACGCTTCCGCAAAAGCCAGGGTGTGACATTTTTATAATTGATCATGGTTAGGGGCTGTTTGGCTAAGCTTATTGTTTTGACTTATTTACTTATTTGCTTATTTGAAAAGCAAATAAGTCATAATGGAATGACTTATTTACTTATTCCTCTAACATAATAAGCTAACCCAAACATCTTTTAACTTTTCAAAAAGCAAATAAGTAAATAAGTCAAAAAAATAAGCTTAGCCAAACAGCCCCTTAGTAATGTTAGATGGAAATGACATAATTAAAGATTAAAAAAAAATGTAGAGTAAATTACGTTTTTGGCCCCTGTGCTTATATCACTTTTACTATATTAGCCCAAAATAAGAATTTTTAACATATCTGCCCCCATGGTCTCTATAACTAACCATTTTGGCCCCTAAGTCTAACCATTTTAGCCCCCATGGTCTCTATAACTAACCATTTTGCCCCCCATGATCTCTAGACTTAGGGGCCAAAATGGTTAGTTATAGAAACCATGGGGGCAGATATGTTAAAAATTCTTATTTTGAGCTAATACAGTAAAAGTGATATAACCACAGGGGCCAAAAACGTAATTTACTTAAAAATGTAAAAGAAACCCCAAGATTAGTCCTTATTTTGGTGATGCACCATCTTTGTTTACCATGGTAAACATTTGGTGACAATTAGTGTTATGATGCTTTGAGCGATTTATTTTCGTCTCACTCCGATGTTTCCGCCATCGGTTGGAGTGTGACACCAGATTATGAAGAGATAATGGAAAATGGCGTCATGATGACAGTGGTTCAGACAATGAAGATGAAAAGATGAAGGGGTTTGTGTATATAAGAAGTAAAAGGTTAATCAAGATAGAAATGAACAGGAAGGTTCACAAAAGAAAAAGATAAAGAGAGCGAAAAAGAAGGTTGTCAAAGAAGAAGAAGAAGAGGTGGTTGTATCTGTTACGACAGAGAAAGATAAGTCTGACAATGAAAAGACGAAAAGCGATGACGATGTTTTAACTATTCGTGGTCCACATCCACTGAGTGGTAAGATTGCTTAGGAGAAAAAGAAACTAATTGAAGAAGAACAGGATGAAACGTACAAGCCTGAAGAAGAAGTACCCAAGAAAACCAAGAAATACATGGGCCGGAAAAAGAGTATAGTTAGTGAAAGCAGTGTAAAGAATACTGGATCTCCACAAGTAAAGAAATAGAATAAGAAATCTGGCTTGCAGTTAAGAGATGAAGAAGATGTTACTACTGAGAATGTTGGGGTTGCTGATCTAGTAGGTTAAGGATTAGAAAAAGTGAATGAACTAGCAGTTGCTGAGCCAATGGAAGTCAAAACTGAAGATGTTCAGATAAAGAAAGGTTCTCAACCTGTTGAAGAAGAAACGGTTTATTTAGAGGCGACAATAAATATTCACATCAAGACACCTACTTCAATGCCTACGCAAACACCATCACCATCAGAATCAAGGAAACCTGATCAAGCAGGTCCATCATCATCAAGGCAAGAATTTCCTACACCTGTTCTTGAGTCATTGTGAGGTGTGGGTTATGATTACTTTGATGTGACAACTGTGTTCTGTAAGCACCGTATAATGTAAAACAATGTTGGTTATCAATAAAACAATGTGCTTTGGTGTTATTATATGTGTGTTTTGGTGTTATTATATGTGCAATTGTGTTTATTAATTTTACAATTTGATTCGATTCCGACTTCAAGCTTTAAATCACTTTCTGGAAGGTTATACGCAAACTGGTGCTTAAACACAATCAGTTTAGCGGGACGTACACTCCGGAACTGTGACGTAAGCCGAACATACCCTAAATATCCTTTACATAACTTAGAAATAAGTTTCGAAGGATTCGGTATAGCGAAAACATGTTTATTTGAACTAAAGAACTAATTACGACAAAAACTGCGAAACGAACGTTGGTGACCGACCGGATAATATTTAAATCCCAAGAGTATTCTGCTATGATTAAAATTTTATTTTAATCAGGCCCGTGTTGAAAAATAAATTAAAACGTTATTTTTCAAGTTTAAGCGCGTACCGCGTGTTTCTGCGCAACACAGTGCTTCTACTGCGAAACGCAGACAACGCAGCAAGTCTCGACAACTGAAATTTATTTCAGTAATATTTTGGCGAATTTATTTTTATAGAATAATAAAAATAATTTACAACGCCATAAACCGGGATTTAAACGCTAGATAAAATACCCGGTATCCAGTTAAACACCCGTTTTTAGCCTACTTATGGCATGTTTATATAAAAGTTGCACATGGGCCCCCTCCCCATCTAATTTTCGGTTCAAATATATTGGGTGGCCCCACTTTTGATTTGTGAAATCTTGTAAATTCTCAAGATCTTGCAAAATATAATCCATGATCTTTCCTAGATTTTTAGAGATATGAAATCTCTTATAAAATCCTTCCAAGATCACCCTACTTCTTGCATCACTCAATCTCCTCCATACTTCATATATTTGATTAGATTTTTATCCATTATTTTAATTGATTTTGCTTGTAAATATGAACATAATATGGAAGGAAATCTTATAAGTAACATGGTTCATAGATTACACATCATTTCATATCTCCATCCCATCCCATCTCCTCACTCACTCTCTCTCTCATTCGGTTCCCCCACAACCGAACCCACCTCCCTCTCTCTTCACATCTTCATCTTCATCAATTACAAGTCCATTCAAGCTTTAAAGTTCATCCATGGAAGTTGCAAGTTGAAGGGGTTCCAAAGGAGCTTTGTTCTAGTCTTTTTCCATCACATTTTCTCACTAGAATCTCTACCCTAGTCTTGTGCTAGTAGTAAGTTCTTGTACCTTGTTTTATCTTGTTCATAGTTATGTTATGTAGTTTGATGTTAATGTCTAAATCACAAGAACAAGAAACAATAATAAGTTGAACATAGAACTCTACACAAAATCTTACATAAATGTTTACATAAGGATGAGTTATGAAGATGAAAACTTGTGGGTTTAGGGTTGGTTAAAAACATGCATGATGATTGATCATTGATTCCTTGACAAACCCGTTGTTAGGACACTTGTTAATACGGTTTAGTAAGGTTAAACCACAAAATAGCATGCTGAGTTACTTTTTCAGCCGGCTTCATAGGGCTGTAAACAGACCTTAATAACTCGAAAAACAGAAGTTCTGAAACCTAAAATAAGTATTTTCGAAAAGCGAAGCAAATGGCACTGGAATCATATTTTTTTGAGGTCGTTTACTATTTTTAAAGATCCGATTTCTAACTGCAGCTAAAGCTGATTTTTACTGCTGAAAATTTGCGTTCTGTTTTCCATCATAACTTGGATTCTGTATAGAGTCAGATCATGAAATTTATACCATAGTTGACCACTGATGTATTTGTAATTCTCCCACTGGAATTTCGTAAATCGGACTCACGATGAATTTTTGATGAATTATTTCGTAAACTGCAATCAGAAAGCGACAAATCTGATTGCAGTCCGGAAAATGAATTTTTATAAAATACTGATAATGAATTGGACACCGATATTTTTACACAATAATATTTGGTTCCTGTGAGACATTCTGTAAAAATTTGGGAATTTTTGGAATAAGTTAACTATTTTATTTAAATGTCCGAAAACAGTCCAGTTTCATATATATTAAAACGGAAATGACATATGTAGTAATTGCATGCCAAAGTGTGGGTTTTTGATTATTAAAGCATTCTTATTTAATTTAGGATGAATAAACGACATGAGGGATTGTGTTAGCATATAAAAACGCACCCGAAGGTGAGTACATAGTCCCCTATTTTACTATTTTCAATTATTTTGGGGTGATTCATATGTATCTAAACGATTTCGATGTTTTAACGATGGTTTCAAAACGAGTAAGATGGTTTATACCAAACTAATAACGATTTTGATAATGTGAACAAGCTTGTGGTTGTAGTTACATAACGAATGACATTCATTAATTTCGGCCAAACCGACCAGTATTAGGTTATGGTACCATAGGATCCGACAAATCCCGTTATCAGACCGGACCCATGGTTATGTGTGGGTTAGGTGGGTAACGACCGAATCTGATGATTGTTAACTTACCCTTTGGAGGTTTGTTAATGCGAAAACGAGTTGAACAATATACGAGTCACACAGGTTTGAATGTTATTAGCGAGACGACCAAAAGTAGTTTTGTGACACCTGTGTCACTGCGACCATCAAACAAATACCAAACCAATGAAATATTGTATTTCATACTTGAGATCTGTATAAATATGTGTATCTTTTGCACATATCAACTCTTGTTCGATTTCAAGCTCTAAATCGCTTTCTGGAAGGTTATACGCGCGCTGATGCGTAAATATAACCAGTTTAATGCAACAAACACTCCGGAATAGTGACATATACTTAACATACCTTAAATAACCTTTACATAACTTAGAAATAAGTTTTGAAGGCTTTGGTATGGCAAAAACAAGTTAATTCGCTTACAGGGACTAAACTTGACAAACTGCGAAAGTATGCCAATTTGAACTGTAACGAACATTCCGGAACATGACCATAAGTTAAACATACCATAAATATCCTTCACATAGCTTAGAAATAGGCTTTGAGGTGTTCGGTATGTTAAAATAAACTTTTGGGTCATTCAGGGACCAAAAGTGTCAAAAAGTGCACAAGTTTGCACTCTTGCGCATAACTCACGTTCTGAATACATCCGGACATCCAAAAATTTATGTAAGCACTAAAATATTTTATTTTAGTGTTTGGCGTAAGAAAAATCCATTCGTTGCGTCATTTGGATCGTTTTTCGCGCTTGTGCGCATTCCGTCGTAATTAAGCGAACATCACGTTCGTACGACCAAACGAACTGACAACCGACATATTTTTGAGCATGTTTCATGTCCACAATGTTTAGGCATCATTTTAGGGCCTTAAAGTTGGCTTTACGGGCCTTAGAAGTGTCGGAAATGACATAAACACATAACAGGGACTGAAACTGTCATTTAACAAACTTGTTTCTGATCAGACATGGCCATTCGGCCCGCGTAAGGTTTGTGTACATCTTTACGCGGCCCGCGTCAGGGTCCCAGAACAGATAAGTTCGATTAGTCAGCTGATCACAACTGTTTAATTCACAACCACAAACCCACACTTGACCTTTCAGCTCATTAAGGGTCATTTTTAGCCACCACTACTTTCCAACAAGTGTACGCACGAGATTCGATCACGTTATTCAAGAAACGATCTTAACGGTTCGGGAAATACTATAAATACCCCACCCCCATTTGCTTCAAACCCACAAGAATCTGATCAAAAAGACTCTAAGTTGGAACCATTGTTTCATACCTGAGTTATTTTGATCTAGATTAGCATTCGGGGACCCTTCGTAAGTATTCTTTCGTTCTTTTATTGCTTTTCGAGTCCGAAAGTCAAACTTTGTTTGACTTTCTGCGTTGACCAGTTTATGGTCAATGCGAAGTTCGTTTGAACTTCGCAACGTGATTGTAATCACGATGGTTATAGTCCTTTGTGACTATGCCTACTGATTACCACGTTGTCTAGGGTCGTAAGGGTAAGCGATCTGATAAATCGCTTATACCTTCGAACCCGACCCGTTTGGTCGATCATTAGGATCCGACCAAACACATTAGGTGACCATAGTATATAGGGAATAACTCCGAGGTTATACCTTATGGTCGCTTCGTTTAAGTAGTTGTATGATAGGTAGTTTATATGCCTTAGGTAAATTACCAAAATACCCCTTTGATGCCAAAATTCGTTTTAAACATATGTAACATAACTTTTGACATCTAAACTGATTTGACAACCATATTAGACATGTTAAGGCATATTTTACTTGTCATAGGACTAGTTAGGCGTTCCGAACGCGTTTTACGCGAACGACCCGTTAAAGTAGCCTAAGCTACCTAAACGGGTCGTAATGGGTCACGAACACTTAGGTTAAGTTTCGTTTTAGTATGTGGGCTTTGTTAAACCATATTACACGAGTCTCCATACTCGTTTGGTTTACGAACCCTCATTCTATCCGATCCTCCGATATTAGGTCCGGTTTATTAACATAGTTACCTATATTAGGTGCCGTTTGATTCCGTGATCTCTAGCATTGCTTGGTGGTTATCTTAGGACTTCTGAGCAATCTCAAGTGAGTACATAGACCCCTCTTTTACTGTTTTCAAACTGTTTTGGGGTGAAACACATGTGCCTACTTGTTACTTTCATGCTTTCCATGCTTTCACATCATATACTTGCTATGTTCGTTAGTACATTATAGTACATGATTTCATTACATTTCATGCTATGTATGCCCATTGTGTGCGTACTTAGTACATCGTTCTACATTACATTTCATGCTATGTATGCCCATTGTGTGCGTACTTAGTACATTGTTTTACATTGCATTTCTGTTGCATATGCTCATCCAGCATATGAACACATTATATTACATTTTGAACCGTTGTAACCATTTGACTATGTGAACCGTCGTAACCCTTTGATTATATGAACCGTTTGTAACTATTGAACCGTGTGAACCAGTTGTATCTGTTGACATGATTTACATTTGACAATAGATATTTGACTATACATAAACATTTCTACAATTGTTAAACATTTTACTTTGGTGATTTGGTTTGAGTAAGTGATTTAAGTAACGAGGCGTATGTAATATGATACAAGCACGGTGGATACGCCACTGGTAATTCCTATATATAAGTGTTTGTATGGTATCACATATTGTAGCGTTATTTGAATCATTTCAATTTGAGACATATGACATTTTATACAAATAACATACTTTTCACAAGACATTGATTTACAAACAACTTATCTTATACAAACTCATTTTACATGGTTATTCATTTAACCATACATTATTCTCTTATTTATACATATCATCTGATCTTATCGTTTTTCAAATGATTTACAAGACAAAGCAAATTACAAGGTTCATGACTAAACATTTTCTCAAACATAAGTCATGAATACTGTTTTTGTGACAACCCTCGTAATCCCGTATATTCCGTACAATTTATTAATGATAATTAAAGTGCTTGATGACTGTGCTGAATCATTTAACTGCTCTCTGATTACTGTGTTATACTTACATGTGCATGTTAACATACTAATAGTATACAGAAAAGTTACTAAATAGTCTGGTATATTTTCCTATGTGTTAGGAATTAATTGCGTTACAAAAATATATGTATAAGACGCCTTACGGAACAATTAAACAATTTAACGGAACAGTATCCGACCGAACAACCGGACATTACCCGGGACACCAAATATTTGTCAAATACATTGTTGTATTTATTTTTGACTAGGCATGATCCCCGAACACCCTAACACCCACTAACTTCTCTAGTAAATAACACACATAAGTATACACTTGAGATCTAACTTGGAATTGCAACTTAGTTGAAAATGTTACACTAAACCCCCTCCCCAATCTGATTTTCGGTCATAGGTGGACCCCACAAAGATCACCATGATTGCCCTATATATTTTGCTTAGATCTCATTTGATTGTTACTTGCAAGTATAATCAAAATATGTAAGAGAATCTTTCACATGTATGGCCAACATCTCTACAAAATCATTTCCAAAGATCACTCTCTCTCTTCACTACTCTCTCTCTCTCATTTTCGGTTTCCCCAAACCGAATCCACCATCATCACTTCAACATCTCCATCTTCTCCAACATCAAATTCCATACAAAGCTTCAAAGAATCCATGGAGGTTGCAACTTGAAGGGATTTCAAAGGAGCTTGTTTCTAGCTTTTCACCATCTTTTTTTCTCAACACTTCTTCACTAGATTCTTCCCTAGCTTTAAGCTAGTAGTAAGTTTCTTATGTCACCTTTGTTCATCTTGTTTCTTGAGTAAAAGATGTAATATGTTAAATCTACAAGAACACTAAAAAGGGTTTAAACAAGAAGATGTAACATGATGTATTTATGTTAGTATGATGTTATCTTGAGATGTTACTGATTTCTTGTGGATTACTTGTTAATATTGATTACTAGAAATGTTGTTGATCATTATGCATGTTAACGGAACCAATACAACTCGCTTTAGGATGTTAAAGCTGAAAAACAGAAAGCTGTTTGCTGATTACAGCCAACTTCAGTTGACTGTAACCGAATCTTAATAAAGCGAAAAATGTGTTTTCTGAACTCTAGATTTATGTATTATGAAATACGGTTCTAATGGCACTGGAATCATAATTTTTGGACTTCGTTTACTATTTTTAAAGGGTCATTTTGTAACAGCAGCTCAAGCTGCATTTTTGCTGCTGAAAATAAGTGTTATATTTTTGGTCATAACTGGAAATCTATGATGAATTAGATCGTGAAATTTGTACAGTAGATGACAACTGATGTATTTGTAATTACCCCACTGGAATTTCGTAAATTGGACTTACGATGAATTTTTAATGAATTGTTCCGTGGACTGTGGTCAGAAAAAGATAAATCTGAGTTCAGTCCGGAAAATGAATTTTTATAAAATATTGGTAATGAACTGGACCCCAAGATTTTTATACAATAATAAATGGATTGTTTAAGACCTTCTGTAAAAATTTGGGAATTTTTGAAATAAGTTAACTATTTTATTAAAATCCCCGAAAACAGCCCAGTTTTGAATATAAAAGCTGAAACGACATAAGTAGTGATTTGCGTGTCTAAATGTCGGGTAGGTTATCCGAGAATGATATAACATGTTATATGTCAATAAAAGTGTTATGTGCTATGTTGTATGTTTGTCTATGAGTGGGGAACAGATGGGAAGGTTATATGGGCATGAACCGTTAAAGTGATGCATGTTACGTGATAGATACGTGTAGGAACTTTGTGTTCTATTTGAAATCACTAATAAACTAAGTGGTAATCATACTAGGGCGTGATTGACCGACCTTGACTATTAGCTATATTTGAGAGTCAAACCGAGCAACCGAGGTGAGTTCACACTCTTTCTAAGGCATGGGATTCCCAGGGGTTGGGAATGGGAGTAAATAACTACTTGTACTATCATTACTATTAAACTACTTTTACTGTCCTCGGATTGAAGGGCACGTACGTAAAACCTACGTACACTCTTACTTACTACTGTCCTCGGATTGAAGGGCACGTACGTAAAACCTACGTACACGATCATAAGACCATCAACTCTATCACTTTAAGTCCCTCATTTATTGACTTAATCGCCGAGGCCTATGGCGAGCGGGTCATTAGTTAATAGCGCTATTAGGTTTAACAAACCTCACACCGTGCCAGTCGGACGGGCGTGTACTAATGGACTATGGGCAAAGGGTCAATGCTGATAGACATTGACTTAGGGCACCTCTTACATTTTCGTAGCAGTCGATACGCGTGGTCTAGTAACACATGGGAAGCCCCCACTAATCTTCGCAAACATGTCAGGAAGACCGCGATACGAATTTATTCGATACATGATTTACAAAACGAACAAATGATTTACGAAACGAATGCTATAACTAAACAACCAACTGTGAATTCACTCAACTTTGTTGTTGACTCGTTGTTACATGCCTTACAGGTCGCTAAACGCTTGGAGCTTGCACGAGGAAGGAGTCGTTGTGGTGTACGGACTGTTATGTTCCGTGCTTATTATTTAAATCCCTAAGAACTTATTAAACTTGCGTTTTGAACTCTAACTTATAAACTATGGTCTTATACTTTTGGATTTACTTTTATGCTTCCGCTGTTTAAACTAAATATGGTTAACTAGCTTTGGACACCAATCGTATTGTGGATGGTCTCATTTGCTTAATTACGATGTTCAATATGATTGGTGGCTCGATCCTGGTCATGTCACGCCTCCAAGCGGTGATACCCCGCATGGTGGATTTTGGGGGTGTGACAGTTTTCACAAAACCTATGTATCTCACAGGCATTTTTATGCTGACGTACCTATTTTCACATGTGTTTTCAGGAGATGAAGCATAGGACTTATCAAGACATACTTAGGCGGACCTGTGCCTTAGTGACTTAAAACGAGACAAGAACTAGTTAATTTATGTTATGTACTCTTTAGTCTTGTTTAAAACAATGTAAACTTTCATGTTTGATTAATAAAATGAAACTTCTATTGCCATGGATTTGAAACAATTAATTCTGTTACAACACTCCCCGACGTTTCCGCCACGTTTGGTTGTTCCACGTGGTCGGGGTGTGACAGAAAAGATGGTATCAGAGCCAATGGTTATAGGGAATTAGGTTATTAGTAATGCTTTGACCTAGTCTATAACCTTTCTAGGACCCTAACGCGATTTTACTTGCGTTTAGTCATAAAATAATACCGTCACCTATCCTTAGGCGACGACCACAACAAGTACATAAATTTCAAAACCGCTTTGAAAACTAATCATCTGTTCTAGGATGATTGATTACTAGGTTTTGAACCCTCTATTGTAAGGTTTTGAACCCCTTTGAGTTTTCAAAATCTCGTCAAGGTTTTGGGTTTTAAATAATGTGAACACGTGCAAACTGGAAGGGTGAATGCCTGTATTCTGGGTTTTCTGTCTAGGCAAGCACTTCGTATATATCTCATCAGACGCGAGACCAGTTGTGCTTACCTGGGAATTCTTGGGATGAGTGTCCACTTATAGGCGAGCATGTCTTCGCAATACATTATTTTTGACCTATTTACTTTGATTAATCACCAGGGTCGTTTGTTGCTTTGTAGTAACAAACAAATGACCACTATCCTTGCTTTCATCAGATTTGTTTCATCTCATTCTTTTCGTCTAATACTCTCACTCGTTCCCTTTCATGTTTCCTCTTTTAGAATGCCTCCTCGACGCGAGAACCAGATAGCGACTGCCGAACTGGCAGAAATCATTGCGCAGCAAATGGCTGCTCAATTCCCAAACCTCTTTGCTCAATGGAACCAAGCCAACAACAACAATGGTCCATGCAATTTCAAGAGTTTCAACTCGGCTAAACCACTCAAGTTTAGTGGTTCTGAGGGAGCGACTGGGCTTCTTCAATGGTTCGAGAGCATTGAGAATACTTTCCGCCACGTGCAGTGTCCTGACAATCGCAAGGTCGAGTTTTCTTCGAGTGTGTTTCAGAAGAGGGCTCTTACATGGTGGAACGGGGTTATGAGAGACCGTGGTGCAGAAGTTGCTCTAGCACAGACATGGGCTGAACTTAGAGCTCTTATGATGAGGGAGTTTTGTCCTCGTCATGAACTGCGAGCATTGGAAAGAGAGTTTGATGGTTTGAAGCAAGATAGCGGTGAGCATCGAGCCTACACGGACCGTTATGAGGAGTTAAGTCTGTTATGCCCAAACATGGTCACGCCGTTGGATAAGGCAATCGAAAAGTACATTGATGGCCTCCCTGACTCAATACAAGACATTGTGACTGGTAGCAACCCTACTACAGTTAGGCAGACCATTGAGCTAGCTGCAACCTTGACTGAATCTCAGATCAGGAAACGTAAGCTTTTCCGAAAGGGTGACAAGAAACCGGTCGAGGAATCAAACCCAATCGAGGAATCAAAGACCATGGATGAACAGACTGGATCCCCTAAGAAGACAAAGAAGCGAAAGGCTTCTCAGAACTTCGCCGTGGTCGCTCAAAATGATCAAGCCGCCCCCAACCAACCAGCTCAACCCCCTGCTAGGAAGCCATACAATGGAACTGCACCCTTGTGCAACCAATGTGGCCTACATCATCATGCCGGTGTGAAGTGCCGCACATGCCAAGTTTGCGGACTTATAGGTCATACAGCGAGGGTTTGCCCAACAGCAGCTGCACCAAATCAAGTTAACAACAATCCCGCTCAAGCTCGTTTTCCACCGGGGTCTTGCTACAACTGTGGCGAGATGGGCCATTTTCGTAGGAATTGCCCAAGGCTTGCTAATGCAAATCCAGCGCAGGGATGAGCATCTGACCAACCAGAAGACAACATCGTTTAGAAATAATCACGTCTTATGTATTATTTTCTTTTGTTGTCAAGGTCCATGAAACAGTTGTTATCATTGTTTATAAATAAGTGTTTTATTTACATTGCAATGTAATTATGTGGTTGTATGTATAAACAAACATATCTCTTACAATACCGACAATCAAGGAACTGTATTCCTTGAAGAACAGACTACCCCCAAATTTCTTCCATTGTATGATCTCTTGCGTTTTCCACGAAAATCCTAAGTACCCCTTTCTTCCAAGAGAAACGAAGTACGATGTGCCAAGTTAATAGCAATCAATAACAAGATAATAACAATTAAACAATTATGTGATTATGTGCTTATGTGTTCCCTTTTATGTGTCATGTGATCCAAATTATGTTATCCAAATCCTCGTAGAATCTTACATATCCTTGTACAAGAGATTCATAGTAGGATACCCAAAGGTACTACCTAAAATCCTTAATGGACTTCTACGCTGTAGTTAAGTCCCTTGGATTATAAAGTACTACTTCATAATTAGACCCCTTTAGTGGTCTAGTTAAACTGATCGATCCAAAAATCTGGTTAGGAATATTATGTGATGATACAGATGAAAGGACTCCTTGGTGGCCTAATTAAGAAGATCCCCTGTCGATCTAATTAAAAGGACCCTATGGTAGTCTAGTCACCCTCATCACAAGTTTGATATCCTTCCCCACAACATTACAAAACGAACTGTACGGACTGTGCAAGGAATTACGTAATTATGGATGCATACATAATTATGGAATTTAGTGCACAGAAATCACAGCAAGTTCTATCATGTATCTAGAGTTAATCCTATTCATTTCCAATTCTGATGAAGCATCCGTTGAGGAAAAATGAACTAGCTATTCATTTTTCACTTCTGAAGAATATCCGTTGAGGAAATGAATATCCGTTTATCCTTCATTTCCAATTCTGAAGAATACCCGTTGAGGAAAATGCCTCCGTTAGTTCATTTTCGTTTCTGAAGATTATCCGTTGAGGAAATGAATATCCGTTGTTAAATCCTTCATTTCCGTACCTGAGGAAGCAACCGTTGAAAATGACTCCGTTAGTTCATTTTTGTTTCTGAAGATTATCCGTTGAGGAAATGAATATCCGTTGTTAAATCTTTCATTTCCGTACCTGAAGAAGCAACGGTTGAAAATGACTCCGTTAGTTCATTTTCGTTTCTGAAGATTATCCGTTGAGGAAATGAATATCCGTTGATTATTCCTTCATTTCAAATTCTGAAGAATAACCGTTGAGGAAAATGACCCCGTTTGTTCATTTTCGTTCTGAAGAATATCCATTGAGAGAAATGAATGTCCGTGGATTTTTCCTTCATTCCCGTTTCTGACGAAGGACCCGTTGAGGAAGAATGAATCATCCATTCATTTTCACTTCTGAAGAACATCCGTTGAGGGAAATGTATATCCGTTTAGTTAAAAATCCTTTATTTTCCATTTCCGAAGAACCCGTTGAAGAAAATGACCCCGTTCGTTCATTTTCGCTTCTGAAAAAAAAATATCCGTTGAGGAAAATAACAAAATTATGCTTTACATATCTTTGATGGTTATTTAACACAAAGTCACAGACCGACTTCTACGAATAAATTTCGGGACGAAATTTCCTTAAGTAGGGGAGACTGTGACACCTGTGTCACTGCGACCATCAAACAAATACCAAACCAATGAAATATTGTATTTCATACTTGGGATCTGTATAAATATGTGTATCTTTTGCACATATCAACTCTTGTTCGATTTCAAGCTCTAAATCGCTTTCTGGAAGGTTATACGCGCGCTGATGCGTAAATATAACCAGTTTAATGCAACAAACACTCCAGAATAGTGACATATACTTAACATACCTTAAATAACCTTTACATAACTTAGAAATAAGTTTTGAAGGCTTTGGTATGGCAAAAACAAGTTAATTCGCTTACAGGGACTAAACTTGACAAACTGCGAAAGTATGCCAATTTGAACTGTAACGAACATTCCGGAACATGACCATAAGTTAAACATACCATAAATATCCTTCACATAGCTTATAAATAGGCTTTGAGGTGTTCGGTATGTTAAAATAAACTTTTGGGTCATTCAGGGACCAAAAGTGTCAAAAAGTGCACAAGTTTGCACTCTTGCGCATAACTCACGTTCTGAATACATCCGGACATCCAAAAATTTATGTAAGCACTAAAATATTTTATTTTAGTGTTTGGCGTAAGAAAAATCCATTCGTTGCGTCATTTGGATCGTTTTTCGCGCTTGTGCGCATTCCGTCGTAATTAAGCGAACATCACGTTCGTACGACCAAACGAACTGACAACCGACATATTTTTGAGCATGTTTCATGTCCACAATGTTTAGGCATCATTTTAGGGCCTTAAAGTTGGCTTTACGGGCCTTAGAAGTGTCGGAAATGACATAAACACATAACAGGGACTGAAACTGTCATTTAACAAACTTGTTTCTGATCAGACATGGCCATTCGGCCCGCGTAAGGTTTGTGTACATCTTTACGCGGCCCGCGTCAGGGTCCCAGAACAGATAAGTTCGATCAGTCAGCTGATCACAGCTGTTTAATTCACAACCACAAACCCACACTTGACCTTTCAGCTCATTAAGGGTCATTTTTAGCCACCACAACTTTCCAACAAGTGTACGCACGAGATTCGATCACGTTATTCAAGAAACGATCTTAACGGTTCGGGAAATACTATAAATACCCCACCCCCATTTGCTTCAAACCCACAAGAATCTGATCAAAAAGACTCTAAGTTGGAACCATTGTTTCATACCTGAGTTATTTTGATCTAGATTAGCATTCGGGGACCCTTCGTAAGTATTCTTTCATTCTTTTATTGCTTTTCGAGTCCGAAAGTCAAACTTTGTTTGACTTTCTGCGTTGACCAGTTTATGGTCAATGCGAAGTTCGTTTGAACTTCGCAACGTGATTGTAATCACGATGGTTATAGTCCTTTGTGACTATGCCTACTGATTACCACGTTGTCTAGGGTCGTAAGGGTAAGCGATCTGATAAATCGCTTATACCTTCGAACCCGACCCGTTTGGTCGATCATTAGGATCCGACCAAACACATTAGGTGACCATAGTATATAGGGAATAACTCCGAGGTTATACCTTATGGTCGCTTCGTTTAAGTAGTTGTATGATAGGTAGTTTATATGCCTTAGGTAAATTACCAAAATACCCCTTTGATGCCAAAATTCGTTTTAAACATATGTAACATAACTTTTGACATCTAAACTGATTTGACAACCATATTAGACATGTTAAGGCATATTTTACTTGTCATAGGACTAGTTAGGCGTTCCGAACGCGTTTTACGCGAACGACCCGTTAAAGTAGCCTAAGCTACCTAAACGGGTCGTAATGGGTCACGAACACTTAGGTTAAGTTTCGTTTTAGTATGTGGGCTTTGTTAAACCATATTACACGAGTCTCCATACTCGTTTGGTTTACGAACCCTCATTCTATCCGATCCTCCGATATTAGGTCCGGTTTATTAACATAGTTACCTATATTAGGTGCCGTTTGATTCCGTGATCTCTAGCATTGCTTGGTGGTTATCTTAGGACTTTTGAGCAATCTCAAGTGAGTACATAGACCCCTCTTTTACTGTTTTCAAACTGTTTTGGGGTGAAACACATGTGCCTACTTGTTACTTTCATGCTTTCCATGCTTTCACATCATATACTTGCTATGTTCGTTAGTACATTATAGTACATGATTTCATTACATTTCATGCTATGTATGCCCATTGTGTGCGTACTTAGTACATCGTTTTACATTACATGCTATGTATGCCCATTGTGTGCGTACTTAGTACATCATTCTACATTACATTTCATGCTATGTATACCTATTGTGTGCATACTTAGTACACTGTTTTACATTGCATTTCTGTTGCATATTCTCATCCAGCATATGAACACATTATATTACATTTTGAACCTTTGTAACCATTTGACTATGTGAACCGTCGTAACCCTTTGATTATATGAACCGTTTGTAACTATTGAACCGTGTGAACCAGTTGTATCTGTTGACATGATTTACATTTGACAATAGACATTTGACTATACATAAACATTTCTACAATTGTTAAACATTTTACTTTGGTGATTTGGTTTGAGTAAGTGATTTAAGTAATGAGGCGTATGTAATATGATACAAGCACGGTGGATACGCCGCTGGTACTTCCTATATATAAGTGTTTGTATGGTATCACATATTGTAGCGTTATTTGAATCATTTCAATTTGAGACATATGACATTTTATACAAATAACATACTTTTCACAAGACATTGATTTACAAACAACTTATCTTATACAAACTCATTTTACATGGTTATTCATTTAACCATACATTATTCTCTTATTTATACATATCATCTGATCTTATCGTTTTTCAAATGATTTACAAGACAAAGCAAGTTACAAGGTTCATGACTAAACATTTTCTCAAACATAAGTCATGAATACTGTTTTCACAAAATCTATGTATCTCACAGGCATTTTTATGCTGACGTACCTATTTTCACATGTGTTTTCAGGAGATGAAGCATATGACTTATCAAGACATACTTAGGCGGACCTGTGCCTTAGTGACTTAAAACGAGACAAGAACTAGTTAATTTATGTTATGTACTCTTTAGTCTTGTTTAAAACAATGTAAACTTTCATGTTTGATTAATAAAACGAAACTTCTATTGCCATGGATTTGAAACAATTAATTCTGTTACAACACTCCCCGACGTTTCCGCCACGTTTGGTTGTTCCACGTGGTCGGGGTTTGACAAGTTTCACGATCTAAAACGAGAATGACTTAAACGACTAAAGCGATGTTTAACGAATTAAATGATTTGGGTAAACGATTGGTCTTCGGTTAGTGTTTAGATAACGGGACGGGGGTGATGTGATGAAGGCATGGTGGATACGCCGCTGGTACTTCCTATATATATATGTTTTCATCATATTACCTACCGGAGCGTTATTTAGTTCACTTGGGTAAACAATTGGAAGCGATGTCACACAAACGAGGTTTTCGGAACGATATAAACTATACGAGTTTTATTACGAGAATGATTTACGATTTGGTTTAAGAAAACAAATGTTTTGGGTTAAGATTCATGGCTTCGAGGTTTATAAATTATAACCAAACTATTTTGATTTGGTTATTCATTTTACGATACAAACATTTTATAAAACAAGGTTTTCTAATGACAATTAACGAAGTTGCACAATTTATTCCAACATATAAACGAGCCATGAATCTGACACTCTCACAAAACCTATGTACTCGCCAGCATTTCTTTGCTGACTTTGTTTTCACATATGTTTCAGGTGTTGTTGAATGATGTTGATTGCTAGGATGCATACTCACATAGGACTGGACGAGGCCTTAGTAACTTAATAAACTTGTTTATTTAGATTTCCAGACAATGTAAATACCTAATGTTTAATAAAACGAAGCCTCAAATTTCCGTGTGTTTTGAAAAAATGATTCTGTTACAACACTCCCCGACAATTCCGCCGCGATTTGTTGTTTTACGCGGTCGGGGTGTGACAGAAAAGTTGGTATCAGAGCTCATGGTTATAGGGAATTAGGTTATTAGTAATAGTTTGACCTAGTCTATAACCTTCCTAGGACCCTAACACAAGATTCTTGTGTTTAGATCTTAAAACAATACCGTCACTTATCCTTAGGTGACAACCACAACAAGAACACAAATTTCGAATCCACTTTGAAAACCAATCATCTGTTCTAGGATGATTTATTGTAAGGTTTTGAACCCTTTAAGTTTTAAAATTTCATCAAAGTTTGGGTCATATAATGTGAACACGTGCGAACCGGAAGAGTGAATGCCTGTACCCTGAGTTTTCTGTCTAAGGCTAGAGTGTTCGTACAAATCCGCAGTATCGGACCAGTCACTCTTACCTGGGAACTCTTGGGGTGAGTGTTCACTTATAGGCGAGCATGTCTTCGGTGATACATTAATGTGACCCGTTTACTTTGATTAAACACCGTCACATTTGTTTGCCTTAAGTAACAAACAAATGATCGCAATTTCTATGTGTTGTTCTGTTTTAATTATCCGATAACATTTCACTTGTTTTCTCCTATATCTTTCATTTCCTCTAGAATGTCTCATCATCGCAACGACATTCAAATGTCTGAGCAAACTGCCAAATTTGCCCAGCAAATAGGCAAAGTTATCCTGAAGACTGTTGAATTAGCTGTCGCCATGTCTCGTCTCGATAACGAAGCCACCCAAGAAGCATCAAAGAAAGCAGAAGCCGAGCCTCCGAAAAAGTCAAAGAAGCGTAAAGCTCCAAAGAATCCCGTAGCCGTTACACCAAATCAAGCAGAACCTAGCCAGGTGGAAGCACCACCAGCCAAGAAGCCGTACCGGGGAACTGCTCCCTTGTGCAATCAATGCAATGGTCATCATCCAGATCAAACACCATGTCTCAAATGTACCCACTGTGGACGATGGGGACATTTGGTCAAAACATGTCGTTATGCGATCCAGAATAAAACTGTTGCAGATCCTACTGTTGTTCAAGAAAATCCAGCACGAGCTCGTTTTCCGCCTGGTACTTGCTACAACTGTGGCAAAATGGGCCATTTCAGGAACAAATGCCCAAAGTTTGTCAATGCAAATCCGACCCATGGATGAGCATTTGGCCGATTAGGAGAAGCTGCTGCTTTGAATAATCCGAATCTTATGTTTATGTTTCTGTTGTTTTCCTTTGAACTCGGAAACAATCGATTTTTGTTTATAAATAAATCTTTATTTGCAATTCCGATGTACAAATATAGTTGCATGTGTGTATGGCATACCCTATGATACCTACACCAAAAGAACTGTATTTGTAGTTCTCTTGTTCATATGATCGCTCATGATTTCCTCGAAGATGCCAAGTGCTCGTTTCATTCTAAGAAACGAAATTGGCAATCTGAGTAATCACTTTAATTCCTTGGTTAGATGACTAAGGAAACCCTTATCTATCAAAGTTACTTTTTGTACTCAATTATGTTATTTGCGACTGTCAATTTAACTTTGATAACCATCTTTTTCCTTTTGACCTCACACCGATGCAACTTGGGAGTTTCGACATTATCATAAGGATGGATTGATTAACCAAACATCATGCTGAGGTGGTTTGTTTCGACAAGATTGTTCGTATCTCTCGTCCTTCTGACGATATTCTGGAAGTTCGTGGCGGAAAACCATCTGGTGGTTTGAAGCTTATGTCGTGTACAAAGGCCCAGAGTTACTTGCGAAAAGGATATGTTGCTTTCCTGGCACATGTCACCGAGGAGAAAGGCAAGAACAAAAGTATTCAGGAAATTCCGGTTGTTCGGGATTATCCAGAGGTGTTTCCCAATGAACTGCCTGGTTTGCCTCCAGCTCGTCAAGCCGAGTTTCATATTGACCTTGTGCCCAATGCCAACCCGATTGCGGAAGCACCTTATCGTCTTGCACTGTCGGAGGTGCAAGAGTTATCAAAACAGCTTCAAGAGTTGTCCGATAAAGGATTCATCCGTCCGAACTCTTCGCCTTGGGGAGCTCCTGTACTCTTTGAGAAAAAGAAAGATGGATCTTTTCGAATGTGTATCGATTATCGTGAGCTTAATAAGCTTACCATCAAGAATCGATATCCCTTACCTAGAATTGATGATCTCTTCGACTAGCTGCAAGGTGCTGCATACTTTTCCAAGATCGACCTACGATCTGGGTATCATCAATTTCGTGTACTCGAAGAAGATTTCCCCAAAACTGCATTCCGTACAAGATATGGGCATTACAAGTTCATTGTCATGCCTTTTGGTTTGACGAATGCCCCAGCTATCTTCATGGACTTAATGAATAGGGTTTGTAAACCTTATTAAGATAAGTTCATCATTGTGTTCATCGACGATATTCTTATTTATTCAAAGTCTCGAGCCGATCACGAGCAACACCTTTGTTTGACCTTGGAACTTCTGAAGAAGGAATAACTTTTTGCTAAATTCTCCAAGTGTGAATTCTGCCTTAAAGAAGTTCAGTTCTTGGGTCATATTGTCAATGAACAGGGTATTCATGTAGATCCATCCAAGATTGTTGCAATTAAGGATTGGAATACACCGACGACACCTACAGAAGTTTGTTCTTTTCTTGGTCTTGCTGGTTATTATTGTCGATTCATTTCTAGTTTCCCAAAGATTGCGGTTCCACTCACTGCTTTGACTCAGAAAAATAAGCCTTTTGAGTGGGAACCTAAGCATGAAGAAGCGTTCCAAACGCTGAAACGAAAGCTCTGTGATGCTCCTGTTTTATCTCTACCTGAGGGAAACGATGATTTTGTTGTCTATTGTGACACATCGAATATAGGACTTGGTTGCGTTCTTATGCAACGAGGTAAAGTCATAGCTTATGCGTATAGACAGCTGAAAACTCACGAGAAGAACTATACGAATCATGATCTTGAGTTAGGAGCTGTGGTTTTTGCGCTTGAAATATGGAGACACTACCCCCATGGAATGAAGTGTGTGGTTTTCACAAGACCACAAAAGCCCCCAGCACATTACTAATCAGAAGGAGTTGAACATGAGGCATCGACAATGGGTTGAGCTCTGGAACGATTACGATCTCGAGATTCGCTACCGTCCTGGTAAGGCGAATGTCGTAGCCGATGCGCTTGGTCGAAAGAGCAAGTCAAGCTTCATTCTGTTCAAACTCTATCTGATATTCAAATCTCGTGTCCTTCAAGAACAACGATTTTGTGTAAACGAAGGCTTATTGTAATATGAGCTCCTACTTCAACACGAGCTTAAACTCGAAACGGAAGGGTGATGGGTGGCTCTATTTTAAGAATCCTTGTGGGTGATTATCGCCCAAATCGGAGCCCTGATTGGATTCCTTGTACACCTTAATATGTACATTACAACTCTATAAGGGCAAACCAAATTCCTATTATGATCTCCCTATCTTCATAGTTAGATTCTAAATAATATTTAAAGTGCCAAATGAAATCCACGGATTGGATTCCTGGTATGCTTTAAATACCCGTGTCCAAAGATAACAAATTAAAGGTCAAGTTAAACGATTAATGCGATTATGTGTTTAGGTGTTCTCTTTTATTATGTGATCCGATTTTCGTTATCCAAATCCTCATAGAATCTTCCATATCCTCATATGAGGGATTCATAATAGGATATTCAAAAGGTACTATCTTAAATCCTTAATGGGCTTCTACGTGGTAGTTAAGACCCTTGGATTATATAGTACCATTC
This sequence comes from Helianthus tuberosus, assembly GCA_030545235.1. Lineage (NCBI taxonomy): Eukaryota > Viridiplantae > Streptophyta > Magnoliopsida > Asterales > Asteraceae > Helianthus > Helianthus tuberosus. The sequence continues at coordinate 107,419,244 of CM060409.1, forward strand.
CATGATTCGAAAATAGACCCTTGAGTGGTCTAGTTAAAGATTGATTCAGAATCTGGTTAGGAGTGGCATGTGATGATACAGCTGAAAGGACCCTATGGTGGCCCAGTCACACTCATCACAGGTTCATTCATTTGGTTTTTCCCCTACACATTATTAAATTCACTGTGTGGACTATGCAAGGAATTACGTAATTATGGACGCGTACATAATTATAAAAAAATTCAGTGCACGGAAACCACAGTAAGATTTATCATGTGTAAGAACCAATAGTGACAACAATAACGAAACGTGAACAATGTAATGGAGGTACGGTGGACGCACCAATGACGCTTTATATACTTGTATATAAGTGTCCCTCTTACCTTGCAAGCATAATGTTATTTAAAGTTACTAGAAGTTCGGAACTCTAACCGGTGTTGTTTTATCTTTTCGACTTCATGTTGCAAGCTTTCACAGGTTTCCTCGAAATAAAATTTCGGGACGAAATTTCCTAAAGTAGGGGAGACTGTGACAACTGTGTTCTGTAAGCACCGTATAATGTGAAACAATGTTGGTTATCAATAAAACAATGTGCTTTGGTGTTATTATATGTGTGTTTTGGTGTTATTATATGTGCAATTGTGTTTATTACTTTTACAATTTGATTCGATTCCGACTTCAAGCTTTAAATCACTTTCTGGAAGGTTATACGCAAACTGGTGCTTAAACACAATCAGTTTAGCGCGACGTACACTCCGGAACTGTGACGTAAGCCAAACATACCCTAAATATCCTTTACATAACTTAGAAATAAGTTTCGAAGGATTCGGTATGGCGAAAACATGTTTATTTGAACTAAAGAACTAATTACGACAAATACTGCGAAACGAACGTTGGTGACCGACCGGATAATATTTAAATCCCAAGAGTATTTTGCTATGATTAAAATTTTATTTTAATCAGGCCCGTGTTGAAAAATAAATTAAAACGTTATTTTTCAAGTTTAAGCGCGTACCGCGTGTTTCTGCGCAACACAGTGCTTCTACTGCGAAACGCAGACAACGCAGCAAGTCTCGACAACTGAAATTTATTTCAGTAATATTTTGGCGAATTTATTTTTATAGAATAATAAAAATAATTTACAACGCCATAAACCGGGATTTAAACGCTAGATAAAATACCCGGTATCCAGTTAAACACCCGTTTTTAGCCTACTTATGGCATGTTTATATAAAAGTTGCACATGGGCCCCCTCCCCATCTAATTTTCGGTTCAAATATATTGGGTGGCCCCACTTTTGATTTGTGAAATCTTGTAAATTCTCAAGATCTTGCAAAATATAATCCATGATCTTTCCTAGATTTTTAGAGATATGAAATCTCTTATAAAATCCTTCCAAGATCACCCTACTTCTTGCATCACTCAATCTCCTCCATACTTCATATATTTGATTAGATTTTTATCCATTATTTTAATTGATTTTGCTTGTAAATATGAACATAATATGGAAGGAAATCTTATAAGTAACATGGTTCATAGATTACACATCATTTCATATCTCCATCACATCCCATCTCCTCACTCACTCTCTCTCTCATTCGGTTCCCCCACAACCGAACCCACCTCCCTCTCTCTTCACATCTTCATCTTCATCAATTACAAGTCCATTCAAGCTTTAAAGTTCATCCATGGAAGTTGCAAGTTGAAGGGCTTCCAAAGGAGCTTTGTTCTAGTCTTTTTCCATCACATTTTCTCACTAGAATCTCTACCCTAGTCTTGTGCTAGTAGTAAGTTCTTGTACCTTGTTTTATCTTGTTCATAGTTATGTTATGTAGTTTGATGTTAATGTCTAAATCACAAGAACAAGAAACAATAATAAGTTGAACATAGAACTCTACACAAAATCTTACATAAATGTTTACATAAGGATGAGTTATGAAGATGAAAACTTGTGGGTTTAGGGTTGGTTAAAAACATGCATGATGATTGATCATTGATTCCTTGACAAACCCGTTGTTAGGACACTTGTTAATACGGTTTAGTAAGGTTAAACCACAAAATAGCATGCTGAGTTACTTTTTCAGCCGGCTTCATAGGGCTGTAAACAGACCTTAATAACTCGAAAAACAGAATTTCTGAAACCTAAAATAAGTATTTTCGAAAAACGAAGCAAATGGCACTGGAATCATATTTTTTTGAGGTCGTTTACTATTTTTAAAGATCCGATTTCTAACTGCAGCTAAAGCTGATTTTTACTGCTGAAAATTTGCGTTCTGTTTTCCATCATAACTTGGATTCTGTGTAGAGTCAGATCATGAAATTTATACCACAGTTGACCACTGATGTATTTGTAATTCTCCCACTAGAATTTCGTAAATCAGACTCACGATGAATTTTTGATGAATTATTTCGTAAACTGCAATTAGAAAGCGACAAATCTGATTGCAGTCCGGAAAATGAATTTTTATAAAATACTGATAATGAATTGGACCCCGATATTTTTACACAATAATATTTGGTTCGTGTGAGACATTCTGTAAAAATTTGGGAATTTTTGGAATAAGTTAACTATTTTATTTAAATGTCCGAAAACAGTCCAGTTTATATATATTAAAACGGAAATGACATAAGTAGTAATTGCATGCCAAAGTGTGGGTTTTTGATTATTAAAGCATTCTTATTTAATTTAGGATGAATAAACGACTTGAGGGATTGTGTTAGCATATAAAAACGCACCCGAAGGTGAGTACATAGTCCCCTATTTTACTATTTTCAATTGTTTTGGGGTGATTCATATGTATCTAAACGATTTCGATGTTTTAACGATGGTTTCAAAACGAGTAAGATGGTTTATACCAAACTAATAACGATTTCGATAATGTGAACAAGCTTGTGGTTGTAGTTACATAACGAATGACATTCATTAATTTCGGCCAAACCGACCAGTATTAGGTTATGGTACCATAGGATCCGACAAATCCCGTTATCAGACCGGACCCATGGTTATGTGTGGGTTAGGTGGGTAACGACCGAATCTGATGATTGTTAACTTACCCTTTGGAGGTTTGTTAATGCGAAAACGAGTTGAACAATATACGAGTCACACAGGTTTGAATGTTATTAGCGAGATGACCAAAAGTAGTTTCACGATCTAAAACGAGAATGACTTAAACGACTAAAGCGATGTTTAACGAATTAAACGATTTGGGTAAACGATTGGTCTTCGGTTAGTGTTTAGATAACGGGACGGGGGTGATGTGATGAAGGCATGGTGGATACGCCGCTGGTACTTCCTATATATATATGTTTTCATCATATTACCTACCGGAGCGTTATTTAGTTCACTTGGGTAAACAATTGGAAGCGATGTCACACAAACGAGGTTTTCGAAACGATATAAACTATACGAGTTTTATTACGAGAATGATTTACGATTTGGTTTAAGAAAACAAATGTTTTGGGTTAAGATTCATGGCTTCGAGGTTTATAAATTATAACCAAACTATTTTGATTTGGTTATTCATTTTACGATACAAACATTTTATAAAACAAGGTTTTCTAATGACAATTAACGAAGTTGCACAATTTATTCCAACGTATAAACGAGCCATGAATCTGACACTCTCACAAAACCTATGTACTCGCCAGCATTTCTTTGCTGACTTTGTTTTCACATATGTTTCAGGTGTTGTTGAATGATGTTGATTGCTAGTATGCATACTCACATAGGACTGGACGAGGCCTTAGTAACTTAATAAACTTGTTTATTTAGATTTCCAGACAATGTAAATACCTAATGTTTAATAAAACGAAGTCTCAAATTTCCGTGTGTTTTGAAAAAAAATGATTCTGTTACAACACTCCCCGACAATTCCGCCGCGATTTGTTGTTTTACGCGGTCGGGGTGTGACATTTGAAGAACCTAATAATGAAAAGATCTTGGAGTTGCAAGACAAAGTAGCCAACCTGACAGTGATTGTAGAAAGTCTGGCGACAGAGAATCTACGGAACCAGAATGAAGAACAATAAGTCAAAATAAATGAACATGAAAAGCTTCATCGTGTACAATCGAGCAAGATGTTAAAATATAGAGATTACTTCAGAGTGTTGGAAGAAAAGATGGGTATTAATTTTGACAATGAAGTAAAAGTTATGAAAGGTCAACCAACCGAAGTAGAGATTATTCTAGAAAAAGACGTTGCTGATGTTGCTGTTGATAAAGCTCAAGGGAAGAAACCAGTTGATGGTATTCTGAAATCACAACTGAAACTGAAGCTGAAAAACCATTTGAGCATGAGCCGACAACTCAATATAAGGAAATTACGGACGCTTTGTATGGTCCAAAGAACAAAGATGATGATGAGGAGGATAAAGAAAATGAAGAACAACTTGATTACGGTGATTTAGATAATGGTGATGATGATCAAAATAATGATGATAATCAAGGTGGAGGTGCAGGTATGTTAGTTATTGAAAATCAAAAACAAGATGCTAAAGCTGAAGTCAGTCATCGAGAAACAGCTCCAATAGATAAAGAAACAGAAAATGTTGAATGACAAGGGGAGTCTGTAGAAGAAACTGAAGTTCAGAATGCTTTAATCATTGTAGATGTTGTGCCAGTTACATCCATTTCTGCAAGTGATATAGTTGAACAGTTTAAAGATGTTGAGTATGTGATAGAAGAAGGTGAGTTTGTCCACAACTACTCAAAAGAAGAACTTGCAAAGTTGTGTGGTATTACTGAAGGTGCAGTAGTTTTTGATTTTGAACAAGATATGAATGATGAAGACGTTAACGATGATAAGCAAGAATTTGTCAACATTCCTGAAGCTAATGATTATGATAGAGTTAAAGTTGAGGATGATTTTGATGAGGTAGAAGTGCGTTATCCTATCAATGTTCATGAAGAATTTCCTACATTCACAGAAATATTTGATGAAGAGATCAAAGAATTGTTAAACCGACACATAGAAGAAAAAGACAAAGAAAACGCACCAATTGTAATGAAGCTGAAATAGATGAAGATAAAAAGAAATGGTTCAAGCACTTGAAGCCGGAAAGGAAGTTTCTAAGGCTGCTAAAGTATTATCAACAACGCAGAGACATTTCAATGGGTGATATTATCAGCATAACTTACTTACCCAAGATTAGGAAAGTGGCGATTAGGAGAGAATACGAAGTGCAATATTTTCAAAGGATTAATGACTTGAAGACACTGCCATGGTTTGATGTTAACGAGCTTTGTTGAATGAAGATGATAAATCATTTGTTTGGATGTTCATCAAACAACGTTCAAGAACTGGATTCAAACTTTGGACGCCATAAGAACCGCAATGCATATTATCAAAAACAAAGATTGATCAAGAAACGGGAACATATGTTGTGACGCTGAAATACAAAAGGCCGAAGGTGGGGAAGAATATACCATTCCACAAATGGAACAAAACTTTCATAAATTTTTCAAGTGGTGGTACTATGATGAGAAGACGTATGAAGTTGTGATAGTGTTACATGAAGGTGGAAAGAACTGGAGATTGATCAGAGTTTATGATCCAATATGGTTAGTGAATCTATCTGAAAAGGATGTTGATGTGCTATTCTAGAATCAAATCTTATTTGATGCACGTGATATAGTTCAAGCTCTACAATTTCAACGTATGATTCGAATATGCGTTGTCTACAAGATCCATTCTGGTCGTATGTGGAAGACCAAATGGAGGAAGATTGAGAAGAGAGAAAGCAGGAGAGATGAATAGAAAGAGGAGAAAGTGGAGGATAGACAAAAGATAGCATCTATCTCGAGGTTTAAGTGTAACACCCCGACCCGGAACGGGCCGGCGTGTCACTATAACAGTAGTCAGATCAAAAACATAATTCCATTTATACTTAAATGTATTACAAGACTTTACAGCTTAATGAAGGATATCTAATCCATTACAATTATTTCTACCGTCTTTTCTAAACACTCGAGCACTCTTCCATATTCCGTCCCAGCTTGTCTTGATAACCTGACGTAAAGAAGAAAACAACAACAACAAAAAACGTACGTCTGAGCAAAATTTTGAAAAGTTTTGCCCAGTGTGCGGATAGCGGAAAACAAAAGCTTATTTTATTTTAATAACCGGATGGAACTTGACGATGCAAATAACTTAATTTCATAATTATATCTTACGGATGTACCCATGAGCAAACTGAAAACGTGACAATACACAGGTAGCTACTCCTGCATACTTATCACACGAAATGGCAAGTTGGCATACCTGTTATCCATTTCCTGAAAACTTAAATCCTAGGATCTGATCCATACGCCTCCTAATATATGTACCACACTTGTACTTAAGAGACGCCGTGAACTGATCTCTCCGTCACGGGTGGAGCACATGAGGTTGATGCCACAACAACATGCTCGTGGGACACTCCACGAGAAGCGATACTCAGGGTATCAGAGTACAAAGAGTCTTATTCACATAACTTATAAAACTTATTTTCAGAACAAAACGGAACATATATCGGAACATGTGATAATGAGTACAATTTTAACAGAAAACTATCGCATGATAGGAAAACTTAATCAAATGATTAGAATCAGAATCGAACGGACTGTCAAAGGAATCTATAATCAAAGATGTGAGGAGTTTTATAATCAAAGAGTGGAACCAGTCACCAAGGTATGGATATCACTCCTATCTTGACAATTTCGTCCCCAAAATTGTGGTTTATTAAACGAACAAGATAAAACCTTGACTCGTTAATAAGGAACCACTAGAGTAGGAAATGAAACTCGTATAAAGTAAAACAAAACCTTTTCAAAATGTTTGGAACTTCCAACACTTATTTCCTAACTTAATCTTAATGCGGAACTTGTATTCAATTGACATAAATCAAAAGAAAGGATTCTATCCGTACTCAACGGACATAAATCTAAAGAAAGGAATTATATCCGTACTGAACTTATAACTTATCTTAATCTTAATATGAAATTCTATCCATACTGAACTTATAACTTATCTTCATCTTAATACGGAATTCTATCCGTACCCAACGGACATAAATCGAGAGAAAGGATTCTATACGTACCTAATTGACATAAATCGGAAGAAATTCTATCTGTACGGAACTTATAACTTATACCTTAAATCTTAATACGGAATTTAAAATCAGAAATGTCCAAATGACGTAAATCGAAAGAAAGGAATCTATTCGTAATAACTTAATCTTAATAAGGAAATTCTTATATTCAAATGACATAAATCGAAGGAAAGGAACCTATCCGTACCTTAAAATTTTCCAAATGATGCTACCTTGTTTCCAATTGTAGATTCATACGGACAGAGTTTAGCTTACTGATTATCCTCTTAACCTAATTTGCACACAAACTAGGTAATTAACTAATACAGCTTTTACGATAACTCACGAGATCAAATTCTCACAACGAACGACAAAGTGCGATACTTCATCCATCGAATTAACGATGATCCGTCAAATTAATGACGAACGATAAAGTACAATACTTTATCCATCGAATTAACGATGATCCGTCAAATTAATGACGAACGACAAAGTATAACCCTAATGTGGGCAGCACTTAAACATCCATTGGATATATTGATCGATCGGACAATGAATCGTAATAGCGATCGAGTTATTACCCTGTTCTGCAGCACCCCGCTATACTTAATTAGTGTTTCGTGTGTGTTAATTGTGGTAAACAGACGATAACTCCGTGTAGAATTGGAATTTCTTCGTCGTTTTTGTGCCAGAATTCAAGTGCCAATGTTCTGTATTTATAGCTGTAATTTGGACATGCTAGCCTACCTGCTTGACATGCTAGCCTACCTGCTTGACATGCTAGCCTACCTGCTTGACATGCTAGCCTACCTGCTTGACATGCCTACCTACCTGCTTGACATGCCTACCTACCTGCTTGACATGCCTACTCTCGCTTAGCTTAATTAATCTTGCTTAACTTAATTAATCTTACTTAACTTAATTAATCTTGCTTAGCTTAATTAATCTTACTTAACTTAATTAATCTTGCTTAGCTTAATTAATCTTGCTTAACTTAATTAATCTTGCTTAGCTTAATTAATCTTACTTAATTGCTAAATATTCTATTTTAGGATCTCCCTGGTTACGAGTTCTAATTTCTAGATACAACGGAACTCGCATTAGTGTATTAACTCCATTCAACTTTAACGATGATCACTTGGGTGTTTCAATTAGGGTTTCCTATTGGACTATAAATCATAAGGGTTGTTTCCATTTTTGTTTTAAAATTTTCGGGTGTTACATTAAGTATAATAAGCCACCTGTGACAGATCAGTCTACACGAAGAAGTTTTGATGAGCACAGGAAGGAATATCAGAGGCAAATATTCGGGCTGGATTATCGAAGGTTTTAAAGACCAAGAAGATAAGACTACGGCAATATCCAAGGGGGATTTTGTTGATGCATATGTCTAATGCCTACGTCTAAGTCATGTGTCTGTTTAGTTTATAGGGCAGTGTAATAGTGTGCTTGATTTTGGTTTTTGATGTATAGCACTCATATGCACGTAGGAGTCCTATGTGCGTAAGAGTCACACAACATATGAGTCCTGTGCCCCTAGAGTCATGCGTGGTCTATATATATGTGCAAGGGGCGCATGACTTCATAACTTTACTTTTGGGACTTGGATTGCTTTTTATCTAACTTTGTATGTCCAACTGTTATGCTGCCGAAAATCAATACAAGATATATATATATATATATATATATATTATGAAATCTTATGTGTTCTTATGCTTTGAGATGGATTCCGCACATCTCTTAGTCATTTAGATATCATTACGTGTTTTACAAGGCACCAAACCGATCCTACAATTAGGTTCACTTGAAAAACAAAATGTTTTTGGACCTGTAGTCCGGACACCCATAGACATCAAACCAGTAGGTTATAAATGGATGTTTACTGTAAAAAGAAAGGAAATGAATGAGATTATATGATATAAGGCACCAAATTCCAGGAGTTGATTATGAGGAAATGTATTCCCCTATAGTGGATGCGGTAACCCTTAGATTTCTAATTGGCTTTGCAATCTCACAATGACTTCAAATGAGACTCATGGATGTCGTCACTGCATACTTGTACGGGACACTTGAAAATGACATCTACAAGAAAATCCCTAAAGGATTAAAAATGCCTGAAGCATTAAAATCAATACCCCAAGATATGTGTGCTACAAAGCTAAAAAGATCTTTATATGGTCTTAAACAAGGGTGATTGTACAAAGCACATCTCACCAAAGTTCTTCTCAACACATGACTTGCAAAAAGAAGGGGAAATTGATGTTCGCCAGATCAAGTCAAATGAAAATTTAGCTGACTTATTCACAAAATCTATCCCTAGAAGCAGTTCGAGCAGTTATCACACAAGATCGGTCTCCGTAGATTGAAAGATGTTTGTTGAACTCGGGGGGGGGGGGGATTATACACGTGTACTCTTTTTCCCTTAACTAAGTTTTGTCCCACTAGGTTTTCTTAGTAAGGTTTTTAATGAGCCAGCATAACTGATCCAATAGTATCGATTTATTATATCGGTCGTAAAATACCTATTTAACATCATCTTAAAATATTTTGTTAGCAGTGTGTAATAAGTAGTAATATATATCTTAGGGAGAGTGCTATGAATATAGATAATATATCCTGGATTTTTCCTCTTCTAATGTATTTTCCTGTCATTTTTTTGAACGACTAAACTTATTTTCCTCGTACTATACTAAATTATACCAAGGATTGAACCTTGGTATCCACACAAGAGGTAATTCCTCTTGACCACTAGGCCAAAACTAGGGTTGTCTAAAAAGCTCGCGGCTCGCTCGGATTTAGCTCGGAAAAAGCTCACTCGATGTGGCTCGGTTTGAAAGTGAGCCGAGCCGGCTCAGCTCGGTTAAAAAGTGAGTCTAGCTCGGCTCGGCTCCTAACGAGCCGGATTGGCTCGGTTTGGCTTGCATACCAGCTCGGCTCGGATTATTTTTACTTTTAATATATTTTATTTTTATATACATTATAATATATCACAAAAATTGATTATTAGTTACATGTGATTAGAAGTGTAATTTGATATCTATACCACATTAAAATGTTGACTACCATGTTAATCTATACTATATAATAAAAGAAATCATCTGTGAGACACTTGTCATCATATTAGGCCATGTATTATGGATAATTATTATTTTAGTTTAATATCTTCTAATTAATTATTGATAACCCTCATTCTAAATATTATTTAGTTTAATATTTTATAAATAATTATTATTTAAATCTCTTCTAATTAATTATAGATAACTCTCCTACTAAATATTATTTTGTTTAATCTTTTCTACATAACTATAGATAATTATTATTTAGTTTAAATTTAATATATACTTCTCATTTATAATATTATTTATTTGAATTTCTATATTATATGAGAGACACCTACTTTTTATTTATAATATACAAATTTACTCTTATTCTTTTCAATGATATAATTATCTCTAATAAATTTTAAACTTTTATCATAGTATATGTACAAAGGCATAAAATCAAAAACATTTTGGATGATATCAATAATTTAAGACATAATATAATTATATGTATAATATGCATTTTTTAATAAAACAATACCAAACAAAATTACAAGTATAAAATCTTTGATTTTACTAATAATAACAAAGTTTTAATTTTTTAAATTAGTTTTATTACGGGTTTTTTAAATATAATATATATTGTATCACTCAAATGGCTGCTTATTTACTTTTTGAATAACATGTTTGACCACTGTATCTTCTTTTCAATAATCATCTCCGCAGTCACCATACCTATCGCTTACCAAATATATCCATTAGTTTTTTTTAAATATAATTTTTTTAGTATTTGGTATATAAAATCATATTTATTCAAGCCGTATAATACACGAGGGTTTTTAAAGATATAACTTTTTTACTATTTGGTAAACAATATTACATTTATTCAACCCGTGTAATACACGTGGTTTTAAAGATATAACTTTTTTTTATTTGGTATATAAAATTACATTTATTCAACCCGTGCAATATGGTTCCTATAGATATAACTTTTTATTATTTAATATATAAAATTACATTTATTCAACCCATGCAATAACGGAGGTTTTTAAAAATATACTGTTTTATTATTTAGTATATAAAATTCATTTATTCAACCCGTGTAATACACGGGGTTATAACCTAGTGAACTTATATTGTATTTCGTTGAAATTAAGAACGTATTTTGTGCTGTTAAACTTGATTTTGGCTTGTAAGTTGTAATGTATTAGGCTAAGCCATATATTAAATTGTCTTTTCAAAATCTAGCCAAACCAAGCTGAGCCAGCTCGGTTTAAAACCAAACTGAGCCCGAGCTTTGATTTCCAGCTCGGTTTTAAATCCGAGCCGAGCCAGCTCGGTTTTAAATCCCAGCCGAGCCAGCTTGATTTATAATCGAGCCGGGTCCGAGTTTTGCCATAGCTAGGCTTTGTTCGTGAACAGCCCTAGCCAAAACCCAAGCGGCTCATCTTAACTACATGTACACATCTTTATATATATATAAAAGGAGAAGTAGAGCTGACATAAGCAAAGCTTATGTGTCGACTTCTCAGCTATGCCAACTAGGATTTTCTTATGTCAAGATTACATCATAAATATAACTTCATTTATTTAAAATACATAAATTATTTAACCATCTTTATTTGAATTTCAAAATAAAGAAATGGGGTTTTGAGTAGGGGGCTCAATTAATGGTTTTATAGACATTTCAAATTTCAAACATATCTCTACTTTCTTTCTCTCTCTCTCTCTCTCTTTTGGTTTTACATTAGTACAGTAGAAGCTTCGTTTAGGTCAAAATCGTGCGATCATGAGTTAAATGTGTGTTTTCCTGTGAGATTTGATATTACTGTGGTTTCCTCTTGAAGAAGCAGATGAAGATGGGTCACTCATCAAATCACAAGATATTGACTCTGAATCTGCAGTCAATGATCAAGATGAAGGATTGGGCCAATTGTGAATCCGAATCAGAACGGACGAGGACAGTAGCGGCGGCGGTGTCGCCGTTTCCTCCGCCACATCTCACTGTTCTGTTTCAGGTACTGTGGCTCTTGCCTTCTTGGCTCTTGCGATGTTTAGGTATTGATTATACCCTCAAATAATTTAGGGTTTTTTGTTTCCATATTTGATTTGGGGTTTTTTCGTAAGTTGGGTTTCTGTTTATGTATTGATTACACCCTGAATCCTTTAGGGTTGACTGTGATGGTGAATAAAAATGAATGCAAAGTGCATTTTTCTTGTCCTTTCAAAATGAGGCTATGATGATTTTGTTGATCTGAGTAAAAATTGAATGAAGATAGCAGCATGGCATGACAAGGTTGTAGGATGGCAGTTGTTCATGCAACCTCTCTTGCAGCCATGGTGTTGTCATCTTTATGCACAATCTGAGCCTAGCATTCTGACAATGCGAATGTTTTACCGACGGTGTGTTGGTGATTAAGGTTTTGAAAAGGGATCGTGTATAATCGTTGTCACATCTATACAAGAAAATGGAGTTTGGTTGGTCTGCGATGCCTATTTAGCCGTATGTAATGACGCCGATAAGTTTTCCAATTTTTTCGTTTATAGATCGGCTTCGGAATGGTAAGATCTTACCTAAAGGCTAAAACCTTGGTTGCTTTGTATGTGCAGTAGTGAATTTGTTGTTTCGATTGAATGTGACTTATTTTTATGTTGATCAGAATTATATATTAGGGGCTTTCAGGCCGTCTTGTAACATCTCGATCACGCTTAATGATGGAAAAACTCACACGTAGGTACGCATTTGTTATTCTACATAGATGAGCTTTGTATGTGACAACTGTCAAAAATCCAGGTATCCGTACAATGAATTAATATTGATTATTGCTTAATGACTGTGCTAAATTACAACTGATGACTTAAACTGCTTTCTGATTTCTGCATCATACTTACATGTGCATCACATATTGCATACTGTCACATCATTTTTACATACAAACTCTTAGTGACATAATCGATGCACAAAGCACAGTTAGCGGATAACTCAGAAAAATGCTGACGATGTTCAGTGCATAGACAGACAGCGTTTTGAGACCCCGTAAGGGCTAGAGATAAAGTACTACACTAGTATAGTGTGTAGGGAAGTAAGGACCATAAAACTGCTTCACTAGGTGATAGTTTAAGTGCCGAGAAGTGCCTAAAACCCACTTAAAGTGCAGAATTCTGCATAAATCAGCAAAATTCAGCATTTTAGCAAGCTTGTTACATGCAAAAATATGGCAAAAAGGTCCTGAATGCTTTCCTAAGTGTCGGGAATTAAAAGTGTCACAAAAGGGTACATAAAGATCACTAAACGGAACAATTTGACACTTTAACGAACAGGTATCTGACCGAACAACCAGACACTACCCGAAACACCAAAATTATACTAGAAGCATTGTTTTATTATTTCTAAGCTAGTTATGATCCCCGAACACCCTAACACACTATATAACATCTAATACACATGAACACTAACCATTATACTTGGAATCTTAACTAAACACTTAACATACCATTGAAAACCAACTAATACCCCCCCCCCCTCTCATGGACGGTTACAAGGTGGTCCCACCACCTTGATCTTCTCAATCCTACTAGATACTATATAATCTCATATGATTTGCTTAAGGATTGTGTCTTGTACTTAACCAACACAAAACCCATTGGATAAAAGAAATAGAGATTATAAGATGGACCAAGGACTATCATTCTCACACACACTTAACACCTTCATCTCTCTCCCTCTCATCCTCTCCCTCTCGGCCGAACATAGCACCAAACACCACCACCATTTCCATCTCACTTCCAACCATTCCAAGATCATTCTAAGGTGTAAGGAGCCATACAAAGAAGCTTGGTGCTTGTGGAACTTGAAGGACCTCACCCGATTGCTTTTATCCAACACTTTTGTCCTCATCAACATCAAGTGTTCTTCCCTAGCCTTGTGCTAGTAGTAAGGACCTTATGATCTCTTGATCTTTCATATATAGTTGGTTAATAAGTGATGAACATTGATAAACATGATGAACATTAAAAGACATAATCATAAATCTCTAACATAAGCTTATAAACATATGAATACTTGTTGATTTGTGTTTATTTGCTTCTTGTTGATTGATTACTAGTGTTAGTGATGTTAGACATCATATGGAACCTACTAGATTGTGATTAAACACATGATCTAGTAAGTTCATGTGATGATCTTGTGAAAGACCAAGATCATCATGCCTTATGTTTACATGAACTTGAATAATAAAAGTTGTTTTCATGTGATGATGATTTAAACAAGATACAAGTCTTGTGAGTGGATGATTTCTAAAATAGTTTTCCAAAGAAACCAAGCTAAATCACAAAGATTTACATGAACATTGTTTAAAAATAAGAATTATTCATGTTTCTAGTGTTGAAACAAGTATAAGAACACTTTGTTTACAAGAAGAATTCAAAAGAATGATTTTTGGAAAAATCATCTAACAAGTTGTAAACACTCAAATCTTTCAAGAATGAGATTTTAAAGAAATAAACACACTTTAAAGGGTAACTAAACCTACTAAATACACTACCAAATTACTACAAGTTTTTATGAAAGTTCAAGTTCATGATTATTTTGTAGATAACTTTGTTTTAGCACTTGGTAAGTGTAGATTGATTGTTGATTGTTTATGATGATTTTTGAAAAGAAAATGATATGCTTTAATAGCATGGACACCTCCATTTTTAGGGGAAACTATGGCAAAATTTTCTAAAAATACAAACACTTAGAAAAATACTTTCTAAACAAATATTAACAAGTGAGTTTTAACTATGGTTTTCAATATAAACTTTGCCATAGATTTTGTTACAAAAATACAAGTATTGGAGGTTGGTTTTTTGTAAATAAAAATGAGTAAATATGTATTTAGAATATATATTTACACATTGTGTGTGATTATTTGTATAATTGGTGTAATAGTTATATTATTTTAGGATTTAAAGTAATATAACTTAACAAAATACCAAGAATTTACAATCCAAAATAATACCAAAAATCACAAGGAATAAATATATAAGTTACACGCTTAATATTGTGAAACCGAACGCAAGAACGTAACTTACAAAATATTCCGGGAAATACCGTGATAAATATATTTTTGGTAAATATTATTTTGGATGCAAGGAATGAAAATATGATTTTTGTAAATATTACCAAAGTATAACATGTTTTCGACAAGAAGAAAATATATTGTTTTTGGAAGTAAAAATATATTTTCTTGGAATATTTAGAAGATATATGATTTTTGGAAAAAATATATATGTTCTTGAAATACAATATTTTTTACAAGTAAGTTTAAATATATTTTCTAAAAGTGAGACTTGAAAATATATTTTGGAACTACGAATACAAGAATACGAATATACAAGTATAAGATACCCCCATCCTTGGGAAGGAAATACGAAAATAAATACTTGGGAAGTATTATTACCAAAATATTGTTTATCAAATTATTCCAAAATTAAATATAATTTAAGGTTAAAATAATTATTATTTTAACAAGAAAAATTATAACTTGGGATAATATTAAAAGAAACGTAACTCAAAAACGTAAACACTAAGGCAAGGCATGGCCCGTTCGTCTAATAGACATTAGTACGCTGTAGGTAGTCGGGTTTGCTGAAGAGATTTGGGTTACGATTCTGAAGACGCAATATTGTGAGTTCATGTCCCCCTTTTCTTTTAACTGTTTTCAGTTTTATACTTCGGGGGTGAAATACATGTTACAATTATTACGAACGTTTTATACATGGTATGGTTAGCTAAGGAGGGTTACTGCTAGATCATGTGAATGGTGGGTATAACACTTAAGGCCATTAATCCTCGTCGTAGGACCGAGGGACATGAGTGATAGATCTATTTGGGTGTAGCGAGCCCACACCCATGAGGACCAGGGTGGCCCATGTGGTGACTATGTCCACATACTAATGCCGTGACAAAATTCCGCTAGGTTTGAGTTTTCATGCACCATTTCACACATACCATTGGCCTTGCAAACCATTGGTGATCTGTTTTTCCTTATTGCTACATACCAGGGACATACATACATACAAGACATACTTTAAAGGTTTATTCATACATAAACGCATGAACTCGCTCAACTTTTGTTGATGTTTTTAAATTACATGTATTTCAGGGAACTAATGGATCTTGCAGGTGTTGCATGTTTGTCAAGCTGCGTCATGAATAAAAGATGTCATCCGTGGTTGTAGGGTTTAGAAGGTGTATCCTATTCCTGGACGGGATACATGTTTCTAAACCGGGTTTTTAAGGTCTTTATTGAGTCTTCGTGAACTCATTAAAACATGTTATGGTTTGTAACTTAAATTTGGTGTCGATGTTTCAAACAAGTGTGTTGTGGTATTTTCAAACTTAATTTTTATGGATGAATATCTTTTGGTTTTTATCATATAGCATTGTTATGATTGAATGCTATGGTATTAAGAAGTCACACCAATAACCACGCTTCCTCAAAAGTCAGGGTGTGACAGCTTGGTATCAGAGCTTCGATCGTAGCGAATTAGGATTCTTTCTCGAGTCTAGACTACGATCATTAGGGCTCTCACGAAAATGTTTTCATTGCATACACAAAATGTCCAGATCCAGGAAACAAATATTTTTACAAATAAAAGACACAAAATACATTTCAAAGAATTCGTTTATAATTCAGTCTGAGAGACTAGGGAGTTAGTCTGAGAGACTAGCTGGGTAGTCAGTCTGAGAGACTGGGGAGTTAGTCTGAGAGACTAGCTGGGTAGTCAGTCTGAGAGACTGGGGAGTTAGTATGAGAGACTAGCTGGGTAGTCAGTCTGAGAGACTGGGGAGTTAGTCTGAGAGACTAGCTGGGTAGTCAGTCTGAGAGACCGGGGAGTTAGTCTGAGAGATTAGCTGGGGCAGTTTGAGAGATTGGGTAGTTCAGTTTGAGAAACTGGAAGGTTTAGTATGAGAGACTAAGTAGTTTAGTCTGAGAGGCTGGGTGGGATAGTCTTGGGAAGACTAGGATGCGTACATGCTTACATTGTTACTACTTACATGCTTACTTGATGATTGTTGATATATGTGCATATGTTGTGATTGCTTTGTTACAGACACCATGTCCTCTTCTGATAGTGGAGTATCAGATACCGTAGACCCTATG
This sequence comes from Helianthus tuberosus, assembly GCA_030545235.1. Taxonomy (NCBI): domain Eukaryota; kingdom Viridiplantae; phylum Streptophyta; class Magnoliopsida; order Asterales; family Asteraceae; genus Helianthus; species Helianthus tuberosus. The sequence goes on from CM060409.1 coordinate 107,436,483, forward strand.
GCCATAGTTTCGGATGATGAGATCATCCCAGAGGATGAGGTTTTTACATCTGACACTACGAGTAGCAATGATGATGATTTCCAGCCGTTTGCTTTACCAGATTTTGGCGATGATATACCGCTAGCTGATGGACTTCTTGGTGAGGATCTACTTCTTGTTCAGATCCCTGCTCCTTTACCTCTTGCTGCATTTCCTCTCGAGGATCTGCCTTTTGATGCTTTGTTTGACGACGACATCGATCTTTTTATTGAGGGTCCCCCTGAGGGTGCCCAGGATGATGGAGCTCCAGTCGATGATGCCGTTGTCGCTCCACTTGTCGAGATTCCAGTCGACGATGTTATTTCATCTGACCGTTCTGGTCCTGATTCATTCGAGTCTGTGTCATCTACGACTCTACACGCACTGGGATTATAGCGTTATCCCACCGATTCCAATTCTGACACAGTTATGTCTGCCGCACCTGTTCCTCCACAGGACTTCGAGTTTGATGATGAGTTTGATCCTGACATTGATCCCGAGCATGAGGTTGACTTCATCCCTGACGATCAGCTTTTTTATGTACCAGCTGATCTCGAGCCGATACCCGCTGATCTTGAGCTTGCACCAGCTGACCCTATACCAGTTGTTGCACCACCTTTACCGGACCCTATACCTGCAGCCGTTGATCATGCTCCTTTTGCTAACCATGTAGACCCCAGATATGCATTCACCCACAATGGGTGGATAGAGGATGACGATGACGATGACTTACCTTCTTTTGTTAGGCCTGTTACTCCCCCACCTGCACCTGCACATGCACCCGTTGATATCGCCCCGTTTCACCCACATGTGTCTGACATACACCGCACTTATCTACCAGTCACGTTCCTACAGGATATCCCTCCACCCTGTCCAGGGGAAGGACCGTCTAGCCAGCCATCTGGTCATGTCCCACCTGTGTCAGCAACCTTTCCTTTCATGCCACAGTTTACACATACTTCACCTTTTGCTTCTGCACCATCGGGCGAGCCACTGATTTGGTTTCCGCCCAACACGATGCTTGTTTCTGATCCATACCATCCCTTCCATTACACTGGGTACACGAGGGATGAGCTACTCCTATCCTTACATCTCCAGCAGGAGATGTTGTGTCGTTCTTTCATGTCCAAAATAATATTCACCAAAAATATATTCGTAAAAGTAATTTCCGGAATATTTCATAAGTTACGTTTTTGCATTTGGTTTCACAGTATTAGGTGTGTAACTTAAATATTTATTCCGTGAGACTTTTGGTATTATTTTGGAGTTGTAGTTCCATGGTATTTGTTAAGATATATTATTTTATCCTAAAATAATATAATTAGTTCACAAATCATGCAAATATTCACACAAGCGTCTTAGTATAAAATATATATTCTAAATATATATTTATCCGTTTTCATTTACAAAAACCAACCTCTGATACTTGTAATTTGTTACAAAAATTATGGCGAGATTTACATTTGTAAAACATAGTTTAAAATACACAAGTAAACTCTTGTCTAGAAAATATTTTCTAGGTGTTTGGATTTTTAGAAAATTTCGTCATAGTTTCCTTTGTAAATGGAGGTGTCCATGCTAATTAGCATATCATTTTCTTTTCAAAACATCAATCAACAATCGATCTTTAAACAATTTTACATTACCAAGAGCAAAACTATATGCGTTACATATTAATCATGAACTTGATATATCACAAAAACGCGTAGTAACTTGGTAAAGCGTTTAGTGGCCTTAGTTACCTTCCAAAGTGTATTCATTTCTTTAAAAATCCTTTTCTTGAAAGAACCAAGTGTTTACAACTTGTAAATATTTTCTACAAAAATTATTCCCTCGAACTCTTCTTGTAAATAAAGTGTTCTTACACTTATTTTATTACCAAAAATGGTGTAAGTGCAAGTAAAGGTCATGATCTTTTTAAAATAGACTCTTGAACTTGGTTTGTTTAGAAAAGTCTTTTGTAAATCTCGGATCTACATGATCATCAACCTACTTGTTTACTTATATTTCAAGAAAATCATTTTCCTTCAAGTTCATGTTAAAACTAGAAGATGATTATTTCATGTAATATCCTAATCACCTTCTAACTTGTTAAACCATGTTTTTAATCATACTTTAACAAGTTCAATATAGTGAGTAACATCACATTACCAAGAATCAATAAGAAATCAACAATATTTTCACAACAATATCATACTACAACATTTCATCATGTTTCATCTTTATGTAAACCTTATGTTTAAACTTTTAGTTCATGTTCTTTGGTGTTCTTGTTATTTCCTCATACTACATTCTTTAACCATTAAAGTAGAAGTAACAAGGGTTAATCAAGGACTTACAACTAGCTCAAAGGCTAGGGAAGATCTCTAGTGAAAAAGATGATGAAAAGTGGATGATGAAAGCAAATGAGAAGGATTCTCCAAGACCTTCAAGCTCCAAACTCCATGTATCACCTTCTAGACTTGAATAAGCTTGGAATTGGAATGATATGGTGGTGACAAGGTGGTGGTGGTGGTGGCGGTTATAGAGGGAGCCGAGAGGAGAGGGAGAGAGTGAGGGATGGGGAGTGAAGATATGAAGTGATGTTGGAAGATATAAGCCATACTTATAATCTTTCTTTCAATATTTTGTCTAAACAATCAAGCAAAGATCCAATATAATAATCAACAAATCTTGGAAGGTATGGTGTGAAGTATGGTGGTGATGGTGGCGACCTAGGCTAGGGGGAGGGGGTCTAGATGTAACTTGGTGACTAGTTGGTTACATACTAGTTAAAAATCAAGTATATGGTTACATATGTTAGTTACTAGAGAATTTAGTGGGTGTTATGGTGTACGGGGATCATAACTAGCCAAGAAATAATGAAACAATGTTTTTGGCAAAATTTTGGTGTTCCGGGTAATGTCCGGTTGTTCGGTTAGATACCGTTCCGTTAAAGTGCTTAGTTATTCCGTATAATGTCTTTTTTTATATCTTTTTGTAACACTTTTTATTCCCAGCACTTAGGAAAGCATACAGGACCATTTTGCCATATTTTTGCACCTTACTTGCATGTTACAATGCTGAATTTTGTTAATAAATGCAGAATTCTGCATTTTTAGTGAGTTTTAGGCACTTTCCGGCACTTAAACTATCATCTAGAGACGCAGTTTTATGGTCCTTACTTCCCTACACTCCATACTAGTGTAGTACCCTGTCTCTGGCTCATACTGGGCCTCAATATATTGTCTGTCTATTTACTGGCTTTGTCAGTATATTTCTGAGTTATCCGCTAACTGTGCTAACTGTGCTTTGTGCATCAAGTATGTCACTAATGTTTGTCTGTGATAATGATGTGACATTATGTAATGTGATGCACATGTATGTATGTTACAGAAATCAGAAGGCAGTTTACGTCATCAGTTGTAATCAAGCACAGTCATTAAGCACGTAATTAAAATAAATTAATAGTACGGATACCTGGTTTAGTGAGAGTTGTCACATTCTCCCCCCGTTAAGAAAATTTCGTCTCGAAATTTTGTACTACCTTAACTCCTTAGGGTTTCATTATGCGTGTATGTTATATGAATAATACCGAGGTAGATAATCACCAAACCGAATCAGACCTTATTCATATCAGGTGAATACAAGAATATATAGCAACACGAATCCAACGGTTAAAAGATATGTGCTTTTAGCATTTGATGTCAAAGGACACGAAATGTATAGATGTAGGATCTAGTGTTACTTAGTTAACAGGGGTGCACTAAAGGGGTCTTGACCGATGGATTCTCAAACAATCGGTCACAATATGCAAACCAGTTTTCACAAACCATAGCATCCGCTATATGAATTCATAATCAACAACTTGGAGATGAAAATGACCTATCATCCTTCGAATAAGTAAATGTTAAGGATTAGTGTGTTGACATTCTCGAATTGCGAAAATATACCGAATGAAGTACAAGCGAATCTGGTGTATCATTGTCTTAATTCGTAGTTGCATCAGAAATGTTTAAATGACAAGTCAAACAAAAGTATATGTAGTCTGTGTGAAACAGTTGACCATGATTAGCACAAGCTAATGACACCACAAGGTGTCGTAGTGACGAGATTCAATAATAGTGGTGACTGAACAAGTTCACCGTGCCTGAAATCAGATGAAAGTGTACTGAGACAATCTGAAGATTTGATTTACTCAACGTCATAAAGTTTTCGGTTAAATACGGAACATCAAGGAGCTACTGTTTTTGATCGAAGGTGAAAAAGTATTGAGTACCGCAACGTATTCGCTCGACAATGAAAGAATCGTTAGGAGGTACATTGTGCTTATGAAATGAATCTATGTACCATTGCCTTAACACACAACAGTGTTGAGACCGCTTTAATGGTGATAAACAAGACGGATTTAGAGCAAATTCGTAAATAAATAATTTAAACCCGTGTATGAAGTGAGTAACTAAATCAACGTAAGCTTCAATTTTTTTGAAAAATATCACCGTAAGGTATCGAAGTCAACAAATGATTTAGTGGAGTCGTAGACCAATCAAGTCCACTATGACTCGAAACAAAAGAACCTCTGCAAGAATATTTGAATGTGATGCTCTCAATACATCATATAGCGTCTTAAATAAAACATGTGAAATGGACAAGTTCAGGCAATTAAACTTGGTTTCAGCGTATCCCAACAATAAACGTATGTATCAACAAAGGAATCTCGGCATGGTTACGAAGATAAACCATGAAGGTAACTTGAAATGAAAGAAGTTTCAAGAAAGCGTGTTGACTTGATAGTAAAAGAGCCAACAATTACAATAATGTAGGTCATTCAAATCACAATTCAGTAATTAGATTTAGCAACTTAATATTTGAACTTCAATGAAGCGTTTATTCGAAATGAAACCGCATGCGTAGCAAAAGGTGCATGCATAACATATAAGTTTTCAAGTAATGAAGCAATGTGTATTTGCTAAAATGGATAAATGACCAAGTATACGAAGCAAATGTGTGTTCGCTCTTAGCGAAGAAAATCAACGCGATGCAACTACTTTAAGGGAAGTAGAGATGCAAACATCTACTTGCTAGAAGCAAAAGTGAGGATTTCAACGAAAGAATTTAAGTACTTACTGTTTGGTTAACTGAAATAGCATGTATGTCAGGATAATGGTGTTTGCTTGAGTTAACAAATGTGGTTCCTGGGTAACAACCCTTAACGAGTTTGGACCTGGGTTCCCAAAGGTCCTAAGCATATGTTTTCTAGATCCTCAAGGTTTCGTATTCTGTGTAACTCGGTTTTGTGCATTGTGTAGGAAACACCATTTTTGTGTACGTTTAAAACAAGTTATTGTCCCACAATTTTCTCTCGGTATACTTTCTTCCTGAATTCACTGCTAACGACACTCGATCGTCGATTAGTCGCGAAATAGTAGTTGGATCCTCACAGTTAGTTAAGCAAGAAATTCGTTGATCCTTAGCAAGAGTTATCGACTCTTGTTGGTTAGCTCATTCGGCTCCTGGTAGTCGATGCTCATTTGAAAATCATCGTCCTTCTTCTTGATGAGCAGGACTGGGGTTACCCAAAACGGGAATCTTGGTCTGTTATCTTCCTTCTCTATCAACCACTAAGGTTACACTGACAATCCTTGCATCTCCGGAGGTGTAAGCCGTTAGGGTGCATTGATTACTGGCGCGATGCCTGGAATCAAATTGATGCAAAATTCGTCTTGTCGTTGAGGAGGTAATTCTGGAAAGTTTTCGGGAAAGACTTTAGAATATTTCCTTATCACAGAAATATCTTCGAGTTTTGGTTCTTTGGATCCCTTGTCCCTGACATGAGCCAAGAAAACAACATATCATTTACGCAACAATTTTTGTGCCTTCAAGCAATTAGTAATTTGTAGAGGCGTATCCTGCTTCATGAGCCACGAACGTTTCTTCGTTTGCCATTGTGATGCGGTTATCAATCTCCGCTCGAACACTCGGCAGTTAATCCATCCCAATTACCTCGTCGAAGCTTCCCAACTCAACTGGCAGTAGATCAAGCGTAAACTTACGTTCTCCGGGTTCTATCTTGCCGATTTCAATTTCTTCGTTGACTTCCACTAACTTCCCATTAGCTAGTTCTATCGAGTGTGGGCTATCTAACTTACTTACTATTAAACCAAGTATATTCTCAAACTTTTAGAGATGCGAAGCTTAAAATTCGCAACAGTATCTAGCAGCACAGATGCATAGCGTTGAGTAATATGGGACGAATGGATAACCTTGTTTGGAGTCTGGCGTGTTTTCCCAGCTTCGCTGTTAAGCTTTCATCCTCGTGACTGATTCTTCTTAGGGCAGTATTTTCTGAAATGCTTTTTGCTTCCACAGTTAAGACAACCTTGAGCACGTTTTTGTTTGTCACTCGTCCTGCCTTGATGGTTGTCGTTGCCGTTGTTTCCTCCGTGATTCTCGCTACCATCTTGGCCTCCATTTCTATGTTCAGTATCTTGCCTACAAGTTTCTTTAGGATGCCCCCTCTTGCCACAGTTATCACATTTTCCATACTTACATCGCCCGACATGATAGTGCAGACAATTGTCGCACTTAGGTATGATACCCATGTAATCTTTTCCCTTTTTGGCCTTCTTCTCGCTACTCACCCGAGTAACCTTCTTGAAATTTATGAGCTTTCTCTTGTTATCCCCAGATGACTCTACAGGAGTCTCCTTTTTCTCTTTCGAAGTGGAAAATTTTCCTAGTCTAACCGCTTCTTCAGTGAGCGCCACGCTTATGTCGATAGCCTCGGTGATCATTGAAGGTTTAGATGTTGTTACCAGGCTTAGAATCTGAGGTGCCAATCCCCCTATGAAAGGTTCGACTCTCTTAAACTCTGGTCCCACCAGGAGCGTAGCAACTTGTGATAAATCGTTAAATCTCTGCACATACCCAGCTATCTTTGGTCCTTCCATTTTCAAGTTCCACAGTTCAGTTTCCAACTTCTGGACTTCTGCCCTTGAGCAATATCTCTTACGCATCAGTTCTTTCAGTTCGTCCCACGTCAATGCATACGCAGCGGTTTCGCCCATTGTCTGAACATGAAGGTTCCACCATGACAGAGCCCCATCTAAAAATAGTCCAGCTATGTACGTGACCTGATGTTCTGGGTCACATTTGCTCAATCGTAAAACGGAATCCGTCTTCTCAACCCAACGCACGAAGGCTAAGGCACCCCCAGTGCCGTCGAATTCTCGAGGTTTGTGGTCCAAGAACTGCTTGTAGGTGCAGCCTTCGCTGTGTTCGGAGTGAAGGGCCTCGAGCTGTGCAATGGCCTGTGAGATGCGCTCTTGTAGTTCTGCCGCTGTTGTTGGCAGAGGGTTGTTGGTATCGACGTTCCCTTGTGTCGACATCTTCTAAGAAGAAGATTGGTTAGGTTAGGTCTTATTTGTTTGCATATAATTGTTTTAGGGGTCATATGTACACACACATTATCATATCAACCAATTCAGCATTAGCATAATCATAGCATAACCAAGTAATTTGGAAATTACGTTTAATGAGAGCATAGCAAGCGAGCACGTAGCATTATAATTATAGCACACACATAAAGATCAACAACTTGGTTAACGAAGACATAGCGACTGATTCTTCATTGATTATTGGCCACAAAATATCATCGCATGTTTAATGATGATTGGACCCTCATTATTCTTCGGCCATAATTGCATTGTCTTACAAAGTGTATCGCATCAAAAGGGACACAGGGTCACCCTACCCTTGTCCAACACGTATATCAGTGTATCAAAATTACGTAGTCAGATGTGGTCTTCACAAGTCTCCATAATCTCGGCTTATCATTAGTGTCTTTACCCAAATGTAATGCAATCCGCATAATCCAGAAACCAACTATGCTGGGGACTGAGGTGGAGGAGGAAAGAAAAGTAAACTGTTAACATGCGTGAATTCCTCCTCGAGTTTGTATATATGCTGAATTAATTAACTGATCTGCCGCTTGACAGTAAAGAAACGAGCATCAAAAGCCTGGGAAAGGTGTAATAGCAGCAGGTGTGAGCACAAAAGGAATCTTGATAATTGTGGAGGATCAAAGTATACTAGCAATAGACAGGGTGGAGGACGTGGTGTCAGCTCAAGCTCCAACATTCTGCGACTTATAATCTCATACTGTAGCTGTTGTTATAGGAGTACTCATCCCGTGTGTAGCCTCCATATTGTGAGGGATGGTCAGGGTCTAAAATCAGCATAGTGTATTATAGGAACCATCGTATTGGCTCGTCCAGCGATGTAGAGGTGAATGTAGCAAACGGTGCAGCCTGTGAGGTCATAGCAATTGCTGCTGTAGCAAAAGGGATCGTTACGCGGGTGCTGACCTGGATTACCTTCCTGGGTTGCGGGTGTGTCTTGAAAGAAAGCGGTAGGTACGTCAGTGCATTGGACGTCGGTCTCCATAGGGGAAAAGGAACAACATCAGCGGGTGAAGGTGCAGGAATAAACGTCTTAACCAATAAGGAGATCATTGGTGCAAGTACTGGGTCAGGTATAAGGGGTGGATTGTCTGGTAACCCAAAAGAAACATGGTTAGGATCAGGAATCGGTTCAAGATCATTAGGCGTATCATCAGGCTGCCCCAAAAAGGAGCAGAAGCTAGCAGGAGCAGGCTCTGGGTCGTGTAAAGGTGAGGTGCCTCGAGCAGGCGATAGTGCAGCAGTCACAACGGCATCGTCGTCTGCGTCAGTAGTAGAAAGCTGTAATCCAACCGTCTGTAAGGCTGCAGATGTCACAGACTCAAAGGAGTCTGAAATCGAGTGCATACTAGAATCAGAGGATAGTTTGCTAACGGGGTCTCCAGAAGTGAAATTAGTAACAACGTTCTCGTCTAACTTTCCATCATCATAGGTGTTATCAGAAGGACCCTCAATACTATGTCAAAGTTATCATCAATTATTCGTCGAGTAGCCAACCTTAGGAAGGAATGTCCACAGGAGGCGCATTGTCGAGGATCGGAGCCATGGTGCACTCACCATCGGGATGACCAGTGATGAAGTGGTCATGGACTGTAACAAAAGTGACAGGAGGTTTCTTATCAGAGAAGCCATCAGCATGGGTAAATCATCACCAAAATCTGGTAGCGCGGACTGTTGAAAGTCGTCCTCGTCCTATATCAGGATCACTCTCAGTGTCTGACGTAAATATCTCCGGCGTAGGTGCAATCTCATTATCTGTGGCGGTGGCCATAGGGTCATCAATGTCTGACAACTCGCTTTCTAACCAAGGTGACATGTGTGCCGGTACATAATAGTCATAGCAGGTATATCCATAGTAATTACTAACAATTAATGTATGCAAACAAGGTAATTTATCATGTAGTCATGTATTCACATTATTCTTCCTAGTCTCTCCGACTAAACTTCCCAGTCTCTCAGACTAAACTCCCCCAGTCTCTAAGACTGAATCTGTCAGATTAAATTCCCGGTCTCTCAGACTCAATTTCCCCAGCCTCTAAGGCTGAACCTCCCCAGTCTCTAAGACTGAACCTCCCTCAGCCTCTAAGACTGTGTCGCAACCCCCGATCCCTTATCTGTCCCGGGAATGGGCGGACGTGAACCCAGTGTTTGGTGGTATCAGTTGGTTAATTTGGCAGCGGAAATTTCATCAGGACCGTAGTTAGGAAATGTTTATCAGAGTAAAACCACCTCATTTAATATTAATAATCACATGGGTAAAACCCAAGTTTCTTATTACAATACATTTATAGGGATAAATCCTATTTTATTGAATTTAAAACATCGTTTATTAGGTAACTTTTATAGCCACATTTTTCCCAAGCCTTCAGTGCTCTCCAGCTGGCTTTTTACTAATTGGCTGTCACATTGTGTTACCTGAAACGCGTTTTAAAAACATTTGTCAGTGGGAAATACTGGTGAGTGAATCCCAGTTTAATCAAGAAACATTTTATCAATTAACACAGTATTGAGAGCGATCACATTGTTTATTTCTACACAATTACTCATTCAGTAGTGTCAACCCTGACCTGTGGGTCATATTACACATTGGCTAACTCGTTGTCCAATGGTAACGTATTGTCTTCCCGACTTACTACTCACAAGGTAGTAAATTTTGTATACAAAACCCCAACATACCGGCAGTAATTGAAGAACTACAAAGACTCAATCATTGCTTAATCGCATTGTAAAACATTTAAGGTTTTGTAAAACATTACAAAAAGATTAACAAAAGAGGATAAACTCACATTGCTATCTTAGACTTCGCGTAAGGGTTTCCTGGGAATAATCTATAATTTATACAAATGTACATAGGTTAGTATCATAACCCTTTGAAAATATTAATGATACCCTCCCCGAGACGGCATTCCAACAACTACGTCGGGCAGAACCACGACAGTTGTTACCGAACCCTAAATCAATCGGGCAGCGTATCTATTACGAAACTGGGGTTATAATACTTACAACGGAGCAGAACCTCGCTAATTAGGGGGTATAATACCCGTTTTCTATGCCTATATTTCAGAAATTGTGATTGAGAATTGAGAAATGAACGAACTGAATTGAAGCCCGAGGCCTCCTTTATATAGTTGTTGTACTGGACTCTCACGCGGCCCACGTGAAAGGTAAGCCAGGCTTACGCGGCCCGCGTACTAGACCGGGTAGGGTTTAGGTGATCCGGGTCATCGCCTAGACTCGCCACGATGTCGACACGTGTCGGCCTCTGGTATTGCCGTGCTGTTGATCTCTCGCGGCCCGCGTTAGATTGAGATGGGGTTCACGCGGCCCGCCTAAACTTAATAAAATCATAGGAATCCGGTTCTAACCCTTATACCGCCCGCGTAAGGATTCGGGTGGGTCTACGCGGCCCGCCTCAGCTCTAGATTTCTATTTTTGTTTATTTTTAATACTATTTCATATATTTCGGGCTCGGTTTTCACATACGGGGTGTATATAAAGACATATTGAGATATTTTAAAGTATACTAGAGTGTTGGAAATATTCGAGAGTGTCGGTTTTACTGAGGGTTGTTACATCCACCCCACCTTGTTTTAGAGCTCGTCCTCGAGATCTATTGGAACAAGTATGGATATTTCCTTTGCATTTCAGATTCAAGCTCCCATGTGTACTCAGGTCCTCTTTTGGAGTCCCATTTTACTTTAACCAGAACTAGTCTTTTATGTTTAAGGTTCTTGACTTTTCTGTCTTCAATATGTAGAGGTTTTTCTACAAACTTGAGTTGTTCATTTACCTCTATATCCTTAAGAGGTACTATTAGTGATTCATCAGCTAAACACTTTTTGAGATTAGATACATGAAACACATCATGTATCCCTGCCATTTCCTCTGGCAGTTGTAGCTGATAGGCTACAGGTCCTATTCTTCTAATAATCTCAAAAAGGTCCAACATACCTGGGACTTAGCTTTCCCCTTTTTATGAATCTTACTATCCCTTTCCAAGGAGAGACCTTTAATAATACTTTATCTCTTACTTGAAATTCCAATGGCTTGCGTCGGTTATCGGCATAACTCTTTTGTCGATCACGTGCTGCTTTTAATCGTTCCTTGACTTGAATGATCTTGTCAGTTGTTTCTTGCACTATCTCAGGTCCAGATAGTTGCTTTTCCCCAATTTCTGCCCAACAGACTGGGTTCGGCACTTTCGTCCATAAAGTGCTTCGAATGGTGCAGCATTGATACTTGTGTGATAACTATTATTATAAGAAAATTATATTAAAGGTAAGTGATCGTCCCAATTACCTCCAAAATCAATTACACACGCTCTAAGCATGTCCTCCATTGTTTGAATTATTCTTTCGCTTTGTCCGTCTGTTTGAGGATGATAAGCTGTGCTTAGATTTAACTTGGTTCCCATTGCCTTTTGGAAACTTGACCAAAAATGAGAGGTAAATCGGCTATCCCTATCAGAAACAATTGATAAAGGAACTCCATGTAAAGAAACAATTTCATTTACATATAATTTGGCTAATTGTTCCATACTGAAAGTTTCTTTCATTGGTATGAAATGAGCTGACTTGGTTAGCCTATCTACAATCACCCAGATTGTATCATTGCCTTTCTTTGTTTTGGGTAAATTAGTAACAAAATCCATTGTTATTAATTCCCATTTCCACACTGGCATTTCTAATTGCTGTAACAGGCCTGAGGGTTTCTGATGTTTAGCTTTAACTTGTGAACAAGTTAGACATTTAGAAACATAGGCTGCTATGTCCTTCTTCATTCCTATCCACCAGAATTTTTTCCTTAAATCCTGGTACATTTTATCACTCCCTGGATGCATCGTATATTTAGACTTATGGGCTTCTTCTAGTATACGATGACGTAGGTTTCCTAATTTAGGTATCCACATTCTCTTTTCATGAAATCTCCAAATTCCATCTGTTCCTTGTTCTAATTCCTTCAGCATACCTTTCAATTTTTTAGTATCTTCCTTGATTACTGATTCTTGTGCTTCTCTTATCTGATCATTTAAATCTACTTGCAGATTTAATTTAAGAGAACGTACCCTTTTTGGCATTTCATGATACTTTCGGCTTAAAGCATCTGCTACTACATTTGCTTTTCCTTCATGATACTGGATATCACAATCATAATCACTAAGCATCTCCATCCAACGTCTTTGTCTCATATTCAACTCTTTTTGTTTGAAAATATACCTTAAACTCTTATGATCAGTGAATATGGTAAACTTACTGCCATAAAGGTAATGTCTCCAAATTTTAAGAGCAAAATTATAGCTCCTAACTCTAAATCATGGGTTGAATAATTCTCTTCATGATTCTTAAGTTGTCTAGATGCGTAAGCTATAACCTTTTGATGTTGCATTAATACGCATCCATAACCTAACTTAGAAGCGTCACAATAGACTACAAAGTCTTCAGCTCCTTCTGGTAACGCTAGTATGGGTGTATGGGTTAATCTTTGCTTAAGGATTCTAAATGCTTCTTCTTGTTTTAATCCCCACTCAAATTTAACGGATTTACAGGTTAGCTTAGTTAAGGGAATGGCTATTCTAGAAAAATCTTGAATAAATCTTCTATAATAACCGGCCAAGCCTAAGAAACTTCTAACCTCGGTTGGTGACTCAGGGGTTTTCCATTTAGTAATCGCCTCAATCTTTGTTGGATCTACATGAATTCCTTCATGATTGACTAGATGTCCGAGAAATTGTATCTGTTCTAACCAAAATTCGCACTTAGAAAACTTAGCATAAAGTTTTTCCTTTCTTAATAAACTTAAAAGTGCGTGCAAATTCTTTGCATGATCCTCTTTACTCTTTGAGTAAATTAGAATATCATCTATAAAGACAATTATGAATTTATCCAAATATGGCTTACATATTTGGTTCATCATGTCCATAAATGCAGCTGGGGCATTGGTTAAACCAAATGGCATGACAGTAAATTCATAATGGCCATACCTTGTTCTGAAAGTGGTTTTAGGAATGTCCTCTTCCTGTATCTTTAATTGATGATATCCTGACCTTAAATCGATTTTAGAGAAAAATCGAGCTCCTTGTAGTTGATCAAACAGATCATTGATTCTCGGTAATGGGTACCGGTTCTTAATCGTGACTTTGTTTAATTCACGATAATCAATGCATATACGCATTGATCCGTCCTTCTTTTTAACAAACAGTATCGGCGCTCCCCATGGCGACGAACTTGGCTGTATAAATCCTTTTTCTAACAATTCATCTAATTGTTTCTTCAGTTCCTGCATTTCGGCGGGTGCCAAACGATAAGGTGCTTTGGCAATTGGTGCTGTTCCCGGTAGCAGGTGAATTCTGAATTCAACTTCTCTGTCTGGAGGTAGTCCTGGTAATTCTTCAGGAAAGACATCTGAAAACTGAGACACTACTGGAATGTCTTTTAGTTCTTTTCCTTTAGTGTTAGTGATTATGGAAATCAAATACACTATAGAACCTTTTCTTATATAGCTTGCAGTTTTCATCACAGAGATGAATTTTGTGGATCTAAATGGTTTATCTCCTTTAATTGTGATCGTTTTACCTTTTGGTGAATTTACTTGTATTGACTTTTGATCACATAAAATACTGGCTTTATTGGCTATCAACCAATCCATACATAAAACAACATCAAATCCTGCCAGATTCATGGGATAAAGGTTTGCTATAAACTTTTGGTTTAAGATTTCTATTCTTGCTCCCTACAAGATTTCAGAAATCCTAATAGTTTCTCCATTAGCTGTTTCTACTAAACATTCTTGTGGTAGTTTAGTTAATGACTGATTTAGAATTTTGCAAAATGATGTATTAATAAAACTTTGGTTTGCACCAGAGTCAAATAATACTTTAGCAAAAATATCATTAACTAAAAACGTACCAGCTATGACATCTGGAATTATCTTGGCTTCATCTGCAGTCAGAACAAATGCTCTAGCATTTTTAGTATTCTTATTGTTTGTAGCTGGAGCTAATTTTGGGCAATTAAGCTTGATATGACCTTGTTCTCCGCAGTTATAACATGTTCTGTTAGCTTTCTTTCTGTAGTCTTCTTCCTTGTGTCCAGATATTTTGCAAAAGTTACAATATATGGAGCATCTTCCTGAATGTTTCCTTTTGCAATTCTTACAGTAGGGTGTAGAAGTAGAACCTACATTTCTCCCACGATTAGAATTTCCAGAACGAAATTCTTGTGTGAGCTTTTGAGTTAGGTTCCTTTTCTGATCCTCTTCTCGGGTACGGACTAATTCATCAGTCAAGGTATTGGCTAGTTCTACAGCTTCTTCTATGGTTTGAGGTCTAGCTGCCTTGACTACATGTCTAATCTCTCCAATTAATCCCCAGATATAACGGGAGATTAACACTAGTTCTGGTGAAGCAAGAGTTGGCACTATTCTAGCATATTCAAAGAATAACTTAGTGTACCCTTTACTATCCACACCAGTCATTCTAAGGTTTAGGAATTTGTTTGCTATCTGCTCCTTTTCATTGGGTGGGCAGAATTTCCTTTCTACCTTGTTCTTAAATTCTTCCCATTCCATATTGTAAGTTCTATCACTTCCTCTTGATTGAAGGATAGTGTTCCACCATTCTAGTGCTGCATTCTTAAACAGATTAGAAGCAAACATTATTTTATCTTCTTCAGCACACTTGCTTATTCTTAAGACTGCCTCAGTTTTCTCTATCCAGCGTAGGGTTGCAATGGCCCCTTCGTTGCCCGAGAATTCCATTGGTTTACAAGACCAGAATTCTTTATAAGAACAACCGCAAGACACGGTTCTTCTCCTTTTGGGAATGGGCATTTGAAGTACAGGTCCATTGTTCACGATGTTTTCTGGTTCAATTGGTCGCTTACTGCTATGCTTACTTTTATTATTCGCTTCTTGAATCGTTTGAATAATAAACGGCATGGCATCTATAATTCCTTGTGCCACTATATGTTGAACGACACTATTATCCATTTGGTTTCCGTTGTTATTGATGCTTGGATTCTCATTAACCACGTTAATGTTACTCTGGTTATCATTATTCAGATTTCCTTGATTTCCGTCATCGGCCATCTGAATTTTAAACATTTATCCCATATTAATATCACAAGATAATATTTAATATAGTTAATCACATGATACGCAATCTAGCCAAAAGCATCGATCATTGCGACTTTTACTCTATTTTCATATACTATGCATCTATTACACACTAGTACTGAAATAAAATTACAATACCAAAAGAAATAAAGTTACACTACTAGTAATAGGCATCTGTACACACATATTTTATTTTATTTTATTAGTATTATTACTACTACCATTTCCTCCATTCTCACATTCATGGATATAGATTCATCCAAAAATCCATATTGCGCTCATCGTATTTCCATACGAGATGCTCTCCCACCTGACGCATTCTCTCACTGCTTTCTAAAATTTCCTCCCCAAAAGTCCTAAGTTCTTGGACGTTTTCTACACTCATTGGGGGTGCAGGTTCTAGGACTGGGTTTGGAATCTGGGGTGCGGGTTCCTGATATGGGGGTGAAAGTGCCTGAAATCGGTAAGGATCTTCTAAGATTTCCCTAATGTAGTTATCATGGTAATAGGGATCTAAAGGGTCCATACCTGGATAGGCTCCTATGTTCTGTATGGGTGTGTCTTCATGGATAGGGTAACATTGCACAAAGTCCCTATTGTTGTCCCACCAGGGGTCATAATTTGGGTCTAGGGGGTTTGGTGCAGGTATCCTAGGGATTTCTTCTGGGTTAAAGTCATGCATCTCCACTTGGTTTTCAGGGTTTTCTATCTCCATGGGTTGGTCTGGGATTAGTGGTTGTGGGGCTACTAGTTGTTCCAGACTTGGGTCAGCAGCAGTTGTAGCTAGGATATGGAAATTGGCTAGGCTTCTATTAAGCATATCCTGTGTATGGGCATCTGTCTTTCGCTTAGCGGCTGCTAAAACTCTTTGCTGTTGCAACTTTCGCATTCTTTTCCTACGAGCAAAAGCTTCTGTACTGAACCATCCTCGTTTCATATGAGGGAATGGCTCTTCAGACTGAGCTTTAAAGGCAAACATCCCCTCTTCCTGATCAGCAGTATACCCAGAGAGGGCAGGCTGTGAAGAGGTACCTTCACTCCTAGGTGATTCAGACAACTGACGATATACGTCTAAGGGTCCTTGATCACTCATACTGTAAACTAACAAATAGTCAAATAACACAAAACACATAATCACATAAATTATTTCCTAACACAAAATTTAGAATTTAAGTGTCAGCAGAACACTTATTTGGCTCAGACCAGTGGCTAGGCTCTGATACCACCTTCTGTCGCAACCCCAGATCCCTTATCTGTCCCGGGAACGGGCAGACGCGAACCCAGTGTTTGGTGGTATCAGTTGGTTAATTTGGCAGCGGAAATTTCATCAGGACCGTAGTTAGGAAATGTTTATCAGAGTAAAACCACCTCATTTAATATTAATAATCACATGGGTAAAACCCAAGTTTCTTATTACAATACATTTATAGGGATAAATCCTATTTTATTGAATTTAAAACATCGTTTATTAGGTCACTTTTATAGCCACATTTTTCCCAAGCCTTCAGTGCTCTCCAGCTGGCTTTTTACTAATTGGCTGTCACATTGTGTTACCTGAAACGCGTTTTAAAAACATTTGTCAGTGGGAAATACTGGTGAGTGAATCCCAGTTTAATCAAGAAACATTTTATCAATTAACACAGTATTGAGAGCGATCACATTGTTTATTTCTACACAATTACTCATTCAGTAGTGTCAACCCTGACCTGTGGGTCATATTACACATTGGCTAACTCGTTGTCCAATGGTAACGTATTGTCGTCCCGACTTACTACTCACAAGGTAGTAAATTTTGTATACAAAACCCCAACATACCGACAGTAATTGAAGAACTACAAAGACTCAATCACTGCTTAATCGCATTGTAAAACATTTAAGGTTTAGTAAAACAATACAAAAAGATTAACAAAAAGAGGATAAACTCACATTGTTATCTTAGACTTCGCGTAAGGGTTTCCTGGGAATAATCTATAATTTATACAAATGTACATAGGTTAGTATCATAACCCTTTGAAAATATTAATGATACCCTCCCCGAGACGGCATTCCAACAACTACGTCGGGCAGAACCACGACAGTTGTTACGGAACCCTAAATCAATCGGGCAGCGTATCTATTACGAAACTACTTACAATGGAGCAGAACCTCGCTAATTAGGGGGTATAATACCCGCTTTCTATGCCTATATTTCAGAAATTGTGATTGAGAATTGAGAAATGAACGAACTGAATTGAAGCCCGAGGCCTCCTTTATATAGTTGTTGTACTGGACTCTCACGCGGCCCACGTGAAAGGTAAGCCAGGCTTACGCGGCCCGCGTACTAGACCGGGTAGGGTTTAGGTGATCCGGGTCATCGCCTAGACTCGCCACGATGTCGACACGTGTCGGCCTCTGGTGTTGCCGTGTTGTTGATCTCTCGCGGCCCGCGTTAGATTGAGATGGGGTTCACGCGGCCCGCCTAAACTTAAGAAAATCAGAGGAATCCGGTTCTAACCCTTATACCGCCCGCGTAAGGATTGGGGTGGGTCTACGCGGCCCGCCTCAGCTCTAGATTTCTATTTTTGTTTATTTTTAATATTATTTCATATATTTCAGGCTCGGTTTTCACATACGGGGTGTATTTAAAGACATATTGATATATTTTAAAGTATACTAGAGTGTTGGAAATATTCGAGAGTGTCGGTTTTACTGAGGGTTGTTACAGACTGATCCTCCTTCAGCCTCTAAGACTGAACCTCCCTCAGCCTCTAAGACTGATCCTCCCTCAGCCTCTAAGACTGAACCTCCCTCAGCCTCTAAGACTGAACTCCCTCAGTCTCTAAGACGGACTCCCTGGTCTCTAAGACCAAACCTCCCAGTCTCTAAGACTAACTCCCTGGTCTCTAAGACCAAACTTTCCCAGTCTCTAAGACTAAATTTCCCCAGTCTCTAAGACTGACCTCCCTCGGTCTCTAAGACTGAACTCCCTGGGTCTCTAAGACTGAATTATAAACGAATTCTTTGAAATGTGATTTAGGTCTTTTGTTTGTAAAAATGTTTGTTCCCTGGATCTGGATGTTTTGTGTATGCAATGAAAACATGTTTGTAAAAACATTTTCGTGAAAGCCCTAATGATCGTAGTCTAGACTCAAGAAAGAATCCTAGTTCGCTACGATCGAAGCTCTGATACCAAGCTGTCACACCCTGGCTTTTGCGGAAGCATGGTTTTTTTGGTGTGACTTTCTTAATATCATTGCATTCAATCATAACATCAATTATATGATAAAACCATAGGTTTGTCATCCATTAAATAAGTTTAAAGCATAACAACGTTGCATACTTCAAATTCAAGTTTTACAAACCGTACAAATTGTTTATGAGTTCATTAAGGACTCGTCAAAAGATATTGAATAACACCAAGGTTTGGATGGCGTGTCTCGTCCAGTAATAAGACACATTACCCAAATCAAAGACCATGGATGACAACTTTATTCTTCACGCAGTATAAAAACTCCCAACGCCCGCCAGATCCACTTATAAATTCCCTGAAATACATGTAGTTTGAAAAACATCAACAAAAGTTGAGCGAGTTCATGTGTCCGTTTGTGTGTATGTATAAGCCTTTGAAACATTATAAGTATGTATGTAAGTCCCCGGTATGTAGCAATAAGGAAAAAGAGATCGCCACTGGGTTGCAAAGCCAATGGTATGTGTGAAGTGATGCAGGAAGACTCAAACCTAGCAGATTTTGCACCGGGCTTCCGGCTGTAAGACAAAGTCACCACATGGTCCACTCAGCGGACTCGGGAGTGGGGCTCGCTACACCCAAATAGATCTATCACTCATGCCCCTCGGTCCTACAATGAGGATTGATGGCCTTAATCGCACTACCCATTCACATGATCTAGTAGTAAACCCTCCTTAAGCTAACCATACCATGTATAAAAATGTCTGTAATATTTGTAACATGTATTTCACCCTCGAAGTATAAAACTGAAAACAGTTAAGAAAAAAATGGGGACATGAACTCACTGTTTTGCGTCTTCTGTGCTCGTAACTCAAGTCTCCTCAGCAAATACGACTCCTACAATGTACTAGGGCCTATTTGACGAACGGGTCGTGCCTTGCCTTGCCTTGCCTTGCCTTTGTATTTGCGTTTTTGAGTTACGTTTTAAAGTGTCTTCAATATTTTTGTAATAATACTTCTCAAGTATCGTTATTCGTATTTCCTTCCCAAGGGTGGGAGTATCTCATACTTGTGTATTTGTATTCTTGTATTGGTATATCTTGCCATGTATTGGCGTCGTATTCCGGTTTGTACGTATTTTCTTAATAAGTATCCCATATATATTTCCAAAACAATATATTTTCAAATATTATTTAGAAAATATATAAACTTATCTTGTCCAAAATACTGTATCTCCCGAAAATATATATTCTTCCCAAAAATCATATATCTTCTAAATAAACCCAAGAAAATATATTTTTATCTCCCAAAAATAATATATTTTCTCCTTGTCCAACAATATGATATACTTTGTAATAAAGTCGTTTTTTCATGTCCAAAATAATATTCACCAAAAATATATTCATAAAAGTAATTTCCGGAATATTTCGTAAGTTACGTTTTTGCGTTCGGTTTCACAGTATTAGGTGTGTAACTTAAATATTTATTCCGTGAGACTTTTGGTATTATTTTGGAGTTGTAGTTCCATGGTATTTGTTAAGATATATTATTTTATCCTAAAATAATATAATTAGTTCACAAATCATGCAAATATTCACACAAGCGTCTTAGTATAAAATATATATTCTAAATATATATTTATCCGTTTTCATTTACAAAAACCAACCTCTGATACTTGTAATTTGTTACAAAAATTATGGCGAGGTTTACATTTGTAAAACATAGTTTAAAATACACAAGTAAACTCTTGTCTAGAAAATATTTTCTAGATGTTTGGATTTTTAGAAAATTTCGTCATAGTTTCCTTTGTAAATGGAGGTGTCCATGCTAATTAGCATATCATTTTCTTTTCAAAACATCAATCAACAATCGATCTTTAAACAATTTTACATTACCAAGAGCAAAACTATATGCGTTACATATTAATCATGAACTTGATATATCACAAAAACGTGTAGTAACTTGGTAAAGCGTTTAGTGGCCTTAGTTACCTTCCAAAGTGTATTCATTTCTTTAAAAATCCTTTTCTTAAAAGAACCAAGTGTTTACAACTTGTAAATATTTTCTACAAAAATTATTCCCTCGAACTCTTCTTGTAAATAAAGTGTTCTTACACTTATTTTATTACCAAAAATGGTGTAAGTGCAAGTAAAGGTCATGATCTTTTTAAAATAGACTCTTGAACTTGGTTTGTTTAGAAAAGTCTTTTGTAAATCTCGGATCTACATGATCATCAACTTACTTGTTTACTTATATTTCAAGAAAATCATTTTCCTTCAAGTTCATGTTTAAACTAGAAGATGATTATTTCATGTAATCCCCTAATCACCTTCTAACTTGTTAAACCATGTTTTTAATCATACTTTAACAAGTTCAATATAGTGAGTAACATCACATTACCAAGAATCAATAAGAAATCAACAATATTTTCACAACAATATCATACTACAACATTTCATCATGTTTCATCTTTATGTAAACCTTATGTTTAAACTTTTAGTTCATGTTCTTTGGTGTTCTTGTTATTTCCTCATACTACATTCTTTAACCATTAAAGTAGAAGTAACAAGGGTTAATCAAGGACTTACAACTAGCTCAAAGGCTAGGGAAGATCTCTAGTGAAAAAGATGATGAAAAGTGGATGATGAAAGCAAATGAGAAGGATTCTCCAAGACCTTCAAGCTCCAAACTCCATGTATCACCTTCTAGACTTGAATAAGCTTGGAATTGGAATGATATGGTGGTGACAAGGTGGTGGTGGTGGTGGCGGTTATAGAGGGAGCCGAGAGGAGAGGGAGAGAGTGAGGGATGGGGAGTGAAGATATGAAGTGATGTTGGAAGATATAAGCCATACTTATAATCTTTCTTTCAATATTTTGTCTAAACAATCAAGCAAAGATCCAATATAATAATCAACAAATCTTGGAAGGTATGGTGTGAAGTATGGTGGTGATGGTGGCGGCCTAGGCTAGGGGGAGGGGGTCTAGATGTAACTTGGTGACTAGTTGGTTACATACTAGTTAAAAATCAAGTATATGGTTACATATGTTAGTTACTAGAGAATTTAGTGGGTGTTATGGTGTACGGGGATCATAACTAGCCAAGAAATAATGAAACAATGTTTTTGGCAAAATTTTGGTGTTCCGGGTAATGTCCGGTTGTTCGGTTAGATACCGTTCCGTTAAAGTGCTTATTTATTCCGTATAATGTCTTTTTTTATATCTTTTTGTAACACTTTTTATTCCCGGCACTTAGGAAAGCATACAGGACCATTTTGCCATATTTTTACACCTTACTAGCATGTTACAATGCTGAATTTTGTTAATAAATGCAGAATTCTGCATTTTTAGTGAGTTTTAGGCACTTTCCGGCACTTAAACTATCATCTAGAGACGCAGTTTTATGGTCCTTACTTCCATACACTCCATACTAGTGTAGTACCCTGTCTCTGGCTCATACTGGGACTCAATATATTGTCTGTCTATTTACTGGCACTGTCAGTATATTTCTGAGTTATCCGCTAACTGTGCTAACTGTGCTTTGTGCATCAAGTATGTTACTAATGTTTGTCTGTGATAATGATGTGACATTATGTAATGTGATGCACATGTATGTATGTTACAGAAATCAGAAGGCAGTTTACGTCATCAGTTGTAATCAAGCACAGTCATTAAGCACGTAATTAAAATAAATTAATTGTACAGATACCTGGTTTAGTGAGAGTTGTCACAGTGTACACGCTCTTGTGGAGGAGCTAGCGCCTGTGCACAGTTTGCTATTCGTTCCTCCACCTCCTCCTCCTCCACCATCAGCATAGCAGTTTTTTGTTTTATGCAGGTAGCATACTTTTAGTGAGAATGTAGCTATTGAGCCCAGATTGCACAGCCTTTTGAAGACCACTTTTGACTTTAGATTGTTGTAGTTTGATGGATATTTTGGGCAAGGGTGATGTGACCCTGTAGTCCCTTCTGATGTATGGTACATTGTAGAACATGTAAAACTGTATTCGTGGTCATCGATATATGAAAGCTCAATCGCAACATTCTCATTACATACATTGTTGAATTACTTGTTTACATTATGATTGGGAGGTTATGTGTTTACTTGCATTGATAAATATTATTACATGTACTTACTATACTTATTATGACCTGACCAACGCCATCTTCTTTTAGAAGATGTCTCCACAAAGAGAAACACGATTGCCCACAACAGAGGCTGAGTTACAAGAACTGATTTCACAAGCGATAGCACAGCTCGAGGCCCTGCGCTCTAAACCCAGCAGGGGTACCTCAGAAAACAACCCACCTCATGGCTGTACCTACTGTGAGTTCCTCAACTGCGAGCCTCTGAATTTCGACGGCACTGGAGGTGCCATAGCCTTTGTGAAATGGACCGAAAATATGGATCCTGTTTTTCGAATGAGCGGATGTACGCCAGAGCAACAAGTCCCATATGCGTCAAGATTGTTTCAAGATGGGGCCTGGTCATGGTGGAACTCTCAGATTCGAATAATGGGCAGAGCTGCTACGAATGCTTTAACATGGGGTGAGCTGAAGGAAATGATGCGTAAGGAGTATTGTTCTCAGATGGCAATCCAAAAGCTGGAATTCGAATTCTGGAAACAAAAGATAGAAGGTCCAAATGTGGTGGAGTACGTGCAAAAACTTCACGATCTGTCGCGGGTTGTTCCGTACCTAGTGGAACCAGAGTTGAAAAGGATGGAGCCATTCATCTGGGGACTGGTGCCTCGGATCCTGCGCTTAATGACGGTATCAGCTCCGCCAACAACCATCGATGCGATCAAGTTAAGTGCGGCACTCAGTAAAGAAGCGATTAGACTGGAAGAGCTTTCAAACCCTGATGAGAAGAAGGAAACTCGGGTAGAGCCATCCGGAAAGGACAAAAGGAAGCTCACTGACTTCCAGGAGGATACCCGAATGAACAAAGCCAAAAAAGGAAAGGAGTACATGGGTATCCTACCTAAGTGCGATGACTGCCTACTTCATCATGCTAAGCCATGTAGGTATGTAAGAGGTGATGTCTGCAACAAGGTAGGGCATGTCGGGGAGGCATGTCAGATCGGTACCAGACATAGGAATGAAGGCCAAGATGGCAGCGGAAATCGCGGAGAAAACAATAATAAACAAGAACAGGGCCAAGGTTGTGGTAGCGTAGGACATTTCCAGAAAGTTTACTTTGGGACTAAGCCAAGGTGTGATAAGTGCAAGTTTCACCATGAAGGTCGATGCCAGAAGCCTAAGTGCGGAAGGTGCGGGAAGAGAGGACACAACAAGGATGCCTGTTGGGCGAAGAGTCCCATAAAAGGAGGAAGTGATGACAACAACCAAGGCAAAAATAATAATGATGAAATTTCGGGCTGCTACAGATGTGGAAACATGGGGCACTTTAGAAAAGATTGCCCAAGGAGGATTAACCAAGACCGTGAAGGGGCATCCAACATCAGAGCTCGTGAGGCATGCCAGGATCCAGATGTGATTACTGGTACGTTCCCTATCAACTAAAAATTATGCACCCATGTTGTTTAACACTAGTGCCGACCATAGCTTCGTATCTCATGAGTTTAGGAATATACCTGGTTTAGTAAAAGGGTAAGTTAAATAATCCGCACTCAATAGAACTAGCTAATAGGAAGCCTCGACGTGGTAATTGGGATGGACCAGTTGTCAAGCAATCGAGCGGAGGTTTTTATCCGCATCCCAATGACGAACGACGAAGCAATCGCGACTCATGAAGCAGGATACGCCTCTACAAATTACCAGTGCTTGAGGGCACGAGAGTTTTCACGCAAAGGATGCGTTGCCTTCCTAGCACGCATTGTGGACAAGGAAGCCGCTAAGCCGAAGTTGTAAGGTATCCCTGTGATAAGGGAATAGCCTGAAGTCTTCCCTGAAGACTTGTCTGAATTAATTCCTCAACAACAAGTCGAACTTCGCTTCGATTTGATTCCAGACGCCGCGCCTGCAGTCAATGCACCTTAGCAACTTACACCTTCGAAGATGCAAGGATTGGCAGTATAGCTTCAGTAGTTGATAGAGAAGGAAGTTAACAGACCAAGCTACCCGTTTTGAGTAACACCAGTGCTGCTCGTCAAGTAGAAGGACGATGATTTTCAAATGAGCATCAACTACCAGGAGCCGAACGAGCTAACCAACAAGAGTCGGTAACCCTTGATGAGAATTAACGAGTTACTTACTTAACTAACTACGAGGATCCAACTACTATTTTAAGACTGATCGATGATTGAGTGCCATTATATGTGAATTCAGGAAGAAAGTATACCGGGGAATTGTGGGACAAAAACTTGTCTTAAACCTACACAAAAATATTGTGATTCCTGCACAACGCACAAAACAGTTTTACACAGAATACGAGACTTTGAGAATCTAGAAAACATGTGCTTAATCCTTTGGGAACCCAGGTCAAAACTCGTAAAGGTTGTCACTTAGGAACCACACCTGTGAACTCAAGCAAACCTCATTATCCTGACAGATATGCTATTTTAGTTAACCAAACAGAATGTACTCAAATTTCTTTCTTTAAAATCTTCACTTTTGCTCCTAGCAAGTAGATGTTTGCACCTTTACTCCCCTTAATGGTAGTTGCTTCACGTTAATTCTCTTTGCTGAGAGCGAACACACATTTGCTTCGATACTTGGTCATTTCTTCATTTTAGCAAATACTCATTGTTTCATCACTTGGAAACTTATACGTTACGCATGCACCATTTGCTACGCATGCGGTTCCATTTCGAATGAACGCTTCGTTAAAGTTCAAATGTTATTTTGCTAAAGCTAACTATGGGTCAATGATTCGAATAACCTACATTCTTGTAATTGTTGGCTCCTTTGTTATCAAGTCAACACACTCTCTTGAAACTTCTTTTCTTTCAAGTCACATTCATGGTTTATTTTTGTAACCATGCTGAGATTCCCCTTGATTGGTACATACGTTTATTGTCAGGTTACGCTGAAACCAAGTTCAATTTCTTGAACTTATCCATTTCGCATATTCGATTTAAGGCGCCATATGATGTATTGAGAGCATCATATTCAAATATTTTTTGCAAAGGTTCTTTTGTTTCGGGTCGTAGTAGAGTTGATTGGTCTACGAATCCACTAAATCGTTTGTTGAATTCGACACCTTGCGGTGAAACTTTCACAAAATTGAAGCTTCCGCTAATTTGGTTACGCACCTCATACACGGATTTAATCGTCTATTTATTTGTTCTAAATCCATTTTGTTTATCAATTAAAGCGGTCTTGACACAATTGTGTGTTAAGACAATGGTACCTAGAATCATTTCATATCCCAGTGTACCTCCTGACAATTCTTTCATTATAAATTGAATACCTTACAGTGTTTATTGCTTTCCATCTTCAACTAAAAAAACGAAAGTTTTTTGATGTTCCACATTCGATTGAAAACCCCATGACACTGTTTAAATCAAATTCTCAGATTTGTTTCAGTGCACTTTCCTTTGATTTCAAGCACGGTGAATTTGTTCGGTCACCACTATTGTTGAAATATGTCAATTACGACACCTTGTAGTGTCATTACAAATTTGTAGCTTGTGCTAATCATGGTCAACCGTTTCACATAAAACTACACATACTTCTGTTTGACTTGTCATTTAAACATTCCTGATGCAACTACGAGACAAGACAATGATACACCAGATTCGCTTGTATTTCATTCGGTGCATTTTCACAATTCAAGAATGTCAACACACTAGTCCTTACCATTTAGATATTCGAAAGTTGACAGATCATGTTCATATAGCGGATGCTATGGTTTGTAAAGACACACTTGCATATTGTGGCCGACTGTTCGAAGAATCCATTGGTCAAAACTCCTCTTTTGTGGAACCCCTGTTAACTGAGTTATGCTAGTTTATACATCTATACACCTCGTGTCCTTTGACATCAAATGCTAGAACACACGCCTTGTAGCCATTGGGCTCTTGTTGTTGAAATATATCCCTGGAATTCACCTAATGTGAATAAGATTAGGTTCGGTTTTGTAGTTATCTACCCCAGTATCATTCATATACATACACGCATAATGAAACCCTAAGGAATTAAGGTAGTACAAATTTCGAGGACGAAATTTTCTTAACAGGGGGAGAATGTGACAACTGTCAAAAATCCAGGTATCCGTACAATTAATTAATATTGATTATTGCTTAATGACTGTGCTAAATTATAACTGATGACTTAAACTGCTTTCTGATTTCTGCATCATACTTACAAGTGCATCACATATTGCATACTGTCACATCATTTTTACATACAAACTCTTAGTGACATAAACGATGCACAAAGCACAGTTAGCGGATAACTCAGAAAAATGCTGACGATGTTCGGTGCATAGACAGACAGTGTTTTGAGACCCCGTAAGGGCCAGAGATAAAGTACTACACTAGTAAAGTGTGTAGGGAAGTAAGGACCATAAAACTGCTTCACTAGGTGATAGTTTAAGTGCCGGGAAGTGCTTAAAACCCACTTAAAGTGCAGAATTCTGCATAAATCAGCAAAATTCAGCATTTTAGCAAGCTTGTTACATGCAAAAATATGGAAAAAAGGTCCTGAATGCTTTCCTAAGTGTCGGGAATTAAAAGTGTCACAAAAGGGTACATAAAGATCACTAAACGGAACAGTTTGACACTTTAACGAACAGGTATCTGACCGAACAACCAGACACTACCCGAAACACCAAAATTATACTAGAAGCATTGTTTTATTATTTCTAAGCTAGTTATGATCCCCGAACACCCTAACACACTATATAACATATAATACACATGAACACTAACCATTATACTTGGAATCTTAACTAAACACTTAACATACCATTGAAAACCAACTAATACCCCCCCCCCCCTCTCATGGATGGTTACAAGGTGGTCCCACCACCTTGATCTTCTCAATCCTACTAGATACTATATAATCTCATATGATTTGCTTAAGGATTGTGTCTTGTACTTAACCAACAAAAAACCCATTGGATAAAAGAAATAGAGATTATAAGATGGACCAAGGACTATCATTCTCACACACACTTAACACCTTCATCTCTCTCCCTCTCCTCCTCTCCCTCTCGGCCGAACATAGCACCAAACACCACAACCATTTCCATCTCACTTCCAACCATTCCAAGATCATTCTAAGGTGTAAGGAGCCATACAAAGAAGCTTGGTGCTTGTGGAACTTGAAGGACCTCACCCGATTGCTTTTATCCAACACTTTTGTCCTCATCAACATCAAGTGTTCTTCCCTAGCCTTGTGCTAGTAGTAAGGCCCTTATGATCTCTTGATCTTTCATATATAGTTGGTTAATAAGTGATGAACATTGATAAACATGATGAACATTAAAAGACATAATCATAAATCTCTAACATAAGCTTATAAACATATGAATACTTGTTGATTTGTGTTTATTTGCTTCTTGTTGATTGATTACTAGTGGTAGTGATGTTAGACATCATATGGAACCTACTAGATTGTGATTAAACACATGATCTAGTAAGTTAATGTGATGATCTTGTGAAAGACCAAGATCATCATGCCTTATGTTTACATGAACTTGAATAATAAAAGTTGTTTTCATGTGATGATGATTTAAACAAGATACAAGTCTTGTGAGTGGATGATTTCTAAAATAGTTTTCCAAAGAAACCAAGCTAAATCACAAAGATTTACATGAACATTGTTTTAAAAAAAAGAACTAATCATGTTTCTAGTGTTGAAACAAGTATAAGAACACTTTGTTTACAAGAAGAATTCAAAAGAATGATTTTTGGAAAAATCATCTAACAAGTTGTAAACACTCAAATCTTTCAAGAATGAGATTTTTAAAGAAATAAACACACTTTAAAGGGTAACTAAACCTACTAAATACACTACCAAATTACTACAAGTTTTTATGAAAGTTCAAGTTCATGATTATTATGTAGATAGCTTTGTTTTAGCACTTGGTAAGTGTAGATTGATTGTTGTTTGTTTATGATGATTTTTGAAAAGAAAATGATATGCTTTAATAGCATGGACACCTCCATTTTTAGGGGAAACTATGGCAAAATTTTCTAAAAATACAAACACTTAGAAAAATACTTTCTAAACAAATATTAACAAGTGATTTTTAACTATGGTTTTCAATATAAACTTTGCCATAGATTTTGTTATAAAAATACAAGTATTGGAGGTTGGTTTTTTGTAAATAAAAATGAGTAAATATGTATTTAGAATATATATTTACACATTGTGTGTGATTATTTGTATAATTGGTGTAATAGTTATATTATTTTAGGATTTAAAGTAATATAACTTAACAAAATACCAAGAATTTACAATCCAAAATAATACCAAAAATCACAAGGAATAAATATATAAGTTACACGCTTAATATTGTGAAACCGAACGCAAGAACGTAACTTACAAAATATTCCGGGAAATACCGTGATAAATATATTTTTGGTAAATATTATTTTGGATGCAAGGAATGAAAATATGATTTTTGTAAATATTACCAAAGTATAACATATTTTCGACAAGAAGAAAATATATTGTTTTTGGAAGTAAAAATATATTTTCTTGGAATATTTAGAAGATATATGATTTTTGAGAAAAATATATATTTTCTTGAAATACAATATTTTTGACAAGTAAGTTTAAATATATTTTCTAAAAGTGAGACTTGAAAATATATTTTGGAACTACGAATACAAGAATACGAATATACAAGTATAAGATACCCCCATCCTTGGGAAGGAAATACGAAAATAAATACTTGGGAAGTATTATTACCAAAATATTGTTTATCAAATTATTCCAAAATTAAATATAATTTAAGGTTAAAATATTTATTATTTTAACAAGAAAAATTATAACTTGGGATAATATTAAAAGAAACGTAACTCAAAAAACGTAAACACTAAGGCAAGGCACGGCCCGTTCGTCTAATAGACATTAGTACGCTGTAGATAGTCGGGTTTGCTGAAGAGATTTGGGTTACGATTCTGAAGACGCAATACTGTGAGTTCATGTCCCCCTTTTCTTTTAACTGTTTTCAGTTTTATACTTCTGGGGTGAAATACATGTTACAATTATTATGAACATTTTATACATGGTATGGTTAGCTAACTAAGGAGGGTTACTGCTAGATCATGTGAACGGTGGGTATAACACTTAAGGCCATTAATCCTCGTCGTAGGACCGAGGGACATGAGTGATAGATCTATTTGGGTGTAGCGAGCCCACACCCATGAGGACCAGGGTGGCCCATGTGGTGACTATGTCCACATACTAATGTCGTGGCAAAATTCCGCTAGGTTTGAGTTTTCCTGCACCATTTCACACATACCATTGGCCTTGCAAACCATTGGTGATCTGTTTTTCCTTATTGCTACATACCAGGGACATATATACATACAATACATACTTTAAAGGTTTATTCATACATAAACGCATGAACTCGCTCAACTTTTGTTGATGTTTTTAAATTACATGTATTTCAGGGAACTAATGGATCTGGCAGGTGTTGCATGTTTGTCAAGCTGTGTCATGAATAAAAGATGTCATCCGTGGTTGTAGGGTTTAGAAGGTGTATCCTATTCCTGGATGGGATGCATGTTTCTAAACCGGGTTTTTAAGGTCTTTATTGAGTCTTCGTGAACTCATTAAAACATGTTATGGTTTGTAACTTAAATTTGGTGTCGATGTTTCAAACAAGTGTGTTGTGGTATTTTCAAACTTAATTTTTATGGATGAATATCTTTTGGTTTTTATCATATAGTATTGTTATGATTGAATGCTATGGTATTAAGAAGTCACACCAATAACCACGCTTCCGCAAAAGTCAGGGTGTGACAGTGTACAAATCTTAAATTGTCATATGTGTTGGTTCTTCTGTTTGATCATTATGTTTTAAGTTACACGTTGACAGACTGTGATGTTAATTCTTGATAGGTGATTAGGATTTTACAAATCATACAAAGGAATACTAGGGTTGTGGTTTGAAGACTCAAGACTACAGAGATTTCGTTTAATTACAAGGTAATGAATCCATATCCCAGTTGAGTAATCATCATATATCATGATCCTTTTAGATGACTCAAATCATTATTGTTTACTTTTGTATCAATTTAAATCTAACTTTCAATATTATAAACTGATTGTCATTAGATGAATCTTTAAAATAATTTTGACATTTAAAGCTCAAGATTAGAAAGATATGTATACTTCTCAACCATAAGTTTTAATTTCAATACAGTTTCATAACCGGAATTTTGGTTGTTTTGTATTAATTATTATTGTAATAATTATTTGAGTTTCCGGTCACCGCAGCGGCGATCAGCAACCGCAACCCAAGTGGTTGCTAGCGTTTTGGTTATAGTTTATGGGTACAACAGCAGAACTCGATTGTGACGGCAGTTTAGGGTGAAGAGGATGGCTTCAAGAAGCTCCAGCGAAACTCCTATGGTTCTGGACATATGTCCGGAAGGGTTAAAGCTTGCTTTTCCGATTATGTAAAACCTATCTACTTTCCGATTATACAACTCAGAAATCCGCCATATTTGTGATTAGGGGTGTGCATGAGTCGGTTTGGGTCGGTTTTGACCAAAAACCATAACTATAACCGCGATGTCGGTTATTGGATAACCATAACCATAACCGATCGGTTATGGTGGTTATGGTTATTCGGTTTTGATGGTTATAGCGGGTCGGTTATGGGTAGTTAGCCATGTATTTAGTCTAGCTAAAAATAGCTTATTTTCTTAACATGGAATAAATTGTTATTGTATATTTGTATGTGTATTACATAGTATTAAAAATACATATAATCTATAATATTAATACCAATTATTATCGAATATTCAAATAAGTGATATGATACATTCCATAAATTCAAATAAACGTTCAACCAAAACCACAAAATGATATGAAAAACCCATAAGTAGTAAACATATTTAGTCAAAAACATCAAATATTAAAACTATGGTGAAAAGTTCTAAATCCTACAAAGATTTATTACATGTCGGTTCGATTATGGTGGGTATGGAAAAAATGATAACCATAACCGACCCGCTACTTTCGGTTTTCAAAAAAACCATTAACCGACCCACCGGTTTTTTATTTGGTTCGGTTTTTTCGGTTCGGTTTTGTCGGTTAATTCGGTTATGGTTCGGTTAATTCGGTTTTTTGCACACCCCTATTTGTGATATATAATGTCTTGCTTTACAGCCTTTTAGCGCTATATCGATTGTGAAACGGTATCCTTTAGTGTTGTTTTCGCTAAGTGTTACTCTACCTTCAAGGAAAGTCCAAGGAGCAGGTATAATTATAAATTTTGCCTTCAAATTCGTTCTAACAAAACAATAGAAACGTTGTTGATTATGTGATTTTTTTCATTTTTTGTAGCTATGAGAAGGTTTAAAGCTATTGAATGGCTTGAAAGTGTAGTTAGGCGATTGGGGATACCAAAACAACCATCAAACTTTTTGATAGGTTAAAGCTTCATGTTTCCACCAACTAATGGTTGTTCTATCGTAAAGACTTCTGGTATGGATCTTAACCATAAACTGTGATTTGAACCAAATATAGTGAACCGAACCGATAAACCTGGTTTTTGAAACCAAATACTGTGAACCGAACCGAATAACTCTCAAACCAGTCGAACCGACTGATTTGCTTCGGTTCTGGCGGTTTCAAACAGTTTATGAACACCAGTAGATCAAAGTATTTCATAACTTGTAGGTTAAAGCCTTTCATAACTACCAGTGTTTTGTTTATCTTCTCAATCTCATGCACATTTCAACACTATAACAAAGACTAAAACTCCACAATTTACTCAACTCTGGTAGTTTTGCAATCACAGGTTTCATCAAATTCCGTATTGATTGGCTTTAAAATTCTCTAAAAATTGCTGCATATATGGGGAGTTTGCTACAGCTTCAACATCAACTATCTTCTGAGTGACTATTGAACTTCATATATTTCGACCCGTCTGATCTAAATGGATCAACGGTTCGGTTTTATTCACTATCTATGTCCGAAACAGCAGACTTTCTTTGGTTTGGGTGGTTATGTCGGTTGGTTTATGAACAACCCTACTACCAATTTATGTAATAGACTAAGATTAATGCTATCAGGAAGTTCAAGTAATTATATTGTATCATTTAAGAGATATTAAGATAATCTAATATATAGAGCAGAATTGTTCTTTGAATTGTGTTCATCAAGTGTTTGATGAAATGCCTAATTAAGTTTTGATTCTGCATGTGTTTATCAATGTGCCTTTTCTGTACTTGGCTTTCTATAAGATCATCAATCTGTTCTTCACACAAAGGACCAAGAGCAAGTTTGTGTTTGCTAGACCTTCAAAGACTGATGAAACCCTCTTCAAGTGAATAACTCATCATCTCTTTTGTTCGATTTGGTTTCTTATGATAATTTCATCTGATTATACTTGAATTGTTTGATTGAATATTAGGTACATAGCACCAGAGCTGGTTCCAGGTTAATATGGTGGACTTAGCTGGGAAGGCAAATTTTCCTCTACTGACTCGATCACAGAAAAGATCATCAAGCCTTCAACCAAACACACCATTGAGATCCCTGCTCTTGAGGTACTATTCAATGATTTTTTTTGATCCTATCTAGGTTATTTCATATGAGAATTTCGTTAGATAACATACAAGATATGATTTTTGATCGATTTATGGCTTTTTCTTATAAAATTTTCTTGATGTGGTTGTGAAAACTAATTTTTGGACGAATTTTCTTAAATGACATACAAGTTATGATTTTTGTTAAATGATTTCGATCATATCTTGGTTTTTTCATGTGAGAATTTCATTAGAAGTTAAATATACAATTTTTTTTATTGATTTATGTAATCTTTTAATCAAATTATCAATTTTTTTATTGATTTATGTAATCTTTTAAATGTAGGCTTATATTCAATGTTTACGATGTATCCGCGTCCATCGGACGGGTGTTCACCTAGTGAATATAAGAGAACAAATAAAATACACTTGTCATTTTTGAAATTAATTAACTTTTGAGTGATTTAAACAGTAACAAATAATTCTCTAAATATTTAATTTAATGGTAATTCGTAACCCACTTCTCCCTTTGACCCACGCACGTCACCCCTCTTTCTCCACTCCCGCTGTATTCAAGCCTACCTCAACCAACCACCCTCATTCATCATTTTCTAACCAACTGTTTAAACAAACCACCTAACCCCTTTCTTTATATACCTCACTTCACTCACTTAATTTTACCTTACCTCCAGTAGATATGTTTGATCTCATGTTTGGGTGGAGAAAAGCCTCCCAATGGTAATATTAATTAATTACTTTCTGTTTTTTAACACTCTTTTTTCATTCATTTATGTTATATCCAGCAAGAAGCTGATGAAGAAGCTTAGGTGTCGTTTGAGTCTGCTCAAGAACAAGAGATGCTGTATTGTAAAACAGTTACGAAATGATGTCGCACAACTCATCAAACACGGTCATCATCAGACTGCCTTCCACAGAGTAATGTTTTTTTTTTTTTTTTTTTTTAAACTTTTGGTGATTCCTAATTTAATTTTATATATATATATATAGACGAAAATGTAATTAAATCTTCTTCATCGATCAGGTGGATGAAATCTACAAGGACGAATGCATCATCGCAGTATACGACCTTTTGGCTCATTTTTGTGAATTTTTATCTCATCAACTTCCCTACATTCGTCGTAGCAGGTATGAAAGATCTTAAATCATCTACATAAGGAAACGCCATAATTATTATATTAATAATAATAAATATTAACTGTACCAGGGATTGCCCTAATGACATCAATGAAGCAATATCGAGCATTATTTTCGCATCAGCAAGATGTGGAGAGCTGCCAGAGCTTCTGCGCATACGTAAACTCTTTAGCGAGCGCTATGGGGAGCGCTTTGAGGCCAGGGCACTCGATTTACTTCCAGGAAATCTAGTCAATTTTCAGGTGATTGATATATAATTCAATGTAAAATCTTATAATTTACTTGTCAATTTAATGTACGGAATACAGATTAGAGAAAATTTAAGCATGATCAGTAAGGTGCCAAATCAAGTGAAGTACAAACTGGTGGAAGAGATAACGACAACTGTTGGACCATTGGCTTTAGAAAAGGTATGCATGCATGCATTGTTTTTCATAATTCATGCATGCATGCATGCATGCCAATAACTTTATATTTTCAGGGTCAACTGAATGGCAATGGAAAAGACATTTACTTGTCACCAAATCAATCTGACTTTGACCATCGGACTGACATTGAAGAGTTTCAGGCTCCATTGAAGGAGGACGGTGAAGATCAAAGGGTTTTCATGTTCACCGCCAGTGTAGGAAGCCATAAAAGCATAAGCTTACTGATTTCGATCATCGATTGGTTGGTTAGAACAGGATCAAAGAAAAGATCATCAGACTCCCATCCTCCCGCTGGCGAAAAGCACAACGGCTGCATTGTTAAGCCAACTGGACAAGTGAGGGCACCTTGTAATCCTTGGAAGAAAGGTGTGCATCCGAAACTCCCAGACTATGATGAGCTAGCGGCAAAGTTCATAGCACTCAAGAAAGAAAAAGTTTCTGAATATTTAAAATCCAAGGTTATTTAGAACAAAATTTTGTGGCTATTTTTATTTTTTAGGAAACAAATTTATAAGCTGTTTGTATATAATTTAAAAGTATTAACCGGGAATATTTACTTTTCATTATAATTATAATATATTAATATTAATTAAAATCACAAGAAGTTTAGTGACATCACCACCAATCCCTTGCTACTTCCTTCCGCCCACACCTATCATTGATAATGTATCAAGACCATAAATGCGGATTGTTTATACTAATAATGTAGTTCTTTTCGCATTCCACTCAGTTTCAAACCAAACACTCCCTCAATGACTTTCCTGCAATAAATCTGATTGAATAAATCAGCTTTTCCAATTAACAAAAAGAAGATGGATAATATTAGTCAAATGAACCATGGATTTAGTGTCAGTTTACATCACCCAAAAGTAGTGCTCAACCTCCTAATGTACAAGCATAACAATCATTTTTGTTATTACAAGCCAGTAATGTACAAGCTAGCTGCAAAAACGATATCCCGTTTGATTGCATTTGAAGCGACTTCCATTTTTTTGTATAATGCCGAGTTACCCATGATTGCTGCGGCGTTTCTGAATTCACGACATGTTTCATCCAGCCGTACGATTGTCCTTACTATAAGCCCTTCCGGGACATCTGTCAGTTCACATATGTCTGCGAATGGCGTTCCCTGCGTACCACCCCAAACCAAAACATGAATCTGAATATATCTAAGTTTTTTCTTTTTTTTTTTTTTTTGGTGGGCTAAAATCACAGAATAGTAAACAAGTTTCAATATTGTTCGAATAAAGTCACACAAACGTTTTCTAACTATAAAACCACTCAAGCTTTAGTCTAGTTTCATTGTTGTGAAAGTTTTCAGAATGGCTTAAAGTTGAGTGACCAAAACAAAATGATAATGATGATTATTTAGTAACTGTTACTTCACATTACATTACATTGCATTTGAAAAAATAAATCATTAAATAGTAACCAAGTTTCATAAGAACAATAAACAGTATCAAAGCTTGAATGGATTTATTTAAGATTTGAGTGGAACACTGAAAACTTGGTTACTATTAGACACTTTCCTTTGTGTTTGTGTGTGTGTGTGTGTGAGAGAGAGAGAGAGAGAGAGAGAGAACCTTTGCCCACTCATAAACGACCTCGACAAGTCCAAACTTGAGATTCTCTTGAGCATACTCCTCAGGCTCGATTTGTATTTTGAAATGTGCTTGAAGCTGCCCAAGTTTGATGGCGGTGTCGTACAACCTACTTCACATTCAAATTTTAACATCGGAGAAATAAATACATAACAAAGGAACAAAAATATAAAAGTTGACCTTTGTTTGGCTTGTGCAAGTCTGGGGGTAAGTGAAGGTTCAGAAGCGTTTCTCTGCTGAAAGACAAAAGCTGACATCAAGGCCACAGCTTCTTCTGGTTCCAAGTCATCCAATTGATTCTCAAATAAGCATTCTGTGCATATCAATTCTTCTCCTGAATTCATCTCACAAGCAACTCTTCCTTTAATCTCAACCACAAGATCGCTATCTATGCACCCAATCTCCTTCAACACGTCAATCTGCACTCCAACATATAACTAAACAATACATACATAACCAAAAGTAAAAGAAATAAAAACGAGACTTACACGACCCTGAAAATCGGGCATCTGTTGAAGTGCTTCATCCGACATTTGAAATTTGAGTGTATTAACTTCGTCCTTATAATTTTTAATCTCTCTAGCTACTTTGATGTGTTCCTCCAACTTAATACAATTATGGCACTTGTTTTGTGACATTTTTTGCAATAAATTGTTCCATTTGTGGTAAGCGTCCACTAAATTCATATCTTTTAGCTTCAGATCTGGCATACCCAAAAATCAGTTGAAGTTTCGTATTTTTGACTTTGTAGGATGAGAAACATACCTACCTTTAACTGGATCAAGGGCTGGAGGGTACTTATTTCCATCAACTTTTTTATTTAATAGACTAACAACAGTCTTAGAATAAGCTGCAGTGCTGTCATCTTCCAGAAGCCCAACTTGATCGATCTTTATTTTGGCATTGCAAATAGACAAGAATTCTTTGGTATCGATTTCTCTGACTTCATAACTAGCCCCAGCAGCAGTACCACGATGGGGCAGTTTAATTTTAACAGCGCCTGATCCCTTACGTGAAGTGGCAGAAGAAGAAGAGTAATAATCATCATCCATGCCACGTTTTGATTTTGGAATCAGTATCTGAAGACCAGCATTTGTGTTCTTTTGTGGGTCATCACTAATTGATGGTAAAGATGGGGTAAGCACCATAACAATATATTGTTTATTAACAGGAGTAGGTGCCTTTAAGATGACACCGAGTAAGTGGTCCTGGCCAGATTGGGATTTGACAACGACGACTCTTCCTGGCAAAAGAAAAGGCTGAGATACTGAAGACTGCAAGACCGCCTCGGTAATGTGGTTTCTATACATCTCAGCCTCCAAATACCACTCATAATATTCCTCAATAGCTGGCTCACCTTTTATGCACCTACCCATAAAACAATTACGCTTAATACCTCAATTCATAAACTTAAAACACTATTAATCACCAGTTCACCACAACCCTACCAGCTTCTTCTAAAGGCGGTAATTATGATTCATTTACTTGCGTAAGGTTATATTTTTAACTTTGCTTAACCTGTAAAATAAAAAATAGCTAGAAAGGAAATGAACCCAAAGTGTATTTTAAGCATGAAACCTCCTAAATCATTATGTTTGAAAACTAGATTACTACTAATAATATTTGACACTCAAATTATTTCGTTTTTTGGAGACCCCATAATAAAAGAAAGCAAAATGCATGCATAGAGAATTATATGAACATGAAGAATAAAGTTACTCGATAGTTTTTGTAGGCTGAGCTAGTTTCCGCATGAGCAATTGCTGTTGCTCTGGTAGTTTTTTCTGAGCATGAAATTCAGCAAAACTTCTTTTCAGCATGTCCTCCACCTGCCCAATATTAGATAATGAACTTTTATGATCACAAAATTAATAAAGTCCATTCAGCCATGTACACCAATAGTCAAATTTGGATTCTTCAGTGATTTTAGTAACTATTTTTGAAGTCCAGTTAGCAATGAAGTGAAAGTACCTTACTAATTGTTATTTGACCTAAATTATACAGCTCACATTCTCTAAAATTCCTCTACTTGGTTATACACGACTGCTGATACTACTCATATTATAATATGGTGGTGTTAGGATTTGTGTTTTCAAAATGGTTATCTAATTATTGTGAATTGAATTCGCAATAATTAGTTTTTGAAGTTTGCATACATGAAATGGTTTCTGATTAATTAATGGCAGATTATCTCATGCCTAGGAGGGTAACTTCACAGATCCATCCGTTTATAACCTTATTAAAAGAAAAAAGATAACTCATAATTCACAAAACATCTGTCACATAGATGTCGTTTTTGGTAATTATCAAATGGTAGTGTATCTATTTAACTAACTAAAGCAAGAAACTTTGTTGGTTAAGGAAGTGATGGTGTGTGTACCTTTAATTCTTCAACACGAAGGAGATGCATAATCATGATATAGGTCAAGCGGAACTGAGATTCAAGCCTGGTTGCACTCCCGGTAATAAGATTCTTCAAATCAGACTCGACTGGAATATCATCACGACACATGACAAGAACGCTGCCAATCTTA
The DNA here is from genome assembly GCA_030545235.1 of Helianthus tuberosus. Classification (NCBI taxonomy): domain Eukaryota; kingdom Viridiplantae; phylum Streptophyta; class Magnoliopsida; order Asterales; family Asteraceae; genus Helianthus; species Helianthus tuberosus. Next base: position 107,475,562 of record CM060409.1, read on the forward strand.
TCAAGCCCTCTCCTACCAGCACGCCCTGCCATCTGTGTGTACTCTCCAGCTAACAACTGTCTATATTCTTTCCCATCAAATTTCCTTACACTATCAAATACAACCTGCCAACCAACAAACCTACCTTTCAATGCTCAACCCTTCCTTGACTAATAAACAAACAATTACTATTACTAATTTACTATTACCGTTCTAGCTGGGGCGTTAACCCCCATTGCAAATGTCTCGGTTGAAAATAAAACCTTAATAACGCCACGACAGAAAAGCATTTCAACTACTTCCTTGACTATTGGGAGTAGACCAGCATGATGTACACCGATCCCTCTTTGAAGAAGACCTTGGACTCTCACAATCTAACATATATATAAATACACCCTTTAATTCTACAAAATCTCATGTACCCAAAACTCGTAACGAATTCGAGCAGTTTGGTTTCATTTTCAAACTCTTCTTATTGTGAATAAACGACAATATTGTTTTTTTTTTGTTTAATTTGAAGCCAAAACAGTGCATTTAAAGTTCAGAAAATTAAAATAAACAGTTTTGAACAAGAGAATGGATTGTTTAGTAACTGTTGAACTCAGAAGCAAACCGAACATAGCCGGTCTAGGTTCAGTTCTGGTCAACCCTACCTGTGGAAGGTTCCTATCAGATCCCTTGAGCCGAGAAAATGCTTTGTCACAGAAAATACGAATCTCGCTTTTTTCAGATCGACTTGTGAGATCAGTTTCACGCAAATTATCGGCCGATTTGTCACACCGATTCTTTGAGAAACAAAATATCACCACCTATAAACACAAGATAAATTGTAATTCACAAGTATTCGTTTGGTTAACAAAAATGAAAGTTTATTACATACAGGTAAAAGAGATGTCTTGGACAACTTATTAATAAGAGACAACCAGACAGATTTTTCAGAAACTCTGGAGCCCCAATTGTTATTTCCTTGGTAGGCTCGACCGGTACCAACAAAGTTCTGGGGAGCGGTTTGTTTGTTTGGTTTGCCTCTTGCGAAACTAGTGTTGGGTTTTTGAGTATGAAGAGGTGCAGGTGGTGTGGTCAACGTTTTTCTCTTATGGGCATCTTTAGCAGCTCTCAGACCCTGTGATATAAATTTCTCCTGTTCACAGATTTTGTACACTTCTCCAGAATAAAAAAGGCAGTGCTCTAGTGGGACAGGCCTTTTTATAGTCCTGTCAAATAAATAAATAAATAAATTATCTGATATACACGGGTGTGCATGACTAGAATTCTTATAAAAACTTACCCAGTAACACGGATTTGCTTTTGTTTCGTCCTACCAATCCAATCGGCAAATTCAATTGTATTAGGTACCTGCAAATACAATAACAAAGATTAATAATGTCCCCCAACTGAAAAGTTTCTACTTCTTAATGAGATATTCAAAATTACATATGTATATGTAGAAGGAAGAAAGAATTACCGTGGCAGAGAGGAGAACAAAATTGATATGCCTTGGGAGCATTATGATCACCTCTTCCCAAACAACACCTCTTTCAACATCATTTACATAATGCACTTCATCAAATATAACCTACAATTCATACAAAAATTAACACCCATTCACCAAAAGCCGCTGATAAGAATGAGTTTATTACCCATTCAATATCACGAATGATGTCAGCGCCTCTGTAAAGCATCGATCTTAATATCTCAGTAGTCATAATGAGGCATGAAGCCTCGGGCCTCAAGCTAACATCCCCTGTGAGAAGCCCAACATCAAATTTTCCAGAAAAATCTCTGTACTTTTGGTTGCTGATTGTTTTTATGGGAGCGGTATATACTGCTCTTGTGCAGTGCTGCATTCATTATTAACACAATCAATCATCCATTAATATTACCCCTCAGCGCACAGCACAAAAGAATCTTTAGAAAAAAGGCCAATCTACAATAGATTTTAGTTAGTTCTGGTTGATAAACAGAGAGATATCTTACTTTAGATGCTAGTGCAAATGCATACTCTGCAACAACTGTCTTTCCTGCTGATGTATGAGCGGCCACAAACACCGATTCCCCCTTCTCAAGATAATATATAGCCTGTAATCATACCCCTTTTGTTTTAAGATGGTTACTATATTTATAAAAAAAATAGGCATGTAGATCATAGTACCTCCTTTTGGAATGCATCTAGTTGAAAAGGGAAATCCAATGCCATGTCAGGAACAAGTTCATCAAAATGATCTGCAATTCCATCACTACCTCCAGTAACAGCCCAGACCTGCACAATACAAAACTAACCATTAAGCCAAAACCTCAATAAAAAAACTATTTCAAAGCATTCGAATATACTTTTGCCTCCTTTGACTTTTCTTCACCACTATCACCCGACTCTTTAGTCAATCCTCCAGATCCAGATGTTGTCAAAATCTGATCTATTACAGATGATTCAGAGTCAAGTGGAAAAACTGATTTGTCTTCAGCTTCTACTGGAATGGATCTTGGGGAACCCGCCTCAATTAAATTAATTTCTAGATCTGATGCTGATGCATCCCCTACATAACACAATAATGTTATTAACCTCCCAAACATACAAACTTGTAATACAGGAGGAAAAAGATGAGTGATTTGGTTGAAATCGCCACATCTCTTTATCCAAAAGATAAGTATTCTGATTTCTGAAAGTTTAAAGTAAAAAAAAAAAAAAAGTTGAATTAGGCATACCATCAATGGGTAGTTCCGCAACATCATCTTCCCAAGCTCTTTTAAATAAATAATCAAACTGAACAGATAAAGTACTCTGCAGAGGTAACAGCATATAAACTTGAAAGATAATACGATTTAATATCACTCCATCCACCCTAAAAAGGAGTTTGTAATCAGATTTAAAAATAAGACTTTTTTGTTACTACTACTTTGTTTAATCATATCATATAATGGTAATTGGATGTTCCTGAAAGTAACTCACTAGAGACTCAATTTCCATCACCTGAAAACAAGAATCATGAGAAGCATTACCTCAGGTGTTGTCTGGGGCAAGCTTTGATCTTCTTCACATACGTTCCAAGAACATGGATGGCCCTTCAAATTAAGTCTTTTTAGTAAAATGATGAGTAAAGGAGTGATGTTAAAAAGTATAAAACCTTGAGGTGGTCTCCAAGATTGATTCCTTGTTTAAAGGTTGGAGGGATGAGTTGAGGGGGAGCACCAATGAGAAGTTCGTGTACCCATTCGCCGTTTGAAGCACCATCTGGAAAAGTCCTTCCCATGGATTGAGAATCGTCCAAACCACCTGGACGAAATGGGCGGTTGTTAAGGCTTCCCTTCACAAAATCCTTTGGAGGTCCACTAATCCGCACACCAATTGAAGTATCCGCTTCTACCATTAGTTCAGACACATCAACCTAAAAGTCATCTCAATCGTTTCAATTCCTTTTCCAGAAACAAGAAGATTATTTAAGCAGTTGATTAGTTACCTGCACAGATGCAGGTTCCCAATTGTTGGGGTCTGATGAACGTCGTCTGAAAGGTAATTCCCATGCAGGTACCACAACAGAGCGTGGCATGGTTGGCTCTAAGTCAACTTTTGCTTGGTCAAACCAGTCAAACTCCCATTGCCTTCCACTTTTTTCTGCACAAAATTCATCATCATCCAATCTTGGGAGAAGATATTTATCTTCAACAAACTGTTTGATCGATTCTGGTGTTTCCTTAGGAAATGCAGGAGGCTGGAAACATATACATACATACATAAACAGTTAGTTAGTTATACACCATAAGTCCTAACACATCAACATATGGCCGGCCAATCTTTGGTATTAAGTCTTCTAGTTGCATTTTTTCAATCAATCATAGCTGTGTACACAGACAGTGAATTCACCCACCAAGTATAATAAACATGGTATAAGTAACTTGAAAAAAGACAAAGAAATGTAAATATCCTATTTAGATACCAAAACATATCCATCCAAAATGATAACTATAATCAATTTACAAAGCATTCTTATGAAAGCCACAAACGATAGAAACTAACAAGAATGAAGTCCGGTAGCGGGTTAAGAGGGGTGGAAGGCAACGGGTCGATTCGAATATGGCCGCTGTGACCGGTGAATCCCACACGGAACGGCAATTCTCTCACGGTCTCAATCCGATCCATCCGACTGATTTTCGAATTCACTGGACTTTCTTAGAACAACCAAGGGTTTGGTCGATTTTAGTAAACTTTTTATGTTTAACAAGGGCTACATATATACCTGACGACAAAAGGGGAACTATTTACAATTACCTCAATATACTTTAGCCCTTCTTTCTTTACCCCACATACAGAGTTAAATAAATGTCTGGTTCTTCCTTGTGGTTTTCAATTATTACAGAGTTAATCCCCATACTACTTCAGTAATTACATAAGTTATCGCATTGGTTGCAATTTTTAAACTCGAGTTCAAGTGACCCTCATCACTAACCTATATTAAATTTCTCAATTAAGTATATGTAAAATGTTCTATATTGATAAGGATCAACAGAGTTTAAAAATTGCAACCTGTGAAATTACCTATGTAATTATTGAAGTCTGAGAACCAACTCTGCTAAAATTACAAATCACAATGACTAACTAGGAGGCATTTAACTCCAACAAACATGAGAATGGAAATTTCAAAATATAAGTATATCATTCATCACTTTGATACCAAAGGTAAAAAACGCCTTTGGGTCTCAAAGATTATAGGCCTATAACTCTTATTGGGATGATTAGTAAGGTCAAGTCTAAAATTCTTGCTAATCGTCTTAAGAAGGTTTTGGGCAGTATCATTTCCGAGTCACAGTCGGCCTTTTTATCGGATCGTTTTATTCTTGACGGCCCTCTTGTGGTTAACGAGTTGATGGAATGGTTTGTCACACCCTCAAAATCCACCATGCGGAGTACCATCGCTTGGAGGCGTGACGCGACCAGGATCGAGCCACCAATCATATTGAACAACGTAATTAAGTTAATAAAACCAACCACAATACAATTGGTGACCAGAAGAGAGTAACCGACTTTAAGTTAACAGCGGAAGCATAAAACGAAAGTCCAAAACATAAGTTCCATAGTTCATAAGTTTAAAGTCCAAAACGTAGTATTAATAAGTTCAAAAGGACTTAAATATTAAGCACGGAACATAACAGTCCGTAGCCCACAACGACCTCCTCCTCGTGCAAGCTCCATAAGCATCTAGCGACCTGTAAGGCATGTAACAACGAGCCAACAACAAAGTTGAGTGAGTTCACGGTTGGTTGTTTAGTTTTAAGTTGTTTCCGAAAACCTGGTTTGTCTTTCGTTGGCTTAATTGCCGTGGGGGTTACCCCATAGTCGAAAGTATGATTAACCAGTTCCTTCTTTATTACCCAAACCATATCCATAATTAGTGGGGGACTTCCCCGTATAAACCACTAGACTGATATCGACAACTGACGAACAAAACTCAGCTTTAGCTGCTGTTACAAAACGGGTCCTTAAAAATAGTAAACGACCTCGAAAAATTACGATTCCAGGGCCATTGGATCTGTTTTTCGAAAATACATAATTTAGGCTACAGAAATTCAGTTTTTCGATTTATTATGATCCGTTTATAGCCAGTTGAAGTTGGCTGAAAATGTCAATCAACATGTTTCTTTATAGTCTAAACGTTACTAAATCGTACCAACAAATGTCCTAACAACGGGTTTATCAAGAAATCAACATGAAATCAACTACATATTCATTACAACATCCTACTAACAACATTTCCTCTTCATGTTCCATTCTAATGTAAACTTTATGTAAGCTTCGTGTTTATGTTTCTTGTTCTAACTCTTTTAGTGTTTTTAAACATACAAGTCTTACTACAACTTTTAACCATAAAAGCAAGATGATCAAGAGTTAAACAAGAGCTTACTACTAGCACAAGGCTAGGGAAGAATCTAATGAAGAAGGTGATGAAAAGTGATGATGAACAAGCAAGAACAAAGCCCTTTTGAAGCTCCACAAGTTGCAAGCTTCCTTGTATCACTTCTCAAGCTTGAATGGAACTTGAATAATAGATGAAGATGGTGGTTTAATGGTGGTGATGGGGGCGGTTGAAGTGAGCCGAGAGGAGGGGAAGAGAGATGAGGGAGATGGAGTGGTGAAGTGTAGAAGATGATATGGAGTGATTCTTGTAGGATATGGTCCATACTTATAACCTTACCTTCACATATTTTGTTCACCTCAAGAAGCAAACAATCAAATAAAATCTTGGAGGTATGGGGGGGGGGGGGGGGGGGGGTCCTTAGGACCGAATCGGTTGGGGGGGGGGGGGGGTTAAGGGTAACATTTTCAACTAATGAGTAATGGATAGTTAGTTTCCAAGTATGAACTTCCATATGGTATTTATTTGATATATAGTGGGTGTTAGGGTGTTCGGGGATCACGACTAGCTCCAAAATAATTACACAATGTATTTGACAAAAATTTAGTGTTCCGGGTAATGTCCGGTTGTTCGGTCGGATACTGTTCCGTTAAAGTGTTTAATTATTCCGTAAAGTGTCTTATATATATATATTTTTGTAACACTTTTAATTCCTAACACTTAGGAAAACTGTTAGGACCGGTTTAACTCCGATACGATTGCGAAACGAAAGTTCTACGTGCGGAATCCGTGAACTATCGAGACCGAAACACACAAGATGTAATATAATTGTGATTCTATTGATATATCTGAAATGTACAATGAACCTTGAATCACTTGACAACTTTCTCTCTCTAGTTTCTCTCTCTAGAACTAGAGCTCTCTAAAAGTCAAATGTGCAAAAGTGTTCTTCCCCCTCTAACATGATTTAGCTTGAAGCCTATATATAGATGTGAAGATTTCGCTTGAAGGCAACCTGAACAAGTTGAAGCGAAATCTGTTAAATATGATTTCGCTTGAACTTGTAACAAGTTCACTTGAAGCGAAATCATCACTAAAACCACATTTCTCAGTTTCTCGAACCTCGTGCACAGAATATCCTATCCTATCTCATGATACAAGACGAAGTCAATAGACGTAGTGCACTAACAGACTCCCCCTCGGATATTGACGAAGTCTTCAGTGACTATTCTTCAATATGACACATCTTCAGTCTTGATCATTCTGCATCATCACTTAGATTGTAACATTGTAAGCATCCAACTATCTCTTCTTCTATCAGCTTCAGGCTCCCCCTTTCATCAAGCTTCCGTGCTTCGGGATCGACACCTAGCTTTTCGTATATAAGCTCCCCCTTGCTTTGAGCTCGTCTTCAGACTCCCCCTTAGACTCAGCTTCTGGGATCGTAGTCTGGACTATCTGCAATCACTCATACGTTTATAAGTAACAACATTTTAAATTTCAAATATCCAGGAATTGTAACCTGGCAATTCCAATCAAATCCTCTAATCCACTTCCCCTATCAACAAACTACATAGATTTAGCAGTATTAAAGAATCCAACTCCCTCACAGTTAATCATCCAAGTCCAACTTAATGACCTTGGAGATATCACAAACTGTTTTTGAAATTTTGATTTTAAATCAAGTTTCAATTTAATGAACTTGTTTTATTTTCAGAAACACAATCAGCTTACTTAGATTTTGAAACTCAGCACTCAGACATCAGTTGTCGAAAATAAAGCAAAAATCAAAATCTTTTTGTATTTTCTGAAAATATAAAGCAGTAACGAAATATGTACAAACATATTTACAGACAATATTTTTGTTTAAGTATGCGTCAGAGGATCATATCAGTTTATGACAAATCACAAGTACCGTTGAGCTTAATTTCACTTTATGCCTTAAACAATTCACTTAGATTGTCGATATACTTGTCCACTTAAATTTTCATACAAACTTCAACTAATTCAGGATACGAATTAGGTGTATTAAGAACTTAAACCTATTCATGTGTCCCACCTCTTGAATATACTCCCGTATCCAGAATCCCAATAATCAGTCTTACAGGTGAGAATACTACAATGATATATGTATATAAATTAGGTATGCGAGGGCCAAGGGATCTCAGGTCGATACTTCCGTATACGCAGAGAGATATCAGCTTCGACTTTAAGGTATGTCCCCTTTAGAGGATCTTTTTGCTTACAACAGCAGCATATATCAATTTAATTGTTTCAGCATGCTGAGGGTTTAATGTTGTGTTTCAAGCATTGAAGCAAGTATTAGCCAGGGACTAGGTCAGAACTACCGTTCAGCAGAAGTCCCGGAATAATACCCCAGACATCATAGAGTATAAAGACCTAGTATATCAGATTAAGAGACCTTTCAAACGAGATTTCAGGGGTTACCTATATATCCAAGTAGTGTTCCCCACAAAATAAGCAAGTTTGAATTTAGGTTTATATCCCGAAAAAGTTTACTAAATGTATAAAAACCTACCGACACATCCACGGTGAGATCGTTTAACACATTTAAACTTTCCATTTCTTTAGCATACTGTAACTGTCTACTGATGTACTATCATTTCCTCTTTTTACGCAAAAACTCATTTTTTTTTTTTTTTTTTTTATCATGTTTTTTTACTTTTTCAAATTTTCAAATGTTTTTGTATTTTCTAACAACATTACTCCCCCTAAAATGCAAAACCATATAAAGAAAATTTGACAACCAATACTGATAGCTTTGTCTCGCCATCCATTTTCTGCTTATCGTGCTCTGTTTTGCAGAAAATATAACATAAAGTACCTTTAGCAGAAAAACTAACATAAAGTACCCCCATGATATACAACCCATTGATCTTAACAGTTTGAAAACCGTTTTTCAATCTGATGAAAGTAATCATGTTTGTTCAGCCGTGAGGGTTTCGGCATATTCAATCAAAACTCCCCCTTACAACAAACTATTTTCCCATAATGATTTCAAAACACTTAAGTTTGTTTTAATCAGAATGGTTTTTTTTTCGGAAAAATTAGTTTGTTTACCCATCACTTGTGGATTCGGGGATATCACATCACCTTGATCTCTTTTAATCCATTTTGTACAGATTTTAACAATATAAGATCAAACACCACAATCACTTGTAGAAAATCAAGTACAATTTAATGTCCTTGATTAACCACTAGTAAAACGAAATATCACAGTTACCATCCTGTGAATTTCTCAAGAATGATGCCGATACCTGCTTCACACTTACCAACCTGGAAGCTCCGGCAAGTCAGATTTTTCTATTTGAAAAGTTTCACCCAAGTCTGACTTTCCTTGGGTGTATTTTGAGCTTTTCTCTTTTCTTCATAAAACTCTTTCACTCCTTTTTCCTTACCATCAACCATCTTACTAAAAATATGTTTAACATTGCTATTAAACATTTTTCCAGCATCAACACCTTTTGATTTTGTGTTTGTGGCTTGTAATGGAGGAAATTTTTCATCATTCATCAAAAGAACATTTTCTTCTTTCTTTACCTCAACTTGTGGCTCTTCTGATTTTGTGGAATCAGATTCATTGCCCGAACTTGGCTTATCTGACTTAGATGAGTCAGATTCATCGCCTGATGGTGGCTTGTCTGACTTTGAAATATCAGATTCATCGCCGACCATTTTCTTCTTTTCCTTTTTCTCTTTTGTCCTCAGTTTTGTATCTGAAGAATTCGATTTGCTTGACTTTGCTGTCGAGTGAATCGATTCATCAGAACTTTTATTCGAACCAACAGGTGAACCTGAAGACAAAATTTTCTCAAAATATTCTCTCGCCTTCTTCCTCTTTTTCCTCAGTCTGTCTCTCTGCCCCTGCGAAAGTTTAACTTTCTTTTCTTGAATTGTCTGATCCTGAACTTTAGGTTTTAGAACCTTCTGTTCATGGGGCTTGACTTTGACTGGCTTCTTTACCGTTCTTTGAGATTCAACCCTCAATCTATCCATCGATCTCCTTGGGCAATCTCAGGCAATATGTCCTCTGATATGGCAATTATAGCATCTTCTTGTCTCATAATACCAATTCTGGCAGTTAACAGCAATGTGTCCTCTAACACCACAGGTGTAGCACACTCTGTTATCGTACCATCCACTTTGGTTAGTCCAAACCTTCAAATCATAACATTGTTTGGCTTGGTTATAGTCATTTCTACTCTTCAATGCTGGATTTGTCTTTTGAGCACTGTGGTCAAACCTACACCACTTATTACCAACATTTTGTAAGTTTTCATTTTTAAATTTTTGTGATTTTTGATAATGATTGGATGATCTATCTGATGAGCTTTTAATTTCAATTTTAGAATTTTTCAAATTTCTATCTTTTTGTTTCTGTTCTGCATTCTTCTTAACAGGTTTTTGTTTAGAACATTCACCTGTTTTAGTAGATCGCAGAACAGTATTTTGAAATTTTTCTTGTAATTCTAAAAATCTTTTCTTTTCTTTTTCATCATCAGATATCTCATCACAATCTTCAACTTTGACATTTTCAATGTTGAAATTGATTGGTTTTGAACAAACATGTGATGTAGAAGTCACAAAACCTGTCAATTTTACCTCTAGCTCTTTGATTTTAGTCCGAGCTTTTTCAGCTTCTTTTTCAAACTGAATGATTTTAGCAAGATGAGAATTGATATCAATTTGTTTTTCAAGATTATCTTTTCCAAAAACATCTCTCTCATCTTCTAAAATCTTTATCTGACTTTTGAAATCATTTTCAAATTTTAATTTTTCATTTTCAAACTCTTTTTCTTTTTCTTTCAAAATCTTGTTTTCTGATGTCAAACTGTTCAAATCACTAAGCAGTTTGACATTTTCAGACTTCAAATTTTCACAAATTCCCTGCAACATAAGAATCTGGTTATCATCAGTTTGCTTCTCATCTTTTAACTTCTCGACTTCTGATGTCAAACTTTCTGCATCCTTCAAAAGTTTGTCATTTTCAGCCTTAAAGTTGTCACATTTTGAGCACACTGATTCTGAACTTGAAGATCCAAGCTTCAAAGATTCTTCGTTCTTTGGAATATCCTTTGTTTCCATCTTATATGTTCCTGCACAAAAGAGTTTAACGAAATCAAAAGGATTCATATTTTCATCAATATAACATTTCCTTTTCATATCATATTTTAGAATACTCTTTGTTGCAAGACACACACGAATTCTATTATCAATTTCAGTAATAACATCCAAATCCAATTTTCGAAAATTCTTTTCTATTTCAGTCAAAATTTCCTTCTTTTTCCTATATTCATTACGAAATTCTCCATTAACCTCATTAAAGAACTGTGTTGGATAAAGATCTTGAAAAAAATCTTCCCTTTTTAACTCAGCCAAAAATTTATCCCATTTAGCAGGTAATGCATTTGCCAATTTCGATATCTGTTCATCATTTGATATTCTAATATCCTTGTTTCTCAAACTGTCCATTAAATTTTTAAATCGTATTTCCAACTCATCCAACGTTTCATCCTTTCGACACATGAAATGTTCAAATCTTTCAACTAAAACTTCCTTTTTCTCAGAAGAAGAACAACAAGTCCAATTGTTCATTCTTTCAAATTTAGTGTTTTCCAGTTCATCAAACATTTTGAATTCTTGGTATTTGTGCCGTGTAATTCACCTCGAATCACCTGCAAACAAACAAACAAACACAATTAGTTCAAACAATATTAAATAACTTGAAATAGACTGACACTTGGTTGCCGTGAAATGTTCTCGACACAAAATTTCACTTTTCAAGCGAAATCAATCAGTCCAACAACTTTCAAGCGAAATCAGCTATTAATCTCTTGAAGCGAAATCAGGTGTTAAAGCTTCAAGCGAAATCCCAAACTGATGTTTCAAGCGAAATCACTTATTGGTCTCTTGAAGCGAAAACAAATAGTTTCTGTTGAAGCGAAATCTACTGTTCAGTCTTGAAGCGAAATCAGATAATAAGTCTTGAAGCGAAATCAACTTTTCAGTCTTGAAGCGAAATCAAACAGTTCAGTCTTGAAGCGAAATCAAACAGTTCCTGTTGAAGCGAAATCTGCTGATATGCTGTCCTGAAGCGAAATCAACTACTATTACTTGAAGCGAAATCAGATGTGATTCTGTTCAAGCGAAATCCAGCTGAATGTTTACGAAATCGGACAGAAAAACTCAGATTTCTCCCAAACGACAAGGAATTTGAGTCTGAAACTTTGTAGGATTGTTTATCAACTATTTTCGCACAACATACTAAAAAATCATCCAATTCGGACCATGAAATCCCGTTCAATTCGTCGAAAATCTATCAAAAACGTGAAAAAGTAGTAGAATATGAAGAAATAGACGAAAATCAGATCTGATTCTGCTGAATTCAGGTACGAATCAATGTGTTTGATCAAGCAATCGATCTCCTAGCTCTGATACCACTTGTTAGGACCGGTTTAACTCCGATACGATTGCGAAACGAAAGTTCTACGTGCGGAATCCGTGAACTATCGAGACCGAAACACACAAGATGTAATATAATTGTGATTCTATTGATATATCTGAAATGTACAATGAACCTTGAATCACTTGACAACTTTCTCTCTCTAGTTTCTCTCTCTAGAACTAGAGCTCTCTAAAAGTCAAATGTGCAAAAGTGTTCTTCCCCCTCTAACATGATTTAGCTTGAAGCCTATATATAGATGTGAAGATTTCGCTTGAAGGCAACCTGAACAAGTTGAAGCGAAATCTGTTAAATATGATTTCGCTTGAACTTGTAACAAGTTCACTTGAAGCGAAATCATCACTAAAACCACATTTCTCAGTTTCTCGAACCTCGTGCACAGAATATCCTATCCTATCTCATGATACAAGACGAAGTCAATAGACGTAGTGCACTAACAAAAACATTCAGGACCATTTAGTCAATTTTCTGCACATGACTAGTGTGTTAACAAGCACATGTAAGTATGACACAGTAATCAGGAAACAGTTAAGTAATTCAACACAGTCACTAAGCACTTTAATTATCATTAAATAATCGTACGGATACATGTAATTACGAGGGTTGTCACATCCTCCCCCTGTTAAGAAAATTTCGTCCCGAAATTTAGCGCGTGGTTACTGAGGAAGCTAGTTAAGTTGCGGTGTTTACTGGCTTTTCCTGGGGTGTCACATCATTCCCCCGTTGATTTGGAATTTCGTCCCGAAATTCTGCAGTAGCTTCAGCCTCAGTAGTGGTTGCGCTTTTCTTAAACAACTGGGGATACTTGAGTTTCATTTGGTCTTCTCGTTCCCAGGTATACTCTGGGCCACGACGGGAATCCCAACGAACTCGAACAAGAGGTATCCTGGTACGTTTGAGAACCTTAACATCTCGATCAGTAATCTTTACTGGTTCCTCGACGAATCGCAGCTGGTCGTCGATAGTGAGCTCCTTGAGATGAACTATAAGGGTCTCATCTGACAGACACTTCTTCAGATTCGACACATGGAAAACATTGTGAACTCCGCTGAGTTCTTTAGGTAGATTCAACTTGTAGGTGACTTTGCCAATTTTCTCAATGATTTCGAACGATCCGACATAACGTGGATTGAGTTTGCCTTGTTTGCCAAAACGGACTACACCTTTCCAAGGTGAGACTTTGAGTAGCACTCGATCCCCAACCTGGAACTCGAGTGGTTTTCGTCGCTTATCAGCGTAGCTTTTCTGACGGTCACGAGCTGCCGCCATTCGTTGTCGTATCTGAGCAATTCTCTCGGTCGTATCTACTACAAGTTCTGGGCCAGTGATTTGGCTGTCACCAACTTCTGCCCAACAGAGAGGTGATCGGCACTTTCGTCCATACAATGCCTCAAACGGAGCCGCCTGGATACTGGTGTGGTAACTGTTGTTATATGAAAACTCCACTAACGGGAGGTGTTTTTCCCAGCCATTGCCAAAATCAATTACACATGCCCTGAGCATGTCTTCAAGAGTTTGGATGGTGCGTTCAGATTGCCCATCCGTCTGTGGATGGTATGCCGTACTCATGTCTAGTCGAGAACCAAAGGACTTGTGCATAGCTTGCCACAATTCGGATGTAAAACGTGAGTCACGATCAGAAATGATGGAGGTTGGCACTCCATGCCTTGATACCACTTCCTTTAAGTAGATGTCTGCTAGAGTAGAAAACTTATCCGTTTCCTTGATAGCCAGAAAATGTGCAGACTTGGTCAGCCGATCCACGATCACCCAAATGGTATCATTTCCGCGTTGAGATCTAGGCAGGCCCGTAACGAAATCCATGGAAATTTGCTCCCATTTCCATGTCGGGATCTCTGGTTGTTGGAGTAGGCCTGATGGTTTCTGGTATTCGACCTTGACCCTAGCACAGGTCAAGCATTTACTGACGTAGGTTGCTATGTTGGCTTTCATACCAGGCCACCAATACGTAGTCTTGAGATCGTGGTACATCTTATCCGAACCAGGATGTACCAAATAACGAGACTTGTGTGCTTCATCCATCACAAGCTCGCGTAAGTTTCCATAAAGTGGAACCCAGATGCGCCCTGTTACGTAGTAAGCGTCGTCTTCCTTTTGTTCTAGCCGCTTCCTCGATCCTCGTAAGGACTCAGCCCTGATGTTTTCTGTTTTCAATGCTTCGACCTGAGCATCTCGAATCTGAGTAGGAAGACTAGAGTGAATGGTAAGCTGTAACGCACGTACACACTTAGGTATAGTATCCTTTCGACTGAGGGCGTCGGCCACAACATTGGCTTTGCCCGGATGGTACTTGATTGCACACTCGTAATCATTCAAGAGCTCGACCCATCGACGTTGTCGCATGTTTAATTCCTTTTGCTTGAAGATATGCTCGAGACTCCTATGATCGGTGTAAATGGTGCACTTGGTACCGTACAGGTAATGTCTCCATATCTTAAGCGCGAAAACAACTGCTCCCAGCTCCAAGTCGTGCGTAGTGTAGTTCCTTTCATGAACTTTAAGTTGGCACGATGCGTAGGAAATGACCTTGTCACGTTGCATCAACATGCAACCAAGTCCCTGGATGGAAGCGTCGTAATAAACCACAAAATCATTTGTGCCTTCAGGCAATGAGAGGATAGGCGCGCTACAAAGTCTGTCTTTTAAGTGCTGAAAAGCGGCTCTTGTGCATCACCCCAACGATAGGTGACACCCTTCTGAGTAAGTGAAGTGAGAGGTTGCGCAATCTTGGAGAAATCCTTGATGAATCTTCTGTAGTATCCTGTCAAGCCCAAGAATTGGCGGATTTCTGTTGGTGTACGAGGTGCAGGCCAGTTCTTGATCGAGTCTACCTTGGATGGATCAACATAAATCCCATCCTTGTTTACTACATGGCCTAGAAAGTGGACTTCGCGAAGCCAGAAGTCACATTTCGAAAATTTGGCATACAGTTGCTCTGCTCGAAGGAGTTCCAGCATAAGTCGTAGATGCTGCTCGTGTTCCTCCTGACTCTTAGAATAGATCAGGATGTCGTCGATGAAAACAATAACGAACTTACCCAAGTAAGGCTTGCACACTCGGTTCATGAGATCCATGAAAACCGCGGGTGCATTCGTCAATCCGAAGGGCATAACCAGAAACTCGTAATGGCCATAACGAGTTCTGAATGCTGTTTTGGAGACGTCCTCATCTCGGACTCTCAGCTGATGGTATCCCGATCTCAAATCAATCTTAGAGTAATAGCTTGACCCTTGCAGCTGGTCGAATAAGTCATCAATACGTGGAAGAGGATAACGATTCTTTACTGTCACTTTGTTGAGTTCGCTATAGTCAATACACATTCTGAAGGTACCGTCTTTCTTTTTCACAAATAACACTGGAGCTCCCCAAGGCGAAGAGCTAGGACGTATGAAACCCTTTTCCAAGAGTTCTTGTAGTTGCGTGGACAGTTCTTCAAGTTCTGACGGAGCTAGTCGATAAGGTGCACGAGCTATTAGTGCTGCTCCAGGAGCTAGCTTGATTTGAAACTTGACTTGTCGATGAGGCGGAAGACCAGGTAATTCCTCAGGAAATACCTCTGGAAAATCGCGCACAATAGGAATATCTTCAATTCTCTTCTCTTCCGTTGATGCGTCAGTAACGAGTGCTAGAATGGCAGTGTGGCCCTTTCGTAAACACTTCTGGGCCTTAAGGAAAGAGATAATGCCTATGACAGCACCACTCTTGTCGCCATGAATCACGATAGGTTCTTCACCCGAATGAGGGATGCGGACGATTTTCTCCTTGCAAATAATATTCGCTTGATGATGGGATAGCCAATCCATCCCAATAACGACGTCGAAACTACCAAGTACGATAGGAATAAGGTCGATAGAGAAGGTCTGACCAGCTAAGACGAGGTTACAGCCCTTGACTATGCGTGTGGCTTCAAGACTTTTACCATTTGCTAGTTCTACCGTGTGTTTGGTGTTCAAAAGTGTTGGAGTGCGCTTAAGCATTTGGCTAACTTTTAAGGACACATAACTAGTATCGGCACCCGAATCGAATAAAACATAACAAAGAAGTCATCCAGAAGAAACTTACCCATCACAATGTTGGGATCGTCCCTTGCATCACCTTGACCCAGCACGAAAACACGTCCCCTGGCACCATTGCCATTATTGTTACCCCCGTTGTTGCCTCCATTGTTGTTCCCGTTTCCTTGGTTGTTGTTGTTCTGATTCTGGTTCAGCTGAGGACAGTTCCTCTTAAAGTGGCCTTCAGCGCCACACTGAAAGCATCCTTTATTGCCTTACTGTTGCTGCTGCTGGTGGTTCTGTGGAGCTTGTTGTTGTTGTGGGCGATTCTGATTTGCTGGTCGTGCGCTCCTGCAATCCTTTGCTTCATGACCAAACATGTTACACCTCAGACAGCGACCCTTGTGGCACTGCCCGCTATGATGCTTGTTGCACCTGTTGCACTTGGGGTGGTTCCCTCGGTATCCACCCTGTCCTTGACTACCAGAAGATTGCTGACCAGGACTCTGGTAGCCATCAGTCTTTCGCTGCTGAGACTGAACTGAAGTAGAACCCTTGCCCGAATTTCCATCCCACTTGCGCTTGTTATCACTGGGAGCATCAGTAGTAGTAGCGCTAATTCGCTTGGGTAGCTTGTTCTGCTCCACTGCCTGATCAGTGAGACGATGAGCCAACTTGATGATTTGCTGAATGGTGCCAAGATTAGCTAAGGTCACATGGCTTTGAATTTCTGGCACCAAACCCTTAAGGTATAGCTCGATACGCTTGATAGGAGGGTCCACCATAGTGGGACACATGATAGCTAATTCATTCGACCTCTTTGTGTATGCCTCGATTTCAGACCCTGTCATCTTCAGATTGAAAAATTCTACCTCTAACTTGTGGATATCGTCATAACTACAGTACTCTTCTTTGATCAGTTCTTTGAAACCGTTCCATGGGGTGGCATTAGTAACCGCCAGTCCTAACAGTTGAACCTGTGCCTTCCACCAGGTTAACGCAGCACCTTCGAGTGTTCCAGTAGCATATTTCACCCTACGATCTTCAGGGCATTCACACATCTCAAAAACAGACTCAAGCTTCTCAAACCAGTGGAGGAGACCTACAGCTCCTTCTGTGCCGCTGAAAGTACTAGGTCGGCAATCCATGAATGTTTTGAACGTACATACTGGAGGTTGAGCATGTTGACCTATTGTGCGAGAATAAGAGACAAGGTTAAGCATAAGAGTTGGTTCGCGAGAGTAGGATCTAAACATCCTAGGATAGGTCGAAATAGCAGGTTATACCACCTGTAGGGACAGCTGCGAGTGCCTCAGCCACTCGTTCGTTGATTAGAGCCGTTAGTTGGGCTTGTGTCAGGTTGATACCACCACGTCCTCCGCGTTCGTTCATGATCTTCACAATGAAGCGATCATAAGTGAGAAACGTGTGGTAAAAGTGCGTAAGTGTGGGATGACAGAAGAGAGTAAACACACAGGGTTTCAATTATCAGTTGTTATATTAACTAAGCATGCAATGTACTATGTAAACTAATAGACAGGCAATGTAAGCATGAACCATTTTACCTATGGTGTTGAGTCTTGCACGTGGAGCGAAGCGTCGTTGTGGATCGTTGAGCACTGTACAGGTTATAGTCTGGTTTTATCAAAAAGCTTTTCCCCTTTTTAAAACCAAGTTCGCTATAACCAATGGCTCTGATACCAATCTGTCACACCCCCAAAATCCACCATGCGGAGTACCACCGCTTGGAGGCGTGACGCGACCAGGATCGAGCCACCAATCATATTGAACAACGTAATTAAGTTAATAAAACCAACCACAATACAATTGGTGACCAGAAGAGAGTAACCGACTTTAAGTTAACAGTGGAAGCATAAAACGAAAGTCCAAAACATAAGTTCCATAGTTCATAAGTTTAAAGTCCAAAACGTAGGTTTAATAAGTTCAAAAGGACTTAAATATTAAGCACGGAACATAACAGTCCGTAGCCCACAACGACCTCCTCCTCGTGCAAGCTCCATAAGCATCTAGCGACCTGTAAGGCATGTAACAACGAGTCAACAACAAAGTTGAGTGAGTTCACGGTTGGTTGTTTAGTTTTAAGTTTTTTTCCGAAAACCTGGTTTGTCTTTCGTTGGCTTAATTGCCGTGGGGGTTACCCCATAGTTGAAAGTATGATTAACCAGTTCCTTCTTTATTACCCAAACCATATCCATAATTAGTGGGGGACTTCCCCGTATAAACCACTAGACTGATATCGACAACTGACGAACAATAAAGTGCCCTACGTCAATGTCTATCATCATTGACAGTTTGCCATAGTCCATTAGTACACGCCCGTCCGACTGGCACGGTGTGAGGTTTGTTAAACCTAATAGCGCTATTAACTAATGACCCGCTCGCCATTGGCCTCGGCGATTAAGTCGATATAAGATGAGGGACTGAATGATAGAGTTTTGTCTAGTAAGTTTTAAGGTTGTTGTCCTACCCAAGGAGGACGAACGTACGTATTCTACCCAAGGAGAATACGCATGATTAATATTGGCATCCTACCTATGGAGGATGGCCGTACATATCATACCCAAGGAGGATATGTAGATTTCATTTTAGTTTCTTAACCCATTCCCAACCACCGGGAATCCCATGCCTTGTAGAAAGTGTGAACTCACCTCGGTTGCTCGGTTTGACTCTCAAAAATAGCTAACAGTCAAGGTCGGTCAATCACGTCCTAGTATGATTACCAGTTAGTTTATTAGTGACTTCGAATAGAGCACAAAGTTCCTACACGTATCTATCACATAACATGCATCACGTTAACGGTTTATGCCCATATAAACTTCCCATCTATTCCCGTACATAAGCATATACACGACATTGCACATAACACTTTCATTGACATATAACATGTTAGATCATTCTCGGATAACCTACCCGACATTTAGACACGCAAATTACTACATATGTTGTTTCAGCTTTAATCTTCAAAACTGGGCTGTTTTCGGGGATTTTAATAAAATAGTTAACTTATTCCAAAAATTCCCAACTTTTTACAGAAGGTCTTAAATGATCCAAATATTATTGTGTAAAAATCTCGGGATCCAAATCATTACCAATATTTTATAAAAATTCATTTACCGGACTGCGATCAGATTCATTACTTTCTAACTGCAGTCCACGGAATAATTTCTTTAAAATTCATCGTAAGTCCAATTGATGAAATTCTAGTGGGAGAATTACTACGACAACAGTGGTCATCTACTGTACAAATTTCATGAGTTGATTCAACATAAATTTCCAGTTATGACTAAAAACATATCACCCATTTACTGCGGTAAAAACTCAGCTTTTGCTGCTGTTACAAAACGGGTCCTTAAAAATAGTAAACTACCTCGAAAAATTACGATTCCAGGGCCATTGGATCTGTTTTTCGAAAATACATAATTTAGGCTTCAGAAATTCAGTTTTTCGATTTATTATGATTCGTTTACAGCCAGTTGAAGTTGGCTGAAAATGTCAATCAACATGTTTCTTTATAGTCTAAACGTTACTAAATCGTACCAACAAATGTCCTAACAACGGGTTTATCAAGAAATCAACATGAAATCAACTACATATTCATTACAACATCCTACTAACAACATTTCATCTTCATGTTCCATTCTAATGTAAACTTTATGTAAGCTTCGTGTTTATGTTTCTTGTTCTAACTCTTTTAGTGTTTTTAAACATACAAGTCTTACTACAACTTTTAACCATAAAAGCAAGATGATCAAGAGTTAAACAAGAGCTTACTACTAGCACAAGGCTAGGGAAGAATCTAATGAAGAAGGTGATGAAAAGTGATGATGAACAAGCAAGAACAAAGCCCTTTTGAAGCTCTACAAGTTGCAAGCTTCCTTGTATCACTTCTCAAGCTTGAATGGAACTTGAATAATAGATGAAGATGGTGGTTTAATGGTGGTGATGGGGGCGGTTGAAGTGAGCCGAGAGGAGGGGAAGAGAGATGAGGGAGATGGAGTGGTGAAGTGTAGAAGATGATATGGAGTGATTCTTGTAGGATATGGTCCATACTTATAACCTTACCTTCACATATTTTGTTCACCTCAAGAACCAAACAATCAAATAAATATCAAATAAAATCTTGGAGGTATGGGGGGGGGGGGGGGTGGGTCCTTGGGACCGAATCGGTTAGGGGGGGGGTTAAGGGTAACATTTTCAACTAATGAGTAATGGATAGTTAGTTTCCAAGTATGAACTTCCATATGGTATTTATTTGATATATAGTGGGTGTTAGGGTGTTCGGGGATCACGACTAGCTCAAAAATAATTACACAATGTATTTGACAAAAATTTAGTGTTTCGGGTAATGTCCGGTTGTTCGGTCGGATACTGTTCCGTTAAAGTGTTTAATTATTCCGGAAAGTGTCTTATATATATATATATATATATATATATATATATATATATATTTTTGTAACACTTTTAATTCCTAACACTTAGGAAAACATTCAGGACCATTTAGTCAATTTTCTGCACATGACTAGTGTGTTAACAAGCACATGTAAGTATGACACAGTAATCAGGAAACAGTTAAGTAATTCAACACAGTCACTAAGCACTTTAATTATCATTAAATAATCGTACGGATACATGTAATTACGAGGGTTGTCACATGGTTAAAAAAGAAAAAAACGAAAGACTTTTCTGTTAAAAATAGATTTTGAAAAAGCATACGACAATGTGAATTGGAATTTTTTGGTGTCTATCATGGCTCAGATGGGTTTCCCCTCGAAGTGGTGTGATTGGATTAAGGGGATTTTATTGTCCTCTAGGTCCGCTTCTTGTTAATGGTTCTCCTACTTTTGAATTTAATTGTGAGAAGGGTCTTCGCCAAGGCGATCCTCTTTCTCTTTTTTTATTCTTGATAGTTATGGAAGCGTTGTCTTGGATGTTGAAGAAAGCTAAAGAGAGTGGAGTTCTTGGAGGTATCAACTTTACAGATCATGAAGGCGACATTACGAATTTATTCTATGCAGACGACGCTCTCATTATAGGCGAATGGTCTCGCGAAAACCTCCAGAACACGGCTCGATATTGAGGGTTTTTATTTGTGCTCGAGTCTCCGTATTAATATTCACAAATCTAATTTGTTTGGGGTTGGGACCGATGATATTGAAGTCGATAACATGATGGAGGTGTTGGGTTATAAAAGAGGGTCCTTTCCGTTTGTGTATCTTGGGATCCAAGTATGTGCAAACATGTCCCGGATAAGCAATTGGAACACGGTGATTGACGTTATAAAGAGGCGCATGGAGTCTTGGAAGGCTAGGACCTTATCTATAGGGGGCCGATTGGTTCTCATTAAATCGGTTCTTGAAAATCTTCCGATTTATTATCTATCTCTTTATCAAGCCCCTGTGGTGGTGATTCAAAGTATTGAAGCTATTATGAGGCGATTTTTGTGGGCAGGTTCAAGTGAAGAAAGAAAGATCCCATTTCTTGGGAAGTGGTTGCTAGTCCAAAAGACGCGGGTGGTTTGGGCATCAATAGATTGCAAGATATAAATGACGCTCTCCTTCTTAAATGGACATGGCGTTTCAAAAAAGAAGGGAGTTGCTTATTGAAAAAGGTTATAGTAGGGTGTCATGGGTTGAGTCGAGCTTGGACTACGCTTCCATGTAGTTCCTTGGCTAGTGGGTGTTGGAAATGGATAGTGAAATTGGCCTAAAAAAGCTTGTTAATGGGAGATAGTTAAATAGCTACTTTATTGGTAAGGTTGGAGATGGGTTGTCTATAAATCTCTGGACGGATACTTGGCTGAGGGAAGAACCGTTACGTTTCGTATACCCGAATCTGTTCCAGCTTGAAAAAAATAAGTGGGTTTCAGTTTCTAATCGGGTGAAGAGGGGTCAAGGCACAACAGACCTTTCATGGGAGTGGCGGTCGGCTCGAGCTACTTTTGAGGAGGTGAATGAGTTGTTCCAGCTTCAGTCCGACATTCATGATCATCAATGGTGTAGGATCGAATTCCGACCTAAACGAGTCGTGTAGAAGAGTTTATCTCAGTTTGAACGGCGGAAACAGACAAACCGAGTACAATTCAGCGAGAATTCACTTTAATATGTTGATTCTATTAAACTGAATGACGTTTACAATCCGATCAACACTTCGGCAGCACTTCGTGGCTCACCGGAAGAACACACCTCTATCTATCTCCTGATTTCGCTCTTATAACCCTATATATAGATAATGTGATTCCGCTCATACATACATGACACAAAAGCGGAATCATCTACTTGCCACAAAAGCGAAATCACATGACTGACTAAAGAGCGAAATCAGGCTTTGACCATATGGACGAAATCACCCTATGTACAAATGGAGGAAATCAAATTCTAATACATGTTGATGAAATCAGACTTATCCATTTTGACGAAATCACTTCCAAACTTCATAAATTCTTTTGTCTTTTGTGTGATGATGTCATGATGACTTCATCGTTATGATGTCATCATCAAGGATGATGACATCATCCTCTTTCCGATCTATAACGAGACTGAGACTCGACATAAGACGAAGACGACAGATGAATGCACCAACAAATGGTGTGACACCTGTGTTTGTAATCATTGTAAACAGTTCAGTTATCAATGAAACAATGTTATTTGATCCCAATGTTTGTTTGTTTATGTTTGACATTTTGCATGTTTTGATTTTTGTTCAATTTTGAACTCTATATCACTTTCTGGAGAGTTATACGCAAACCGATG
This sequence comes from Helianthus tuberosus, assembly GCA_030545235.1. Taxonomy (NCBI): domain Eukaryota; kingdom Viridiplantae; phylum Streptophyta; class Magnoliopsida; order Asterales; family Asteraceae; genus Helianthus; species Helianthus tuberosus. The sequence goes on from CM060409.1 coordinate 107,498,657, forward strand.
CGTAAATGTAATCAGTTTAATGCGACAAACACTCCGGAACATCAATATATGCTTAACATACCTTAAATAACCTTAACATAACTTAGAAATAAGTTTTGAAGGCTTTGGTATGGCAAAATCAAGTTTATTCGCTTACAGGGACTAATTTCGACAAACTGCAAAAGCATGCCGATTCGTACTGTAACGAATATTCCGGAACTTGATCATAAGTTAAACATACTGTTAGTGCATGGAATGTCTGTTGACTTCGTCTGCATTAGGTCTTGTGTCTAGATTGATTGAAAGAACACACATTAGGGTTAAATTAGGGTTTGTTTGGTTTAATCTTGAAGATTTCGCTTGAAACATCTTCAAGCGAAATCAACACATAATGATTTCGCTTCAAGCATGCTCAAGCGAAATCATCAAACCTATATATATGTGTGTTGTGTAGTTCGCTTGTAGAGGACTTGGTCATTGTATGTGAGACGAAGTGCTGACGGATTTGTATTAGAAAACCTTGTACAAGCACTCAAATCAATCAGAAAAGAAAGATTAAAAGGATTAGAGCTGTTATGACTTTAATTACGTTGATTCCGCCTTCGTAATTGAAGATGAACTGCTTTGACTGACTTTTAGGGTCATAGAACGGTCCAACAAGTGGTATCAGAGCTCAGGACGAGGAGTTCATACCATAGCTGCGGATTATCTTCTTTCTACTTATTTCTTTTTACATTTTTCAGATCTGAACTATTTTCAACGGTCGAAATGGTCTAATTTTCGAGTATAACGTGTAAAACGTAGTTTTAACAAAGCCTACAAAGATTCGGTCTAAAATTCAGCTTAAAACATGTTAAAATTGACCTAAAACTAGGTTTCGCTTGAAAGTGTTCGAAGATAACAGGTTGATTTCGCTTCAAATAAGACTGTTTGGACGATTTCGCTTGAAACTCCTGAAGCGAAACAGATAATTCCTGAAGCGAACTTGTTTCTGTTGGATTTCGCTTGAGACTTCCTGAAGCGAAATAGTAAATTTCGCTTGAATCGGAACTGTTGTTGAGTTTCGCTTGAAGTTGAAGCGAAATAGTTGTTTTCGCTTGAAAACACTTATTATCAGATTTCGCTTGAACAGTTTTATCAAGCTGATTTCGCTTGAAGCTGATTATATTTCAAGGATTTCGCTTAAATTGCTGTTTTCTAACATTTTGAAAATTTCTAAGTGTTTTGCTGATTATTTTTGTTTCAGGAACATACGTGATGGCAAATTCTGAACCTAAACCTTGGAAAGATGATCGTACTGAGGAACAGAAGTATCAATATCGGAAGATGATTGCTGAAAACAAGATTATCAGACTTTCTCGTGTCTTTCTGGAAGCAAGGAGAGCAAATAGATGGGATCCAAAAAGAGAGTGTTATCTTGATCCATATGGAAATGTTGCAATCGATGACAAAACGCTTGATATCGAAGCCATAATTCAGCAGTACAAAGAAGAGGATGAGTATTGGCAGAAGAAATGGTGGGGAGATGAAGAAGAGAAAAAGAAAAAGAAAGAGTTACTAGATGAAGTTGAAAGAAACTCAGAAAATATGAGTTTGGATGAGTTTAGTGAATTAATCAATAAGATTAAAGAAGGAATGACGAAGAATGAAGAATCAAAGATGGATGAAACTTCGAAAAGTGAAGTTGTTTGCTCAAAATGCGAAAAATCCGAAGCAGAAAATTTCAATCTCTTGAAAGATGTGGAGAAGTTGACAGTGGAAATCAAAAGTTTGAAGGATGAGAAAGAATCTGATAATAAACAGATTCTTGAAATGAGAGAAAAGTGTGAGAAATTGACGTCAGAAAATGACAAACTGTTGAGTAATTTGGACAGTTTGACATTGGAAATTAACGATTTAAAAGAAAAAGAAAAAGATTTTCAAAATCAAATCAAGATTTTAGAAGATGAGAGAGATATTTTTGGTAAAGATAATCTTCAAAAACAAATTGAAATCAATTCTCATCTTGCTAAAATCATTCAGCTTGAAAAAGAAGCTGAAAAAGCTCAGATGAAAATCAAAGAGCTTGAAGTTAAATTGAAAGGTTTTGTGAATTCTACATCACATGTTTGTCCAAAACCTATCAATTCTGTTCCAATAAGTGATTCTGTCACAAACTTTGACACTGTCAAAGTTGAAGATTGTGATGAGAAAACTGATGATAATGAAACATTTTTGAAATTAAAAGAAATGTTTAAAGAAACTGTTCTACATTCTACTGAGAAAGGTGAATGCTCAAAGCAAAAACCTGTAAAGAAGAATGTGGAACAAAAACAAAAGGATAAAAAACCGAAAACTGTTCAAAGTGAAAATAAAAGTTCATCAGTTAAGTCATCCAATCATTTTGAAAAATCACAAAAATCTAAAAATGAAAACTCAAAAATAATTGGTAATTCGTGGTGCAGGTTTGACCACAGTGCTAAAATGCCAAATCAAGGATACAAGAGGAGAAATGACTACCACAAGGCAAATCAATGCTTTGATTTAAGTGTGTGGTATGAAGACGATGTGTGGTATGAAAATAGTGAGAGGTATGATAACAGAGTGTGTTACACTTGTGGCTATCAAGGACACATTGCTGTTAACTGCCAAAGACAGAAAATCGAAACAAGAAGATGCTATGAATGCCACATCATAGGGCACATTGCTAGAGATTGCCCAATGAGATCAAAGGCACGATCGAGGGCTGATTCTCAAAGAATGGCAAAGAAGACAGTCAACGTCAAGCCCAAAGAACAAAAGGTTCAAGAAACTAAAGTTCAGGAAGCAAAAGCAAAACTTTCTCAGGGGCAGAAAGACAGACTGCGAAAGAAAAGGAAGAAGGCTAGAGAATATCTCGAGAAAATTTTGTCCTCGGATAAAACTGGTAATCCGAGAAAAAGTTCTGATGAATTGCTTTTCCCAACTGCAAAGGCAAGCAAAACAAATTCATCAGATACACATCTGAGGACGAACAGGAAAGAGAAAAGGATGTTAAAGAAAGAAAAATTAACTAATCAAAATGATAACCAATCAAAGAAAGTTAATTTTTCTGACAAAATATTGATCAAGGTTTTTGAATATAAAAGAGACTGTGAAAGTTTATTCATTTCACAGCCTAATAAAAAAGGAAAACCTAGATCTAGTAAGCATTGGGTACCAATGAAGGTTGGCGATGAATTTGTTTCTTCAAAACCAAAGGAGCCAACATTAGGCGATGAATCTGACGTCTCAAAGTCAGACAAGCCACAATCAGGCAATGATTCTGGTTCGTCAAAACCAGAAGAGCCATCTGTTGAGGTAAAAGTTGTAAAACCCAAGGCTGGACAGGCTTGGGTAGATCTTTTCAAATAGAAAAACCTGACTTGCTGGAGTTTCCAAGTTGGTAAACGTGGAACAGGAATCGGCACATTTCTTGAGAAATTCACAGGTTGGTAACTGTGATATTTCGATTTACAAGTGGTAAATCAGGGACATTAAGTTGTACTTGATTTTCTACTAGTGTTTGTTATTGTCAAGGGTCTTAATTGTTAATACTTTAAAAATGGTTGAAAAAGAACAATGTGATGAAACCCCGAGTTTGTGTAATGACACACAAAACTAATTTTCCGGAAAAACCATTTGATTAAAACAAACTTAAGTGTTTTGAAATCTAAATGGGAAAATAGTTTGTTGTCAGGGGGAGTTCTGATTGTTTATGCCGAGTGAATGGCGAATTGAAGTGATTTGATATCAGTTTGTCATGTTTCTTGTATAGTTTGTTTTCAAATTTTCTCAGAAAATCAAAATTGAAACATTTTTTGATTTTAGGGGGAGAAAAATTTTTAAAAAATTAGAAAATTTGAAAATGTCAAAAACATTGGAAATTCAAAAATGAGTTTTGGTGTATAAAAGAGGAAATGATAGTAAATCAGTGAGCTATCACAGCATGCTAAGGATATGAAATGTCAAATGTGATAAACGGTCTCACTGATGATGTGTCGATAGGTTTTCACACATTTAGTAGATTTATTCGGGATATAAACCTAAATTCAAACTTGTGAATTCGTGGGGAACACTACTTGGATATATAGGTAACCCCTGAAATCTTGTTTGAAAGGTCTCGTAATCTGATATACTAGGTCTTTATACTCTATGATGTCTGGGGTATTATTCCGGGACTTCTGCTGAACGGTAGTTCTGACCTAGTCCCTGGCTAATACTTGCTTAAATGCTTGAAACACAGCATTAAACCCTCAGCATGCTGAAACAATAAAATTGATATATGCTGCTGTTGTAAGCAAAAAGATCCTCTAAAGGGGACACACTGAAAAGTCGAAGCTGATATCTCTCTGCGTATACGGAAGTATCGATCTGAGATCCCTCGGCCCTCGCATACCTAAATTATATACAGATATCATTGTAGTATTCTCACCTGTAAGACTGATTATTGGGATTCTGGATACGGGAGTATATTCAAGAGGTGGGACACTTGAATAATCTAAGTTTTTAATTCATCTAAATCGTATCCTGAATAAGTTGAAATTTGTATGGAAATTTAAGATGGATCAGTATATCGACAATCGAGGTGAATTGTTTAGAACTTAAAATGAGTAAAGCTTAATGGTGCTAGTGATTTGTTTCATAAACTGATATGATCCTCTTACACAAACTCACAAAAATATTGTTTGTATATATTTGTTTACTGCATTTCTTTAAATTCAAAAGTCCAAAAAGATTTTCGACAACTGATGTTGAAGAGTTGATTTTCAAAATTCCAAGTGCTAAACTTGATGAACAGGGTTGGGAGAGTTTGTTGAAAACTTTGAATGCTATATACAAATGTTTTGATAGATTGAGTGGTAAGTTAATCAAGGTCATTCGTTTGAACTTGATGTAACTAGTATGTTTGATGAATGAATCTTGTCTACCAGTAAGTTTTTAAAATTTAATGATTATAAATTTGTGAAACTTATATTGTGGTAGAGGATGTACAGGTTAAACAGGTTTGGACTTCATTCCCAATGGCAGCTAAATGACAAAGTTTGAACCAGATATCTTAGATTGTAGCATATTGAGAGGGGGAGTCAATGAAAAGGGAAGTCTGGATCAACAGTCAAAGGGAAGATTGAAGAATGGAGTCAGGATGTGATCCTAAACCTGTGAAGAATGCTTATGATGTGAAGACAGAGAGTTGGAGAAAAGACCAAGACTGAAGACTCAGGAGCTGAAGACTTCGTCAACATCCAAGGGGGAGTCTGTTAGTGCATGGAATGTCTGTTGACTTCGTCTGCATTAGGTCTTGTGTCTAGATTGATTGAAAGAACACACATTAGGGTTAAATTAGGGTTTGTTTGGTTTAATCTTGAAGATTTCGCTTGAAACATCTTCAAGCGAAATCAACACATAATGATTTCGCTTCAAGCATGCTCAAGCGAAATCATCAAACCTATATATATGTGTGTTGTGTAGTTCGCTTGTAGAGGACTTGGTCATTGTATGTGAGACGAAGTGCTGACGGATTTGTATTAGAAAACCTTGTACAAGCACTCAAATCAATCAGAAAAGAAAGAGTAAAAGGAATAGAGCTGTTATGACTTTAATTACGCTGATTCCGCCTTCGTAATTGAAGATGAACTGCTTTGACTGACTTTTAGGGTCACAGAACGGTCCAACACATACCCCAAATATCCTTTACATAGCTTAGAAATAGGCTTTGAGAGGTTCGGTGTGCTAAAATAAACTTTTTGGCCATTTAGGGACTAAAAGCGTCAAAAAGTGCATAAGTTTGCATTTTCGCGCATAACTTAGGTTCTGAATACATCCGGACATCCAAAAATTTATGTAATCATTAAAATATTTTATTTTAGTGATTGGCATGATAAAATTCCATTCGTCGCGTAATTTGGATCGTTTTTCACGTCCGTTCGTGTTTCGTCGTAATTAACCGAATAACGTGATCAAACGAACAAACGAACCGACATCCGGCATATTTTTGAGCATGTTTCATGTCCACTATGTTTAGGCATCATTGTAGAGCCTTGAAGATGGCTTAAGGGGCTTTAGAAGCATCAAAAATGGCATTCAACACTTGCGGGGACCAAAACAGCAACATTTGAAACTTGTTGCTGAACTGTACATCGCAGGCGGGCCGCGTAAGCCAGCCTTGGCTTCTACGCGGGGCGCGAGCGACCCCCAGTTCAGCAAAACAGCTTTTAACAAACAGCAGCTGGGTTTCTTTTGTTTGCAAACGGTTTTTAAGTAATCTATGGGCTATTTTGGGGTGCCCATTGTATTCCAAAACCATAGGTGCATGTGTACGGCTCATATCGAAGCTCGGTTTTCGATGAACGATCTTAACGGTTACCCAAAATCTATAAATACCCCAAGTTTTTCCATCCAAGCTCACTTTGATCTGCTCAAATTCTCTAAGTTGGAGTTAAAACACTTCATACCTGAGAATTTTAAGATCAAATCTCCATCGCTTGGACCTCTTATAAGCTTCTTTCGTTCTTTTATGTGTTTTTAAGCGTGAAAGTCAAACAGTGTTTGACTTTCTGCTATGACCAGTTTTTGGTCAACACGAAGTTCGTTTGAACTTCGTAACGTGAGCGTAATCACGATGGTCATAGTCCTTTGTAACTATACCTACTGATTACCACGTTATTTAGGCGTAGTGACGAGTCATAGTTTCGGTCAAAATGCGCATTCTCGCGTATTTTGCAACCAAACTATTCTTGGGTATCAAAACCCTTTGTTTTGATATCAAACTTGTTTTCAAACTTCGTTAAACATGTTTTAACATGTTTAACTCGTCACTTTAGGTTTAGTGCTTATATAGGGTCGTAAGGTGAGCGGTCTAAACAACCGCTTAGACTTTCGAACCCGACCCGTTTGGTCAATCATTAGGATTCGACCAAACACATTTTGTGACCATAGTTGTATAGGGAATAACCTTCCGAGGTTATACCTTATGGTCACTTAGTCTACTTAGTTGTATGATAGGTAATTATATGCCTTAGGAAAAATGACCAAAATGCCCTTTTTACGCCAAAATTCATTTTAAGCATATGTAACGTAAATTTTGACATCTAAACTAATTAGGCAGCATTATTAGACATGTTAAGGCATATTTTACTTGTCATAGGACTAGTTAGGCGGTCCAAACGCATTTTACGCGAACGACGCGTTAAAGTAGCGTAAGCTACCTAAACGAGTCATGATGGGTCGTAAGCACTTAGGATAGGATCCGTTTTAGAATGTAGGCTTTGTTAATGTTGGTGCATTCATCTGTCGTCTTCGTCTTATGTCGAGTCTCAGTCTCGTTATAGATCGGAAAGAGGATGATGTCATCATCCTTGATGATGACATCATAACGATGAAGTCATCATGACATCATCACACAAAAGACAAAAGAATTTATGAAGTTTGGAAGTGATTTCGTCAAAATGGATAAGTCTGATTTCATCAACATGTATTAGAATTTGATTTCGTCCATTTGTACATAGGGTGATTTCGTCCATATGGTCAAAGCCTGATTTCGCTCTTTAGTCAGTCATGTGATTCGGCTTTTGTGGCAAGTAGATGATTCCGCTTTTGTGTCATGTATGTATGAGCGGAATCACATTATCTATATATAGGGTCATAAGAGCGAAATCAGGAGATAGATAGAGGTGTGTTCTTCCGGTGAGCCACGAAGTGCTGCCGAAGTGTTGATCGGATTGTAAACGTCATTCAGTTTAATAGAATCAACATATTAAAGTGAATTCTCGCTGAATTGTACTCGGTTTGTCTGTTTCCGCCGTTCAAACTGAGATAAACTCTTCTACACGACTCGTTTAGGTCGGAATTCGATCCTACAGTTAAACCATATTACATGACTTCTTACACTTATTTAGTTTACGAAACCTCATTCTATCCGATCCTCCGATTTAGGTCCGTTTATTAATATCGTTACCTATATTAGGTGCCGTTTGATTCCGTGATCTTTCTTTCTTTGCTTGATTGTTTTCCAAAGACTATTGAGCAATCTCAAGTGAGTACATAGTCCCATCTTTTACTGTTTTCAAACATTTTGGGGGTGAAACACATGTGCCTACTTGTTACTTTCGTGCTTTTTATGCTTTTATATCATATGCTTGTTATGTTCATTAGTACGCATGTAGTACATGATTTCATTATTTTTTGCTATGTATGTTCACTTAGCATGCTAGCGCATTGTTTTACATTGCATTTCTGTTGCATATGTTCACTCAGCATATGGACACATTGTTTTGCATCTCTACTTTGTATGTTCACTTAGCATACTAGGTACATTGTTTTCATAAAACATGCTTACATTTGGTATGACATTTGGTTTGTTTAACGAACTAAAATACGTTCATTAACATTAGCTACGCCGCTCGGTAGTAAGTAGTGGTACCATAGGACTTGACAACTCCCATTCCTGAAATCCTAGGTTTGTTTGGATATAAGGAATGACTGAATCCGAAAACATTTTTGATAACCTTTGATTTGTTCTAAGGTTATCCTACAGTCTCAAGGCTTGAATGTATACGTTTAACATTACCACATAAGTGTTTGTATCAGTATAGCATGGGTTTTTACAAAACATATCTTTGGTTTAAACAGTGTTTTATATCAATTACATTGTTTTGTACACTTTACTTATAGGGTTGAGTAAATACTTTTATTCACTATACATTACATTTGTTTACGCATAAAACATTTCAACATCTGTTTGAACATTACATTTTGGTGGTTTGTTTGGGTAAGTGATTTACATAACGAGGCAACGTGTAATATGATAAAAGCATGGTGGATACGCCGCTTGTACTTCCTATATATAAGTGCTTTTATGATATTACATATCGTAGCGTTATTTAAACCATTTCAATTTAGACATATTACATTTTACACAATTAACATACTTTCACATAAACATTGTTTTACGAGCAACTTATTTAATACAAACTCATTTTACTTGGTAACTTATTTAACTATACATCTTTCCTTGATATATCATCTGATTTCCTTATCACTTTTTAAATGATTGTAAAAGTAAAACACTTAACAAGATTCATGACTAACTTTTTATCAAACATTTCTTTAAACTTAAGTCATGAACCCTATTTTAACAAAACCTATGTATCTCACAGGCATTTTTATGCTGACGTACCTATTTTTACATGTGTTTTCAGGAGCTGTTGCATAGGATGATCAAGATACACTTAGGCAGACCTGTGCCTTAGTGACTTAAAACGAAGCTAGAACTAGTTTAATTATGTTATGTACTATTGCTTCTTTTGTTTAAAGACAATGTAATCCTTTTTGTTTATAATTAAAACATAACTTTAATTACCATGGTTGTGAAACAATAAATCTGTTACAACACTCCCCGACGTTTTCGCCACGGTTTTGTTGTTTTACGCGGTCGGGGTGTGACAGAAGAGTTGGTATCAGAGCCAATGGTTATAGGGAATTAGGTTATTAATAATGCTTTGACCTAGACTATAACTTTTCTAGGACCCTAACACAAGTTAGCTTGTGTTTAGATCTTAAAACACTACCGTCACCTATCTTTAGGTGATTACCAAAACTAGAACACAATTTTCTGAAACGGTTTTTGAAAATCAATCATCTGTTTTTAAATAATTTGTTATAAGGTTTTGAACCCTTCAAATTTTTTTTCAGAATGATTTTGAAAATTTAATCATCCGTTTTTGAATGATTCTTTTGGCCATGTGCCTTCCAAGTTTTCAAAATCTCGTCAAAGTTTTGGGTTTAAATAGTGTGAACACGTGCAAACTGGAAGGGTGAATGCCTGTTGTAACGACTCTCATCAAAAGTCATAATTATTAAATTAATTTGACCAATAGGAAACCCTAATTGAGACACCCAAGTGATTCTGTGCAAACCCTAAAATTTTCATAATTTTCAGAATCAGGATTAGGACCCCTAAAACTCAGGGGGGGCATTCCCTACTTGACGATTATCCGAATTACGTGCTCTCCAAGTTGAATTTTTAGAATGTGTCGACTCATCTGAGCTAGTTCCACACGTGGCAACAAAACAAGCATTTTGAGTACCTTACGGACCGTAAGGTCATCAAGCTTACGGTCCGTAAGCTTGGCAAAAATTGTGTATAAATTCAGGACATTGGCACTTGAATTCTGGAATTCGTTCGACGAAGAAATACGCTTCAGGCTCCGATATATCGTCTGTTTATCACAATTAACACACACAAAACACTATTTAGAGGGGGGGTGCTGCTACAAAACAGGGTATTAGCACAATCGCTGCTACGATTCATTTTCCGACGATCAATATATCCAATAAATGATTAAGTGCCGCCCACATTAGGGTTATACTTTATCGTTCGTCATTAATTTGATGGATTGTCGTTAATTCGATAGGTAAAGTATTATACTTTATCGTTCGTTGTTAATTCAACGGATCATCGTTAATTCGATGGGTAAAGTATTATACCTTGTCGTTCGTTGTTAATTCAACGGATCATTGTTAAATCGATGGACAAAGTATTGCATTTTGTCATTCGTTGTGAGAATTTGATCTCGTGAGTTATCGTAAATGCTGGATTGATTACTAATTCCAAATTATGTGCTTGTTATTGAAATTAGGATAAAAGGCTAATCAATAAGCTAGGCTCTGCCCGTATAAATCTGCAATGTGAGTCATTCTTCTTTTCTCACAGTTTGTGAGTTATTCTCGCTTTTTATCAAATTGCTTTATACAAATATTCTCACCGTTTGTGAGTTATTTTTATTAAATATTTTACAATACTCCAAATTGTTTCAAGATTATAATTACAGGGACTAAGTCGTGGATATCTTGAATTACTGGTTAGTGGGGTATTGTGCACATTACTAATTTCTCCCAGTTAGGTTCATTGATCTACTCGGGATAATCACTGTTGGGTTCATTGACCTACAGAGATAATCATCACTATTTAGGTTCATTGATCTAAATAGTGGTATGACCATCGTCACCATTGTGACTTGTCACCATTGTGACAGAATGCCAGATAAAAATAAGATAGAAGCCATTGTAATCGCTCTTATGCTGTAATTGATAACTATGCATCATTATGCAAAATAGAATGATTCACTCAGTATTTCCCGCTGACAAAACCTTTTTCAAACATGTTTCAGGTGATCTGTTGTAATTCAGGAAAAGTGCTGGGGAGCATTTCAAGCTTAAGATAGTGGCTCAATATAAAATAAAGAAATGATTTTGTAATATCACGCTTTTATAGTAAAAACCTACTATTGTAAATTATCGGGGTTTTATCCCGAATTGTGAAATAAATAATCGGGGAAAAAATTTTAGCTTTAAGCGATCCTGTTTCCGCTGTAAAACTCAATTAAATAAATACCGTAGTATTTTCTGCCGCGGCTCCTGAAACGGGTCAAACCGGGTCATGGGCCGTGACAGAAAAAGGTGGTATCAGAGCCACTGGGTTAAGCTAATTAAGTATTTAGAAATACTTAATTTTTCCTGATTACTATTATATGATTATGTGTTTTATTAACTGACTATTTGTTAATTTTAATATGGGCATATTTTTATATATATTGTAATATTTGTTGCTCTATCATCGTTAATTGAAAAACATTATATATAAATTTATTTGATTAATATATGGAATTACCTAATATAGTATTACTATATTGTGGTAAAGAAATTATATTTTTATGTTCGAGGTATACTCTTATTTAAAAAAAAAAAAAAAAAAAATTATTGTTTAGTTATTTATTATTAATAATTTTATTATTAATAATAATATATTAATAGTAGTAGTACTAAGATTATTTTTAAAATATTAGGGTTATTATCAAAGGCAGATATTGGATAACCTAGCCTTAGTTATGCATGGACTGATCACCTATGCTTAAACAAGGCAGCACTAACCAATATTCACCATGATAATAGTAATAAATTAAGTCATTATACTTATTTAATATAGATTTTTATATGTTAATTACTGTAATATTAAATATAAATCTTTAAATATTCTGATTTAAAGTTTAGTATTTTTATTATTATCTACAGTCTAGAAAAATTTATAAATAAATTACAAATAAAACCTAGTATGTTTTAATTTGTAGTTGTTTTGGTAATATGAAATACTATTTAAAAAAAGTTGTTATATAAAATTTTAGTATGATTTAATAATTATGTGTATTTTATTAAATAGCATGAGTGATCTGTCGGAAGCCCTTCAGAATTTAAATCTCTATCCAGTAAGAATAGAAGTTTCCAGAGATTTTAATAGGTATATACCAGATATAGAAGAACCTATAGAATTCAACGCTTTACCTCTCGAGAAACCTAAGCCTAAGAAAATAGAAATTGGGGAAAGCTCTAGGCAAATTGAAGAGTTACCATCTCAAGAAGAACTAGATTTTATAATAGCAAACGATGATACTATTGAACCTGTTAATGAAAATAATTTGATGAACTTAGAACCATCTATTCCAAATTCTTCAAATAACTGGAATATAGACGAATGGTTGGATAATGAAATACTGTTACAAAACCATCCCTATAGGCTTTTTCCTAAGTACCATCCAGAACCTTTACCAAATTTACCAATAAGTAACAAGAATAGGACTGAACTTCATCATTTTGACAAAATGGATGCTGGGAATAGAATCCAAGAGACTTTGGGACAAATCTCCTGGAAATACGACGAGAAGAAACGCCGTTATTAGAACATCATCTGATAAAGGATAGGGGATTATGAAACGGTGGTTGTTTAAAAGTAATAGTAAAATCAGTATGTGTAAAATAAATAATAAAACGGGTGTATATAGAAACAAGATATAAGGAAATATTAGAAAAGTTACAAATTTGTTTGTATATTCGTTTACGTGATTATGTGCAACTAAATTGTGACATTGAATTATTTCCTTTATACTAATTATGTATCTATAAAATAGATATCAGATGGAAAACGCTAATAATGAACCAGTTAATGAGGGTAATCAATCTGAGCAACAATCAGGGAATCAATATGTGACTAGGCAAGATATAGAAAATATCATTGCTCAAGAGATAGCCAACACTATTCCAGGAATAGTTGCTCAAGGGATAGCCAATGCTATTCCAGCAATCATTGCTGCTGTTAAAAATCCAATCGAACCGCAACAAGTTGTTCCTAGTAAACGCATTTCTGAAGATAATTTCAGTAATAGCGTAAATGGAGGTAATAATCATGTTAATCATGATAATGAACCACGGCAAGCTCCGCTCCCCAAGAAAATGAAAGCTGCAACGCCTGGTTGCACTTACAAAGAGTTTCTTGCTTGTAAACCCACTGAGTTTGCAGGCAATGAAGGAGCGACTGCCTCACTGCGTTGGTTAGAAAAAACCGAAGCAGTAATTACCATAAGTAAATGTGCTCAGGATGATCAGGTTATGTACGCATCAAACCTTTTCAAAGAAGTGGCGCTAGAATGGTGGAATACGATGTTACAAGCAAAAGGAAGAAGGATGGCGTATGCTATGGACTGGGAAGAATTTAAGAACGTTGTAGAAAGAAAATTCTGTCCTGAGTATGAAAAAGATCAAATGGCAAATAAGTTTCTAACCCACCGGATGGTGGATGTAGATTGTCGAGGGTATACTACGATATTCTTCGAATATGCTAGAGTAGTACCAACTCTGGCTTCGCCAGAACCGGTACTTATTTCTCGTTATATTTGGGGATTAATTTCCGAAATTCGTAATATCGTCAAGGCTGCGAAACCTCACACGATTGATGATGCAGTAGAATTAGCCAATACTATGACTGACGAGCTAGTACGGACAAGAGAAGAAAATAGAAGGAAGGAAGTAGCCCAAAAGATTACCCAAGAATTTCGTTCGGATAACCATAACAATTTCAAGAAAGGAGGGAATGGGCAATCTTCTATTAGTCCATTTTGCAATTTTTGCAAAAGGAAGCATTTTGGAAGATGCAAAGGATATTGCAATTTTTGCAAAATTCCAGGGCATCAAGAGGAAGACTGTAGGAGGAAGAAATTTTCAGTTTGCTACAACTGTAGAGAAACTGGACATCTTAGGCCAGATTGTCCAAAACTGAATAAACCATTTGACAATCAAGTCAAACCAGCAGAAGGAGCAAAAAGGAATGCGAGAACCTTTCAGCTGACTACTCATGAAGCCGAGATGATTCCAGATGTGATAGCCGGTATGTTCTTAGCTTACAATGTTTACATGAAAGTATTATTCGACTCTGGTGCAAACCAAAGTTTTATAAATACTTTACTCTGCCAAACTCTTAACTTACCGTTAACCAGCATTAGATAAATTTCTATATTTAGAAATGGCAAATGGGAATTCAGTTAAAATAGATAAGGTTATGCAGAACCTAGAAATAAGTTATAAGTTTTCTGCAATCCTATTGTCTATGAAATTAGTTGAGTTCAATGATGTGATCATTATCTGTGATCAGAATTTCTTAGAAATTCAATCAACCATCAGAGAAGTAATTATGATTACAGGAAATAAACCATGTAAGCCTATGAAGTTCATATCAGTAATGGAAATTGCTAATTATGAACGAAAGCAAGGAATAGTATATATGATTTTAGTAATCATTAAATACTAAAGATACAGAATTTAAGGAAATTTCTGTAAATTCCGAATACCCAGATATATTTCCAGAAGATTTACCTGGATTACCACCAGATATAAAGATAGAATTTAAAATTTCATCTAATTCCAGGAATTTTACCGATAAGCCAAGGAACCTTATCGGTTAGCACAATATTGGTTGTTAAGAAAAAGAAAGACATTCGATGAGAATGAATATTGATTATAGGAAATTGAATAAAGGTTATAATTAAGAATCGATACTCATAACTTAGAAATTAGGAGCCATAAATTTTTGCCTTAAGATTTGGAGATATTATCTGTATGGAAGTAAGGATACTATCTATATGGATTATAAGAAATTAAGATATATATATTTAGGCGAAAAGAGTTTGAGGCAAAAGAGATGAATGAAAATCCTAAGTAACTACGATTGTGATATTCAGTATCACGAAAGGAAAAGCTGAAAACGGCAAGAGATAGTCACAAGAATTATGCAGATAATAGATAAAAGCCGTTGGAAGTTCGAGTTGGAGACAAAATACTATTAAAAATATCTCCTTGAAAATGAGTTGTTAGATTTGGTAAGAAAGGAAATCTAAGACCAAATTATGTAGGATCATTTCCAGTAAATTCAACGTATTGAATTAGTTACTTATAATTTACAACTACCAGGAAGGTTAGTTGGAATACATGATATATTTTATATATCTAATCTCAAGAAATGTCTATAAGATGAATCTTTGGTAATACCTTTCCAAGATATAAAGGTAAACAAATAGTGTTAAGTAATGTAGGATTCAAAGACAAGATCCTAATATACTTAGGAACTGGAATAAAAAAGAAAGAGAAAGTATTCTCAATTATTCCAGTAAATCTCGAGGACGAGATTTTTATTAAGTTGGGGAGAATGTAACGACTCTCATCAAAAGTCATAATTATTAAATTAATTTGACCAATAGGAAACCCTAATTGAGACACCCAAGTGATTCTGTGCAAACCCTAAAATTTTCATAATTTTCAGAATCAGGATTAGGACCCCTAAAACTCAGGGGGGGCATTCCCTACTTGACGATTATCCGAATTACGTGCTCTCCAAGTTGAATTTTTAGAATGTGTCGACTCATCTGAGCTAGTTCCACACGTGGCAACAAAACAAGCATTTTGAGTACCTTACGGACCGTAAGGTCATCAAGCTTACGGTCCGTAAGCTTGGCAAAAATTGTGTATAAATTCAGGACATTGGCACTTGAATTCTGGAATTCGTTCGACGAAGAAATACGCTTCAGGCTCCGATATATCGTCTGTTTATCACAATTAACACACACAAAACACTATTTAGAGGGGGGGTGCTGCTACAAAACAGGGTATTAGCACAATCGCTGCTACGATTCATTTTCCGACGATCAATATATCCAATAAATGATTAAGTGCCGCCCACATTAGGGTTATACTTTATCGTTCGTCATTAATTTGATGGATTGTCGTTAATTCGATAGGTAAAGTATTATACTTTATCGTTCGTTGTTAATTCAACGGATCATCGTTAATTCGATGGGTAAAGTATTATACCTTGTCGTTCGTTGTTAATTCAACGGATCATTGTTAAATCGATGGACAAAGTATTGCATTTTGTCATTCGTTGTGAGAATTTGATCTCGTGAGTTATCGTAAATGCTGGATTGATTACTAATTCCAAATTATGTGCTTGTTATTGAAATTAGGATAAAAGGCTAATCAATAAGCTAGGCTCTGCCCGTATAAATCTGCAATGTGAGTCATTCTTCTTTTCTCACAGTTTGTGAGTTATTCTCGCTTTTTATCAAATTGCTTTATACAAATATTCTCACCGTTTGTGAGTTATTTTTATTAAATATTTTACAATACTCCAAATTGTTTCAAGATTATAATTACAGGGACTAAGTCGTGGATATCTTGAATTACTGGTTAGTGGGGTATTGTGCACATTACTAATTTCTCCCAGTTAGGTTCATTGATCTACTCGGGATAATCACTGTTGGGTTCATTGACCTACAGAGATAATCATCACTATTTAGGTTCATTGATCTAAATAGTGGTATGACCATCGTCACCATTGTGACTTGTCACCATTGTGACAGAATGCCAGATAAAAATAAGATAGAAGCCATTGTAATCGCTCTTATGCTGTAATTGATAACTATGCATCATTATGCAAAATAGAATGATTCACTCAGTATTTCCCGCTGACAAAACCTTTTTCAAACATGTTTCAGGTGATCTGTTGTAATTCAGGAAAAGTGCTGGGGAGCATTTCAAGCTTAAGATAGTGGCTCAATATAAAATAAAGAAATGATTTTGTAATATCACGCTTTTATAGTAAAAACCTACTATTGTAAATTATCGGGGTTTTATCCCGAATTGTGAAATAAATAATCGGGGAAAAAATTTTAGCTTTAAGCGATCCTGTTTCCGCTGTAAAACTCAATTAAATAAATACCGTAGTATTTTCTGCCGCGGCTCCTGAAACGGGTCAAACCGGGTCATGGGCCGTGACAGAAAAAGGTGGTATCAGAGCCACTGGGTTAAGCTAATTAAGTATTTAGAAATACTTAATTTTTCCTGATTACTATTATATGATTATGTGTTTTATTAACTGACTATTTGTTAATTTTAATATGGGCATATTTTTATATATATTGTAATATTTGTTGCTCTATCATCGTTAATTGAAAAACATTATATATAAATTTATTTGATTAATATATCGAAAATCCGCTATCTAATGCCGAAATGGCAGCTATCATTGCGCAGCAAATGGCTGCTGTACTCCCAGACATTATTGCTCAAGTTAACCATGCCAACAATAACCAAAATGCTCCATGCAACTTCAAGAGTTTCAATTCGACTAAACCACTCAAGTTCAGTGGTTCTGAAGGAGCAACTGGGCTCCTACAGTGGTTCGAGAGCATTGAGAGTACCTTTCGTCATGTTCAGTGTCCTGATAATCGCAAAGTCGAGTTTGCATCTAGTGTGTTTCAAAAGAGGGCTCTTACTTGGTGGAATGGAGTTATGAGAGACCGTGGTGCTGAGGTTGCTTTAGCACAGACTTGGGCCGAGCTTAGGGCACTTATGATGAGGGAATTTTGTCCTCGTCATGAACAGAGGGCGTTGGAAAGAGAGTTTGATGACTTGAAGCAGGATAGTGGAGAACACCGTGCGTACACTGACATGTTTGAGGAGTTGAGCTTACTTTGTCCTACAATGGTTACCCCACTCGAGAAAGCTATCGAAAGGTATGTCGATGGTTTACCTGACCCCGTTCAAGACATCGTCACTAGTAGTAACCCTACCACAGTTCGTCAGGCAATCGAGTTAGCTGCGACTTTGACTGAGTCGCAGATCAGAAAGGGTAAGCTACACATGAAAGGTGACAAGGATAAGAAACAAACATCTGATAAGGGTGAGAACAAGAAGGGAAAGAAAGCTGGGTCTACTAAGAAGTCTAGGAAGCGCAAGGCTTCCCAAAACTTCACCGTTACTGCACAGGCCAATCAAGCTGCTCCAAATCAGCCTGCGCAACCACCTGCCAAGAAACCATACCTTGGTAATGCACCTCTGTGCAACAGGTGTAACGGTCATCATCAGCCACACATCCAGTGTCGTTATTGTACCAATTGTGTAAGATCTGGTCATCTTGTCGCCACATGTCGCCTTCCTGCTAATTAGAATCGAGTAGCTCAGAACCCAGCTCAGCAGGCTGCTCAACCGCCTGCTCAACAGCAAGCACAAGCTGCACGACCTCACTTTCCTCCTGGTTCGTGCTATAATTATGGGGACCTGACTCATTATCGAAACCAGTGTCCAAGGCTTGCCAACGCAAATTAGAATTAGGCTCAGGCTCGAGGTCGAGTCTTCAACATGAATGCTAATGAGGCACGTGCAGACAATGAGGTGGTCAACGGTACGTTCTTTGTTAACAATCAGTCTGCTTCTGTTCTTTTTGATTCGGGTGCCGATAAGAGTTTTGTGTCATTATCTTTTGAGCCTTTGCTTCGCATGTCTAGAACGAAACTAGGAAAACCCTTGATAGTAAAAGTTGCTAGTGGTGATCCCATTGTTCTCGAATCTGTTCTTCGTAACTGCCAATTGAACCTTAACAACCATCTGTTTCCTATCGACCTCACACCAATGCAACTTGGAAGTTTCGACATCATAGTGTGCATGGATTGGTTAGCCAAGCATCACGCAGAGGTAGTTTGTTTCGAGAAGATTGTTCGTGTTCCGCTTTCGACAGGTAAGATCTTAGAGGTTCATGGTGAGAAACCTGCTAGTAGCCTCAAACTCATGTCTTGTACTCAAGCTCAGAAGTATCTGCGAAAGAACTATGTGGCCTTCTTGGCACATGTTGTAGCAGTAAAGGCAAGGGTAAGTCTATTCAAGATATCCCTGTTGTTCGGGATTATCCTGAAGTGTTTCCTGAAGAGTTACCTGGTTTACCCCCAGCACGCCAAGTCGAGTTCTGTATTGATCTTGTACCTTGTGCAAATCCTATTGCCAGATCTCCATATCATCTTGCACCGTCTGAGATGCAAGAGTTGTCTAAGCAGCTCCAGGAGCTTTCTGACAAAGGTTTTATTCGTCCTAGCTTTTCACCTTGGGGTGCTCCCGTTCTTTTTGTCAAGAAGAAGGATGGATCTTATTACCAAACTTCCGCGCACTAAGAGAGGTCATGATGCCATCTGGGTAGTTGTTGATCGTCTTACAAAGTCAGCACATTTCTTGCCGATCCGTGAGGATCTATCTGCTGACAAGCTTGCTAAAATCTATGTGGATGAAATTGTATCTAGACATGGTGTTCCTTTGAACATTATTTCTGACAGAGATGCTCGATTCTCGTCTCGTTTTTTTGGAGAACCATGCAATCTGCTATGGGGACCCAACTTAATTTGAGCACAGCTTATCATCCGCAATCAGATGGCCAAACTGAAAGAACAATCCAGACTTTGGAGGATATGCTTAGAGCTTGTGTGATCGATTTTGGTGGTAGTTGGGATTCGTATCTTCCGTTGGTTGAATTCTCCTACAACAATAGTTATCACTCCAGCATCAACATGGCTCCATTCGAGGCTCTCTATGGTCAAAAATGTCGTTCATCAGTCTGCTGGAATGAGATCGGTGAGGCTCAGCTTACTGGACCTGACCTCATTCTAGAGACAACAGATAAGGTTAAGAAAGTTCGTGATAACCTTCAGACAGCTAGAAGCTGTCAAAAGAGTTACGCGGACCGACGACGCAAGCCCTTGGAATTTCAAGTCGGTGATCGCGTATTACTTAAGGTCTCACCTTGGAAAGGTGTGATCAGATTTGGAAAGATAGGAAAACTTGCACCTAGATATGTTGGACCATTCAAGATCGTCGAAAGAATCTGAAAGGTAGCATACAGACTTGAGTTACCTCCTGAACTTGGAAACGTTCATCCAACCTTTCATGTGTCCAATCTCAAGAAGTGTTTAGCTGATGAGAACCTCCATATACCACTCGACGAAATTCGTGTTGATAACACGATGCATTTTGTTGAAAAGCCTGTGGAAATCATGGATCGTGAAGTCAAATGGCTTAAACGCAAGCGCATTCCATTGGTCAAAGTTCGCTGGGAATCTAAACGTGGACCATAACTTACTTGGGAACATGAAGATCAAATGAAGGCGAAATATCCACATCTTTTCTCACAAGTTTCCTATAAATAAATTTCGGGACGAAATTTCCACAAGTAGGGGAGACTGTGACACCTGTTTGTGTAATTATTGTAAATAGTTCAGTTATCAATGAAACAATGTTATTTGATCCCAATGTTTGTTTGTTTATGTTTGACATTTTGCATGTTTTGATTTTTGTTCAATTTCGAACTCTATATCACTTTCTTGAGAGTTATACGCAAACCGATGCGTAAACGTAATCAGTTTAACATGACAAACACTCTGGAAAATCAATATATTCTTAACATACCTTAAATAACCTTTACATAACTTAGAAATAAGTTTTGAAGGCTTTGGTATGGCAAAATCAAGTTTATTCGCTTACAGGGACTAATTTCGACAAACTGCGAAAGTATGCCGATTCGTATTGTAACGAACATTCCGGAACTTTATCATAAGTTAAACATACCCCAAATATCCTTTACATAGCTTAGAAATAGGATTTGAGGGGTTCGGTGTGCTAAAATGAACTTTTTGGTCATACAGGGACTAAAAGCGTCAAAAAGTGCATAAGTTTGCATTTTCGCGCATAACTTATGTTCTGAATACATCCGGACATCCAAAAATTTATGTAATCATTAAAATATTATATTTTAGTGATTGGCATGATAAAATTCCATTCGTCGCGTAATTTGGATCGTTTTTCACATCCGTTCGTGTTTCGTCGTAATTAACCGAATAACGTGATAAAACGACCAAACGAACCGACATCCGGCATATTTTTGAGCATGTTTCATGTCCACTATGTTTAGGCATCATTATAGAGCCTTGAAGATGGCTTAACGGGCTTTAGAAGCATCAAAAATGGCATTTAACACTTGCAGGGACCAAAACAGCAACATTTGAAACTTGTTGCTGAACTGTACATCGCAGGCGGGCCGCGTAAGCCAGCCTTGGCTTCTACGCGGGGCGCGAGCGACCCCAGTTCAGCAAAACAACTTTTAACAAACATCATCTGGGTTTCTTTCGTTTGCAAACGGTTTTTAAGTAATCTATGTGCTATTTTGGGGTGCCCTGGTATTCCAAAACCATGGGTGGATGTGTACGGTTCAGATCGAAGCTTGGTTTTCGATGAACGATCTTAACGGTTACCAGAAATCTATAAATACCCCAAGTTTTTCCATCCAAGCTCACTTTGATCTACTCAAATTCTCTAAGTTGGAGTTAAAACACTTCATACCTGAGAATTTTAAGATCAAATCTCCATCGCTTGGACCTCTTGTAAGCTTCTTTCGTTCTTTTATGCGTTTTTAAGCGTGAAAGTCAAACAGTGTTTGATTTTCTGCTTTGACCAGTCAATGGTCAACACGAAGTTCGTTTGAACTTCGTAACGTGAGCGTAATCACGATGGTCATAGTCCTTTGTGACTATACCTACTGATTACCACGTTATTTAGGCGTAGTGATGAGTCATAGTTTCGGTCAAAATGCACATTCTCGCGTATTTTTCAAGCAAACTATTCTTGGGTATCAAAACCTTTTGTTTTGATATCAAACTTGTTTTCAAACTTCGTTAAAAATGTTTTAACATGTTTAACTCGTCACTTTAGGTTTAGTGCTTATATAGGGTCGTTAGGTAAGCGGTCTAAACAACCGCTTAGACTTTCGAACCCGACCCGCTTGGTCAATCATTAGGATTCGACCAAACACATTTTGTGACCATAGTTGTATAGGGAATAACCTTCCGAGGTTATACCTTATGGTCACTTAGTCTACTTAGTTGTATGATAGGTAATTATATGCCTTAGGAAAAATGACCAAAAATGCCCTTTTTACGCCAAAATTCATTTTAAGCATATGTAACGTAAATTTTGACATCTAAACTAATTAGGCAACATTATTAGACATGTTAAGGCATATTTTACTTGTCATAGGACTAGTTAGGCGGTCCAAACGCGTTTTACGCGAACGACGCGTTAAAGTGGCGTAAGCTACCTAAACGAGTCGTGATGGGTCGTAAGCACTTAGGATAGGTTTCGTTTTAGAATGTAGGCTTTGTTAAACCATATTACATGAGTTCTTACACTCATTTGGTTTACGAAACCTCATTCTACCCGATCCTCCGATTTAGGTCCGTTTATTAACATAGTTACCTATATTAGGCTTCGTTTGATTCCGTGATCTTTCTTGCTTTGCTTGATTGTTTTCCAAAGACTATTGAGCAATCTCAAGTGAGTACATAGTCCCATCTTTTACTGTTTTCAAACATTTTGGGGTGAAACACATGTGCCTACTTGTTACTTTCGTGCTTTTCATGCTTTTATATCATATGTTTGTTATGTTCATTAGTACGCATGTAGTACATGATTTCATTATGTTTTGCGATGTATGTTCACTTAGAATGCTAGCGCATTGTTTTACATTGCATTTCTGTTGCATATGTTCACTCAGCATATGGACACATTGTTTTACATCTCTACTTTGTATGTTCACTTAGCATACTAGGTACATTGTTTTCATAAAACATGCTTACATTTGGTATGACATTTGATTTGTTTAATGAACTAAAATACGTTCATTAACATTAGCTACGCCGCTCGGTAGTAAGTAGTGGTACCATAGGACTTGACAACTCCCATTCCTGAAATCCTAGGTTTGTTTGGATATAAGGAATGATTAAATCCGAAAACATTTTTGATAACCTTTGATTTGTTCTAAGGTTATCCTACAGTCTCAAGGCTTGAATGTATACGTTTAACATTACCACATAAGTGTTTGTATCAGTATAGCATGGGTTTTTACAAAACATATCTTTGGTTTAAACTGTGTTTTATATCAATTACATTGTTTTGTACATTTTACTTATAGGGTTGAGTAAATATTTTTATTCACTATACATTACATTTGTTTACACATAAAACATTTCAGCATCTGTTTGAACATTACATTTTGGTGGTTTGTTTGGGTAAGTGATTTACATAACGAGGCAACGTGTAATATGATAAAAGCATGGTGGATACGCCGCTGGTACTTCCTATATATAAGTGCTTTTATGATATTACATATCGTAGCGTTATTTAAACCATTTCAATTTAGACATATTACATTTTACACAATTAACATACTTTCACATAAACATTGTTTTACGAGCAACTTATTTAATATAAACTCATTTTACTTGGTAACTTATTTAACTATACATCTTTCCTTGATATATCATCTGATTTCCTTATCACTTTTTAAATGATTGTAAAAGTAAAACACTTAACAAGATTCATGACTAACTTTTTATCAAACATTTCTTTAAACTTAAGTCATGAACCCTATTTTAACAAAACCTATGTATCTCACAGGCATTTTTATGCTGACGTACCTATTTTTACATGTGTTTTTAGGAGCTGTTGCATAGGATGATCAAGATACACTTAGGCAGACCTGTGCCTTAGTGACTTAAAACGAAGTTAGAACTAGTTTAATTATGTTATGTACTCTTGCTTCTTTTGTTTAAAGACAATGTAATCCTTTTTGTTTAGAAATAAAAAATAACTTTAATTACCATGGTTGTGAAACAATATTTCTGTTACAACACTCCCCGACGTTTCCGCCGCGGTTTCATTGTTTTACGCGGTCGGGGTGTGACAAATGGCATAATGGTCATGATCGTTGGACATGGACGGGCGACAAGATTGGCTATTATAGTGTTCACATGGCAAAAAAATTGATTTCTACTAAAGCGACGACCTCAATTGACTCGAACATGAAGTGGAAAGGGTGGACGCCACTGAAATGTAAAATTATGGTTTGGCGACCTTGTCACACCCGTTCATTTGCGGAAGCGCACGGTGTGAACTTGATTAGTTCTCATTGCATACGATATAAGTAAACAACTACATGAATAAAAACATACGATGTTCATCCATTGACATAATAAAAATATTACACATCATAAGTTTGTTTAAAATGCCAACCGACATAAGTTATAAGTTTTACAAAAGACGAGTTCAACACAAGCTTAAAACGTAAGGCTTTGCATCCTATATCTCATTGAAGATGAAATATATGGACCAAACCCTCCAAAAGGGATGACATCGATGACTTGTACTCCAAAAGCTTCGTAGTAAACACCAGCACCATGTTTCATTAGTTTCCTAAAATACATGTGAGTTTGAAAACATCAACAAAAGTTGAGCGAGTTCATGTGTTTTATGTGTAATGCGCATCAAATGAATCTCAAAAACATTTGAAAGTTCAGTTTATAAGTAGGTATGTAAAGTGTCTATGAACATGTTGATCATTAATGTTTTGCAAGGACATTAATATATGTGATGACATAGGAGGTACTCAACCCGCGTAGGCAATTTAAGTGTTGAATTCTCGACGGTGCACACAACAGCACTCTAGTGGTCACCCTTGGACCGTGAGTGGGGCTCGCCCGTACCCATTAGATCTAACCTTTGTTCCTTGGTCCTCAAAAGGATTAATGGCACCTCAGTTACAGCCTATGCTCACATGATCTAAGAGTTCATTTCATAACTTAATCATACCTAAGTTTGACATGTATTTCCCCCGAAAGTTGTAAACCGAGACGTTAAAAGAAAAAGGGGGACATGAACTCACAGCTTTGCGTTCCTGAGAGGGAGAGATATTCAACCAAAGTTTTCCGTAACATGAGTCAACCTACAAGGGTTCTAACTCATTAGACACGTCGGTCTTTCCTAGACCTTGCACTCGTTGTTCATCTTGAACGTTTATTATTTTCATTTCGTTTTTGGAACGCTTGCGTAATTTAATGATAATATGTTGGCATTTGTTTCTTGTATGCTTTGATTCGAGGCTTTACATTTGTTACACAAATTTAAGTGTAAAAAGTGTTAAAAATATTTATTTTTAACGTCAAAATACGTTGTCGTATGTATACAACCTTAGTGAGAGAGTACACTTCAACAAGTGTATGTGTGTATATCGTCATGTACTAGAGTCGTTTATACCTATACATATACCGTATGTATACTTGTATTTGTGTGCTTTATACGTGTACATGTACCGTATTTATACGTGTAGGTATACCAGATTATACGTGTAGGTATACCGTATTATACGTGTAGGTATACTGTCACACCCCCAAAATACCACATGCGGGAACCCCCGCGAGGCGTGTGACGTACCAGGATTTGCCACCAATCATATTGAACTCATAGGTATATTTAAATAAAACTCTCATTTATTAACATTAAGTGTTACAACGTTACAAATATTTCACAGTAAATAGCGGAAGCATAATTCGTTCATTAAGTGTTTATAAACAATATGTAAAAACCATTAGTTTTTGCGTTGCGATTCCATGTATCTCGACCCATGACCACTCCAGCCTCCCAGACAGCAAGTTCCAACGATAAGCACCTAAAGACCTGAAAGGCATGTAACAACGAATCAACAACAAAGTTGAGCGAGTTCACAGTTGGGTGTTCGTTTTAAGTTGTTTCAAAAACATAGTTTTTCTTTAGCTGGCTTACTTGCCGTAGGGGTTACACCATAGTTGAAAATATGATTAACCAATTCCTTCTTTCCCAAACCATAACCAGTGGGGGCTTCCCCATGTGAACCACTAGACCCGTTACCATATCGACCACTGACTGAAGTAAGTTGGTGCCCTAGCGTCAATGTCTATCATCATTGACGTGCCCAGATCCATTAGTTCACGCCCGTCCTCTGCGGCATGGTGTGAGGCTTCTCAAACCTAAATAGCGCTATCTAACTAATGACCCGCTCGCCATTGGCCCGGCGATTAAGTCGATATAAAAGGAGGGACTTCATGATAGAGAGTTTTGGTCTAGTATCCGTGTTGTCACCCTTCAATAAAGAGGGTGTGTACGTAATCCCCAAACCAGGAGATTACGCAGGTTTCGATTATATTCTTATCACGTGTTGTCACCCTTCAATAAAGAGGGTGTGTACGTGTCCCAAACCAGGAGATCACGTAGTTTCAGTTTAAATCCTTTACCCATTCCCAACCCTTGGTAAACCCATGCCTTGTGGAAAGTGTGAACTCACCTTTGGTTGCTCGGTTGAACTCTTAAAATAGCTAACGGTCAGGGTTGGTCAATCACGTCCTATTATGATTATCATTTATTAGGACGGTAAACAAGTAATCACGTATAAGCTACACATATCTAACACTTATTCCTCATGTAGTGTACACGTATCAATTATGGTATTACACCATAACCATAAATAATCCATGTATAAAACAATTAATCATGAAATAATAATATGTAACAGTGAGTGTGAGACCTATTTTTAGTACTAGCCCACAAGTGTTTATGGCCCAACATCAATTGCAGTCCATTAAGCATGTGTATGTCCAACTATAGTGTACATTTGAATTTAACTGTGTGATTGAGTTAAAGTGTAGTGGGGCCAAGCATTAAAAGAGTGCGACTAGAACATTTTGTGTGAATCAACTCTTAAGTGTGCGTTCCTAGTTGTATGGTAATCATTCTTAAATCATTTCATCTTTTTGAATTGAGCCACAAACGACAAAGTAGACCTTTATATCCAAATCAAAAACATGACACTATTGTTTTCCCATATTCAATTAGTGCATTACTAGCTTGTACCCCAAGCACATAGATGTGTACCCACCATGTACATACAACTTTACACAGATAGCCATTCAAACACTATCCTAGAGTCATCATAGTTATTCTCATCTTTTCAACAGAATTTCTTAGACAAGATAAACCATATCATCGAACAATCAGACATTCAGAACAGCAGATCCAGTTTATTAAAACGGCTGACCTCTAAAACTAAACCTTGTAACAATATTCATTCCATCAGTTGTAACACTCATTTGAACCAAATAGCTAACACTCATGTATACATATCAACCTACACACCTTCACAAAATCTACCACCGGTTAGTCGTAACGATGCCGTTCATAATACGATTACATATTTACGCACATACGCACAGTCACAACCTTGTAAATTTTAATCAATACGCATGATCGTACACGAGTGTTCTTGGAAACGAAATCGAATCGGAACTTTCCATCATGAACATGTATGCTCGACAGTTGCATGAAATCACTCAAGTACGGACACATAACACTCCTAGTTCGTTCATATATGTTCGACATCGTTAACCCGTTTCGTGCCTACACACCTACGGCTTGGTTACATCAATAATCAGATCAACAAATTCATAAATCACGTTCAGATTATCATATTCATACATGTCATCGCATATACATAGTTTCATACTCTTCACACCTACTGTTACATATGCATGCATACACTCACTAAACAAGTTCACAAAAACATTCACATGTAAGAATGGTGCCATGTACACACGAATTCACAACTCAAGCCGAAACCGTGACGACACATTCGTAAAACGAAGTAATGAGATATGTGGGGCTTACCCGCGATCGGTGACGGAGGAGTGGTGATGTGCTCCGGTTGCCGAGGGAGGGGAGAGACGAGAGGTGGTATGCGTGATGGTGAAGGAAGCTACAGCCGATTGCCGTAGGGTTTGCTTTTGGGGTGAGGATATAACAGTATATGCACCTTATACGTAAATTGTGAATGGCGGTTAAGGGGGGTGGGTGTGGGCCGAGGATAATAAGGGAATGGGACATGGGGTTGGGCCGTAACTAATAGTAACAAATTGGTGGGTGGCTGTGTGTGTCGCACACAAGGGAACACACAAGGGAACAAGATGGCAAATTGTCAAATGTGGTTTTTATATATCTATTTTACTTTTTTTATAACCATAATCTAACAATTACTAATAATTAAAATCCAACAATTAGTAACAATTATAATCAAATACATTAATGTATGGTAATATATATGTACAATACATATTTGTGCAGACGTGGTACGATGTGTTGCACAGAACGTAAAGGAAATGTAAATAAAATGCTCGAAAGAATTGACTGGTTTATACCTCAAAAATACGGTTTGTCACATCATCCCCAAGTTAAAAGAAATTTCGTCCCGAAATTTAGCAAGCAGTCACTGAGGAAGCTAGTCTTGTTGAGCGTTTTCGCGGGGTGTCACATCATCCCCCCGTTGGTTTGGAATTTCGTCCCGAAATTCCGCAGTAGCTTCAGCCTCAGTAGTGGTTTCTTTGTTCTTGAACAACTGGGGATATTTGTGTTTCATTTGGTCTTCTTGTTCCCAGGTAAACTCCGGGCCACGATGGGAGTTCCAACGAACTCGAACAAGAGGTATTCTGGTGCGCTTGAGAACCTTAACGTCTCGGTCAGTAATATCTACTAGTTCCTCGACGAATCGCAGCTGATCCTCGATAGTGAGCTCCTTGCGAGGAACTATGAGGGTCTCATCTGACAGACACTTCTTCAGATTTGACACGTGGAATACGTTGTGAACTCCGTTGAGTTCCTCAGGTAGATTCAGTTTATAGGCCACCTTGCCTATTTTCTCTGTGATTTTGAAAGGTCCGAGATATCGCAGGTTGAGTTTGCCTCGTTTACCAAAGCGAACTACACCTTTCCAAGGTGAGACTTTAAGTGGCACTCGATGTGACAACCCGCACAAAACCAGGTATCCGTACAACTTAATTAATGATTAATTATTACTTGATT
Source organism: Helianthus tuberosus (assembly GCA_030545235.1). Classification (NCBI taxonomy): domain Eukaryota; kingdom Viridiplantae; phylum Streptophyta; class Magnoliopsida; order Asterales; family Asteraceae; genus Helianthus; species Helianthus tuberosus. The sequence goes on from CM060409.1 coordinate 107,527,544, forward strand.
ACTGTGCTTGATTAAACTAGCTGATAAACTGCTACCTGCATACTGATACATGCACTTACTTGCATCATACTTTATTTGCTGTCACTACATTGATTACATACTGAACCCTAGTGACAAACGTGATGCACAAAAAGCACAGTAGCACTAAACGGATACACAGTGTACATGCTAATATAACCAGCATCAGGCAAATACTGCCTCAAGGCCTGTTAAGAGCCTCATATATTTTGGCTACACTGGTAGTGAGTGTAGGATATAAGGGTTGTGTTACCGCGTCTCTAGGGGATAAGATACACTGATTCGGATGTGCCAAAAACGTACTTTAAGTACCAAACACAGCACTTTAACAATTTAACCAGCTTCTAGCTGACTAGTAAAGTGCCAAAAATGAGAAAATATCACTAGACACTTTCTAAAGTGTCGGGAAAACAAAAATGTGTCACTAAAATGTAATAACGACACTTTAAAGTCTTTTGTAACACTTTAACGGATTACTATCCAACCGGACACCCGGACTTTACCCGGAACATGAAAATATTAGTATTTTTATTATTACTCTTTTTCTGAGCCAGTTAGGGTCTCTGATTACCCTAACACCCGTCATAACACGCTATTTATAACTAACGGAGTTTAAAACCTAAACTAACTTAGTTTACCTAACTAAACCCCTAAACACCCACTTACAATCGAACTAACCCAACCCCCACCCCATAACCGGCCCCTAACTAGGGGGAGACACCATGGTACAAGTTTATTATTTTATTAAGATTGTGTTTGATATCAAGGTGGCATAATTACCAATGGATAATAGCACTTAATCTTTCTATAAGTACTAGTGTTCACTTAACCTAATTATCACTTCACTAGTCACCACAAGATCACTCTCTTCCTCTCTATGTAAATTACGGCCAAACACCCCCTTGTACTTGTGATTTGGTGAATCTCATATGTTGGGCATCTAGAGAACATAACTTCCATTGGATAATACCCTCCAATCTTGTCTATAAATACACCACTAAACCCAAGACATAATCACCTCACTTATCAACAAACTTCCACTCATTCTCTCTTGTTCTCTACTCTCGGCCGAACCACCCCAGCCCCATACACCCACCTTCGGCCCTTGATCTCTTCATTCCTTCATCATACAAACATCACAAGTCGCGTATAAGGAGCTTCGGTGCAAGCGGAACACGAAGGACCTCAACCGTTGGCTTTTATCCACGCGTTTTTCGTCACGATTCTTCCCTAGCCCCGAGCTAGAGGTATATTGTTTAAAACTTGTTTTTACACTCATCTAAAGTGGTTAAAAGAACTTTCATCGGTTAAATATCGTAAACACGCGTTTTGAATCTTTAAAGTCTAGTAAAATCACTAAAATGGAGGTTAATAGCACATGTCTTGTGTAAAAGTCGTAGGACTTGAAATTTGTGTTTATCTAGACCCGATCTATAATGTGGTAGCTCGAAACTTCGTTTAACCCGACTTTGTAAAATCATGTATCTTCACATAAGCTTGTTCTTGAAAGATACAAGGGTTAAAAATGAAACACTACCACATTTTAGAGACATGAACTTGTAAAGAAATATTTTACTTGTGTAAAAGTGGTTTAACCAGTGAAATGGTGTTTAAAACTCGTGGATCTACGTATCCGCAAGTGGTATCTTCAAAGGACCACACTTTAAAGAAATCATGTTTTTAAAGAAACGGATCTTACAATGTTAAGAATAATATTTAGAACACACGAGTGTGTAAACACTTGTGAAACGCATATTTCGACAAAATGACTATTTTTGGGAAAAATAACTAGAAGTTGTAAAGTCGGACTTCTCTAAAAACGAGTTTTTTTACAAGATTGAAAGTACTTTATATAAAGATCTACGTATATAAATGGGATTTATAATATAGATTCGGAAAAACTACAAGTTCATGCGATTATGCAACTTTACATATTTATTGACTAGTTGGATGTGTCGGAAATTGCTTGATGAAATAAAGAAGATTGTTGAATTGATTGTTAAAAGAAAATGATACGCTTGAAAGCGTGGCCACCTCCAGTTACAGAGGAAACTCTGGCGAAATTTCCTAAAAACCTAACACTTAGACTTTTTACACAACAAGTGTTAGAACTATCTTTGGACATGTTTTCAAAACATAAATTTCGCCAGCACTATATTTTACTAAATATTCGGAGGTGGGATTTTCACAAAGACTAACGTGATAAATATATTTGTCACAACACTGTTTATGATTATTTTGTGAATTACATAAATATTATTTTAGGGTAAAAATAATATTTACAAAGCGTTAATGATTCCAAAACTTTGCGAACGCTTCCACAAACATATAAGTTACACGGTAATTACATTACCACAAGTTTGATAAAACGTAACTTACGCACATGTATTGTATCCCCCATCATTGGGAAGAAGAATAACTACCAAGTGTATACGGAACATAAACACGAAATAGTTGTCTAACTATTTCCCAAAGACATAAACTGTAAAGCTAAAGCACGGCCGTCCGTCTAATAGAATTAGCACTTGTAGGTCGTTGCACAGCTTACTGCTTCAGAGACGCTTGATAGAGTTTACGCATCCACTGTGAGTTCATGTCCCCCTTTTCTCTAACTGTTTTCAGTTTTCTTAACTGCGGGGGTGAAATACATGTTACTTTGTTTACAAGTACTTTATACACGGTATGAATAACGTAAGGAGGTTTAGATCATGTGAATGGGTAGTTAGAACCCCGAGGGACTCGAGCGGTAGATCTATCTGGGTGTAGCGAGCCCAGCTCCCGGTCCAACAGAACAGGCCTCTCGGAGGACTAACAGAACGGATCCGGAGTGACTTGGTACCCAACGCAAAATCGGCTAGGGTTGTATCTTACTTACTTGCATTTCACGACATGCTAATGGCCTTGCAAACCATTGGTGATCACAAGTCCTCTTACACTGCTACATACCAGGAAACTTTTATACTTACAAGTGTTTTACTTACTCACTTGCACATGAACTCGCTCAACATTATTGTTGATTTTTCAACTCACATGTATTTCAGGAAAATAACGGATTCTGGCACGGTATGAACGTTTTCCGCTGCAATCTTCATGAAGTCATCAAGGATTAGGGGTTGTGTTCTCTTACCTGGACAAGACACAATCCTTAACCCTCATTTATGTTTTGTTATTAGATGTAGTGTTACTGAACATGGATTATGGTCGTATGTTTAAAACAATGGTATTGTATGATGATTTCTAAACTTAATGATGACTTGCATGGTTTTTTTTTTTTAAATTCATATAGCTTTGTTATGATTAAGCTATGGTATTAAGAAGTCACACCAAAACTAACCACGCTTCCGCAAAGCCAGGGTGTGACAGCTTGGTATCAGAGCTCTGATCATAGCGAACTAGGATTCATTCTTGAGTCTAGACTATGATCACTAGGGCTCTCACGAAAACATTTTTACTGCATACCACTTAAGCCCAGAATCCAAAACTTTTTACAAACAAATGTTGAGCACATTTTATTCATTATTTTAGGCCCAGTCGGGAGGCTGAGGCTTGGTCTAGTGGGACTAGGAGTGTTGGTCTAGTGGGACTAGGAGTGTTGACTAGTGGGACTAGAAGTGTTGACTAGTGGGACTAGAAGTGTTGACTAGTGGGACTAGAAGTGTTGGCTAGTGGGACTAGAAGTGTTGACTAGTGGGACTAGAAGTGTTGACTAGTGGGACTAGAAGTGTTGGCTAGTGGGACTAGAAGTGTTGGCTAGTGGGACTAGAAGTGTTGGCTAGTGGGACTAGAAGTGTTGGCTAGTGGGACTAGAAGTGTTGGCTAGTGGGACTAGAAGGATAATTTGAATGCTTACGAGGTGACTACATGTTTATATGACTATATGATTGAATATTATACGTATATGCGTTTGTGTTACAAACATCATGCTTTCATCATATACCAGAAAGATGGACACTGCAAATCCCAAGACCACAGTATCAGACGACATAGTTCATCGAAGCACGAGGTGTACATTTCTGATACTACCGGCACAGACAATGACGACTTTCAGCCCTTTGTGCACTGCCTAAAGTCGTAGCAGAGCCTACTGATGGCCATCTTGTTGGGAATTTGCCACGGGCGGTGATCCCTGCTCCTGTGCCCCTGCCGCTTATCTCGTTGTTGATATGCCCTCGACGCTGTCTCTGAAGACGATGTCGAACTACTAAGAGGAGGACCCACTTGAGGGCGAGGCCCTATTGCTGCTAGTTCTAGACTACTACATGCGGACGCTTCGTAGGGGAAACTCATGTCCATTCCCCTATCCCAGACTCATTTGAGTTTCTAACATCCGCATCTGCGCACATACAGGGAATGCAGCACTACTTACACGACGCCAACCCTGATAGGGCATCATTAGCTGCACCGGATCCCGCACACAATTTTGAGTATGGTCGCGATATTGAGGACAATCCTGTTTTTCCGCCTGGTGTGATCCAGACCATGACATTGAGTTCATGCACTTAGACCAGCCCTTGGGGGATCCTGTAACCCCTGTGATTGTTGATCCAACCGAATTAGAGATGGAGATTTTGATCTAGCCGTGGCCCCTGAGCCAGGCGTTGCTCCTGACCCCGCATTGGAGCATGACCCTGTTCATGCCAATGCACCTGCTGTCGCCCTTTGATTGATCATCTGCTTGGACGAGAGGAAATTTGGGGTAACTGTGCAAGACAATTTATTATTACGGGGGCCCACGTAATAACGACTTGTAGTGCACAGGAGTCCTGGTGGACTCTGCGGGCCAAGTTGATGGTAGCCCGTGCAGCAGGAAATAATCTAAAACACGAATGACCAAGACGATGTAGCCTCGAAGTTCATTCTATTACAAGCAACAAGCCAAATTGACAAGCCTATGTGAAGGCTCAGAAATTGATTTCCCCTCTCACACATTGAGTATATTTGCGTATGAAATTGGGTGATTACATGATGGCTTATGTTGCTATATACCTCATAGACAATTGGAACATTGTCTAACCCGCTTCACACCACTTTGACAAAAGGGAATGTCACCCAGACGTGACACAAACACCAGTACGTTGCCAAGGACAGAAGCCGAGCTGCAAGAACGCATCTCACCAATAAATGCACGACATGAAGCCCTCCGCTCTAAGTACAACGATGGCATTACTGGGAGTAACCATCCAACTGGCTGCACCTATAAACAGTTCCTGAACTGCAAGCCTTTGAACTTTGATAAAAGAGGAGGCACCGTTGCATTTGTTCGTTGGTCCGAAGAGACCAACTTCATTCTAAGAACGAGTAACTGTTCGCCCCAACAGAGTGTTACCTATATCTCGGGGATGTTGCTAGATGGCACACTCTCTTATGGAACCTCTAGGTTCAAACCCTTGGCACAGACGCTGCTTATGCACTGAGCTGGGACGAGCTCAAGGAAACGATTGAGAAGAAATGTTGTTTTAGGACTGAAACTCAGAAACTTGACGTGGAATTTGAGAATGGGCGAACCAGAGACTCCTGAACATGTCCAGTGATCGCACGACTTGTCTAGGGTCGTCCCCTACTAAGTCATTGATGTAGTATGATATAGTAGTGTAATTGTGAGCTTTACATTGTGGTCTCGAATTGTGGCAATACAATCGCAGTATTCTCATCACATGCGATGTTCAATCAATTGTTTATGTCCTATAACATAAGAGGTTATGTGATTGACTTGTTGATAACATGAAATGTTATGTGTTGGTATTGTTGAATGCATACGTACACTTCACTAACCTATGCGAAACGTCTTTTAGAAGATGCCGTCAAGACGCGAAACGCGCATGCCCACTAACGAGGCAGAACTGCAACAAATCATTGCCGCTGCCATAGCACAGTATGCAGCATCTCAGCCCGGAACGAGCGGAAGTATTAACCAGGGCAACAATAATCCACCACACGGGTGCACATACAAGCAGTTCTTAGACTGCAAGCCCACCAACTTCGATGGCACCGGAGGCGCTATCGCTTTTACTAGTTGGGCCGAGAAGACTGACTCCACCATCCGCACGAGCAAATGTGCGCTCGACCAGCAGGTCACCTACATCTCAGGGCTGTTTCTAGACGGAGCCCTATCTTGGTGGAACTTACAAGTCCAGACGTTAGGCGAAGCTGCCGCCTACGCACTGACCTGGGCAGAGCTGAAGGAGCTTATGCGCAAGAAGTACTGTTCCCGCGCAGAAATTCAGCGATTGGAGACTGAGTTCTGGCACCTAAAAATGGACGGTCCGAAGGTAGCAGAGTACGTTCAGAGGTTTCATGACCTATCTCAAGTGGTTCCTTATATGGTCACGCCAGAATACAAGCGAATTGAGCGCTTCATTTGGGGATTAGCTCCTCAAATCATTAGCATGGTAACCTCCTCCAAACCAGCAACTATCACGGAAGCCATTGATTTGAGCGTGGCTCTCACCGAGGAGGCAATTCGTTTAAACAAGTTTGACGAAGTCAAGGCGAAGAAGACAGAGACTCACGTTGAGTCCTCAGGAGATAACAAAAGGAAGTTTTCAAACTTCAAGCAAGGCGTCAGCTGGCAGTACCAAGAAAGGAAAAGGGTACCAGGGCACCCAGCCCAAATGCAACAACTGCCAACGCCACCATACTGGCCATTATAACGTGAGAGTTTGTGAATCTTGTGGAAAACCGGGCCACTCAAAGGAATCATGTTGGGCTAGTGCGGGCCGGGGAGGCCAGGGAGGATATATGAATAGAAACGATAATCGTGGTGGTTTGGGAAATCGCCCACAAGGGAATAATCAAGGCTACAATGCAAATCAAGCCGGAACTGCCAATCAAAACAACCCGCCAGTTGGGGATGGTGCGGGAAGTGGAAAAAGATTAGGATGTTTTCATTGCGGTGACGTTGGGCACTTCAAGAAGGATTGCCCGGGATTGAACCAAGCCCGTGGAAGGGTGTTCCAGATCGGTGCACAGGAAGCACGCCAGGATCCCAACGTTGTCACTAGTACGTTCCCTATCAATCAACGCTATACATCTGTTCTGTTTGATACTGGTGCCGACTATAGCTTCGTATCGCTAGAATTTAAGAATATACTTGGGCTAGCCGCTAATAAGTTAGATATCCCCTACGCAATCGAATTGGCTAATGGAAAGCTGGTAGAAGCCCATGATGTTATCAGAGGCTGTGTGATTGAGCTAGGAGAACGCGAGTTTGCTTTGGATCTACTACCAGTCCAATTGGGAAGTTTCGACGTGGTAGTAGGAATGGATTGGTTATCTGGCAACAAAGCGGAGATAGTTTGCCACGAAAAGGTGATTCGTATTCCAACTGATGATGGTGAGACCATTGTTGTACATGGAGAGGAGCGTGAGACGCCATTGAGAATTATCAGCTGTTTGAAGGCAAGGAAGTGTTTACAGAAAGGATGTGTTGCCTTTCTGGCACACATCGTGGATAAGAAGGCTGCCGAGCCAAGGATCGAAGACATCCCTGTCGTAAGGGAGTATCCAAAAGTCTTTCCAGAAGACTTACCCGGACTGCCACCTCAGAGGCAAGTGGAGTTTCACATCGACTTAGTCCCAGGCGCCGCGCCTGTAGCTAAGACACCTTACAGACTTGCTCCATCTGAGATGCAGGAACTGTCAACACAACTTCAAGAGTTGTTAGACAAGGGTTTTATCCGACCAAGCTTCTCGCCTTGGGGAGCTCCGGTCTTGTTTGTCAAGAAGAAGGACGGAAGTTTCCGCATGTGTATTGACTACAGAGAATTGAACAAGCTAACGATCAAGAACAGGTATCCACTACCAAGAATCGACGATCTGTTCGATCAACTTCAAGGTTCAAGCTGTTATTCTAAGATCGATCTTCGATCTGGATACCATCAATTAAGGATACAGGAGGAAAGTATTCCGAAGACAGCCTTCCGAACTCGTTATGGACACTACGAGTTCCCTGTTATGCCGTTTGGTTTGACAAACGCAGCTGCAGTTTTTATGGACTTGATGAATAGAGTTTGCAAGCCATACTTGGACAAGTTCGTGATTGTATTCATCGACGACATCCTGATTTACTCAAAGACGAAGGCTGAACACGAACAACATCTTAGAACCATACTAGAGCTGCTAAAGAAGGAACAGCTGTACGCCAAATTCTCCAAATGCGAGTTTTGGCTACGCGAAGTCCAGTTTCTTGGACATGTGGTTAATGGGGATGGAATTCATGTTGATCCCACAAAGATCGAGGCAATCAAGAATTGGGAAACGCCTACAACGCCAACCGAGATTCGACAATTCTTGGGTTTGGCTGGCTACTATAGAAGATTCATAGAGGGCTTTTCACAGATCGCTCAACCCCTTACCGCGCTCACACAGAAAGACAAGAAGTTTGATTGGGGAATCAAACAGGAAGAAGCATTTCAGTTATTAAAGAACAAAATTTGTGATGCGCCGATCTTAGCTCTACCAGAAGGTACTGATGACTTTGTGGTATACTGCGACGCATCGCGTCAGGGATTGGGTTGTGTGTTGATGCAACGCCAAAAGGTCATTGCTTACGCATCACGCCAACTGAAAGTGCACGAGAAGAACTATACCACACACGATTTAGAGCTTGGCGCTGTGGTTTTTGCACTAAAGATCTGGAGACACTACCTGTATGGTACGAAGTGCACAATCTTCACAGATCACAAGAGCCTGCAACATATATTCAACCAGAAGGAGTTGAATATGAGGCAAAGGCGTTGGGTTGAATTGCTAAACGATTACGACTGCGAGATCAAGTATCACCCGGGGAAGGCAAACGTAGTAGCCGATGCCCTAAGTCGTAAAGAAAGAATCAAGCCTATAAGGGTTAGAGCATTGGAAATGATTGTACGAACCGACCTTCCCTCGCGCATTCGTGCTGCACAAAAGGAAGCTCTCAAGGAGGGAAACCTTGAGGAAGAATATCCCCGGGGAATGGAGAAGCTTTTGGTACCAAACGAGGAAGGGACGTTATGTTTTGAGAAAAGGAATTGGGTTCCTCTGTTTGGTGGATTAAGAGAAGTTATTTTCGACGAAGCGCACAAGTCACGGTACTCTATCCACCCTGGATCGGATAAGATGTACCAGGATCTTAAAGATTACTATTGGTGGCCTAGGATGAAAGGCGACGTTGCTGTCTATGTGAGCAAATGTTTAACGTGCGCTAAGGTCAAGGCAGAATACCAGAAGCCTTCGGGACTTCTGCAACAACCTGAGATTCCCAAATGGAAATGGGAACAAATCTCAATGGATTTTGTTACAAAATTACCAAGAACGCCAAGAGGCCATGATATGATTTGGGTGATTGTTGACCGCCTAACAAAGTCCGCACATTTTCTGCCAATCAGGGAGAAAGACAGTACTAGTAAACTTGCGGAAATTTACATGAGAGAGATCGTAGCACGACATGGAGTACCACTCTCGATCATCTCTGATAGAGATGGAAGATTTGTGTCAAGAATATGGCAATCTTTCCAAGAATCTTTTGGCTCACAATTGAATCTGAGCACTGCATTCCATCCGCAAACTGATGGCCAGAGCGAGCGAACAATACAAACGTTGGAAGACATGCTGAGGGCATGTGTCATGGATTTAGGCGGTAGCTGGGATAAACACTTACCCTTGGTCGAATTTTCATATAACAACAGCTACCACACCAGTATTGGTGTTGCGCCTTTTGAGGCCCTATACGGACGCAAGTGCCGATCCCCACTATGTTGGTCTGACGCAGGTGATAGGCAGCTTGCTGGTCCCGAGATCGTCCAAGAGACGACAGATAAGATCGCGCAAATACTTAAACGCATCGAAGCCGCTCGCCACAGGCAAAAGGCCTACGCGGATCCAAACCGGAAGCATGTGGACTTCCAAGTCGGAGAGATGGTATTATTGAAGGTTTCACCCTGGAAAGGGGTAGCGCGCTTTGGAAAGCGAGGAAAGTTAAATCCACGCTACGTTGGTCCCTTTAGAATTCTAGAAAGAATTGGGACGGTAGCATACAAGTTGGACCTACCTGCTGAACTAAATGGTGTTCACGATACATTTCATGTATCCAATTTAAAGAAAAGTCCAACTCAAGTTGACGTTGCCATTCCTATCGACGAGATTCATATTGACGACACGCTCCACTTCGTTGAAGAGCCTGTTGAGGTCACGGATTGGAAAGTTAACAAGACCCGCCGGAGCAGTGTCAAACTCGTCAAGGTACGTTGGAATGCCAGACATGGTCCTGAATTTACCTGGGAGCGTGAGGACCGGATGAAAGAGAATTACCCCCACCTATTTCCTAAGAACCCTGCTTCTACAAGCAGAACTTAAATTTCGGGACGAAATTTATTTAACGGGGGGAGAATGTGACAACCCGCACAAAACCAGGTATCCGTACAACTTAATTAATGATTAATTATTACTTGATTACTGTGCTTGATTAAACTAGCTGATAAACTGCTACCTGCATACTGATACATGCACTTACTTGCATCATACTTTATTTGCTGTCACTACATTGATTACATACTGAACCCTAGTGACAAACGTGATGCACAAAAAGCACAGTAGCACTAAACGGATACACAGTGTACATGCTAATATAACCAGCATCAGGCAAATACTGCCTCAAGGCCTGTTAAGAGCCTCATATATTTTGGCTACACTGGTAGTGAGTGTAGGATATAAGGGTTGTGTTACCGCGTCTCTAGGGGATAAGATACACTGATTCGGATGTGCCAAAAACGTACTTTAAGTACCAAACACAGCACTTTAACAATTTAACCAGCTTCTAGCTGACTAGTAAAGTGCCAAAAATGAGAAAATATCACTAGACACTTTCTAAAGTGTCGGGAAAACAAAAATGTGTCACTAAAATGTAATAACGACACTTTAAAGTCTTTTGTAACACTTTAACGGATTACTATCCAACCGGACACCCGGACTTTACCCGGAACATGAAAATATTAGTATTTTTATTATTACTCTTTTTCTGAGCCAGTTAGGGTCTCTGATTACCCTAACACCCGTCATAACACGCTATTTATAACTAACGGAGTTTAAAACCTAAACTAACTTAGTTTACCTAACTAAACCCCTAAACACCCACTTACAATCGAACTAACCCAACCCCCACCCCATAACCGGCCCCTAACTAGGGGGAGACACCATGGTACAAGTTTATTATTTTATTAAGATTGTGTTTGATATCAAGGTGGCATAATTACCAATGGATAATAGCACTTAATCTTTCTATAAGTACTAGTGTTCACTTAACCTAATTATCACTTCACTAGTCACCACAAGATCACTCTATTCCTCTCTATGTAAATTACGGCCAAACACCCCCTTGTACTTGTGATTTGGTGAATCTCATATGTTGGGCATCTAGAGAACATAACTTCCATTGGATAATACCCTCCAATCTTGTCTATAAATACACCACTAAACCCAAGACATAATCACCTCACTTATCAACAAACTTCCACTCATTCTCTCTTGTTCTCTACTCTCGGCCGAACCACCCCAGCCCCATACACCCACCTTCGGCCCTTGATCTCTTCATTCCTTCATCATACAAACATCACAAGTCGCGTATAAGGAGCTTCGGTGCAAGCGGAACACGAAGGACCTCAACCGTTGGCTTTTATCCACGCGTTTTTCGTCACGATTCTTCCCTAGCCCCGAGCTAGAGGTATATTGTTTAAAACTTGTTTTTACACTCATCTAAAGTGGTTAAAAGAACTTTCGTCGGTTAAATATCGTAAACACGCGTTTTGAATCTTTAAAGTCTAGTAAAATCACTAAAATGGAGGTTAATAGCACATGTCTTGTGTAAAAGTCGTAGGACTTGAAATTTGTGTTTATCTAGACCCGATCTATAATGTGGTAGCTCGAAACTTCGTTTAACCCGACTTTGTAAAATCATGTATCTTCACATAAGCTTGTTCTTGAAAGATACAAGGGTTAAAAATGAAACACTACCACATTTTAGAGACATGAACTTGTAAAGAAATATTTTACTTGTGTAAAAGTGGTTTAACCAGTGAAATGGTGTTTAAAACTCGTGGATCTACGTATCCGCAAGTGGTATCTTCAAAGGACCACACTTTAAAGAAATCATGTTTTTAAAGAAACGGATCTTACAATGTTAAGAATAATATTTAGAACACACGAGTGTGTAAACACTTGTGAAACGCATATTTCGACAAAATGACTATTTTTGGGAAAAATAACTAGAAGTTGTAAAGTCGGACTTCTCTAAAAACGAGTTTTTTTACAAGATTGAAAGTACTTTATATAAAGATCTACGTATATAAATGGGATTTATAATATAGATTCGGAAAAACTACAAGTTCATGCGATTATGCAACTTTACATATTTATTGACTAGTTGGATGTGTCGGAAATTGCTTGATGAAATAAAGAAGATTGTTGAATTGATTGTTAAAAGAAAATGATACGCTTGAAAGCGTGGCCACCTCCAGTTACAGAGGAAACTCTGGCGAAATTTCCTAAAAACCTAACACTTAGACTTTTTACACAAGTGTTAGAACTATCTTTGGACATGTTTTCAAAACATAAATTTCGCCAGCACTATATTTTACTAAATATTCGGAGGTGGGATTTTCACAAAGACTAACGTGATAAATATATTTGTCACAACACTGTTTATGATTATTTTGTGAATTACATAAATATTATTTTAGGGTAAAAATAATATTTACAAAGCGTTAATGATTCCAAAACTTTGCGAACGCTTCCACAAACATATAAGTTACACGGTAATTACATTACCACAAGTTTGATAAAACGTAACTTACGCACATGTATTGTATCCCCCATCCTTGGGAAGAAGAATAACTACCAAGTGTATACGGAACATAAACACGAAATAGTTGTCTAACTATTTCCCAAAGACATAAACTGTAAAGCTAAAGCACGGCCGTCCGTCTAATAGAATTAGCACTTGTAGGTCGTTGCACAGCTTACTGCTTCAGAGACGCTTGATAGAGTTTACGCATCCACTGTGAGTTCATGTCCCCCTTTTCTCTAACTGTTTTCAGTTTTCTTAACTGCGGGGGTGAAATACATGTTACTTTGTTTACAAGTACTTTATACACGGTATGAATAACGTAAGGAGGTTTAGATCATGTGAATGGGTAGTTAGAACCCCGAGGGACTCGAGCGGTAGATCTATCTGGGTGTAGCGAGCGCAGCTCCCGGTCCAACAGAACAGGCCTCTCGGAGGACTAACAGAACGGATCCGGAGTGACTTGGTACCCAACGCAAAATCGGCTAGGGTTGTATCTTACTTACTTGCATTTCACGACATGCTAATGGCCTTGCAAACCATTGGTGATCACAAGTCCTCTTACACTGCTACATACCAGGAAACTTTTATACTTACAAGTGTTTTACTTACTCACTTGCACATGAACTCGCTCAACATTATTGTTGATTTTTCAACTCACATGTATTTCAGGAAAATAACGGATTCTGGCACGGTATGAACGTTTTCCGCTGCAATCTTCATGAAGTCATCAAGGATTAGGGGTTGTGTTCTCTTACCTGGACAAGACACAATCCTTAACCCTCATTTATGTTTTGTTATTAGATGTAGTGTTACTGAACATGGATTATGGTCGTATGTTTAAAACAATGGTATTGTATGATGATTTCTAAACTTAATGATGACTTGCATGGTTTTTTTTTTTTAAATTCATATAGCTTTGTTATGATTAAGCTATGGTATTAAGAAGTCACACCAAAACTAACCACGCTTCCGCAAAGCCAGGGTGTGACACTCGATCCCCAACCTGGAACTCGAGTGGTTTCCTGCGCTTATCAGCGTAGCTTTTCTGACGGTCATGAGCTACCGCCATTCGTTGTCGTATTTGGGCAATCTTTTCTGTCGTGACTACGACGAGTTCTGGGCCAGTGATTTGGCTGTCGCCAACTTCTGCCCAGCTTAGAGGTGATCGACATTTCCGTCCATACAAAGCCTCGAACGGAGCAGCCTGGATGCTGGTGTGGTAACTGTTGTTATACGAAAACTCCACTAGAGGTAAGTGCCTTTCCCAGCCGTTACCAAAGTCGATTACACATGCTCGAAGCATGTCTTCGAGAGTCTGGATGATGCGTTCAGTCTGCCCATCCGTCTGTGGATGATATGCTGTGCTCATGTCTAGACGTGAGCCAAAGGATTTGTGCATCGCTTGCCACAAATCAGATGCAAACCGTGGGTCGCGATCAGAGATAATGGAGGTTGGCACCCCGTGCCTAGCAACTACTTCTTTCAGGTAGATGACTGCAAGTGTAGAAAACTTATTTGTTTCCTTGATGGCTAGAAAGTGTGCTGGTTACGTGAGACAATCAACGATCATCCAGGTGATATTGTTTCCGTTTTGAGTTGTAAGTAGACTAGCGACCATTTCCATGGCAGTCTGTTTTCGCTTTCCATATAAGTGTTTCTGGTTACTAACACTTCACCTTGACTTTCCCACAAGTCAAACATCATTCCCATACCTAGCTAGGTGGGCCTTCATGCCCGATTACCAGTACAAGGTTTATAAATCCTAATGCCTCTCATCAAAACCTAGACGACTAGAATATCGAAGCTGGTGTGCTTTGCTCAACACGAGTTCCCTACAGTTGCCGTATAATGAGACCCGCCTTCGTTCCATGAGGTAACGAGTATCATTCGACCTGTCAAAGGTTGCTTCTCCATGCCCCGCATGGGTTCAACTTGAAAATCCTCTTCCTTCAATTCTCCAGTTTGAACAGAGCGAGTCTTGTCAGGTAAGTTAGAGTCGATAGTGAGCTGCAAAGCTCGTGCATGTTCAAGTTTCATAGTCGTAATCATCCTAAAGTTCCCTCTATGAGCATCATTTCCCGTGTGGTTGTACTCGTTGTGAGGATTTCTAGTATAGCCGTCATTTCCTTGGTTGTTGTCGTTTTGATTTAGCAACAGCCACTCCATGTCGTAGGCACCTTCATTTCTATACTGTTGGTTGCCATTTCAAGTACCTTGATGTTGCCGTGACTGTTGCCTCCGATGCTGTTGTTTGAAACGGATCTCTACGATCTTTCATCAACAGGGTCCATATTTTCATATTCCGTGCCACGTTCTAAGGTGTTACTCACTGTACTGGCAGTTACCCACTCCACGTTTAGTCGATTGTCATTGCTTATGTCCCGATTGATTCGTAAGAGTTGACTCCCATGAGTCGCTGACAAGGGTAAGGATTCGATTGAAGCCAATTCGCTGGTGCTCGTTGCCGGTAACCAGGGTCGTCAAAGTACTGAGGTCGGTAAAGTACTACGCTCATCCTCCGGTCCATCGATGTTGTTTGAGTAATACATGGTGTGTTACGAGAGTGTTGCAGAAGTGATCGCACTTCGGGATCCAAGGCGTCAATACGCTAAGTTCCAGCAAACGAAGAAAGGTGAGAAAGACATGGACCAACCATTGTCGTTGCAACATCCAACTCGGGGATGTTCGTACAAGCACCTAACATTCTACGTAGTCCGCTAGTCGTTCAGATAGGTGCACAGGTAATACTCGATAGCATCGAGATTCGTAAGAATTCAGAGAGGAGTGAGAAGATCACGTTCAAGTAGGAGACAATCACTACTATGACCTCTATAGGTTTGTTATGTTTCACATTGATCAAATAACGGAACGGAACCCCTTTTCCACTTGTTAAGGCTCACTGGGACTCGCATGCACCCCACATTATTATTATGTGTGCACCCACAATAATATTGTGATTTGCATGTTCATCTCAGTTCCTCCCAACTCATGTCAAATGGTTCCTCAAACTCAGGTGTCAAACGGAGGTCGTCAAGGTAATAAGATCACAAAAATCCAAGATCTATGGCATACTATCAACGCATCATAAGGTAAACAAGCAATCCATGCCATCATGTTATAGTAACGAGTGTGGGTTCGTATGTTTCGTCATAAACAAATGTGTACTAGTTACGCAATGCATACAAGTAAGAGGGACGAACCTTGCAATCTAGAGCTGAGTGTCATGGTCATATCCACGTTTTCAGAACTGTTCGGTTATAGTCTGGTTTTACAAAAACGTTTTTCCCCTTTTTAAAACCAAGTTCACTATAACCAATGGCTCTGATACCAATCTGTCACACCCCCAAAATACCATATGCGGGAACCCCCGCGAGGCGTGTGACGTACCAGGATCTAGCCACCAATCATATTGAACTCATAGGTATATTTAAATAAAACTCTCATTTATTAACATTAAGTGTTACAACGTTACAAATATTTCACATTAAATAGCGGAAGCATAATTCGTTCATTAAGTGTTTATAAACAATATGTAAAAACCATTAGTTTTTGCGTTGCGATTCCATGTATCTCGACCCATGACCACTCCAGCCTCCCAGACAGCAAGTTCCAACGATAAGCACCTAAAGACCTGAAAGGCATGTAACAACGAATCAACAACAAAGTTGAGCGAGTTCATAGTTGGGTGTTCGTTTTAAGTTGTTTCAAAAACATAGTTTTTCTTTAGCTGGCTTACTTGCCATGGGGGTTACACCATAGTTGAAAATATGATTAACCAATTCCTTCTTTCCCAAACCATAACCAGTGGGGGCTTCCCCATGTGAACCACTAGACCCGTTACCATATCGACCACTGACTGAAGTAAGTTGGTGCCCTAGCGTCAATGTCTATCATCATTGACGTGCCCAGATCCATTAGTTCACGCCCGTCCTCTGCGGCACGGTGTGAGGCTTGTCAAACCTAAATAGCGCTATCTAACTAATGACCCGCTCGCCATTGGCCCGGCGATTAAGTCGATATAAAATGAGGGACTTCATGATAGAGAGTTTTGGTCTAGTATCCGTGTTGTCACCCTTCAATAAAGAGGGTGTGTACGTAATCCCCAAACCAGGAGATTACGCAGGTTTCGATTATATTCTTATCACGTGTTGTCACCCTTCAATAAAGAGGGTGTGTACGTGTCCCAAACCAGGAGATCACGCAGTTTCAGTTTAAATCCTTTACCCACTCCCAACCCTTGGGAATCCCATGCCTTGTGGAAAGTGTGAACTCACCTTTGGTTGCTCGGTTGAACTCTTAAAATAGCTAACGGTCAGGGTTGGTCAATCACGTCCTATTATGAGTATCATTTATTAGGACGGTAAACAAGTAATCACGTATAAGCTACACATATCTAACACTTATTCCTCATGTAGTGTACACGTATCAATTATGGTATTACACCATAACCATAAATAATCCATGTATAAAACAGTTAATCATGAAATAATAATATGTAACAGTGAGTGTGAGACCTATTTTTAGTACTAGCCCACAAGTGTTTATGGCCCAACATCAATTGCAGTCCATTAAGCATGTTTATGTCCAACTATAGTGTACATTTGAATTTAACTATGTGATTGAGTTAAAGTGTAGTGGGGCCAAGCATTAAAAGAGTGCGACTAGAACATTTTGTGTGAATCAACTCTTAAGTGTGCGTTCCTAGTTGTATGGTAATCATTCATAAATCATTTCATTTTTTTGAATTGAGCCACAAACGACAAAGTAGACCTTTATATCCAAATCAAAAACATGACACTATTGTTTTCCCATATTCAATTAGTGCATTACTAGCTTGTACCCGAAGCACATAGATGTGTACCCACCATGTACATACAACTTTACACAGATAGCCATTCAAACACTATCCTAGAGTCATCATAGTTATTCTCATCTTTTCAACAGAATTTCTTAGACAAGATAAACCATATCATCGAACAATCAGACATTCAGAACAGCAGATCCAGTTTATTAAAACGGCTGACCTCTAAAACTAAACCTTGTAACAATATTCATTCCATCAGTTGTAACACTCATTTGAACCAAATAGCTAACACTCATGTATACATATCAACCTACACACCTTCACGAAATCTACCACCGGTTAGTCGTAACGATGCCGTTCATAATACGATTACATATTTACGCACATACGCACAGTCACAACCTTGTAAATTTTAATCAATACGCATGATCGTACACGAGTGTTCTTGGAAACGAAATCGAATCGGAACTTTCCATCATGAACATGTATGCTCGACAGTTGCATGAAATCACTCAAGTACGGACACATAACACTCCTAGTTCGTTCATATATGTTCGACATCGTTAACCCGTTTCGTGCCTACACACCTACGGCTTGGTTACATCAA
This sequence comes from Helianthus tuberosus, assembly GCA_030545235.1. Taxonomy (NCBI): domain Eukaryota; kingdom Viridiplantae; phylum Streptophyta; class Magnoliopsida; order Asterales; family Asteraceae; genus Helianthus; species Helianthus tuberosus. Next base: position 107,545,790 of record CM060409.1, read on the forward strand.
TAATCAGATCAACAAATTCATAAATCACGTTCAGATTATCATATTCATACATGTCATCGCATATACATAGTTTCATACTCTTCACACCTACTGTTACATATGCATGCATACACTCACTAAACAAGTTCACAAAAACATTCACATGTAAGAATGGTGCCATGTACACACGAATTCACAACTCAAGCCGAAACCGTGACGACACATTCGTAAAATGAAGTAACGAGATATGTGGGGCTTACCGGCGATCGGTGACGGAGGAGTGGTGATGTGCTCCGGTTGCCGAGGGAGGGGAGAGACGATAGGTGGTATGCGTGATGGTGAAGGAAGCTACAGCCGATTGCCGTAGGGTTTGCTTTTGGGGTGAGGATATAACAGTATATGCACCTTATACGTAAATTGTGAATGGCGGTTAAGGGGGGTGGGTGTGGGCCGAGGATAATAAGGGAATGGGACATGGGGTTGGGCCGTAACTAATAGTAACAAATTGGTGGGTGGCTGTGTGTCGCACACAAGGGAACAAGATGGCAAATTGTCAAATGTGGTTTTTATATATCTATTTTACTTTTTTTTATAACCATAATCTAACAATTACTAATAATTAAAATCCAACAATTAGTAACAATTATAATCAAATACATTAATGTATGGTAATATATATGTACAATACATATTTGTGCAGACGTGGTACGATGTGTTGCACAGAACGTAAAGGAAATGTAAATAAAATGCTCGAAAGAATTGACTGGTTTATACCTCAAAAGTACGGTTTGTCACATATACCGTATTATACGTGTAGGTATACCGTATTATACGTATAGGTATACCGTATTTATAATGTATTTTTATAATATATATTTATAAAAATTATACATGTATTTTTACCTTGGGCTTAGCCCACCATTTAGTGTTTTGGGCTTGGTTCATACCTTTTGCCATTGGGCCTTAGTCCATTTTAATATTGTATTTGGGCTTAGCCTATTTTATTTATTAGAGTGGACTTATTTAGGGTTTAAGGAATGGGTCTTGGCCCATGTATTTAAGATGTTGGTCCTAGCCCAATATGCATGTCATTTTAAGCCCACATTAGTTGTCTAGCCCACAATTTTTATTCATGCATTTTTGTAAACTTTTGCTAATCATACTAGTAATTTTTATAATTATACTTAGTGTTATTTTTGCATTAAACGTTCCGGTTTTTCGTTGTCGTGTATGTATAAATTTCGAGTGTCTAGAATATGTTTGTTTGTTATAATTGTCGTCGTAAGTTGTTTTTATATTTTTGGTGTCGAGATGGTCCGTTTCGCCGATTATGCAAAAAGCGTCGTCCGATGCTCGCGCCTTGAGTTATGGTCCTACACGAGTGTTTTTTGAGTGCTCGTGAAGGTTTGCAGCTATTGTCAGACTTGCGAACGTTAGCGAGGTTTCGGTCATTTGTAAGTGTATATTTATTGCAAAAATTGTACGTGTTATTTTAGTATAGTTTCCTAGTACTAGTACATACACATACTTATACATGTATTATATACACCAAATAGGGTATTGAAAATATATATAATTTTTCTCCAAAAATTATATTGATTTATACACTTTTAGTTTTACCCATTTTATTTAATAAAACCCTTTTAGTGTTTTAAATATCTCATGTATGGTTAAGACTTAACCCTTGTCATTAGGGTTTGTCTAATCACGATTAACGTTGTTAATCACAATTAAAATCACTAATAACGATTAACCATGCTAATCACCCTGTTAATCTCATTTTAATCGCGATTAGATCTTTATAAAATTTCGCCATAGTTTTCCTTTAATATGGCATTTTTCCCATGTATTCAAAACATGTTTAATAACCATTTTTAAATTTCCAAATCATCATTAATGTATTAATCTCCTCAAAATACAACTTTAAGTAAACAACTTTCTACTACTTATTTTCTTAAATCATGAGCACTTATATATATAAAGTTTCTAAAAAAAATCCAACACTTTTATCTCTTGAAATCCAAGACTTTTAAGTGTAGTTTTCATAACCATTTATTAAATCACTTGTTTTTAGTAAAAATTCACACTTATTAGTCTTTAATCATCAAGTTTAGTCCTTTAAATCTTTAATCTTTCAAGTTTAAGCACATATATATATATATATATATATAAAGCTCATGAGTTTAAGGGTGATGATCTTTCTTGATTTAAACATCTAGTTGTTTAAATCATATTTTTGAGACTAATCACACAAGATCATCACTAATCTAGTGTACTACATATAATAAACAACACGATAAGTTTAAACAACTTATTTTAACCAAGATAAGCAAGATCATACAACTCATACAACTCTAAAACACATAATAATCACATAATATATCATGATTAGTAAGTTGTTTAAGTTTTGTTTAGGGTTTTAAGTGTGATTTTTCTTTGATTTCAAGATGATCAACAAGTACTTTATTAATCTTCATATAATAACAAACTTAAAAAAATAAATGTAGGAGGTCTTACAATTTTGCAAGAGGTTAGTGGGCTTTAGGATGACGATTATGAAGGTATAAAAGCTTCCAAGCACCTCCTAATGATTCTCCATGTGTGTAGCTTCCTTAGATCACCATGTGGTGGCTTGAAAAAGGCTTAAAATGATAAGTTTATAGTTTGAAAATGGAAGGCTAGGGATGTGATGGTGGTGTCGTGAATGTGAAAAGGGTGGGAGGAAGTTTTTGTGTTTTTGAAATGTTTAAAAATGATGGAGTGTAAGTGATCAGTAGGTTATATCACCCATTTCTTGCAAGTTGTGGTCAAAAAGGAAGCCATCATCCATGCTCATGACCATTATTACCAGAAGTTGTAGGTTGATGGTGTGGGGACCCACCCTAGCCGAAAATAGAAGTATGGTGTGGTGATTGTCTTTTTTTTAATATAAAATAGGCATGTGCATATAACATTTGTTGTTGATATTTAGGTAATTAACTTAGCTATGGTAATTAGGGGTTAATGATAGTCTAGGATTATAAATAAAGTCTAATTAGTTTTCTAGTTTAGTGGGTATTACTTTTGGATGGTAAAAATACCACTAGTTCGCTCGTCGGTTCAATATCGGGTGTTATATAATACAGGGAGCTATGGTTTTAATTTACCATCGACGCTACAACGTTTATTTAAGGCGTTTGCGACGCCAAAATATCGCTAACTAGCTCGCTAGCATTCTCGTTTAGGAGATTGGATGGTACGAATATAATTTATTCGCCTATCGACTCGAACTTGGACAATGTGTGAAAGTTGCGGCGTAGCACCGGGAGTTTATATTTCAGGTATCCCATTGATATCCTCAAGCTTATTTATGATGTAAAGTATTATTTACAAGTCCTACGAACCTTAAAATAATAGGTTCTGGCGTCGCGGAAAAATTTATTTTGGTTATATTCTGGCGCAGAGCGGACAAAGTGCAATTGTAAGCGTTCACCGGAAAGTTAAGGTGTTTTAAATGTTTAGCGTCCCTAATTAGGGATTTTTATTCGTATTCCATCTACTAAGAGCGTCCGTGCCCTTCGTTGCTCGTTCCGACAAATTTCGGAATTTGCTGGCATGAATTGTGTGCTCAGGTGAATAGTGTTTTCAGCATTTTGTCAACATATTAGGACATAGTTTGCGGTTTTCTCGCGACATAGCGATTTTGTTAATATTGTTTAGCATTTTTAACCATGTCCTATGATTGCTAGAACTTATACGACCTAATTATGAAATAATTAAATCGTAAAGAGAGAAATTAACGTTAAATCAAGTGTTTAAGTTATACGGAATTACCATTATTTTTGCCAGTTGTCACATTCTCCCCCCGTTAGAAGAATTTCGTCCCGAAATTCGAGTCGTGCTACCGGTTGCAGGGGGGTCTGGAAACAAGTGAGGGTACTTGGATTTCATTTGATCTTCACGTTCCCACGTATACTCGGGACCATGATGCGAGTTCCAACGAACTTTAACTAGCTTCCTACGACTCCTCCGTGTCTTGTGGACCTTCCAGTCCGTAACCTCAACAGGTTCTTCAGTAAATTGGAGTTTGTCGTTGACATGTATCTCATCTGCTGGGATGACTACGGTTTCTTGTGTAGGACTTTTCTTGAGATTTGACACGTGAAACGTGTCATGTACACTGCTCAGTTCCTCTGGTAGTTCTAACTTGTATGCAACAGTTCCGATCTTTTCCAGGATTTTGAAGGGTCCAATATAACGTGGGTTCAACTTTCCACGTTTACCAAATCTTACTAAGCCCTTCCAAGGCGAGACTTTCAATAATACCATGTCTCCGACCTCGAAAGCTAATGGTTTGCGTCGTTTGTCGGCGTAGCTCTTTTGTCTATCACGAGCCACCTTGATACGGTCTCGTATTTGAATGATCTTGTCTGTGGTTTCCTGGACCAATTCCAGACCAATGAGTTGTTTATCCCCGGTCTCTACCCAACATAGTGGGGACCGACACTTTCGTACATATAATGCTTCAAACGGGGCAGCCTGAATGCTAGTGTGATAACTATTATTGTACGAGAACTCCACTAAGGGCAAGTGAGTATCCCAGTTTCCACCCAAATCCATCGCACAAGCACGTAACATATCCTCCAAGGTTTGTATCGTTCGTTCACTTTGGCCGTCCGTTTGCGGGTGAAAAGCCGTACTAAGATTTAGTTGGGATCCAAAGGCCTTTTGGAATGATTGCCATATTCTTGACACGAATCGACCATCTCGGTCTGATATAATAGAAACAGGCACTCCATGTCGTGCCACAATCTCCTTGAGATATATTTCAGCCAGTTTCTTAGTGCTATCCTTCTCACTGATCGGTAGAAAATGTGCAGACTTTGTAAGTCGATCTACAATTACCCAAATCATATCGTGGCCTCTCGAGGTTCGGGGTAACTTAGTAATAAAGTCCATTGAGATTTGTTCCCATTTCCACACGGGAATCTCAGGTTGTTGGAGCAACCCTGAAGGCTTTTGATATTCCGCCTTAACCTTGGCGTAGGTAAGGCATTTCCCGACATAAGTAGCAATGTCGCTTTTAAGCTTAGGCCACCAATAAAATTCTTTTAAATCTTGGTACATCTTATCCGAACCCGGGTATATAGAGTACCTTGATTTGTGTGCTTCATCCAAAATAACCGTTCGCAGTTTGCCAAAGAACAGAACCCAAATTCTTCCCATAAAGTACAGTGTTCCATCCTCCTTTGGCACCAATTGTGCATCCATTCCTCGTAAGGATTCAGCTCGTATATTTTCTGGTTTAAGCGCCTCTTGTTGAGCATCGTGAATCTGAGTAGTGAGAACAGTTTGTATGGCCATCTCTAAGGCTCGCACCCTTAGAGGGTTTGCACGTTCCTTGAGGCTCAAGGCGTCCGCCACAACATTCGCCTTGCCCGGATGATACTTTATCTCACAATTATAATCATTCAATAACTCAACCCATCGTCGCTGCCTCATATTCAAGTCTTTCTGATAAAATATGTGTTGCGAACTCTTGTGATCTGCAAAGATTGTACAATGAGTACCAGATAAGTAGTGACGCCAGATCTTTAACGCGAAAATCACCGCACCTAGTTCAAGGTCATGCGTGGTATAGTTTTTCTCATGCACCTTCAATTGATGAGATGCGTATGCGATGACTTTGTCCCGTTGCATCAATACGTAACCAAGACCTTGTCGTGACGCATCATAATAGACACGAAACCATCAGTACCATCGGGTAAGGATAAAATAGGTGCGTCACAAAGTTTATCTTTCAATAGTTGAAAAGCCGCCTCTTGTTTCTCGCCCCAATCAAATTTCTTGTCCTTTTGTGTTAGGGACGTTAGCGGTTGAGCCACTTTTGAAAAGTTCTCTATGAATCGTCTATAATAGCCCGCTAATCCCAGAAACTGTCGTATCTCAGTAGGGGTCCTAGGCGCTTCCCAATTCTTAATCGCCTCAATCTTCGCCGGGTCAACATGAATTCCCTTCTCATTTACCACATGACCTAGGGATTGTACCTCGCGAATCCAAAATTCACACTTCGAAACTTTGCATACAGTTGTTCCTTTCTCAAGAGTTCCAAAATAGCTCGCGAATGTTGCTCGTGTTCCTCCTTGGTTCGCGAGTATATTAGGATATCATCAATAAACACAGTCATAAACTTGTCCAAATATGGCTTACACACACGGTTCATGAGGTACATGAATACCGCTGGTGCATTGGTTAAGCCAAACGGCATAACAAGAAACTCGTAATGTCCGTAACGAGTCCTAAAAGCCGTTTTGGGGATACTTTCCTCTTGTATTCTCAACTGATGGTATCCCGACTTCAGATTAATCTTGGAGTAGTAGCTGGAACCTTGTAGTTGATCGAACAAGTCATCGATTCTTGGTAAGGGATATCGGTTCTTGATGGTCAGGTTGTTTAACTGCCTATAGTCAATGCACATGCGAAAGCTGTCGTCTTTCTTTTTAACAAATAATACCGGAGCTCCCCAAGGTGAGAAACTCGGTCCAATAGATCCTTTATCTAGTAGCTCTTACAGCTGAGTAGATAACTCCTGCATTTCTGACGGAGCTAACCGATATGGTGATTTCGCCACTGGTGCCGCTCCTGGCACCAAATCAATTCGAAACTCCACTTGACGTTGTTGAGGTAGTCCAGGCAAGTCTTCTGGAAAGACTTCTGGAAATTCTTTCATGACAAGGATGTCTTCTAGCTTTGGCTCTTTGGTTTCCTTGTCGACTACGTGGGCGAGGAAGGCTATACAGCCTTTTCGAAGACACTTTTGTGCCTTCATGCAGTTTATGATCCGTAGGGGTATCTTGCGTTTCTCCCCATGAATTATAAGAGTTTCTTCATTCGGCAGTGGGATGCGGATGGTCTTCTCGTGACAACCACTTCTGCCCGGTTGTCGGACAACCAATCCATTCCAACAACCGTGTCAAAGCTGCCCAGATCAACGGGTAAGAGTTCGATAGAAAATTTTCGCTCCCCAAGCTCGAGTGTATAACCCTTGATAACCTCACCCGCTTCGACTAACTTTCCGTTCGCCAATTCAATAGAGTACGGGACGTCTAGTTTACTCGACTCTAGACCAAGTAGGTTCTTAAATTCTATAGATATAAAACTAAAGTCGGTGCCAGTATCAAATAAAACGGATGCAAAGTGTTGGTTTATAGGGAACGTACCCGTAACTATGTTCGGGTCCTGGCGTGCCTCGCATGCTCCTATTGTAAAAACTCTCCCACGAGCTTGATTTTCCTTCGGGCAGTCCTTCCTTTAATGCCCCTTGTCGCCACATCCATAACAACCTTGGCCTCTGCCATTTCCATTTCCACCTCGATTATTATTATTGTTGTCACCACCTTGATTTCTATTGCCACCCTGATTTCTAGTTCCACCCTGATTTCCATTACCTCCCTGGTTCCTATTCCCACGCCCTGTACCAGACCAACATGTCTCCTTGCTATGCCCGATCTTGCCACAATTTTCGCACCTATTTGTTTTGCATGGACCCGCATGGTGATATCTACACTTATCACATTTGGAAAAAAAAAACCCGCATAACCTTTACCACCGGTTGCATTGGTTGTTGTGCCAGTCCTGGGCTCGGCTGGCGGGTTAACTTCCCTTCGTTTGTTAGAATTGTTGTTGTTAACCCGGGTGCCTTTCTTGAAATTCAAAAATTTCCGCTTGTTATCACTTGTAGACTCCACATGAGTCTCCTTTTTGTTAGAGCCCAGCTTTGAAAACTTATTTAAACGAAGAGCCTCCTCGATGAGGGAGACATCCAAGTCGATCGCCTCGCTGATTGTAGGGAGCTTGGAAGAAGTAACCATGCTTAGAATTTCAGGAGCAAGTCCCCAGATAAACCTCTCAATCCGCTTAAACTCAGGATCCACCAAGTAGGGAACGACCCTAGACAAATCGTGGAAGCGTTGTATGTATCCAGCAATATCAGATCCGATCATCTTTAAGTTCCAAAACTCGGTCTCAAGTTTCTGAATCTCCGCCCTAGAACAGTACTTCTTTCTCATTAGTTCCTTGAGCTCGTCCCAGCTCATAGCATACGCAGCTGTTTCTCCTTTAGTCTGAACCTGTAGGTTCCACCATGAAAGCGCTCCATCCAAGAATAGCCCAGAAATGTAGGTGACCCTCTGTTCAGGAAGACATTTTCTCATTCTCAGGACTGAGTCTGTCTTCTCAGTCCAACGTACAAACGCTATGGCGCCTCCTGTGCCATCGAAGTTCAGAGGTTTGCAGTCTAGGAACTGCTTGTACGTGCAACCTGAAACATTTGCAATAACAACCCATGAATGAGCATTGTCAAAGCACGAATAGAACATACGTGAGTGTTGTAATGTGTCATAGACGACTTAACATTACTAGTAGGGGGATTGTTTCCTGATGAACCTCCAGTACCACCGCTATGCTTGGAGCGGTTGGCTTCGTATTGTGCAATTGCCTGTGAGATGCGCTCATTCAGTTCCGCTTCCGTCCTTGGCAATGGGTTCGTGTTGGTCCTTTGTCTTGGTGGCATTGTCTTTAATAAAAGACATCGAAGGAGGTTAGACACATATTTAATAATAAATATTGTCTATGAAGGTATATATATATAATGTATAGGTAATCATCACGTCATCCAAACATGCAATCACAAAAGCAACACAGGCATACATATCAGCAACAATGTGTAGTAAGAAATTAAACTACTTTGCTTTCATGAATTAGACAACTTGATACATTGTTTCGTAGAAGAAACAAAAGGACTCGAAGCTACATCACCCCGGTCGTACAAGTTCATAATACACAAAAATAGTAAAGTCTGTTTCTTCCACATTTGTCTTCAAAATCTTCAAGTGTCTTCAGCTCATACTAGGTTTTCATATATACACTGAAAGTGAGTCTGCAACTCCCAAACAAAAGTATCTGCAATATTCACCTAAGGAGTAAGAGGGGTGGGGTGTGGTGAAGGATAGATCAAGCTGAGAAGATGGGCACACTCATCCTCCTGCTCGTAGACACTGCAAGAGAGGGCACTGACTTACTGTTGGAGCACTAAGTCGAGCGCTCGAACAGAAATGTCAGGGTCGGCAGGTGCAGTATGGTGTGGTGGCGGTGGCTATCAAATTTTGTTTGTTTAGTTGACTAGTCTCAACCGACTCGTGATATAAATCGAATGCTAGGTGTGAACAAATACGTGTGATCTTCCGGTGTCGTAGGGTGTTATAGTACCACCCCGGCTAGTGTTCTACCAGATAGAACTTAAGATTTTTGAATAGATAGTGATCATTAGCTTGACCCGCAGAGCCCATCGGATTTCCATGCACTACAAGTCATAGGGTGTTATATTACGTGGGCCCCCGAAATAATAAATTGCCTTGCATGGTCACACTAATGTTCTCTCATTCAGAGCAGATGATCAGATCGAGGGGGGGGGGGACACTACTGTCTTCATACCTTCAACATAGAAGGGACCTTCATGATGGTCCACATGCTAACATCCGTTATCATTACTCGCGAAATGGCACAACGTTAGACGAAGTAGATATAAAGACAATTTGTAGCAATAGTAGCTGGAGGGGCACCTTCAAGATGAGTACTTCATCTTCCTGGTCTGGACAAGAGTGTCGTCAATCATGATTCGTAAAAGCCACAGGGACCTCGCCCCACAAATAGAGTTGTTGTCCGAGGTTGCCTCCTCCGCCTCGTCGTCGTCACTACCGAAGTCTGGCATCTTCCACATTCAAGGGAAGAACAACCATCTTCTACGGCATCAAGCTTAAGGTCTCACTTAGTAACTACATCCGCCATAAGCTCCGCAATAGATGCGAGGTCAATATTCTCACCGCGCGAGTTAAGAACAACAATAGAATTTGAAGTCGAAGGTATTTCATTTTCGGCAAAATATTCCGTACAACATGCATATATACATATATATATATCAATAAATAATAACATTACTTATTATATATGTATGGGGAAAGTAAATGTAGCATATCACATGTAATCACATTGTCCTTGTGCATTTCAGTTCTAATTCGGCAAGTCTATCCCACATAGGCTATGCCCCAATTAATGTCCTCGCATTGTTTTCTTGAAAAGAGTTTTGTTATCGGACCTTGGTGCTTTTGTATATGCAATGAAAAACATTTTACAAAACAAAATGTTTTCGTGAGAGGATCCTAGTGATTGTAGACTAGACTCGAGAAGGAATCCTAGTTTACTACAATCGAAGCTCTGATACCAATCTGTCACACCCGTTCATTAGCGGAAGCGCACGGTGTGAACTTGATTAGTTCTCATTGCATACGATATAAGTAAACAACTACATGAATAAAAACATACGATGTTCATCCATTGACATAATAAAAATATTACACATCATAAGTTTGTTTAAAATGCCAACCGACATAAGTTATAAGTTTTACAAAAGACGAGTTCAACACAAGCTTAAAATGTAAGGCTTTGCATCCTATATCTCATTGAAGATGAAATATATGGACCAAACCCTCCAAAAGGGATGACATCGATGACTTGTACTCCAAAAGCTTCATAGTAAACACCAGCACCATGTTTCATTAGTTTCCTGAAATACATGTGAGTTTGAAAACATCAACAAAAGTTGAGCGAGTTCATGTGTTTTATGTGTAATGCGCATCAAATGAATCTCAAAAACATTTGAAAGTTCAGTTTATAAGTAGGTATGTAAAGTGTTTATGAACATGTTGATCATTAATGTTTTGCAAAGACATTAATATATGTGACGACATAGGAGGTACTCAACCCGCGTAGGCAATTTAAGTGTCGAATTCTCGACGGTGGACACAACAGCACTCTAGTGGTCACCCTTGGACCGTGAGTGGGGCTCGCCCGTACCCATTAGATCTAACCTTTTTTCCTTGGTCCTCAAAAGGATTAATGGCACCTCAGTTACAGCCTATGCTCACATGATCTAAGAGTTCATTTCATTTCATAACTTAATCATACCTAAGTTTGACATGTATTTCCCCCGAAAGTTGTAAACCGAGACGTTAAAAGAAAAAGGGGGACATGAACTCACAGCTTTGCGTTTCTGAGAGGGAGAGATATTCAACCAAAGTTTTCCGTAACACTAGTCAACCTACAAGGGTTCTAACTCATTAGACACGTCGGTCTTTCCTAGACCTTGCACTCGTTGTTCATCTTGAACGTTTATTATTTTCGTTTCGTTTTTGGAACGCTTGCGTAATTTAATGATAATATGTTGGCATTTGTTTCTTGTATGCTTTGATTCGAGGCTTTACATTTGTTACACAAATTTAAGTGTAAAAAGTGTTAAAAATATTTATTTTTAACGTCAAAATACGTTGTCGTATGTATACAACCTTAGTGAGAGAGTACACTTCAACAAGTGTATGTGTGTATATCGTCATGTACTAGAGTCATTTATACCTATACATATACCGTATGTATACTTGTATTTGTATGCTTTATACGTGTACATGTACCGTATTTATACGTGTAGGTATACCGTATTATAAGTGTAGGTATACCGTATTATACGTGTAGGTATACCGTATTATACGTATAGGTATACCGTATTTATAATGTATTTTTATAATATATATTTATAAAAATTATACATGTATTTTTACCTTGGGCTTAGCCCACCATTTAGTGTTTTGGGCTTGGTTCATACCTTTTGCCATTGGGCCTTAGTCCATTTTAATATTGTATTTGGGCTTAGCCCATTTTATTTATTAGAGTGGACTTATTTAGGGTTTAAGGAATGGGTCTTGGCCCATGTATTTAAGATGTTGGGCCTAGCCCAATATGCATGTCATTTTAAGCCCACATTAGTTGTCTAGCCCACAATTTTTATTCATGCATTTTTGTAAACTTTTACTAATCATACTAGTAATTTTTATAACTATACTTAGTGTTATTTTTGCATTAAACGTTCCGGTTTTTCGTTGTCGTGTATGTATAAATTTCGAGTGTCTAAAATATGTTTGTTTGTTATAATTGTCGCCGTAAGTTGTTTTTATATTTTTGGTGTCGAGATGGTCCGTTTCGCCGATTATGCAAAAAGCGTCGTCCGATGCTCGCGCCTTGAGTTATGGTCCTTCACGAGTGTTTTTTTGAGTGCTCGTGAAGGTTTGCGACTATCGTCAGACTTGCGAACGTTAGCGAGGTTTCGGTCATTTGTAAGTGTATATTTATTGCAAAAATTGTACGTGTTATTTTAGTACAGTTTCCTAGTACTAGTACATACACATACTTATACATGTATTATATACACCAAATAGGGTATTGAAAATATATATAATTTTTCTCCAAAAATTATATTGATTTATACACTTTTAGTTTTACCCATTTTATTTAATAAAACCCTTTTAGTGTTTTAAATATCTCATGTATGGTTAAGACTTAACCCTTGTCATTAGGGTTTGTCTAATCACGATTAAGGTTGTTAATCACCATTAAAATCACTAATAACGATTAACCATGCTAATCACCCTGTTAATCTCATTTTAATCGCGATTAGATCTTTATAAAATTTCGCCATAGTTTTCCTAAACTATGGCATTTTTCCCATGTATTCAAAACATGTTTAATAACCATTTTTAAATTTCCAAATCATCATTAATGTATTAATCTCCTCAAAATACAACTTTAAGTAAACAACTTTCTACTACTTATTTTCTTAAATCATGAGCACTTATATATATAAAGTTTCTAAAAAAAATCCAACACTTTTATCTCTTGAAATCCAAGACTTTTAAGTGTAGTTTTCATAACCATTTATTAAATCACTTGTTTTTAGTAAAAATTCACACTTATTAGTCTTTAATCATCAAGTTTAGTCCTTTAAATCTTTAATCTTTCAAGTTTAAGCACATATATATATATATAAAGCTCATGAGTTTAAGGGTGATGATCTTTCTTGATTTAAACATCTAGTTGTTTAAATCATATTTTTGAGACTAATCACACAAGATCATCACTAATCTAGTGTACTACATATAATAAACAACACGATAAGTTTAAACAACTTATTTTAACCAAGATAAGCAAGATCATACAACTCATACAACTCTAAAACACATAATAATCACATAATATATCATGATTAGTAAGTTGTTTAAGTTTTGTTTAGGGTTTTAAGTGTGATTTTTCTTTGATTTCAAGATGATCAACAAGTACTTTATTAATCTTCATATAATAACAAACTTAAAAAAATAAATGTAGGAGGTCTTACAATTTTGCAAGAGGTTAGTGGGCTTTAGGATGACGATTATGAAGGTATAAAAGCTTCCAAGCACCTCCTAATGATTCTCCATGTGTGTAGCTTCCTTAGATCACCATGTGGTGGCTTGAAAAAGGCTTAAAATGATAAGTTTATAGTTTGAAAATGGAAGGCTAGGGATGTGATGGTGGTGTCGTGAATGTGAAAAGGGTGGGAGGAAGTTTTTGTGTTTTTGAAATGTTTAAAAATGATGGAGTGTAAGTGATCAGTAGGTTATATCACCCATTTCTTGCAAGTTGTGGTCAACAAGGAAGCCATCATCCATGCTCATGACCATTATTACCAGAAGTTGTAGGTTGATGGTGTGGGGACCCACCCTAGCCGAAAATAGAAGTATGGTGTGGTGATTGTCTTTTTTTTAATATAAAATAGGCATGTGCATATAACATTTGTTGTTGATATTTAGGTAATTAACTTAGCTATGGTAATTAGGGGTTAATGATAGTCTAGGATTATAAATAAAGTCTAATTAGTTTTCTAGTTTAGTGGGTATTACTTTTGGATGGTAAAAATACCACTAGTTCGCTCGTCGGTTCAATATCGGGTGTTATATAATATAGGGAGCTATGGTTTTAATTTACCATCGACGCTATAACGTTTATTCAAGGCGTTTGCGACGCCAAAATATCGCTAACTAGCTCGCTAGCATTCTCGTTTAGGAGATTGGATGGTACGAATATAATTTATTCGCCTATCGACTCGAACTTGGACAATGTGTGAAAGTTGCGGCGTAGCACCGGGAGTTTATATTTCTGGTATCCCATTGATATCCTCAAGCTTATTTATGATGTAAAGTATTATTTACAAGTCCTACGAACCTTAAAATAATAGGTTCTGGCGTCGCGGAAAAATTTATTTTGGTTATATTCTGGCGCAGAGCGGACAAAGTTCAATTGTTTACGTTCACCGGAAAGTTAAGGTGTTTTAAATGTTTAGCGTCCCTAATTAGGGATTTTTATTCGTATTCCATCTACTAAGAGCGTCCGTGCCCTTCGTTGCTCGTTCCGACAAATTTCGGAATTTGCTGGCATGAATAGTGTGCTCAGGTGAATAGTGTTTTCAGCATTTTGCCAACATATTAGGACATAGTTTGCGGTTTTCTCGCGACATAGCGATTTTGTTAATATTGTTTAGCATTTTTAACCATGTCCTATGATTGCTAGAACTTATACGACCTAATTATGCAATAATTAAATCGTAAAGAGAGAAATTAACGTTAAATCAAGTGTTTAAGTTGTACGGAATTACCATTATTTTTGCCAGTTGTCACAGACCTAACCTTGATCGGCTATCTACAAGAGTATATTTAATCAAACGCGGTGTCGACATAGAAGATGTTTCGTGTGTTCTTTGTAATGCGAATCCGGAGACGACAACTGTGACACCTGTGCTTGTAATCATTGTAAACTGTTCAGTTATCAATGAAATAATGTTATTTGATCCCAATGTTTGTTTGTTTATGTTTGACATTTTTGCATGTTTTGATTTTTGTTCAATTTCAAACTCTATATCGCTTTTTGGAGAGTTATACGTAAACCGATGCGTAAACGTAATCAGTTTAACGTGACAAACACTCCAGAACATCAACATATGCTTAACATACCATAAATAACCTTTACATAACTTAGAAATAAGTTTTGAAGGCTTTGGTATGGCAAAATCAAGTTTATTCGCTTACAGGGACTAATTTCGACAAACTGTGAAAGTATGCCGATTCGTACTGTAACGAACATTCCGGAACATGATCATAAGTTAAACATACCCTAAATATCCTTTACATAGCTTAGAAATAGGCTTTGAGGGGTTCGGTGTGCTAAAATAAACTTTTTGGTCATTCAGGGACTAAAAGCGTCAAAAAGTGCATAAGTTTGCATTTTCGCGCATTACTTACATTCTGAATACATCCGGTTATCCAAAAATTTATGTAATCATTAAAATATTTTATTTTAGTGATTGGCATGGTAAAATTCCATTCGTCGCTTAATTTGGATTGTTTTTGCGTTCGTTACGACTTCCGTCGTAATTAACCGAATAACGCAACCGTACGACCAATCGAACCGACATCCGAGATATTTTTGAGCGTATTTTAAGTTCCCTATACCTTAACTTCATTTTAGAGCCTTGAAATGGGGTTAACGGGGGGTTAAATGCATCAAAAATCAAGTTTTAAGCATGCAGCCCTGTTTTGCCAAATTTGAAAGTTCTGATCCGAGGGTATGGCGCGGCGCGACAGCCTAGGCTAAATTCTGTCTCGGGTAGCCAAAACCCTATCTGGGCAGAAACATTGAATCTGGTCCAAACAGCTGAATTTGATGGTTTTGTTGCTTGTTTTTCAATACCATTTGATGGTTTTCATGCTCCCATTGTATTTTAAAACCTTGGGCCCATGTGTAAGGTCATGATCGAAGCACGGTTTACGAGGAATGATCCTAACGGTTATGGGTTTTCTATAAATACCCAACACCCTCATTCTCATTCCTCACAATCTGATTCAAATAGCTCTAAGTTGGGGTTTAGCACTTCATACCTGAGCAACTTGGATCAAGATTTCCTTGCTTGGACCCTTTGTAAGTATTCCTTCGTGCTTTTATTCGTTTTTAAGCACGAAAGTCAAACAATGTTTGACTTTTTGCTTCGACCAGTCTTTGGTCAACACGAAGTTCGTTTGAACTTCGCAACGTGAGCGTAATCACGATGGTCATAGTCCTTTGTGACTATACCTACTGATTACCACGTTATTTAGGCGTAGTGACGAGTCATAGTTTCGGTCAAAATGCGCATTCTTGCGTATTTTGCAACCAAACTATTCTTGGGTATCAAAACCCTTTGTTTTGATACCAAACCTGTTTTCAAATCTCGTTAAACATGTTTTAACATGTTTAACTCGTCACTTTAGATTTAGTGCTTATATAGGGTCTAAACAACCTCTTTGACTTTCGAACCCGACCCGTTTGGTCAATCATTAGGATTCGACCAAACACTTTTTGTGACCATAGTTGTATAGGGAATAACCTTCCGAGGTAATACCTTATGGTCACTTAGACTACTTAGTTGTATGATAGGTAATTATATGCCTTAGGAAAAATGACCAAAATGCCATTTTTACGCCAAAATTCATTTTAAGCATATGTAACATAAATTTTGACATCTAAACTGATTAGGAAACATTATTAGACATGTTAAGGCATATTTTACTTGTCATAGGACTAGTTAGGCGGTCCGAAAGCGTTTTACGTAAACAACGCGTTGAAGTAGCGTAAGCTACCTATACGGGCCGTAATGGGTCGTAAGCACTTAGGATAGGTTCCGTTTAAGAATGTAGGCTTTGTTAAATCATATTACATGAGTTCTTACACTCGTTTGGTTTATGAAACCACATTTTATCCGATCCTCCGATTTAGGTCCGTTATTAACGTAGTTACCTATTTTAGGTGCCGTTTGATTCCGTGACTTTTCTTGCTTTGCTTGGTTGTTAACCAAAGACTATTGAGCAACCTCAAGTGAGTACATAGTCCCCTCTTTTACTGTTTTTCAAACATTTTGGGGTGAAACACATGTGCCTACTTGTTACTTTCGTGCTTTCCATGTTTTCATATCATACTTGCTATGTTCATTAGTACACGTATAATACATGATTTTATCCATGTTTTTGCTATGTATGTTCATTTGTTGCATACTTAGTACATTGTTTTACATCACATGCTATGTATGTTCATTTGTTGCATACTTAGTACATTATTTTACATCACATGCTATGTATGTTCATTTGTTGCATACTTAGTACATTATTTTACA
Source organism: Helianthus tuberosus (assembly GCA_030545235.1). Lineage (NCBI taxonomy): Eukaryota > Viridiplantae > Streptophyta > Magnoliopsida > Asterales > Asteraceae > Helianthus > Helianthus tuberosus. The sequence goes on from CM060409.1 coordinate 107,562,867, forward strand.
TCACATGCTATGTATGTTCATTTATTGCATACTTAGTACATTGTTTTACATCACATGCTATGTATGTTCATTTATTGCATACTTAGTACATTGTTTTACATAACATGCTTACATTTTGGTATGACATTTGGTTTGTTTAAATGGGACAAAAATACATTCATTAACATTAGCTATGCCGCTTGGTGGTAAGTAATGGTACCATAGGAATTGACACCTCCCGTTCCTGAAATCCTAGGTTTGTTTGGGTGGAAGGAATGACTGAATCCAATATACATAATTCAGATAAACCTTTAATTTGTTTAAGGGTTTATTGTCACACCCCCAAAATCCACACGCGGAGTACCACCGCTTGGAGGCGTGACATGACCAGGATCAAGCCACCAATCATATTGAACATATAAGTAATTGTAAAAGTCATTCATCAATACGATAGGTGTTTTCAAAACCAAACATAAACAAGTGTGTAGCGGAAGCAATAATGTAAAAACCCAACATAAGTATTAAGTTGAAGTGTCACAAAAGAGTGTATCATAACATCCAAAAATCCGTGCCCACAACGGCCGCGCCTCCCGTGCAAGCTCCAAGAGTACCTATGGTCCTGCAAGGCATGTAACAGAGAGTCAACAACTAGTTGAGTGAGTTCACAGTAAGAAAGTTCGTAATAGTAAATTCTCTTCATAACATGTGGCTCTACTAGGCCAATAGTATGTTCTATTAGTGGGGGCTTCCCATATTTGTATATACACTAGACTATTTGTAACCATAAGTGTTCTTCTTAGCCCGAGAACAGTAGTACGTACAAGGTTTACGTAGGTTTTACGTAAGTGCCCTTCTTTACCCGAGGACAGTGGTACGCGTGGGGTTTACGTAGGTTTTACGTAAGTGTCCTTCCTGACTCCGGAAGACAGTTTCATGTGTGAGTTTACGTAGGTTTTACGTAAGTGTCCCTCGAAACCTGAGGACGGTGGTAAGTACTTGTTTACGTAGGTTTTACGTAAGTGTCCTGCTTAACCCGAGGACAATGGTAGATAGTCTAGTAGCTGCGTAAGTACGAGTAATTGTTAAAATCCAACATTCAACCCATTCCCAACCCCGGGAACCCCATGCCTTGGTAAGAGTGTGAACTCACCTTAGTTTGCTCGGTATGCTAAGTTAAGTGCTCACAATAAATCAGTCAAGCCCTATAGTGCACGTATACTCAATCAGTTCACGTTCGTAATATTTCGCATGCAATCAATATCACAGAGTGTTTTTGACAGTTGATATCATATAACACACATCAGTTAATCATGTTCAAACAATCCATGTTATATATAAAGGTCTTTTTGTAGTTTATTCTAATATGACCGTCCAGTAATTCACTTAACAGAATTAGCATCCAAATCAGAACTAACAAACTGATTGGGTTTACAGAACTAACAAGGTTAATTAACTAACAGAGTTAATAACCAATAGAGTTACATAACGTTAACAGAGTTCATGGAATAACAGAATTAATCCACTTAATTGGAATAATAAATAAATAAACAGAGTAAGTCAGTTAACCCAGTTAACAACTTAACAGAATTTGTCAACTAACAGTGTTATCAATTATTAAGGTTACTCACTTAATTAAGTTACATATTTCCATAGAGTTAACTTAATTAACTTAATTAACAACTAACTGAATTAATAAAATAAACTAAGTTAATAAACTAACAGGTAAAAAAAACACAAGAGCCGAAAACACTATATTTCGAAATCCCTATGTGGCCGAAATCCCTCATTGGGCCGAAAACACACACATGGGCCGAATTCACTATATGGGCCGAAATCACCTTTAGTGATTTCGTCCAGTTTATAATTGTGGGGTGTTTTCGTTAATATCATCATCATCAACAACAGCAGTTACAAAATCCCCAACTCCCTAAATCACTCTAACATATACATCGGCTATAGCAATCATCTATCAATTATAAGATCAATTAACAACACAATCATTCCACCAGATCGATTTATGCAAACTTATAAATTACCAAAACATTGTGAGATTAAGATCATTAATAAACCTGTAGGTTATTCAATGACAGGCACACATGATCAATTATTTCATCGGATTATAAAGATTCCCAACCAGCAAATCGATTTCAATCATAAACAACATCACATGGCAGTCGATCTACTTATGTGTGCACCTTATTCAAAGTATATGACTGTTTGCAGACAATATAGATATAAAAATCATCCAGTTACATCACCACAATCTACTCACAAGATGGAATTACTAACCAGATGACACGAGGCTAGTCAAGGTTTCGAAAGATCTAGAGACTGCCGTCACACACAGAGACTCTAGAGTTTGCCGATTGAAAAACTCTCCGTAAAGGTTGTGATAAAAAAAAGATATATATATATATATATATATAATTCCCCACTGGGCCTAAAGCCCATTTGCTGTTTTCGCCAGCACATATGGACGAAAACACCATGTGTTTTCATCAGGGGTGTTTTCATATGAGCAGGGGTGTTGGGGCCAATGATCCATATTAACTATATACCCCTATTAACACAATTATACTATTATCATACACTCAAATATAATGCACCCCAATTATAAAATATCAATCGCAATACGATTTAACGTTTTACAAATGTAAGCGTTGTGAAACAAACAAGTCGAGTAACAAACAAACAAAAAAAAATAACGTGCAATAAATGCGAAGATGGAAATCTTGGAAACTCGAGTTGTCACATTATCCCCAACTTGAAAGAAATTTCGTCCCGAAATTTAGCACATGGTTACTGAGGAAGCTAGTTGTGTTGTGTTGTGTTGTGTAGTTTACTGGTTTTCCTGGGGTGTCACATCATCCCCCCGTTGATTTGGAATTTCATCCTGAAATTTTGTAGTAGCTTCAGCCTCAGTAGTAGTTGCATTGTTTTCGAAACAACTGGGGATATTTGAGTTCCATTTGGTCTTCTCGTTCCCAGGTATACTCTGGGCCACGACGGGAGTTCCAACGAACTCGAACAAGAGGTATTCTGGTGTTCTTGAGGACCTTAACATCCCGGTCCGTGATTTCAACTGGTTCCTCGACGAAATGAAACTGTTCGTCGATAGTGAGCTCCTTCAAAGGAACTATGAAGGTCTCATCTGACAGACACTTCTTCAGATTCGACACGTGAAAGACGTTGTGAACTGCACTGAGTTCAGCTGGTAAGTTCAGTCTGTAGGCCACTTTGCCTATTTTCTCAATGACTTCAAATGGTCCAACGTATCGTGGATTGAGTTTGCCCCTTTTGCCAAAACGAACAACACCCTTCCAGGGTGACACTTTGAGTAGCGCTCGATCCCCAACCCGGAACTCGAGTAGTTTCCTGTCTTTATCGGCGTATGCTTTCTGACGGTCACGAGCTGCCGCCATGCGTTGTCGTATTAGAGCAATCTTTTCAGTAGTATCAACTACCATTTCTGGACCTGTGATCTGACTGTCACCCACCTCTGCCCAACAAAGAGGTGATCGGCATTTACGCCCGTACAATGCCTTAAATGGAGCGGCTTTAATGCTGGTGTGGTAACTGTTATTGTATGAAAATTCCACAAGTGGCAGATGTTTTTCCCAGCCATTGCCAAAGTCAATTACGCACGCCCGAAGCATGTCTTCTAGAGTTTGAATAGTGCGCTCAGACTACCCATCTGTCTGAGGATGATAAGCTGTGCTCATGTCTAAACGAGAGCCAAAAGATTTGTGCATTGCTTGCCACAGTTCTGAAGTAAAACGTGCATCACGATCAGAGATAATGGAGGTGGGCACCCCGTGCCTCGAGACAACTTCCTTAAGGTATACGTCTGCTAGAGTGGAGAACTTATCCGTTTCCTTGATAGCCAAGAAGTGAGCAGACTTTGTGAGTCGATCCACGATCACCCAAATAGTATCATTCCCACGTTGAGATCTAGGTAGGCCAGTAACAAAATCCATGGAAATTTGTTCCCATTTCCATTGTGGTATCTCAGGCTGTTGGAGTGGGCCTGATGGTTTCTGATATTCCGCTTTGACTCTCGCACAAGTCAAACACTTGCTAACGTAAGTTGCTATGTGAGCTTTCATGCTAGGCCACCAGTATGTAGTTCTGAGGTCGTGATACATCTTATCCGAACCAGGATGTACTGAGTAGCGAGACTTATGAGCTTCTTCCATTACAAGCTCGCGTAAGTTGCCATAGAGTGGGACCCAGATGCGTCCGGTTACATAATAGGCGCCGTCTGCCTTTTGTTATAACCGTTGCCTTGAGCCGCGTAGGGCTTCAGCCCTGACGTTTTCTAGTTTCAATGCTTCTACCTGAGCATCTCGTATCTGTGAAGGAAGACTAGACTGAATAGTGAGTTGCAACGCTCGTACACGCCTAGGTGTAGTATCCTTTCGACTGAGGGCGTCGGCCACCACATTGGCTTTGCCCGGATGGTACTTTATAGCACATTCGTAATCGTTCAGTAGTTCAACCCATCTACGTTGTCGCATATTCAATTCTTTCTGCTTGAAGATATGTTCGAGACTCCTGTGATCGGTGTAGATGGTGCACTTAGTGCCATACAGGTAATGTCGCCATATCTTGAGCGCAAAAACAACAGCTCCCAGCTCTAAATCATGTGTAGTGTAATTTCGTTCGTGAATCTTAAGTTGGCGCGAAGCATAAGCAATAACTTTATCCCGTTGCATCAACACACATCCAAGACCTTGGATGGATGCGTCACAGCAGACTACAAAATCGTCCGTGCCTTCAGGCAAGGAGAGGATAGGTGCACTACAAAGTCTATCCTTTAAGTGCTGAAATGCTGTTTCCTGTGTATTACTCCAATGATAAGCAACACCTTTCTGTGTCAGTAATGTAAGCGGCTGTGCAATCTTTGAGAAGTCTTTGATGAACCGCCTGTAATAACCCGCCAAACCCAAGAATTGGCGTATTTCGGTTGGTGTACGAGGTGCAGGCCAGTTCTTGATCGAATCTACCTTGGATGGATCGACATGAATCCCATCCTTGTTCACCACATGGCCTAGAAAGTGGACTTCACGAAGCCAGAAGTCGCATTTTGAAAACTTAGCATATAGCTGTTCCGTTCGTAAGAGTTCCAAAATGAGTCGTAAATGCTGCTCGTGTTCCTCCCGACTCTTCGAGTAGATCAGGATGTCATCAATGAAGATAATAACAAACTTGTCAAGATAAGGTTTGCACACCCTGTTCATAAGATCCATGAAAACCGCAGGCGCGTTCGTTAACCCGAATGGCATGACCAAAAATTCGTAGTGACCGTAGCGTGTTCTGAATGCTGTTTTGGAGATGTCCTCATCCCGGACTCTCAATTGATGATAGCCTGACCTCAGGTCAATCTTCGAGTAATAGCTCGACCCTTGCAACTGGTCGAATAAGTCGTCGATGCGTGGAAGTGGATAGCGATTTTTCACAGTCACCTTGTTCAGTTCGCGGTAGTCTATACACATGCGGAAGGTACCGTCTTTCTTCTTCACAAATAATACTGGAGCTCCCCAGGGCGAAGAGCTAGGACGTATGAAACCCTTTTCCAAGAGTTCTTGCAATTGCTTAGACAGTTCTTCCAGTTCAATTGGAGCTAAGCGGTAAGGTGCTCGAGCTATGGGTGCTGCTCCAGGAGTTAGCTCGATTTGAAACTCGACCTGGCGATGGGGCGGTAGCCCAGGTAACTTTTCAGGAAACACTTGAGGAAAGTCGCGTACAACAGGAATATCCTCTAACTTCTTCTCTTTCGTCGATGTATCAGTAACGAGTGCTAAAATAGCTGTGTGGCCCTTTCGCAAACACTTCTGTGCCTTCAAGAAGGAGATGATGCCACTCACGACACCACTCTTGTCGCCTTGAACTTCGAGAGGTTCTTTGCCAGTACGGGGAATACGAATGATCTTCTCCTTGCATAGGATCTCTGCTTGTTGTTGGGATAACCAATCCATACCAATGACGATATCAAAACTACTCAGAGTTATAGGAATGAGATCGATAGAGAAAGTCTGACCAGCGAGGATAAGATTACAACCCTGAACTATGTGTGTGGCTTCTAGACTTTTACCGTTAGCTAGCTCTACGACATGTTTGGTGTTTAAAAGCGTTGGTGCGCGTTTAAGCATTTCGCTAACCTTCAGAGATATGTAACTGGTATCCGCACCCGAATCAAATAATACAGTAACATAAAAGTCGTCGAGAAGAAACTTACCCATAACCACATTAGGATCGTTCCTTGCATCAGCCTGACCAATCACAAATGCACGACCCCTAGCACCATTGCCGTTGTTGTTTCCTCCATTGTTGTTCCCGTTGCCCTGATTGTTGATGTTGTTATTCTGGTTCTGGTTTAACTGGGGGCAGTTTCGCTTGAAGTGACCTTCTGCACCACAATGAAAACATCCCTTGTTACCCTGTTGTTGGTTCTGCTGCGTTTGCTGCTGCTGTTGATTCTGAGTTACAGGCCGTGGGCTCCTACAATCCTTAGCCTCATGACCCATCTTAAGACACCTCAGACAACGACCCTTGTTGCACTGGCCACTGTGGTGCCTGTTACACTTGTTGCACTTTGGGTGATTTCCTTGATATCTTTTCTGCCCCTGACTACCAGAGGATTGCTGACCCGCACTCTGGTAGTCATTAGTCTTGCGTTGCTGAGCTTGAGACTGAACGGTAGCTGAACCCTTGCTGGAATCTCCTTCCCATTTCCGCTTGTTGTCACTGGGAGTAGCAGGAGTAGCTGAAGTGGTAGCGGTAGTAGTAGCGCTGATACGTTTAGGCAGCTTGTTCTGTTCCACTGCCTGATCGGTGAGGCGATGAGCTAGCTTGACGATCTGTTGAATGGTGCCAAGATTCGCTGAGGTTACGTGACTTTGAATCTCCGGCACCAGACCATTGAGATACAGTTCGATACGCTTAATGGGAGGGTCTACCATAGTAGGACACAGAATAGCCAACTCATTCGATCTTCTGGTGTACGCTTCAATTTCTGACCCCGTCATTTTCAAGTGGTAAAACTCTACCTCCAGCTTATGAATGTCATCACAGCTACAGTATTCCTCTTTGATCAACTCCTTGAAATCATTCCAGGGTGTGGCGTTAGCAACAGCCAACCCTAACATCTGAACTTGCGCATTCCACCAAGTCAGCGCAATGCCTTCTAGAGTACCAGTGGCGTACTTCACCCTGCGAGCCTCAGGGCATTCACACATTTCAAATACGGACTCGAGCTTTTCAAACCAATGGAGGAGTCCAACCGCTCCTTCCGTGCCACTAAAGGTAGTAGGACGACAGTCCATGAAAGTTTTGAAGGTGCAAACAGGTGGCTGAGCGTGCTGACCTGTTGTGTATAAGAACCAGGACAAGATTAAGCACAAGAGTTGTTTTAGGAGTGTAGGATCTAAAGATCCTAGTGTGAGTTACAACTGCAGGGTATACCTCCTTCTTGTGCGGCTGCAAGTGCCGCAGCAACTCGTTCGTTAATAAGAGCCGTCAACTGGGCTTGTGTCATGTTAATGCGTCCAGCCATGATCTTCATAGCAAATGTAACATAGGTGAGAGAGGTTCGCGAGTAGTGCGATGACAGAAGAGAGTAAGCACACAAGTGTTCTCATGCAATAGTGTTACGTTAATCTAAGCATACCCTGAGCAAAGTTCTATGCAATTCTAGCAAGTAGGCAATAAGACATGTACCATATTACCTAGAGTGTTGAGTCTTGCACATAGGGCGAAGCGTCGTTGTGGATCGTTGGGCACTGTTCTGGTTATAGTCTGGTCTTAATAAAAACGTTTTCCCCTTATTAAAACCGAGTTCTCTATAACCAATGGCTCTGATACCAATCTGTCACACCCCCAAAATCCACACGCGGAGTACCACCGCTTGGAGGCGTGACATGACCAGGATCAAGCCACCAATCATATTGAACATATAAGTAATTGTAAAAGTCATTCATCAATACGATAGGTGTTTTCAAAACCGAACATAGACAAGTGTGTAGCGGAAGCAATAATGTAAAAACCCAACATAAGTATTAAGTTGAAGTGTCACAAAAGAGTGTATCATAACATCCAAAAATCCGTGCCCACAATGGCCGCGCCTCCCGTGCAAGCTCCAAGAGTACCTATGGTCCTGCAAGGCATGTAACAGAGAGTCAACAACTAGTTGAGCGAGTTCATAGTAAGAAAGTTCGTAATAGTAAATTCTCTTCATAACATGTGGCTCTACTAGGCCAATAGTATGTTCTATTAGTGGGGGCTTCCCATATTTGTATATACACTAGACTATTTGTAACCATAAGTGTTCTTGTAACCATAAGTGTTCTTCTTAGCCCGAGAACAGTAGTACGTACAAGGTTTACGTAGGTTTTACGTAAGTGCCCTTCTTTACCCGAGGATAGTGGTACGCGTGGGGTTTACGTAGGTTTTACGTAAGTGTCCTTCCTGACTCCGGAAGACAGTTTCATGTGTGAGTTTACGTAGGTTTTACGTAAGTGTCCCTCGAAACCTGAGGACAGTGGTAAGTACTAGGTTACGTAGGTTTTACGTAAGTGTCCTGCTTAACCCGAGGACAATGGTAGATAGTCTAGTAGCCGCGTAAGTACGAGTAATTGTTAAATTCCATCATTCAACCCATTCCCAACCCCGGGAACCCCATGCCTTGGTAAGAGTGTGAACTCACCTTAGTTTGCTCGGTATGCTAAGTTAAGTGCTCACAATAAATCAGTCAAGCCCTATAGTGCACGTATACTCAATCAGTTCACGTTCGTAATATTTCGCATGCAATCAATATCACAGAGTGTTTTTGACAGTTGATATCATATAACACACATCAGTTAATCATGTTCAAACAATCCATGTTATATATAAAGGTCTTTTTGTAGTTTATTCTAATATGACCGTCCAGTAATTCACTTAACAGAATTAGCATCCAAATCAGAACTAACAAACTGATTGGGTTTATAGAACTAACAAGGTTAATTAACTAACAGAGTTAATAACCAATAGAGTTACATAACGTTAACAGAGTTCATGGAATAACAGAATTAATCCACTTAATTGGAATAATAAATAAATAAACAGAGTAAGTCAGTTAACCCAGTTAACAACTTAACAGAATTTGTCAACTAACAGTGTTATCAATTATTAAGGTTACTCACTTAATTAAGTTACATATTTCCATAGAGTTAACTTAATTAACTTAATTAACAACTAACTGAATTAATAAAATAAACTAAGTTAATAAACTAACAGGTAAAAAAAACACAAGAGCCGAAAACACTATATTTCGAAATCCCTATGTGGCCGAAATCCCTCATTGGGCCGAAAACACACACATGGGCCGAATTCACTATATGGGCCGAAATCACCTTTAGTGATTTCGTCCAGTTTATAATTGTGGGGTGTTTTCGTTAATATCATCATCATCAACAACAGCAGTTACAAAATCCCCAACTCCCTAAATCACTCTAACATATACATCGGCTATAGCAATCATCTATCAATTATAAGATCAATTAACAACACAATCATTCCACCAGATCGATTTATGCAAACTCATAAATTACCAAAACATTGTGAGATTAAGATCATTAATAAACCTGTAGGTTATTCAATGACAGGCACACATGATCAATTATTTCATCGGATTATAAAGATTCCCAACCAGCAAATCGATTTCAATCATAAACAACATCACATGGCAGTCGATCTACTTATGTGTGCACCTTATTCAAAGTATATGACTGTTTGCAGACAATATAGACATAAAAATCATCCAGTTACATCACCACAATCTACTCACAAGATGGAATTACTAACCAGATGACACGAGGCTAGTCAAGGTTTCGAAAGATCTAGAGACTGCCGTCACACACAGAGACTCTAGGGTTTGCCGATTGAAAAACTCTCCGTAAAGGTTGTGATAAAAAAAAGATATATATATATATATAATTCCCCACTGGGCCTAAAGCCCATTTGCTGTTTTCGCCAGCACATATGGACGAAAACACCATGTGTTTTCATCAGGGGTGTTTTCATATGAGCAGGGGTGTTGGGGCCAATGATCCATATTAACTATATACCCCTATTAACACAATTATACTATTATCATACACTCAAATATAATGCACCCCAATTATAAAATATCAATCGCAATACGATTTAACGTTTTACAAATGTAAGCGTTGTGAAACAAACAAGTCGAGTAACAAAAAAAAAAAATAACGTGCAATAAATGCGAAGATGGAAATCTTGGAAACTCGAGTTGTCACATTTATCGCCACAGTCGCATGGCTTGAATGTATACATTTTAACAATACCACATAGATGTTTGTATCAGTAGAGCATGCAGTTATTTTACAAAACATAATTTTGATTTATTTCAATACCTTGTTTTGTGCATTTTACCTATGGCATTAGTTGACATATTTCACTTGCCATACATGACATTTGTTTACACATTACATGATTTACATTTGACAATAGACATTGTTTACACATGAACATCTTGACATTGGATTATACATAAACATTACTACATTGGTTTAGACAATATATGTTGGTGGCTCGTTTAAGTGATTTAAATAACGAGGCGTGTGTAATGTGATAAAAGCATGGTGGATACGCCGCTGGTACTTCCTATATATAAGTGCTTTTATGATATTACATATCGTAGCGTTATTTAAACCATTTCAATTTAGACATATTACATTTTACAATAATAACATATTTTCACAAGACATTGTTTTACAAACAGTTTATTTTGTACAAACTCATTTTACTTGGTTATTTATTTAACCATACATCTTTCTTTTATATAATATGATTTCTTATCAAGTTTTCGTATGATTTATAAAAGAAAACACTTAACAAAGATTCATGACTAAATTTTATTAAACATTTCTTTAAACATCAGTCATGAATCCTATTTTAACAAAAAAACCTATGTATCTCACAGGCATTTTTATGCTGACGTACCTATTTTCACATGTGTTTTCAGGAGTTGTTGCATAGGATGTTCAAGATACACTTAGGCGGACCTGTGCCTTAGTGACATAAAACGAAGCTAGAACTAGTTTAATTATGTTATGTACTCTTGTTTTCTTTGTTCAAGACAATGTATCCCTCCTTGTTTATAAATAAAACATAACTTTAAATACCATGGTTGTGAAACAATGATTCTGTTACAACACTCCCCGACGTTTCCGCCGCAGTTTCGTTGTTTTACGCGGTCGGGGTGTGACAGAAGAGTTGGTATCAGAGCCAATGGTTATAGGGAATTAGGTTATTAGTAATGCTTTGACCTAGACTATAAATTTTCTAGGACCCTAACACAAATTGTCTTGTGTTTAGATCTTAAAACATACATTTCACCTACCCTTAGGTGATTACCAAAACAAGAACACAATTTTCCAAAACGCTTTTGAAAATCAATCATCTGTTTTTAAATGATTTATTATAAGGTTTTGAACCTTTCAATTTTTCAAAATGATTTTGAAAATTTAATCATCCGTTTTTGAATGATTCTTTTGGCCTTGTGCCTTCCAAGTTTTCAAAATCTCGTCAAAGTTTGGGTCTAAATAGTGTGAACACGTGCAAACTGGAAGGGTGAATGCCTGTACCCTGAGTTTTCTGTCTAAGGCTAGAGTGTTCGTACAAATCCACATAATCGGACCAGTCACTCTTACCTGGGAACTCTTGGGGTGAGTGTTCACTTATAGGCGAGCATGTCTTCGCAATACATTATTTTTGACCCATTTACTTTGATTAGTCACTGTGTGTCGTTTGTTTGCTTTGTGGTACGGAAGAACGACCACCATCTTTGCTTTTGTCGATTTTTGTATCATCTCATTCTTTTCATCTAATCAACTCACTCGTTTTCTCTCATGTTTCCTCTTTTAGAATGCCTCCTCGACGCGAAAATCCGCTACCTAATGCCGAAATAGCAGCTATCATGGCGCAGTATATGGCTGCTGTACTCCCAGACATTATTGCTCAAGTTAACCAAGCCAACAATAACCAGAATGCTCCATGCACCTTCAAGAGTTTCAACTCGGCTAAACCACTCAAGTTTAGTGGTTCTGAAGGAGCAACTGGGCTCCTATAGTGGTTCGAGAGCATTGAGAGTACGTTTCGTCATGTTCAGTGTCCTGATAATCACAAGGTCGAGTTTACTTCCAGTGTGTTTCAGAAGAGGGCTCTTACATGGTGGAACGGGGTTATGAGAGACCATGGTGCTGAGGTTGCTTTAGCACAGACATGGGCAGAGCTTAGGGCCCTTATGATGAGGGAATTCTGTCCTCGTCATGAACTGAGGGCTTTAGAAAGGGAGTTTGATGATTTGAAGTAGGATAGTGGTGAGCACCGGGCTTACACTGATAGGTATGAATAGTTGAGTTTGCTATGCCCTACCATGGTTACCCCACTCGAGAAAGCTATCGAGAGGTATATTGATGGCTTACCTGACTCCGTACAAGACATCGTCACTGGTAGTAACCCTACCACATTTCGTCAGGCAATTGAGTTAGCTACGACATTGACTGAGTCGCAGGTCCGAAAAGGTAAGCTTCACAGGAAGGGTGACAAGGGTAAGAAACAGTCGTCTGATAAGGGTGAAAGCAAGAAGGGTAAGAACAAGAAGGGTAAGGAACCTGGTTCTTCGAAAGGGTCTAGGAAGCGCAAGGCTTCCCAGAATTTCGCTATCACTGCCCAAGTCAATCAGGCAGCTCCCAACCAACCTGCACAACCACCAGCAAAGAAACGGTATGCGGGGAATACACCGTTGTGCAACAGATGCAATAGCCACCATCAACCGCAAGTTCAGTGTCGTTTCTATACAAACTGTGGGAAGTCGGGTCATCTTGCTGATATTTGTCGCTTTGCTCCCAATCAAGTTGCTCATAACCCAGCTCAGCAGGCTGCTCAACTGCCTGCTCAATAGCAAGCACAAGTTGCACGACCTCATTTTCCTCTTGGTTCATGCTACAATTGTGGGGACCTGACTCATTATCGAAACCAGTGTCCAAGGCTGGCCAACGCAAATCAGAATTAGGCTCAGGCTCGAGGTCGAGTCTTCAACATGAATGCTAACGAGGCACGTGCAGACAACGAGGTGGTCAACGGTACGTTCTTTGTTAACAATCAGTCTGCTTCTGTTCTTTTTTATTCGGGTGCCGATAAGAGTTTTGTATCATTGTCTTTTGAGCCATTGCTGTGCATGTCTAGAACGAAACTAGGAAAACCTTTGACTGTAGAAGTTGCTAGTGGTAATCCCGTTGTTCTCGATTCTGTTCTTCGTAACTGCCAGTTGAACCTTAATAACCATCTTTTTCCTATCGACCTCACACCAATGCAACTTGGAAGCTTCGACATTATAGTGGGCATGGATTGGTTAGCCAAGCATCACGCAGAGGTAGTTTGTTTCGAGAAGATTGTTCGTGTTCCACTCTCGACAGGTGAGATCCTAGAGGTTCGTGGTGAGAAACCTGCTAGTAGTCTCAAGCTCATGTCTTGTACTCAGGCTCGGAAGTATCTGCGAAAGAACTATGTGGCCTTCTTGGCACATGTTGTAGCAGATAAAGGCAAAGGTAAGTCTATTCATGATATCCCTGTTGTTCGGGATTATCCTGAGTTGTTTCCTGCAGAGTTACCTGGTTTACCCCCAGCGCGCCAAGTCGAGTTCCGTATTGACCTTGTACCTGGTGCAAATCCTATTGCCAGATCTCCATATCGTCTTGCACCGTCTGAGATGCAAGAGTTGTCTAAGCAGCTTCAGGAGCTTTCTGACAAAGGTTTTATCCGTCCTAGCTTTTCACCTTGGGGTGCTCCCGTTCTTTTTGTCAAGAAGAAGGATGGATCTTTCAGGATGTGTATCGATTACCGTGAGCTTAACAAGCTTACCATCAAGAATCGATATCCCCTACCTCGCATTGATGATCTCTTTGATCAGTTACAGGGTGCTACTTGTTTCTCAAAGATTGATCTACGTTCTGGGTATCATCAACTTCGTGTGCATGAAGAAGATATTCCCAAGACTACTTTCCGTACTCGATATGGGCATTATGAATTCACAGTTATGCCATTCGGTTTAACTAATGCTCCCGCTGTTTTCATGGACTTAATGAATAGGGTCTGCAAACCTTATTTAGACAAGTTCATCATCGTTTTCATTGATGACATTTTGATTTATTCTAAGACGCGAGCTGATCATGAGCAACATCTTCGTCTTACTCTGGAACTCCTGAAGAAAGAGCAACTTTTTGCCAAATTCTCTAAATGCGAATTTTGGCTTAAGGAAGTTCAATTTTTGGGGCATATCGTCAATGAACAAGGTATTCATGTAGATCCCTCCAAGATCAGCGCGATTAAGGATTGGGATACGCCTACTACACCCACCGAAGTTCCTTTATTTCTTGGTCTTGCGGGTTATTACCGCCGCTTCATCGAAAACTTCTCAAAGATTGCAGTTCCTCTAACTGCTCTAACTCAGAAGAACAAACCCTTCGAATGGGGATCTAAGCAAGAAGAAGCGTTTCATACCTTGATGCAGAAGCTTTGTGATGCGCCTATTCTATCTTTGCCTGAGGGCAATGATGATTTTGTCATGTATTGTGATGCATCAAACTTGGGTCTTGGCTGTGTTCTCATGCAAAGGAACAAAGTCATAGCATATGCATCGAGGCAGTTGAAGATACACGAGAAGAACTACACCACTCATGATCTTGAGTTAGATGCAGTTGTGTTCGCTCTCAAAATCTGGAGACACTATTTGTATGGTACAAAATGTGTGGTTTTCACTGATCACAAAAGTCTTCAGCACATCTTCAATCAGAAAGAACTCAACATGAGACAACGACGTTGGGTTGAACTTCTAAACGACTATGACTGCGAAATTCGCTACCATCCTGGTAAGGCAAATGTCGTAGCTGATGCATTGAGTCGTAAGGAACGTGTCAAGCTTCACTGTGTCAAAGTTCGATCTTATATTCAAGCCCGCATCTCTCAGGCTCAACATACTTGTGTTTCACAAGGTTTGATGGGTAAGGAATTACCCTATCACATTGAGCCTGATCTTGAACTGAAGAACAATGGATTGTATTATTTCATGGACCGTTTGTGGGTCCCAAGTTAAGAGAATCTTTGCACCTTGCTTATGGATGAAGCTCATAAGTCTCGTTAATCTATTCATCCTGGCGTAGACAAAATGTATAAGGATCTTCGTGCTCAGTATTGGTGGCCTGGTATGAAGAAAGACATTGCCTTATACGTATCAAAATGCCTTACTTGTCTTAAGGTTAAGGCTGAACATCAACATCCCTCTAGTTTATTGGAGCAACCAGAGATTCCAGTTTGGAAATGGGAAAACATTGCTATAGATCTTATTACCAAACTTCCGCGCACTAAAGAGGTCATGATGCCATCTGGGTAGTTGTTGATCGTCTTACAAAGTCAGTGCATTTCTTGCCGATCCGTGAGGATCTATCTGCTGACAAGCTTGCTAAAATCTATGTGGATGAAATTGTATCTAGACATGGTGTTCCTTTGAACATTATTTCTGACAGAGATGCTTGATTCTTGTCTCGTTTTTGGAGAACCATGCAATCTGCTATGGGGACCCAACTTAATTTGAGCACAACTTATCATCCACAATCAGATGGCCAAACTGAAAGAACAATCCAGACTTTGGAGGATACGCTTAGAGCTTGTGTGATCGATTTTGGTGGTAGTTGGGATTCGTATCTTCTGTTGATTGAATTCTCCTACAACAATAGTTATCACTCCAGCATCAACATGGCTCCTTTCGAGGCTCTCTATGGTTGAAAATGTCGTTCACCAGTCTACTGGAATGAGATCAGTGAGGCTCAGCTTACTGGACCTGACCTCATTATAGAGACAACAGATAAGGTTAAGAAAGTTCGCGATAACCTTCAGACAGCTAGAAGCCGTCAAAAGAGTTACGCGGACCGATGAAGCAAGCCCTTGGAATTTCAAGTCGGTGATCGTGTATTTCTTAAGGTCTCACCTTGGAAAGGTGTGATCAGATTTGGAAAGACAGGAAAACTTGCACCTAGATATGTTGGACCATTCAAGATCGTTGAAAGAATCGGTAAGGTAGCCTACAGACTTGAGTTACCTCCTGAACTTGGAAATGTTCATTCAACTTTTCACGTATCCAATCTCAAGAAGTGTTTAGCTGATGAGAACCTCCACATACAACTTGATGAAATTCGTGTTGATAACACGATGCATTTTGTTGAGAAACCTGTGGAAATCATGGATCGTGAAGTCAAATGGCTCAAGCGCAAGCGCATTCCTATGGTCAAAGTTCGCTGGGAATCTAAACGTTGACCAGAATTTACTTGGGAATGTGAAGATCAAATGAAGGCGAAATATCCACATCTATTCTCACAAGTTTCCTCTAAATAAATTTCGGGACGAAATTTCCACAAGTAGGGGAGACTGTGACACCTGTGCTTGTAATCATTGTAAACAGTTCAGTTATCAATGAAATAATGTTATTTGATCCCAATGTGTTGTTTGTTTATGTTTGACATTTTTGCATGTTTTGATTTTTGTTCAATTTCAAACTCTATATCGCTTTCTTGAGAGTTATACGCAAACTGATGCATAAACGTAATCAGTTTAATGCGATAAACACTCCGGAACATCAACATATGCTTAACATACCATAAATAACCTTTACATAACTTAGAAATAAGTTTTGAAGGCTTTGGTATGGCAAAATCAAGTTTATTCGCTTACAGGGACTAATTTCGACAAACTACGAAAGTATGCCGATTCGTACTGTAACGAACATTCTGGAACATGATCATAAGTTAAACATACCCTAAATATCCTTTACATAGCTTAGAAATAGGCTTTGAGGGGTTCGGTGTGCTAAAATAAACTTTTTGGTCATTCAGGGACTAAAAGCGTCAAAAAGTGCATAAGTTTGCATTTTCGCACATAACTTACATTCTGAATACATCCGGTCATCAAAAAATTTATGTAATCATTAAAATATTTTATTTTAGTGATTGGCATGGTAAAATTTCATTCGTCGCTTAATTTGGATCGTTTTTGCGTTCGTTACGACTTCCGTCGTAATTAACCGAATAACGCAACCGTACGACCAAACGAACCGACATCCGAGATATTTTTGAGCATATTTTAAGTTCCCTATACCTTAACTTCATTTTAGAGCCTTGAAATGGGGTTAACGGGGGTTAAATGCATCAAAAATCAAGTTTTAAGCATGCAGGGGCCTGTTTTGCCAAATTAGAAAGTTCTGATATAAGGGTATGGCGGGGCGCGACAGCCTAGGCTAAATTCTGTCGCGGGTAGCCAAAACCCTATCTGGGTAGAAACATTGAATCTGGTCCAAACACCTGAATTTGATGGTTTTGTTGCTTGTTTTTCAATACCATTTGATGGTTTTCATGCTCCCATTGTATTTTAAAACCTTGGGCCCAAGTGTAAGGTCATGATCGAAGCACGGTTTATGAGGAACGATCCTAATGGTTATGGGTTTTCTATAAATACCCAACACCCTCATTCTCATTCCTCACAATCTGATTCAAATAGCTCTAAGTTGGGGTTTAGCACTTCATACCTGAGCAACTTGGATCAAGATTTCCTTGCGTGGACCCTTTGTAAGTATTCCTTCGTGCTTTTATGCGTTTTTTAGCACGAAAGTCAAACAGTGTTTGACTTTTTGCTTTGACCAGTCTTTGGTCAACACGAAGTTCGTTTGAACTTCGCAACGTGAGCGTAATCACGATGGTCATAGTCCTTTGTGACTATACCTACTGATTACCACGTTATTTAGGCGTTGTGACGAGTCATAGTTTCGGTTAAAATGCGCATTCTTGCATATTTTGCAACCAAACTATTCTTGGGTATCAAAACCCTTTGTTTTGATACCAAACCTGTTTTCAAACCTCGTTAAACATGTTTTAACATGTTTAACTCGTCACTTTAGATTTAGTGCTTATATAGGGTCGTAAAATAAGCGGTCTAAACAACCGCTTAGACTTTCGAACCTGACCCGTTTGGTCAATCATTAGGATTCAACCAAACACATTTTGTGACCATAGTTGTATAGGGAATAACCTTCCGAGGTTATACCTTGTGGTCACTTAGACTACTTAGTTGTATGATAGGTAATTATATGCCTTAGGAAAAATGACCAAAATGCCCTTTTACGCCAAAATTCATTTTAAGAATATGTAACATAAATTTTGACATCTAAACTGATTAGGCAACATTATTAGACATGTTAAGGCATATTTTACTTGTCATAGGACTAGTTAGGCGGTCCGAACGCGTTTTACGCAAACAACGCGTTAAAGTAGCGTAAGCTACCTAAACGGGTCGTAATGGGTCGTAAGCACTTAGGATAGGTTCCGTTTTTGAATGTAGGCTTTGTTAAACCATGTTACATGAGTTCTTACACTCATTTGGTTTACGAAACCACATTTTATCCGATCCTCCGATTTAGGTCCGTTATTAACGTAGTTACCTATACTAGGTGCCGTTTGATTCCGTGACTTTTCTTGCTTTGCTTGGTTGTTAACCAAAGACTATTGAGCAACCTCAAGTGAGTACATAGTCCCCTCTTTTACTGTTTTTCAAACATTTTGGGGTGAAACACATGTGCCTACTTGTTACTTTCGTGCTTTCCATGTTTTCATATCATACTTGCTATGTTCATTAGTACACGTATAGTACATGATTTTATCCATGTTTTTGCTATGTATGTTCATTTGTTGCATACTTAGTACATTGTTTCACATCACATGTTATGTTTGTTCATTTATTGCATACTTAGTACATTGTTTTACATCACATGCTATGTATGTTCATTTATTGCATACTTAGTACATTGATTTACATCACATGCTATGTATGTTCATTTATTGCATACTTAGTACATTGTTTTACATCACATGCTATGTATGTTCATTTATTGCATACTTAGTACATTGTTTTACATAACATGCTTACATTTTGGTATGACATTTGGTTTGTTTAAATGGGACAAAAATACATTCATTAACATTAGCTACGCCGCTTGGTAGTAAGTAATGGTACCATAGGAATTGACAACTCCCGTTCCTGAAATCCTAGGTTTGTTTGGGTGGAAGGAATGACTGAATCCAATATACATAATTCAGATAAACCTTTAATTTATTTAAGGGTTTATCACCACAGTCGCAAGGCTTGAATGTATGCATTTTAACAATACCGCATAGATGTTTGTATCAGTAGAGCATGCAGTTATTTTACAAAACATAACTTTGATTTATTTCAATACCTTGTTTTGTGCATTTTACCTGTGGCATTAGTTGACATATTTCACTTGCCATACATGACATTTGTTTACACATTACATGATTTACATTTGACAATAGACATTGTTTACACATGAACATCTTGACATTGGATTATACATAAACATTACTACATTGGTTTAGACAATACATGTTGGTGGTTCGTTTAAGTGATTTAAATAACGAGGCGTGTGTGTCACACCCCGAAATATCAGAGCATTGGCGTGACTGGACTGGTATCTTCATTGCACAGCGAAAGCAAATAAGCTAAGTCTTTTAGAAAATTGAACGTCGCTAAGTACTCGACTCCACATGGTTCTCTTATTCCAACCGTGCCATGATTTCTGAGAATTAACCTGAGAAAGAAACATGCGAAAAATCAATATAAAGTTGTGCGAGTTCATAGTTTGTTTGTAAAAGATTTGAAATAAATCTTTTTGAATAACCGGTTTTTGATGTATTGCTGAGAAAACGAATTTAAAATCATTTTCTTGTCAAGTTATATGGAAACTTTGTATGAAAACATGGTATGTATCTTGTATAAATCAAGTATTCTTGTATGTATCATGTTTTCTTGTATAAATCAAGTCTTTCTGTATGTATCTTGTTGTTAATGGGTTGCAAGGCCATTAACATGTGACACGACATAGGAAGCAACCAAACCATAGGCATTTTTCTAGTTGTCGATTCACGACTGAGACACAAAAGCACTAGTCGGTACTAGTTTTCACCAAGAGTGTGGCTGCCCGGACACCCGTTAGATCTAACCTTTTGTTCTGCGGTCTAAGTATGTACACGATTAATGGTGCTTATGGTACCCTATTCGTGACACTATTTCTCGTATCATTCCTCAAAACGCATCATACTTGGTACTAGTGATCACCATGAGTGCTTCTTGTTTATGTATTCATCATATCAAGTATCAATTCTCGTTTATTATATCAAGTATCAATTCTCGTTTATTATATCAAGTATCAATTTTCATGTGTTCACCCCAAGTTTAAAAGTATCTAAAAGATTAAAAATGGGGACACGAACTCTCTTGTAAACATTTAGTAACATGTATTTCACCCCCGAAGTTATAAAACTGAAAACAGTTAAAAGAAAAGGGGGAGCATGAACTCACTTTTTTGTAAACCATTCGTGTCAGTTAAAACTTGCTTGTAAAATGGTTTAGAAATATGTAATTCTTGTATGTTTTGCAAAAAGTGCATGTCTTTCCACCCCGAAAACATTTAGAAAAATGTAAAACCGTAAAATGGTTGGGGTTATGAACTCACCTGAATATTCCTGTGCAAAGCTAGCTATATACGACTTGGTGATGTCGTTTCCAAGACTTTACTTGCTAGTGTGCATTATACAATATTCCTAACATGGAATATCTAATAAGTTTCTAAATAAACGCAGTAACTAAACTACGTGTCATCGAGCTCTACCGAATCGTTGACCGAACGATTTGACGGTAAATTGTCAACTTAAAAGAAGCGAAGAAGTTATACTAGTTAGCTCGTTTTTGAGAGGTCGTATGTTGATATATAGTACGCCGTTTAGGCGTTTGAAATAAATATAAAAAATTATATTTATTTTATAGAAGTATCATCGAGTCGTTCGATGTTGAAATAAATATATACTCTATTTTTGTAAACGAGTACGAGTCGCTTGAAGTTTAAAATAAATATAAAACTATATTTATTTTTATAAAAGAATTTGTATTGTTTAATAAATATACAAACTATATTTATTTTTGTAAAAACGAATTCATGTTGTTTGACATTTGAAATATATGTATAAACTATATTCGTTTTATAAATCGAATTCGTGTTGTACGATATCTGAAATAAATATAAAAACTATATTTATTTTATAAGACGAAATCGTGTCGCGTGATATCTGAAATAAATATATATACTATATTTATTTATAAAAGGATTCGAGTTTGTTTGAAATAAATATAATAATAACTATATTTATTTTTGTTGTCGAAATAATTTCCATATCGTTGTTCTCGTAAGTTGTAAGTTGTTGTCGAAAGTTATACTCTTGTTTTTACTTTTATAAAAAGCGTTTGTAGTTGATCGGCTATATTTTGATAATAAAATGCGAATCGTTTTACGGATTTTTCTCGAAAAACGGGCAGAGTTTCCTCTGTTTTTGGACCACCCCGACAACACAAGTTGTCGTTATTTTAACAAGATTAAATCAAGATTTAATAATCAGCAAAAATAAGTTTGTAAAAGCGACAACATATAAATTAAACACTAATATGTTCGGTTTAAGCTCGATATCGCGTATTCAATTAAAAACTATATAAAAACAACATATTCGCCGTTAAAACTTTACCATCTTCTCGTCGAACGTTGACTGAGTTGACCGAACCAAACTGTTGACCTGGATCTGAACCGGGTCAAACCAAACCCAGAACTGAGTTTGACTGAACTTGAAACGAGACCCGCAAACTTAAACATTTGAGCTGAACTTGAACCAAGATCCGAACTGGAACTGAACCACCAACTTCACCACCACCGGTACGTTTTGCGGCCGCCGGAAATAACGTTGCCGGTGACGTCTATCATTATCAGTAGCAACATCATTAGAACATCGTCATCATCCTTTTCAATCATCACCAGAACATCAACTCCTAAATCAACAACCAACCGGAGTGGGGATCAAAAACTCGGATCTTTAAGAATCTGAAAAGAAAGTGAGGATTCTTGAACTTACCCGCCTCGGACTCGAGAGATACGACTGCCGTTGATGTTGGTTGTCGTCAGAGACGTTAGTCGCCGCCGCGTGGCCCCACCATCAATGGCGGTCAGCCTCCTTCCACCTCTGATCTCTCTCTCTGTCTCCCCGTCTGCCACCGCCGTACGCCACCACCGTCTGGTGGTGGCCGATCGTTCAAACTTCATCAACAGGGGGGCTTGCGAGTGTGTGTATGTGTGTGAGTTTAGTTATGTGGTTTTAAAAAGGAATTGAAGAAGAGGATAGGTGAGAGATCAAGATGTCTGTGTTTGTGTTGTTTGTTGGAAGGTATCGAGAGGGAGAGGGTTAGGCAGAGGGTTGAATTTTTGTGTGAGTGTAGAAAGAAATGAAGGGGTATGGGTCTCTTATACTCATTCAAGTGTGTATTGACTAATGTGGCTCTCTTATGTCCTGTGTGTATAGATCCACATAGATTTTATGAAGATTTTACAAAGATTTGCCTCAACTTTTAGAGACAAAATCTTATAAATATTTTACATAGATTTAGTAAATATTTTGCAAGATTTGTAGAGATTTTTCCTATTATGTGTAGGTTTAGGCTTGTGGGTTTCGGGCTTGGGCCTAGGGCCCACAGGCCCATCTCATGTGTAAGTGGTCCGTAATTCCTACGGGACCCGCTATCGCAACCCAAACTCCATAAGCATAAATATATTCGTGTAACATCCATATTTGTCGGTGTCGTCAGTATTTCGTATGGTATCAGTTCGTTGTCGCGTAATATTCAGCAGATTTCCCGTAAATCACCATACGCGCACTGTATAGTCGAATAAACGTTCCTGGGCGCTCCAAGGGCCTAATTAAGTTAATTTACGCTGTAACCACTATTTATTATTGCGTCAATCACCTGTTAATCACGTAATTAAGAGCCGTAAATCACCGGTTGTCACATTCTCCCCCTGTTAATAAAATTTCATCCACGAAATTTAGACTACGTCAACTCCTTAGAGTTACGTTATATGTAAATAAATACGAATAATGTCAAAGGAAACGAGGCATACTGATACAGTCACTAGTGTGACCAAGTTAAAAGGGGTCCAATAAAAGAGGAATTTCAACCAATAGAATTCCAAGTGGACGTTTACAATATGCAAATGAATGTTAGAAACAATAACATTCGCTAGAAGCTTAGAATCAACAAGCCCAAACGAAATAGTTTTGCATGAAACGCTCGATCATGATCAGCCCAAGCTTCAAGTTCTACCGACGCCACAAGGTGTCGTAGTGAATGAAACAATTCAATAATAGCGGTGATTGAACAAGTATCACCTGTGTTTTGCATCAAATGCTCAATCATAATTAGCCCAAGCTACAAGTTTATACTGACACCACAAGGTGTCGAAATCAACAAACGACTTAATGGAGTCGTAGACCAAACAAATCTACTACGACTCAGAACAATGAAACGCTTGTTAAAACGAATTCGAATATGATGTTTTCAATACATCATACGGTGTCTTGAATTGAATATGTGTAATGAACAAGTTCAAACAATTGAATTTGATTTCGGCGCAAGCCGATAATAAATACATGTATCGACAAGAAAACTTCCGGCATGGTCACAACGAAAAACCATGTATGTAACTTGAAAAGAAAAGAAATTTCAAGAAAACGTGTTGACTTGATAACAAAGAAGCCAACAATTACAATAATGCGGGTCATTCGAATCACAAATCAATAATTAGATTTAGCGAAATAATATTTGAACTTTGATTAAGCGCTTATTTGAAACGAACCCACATGCGTAACAAACGAAGCATGCGTAACATATGAATATTCAAGAAATGAAGCAAATGAATATTCGCTATGCTGAAAGAAATGATCGTGATACAATGTCCATCAAGAGGAGTAGGGATACGAAAATCTACTCAATAAATGTGAAAGTCGAAATTTCAATAAAAGAAATTTAAGGACTTTACCTGGGGTTGCATGTGATAACCGGTTGTTAGCTGACATTATCATGGAATGTCGAATATAGCGCACTCGTCGTTCAGTCGCGCCATCCTGTCTTCTGAAAGACCTTGCCTCGATATTCGTATATGACATACTTCAACCTCCGTTGACGTATAGGTTGAGTTTTGTGTAATTTGCGCGCCCGTACTTCGTTTTGCGTAGGTTACCTGCTCGGTTAAAAATAGCATAGACGACACAATAATGGCGTTTTCCCGAGTTAATAAACGTGGTTCCTACGTGATGACCTTTAATGAACTTCAACATGAGTTTCCAAAGGTCTTAAATGCATGTTTCCTAAACTCTCAGGGTTTTATGTACTGTATGTAATTGTTTTTGTGTACCATGTGTATAACACCACAATAGCGTATGTTTGAAAACAAAATCTTGACTGTTTGTTTTTCGGCAACGGTTGGAGATCATATTCGAGTACTATGCGTTTTGTATGCATTCAGGTTTTAATATTCTAAGTTCCCAGAGGATAGTGAGGTTAGAGCGTAGGTATCTCTACAGAAACCTAATTCGCTGTAACCTATAGCTCTGATACCAATCTGTCACACCCCGAAATATCAGAGCATTGGCGTGACTGGACTGGTATCTTCATTGCACAGCGGAAGCAAATAAGCTAAGTCTTTTAGAAAATTGAATGCCGCTAAGTACTCGACTCCACATGGTTCTCTTATTCCAACCGTGCCATGATTTCTGAGAAGTAACCTGAGAAAGAAACATGCGAAAAATCAACATAAAGTTGAGCAAGTTCATAGTTTGTTTGTAAAAGATTTGAAATAAATCTTTTTGAATAACCGGCTTTTGATGTATTGCTGAGAAAACGAATTTAAAATCATTTTCTTGTCAAGTTATATGGAAACTTTGTATGAAAACATGGTATGTATCTTGTATAAATCAAGTATTCTTGTATGTATCATGTTTTCTTGTATAAATCAAGTCTTTTTGTATGTATCTTGTTGTTAATGGGTTGCAAGGCCATTAACATGTGACACGACATAGGAAGCAACCAAACCATAGGCATTTTTCTAGTTGTCGATTCACGACTGAGACACAAAAGCACTACTCGGTACTAGTTTTCACCAAGAGTGTGCCTGCCCGGACACCCGTTAGATCTAACCTTTTGTTCTGCGGTCTAAGTACGTACACGATTAATGGAGCTTATGGTACCCTATTCGTGACACTATTTCTCGTATCATTCCTCAAAACACATCATACTTGGTACTAGTGATCACCAAGAGTGCTTCTTGTTTATGTATTCATCATATCAAGTATCAATTCTCGTTTATTATATCAAGTATCAATTCTCATTTATTATATCAAGTATCAATTTTCGTGTGTTCGCCCCAAGTTTAAAAGTATGTAAAAGATTAAAAATGGGGACACGAACTCTCTTGTAAACATTTAGTAACATGTATTTCACCCCCGAAGTTATAAAACTGAAAACAGTTAAAAGAAAAGGGGAGCATGAACTCACTTTTCTGTAAACCATTTGTGTCAGTTAAAACTTGCTTGTAAAATGGTTTAGAAATATGTAATTCTTGTATGCTTTGCAAAAAGTGCATGTCTTTCCACCCCGAAAACATTTAGAAAAATGTAAAACCGTAAAAAGGTTGGGGTTATGAACTCACCTGAATATTCCTGTGCAAAGCTAGCTATATACGACTTGGTGATGTCATTTCCAAGACTTTACTTGCTAGCGTGCATTATACAATATTCCTAACATGGAATATCTAATAAGTTTCTAAATAAACGCAGTAACTAAACTACGTGTCATCGAGCTCTACCGAATCGTTGACCGAACGATTTGACAGTAAATTGTCAACTTAAAAGAAGCGAAGAAGTTATACTTGTTAGCTCGTTTTTGAGAGGTCGTATGTTGATATATAGTACGCCGTTTAGGCGTTTGAAATAAATATAAAAAGTTATATTTATTTTATAGAAGTATCATCGAGTCGTTCGATGTTGAAATAAATATATACTCTATTTTTGTAAACGAGTACGATCGCTTGAAGTTTAAAATAAATATAAAACTATATTTATTTTTATAAAAGAATTCGTATTGTTTAATAAATATACAAACTATATTTATTTTTGTAAAAACGAATTCATGTTGTTTGACATTTGAAATATATGTATAAACTATATTCGTTTTATAAATCGAATTCGTGTTGTACGATATCTGAAATAAATATAAAAACTATATTTATTTTATAAGACGAAATCATGTCACGTGATATCTGAAATAAATATATATACTATATTTATTTATAAAAGGATTCGAGTTCGTTTGAAATAAATATAATAATAACTATATTTATTTTTGTTGTCGAAATAATTTCCATATCGTTGTTCTTGTAAGTTGTTGTCGAAAGTTATACTCTTGTTTTTACTTTTATAAAAAGCATTTGAAGTTGATCGGCTATATTTTGATATTAAAATGCGAATCGTTTTACGGATTTTTCTCGAAAAACGGGCAGAGTTTCCTCTGTTTTTGGACCACCCCGACAACACAAGTTGTCGTTATTTTAACAAGATTAAATCAAGATTTAATAATCAGCAAAAATAAGTTTGTAAAAGCGACAACATATAAATTAAACACTAATATGTTCGGTTTAAGCTCGATATCGCGTATTCAATTAAAAACTATATAAAAACAACATATTCGCCGTTAAAACTTTACCATCTTCTCGTCGAACGTTGACTGAGTTGACCGAACCAAACTGTTGACCTGGATCTGAACCGGGTCAAACCAAACCCAGAACTGAGTTTGACTGAACTTGAAACGAGACCCGCAAACTTAAACATTTGAGCTGAACTTGAACCAAGATCCGAACTGGAACTGAACCACCAACTTCACCACCACCGGTACGTTTTGCGGCCGCCGGAAATAACGTTGCCGGTGACGTCTATCATTATCAGTAGCAACATCATTAGAACATCGTCATCATCCTTTTCAATCATCACCAGAACATCAACTCCTAAATCAACAACCAACCGGAGTGGGGATCAAAAACTCGGATCTTTAAGAATCTGAAAAGAAAGTGAGGATTCTTGAACTTACCCGCCTCGGACTCGAGAGATACGACTGCCGTTGATGTTGGTTGTCGTCAGAGACGTTAGTCGCCGCCGCGTGGCCCCACCATCAATGGCGGTCAGCCTCCTTCCACCTCTGATCTCTCTCTCTGTCTCCCCGTCTGCCACCGCCGTACGCCACCACCGTCTGGTGGTGGCCGATCGTTCAAACTTCATCAACAGGGGGGCTTGCGAGTGTGTGTATGTGTGTGAGTTTAGTTATGTGGTTTTAAAAAGGAATTGAAGAAGAGGATAGGTGAGAGATCAAGATGTCTGTGTTTGTGTTGTTTGTTGGAAGGTATCGAGAGGGAGAGGGTTAGGCAGAGGGTTGAATTTTTGTGTGAGTGTAGAAAGAAATGAAGGGGTATGGGTCTCTTATACTCATTCAAGTGTGTATTGACTAATGTGGCTCTCTTATGTCCTGTGTGTATAGATCCACATAGATTTTATGAAGATTTTACAAAGATTTGCCTCAACTTTTAGAGACAAAATCTTATAAATATTTTACATAGATTTAGTAAATATTTTGCAAGATTTGTAGAGATTTTTCCTATTATGTGTAGGTTTAGGCTTGTGGGTTTCGGGCTTGGGCCTAGGGCCCACAGGCCCATCTCATGTGTAAGTGGTCCGTAATTCCTACGGGACCCGCTATCGCAACCCAAACTCCATAAGCATAAATATATTCGTGTAACATCCATATTTGTCGGTGTCGTCAGTATTTCGTATGGTATCAGTTCGTTGTCGCGTAATATTCAGCAGATTTCCCGTAAATCACCATACGCGCACTGTATAGTCGAATAAACGTTCCTGGGCGCTCCAAGGGCCTAATTAAGTTAATTTACGCTGTAACCACTATTTATTATTGCGTCAATCACCTGTTAATCACGTAATTAAGAGCCGTAAATCACCGGTTGTCACATTCTCCCCCTGTTAATAAAATTTCATCCACGAAATTTAGACTACGTCAACTCCTTAGAGTTACGTTATATGTAAATAAATACGAATAATGTCAAAGGAAACGAGGCATACTGATACAGTCACTAGTGTGACCAAGTTAAAAGGGGTCCAATAAAAGAGGAATTTCAACCAATAGAATTCCAAGTGGACGTTTACAATATGCAAATGAATGTTAGAAACAATAACATTCGCTAGAAGCTTAGAATCAACAAGCCCAAACGAAATAGTTTTGCATGAAACGCTCGATCATGATCAGCCCAAGCTTCAAGTTCTACCGACGCCACAAGGTGTCGTAGTGAATGAAACAATTCAATAATAGCGGTGATTGAACAAGTATCACCTGTGTTTTGCATCAAATGCTCAATCATAATTAGCCCAAGCTACAAGTTTATACTGACACCACAAGGTGTCGAAATCAACAAACGACTTAATGGAGTCGTAGACCAAACAAATCTACTACGACTCAGAACAATGAAACGCTTGTTAAAACGAATTCGAATATGATGTTTTCAATACATCATACGGTGTCTTGAATTGAATATGTGTAATGAACAAGTTCAAACAATTGAATTTGATTTCGGCGCAAGCCGATAATAAATACATGTATCGACAAGAAAACTTCCGGCATGGTCACAACGAAAAACCATGTATGTAACTTGAAAAGAAAAGAAATTTCAAGAAAACGTGTTGACTTGATAACAAAGAAGCCAACAATTACAATAATGCGGGTCATTCGAATCACAAATCAATAATTAGATTTAGCGAAATAATATTTGAACTTTGATTAAGCGCTTATTTGAAACGAACCCACATGCGTAACAAACGAAGCATGCGTAACATATGAATATTCAAGAAATGAAGCAAATGAATATTCGCTATGCTGAAAGAAATGATCGTGATACAATGTCCATCAAGAGGAGTAGGGATACGAAAATCTACTCAATAAATGTGAAAGTCGAAATTTCAATAAAAGAAATTTAAGGACTTTACCTGGGGTTGCATGTGATAACCGGTTGTTAGCTGACATTATCATGGAATGTCGAATATAGCGCACTCGTCGTTCAGTCGCGCCATCCTGTCTTCTGAAAGACCTTGCCTCGATATTCGTATATGACATACTTCAACCTCCGTTGACGTATAGGTTGAGTTTTGTGTAATTTGCGCGCCCGTACTTCGTTTTGCGTAGGTTACCTGCTCGGTTAAAAATAGCATAGACGACACAATAATGGCGTTTTCCCGAGTTAATAAACGTGGTTCCTACGTGATGACCTTTAATGAACTTCAACATGAGTTTCCAAAGGTCTTAAATGCATGTTTCCTAAACTCTCAGGGTTTTATGTACTGTATGTAATTGTTTTTGTGTACCATGTGTATAACACCACAATAGCGTATGTTTGAAAACAAAATCTTGACTGTTTGTTTTTCGGCAACGGTTGGAGATCATATTCGAGTACTATGCGTTTTGTATGCATTCAGGTTTTAATATTCTAAGTTCCCAGAGGATAGTGAGGTTAGAGCGTAGGTATCTCTACAGAAACCTAATTCGCTGTAACCTATAGCTCTGATACCAATCTGTCACACCCCGAAATATCAGAGCATTGGCGTGACTGGACTGGTATCTTCATTGCACAGCGGAAGCAAATAAGCTAAGTCTTTTAGAAAATTGAATGCCGCTAAGTACTCGACTCCACATGGTTCTCTTATTCCAACCGTGCCATGATTTCTGAGAAGTAACCTGAGAAAGAAACATGCGAAAAATCAACATAAAGTTGAGCAAGTTCATAGTTTGTTTGTAAAAGATTTGAAATAAATCTTTTTGAATAACCGGCTTTTGATGTATTGCTGAGAAAACGAATTTAAAATCATTTTCTTGTCAAGTTATATGGAAACTTTGTATGAAAACATGGTATGTATCTTGTATAAATCAAGTATTCTTGTATGTATCATGTTTTCTTGTATAAATCAAGTCTTTTTGTATGTATCTTGTTGTTAATGGGTTGCAAGGCCATTAACATGTGACACGACATAGGAAGCAACCAAACCATAGGCATTTTTCTAGTTGTCGATTCACGACTGAGACACAAAAGCACTACTCGGTACTAGTTTTCACCAAGAGTGTGCCTGCCCGGACACCCGTTAGATCTAACCTTTTGTTCTGCGGTCTAAGTACGTACACGATTAATGGAGCTTATGGTACCCTATTCGTGACACTATTTCTCGTATCATTCCTCAAAACACATCATACTTGGTACTAGTGATCACCAAGAGTGCTTCTTGTTTATGTATTCATCATATCAAGTATCAATTCTCGTTTATTATATCAAGTATCAATTCTCATTTATTATATCAAGTATCAATTTTCGTGTGTTCGCCCCAAGTTTAAAAGTATGTAAAAGATTAAAAATGGGGACACGAACTCTCTTGTAAACATTTAGTAACATGTATTTCACCCCCGAAGTTATAAAACTGAAAACAGTTAAAAGAAAAGGGGAGCATGAACTCACTTTTCTGTAAACCATTTGTGTCAGTTAAAACTTGCTTGTAAAATGGTTTAGAAATATGTAATTCTTGTATGCTTTGCAAAAAGTGCATGTCTTTCCACCCCGAAAACATTTAGAAAAATGTAAAACCGTAAAAAGGTTGGGGTTATGAACTCACCTGA
This sequence comes from Helianthus tuberosus, assembly GCA_030545235.1. Classification (NCBI taxonomy): domain Eukaryota; kingdom Viridiplantae; phylum Streptophyta; class Magnoliopsida; order Asterales; family Asteraceae; genus Helianthus; species Helianthus tuberosus. The sequence goes on from CM060409.1 coordinate 107,593,611, forward strand.
ATATTCCTGTGCAAAGCTAGCTATATACGACTTGGTGATGTCATTTCCAAGACTTTACTTGCTAGCGTGCATTATACAATATTCCTAACATGGAATATCTAATAAGTTTCTAAATAAACGCAGTAACTAAACTACGTGTCATCGAGCTCTACCGAATCGTTGACCGAACGATTTGACAGTAAATTGTCAACTTAAAAGAAGCGAAGAAGTTATACTTGTTAGCTCGTTTTTGAGAGGTCGTATGTTGATATATAGTACGCCGTTTAGGCGTTTGAAATAAATATAAAAAGTTATATTTATTTTATAGAAGTATCATCGAGTCGTTCGATGTTGAAATAAATATATACTCTATTTTTGTAAACGAGTACGATCGCTTGAAGTTTAAAATAAATATAAAACTATATTTATTTTTATAAAAGAATTCGTATTGTTTAATAAATATACAAACTATATTTATTTTTGTAAAAACGAATTCATGTTGTTTGACATTTGAAATATATGTATAAACTATATTCGTTTTATAAATCGAATTCGTGTTGTACGATATCTGAAATAAATATAAAAACTATATTTATTTTATAAGACGAAATCATGTCACGTGATATCTGAAATAAATATATATACTATATTTATTTATAAAAGGATTCGAGTTCGTTTGAAATAAATATAATAATAACTATATTTATTTTTGTTGTCGAAATAATTTCCATATCGTTGTTCTTGTAAGTTGTTGTCGAAAGTTATACTCTTGTTTTTACTTTTATAAAAAGCATTTGAAGTTGATCGGCTATATTTTGATATTAAAATGCGAATCGTTTTACGGATTTTTCTCGAAAAACGGGCAGAGTTTCCTCTGTTTTTGGACCACCCCGACAACACAAGTTGTCGTTATTTTAACAAGACTAAATCAAGATTCAATAATCAGCATAAATAAGTTTGTAAAAGCGACAACATATAAATTAAACACTAATATGTTCGGTTTAAGCTCGATATCGCGTATTCAATTAAAAACTATATAAAAACAACATATTCGCCGTTAAAACTTTACCATCTTCTCGTCGAACGTTGACTGAGTTAACCGAACCAAACCGTTGACCCGGATCTGAACCGGGTTAAACCAAACCCAGAACCGAGTTTGACTGAACTTGAAACGAGACCCGAAAACTTAAACATTTGAGCTGAACTTGAACCAAGATCCGAACTGAAACTGAACCACCAACTTCACCACCACCGGTGCGTTTTGCGGCCGCCGGAAATAGCGTCGCCGGTGATGTCTATCATTATCAGTAGCAACATCATTAGAACATCGTCAACATCCTTTTCAATCATCACCAGAACATCAACTCCTGAATCAACAACCAACCGGAGTGGGGATCGAAAACTTGGATCTTTAAGAATCTGAAAAGAAAGTGAAGATTCTTGAACTTACCCTCCTCGGACTAGAGAGATACGACTGCCGTTGATGTTGGATGTCGTCGGAGACGTCAGTCGCCGCCGCGTGGCCCCACCATCAATGGCGGTCGGCCTCCTTCCACCTCTGATCTTTCTCTGTCTCCCCGTCTGCCACCACCGTCTGGTGGTGGCCGATCATTCAAATTTCATCAACAAGGGGGGGCTTGCGAGTGTGTGTATGTGTGTGAGTTTAGTTATGTGGTTTTAAAAAGGAATTGAAGAAGAGGATAGGTGAGAGATCAAGATGTCTGTGTTTGTGTTGTTTGTTGGAAGGTATCGAGAGGGAGAGGGTAAGGCAGAGGGTTGAATTTTTGTGTGAGTGTAGAAAGAAATGAAGGGGTATGGGTCTCTTATACTCATTCAAGTGTGTATTGACTAATGTGGCTCTCTTATGTCCTGTGTGTATAGATCCACATAGATTTTATGAAGATTTTACAAAGATTTGCCTCAACTTTTAGAGACAAAATCTTATAAAGATTTTACATAGATTTAGTAAATATTTTGCAAGATTTGTAGAGATTTTGCCTATTATGTGTAGGTTTAGGCTTGTGGGTTTCGGGCTTGGGCCCAGGGCCCACAAGCCCATCTCATGTGTAAGTGGTCCGTAATTCCTATGGGACCCGCTATCGCAACCCAAACTCCATAAGCATAAATATATTCGTGTAACATCCATATTTGTCGGTGTCGTCAGTATTTCGTACGGTATCAGTTCGTTGTCGTGTAATATTCAGCAGATTTCCCGTAAATCACCATACGCGCACTGTATAGTCGAATAAACGTTCCTGGGCACTCCAAGGGCCTAATTAAGTTAATTTGCGCTGTAACCACTGTTTACTATTGCGTCAATCACCTGTTAATCACGTAATTAAGAGCCGTAAATCACCGGTTGTCACAGTGTGTAATGTGATAAAAGCATGGTGGATACGCCGCTGGTACTTCCTATATATAAGTGCTTTTATGATATTACATATCGTAGCGTTATTTAAACCATTTCAATTTAGACATATTACATTTTACAATAATAACATATTTTCACAAGACATTGTTTTACAAATAGTTTATTTTGTACAAACTCATTTTACTTGGTTATTTATTTAACCATACAACTTTTTTTATATAATCTGATTTCTTATCAAGTTTTCGTATGATTTATAAAAGAAAACACTTAACAAAGATTCATGACTAAATTTTATTAAACATTTCTTTAAACATCAGTCATGAATCCTATTTTAACAAAAAACTTATGTATCTCACAGACATTTTTATGCTGACGTACCTATTTTCACATGTGTTTTCAGGAGCTGTTGCATAGGATGTTCAAGATACACTTAGGCGGACCTGTGCCTTAGTGACATAAAACGAAGCTAGAACTAGTTTAATTATGGTATGTACTCTTGTTTTCTTTGTTCAAGACAATGTATCCCTCCTTGTTTATAAATAAAACATAACTTTAAATACCATGGTTGTGAAACAATAATTCTGTTACAACACTCCCCGATGTTTCCGCCGCGGTTTCGTTGTTTTACGCAGTCGGGGTGTGTCAACAACCCACTTGTTTACCGGATGCTTATTCTCTTCGGAAGTTTGGGTTCGGGTCGGGTCGTGGTGTAAATTAAGCCCTATTTTTGCTTTTGATGTGAAAGATCTTTTGACGTTGGTGGAGACTCAAACAAAGACTAAACAGGAAAGGTACATTCTACGAGGCATCATATTTATCACAATGTGGGTTATTTGGAACGAGCGGAATTCTAGAGTTTTTAATGGAAAGTCCCGGAGAGCTATCGAAGTTATGCAAACTATAAAGTCCACGTCATTCTTTTGGCTTAGGTATAGATCCAGATTGAAAGGTAGCGATTGCAACAGTTGTTGTAATTTCCCTTTAACTTGATGTAAGCTCGTTTGGCCCGGTGGTCCCCATTTTGAGGGCCTTTTGTGGCGTTTGTGTTTGAATGAAATTTATCTTTAAAAAAAAAACTAACTAAATATTATAAATATATATATATATATATATATATAGGGGAAGGTTAAAATGAGAACCACCTCGAGTTGTAAGAACCGTGAGAACTACACCGTAGGGGGCGCGGTGGACCAATTTTTTTTTTCATAAACGTAGATGCATGTATAAAAACAACATTTGTAAAAAAAAATTCAAAAAAAAAATGTCGTGTGTGTTGTTTTGAGCGCCACAAGTTTGTGTTTACGGGACCCGTAAATCTGGCCGGAAAATTTACGGGTCCCGTAAACACAAACTTGTGTTGCTCAAAACTACACACACGATATTTTTTTTTTTTACAAATGTTGTTTTTATACATGCATCTACGTTTCTGAAAAAAAAATTTTGGTCCACCTCGCCCCGGATCAAAAAGTTCTCGCGGTTCTTACAACTCGAGGTGGTTCTCCTTTTAACTTAATCCTATATATATATATATATATATATATATATAGAGGGAGGAGCTCATGCGAGAACTCCATTTATTGCGAGAACCGCGAGAACCAATGTGAACACAACCTAAAATAACTAAAAAAACCTAAAAAAAAACCTAACCCCCCCAAGCTAAATGCTAAAAACTAAAACCCCCGAAAACCTAACCCCCCCCCCCCCCCAAAAAAAAAAAAAACCTAAACCCCCCCTCCCCCACCCCCCAAAAACCTAAACCCCCCCACCCCCCCAACCCCCAAGCTAAAATGCTAAAAACTAAACCCCCAAAAAACCTAAAAAAATAAAAAAAAATCTAAATTTTTTTTTAATATATTTTATGCTCAAATCGCTACTTTTAGTGGCAAAAAATTTTTTTTTTTAAAAATTTAGTTTTTTTTTTGCTTCGAAAAGTAGCGATTTTTATATAAAAAATATTAAAAAAAAATTTGTGTGATTTTTAGCTATTTTTAGGCATTTTTGGTTGTGTTCACATTGGTTCTCGCGGTTCTCATAATAAGAGGTGGTTCTCGCATGATCTTCTCCCTATATATATAATATATATATATATATATATATATATATATATATATAGGGGACCGCTAAAATGAAAACCACCTCCAGTTGTAAGAACCGCGAGAACCAGTTCCTAACCATTAGATCTTCAAGATCAATTGATGAGATTAAAAGTAGTTAATATTAATATTAAATAGTTTTTGTATTATTATGTCTTTAATATTTTAATCCAAAAGGGTAATTTAGTAAAATTACTTTTTTTGTCTTTTAGTCTTTATTATTTTTTTATTACTTTTTTGTTTTATTATATTATTTTTTATTTTATAAACAGAATTTTTTAAATTCAGATTTTTTAACAAAACAATTTATTTTGCGCGCCGGTTTTTGCACGCCGTTTTTACGCCTGGCTTTTTGACGCACCGTTTTTAACGCGTCGTTTTTTCACACCGTTTTTTAAGCTCGGCTTTTTCAAGCAGCGTTTTTTTAAAAGCGCCGTTTTTTACATCCCGTTTTAACGCGGCGTTAAAATTTTGCGCTAAACTTTTTAAACTTTTTAAGTTTTACGCTTTACGTTTTACGAAAAACTTTTTACGTTTTACGTTAAACTTTTTACGTTAAACTTTTTACGTTTTACGTAAAACTTTTTACGTTTTACGTTTTTTCGTTTTACGTTTTTACGTTAAAAAAGTTTACATTTTTACGTTTTACGTTAAAAAATTTACGTTTTACGTTAAAAAGTTTACGGTTTAATATTTTTTTTACAAAAACTTTTTACGCAACACGAACGCACCCAGAAAACGCAAACTCGGTAGGTGTCTCAGATAGATTGTTATCGTCATCGACTAGGGAAAAATAAAATAAAAAACCAACAACATCAAAACAAAGTGTATCTCGCAAAAAACGGGGTTTGGCTCAGATTTTCCGATAATCAAAAAGGCTGCAAAGTGGGGTTGCAGGTTCAAAAACCTACCCTCCACCATTGTTGCCGTGCCATCGTCATCAAAATCTAGTTTTTTCTTTCATCATCGCCACCGGCAAAAATCACCTTTTTTTTGTATCATCAGCCGTAAACATCAAAAACACCGGCAAACAAACAGGGACACAAAGATCAGAACCAAAAACAGGGACACAAGCAAAAAACAGGGACATAAGATCAGAACCAAAAGACATCAAAATCACCAGTAAAAAACAAGCAAAAACCTTACCACCACCGTATCTGTCAATCCTCACCACCACCACTATCGCCGTCAAAAACCCACCACCACCACCACCGTCTCCGTCAATCCTCCATACCACCACCGTCGCCTTCCCCTTTCTCTCCACCACTGCCACAATCGCCGTCGGAGTTGCAGGTGGGGTTTGTACACACCACCGTCTTTTGAACTGCCAAACACCACTCACCCACACCAACCCATTGTTTTTTAAAACTGCCATCGCTTAAACCCCCCCACCCCTACCTCACTTGAACCCCCTTCACCCCAAACACCAGTCACAAACACCACCGCCTTCATCGGGTTTAGTACCGAAGATCACCGTCCATCTGTTTTGGTTTAGAAGGATCTGGAACAGACCCAAATCTTCAATCGGAAGTTTATAAATGAGAGATGGGTTTTTAAAAGGGTGGAGAGAGAAAAGATAAAATCTCCCTACACGGCGGCGGCATACACCGGAGACGGAGAATGAGGGAACCGGAGACGGAGAAGGAAGGGTCGCCGGCGGTGCTTCTGGGGGAAACTGAGTTTCTCTGATCACAGGTAGGTGTGGTGTGTGTGGGTTCACCGGAACAAGAACGGCCGGCACCAACACCAGACGGTAGGTGTGGTGTGTGTGGGTTCACCAACAACAACCACCTTCACACTCATCATCGTTCATCATTATATGTGTGCATTGTATTTTAAGAAAAGAGAAAGTTGCTTCAAAATTGGGTGTGGGTGAATTAACGAAGAAGAAGAAACAAGATGAGAGAGGAAGAATGTGACTACTCTGACTTTTGTAAGAGAAGAGAGAGAGAGATTGACATTAATTGAAAAAGACAGGTTATCAGTTTGGGTAATTTACCAAAATGCCCAATGAGGTGGCCACCTCTAATTGGTTAATATCAGTTCTTGCGGTTCTTACAACTGGAGATGGTTCCTATTTTAGCGGCTCCCTATATATATATATATATATATATAGGGTCAGGATTTAGAGAGAACGGTGAAAGGTGTGAGAACGGTGAGAACGATTTTGGAGTTGACATGTGGCATTGACGCTAAATTACACTAAAGGGTAATATTGTCAATAAACCCACACACATGAACTGGGTGTTCAAATAAAACGCCATAAAAACATCAAATTAAGAAAAAACGCCATGAAAATACCCAGTTAAAACGCCATAAAACACTCAGTTCAGAAAAAACGCCATGAAAAACTCAGTTTAAAATCAGAAAAACGACATGAAAAATACCTAGTTAAAACGCCATAAAAACACATGGTTTAGAAAAATGCCATAAAAATAACTAGTCTAAAACGCCATAAAACACCCAGTTCAAAAAAACGCCATAAAACCCATTTCATTTTTTTTCGAAAACTATATCAATAGTATACTCGTTGGAAAGATAAAAAAAAACCGCTGAGTTTTATGTTGTAATTTTTTTTAGAAAAAAATCACGTATAAAAAAGTTATTGGCGTTTAAATATGATGGGGGAAAATGGCATGTGATTAGCATGTGCACCTTTGTTTGGATCTTCCAATTTTACCCCTCCTGGTACTTATAAGGTTCCCATTATTTACAAAAATTTCACCGCATCATCTTAGCCACAAATCATAGAGATCCTATTGCTGAAAATCGTTCTCACTGTTCTCACACTTCAAATCGTTCTCTCCTGATCCCATTCCTATATATATATATATATATATATATATATATATATATAGGGAGCCGCTAAAATGAAAACCACCTCTAGTTGTAAGAACCGCGAGAACCACTCTCAACCAATCAGGAAAAGGGGTATTTTAGTCATTTACCCTAAATGTCAAATCCACCTCTCTCTTCATTTAAATATCTGAATTTTTAATTACCTCTCTCCTCTCTCATTTAAATGTCATCTTTGTGTTTCTTTTTGAGAAAAAATTGAAATCCTCTCATCTGGATCTCAAAGGTGAAACACCTTATCTCCTTCATCTCCTTATTCTCATCATATTTTAAACCCTAGCCCCCCAACTAAACAAAAACACACAGATAACTTGCAGTTTATCGAAAGAAAGATAGAGAGCCCAAGGAGAGAGAAAGTCGAGATGCAGGCTGGTGGTTTCTGGCCACCTGGTTATGAAGGTGCCGCATCAGCGGCTTGTAGGGGCGGCGATAGGGCGGGGAGCAGTGGGTAGTGAGCTCCGATTTGGAGTTTAGGGTTAGATGGCGGTGGTTTGACGGTGAATGATGGGACCTGCGTTGTTATCTCCGGCGGTGTTTTGATGTTGATGACCTGTGTTGTTATCTCCGGCGGTGGTGGAGTGTCGATGGCGGAGGTGGTGGGTGCTCGATGACGGTGGTGGAGTGCCGATGTCAGAGATGTGGGTGCTCGATGACGGTGGTGGAGTGTCGTTGTCGGAGGTGGTGGGTGCTCGATGGTAGGTGGTGGGTGCTCGATGTCGGAGGTGGTGGGTGCTCGATGATGGTTTGAGTTGGGTCAGTGAAGGTGGGTTTTCAATTTCGTTTTGGTTGGGTTTCTTTGATTTTTTGTCTGATGAACTCTGTGGACTATGTGGGTCTGATGAACTCCGTGGACTATGTGGGTTTGATGGTTTGATTTTTTGGTTGGGTTTCTTTGATTTTTTGCCTGTGTTCTTGTTTCTCTGGTGATTTTGATCGGTGGACTTTTGTGGGTTTGATATGTTGGATGTGAGCGGCGATGATGAAAAAAAAAACGTCGATTTTGATGACGATGGCGCGGCAAGGACGGCGGAGGGTAGGTTTTTTAAACCTGCAACCCCTCTTTTGCAACCTTTTGATTATCAGTTAATCTGAGCCAAACCCCGTTTTTTTTTCGAGATAAACTTTGTTTTGATGTTGTTGGTTTTTAATTTTCCCACCTAGTCGATGATGATAACAATATATCTGAGACATCTCCCGAGTTTGCGATTTCTGGGTGCGTTCGTTTTTGCGTAAAGAAGTTTTTGTAAAAAAAAAAAAGTTAAACTGTAAAATTTTTAACATAAAACGTAAAAACCGTAAAACGTAAAAAGTTTTAAAGTAAAACGTAAAACGTAAAAAGTTTTACGTAAAACGTAAAACGTAAAACGTAAAAAGTTTTTCGTAAAACGTATAACGTAAAAAGTTTTACGTAAAACGTATAACGTAAAAAGTTTTACGTAAAACGTAAAAAGTGTAAAAATCGGCGTGTTAAAAAACGTGTAAAAAACGGCGCGTTAAAAAAACAACGCTTGAAAAAACGGCGCGTAAAAAACGGCCCGTTAAAAAAACGATGCTTGAAAAATCCGGGCGAAAAAACGGCGCGTTAAAAAAACGTAAAACGTAAAAAGTTTAACGTAAAACTTAAATTGTAAAAAGTATAAAAAATCTTTTAAAAAAATCTGAATTTAAAAATGATTTTAATAAAAAAATTATGTTTAAAAAACAAAAAGTAATATATAATAATACAAAAACTAATAAAAAAAATAAAGACAAAATGACAAAATAGAGTCATTTTACTAAATTACCCTTTTGGATTAAAATATTAAAGATATAATAAGACAAAAAACATTTAATATTATTTTTAGTTACTTTTAATATCATCCATTGATCTTGAAGATCTAATGGCCAGAAAGTGGTTCTCTCGGTTCTTACAACTGGAGGTGGTTTTCATTTTAGCGGTCCCCTATATATATATATATATATAGGGGATGAATCATCAGTAAACTAGTTTAAATGAGAAAACAAAAAAACTAACTAAAAAAGGCTAAAAAACATACTAATTTTTTTTATAATTTTTTATAAAAAAATCGCTAGTTTTTATGTATGGAAAAATTTTTTAAAAAATAAAAAAAATATTTGTTGTATTACACATGTGCACTATTACGGATATAGTGCACATGTGTAGTACACATATAATGCACATGTGCAGTACAATTTTTTTTTTTGAATTTTTTTTCCATACATAAAAACTAGCGATTTTTTTATAAAAAATTGTAAAAAAACAAATTTGGTATGTTTTTTAGCTTTTTTTTTAGGCTTTTTTAGTTAGTTTTCTAGTTTTCTCATTTAGATGTAGTTTTCTCATGATCCCCTCCCTATATATATAGTGTGAGGTTAATTGGGGAACACTAAAAAAGTGGGGAACAGTGGGGAACCGACTCAAACAACTCCGATTGGACTCATTCTAGCGGCGTTGGAACCGGCTCGTCGAACCCTAACTAGGATCTCTTAACCCTAAACCCTAAATCATAACCCCTAAACCCAAGTTTGTGTTTACGAGTACCGTAAATTTTAAATAAAATTTACGGGTCCCGTAAACGCAAACTTTGGGTGCTCAAAACTACAAACCCGACATTTTTTTTACAAATGTGTTTATAATACATGCATCTACGTTTATGAAAAAAAAATTTGGTCCACCTCGCCCCGTACGGTGTAGTTCTCACGGTTCTTACAACTGGAGGTGGTTCTCATTTTAGCGGTCCCCTATATATATATATATATATATATATTTATAGGGGACCGCTAAAATGAAAACCACCTCTAGTTGTAAGAACCGCGAGAACCAGTTCCTAACCATTAGATCTTCAAGATCAATGGATGAGATTCAAAGTAGTTAATATTAATCTTAAATAGTTTTTGTATTATTATGTCTTTAATATTTTAATCCAAAAGGGTAATTTAGTAAAATTACTTTTTTTTGGTCTTGTAGTCTTTAATATTTTTTTATTACTTTTTTGTTTTATTATATTATTTTTTATTTTTTAAACAAATTTTTTTTATTAAAAACCATTTTTATATTCAGATTTTTTAACAAAACAATTTATTTTGCGCGCCGGTTTTTGCACGCCGTTTTTACACCCGACTTTTTTACGCACCTTTTTTAAAGCGCGTTTTTTCACACCGTTTTTTAAGCTCGGCTTTTTCAAGCGGCGTTTTTTTAAAAGCGCCGTTTTTACATCCCGTTTTAACGCGGCGTTAAAATTTTTAAGTTTTGCGCTAAACTTTTTAAGTTTTACGCTTTACGAAAAACTTTTTACGTTTTACGTTAAACGTTTTACGTTAAACTTTTTACGTTTTACGATTTACGTTAAACTTTTTACGTTTTACGTAAAACTTTTTACGTTTTACGTTTTTACGTTAAAAAAGTTTACGTTTTTACGTTTTACGTTAAAAAATTTACGTTTTACGTTAAAAAGTTTACGGTTTAACATTTTTTTTACAAAAACTTTTTTACGCAACACGAACGCACCCAGAAAACGCAAACTCGGTAGGTGTCTCAGATAGATTGTTATCGTCATCGACTAGGGAAAAAAATAAAAAAACCAACAACATCAAAACAAAGTGTATCTCGAAAAAAAAACGGGGTTTGGCTCAGATTTTCCGATAATCAAAAAGGCTGCAAAGTGGGGTTGCAGGTTCAAAAACCTACCCTCCACCATTGTTGCCGCGCCATCGTCATCAAAATCTAGTTTTTTTTCATCATCGCCACCCAAATCCAACCGATCAAAACCCACATAGTTCGCTTATAAAAATCACCGGCAAACATAAAAAATCATCGGCAAACATCAAAAAATCACCGGCAAACATCAAAATCACCGGCAAAAATCACCTTTTTTTGTATCATTAGCCGTAAACATCAAAAACACCGGCAAACAAACAGGGACACAAAGTTCAGAACAAAAAACAGGGACACAAGCAAAAAACAAGGACAGAAGATCAGAACCAAAAGACATCAAAATCACCAGAAAAAAACAAGCAAAAACCTTACCGCCACCGTATCCGTCAATCCTCACCACCACCACTGTCGCCGTCAAAAACCCACCACCACCACCACCACCGTCTCCGTCAATCCTCCAACCACCACCGTCGCCGTCCCCATTCTCTCCACCACTGCCACAGTCGCCGTCGGAGTTGCAAGTGGGGTTTGTACCCACCGCCGTTGTAACAACCCTCATAAAAATATTCTCGACAAAAAACAGTAATCAAAACCAGAAATGCACGCGATAAAACTTGTATATTTAAGCTGGAAAATTTAGCAATTAAGGAATCTTGGCATTCGACGAACCAAATCACATAAAAATAGTCTTGTTAGATTCACAAATTAAAAACAAATCATGTAAGATCAAGACCCAAACATACACGATAAGTATCGGCACGAAAATTGAGGAAAACGCATGATTGGACGAGAATGGCGGCCAAGGACACGCGTCACGACACTGCGACACGTGTCAGGCCTACGTGGGACACGTGGCGACCAAAGCCAGATCAACTATCCCCGAGCCACGCGACAGCCTGTCGCGCCACGTGAGGGGACCCAAAATTCAGGTATATAAGGGCAGCAGTGGGACTTGAATTCCTGCACCAGTTCGATCGAATTTTGACGAACTTACTCTCTCGTATCTCCGTTTCTTTTCACAACACTCCTAAACCCTAAAACTCTGCTCGTAATCAGAGTACTAACTCGAATCACTGATACGATACCCTATCCGATCGATTGAAACTGATCCAACGGATGTTTAAGTGCTGCCTGTATACGGCTATACTTTGTCATTCGTTGTGAGGGTTTTGATCTCGTGATTATCGTTAAAGTTGAATTGAGTTAATACACTAATACGAGTTCCATTAGAAATTAGAACTCATAATCAGGAAGCTGTTAAACTAATATATCAAACTTAGCTATTAAGATAATTTAGCAGTTTAGAAAACTTAATAGCTACGACAACTTAACAGGAAAGGAAACTTAGCAGTTAAGCAAGCTAAGTAAGTTAATTAATCAGCTAAATACGTTATTTAATTAATCGGCTAAGTAAATTACTTAATTAAACCGTTAAGGAAAATTAATCAGTTAAGTAAGATTAATTAATCAGTTAAGTAAGATTAATTAAGTTAAGTATGATTAATTAATCAGTTAAACAAGATTAATTAAGCTAAGCAAGATTAATTAGGCTAAGCAAGATTAATTAGGCTAAGCAAGATTAATTAAGCTAAGTAAGATTAATTAATCAGCTAAGTAAGATTTATTAAACACCTAAATAGATATACATGAAAAATAGATATATATGGGGTAGGTTTTATCTAAGGAAGGTTTTATCTAGGGAAGGTTCAACTAAGGAAGATAACACCTAGGGAAATTCTATATAGGGGTAAGACTTATCCCTTGGCTATAAATAGGAAGCTTATGATTTATTTTTCTTTGCTCATTCATTCTATTCTTCTCTCTATACGTTGGTGTTCTAACCAATAATCACCGATGCGATGCTCTGTCCGATCGATTCAGGAACCAACTAATGAATGCCAAAGTGCTGTCTAAACAAGACTATACTTTGTGAATTTCGTTAAACGGATGCCAAAGTGCTGTCTAAACAAGACTATACTTTGTGAATTTCGTTAAACGGATGCCAAAGTGCTGTCAAAACAAGACTATACTTTGTGAATTTCGTTAAGGTTCGGATCTCGTGACCATCGTTAGGTTTGATTAGGTTCAACACTAATGCGTATTCCATTCTGTTAAACTAAATGTTTAACTACTCGAAACTCTACCCCATACACTTACAATCAAAATGGATGCTTAATCATCAGAGGATTCAGAACTATAAAGTAGATGCTTAGAATCAAGATGCGTGTTTAATCAAGACTATATGCTAACAAGGTGAGTCATTCTCTTTTTTATCAAATTGTTTCCAAAAATCCTATTTGTTTCAAAGTTATAATTACAGGGATTAAGTATTTGTAATCTTCAATTACTGCTGTTATGTGGTGTTTTGTATACATTACTTGATACCCGTCACCATTGGACAACGAGTTAGCCAATGGGTGATCTGACCATTGTCACAGAAACGAGTCGAGTGACAAATACCGATTTGGGGTAATTGGTTGATATATAAACATTGTAATCGCTCTTAGTACTGTGAATTATAACAAATATGTTTTTATACAAAAATGAATGAACTCACTAGTATTTCCTGCTGACCAAACCTTTTTAAAACGCGTTTCAGGTAATGACAGTAGATTGGAATAAGAGTGATGATACGACATCGAAAGGCTTAAAGAAGTGGCTTATTCTATCAATTGAATTAAATTAAGAAAACATGGTTTCATATATTCGGGTTTATCCCTTAGTAAAGCTACCTCTGTAAAACATGGGTTTTATCCCATCTATTTAATAAATAAAATCCGGTGTTTTCTAAACTCTGATATTTTTTTCCTAACTCACGGTCCTGATGAATATTTCCGCTGCAATGTTTTTAAAATAACCACCGGTACCACCTGGATGGTTCGCGGCTCCCGATTCCGTCCAGGGCGGGGTCGGGGGTCGTGACAGAAGGTGGTATCAGAGCCACTGGTTTAAGCAATTGGGTGTTGTAATAATACCTAAACTTAAACGAAAGAGTTAGAAAATTGTTATTAACTGGTAGCACCCAGGATAGTATTTAGCCTTGAACCTAAGAAAGATGCCTTAGTATAAGCTTCGAGATAAGCTAATCACTTGCATAAATAAAGTGTAATGGGTGTTGGTATGCCGTGAGGATGATGACTAGAACGTTGCAAGTATGGTAAATAAGCAATAACACTTGGCCACTGTTATTTCTTATTTATTGGTACTACTGGGTTCTAGAATATGATCCGTCATGGGAATACTAATTTCCTTGTTCCCTGATGAAAGCTCTAATAAAAGGTTCATTTTTAAATCATGATTTAAGAAAGATCTATTTATGGGAAATTCAAATTACCTCTCCGGCAAGACTGGGCATGGTGTAGCAGACTCTCCAGCTTGTCCGGGTAAGATGGGGTTACCTCTCCGGCGAGAACCGGGTAAGATGGGGTATAGGATATGTCAAACAAGTGATAGAATTCCCTAAATAGTATCATGACCTGATGTCTGATTCGTTTTTGGGAAATATAAATCTGTTAAATACATTGACCTTATGAATGGTATGTATATCACAGTATGTTAAATATACGATTATATAGATATGTATATCTATAAGGAAATCCAAAAACCATAAGGATTAACAATTTAGAATAAAACACGAGCATGTGTGTGTCAATGATAATTCTAGATTTCTTTATTAGGAATCTCTTGCATACATCTATAATTCCGATATCGAACATTATTTCGTTTGATCATCTGTCTCGTAACTAGTGCGACAAGCTAAACGATGTAAACCCTTTAAGTTGGGATGCCATTGAAAGTATAAGAATTCCCTCTGCATTACCTTAGATTATTAACGCATTAGGAAAAGTTGTGCTAGGTACAAAACGTCTCAAAACCTACGCTAATGAGAATAATTCTATTTTCTTTAAGAACTCTTGCGAAGATAATAGTGACCACGATTAGATGCACTTACAAAGACTCTTCACCTATAATCCTACTAAAGATTACCAGTAACAAAAGAATTGCTGCAACAATACATGGGCTTAAAGGACTGAAGTGTCATAACCATTAGTATATATGAAGTAATGTATGCTTCAAAATTTAGACATTTAGATACTGAGACCCGAGCTTCAAAACACATGGTCAAGACATATGCCATGAAATGGAGAAAACTGACAGAAAGGAAATTCCGTCTGCTTCATAAAAAGGAACAAACGGAAACGATGACTCCTGGGGGTTTGCAAGCCAACCAGAGAAGTGACCACAAGGAGGCAAGACAGACCAGCCGAGTTATGCACGGAAGTAAGACATAGCGTATATGGTCTCGGAGTTCATTAACACTAGAGGCATGGAACTGAAAGAAATTCCGACCGACGTTTCCCAAAGGATCTACTTAGACTATCACCCGATCGTGAGAAGAAACTTAGAATTCATCCGAGACTAGGAACAACACCGATTGTTATATCACAAAGTTAAAACTAATTGTCACACCCCCAAATTACCACCTAGGGAAAGTCCCTGTTAGGAGTGTGACGTACCGACAACGAGCCACTAATTACAAAGAACCATACAAGTTTCAAAATAAACTTCTCAAGTATTAACGAAAACACCAATCACGAGTTTAAATGTAAACCAGTATATTCAGCGGAAGCAAGTAGTAAACCAAAGTTAAGTTGTTCAAAAACCAATGTGTAATAGTAAACAATTAATCACATGAGTCTCTTCAGTCGACCCATGACCACTCCTGCTCCTCCAGACAGCAAGTTCCCAAATCCAAGATACCTAACGACCTGCGAGCATGTAACAAGTGTATCAGACAAAGCTGGCGAGTTCACAGTTTTAGGAAACGTTTGTTACCAGTTGTATGTAAAACAGTTTACTGACAAATGCAAGTAATATTGTTAGTATCTCAATTCCGAACAAGACGGCTCCTGATGTACATAACTGCCCTTTCCCACGTACTCCTATCCAGTACTGGGCCCGACTGGGTCATTAGTTCACATCCGTCCTATCTAGGAGCGATGTGAGGGTGCCAAACCTAAGTAGCGCTACCAACTAATACTCGTTACCCTCCATGTAACAATGTAAGGGACTTACAAGAATGATAGGTGAGAATATTAACCAATATACCCGTTTTTACCCAAAAGACTTATCCCTCCACGGGATACCCACTGACTGTCCCCAACCACTGGGACGCATGCTCAAATGTAGTGAACTCACCTTTGGTTTGCTCGGTGTGTTTATTTATGTATTCAAGTTGATCAATCAAATCCTAGCATGGTTAACAAAGCCTATCAGTTACAGATAAACCCATGTCACATAGTTTCTTACTCTCATAATACATACAGTACACATGCATTTCACGTATTATCATGAGAGTCACAATAGCTAGCCATGCCACAAAACACTCCACTAATTTCCACAAAATCGAGTGCTCCTAACTCACATCAATATATACATTTGTCATACCGTACGCGGCACAATCAGCCCACGGCCCAACTCAAGATGTGCGTGTGACCCGCCCAAGTGTGCAACCAGCACATGATATACAAACATATTCAATTCATCCTATAGCACATTTAGTAACTACACATAGTGGGTCGGCCCAACATAAAAGAAGGCTTCAACTCAACTGTTTTACTCATGTATGGCCCAATTCAATTACAATTATAATAATCCAATAATTCTAGCAGTTCATTTACCACACATCACCCAACTAGCATGTATGAGATCTGCCAAAACGATCACATGCAATTCTTGAATGAAACAATTGTACTAGCAATGGACTCTTTTAATTTCTATTGGACCAAATCTAATTAGTACTTATCTAAATGGGCGGCATGAATTGTCTTATGTACTTACATGGGCCACCAAAACAAACAAATGATTATATAATCTAACAACAGTAGACATGATAACAACCAATCATTATATCATTTAAAGTGTGCAAGAACCCTATACACTTATTAGCAATTTCGAATAATCAAGAACATTATACAAACAGGTTGTTATAACATGATTTAACCTTTCAATTATTCACCCCCATGTATACAAACAATTTATTATTACCATCGGCTATCATCAACAGAACTTCGAAACCAATTTGCAACAATACTCTAACCCAAGTTTCCACCCTACACATGCACATATACACATCACATCTATCAGATTACGCTACTCGATCATCATTCTAACGATCTACCTTATTCAAGAGGCATAGTTATCATAGGGTACACATAGTCACTACGTGATAATCATGCACACGAGTATGAATACATATCAACAAGATCAACAATTAACTATTTAACATAAACACAAATCACTAACCACAAGTTCTGATTCAATAGAAGGCTGCTTCGAAGAGGGGGGGTTCACTTCTGCCGACGCACACTTAGAGGGGTTTAGGGTTTGTTCTAGTTTGTGATCATAATTATTCACGTATACATGTAGTTAAATGGACAAGGAACTGGGCCACTTATATTTGCTAAACAATTAATAGTTTGGGCCGATTACACTTGCTGACCAAAACAGTCATTTGGGCTCTTATATTTGCTAAACACTTAATGATTTGGGCCGATTATTTATTGATGTTACACGCCATGTTTGGGCCAAGTTTGATCACTTATGTCAACGGGTTTCTTAATCAAACAAGCACATTCACATTGCGGTCCAATTATACGCTATGGCCCAATCGTAAACACAACATAGAGATTTGCCTGATACACGATTATCAGGGTCACGGGTCGAATAGATAGATTAAAACAAGAAATAGATTAAAATAAGAACGGGGAAAAGAAGAAAACCGAAGACACTAACCTTGAAACTTCGGGTTGTCACATCATCCCCAACTTGAAAGAAATTTCGTCCCGAAATTTGACAAGTAATCCCAGACAAGTGCTCCCAAGCAGCAAGGTGTTAGATAAGGATGACTGTGGATTTTTCCGGGTACCACATCATCCCCAACTTGAAAGGGAATTTCGTCCCGATATTCGCCAATGATAACACAAGTTGGTTCAACCACCTGAACCATTGGGAATATTAGAGCTTTATCCGATCTTACGTTCCCACGTGAACTATGGTTCACATCATGAGTTCCAACGAACTCTCACGATTGTCATACGACTATGTTAACAAACCTTGACTTCCTGGTCCCTTCATTCGATAGATCCCCTGATTCCGCAACTAGTCATTAACCTTAGGCCCAATGGTATCACAAGCGTTTCATCGGACAAACGCTGCCTTAGATTCAAGACGTAAATGTCATCACGAACATTATCCAATTCGCTAGTTAACCCAAGTTTGTGAGCCATGTCACCTATTCGTTCCAGAAATCCGACTGTCCCAACGCATCGTAAACCAAGCTTGTCACGTTTTCTAAAGTGCACCGCACCCTCCCAGGGTGAGACTTTCGATTATTACACGTTCGCCTACAACGAACTCCCAGTGTTTCCTAAGCTTATCATCTTTGCTGGCAGTCACGCGTTGCCGTCAAACAATTTCCGATCCAAGCAATCTTCAAGAGTTTCTAGCACAAGTCCTGGACCTGTGATTAGGTTGTTACCCATCTTAATCCAATCAAGGAGATTAACGTTACTGTCCATGCGATTCCTCAAACAGAGTTGTATGCATACCAATACGGTAACAACTGCAGTAGAGCTCTCCCAAAGATAAGTGTTCTTCCCAAATGTTTACTAAAGTCGATCACGCACATGCTCGCAGTATGTCTTCATGTGTCCGGATGGTTCGTTACTCTGTCCGGTTGTTCTACAGTGATCAGTAATGCTCATGTCTTGATGTAAGCCAAGGGTGTTGTGTATTGACTGCCATAAATCAGGTATAACTCAAAATCAAAGGTAGCAGAAGTTGGCACCTCGTGCCTAAAACCGCCTCTCTCAGAGGAACATTCACAGCTGTGAAGACTCGCCAGTTTCCTTGGTTGCGAGATAGTGTGCTGGTAACGTGAGACAATCAACGATCACCCAAGTGATATTGTTTCCGTTTCGAGTTGCGAGTAGACTAGTGACAGAATCCATGGCAGTCTGTTCTCATTTCCATATGTGTGTTTCTAGTTGCTGATTCTTCTCCTTGACTTTCCCACAAGTCAAACATCATTTACATACATAGCTAGGTGGGCCTTCATACCCGGTCACCAGTACAAGATCCTTCGATCCTAACATATTCCATCAAATCCAGATGACCAGCATATCGAGGCTGGTGTGCTTCGCTCAACACAAGTTCCCTCGGATTGCTGCACAGTAGAATCCATATTTGTTCCATAAAGTAGCGAGTACCGTCTGACCTGCCATGGTTGCTTCCCCATGCCCCACATGGGTTCAACTTGGAATTTCTCTATTTTCAGTTCTCTAGTTTTGTCAGAGCAAGTCTGATCAGGTAGGTTAGAGTCGATAGTGAGCTGCAAAGCTCGTGTACATTCAAGTTTCACAGTCGTAACCGTCCAAAATTCCATCCAGCGATGCCATTAACTGAGTTAGCTTTTTCTGAATCGCAAGTACACGGGAGGCCCTTGTGGTCGGTCTAAGCAGTGCATCCGGTACCGTCCAAGTAATGCCTCCAACTTAAATCCAAAGACCACGGCTTCTACTGCAGATTGCGAGTCGTGCAATTCCTCTGGTTATGCCACCACGTAAACCATCACCTTCTCGTGTTGCATCGGCGTGTAACTGGTACTCTGATTCAGACCATCATGGTATACCACTAGATCACCCGTACCCTCGGGTAAAGACGATGCTCAGAGCATTGCAGAGTTGAGGTTCAAAAGTTGAAAGGACATCCTCCTGTTTTGTCTTCCACGAACACAGCACCCTGCTGTGCTAAAGAGATTTAAGCTGCGCAATCTTCGAGAATCCTGTGATGAATCTGCGATAGTATCTAGTGAAACCAAGGAATTGCTGCATCCCCGAAGGAATCTTTGGTGTCGATCAGTTTCTAAAAAAATGGATCTTTAGCAAGTTCCTCGTGTGGTCCCACTTCGTTGGTTACATGCCCAAAGTGTATCTCTCGAATCCAGATGCTACATTTTACAAGACTTCACGCGGAATGACTCCTCCATCAGGAGCTCTAAATTAAAATACAGATGCCGTCCAACACGTCGTCAATAAGCATAGCCGATTCATGTGATCCATACAACTGCTGATGTGATGATTAGCCCAAATGTCATGGAATACAAAGTCGCAATAGCCGTATTGCGTTCGATAAGCCGCTTTAAGAACATTCTCCCCGTGAACTTCCATCTGATAATAGTCCGTTCGTAAATCAATCCTCGAATGAAAGCTTGCCCCTCGTAACTAGTCGACAGGTTGTCACTACATGGTCGAGGCAAACAGTTCTCGACTGTCACCTTGTTAAGTTCTTGATAACCAGTACACTTACGGAAAGGCTTATCTTCACGGATATAAATGGGGCTCCCCAAAGCGAAAAACTAGGTCCGATGGAACCCCTGTCCAATAGTTCCTGAAGTTGAGTAGGCAGTTCCTGCAACCTTCCTAATGTAAGACAACAAGGAATACTAGTAATAAGGGCTGCTGCTGACATGATACCGATCTGGTGTTCCACCTAACGATGCGAAGGTAAATCTGATAGTTCTTCTGGTAGCACATAGGGGGAAAATCACGAACAATTGGTGGATCCTCGATCCTCTTTTTCCTTAGCCTTAACATCAGTAACGTGTGCCAACATAGCGGGGTAATCCTTTCGTAGACACTTCCGCGCCTTCTTTTTTGATATGATGCTAACCTATACACCACTCTAACGCTTCAAAATATAAAGTGATGCAAAATTTTCTCCCCACAGGGTATATCTACGCGATATCCAGTTAACCAATCTACACAACTACTGCATCGAAACCATCAAAGATAGTAGGAGGAAAGTCGATGCCGAACACTTGTCCCACAAGGTCAAGTTCGCATCCCAACGAACTTATGAGGTGTCAATTGACTTGTCATTGGCCGTTTCCACAACAGGTTCGGTTTCGAGAAGTATCAGGGCTAAACAGAACAGTGACGAAGTGATTAGTTACCAAGAACATGTAGGCCACCATGTTGTTATAATCCTGGAGTCGCCCACGCCAATCCTAAATGTCCCTCCATGAGCATCATTTCCCGTGTTGTCGTACTCGTTGTGAGGATTTCCAGTGCAGCCGTCGTTCCCTTGGTTGTTGTCGTTTGATTTATCAACGGCCAATCCATGCCATAGGCACCTTCATTTCCATATTGTAGGCTACTATTACAAGTACCTTGGTGTTGCCATGACGGTTGCCTCTAATGTCGTTGCTTGAAACGGAACCCTACGATCTTTCACCAACCAAGTCCATCTTTCCACACTCTGTGCCACGACCTAAAGTGCTAATCACTGTGCTGGTAGTCACACATCCCACACTGTAATCAGTTGTCACCGCTTATGCCCCAATTGATTCGTAAGAGTCAACTCCCATAAGTCGCTAACCAGGGTTGAGGATTCGATTAACGTCAAACTGCTGATGTTCGTTGCTGGTAATCAGGGTCGTCCAATACTAAGGTTGGTAAGGTATTACGCTTATCATCTTTCTCCATCGTTCTTGCGAGTTGACTGAGTAATACACGATATGTTTCCAAAGCGTTGCAGAAGTGATCACACTTCAGGGTCTAAGACGTTAACACGCTAGGTTCTAACAAACAAAGATAGGTGAGGAAGGTATAGACCAACCATTTGACGCTGAGCCATCCGACTCAGGGACGTTCGTACTAGCACCTAACATTCTACACAGTTCACTAGGCGTTCAGATGTGTGATCAGGTGATACTCGATAGCATCGAGATTCGTAAGGATTCAGAAAGGGATGAAAAGATCATGTTCGAGTAGGAGACAATCACTGCTATGACTCCTATAGACTGCTGAGTTCTAACATAACATCAATTAACAGAGCGGAACCCCACTCACACTCGTTAAGCCTCACTGGGACTCACATGCACCCCACATTATTATTATATGTGCACCCACAATAATATTGTGATTTGCATGCTCATCTCAGTTCCTCCTAACTCATGTCAAATGGTTCCCCAAACTCAAATGTCAGACAGAAATATCACAAAACAGGGGTCACGAATCTCTAGGATGACACCACACTATTAATCACTAACACATGCAAGTAATACATGAATTCATATTGTTGTGCTAAACGTGCAATCGCATGCAATATCATATATAAGTGTTCACTAGTTATGCTGTGCAATGAGTAAACGAGAGACGAACCTTGCTACCTGGAGCTGAGTGTCATGGTCGTATTCTTATTGTCAAAACTGTTAGGTTATAGTCTGGTTTTATAAAACGTTTTAAAACCAAGTTCACTATAACCAGTGGCTCTGATACAAACTGTCACACCCCCAAATTACCACCTAGGGAAAGTCCCTGTTAGGAGTGTGACGTACCGACAATGAGCCACTAATTACAAAGAACCATACAAGTTTCAAAATAAACTTCTCAAGTATTAATGAAAACACCAATCACGAGTTTAAATGTAAACCAGTATATTCAGCGGAAGCAAGTAGTAAACCAAAGTTAAGTTGTTCAAAAACCAATGTGTAATAGTAAACAATTAATTGTAGGTCCCAAAATCCGAGGATCAATTAGGAAAACCTAAATCACTTGTTTATAGCAAACACGGTTACGCGTGCGGAATCCACGTAACTATGCCAAATCAAACACGTAAAATGATAACGACACGGTAATAATCAATGATACACACTCGATTGATTAAACGGGATGAGAACCGATAACAAACATATACAAACAATGTTTAAAGACTCTCTCTCAAAGTCTCACAGCTCATCAGTTTCACACAGAAACTGAGTGGGGTATTTATACTAAGACATAGACACAGACATGACGAAACACATAAAGCACTCGACGAAACACCCTAGTCGACGAAACACATTATGTTTCGTCGACATACATATAATCCCTATTCTTGTTTCGTCGACATGTTGTAGAAACCCAACTGTAATCAAAGCCCACTTCTAGTATTCGGCCCACATGAAGAGATTATGGCCCGAACATGTTTCTGTTTACAATCTTTCACCATTTGCACCATATGAGACAAATTGTGACATCATCATGACATCACTAAGGTGATGTCATGGTGATGTGTTTGCGGGAAAGGCTAGCGGCGTTCCGTGCCTCGCGTGTCGAACTCTGGGGCGCACGACGGAGGAATGTCGTGTCTTCGGGCTTGAGCCGGACCTAACCGAGTCGACCCGAACCGAATCGAACCGAGTCGAACCGAACCGAGTCGTGTCCACATAAAGTGTACCAACAATCTCCCCCTTGGACGCTACTCGTGAGGTTCGTCTTCTGTGATGGTTCGTCTTCTGTGTCTTTCATGTCGGAGGATCTTCAAAGTCTTCACGCGTCGTAAGAAGAAAGTGTATCAACAAACTCCCTTTATCATTCAGGTAGTGTGTTAACAAACTCCCCCTTAAAATAAACTCTCCATTGAGTCATGCTCGTGAATCTTTTGACTTGTCAATTCTTCAGATCCTTGTGGTGTTGATGAAGGGTCAACGGCAACTCGATCATTTTATCCTTTGAGTGCCTCCACTTCGTGTCTTCATTCCAAAGCTTGTCATCGAACATGTTCTCCTCGCCTTTAGCATCTGCACATGCAAGAAAGCTAAACGCATAATGAGAACAACCGCTTGGAATATAGTTAACATTTAAACAAATGACACAAATGAGATCAAATCTCAATCAACTACCGACCGACAACAGTTTGAAAGTTTAAAAATTGTTCAATTTTAGTTCTTAACTTTCAAAACTTGTTAACTTCAACAGTTTATGAAGATGCAATTGTTTTCCGGCTTACAATCAGGATTTTGGGTAGGATAGACTCGAGTTCCAACATCGGTCAATCTAAAATAAACTAGAAGCAAAATCTTTTTGGATTTTATAAAGTTTATATTAAAACACACCTAAAATCTTTTTGGAATTTTTCATTTTTCAAAAGTAAAAACGGAAAGCAATAAATAAAAATATATACAGAGATGCAGAAACTGAAAGCAGTAAATAAATATTTACAGACATTCTTTTTGCGAGTTTCGAGGGTAAGAGAATCATATCAGTGTACGGTCACGTCAAAACGCTCTTGTTGTTCTTTTAGTTAACATTAAGAAAAGCATCCTATAACAATTACCGGTATTGTTGTCCACATAAGCTCAACTTATCAGATGTAATCATGACGAGGGGATACGTTAAGGTATGATTTATACTTACCGACCGGTGTTCATCCACACACGACACATTCCCGTATCAAGGTATGCACGAGAGTTCATCTTACCGGTGAGTATACTGTTTATCATCTGTTTGACCGTATAAAAGAATGTGAGAAACTCACTTATTTTGATTTGAAAACAAGCCCTATGTGATAGAATCACTTATTGATGAGGAACTTGATTTTCAGATGCATGAGGGCACAGGAGCAAGTCCGTGAACAGGTCAGTACTTTCGTACAGCAGAGAGACGAACTTGACTCCCGCAAAGAATCTGTGATAAATTATCACTTATTTTGTTTGGACATGTGATTGTTGATCACTTATTGAGGTCTAATGCAGTATGTACACGTATGTATGATATCATGGAAGATCTAGACTTTGTCTCCGTTATTTTTACGGTTTGATACAACCATGATACCCAGATGATAAGCAGCATAAAGACCGAATATTTCAGATCTCGGCAATCTCTCAAACGAGATTTCGGTACTAAGACCATATGCCAATGAATGGTTCCCACCTGATCTTCAGTCGATTTAAGATTTATATCACCCTTCACACTTTAAAATGATTGTGAGCCTACCGATACATCTTATATAGAGCTGCTTAACATTTTTCATTTTGCATTTCAGTTTAAAGATGTTTCGACAGACCACTGATCTACTATCATTTTCTCTTTTTCTCGCCAGGAAACTCATTTTTGTTTTTCTTTTTGAGCACATTGACCGACCACACCAGTGAACTTCATCATTTTCCTTTATCCAAGAAACTCAATTTTGGTTTTTCTATTGTTTTTGAATTTTTGAATTTTTCAAAAGAAACGACAGAAAGTAAAGACATCTTTTTGGATTTTGAATTTTTGCAATGTTTTTGTATTTTCTTGAAATTTCTCCCCCTAAAATTTGCAAAGTTTACGAAAACTAAAATCTTTTTGAATTTTCAAAGTTTATAAAGAAAATATTTACAAAAACGATCAGCCAAAGAAGTTTACTCGGGTATCACCTTAATGCCATTGACCAAAAGTAGATAATCAAAACGTGATTTATCAAAAGCTTTTGTAAACAGGTCGGCACGTTGGTGATCAGTGGGGACATGAACGACATCGATTAATTTCTTGTCAAAACAATCACGTATGAAGTGATATTTAATGTCGATGTGTTTAGTCTTGGAATGCTGCACAGGATTTCTAGTGATCTGTAAGGCAGCATTATTATCAACAAAAATATTAGTAGATAGGAATTCTAAACCGTAGTCGCGCATTTGTTGTTGTATCCAAAGAACTTGGGAGCAACAACTCGAGGCAGCAATGTATTCTGCTTCACATGTTGATGTAGCAACACACGTTTGCTTCTTGCACTGCCACGTGACCAGGCGATTTCCTAAGAACTGACATCTTGCTGTTGTCGATTTGCCATCGATTTTGCATCCACCAAAATCAGAATCACTGTATGCAATTAATTCAAAGCTATCATCCCTAGGGTACCAAAGACCAAGGTCCGGGCATCCCTTCAAATAGCGAAAAATCCTTTTGATAGCTGACTGATGAGAGGCCTTCGGGTTTGCTTGATATCTTGCAAGCAGGCATGTTGGATACATTATATCGGGCCTCGAAGTGGTGAGATACATGAGAGAACCGATCATGGCGCGATAGTATGAGGAGTTGATGCTTTCACCCTTCAAATCCGGAGTAATCCCGTGATTCTGCGGAAGAGGGGTACCAATGGGCGTTGCATCTGACATTTGGAATCGGTTCAAAATGTCACCAACATATTTAGTCTGATGGATGAATATCCCAGACTCTGTTTGTTGAACTTGTAGGCCCAAGAAGAAAGTCATCTCCCCCATTGCGCTCATTTCGAATTTTTCTTGCATAACTCGTTCGAATTGCCTGCACAACGAATCATTAGTGGAACCAAATATTATATCATCAACATATACCTGCACCAGCAGAAGATCTCCATTTTGTTCCTTGATAAAGAGTGTGCAATCAATAAGACCTCGTCGAAATCCATTCTCCAGAAGATAGTTGGATAAGGTTGCGTACCAAGCCCTAGGTGCTTGATGTAAAACATAAAGAGCTTTGTTTAGCAACCAAACCCGATCGGGGTGAATAGGATCTTCAAAACCTGGAGGCTGTTCGACGTGCACCTCTTCTTGAACTATACCATGAAGAAAAGCACTTTTGACGTCCATCTGGTAAACTTTGAATCCTTTGAAAGAAGCATAAGCTAAGAAGATCCTAATAGCTTCCAGACGTGCAACAGGTGCATAAACTTCATTGTAGTCAATGCCTTCTATCTGGCGAAAACCCTGAACAACCAGTCTCGCCTTGTTGCGAATAACAGTTCCACGGTCGTCCTTCTTGCATTTGTAAACCCATCGTGTGCCAATTTTCTTGTAATTATCCGGCTTTTCAACAAGCTTCCAAACACCAAGCTTTTGAAATTGTTGCAGTTCGTCCTGCATGGCTTCAACCCAAGAATTATCTTTTAAAGCATCCTTCCAAGACTTTGGTTCTTCTTGTGAAACGTAACAAGCAAAGGACCAATCGTTTTGAAGACCAGATTCTCTAATGGCTGAATATAAACCAGCATTCGGGTTATTTCTAAGCTGATTACGCGTCTGCACACCGCTTTGGACATCTCCTATAATGTTCTGCTGTGGATGGGTATTGTGAATCCTCAATTCAGGATGTTCAGGAACACTTGTATCAATACCCAAATTGTTAAGATTAAGATCAGCAACCAACTCCGCACCGGGTATATGCGTGGAGGTGGAGGCATTCCCTTCAGCAGTATCATCATTCTGCACTTGAGGTGTTTCTAAAGAAGTGCCATGAACAGGAACAACCGGGGCAGAAGTGCCTTCAGTCGCATCAAGATGTTCATCATCTTCCGATGACTCAGTAGCATCTTCAAATACCTCATTTTGAACAATATTGTTAACTGAATTAGAACCTTCAGGGCTAACAATAACAGGTCTTACCAATGGCGAGCCAGCAGCGTTGTCACTATCAAATAACATTTGAACAGCTGCAGATTCTTCATCAAAGGTAGGCAGATTAAAGGAGTCGAATATCCCATCGTAATCGAACATCCAAGGATCACCCGGAGCTCTAACAGGACTTGTATACCTTTGAACCCTTACTTCATTCCAAAGCTCAATCTTTTTGGTGGTCAGATTCCATACACGACAATTTGGAGTTGCATATCCAAGGAAGAAACCTTCGATAGCTTTTGCGCCAAACTTACCATCTGGGTCAATCATGGTACATGGACCGCCAAAGGGTTCAAGGAAAGAAAGATCCGGTTTCCTTTTCTGTAGAAGTTCGAAACAAGTTTTGCCATGCCTCTTAACTGTAAGAACTCTGTTCAAAGTGTAGCATGCAGTCGACACAGCTTCTGCCCAGAATTGAACAGGAAGCTCCGACTCTACTAACATAGTTCTTGCAGTCTCAATAATCGTACGATTCTTCCTCTCAGCGACACCGTTTTGTTGTGGAGTATAGCGAGAACTGTATTCATGAAGAATGCCTTTAGAAGTACAGAACTCATCCATCACACGGTTCTTGAATTCAGTTCCATTGTCGCTTCGGATCCTCTTCACTTTCAAAGTGTATAAATTCTCCAACATTGTGAGAAGATCCTTGAGAATTCCAGGAGTATCACTCTTGTGTGCCATGAAAGCTACCCAAGAAAATCTAGAATAATCATCAGTAACAACAAGACAGTAAGCATCTCTGAATGTTGTCTTGTGCTTCATAGGTCCAAAAAGGTCCATATGAAGACGTTCGAGAGGCATGCTAACAGAATTGATTTTCTTCAGAGGGTGAGATTTCTTTGTTTGTTTCCCTTTCTGGCACGAAACACAGATATCTTGTAGATGAAAACTTCTCACAGGTACACCATTCACAAGATTGTTTTTCACCAAATGGTTCATTTTCCTCAAGTGAATGTGCCCCATTCTTCTGTGCCAAGAAATAGACTCCTTCTCTGTGGCTTTTGAGACAAAACATTGTACTTGCGCAGATGTCGTAATGGCTTGGCTCATGTCAAGAATATAAAGATCATTAATTCTTGGAGCCGATAAGAGAATCCATTCATCAGGAATCTTGAATCCAGGTTTAAGCACATAACAACCGGCATCATCAAAATGCACGGTGAACTTTTTATCGCAGATTTGCGACACACTGAGAAGATTATGATCAAGTTGACGAACATAATTAATCTTTTCGAAGCATACCACACCATTGGAGATCATTCCTTCTCCAGTGATATATCCGCCTTTGTCTCCTGCGAACGCGACATAGCCTCCTCTAATATTTCTCACATCGTACAGAAGCCGTAAGTCGCCCGTCATGTGCCTGGATGCCCCACTATCAACAATCCAATGACTACTGATAGTTCCTCCTGGAACATCCTGCACGAATCATCCAATGATTAGTTAAGGATGGGGACCCAAGCCACAGTGGTCTTGGGTCGTCCCTGAGAATCACGAATAGTGATCTCGATCTGGTGATGATTTTCCAAACTAACAAATCCCCCTGAACTTTCACCCTTCCTAGGTTTCCAAGTTTGTTTTTGTTTACCAGATTGAGTTTTGAAAACAGATTTTGAAACTTCTGGTTTTAAAGGTGAACTTGGTTCCTTTGGAACAGATTTGACCTCAGATTTTAAAGCCTTTTCTATTTTCTTCACATTTTGATGTCGTTGTTTCGTTTCCTGTTCTTTAACAGTTCTTTTATCATGTTTTAGCGAAACGGAACGACATTGAGGGTGAATCATTTCAGGTGGTGCTTTCTCAACAAATTTATCTCTTGGAGTGTTTAAACAATCTTTGATGATGTGCCCAAACTCTCCACATTTAAAACACGTTCTCCTCTCAACAAACTTAGGAGAACTAGATCGACGCTCATATGTCAAACCTGTAGGACCTGAGGTACTTGCCTTTTCATCACACCCGTTTGAATGTTGAGTGTAATTATTTTGACTGTTACGCTTTAAAATCTTGACTTTTTGTACAAAATCAGTGTTTGATTTGTTAGCAAAAATCTCAATTTTATCAGTACCCTCAGATGCCACAAATCTGACATCATTATTTTTCTTTTGATTACGAGCTCCATTTGTTTCAAACTTTGATTTAGAAACATTTGGTCTTTGAGCTCGCTGAAATGGTTGTTTACCCTTAGAAGCAAAAGGTTGTTGCTTTGTTGGGAAGTTTTGATTTCCAAATTTCTTTTTGATTTCAGCTTTAGGAATTTGATCACATTGAGTTACAGTAACTCCCGGAATCGACCTTCCCAAAAACTTACTTGTGTTATTTTCAAAAACGTTATCAATCGATGATGGATTGACATTTTTAATTGGAAAATCATTATCTGAATAGATTTTAGAATCACCAACCAAAGTATACAACACATTGTTACTCTTAACGGTAGACACAGGTTTCTTGTCATTTATGACAGGGTTAATCACATTTTTGGCAACCTGTTGCACAAAAGGAATAGGAGGATCACAAAGAATATGATTCTCAATTGGAATTTATATTCCCTTTTTTCTTATCAAGTGATTCATCCTGGTCATTTGCATCTGTTTCATCATCAGATGAATCATAATCCTCAACAATTGGAGGACTTTGGCTCACTGATGTTGAAGTTCCTGTTTCATCAGATAAAGTTCCCGAGGAGCTGTCTGGTTTGAACCCTAATCCAGTAGTAAATTCCTCATAATTAAGAGGCACATTGGGTTCAAAACGAGGCATATCGTCTTCATCAGGTGGTGCTGCATAATTGTGTCTCAAAGGGGGCGGACATTTCTTATACCCAACACCACTCTTGTTTTTCTTCAGTTGTTGAACGTCAATTATGTGATCGAGCACAAATCGGGAGTTAGAATAACTCTCCAATTTTTGCTTGATCGCATCGTGCGCCAATTTTGCAATGGCTAATTCCGTTCTGGTTTCCTCAACGAGATTTATGTACTTGTTAATACTAACTTGTTTGTGATAAACAACTTTAGTAGTTTCGGAAACACTTTTCTTTAAATTTTCAATTAAAGATTTAAAGTCCTTTTCGTTTCTTGTTAAAGCCATATTTGCTTCTTTGCACTTTGACATATCAACAACCAAATGTTGATTGTGACTATGAATTGTGTCACATTCAAGTTTCACTCTTTCACATTCCTGTTTCATATAAGCACAGTCATTACAAATTCTAGGAGTTTCAGATGTTACCTGACTCGACGAGGCTGAAACATTTGCCATAAAGGCAGTTTGAAAAGAAAAAGATCCGTCTTCCGAGAAGAACTTCTCCATTTCTTTAGATGCTATCCCAGCCTTCTTAATAAGAACAGATTTCTGAGACTTCAACTCCTCTGCTTCACTCAACAAATCATCAATAGAACTCGCTTCTTCTTTCACATCACCCGAAATAGAACTTTCTTCATCAGAACTCCCGGTATAACCCGAACTGTCGTCACTTTCAGAAAATTCTTCCCTACGAACGTGCTTGATGTGATTGATGATCTTTGCGTAGCACGCGGTTCCTCCTCCTTCATTATCACCTTCCCCCAATTGTAAAGACCAATTACACCCTTCATCTGTTTGAACAACCAATGCACGAGTGTTGTTTGATGGCCCAGACTGGTTCTGGTTGGTGGTGTTGTTCACAGCTACTATCCCTCTTCCACGATTGTCTTGATTGCCTTGATTGGCATTTGAAGAACCTGTCTGATTTCTGAAAGGGTTCTGATTGCCTTGCTTGGGTGGTCGAGTGCATTCACGTTTAAAGTGACCTTTCTCGCCACAATTGAAGAATGTAACGGTTTCTTTATCAAACCCGTACTTCGTATCCTGCTTACTTTCCAAGGAACTTCTTCCCGTTCGAGCCATGAAGTCCTTTGCCCTTCTAACTGCACTCGCAAACGCCCACTTTATATCCATCAACTCCATTTCATCACGGTCGATTTGTTGATAATCTTCGTTGGTCATACTGATGTTCCCAATTTGACCTGCAACCAAACCGCAGTAAGCACTGACCATCGTATTAATGAGTTCCGAATGCTCCTTTGCAACCTCAATGCTAACTTTTGATAGGTTCGAGGTATCAACTTTGATAGTATTCGTGTCTTGGGATGGAGGATTGCTGGTATAATGTACTTGTTGTGGTGGTGGTTGTGCTTTTGATAAGGATTTCGAAAGATAAGCGCCTAAATCAAACTCTGGTTGAGTAGTAGTAACTTGCGGTGGAGATTGATCTTGAGATTTGAATTTTGATATTGATTGAGAAAGATAAGCTCCTAGATCAAACTCTGGTTGTGGTGGTGGTTTGAATGGAAACGGAGATGAGTTTGTGTTGGAAACAAACGCCGTTTGAAGCTTAGGCTGCTGAACAGAACTAGAACTTGCAGAAGGAGCGAAACCAGGCAAATAAATTTCTGTGTTTTGAGGAGCTCCAATCCGTTTAGCTTTCCGATTTTCTTCTTCGTACTTATGCTCCAACTTCTGAACAAATCCATAGATAGTGACAGTTTCCCCATCCAGAGCACCAGTATGCTTTAGAAGTTCAATGAATGGACTCCATATAGGAGGTAGAGCATCAGCTAAACGTGCAATCATTTCCACATGACTTACAACAACCTTATAAGAACTCATTTCACTTATCAAATGATAGAAACGAGAAGTCAAATCATTTAGATTTTCATTTTCCAAAGATTGAAATGACTCAAATTCTTTCTTTAAAAGATCATGGCGAATTTTTCTAGAAGCTTCATTTCCTTCTCCTCTTGTTTCCAATGCATCCCATAAAGCTTTTGTGCTCTTACTATAAGAAAATTGATGATAGATGTCTTTATGAAGAGCTTGTGTTAGATAAGCAAACGCCTTCTTCTCTAATTCATAGGCTTTCTTATCTTCTTCAATCATATGAGAAATGCCAGCGGCAGTTGATGCTGCTGCTTCCAGTTCCGGACTACATTCAGTAGTGAAACATGTCCAAAGTTCAACGTTTTGCCCTTGAATGTATGTATGAAAACGACCCTTCCAAGTTGGATAGTCGTTCATATGATTTAGCTTTGGCGGGCGATTGTTGCTTCCCGTCTCACTTTCACTGAGCAATAGATTCTGTATGTTTTGATTTTGATTAGAGACCATTGCCCATTGACTTGCATTTGCTGCTTGTTGTTTTTGAGGCAATTGGTTCATCAAATCGGCAAGTGAAGGCTGATTTTCACTTGGTCTTGCTTCCGAACTCCAATCCCACAGACCTTTGCTACCCATGATTTGTGTATGTATGTTAGTACCTGCACACACACTTGAAAACACAATGTTATGACAGATTTGCAAGTCCTCTGTGTAAAACAGAAGTGTTCTCGACGAAACACTTTCCACGAAACAGGTTTGTTTCGTCGAAATGAATAATGACGAAACAGACTTGTTTCGTCGAAGATATTATGACGAAACAGACTTTGTTTCGTCGAAGATATTATTGACGAAACACAAGTGATTCGTCGACTGTTTGTTTCGTCGATGCTGAGTCTCAGACAGCTGTTTAAGATATTTACAGCTGTTTAAGATATTTAAAATATCTAAACTGACACAAGGTATGTTTTTCTGAGTTAGAGTTTCAATGTTACAAACACAAAAGTCCACTTAATGTATTTTAATGAGTAACACTTTGATTTAAACACAACAAGATCAAATGAACAATTTTATAATGAACTCTATGAAGATATGAAGAACACACACAAGAACAAGGAGTTTCCCGGTAAACTTATGAGTTTTCCGGTGACCGGACAAATTTCCGAAAACACGATAATGCACAAGACTTTCACTAAAAACCCGGTTCAAAGTATAAGCAATAAATCTAACAAGGTTTTTGATAAAACTCTTAGCAAATAACAACAAACAAACAGATTTTATGAATATTTTTCAGAAAAATGATTTTTCAAGAATAAATTTTCAGAAAAAAACACACACAAAAACTTGATAAAAACCGAACAATGTTTGATTTTAAACAAGGATTAGAGCCAAACGCTCTGATACCAATTGTAGGTCCCAAAATCCGAGGATCAATTAGGAAAACCTAAATCACTTGTTTATAGCAAACACGGTTACGCGTGCGGAATCCACGTAACTATGCCAAATCAAACACGTAAAATGATAACGACACGGCAATAATCAATGATACACACTCGATTGATTAAACGGGATGAGAACCGATAACAAACATATACAAACAATGTTTAAAGACTCTCTCTCAAAGTCTCACAGCTCATCAGTTTCACACAGAAACTGAGTGGGGTATTTATACTAAGACATAGACACAGACATGACGAAACACATAAAGCACTCGACGAAACACCCTAGTCGACGAAACACATTATGTTTCGTCGACATACATATAATCCCTATTCTTGTTTCGTCGACATGTTGTAGAAACCCAACTGTAATCAAAGCCCACTTCTAGTATTCGGCCCACATGAAGAGATTATGGCCCGAACATGTTTCTGTTTACAATCTTTCACCATTTGCACCATATGAGACAAATTGTGACATCATCATGACATCACTAAGGTGATGTCATGGTGATGTGTTTGCGGGAAAGGCTAGCGGCGTTCCGTGCCTCGCGTGTCGAACTCTGGGGCGCACGACGGAGGAATGTCGTGTCTTCGGGCTTGAGCCGGACCTAACCGAGTCGACCCGAACCGAATCGAACCGAGTCGAACCGAACCGAGTCGTGTCCACATAAAGTGTACCAACATTAATCACATGAGTCTCTTCAGTCGACCCATGACCACTCCTGCTCCTCCAGACAGCAAGTTCCCAAATCCAAGATACCTAACGACCTGCGAGCATGTAACAAGTGTATCAGACAAAGCTGGCGAGTTCACAGTTTTAGGAAACGTTTGTTACCAGTTGTATGTAAAACAGTTCACTGACAAATGCAAGTAATATTGTTAGTATCTCAATTCCGAACAAGACGGCTCCTGATGTACATGACCGCCCTTTCCCACGTACTCCTATCCAGTACTGGGCCCGACTGGTCATTAGTTCACATCCGTCCTATCTAGGAGCGGTGTGAGGGTGCCAAACCTAAGTAGCGCTACCAACTAATACCCGTTACCCTCCAGGTAACAATGTAAGGGACTTACAAGAATGATAGGTGAGAATATTAACCAATATACCCGTTTTTACCCAAAAGACTTATCCCTCCACGGGATACCCACTGACTGTCCCCAACCACTGGGACGCATGCTCGAATGTAGTGAACTCACCTTTGGTTTGCTCGATGTGTTTATTTATCTATTCAAGTTGATCAATCAAATCCTAGCATGGTTAACAAAGCCAATCAGTTACAGATAAACCCATGTCACATAGTTTCTTACTCTCATAATACAAACAGTACACATGCATTTCACGTATTATCATGAGAGTCACAATAGCTAGCCATGCCACAAAACACTCCACTAATTTCCTGTCACGTCCCCCGACCCACCCTGGACGGAATCGGGAGTCGCGAACAGCCCAGTGGTACCGGTGATTATTTTGAAAACGTTGCAGCGGAAATTTCATCAGGACCGTGAGTTAGGAAAAATATCAGAGTTTTGAAAACACCGGATTTTATTTATTAAATAGATGGGATAAACCCACGTTTTACAATGGTAGCTTTAATAAAGATAATTACATAAAACAATATTTCTAAATTTTAATTTAATTAATAAAATAAGCCACTTCTTGATGCCTTTTAGTGCCGTATCCATCTTTTACTCCCATCTACTGTAATTACCTGAAACGTGTTTTAAAAAGGTTTTGTCAGTGGGAAACACTGAGTGAATCATTCTATTTACTAAAACGACTCATTTGTTATAATTTACAGTATTAAGGAAGATTACAATGTTTCTGATATTAACCAACTACCCACAGTACTTTATCACTCGACCCATTGGCCCATTCGTCCAATGGTGTCTGTGATTATAGTCATATCACCCCTTGGCTGCCCCAATGGTGAAGATTATCAAGTAATGTATACAAAACCCCACATACCGGCTGTAATTTGGTGATTACATAAACTTAATCCCTGTAATTATAACCTTGAAAATAAACATGATTTTGAAAGTAATTTGATAAAAAGAGAATGACTCACTTATAATCATGCAGATTCATACGGCCAAAGTTTAGTCTACAGATAATCCTTGATATATTGCAGATTTATACAGGCAGAGCTTAGCCTATTGATTTAGCCTTGTAACCTAGTGCACACGAACTAGGTAGGTAACTTAATACAGCAATTACGATAACTCACGAGATCAACCCTCACAACGAATGACAAAGTGCTATGCTTAAACATCCATCGAATTAACGATTAATGACAAAACATCACCCTAATGTGGGCAGCACTTAAACATCCATTGAGTACATTGATCGATCGGACAATGAATCGTAATAGCGATCGAGTTAATATCCGGTATCGTAGCAGAATTCGAGCTAGTGTATGTTTGGTAGTAATCAGACGATATCTCGAAGTGTAAAACGAATTTGCTTGTCGCTCCAACGCAGAAAATCAAGTCCCACGGCCCTCTATTTATACTGAAAAATCGTCCCCCTCGCGTGGCGCGAGGGGTCTTCTTGTTCTCGTCGCGTGGCGCGACGGGTCATGTTTCTTTATATGGTTGCCACGTGTTTTTGTAGGTTAGCTGAGTCGACGGAACGAGAAAATTCGATTTTGATAATAAACTGTGATGATAATATCGAATGGGAAATGCCCCCCTGAGTTTTAGGGGCCCTGATCCTGATTCTGATTGTTATGAAAATTTTAAGGTTTATGCAGAATTACCTAGGTGTCTCAATTAGAGTTTCTTAGTGAATAAAATATAATAATAATAATAATAATAAAAATATAATAGTTTTGATGAGAGTTGTTATGGTTTGGGACATTTTTGAATATAATTATATTACAAAGAAAAAGGGAATAAAATAGTGAGAAAAGAAAATGGACTCACTTTGTAACTTTAGGGTTCAACTAGAAAGCCTCCTGGTATAAATTTTGGGTATAACTTCTGAGCTATAAATATATATATTTGTAATTGCGTTAAGTATAGTACCCCTGATTCAACCTTATCCCGATGTCCCGAGACAGAACCCCAACGAACTTAGTCGGGCAGAGCCCTGACATGTGTTATGGGGCTCAGATCAATCGGAAAGGGTAGCGGTGATCGGGAGTTAAAACACTTAAAACGAAGCATAGCCTTATTATTATTATTTAGGAAAAATAATAATAAAATATATATATATTTTGAGAGAGAGAGTAGGCGATTGAAAGGTTAGTAAATTTTGCCTTCCACTATGGATGCATATATATATACTTTTTTTTTTTTTTTTGAAAGGTGAACTTCTTAATGGTGACCATTGTCACATCCGCAAATCGCGGACCCTCGCCAAGATTAAGGGCCCAGATAGCAAGGTCAGCGCTGGGTTGACCAATCTTGGGTCGAAGGCTTTCCCCCGGAAACCGTACTGCCTCTACACGAGTTGCCTCGCTAGAGTAACAGCCGGATGAAAACCGGAGTTACACTCAGGATCAAACCCTCCTCGGTAGGTTTTTCACCATCATTGCGCACGGGTGTCCTCCTCCTAAGGCCACGAGTGAGAGTCGAACCGGTGACCTCCAAGGAGGGCCGGCCGACTTAACCCAAGTGGGAATACCCACTGGGCCACGATAGGAAGGACATATATATATACTTTTTAACAAACGTATAATGACCAACAATCTTCTTTTCTTTCATGATGACACCTATCCTTAGAGAATTCCATATTCATACACGTCGACCTTTCTTTTTTTCATGTGTTTTGATTTAAAGGGGTACATGTGTACCTATAATTTTTTCTAATTAAATCTTTTGATTTTATTATTCACGAAACATTAACAATGTTTTAATTATTTTAATATTTTATTTTTATAATTAATTTAACAGCTTCACTTATTTAACGCTTATAACTTATAAAATACGATGTTTTTATAAGATAATAAATATGTCTTTAGAACTAGAATAATTTTATCTACAATTTGAACCAAGTTTCATTAAAAATAGAGTAGGTTCAAATATAATGTATTTTTATAGTTTAATTAGTAAACAGTTCCTGAGCATGTCCAGGTACTTTATATTTCTTACAGTTAACTTACCCGTAATCTACCCGTCTAATAA
Source organism: Helianthus tuberosus (assembly GCA_030545235.1). Taxonomy (NCBI): domain Eukaryota; kingdom Viridiplantae; phylum Streptophyta; class Magnoliopsida; order Asterales; family Asteraceae; genus Helianthus; species Helianthus tuberosus. Next base: position 107,631,001 of record CM060409.1, read on the forward strand.
TATAAGCTTTTATATACTTTTATTTTATTTAGAAAAATGTCACCCATACATAGGCCAATATTATTTCAACCAACTATATAAAATAGTGTTTAAAACTATTTGGGTTGAGTATTTATATATTAAAAATAAACTAGTTACTAGTTACTAGTGGTTAATTTAATCAAATCTATAATTCTTATATGATAAAAATAGGGATGTTACATTTCCACAAAATCTCGAGTGCTCCTAACTCACATCAATATATACATTTGTCATACAGTACGCGGCACAATCAGCCCACGGCCCAACTCAAGATGTGCGTGTGACCCGCCCAAGTGTGCAACCAGCACATGATATACAAACATATTCAATTCATCCTATAGCACATTTAGTAACTACACATAGTGGGTCGGCCCAACATAAAAGAAGGCTTCAACTCAACTGTTTTACTCATGTATGGCCCAATTCAATTACAATTATAATAATCCAATAATTCTAGCAGTTCATTTACCACACATCACCCAACTAGCATGTATGAGATCTGCCAAAACGATCACATGCAATTCTTGAATGAAACAATTGTACTAGCAATGGACTCTTTTAATTTCTATTGGACCAAATCTAATTAGTACTTATCTAAATGGGCGGCATGAATTGTCTTATGTACTTACATGGGCCACCAAAACAAACAAATGATTATATAATCTAACAACAGTAGACATGATGACAACCAATCATTATATCATTTAAAGTGTGCAAGAACCCTATACACTTATTAGCAATTTCGAATAATCAAGAACATTATACAAACAGGTTGTTATAACATGATTTAACCTATCAATTATTCACCCCCATGTATACAAACAATTTATTATTACCATCGGCTATCATCAACAGAACTTCGAAACCAATTTGCAACAATACTCTAACCCAAGTTTCCACCCTACACATGCACATATACACATCACATCTATCAGATTACGCTACTCGATCATCGTTCTAACGATCTACCTTATTCAAGAGGCATAGTTATCATAGGGTACACATAGTCACTACGTGATAATCATGCACACGAGTATGAATACATATCAACAAGATCAACAATTAACTATTTAACATAAACACAAATCACTAACCACAAGTTCTGATTCAATAGAAGGCTGCTTCGAAGAGGGGGGGGGGGGGGGTTCACTTCTGCCGACGCACACTTAGAGGGGTTTAGGGTTTGTTCTAGTTTGTGATCATAATTATTCACGTATACATGTAGTTAAATGGACAAGGAACTGGGCCACTTATATTTGCTAAACAATTAATAGTTTGGGCCGATTACACTTGCTGACCAAAACAGTCATTTGGGCTCTTATATTTGCTAAACACTTAATGATTTGGGCCGATTATTTATTGATGTTACACGCCATGTTTGGGCCAAGTTTGATCACTTATGTCAACGGGTTTCTTAATCAAACAAGCACATTCACATTGCGGTCCAATTATACGCTATGGCCCAATCGTAAACACAACATAGAGATTTGCCTGATACACGATTATCAGGGTCACGGGTCGAATAGATAGATTAAAACAAGAAATAGATTAAAATAAGAACGGGGAAAAGAAGAAAACCGAAGACACTAACATTGAAACTTCGGGTTGTCACACTAATGTAGTAGTTAATGCTTTAAGTCATAAGTCTCATAGGAAGCCGAATCAAGTACGTGCTCTTAGATTAAATTGCGGATAGATTTAATGAAATAATTAAAGAGTACCCAAGAAACAGCAATCAAGGATGATGCTGAAGGATTATAAAGAAATAATGAAGGAATCAGAAAAAGGAACTAATGGAAATTAGTGATTCCATAAAAAAAATTCGGGTACCTATTCAAGGAAACCTGCAAGAAAGGATTCTCGAAGAAGCCCATAGAACTAAGTATTTGATACATCGTGTAAGTAATATGGGGTATCAAAGTTTGAATTACTGATAAATAAAAATGAAAAAGGATGTAGCAAGTTATATCTCTAAGTATTTAATCGATTAGCAAGTTAAAGCTGAACATTAGAACCCTTTAGGTTTACCTCAACGATTAGAAATGCCAGTAGAGAAATAGGATTGATAACAAATGAATGTTATTACCAAATTCCCCAATAACAATAAGTTGTAACAACACAATCTGGGTGATTGTGGATCAACTAACCAAGTTAGCTCAATTACTACCAATGAAGGTGTAACACCCGAAAATTTTAAAAACATAAAAAGTAACAACTCTTATAATTTATAGTCCACTAGGAAACCCTAATTAAGACACCCAAGTGATTCTGCACAAACCCTAAGATTTTCAGAATTTTCAGAATCAGGATTAGGGCCCCTAAAACTCAGGGGGGGTATTCCCTACATGACGATTATCCTAATTACGTGCTATCCAAGTTGAAATTTCAGAATGTGTCGAGTCACCTAGCCTAGTCCCACACGTGGCAACAATATAAGCCTTAAGTGTACCTTACGGACCGTAAGGTTATCAAGCTTACGGTCCGTAAGCATCCATACGGACCTCAACGTTGGGAGTGTTACGGTCCGTAAGTAACTCAATTTTCGTGTATAAATAGCAGGCCTTGGCACTTGAATCTGGGCACAAAATCGACGAAGAAACTCAAAATACACGCTGAGATTTCGTCCGATTACTCTCCAAACACACACGAATCTTCAATTAAGTATAGCGGGGTGCTGCAAAACAGGGTATTAACTCAATCGCTGCTACGATTCATTGTCCGATTGATTCAAATATCTAATGAATGTTTAAGTGCCGCCCACATTAGGGTTATACTTTATCGTTCGTCATTAATTTGACGGATTGTCGTTAATTCGATAGGTAAAGTATTATACTTTATCGTTCGTTGTTAATTCAACGGATCATCGTTAATTCGATGGGTAAAGTATTATACCTTGTCGTTCGTTGTTAATTCAACGGATCATCGTTAATTCGATAGGCAAAGTATTGCATTTTGTCATTCATTGTGAGAATTTGATCTCGTGAGTTATCGTAAATGCTGTATTTAGTTAAATACCTAGTTTGTGAGCAAATTAGGTTAAGAAGATAATCAATAGGATAAACCCTGCTCGTAGAAACCTACAATTGAAAACAAGATAGCATCACCTGGAGATTTTAAGGTACGGATAGACTCTTGTCTTTTGATTTGTGTCATTTGATATAAGTATATCATTTTTGATTTTAAAGTCCGTATTAAGATCTCAGTATAAGTTATAAGTTCAGTACGGATAGACTCCTTTCTTTCGATTTGCGTCATATCATTTCTAATTTTAAAAGTCAGTATTAAGATCTAAGTATAAGTTATAAATTCAGTACGGATAGATTCCTTCCTTTTGATCTATGTTGTTTTTATAAAAGATTCCTTACTTCGATTTATGTCATTTGAATATAAGAATTTCTGTAGTAAGATTAAGTTATTACGGATAGCCTCCTTTCTTTCGATTTACGTCATATCATTCTGATTTTAAAGTCCGTATTAAGATCTAAGTAATAAGTTATAAGTTCTGTACAGATAGATTTCTTTCTTTAGATTTATGTCCGTTGAGTACGGATAAAATCCTTTTCTTTCGATTTATGTCGTTTTGATCCGAGTATATCATTTCTGATTTTAGGTTCCGTATTAAGATTAAGTCATAAGTTTCGTACGAATAGAATCTTTTCTTTCGATTTCTGTCAATTCTGATATATCGTACGGGTAGATTCCTTTCTTTCGATTTCTGTCAATTCTGATATATCGTACGGGTTCCTTTCTTTCGATTTCTGTCAATTCTGATATATCGTACGGGTAGATTCCTTTCTTTCGATTTCTGTCAATTCTGATATATCGTACGGGTAGATTCCTTTCTTTCGATTTCTGTCAATTCTGATATATCGTACGGGTTCCTTTCTTTCGATTTCTGTCAATTCTGATATATCGTACGGGTAGATTCCTTTCATTCGATTTCTGTCAATTCTGAATTTCCGTATTAAGATTTAGTAAGTTATACATTCCTTACGCATAGAATCCTTTCTTTTGATTTATGTCAGTTAGGTACATATAGAATCCTTTCGATTTATGTCCGTTGGATAGAATCCTTTAGTTCGGTTTATGTCGTTTTGATCCAAGTATATTATTCCTGATTTTAGATTTCCGTATTAAGATTAAGTTCTGAAATAAGTTATAAGTTTCATACGAATAGATCCGTATTAAGATTAAGTTATAAGTTTCGTACAAATAGATTCCGTATTAAGATTAAGTTATGAAATAAGTTATAAGTTCTGTACAGATAGACTCCTTTCTTTAAATTTATGTCCGTTGGGTACGGATAGAATTCCTTTCTTTAGATTTATGTCCGTTGGGTACGGGTAGAATTCATTTCTTTCGATTTATGTCCGTTAGGTACGGATAGAATCCTTTCTTTTAATATTGAATACAAGTTCCGTATTAAGATTAAGTTAGGAAATACATGTTGAAAGTTTCAAACGTTTTGAAAAGGTTTAAGAAATTGGTTTTCATTTCATACTCTCGTGGTTCCTTGTTAACGAGTCAAGGTTTTATCTTGTTCGTTTAATAAACCACATTTTGGGGACGAAATTGTCAAGATAGGAGTGATATCCATACCTTGGTGACTGGTTCCACTCTTTGATTATAAAACTCCTCACATCTTTGATTATAGATTCCTTTGATAAGTCCGTTCGATTCCTGTTTTAATCATTTGATTTTAGCTCTCATGTCATGCGATAGTTTTCTGTTAAGTTGTATTCATTATCGCATGTTCCAATATATGTTCCGTTCTGTTCTGAATATAAGTTTTATAAGTTATGTGAATAAGACCATTTTTACTCTGATACCCTGAGTATCGCTTCTCGTGGAGTGTCCCACGAGCATGTTGTTGCGGCATCAACAGCATGTGCTCCATCTGTGACGGAGAGATTAGTTCACAGCGTCCCTAGGTACAAGTGTGGTACAAAGCTACTAGGAGGCGTATGGATCGATCCTAGGATTTTAAGTCATAAGGAAATGGATAGAGGGTATGCCAACTCACCATTTCGTGTGATAAGTATGCAGGAGTAACTACCTGTGTATTGTCACGTTTTCAGTTTGCTCATGGGTACATCCGTATGATATGATTATGAAATTATGTTACTTTTAAAATAAGCTTTTATTTTCCTCTATCCGCACACTGGGCAAAACTGTTCAAAAATTTTGCTCAGACGTACGTTTTTCTTTGTTGTGTTTTCTTCTTCACGTCAGGTTATCAAGACAAGCTGGGACGGAATATGGAAGAGTGCTCGAGTGTTTAGAAAAGACGATAGAAATAATTGTAATGGATTAGATATCCTTCATTAAGCTGTAAAGCCTTGTAATACATTTAAGTATAAATGGAATTATGTTTTTGATCTGACTACCGATATTGTGACACTTCGGCCCGGTTCCGGGACGGGGTGTTACAGCTATGGTATCAGAGCAAAGGCTCTTTCCTGTAGAAAACTTAAACATAAGTTAAGACCTGTGAGGTAATGGGTAGACATTGGGTTAGGATTTCGATGTCCAATCAGTCGTTACATCGGTTAGTAACTTTTTCTTTTCACTTCATGGTAGTCTCGAACATAAGTATTTCGTCATCTTCATTGTTTTTACTCTAGCTTTATTTCAAGTATGACTATTGATCATAGTGGGTCACGTTCAAGTATGATTATTAATATATATATATATAGGTATGCAATAATTTCGAGGACGAAATTTTTTTTAAGAGGGGTAGATTTGTAACACCCGAAAATTTTAAAAACATAAAAAGTAACAACTCTTATGATTTATAGTCCACTAGGAAACCCTAATTAAGACACCCAAGTGATTCTGCACAAACCCTAAGATTTTCAGAATTTTCAGAATCAGGATTAGGGCCCCTAAAACTCAGGGGGGGTATTCCCTACATGACGATTATCCTAATTACGTGCTATCCAAGTTGAAATTTCAGAATGTGTCGAGTCACCTAGCCTAGTCCCACACGTGGCAACAATATAAGCCTTAAGTGTACCTTACGGACCGTAAGGTTATCAAGCTTACGGTCCGTAAGCATCCATACGGACCTCAACGTTGGGAGTGTTACGGTCCGTAAGTAACTCAATTTTCGTGTATAAATAGCAGGCCTTGGCACTTGAATCTGGGCACAAAATCGACGAAGAAACTCAAAATACACGCTGAGATTTCGTCCGATTACTCTCCAAACACACACGAATCTTCAATTAAGTATAGCGGGGTGCTGCAAAACAGGGTATTAACTCAATCGCTGCTACGATTCATTGTCCGATTGATTCAAATATCTAATGAATGTTTAAGTGCCGCCCACATTAGGGTTATACTTTATCGTTCGTCATTAATTTGACGGATTGTCGTTAATTCGATAGGTAAAGTATTATACTTTATCGTTCGTTGTTAATTCAACGGATCATCGTTAATTCGATGGGTAAAGTATTATACCTTGTCGTTCGTTGTTAATTCAACGGATCATCGTTAATTCGATAGGCAAAGTATTGCATTTTGTCATTCATTGTGAGAATTTGATCTCGTGAGTTATCGTAAATGCTGTATTAAGTTAAATACCTAGTTTGTGAGCAAATTAGGTTAAGAAGATAATCAATAGGATAAACCCTGCTCGTAGAAACCTACAATTGAAAACAAGATAGCATCACCTGGAGATTTTAAGGTACGGATAGACTCTTGTCTTTTGATTTGTGTCATTTGATATAAGTATATCATTTCTGATTTTAAAGTCCGTATTAAGATCTCAGTATAAGTTATAAGTTCAGTACGGATAGACTCCTTTCTTTCGATTTGCGTCATATCATTTCTAATTTTAAAAGTCAGTATTAAGATCTAAGTATAAGTTATAAATTCAGTACGGATAGATTCCTTCCTTTTGATCTATGTTGTTTTTATAAAAGATTCCTTACTTCGATTTATGTCATTTGAATATAAGAATTTCTGTAGTAAGATTAAGTTATTACGGATAGCCTCCTTTCTTTCGATTTACGTCATATCATTCTGATTTTAAAGTCCGTATTAAGATCTAAGTAATAAGTTATAAGTTCTGTACAGATAGATTCCTTTCTTTAGATTTATGTCCGTTGAGTACGGATAAAATCCTTTTCTTTCGATTTATGTCGTTTTGATCCGAGTATATCATTTCTGATTTTAGGTTCCGTATTAAGATTAAGTCATAAGTTTCGTACGAATAGAATCTTTTCTTTCGATTTCTGTCAATTCTGATATATCGTACGGGTAGATTCCTTTCTTTCGATTTCTGTCAATTCTGATATATCGTACGGGTTCCTTTCTTTCGATTTCTGTCAATTCTGATATATCGTACGGGTAGATTCCTTTCTTTCGATTTCTGTCAATTCTGATATATCGTACGGGTAGATTCCTTTCTTTCGATTTCTGTCAATTCTGATATATCGTACGGGTTCCTTTCTTTCGATTTCTGTCAATTCTGATATATCGTACGGGTAGATTCCTTTCATTCGATTTCTGTCAATTCTGAATTTCCGTATTAAGATTTAGTAAGTTATACATTCCTTACGCATAGAATCCTTTCTTTTGATTTATGTCAGTTAGGTACATATAGAATCCTTTCGATTTATGTCCGTTGGATAGAATCCTTTAGTTCGGTTTATGTCATTTTGATCCAAGTATATTATTCCTGATTTTAGATTTCCGTATTAAGATTAAGTTCTGAAATAAGTTATAAGTTTCATACGAATAGATCCGTATTAAGATTAAGTTATAAGTTTCGTACAAATAGATTCCGTATTAAGATTAAGTTATGAAATAAGTTATAAGTTCTGTACAGATAGACTCCTTTCTTTAAATTTATGTCCGTTGGGTACGGATAGAATTCCTTTCTTTAGATTTATGTCCGTTGGGTACGGGTAGAATTCATTTCTTTCGATTTATGTCCGTTAGGTACGGATAGAATCCTTTCTTTTAATATTGAATACAAGTTCCGTATTAAGATTAAGTTAGGAAATACATGTTGAAAGTTTCAAACGTTTTGAAAAGGTTTAAGAAATTGGTTTTCATTTCATACTCTCGTGGTTCCTTGTTAACGAGTCAAGGTTTTATCTTGTTCGTTTAATAAACCACATTTTGGGGACGAAATTGTCAAGATAGGAGTGATATCCATACCTTGGTGACTGGTTCCACTCTTTGATTATAAAACTCCTCACATCTTTGATTATAGATTCCTTTGATAAGTCCGTTCGATTCCTGTTTTAATCATTTGATTTTAGCTCTCATGTCATGCGATAGTTTTCTGTTAAGTTGTATTCATTATCGCATGTTCCAATATATGTTCCGTTCTGTTCTGAATATAAGTTTTATAAGTTATGTGAATAAGACCATTTGTACTCTGATACCCTGAGTATCGCTTCTCGTGGAGTGTCCCACGAGCATGTTGTTGCGGCATCAACAGCATGTGCTCCATCTGTGACGGAGAGATTAGTTCACAGCGTCCCTAGGTACAAGTGTGGTACAAAGCTACTAGGAGGCGTATGGATCGATCCTAGGATTTTAAGTCATAAGGAAATGGATAGAGGGTATGCCAACTCACCATTTCGTGTGATAAGTATGCAGGAGTAACTACCTGTGTATTGTCACGTTTTCAGTTTGCTCATGGGTACATCCGTATGATATGATTATGAAATTATGTTACTTTTAAAATAAGCTTTTATTTTCCTCTATCCGCACACTGGGCAAAACTGTTCAAAAATTTTGCTCAGACGTACGTTTTTCTTTGTTGTGTTTTCTTCTTTACGTCAGGTTATCAAGACAAGCTGGGACGGAATATGGAAGAGTGCTCGAGTGTTTAGAAAAGACGATAGAAATAATTGTAATGGATTAGATATCCTTCATTAAGCTGTAAAGCCTTGTAATACATTTAAGTATAAATGGAATTATGTTTTTGATCTGACTACCGATATTGTGACACTTCGGCCCGGTTCCGGGACGGGGTGTTACAGAAGGAAACCCTTTAGTATAAGACACTTAGTTAAGTTGTGTGAAGACAAAACAGTCTCATTACAATGAATCCTGTTATCTATCAAGATAGTCATTTCACTTCTCATTTCTAGGAAAATTTTAACCCGACCTATTTTGATGTAGTATGAAGGAACACTACAAAACATAAAAGATGTGCTAAGTACATGTGTGATAACTATTGGTGCAAGTAGAACTATCACTTATCACTCATAAGACTCTCCCATAATTAGTGTTGCCATTTGAAGCACCTTATGGATAAAGGTACCATCCATTATGAGAAAAGAAACTATCGGGCCATGAGATCGGCAAACCATTAGAATTTCAAATCAGATAAAGAATAATACAAAAGGTCTCTCCGTGAAAAGGGAATAGTCCGATACGGCAAGAAAGAAAAGTTAAGTCTAAAATTTGTTGAACCATTCGGAATCCTTAAATAAATTGGATCAGTAGCTTATCAGCTAGAGTTATCAGAAGAAATAACATGAATACATGATATGTTTCATGTATACCCCTTAAGGAATGCCTAGCTGATAAATCTTTAGTTATACCTCTTCAAGCTATAAAGGTAAATAAAAATTTTAGATCCATTGAAAGACCATATAAGTCAAAAATATGAATCACAAGGCAAGAGCTTAGTTCTGGTCAAAGTAAAATGAAGAACCTGAATATACATGAGAATTAGAATCAAAGATGAAAAGAAAATATATTTACTTGTTCCAGCAAATCTCGAGGACGAGATTTAAAACAAGGTGGGGAGGATGTAACAACCCTCATAAAAATATTCTCGACAAAAAACAGTAATCAAAACCAGAAATGCACGCGATAAAACTTGTATATTTAAGCTGGAAAATTTAGCAATTAAGGAATCTTGGCATTCGACGAACCAAATCACATAAAAATAGTCTTATTAGATTCGCAAATTAAAAACGAATCATGTAAGATCAAGACCCAAACATACACGATAAGTATCGGCACGAAAATCGAGGAAAACGCACGATTGGACGAGAAGGGCGGCCAAGGACACGCGTCACGACACTGCGACACGTGTCAGGCCTACGTGGGACACGTGGCGACCAAAGCCAGATCAACTATCCCCGCGCCACGCGACAGCCTGTCGCGCCACGCGAGGGGACCCAAAATTCAGGTATATAAGGGCAGCAGTGGGACTTGAATTCCTGCACCAGTTCGATCGTATTTTGACGAACTTACTCTCTCATATCTCCGTTTCTTTTCACAACACCCCTAAACCCTAAAACTCTGCTCGTAATTAGAGTACTAACTCGAATCACTGATACGATACCCTATCCGATCGATTGAAACTGATCCAACGGATGTTTAAGTGCTGCCTGTATACGGCTATACTTTTTCATTCGTTGTGAGGGTTTTGATCTCGTGATTATCGTTAAAGTTGAATTGAGTTAATACACTAATACGAGTTCCATTAGAAATTAGAACTCATAATCAGGAAGCTGTTAAACTAATATATCAAACTTAGCTATTAAGATAATTTAGCAGTTTAGAAAACTTAATAGCTACGGCAACTTAACAGGAAAGGAAACTTAGCAGTTAAGCAAGCTAAGTAAGTTAATTAATCAGCTAAATACGTTATTTAATTAATCGGCTAAGTAAATTACTTAATTAAACCGTTAAGGAAAATTAATCAGTTAAGTAAGATTAATTAATCAGTTAAGTAAGATTAATTAAGTTAAGTATGATTAATTAATCAGTTAAACAAGATTAATTAAGCTAAGCAAGATTAATTAGGCTAAGCAAGATTAATTAGGCTAAGAAAGATTAATTAAGCTAAGTAAGATTAATTAATCAGCTAAGTAAGATTTATTAAACACCTAAATAGATATACATGAAAAATAGATATATATGGGGTAGGTTTTATCTAAGGAAGGTTTTATCTAGGGAAGGTTCAACTAAGGAAGATAACACCTAGGGAAATTCTATATAGGGGTAAGACTTATCCCTTGGCTATAAATAGGAAGCTTATGATTCATTTTTCTTTGCTCATTCATTCTATTCTTCTCTCTATACGTTGGTGTTCTAACCAATAATCACCGATGCGATGCTCTGTCCGATCGATTCAGGAACCAACTAATGAATGCCAAAGTGCTGTCTAAACAAGACTATACTTTGTGAATTTCGTTAAACGGATGCCAAAGTGCTGTCTAAACAAGACTATACTTTGTGAATTTCGTTAAGGTTCGGATCTCGTGACCATCGTTAGGTTTGATTAGGTTCAACACTAATACGTATTGCATTCTGTTAAACTAAATGTTCAACTACTCGAAACTCTACCCCATACACTTACAATCAAAATGGATGCTTAATCATCAGAGGATTCAGAACTATAAAGTAGATGCTTAGAATCAAGATGCTTGTTTAATCAAGACTATATGCTAACAAGGTGAGTCATTCTCTTTTTATCAAATTGTTTCCAAAAATCCTATTTGTTTCAAAGTTATAATTACATGGATTAAGTCTTTGTAATCTTCAATTACTGCCGGTATGTGGGGTTTTGTATACATTACTTGATACCCGTCACCATTGGACAACGAGTTAGCCAATGGGTGATCTGACCATTGTCACAGAAACGAGTCGAGTGACAAATACCGATTTGGGGTAATTGGTTGATATATAAACATTGTAATCGCTTTTAATATTGTGAATTATAACAAATATGTTTTTATACAAAAATGAATGAACTCACCAGTATTTCCTGCTGACCAAACCTTTTTAAAACGCGTTTCAGGTAATGACAGTAGATTGGAATGAGAGTGATGATACGGTACCGAAAGGCTTAAAGAAGTGGCTTATTCTATCAATTGAATTAAATTAAGAAAACATGGTTTCATATATTCTGGTTTATCCCTTAGTAAAGCTACCTCTGTAAAACATGGGTTTTATCCCATCTATTTAATAAATAAAATCCGGTGTTTTCTAAACTCTGATATTTTTTTCCTAACTCACGGTCCTGATGAATATTTCCGCTGCAATGTTTTTAAAATAACCACCGGTACCACCTGGATGGTTCGCGGCTCCCGATTCCGTCCAGGGTGGGGTCGGGGGTCGTGACAGCCGTCTTCCGTTGCAGGTGGGGTGTGTGGGGGGCCGGAGTTGCAGGTGGGGTTTGTACCCACCACCGTCTTTTGAACTACCAAACACCACTCACACACACCAACCCACTGTCTTTTAAAACTGCCATCGCTTAACCCCCCTCCACCCCTACCTCACTTGAACCCCCTTCACCCCAAACACCAGTCACAAACACCAACGCCGTCATCGGGTTTAGTACCGAAGATCACCGTCCATCTGTTTTGGTTTAGAAGGATCTGGAACAGACCCAAATCTTCAATCAGAAGTTTATAAATGAGAGATGGGTTTTTAAAAGGGTGGAGAGAGAAGAGATAAAATCTCCCTGTACGGCGGCGGCATACACCGGAGACGGAGAAAGAGGGAACCAGAGACGGAGAAGGAGGGGTCGCCGACGGTGCTTCTGGGGGAAACAGAGTTTCTCTGATCACAGGTAGGTGTGGTGTGTGTGGGTTCACCGGAACAAGAACGGCCGGCACCAACACCAGACGATAGGTGTGGTGTGTGTGGGTTCACAAACAACAACCACTTTCACACTCATCATCGTTCATCATTATATGTGTGCATTGTGTTTTAAGAAAAGAGAAAGTTGCTTCAAAATTGGGTGTGGGTGAATTAACGAAGAAGAAGAAACAAGATGAGAGAGGAAGAATGTGACTACTCTGACTTTTGTAAGAGAAGAGAGAGAGAGAGAGAGAGAGAGAGAGAGATTGACATTAATTGAAAAAGACAGGTTATCAGTTTGGGTAATTTACCAAAATGCCCAATGAGGTGGCCACCTCTAATTGGTTAATATCAGTTCTTGCGGTTCTTACAACTGGAGGTGGTTCCTATTTTAGCAGCTCCCTATATATATAGGGTCAGGATTTAAAGAGAACGGTGAAAGGTGTGAGAACGGTGAGAACGATTTTGGAGTTGACATGTGGCATTGACGCAAAATTACACTAAAGGGTAATATTGTCAAAAAAACCCACATACATGAACTGGGTGTTCAAATAAAACGCCATAAAAACATCAAATTAAGAAAAAACGCCATGAAAATACCCAGTTAAAACGCCATAAAACACTCAGTTCAGAAAAAAACGCCATGAAAAACTCAGTTTAAAACGCCATAAAACCTCAGTTCAGAAAAACGCCATGAAAAATACCTAGTTAAAACGCCATAAAAACATATAGTTTAGAAAATGCCATAAAAATAACTAGTCTAAAACGCCATAAAACACCCAGTTCAGAAAAACGCCATAAAACCCATTTCATTTTTTTTTCGAAAAGTATGTCAATAGTATACTCGTTGGAAAGATAAAAAAACGCTGAGTTTTATGTTGTAATTTTTTTTAGAAAAAAAATCACGTATAAAAAAGTTATTGGCGTTTAAATATGATGGGGGAAAATGGCATGTGATTAGCATGTGCACCTTTGTTTGGATTTTCCAATTTTACCTCTCCTGGTACTTATAAGGTTCCCATTATTTACAAAAAATGTCACTGCATCATCTTAGCCACAAATCATAAAGAAGCAAATGAAAGGCTTTATATATATATATATATATATATATAAAGCCTTTCATTTGCTTCTCTTCGATGGAAGTTTGATTTTCCCAGAATGTATCCTAATTTTTGGCCTAATTCTTCTTCTGGTGATCGATTCAATCTCTGATAAAAAAGATATACCTTGGTTATATTTCATCTCTTCAACAAGTTTAGTAATGAGCATAACGGCCCTATTGTTCCAATGGAGAAACAAATTAAAAAAACCTTAAAAACATACCAATTTTTAAATGAGAAACGGCCCTATAGTTTAAATGAGAAAACAAAAAACTAACTAAAAAAGCCTAAAAAACATACCAATTTTTTTTTATAAATTTTTATAAAAAAATCGCTAGTTTTTATGCATGGAAATTTTTTTTTCAAAAAATTAATTTTTTTATTACACATGTGCACTATTACAGATATAGTGCACATGTGTAGTACACATATAATGCACATGTGCAGTACAACAAATTTTTTTTCCATGCATATAAACTAGCGATTTTTTTTTATAAAAAATTGTAAAAAAAAATTTGGTATGTTTTTTAGCTTTTTTTTAGGCTTTTTTAGTTAGTTTTCTCATTTAGATGTAGCTTTCTCATGATCCTCTCCCTATATATATAGTGTGAGGTTCATTGGGTAACACTAAAAAAGTGGGGAACAGTGGGGAACCGACTCAAACAACTCCGATTGGACTCATTCCAGCGGCGTTGGAACCGGCTCGTCGAACCCTAACTAGGATCTCTTAACCCTAAATCATAAACCCTAAACCCTAAATATATTAGGGTTTGGCTTTTAGGGTTTAGTTTTAGGTTTAGCCTTTAGGGTTTAGCTTTTAGGGTTTATAGTTTAGATTTTATGGTTTAGCTTAGGTTTTAGCTTTATTTTTTTAGATTTAGGGTTTAGAGTTTAGGAGTTAGGATTTAGGGTTAAGAGATCCTAGTTAGAGTTCGACGAGCTGGTTCCAACGCCGCTGGAATGAGTCCAATCGGAGTTCATTTGAGTCGGTTCCCCGCTGTTTCCCACTTTTTTAGTGTTCCCCAATGAACCTTCCCATATATATATATATATATATATATATATAGGGGACCGCTAGAATGAGAACCACCACGAGTTATGAGAACCGCGAGAACCACGTGCCACGGGGGGGCGTTGACCACGATTTTTTTTTACAACTAGATTCGTATATTTTAACAACATTCGTAAAAAAAAAATTTCAAACGACGCGGCCGAGGGGGTAGTTTTTTACACCCAAAGTTTGGTGTTTTTATTTTTTTTTTGTTTTTTCTTTTTTTTTTTACAAACTTTGGGTGTAAAAAACTACCCCCTCGGCCGCGCCGTTTGAATTTTATTTTTTTTACGAATGTTATTAAAATATACGCATCTAGTTGTAAAAAAAAATCGTGGTCAACGCCCCCCCGTGGCACGTGGTTCTCGCGGTTCTCATAACTCGGGGTGGTTCTCATTCTAGCGGCTCCCTATATATATATATATATATATATATATATATATATAAACATTTTAGTTTAAAAAAAAAAGTCTTTTTTACCTTTTGTTACCCCTTGTTCAATCCGCTGTGCATAAATCTGAAGGTTTGCTCGAGCTTCTGCCTTCACATTCAGGAGCCATTTTCTTGTAACTCACTGTAAGAAATTTTTTATTACCCCCTTATTTACTTTTTACTGTAATATTTTTACTTTTTACTGTTTTTTCTTTTTAATATTTCTGATATAATTTAAAAATTTAGCATATATATTTCTGTTAATAAATTTATATTTCTGTTAATAAATAAATTTTAAAAATTAGCATATACCCCCTCTGATATGGTATCAGAGCAAAGGCTTTCCTAAAATCTAAAAGACTGAGACAAGCTCCATATTTTTACTGGCTATGAATGCCCAAAACCTTTTGTGGGGAACTCTCTTAGGTGAAGATTGAAACGCCCAAAATTTACTCATTCGACCAACAACATAAAATTCTTACAATTTTACAAAATTTTGACATGACCTGTTCGTATTAAGAACTTTTCTCCCTGCTTTTAACAATACCATTCTAATTAATACTACGACACTTTCCAACATAACAAAAGTTAAGACCATATAAGGTTCGCCATGAACATTTTGTACAAACTACACAAAAATTTAGGCTCCAAACTTTTTACTAGCAAACTAGACACTTACTAATTAACATTTACTACACAAAATGGTAAGTTGACCCATCAAAATAAACAACTTGGACCGGAAGCGCATAAGGTCGACGTTGCGTGTGTACTCGGTCCGAGTGCGCCGCAATTAATCATGAGATTTACCTATCATTCATAACAACAAAACACTTGTTAGTTCATAATATATAACAATTGCAATCCTTTACTTTCGTATCATTATTCGACCCGTTATCATAACATGTTACTTTACTAACATTATCACTCTCTTTCGGAAACATTCATCATACTACTTTCCGATTCATTTGTAATGAATTGCTACATACCATATCTTTCAATATACTTACATCATTTGACCCGTTATGAACAAGTCAAATTCCCAAACATTCCAACAATCATTTTACTTATCATTCCAACCCATTAGACGGGTCATTTCATATTTACTACAACATCAACTTTTGGACATTTCTCCATATAAACTCTTTGCATCTATTCAATCATGAATCATAAGGAAACTTACACTAAGTTCATAGTACTAAATATTATCATTCATGAATCTACAAGTAGAGTACATAAAGTTCATATGAACTTACCGCGATCTTGAGATGCTTGTGACTTCGAGTGACTTGCGCCTTCTTCCTTCTTCGGACCTATATGTCATAACCTTACGCTTTTAGCTTTTGTATGCTTTACATTACTTATGCATTTATTCATTGATCATGGCGTTATATGATTAAGCATATATTCATTTTCATTCCATAACATCATTTCATCCCATTTTCTATGTCATAACGCAATTAAGTTATTCTATGGCATTTCTTCAAACACTTGGCGTGCATTCTAACAAATAAGCATAGTGTACAAGCACTTAAAGCATGTTTCCTCCATAATTCATCCATTGATTAACATAGCATCTCCTAACTTAACAATCTACTATTATGAGCATATACACATTGTTCTAAATCACCTATTCATCATAATATCATCATCATCATTAATCTAACAAACATATAGAATTTCACAATATTCAAGTCATTCATGGTGTATAAGTGGGTTTTTCCCAACATCATCATCATATTCAGAATTTACATATCTTGATGTCTACACAACCATAGCAACCATTATTCATACTAAATTTAACATTGCATTCATGAATTACACTAAACCCACTAAATCAAACATCACCAAATCATGAAATTAAACTTACTTGACACTTACAACACTTAGGGAATCATGATTCCTAGCTCATGCATTGGAATCTCAGCCTTTTACTCCAATTTTGTGGGGAATTGAAGAACTAGGGTTATGAAGGAGGAGTTCCCCCTGGTCTCTCTCGATCGATCGAACATACACCCACACACACATACTGGGCATTTTTTTAAGTTAGGTGTTTTAATCTCACATTTTCATTTAACCCCCTTCATCTTTTTAGAACATTTCACTTTCTTTTTACTTATATTATTCTCTAGTAAACATCCATGCAACATAAGGATTTTAGGTTTACTAATATTTATAAAACCTTAATGATGGTAAAAATTATGTTTACCATTTCTTTTCATAAACTTTTATGCGGTTAAAATATTAGAACGTGTCATACGTAATTCGGGGTGTTACAAAGATTATGGGAAATGTTTAATGCCTTGGTAACAAATTGGATGTGGTTCTGTAGTTTTGTATAATAATTATCAGATTAGATTTATATTAATCTTAAAAACTGGAATATAAGAATATCTAACAAGAAACTACGGGTAGGAATTAAAGCTAAGGAGTCGGAATTTATTAAACCATAGAGCACTCTCAACCATCTTCGCCATTCAAAAAATTTGAATTCTTGAATTTAGAATTTACTGAAAACCCAGCCTTAAAAATATTAATACAGAAAATTATAGTTTTATTTGTAGAATTAAAGATAATTGTAAGCATAATCTACATACAGACAACCCACATCTAAACGCTTTAACAGATCTAGTAATAAATCTCGGTTGTAATCTACAGAAAGATTCAATAATTAATAAACAGTTACTTGAAAAGATTTCAGCATATACAGAAGAATTTAAAAAATATTCCCAAAATTTAGATTATATAAAAGAGCAAAACAACCAAATAATTAAAGAACTAAAGAAAATTTGTTTAGAAAAACAAACAGAAAATATACAAAATAATAATATACAAATAGAAGTAGATAAAATCACAGACGCTATAAATAAACTTAACATCGAAGATATAAAAAATATTAAAAAACCAACACCATATAAACATTGGCAACCTCGAAAATGAACAACCATTTTTCAGGAAGAAGTAGGACTATACAAGAAGCTAGAAATTCAACAAATAGTATACAAGATATAATTACATCTGAAACATTTTTAAATCGAATACTTAGACGAGGATCAGGGTCTAAAAGTAATAGACAAATAGTGCAAATAGAAGAAGAAATAGATGTAGACAGAAATATGGATTTGTACAATCAGCACCAATTAGACATATTAAACCCAAGAATATCATATCAAACTGGTATATTTAATGTAAATACAACATTAATAAGAAGCACTAGAGAAGAAAGTCTCAGAGTTCTAGATAAAACAGTAACCATAGATTTATTATCACCAGAAACTATACAAAGAATTAGACACTCTGGTAAACACTTTGTGCATACATGATTAATTGTCATAGGCATTAAAGCTTTAGGACGAAAGAATTTAGGAACTAAACTTTTAGCGCTAATATTAGATAAAAGTTGGAAAACAGAAATGAAAAAAGCAATAATATTAGGAATGGAAGTTGACTTAAGTCAAAATACAGCCTTATTCTATTGCACACCAGGAATATTAAAAGACATAAGAGATTTGCAAAATATAAAAATAGCTTTACAAACAAAAGGGTACGAAAATTACGATGGAAACAACTTAGTTATAAGTATAGGAGTACTAAGAAGGGCTAGTAACAGTTCAGGAATGAAATACAAGGTAAACATAGATGGGATAGTTAAAACAATAACATCAAAATCTATACAAATGATAGAACCAATTAAAATAGATCCCGAACAATTAACAGGTTTAGAATGGAATATAAACGACCTACAAGAAAACGAAAAAACAGTTCTAGTTCCAAAGAGGAGTTTTATATATGAAGGATCAGATGGTAAACAGAGTTTAAGATTTACAGATTTTAAAGAAACTACAAACGAGGAAAATAATGAAAATACTATGGAATATAGTTTTATGAATATAGAACAACTAGAGGAGGATGAAATAAACCCAATATATGATACAGAAAATGAAGACGAAATAAATACATATTTCCTAAAATTTAAAGAAGAATATATGGATTACACTCTAATAGACTATGAAGATGAGGAGTTAACAAGTTTTAAAACAGAGGAAACTAACAAAACAATAGAACAAATAATAGATAGAAAATTTACAGAATTAAATATACAAGAAGAAGTAGATAATATGATAATAGAATGTATAACAGACCTAGGAATGACCTATGAAGAAAGCTATAAAAAATTACAAGAATTCTATAATTTACCATTAGTAGAAAGTATTTTATAGGGAAAAACAATGCTAGTAGATTTTTATAAACGTGAACAAGCCTTTATGAAAGAAGAATTAAAAAGACCTAGAATGGAATGGAGTGGAGATTCTAGTAACGGAACTTCACATGAAACCCTAGGAAGAGAACCCTGGACACAACCATCAATAAATTACAGTCAAGAATCAACATTAAGAGGAAGAGGTAATAGGTTACCAATAGGACAAACATACAGTGGAGTATGTTGTTATTAGAACAGCAAAAACCACAACTATGGATAGATGAAGTATTAACATGGGAACAAACAGTAGTTAGAATGTGGGAAACAAATAAAAAAAATAGTATGGACATGTTTTCCTATATAAAAACTACACTAGGACCAATAGCCCTAGGAATCTGGGAAAGTAAAAAAGCACAAGATTCAACAGAAATTAATAATTTAAAAGCTTTAGGAGACAATCCTTACAATTTCACATCACAAATCAGAACACTTATATTAAGAGTTGATCCAGCAAAAAATAATAGCCTAATACAAGATACAGCTATTAGAAATCTAGAACAATTAAGTATAGCTGATATGAAATACATAAAGGAATTTACATTAGATTTTACAAGATTGCTATCACAAACAGGAAAAACAATGAATGATAATTTATGTGATAAATATTTTATAAAACTACCAGGAGATTTAGGAAAAAATATACATGAGTCATGGAAGACAATATATGGAGAACACCACAATCTTGAAATAGGACCTAAAATAACTTATACATTTGGAATCTTAGAAGATAAATGTAAGGAAGTAGCTTTACAAGAACATTTAAAAAGAAATGCATATGCATTCTGCAAAACAACAATCTACACACCCCAAGCCTATGGTTTTTATGATAGAAAGAAAAATATAAGAAAAAGCACTACTTATAACAAAAATTACAAAGCAAGTTATAACAAAAACAAATATGTTAGAAAGCCTCAAACAAGAAGATGTAAATGTTTCATATGTGGAGAAGAACAACATTTAGCTAACAAATGTCCTAATAAAAACAAGAACATGTAAATGTTTCATATGAAATAGAAGCTATTAAAACAGATGAATCAGATAATGAGTCAGTCTATAACATATACAGTGAAGATGAAAAGCCAATAACTAAAGTCACTTAGACATACATGAATATAGAAGAATGTCAACATATTTGGGTACATCAAAGAGGTAATAATTATATAAAATGCTCTAATTTTGGATATTATCCTAGTATAGAAAAAATATGTAATATATGCTTTCAGGAAATATGTTGTGTTGGTCCCAGTTTGGACTTAAAAACTTCTTTTCACGTAATATGGTAAGTGATTTCAGTAGATGTGAAAAAGATGTGCGGAAATGGAAATCAGACTTTCAAGAAACAAGACCTACAGAATTATCAAGTTTATATCACTTTGAAACAAAATAGTTTACAAGGTGATTGTAAGATTATTATCTAATACAAATGAATCTTGAATTATGTGGGTGAGAGGGCAATGGAGTTTTGTAGTATGTATGAATGCTAAGCTTAACTCATCGTCTTCTGCTTGGTGAGCCTTCTATTTATAGAAGGCTGGGTACATGAATAAACAATTGTTTATTCATGCAATAAGTCCTACATAAAGTAGCAATTTGACATATTCATTGAATCCAACGTTCAAGTTGCCTTTGTAATCATGATATCCAATAATGTCAAGTGCTTCGGTCATTGTGGCAGGATAGAGCTGATTTTTAGACAAGTGGGGTATTCATCAGAATTTCTGATAAACCACTTCATCAGAAATTTTGGTGAACAAATCATCAGAAAATTTGATGATCAGAATCGTCAGAAGCTGATGATATTTCATCAGAAATATCATCAGATCCATCAGAAATGACCTTCTCTGATAATCTTCTTCAGCTCTTGATCAACTTGTGATTCTTTGAAGTAGATGCTGTTCAGTTTAGTTGTCCTATCCGATCTTCTTCTTCTTGTTGTGATCTTCAAGACTGTTGTCTTCTTCATTGATCAAGTTGATTATGATTTTCTTCAATACTTACAAATGAAGTTTCCTAACAGTTTCCCCTTAAGTATTGTAAGAAAATGAACTATCTCTATATCTAGCATAAACAACTTTCAACAAATTCTTGAAAAGAAAGTTCAAACAACTAAGTTCAGAAACATAAAACATAATCAAACCAACCATTGTTCAAAAACAGATAAAAATAAAATATTGTTCTCAAAAACAGAATTTTAATCTCATCAATTCATTAATTGATCTTCACTCCACTTCTGTATTTTTCTCCTGGTTTCAGCCTTTTCTTGTGATCAATTGCCTTTTGAGTTTCCTTGTAAAGTTCCTTGTACCATACTCTGGATTCCATCCATTTTTCAATGCAATCTTCAATTGTTTTTCTCAGCTGTTCATTGTTCTTTCCCTTCTTTTTGAGCTGCTCTTGTTTCTCATTCATGCAGTTCCTTATATATTTTAGAGTTTGATTTGAATACCTGCATATTTCACTGATCTGAACAGAGCTTTCTCATCATGAGCATCTTTGAAGACTACACACATTTCTGGTTTGTCAAAGATTGCTCCAGTTCTCACTAGTTTAGAAGGAATTTCAGCTGTAATTGTGTTGTTAGGAGGAGGTAACAGCACTTTGTTGCTATACTCAAAATTGATACACAGATCAAAGTCTGCTAGTGCAGCCCTTTTATATAACTTTGCTCCTGCACTTTTGAAGCTGTCATGGGCTCTTCTGATCACAACTGAACTACTTTTCTCTCTATCAATGATATTCTTCATTTTGACTATGCCCATTGGGTGAATATCATCAGCCAGATTCCCATTAGTAACCTTTTGTTCACTGTTATCTTTTCTGATCAAGGTATACTTGTTCTGTCCTTCATTACCTAAGATACCTCCTCCAGTGGTTAAGTATCAATTCTTTCAATAGATACTATTGGATTGGTCATTTGTTTGTGCAGAATTTCCCAGTTTCCATTATTTCTGATTTCAACAATATTCTTGCTTATTGGAGAGAGTGGCCTTGCTGGGTTGTCTTCTTTACCTTTCCAATAGTAATGCTTCAGGTGTTCTTCAGGGTACATAATTGTGTGTAAATCACCTTTCAGCACTTCTATTTCTTTGATGTTTCCATCTGAAACTTCTCTCATCACTTTTCTTGGCCTTTTTGAGGAGGTCACTTCATATTCCATTCTTCTCTTCTCTTTTGTAACCATTTTTATGCTGAACTCTGTTTCTCCTGTGAGAGCTGTGGAAGAAGACTGAACTGGAACATGTTCTTTCTGTTGGACTCTTGAAGTATCTGGCTTTGGGACGTTTTGTGGAGGACCCATGAGTAACTTTAGCTTACTAGGAGGGGGACCCACGGGCTGCTTCTGTTTTTGAGCTGTTGGAGTTTCTGTTTATTTGGATTGATCTTGTTGAATTGTTTCTGGTTGTTGTTGAGGAGTTTCTGACTCTCCTATTTGTTTTTCTTGTGGAATTGGGGCTTTCAATTCATGAAGATTAACTTTTGCCAGTCTGGCAACATTATACTGCAACCTCTTTACTAGCAAATGAACATTAGCAAGAGTTTGAGTATTTGTTTCTTCTTGTTTCTTCATTCTCTGAAACTCTGGGTTTTCTTGATTTTTCTGTGTAGTCAATTCCACCATTAGCTTCTCAAAAGCCTCAGTCATGCTGCTGTTGTTGGCTCTGAGGAACTGTATTTCTTCAAGAATTCTTCCTGAACTTGAGCTTTCCCCCTGCAGTTGCAACCTCAGCCATCTGTTTCTTGATATCTTGCAGTTCTTTGAGAGCTTTCTTGAATTCTGATGAGCTCTCTCTGTTTTCTGATGACTCTTGCAGTTTGTTGAGGGCTGCAGTGTTGTCTTCTGTTTACTTTTGCACAGCTTTGACAGTTTCTGATAAAACTTTGATATCTGACTTTTGATTTCTGATTTCTTTTAGTATCAGATTAAGTTTTCCTTCTGTGGTTGTTTTCTCAGTACAAACAGCAGTTGTGTCTTCAAGTTCTTTGTGAAGTTGTTCAGTGGACATAGATTGATGTCCTTGGTAAATAGGAGGAACAACAGATGTTCCACCTCTAACACCAGCAGAAAACACATTCTCTGCTGTTTTGAGGTTAAGAGGATTGAAATATTCCATATTCTCTGTACCCTCACCAGAAAATTGAAACACATTCAAGTTCTGGTTTTCCTCATATCCTTGAACCTTTTCAGGTTCTCCATGAGTTCTTGAGAAACTCTTAGTTTTCTCATCCAGGTTTCCTTGATCAGTAGACTGATCTCCACCTATTGCCACCTCATTTTCCTCCTCAGAATCTGATTCAGAAAATAGGTCTTTGGTTCCAATCTCACTTTGTCTTACAGAAACAGTGCCCATTTTTGAAATTTCATAATTTCCTTGAATTGAATCATCAGAATCACTCTCAGAATTATGAATAATATCAAGGTTAGAGTGTTGTGCACCTGTTTCTCCCATGTGTGAGATTTCAGCATGATGTTCTTCTGCCACAGGACTCATGTTCACATCTTCATCAGCTGGATGAGGATCTGATTCACCCTGCTACTACATTCTTGGTGTGCTTGACTCCTGTGCATCATGCTCCATGGGGGACACACTTTCAAAAACTTCTTTGTTTTCTGGCTTTTTGCTTAACATATTCAGGTATTCTGCCCTGTATGGTGAATCTTCTGGTATCAGATACATCATTCTTTCTGACAGAACATGCACATCATAATCTGACTTCCAAGACCCTACAACAGTCCAAGGTCTCATAATTTCTGTACTCCACATATTTTCTGATGCTGGAATTTCTAGGTTCCTTTCAGAAAATGCATCAGAAATTATGATTGACAGAAATCTTGGAAAAGGTAGATGTGAATCTATCCTTCCAGTCTGAGTCAGAATTGATCTTCTGATCAGATTAAATATTTATGTTCCAAAATCAATGTTCAACCCATTAATGAGACTGAACATGATTGTTAGAATATTCATATTTATCTGATCTGTACCTCCAATTTTTGATGATAAACACTTGTTCAGAATTTCCATTAACACTTGCCAGAAGGCAGGTAGCTTGTTCCTCTTGAATTCATTGATTTTTGAAATCTTTGTCTTGTAACCCATTACAGCATCAAGTTGTGAAAACATATCTTCTTTTTCTGGTCCTTCTTCATAGCTTTGGTTTAAGGGTAGTTCCAAACATTCCCTTATTTTCTCTGGTGAGATTGTAATGAAAATATCTCCCCACACATGTGCTGTTAGCTTAATCTGATTTGAGACTTTGAGAGTTTTTACAACTTGTTGTAAGAGTTTTTCTGGTACCTCTCTGGTCTTTGTGAGAGCTTGAGCTATCGGGCATCTGATCAGAAATTCAATGAGAATTTGACACTTTATATCATATTCTTCAATGTTATCGTTCATTGCTTCATTGTTGCTCTTTAATGGAAGAAATTCAGCTTTGGTGATGAAAGGAACATAGTGTTCGATTGGTGGTATGTTGATGTTGATAGCAGCCATTGAGAATTTGGGTTTTTGTTTCGGAAAATGGTTTTTAGGGTTTTGAGTTTGAAGGTTGAAGATGGAAGTCTCTGTTTTTGAATGAGGTATTTATAGTGTATCGAGACAGAGATCTTTGAGTGTTTTTCGTGGGTTGTTTGTATTCAAGGTGGTTAATGACACCTTAATGATGTTTTAATCTTTTAAGGAAACAACCGTTTTTGAAAAACCTTTGGTTTATCTCTAATTTAATATAAATCCTTTTAATGAAAATCAGAGATTCCAAGGATTTTAGCAGATAAACACTAATGTCCAACTTGCACCTTTTCTCCATGTGGGACCCCTTTTGTTTAAAAAAGGTCAAATAGAAACCTTTTCTGAGATTGTGTATCTTCCCAAGTTTTCCTTTTGATGATATATATCAGAAAATCTTTGAATAAAACTTTTGAGAGTTGGATTTTCTTCATATATCATCAGAATGCATTTGATTCATTTACAGAGATTGAATCAGCATTTTTTTTGAGATGAGTGGGAATAAGTAGAGTTTCAAGATTTTTACTTACATTGCAGTTCTGAACTCCACACCTTTGTTCTGACTTTCAGGAAGTGTTTGTCATACAGCTTGTTCCAGTCCTCAGAAAAAAATATTTTGAAAGAAACTCATTTCAAAAATTTATATGGTTATAAGTTTCTTTGAAACTGGTTAAAGGCAATGTTTTCTGATGTTTCTTTCTGTTGTTTTGTCAGACTTCCTAGTTGTCAAGAGATTTTTCTGATAAAAATTTGATTTTCTGATATATTATCAGATTTTCTGGTTATTTTGAG
Organism: Helianthus tuberosus; assembly: GCA_030545235.1. NCBI lineage: Eukaryota > Viridiplantae > Streptophyta > Magnoliopsida > Asterales > Asteraceae > Helianthus > Helianthus tuberosus. The sequence continues at coordinate 107,656,720 of CM060409.1, forward strand.
AATTTTCTGGTGTATGAACAGATTCTGATGACTTAATGATTTTTCTGAAAAATTACCAGATTTTTTGATTGATCATCAGATTTTCTGATTGATCATCAGATTTTCTGAGTTTCACTAAATATATCAGACTTCATTTGAGTTTTACCAGATTTTCATTGTTTTTATCAGACATGTTGTTTTAGTTCCCCCTAAATCTATTGTCATGTTTTTGTGTTTTTTTTTTGTTAAAAGAAAAAGTAAAGCAAATTAAATATATAAAGATAAGAAAATATCATTAAACACACACAAAAAAAAAAAACAAATAAAACAAGTAAACAACAACTACTCCTCCTCCAGCACGTTGTACATGCACTTCATATATAACCAGAGACTGGTTATTCGACCAGTGTGATTCGTTGATGGGACCAGGGTAGGATCACTTATGTTTTCTTGAAGTGCCAGCTCGGCCCTTGGATACCAGCTTCTCACTCCTCCGAAGTCCAACTGACTGTTAATCACCTTGGTTACGAATCGAGGGTAGATCAGAAAAGGTTGACGGTCGTGAATGTTTGCTTCTAGGTCTCTCATGAGAAACTTAGAAAAGTTGTAAGGTTTTTCCTGTACAACAGCATGAATCACCTCCATCATCCTATGGGACAACTCGTTGAAGTGTCCAATCTTCTTAGAGAAGCAGACACTGAGCTGCGTCACCAAATACTGGAAAGGTGGTATAAAACCAGATTTGCTAACCTGCCTTGACACGTTGTTTGTATGATAGCCCATTTCTGTCAAGGTCTGTTGCACATCTGCCTTATCCAGGAAGGTGTTTTCTTGATCATTACCCAGCCGGAGGACATCTCTGAGAGTCTCCTCTTTTAGGGTAATTTTGACCCCCATAACCTTACTCTCAATCCACATGGAAGTGCCACTGAAAATGATTTCAGAATTCCACCAGAATTCTTGAAGAAGTTCTGGATAGATGGTGACATGTGCAGATACAGCGAAGCCCAAGGGACTTTGCATGATCATATTATACACACACCTGTAGTCCTCCCATGCAGGTCCTTCCAAGTTAGACCTAAGTCTAAGATTATGATGTCTGTGAAAAGGGAGAGGGAATTGTGTTACTCTCATCATTTTTGGGCGACCCATTCTAAAATAAGAAATTTCTGATGAGGAGCTTTTGAAGAGAAGATTTTGGTGTGAAGAAAGTCTTTTTCAGGTTGTTAATATTTATAGATGAAAGTGATAGTTGTATCAAAATGTTATAAACAGCCAAAGATTTTCATTTTCAATCTCTTCATTTAAGAAGATATCTGATGCAGAGAGAATATGACAGTCTACTAAGCCCCATGTGTGAGTAAGCATTGAATAGCTAGGCGGCTACTTTCATAGCTCCTAATCATTTTAGTGCATACGTGTCTCTTAAACTTCTTATGAAAAAATGACGTTGCATGCATTGGTAGTGTAAGAACAATTCAATTTTCTGCAAAAATTTTCTTGTGACGGTTGATTTTCTCTGCTGTATTGAATTTTATCTTAATGCATGTTACTTTTCCCCCTTTTTTGTTTTTTTATTTAAATAAAAGTCAGAGAAAAAAAATACAAAAACAGACTATACACAGTTATGAATTTATACATATGTAGGATATGCATGAAGATGGAAGTGTATGATGATCAATGATCATTCTGATGTTTCAACAAAGTTTATGATTTTATATCATAATTTCTGGTGATTTCACCAGATTTTTTGATATTTCTTCAGATTTTCAGATAAATCACCATTCATTGATGATTTATCAGATCTTCTGATGTTCCATCAGATTGATTGATTTCTTTGTCAGAAACCTGTTGAATTTTTCTTTGATTATCAGAATTCTAATGTTCATCAATTTGGTTTTCAATTTGTGTCCTTTTGGTTTCTGAAAAATCTTAATCTTTTATATTAACCATGCCAAGTTTGCTAATTAAAAAATTGTGTCTCTTCTCATCAAGAGGTTTTGTAAAGATATCAGCAATTTGGTTTTCAGTTGGAACAAAATACATTTCTATGTTACCTTTCTCCACATGATCTTTTATGAAGTGATATCAACACCTGTGCCTCTGCAGCCATCAAACAAATGCCTAACCAATGAAATATTGTGTTTCATACTTGGTATTTGTTTAAATATGTGTATCATTTGCACATATCAATTCTTGTTCGATTTCGAGCTCTAAATCGCTTTCTGGAAAGTTATACGCAAACTGATGCGTAAACGTAATCAGTTTAACGCGACAAACAATCCGGGATAGTGACATAGGCTCAACATACCTTAAATAACCTTTACATAACTTAGAAATAAGTTTTGGATGGTTTGGTGTGTCGAAATCAAGTTTGTTCGATTGCAGGGACTATTTGCGTCAAACTGCAAAACTATACCGATTTGTATAGTAGCGAACGTTCCAGAACTTGATCATAAGTTAAAATGCCCTAAATATACTTTACATAGCTTAGAAATAGGCTTTGAGGTGTTTTGGTGCGCAAAAATAAACTTATTGATCAACAGGGACTAAAAGCGTCAAAAAGTGCCCAAATGACCAGATTCATTGTATCTAGACCAATTTTGATGTTTTGATGGTTTTTAACCCCAAGTTTTGCATTCTATGGGTTAAAATTTGATGGTATTTCATGTCCTCTTGTATTGCAATACCATGTGCCCACATGGAGGGTCAAGATCAAGGCACGAAATACGAGAAACGATCCTAACGGTTCTCCGAAATCTATAAATACCCAAGCTCTCATTCCATTTTCCTCACACCCTGATCTATTTTTATGCTCTAAGTTGAAGCTTTATGCTTCATACCTGAGTATTTAGATCAAGTTCTTCCTAGCTTGGACCCTTTGTAAGTTTCTTTCATGCTTTTATGCGTTTTTAAGCACGAAAGTCAAACTGTGTTTGACTTTCTGCTTTGACCAGGTTATGGTCAACACAAAGTTCTTATGAACTTTGCAACATGAGCGTAATCACGATGGTTATAGTCCCTTGTGACTATACCTACTGATTACCACATTAATTAGGTGTAGTACGAGTCATAGTTTCGGTCAAAATGTGTATTCATGCGTATTTTGCAACCAAACTATTCTTAGGTATCAAAACCTTTTGTTTTGATATAAAACTTTTTTTCTAACTTTGTTAAACATGTTTTAACATGTTTAACTCGTCACTTTATTGTGCTTATATAGGGACGTAAGATAAGCGATCTAAACAACCGCTTAGACTTTCGAACCCGACCCGTTTGGTCGATCATTAGGATCCGACCAAGCATTTATTGTGACCATAGTTGTATAGGGAATAACCTTCTGAGGTTATACCTTATGGTCACTTCGTTTAGTTAGTTGTATGATAGGTAGTTTATATGCATTAGGAAAATGACCAAAATGCCCTTTTTACGCATAAATTCATTTTAAGCATATGTAACATAAATTTTGGCATCTAAACTGATTAGGCAACATTATTAAACATGTTAAGGTATATAATACTTTTCATAGGACTAGTTAGGCGGTCCGAACGCGTTTTACGCGAACGACGCGGTAAAGTGGCGTAAGCTACCTTAACGAGTCGTAATGGGTCGTAAGCACTTAGGTTAGGTTTCGTTTTAGAATGTAGGCTTTGTTAAACCATATTACATGAGTCCCTACACTCATTTGGTTTATGAAACCTCATTTGATCTGATCCTCGGATTTAGTTCCGTTTATTAACGTAGTTACCTATATTAGGTGCCGTTTGATTTCCGTGATCCCTCTAGCTTTGCTTGGTTGTTAGTCAAGACTTCTAAGCATCCTCAAGTGAGTACATAGTCCCCTCTTTTAGTGTTTTTCAAACTGTTTTGGGGTGATACACATGTGCCTACTTGTTACTTTCGTGTTTTTCATGATTTTATATCATATGCTTGTTATGTTCATTAGTACATATATAGTACATGATTTCATTATGTTTTGCTATGTATGTTCACTTAACATGCTAGCACATTGATTTTTGTATATTATATTTTGTTGCATATGTTCACTCAGCATATGGACACATTGTTTTACATTTTGAACCGTTGGAACTGTTTGATTATGTGAACCGTTTGTAACTGTTTGATTATGTGAACCGTTTGTAACTGTTTGATTATGTGAACCGTTTGTAACTGTTTGATTATGTGAACTGTTTGTAACTATTTGATTATGTGAACCGTTTGTAACTGTTTGATTATGTGAACCGTTTGGTATTGTTTGAACCATTGGGTTAGGGAAGTGATTAGGTAACGAGGCGGGTGTAATGTGTTAAAAGAATGGTGGATACGCTGCTGGTTCTTCCTATATATAAGTGCTTTTAATACATTATATATCGTTGCGTTATCTAGATCACTTGGGCAAGTTTATCAAAACAAAGTTATATTACAAGGTTTTTCTAACAATATAAAACATTTGAGTTTTATTTCAAAAACGATTTACAATTTGGGTTTATATAAACAAATGTTTTGGAGTTAAGATTCATAGTATCGAGGTTTTATAAAACAAATCTGTTTTGACTTAGTTATTTCAATTTACATTACAAACATTTTACAAAACTTGGTTTTCTAATTATCAATATACAAAGGTGTTTAAGTTATATTTTCAAAACATAAACAAGCCATGAATCTGACACTCTCATAAAATCCTATGTACTCGCCGGCATTTTATGCTGACGTATTTTCACATGTGTTTCAGGTACCATAGTTGGTGATATTTGATGATGATATTGATGCATGCTCACATAGGAACGGACGAGGCCTTAGTGACTTAATAACAATGAAAGTCTATTTGTTCATGTTTTGTTTCTAATTTCAATGTAATGTAATACATTTAATTTAATAAAACAGAACATCAATCCATGTGTTATGAAACAATGATTCTGTTACAACATTCCCCGACGTTTCCGCCACGATTTGTTGTTTTTCGTGGTCGGGGTGTGACAGAAAAGTTGGTATCAGAGCTCATAGGGAATTAGGTTATTAGTAATGCTTTAACCTAGTCTATAACCTTCCTAGGACCCTAACGCGAGTTTACTTGCGTTTAGTCATAAAACAATACTGTCGCCTATCTTTAGGTGACAACCACAATGAGAACATAAATTTTGAATCCGCTTTGAAAACTAGTCATCTGTTCTAGGATGATTTATTATAAGGTTTTGAACCTTCAAAGTTTTCAAAATCTCATCAAAGTTTGGGTCTAAATAATGTGAACACGTGCAAACTGGAAGGGTGGGTTCCTGTACCCTGAGTCTTCTGTCTAAGGCTAGAGTGTTCGTACAAATCCGTCGTATCGGACCAGTCACTCTTACCTGGGAACTCTTGGGGTGAGTGTCCACTTATAGGAGAGCATGTCTTCGCGATACATTATGAGGACCTATTTACTTTGATTCAGCTTTTGTGTGTCGTTTGTTTGCTTCGTGGTTCGAATAAATGACCATCACCCATGCCTTTTGGTCGGAAATTGTAACATCCTTACCCAATGCCATTTCATTTGTTTTCTCTCTTGTTTCCCCTTTTAGAATGCCTCCACGACGCGACAATCAGGTACCCAATAAAGAACTGGCAGCTATCATTACGCAGCAGATGGCTGCTGCAATCCCAAACATCATTGCTCAATGTAACCTAGCCCTCAACAACAATAATGCCCCATGCAACTTCAAGACATTCAACTCTGCCAAGCCATCAAAGTTTTCTAGGTCTCAAGGAGCGACTGCACTTCTGCAATGGTTTGAGAGTCTAGAGAGCACCTTCAGACATGTTCAGTGTCCAAACGAGCGAAAGGTACAATTCGCATCTAGCATCTTTGAGAAACGAGCTTTGACATGGTGGAATGGTGTGATGAGGGATAGGGGTGCCGACGTAGCACTGGCTCAAACATGGGAAGAGCTTCGAGCTCTAATGATGAGGGGATTCTTTCCTCGTCATGAGTTTAGGGTATTGGAAAGGGAATTCGATGATCTTAAGTAAGATAGCGGTGAGCATCGAGCCTACACTGACCATTTTGAGGAGTTAAGTCTGTTATGCCCGAACATGGTTACGCCATTGGATAAGGCAATCAAAAAGTACATTGATGGCCTCCCTGACTCAGTTCAAGATATTGTTACTCGTAGTAATCCCACTACGGTTAGACAGGCCAGTGAGCTATCCGCTACCTTGACTGAATCTCAGATCAGGAAAGGTAAACTTTTCCGAAAAGTCGACAATAAACCGATCAAAGAATCAAAACCAAAGGATGAACAGACTGGATCCCCCAAGAAGTCAAAGAAGTGAAAGGCTTCTCAGAACTTCACCGTGGTCGCTCACAGTGATCAAACTGTACCCAACCAACCAGCTCAACCCCCTACTAGGAAGCCATACAACGGAACTGCACCCTTGTGCAACCAATGTAGCCTTCATCATCATGCTAGTGTGAAGTGCCGCAAATGCCAAATTTGTGGACTTATTGGTCATACAGCAAGAGTTTGCCCAACTGTAGCTGCACCAAATCAAGCTGGCAACAATCCTGTTCAAGCTCGTTTTCTACCAGGATCTTGCTTCAACTGTGGCGAGATGGGCCATTTCCGAAGAAATTGCCCAAAGCTTGCTAATGCGAATCCAGCGCAGGGATGAGCATCTGACCGACTGAAAGACAACACTGTTTAGAAATAATCAAGCTTTATGTATTATTTTCTTTTGTTGTCAACGTCTATGAAACAATTGTTGTTGTTGTTTATAAATAAATCTTTTATTTACATTGCAATGTATTTATGTGGTTGCATGTATAAACAACATATCCCCTACAATACCGACAATCAAGGAATCGTATTCCTTGAAGAACAGACTACCCCCAAAATTCTTCCGTTTAATGATCTCTTGCGTTTTCCATGAAAATCCTAAGTACCCGTTTCCTCCAAGGAAACGAAGTACAAGACGCAAGTTACAACTCTGGACGAGTACCCAATCCTTAATAGGGTACCTAAAGGTATTTCCGTAAGTCCGTAATTGTTGTGTACCTTAATTCGAATGTTATGATTCCTTGTAATCAAAAATCAAATATTTGGAAGATCATCCTATCTTCATAGATAGATTCTTGAAAATGATTAAAGTACCAAATGAAATCCACGGATTGGATTCCTGGTGTGCTTTAAATATCTGTGTCCAAAGATAACAAATTAAAGGTCAAGTTAAACAATTATGTGATTATGTGCTTATGTGTTCTCTTTTATGTTTTTGTGTGATCCGAATTTTTTTTCTTTATCCAATTCCTCGTAAGAATCTTCTATATCTTCGTATAAGGGATTCATAGTAGGATATCCAAAGGTACTACCTCGAATCCTTAATGGGCTTCTACATAATAGTTAAGACCCTTGGATTATAAGGTACTATTCCATAATTAGACCCCTTGAGTGGTCTAGTTAATCAGATTGATCCAAAAAAATCTGGTTAGGAATGTCATGTGATGATATAGCTGAAAAGACTCCTTGGTGGTCTATTTAAAGAGATCTTTTGTCGATCTAATTAAAAGGACCCTATGCTAGTCTAGTCACACTCATCACAGGTTTGATTTTTCTTCCCCTACACATTATGAAATGCACTGTGCGGACTGTGCAAGAAATTACGTAATTATGGATGCATACATAATTATGGAATTTAGTGCACAAAAACCACAGCAAGTTTTGTCATGTGTCTAGAGTTAACTCTATTCGTTTCCATTTCTGATGAAGCACCTGTTGAAAATGACTCCGTCCGTTCATTTTCGTTTCTAAAGAATGTCCGTTGAGGGAAATGAATATCCTTTTGAGTTAATTCTATTCATTTCCGTTTCTGATGAAGCACCCGTTTAAAATGACTCCGTCCGTTCATTTTCATTTCTGAAGAATGTCCGTTGAGAAAATGAATATCCTTTTGATTATTCCTTCATTTCCATTTCTGAGGAAGTACCCGTTTAAAATGACTCCGTCCGTTTATTTTCGTTTCTGAAGAATGTCCGTTGAGGAAATGAATATCCTTTTGATTATTCCTTCATTTCCATTTCTGAGGAAGCACCCATTTAAAATGACTCCGTCCTTTGATTTTCATTTCTGAAGAATGTCCGTTGAGGAAATGACAGGATTATGCCTTGCATATTTTTTTGTGGTTATTTAACACAAAGTCACAGACAGGCTCCTACGAATAAATTTCGGGACGAAATTTCCTAAAGTAGGGGAGACTGTGACACCTGTGCCTCTGCAGCCATCAAACAAATGCCTAACTAATGAAATATTTTGTTTCATACTTGGGATTTGTTTAAATATGTGTATCATTTGCACATATCAATTCTTGTTCGATTTCGAGCTCTAAATCACTTTCTGGAAAGTTATACGCAAACTGATGCGTAAACATAATCAGTTTAACGCGACAAACACTCCGGGATAGTGAAATAGGCTCAACATACCTTAAATAACCTTTACATAACTTAGAAATAAGTTTTGGATGGTTTGGTGTGTCGAAATCAAGTTTGTTCGATTGCAGGGACTATTTGCGTCAAACTGCGAAACTATATAGATTTGTATAGTAACGAACGTTCAAGAACTTGATCATAAGTTAAACATGCCCTAAATATACTTTACATAGCTTAGAAATAGGCTTTGAGGTGTTTTGGTGCGCAAAAATAAACTTATTGATCAACAGGGACTAAAAGCGTCAAAAAGTGCCCAAATGACCAGATTCATTGTATCTAGACTAATTTTGGTGTTTTGATGGTTTTTAACCCCAAGTTTTGCATTCTATGGGCTAAAATTTGATGGTATTTCACGTCCCCTTGTATTGCAATACCATGTGCCCACATGGAGGGTCCAGATCAAGGCACGAAATGCGAGAAACGATCCTAACGGTTCTCCGAAATCTATAAATACCCAAGCTCTCATTCCATTTTCCTCACACCTTGATCTAATTTTATGCTCTAAGTTGAAGCTTTATGCTTCATACCTGAGTATTTAGATCAAGTTCTTCCTAGCTTGGACCCTTTGTAAGTTTCTTTCCTGTTTTTATGCGTTTTTAAGCACAAAAGTCAAACTGTGTTTGACTTTCTACTTTGACCAGGTTATGGTCAACACAAAGTTCGTTTGAACTTTGCAACGTGAGCGTAATCACGATGGCTATAGTCCCTTGTGACTATACCTACTGATTACCACGTTGATTAGGTGTAGTGATGAGTCATAGTTTCGGTCAAAATGCGTATTCATGCGTATTTTGCAACCAAACTATTCTTAGGTATCAAAACCTTTTGTTTTGATATCAAACTTGTTTTCTAACTTCGTTAAACATGTTTAACATGTTTAACTCTTCACTTTTAGTTTAGTGCTTATATAGGGACGTAAGATAAGCGGTCTAAACAACCGCTTGGACTTTCGAACCCGACCCGTTTGGTCGATCATTAGGATCCGACCAAGCATTTATTGTGACCATAGTTTTATAGGGAATAACCTTCCGAGGTTATACCTTATGGTCACTTCGTTTAGTTAGTTGTATGATAGGTAGTTTATATGCCTTAGGAAAATGACCAAAATGCCCTTTTTATGCATAAATTCATTTTAAGCATATGTAACACAAATTTTGGCATCTAAACTGATTAGGCAACATTATTAAACATGTTAAGGCATATAATACTTGTCATAGGACTAGTTAGGCGGTCCGAACGCATTTTACGCGAACGACGCGTTAAAGTGGCGTAAGCTACCTTAACGAGTCGTAATGGGTCGTAAGCACTTAGGTTAGGTTTCGTTTTAGAATGTAGGCTTTGTTAAACCATATTACATGAGTCCCTACACTCATTTGGTTTACGAAACCTCATTTTATCCGATCCTCCGATTTAGGTCCGTTTATTAACGTAGTTACCTATATTAGGTGCCGTTTGATTTCCGTGATCCCTCTAGCTTTGCTTGGTTGTTAGTCAAGACTTCTAAGCATCCTCAAGTGAGTACATAGTCCCCTCTTTTAGTGTTTTTCAAACTGTTTTGGGGTGATACACATGTGCCTACTTGTTACTTTCGTGTTTTTCATGATTTTATATCATATGCTTGTTATGTTCATTAGTACATATATAGTACATGATTTCATTATGTTTTGCTATGTATGTTCACTTAACATGCTAGCACATTGATTTTTGTATATTATATTTTGTTGCATATGTTCACTCAGCATATGGACACATTGTTTTACATTTTGAACCGTTGGAACTGTTTGATTATGTGAACCGTTTGTAACTGTTTGATTATGTGAACCGTTTGTAACTGTTTGATTATGTGAACTGTTTGTAACTGTTTGATTATGTGAACCGTTTGTAACTATTTGATTATGTGAACCGTTTGGTATTGTTTGAACCGTTGGGTTAGGGAAGTGATTAGGTAACGGGGCGGGTGTAATGTGTTAAAAGCATGGTGGATACGCCGCTGGTACTTCCTATATATAAGTGCTTTTAATACATTATATATTGTTGTGTTATCTAGATCACTTTGGCAAGTTTATCAAAACAAAGTTATATTACAAGGTTTTTCTAACAATATAAAACATTTGAGTTTTATTTCAAAAACGATTTACAATTGGGTTTATATAAACAAATGTTTTGGAGTTAAGATTCATGGTATCGAGGTTTTATAAAACAAATCTGTTTTGACTTAGTTATTTCAATTCACATTACAAACATTTTACAAAACTTGGTTTTCTAATTATCAATTTACAAAGGTGTTTAAGTTATATTTTCAAAACATAAACAAGCCATGAATCTGACACTCTCATAAAATCCTATGTACTCGCCGGCATTTTATGCTGACGTATTTTCACATGTGTTTCAGGTACCATAGTTGGTGATATTTGATGATGATATTGATGCATGCTCACATAGGAACGGACGAGGCCTTAGTGACTTAATAACAATGAAAGTCTATTTGTTCATGTTTTGTTTCTAATTTCAATGTAATGTAATACATTTAATTTAATAAAATAGAACTTCAATCCATGTGTTATGAAACAATGATTCTGTTACAACACTCCCTGACGTTTCCGCCATGATTTGTTGTTTTTCGTGGTCGGGGTGTGACATATCTGACATCTATGTGTTTTGTTCTTGAGTGATGAATTGGATTTTCTGTTATTGCAATTGCACTCTTTGAATCACATAGGATTGGTATGTTTGTCAGATTTACTCCATAATCTTTCAGTTGAGTTTGCATCCATAGCACTTGTGAACAGAAAGTTGCTGCTGCTACATATTCTGATCCTGCTGTTGATGTGGCAACACAGTTTTGTTTCTTGCTTGCCCAACATACCAATTTTTCTCCCAAGATCTGACAGGCACCAGATGTGTTTTTTCTGTCAATCTTGCACCCTGCATAATCTGCATCTATATATTCAATTAGTTCAAGGTTTGTATCCTTAGGATACCAGAGACCAAGTTCTGATGTGCCTTTTAGATATTTGAAAACCCTTTATACAACTTTTAGGTGGGATTCTTTAGGATCACATAGATATCTGGCCAGAAAGCATGTTGCAAACATAATATTTGGTCTGCTTGCAGTTAAATATAGCAATGATCCTATCATCCCCCTATAGGTTTTAATATCTACACTTATTCCATCTTTATCAGAATCTAATTTGTTCCCTGTTGCCATGGGAGTTTTTGAAACAGAGCAATTTTCAAGTGAGTATTTTTGTAGAATTGTTTTCACATATTTTGACTGACTCAAAAATATTCCATCAATTCTTTGTTTTACTTGTAACCCCAAGAAAAAGGTTAACTCACCCATCATACTCATTTCAAAGTGGCTGGTCATTAACTTTTGAAACTTTTTACAGAATTTTTCATTTGTTGATCCAAATATAATGTCATCAACATATATCTGGATCAACAAAGTATGACCTTTGTGTGTTTTGAGGAAAAGTGTTGTGTCAATAGTACCTTTAGTAAACCCAGAATTGAGTAAGAAGTTTGATAGTGTTTCATACCAGGCTCTAGGAGCTTGCTTCAAACCATACAAGGCTTTGTTTAATCTGTAAACATGATTTTGAAATTTTGGATCAACAAAGCCTTCTGGTTGCTGCACATAAACTTCTTCCTCAATTTTACCATTAAGGAAAGCTGATTTTACATCCATCTGATAAACTTTGAAATCTTTGGATGCAGCATAAGCAAGAAAAATTCTTACAACTTCTAATCTAGCTACTGGTGCAAAAGTTTCATCATAATCAATACCTTCTTGTTGACAATAACCTTTGACCACTAACCTTGCTTTGTTCCTGGTGATTATGCCATTTTCATCAGATTTATTCCTGAATACCCATTTTGAGCCTATGACAGATTTGTCATTTGGCTTGGGTACCAGATCCCATACCTTGCTCTTTTTAAACTAATCAAGCTCTTCTTGCATAGCTTGAATCCAGTCTGAGTCATTCAGAGCTTCTTTGACAGACTTGGGTTCTATCTTGCTTAAGAACCCAGCAAATGCACACTCATGTGCAGTTGCAGATCTTGTTCTCACACCATCTGCTGGATTGCCAATGATGTCAGAATGAACATGTCCTTTGATCCATCTTAACTTGTTGTGAAAAGTTGTTGGTTCTGATGGATTTGAAGTTTCCCCCTGAACAGTTGCCTCAGTTGTGTGTAATGTATCAGAATTTTGATTTTCTGATGTACTACTCACTTGTTCTGCAGGGTTAGTACATGAAATATCTATTTATTTATTTTTTAAAGATTTATCATGTTCTAAGAAATCTTCTGTTATCATTTCAAAGAGATGTTCATAATTTTATTGTTTGTCAGAAAAATTTATTTCTTTCATGTATTCATCAGAAACCTCTGTTTCTGATGAGTCATCAAATGAAACATACAGACTTTCTCTGATTGTCCTTGTGTTAAGAATAAAAATTCTATATGCTTTTGAGGACAAAGAATAACCGAGAAAAATACCTTTTTCTGCTTTTCTGGAAAATTTTTCAAGGCTTTCAAAAACATTGAAAACAAAACATCTACAACCAAATGTATGTAAAAATTTTACAATTGGAATCCTTCCATTGATAATGTTGTATGGTTTTTTGTTTAGCCTTTTGTTGATTAGGGTTCTGTTTTGGGTAAAACAGGCATTTGCTATTGCTTCTGCCCAAAAATGAGTGGGCATTTTAGCATAAGCAAGCATTGTTCTGGCAGCTTCTACCAAGGTTCTATTTTTTCTTTCAACTACCCCATTCTGTTGAGGTGTTCTGGGAGCAGAAAAATCATGAGAGATTCCTTTACTTACAAGAAAGCTCTTAATTTTTGAATTCTTAAACTCTGTCCCATTGTCTGATCTGATCCTTCTAACTGTTAGTGTTAACAAATTTTCAATTTTCTTGATAAAATTAATGATTAGATCAGGAGTTTCACTTTTCTTCCTTAAAAATTCGACCCATTTGTATCTGGAAAAATCATCTACTATTACTAGTATGTATTTCTTTCCAGAAAAACTTTTTGTACTTATGGGTCCACACAAATCTATGTGTAAAAGTTCCAAATTTTGTGTGATAGAGGACTCAGAAATTGATTTGTGTGAGCTTCTTTTTGATTTTCCCATCTCACAAGCTTCACAAATTTTATCCTTCTTTGAGGATATAAAAGGAAATCCTTTTACCAGACCCTAGCTTGCTAATTTGCTTAGGTTTTTGAAATTTAAGTGGGCTAACCTCTTATGCCACAACCAACTACTTCCCTTGTTGATTTTTGAAAATAAACATAATTTTGGATGTTCATTTTCTTCTTTGAAATCAAAATAGTATATTGATTGTCTTATTCTTTTTCCACTTAAATAGATTTTATTATCATCCATACCTATTAGCAAGCATTTTTCTGGTAAAAAGGTTACCTAAAAACCTTTGTCACAGAATTGACCACAACTTAGCAGATTGTATTTTAAGCCTTCAACATAGGCTACTTTCTCTATGGTCAAACATCCATACCTTATGCATCCATATCCCATGATCCTTCCTTTCACTCCATTTCCAAAATTTACCATTTTACCCAGCTTTGAAACAAAGTTGTTGAGTAAGCTCCTGTCCCCAGTCATGTGCTTGGAGCTTCCTGAATCGCAGTACCAGATCTGCTGCACATGATGGTCCTGAAATGGAAGAATTAGAGGGTTTTTGGTACCCAGGCTTGCTTGGGTACTCTTTCTGATGAGATTTTAAACAGATTATTTACTCTTGTTGGCCTTTCATCAGAAATTCTGTTATATGATGAGCCATAAACAGATTTTACATTTTTCTTTCGGAGATGGTGTTGAACAAGCTTCAGTATGTCAACACACATACAAGATTTATCAGAATTTTCTGATATTCTTTCTTGTGATGGAATGAGTGGATAATTTTGAAAAGATGAGTGAACTGCTTCTGGAGTCTTTAAAGATTCTTGTTTGCATTCAATTCTGTTTGGTTTAAAGTTGGGTTTTTCAAAAGAGTATTCAGAACAGGTTGACTTGCAAGATTCAGAATCAGATTCTGATGAAAATTTATCAGAAATCTGATGGTTTGCTTTTACAAAGACAGTGGGTTTACTTTCTTTTGTTTTCACATATCCTAAACCCTCTCCTTTGTTCTTTGGTGTGGACTCAATGAAGTTTATGAATTCTTTGGCTTGTTGAAAACCTCTTACATTAATTTCTTTATCATTGATTTTCTTGTAAAGATCTTTTATTTTATTTTCATAGAACTCAATTTTAGCTCTTTGATCTAAACTTTCTTCTATTAGTAATTGATTTTCAAGAATGATTTTATTCATGGTCCTTTGCAACTCATCAGATTTTTTACTATCTGATTTCTACTTATCTTGCAGTTTTAGAAAATCTAACATGTGCTTGTTTAGCTTGTGTTCAAGATCAAGATTGTCTAAATTTACCTGTTGTCCTGAAGTTTCTGGTATGTCATCAGAAAGTGCCATGAGACAGAAGTTAGCCATTTCTTCTTCTTCTTCTTCTTCTTCTTCTTCATTAGAAGAATCATCAGATAGCCATGTATCTGTCCTTGCAATTAGACTGACTTGCTGCTGCTTCTTAGTTTCTTCCAGCTTCTTCTCATAATAAGCAACATCTTTCAGCTTCTTGGTCTTGCATTCTGATGCATAGTGACCTCTTTGCTTGTACTTGTAACACATAACTTCAGCCTTCCCCTTATCCTCAGATCTACCTTCTTCCTTAGATCTTCCATCCATCCTCCTTCTGTCACTTCTTTGGTATCTCTGGCCTCCTCCCCTCAACCTCTGCTCAAATGTTTTGGTGAGCAGTGCTATTGCTTCAGCAAAAGCTGAAAAATCTGATGATGTATCAGAAATTTCAAGATTTTGGCTGTTTGATGGTTGTGGATCATTGGTAGGTGGTGTTCTTTGTGAATTTGAGATAAGAGCTAAAGATCCCCCTCTTTGAAGGGTTTCTTCAAATATTTCTTCCTCTCTGGGGATCAAGATGCTGTATAAGTCATGAAGACTCATATTTCCTAGTTCTAAGGTTGAGGACAAAGTCATGGTTAGACTTCTCCATTCTCTAGGTAAAGCATCTAGAAATTTTATGTTTCTTTCATCATTTGATTTAGTTATACCAAATTTCTTTAGCTCGTTCAAAAGTTTTGTAAATCTTTGATATGTATCATTTAATCTTTCATTGGGTAAACTTTTGAACCTCTCATATGAGGAAACATTGTTTGTTCTCTTGTTTCTTCTCATCATTTCTCCTCCTTCACAAAGATTTTCCAACTGATCCCATATTTCCTTAGCTGATGCACATGCATCAACTTGTGAAAATATGTCATTGGGGATGGCCATTATTAAAAGTGACTTTGCCCTTTCATCCCCAGCCACCAGTTCCTTGTCTTCCACGCTCCTGTTTATTTCACTTTTGGGAGAATGGGAGGCAGGGATTGCAGGTGATTGGTCAGTTGCTGGAATAGCTGGTATTTCAGTCATTGGTATATGTGGACCCCTTTCAATGGATTGAAACAGAGCTTGGTCATGACCATTTAGGAAATTGACCATCCTGATTTTCCATTGGGGGTATTCCTCTCTGACCAGAGTCGGAGGTTTAGACATAGAACCAATGTTAAAAGCGTTATTCCAGGATTGAAAGCTGGCCATATTTAGAGAAAAGAAGATGAGCGATTGATCGTTTGAAAATAGTTTATTCAATCAGCTCTGATACCAATTGTTGGTCCAAGTTTGGACTTAAAAACTTCTTTTCACGTAATATGGCAAGTGATTTCAGTAGATGTGAAAAAGATGTGCGGATATGGAAATCAAACTTTCAAGAAACAAGACCTACAGAATTATCAAGTTTATGTCACTTTGAAACAAAATAGTTTACAAGGTGATTGTAAGATTATTATCTAATACAAATGAATCTTGAATTCTGTGGGTGAGAGGGCAACAGAGTTTTGTAATATGTATGAATGCTAAGCTTAACTCATCGTCTTCTGCTTGGTGAGCCTTCTATTTATAGAAGGCTGGGTACATGAATAAACAATTGTTTATTCATGCAATAAGTCCTGCATAAAGTAGCAATTTGACATATTCATTGAATCCAACGTTCAAGTTGCCTTTGTAATCATGATATCCAATAATGTCAAGTGCTTCGGTCATTGTGAAAGGATAAAGCTGATTTTTAGACAAGTGGGGTATTCATCAGAATTTCTGATAAACCACTTCATCAGAATTTCTGGTGAACAAATCATCAGAAAATTCTGATGATCAGAATCGTCAGAAACTGATGATATTTCATCAGAAATATCATCAGATCCATCAGAAATGACCTTCTCTGATAATCTTCTTCAGCTCTTGATCAACTTGTGATTCTTTGAAGTAGATGCTGTTCATTTTAGTTGTCATATCCGATCTTCTTCTTCTTGTTGTGATCTTCAGGACTGTTGTCTTCTTCATTGATCAAGTTGATTATGATTTTCTTCAATACTTACAAATGAAGTTTCCTAACATGTTGCATCTGTATAAAGAAATTACATAACATAGATATGGGTACTACATCAAAAACTATAGATACAAGTACTGGCATAAATATAGAAAGATTAAACAAGCTAGAATTAGCAAGTGAATTGCACAGTCTAAAGTTAAAAGATATAGACAATAGAATTATAGAAATAGAAAAGTGGATAGGATCCAAAATAATGGAAGAGCTAAGTCAAATGTCTACAGAAGCACCCAAAGAACAAGTGTTTATACAAACTCAAGGGTCTTTGAATATGGTTAATATATAATGTCGCTTATGGCTTGACAATAATAGATTTTTAGACTTAACGACATTAGTTGATACAGGAGCTACTAAAAATTTAATATCACACATTCTAGCACGAAAACAATACCACAAAGAACAAAAATATAAAATAGTAAGTAGAACAATTGAAGATAGATTAGTTGAAATAACACATTACCTAGAACCTGTAGGAATACAGTTTTTAGATTTTTCAAATAATTATAGCATGAAGTATGACATACCACAAGTAAATATAAACCCAGCATATATACAGTCAAAAGACTTTGTGCTAGGATTAAATTTTATATTTGCTCTAAACGGTTTTGTTACAGTAAATAGAAATTTTATTACACTCAGTAAACAAATCTATACAATCCCAACAACAAGGTATAATAATATATCAAAAATTGCACAGAAGCGTGGTGGTCAAGGAAGTTTAGAATTTTTAAGACAACAAAAAAGAAGTAATCCAATAGAAAAGGAAACTATAAAATTGTTAACAGACTTTTTAAGTCATGAAGTAGAAAAAGGAAAAGATATTTCAAAAAGTATAAATCACCCTATGATCTTACACTTAGAAAAAATTGGTCTTATAGGTGAAGATATCACAAAATCACATATAGAATACATATGTAAATTTAAACTAAAAAATCCGGATATTACTATAAGAACTGCTAATGTAGAATATAGTCCCTTAGACAAAGAAGAGTCTAAAAAACAAATACCTGAAATCATTAGCCAGGGCTTAATTAAAAAATCAGAAAGTCCTCACAGATCAGCGACCTTTATAGTAAGAAACCATAGTGAAATAAAAAGAGGTAAAGCAAGAATAATATACAATTATAAAAGACTAAATGATAATACAATAGATGATGGATATAATATTCCCAATAACGACACTTTATTAAATCTTATACAGAAAAAGAAAGTTTTTTCAAAATTTGATTTAAAGTCAGGATATAATCAGTTAAAACTCGAAGAAAATTTTAAACCATGGACAACTTTTACATGCTCAGAAGGACAATTTGAATGGAATGTTCTTAGCTTTGGGCTAAAAAACGCTCCTTCAATATTTCAAAGGTTATGGACAGTATTTTCTTAAAATATCACTTTTGTTTAGTATATATTGATGATATACTCGTAGCAAGCCAAACAGTACAAGAACATGAAAAACATTTACAACAGGTGTTTGAAGAAATAAAAAAGCATGGAATAGTAGTTTCCAAACGGGAAATGGAATTATTTAAAAGAAAAATATCTTTCCTAGGATTAGAAATAGGTAACGGAAAAATAGAATTACAATCACGTATCTCTACAAAGATACTTGATTTCCCCAAAAATTTTGAAAACTTAAAACCAATACAAGCCTTTCTGGGACTGGTCAATTATGCTAGGAAATTTGTTCCAAATTTATCAAAGTTAGTAGGGCCTTTATATAGTAAAACAACAAAAAACAGCCAAAGGTACTTTAAATCAGAAGATATAAAACTAGTTAAGGAAACTAAAATGGCAATTAAAAATATTAAACCGCTAGAATTACCACTTATTACAGATAACATAATTATTGAGACAGATGGATGTAAAGAAGGATGGGGAGCAGTTCTTCTCTGCAAACCAAATAAATATAGTCCTAAGCAAGAAGAAAAAATTTGTGCTTATGCAGGCGGTAATTTTCAAAACAAAACAAGTTGGACTAGTATCGATTTTGAAATATAGGCATTGATATATGCATTAGAAAAATTCAAACTTTTTCTTCACAAAGAATTTACAGTAAGAATTGATTGTGAAGCTATTGTAAAATATATAAAAAATGATCAAAGCAAAAAGATAAATAGGACCCGATGGGTTAATTTACAAAATATTATCCAAGGAAGTGGATATCACATAAATTTTGAACATATTAAAGGAAAAAATAATGGGATAGCCAATATGTTATCCCGAAATATTAAGAGATTGTTGCTTTTAGATGGACAGGAAAAAAGATAAAGGAAAGGCAATAGTTGTACATCCTACACAACCTACAAAATCCTCTCCGATGAATACATCATCCGAAGAAGAGAAAACAGAGAAACTCACGAGTCAGTCAATACAAGCGACAAGAACACAAAATTTTAGACAACTGCCTGCAACATTAACAGATCTCAACAGTATTACACAGTTTTACAACCCAAGTCAATCAAAGGCTACAAATGTTCATCCTCCGAAAACTAGACATTTTATACAAAGGGCAAGCTCTCAATCACAGAATACACAAACCGCGGTCATTACTTTTGGAAATTATGCATTGCAAAAATGTGATGATCCCAATACAAAGTTTCGTCCAATTATTGGGATGAAATTAACAGAAAAGCAATAGTGTTTACAAGATAACCTTTGGCATATTCAAACTATGCCTCAGGCCTTAACCTTTAAAGTCCAGGTGTTAAATGCATTAAGCATTTATTTTTATGAACAAAGCAGTAAAACACCTGAAAAACAACAGAAGCCTAAGTTTACCCATTATGTCATATTTCGAGGTACTAAAATTGGTATTTTTGATAAATGGAAAACTGTGGCTAAGCATATACAATGCCCCAATCCAATTTACAAAGGCTTTACAGATTTTCAAAAAGCTATAGAAACAGCAAGAAAACATTTTGGGGTAAGTGGTTTTTACATAGAACCTGAAGAGGTTCAAACATTTGCGGACGTGACAAAAATTAAGCCAGAACAAATAATTAAAAATCAAGAAGAGCTGATCACTGAGTTACAAGATCAGCTTGTACAACAAGGAAAAAATACACATTCTATACAAGAAAAGTTTGAAAATAATTTGTTAAAACAAAAAATTAGTATTCTCGAAACAAAATATAAACATGTGTTATAGAGACTTCAGAAAAAAGAAACAAATACAGTTTTAAACAGAAACTATGATTCCTTCAAAGCAAGAATGACTGATACACCATGGTGGAAGTGTATTCAACCAGTTACAGACAAGTTTCCAGAATTCAAAACCTTGGTTTCACAGAAAGTTTGTGCATAATTTCCAATAATTCTGTGCGAATTGCAAAAACAGCTAGTAGATATGGCATTTACACAAGATGCTGACAAACAAGGTTTCAAAATTGTTGAAAGAACAGATCAAGAAGGTAGAGCGACTGGATTGCAGCTGATTCAAATCTACTCACCTACAAAATTAACAGATGATCAAATTATTCAATTTTACCATAATGGTATGATTGATTATATGGAGATAAAGACAGATGTTAGAACAACAAATCTTTTAAACAAAACGGGAGAAAAATGGTAATCATAGCAGGCAATATTGCTATTAGGGCATTGTGTCCTACAATTTCCTGCAAAAAATGTTTTCTTCTCTCCCATATACAGATGCTTATACATACAGGCCAGCTAGGAAGAGGATTTTTATCACAGATACTCCTTATAAATTCTCTTTAAAAGACAGATTCATAAACCACAATATAGACTTTGGTAAATTACCATGGTTAGAGGTTGAAAATAAACAAACTACAGAAGCCCTGAACAGTTTTATCAAAATACATCAAAAAACCCTAGAACTTCCTAAGTGTTTGCACTGGGTAGACTTCAAATTATCAGGTGAAGGACATTATGTTCAGATTTACACACCCTCCAAATGGAGTATGTTACTACCATTTGTGGGAGAAGGAGAATCCCTCGAAATTGATCACATAATCAATTTGAACGGTTCAGATACCGAAGATCCAGACTCAGACCCTGGAAGCCCACAGTCCATAGATTAAACACACAGAGATTTATAAAAAGAAATGATGAAAGCATTGACCTTAAGAGATAGGTGTACACAACATTTCTAGACAAATGGTGGCCAGGCACATGCAGCTGACAAAGATTACATTATTGTAGATAATGCCTATTGTCTTTTTATTTCTTTTATTTTCATCCGTTTATCTTTCTGACATTAAAGCAGTATGTACAGTGTTTCATTTGTAAGATAGCTTTTCTTTTTGCCTATATAAGGCATAGAATGTACTTGTAAAAATCATCCCAGAATTCAATAAAAATTTTCTTGCATTCTCAATCATCCTTATGGCACACTAAAATTCTCTCCGTCACTCCTTAGCCTAACCTCCTAGCTCCTTAGTTTCGTTCATTGTTCTTCATATTATATTAAAAAAAGAGTCTTTTTTACCTTTGGTTACCCCTTGTTCAATCCGCTGTGCATAAATCTCAAGGTTTTCTCGAGCTTCTGCCTTCACATTCAGGAGCCATTTTCTTGTAACCCACTGTAAGAAATTTTTTATTATCCCCTTATTTACTTTTTACTGTAATATTTATATATATATAGGGAGCGCTAAAATGAAAACCACCTCCAGTTGTAAGAACCGAGAGAACCACTTTCTAGCCACTAGATCAACAAGATGGATGGACAAGATTAAAAGTATTTAAAAATAATATTAAGTATTTTTTGTCTTATTATGTCTTTAATATTTTAATCCAAAAGGTTAGTTTAGTAAATTATTCTTTTTTGTCTTTTTGTCTTTATTTTTTTATTACTTTTCTGTATTATTATATTAGTTTTTATTTTTTAAACATAATTTTTTTTATTAAAAAGCATTTTTAAATTCAGATTTTTTATTAAACTATTTACGTTTTACGTTAAACTTTTTATGTTTTACGTTAAACTTTTTACGTTTTACGTTAAACTTTTTACGTTTTACGTTTTACGTTTTTACGTTAAACTTTATACGTTTTACGTTTTTACGTTTTACGTTTTTTCGTTTTACGTTTTTATGTTTTATGTTAAACTTTTTATGCTTTACGTTTTACGTTAAACTTTTTACGTTTTACGTTAAACTTTTTACGTTTTTACGTTAAAAAGTTTACGGTTTAACTTTTTTTTTACAAAAACGTTTTTACGCAAAACGAACGCACCCAGAAATCGCAAACTCGGTCGGTGTCTCAGATAGATTGTTATCATCATCGACTAGGGGAAAAAATAAAAAACCAACAGCATCAAAACAATGTGTATCTTGAAAAAAAAACGGGGTTTGGCTCAGATTTCCCGAACCCAAACCGAGAATCGCACCAGATCTGACCGTTAACCAGTTGTTGACCGAACCGAAAACATTGACCTGTGCTCGAAACTGAACCAAACTTTGAACCAACTAACCCACTACATCCAAAGTTTTCCCTGAACCAAGCTGAGCGAGACCTAAACTGTGCCAAAACGGACCGAACCAACCACCACCGTTACCTTCAACACCATTATCAATCATCTTCTACAACAGCAGATCATCATCACTCATCGACAGCCGGAACCGGCGACAATAACCACCACTGTCGTCTGAAACGAAGATGAAACAAAACAAAAGAAGTTTTTAGAAGTAGAAGAGATCTACTGATCTGAAAAGGGAGAGAAGTATGGGTGCACTTACCGGAGGAACACCACCGTCCAAATCCCCAACCGCCGCTAAACCGACGCCGGTCCGCCGTTCCCACTCCCTTGCATTCCTCTCTCTCCTTCTGTCTCTCTCTCTCTCTCTCTCGTCGATTTCTTGGACCAGCCGTCGCGCACCACCACCACCCGACGGTGGTGGTGGTGGTCCGTTCATCCATCGAAAGAGGGGGGTGTGACCGGAATACCGGCTCCGGCAGTCAGCCGGTGTGGCTGTCAGACAAAAGACGAGGGAGAGGAGACAAGGAATTGAGAAATGAAGTGTGAGATGTTTCTTTGGAGAAGATGAGAGATGGATTTGAGAGATTGAGAGATGAGAAATGAAGATGATAATAGATCTGAGAGATGAGAGGTGATAGATATGTAAATGAGAGATGAGAGAGGAGAGAGGAGAGAGGTTTATAAAAAGTCAGTGACTTTAAATGAAGAGAGAGTGAAGATTTGACATTTGGGGTAAATGACTAAAATACCCCTTTTTCTGATTGGTTGAGAGTGGTTCTCGCGGTTCTTACAACTGGAGGTGGTTTTCATTTTAGCGCTCCCCTATATATATATAGTAAACTGCCAAAATGGTCTCTGAGGTTTGGTCACTTTTGTCACTTTAGTCCAAAACTCAAACATTTTGAATCTGGGTTCACGTGGTTTCAATTTTGTTGTCATTTTCATCTAAAAGCAAAATCTGTTCAGATTTTTCAATTAACATATAGGGAGGGTTCAAGAGAAAACTCCTAAAAATACACACTAATTTTTTTTTTATTTTTTAAACTTTTTTGACTATAAATCTAGCATTTTAAGATTAAAAAAAGTTTAAAAAATAGTATTACACATGTGCAACACTACGAAAAACATAAATCAGCCAACCCCTCACCCCCAAAAACCTAACCTCCCCCCTCACCCGAAACCTAACCCCCCATAAACCTAATCCTAAAAGCTAAACTAAACTAAATCCCAAAACCTAACCATAAAAATACAACACAACAATTTTTTTATGTCGAAAAAATATGCTCGAATACACTCAAACAAAATAAAAAAAATTGTGATCTTATGGCTAAGGGGTATGGAGGCATGGGATGGGTCATGGATTGCCACCTAGGATGGTGGATGATGTGCTACACCACCCCCTTACGGAACCACCATGGTTCTCATGAATTAAACCATGCAACAATGCACCTCCCTTTCCTTAATTAGTTAAATATATTTTACACAAAATAAATTTTTAAAAAATGGAGATGGTGGTTTGGGTCATAACCACACCATATAGGATGATGGATTTGGGATGAGAGTGGGGTGACATGTCGCTGACATGGAGGGTAATGGATGTCTTGAGGGTCATGACTATACCCTATAGCCTAATAATAAAGAATACAGAAATGTTTAAAAAGTTATATATTTTTTCCAATGTTACCCATCCTTCATTAAAAGTCACATTCCCCCATTAATGATGAGTTTACAAGTTTTCTCTTTAACTATGAGTTTTAATTGAACCATCCTCTTATGTATGTACACACACACATATAGGTGAAGTATAGGAAGAGAACTCAGTTGAGTTGAAAAAACTCAAGAAGACCCTATGTAACATACATATATTTAAACATTTTTATAAAAAAAATTGTAAAAAACACCGACTAGTTTTTTTTTTTAAAATGTTCAAAATTTGTATGTTACATTTTTTTGGACATATATATTATGTAACATGGGATTTTTAACGTTTAAAAAAAAACCTAATCGGCGCTTTTTTGTTTTTTATAAATATTTAAATATATGTATGTTACATTCCCTACTTTTTAGAAAAAAATAAAATAAAAATCTTACATAGGGTTTTTACAAGGGTTTCTTGAGTTTTTTCAACTCACGTGGTTTTCATTTTATCATTCCCATATATATATATATATATATATATATATATAGGATCAAGATCACGGGAAAACCACTCTAAGTTACGAGTACTTAGAGAACTCGGCATTCCTGTGCGAGTTTTGCCCCATTTTTTACACCCCTATATTAAAATGTTCAGAAAGACTGCCATAAAAAATAAAATAAAAAAGAAATTCGAAATGGTGTTTTTCGGCCCCTTACATCAATTGTAAAAAGGAGATGACATAAGCATGATATCAGTTTTTGCAGCATTTACGGCTGCCGTAAATGAAAAAAATAGTTTTGTTTTTGAAAAGTTGATTTTTGTAGGATTTTTGGTAAAAAAATTGAAAAAACCTTTCGTAGGACCGAGTTCTCTAAGTTCTCTCAACTCGTATAATTTTTCATTTTACTCTAACCCTATATATATATATATATATATATATATACATGATAAAAACTTAAGACACGAGATTTACATATATTTTAGTCCAAAATTAACCCAACATCAGGGGCGGATCCAAGGGGGGTTTTGGGGGTTCCCGGAACTCCCCCCCCCCCTCGTTTGAAAAAATAGTAAGAATCTAGCAAAATAAATCCAGTAAAAAAATTATTGAATCCACCATTGGCCAATATGCATAAAACATAACTCAACTAACCTAAGCTTATTACACTATATTCATTGTATCTTTTATATAATTACAAAGGCCGATGGACGTCCTTAAATCTATGAGATTTCATTGTGAAAGATCACAACTATATCATCTAAACTGAGCCAACTTTCTTATATAAATCTTCTTTATTTCTACTTTGTTCTCTTCTAACCTTTGTTTAACAAAGAGTTTCTAGCCATCCCTTCTTTGAGCACCAATTGATATGTCATGACGCGTGTCTTTCATGACAATCTTCCTTGTTTCGCGATCAATATGAGGCACTTCATCTTCTTTCTACTTCAAAAACATCATTAATTTTCATTTGAAAAACCCTTGAGCCTCTTCTAAGTCTTACCAGACCGTCTAGTAACCTAATGCACATCAAAGGAAAATATTTGCATGTGTAATTCGGGTTTTACTCAATGTGTGAACAACAACATGACTATATACAATTCCAAACGACAATATATATATATATATATATATATATATATATACCTTATATAATATGCATATAGGAGGAGCAACTTTGGTCATTTGACACTTTTTAAGAGGTTCAAGCCGTATAGCTTGAGGTACAACCATAGCATGCATAAGTAAAAATAACTCCCACTCATAGGTGGGAAACAAATACTTAGATCTCAATTCAAAATTCAAACCTAACTTTCTCTTACTTATTTCTCACACACTCTCTCTCACACACAAAGATTCTAGACCTTTCTATCTCAATCGATTTCTCAATTCTAGACTCCCAATTTGTCTCTCTCGGACGATTTCTTAATTCCATGACCCATAACTCTTTTAATATCTCAACACAACAGACAATTTAAGAACAAATCAACGATTTCAATCAGAAGCGATGATTTAAGAAGCAAAGCGGGAGGCATTTAAGATTTCTCATTGAATTTTTCTCTCTAAGTGATTTTTGAGCAAAAACAACTCACCCATGTCCCACTGGCATCCCGAATCCCCAAACCCCACTTCCGATTACGCTGAATAAGAGCAAGGAAATGAAACGTGTTCCCAAGATTCTGGAGGATAACAAAGTGGCTGAAAACATAGGGTTTGAAGGAATAGTATGGAAGAACAATGTTTGCTTTCCGGATAAATTTGGTGCTGGCACTTTTGACACTGGGCCGTATCTACCATACACGGGGCTTTGCCAAGTGTCTGTTTTCCAAAAATTTTGTTATTTTGTTATTATAGCATAATAACAAAGAATATAGAAATGTTTAAAAAGTTATATATTTTTTCCAATGTTACCCCTCCTTCATTAAAAGTCACATTCCCCCATTAATGAGGAGTTTTCAAGTTTTCTCTCTAACTATGAGTTTTAATTGAACCATCCTCTATATGTATGTACACACACACACATACATATAGGTGAAGTATAGGAAGAAAACTCAGTTGAGTTGAAAAAACTCAAGAAGACCCTATGTAACATACATATATTTAAACATTTTTATAAAAAAATTGTAAAAAACACCGACTAGTTTTTTTTTTTAAATGTTCAAAATTTGTATGTTACATTTCTTTGGACATATATATTATGTAACATGGGATTTTTAACATTTAAAAAAAACCTAATCGGCGCTCTTTTGTTTTTTATAAATATTTAAATATATGTATGTTACATTCCCTATTTTTTAGAAAAAATAAAATAAAAATCTTACATAGGGTTTTTACAAGGGTTTCTTGAGTTTTTTCAACTCATGTGGTTTTCATTTTATCATTCCCATATATATATATAGGACCAAGTTCACGGGAAAACCACTCCAAGTTACGAGTACTTAGAGAACTCGGCATTCCCGTGCGAGTTTTGCCCCATTTTTTACACCGCTATATTAAAATGTTCAGAAAGACTGCCATAAAAAATAAAATAAAAAAGAAATTCGAAATGGTGTTTTTCGGCCCCTTACATCAATTGTAAAAAGGTGATGACATAAGAATGATATCAGTTTTTGTAGCATTTACGGCTGCTGTAAATGAAAAAAATAGTTTTTTTTTTGAAAAGTTGATTTTTTGTAGGATTTTTGGTAAAATTTTTTTGAAAAAACCTTTCGTAGGACCGAGTTCTCTAAGTTCTCTCAACTCGTATAATTTTTCATTTTACTCTAACCCTATATATACATACATGATAAAAACTTAAGACACGAGATTTACATATATTTTAGTCGAAAATTAACCCAACATCAGGGGCGGATCCAAGGGGGTTTTGGGGGTTCCCGGAACTCCCCCCCCTCGTTTGAAAAAATAGTAAGAATCTAGCAAAACAAATCCAGTAAAAAAATTATTGAATCCACCATTGGCCAACATGCATAAAACATAACTCAGCTAACCTAAGCTTATTACACTATATTCATTGTATCTTTTATATAATTACAAAGGCCGATGGACGTCCTTAAATCTATGAGATTTCATTGTGAAAGACCACAACTATATCATCTAAACTGAGCCAACTTTCTTATATAAATCTTCTTTATTTCTACTTTATTCTCTTCTAACCTTTGTTTAACAAAGAGTTTCTAGCCATCCCTTCTTTGAGCACCAATTGATATGTCATGACGCGTGTCTTTCATGACAATCTTCCTTGTTTCGGGATCAATATGAGGCACTTCATCTTCTTTCTACTTCAAAAACATCATTAATTTTCATTTTAAAAACCCTTGAGCCTCTTCTAAGTCTTACCAGACCGTCTAGTAACCTAATGCACATCAAAGGAAAATATTTGCATGTGTAATTCGGGTTTTACTCAATGTGTGGACAACAACATGACTATATACAATTCCAAACAACAATATATATATATATATATATACCTTATATAATATGCATATAGGAGGAGCAACTTTGGTCATTTGACACTTTTTAAGAGGTGCAAGCCGTATAGCTTGAGGTACAACCATACATAAGTAAAAATAACTCCCACTCATAGGTGGGAAACAAATACTTAGATCTCAATTCAAAATTCAAACCTAACTTTCTCTTACTTATTTCTCACACACAAAGATTCTAGACCTTTCTATCTCAATCGATTTCTCAATTCAAAATGCAAAAACAACTCACCCATGTCCCACTGGCGCCCCGAATCCCCAAACCCCACTTCCGATTACGTTGAATAAGAGCAAGGAAATGAAACGTGTTCCCAAGATTCTGGAGGATAACAAAGTGGCTGAAAACATAGGGTTTGAAGGAACAATATGGAAGAATAATGTTTGCTTTCCGGATAAATTTGGTACTGGAACTTTTGACACGGGGCCGTATCTACCGTACACGGGGCTTTGCCAAGTGTCTGTTTTCCAAAAAAAAAAATGTTATTTTTATCACACATCTTACACATTTAATCAATCTAACCTATTTTAGACACATTGAGTACAATGTGTAATTTAAGTGAGGGAGGGGGGAATGTTAGGTCCTGTTTGTACCGGATCTGATTTATGCAACAATAGATGAATCGATCTTGAGCAAAGTGCGGAATCCTTTGATCAAGTCATAGAAATACAACATGTAATTCAACGTTTAAACACTCTCTGAATCTTTCTATTACGATATTATGAAAGTACAAGAACCAGAAGAAAGTTCAGACTATGACAGAGTACACAAAGGTGTTAGCAGATCTAAAGATGCAAAAGTTCTAACTGTGATACCCGGATGGGGTATTTATAGACGTCTTAGGAAAGTGATGCTGTCCGACCGAGTGGTTATCCGCTCGAATGGCTATCCGGTCGGATGGCCATCCGACCGGATGACACTAATCAACCGTCGGACATTAACTTGACAACTCCGTTTCCTGAGCTGTCGACCTATCTGACACACATACTTTACATAATACATTACAAAGGACACAAATATACAAAACATGACTAAATGCTGACGGAAGCTACAGACGTATACACTAACAGACTCCCCCTCGGATGTAGCTTGCAGTTCCTTCCAGCATAGTCTTTAATTCCTCCTGTTGCACCTTCGTTCTTTCGCTTTCTGTCTTCTTTTCTCTGCCCTTTCATCTAACATTCTTTTCCTTATATGCCTTCCTTCAGTCAACCACCATTTCCTGTAGACCGGATCACCATCACGCTTCCGATCCCATTTGGGAATCTTGTTCTCTTCTGATTCAATCGGCGTTTGATCCGTTGGTATTGACTTTCCAAACTTGCGTTTGCCCAGTTCAGCTGCCCTTTTAGCAATAGCTTTTGATCTTTGTTCACGTTTATACTTTTTCAGAAATTCATCAATCTCGAGATCTCTCCATTTTGTCTTCCAGTATCTTCCCGAGTTGATGTCTTGAGCAAAACATACATCCACTATTGTTTGATATTGCATTGCTTGTTCTTTATCAGGCATTTCGTAGATTATCTTGTTGTAGAATAGGCAGTCTATGTCTTTCTTTGAATAATTAACCAGCCACATAGGATCTAACACGCAAATCCTTCTTGCTTCTTTAGTGGTCTTGTTGTATAATGATATGATAGCTTCAGCCGTCATTTGATTGTATAACCACCCTTCAAACTCTTCGTGGAAATCTTGCTCCATTGCCCGTAAAGGCACATTCTTCAAATAACTAGGAGGTTTGATATCCAGAGTAATATCCTTTTGACCATTTTCTAAGATTCTAACAATCTGATCTGGGTAGTGTGGTTTCCAATCAGGATACCTTGCTTTTGCTTGCAGCTTCACATAGTTCCATAAATGTTGATCATGCTGCTTCACATCCAAACCATGGTAAAATTCTTTAATGTTCTTCGTTTTCACCAACTCATCTACATCCCACCACGGAAGGGTTTTAATATCTGACAAAAACTCAAAGTACTGCACCCCTTGTTCCCGTCTGATTGCATAAACTTGTAAATCTTCCAGATATCCCCAAGAAAGAATGTCACCCCAAGAAAGATCTTTGTTGTGAGTGAAGAACTGAAGTGCCCTAAGTTTCTTTCTCTCCTTTGGCATAACTTTGAACCATTTCTTCCTTTCTTCAGCAAGGTTTTCTCTGGGTATGGTTTCTGGAACACCTTCAGTAGACACTTTTTCCACAATCTTTCTCCTGATTTCATCTTCATTTCGGTCTTTGAACATTTCCGCCAACGAGGGAAATGTTTCATCAACTCCAGAATAGTGGAAATCAATTTCATCATCAGATGAGTCTGAAGCATCTTCAACAATTACATCATTATAGTGATCGGCTTCATAAGCATACCTAGGCTCAAATATGTCTTCGGATGACTGAGGAATTTCATCTTCAATATCGAATTTAAATTTCCCATCTTCTAAACCCAATTCCTCCAACATCTCTTCTCTTGACCTCCTAACCTCAATCACCTCCTCATGTTTATCATGTAAGTAAATAACAGTAGGATTTGTGAGGAATACCTGATCAACGTACTGTTTTCCATATGTAGATGTTTCTTGCTGATCATCATCTTCTTGTTCGTTGATCTGATCATTCAGAAACTCCTCTATTTTCTGTTCATCAATAGGATTCTCAACCAGTAATCCCGAAGCACCTTGATCATTATCATCATTCTTTTTATCATCATCATCTTTCTTATCATCATCATCTTTCTTATCATCATCATCTTTCTTATCATCATTATTTTCATCTTCCTCTTCTTCTTCATCTCCATCAATGATCTCCAAATCAGAATCACTATCCACAACTTCTCCACGAGTTCTCTTTGCTGCTTTTCGCCTTTCTTCAATTTTTACTTGGCGAACAATCTCTGAAATAAAGTAAGGCACTGTGGATGATCTTCCAACAAGGACAAACTGTTATGTTTTCCATTCCAATAACAACATTTCTTTTGCCTTTCTCTTCTTTTGTATAGCAACAACTCGACGAATAACTTCATCAAAATCAATGGATAGAGAAGACTCACCAACCAGCATGAAGTCTTGATCTTGTTCATTGTTAGCATCTTCAGCATTTTGTTCTTGAACATCCTCGATAACTTGTTCTTGAACATCCTCGATAACTTGTTCTTCAACATTAATCATTTCAATGTCAACTTGACTAGAAGACCCACCAGCTTCTTGAGTTTCCTCAACAACATTTTTGTTCTTTTGTGTGGCTTCTTCGGCTAGTCTCCTTTCTCTTTCGATTCTTCTTTCCTTAACTCTTTTAACTTCAAGATCGTTGAAAGCAGCATGAACATCAATCTTCAAGTGACTTTCCATTACTGCATATAACATGCTGAGCTGATTGTCTTTCATTACTTTATCGGCTTTCATTGCTTCCATCTCTAACTTCAATGCCTTCATTTCATTTGATGAAGCTTCACTCATTTCACTGAGAAGCTGATTCAGTGTCTGATTCACATTTTGAAGATTCTTTATCTTCACATTTAATGAAGAAATTTCTGCTGTCAGGAGTTCGAACACTTTAGAATTATCATTAGCATCATCTTTCATGTTCTTTATCGTCTCTTCTTGATCTATCAACACCATTCTGATTTGATCATGAGCTTTCATCAGCTGTTCAACATGCCACTTTAAAACATCACGTTCTGCTTCAGCTTTTATCTTTTCTTTCTCAAGCTCAGTGACTTTCTTTGCCAATATTTTTACGGCTTCATTGTTGAACACATCAAAGTCATCTCCAAAATTCAAATCTTCTAAAGGATCCCCTGATGCAGGTGGAAGATTTCCAAACAAATCATCTGTAGTTCTGGGACGTGAAGATTCTGGAATCTCAATATTTTCTGGAATTGGTGGAAATCTAGAAGTAAAATCTCCACCTTCAGTCACTTCAACATAATCATCGTGACCAACTTTCTTTTGAACTTCAACTTCCGGTACTTTAACATTCTGTACCTCTGGTTCCTGAACCTTTGATGTTTCATGTTTTTTGCCTTTGCCTCCTTGATCCTTTTGTATTTTAGCATCACCTTTCTTTGCTCGTACTTTTCTTGGAATAACTTGTGACAACCCGAGTTTTCAAGGTCGCTATCCGATTTAACTTTGTACTTATTTGCTAAGTGTGTTTAATAATTATTTAAGGTGCAATATAAGTGTATTCGTGATGTGTATGTTATATGTGTATATGTTATACATATTGGAATTGTATAATTATTTAAAACATGGAACTTTGCCTAACACCCTACACCCGAAAACACCCCACCCGAAAACATCCTCCCCACGAAAACACCTAAGTGTTTTCGTCCAATATGAAGCCGGCGAAAACAAGTTGGGCTTTGGCCCACTAGTAACCGGTTTTAAATATTTTGTTCCCCACTTCACGTAAAAGCTTAATCACTAAAACCGAAACCCTAAAGTCTTTCTCTCTCTCCTTGCTTCTGTGCGACGACACCATCAGGATCATCAAACCCTCAATAGCATCAACCCATTATTCTACCTAACTCGGTTAGTGCACTGTTGTGAGTTACATGTGTGTATTTTATTCAGAACCTGAGTTGGTGATGTTCTGTGAATTGTATTTCATGTTCTTAGATGTTGAATAGGGTCTTGTCTTATTGCTTCGATCTCATGAATGATTTGAATGGTTGATTGTTATTATAATATTTGTCGATGTATTAGCATGATGATGATGATGATGATCCGATGTGAATGATCTTGATATGTTGATGATACAACAATAGATGACTTGGCAGATTATGGTTTATGTTAAAACATATGTCGAATACTTGTTGATGTCGAATGATGATCATGTATGTTGCTATGCATATTGTTGATTTGGGATGATGTCCTATTGATTATCTATGAAACTTAAACTGATAAAGGTACGCTAAGGTTGTATGAGTCATGATGTGTTTGGATGATGATTTAGTGATTGGATGATGATTACTGTGTTGTTTGATAATTTCATGATCAATGATAGTATGAAACGGCTGTTACTGATCATTAGGGTTTTTGTGTTACTAATATTGATGATGATGTACCCGACGAAAACCCCCGCCCCGACGAAAATACATCTCGACGAAATCCCAAGTGATTTCGTCGCCCAAGGGATTTCGTCACCTGAAGGGATTTCGCCGCCAGGTGATTTCGCCAGGAGTGTTTTCGTTGAGTGTCTGGTATATTAGTTCTGTTTAGTATGTAACTCTGTTAGTTATCAACTCCGTTAGTTGTTACTTCGGTAAGTGTGTTAACTCTGTTAAACTTATTAACTTTGTTAGGATATGTATGTAACTCTGTTAAGCATGCAAACCCATGTTAAGTTGTTAGGCTGTTAACTCTAATTGTTTGCTAACTCAGTTAGTAAACTAACATTGTTAGTTCATTATCCCTATTATGTATATCAATTCAGTTAAGTTGTTAACCTTGTTTAGTAGGTTAAAGAATAACCATGTTAGAACTAACTATGAAAGACCGTTATGTGAAACATGAATTGTATGCATGTGATTAACTGTTGTGTAATGCATGATGTTAACTGCCAAACGCACCTTGTGGTATTGATTGAATGTGAAACTTTATGAACTTGAACTGATTGAATATACGTGCATACTATAGGACTTGATTGATTACTTATGAGCACATAGTTTAGCATATCGAGCAAACCAAGGTGAGTTCACACTCTTTCCAAGGCATGGGATTCCCAAGAGTTAGGAACGGGTTAATGATTTAAACGGTAACTACAACCATCCTCCGTGGGTAGGATGCCAAGATTACACACTGGACCAAACCTCTATCATGAAGTCCCTCATTTATATCGACTTAATCGCCGAAGTCTATGGCGAGCGGGTCATTAATTAATAGCGCTATTAGGTTTTACAAACCTCACACCGTGCCAGTCGGACGGGCGTGTACTAATGGACTATGGGCAAAGGGTCAATGCTGATAGACATTGACTTAGGGCACCACTTACATTTTCGTAGTAGTCGATACGCACGGTCTAGTAACACATGGGAAGCCCCCACTAATCTTCGCAAACATGTCTGGGAGACCGCGATACGAAATAATACGATACATGGTTTACAAAACGAACATATGATTTACGAAACGAATGATATAACTAAACAACCAACTGTGAACTCGCTCAACTTTGTTGTTGACTCGTTGTTACATGCCTTGCAGGTCGTTAGGTACTCATGGAGCTTGCACAGGGAGGCGCAGTCGTTGTGGGACATGGCAGTGTGTGCCATGTTAAAAACATTTCTTTATTTCGTACTTAATACTTGCATTGGGTTTTACAATTATGCTTCCGCTAAACACTTAACTACGTTCTTGATTGGAAACACCTTTCATATTGTGTGGTTGAATTTTACTTATTACTTGTTATTTTCAATATGATTGGTGGCTTGATCCTGGTCAGTCGCGCCTCCAAGCGGTGATACTCCGCGAGTGGATTTTTGGGGGTGTGACAGATTGGTATCAGAGCCATTGGTTATAGTGAACTTGGTTTTAATAAGGGAAAAAGTTTTTGTTAAAACCAGACTATAACCTGAACAGTGCTCAACGATCCACAACGACGCTTCGCTCCACGTGCAAGACTCGACATTCTAGGTGATATGATTTATGTTTACATTGCCTACTTGCTAGATACATAGAACTTTGCTCATGGTATGCTTAGATAAACATAACAACTGTTGATTGAAACACATGTGTGCTTACTCTCTTCTGTCATCGCACTTTCGCGAACCCCTCTCACTCATGTTTCCTTTGATATAAAGATCATGGCTGGACGCATTAACATGACTCAAGCCCAGTTGACGGCTCTGATTAACCAACAAGTTGCTGCGGCACTTGCAGCCGCCCAAGCAGGAGGTATATCCTGCAGTCGCAACTCACTCTAGGATCCTTAGATCCTACACTCCTAAACCAACTCTTGTGTTTAACATTGTCCTATTCTTGTTTACACAACAGGCCAGCATGCTCAGCCGCCTGCGTGCACGTTCAAAACTTTCATGGACTGTCGTCTTGGTACTTTCAGTGGCACTGAAGGGGCAATTGGACTCCTCCACTGGTTCGAGAAGCTCGAGTCAGTCTTCGAAATGTGTGAATGCCCTGAGGCTCGTAGGGTGAAGTATGCCACTGGTACTCTCGAAGGCGTTGCGTTGACTTGGTGGAACGCACAAGTGCAAATGTTGGGGCTGGTAGCTGCCAATGCCACCCCATGGAACGACTTTAAGGAACTGATCAAGCGGGAATACTGTAGTCGTGATGACATCCACAAGTTGGAAGTGGAGTTCTTTAACCTGAAGATGACAGGGTCAGAGATAGAGGCGTATACAAAAAGGTCAAACGAGCTGGCCATCTTGTGTCCAACTATGGTGGATCCTCCCATCAAGCGCATCGAGCTGTATCTCAGGGGTCTTGTACCAGAAATTCAAAGCCATGTGACCTCGGCTAACCTTGCTACCATCCAGGATGTTACTCGTCTTGCTCATCGTCTCACAGACCAGGCAGTGGAACAGAATAGGCTGCCTAAGCGCATCGGTGCTACTACTGCTACCACTTCTGCTACTCCCAGTGACAACAAGCGAAAATGGGATGGAGCCTCCAGCAAGGGTTCAACTACAGTTCAGTCTCAGGCACAACATCGAAAGATCGATGATTACCAGAGCCCCAGTCATCAGTCTTCTGGTAGTCAAGGGCAGGGAGGATATCGAGGAAACCTTCCAAAGTGCAACAAATGCAACAGACACCACAATGGTCAGTGCAACAGGGGTCATTGTCAAAGGTGTCTCAAGATGGGTCATGAAGCCAAGGATTGCAGGAGCTCACGACCTGCGAGTCAGAACCAACAACAACAACCACCAGCTCCACAGAACCAGCAGCGACAGCGAGGTAACAGGGGATGCTTTCAGTGTGGTGCTGAAGGCCACTTCAAGCGGGACTGCCCCCAGTTAAATCAAAATCCGAACAACAACAACAATAACAATAATCAGGGCAATGGGAATAATAATGGGGATAACAACGGGGGAAACAATGGAAACAATGGCGCCCGGGGCCGCGTGTTCGTGCTTGGTCAGGGTGATGCTAGGAATGACCCCAACGTCGTGATGGGTAAGTTTCTACTGGATGACTTTTATGTTACTGTTTTATTTGATTCGGGTGCCGATACCAGTTATGTGTCTCTAAAAGTTAGTCAAATGTTAAAACGTACACCAACACCCTTAAACACCAAACATGTCGTAGAGTTAGCGAACGGTAAGAATGTAGAGGCCACACACATAGTCAAGGGTTGTAACCTCGTTCTAGCTGGTCAGACCTTCTCTATCGACCTCATTCCGATTGTTTTGGGTAGTTTCAACATCGTCATTGGGATGGATTGGTTATCAAAACAGCAAGCAGAGATCCTATGCAAAGAGAAGATTGTTCGTATTCCCCGTTCTGGCAAAGAACCTCTCAAAATTCAAGGCGACAAGAGTGGTGCTGTAGTGGGCATCATCTCCTTCCTTAAGGCCCAGAAGTGTTTGCGAAAGGGCCACACCGCTATCTTAGCACTTGTTACTGACGCATCAACGAGAGAGAAGAGAATAGAGGATATTTCAGTAGTACGCGACTTTCCTCAAGTGTTTCCTGAAGATTTACCTTGGCTACCGCCTCATCGCCAGGTCGAATTTCAGATCGAGCTAGCTCCTGGAGCAGCACCCATAGCTCGAGCACCTTATCGCTTAGCTCCAACCGAACTAGTAGAACTGTCTAAGCAATTGCAAGAACTCTTGGAAAAGGGTTTCATTCGTCCTAGCTCTTCGCCCTGGGGAGCTCCCGTATTGTTTGTGAAGAAGAAAGACGGTACCTTCCGTATGTGCATAGATTACCGCGAACTAAACAAGGTGACCGTAAAGAATCGCTATCCTCTTCCACGCATTGACGACTTGTTCGACCAGCTGCAAGGGTCGAGTTACTATTCAAAGATTAATCTGAGGTCAGGCTACCATCAGCTGAGAGTCCGGGACGAGGACGTCTCCAAAACAGGATTCAGAACACGCTACGGCCATTACGAGTTTCTGGTCATGCCATTCAGGTTAACAAATGCACCGGCAGTCTTCATGGATCTTATGAACAGAGTGTGCAAGCCTTATCTTGACAAGTTCGTTATTGTTTTCATCGACAACATCCTGATCTATTCGAAGAGTCAGGAGGAGCACGAGCACCATCTACGACTTATATTGGAACTCCTCCGGAAAGAACAGTTGTACGCTAAGTTTTCGAAATGCGACTTTTGGCTTCGTGAAGTCCACTTTCTAGGCCACGTGGTAAACAAGGATGGGATACACGTTGATCCATCCAAGGTAGACTCGATCAAGAACTGGCCTGCACCCCGTACACCAACAGAAATCCGCCAATTCTTGGGTTTGGCGGGCTATTATAGAAGGTTCATCAAAGACTTCTCCAAGATTGCATAACCCCTCACCTTACTAACTCAGAAAGGCGTTATCTATCGTTGGGGTAATACACAGGAATCTGCATTTCAGCACCTAAAAGATAGGCTCTGTAGCGCACCTATTCTCTCATTGCCAAAGGGCACAGACGATTTTGTGGTCTATTGCGACGCATCCATTCAGGGTCTTGGATGTGTGTTGATGCAACGTGACAAGGTTATAGCCTACGCCTCACGCCAACTTAAAGTTCATGAAAGGAACTACACTACACATGATCTAGAGCTGGGAGCTGTTATTTTCGCACTTAAGATATGGAGACATTACCTGTACGGTACCAAGTGCACCATCTACACCGATCACAGGAGTCTCGAGCATATCTTCAAGCAAAAGGAGTTGAACATGCGACAACGTCGATGGGTCGAGCTACTGAATGATTACGAATGTGCCATCAAGTACCATCCGGGCAAGGCAAATGTTGTGGCTGACGCCCTCAGTCGAAAAGATACCACACCTAAGCGTGTGCGAGCACTACAACTTACCATCCAGTCTAGTCTTCCTACACAGATACGAGATGCTCAGGTAGAAGCATTGAAACCAGAAAACATCAGGGCTGAAGCCCTACGCGGCTCAAGGCAATGATTAGAACAAAAGGAAGATGGCGCTTACTACGTTACTGATGGGATTTTAACATGTTTATCAAAGCAATTTCATCCATATGAAATAAAAACGCAGCGGAAATAATGTTTAAAACATGTTACTTTTATAAGATATAAAACCATTTATATGCAAAATCCCAAAACACGGATCCATATATGAGATGTATGCTATCAAACACAACCATAGGATGTTTAGAAAACTACCTTCTTGAAGTACAAGGAGTAATAGATATGAAGAAGGTGATGCTTCTTGAACGGCTGCCTTCAAGTGTAGAAGACCTCAAGCTTGTATACCCCAAGCCTTCCAAGAAACACCTTAGTTTTAGCTAGGATTTCTACACTTATGAACTCACTATTGAAACCCTCTTGAAGCCATCATATGGCCGATAAATGAGAGGAGGTTTTGGAGTTCTTGCACTTGATTTATGAACTTGAAACTCTCCACTAGATCAACCATACATGACCCGATTTTTTAGAGTCATACACTTGATTTTTCCAAATAAAAATCAACTCTTGGATGATCATGTTGAGGCCGAAAATTTTCAGCCATTTCTACCTATCTTCTTCAAGTTCTATCTTCAAATATTCATCAAAATGAATATATAAGACATGAGAGATTTGCCACCCACTTGACCCAATCAAAAACCTTCTAGACATGCAAAATGCATGTCATATAATTGGACCATTCTTGCTTGGGAAGACCATCCAATCAAGAGGCTTCTAACTTATGACAACATGCATGGAACCTCATTGGACAAGAATATTTTGGGAAGACCCCATGGGGGGGGGGGGTGGCGGCCAAGCTTTTATATAAAAAAAACAATTTCTTTTATAAAATATAAGTCTTACACATATATATATATATTTTATAACTTTTATAAAATATAACATCATATGTTATAAGACTTATGCTATTTTTATTATGTTATTTAACCAATTAAATAACAAAATAAAATATTCTCTCAAAATAAATTATCCATATAATTTATTAGTTTGTCAAGTGCAATTATTTAGAAAACCAATTTCTAAATATTCTACGTGTTGATATTTATTTATTTGATCATATCATAAATAAATATTGTAAGTGTTTGTCTAGCTTGTTATTGGGTATGACTCGACTTGGATCATAACGTACTAGCCACATCAATTTAATATGTGTCTTGGGCATACAGAGTCCAACAATCTCCCACTTGCACAAGATACATAGAAGATTGATGCAAGCAGTAAATAACGCCTAACTACGGTTTACTACCCCTAATACGTATGACTATATGTGCCATTCAATAACATCATCCTCTTCAAGTCCCTTACTTGAAAATGATTTAGGTGAATCTATCATTTATCCTTTCGTTACAGATGTCATGTCAAATCCAGAGACACAGAGTGATCACTCTTTGTTGATTTAACTTTAGCAGGCCTTAGACATCTTACTCTCAACGAATAAGAGGAACAAATCCCATCTTGACTACATACGTCTCTCACAATCACCTTGTACCACACCTGAGCTTAGCCTTATGTACTGTCATATTACTGACAGCGAAGAAATAAGTCAAGGCATAATATTTGGTGAATATCAAGACCTAATATGTATCTCAAGTCTGAGGATACTATGATATTCTCCTTTACTCAAATTTACTTATGATCAATCACAGATGATTCCATGCAGTAATATTTGAGAGCGAGTCAGTCCAATATTTGTATCCCACAAATATCTATGAACCTTGGTAGCAACACTTTGCTCTATATTCATATCTAATGAATATCCACCAATCCAAATTCATAATAGTCTTACATTCATATTTGTTCCCACAATTATGATCGACTACGGACATTTAGAATAAGTAACTTATTCACGGATTTAAACATGCTAATATGGAACATAACTCAACATACCATAAAGAGTTATAATAACAATTGTTCCAATATCCAAATACAAAATAGATCAAATCCAATCACTAGAATATCGAAGTCCTAAGGCACAAGTATGACCCTTTCATGCTTTGCCCATTCAAGGAGCTTCGTGAGTGGATCCGCAATATTTTGATCAGTGTGAACTTTACGAATACATATCTTTCTCTTTTTCAACTTCATCCCTTATGTAGTTGAAACTCCGCTCAATGTGCCTAGTGTTTTGATGTACACGAGGTTCCGTGATTTAAGCAATCGCACCATCGTTATCACAAAGATCTCTAGGGGTCCTGAATGGTAGGGACTTCCCCTAGATCGGCAATAATTCAAGTGGCAGATCCATATGAATTATCACAATCAATGAAGCGGCGATGTATTCTGATTATGTAGTGGACAATGCTACCCTGATTGTGATCGAGGACCATTTCGATCAGTTTGGAAACTCGTTTCTATGTAACCCTTTACAACGAATTCCGAAACTCGCATCCCTGTAACCTTTTACAACGAGTTCTTTTCACCAGATCCATATATTAGAAATATATCCTTAGTCCTTCTAAGGTATTTCAATATACTTTCTAACAGTCATCCAATGCCCGTATTTTGGATTTTACTGGTATCTTCTCGTCATGCTTAAAGCGCATAACTTGTCCGGTCTAGTGCATATCATTACGTACATAATGAATCATATAGCTGACGCATATGGGATTCCTTTCATTCTTTCCCTGCTCATCCTTTGAGCTTGGACATTGAGACACACTCAATATTATCCCCTCTTTGAATAGGTACCAAACCTTTCATAGAGTTCTTCATCTTGAACCTTTTCAAGACTTTGTCAATGTATGCACTTTTGTTTAAACCTATCTAGCGCCTTGACCTATCCTTATAGATCTTTATTCCTAAATATAGGCGACTTCACCAAAATCCTTAATGGAAAAACAACTTTCAAGCCAGGCTTTTACACCCTCCAAGGTTGGAATGTTATTTCCAAATAGTAGAATGTCATCGACATATAATACAAAGAAAGTAATAATGCTCCCACTAGCCTTCTTATTCACACAAGCTTTATCAACGTTTTTGATGAATCCATATTCCCTAATCTCTTCATAAAAACGGTGATTCCAACTTTTAGATGCTTGTTTCAATCCATAGATTGATTTCTTTAACTTGCACACTTTGTTAGGATGTTTTGGATCGACAAAACCTTCAGGCTGAACCATATAGACATCTTCATCAAGATATCCATTGAGGAAAGCCGTTTTGACATCCATTTGCCAAATCTCATAGTCATAATATGCAGCTATGGCAAATAATATCCTAATCGACTTTAGCATTGCCACTGGCGAGAAGGTCTCATCATAATCAACCCCTTGAGTTTGAGTGAAACCTTTTGCTACAAGTCTCGCTTTATAAGTATCCAAGTTACCATGCATATCGGTTTCCTTCCTGAAAACCCACTTACTTCCAACTACTTTGGAGTTAAGAGGTGCTACAACCAATTTCCATACTTGGTTGTTATACATGGACTGCATCTTTACGTTCATGGCTTCAAGCCATTTGTCATAATCGGATTTTGACATTGTATCATGGTATGTGGTATGTTCACCCGAATCTACTACGTAGCATCCATTCATGAAAGATCCATATCTTTTAGGTGGATTACTAATTCTACCAGATCTGCGAACGTATTGTGTGTGTTGATCAACCACTTGATCATTTTCAATAACCTCTTGTTGAGTGCTAGTATCAACCAAACGTGTATCGGCTTTTGGTTCCTGATCCTTATCAAGTTCCACTGTTCTACTAGTTCCTTCCATTAGGAACTTATCTTCCAAGAACTTTGCCTTTCGAGCAACAAATACTTTTGCTCTGTTGGATCGTAGAAATAATATCCTATATCATCTTTAGGATATCCTACGAAGATAAACTTAGTGGATCGTACTTTTATTTGGGGTGTATTGCTTCACAGAAGCTTCACAACCCATACTTTTAAATATGATAATGATGGAGCCCTTCCATGCCATATTTAAAAGGTGTCTTATCCACTTTCTTGGTTTGGGCCATATTTAATATACGAGCCACTGAGAGCAAAGCGTAACCCCAAAGTGATAGAGATAAGGCGCTCCTAGCCATCATAGATCGAACCATATCTAATAGAGTTCGATTCCTCCTCTATCGAAACGAAGAACTTTAAAAGAGTTGATTTTGTACTTTACTTTTTGAAGATTCTGAACGTTTCAAAACTTCTTCTTTGTGTCAAGTACACATAACCATAACTACTATAGTTGTTGGTTAAAGTAATGAAGTATCTTTCACCATTCCTAGTCATTGGCTTAAAAGGATCACATACATTCGAATGTATGATACCTAAGAAATCTATTGCCCTTTCCCACTAAAGGGTTTCTTAGTCATTTTACCTTGTAAACAAGATTCACATGTATCAAATGAACCAATTTCATTTGTTTCCAAAAGATCATTCTTTCAAAGTGTTTACATGCGACATCTGTTTATATGACCAAGGCGATAATGCCAAAGATAAATCTCACTCAAATCTATTTTGAGTTTGTTGGTGATTGCTTGGTACATTGAACTATCAAATGATGTATTATTATGAACCAATTCATAACTACCATTTGAAGGCATAGTTTTAAAGTAAAACATGTCATTCATCGAAATATAAATGTCAATGTTTGCAAACTTTAAGTCAAAACCATATTGTCTTATAAGGGAAACTTGAATAATGTTCCTAGTCTAACTAGGAGCATTCAAGACATTTTAAAACAATTTCCAAACCATTTGGAAGTTTCAAAACATAGTCTCCTTTCTTGTAATGCTTATTTCTTTTGAACCTTTTGCAACGAATTGCAAACATGAGTTCCACATCCGGTATCTAATACCCATGTGTTAGAAGAAATAACATTAAGGTCAATTTGTATCATTAAGATTGTACCTGAGGTTTGCCTAGCATCCCTCTTGTTTTTCAACTCTTTGAGATAGATTGGACAATTCCTATTTAAATGCCCTATCTCACCACACTCAAAGCATGGATCGTTTATGGCAACCTTTTCCTTCTTCTCTTTTGGTTTCGGTGGTTTCGCTTTAGTCTTTCTAATCATTTCCCTTTGAATTACCCGTTTCCATTTGCAACATTTGCTTTGGTGTCGGGGTGATGCCCTTTCTAGTTGCCACCCTCATTGATCGTTAGAATGGATAAAACCCTTTTATCCATATTGAGCCTTTCGAGGTGATCATTGTGGCTTTTCATCTTAAAGACATAAGATGAGTCCGATTGGGTTTCCTCCATTCGACACGCATGAAGCGCTCGAACCGTTTCGAAGCGTTCTATCCTTAGGAACATTTCCTACAATTGGGTAATCATGTCGTATGCTCATGATGTTCAAAATTCTTTTGAATCTCGGGAATCATAATTCCTAACATGAGACAAGAGGCTTGCATAGTATTCTCGATATACTTAATCTAATCGTTATAGGCATCCTTATCTTCATAAGATGTTCATCGGGATTAGGATCGTTTATTAGTGATAGGTTACAGACGGTTTGGGTAATATTGTTAGCGGCCATCTACAAAATTTAACAAGGTTCAATTTTAGTATTTTCGATATTATTATATTTTAATCATTAATACCCTTTTATGTCTCATAGACAATTAATAATTAAAATCTAGAATCCAACGTTACATTTAAATATTGGTTAGGTGACCTTTATCCCTCTATTTAAATTAACAAGGTAGTCAACGTTTGACAATTGCAACTCTTTGCAACTTCTAGCCAT
Organism: Helianthus tuberosus; assembly: GCA_030545235.1. Lineage (NCBI taxonomy): Eukaryota > Viridiplantae > Streptophyta > Magnoliopsida > Asterales > Asteraceae > Helianthus > Helianthus tuberosus. The sequence continues at coordinate 107,700,543 of CM060409.1, forward strand.
ATGGGATCGCTTAAACATCTTTATGTTTAGTTGGCATGTTTAATCCCATCAACACCGTTTGTTCGCCATGCTTCGGTGACCCTAAGTTCATGGTTTCCAAATCAAGTCATCCAACTTACACACACGTGTGAGTTTATACACATAAGTGGTTAGGTGACCTTTATCCCACAAACATGGTAAACCCACCTCGAATATACAAGTTCCCTCAAATGTGGTTAGGTGACCTTTATCCCACGAAAGAGTTCCCAAGTGTTTCGAGTGTTGTATAAAAGGATGGTGTTTGACTTGTTTTATAAAAGGGATTTTTGAGTTTTCAAAAATTCTAGTTTAGAAAACTTTATGTACCATACATTTGCATGCATTCAAATCCTTGGTACTTTTGTGAAAATAAATTTTCAAGGTTCTTTCTAATAAAACCCATTTTATTATAAAATCATTAATTTTTAATAACCTTTTATTAACCAATTTTAATGATCTTTTAAAGAACCAATTTTAAGCTTGTTGTTGATTATTAGTTTGTTAAGAATGCATATCCAAATATCATCTAAACAACATAAATAAACAACCACACAAGCACAACATATATAACAATAGGTGCATAACCATAGCCAACTATTTTGACAACACTTGTTAGCCGAAAACAAGTGTGCCAAAAGGTCCTTCCTAAAGGGTGAAAAATGACACAAGTATTGTGTCGTTGAACTCCCACTTGATCCCGCATCCAAATGCTTCAAGTCTTCCTTTTGTGTTGTGATTTCTCCACTTTCTTTGATCTTCCAAATGTCTTTTATATTCAGCTCCAAACTCCTTTGGACTTCAAAAATGTGTTTTGGTTATCGGGCTAAAATCCCGTTTAGAACTATGAAGTCCTTTATGCCCGAAATTGGCAAAAACCAAAACCGCATTTTTGTGTGCATCTTCTTTTACAAAATATATCCTAATACATTTTTCTAGTAAAATAAAATGCACCTAATCTATTTATTTTACATACCAAATGAAAATAAATAAATTTCATAACTTTACAAGTGGAAGAACAAAATAATAATTATTACAACCTTTGAAATAATTTAATAAATAAATCACAACACAATTATTCAACACAAGGTCATGGCTAGGTTATATGCACCAAAATATATATCCAAATATATATATATATATATTAATTTCAAGAAGCATAAAAAAATGGTTCCCTTTTAATAACCATTTTCGGCTATGTCCAAAAAACCGAAAAGGTAAGTTTTGTCCAAACAAACAAATCATCCATATGAAATAATTTTTCAAGATTCATTTATGCATGTAAGAATATAATCTTGAAAAACAAAGGGATAACCATACTTAAAATTTCGGCCATAGGGTTTTCACCAAACCCGAAAACCGAAAATTTTAAGTCTATTGAAGCATGCACTCATATAAGCGGCTCTAGATGCCATTGATGGGATTTTAACATGTTTATCAAAGCAATTTCATCCATATGAAATAAAAACGCAGCGGAAATAATGTTTAAAACATGTTACTTTTATAAGATATAAAACCATTTATATGCAAAATCCCAAAACCCGGATCCATATATGAGATGTATGCTATCAAACACAACCATAGGATGTTTAGAAAACTACCTTCTTGAAGTACAAGGAGTAATAGATATGAAGAAGGTGATGCTTCTTGAACGGCTGCCTTCAAGTGTAGAAGACCTCAAGCTTGTATACCCCAAGCCTTCCAACAAACACCTTAGTTTTAGCTAGGATTTCTACACTTATGAACTCACTATTGAAACCCTCTTGAAGCCATCATATGGCCGAAAATATGAGAGGAGGTTTTGGGGTTCTTGCACTTGATTTATGAACTTGAAACTCTCCACTAGATCAATCATACATGACCCGATTTTTTAGAGTCATACACTTGATTTTTCCAAATAAAAATCAACTCTTGGATGATCATGTTGAGGCCGAAAATTTTCAGCCATTTCTACCTATCTTCTTCAAGTTCTATCTTCAAATATTCATCAAAATGAATATATAAGACATGAGAGATTTGCCACCCACTTGACCCAATCAAAAACCTTCTAGACATGCAAAATGCATGTCATATAATTGGACCATTCTTGCTTGGGAAGACCGTCCAATCAAGAGGCTTCTAACTTATGACAACATGCATGGAACCTCATTGGACAAGAATATTTTGGGAAGACCCCATGGGGGGGGGGGGGGTGGCGGCCAAGCTTTTATATAAAAAAAACAATTTCTTTTATAAAATATAAGTCTTACACACACACACACACACACACATATATATATATATATATATATATATATATATATATATATATATATTTTATAACTTTTATAAAATATAACATCATATGTTATAAGACTTATGCTATTTTTATTATGTTATTTAACCAATTAAATAACAAAATAAAATATTCTCTCAAAATAAATTATCCATATAATTTATTAGTTTGTCAAGTGCAATTATTTAGAAAACCAATTTCTAAATATTCTAAGTGTTGATATTTATTTATTTGATCATATCATAAATAAATATTGTAAGTGTTTGTCTAGCTTGTTATTGGGTATGACTCGACTTGGATCATAACGTACTAGCCACATCAATTTAATATGTGTCTTGGGCATACAGAGTCCAACAGTTACAGGGCGCATTTGGGTCCCACACTATGGAAACTTACGCGAACTGGTGATGGATGAAGCACATAAGTCACGTTATTCAGTACATCCTGGTTCAGATAAGATGTACCACGACTTGAAAACTACGTATTGGTGGCCTAGCATGAAAGCTCACATAGCAACTTACGTTAGCAAGTGTTTGACTTGTGCGAGAGTCAAGACTGAATATCAGAAACCATCGGGCCTACTCCAACAACCAGAGATACCACAATGGAAATGGGGGAGCAAATTTCCATGGATTTTGTTATTGGCCTGCCTAGATCTCAACGTGGGAATGATACTATTTGGGTGATCGTGGATCGACTCACAAAGTCTGCACACTTCTTGGCTATCAAGGAAACGGATAAGTTCTCCACTCTAGCAGACGTCTATCTTAAAGAAGTGGTTTCGAGGCACGGGGTGCCAACCTCTATTATTTCCGATCGTGATGCACGTTTCACTTCAGAACTTTGGCAAGCGATGCACAAATCCCTTGGCTCATGATTAGACATGAGCACAGCTTATCACCCTCAGACGGATGGGCAGTCTGAGCGCACTATTCAAACTTTAGAAGACATGCTTCGGGCATGTGTAATTGATTTTGGCAACGGCTGGGAGAAACACCTCCCATTGGTGGAGTTTTCGTACAATAACAGTTACCACACCAGCATCCAAGCCGCTCCGTTTGAGGCATTGTACGGGCGTAAATGCCGATCACCTCTTTGTTGGGCAGAGGTGGGTGATAGTCAGATCACGGGTCCAGAACTTGTAGTAGACACAACAGAAAGGATTACTCAGATACGACAACGCATGGTGGCAGCTCGCGACCGTCAGAAAGCCTACGCTAATAAGCGCAAGAAACCACTCGAGTTCCAAGTTGGGGATCGAGTGCTACTCAAAGTTTCACCCTGGAAGGGTGTGGTTCGCTTTGGAAAAAGGGGCAAACTTAATCTGCGTTACGTCGGACCGTTCGAAATCATTGAGAAGATAGGCAAAGTGGCCTACAAACTAAACCTGCCCGTAGAACTCAGTGCAGTTCACAATGTTTTCACGTGTCGAATCTGAAGAAGTGCCTGTCAGATGAGACCCTTATAGTTCCTTTGAAGGAGCTCACTATCGACGATCAGTTGCGATTTGTCGAGGAACATGTAGAGATCATGGACCGAGACGTTAAGGTCCTCAAGCACACCAGAATACCTCTTGTTCGAGTTCGTTGGAACTCCCGTCGTGGCCCGGAGTTTACCTGGGAACGAGAAGATCAAATGAAACTCAAGTATCCCCAGTTATTCGGAAACAGTTCAACCATTACTGAGGCTGAAGCTACTAAAGAATTTCGGGACGAAATTCCAAATCAACGGGGGGATGATGTGACACCCCAGGAAAACCAGGAAACAACACAACACAACTAGCTTCCTCAGTAACCACGTGCTAAATTTCGGGACGGAATTTCTTTCAAGTTGGGGATAATGTGACAACCCGAGTTTTCTAGGTCGCTATCCGATTTAACTTTGTACTTATTTGCTAAGTGTGTTTAATAATTATTTAAGGTGCAATATAAGTGTATTCGTGATGTGTATGTTATGTGTGTATATGTTATACATATTGGAATTGTATAATTATTTAAAACATGGAACTTTGCCTAACACTTTACACCCGAAAACACCCTCCCCACGAAAACACCTAAGTGTTTTCGTCCATTATGAAGCCAGCAAAAACACGTTGGGCTTTGGCCCACTAGTAATCGGTTTTAAATATTTTGTTCCCCACTTCACGTAAAAGCTTAATCACTAAAACCGAAACCCTAAAGCCTCTCTCTCTCTTCTTGCTTCTGTGCGACGGCACCATCAGGATCATCAAACCCTCAATAGCATCAACCCATTATTCTACCTAACTCGGTTAGTGCACTGTTGTGAGTTACATGTGTGTATTTTATTCAGAACCTGAGTTGGTGATGTTCTGTGAATTGTATTTCATGTTCTTAGATGTTGAATAGGGTCTTGTCTTGTTGCTTCGATCTCATGAATGATTTGAATGGTTGGTTGTTATTATAATATTTGTCGATGTATTAGCATGATGATGATGATGATCCGATGTGAATGATCTTGATATGTTGATGATACAACAAAATATGACTTGGCAGATTATGGTTTATGTTAAAACATATGTCGAATACTTGCTGACGTCGAATGATGATCATGTATGTTGCTATGCATATTGTTTATTTGGGATGATGTCCTATTGATTATCTATGAAACTTAAACTGATAAAGGTACGCTAAGGTTGTATGAGTCATGATGTGTTTGGATGATGATTTAGTGATTGGATGATGATTACTGTGTTGTACGATAATTTCATGATCAATGATAGTATGAAACGGCTGTTACTGATCATTAGGGTTTTTGTGTAACTGATATTGATGATGATGTACCCGACGAAAACCCCTGCCCCGACGAAAATACATCTCGACGAAATCCCAAGGGATTTCGTCGCCCAAGGGATTTCGTCACCTGAAGGGATTTCGCCGCCAGGTGATTTCGCCAGGAGTGTTTTCGTTGAGTGTTTGGTATATTAGTTCTGTTTAGTATGTAACTCTGTTAGTTATCAACTCCGTTAGTTGTTAATTCGGTAAGTGTGTTAACTCTGCTAAACTTATTAACTTTGTTAGGATATGTATGTAACTTTGTTAAGCATGCAAACCCTCGTTAAGTTGTTAGGCTGTTAACTCTAATTGTTTGCTAACTCAGTTAGTAAACTAACATTGTTAGTTCATTATCCCTATTATGTATATCAATTCAGTTAAGTTGTTAACCTTGTTTAGTAGGTTAAAGAATAACCATGTTAGAACGAACTGTGAAAGACCGTTATGTGAAACATGAATTGTATGCATGTGATTAACTGTTGTGTAATGCATGATGTTAACTTCCAAACGCACCTTGTGGTATTGATTGAATGTGAAACTTTACGAAGTTGAACTGATTAAATATACGTGCATACTATAGGACTTGACTGATTACTTGTGAGCACATAGTTTAGCATACCGAGCAAACCAAGGTGAGTTCACACTCTTTCCAAGGCATGGGATTCCCAAGGGTTGGGAATGGGTTAATGATTTAAACGGTAACTACAACCATCCTCCGTGGGTAGGATGCCAAGATTACACACTAGACCAAACCTCTATCATGAAGTCCCTCATTTATATCGACTTAATCGCCGAGGCCTATGGCAAGCGGGTCATTAGTTAATAGCGCTATTAGGTTTAACAAACCTCACACCGTGCCAGTCGGACGGGCGTGTACTAATGGAGTATGGGCAAAGGGTTAATGCTGATAGACATTGACTTAGGGCACCACTTACATTTTCGTAGTAGTCGATACGCACGGTCTAGTAACACATGGGAAGCCCCCACTAATCTTCGCAAACATGTCTGGGAGACCGCGATACGAATTAATACGATACATGGTTTACAAAACGAACATATGATTTACGAAACGAATGCTATAACTAAACAACCAAATGTGAACTCGCTCAACTTTGTTGTTGACTCGTTGTTACATGCCTTGCAGGTCGTTAGGTACTCATGGAGCTTGCACAGGGAGGCGCAGTCGTTGTGGGACATTGCAGTGTGTGCCATGTTAAAAACATTTCTTTATTTCGTACTTAATACTTGCATTGGGTTTTACAATTATGCTTCCGCTAAACACTTAACTACGTTCTTGATTTGAAACACCTTTCATATTGTGTGGTTGAATTTTACTTATTACTTGTTATGTTCAATATGATTGGTGGCTTGATCCTGGTCAGTCGCGCCTCCAAGCGGTGATACTCTGCGAGTGGATTTTTGGGGGTGTGACATAACTCCAGCTTGTACAGCTTTACGCTTCTTTATTTGTTTCTTTGGCTCATCAGGTTTATAAGACGAATCTTCTTCATCCAATGTTTTCTGCTTCTTAGAAGGCTTTTTCTTCAGTTGAGCTTTTCCTCTCCCAATTTTTGTTGGATCAAGCTCTGATTCAGACTCAATACCCTCAGAATCTTCTTCACTTGAATCATCTAGAACAACACCCTCAGGCTTTGTAACTTTAGAACCTTCAGCTTGAACACTAGAACTTTGTTCTTTCTGTACAACAACTTCCTCATTCCTTTTCAGAAAGCTTTCAAGAGAATGCTTCAATAAATCAGTTCCTTCTAGAATAACTGCTGACGGTTCCAACACTGTTTCATCAATTAGTCTCTACTGTGATTCTCCAGATGGCCCTGTAAAACAAACATTGAAGTTATTATTAGAATAATATAACAATTTAACGTTCTAACTTTTCTTATGACTCCCCCTTTCACTGTACCCTTTATCACAATCTTAGGAACTGGTTCCTTTGGAATAGGAACTACAGGAGAAGTCTTGGGAGTTCTTTTTCTCTTCCCATCTTTTACTTTCTCAACCCACCATCTGGTATTCTTTTCTTTAAACTCACTCATCTTTACATCTTCATTATCCGAATCACTATTTTGGTGTCTCCAAGCATCGTTCTCTGGAGCAACATATCCTGGTCTGCTGATTTTGCATATCATTCTTTTCGCTCCTGGATTGGAACCCTTAATTAGTCTACTTAAGGTATCTGCTGTCATGTTCCTCAGACCTAAAATATCATCATTACTTTTCTCAAGGTCCTTGAACTGATCATCAATCAACATCTGTACAAAGCGAGGATACATGATGAACTTCTTGTTTTCAGCTTTTGTATTCTCAGTCATGTAATCAAATATTACTTGAGAAACATTATATGGTCTATTTAAAACAAGGCATGTGATGATGTTCATAAGATAGTCCGTTGTTTCATCATAAGCTCCCTTCCTATGTGATAGAGCATGTGTCACACAATGAACCATAAATTTGTAAGCATGACTGAAATTTGTTTTTAACATTTTTCCATTTATGTGCCCTAAGAATCCCATTCTGCACCATAATCCTTTTGCTAGACGTTCAGGGATAATGGTTGGATCTTTATCAGAATCACCTAATTCTAACACACGTCTCACATCACCAACTTTTATCTTAATCTCCAAATCTACATTCTTTCCATTCTCATCTCTTTTTGTTACTGCAGAATAGATCGTCTTATCTTCCTCTTCATATCGTGCAGAGTTCCAAAATCGTCTGACATGTGATTGGTAGACTATGGTTTTATCAGTTAGAGCCTTAGCAATCCTGCTTTCTCTCAAGAATTTTTCGACTTCTTCAATCACTGATTCTTCTGTATATTCTTTTTCTAACAGACAATAGATATTATGCGTTTTCTCCCAGTCCTGTATATAAAAAAAATTGATTTAAGAAAAATCTTGGAATTTCTTGAAATTTTTCTATCGCTGAAAATCTCTCTCTACATAGTACTGAGACTCGAATTGCTATCCGACCGGATTGCCTTTTGAAAATTTAATCCTCATAAGTCAAGAGTCTGATAGCTGTCCGATCGGATAGTCATCCGACCGGATTGCCATATCATGAATGCACAAGTTTCCAAGATATAGAAATGTGAAGGACTTTGTTGTCCGGTCGAAATGCTATCCGACCGGATTGCCACTTCAAGTATTGTGAATGAGATGATTGTCCGGTCGGATGATCATTCGACCGGATTGTCATCCAACGCATGACAAGGAAAGAGCATATGAATAAGTGTATTTGAAACGAATTTCCACTCGGTCGAATTGCTATCTGACCTGTTTGTACAAATGATTTTGAATCGAATTGACACTCGGTCGAATTGCTATCCGACTGGTTTGTACAAATGATTTTGAATCGAATTGACACTCGGTCGAATTGCTATCCGACCGAATTGTCATCTGATTCAAAGCAATTTTGTTAGATATCAATGGCACAAATTTCAAGAATCAAAATATGAAACGGATGATCATTCGGTCGAATAGCTATCCGACCGGATTGTCATCCTCATTCAAGAACAGTTAAAGATCATTCAAGAATCATCAAAATTTTTCTAAGGCAAAACTTCTAATTGATCATAGATCTACGTAGAGAATCTGATTGCGAGCAAAACCCTATGTTCAATGTTGTCTAATTCATTCTAATCAGGGTTTAATTTGGCAAAAACTCTACCGACATCCGTATCAACCAAACATCAGATCTACTCAATTTTAACATGTTATGACACAAATTAAACCAGTGAATCTATACATCTGATCATTGCGAACACAACTGTATGCTTAAATCTCATCAACACTAACTAAAACTACCTAGATCTGACTTAAAGACTCCGTCAGTGACGTCATCGTCAAGAACAGACATCAAACATCAATTTTTAACAGATTTGAGTAAGAAATACATACCTTTGCCATTGTAAAAGTTGTGCTAACCAACGATTCAATGATTCGTGCAAAGAGGTGTGAAGAAAACAAGATCAGAAAATCAAAGTGTGTGAGAGAGAATGAAGACTGTCCGAGCGAGTAACCTTTGACTGACCTTTGACCCTCTATTTATAGTGACACATGAGTCGAATTGCTATCCGACCGGATTGCTATCCGAGCGAGGCACACTTTTGACTTTTAAAACTTTGACATTTTGACCTTTTGACTTTTTCACCAATTTTGTCAGATTTTAGAAATCCACTTAAGTATCTAGATCCAAGTTAATGACCCTAGGCACTTAATTTGTCGACCAAGTCCAACTTAATGACCTTGGTTGACCCGATACAAACCAAACTGATATTTTCTTTATTCTTGTACAACCATTTTTTTCTGAAAATTATAAGTTTCAACTTAATGAACTTGTATTTGACTTTTCATTTCCACAAGATTAAGATAATTAGTTCCCAACTAATCTGTCCAGTCTCAGAAACTTCCATCATCTTTCTCAAACTGCGAGTCTGAAGATCAGCTTTCCACTTTGGTTTGTCGGAAAAGATAAAGCAGAAAAAGAAAATCTTTTTGGATTTTAATAAAGTTTCTAGACTAGAAAATGAAATACAGAAATAAAATGCAGTAAAAATAAACTATTTACAAACATATTTTTGGTGAGTGTGTTAGGGAATCATATCAGCTGCCGACAAATTACAAGTACCGTTAAGCTTGATTTCATTTTCAGCATTAAATAATTCGCTTAGATTGTCGATATACTGATCCACTTAAGTTCTCACACAAATTTCAATCTATCCAGGATACTAGTTAGGTGAATTAAGAACTTAAACTCATTCATGTGTCCCACCTCTTGAATATACTCTTGTATCCAGATCCCAATATTCAGTCCTACAGGTGAGTATACCACAGATGATATCTGTAAGGGGTTAAATTGTGAAACCGTGAGAGCTCAGGTCAGAACTTCCGTTCAGCAGAGAGATGACGGTTCGACTTTAGTGGGTCCCCTTTAGAGGATCTTTTTTTACAACAGCAATGATTATCAATTTTATTGTTTCATCATTTTTGCTGAGGGAGGCGCTATATTTCAAGCAATTGAAAAAGTATTCTCCGGGGACTAGGCCATTGTTTCCGCAAAATCAGAAGTCCCGGGATAATACCACAGATATCACTGAGTATAAAGACCTAGTATCTCAGAAAGAGGGGTCTTTCAAACAAGATTTCAGGGGTTACCTATATATCCAAGTAGTGTTCCCCACGAACTAAGCAAGTGTAAATTTAGGTTTATATCCCGAACAAATCTACTAAATGTGTAAAAACCTATCGGCACATCATTAGCGAGATTGTTTAACACCATTTTAAACTTTCCATATCTTTAGCATACTGTAACTGTCTAGCTGATGTACTATCATTTTCCCTTTATACACAAGCTCTTTTTCGGTTTTTTATTGTTTTTGGATTTTGAAATATCTCATGTTTTTGGGTTTTTGAATTTTTTATTGTTTTTGTATTTTTTGAAAATATGACATATCTCCCCCTAAATACCAAAACATCTAAAAATTCGACAAACCATTGCAGATTGCTTTTCAACATCATCTACAGTGGTACCTTCATCAACGCCAAGAATCCCCTCCGACACCGATAAAAGCTTCATACCGTTCAGTTTTAATAGATATTGAAAACGAGTTTTATCAAACGCTTTGGTATGTAAATAAGCTTTTTGTTCGTCAGTGTGGATTTTTTCTATTCGTATCAACTTCTTCTCGAAACAGTCTCGGATGAAGTGATGACGAATTTCAATGTGTTTGGTTTTAGCGTGATGAACATGATTTTTTGTTATGTTTATAGCTGCCTCTTTATCAAAAAAGATAGGGGAGTTAAGAAATTGCAAACCGTAGTCACACATCTGTTGCTGGATCCACAAGATCTGAGAGCAGCAGCTGCTAGCAGATACATATTCGGCTTCACATATGGATAAAGCGACATGTAACACCTGTGTCACTTCAACCATCAAACAAATGCCAAACCAATGAAATATTGTATTTCATACTTTGGACTTGTATAAATATGTGTAGCTTTTGCACATATCAACTCTTGTTCGATTTCAAGCTCTAAATCGCTTTCTGGAAGGTTATACGCGCACTAATGCGTAGATATAACCAGTTTAATGCAACAAACACTCCGGAATAGTGAAATAGGCTTAACATACCTTAAATAACCTTTACATAACTTAGATATAAGTTTTGGAAGGTTTGGTGTGGTGAAATCAAAGTTTATTCGCTTACAGGGACTAAATTTGACAAACTGCGAAAGTATGCCAATTTGAACTGTAACAGACATTCCGGAACATGAACATAAGTTAAACACACCTTAAATATCCTTTACATAGCTTAGAAATAGGCTTTGAGGGGTTCGGTGTGCTAAAATAAACTTTTGTGTCATTCAGGGACTAAAAGTGTCAAAAAGTGCACAAGTTTGCACTTTCGCGCATAACTTACGTTCTGAATACATCCGGACATCCAAAAATTTATGTAAGCACTAAAATATTTTATTTTAGTGTTTGGCATAAGAAAAATCCATTCGTTGCGTCATTTGGATCGTTTTTCGCGCTTGTGCGCATTCCGTCGTAATTTAGCGAACATCGCGTTCGTACGACCAAACGAACCAACATCCGACATATTTTTGAGCATGTTTCATCTCCAAAATGTTTAGGCATCATTTTAGGGCCTTAAAGTTGGCTTTACGGGCCTTAGAAGTGCCGGAAATGGGCTTAAACACGTGCAGGGACTAAAACTGTCATTTCTGAAACTTTGTTCTGATCTGTGACTCCCAGGCGGCCCGCCTGAGTTTCTGCACATCCTGAAGCGGGCCGCGTCCGCCTTCCTGACCAGATTAACTGCATTTAATAGCAGTTTGCAGCTGTTTAATCCTCCACCACACACTCACACATGCTTAGTCAGCTGATAAGAACCATTTTTAGCCACCATAACTTTCCGACAAGTGTACGCATGAGATTCAAGCACGGTTTCCATGAAACGATCTTAACGGTGGACCGAAAACTATATATACCCCATGCCCCCCGTTGCTTAAATCACTAGAATTTTGATCTTAGAAACTCTAAGTTGAAACCATTGTTTCATACCTGAGATTCTCGGATCGAGATTAGCATTCGGGGACCCTTCGTAAGTATTCTTTCGTTCTTTTCTTTCTTTTATTGCTTTTCGAGTCAGAAAGTCAAACTTTGTTTGACTTTCAGCGTTGACCAGCTTATGGTCAATGCGAAGTTCGTTTGAACTTCGCAACGTGAGTGTAATCACGTTGGTTATAGTCCCTTGGGACTATGCCTACTGATTACCACGTTGTCTAGGGTCGTAGGGTAAGCGATCTAATAAATCGCTTATACCTCGAACCCGACCCATTTGGTCAATCATTAGGATCTGACCAAACACATTAGGTGACCATAGTAGGTAGGGAATAACCTTCCGAGGTTATACCCTATGGTCACATCGTTTGAGTAGTTGTATGATAGGTAGTTTATATGCCTTAGGTAAATTACCAGAATACCCTTTTCATGTATAATTGGTAATTAAGCCTATGTAACCTAAACTTTTGTCACATAACTGATTATGTAACAGGTTTAGGCATATAACACTTGTCATAGGGCTAGTTAGGCGGTCCGAACGCGTTTCACGCGAACGACGCGTTAAAGTAGCATAAGCTACCTAAACGGGTCGTATTGGGTCGTAAACATTTATGTTAGGTTTCATTTAGTATGTAGGCTTTGTTAAACCATATGACACGAGTCTCTATACTCGTTTGGTTTACGAACCCTCATTCTATCTAAATCCTCCGATTTAGGTCCGGTTTATTAACATAGTTACCTATATTAGGTGCCGTTTGATATCCGCGATCTCTAGCATTATTTGGTTGTTACTCAAGGACTACTAAGCAATCTCAAGTGAGTACATAGACCCCTCTTTTACTGTTTTCCAAACTGTTTTGGGGTGAAACACATGTGCCTACTTGTTACATTCATGCTTTCCCGTTTTCACATCATACACCTGCTATGTTCGTTAGTACATTATAGTACATGATTTCATTACATTTTATGCTATGTATGTCCATTGTGTGCATACTTAGTACATTGTTTTACATTACATTTGTTGCATATGCTCATCTAGTATATGAACACATTATATTACATTTTGAACCGTTTATAACTATTTGATTATGTGAACCGTTGAAATCATTTGACTATGTGAACCATTTGTATCTGTGAACCGTTTATATCTGTGAACCGTTTGTATCTGTGAACCGTTTGTATCTGTGAACCGTTTGTATCTGTGAACCGTTTGTATCTGTGAACCGTTTGTATCTATGAATCGTTTGTATCTGTGAACCGTTTGTATCTGTGAACCGTTTGTATCTATGAATCGTTTGTATCTGTGAACCGTTTGTATCTGTGAACCGTTTGTATCTGTGAACCGTTTGTATCTATGAATCGTTTGTATCTGTGAACCGTGTGAACCGTATTTGACCATACATAAATATTTCTACAATTGTTAAACATTACTTTGGTGGTTTGGTTTGATTAAGTGATTAAGTAACGATGCGTGTGTAATATGATACAAGCATGGTGGATACGCCGCTGGTACTTCCTATATATAAGTGTTTGTATGGTATTACTTATCGTAGCGTTATTTGAATCATTTCAGTTTGAGACATATAACATTTTATACAAATAACATACTTTTCACAATACATTGTTTTACAAACAACTTATCTTATACAAACTCATTTTACAATGGTTATTCATTTAACCATACATTATTCTCTTATTTATACATATCATTTGATCTTATCGTTTTTCAAATGATTTACAAAACAAAGCAAATTACAAGGTTCATGACTAAACATTTTCTCAAACATAAGTCATGAAACCTATTTTCACAAAACCTATGTATCTCACAGGCATTTTTATGCTGACGTACCTATTTTCACATGTGTTTTTCAGGAGCTGTTGCATAAGATGATCAAGATACACATAGGCAGACTTGGGCTTTAGTGACAATAAAAGATGCAAGACTAGTTAATTATGTTGTATTTCCTTGTTTGTTAAGACATTGTAACACTTCTAATCAATAAAACGAAACTTCAATTGCCATGGATTTGAAACAATTAATTCTGTTACAACACTCCCTGACATTTCCGCCACGTTTTTTATGTTCTACGTGGTCGGGGTGTGACACGACAGATGTCTGCTTCTTGCATTGCCAGGTGACTAATCGCGGTCCAAAAAACTGGCACCCCACTATTGTTGATTTAGCGTTCACTTTGCAGCATCCGAAATCGGAATCAGAATATCCCTCAAGCATGAAATCGCCTTCTTTTGGATACCACAACCCCAGTGATGGAGTTCCTTTCAGGTAGCGTAGAATCCTTTTCACAATTACCATATGCGAGGCTCTGGGACTTGACTGAAACCGTGCTGCGAGGCAGGTTGGATGCATAATATCTGGTCTAGATGCCGTCAAATACATCAGCGATCCGATCATGGAGCGATACAACGTTTCATCTACCTTGTCTCCGGTGAGATCAGGGTTTATCCCATGGTTCGTTGCTAACGGGGTGGACATTGGTGACATTCCTGACATCCCGAATTTCTCCAGAACATCATGAACATACTTGGTTTGATGTATGAACGTTCCCTCGGGTAGTTGATCAACCTGAAGTCCCAAGAAGTACTTCATCTCACCTATTGATGACATTTCAAACTTCTGCTTCATAACATTTTCAAAATCTTTGCAGAGTTGTTCATTTGTAGACCCGAAAATTATGTCGTCCACGTAAATTTGAACTATCAGAAGATGTCCGTCGACTTCTTTTGTGAACAAAGTGGCGTCTACCTTTCCTCGGATAAAGTTGTTGGCTAACAGATGTTGAGATACCAGGCTCTCGGGGCCTGATGTAAGCCGTATAACGCCTTATCCAAGAGATAAACTTTATCTTTGTGGATTGGGTCGGTGAAGCCCGGTGGCTATCCAACATATACCTCCTCTTTCACTTTGCCATAGAGAAATGCCGACTTCACATCTTACTGAAAAACTTTAAATCCTTTCCAAGATGCAAATGCTAGGAAGATTCTGATTGCTTCAAGTCTAGCAACCGGAGCATATACTTCAGTGAAATCTATACCCTCCTGCTGACTAAATTCTTGGACAACTAGTCGTGCTTTGTTGCGAATAATAACTCCTTGATCATCCCTCTTGCACTTGAACACCCACTTGGTGTTTATCTTCGTGTGACCATCAAGCAGGTCCACCAGTTTCCATACACCCAGCTTCTCAAACTAACTCAGCTCCTCTTGCATCGCGTTGACCCAAGAATCTTCAGTTAGTGCTTCCTTGTACGTTCGCGGCTCAATCTGCGAAATAAAACAACTAAGTGAAAACTGTGTCTGTAAAGGAGCAACTGTAGAATAAAAACAAGTAAGGCCTTGGTCAATTTGTCGTCTGGTGCGGACGCCTGATTGTAATTCTCCAATGATCAACTCTTCTGGATGGTACGAAAGAGTTCTCGGCATCACCTCGCCTGAAACATCTACCTCGCCTTTCAAATTTGTGACATTCTGATTTGCATCTTGTTCACTGACTGGAATAGTTTGACTTGAAATCTGGATCTGCTCCCACTCAGAATCTGAATCACCACGATCAAATACTGGTCTGTTCTCAGATTCTTGGTTATTATTCTCTACCATCTGAATATCTTGAGCAACTTCATTTTGTTGAATATCATCATGTTCTCCAGCATTGCTTGGGCCGGCTTCATCATCATTTGAAGTTTGCCGTTGACGTCTATAAGATTCAGCTGGAAACCTTTCTTGTGATGAATCATACTCTCTTAGAATATCCAACTCGTCAAAGAACTCTGGTTCTTCCTCCATGTCGAAAGAATCCCACAAAGTATCATAATTGAAATGCCATGAGTCGCCGGGATTCTGCGGTGGCATTGTATGGCCCTGAACTTCAACATTGTGTGCTTCTATGATCCGCTTTAAACTTGGAACAAAGACTCATTTTTGTGGACTAGAATAACCCACGAATATTCCTTCAATGCTCTTTGGACCAAACTTCCCAAAAGGCTCTAAAACTGTGCAGGGAGACCCAAACGGTTCCAGATACTTCAGGTTAGGTTTGCGGTGATTTATCAGCTCAAAACACGTCTTGTTGAATTTATTTACTGTGAGAACCCGATTGAGAGTATAACAAGCGGCTGACACTGCTTCTGCCTAAAAGTTGATTGGTAGCTTTGAATCAGCAAGCATTGTTCTGGCCGTTTCAATTAGTGTCCTGTTCTTTCGTTCGGCTACTCCATTTTGTTGTGGAGTGTAAGGAGCACTAAATTCATGCAATATACCTCTCTCATCACAAAATTCTTCCATTCGGTTGTTCTTAAACTCTGTACCGTTGTCACTTCTGATTCTTCTGATACGAGCTTGGTACAAGTTTTCAATTTTTCTGAACAACGCCATCAAACTTTCAAAAGTCTCATCCTTTGTCTTCAGAAATGATACCCATAAAAACCTTGAATAATCGTCTGTTACTACTAGACAGTAAAGATCACCAGTTATACTTTTTTGACGTTTACTGGACCAAAAAGATCCATATGTATCCTCTCCAACGGTCTAGAAACAAAATTAACTTGCTTATGTGAATGAGATTTCTTCTTTTGTTTGCCTTTGATGCAGCTAATGCATTCTCCTTCCAGATGGAAACCTTTCAAATGAACTCTGTTGACTAAGTCATTATGAACCAAGTAGTTCATTTTTCGAAGGTGAATATGCCCCATCTTTCAATGCCATAACTGCGACTCTTTTTCAGTGGCTCGAGACATGAAACAATGAGCCTGACCTGTTGAAGTAGTTGTTGTACTCATGTCTAATACATACAGGTCATTGACTCTAGGTGCTCTCATGATAATCCACTCTTCGGGAACGACAAACCCTGGTTTCAAGATCAAACATTCTTTATCCATGAAATGCGTTGTATACATGCGATCACATATTTGAGAGATGCTTAGAAGATTGTTTTCAAGCTCTGCGATGTAATTCACTCTTTCAAACGTAACAATTCCATTAGATAGAGTTCCTTCACCAATTATACGTCCTCCTTGATTTCCAGCAAAACCCACGCAACCTCCGTTAAACCCTCTAACATCATACAATAGGGCTTTCTCTCCTGTCATGTGCCGAGAAGCTCCACTATCCATAATCCAACGTGAAATGGATCTTGGAAGCCCCTGCACATATAAAAAACACTTAGTTAGATTTTGATGCTACCCAAGCCTCTTTTGACTCGGGTAACTTGACATTGATGTGAGTTATTGCAGTATATAGTGGTGGAAAATTTTTGTCATTTATCTTCAAGCTCTCTCCAGACCCAATCTCAACCTCTTTGTCTAAAGAGAAATCCTTTTTCGGAGGTTGACTGGATGATTGGTCTTTCTTTACCACATACTTCTTTTCAGAAGTCGATTTTTGTTTTTCTAGTTTCTCATATAAATCCAAAGGTACATACATCTTCTTGATTGAAGATGATGATTTTTCGGTCTCAGGCACCTTTGGTTCTGGAGAACTTGCTTTCTTTTCAACGCATTTTGGCTTCCATGTTTGTTGAGATGAGGCAACCCGTTTGTAAAATTTGTCATTTTTAGTTACCACATTTTTTACGGGTTCTGTTTTGATTTTTTTGTTTTCATTTTTCAAAACTTTCTTCTCAACAACCATTGGAGCTTTTCCTTTTGCATCGTCTTTCTGCTTCTGACTCTCAACAACTTCAGTCTTAGGCTTCAAGTTGGTACACTTTCGTGCAATATGTCCAACTTGGTTGCATTTGAAGCATGTTCGGGTGTTAATAACCTGACTTGTACCTTCAGACTGAGACTGTGAGGCCTTCTTTTCAAAGAACACTTTGATTGATTTTGAAAAAAATTTAGATTCTTCATCAGAAAGCGAACTCGAACTTGAGCTTCTCACAAACACCTTTTTCTCAGCAAACCTTCTGTTTTGAACATTCTTTTTCTGATAATTCTTACCACCCTGATATCCACCCGACCATCTGTTTTGATTATTGTTATAAAAACGTGGTGGAACAACTGGTTTCTTGTAGTAAGCTTTATCTTTTTCAAAATTCATTTGCCTCTTTGTTTGATTTAAACCTTCTACTTCAGACATATCAATTTCAATCAATTTGAACACATTTGTCAATTTAGCAACATTAACATTCTCTAATGGAAACTCACAATCCGAATACAACTTATCTGATCCCGACATCTTGTACATGACAAGAGTAGGTTCTTCATTTAAGTTGTTTTTGGATTTTGGTTTCGGAATGTATTTATCCAGAAAAATTCATCTTCCTCAGTAGTGTCGCTTTCAGATTTTAAAACATTTTCAGCCATCTTTTTAACAATTTCAGATTGAACACTATCTTCATCGGAAGATGAAGTGAATGTGACATCAATTGACTCTGGAAGTTTCACTTCATGAACATCTTCATCATTAACCAACCCGGATTTCTTCTTTGAGAAATTGCTGAGAACTGGTGGTGGAACCTGATGATACCCCACCTCGGTTCCATCAGCATATACATCTTCGCCTGCTTTGTTTTTCCCGATGGGTTTGGGAACAATGTGTTGTAAAACAAAGTTGTAACTGCTCAATTTCAACTGGATGCGTTCATTTTCAATTTTAGCTTCTTGAAATTGAAGTTTCAACTTAGCAATTTCATCCAGTTGCTGATTGATTAACTCTTCTTTTACTCTAAGAACACCTGATAGTTGAAGATTTTCTTTGGTTGTTTTACCATTTCTTTCATCAGAATCTTTAACCGTACGTTTTAGCTTCTCAAAATTTTCTGAAATGTGACGATTTTCAAGAATCAACTTTTCGTTTTCTTTCCTTATTCTTTCTATGTCATTTTTATCATTTTCTATTTTCTCAGTTAATTCTTTTGATCTGTCGTTCGAAGCTTTCAACAATTTATCACGGTTTAAGATCTGATCTTCAACACTTCTGACTCTACCAGTCAGTTCTTCAACCTTCTTACCATTGAGGTAAGTAATTGTACTACAAACTTTGCACTCTTTCATGCAGTTTTTGCAGTCGTTTTCAGATTTAACTTTCTTACCTGACTCATGTGTATCATTTGAACTGACCTTGTTTTTGGACTCAGTTTCAGAACCAGAAACTACCTCTAGTTCTTTTGCAGCAAGAACTTTGTCAGCCATCTTCTTCAAGTTTTCAGCGGTGAACTCTTGTGATGTATCAATGATCCCATCATCAATGTTCTTTGACTGCGGCTTCTTCTCTGCTTCTTTTTCTTTTTCTTCTTTCTCTACTACTTTCTCTTCTTTACCTCCCCACCATTCTCTTTGTCTGGCTTCTTCTTCTTCGGCAAATTACTGGATGAGAGCATCAACACTAATGGAATCTGGATCAACTACAATGTTTCCTTTTGGATCAAGGTAACATTCTCTGTCAGCATCCCATCTCTTTGCTCTTTTAGCTTCTTTGTATGTGTTATAGATTCTGCTCATCCTAGTTTGGGCTTTCATCCTTCTGTTGACGAATTTTTCTTCTTCTGTTCTGTTGTCTTTAAAAGGAACAATCTTTGCCACAAATGCATATCCTACCGCATCCTCTTCGGGCAATAATTCGCTCCAGTCAAAACCTTCGTCATCATGAATCACAGCAAGAGCTTTGGATTTTTCTTTGGGGGTATCCTCAAGCTGCTTCATTCTGGGCGGTTCTGATTTGTTCTGATGATAGATTGCTCTTTTGTAGTAATCTTCACGAAATGGATTTGTAGTATCATTAGCTGGTGCGTTACGACAATCTCTTTTGAAATGTCCTTTTTGTTTACACCTGAAGCACGTGACTTTTGATTTGTTAAAGCCAAGTTTTGTGGACGGTCCTCCAATTGAATGTCGACCAGTAATCTCTATGAACCTTTGGGCTCTTCGGACTGCGCTAGCCATACACCACCTGATGTCGATCAACTCCATCTCTTTCGGGTCGATCTGATCGTAGTCCTCCTTGGTGAGATTAGTATTTCCAATTTTGCCTGCTACAAGGCTCTCATATGACTCTAGCACAGAAGCTAAGAACACCATCTGCTGCTTTACGGATTCTTCACTAAAATTTTGAGCATTTTTTAAATCCACAGCAATGTTGCATTGAAACAGATTCTTTGGAATTGATTGCTGTTGACTTGAAGTATTTGAAGATGATCCTTGACCTGGAGCATTGGATGATAATCCTCCATGAAAACCACTGTTTGAGCTTTCTTGATTTTTCAGATTAGAACTTTCCGCTGAAAAGGCTGTCTTAGGAGATGTAATCTTTGGAATCATACTTTTTGGATAGTACAGCTCCACATTTTGCTGATATGAGGAATGATTTACTTTGTTTGATTTCTTTATCTCCAGCTCGTGACTCTCCAGTCTTTCAATCAACAAATCAACCGTCAGATCCTCAGACTTGATTGTATTCTTCGACATCAAAGCAAAGTATTGCCAATCCATTTCATCCGGCAACGAGTCAAACAATTTGTCAACTAATTCTTCTCGAGAATACACAACCCCATGTCTTGCCAGCTCCAACTTCAAGTGTCCAAATCTCTCAATCATCTTAGAAACAGATTCATTTTTTAAACAGCCAAATAAATCAAACTCTTTTCTAAACAGTTTCTTTTTGTTTTTGACTGTTTCAGCACTACCCACACATTTCACTCTTAAATTTTCCCATAGATCTTTTGCATTTGTGTGGTCAATCAATGAAATTATGTCATCTCTTACAGATTGATGAATCAGTGCAATGCACTTTTGTTCAGCAACAAAATTTTCTATATCTTCAGTTTCTGTCAGATTTTCACAATCTAGTCTTCCATTATTGAAACCATTCTTTAAACTTTTCCAGCTTGGATATGCAAATGCTTTTAGCCACTCATCAAATCTTTTGGCCCACTTATTATATTCTTCAATCACCATCAACTTTGGAGGTTTGTTATATGTACCATATGCACTCTCCACACTTAAAGCATCAGACAGAGTTTTCTTCGCACTCGGAGTATTTTCATTTGTGTGGTTTGAAGAATCATCTCCAGAGTTTCCCGCGAAAGCAAACATGTCACTGAAAGGATTCATGAATTCATCCATTTTTAAGTACCTGAAACAATTACTAAACACTTAGACAATTTATACAAGTTTCAAAAATTTTGAACAGAAGCAACAGGATCGGATGGTGTCACACCCCGACCGCGTAAAACAACAAATCGCGGCGGAAACATCGGGGCGTGTTGCAACAGAATTAATGTTTCATAACCATGGATACCAAAAAGTGTTTCGTTTTATTAAACATTGAATAATTACATTGTCTGGAAATCTAAATACACAATTTAAACATAGTCTATCATTGTTATTGAGTCACTAAGGCCTTGTCCAGTCCTATGTGAGCATGCATCCTATCAATCGATATCTTTCAACAATACCTGAAACATATGTGAAAACGAGGTCAGCAAAGAAATGCTGGCGAGTACATAGGTTTTGTGAAAATAAGATTCATGACTTCTGTTTAAGAAAATGTTTAGTCATGAACCTTGTATTTTGCTTTGTCTTTGTAAATCATTTGAAAAATAATAAGTTCAGGTGATATGTATAAATAAGAGAATAATGCATGATTAAATGAATAATCATGTGAAATGAGTTTGTATAAGATAAGTTGTTTGTAAATAAATGTCTTGTGAAAAATATGTTACTTGTATAAAATGTTCTATGTCTCGAACTGAAATGATTCAAATAACGCTACAATATGTAATACCATACAAACACTATAGGAAGTACCAGCGGCGTATCCACCATGCTTGTATCATATTACACACTCACCGTTACTCAAATCACTTACCCAGACAAACCTCCAATGTAAGATGTCCATGTTTAAACAAATTGTCAAATGTATTGAATAATATAACAAAATGTTTATGTTAACATGTAAATCATGTCATGTATAATCAATGTCAAAAGTGTTTGTGTCGAATGTAAACCACGTAATGTGTAACCAAAATGATATGTATGGCTAGTGAAATGCATCAACTAAACCATATGTGAAACGCACAAAACAAAGTATTGAAGTAAAACTTGGTTTAAATCAATACTATGTTTCGTGGAAATGCATGATCAAATGTAAATCATGTCCAAATGTTTACCCAATCGTTAAACCTCTTTGTGAAATCGTTCCAATCGTTCTTGTTGTTTTAATCATTCAAATCGTTCTTGTTTTAATTGTGAAAATACTTAATGGTCGATTCTCTAATAACATTCAAACCTTCTTGACGCGTTCATCGTTCCATCTCGCTCTCGCTCTCGTTCTTAACAAACCCTTACCAAAGGGTAAATTAATAATTACAGATTCAGTCGTTACCCAAAATACCCACACATAACCATGGGTATAGAAAATAACGGGATTTGTCAGATCCTATGGTACCATAACCTAATACTGGTCGGCTTGATCATTGCTAATGAATGTCATTGGTTATGTAACTACAACCAACAAGTTTGTTCTCTTTATTGAAATCGTTCTTGAAACTATTGTAATTGTTTTTGAAACTATTGTTATTGTTTTTGAAACTATTGTTATCGTTCTTGATACTACATTGTAATTGTTTTTGAAACCATTGTAATCGTTCTTGAAATCATTGTTAAGATATTTAGCACATATGAGTCACCCCAAAACAGTTGAAAACAGTAAAAGAGGGGAATAATGTACTCGCCTGAGAATGCTTAGAGGTCTTGAACAACAACCAAACAAAGCTAGAGGGAGCACGGAATCAGTCGGCAATCTAAAACTATATAAATAAACCGGACTTAAATCGGGAGATCGGATAGGATGAGGCTTGGTAAACCAAATGAGTATTGGAACTCATATGATATGGTTTAACAAGGCCTACATACTACAATGAAACCAAACCTAAGTGCTTTCGACCCATCGCGACCCATTAAGGTAGCTTATGCTACTTTAACGCGTCGTGCGCGTGAAACGCGTTCGGACCGCCTAACTAGTCCTATGACAAGTAGAATATGCCTAAGCATGTTACATAATCAGTTATGTGACAAAGGTTTAGGTTACATATGCTTAATTACCAATTATACATGAAAAGGGTATTCTGGTAATTTACCTAAGGCATATAAACTACCTATCATACAACTACTCAAACGATGTGACCATAGGGTATAACCTCGGAAGGTTATTCCCTACCTACTATGGTCACCTAATGTATTTGGTCGGATCCTAATGATCGACCAAATGGGTCGGGTTCGAGGTATAAGCGATTTATTAGATCGCTTACCCTACGACCCTAGACAACGTGGTAATCAGTAGGCATAGTCCCAAGGGACTATAACCAACGTGATTACACTCACGTTGCGAAGTTCAAACGAACTTCGCATTGACCATAACTGGTCAATGTAGAAAGTCAAACAAAGTTTGACTTTCAGACTCGAAAGACTCGAAAAGCAATAAAAGAACGAAAGAATACTTACGAAGGGTCCCCGAATGCTAATCTCGATCCAAGAACTCAGGTATGAAACAATGGTTTCAACTTAGAGCTCTCAAATCCAGATTCTTGTAAGAAATGAGGTTGGGGTGGATGGGTATTTATAGGAATACCCGAACCGTTAGGATCGTTTCATGGAAAACGTGCCTTAATCACAACCGTACAAGTGTCGGGACCTTATGGTGTCTAAAATTGATCCTTATTCGCTGACTAAGCAATTGGGAATGTGTGGTTGAGGATAGAACAGCTGCAACTTGTTGTTAAAAACATTGAATCTGATCTGATATGCGGACGCGGCCCGCTTCAGGATCAGAGAAATACAATGCGGGCCGCCTGGGATGTTTGATCAGCCCACATGTTTCAGAAATGACAGTTTCAGTCCCTGCACGTGTTTAAGGCCATTTCCGACACTTCTAAGGCCCGTAAAGCCAACTTTAAGGCCCTAAAATGTTGTCTAAACATTGTGGACATGAAACATGCTCAAAAATATACCGGGTGTTGGTTCGTTTGGTCGTACGAACGCGATGTTCGCTTAATTACGACGGAATGCGCATAAGCGCGAAAAACGATCCAAATGACGTGACGAATGGATTTTTGGCAAGCCAAACACTAAAGCATAATATAGTCATGTTTACATAAATTTTTGGATGTCCGGATGTATTCAGAACGTAAGTTATGCGCGAAAGTGCAAACTTGTGCACTTTTTTACACTTTTAGTCCCTGAATGACACAAAAGTTTATTTTAGCACACCGAACACCTCAAAACTTATTTCTAAGTTATGTAAAGGTTATTTAAGGTATGTTAAGCCTATGTCACTATTCCAGAGTGTTTGTTGCATTAAACTGGTTATATTTACGCATTGGTGCGCGTATAACCTTCCAGAAAGTGATTTAGAGTTTGAAATTGAACAAGAATTGATATGTGCAAATGATACACATATTTTTACAAATCCCAAGTATGAAATATAATATTTCATTGGTTCGGTATTTGTTTGATGGCCGTGGAGGCTCAGGTGTTACAGTCTCCCCTACTTTAGGAAATTTCGTACCGAAATTTATTTAGAGGAAACTTGTGAGAGCTTGAAAACATGAATGTTGAAAAGATCGAACAATATTGGTTAGGGTTCTTGAACTTCTAGTAACCTTAATAACATTATGTTTGCAATGTAAGAGGGAGACTTATATACAAGTATATGAAGTGTCATTGTTGCGTCCACCGTACCTCCATTACATCGTTCTCATTTTGTTATTGTTGTCACTATCGGTTCTTACACATAATAAATCCTACTGGGTTTCTGTGCACTAAATTTCATAATTATGTACGCGTCCATAATTAGACAATTCCTTGCACAGTTCACACAGTCTATTTTATAATGTGTAGGGTAAAACCAAATGAACAAACCTGTGATGAGTGTGACTGGACCACCATAGGGTCCTTTCAGCTGTATCATCACATGCCATTCTTAACCAGGTCTTGAATCAATCTTTAACTAGACCACTCAAGGGTCTATCATCGAATCATGGAATGGTACTATATAACCCAAGGTTCTTAACTACCACGTAGAAGCCCATAAGGATTTAAGGTAGTACCTTTTGAATATCCTACTATGAATCCCTCATATGAAGATATAAAAGATTCTATGAGGATTTGAAAATCGTTTACCACACAAAAACATAGAGGAGAACACATAAACACATATCACATAATCGCATAATCGTATACTCGCATAATTGTTTAAATTGACCTTTAAGTTTGTTATCTTTGGACACGGGTATTTAATGCATACAAGGAATCAATTCTTAATTGCATCAATTTGGATGGATCCACATGAATACCCTGCTTGTTGACTACATGACCCAAAAACTGAACTCCTTTAAGCCAAAATTTCCTCTTGGAGGATTTAGCGAAAAGTTTGTTCCTTCTTTAAGGGTTCCAATGTCAACGAAGGTGTTGATCGGGATCGGCTCGTGATATGAATAGATCAAGATGTCATTAATAACAATGACGAACTGATCCAAATAAGGCTTGCAGACTCTATTTATTAAGTCTTTGAAGATGGCTGGAGCATTTGTCAACCCAAAAGGCATGACTGTAAACTCTTAATGGCCATACTTCGTGCAGAAAACCATTTTGGGAATATCTTCTTCGAGAATACAAAGTTGATGATACCCAAAACGCAAATCGATCTCGGAAAATATGAAACGCCATGCAGTTGATCGGAGAAATCGTTGATTTAAGGTAGGGGATATCGATTCTTGATGATAAGCTTACCAGGCTTACGTTAATCGATATACATTCGAAAAGATCCATTTTTCTTTTCACAAAGAGGACAGGAGTTTCTCCGAGGTGAAAAGTTCGGACGGATGAATCCTTTATCAGACAACTCGTGAAGCTGTTTTGATAATTCTTGCATCCCGAACGGTGCAAGACGATAAGATACTTTAGATTTAAGAGAAACTAGTGTTTGAGGTTCTTAGGGAGATCACAAGTGATCATAAAAATGACAGAACCACACGAGTAGTTTTGTCTTTGTGACGACATCATAAGGTTGGATCAAACACTCATACAATTGCATTAGTTGAAAATAAAAATCACAAATTTTTATTTATATAACAATCGCATTGTCTTTAAATGTTACAAGATAACAACCAGAGGAATTTCAAAATACTAATTGTTCTTCATCATTGATTGCCTCATTGATGTTATACACTCGTCCACGTGCTGGATTCACATCGACGTTGACGTTCGCATTCAGGTTTGCGTTAGCATTTGCATTCACCAGTCTTGGGCAGTTGTGGCGGAAATGACCAATCTCTCCGCAATTGAAACATGAACCCAGTGGGAATCTCGCAGCATTCCCTTGAACCTGAGCTTGAACCTGAGCAGCCTGATTTTGTCCCAGACGACAAATATTGGCCAAATGCCCAAGTCTACCACACGTTGTGCATTTCTTGCAACCTTGTTGTGCAACGTGATGACCGTTGCAACGGGCACAATGTGGTGCGGTACCAGCATATGCCTTCTTTGCAGCTGGCTGTGCCGGTGGGTTTTGCAAGTTCTGAGCAGTCTGTGCTGTAACAGCAAAATTTTGGGCACCCTTCCGCTTCTTTGATTTCTTCGAAGTCTCAACTTCCTTACCCTTCTTGTTTTGACCTTTCTTGCTATCCTCCTTGTCAGACTCCTGCTTCTTACCCTTGTCACCCTTTCTGTGTAACTTATTCTTCCGAATCTGCGACTCAGTCAATGTCGCAGCTAACTCGATCGCCTGACGGAGTGTGGTAGGGCTACTACCAGTAAGGATGTCTTGTACCGTGTCAGGTAGGCCGTCAATGTACCTTTCGATAGCCTTGTCGAGTGGGGTAACCATTGTCGGGCAAAGCAGACTCAACTCCTCAAACCTATCAGTATACGCCCTGTGCTCACCACTATCTTGCTTCAACTCATCAAATTCCTTCTCCAAAGCTCGCTGCTCATGACGAGGACATAATTCCCTCATCATAAGGGCCCTAAGTTCAGCCCACGTCTGTGCTAGAGCAACTTCTGCACCACGATCCCTCATAACCCCATTCCACCATGTGAGAGCCCTCTTCTGAAACACACTCGAAGAAAACTCGACCTTGCGATTGTCAGGACACTGCACGTGGCGGAAAGTATTCTCAATGCTCTCGAACCATTGAAGAAGCCCAGTCGCTCCTTCAGAACCACTAAACTTGAGTGGTTTAGCCTGGTTAAAATCCTTGTATTTGCATGGAACGTTGTTGTTGTTATTATTGCCGTTGTTGTATATCTCGTGGACTTGGGTTACAACCCCGGGAAGCACAGCAGCCACCTGCTGAGAGATCAGGGCTGCGAGTTCTTCAATAGTAAAAGTCCGAGCATCGCGTCGAGGAGGCATTGTCTAGAAGAGGAAACATGAAATGAAACGAGTGAGAGAATTAGACGAAAAGAATGAGATGAACAAATCTGATGAAAGCAAGGATAGTGGTCATTTGTTTGTTACTACAAAGCAACAAACGACACACAGAACTAATCAAAGTAAATGGGTCAAAAATAATGTATCGCGAAGACATGCTCGCCTATAAGTGAACACTCATCCCAAGAATTCCCAGGTAAGCACAACTGGTCTCGCGTCTGATGAGATATATACGAAGTGCTTGCCTAGACAGAAAACCCAGAATACAGGCATTCACCCTTCCAGTTTGCATGTGTTCACATTATTTAAGACTCAAAACTTTGGCAAGAGTTTGAAATTTCCAAAAAGGGGTTCAAAACCTTGTAATCAATCATCCTAGAACAGATGATTAGTTTTCAAAGCGGTTTTGAAATTTATGTTCTTGTTGTGGTCGTCACCTAAGGATAGGTGACGGTATTTGTTTTATGACTAAACGCAAGTAAACTCGCGTTAGGGTCCTAGAAAGGTTATAGACTAGGTCAAAGCATTACTAATAACCTAATTCCCTATAACCTTTGGCTCTGATACCATCTTTCTGTCACACCCCGACCGCGTAAAACAACAAATCGCGGCGGAAACATCGGGGCGTGTTGCAACAGAATTAATGTTTCATAACCATGGATACCAAAAAGTGTTTCGTTTTATTAAACATTGAATAATTACATTTTCTGGAAATCTAAATACACAATTTAAACATAGTCTATCATTGTTATTGAGTCACTAAGGCCTTGTCCAGTCCTATGTGAGCATGCATCCTATCAATCGATATCTTTCAACAATACCTGAAACATATGTGAAAACGAGGTCAGCAAAGAAATGCTGGCGAGTACATAGGTTTTGTGAAAATAAGATTCATGACTTCTGTTTAAGAAAATATTTAGTCATGAACCTTGTATTTTGCTTTGTCTTTGTAAATCATTTGAAAAATAATAAGTTCAGGTGATATGTATAAATAAGAGAATAATGCATGATTAAATGAATAATCATGTGAAATGAGTTTGTATAAGATAAGTTGTTTGTAAATAAATGTCTTGTGAAAAATATGTTACTTGTATAAAATGTTCTATGTCTCGAACTGAAATGATTCAAATAACGCTACAATATGTAATACCATACAAACACTTATATATAGGAAGTACCAGCGGCGTATCCACCATGCTTGTATCATATTACACACGCACCGTTACTCAAATCACTTACCCAGACAAACCTCCAATGTAAGATGTCCATGTTTAAACAAATTGTCAAATGTATTGAATAATATAACAAAATGTTTATGTTAACATGTAAATCATGTCATGTATAATCAATGTCAAAAGTGTTTGTGTCGAATGTAAACCACGTAATGTGTAACCAAAATGATATGTATGGCTAGTGAAATGCATCAACTAAACCATAGGTGAAACGCACAAAACAAAGTATTGAAGTAAAACTTGGTTTAAATCAATACTATGTTTCGTGGAAATGCATGATCAAATGTAAATCATGTCCAAATGTTTACCCAATCGTTAAACCTCTTTGTGAAATCGTTCCAATCGTTCTTGTTGTTTTAATCATTCAAATCGTTCTTGTTTTAATTGTGAAAATACTTAATGGTCGATTCTCTAATAACATTCAAACCTTCTTGACGCGTTCATCGTTCCATCTCGCTCTCGCTCTCGTTCTTAACAAACCCTTACCAAAGGGTAAATTAATAATTACAGATTCAGTCGTTACCCAAAATACCCACACATAACCATGGGTATAGAAAATAACGGGATTTGTCAGATCCTATGGTACCATAACCTAATACTGGTCGGCTTGATCATTGCTAATGAATGTCATTGGTTATGTAACTACAACCAACAAGTTTGTTCTCTTTATTGAAATCGTTCTTGAAACTATTGTAATTGTTTTTGAAACTATTGTTATTGTTTTTGAAACTATTGTTATCGTTCTTGATACTACATTGTAATTGTTTTTGAAACCATTGTAATCGTTCTTGAAATCATTGTTAAGATATTTAGCACATATGAGTCACCCCAAAACAGTTGAAAACAGTAAAAGAGGGGAATAATGTACTCGCCTGAGAATGCTTAGAGGTCTTGAACAACAACCAAACAAAGCTAGAGGGAGCACGGAATCAGTCGGCAATCTAAAACTATATAAATAAACCGGACTTAAATCGGGAGATCGGATAGGATGAGGCTTGGTAAACCAAATGAGTATTGGAACTCATATGATATGGTTTAACAAGGCCTACATACTACAATGAAACCAAACCTAAGTGCTTTCGACCCATCGCGACCCATTAAGGTAGCTTATGTTACTTTAACGCGTCGTGCGCGTGAAACGCGTTCGGACCGCCTAACTAGTCCTATGACAAGTAGAATATGCCTAAGCATGTTACATAATCAGTTATGTGACAAAGGTTTAGGTTACATATGCTTAATTACCAATTATACATGAAAAGGGTATTCTGGTAATTTACCTAAGGCATATAAACTACCTATCATACAACTACTCAAACGATGTGACCATAGGGTATAACCTCGGAAGGTTATTCCCTACCTACTATGGTCACCTAATGTATTTGGTCGGATCCTAATGATCGACCAAATGGGTCGGGTTCGAGGTATAAGCGATTTATTAGATCGCTTACCCTACGACCCTAGACAACGTGGTAATCAGTAGGCATAGTCCCAAGGGACTATAACCAACGTGATTACACTCACGTTGCGAAGTTCAAACGAACTTCGCATTGACCATAACTGGTCAATGTAGAAAGTCAAACAAAGTTTGACTTTCAGACTCGAAAGACTCGAAAAGCAATAAAAGAACGAAAGAATACTTACGAAGGGTCCCCGAATGCTAATCTCGATCCAAGAACTCAGGTATGAAACAATGGTTTCAACTTAGAGCTCTCAAATCCAGATTCTTGTAAGAAATGAGGTTGGGGTGGATGGGTATTTATAGGAATACCCGAACCGTTAGGATCGTTTCATGGAAAACGTGCCTTAATCACAACCGTACAAGTGTCGGGACCTTATGGTGTTTAAAATTGATCCTTATCCGCTGACTAAGCAATTGGGAATGTGTGGTTGAGGATAGAACAGCTGCAACTTGTTGTTAAAAACATTGAATCTGATCTGATATGCGGACGCGGCCCGCTTCAGGATCAGAGAAATACAATGCGGGCCGCCTGGGATGTCTGATCAGCCCACATGTTTCAGAAATGACAGTTTCAGTCCCTGCACGTGTTTAAGGCCATTTCTGACACTTCTAAGGCCCGTAAAGCCAACTTTAAGGCCCTAAAATGTTGCCTAAACATTGTGGACATGAAACATGCTCAAAAATATACTGGGTGTTGGTTCGTTTGGTCGTACGAACGCGATGTTCGCTTAATTACGACGGAATGCGCATAAGCGCGAAAAACGATCCAAATGACGTGACGAATGGATTTTTGGCAAGCCAAACACTAAAGCATAATATAGTCATGTTTACATAAATTTTTGGATGTCCGGATGTATTCAGAACGTAAGTTATGCGCGAAAGTGCAAACTTGTGCACTTTTTGACACTTTTAGTCCCTGAATGACACAAAAGTTTATTTTAGCACACCGAACACCTCAAAACTTATTTCTAAGTTATGTAAAGGTTATTTAAGGTATGTTAAGCCTATGTCACTATTCCGGAGTGTTTGTTGCATTAAACTGGTTATATTTACGCATTGGTGCGCGTATAACCTTCCAGAAAGTGATTTAGAGTTTGAAATTGAACAAGAATTGATATGTGCAAATGATACACATATTTTTACAAATCCCAAGTATGAAATATAATATTTCATTGGTTCGGTATTTGCTTGATGGCCGTGGAGGCTCAGGTGTTACAGATGGTGATTCGGTCGAGTTGCAATCCGAACGAGTGACACAAGTAAGGCTATCCGACCGGATGGTGATCCGCTCGGATGGTCGTTCATTCGAGTGACACGCTTAAGTCTGAAAAAATTTACTTTCAACCTTTCACCGCTCGGATGGTAATCCGACCGGATGACAGGTTTATTTGTGTAAATGAAATCAAGATCTTTCAACTCCTATCCGACCGGGTGGAATGATGACGTAAGTAGATAAACTTGAACAATCTAAATCACACCACTCGGATGGTAATCCGATCGAGTAATACTGATGATGTCAGCAAGCAAACAAAAGATACTATCTAATCCAATCCGTTCGGACAGCTGTCCGAGCGGGTGGATGACGTCAGCAAGCACGAACAGCTCAACATGGTTTTTGAAGAATTTGATCTAGTTTTTGATTGAATTTGATTATGAAACTTGATAGGATTAAACTTTGATTGATTTCGAATCGAATGATATCAATTTTATCAAATTTTAACCGTAGATTCACGTCTAATTTTGTGTTTTTCGGATTTTATGGTGACAAACTGAAAAACAATGTAAGAAATGAGTAGAAAGAGAAAGAAAATGTCAAATTTCCGGTGAAATTTGACTCTAATCAGCAAGAAAATCTCGAATTCCGGTGAATTCGTTGTTGTAGATCACGATTCAGCTCCCTGGATGCTCTGATACCACTTGTTAGGTCCTGTTCATACCGGATCTGATTTATGCAACAGTAGATGAATCGATCTTGAGCAAAGTGCGGAATCCTTTGATCAAGTCATAGAAATACAACACGTAATTCAACGTTTAAACACTGTCTGAATCTTTCTATTACGATATTATGAAAGTACAAGAACCAGAAGAAAGTTTAGACTATGACAGAGTACACAAAGGTGTCAGCAGATCTAAAGATGCAAAAGTTCTAACTGTGATACCCGGACGGGGTATTTATAGACGTCTCAGGAAAGTGATGCTTTCCGACTGAGTGGTTATCCGCTCGAATTGCTATCCGGTCGGATGACACTAATCAACCATCGGACATTAACTTGACAACTCCGTTTCCTGAGCTGTCGACCTATCTGACACACATACTTTACATAATACATTACAAAGGACACAAATATACAAAACATGACTAAATGCTGACGAAAGCTACAAACGTATAGAAAATTTTGTTGTTGAACAAAAGTGCATGGCATTGCTTCATCAGTCTGTGAGAGGCGACATAATATCTTTGATTGAATATACAAATTCAACAGATCTATGGGAAAAATTGAATCTGTTTATACCGGTTCTGATTTATGCAACCGTAGATGAACCGATCTTGAGCAAAGTGCGGAATCCTTTGATCAAGTCATAGAAATACAACACGTAATTCAACGTTTAAACACTGTCTGAATCTTTCTATTACGATATTATGAAAGTACAAGAACCAGAAGAAAGTTCAGACTATGACAGAGTACACAAAGGTGTCAGCAGATCTAAAGATGCAAAAGTTCTAACTGTGATACCCGGACGGGGTATTTATAGGCGTCTCAAGAAAGTGATGCTGTCCGACTGAGTGGTTATCCGCTCGAATGGCTATCCGGTCGGATGGCCATCTGACCAGATGACACTAATCAACCGTCGGACATTAACTTGACAACTCCGTTTCCTGAGCTGTCGACCTATCTGACACACATACTTTACATAATACATTACAAAGGACACAAATATACAAAACATGACTAAATGCTGACGGAAGCTACAGACGTATACACTAACAGGGAACTTAATAACTTGAAAATTGTTTGTCCTAAACACAAGCCTTACACAAAACTCTACTTGGAACCGCTAAAACACCCCAAATCTTTGTCAAAACTTTCTTTTTTATTTTATTTTGTCTTGTCTATAATGTTAAGTTAAGAAACCAAGTTCTTAAAAAGTTTAAGTTTTTTTATAATTGTTTACAACCGATAGCGCTGTGATAAAAAAGAACCATAAAGAAAATTTTATAAAAAGGGCATGACAAATTTTTTAAATTTGATTGTATATATACTTTCACATTTTTACCCTTTCCCACAAACTTGTGAGTTTTGAGCCTTTAACGAGCATCCACTATCACATCTATACTGAATGCTCATTCTTCATTTCTTCTGTGAATAGACCGTACGGTTCCTACAAATCTAGAACTTGACAAGACAATACATTCCCGGTCCTTACCGACTAAATCCAAGTAAGTATATGATTGAGGCATTAGGATTTTAAACCCCTTTTTCATTTCAACCTTATTTTATTTTCCTATATACAACTCACAGGCTTATGTGGGCATGTTGTCATTGTCATACGAGGACATTGACGGTTACACAAGTTATATAATCACAAAACTTTACAAATACAATGTTTTACAAACATAACGCTTTACATATACAAAGTTTATCAAATACAAAGTTTTCATATAACATGCCTAGGAAAATGATTTTTATTTCTTTTTCTCAACAATATTTTAAAAACCGGTTATTCAAAAAGATTTATATCAATCTTTTTCCAGCAAACTATTAACTCGCCAACTTTATATTGATTTTTCGCATTTTCTTTCTCAGGTTACTTTTTCAAATTAATGTACGGCTGGAATAGGAGAACCATGGGGATTCGAGTACTTAGTGAGCGTTCACCTTCTAGAAGTCTTAGCATAAAATGCTTCCACTGTGCAATGAAGATACCAGTCAGATCACACCAACTCTGATTTTAGCGGGTGTGACATAAATTGTGTGGATAAAATATACAAGAGCGATTGGACGAATTATAAAAGAAGGCGGTGGCCAATTTATTATCGGTATTTGTAAGGAGGCTATGGCTGAGAAAAAGGGAGCTGATATTATATTCGCTAGGAGGGGAGGCGGCAGAAGAAAGAAGAAGAAGGCGATTAGTTCGAGGGTTCAAGTTGTCACACCCCAACTGATGGCGGAAACATCGGGGTGAGGCACTGAGAGAAACGGATTGTCCAAGAGAAATCCACAACAACTAATTTTACCAAATATTTAAAGTTACGTCCCATACCATAACATACTTAGCAATTCAGTTAATACAGACATAATATCCCAAAGACAATAAATTGTTTCGACAACTCATGACATAAATTGTTTGTTTGTTTCTAAACCCATCCTATCTTGATTCCACAAAAGATAGCAAGCAAGCACATCATCCTAAACACCTGCCACATACGTTAAAATAGAGGTCAATACACATAGTGTAAAGGTGAGCATACAAGTTTAATAGTATAATAGACAGCGAAATCGTTTTACGCATAACCAGCATGTAACATGCATTAAAGTGAAGCTAGTAGGTTATCGACAATGAAATATGCACAGACGTGACTGCGAGTTGTAGAATGTGCAACACATATCCCCACTGGGACACGTGAAGTAAAGCCCTTAACAACCCCTGTCCATGACAGGTGCTGAGCCCAAACTATAGTACTATCGTTGCTAAGGTGTCAGGCAACAATCACTGTGTAAACATAACATATAAGCTTTCATCGAATAACACGTAGCATGCAATAACGGTCAGCATATAAAAGTGTTTACGTTGTATGTCGATTGTGATTTGAATAAGTAACGTATGTAACACCCAAAAGTGCATAAAGCAAAAAGGGTTCGAGTATACTCATAGATCGTGTTAAATGAATAACACAGTCTTGGATTGGATTGAAGGGAGCGCTGGAAAGTTAGCCTGATTACAGAACGTTAGCATAAGCGATGAACGGCACGTTAAACGATGTAGAGCGAACCAAGTGACGAATGGTATCCGATCGGATGACAATCCGAATCGATGGTCATTCGATCGGATGTAAATCTGTTTGGATGGTCATCCAGTCAGATGGCCATTCTGTCGGATTGACATTCGTTTGAGATGGATGTGTTTGTGTATGATGGCTTTGAAGTTTTTGTTGTAGCATTTTAAAATCAGAGAAGTATCTCTACCCTTCAGGTCGTTCGATCGAATGGTCGTCCGATCGGATGGTCGTTCGATCAGATGGCGATCCGATAAGCGAGACACTTCAGAGAGAACAAGTTCAACGTAGGATGGTCATTCGATCGGATGGTCTTCCGATCGGATGGCAATCCGTTAGAACTGATGATCTTTGAAACTTATGAAAATGTTTAAGTGTTGAAGTCCAAGTGCAATCCGATCGGATTGTCGTTCGATTGGATGGCAATCCGATCAGATGCCAATCCGTTCGACACCTGATCCTTTTGAAATTTGAAATGTTTTGCTAAGTTTGAAAAGTTTGCGGTTTGATCGAGACGGTATGACAACGTGTTTGAACAACAGGAACCCCATCAAGTCCAAGTTGTCACACCCCGACCACGTAAAACAACAAATCGTGGCGGAAACGTCGGGGAGTGTTGTAACAGAATCATTGTTTCACAACCATGGATTAAATTGTTTCGTTTTATTGAATTATTGAACTCATTGTTTTATTACAATTAGATAAATACAAATATTGTCTTTCGAGTTTTAAAGTCACTAAGGCACGAGTCCATCCTATATATAGCATGCATCAACAATCATCTCATAGCATCACCTGAAACATATATGAAAATAGGTACGTCAGCATAAAAATGCCTGTGAGTAACATAGGTTTTGTTGATTTTGGTTCATGGCTTTAGTTAACATGAGAAAATCGTTTTATGTTTTACCAAAAATAGCCATGAATCCTTGTAAAAAGTTTTGTTTCTAAAAAAGCATTGTTTTGATAAAAGGTTTGTAGTATATAAAATATACTTTGGTTTGGAAATAGTTATACGTATAGTATATCAAAATATACTTTTGTTACTAAAATAATAGAATTGGTAGTATATCACCAATATACTTTGGTTTTGTAAATAGCATTTCAAACAATACTTTGGTTTTGAGATTAACATATCAACTATGCTTTGGTTTTGATAAAAACATATCAATTATGTTTTGATTTTGAAAATAACAAAGTAGTATGTTAAAACATATGTTGGATTTTGTACATAGTATATCAAAATATACTTTGGATAATAATATCACATTTGAGAGTACATCAAACTGTACCTTGGTAGTACATCAAAATATGCAAGAAAACGTGATTTAGTATTCATTCAAACCTTAGTGTATCAAACTACACCTTGGAGACTATAGAAATACCACAAAGGCAATTTCTATTTGGTTAAAATTTGGTTTCTGACATTCCATACAACAGGAATGGGGTGTCTAGTCCTATAGCGCTATATCATACTACAAATCGGCTTGGTGAATGTATTAAAATGAGTACAATCCAACAATTAGTTTTACAAGTTTTGAAAATCAGTGTTTAAACCATAGATAATCGTTTAATTCGTCAAAAGAATAAGTACTAAGCATGTGTAATCATATAGTTTAAAATCATGAAAATAACAAATAGGCACATATGTTTCACCCCTAAACATTTGAAAGCAGTAAAAGAGGGGACTATATACTCACTTGAGATTGCAAGTATCCTTGATTAAGTGTCCTAACGAAGCTCGGGAAATCAAGGAATCAAATGGCACCCAGTATGGAATCACTATATTAAACAATCGACTCCTAAGTCGGAAGATTGGGTAGAATGAGGTCTCGAAAACCAAATGAGCATTGGAACTCATGTGATAAGGTTTAACGAAGTCTACATTCTAAAACGAAACCTATCCTAAGTGCTTACGACCCGTTACTACCTGTTAAGGTAGCTTATGCTACTTTAACGCGTCGTTCGCGCAAACGCGCATTCAAGACGTCTAACTAGTCCTATGACAAGTATTATATGCCTATACTTGTTTAAATATGTTGCATAATCAGTTAGGTGGAAAATGTTTATGTTACATATGCTTAAATACCAATTATGCATGAAAAGGGCATTTTGCTCATTTACCTAAGGCATATAAACTACCTATCATACAACTACTTAAACTATGTGACCATAAGGTATAACCTCGGAAGGTTATTCCCTATACAACTATGGTCACTAAACATGCTTGGTCGGATCCTAGTGATCGACCTAACGGGTCGAGTTCGAAAGTCTAAGCGGTGGTTTAGACCGCTTGACTTACGACTCTAAGCAAGCACTAAACTAAAAGTGACGAGCTAAGCATGTTAAAACATGCTTAACTAAGTTAGAAAACAAGTTTTTGATATCAAAACAAAGTGTTTTGATACCAAGAGTAGTTTGGTTGCAAAATACGCTTAAATGCGCATTTTGACCGAAACTACGACTCGTCACTACGCCTAGTCAACGTGGTAATCAGTAGGTATAGTCACTAGGGACTATAACCATCGTGATTACGCTCACATTGCGAAGTTCAAACAAACTTCGTGTTGACCAAAGACTGGTCAAAACTAAAAGTCAAACACTGTTTGACTTTTACGCTAGGAAAGCGATAAAAGAACGAAGGAAGCTTACAAAGGGTCCTTGCTAGTGTCACACCCCGATATTTCCACGTATTACAGGTGGGCCCGGTGGGGAGTATCGTGACGTAGTTGATATCATCATAGTCAAACAACACAATATATAAATGCACAGCAGAAGCAAAAGATAGATTCATTTCAACTTTAATAAATTGTAATATTAAGTATCACAAAATAGTTGAAACAGATCCACAGGCGGATCAAATGTAACACCTGTGTCATTTCAACCATCAAACAAATGCCAAACCAATGAAAAATTGTATTTCATACTTTGGACTTGTATAAATATGTGTATCTTTTGCACATATCAACTCTTGTTCGATTTCAAACTCTAAATCGCTTTCTGGAAGGTTATACGCGCACTAATGCGTAAATATAACCAGTTTAATCCAACGAACACTCCGGAATAGTGAAATAGGCTTAACATACCTTGAATAACCTTTACATAGCTTAGATATAAGTTTTGGAAGGTTTGGTGTGGTGAAATCAAAGTTTAATCGCTTACAGGGACTAAAGTTGACAAACTGCGAAAGTATGCCAATTTGAACTGTAACAGACCTTCCGGGACATGAACATAAGTTAAACATACCATAAATATCCTTTACATAGCTTAGAAATAGGCTTTGAGGTGTTCGGTATGCTAAAATAAACTTTTGTGTCATTCAGGGACTAAAAGTGTCAAAAAGTGCACAAGTTTGCATTTTCGCGCATAACTTACGTTCTGAATACATCCGGACATCCAAAAATTTATGAAAGCATGACTATATTATATTTTAGTGTTCGCCATAAGAAAAATCCATTCGTTTCGTCATTTGGATCGTTTTTCGCGCTTATGCGCATTCCGTCGTAATTAACCGAACATCGCAACTGTACGGCTAAACGAACCGACATCCGAGATATTTTTGAGCACAATTTAAGTTCCCTATACTTTAACTTCATTTTAGAGCTTTGAAATGGGGTTAACGGGGCTTAAACGTGTCAAAAATGCATCGAAAACCAAGTTTAGGGGCTGCAGGGACCAAAACTGTAAATCTGCCAAAGTTGTTACCTTACGGACCTCAACATTGGCAGCTTTGAGGTCCGTAAAGCAAGTTCAGACCAGATGCAGAGTACTTAACAGCCTGTTTTCAGCTGTTTTGCACTCCTAATCTCTCTTCCACATGTTGATACCTTATGGTGGGTGGCCAATTGAGGTACCATAACATTCCGACAAGTGTACGGCCTTGATCGTGCCCCCTTTTCCAAGAAACGATCTTAACGGTTACCCGAAAACTATAAATACCCATCCACCCCAACCTCATTTCTCACAAGAATCTTGATTTGAGAGCTCTAAGTTGAAACCATTGTTTCATACCTGAGTTCTTGGATCGAGATTAGCATTCGGGGACCCTTCGTAAGTATTCTTTCGTTCTTTTCCTTATTTTACTGCTTTTCGAGTCAGAAAGTCAAACTTTGTTTGACTTTCAGCGTTGACCAGTAATGGTCAATGCGAAGTTCGTTTGAACTTCGCAACGTGATTGTAATCACGATGGTTATAGTCCTTTGGGACTATGCCTACTGATTACCACGTTGTCTAGGGTCGTAGGGTAAGCGATCTGATGAATCGCTTATACCTCGAACCCGACCCAGTTTGGTCGATCATTAGGATCCGACCAAACACTTTAGGTGACCCTAGTATAGGGCATAACCTTCCGAGGTTATACCCTATGGTCGCATCGTTTAAGTAGTTGTATGATAGGTAGTTTATATGCCTTAGGTAAATTACCAGAATACCCTTTTCATGTATAATTGGTAATTAAGCATATGTAACCTAAACCTTTGTCACATAACTGATTATGGAATATGTTTAGGCATATAACACTTGTCATAGGGCTAGTTAGGCGGTCCGAACGCGTTTCACGCGAACGACGCGTTAAAGTAGTATAAGCTACCTAAACGGGTCGTAATGGGTCGAAATCACTTAGGTTAAGTTTCATTTAGTATGTAGGCTTTGTTAAACCAAATAACACGAGTCTCTACACTCGTTTGGTTTACAAACCCTAATGCTACCCAATCTTCCGATCTAGGTCCGGTTAATTAACATAGTTACCTATATTAGGTGCCGTTTGATATCCGCGATCTCTAGCATTGTTTGGTTGTTACTCAAGGACTTCTGAGCAATCTCAAGTGAGTACATAGACCCCTCTTTTACCGTTTTCCAAACTGTTTTGGGGTGGAACACATGTGCCTACTTGTTACTTTCCTGCTTTCCTGTTTTCACATCATATACTGCTATGTTCGTTAGTACATTATAGTACATGATTTCATTACATTTCATGCTATGTATTGCCATTGTGTGCATTACTTAGTACATTGTTTTACATGACATTTTGACATAGACATTTCGACATAGACATTTTAACATGATTGACATTGATCATGTATTTCCCACAAAACATAACTTTGATTTAAACCAAGTTTTACTTCAATACTTTGTTGTTGTGCATATGGTTTAGTTGAGACATTTCACTTGCCATACATGGATATTTGACATAGACATTTGACATGGATATTTGACATAGACATTTGACATGGATATTTGACATAGACATTTGACATGGATATTTGACATAGACATTTGATATGGATATTTGACATAGACATTTTGACATGATTTACATCTTGACATGGATACTTTGACATAGACATTTTACATTGTTTGGTTTGATTAAGTGATTAAGTAACGATGTGTGTGTAATATGATACAAGCATGGTGGATACGCCGCTGGTACTTCCTATATATAAGTGTTTGTATGGTATTACATATCGTAGCGTTATTTGAATCATTTCAGTTTGATACATATAACATTTTATACAAATAACATACTTTTCACAAGACATTGTTTTACAAACAACTTATCTTATACAAATCCATTTTTCTATGGTTATTCATTTAACCATACATTATTCACTTATTTATACATATCATCTGAACTCATTGTTTTTCAAATGATTTACAAAACAAAGCAAATAACAAGGTTCATGACTAAACATTTTCTCAAACATAAGTCATGAAACCTATTTTCACAAAACCTATGTATCTCACAGGCATTTTTATGCTGACGTACCTATTTTCACATGTGTTTTTCAGGAACTGTTGCATAAGATGATCAAGATACACATAGGCAGACTTGGGCTTTAGTGACAATAAAAGATGCAAGACTAGTTAATTATGTTGTATTTCTTTGTTTGTTTAGACATTGTAACACTTTTAATTAATAAAACGAAACTTCAATTGCCATGGATTTGAAACAATTAATTCTGTTACAACACTCCCCGACATTTCCGCCACGTTTTGTATGTTCTACGTGGTCGGGGTGTGACAGAAAAGATGGTATCAGAGCCAATGGTTATAGGGAATTAGGTTATTAGTAATGCTTTGACCTAGTCTATAACTTTCTTAGGACCCTAACGCGAGTTTACTTGCGTTTAGTCATAAAACAATACCGTCACCTATCCTTAGGCGACGACCACAACAAGAACATAAATTTCAAAACCGCTTTGAAAACTAATCATCTGTTCTAGGATGATTGATTACTAGGTTTTGAACCCTCTATTATAAGGTTTTGAACCCTTTGAGTTTTCAAAATCTCGTCAAGGTTTTGGGTTTTAAATAATGTGAACACGTGCAAACTGGAAGGGTGAATGCCTGTATTCTGGGTTTTCTGTCTAGGCAAGCACTTCGTATACATCTCATCAGACGCGAGACCAGTTGTGCTTACCTGGGAATTCTTGGGATGAGTGTTCACTTATAGGCGAGCATGTCTTCGCGATACATTATGAGGACCTATTTGCTTTGATTCAGCCTTTGTGTGTCGTTTGGTTGCCTCATGGTTCAAACAAATGACCATCACCCGTGATTTTGGTCGGTAACTGTAACATCCTATTCTTACCCACTGCCATTTCATTTATTTTCTCTCTTGTTCTTCTCTTTTAGAATGCCTCCACGACGCGAAAATCCAGTATCTATTGACGAGCTGGCAGCTGTCATTACACAGCAAATGACTGCTGCAATCCCGAACGTCGTTGCTCATTGTTACCAAGCTATCAACAACAATAATGCCCTCTGCAGCTTCAAGACGTTCAACTCGGCCAAGCCATCAAAGTTTTCTGGGTCTCAAGGAGCGACTGCACTTCTGCAATGGTTCGAGAGTCTAGAGAGCACCTTCAGGCATGTACAATGTCCAAACGAGCGAAAGGTAGATTTCGCATCTAGTGTCTTCGAGAAACGAGCTTTGACATGGTGGAACGGTGTGGTGAGAGATAGGGGTGCCGAAGTGGCACTGGCCCAAACTTGGGAAGAACTTCGAGCACTGATGATGAAGGAATTCTGTCCTCGACACGAGATCAGGGCATTGGAAAGGGAATTCGACGATCTTAAGCAAGACAGCGGTGAACATCGAGCCTACACTGATCGATATGAGGAGCTGAGCCTGTTGTGTCCTACCATGGTTACGCCTTTGGATAAGGCGATCGAAAAGTACATTGATGGTCTCCCTGACACAGTTCAAGACATTGTTACTGGTAGTAACCCCACTACGGTTAGGCAGGCCATTGAGCTATCTGCAACGTTGACTGAATCTCAGATCAGGAAACGTAAGCTTTTCCGGAAGGGTGACAAGAAACCAATCGAGGAATCAAAGACCATGGATGAGCAGACTGGATCCCTTGAGCGGTCAAAGAAGCAAAAGGTTTCTCAGAACTTCGCTATGGTCGCTCACAATGGTCAAGCCGTCCCCAACCAACCAGCTCAACCCCGTACTAGGAAACCATACAATGGAACTTCACCCTTGTGCAACCGATGTGGCCTACATCATCATGCTAATGTGAAGTGCCGCGAATGCCAAATTTGTGGACTTAAAGGTCATATGGCAAAAGTTTGCGTTGCAGCAGTTGCACCGAATCAAGCCGACAACAAACCTGCTCGAGCTCGCTTTCCACCAGGTTCTTGCAACAAGTGTGGTGAGATGGGACATTTCCGAAGAAATTGCCCAAAGCTTGCTAATGCTAATCCAGCACAGAGATGAGCATCTGATCGACTAGAAGACAACACTCTTTAGAAATAATCATATCTTATGTATTATTTTCTTTTGTTGTCAAAGTCCATGAAACAGTTGTTAACATTGTTTATAAATAAATCTTTTATTTACATTACAATGTATTTATGTGATTGTATGTATAAACAACATATCCCCTACAATACCGACAATCAAGGAACCACATTCCTTGAAGAACAAACTACTCCCAAAATTCTTCCATTTTACAATCTCTTGCGTTTTCCACAAAGATCCTAAGTACCCGTCTCTTGTAAAGAGACGAAGTACAAGGTGCAAGTTATAATTCTGTACGAATACCCCAAGTACCACTATAAATTCTTAATAGGGTACCTAAGGGTATTTCCGTATGTCCTAAATTATTGTGTACCTTAATTCGAATATTGCGTTTTCCTGAAAACGAAAATCGAATTTTTGGTAGATCATCCTATCTTCATGGATGGATTCTTGAAATGATTAAAATACCAAATGAAATCCACGAATTGGATTCCTGGTGTACTTTAAGTATCCGCGTCCAAAGATAACAAATTAATAACCAAGTTAAACAGCTATGTGATTATGTGCTTATGTGTTCCCTTTTTATGTTTTTGTGTGATCCAAATTCTTGTCATCCAAATCCTCGTAGAATCTTCCATATCTTTGTGTACTATATTAAATCCTCAATGGGCTTTTACGTTGTAGTTAAGTCCCTTGGATTATATTGTACCATTCCATAATTAGACCCCTGAGGGGTCTAGGTATACAGATTGATCCAAAAATCTGGTTAGGAATATCATGTGATGATATAGCTGAAAGGACTCCTTGGTGGTCTAATTAAAAGGATCCTTTGTTGATCTAATTAAAAGGACCCTATGGTAGTCTAGTCACACTCATCA
Source organism: Helianthus tuberosus (assembly GCA_030545235.1). Classification (NCBI taxonomy): domain Eukaryota; kingdom Viridiplantae; phylum Streptophyta; class Magnoliopsida; order Asterales; family Asteraceae; genus Helianthus; species Helianthus tuberosus. The sequence continues at coordinate 107,744,401 of CM060409.1, forward strand.
CAGGTTTGATTATCCTCCCCACAAACATTTCAAGACAAGTTGTGCGGACTATGCAAGGAATTACATAATTATGGATGCATACATAATTATGGAATTCAGTGCACAGAAACCACAGCGAATTTTGTCATGTGTCTAGAGTCTATTCCGTTCATTTTTGTTTCTGAAGATGTAAAATGACTATTCCGTTCATTTTTGTTTCTGAAGATGTAAAATGACTATTCCGTTCATTTTTGTTTCTGAAGATGTAAAATGACTATTCCGTTCATTTTTGTTCTGAAGATGTAAAATGACTATTCCGTTCATTTTTGTTTCTGAAGATGTAAAATGACTATTCCGTTCATTTTTGTTTCTGAAGATGTAAAATGACTATTCCGTTCATTTTTGTTTCTGAAGATGTAAAATGACTATTCCGTTCATTTTTGTTTTCTGAAGATGTAAAATGACTATTCTGTCCATTTTTGTTTCTGAAGATGTAAAATGACTATTCCGTTCATTTTTGTTTCTGAAGATATAAAATGACTATTCTGTTCATTTTAGTTTCTAATGAATGCCTGTTGAGAATAACTCTGTTCATTTTTCATTTCTGAAAAATGTTCGTTAAAGAGAAATTACAGGATTATGTCTTGTTCATCTTTGATGGTTATTTAACACAAAGTCACAAATAGACTCCTACGAATTAATTTCGGGACGAAATTTCCTAAAGTAGGGGAGACTGTAACACCTGTGTCATTTCAACCATCAAACAAATGCCAAACCAATGAAAAATTGTATTTCATACTTTGGACTTGTATAAATATGTGTATCTTTTGCACATATCAACTCTTGTTCGATTTCAAACTCTAAATCGCTTTCTGGAAGGTTATACGCGCACTAATGCGTAAATATAACCAGTTTAATCCAACGAACACTCCGGAATAGTGAAATAGGCTTAACATACCTTGAATAACCTTTACATAGCTTAGATATAAGTTTTGGAAGGTTTGGTGTGGTGAAATCAAAGTTTAATCGCTTACAGGGACTAAAGTTGACAAACTGCGAAAGTATGCCAATTTGAACTGTAACAGACCTTCCGGGACATGAACATAAGTTAAACATACCATAAATATCCTTTACATAGCTTAGAAATAGGCTTTGAGGTGTTCGGTATGCTAAAATAAACTTTTGTGTCATTCAGGGACTAAAAGTGTCAAAAAGTGCACAAGTTTGCATTTTCGCGCATAACTTACGTTCTGAATACATCCGGACATCCAAAAATTTATGAAAGCATGACTATATTATATTTTAGTGTTCGCCATAAGAAAAATCCATTCGTTTCGTCATTTGGATCGTTTTTCGCGCTTATGCGCATTCCGTCGTAATTAACCGAACATCGCAACTGTACGGCTAAACGAACCGACATCCGAGATATTTTTGAGCACAATTTAAGTTCCCTATACTTTAACTTCATTTTAGAGCTTTGAAATGGGGTTAACGGGGCTTAAACGTGTCAAAAATGCATCGAAAACCAAGTTTAGGGGCTGCAGGGACCAAAACTGTAAATCTGCCAAAGTTGTTACCTTACGGACCTCAACATTGGCAGCTTTGAGGTCCGTAAAGCAAGTTCAGACCAGATGCAGAGTACTTAACAGCCTGTTTTCAGCTGTTTTGCACTCCTAATCTCTCTTCCACATGTTGATACCTTATGGTGGGTGGCCAATTGAGGTACCATAACATTCCGACAAGTGTACGGCCTTGATCGTGCCCCCTTTTCCAAGAAACGATCTTAACGGTTACCCGAAAACTATAAATACCCATCCACCCCAACCTCATTTCTCACAAGAATCTTGATTTGAGAGCTCTAAGTTGAAACCATTGTTTCATACCTGAGTTCTTGGATCGAGATTAGCATTCGGGGACCCTTCGTAAGTATTCTTTCGTTCTTTTCCTTATTTTACTGCTTTTCGAGTCAGAAAGTCAAACTTTGTTTGACTTTCAGCGTTGACCAGTAATGGTCAATGCGAAGTTCGTTTGAACTTCGCAACGTGATTGTAATCACGATGGTTATAGTCCTTTGGGACTATGCCTACTGATTACCACGTTGTCTAGGGTCGTAGGGTAAGCGATCTGATGAATCGCTTATACCTCGAACCCGACCCAGTTTGGTCGATCATTAGGATCCGACCAAACACTTTAGGTGACCCTAGTATAGGGCATAACCTTCCGAGGTTATACCCTATGGTCGCATCGTTTAAGTAGTTGTATGATAGGTAGTTTATATGCCTTAGGTAAATTACCAGAATACCCTTTTCATGTATAATTGGTAATTAAGCATATGTAACCTAAACCTTTGTCACATAACTGATTATGGAATATGTTTAGGCATATAACACTTGTCATAGGGCTAGTTAGGCGGTCCGAACGCGTTTCACGCGAACGACGCGTTAAAGTAGTATAAGCTACCTAAACGGGTCGTAATGGGTCGAAATCACTTAGGTTAAGTTTCATTTAGTATGTAGGCTTTGTTAAACCAAATAACACGAGTCTCTACACTCGTTTGGTTTACAAACCCTAATGCTACCCAATCTTCCGATCTAGGTCCGGTTAATTAACATAGTTACCTATATTAGGTGCCGTTTGATATCCGCGATCTCTAGCATTGTTTGGTTGTTACTCAAGGACTTCTGAGCAATCTCAAGTGAGTACATAGACCCCTCTTTTACCGTTTTCCAAACTGTTTTGGGGTGGAACACATGTGCCTACTTGTTACTTTCCTGCTTTCCTGTTTTCACATCATATACTGCTATGTTCGTTAGTACATTATAGTACATGATTTCATTACATTTCATGCTATGTATTGCCATTGTGTGCATTACTTAGTACATTGTTTTACATGACATTTTGACATAGACATTTCGACATAGACATTTTAACATGATTGACATTGATCATGTATTTCCCACAAAACATAACTTTGATTTAAACCAAGTTTTACTTCAATACTTTGTTGTTGTGCATATGGTTTAGTTGAGACATTTCACTTGCCATACATGGATATTTGACATAGACATTTGACATGGATATTTGACATAGACATTTGACATGGATATTTGACATAGACATTTGACATGGATATTTGACATAGACATTTGATATGGATATTTGACATAGACATTTTGACATGATTTACATCTTGACATGGATACTTTGACATAGACATTTTACATTGTTTGGTTTGATTAAGTGATTAAGTAACGATGTGTGTGTAATATGATACAAGCATGGTGGATACGCCGCTGGTACTTCCTATATATAAGTGTTTGTATGGTATTACATATCGTAGCGTTATTTGAATCATTTCAGTTTGATACATATAACATTTTATACAAATAACATACTTTTCACAAGACATTGTTTTACAAACAACTTATCTTATACAAATCCATTTTTCTATGGTTATTCATTTAACCATACATTATTCACCTATTTATACATATCATCTGAACTCATTGTTTTTCAAATGATTTACAAAACAAAGCAAATAACAAGGTTCATGACTAAACATTTTCTCAAACATAAGTCATGAAACCTATTTTCACAAAACCTATGTATCTCACAGGCATTTTTATGCTGACGTACCTATTTTCACATGTGTTTTTCAGGAACTGTTGCATAAGATGATCAAGATACACATAGGCAGACTTGGGCTTTAGTGACAATAAAAGATGCAAGACTAGTTAATTATGTTGTATTTCTTTGTTTGTTTAGACATTGTAACACTTTTAATTAATAAAACGAAACTTCAATTGCCATGGATTTGAAACAATTAATTCTGTTACAACACTCCCCGACATTTCCGCCACGTTTTGTATGTTCTACGTGGTCGGGGTGTGACATCAAATAAAAAGGAAAACTATTCAGCAGACTTTGACATCTAGAGCTTGCGAGACTTGATTATTGATGCCTGGAGTAGCCAGCCTATTACGTATAGTACCTGCACTTAGGTCGTGGCCATTTCTTTGAATGATGCCAAGGATATCCGGGACATGGTCATTTAACCCCCAAGGGCCATACACCAAATAATACAGAATAAAACGAGTTATGTAATTACATTAATCACAATCCGATTTAAATGACTACATACCCGACCAAGCGGTATTATTATAATACCGTATCCCAAGCCCGTATAGGGAAAATAAGTTAAGAGTATTTACCTGAGCAAAGTATAAATCAAATACAGCAAGTGCCCGTAGCTTTTACTGGGCCCCTAATCTGGAACGAAGGTTTTAATAACCTATTAGAATCCTAACGGGTCTTTAATTAAGCTTAGACTTAGACCGGTTAGTTTTCAAAAGGAATACACGGTTCAAACGCATGATAAAGCGAAGACCGGTTTAGAATGTGGTTCTGACCCGACAAGCTTGTATGCTTGTTTAATATGGGTAACTTAAACACATTATGTATTTTGAGACGAAAACAATATGGTTTGACCCGTTTCGGCTAATATATGCAAACTAGTCACATAAGGCGATCCGAACGCGAAAAGTGCGTAACGAGTAACCAAAAGAGTCATATACAGGTTTCCTAAGTTAATATGCCTTAAATATGTTGTGACATCAGTAAGATATCTTCTATTATGCCCCAAATGAATTTAAACTCAAATTATGCACCGTAAGGGCATTTTGGTCATTTTAAAGGTTATAAAAGAGTTTAAATATTAATTTGAGTTTCGGGTCTGATGTAATCAGTAAAAATACTTAATTTACTAAGTTATATCAGTAGGGTATAACCTATGTGTAAAATTTATCATTTCTAACCATACTATGCACCGAAGGGCATTTTGGTAATTTCACTTAAGCCAAAAAGGTCAAAACTGGAAATCTGAGTTTAAAACTTTTGCTCACTGTTATAATATAATAATTTACTTAAAATATCAGTAAGCATCCAACCTTATATGTTTAAAATAGTTTTGATGCATACTATGCGTTAAAAATGCTTAAAAAGGCGATTTGGAGCCATTTCCGGGTTCTTTATAGAAAGCTGATATTTTTATTATTCCAGAAGGTTTAAAATAATTTATTTATCATATAAAATCAGTAGCAAAAGGTTTGGGGTCAAAAAGATTTGTAAAACTCATTTTATAGCCCAAAAGGGCAAAATCGGTAATAACCGAAATAAGGCTACATCCCTATTTTATGCTCAGCCTAAAATTTATTAAAAATCTTTAAAAATCCCAAAATATTATTTTATATCAGTAGGTAAAAATTTTGATATCAAAAAGTGGGTTAAACTAGGCTATATGCTAATTGCGCCGTTTAATTAATCAAAGCCTTCTAATTACGCTATTGAGCATAACTCTTAATCTAGACCTCAAACTGATGTCAAATTTTTGGGACAAGTCTAATAATCAGTAACTAAGGTTTCTATTCTTTTACATTTTCAAAAATCATATTTTAAGGTCATATGGGCATAATAGTCAACATATAAGCAATTAACGGAAACAAGCATATGAATCAGATAACTATTGAACCAAGGTGTATAATCACAGAGGGTTATACTAACATGAAACTTGGTCCAAATAAGGCTCTAAGGTATTTCTAAAACATGCAACAATGGGTCAGAATCGAAATTCAAAGCAAAAGTCAAATTATGCGACTTTCGGTTCCGAACCGAGCCTGAACTGAAAATTATCGGGTTGAACATGTTTAGACATGTTCTTACATTAATTACCAAATTATATTAATGATAAAACAGGTCACATAGCTTCTACATTGCTAATTATGCATTAATTTGATATTAAGCTTCCTGTTGACTTTTTAATATCAAGTTTGACCCGACAATTGACTTAGTTAGAGTGGGAATTAGAGAGTACCCTTTTAAGGGTTTATTGCCCACATAAATACCAAGTTATAGGTATTTTTAATTCGATATTTGACTGAACAAGTATTGATTAATCTCGAAGTCAAACCTTAATTACGACGGTTTGACTTTTAGCTAATTAATTAAGAAGGATTAAGGACACTTACAAAGGTCCTAAATATGATTTGGAACTTAAAGGAAGCTTGTTGCTGATCAGAGGAGCTCTAGAGAAGTCCTTGAAGTGAGTTGCAAATGAGTGACAAAAATGTTGCAACTTGTTCTTCTTATATAGTGAGCCAATTGCCATAAGATCATCACACCTAGGTCTATAAATGTTGCAAGATGTTCCCAGGTGTCCCTATGATGCCAAAAACCAGTTATAAGGCCCCCCTGATTTTCGAATACCACTCTTATAAGGCGGTGTAACTTGTTTTACAGGCATCTGTCCAAAATTCTGCCCAGATACCTGCCTTACGGACCGTAAGGATAAACCCTTGCGGACCGTAAGCATCTCTTACGGACCGTAATCTCTCGGTCTTGCGGTCCGTAACCAACTTGGATCAAAGATGCCCAGCTACATGTCTTACGGACCGTAAGCCTATGGCCTTGCGGTCCGTATCCGTCCTTCAGAAATTATCGCCCATTTCTGCTCCCTTACGGGACCGTAAGGGTTTACCTTTGCGGTCCGTAAGCCTTCATCAGAGGACAAAAACTTGTTTAACTTCTAGGCTTGACCATGCATTCTCTTAGAGCTCGAATCTTATGCTTTCCTTTTTAGTAGAGGGACCCATTGCTCAGACTTTGCATGCACTTACACATTTTGGATCTTGTGGGAGGTTTTAAAATGTCGAAAATACCGAGAATTCTCATTGGATCCATGTTTTAGGTTATAATCAATTTATTATTTAGGACAACCAGATTTATTTACATCATTTAGATGTTGATTAAGTATGTCATGGTTAGGGATTTATTAATAGGTCGTTCAGAGGTGTAAATTAACATATCGACGCTTTTAAATCCTACCGTACATCTTTATCTGAGTTTGTATTACATGACACGTGTCCTTATTTTATTGGGTATGATTTTTACGAGGTGTTACATCCTCACCCCCTTAAACGAAATCTCGACCTCGAGATTTACTAAAACAAATGAGGGTACTTTTCTTTCATGGTAGACTCTACCTCCCACGTATATTCGGGACCTCTACAGGCATCCCATTTAACCTTTACGATAGGTACATGCTTCCTCCGAAGCTTTTTAACTCGTCGATCCTCAATCGACAAAGGCTTTTCCACAAATTTCAAGCTCTCATCTATGTGCACATCTGTATGTGGTATGACTAGCGATTCATCTGCTAGACATTTCTTCAAATTGTAGATGTGGAATACATTGTGAAAACCACTGAGCTCTTCAGGCAAGTTCAATTTATAAGCCACTGACCCAACACATTCGATAATCTCGAATGGTCCTATATACCTCGGGCTTAACTTACCTTTCTTACCAAATCGCATCACTCCCTTCCAGGGCGATACTTTAAGCAAAACTTTGTCACCAACCTCAAACTTTAGAGGTTTTCGCCTTTTATTAGCATAACTTTTCTAGCTATCCCTGGCAGCTTTCAGGCGGTCACGAATCTGGACAATCTTGTCTGTTGTTTCAAAGACTATGTCAGGTCCTGATAACTGAACTTCTCCTACTTCCGCCCAACAAATAGGCGTTCTGCATTTTCTACCATATAATTCCTCAAAAGGCGCAACCTTAATGCTTGTATGATAGCTATTATTATAGGAGAACTCGATCAATGGCAGGTGGCTATCCCAACTACCACCTAAATCAATCACACATGCACGAAGCATGTCTTCCAAAGTTTGGATGGTACGCTCACTCTGCCCGTCCGTCTGAGGATGGTAAGCCATACTAAAATTTAAGCGCGTGCCCAAAGATTGTTGGAAACTTTTCAAAAAATGTGATGTGTATCTGGTATCTCTGTCAGAGATTATTGACAATGGTACACCATGCAGAGATACAATCTTATCTACGTACAATTGGGCTAACATGTCGGAGCTATAAGTCTCCTTGATGGGTAGGAAATGTGCTGACTTAGTCAGTCTATCTACTATTACCCATATAGTGTCATTTCCTTTCTTTGTGTTTGGCAACTTGGTGATGAAATCTATTGTTACCATCTCCCACTTCCAGGTGGGGAGTTCAGGCTGTTGTAGCAAACCTGACGGCTTCTGATGTTCGGCTTTGACTTGTGCACACGTCAAACACTTAGCTACATAAGCAGCTATAGACTTTTTCAAGCCTATCCACCAATAGTTTGTCTTTAGATCCTGATACATTTTATCAGCTCCAGGATGAACGGAATATTTGGAACTGTGGGCTTCCTGGAGGATAACATCCCGAAGTCCTCCATAAACTGGAACCCATATTCCGTCCTTGCCATAGGATAACTGTTCTTCAGTTACTCCCAGCTTTTCATCATGATAGTTAGCTTCCAATACAGCTTCCTTCTGCGCAGCTAACAACTTTTCGTTAAATTATTCTTTATCTCAATGCTCTTGGCATTGATTCTTATAGGTTTCACTCTTTCCTTCCTACTTAAGGCATCGGCAACCACATTTGCCTTGCCAGGATGGTATCTTATCTCACAGTCATAATCATTCAAAGTTTCCTTCCAACGTCGTTGCCTCATGTTTAAGTCCTTTTGGTTAAACAGGTGCTGGAGGCTCTTGTGATTAGAATAGATCACAGACTTGATACCATATAAATAGTGCCTCCATAGCTTCAGTGCAAATACAACGGCACCCAACTCCAAGTCATGGGTGGTGTAATTCTTTTCATGCACCTTTAACTGACGCGAAGCATAGGCAATAACTTTGCCTTTCTGCATAAGCACACATCCCATCCCGGTGTGTGATGCATCACAATATACCACAAACTCTTCTATTCCATCAGGCAATGTCAACACAGGTGAATTGCTTAGCTTCTGCTTAAAGATATCAAAGTATTCTTGTTGCTTCGGTCCCCAGTCGAACTTAATATTCTTCCTATTCAAAGAAGTTAGGGGTGCAGCAATCCTTGAAAATTTTTCAATAAAACGCCTGTAATATCCTGCCAATCCCAAGAAACTGCGAATCTCTGTGGGCGTCTTCGGCTCCTGCCAATTCATGACAGCTTCAACCTTAGCGGGATCTACCTGGATTCCGCGTTCACTAACCACATGTCCAAGAAATTGGACTTCCCGAAGCCAAAATTCACACTTAGAGAATTTGGCGTAGAGCTTTTCTCGATGAAGCAGTTTCAGAATGCAATGGAGGTGCTTCTCATGGTCAGCTTGATTCTTGGAGTAAATGAGAATATCATCGATGAAGACGATGACAAATTTATCCATGTAGGGCTTGCAAACGCGGTTCATGAGATCCATGAACGCGACTGGTGCATTAGTGAGTCCAAAAGGCATCACTAAGAACTCGTAATGACCATAACGAGTCCTAAATGCAGTCTTATGTACATCTTCATCCTTGACTTTCAGTTGATGATATCCTGACCTTAAGTCGATTTTGGAAAAGTAACTCGCTCCTTGAATCTGATCGAACAAGTCATCGATCCTGGGTAATGGATACCGATTTTTAATAGTAACTTTGTTAAGTTCTCGATAATCGATGCACAGACGCATCGACCCATCCTTTTTCTTCACAAACAGGATTGGTGCTCCCTAAGGAGATGAGCTAGGTCTAATAAATCCTTTGCTTAACAAATCATCCAGTTGACTTCTCAACTCTTTCATCTCCGTTGGTGCCAATCTGTAAGGCGCTCTTGCAACAGGTGCTGCTCCAGGAATAATGTCAATCCTGAACTCTACTTGCCTATCTGGGGGTAAACTAGGTAGTTCTTCAGGGAATACTTCTGGATATTCAGAGATAATGGGTATGTCTTCGATCTTAGGCTTTGGTTCATCAATAGTTACTTGTGCCATGTAGATAACACAACCCTTCGTCAAACACCTTGATGCCTTGAGCATGGACACTTGCTCAGGCATTCCGTACTTAGTATCTCCTTGGATTGTCAAATGCTCGCCATGAGGAGTTCTGACAACCACTTGCTTCTTAGCACAAACGATTCTGGGCTTGGTTGCGAGACAACCAATCCATGCCTATTACTATATCGAAACCGGCTAATTTCAAAGGAAGTAAAGACAATGGAAAAGAATGGTTCCTAATGGATATGAAACATCCATCTAACACGGTTGATGCAGTTTCTAAGGTACCATCAGCTAATTCCACCTCATATTTCACACTTAGGGTTTTAACAGGTAAATTCAGCAATTTGCAAAACTTATTATCTATAAATGATTTATCAGCACCTGAATCAAACAATACGCTTGCATAAACATCATTTATGAGGAAGGTACCTGTGATCACATTGTCGTCCTAGACAGCTTCCATTGCATCCATTCGGAAGACCCTTGCATTGGTCTTCTTGACCTCTTCAGGCTTCTTGGCGTATTTAGGGCAATTGGTTTTAATGTGCCCTTTCTCATTGCAGTTGTAGCATGTGGCATCTTTAATCTTCTTGCAATCAACAGTCTTGTGCTATTTAGACTTGCATAACCCACACGCAGGTGATCCTAACTTAGACTTGGACTCAAGTCTGCACTTTCCAAAGTGGCGTTTTTGGCAAGTCTTGCACTTTGGCTTTTCTTCAGCTTGTTGGCTACCCTTGTTGGATCCATACTTCTTCCTGAAGTCAGTGCTACCTTTATGCTTCTTTTCAGATCTTCGTGAGTTATCATCCTCACGCTTTCTCTTGCCTTCTTCCGAGTTCCTCAGCGATCTTAGCCTGACCGCGTCCAAGCTAAGTGACAGAGATAGGTCAGCTGCTGATCTGAAAGTATCAGGTCTGGACGCCTTAACACTGGCTTTGATTTCTGGGGCTAAACCCCCAATGAAGTGAGCAATCCTTTTGGGTTCCGGGGTTACGAGATACGGAACCAGCCTAGACAGGGTATTGAAACTGGTGAGGTAAGCTTGACAATCTAAATTCTTCATCACCAACGATAAGAAATCTGATTCAATCCTTTCAACATCATGCTGCGGGCAATAGTTCTCCTTAATAAGAGCAACGAACTGATCCATCCTTTGACAAATTTTAGAGCGGGATCTTTCCAGCAGCTTGAATAGGAGACTTCCACCATGCTAGTGCCTCTCCCTTAAAGGATTGGGATACATACTTCACTATATCCCTTTCAGCACAACCACTGATGTCAACTACTGTGTCCATCTCATCCAACCAGGTCATACAATCAATTGCCCCCTTCTCCCCAGTGAAATCCCGGGGTTTGCAGGAAATAAAGTACTTATAAGTACAGGATTTGGTACGTGGTTTATCATCAAACACTATCCTTTTAGATGGAACACTGTGTTGATTAGATGAATGCCGATCATCATCTTTCTTTGGCTCATCTTTCTTAGAGGGTGGCTTGCTATAAGCCTCCGAATGAGTCTTGGGCTTGGAGTGCGGTGTGGATAGGGTCCTACTTCGAGTCCCGCTAGATTCGTTATACTGCCGTTCTATAGCCTTTATAACAACATTATCTACTAATGCTTGCAACTCCGCACCGGTCACATGTATCTTAGTATTTTCATGGTTTTCCACCGGATGACTGTTTACCTCTTCTGACCTAGCCATGTAGCTTTAATTGCTACATAAAAATCAAATAAGGGCAAGGTTTATATAGAAGCTTATACAGTTTTATTGTTCTTTAACAATTTATTAACCATGGTTTTTAATAGCCATTTTAGTTAATTTGTTAAATATATAATTATTCAGGATCTTTATCATAATCCTAAATTATAAGTTAGTAATAGCACAAGAGGCCTAGTCACGTAGACAAGTTTAGTTTATTAACCAGGATTTTACATAATCGAGGTATTAAGGTTTGAATCAAAGTTCGCTACCTTTTCTTGACAGGGAGTTGTAGGCTACCACTGTCTTTAGTCCCAGAGGACGTTAAATATAGCCCGTGGGCACTTCATCCTTAAGGGATGATTATATAAATAAGGGAAATTAGAATAACCCAATTTAAGAATGACTTATGTGATTTTCATCGAATCACCTTTTGCCAAGAGTGTTAACATGTTTTCAGACGTTAACTAGGATTGGAATCTTTTGAATAGGTTTTACCATCTTGGCCATGTCCGCAATGACATATAGGCTAGGTTTACCTTTAAGATTCTTTTTAATATTTAAGGCAGAACAATCCTAAATTGAGATATTAATATGGATCTGAATCTAATTGAGGAACTACCATCTTAGCCCTGTCTTAAGGTGACACGTGGCTAGGTCTTGTCCTTTTTAGATTTTTCCATTTTATTATAATGGTAGATCTTTTAGTAGGAATGTTATTTATCTATTTCACATTTTATGTTTATGCACATTATTAATAAAAAATGAAAATTTAAATTAACCATTCCCAAATATTTTAACAAGTACAATTTTGCCCTAAACGGGACTTCTACTAAAATAACATACCCGCGCAGGGGCTTAAACAACAAACATACCCACGCAGGGGTCAACGGAAAAGCATGCCCACGCAGGGGCAGAATACAAAAGACATACCCTCGCAGGGGTTAAACAAAAAGGCATGCCCACACAGGGGCTGGATTAGAAATAATGAAATACAACCAACAATTCTGAAGGATTCAATGGTCCTCCTTGCTCTTTCCTTTTATTAAACTTGCCAATCCCTTGAAGAAACCTTGTCGTTCCCTGCGATCTCTGTGAACCTCCTGCTCAACTTGGTCCAGTCTTTGGAGAATTTCCTCCCGTTCTGGCGGGGAAAACCGTGGTACCTGCGGCTGCGGCTGCGGCTGATATGGAGGTCGAAGAGACGGTTGTTGTTGATATCCATAAGCTGGGTATCCAACTCCCCAAGGAGCTCCGTAGGGCCCTTCGAGGTTAAGAGCATTATAGTTCCACGCCGCCAGGCATGGGTCGATCTCAGCATAATTGAAGCTGGTGTGAGCCGGCTGCTCAAAGGGATTATACGTTGCTGGGCCAGCGTATGTGGGAATTGGGTTGTCAAAACCCAATGGTGGTGGCTTAACAGGTGCAGAGTTCACTTCCGGATTGGGGTTTGAGGGTCCCCCCATTTGCTGGTTTTCTTGGAGTGGCGGGTAGTGGCTGCCACTCGATGGTTGAGGCGTGCTGATATGTACTCCTCCCCGCACGGACATTCGTGCGTTTGATCTCCTTCGCCTTGGTGGTTCAGGAGGCTGCTGCTGAGGTGGTGGTGGTGGTGGGGTAACTGCCACGAAGCGTGAATCCCCGGAAGGATCCTGTTGCTGCTGCTGCTGGTGGTGGTAAGGCGATGAATGGTGAGAGGGTGTGAAATACCACTCAATCTGGTTGAACCTTGCTTGGTAGCTATCTGGACCATGGTAAGGTGATCCATGAAAAGATGACCCATCAGAAATTTCTATGGGATGTGTGGGGGTACCGGTCGGTGGCTCGATAGGGTCGGTATCCTCATCCATATCCATGGCGTGATCTCCAGAAAAGTGATCTTCCGGTCCCAATGGGTTAACACCCACTGGTTCTTCGAGGTAGTTTGCCGGGTTGAACCGGCTTCGGAAGATATGTGACGGGTTATCAAAGGAGTGACGAGAGTTGGACCTCTAGAGAGGGATAAATGAAGGTTGTGGGTTTTCGGGCTCATTTTCTGAATGGGGTCCAAAAGAGTGAAGGTAAGATGGTGACGAGCTTAACAAGACTGACCGCCTCGCTGGCTGCAGATGTGTCCTCCAGTCCCCCTGGGGACTTGTACGCATGTTGACGGGTGAGGTTCGCCTTTGGGATGGCCTGACCTCATGGTCATGGGCTGCTACTGGTCCCTTTCCTTTTCCCCTAAAGAATCTTGGCGGCATATTTAAACCTGTCAACCTAGACACAGATAACAACAAAGAAAAATATAAAAGACAATAATAAAACAAAATCAGGATTTGTCCTATGTTCTTTGTTTAGACTCAAAGGTTCGAGGAATGTGCAATCGTGTAACTGAGATTAAACACAAAAGGCTAGTGTTTAATTCACTCAGTGTTGGCTCTGATACCAACCTGTCACACCCCGATATTTCCACGTATTATAGGTGGGCCCGGTGGGGAGTATCGTGACGTAGTTGATATCATCATAGTCAAACAACACAATATATAAATGCACAGCGGAAGCAAAAGATAGATTCATTTCAACTCTAATAAATTGTAATATTAAGTATCACAAAATAGTTGAAACAGATCCACAGGCGGATCAAATAAAAAGGAAAACTGTTCAGCAGACTTTGACATCTATAGCTTGCGAGACTTGATTATTGATGCCTGGAGTAGCCAGCCTATTACGTATAGTACCTGCACTTATCCTTTTGGAAAATACGTCAGTTTACACTGGTAAATACAACTTAACTGACTCATTTTGAAAAGAGTTTGAAAATTGATTTGAATGCACTTTGGCAAAAATATCTTTATAACTTGGGATAACTATTTAAAAATAATCTTGCATATAGTTTTACATATTTGTCGTCCATTAGGGCCGGTTTGTAGGGCCGGTCTATATGAATTGACACGCCACAGGTATAATACCCACAAGGATTATTTCCTTTAAGTGGATTACCAGTTTTTACACAATGCATCTGTCAGGTGTACGCTTACACCCCGTGCTTAGGTCGTGGCCATTTCTTTGAATGATGCCAAGGATATCCGGGACATGGTCATTTAACCCCCAAGGGCCATACACCAAATAATACAGAATAAAACGAGTTATGTAATTACATTAATCACAATCCGATTTAAAGGACTACATACCCGACCAAGCGGTATTATTATAATGCCGTATCCCAAGCCCATATAGGGAAAATAAGTTAAGAGTTTTTACCTGAGCAAAGTATAAATCAAATACAGCAAGTGCCCGTAGCTTTTACTGGGCTCCTAATCTGGAACGAAGGTTTTAATAACCTATTAGAATCCTAACGGGTCTTTAATTAAGCTTAGACTTAGACCGGTTAGTTTTCAAAAGGAATACACGGTTCAAACGCATGATAAAGCGAAGACCAATTTAGAATGTGGTTCTGACCCGACAAGCTTGTATGCTTGTTTAATATGGGTAACTTAAACACATTCTGTATTTTGAGACGAAAACAATATGGTTTGACCCGTTTCGGCTAATATCAAGGGTTTATTGCCTTAGTTAGAGTGGGAATCAGAGAGTACCCTTTTAAGGGTTTATTGCCCACATAAATACCAACTTATAGGTATTTTTAATTCGAGATTCGACTGAACAATTATTGATTAATCTCGAAGTCAAACCTTAATTACAACGGTTTGACTTTTAGCTAATTAATTAAGCTAAACTGAGTTAAGAAGGATTAAGGACACTTACAAAGGTCCTAAGTATGATTTGGAACTTAAAGGAAGCTTGTTGCTGATCAGAGGAGCTCCAGAGAAGTCCTTGAAGTGAGTTGCAAATGAGTGACAAAAATGTTGCAACTTGTTCTTCTTATATAGTGAGCCAATTGCCATAAGATCATCACACCTAGGTCTATAAATGTTGCAAGATGTTCCCAGGTGTCCCTATGATGCCAAAAACCAGTTATAGGGCCCCTGATTTTCGAATACCACTCTTATAAGGCGGTGTAACTTGTTTAACAGGCATCTGTCCAAAATTCTGCCCAGATACCTGCCTTATGGACCGTAAGGATAAACCCTTGCGGACCGTAAGCATCTCTTACGGACCGTAATCTCTCGGTCTTGCGGTCCGTAACCGACTTGGATCAAAGATGCCCAGCTACATGTCTTACAGACCGTAAGCCTATGGCCTTGCGGTCCGTATCCGTCCTTCAGAAATTATCGCCCATCTCTGCTCCCTTACGGACCGTAAGGGTTTACCTTTGCGGTCCGTAAGCCTTCATCAGAGGAAAAAAGCTTGTTTAACTTCTAGGCTTGACCATGTATTCTCTTAGAGCTCGAATCTTATGCTTTCCTTTTCAGTAGAGGGACCCAGTGCTCAGACTTTGCATGCTTTGCATGCACTTACACATTTTGGATCTTGTGGGAGGTTTTAAAATGTCGAAAATACCGAGAATTCTCATTGGATACATGTTTTAGGTTATAATCAATTTATTATTTAGGACAACCAGATTTATTTACATCATTTAGATGTTGATTAAGTATGTCATGGTTAGGGATTTATTAATAGGTCGTTCAGAGGTGTAAATTAACATATCGACGCTTTTAAATCCTACTGTACATCTTTATCTGGATCCGTTTTTCATAACACGTTTGTATTACATGACACGTGTCCTTATTTTATTGGGTATGATTTTTACGAGGTCTTGCATCTAGGGAGAACTTGATCCAATAATCTCAGGTATGAAGTAAATGACTTCAACTTAGAGAAAATCAGATCAAGGGTGAGTTGAAATGAATGAATGGCTTGGCTATTTATAGTTGTGGTGAAGAAACTGTTGGGTTTTTCACATGTTTATCAAAGTATTTTATCCTTATAAAATAAAAAAACGCAGCGGAAAATTATTATTTAAAACATGTTACTTACAGATATAAAACTCATTTTTTATGGCCGAAATTTAGAGAAGAAATTCTCTAGTTTTCTTTCAAGTTCATAAGTCTTGCAAGTTCTTGCATTTGACATCTTGGTATTTATAGAACCATGAGAGAGAATTGCCACCCACCTTGACCAATCATTTGCCAACTTACACATGCAAGTGCATGAAATGCTATTGGACAAAATTGCTTGGGAAGATCACCCAATCACAACCCATCTAACTTGTAAGACATGCATGTAGTGTGATTGGACCAAAATGGTCTTGGTTAGACCACCCAATCAAATCTTCTCTAGTACATGCATTTGCATGCATTTCTATTGGACTAAAATTTTAGGGAAGAACACCATGGGGGGGGGGGTGGCGGCCTTGCTTTATTTAAAAAAATCTTTTAAATAATATAAGTCTTCTATTTTATAACTTTTATAAAATATAACATCATATGTTCACAAGACTTTATACAACTTTTATTAAGTTATTTAACCCATTAAATAACAAAATAAAATATTCTCTCAAAAATAAATTATCCATATAATTTATTAGTTTGTCAAGTGCAATTATTTAGAAAACCAATTTCTAAATACTCTAAGTGTTAATATTCATTTGTTTGATCATATTACAAATAAATAATATAAGTGTTTGTCTAGCTTGTATTTGGGTATGATTCGACTTGGATCATAACGTACTAGCCACATCAATTTAATATGTGTCTTGGGCATACAGAGTCCAACAATCTCCCACTTGCACAAGATACATAGAAGATTGATGCAAGTAGTAAATAACGCCTAACTACGGTTTACTACCCCCAATACGTATGACTATATGTCCCATTCCATTACATCATCCCCTTCAAGTCCCTTACTTGAAAATGATTTAGGTGAATCTATCATTTATCCTTTCGTTAAAGATGTCATGTCAAATCCAGAGACACAGAGTGATCACTCTCTGTTGATTTAACTTTAGCAAGCCTTAGACATCATACTCTCAACGAATAAGAGGAACAAATCCCATCTTGACTACATACGTCTCTCACAATCACCTTGTACCATACCTGAGCTTAGCCTTATGTACTGTCATATTACTAACAGCGAAGAAAAAGTCAAGGTACAATATTTGGTGAATATCAAGACCCAATATGTATCTCAGGTCTGAGGATACTATGATATTCTCCTTTACTCAAATTTACTTATGATCAATCACAAATGATTCCATGCTGTAATATTTGAGGGCGAGTCAGTCCAATATTTGTCTCCCACAAATATCTATGAACTTTGGCAGCAACACTTTGCTCTATATTCATACCTAATGAATATCCACCAATCCAAGTTCATAATAGTCTTACATTCATATTTGTTCCCACAAGTATGATCGACTACGGACATTTAGAATAAGAAACTTATTCACAGATTTAAACATGCTAAAATGGAACATAACTCAACATACCATAAAGAGTTATAATAATAATTGTTCCAATATCCAAATATAAAGTAGATCAAATCCTTTCACTAGAATATCGAAGTCCCATGGCACAAGTATGACCCTCTCATGCTTTGCCCGTTCAAGGAGCTTCGTGAGTGGATCCGCAATATTTTGATCAGTGTGAACTTTGCGAATACATATCTTTCCCTTTTCAACTTCATCCCGTATGTAGTTGAAACTCCGCTTAATGTGTTTAGTCTCTTGAGGTTCCTTTATTTGATCAATCACACCATTGTTATCACAAAGATCTCTAGGGGTCCTGAATGGCATGGACTACCCTTAGATCAATAATTCAAGTGGCAACTTCATATGAATTATCTGAATCAATGAAGCGGCGATGTATTCTGATTATGTAGTGGACAATGCTACCCTGATTGTGATCGAGAACCATCTCGATTAGTTTGGAAACTCGTATCCATGTATCCATTTACAACGAATTCTGAAACTCGCATCCCTGTAACCCTTTACAACGAGTTCTTCTTCACCAGATCCATATATTAGAAACATATCCTTAGTCCTTCTAAGGTATTTCAATATACTTTCTAACAGTCATCCAATGACCATTACTTAGATTTCGCTGGTATCTTCTCGTCATGCTTAAAGTGCATAACTTGTCCGGTCTAGTGCATATCATTACGTACATAATGAATCCTATAGCTGACGCATATGTAATTCCTTTCATTCTTTCTTGCTCATCCTTTGAGCTTGGACATTGAAACGCATTCAATATTGTCCCCTCTTGAATAGGTACCAAACCTTTCATAGAGTTCTCTATCTTGAACCTTTTCAAGACTTTGTCAATGTATGCACTTTGGTTTAAACCTATCAAGCGCCTTGATCTATCCCTATAGATCTTTATTCCCAAAATATAGGCGACTTCTCCAATATCCTTAATGGAAAAACAACTTCCAAGCCAGGTTTTTACACCTTCCATGGTTGGGAGGTCATTTCCAAATAGTAGAATGTCATCGACATACAATACTAAGAAAGCGATGATGCTCCCACTAGCTTTCTTATACACACAAGCTTCATCGACGTTCTTGATGAATCAAAATTCCCAATTTCTTCACCAAAACGGTGATTCCAACTTCTCGATGCTTGTTTCAATCCACAGATTGAATTCTTTTACTTGCATACTTTGTTAGGATGTTTTGGATCGACAAAATCCTTAGGCTTAACCATATAGACATCTTCCTTAAGATGTCCAGTAAGGAAAGACGTTTTGACATCCATCTACCAAATCTCATAATCATATTATGCAGATATGGCAAATAATATCCTGATTGACTTTAGCATCGCCACAGGCGAGAAGGTCTCATCATAATCAATCCCTTGAGTTTGAGTGAAACCTTTTGCTACAAGTCTTGCTTTGTAAGTATCCAAGTTACCATGCATATGTGTTTTCTTCCTGAAAACCCACTTATTTCCAACTACTTTGGAGTTAAGAGATGACACAACCAATTTCCATACTTGGTTGTCATACATGGATTGCATCTCTACGTTCATGGCCTCAAGCCATTTGTCGCAATCGGATTTTGACATTGCATCATGGTATGTGGTAGGTTCACCCGAATCTATCACGTAGCATCCATCCATGAAAAATCCATATCTTTCAGGTGGACTACTAATTCTACCAGATCTGCGAACGCTTTGTGTGTGTTGATCAACCACTTGATCGTTTTTCAACAACCTTTTTGTTGAGTGCTAGTTTTAACCAAACGTGTATTGGCTTGTGGTTCTTGATCCTTATCAAGTTCCACTTGTTCTAATAATTCCTTCCACAAGGAACTTAGCTTCCAAGAACTTAGCCTTTCAACAAATACCTTTTGCTCTGTTGGATCGTAGAAATAATATCCTATACCATCTTTAGGATATCCTACGAAGATACACTTAGTGGATCGGACTTTCAATTTATTTGAGGTGTATAGCTTAACATAAGCTTTACAACCGCTTACCTTTAAATATGATAATGATGGAACCCTTCCATGCCATATTTTAAAAGGTGTCTTATCCACTTTCTTGGTTTGGGCCATATTTAATATACGAGCCACGGAGAGCAAAGCGTAACCCTAAAATGATAGAGACAATGCGCTCCTAGCCATCATAGATCGAACCATATCCAATAGAGTTCGACTCCTTCTCTATCGAAATGAAGAACTTTAAAAGAGTTGATTTTGTACTTCACCTTTTGAAGATTCTGAACGTTTCAAAACTTCTTCTTTGTGTCAAGTACACATAACCATAACTACTATAGTTGTCGGTAAAAGGTAATGAAGTATCTATCACCATTCCTAGTCATTGGCTTAAAAGGATCACATACATTCGAATGTATGATACCTAATAAATCTTTTACCCTTTCCCACTAAGGGATTACTTGGTCATTTTACCTTGTAAATAAGATTCGCATGTATCAAATGAACCAATTTCATTTGTTTCCAAAAGACAATTCTTTCGAAGTGTTTACATGCGACATCTGTTTATATGACCAAGGCGATAATGCCAAGGCTAGGTGTTACTCAAATCCATTTTGAGTTTCTTGGTGATTGATTGGTACATTAAACTATCAAATGATGTATTATTATTATGAACCAATTCATAAATACCATTTGAAGGCATAGGTTTAAAGTAAAACATGTCATTCATCGATATAAATGTCAATGTTTACAAAATTTAAATCAAAACCATATTGTCTTATAAGGGAGACTTGAATAATGTTCCTAGTCAAACTAGGAGCATTCAAGACATTTTAAAACAATTTCCAAACCATTTGGAAGTTTCAAAACATAGTCTCCTTTCTTGTAATGTTTATTTCTTTTGAACCTTTTGCAACGAATTGCAAACATGAGTTCCACATTCGGTATCTAATACCCATGTGTTAGAAGAAATAACATTAAGGTCAATATGTATCATCAAGATTGTACCTGAGGTTTGCCTAGCATCCCTCTTGTTTTTCAACTCTTTGAGATAGGTTGGACAATTCTTATTTAAATGCCCTATCTCACCACACTCAAAGCATGGATCGTTCATGGCAACCTTTGCCTTCTTCTCTTTTGGTTTCGGTGGTTTCGCTTTAGTCTTCCTAATCATTTCCCTTTGAATTACCCGTTTCCATTTTCAACATTTGCTTTGGTGTCGGGGTGATGCCCTTTCTAGTTGCCACCCTCATTGATCGTTAGAATGGATAAAACCCTTTTATCCATATTGAGCCTTTCTAGGTGATCAATGTGGCTTTTCATCTTAAAGACATAAGATGAGACTGATTGGTTTTCCTCCATTCGACATGCATGAAGCGCGCAAAGCGTTTTACCCTTGCATATTGTAGGAACATTTCCTTCAATTGGGTAATCATGTCGTATGCTCATGATGTTCAAAATCCTTTTGAATTTCGGGAATCATAATTCCTAATATGAGGCAAGAGGCTTGCATAGTATCCTCGATATACTTAATCCAATCGTTATAGGCATCCTTATCTTCCATAAGAGGTTCATCGGGATTAGGATCGTTTTTAGTGATAGGTTACGGACGGTTTGGGTAATAGTGTTAGCGGCCATCTACAAAATTTTACAACGTTCAATTTTAGTATTTTCGATATTATTATATTTTAATCATTAATACCCTTTTATGTCTCATAGACAATTAATAATTAAAATCTAGAATCCAACGTTACATTTAAATATTGGTTAAGTGACCTTTATCCCTCTATTTAAATTAACAAGGTAGTCAACGTTTGACAATTGCAACCCTTTGCAACTTCTAGCCATATGGGATCGGTTAAACATCTTTATGTTTAGTTGGCATGTTTAATCACATCAACACCTTTTGTTCGCCATGCTTTGGTGACCCTAAGTTCATGGTTTCCAAATCAAGTCGTCCAACTTACACACACGTGTGAGTTTATACACATAAGTGGTTAGGTGACCTTTATCCCACAAACATGGTAAACCCACCTCGAATATACAAGTTCCCTCAAATGTGGTTAGGTGACCTTTATCCCACAATAAGAGTTCCCAAGTGATTCGAGTGTTGTATAAAAGGATGGTGTTTGACTTGTTTTATAAAAGGGATTTTGAGTTTTCAAAAATTCTAGTTTAGAAAACATTATGTACCATACATTTGCATGCATTCAAATCCTTGGTACTTTTGTGAAAATCAATTTTCAAGGTTTTTTTTTTTTAATAAAACCCATTTTATTATAAAAATCATTAATTTTTAATAACCTTTTATTAACCAATTTTTTAATGATCTTTAAAGAACCAATTTTAAGCTTGTTGTTGATTATTAGTTTGTTAAGCATGCATATCCAAATATCATCAAACAACAAAATAAACAACCACACAAGCACAACACACATATCATTAGGTGTATAACCATAGCCAACTATTTTGACCACACTTGTTAGCCGAAACAAGTGTGCCAAAAGGTCCTTCCTAAAGGGTGAATATTGACACAAATAATGTGTCGTTGAACTCCCACTTGATCCCGCATCCGAATGCTTCAAGTCTCCATCTTGTGTTGTGATTTCTTCACATTCTTTGGGCTTCCAAATGTCTTTTATATTCAGGTCCAAACTCCTTTGGACTTCAAAAATGTGTTTTGGTTATCGGGCTAAAATCCCGTTAAGAACTATGAAGTCCTTTAGGCCCGAAATTAGCCAAAACCAAAACCGCATTTTTGTGTGCATCTTCTTTTACAAAATATATCCTAATACATTTTTTCCTAGTAAAATAAAATGCACCTAATCTATTTATTTTACATACCAAATGAAAATAAATAAATTACATAACTTTACAAATGGAAGAACCAAAAATAATAATTATTACAACCGTTGAAATAATTAAATATAAATCACAACACAACCATTCAACAAATTCACACAAGGTCATGGCTAGGTTATGAACACCAAAATATATATATATCCAAATATATAAATTTCAAGAAGCAAAATGGTTCCCTTTTTCAACCTACAATTTTTTTTGGTCAAGAATGAAAAACCGAAAAATGTGGGTTTTTGTCCAAACAAAATAATCATCCAAATGAAATAATTTTTCAAAATTCATATATGCATGTAAGAATATAATCTTGAAAAACAAAGGGATAACCATGGTGAAAATTTCGGCCATAGGGTTTTACCCAAACCCGAAACCCGAAAATTTCATATCCTATGAAGCATGCACTCATATAAGCGGCTCTGATACCACTGTTCGGTTTTTCACATGTTTATCAAAGTATTTTATCCTTATAAAATAAAAAACGCAGCGGAAAATTATTATTTAAAACATGTTACTTACAAGATATAAAACTCATTTTATTATGTAAAACCCAATCCCGGATCCATATACGAACATGCATGCTATCAAAATGAAACATAACCATAGAGTGTTTAGAATACTACCTTCCAAGTAGTAAAGGACATGAAGATGATGATGATTCTTGAACGGTTGCCTTCAAGTGTAGAAGACCTCAAGCTTGTATACCCCAAGCCTTCCAACAAACACCTTATGTATTAGCTAGGATTTGAACACTTGTGAACTCACTAAAACTTCCTTCTTGAAGCCAACCCTTGGCCGAAAATTCCACTAGGGAATATGAGAGTTCTTAGCACTTGAATTACAAACTTGAAAAACTCTTGAACCAACACTTGTTGGCCGAAATTTAGAGAAGAAATTCTCTAGTTTTCTTTCAAGTTCATAAGTCTTGCAAGTTCTTGCATTTGACATCTTGGTATTTATAGAACCATGAGAGAGAATTGCCACCCACCTTGACCAATCACGTGCCAACTTACACATGCAAGTGCATGAAATGCTATTGGACAAAATTGCTTGGGAAGATCACCCAATCACAACCCATCTAACTTGTAAGACATGCATGTAGTGTGATTGGACCAAAATGGTCTTGGTTAGACCACCCAATCAAATCTTCTCTAGCACATGCATTTGCATGCATTTCTATTGGACTAAAATTTTAGGGAAGAACACCATGGGGGGGGGGGGGGTGGCGGCCTTGCTTTATTTAAAAAAAATCTTTTAAATAATATAAGTCTTGTATTTTATAACTTTTATAAAATATAACATCATATGTTCACAAGACTCTATACAACTTTTATTAAGTTATTTAACCCATTAAATAACAAAATAAAATATTCTCTCAAAAATAAATTATCCATATAATTTATTAGTTTGTCAAGTGCAATTATTTAGAAAACCAATTTCTAAATACTCTAAGTGTTAATATTCATTTGTTTGATCATATCACAAATAATTAATATAAGTGTTTGTCTAGCTTGTATTTGGGTATGACTCGACTTGGATCATAACGTACTAGCCACATCAATTTAATATGTGTCTTGGGCATACAGAGTCCAACAGAAACAAGATCAAGACAAGTGTTTGTGTGGCCAAGAAGTAAGAAATCCTAGCCATACATGTGTTAAGAGCAGATTAGAAGCCTTGGAGAGGTGTTAACTTGGTCCCCAAACAAGAAAAATTGCACAAAAGTGCCTGGTTTGCAAAACAGGAGCTGAATTGGAAGTTTCTGAAATCTGTGTTGCTGGCACTAGCTTACGGACCGTAAGCCAAGGTCCATACGGTCCGTAAGGACCCTGCAGATCAGCAACTTTCAAAGTTTGACAGTTTCAGCCCTTGAGCTTGTTTCGTCGCGTTTTAGCACTTCTAACACCCGTCAAACCCATTTTCAAGCTCCATAATGATGTTAAAGTATAGGGAACTTAAAATATGCTCAAAAACATCTCGGATGTTGGCTCGTTTGGTCGTACGATTGCGTTGTTCGGTTAATTACGACGGAAGTCGTAACGGACGCAAAAACGATCCAAATTAAGCGACGAATGGAATTTTATTATGCCAATCACTAAAATAAAATATTTTAATGATTAAAAAAATTTTTGGATGCCCGGATATATTCAGAACGTAAGATATGCGCGAAAATGCAAACTTATGCACTTTTTGACGCTTTTAGTCCCTATTGATCAATAAAGTTTATTTTAGCATACCGAACCCCTCAAAGCCTATTTATAAGCTATGTAAAGGATATTTAGGGTATGTTTAACTTATGATCAAGTTCCGGAATGTTAGTTACTATACAAATCGGTATAGTTTCGCAGTTTGACACATATAGTCCCTAAGATCGAACAAACTTGATTTTGACACACCAAACCCTCCAAAACTTATTTTCTAAGTTATGTAAAGGTTGTTTAAGGTATGTTGAGCCTATGTCACTGTTCCGGAGTGTTTGTTGCATTAAACTGATCGTGTTTACGCATTAGTTCGCGTATAACTTTCTAGAAAGCGATTTAATGCTCGAAATCGAACAAGAATTGATATGTGCAAATTTTACACATAATTATACAAATTCCAAGTATGAAACACAATATTTCATTGGTTTGGTATTTTTTGATGGTCGTAGTGACACAGGTGTCACAGTCTCCCCTACTTTAGGAAATTTCGTCCCGAAATTTAATTTTAGAGGAAACCTGTGAAGACAACTGTGATTATTTCGCTTTCGAATGAGTCCTTTGTTTCCCAAGTAAAACTCTAGGTCACGTTTGGATTCTTAGCGAATTTGTTAATTTCCAAAATGTTGTCGTTGTTGTAACAAAAGCATGGAGCTTTGAATAACGGATTAGGAGAATGTTTCCTATGAAGACTATTATAGGAAACTTGTGTGTGCTCGAAATCAGAATTGGAGAGTGCAAAATAAAATAACACTGGTCAAGGTCCAGGACTTCTAGTAACTTAAATAACGTTACGCTCGCAATGTAATAAGGAACACTTATATACAGGAAGTACCAGCGGAGTATCCACCATGCCCATTTTACATTGTTCCCGTCTCGTTATTCTTATCACTACAGGTCTTAACACATGACAAAACTTGTTGTGGTTTCTGTGCACTGAATTCCATAGTTATGTTTGCATCCATAGTTACGTAATTCCTTGCACAGTCCGCACAGTTCATTTTGTAACGTGTAGGGAAAAATCAATCGGACATACATGAAATGACTTGACTAGACCACCAGAGGATCTTTTTAACTAGATCAACAAACGATCTTTTTAACTAGATCAACACATGATCTCCTTAACTAGATCGTCGTATGATCTCTTTAAACAGACCACTTAAGGGATCTTTGTAACTCAGATTCAAACAGTCGTTTTGAAACAGTACTTGGAATCCAAGGGTCTGACTATTTGCATAGATAGCCCCTTAAGGATTTAAGATAGTACTTTGAGTATCCTTCAGAGAATCTAACATATGAAAATATGGAAGATTCTATCAGGACTTAGATAGCGAGCTTTAGAATTACACATAAACACATAATCACATAATCGTGTATTCGTTAATTTAGTTATTAGCTCGTTTGTTAATTTGAATTAATGCATTTAAAGTACACCAGAAATCCAATCACGGACTTTAATTGGTACTTTAAGTATCCTCAAGAATCTAACTATGAAGATAGGAAGGTCTTATAAGGATACACGAAGCAAAAATGCACTTGATAATCGTGTACATAGTCACATAACATGGGTCCAGTTAAGGACTTGTGAAAGTACCTTTTAGATATCAAGTCAAGAATTTGAAATGGTACTTCAAATATTTGTTTGAGAATTTGTAATTTGTACCTTGTACTTTGTTCCTTTAAAAGAAACGAGTACTTAGGATTTTAGGGAAGATCACGAGTAATCACAAAATGAAAGAACCACATGAGTAGTTTGTTCTGCAAGGAATGTGGTTCCTTGGTGTCGGTATCGTAGGGGTATGTCAAACAGACACACAACCATATCAGTTTTGCAAAATAAAATTGGAACAACAATTTTATTTATGTAACAGCTGAATTGTTTCAAACGATAACAACAAGGAAAATACAAGGTCTAATTGTTCACTGCTGCATTGTCGTTTGCATTTGCCTCGTTTATGTTAAACACTCGTCCACGTGCTAGATTTGTGTTAACAAGTCTTGGGCAATTGTTCCGGTAGTGAGTAAGATCACCACAGTTATAGCACGATCCAGGTGGAAACTGTGCTTGAACAGTAGCAGGATTTGCAGCATTTTGGTTTTGGGTAGCATGACGGCATGTATTGACCAAATGTCCCAATCGTCCACAGTGGGTACATTTGTGACACAGTGTCTGATTCACATGATGACGGTTGCATTTGTTGCACAAGGGTGCAGTACCAATATAGTTTTTCCTAGCACGAGGCTGTGCTGGCTGATTTGGTGCAACCTGATCATTCTGAGCAACTACTGTGAAGTTTTGTGAAGCCTTACGCTTCTTCGACTTCTTAGGGGACTGGGTCTGTTTATCCTTTGGTTTTTCTTGTGCAGGCTCGTCAGATGGTTTTGGGTTGCCCTTTCGGAAAAGCTTACCCTTCCTGATCTGGGATTCAGTCAAGGTAGCAAACAATTCGATGGCCTGTCTGACGGTAGTAGGGTTGCTACCAGTAAAAATATCCTGAACTAGGTCAGGGAGACCATCAATGTAATTTTCGATCGCTTTCTCCAAAGGCGTAACCATGGTAGGACATAACAGACTTAACTCCTCATAGCGATCAGTGTAGGCTCGATGTTCATCGCTGCCTTGTTTAAGATCGTCAAATTCCCGTTCTAAAGCCCTAAGCTCATGACGAGGACATAATTCCTTCGTCATTAGAGCCCGAAGCTTTTCCCAGGTTTGTGCCATTGCCACTTCGGCACCCCTATCACGCATCACACCGTTCCACCATGTAAGAGCACGCTTCTCGAATGCACTAGATGCAAACTCAACCTTGCGCTCATTCGGACATTGCACATGTCTGAATGTGCTTTCCAAACTTTCAAACCATTGCAGGAGCGCGGTTGCTCCTTGAGACCCAGAAAACTTCAAAGGTTTAGCAGAATTGAAGGTTTTGAAACTACATTATGCGTTATTGTTGTTATTATTGTTGTATAACTCATGGATCTGGGTTAC
The DNA here is from genome assembly GCA_030545235.1 of Helianthus tuberosus. Taxonomy (NCBI): domain Eukaryota; kingdom Viridiplantae; phylum Streptophyta; class Magnoliopsida; order Asterales; family Asteraceae; genus Helianthus; species Helianthus tuberosus. Next base: position 107,772,286 of record CM060409.1, read on the forward strand.
TACGCCAGGAAGTACTGCAGCCATTTGCTGAGCAACAAGGGCTGTGACTTCTTCAGCAGTAAAAGGTTGAGCATCACGTCGAGGAGGCATTGTCTAAGAAGAACAAGGAAACATGTGAACGAGTGAGGTCGACAATGTCACACCCTGGCTTTGCGAAAGCGTGGTTAATTTTGGTGTGACTTCTTAATACCATAGCTTAATCATAACAAAGCTATATGAAATAAAATCATGCAAGATCATCCATTTGATTAAGTTTTAAAACCAGAGTAACCTACCATTGTCTTAAAGACTTACAACATCATAACGTAAAACATTGTCTTGAAAAACATAAACATCAACATGAGACAAACGCAGTTTAAGATTTGTGACTTGTCCAGGAAAGAGTCACATTTCCTAAACTGGGATGACCTTGGAACCCTTATGCAGCGGGAAAACATAACATACCGTGCCAGATCTTTAATTCCCTGAAATACATGTAAGTTGAAAAAAATCAACAATAATGTTGAGCGAGTTCATGTGTAAGTGAGTATGTAAAACACTTGTAAGTATAAAAGTTCCCTGGTATGTAGCAGTGTAAGGAAAAAGAGATCACCAATGGGTTGCAAGGCCATTGATATGTGTGAAGTGCAAGTAGGAAGACTCAACCTAGCAGATTTTGCGTTGGGTACAAAGTCACTCAAGGTCCGTTCTGCTGGGCCTCTTAGAGGTCCGTTCTGTTGGGCCTAGAGTTGGGCTCGCTACACCCAGATAGATCTACCGCTTACGTCTCTCGGTGTTTCTGCCTACCCACTCACATGATCTAAGTAGTAAACCTCCTTACGTTAATCATACCATGTATAAAGTACTTGTAATCAAAGTAACATGTATTTCACCCCCGCAGTTAAGAAAACTGAAAACAGTTAGAGAAAAGGGGGACATGAACTCACAGTGAAGCGTCTCTACCAAGTATCTCCTGCTCACGTAGCTGTGCGACGACCTACAGGTGCTAATTTCTATTAGACGGACGGCCGTGCCTTAGCTTTATAGTTTAAGTCTTTGGGAAATAGTTAGACAACTATTTCATGTTTACGTTCTGTATATACTTGGTAGTTAATCTCCTTCCCAAGGATGGGGGATTCAATACATGTGCGTTCAAATTATATCATTAGGTCTCACTTAATATGTATATATTTCCAATTCCAAAATATAAGTATTTTTCTCCAATAATACGTTGTTAGAATACGCGTTCATAAATATTTTCGTAAGTGCGTAAGTTACGTTTTAACAATCGAGTGGTAATATACTTACCGGTGTAACTTATATATTTATGGTGAAAGCGTTCGTATTATTTTGGATTCGTTAACGTTCGTAAATATTATTTTTACTCTAAAAATAATATCTATGTATTTTCACAAAATAATCATAAACAGTGTGTGAAAATATCTATTTATCACGTTAAATTTTGTGAAAATCCCACCTCCGAATATTTAGTAAATAAAGCCATGGCGAAATTTATATTTCGAAAACATGTCAAAAATAATTCTAACACTTGTAGTGTAAATAGTTCTAAGTGTTAGGTTTTTAGAAAAATTTCGCCAGAGTTTCCTCTGTAACTGGAGGTGGCCACGCTTTCAAGCGTATCATTTTCTTTAACAAATCAACTCAACAATTTTCTTTATTCAGTCAAAACCATGTTCAAATCACAAACTAGTCAAAATATGTATATAAATCGCATAAACTTCATGAACTTGTGGTTTATCCAAACTGTGAAGTAAATCTCATTACTTTTAGTGGATCTATATATAAAACAATCCGATTTTGTAAAAACCTCGTTTTTATGGAAGTTCCGTCTTTACAACTTCTCGTCAACTTGTACAAAAATAGTTATTTTGTCGAAACTTTGTGTTACACAAGTGTTTACACACTTGTGTGTTCTAAAAACCATTCTTGTTAGTGTAAGATCCATTTTTAGAAAGCATGATTTCTTTGATACGTGGTTCTTTGAAAATACCACTTGCAGATACGTAGATCTGCTAGTTTTAAACACAATTATTACAAGTAAAACTCTTTTACACAAGTTCATGATTCGCGTGTGGTAGAGTTTCACCTTTTAACCCTTGTATTATTCAAAACAAGCTTATGTTAAGATCCATGATCTTACCAAACCGGGTTAAACGATGATCCGAGCTACCACATCATAGATCGGGCCTAAATAATCATACATCCAAAGTACTACAACATTTACACAACTTATGAGCTATTAACCACCATTTTTAGTGTTTTTAGTAAACTTTAATGCTTCAAAATGCAAGATTCCGAGTTTTAACCGATAAAAATCCTTTTAACCACTTTAGATTAGTTCAAGAAGGTGTTTTAAGCATTATACCTCTAGCTCGAGGCTAGGGAAGAATCTATGCGCAAAAGAGGTGGATAAAAGCTAGAGAAAGAGGTCCTTCGCGTTCCGCTTGCACCAAGCTTCCTAATATTCGACCCTTAACACTTGTAGATGATTGGAACTTGCAAGATACAAATCGAAAATGGATGGATGGACAAGGGGTGTTTGGACGTAGCTTCCTTAGGGAGAGAGAGAGCTCTTTGGTGAGTTTAAGTGATGACAATGTTCATATGTGTAATACTTGGATCTTATAGACAAATTACAAGTGAATTACCCAATGGATGTTATGTCCTCTAGATACTAAGCAAAGGGATTATAATAATCAAACAAAGGTACAAGTGTGTTCCCCCATGGTTGGGGACGGTTAGGAGGGGGGGGGGGGTCTAGTCTGATTTCAACTAGTTAATTAGGTAACAGTTAGGTTAAACCAAGTTAGTTAAGTGTTTAACCCAGTTACTTGTGTATAGTGTGATACAATGAGTGTTAAGGTACTCAGGGACCCTAACTGGCTTAGAAAAAGATAAATAATGAAAATAACAATATTTTCATGTTTCGGGTATAGTCCGGTTGTTCGGTTGGATAGTAATCCGTTAAAGCGTTACTAAAGCTTTAAAGTGTCGTTATTACTCTTTTTAGTGACACAACTCATTCCTGACACTTTGGAAAGTGTCTAGTAATATTTTTCTCAAGTTTTGGCACTTTATTAGTTAGCTAAAAGCTGAATTATTATGTAAAGTGCTGAGTTTTGTACTTAGTGTACGTTTTAGGCACATCCAGTCATTGTAACTTATTCCTAGAGACGCAGTTCTACAACCCTCGTATCCCTACACTCACCATTAGTGTAGCAATTATCTCAGGCTCTTACAGGCCTTAGAGGCAGTGTCTGCCTGATGCTGGCTTTATCAGCATGTTCAGTAGGTTATCCGCTATTGTGCTACTGTGCTTTTTGTGCATCATGGTTGTCACTAGGGTTCAGCATGTAAATAATGTAGTGACGATACGCAAAGTATGATGCAAGTAAGTACATGTATCAGATATCAAGTAGCAGTTCATCAGCTAGTTCAAACAAGCACAGTAATTAAGCAGTAATGTGACAACCCGCACTAAACCAGGTATCCGTACGACTTAATTAGTAATTAATTACTGCTTAATTACTGTGCTTGTTTGAACTAGCTGTTGAACTGCTACCTGATACCTGATACATGTACTTACTTGCATCATACTTTACTTATCGCCACTACATTATTTACATACGGCACCTTAGTGACAAACATGATGCACAAAAAGCACAGTAGCACAATACACGGATAACCTATTGAACATGCTGATAAAGCCAGCATCAGGCAAACACTGCCTCTAAGGCCTGTATGAGCCAGAAATGTTTTGCTACACTGGTAGTGAGTGTAGGGATATAAGGGTTGTGGAACTGCGTCTCTAGGAATAAGTCACTATGACTGGATGTGCCTAAAACGTACTCTAAGTACAAAACTCAGCACTTTACAAAATAATTCAGCTTTTAGCTAACTAATAAAGTGCCAAAACATGAGAAAAATAACGCTAGACACTTTCCAAAGTGTCAGGAATGAGTAGTGTCACTAAAAAGAATAATAACGACACTTTAAAGCTTTGTTAAGCGCTTTAACGGATTACTATCCAACCGAACAACCGGACTATACCCGGAACATGAAAATATTGTTATTCTCACTATTTATATTTTTCTGAGCCAGTTAGGGTCCCTGATTACCCTAACACCCGTCATAACACACTACACACAAGTAACTGAGTTAACTACTTAACCTAACCTACTTAACTCAACCTTTACCCTAACTACTAGTTGATTTCGAACCAAGACCCCCCCTCCTAACCGGCCCCAACTATGAGGAGACACACATTGTACTAAGTTGATTATTTAATTCCTAAGTGTTTAGTATCTAAGTAGCATAAGGACCATTGGATAATTAACTTGAAATTGCCTATAAGACTAAACTTAAACACACATGATCTCTCATAACCATCTCACCACTCAAACTCTTCTCTCTTGCTCTCTAGAGCTCTCGGCCGAGACCCCCACCCACATCCATCATACTTTCGGTTTTGGTTCTTGCCATTCCAACATCATACATACATCAAAGGTCACGTATTAGGAGCCTTGGAGCAAACGGAACGCGAAGGACCTCTCCGCTTTGCTTTTATCCGCGCCATTTTCGTCAAGAATCTTCCCTAGCCTTGAGCTAGAGGTATAATACTTAGAACTCATTTTTAAACTATTCTAAAGTGGTTAAAAGGAATTATATCGGTTAAATCTCGTTAAAATGCAAGATGATGATCAAAAGTCTACTAAAAACATGTAAACTGATGGTTAAAAGCTCATGTGTTGTGTAAAAGTTGTAGTAATTGAAAGTTGTGTTTATTTAGACCCGATCTATGATGTGGTAGCTCGGATCATCGTTTAACCCGGTTTGGTAAGATCATGGATCTTAACATAAGCTTGTTTTGAATAATACAAGGGTTAAAAGGTGAAACTCTACCACACATGAAACATGAACTTGTGTAAAAATGTTTTACTTGTGTAAAAGTGTTTTAACTTGTACAATAGTATTTAAAACTAGCAGATCTACGTATCTGCGAGTGGTATTTTCAAAGGACCAAGAGTTAAAGAAACCATGTTTTCTAAAAGACGGATCTTACACTAACAAATATGATTTTTATAAACCACAAGTGTGTAAACACTTGTGAAATGAAAAGATCCGACAAATGACCGTTTTTGTAAAAGATGACGAAAAGTTGTAAAGACGGATTTCTCTAAGAACAAGGTTTTTACGAGCTCAAAATTACTTTATATAAAGATCCACAAAATATAATGGGATTTACACTATAGCTTCGGAAAAACTACAAGTTCATGCGATTATGCGATTTACATACTTGTCGACTAGTTTGATGTGTCGGAAATTGTTTGATTGAATAAGGAAGTTGTTGAAATTGATTCTGTAAAAGAAAATGATACGCTTGAAAGCGTGGCCACCTCCAGTTACAGAGGAAACTCTGGCGAAATTTTTCTAAAAACCTAACACTTAGAATTATTTACACAACAAGTGTTAGAATCATTTTTGACATGGTTTCGAAACATAAATTTCGCCATGACTTTATTTACTAAATATTCGGAGGTGGGATTTTCACAAAATTTAGCGTGATAAATATATATTTTTCACACACTGTTTATGATTATTTTGTGAAAATGCCTAAATATTATTTTTAGAGTAAAAACAATATTTACGAACGTTAACGATTCCAAAATATTACGAACGCTTTCACCATAAATATATAAGTTACACCGGTAATTATATTACCACTCGATTGTTAAAACGTAACTTACGCACTTACGGAAATATTTATGAACGCACATGTATTGAATCCCCCATCCTTGGGAAGGAGCTTAACTACCAAGTATATACAGAACGTAAACACGAAATAGTTGTCTAACTATTTCCCAAAGACTTAAACTATAAAGCTAAGGCACGGCCGTCCGTCTAATAGAATTAGCACTTGTAGGTCGTCGCACAGCTTTCTGATTTGGAGATACTTGGTAGAGACGCACCGACTGTGAGTTCATGTCCCCCTTTTCTCTAACTGTTTTCAGTTTTCTTAACTGCGGGGGTGAAATACATGTTACTTCGTTTACAAGTACTTTATATACGGTATGGTTAGCGTAAGGAGGTTTATTACTCAGATCATGTGAGTGGGTAGGAGCAATATGAGGCCATTAGTCCTCATGTCGGGACCGAGGGACAGGTGCGGTAGATCTATCTGGGTGTAGCGAGCCCAGCCCCAGGCCAAACTAGAAACGGACCTTGGGGTGACTTTGTCCACATACAAACGCCATGGCGAAATCTGCTAGGTTTGAGTCTCCCTATTTGCACTTCACATATATCAGTGGCCTTGCAAACCATTGGTGATCACAAGTCCCCTTATTGGCTACATACCACGACTATTTTTATACTCACAAAGGTTTACTTACTCACTTACACATGAACTCGCTCAACATTATTGTTGATTTTTCAACTTACATGTATTTCAGGAAATTAACGAGATCTGGCACGGTATGGCATGTTTTCCGCTGCACTAGTTTCCGAGGTCATCCGGGGTTTAGGGGATGTGTCTCTTTCCTGGACAAGACACAATCCTTAAACCATGTTTATGTTATGTTTTAAGTTTGTAATGTCTGTTGAACAAGGTTATGGTTGTTAGGGTACGTTTCCGTTAAAACAATGGTACTGTATTTGGTTTTCAAAACTTAATGGATGATCTTGCATGTTTTTACTTCATATAGCTTTGTTATGATTAAGCTATGGTATTGAGAAGTCACACCAAATTAACCACGCTTCTGCAAAAGCCAGGGTGTGACAGCTTGGTATCAGAGCTCTGATCATAGCGAACTAGGATTCCTTCTCGAGTCTAGACTATGATCACTAGGGCTCTCACGAAAACACTTTTCTGCATACCACTTAAGTCCAGATCCAAAACTTTTTACAAACAAATGTTGAGCACATTTTATTATTTATAGGCTCAGCCTGGAGGGCTGAGGCTCGATCTGGAGGATCGAGGCTCGGTCTAGGTGACCGAGGTAGTTGAGCACGTTGATTTATTATAGGCTCAGCCTGGAGGGTTGAGGCTCGGTCTGGAGGATCGAGGCTCGGTCTAGGTGACCGAGGTAGTGGCTAGCAAGGCTAGGAAGAGTAGGCTCAGTCTTGAAGGCTGAGGCTCGGTCAAGGGGACCGAGGCTCAATCTAAGTGGTCGAGGTGGAGGAAAGAGCAGTCTAGGAAGACTGGGAGGCTAGTGAAACTAGGAGAATTATGTGATACCTTACTTGGTGACTTATGTGATTAACTGATTGTATGACTGATTATTTGAGCATATTTATGTTTATGTTACAGACTCATGGATTCGACTGGTACTGACGATTCGGGCACCACAGGACCTATACACACTGTATCTGATGACCTTACACCCTCCGAGCACGAGGTGTACACGTCCGACTATACCAGCACCGATGAGGACGATTTCCAGCCCTTCGCACTACCCGGTGGTGCTGATGAGCATGCAGATGACCTTCCTGCTGAGTACCTACCTTTAGTGGAGATTCCTGCTCCCGTACCACTTGCGTCATATCCCGCCCATGGTTTGTTTCTCGACGACGGAGATGATGACGACATCGATCTACTCGATGACGAGCCTTTAGAGGAGGATGCTCAGGGCGAGGCCCTTCCTGTTGCTGATGATCTCTTGATGATCGCAGATGCTCCCGCCGCGGAGTCACCTGCCCATTCACCTGTCCCAGACTCCTTCGAGTCTGTGGCATCCGCACCTTCTCATACTTTGAGCGCACATCACCTTGTGTACGATTCTGATCCTGATCAGGCATCCTCTGTTGCACCTATTCCCAGCTTTATGTTTGACCATGATGACGTAGAGGATTCGGATCCTATCTTTCCCCCGGGATACGACCCAGATCGTGATATCGAGTTCATACCTATGGATCAGCCCATGGAGGACCTAGCTGACCCAGTAGATCCTATCGACCCAGAGTTTGACTTCGAGATGGCTTTTGATGACCCTGAGCCTGCCGTCGCCCTTGAGCAGGCAGCCGCTCTAGACCCCATGCTTGAGCATGATCCCGTACATGCTGATATACCTTCTGAGCCTGTTATAGCAGACCCACTTGTTGATGATCTCCCCGTGGATGTTCCTTTGTTAGAGGGCGATCATGTCATTGTTGATCCTATTGTTCCTTTACCTGTTGTTGATATACCTGTTGAGCACATTGCACCTGTTCACCTTTTGGTTGCACCTGATCCCGTTCCACTAGAGCCCGAGCATGCACTGTTCGCGGCACACATGGATCCACCAGATGAGCATGCACAGCACGGTTGGATACCTGCTGATGAGGATGTTCCACCATTTCCCCCTCATATCCCTGATACACGACATGTTGATTTTTCTTTTCAGGTTCCTCAGTTTGTACCTCCAGCGAGGGCTGGAGAGGGTTCTTCAGCCCATCCTTTTGGGCATGTACCGATGTCTATCCCTTTCATGCCCCGATGTCATCTGTCCCACCCTCTATTGCTCCATTTCGTGTGGCACCTTTTGACCCCACCCGTGAGCCGTTTCTTTGGGCACCAGACTCTGGTATGCCACCTACTGACCCCTACCATCGTTTCCACATGGGGTATACTATCGAGGACGTTTTGATGTCCTTTGTCGCCCAGAACGAGTCGCACACGCAGCGCATCCAGGAGCTTGAGAGAGCTCAGCTGCCACCTTGCCAGTGTCATGGTCGGACACACTCTCCTCTGCAGCCATTTCGACCTTTACCCCCAGATTATGCTGCCCGTCTCTTTACACTAGAGCAGCAGGTTGCTTCTATCATTCGTACTCAGCAGGCTATGGAGGCGGACTGGCTCCAGTTGCGTCGTTTGTTTTACACCCACTTTCCCCCTCCTCCACCACCATCTGTATAGAGCTCATCAGTGCTGTTTGGGAAGACGAGGATGAGAAGACGGCGATTGTCGGACTGCACAGCATTTTTGGAGACTACTTTATGATCCTGACTTTTGTTGACATATTTGATGTTGTATTTGACACTGACATGATATAGTTTTTGGACAGGGGTGATGTAGCCCCTAGTTGTTTGATGATTGTATGACACAGGGATGTACTGATACACTTACTATGTGGTCTCGATATATGGCAATCGCAGTATTCTCATCATATTTGATTCACTTGATTGCTTATTTATATTTTATGACATGAGATGTTGTGTGATTGATATTTGTGATGGATTGGTAACATGAGATATTATGTGCTATTACTATCGTTATATACGTACGCTATATTATGACCTGACTTACGTATTATAACATGGGAATTTTTTTTACTATGGCCTGACCAACTTAAACCATCTTTTAGAAGATGCCGCCAAGACGTGAGACACGTATGCCTACTACTGAGGCAGAACTACAACAAGTCATTGCTGCTGCCATAGCACAGTATGCAGCATCTCAGCCCGGAACGAGCGGGAGTATTAACCAAGGCAATAACAATCCCCCTCACGGATGCACTTCCAAGCAGTTTCTAGACTGCAAACCAGTCAACTTTGATGGCACTGGAGGTGCTGTCGCCTTTGTTCGTTGGGCTGAGAAAACCGAATCTGTTCTACGCATGAGCAAGTGCGCGCTGGATCAGCAAGTCACCTATATCTCAGGGCTATTTCTAGATGGAGCCCTATCCTGGTGGAATCTACAAGTACAGACACTAGGCGAAGCTGCTGCCTACGCGCTGACCTGGACCGAACTAAAGGAACTCATGCGCAAAAAGTACTGTTCCCGCGCAGAAATCCAGCGATTGGAAACCGAGTTCTGGCACTTGAAGATGGACGGTCCAAAGATAGCGGAGTACGTTCAAAGGTTCCATGACTTATCGCATGTGGTACCCTACATGGTCACTCCTGAGTTCAAGAGAATTGAACGCTTCATTTGGGGACTAGCTCCTCAAATCATAAGCATGGTAACCTCATCCAAGCCTGCGACCATTACTGAGGCGATCGATTTGAGCGTAGCTCTCACCGAGGAGGCTGTTCGTTTGAACAAGTTTGATGAAGCAGAACCAAAGAAGAAAGAGACTCACGTCGAGTCATCAGGAGGTAGCAAACGGAAGTTCTCAAACTTCAAGCAGGGCGCCAGTGTGGCAGTTAAGAAAGGAGGATCAACTAGCAATGGAAAGAAAGGAAAAGGATATCAGGGCACCCAGCCCAAGTGTAATACCTGTCAACGCCACCATACTGGCCATTGTAGTGTGAAAATAAGTGAAGCATGTGGAAAGCTGGGCCACTCAAAAGATTCTTGTTGGGCTAGTGCTGGCCGAGGAGGCCAGGGAGGATTTGGGAATAGGAGTAATAACCGTGGTGGTATTGGAAATCGCTCGCAAAGAAACAATGGAGGAGACGGAAATCGGGGCAACAATGCTAACCAAGCGGGCGCTGTGAATCGTAATCAGAGGAATGATCAAGCTGGTGGAAACGGGCAAAGACCTGGATGTTATAACTGCGGAGATATCAGGCATTTTAAGAAAAACTGCCCAGAATTAAACCAAGCCCGTGGAAGAGTGTTCCAACTCGAAGCTAGGGAAGCGCGCCAGGACCCCAATGTCGTTACTGGTACGTTCCCTGTGAATCAACGCTATGCATCCGTTTTATTTGATACTGGTGCCGATTATAGCTTCGTATCGTTAGAATTTAAGAATATGCTTGGTCTAGCCGCTAATAAGTTAGATATTCCCTACTCAATCGAATTGGCCAATGGAAAGATAGTAGAAGCCAATGAAGTTATTAGAGGTTGTGTGATCGAATTAGGAGAGCGTGAGTTCACTCTAGATCTACTACCAGTCCAATTGGGAAGCTTCGACGTGGTGGTAGGAATGGATTGGTTATCAGGCAACAAAGCAGAGATCGTTTGTCATGAAAAGGTTGTTCGTATCCCAATCGAAGATGGCGAGACAATTGTGGTTCACGGAGAGAAGCATGATACGCCGTTAAGGATTATCAGCTGCTTGAAAGCAAGGAAGTGTTTGCAGAAAGGACGTGTTGCCTTCCTGGCACACATTGTGGATAAAAAGGCTGCTGAGCCAAAGATCGAAGACATCCCTGTCGTGAGGGAATACCCAGAAGTCTTCCCAGAAGACTTACCTGGACTGCCACCTCAGAGGCAAGTAGAGTTTCACATTGATTTAGTTCCAGGCGCCGCGCCTGTGGCTAAGGCACCATATAGACTTGCTCCGTCTGAGATGCAGGAACTGTCGACACAGCTTCAAGAGCTGTTAGACAAGGGTTTTATCCGACCAAGCTTCTCGCCTTGGGGAGCTCCGGTCCTGTTTGTCAAAAAGAAGGACGGTAGCTTCCGAATGTGCATCGACTACCGGGAGCTGAACAAGCTGACGATCAAGAATAGGTATCCTCTGCCAAGAATTGATGATCTGTTCGACCAAGTTCAAGGTTCAAGCTTCTATTCAAAGATCGATCTTCGATCTGGATACCATCAGTTAAGGATACAAGAGGAGAGTATCCCAAAGACAGCCTTCCGAACTCGTTATGGACACTACGAGTTCCTTGTTATGCTATTTGGTTTGACAAACGCACCTGCAGTCTTTATGGATTTGATGAATAGAGTTTGCAAGCCGTACTTGGACAAGTTCGTGATTGTATTCATCGATGACATTTTAATTTATTCGAAGACGAAGGCTGAACACGAGCAGCATCTTAGAGCCATTCTAGAGCTACTGAAACAGGAACAGCTGTATGCCAAATTCTCCAAGTGCGAATTTTGGCTACGTGAAGTCCAATTCCTTGGGCACGTGGTAAATGGAGATGGAATCCACGTGGATCCAACCAAGATCGAGGCGATCAAGGACTGGGAAAAGCCAAAGACGCCAACCGAGATTCGGCAATTCTTGGGTTTGGCTGGCTATTATCGAAGGTTCATTGAGGATTTTTCAAGAATCGCTCAACCTTTGACGCTCCTCACCCAGAAAGATAAGACGTTTGATTGGGGAATCAAACAGGAAGAAGCATTCCAGACACTGAAGGATAAGCTTTGTAACACGCCACTCTTAGCTCTACCAGAAGGTACAGATGATTTTGTGGTATACTGCGACGCTTCACATCAAGGATTGGGTTGCGTGTTGATGCAACGCCAAAAGGTTATTGCTTACGTATCGCGTCAACTGAAAGTGCACGAAAAGAACTATACCACACATGATTTGGAACTTGGCGCAGTGGTTTTTGCTTTAAAGATCTGGAGACACTACCTTTATGGTACGAAGTGTACAATCTTCACAGATCACAAGAGCCTACAGCATATATTCAACCAGAAGGAGTTGAATATGAGGCAAAGACGATGGGTTGAGTTGCTGAACGACTACGACTGCGAGATAAAGTATCATCCAGGGAAGGCGAATGTAGTCGCCGATGCCCTAAGTCGTAAAGAAAGAATCAAACCCATAAGGGTTAGAGCTTTGGAAATGATTATCCAAACCGATCTTTCCTTGCGCATTCGTGCCGCGCAAAAGGAAGCTCTCAAGGAAGGAAACCTTGAAGAAGAATGTCTCCGTAGGATGGAAAAGCTACTGGTACCAAACGAGGAAGGAACGTTATGCTTCGAGAAAAGGATTTGGGTTCCTCTGTTTGGTGGATTAAGGAAAGTTATTTTTGACGAAGCTCACAAGTCACGGTACTCTATCCACCCTGGAACGGATAAGATGTACCAGGATCTCAAAGATTATTATTGGTGGCCTAGGATGAAAGGCGATGTTGCTGTTTACGTGAGCAAATGTTTAACGTGCGCTAAGGTTAAAGCGGAATACCAGAAGCCTTCAGGACTTCTGCAACAGCCTGAAATTCCCAAGTGGAAATGGGAACAAATCTCCATGGATTTTATTACGAAATTGCCAAGAACGCCAAGAGGCCATGATATGATTTGGGTGATAGTTGACCGCCTAACAAAGTCCGCACACTTTCTGCCAATCAAGGAGAAAGACAGTACTAGTAAACTTGCGGAAATATACATGAGAGAGATTGTCGCGCGCCATGGAGTACCTCTCTCAATCATCTCTGATAGAGACGGAAGGTTTGTGTCAAGGATATGGCAATCCTTCCAAGAAGCGTTTGGATCCCAATTGAATCTGAGCACTGCGTTTCATCCGCAAACTGACGGCTAGAGCGAGCGCACGATACAGACTTTGGAAGACATGCTAAGGGCGTGTGTTATGGATTTGGGCGGTAGCTGGGATAAACACTTACCTTTGGTCGAATTTTCATACAACAACAGCTACCACACCAGTATTGGTGTCGCGCCATTCGAAGCCCTTTACGGACGCAAGTGCCGATCACCCCTATGTTGGGCTGACGCCGGAGATAGACAACTTGCAGGTCCCGAAATCATCCAAGAGACGACAGACAAGATCGCGCAGATTCTTAAACGCATCGAAGCAGCTCGCCACAGACAGAAGGCCTATGCGGATCCAAACCGGAAACATGTGGATTTCCAAGTTGGAGAAATGGTGTTATTGAAAGTTTCACCCTGGAAGGGGGTGGCACGCTTTGGAAAGCGTGGGAAGTTAAATCCACGCTACATTGGTCCTTTCAGAATTCTGGAAAGAATAGGACTAGTAGCATACAAGTTGGACCTACCTGCTGAACTGAATGGTGTTCACGATACATTTCATGTATCCAATCTAAAGAAAAGTCCAACTCAAGTTGACGTTGCCATTCCCACCGACGAGATTCATGTTGACGACACGCTCCACTTCGTTGAAGAACCTGTTGAGGTCACGGATTGGAAAGTTAACAAGACCCGCCGGAGCAGTGTCAAGCTCGTCAAAGTTCGTTGGAATGCCAGACATGGTCCTGAATACACCTGGGAACGTGAGGACCGGATGAAAGAAAAATACCCCCACCTTTTTCCTAAGAACCCTGCTTCTACAAGCAGAACTTAAATTTCGGGACGAAATTTATTTAACGAGGGGAGAATGTGACAACCCGCACTAAACCAGGTATCCGTACGACTTAATTAGTAATTAATTACTGCTTAATTACTGTGCTTGTTTGAACTAGCTGTTGAACTGCTACCTGATACCTGATACATGTACTTACTTGCATCATACTTTACTTATCGCCACTACATTATTTACATACGGCACCTTAGTGACAAACATGATGCACAAAAAGCACAGTAGCACAATACACGGATAACTTATTGAACATGCTGATAAAGCCAGCATCAGGCAAACACTGCCTCTAAGGCCTGTATGAGCCAGAAATGTTTTGCTACACTGGTAGTGAGTGTAGGGATATAAGGGTTGTGGAACTGCGTCTCTAGGAATAAGTCACTATGACTGGATGTGCCTAAAACGTACTCTAAGTACAAAACTCAGCACTTTACAAAATAATTCAGCTTTTAGCTAACTAATAAAGTGCCAAAACATGAGAAAAATAACGCTAGACACTTTCCAAAGTGTCAGGAATGAGTAGTGTCACTAAAAAGAATAATAACGACACTTTAAAGCTTTGTTAAGCGCTTTAACGGATTACTATCCAACCGGACTATACCCGGAACATGAAAATATTGTTATTCTCACTATTTATATTTTTCTGAGCCAGTTAGGGTCCCTGATTACCCTAACACCCGTCATAACACACTACACACAAGTAACTGAGTTAACTACTTAACCTAACCTACTTAACTCAACCTTTACCCTAACTACTAGTTGATTTCGAACCAAGACCCCCCCTTCCTAACCGGCCCCAACTATGAGGAGACACACATTGTACTAAGTTGATTATTTAATTCCTAAGTGTTTAGTATCTAAGTAGCATAAGGACCATTGGATAATTAACTTGAAATTGCCTATAAGACTAAACTTAAACACACATGATCTCTCATAACCATCTCACCACTCAAACTCTTCTCTCTTGCTCTCTAGAGCTCTCGGTCGAGACCCCCACCCACATCCATCATACTTTCGGTTTTGGTTCTTGCTATTCCAACATCATACATACATCAAAGGTCACGTATTAGGAGCCTTGGAGCAAACGGAACGCGAAGGACCTCTCCGCTTTGCTTTTATCCGCGCCATTTTCGTCAAGAATCTTCCCTAGCCTTGAGCTAGAGGTATAATACTTAGAACTCGTTTTTAAACTATTCTAAAGTGGTTAAAAGGAATTATATCGGTTAAATCTCGTTAAAATGCAAGATGATGATCAAAAGTCTACTAAAAACATGTAAAATGATGGTTAAAAGCTCATGTGTTGTGTAAAAGTTGTAGTAATTGAAAGTTGTGTTTATTTAGACCCGATCTATGATGTGGTAGCTCGGATCATCGTTTAACCCGGTTTGGTAAGATCATGGATCTTAACATAAGCTTGTTTTGAATAATACAAGGGTTAAAAGGTGAAACTCTACCAAACATGAAACATGAACTTGTGTAAAAATGTTTTACTTGTGTAAAAGTGTTTTAACTTGTACAATAGTATTTAAAACTAGCAGATCTACGTATCTGCGAGTGGTATTTTCAAAGGACCAAGAGTTAAAGAAACCATGTTTTCTAAAAGACGGATCTTACACTAACAAATATGATTTTTATAAACCACAAGTGTGTAAACACTTGTGAAATGAAAAGATCCGACAAATGACCGTTTTTGTAAAAGATGACGAAAAGTTGTAAAGACGGATTTCTCTAAGAACAAGGTTTTTACGAGCTCAAAATTACTTTATATAAAGATCCACAAAATATAATGGGATTTACACTATAGCTTCAGAAAAACTACAAGTTCATGCGATTATGCGATTTACATACTTGTCGACTAGTTTGATGTGTCGGAAATTGTTTGATTGAATAAGGAAGTTGTTGAAATTGATTCTGTAAAAGAAAATGATACGCTTGAAAGCGTGGCCACCTCCAGTTACAGAGGAAACTCTAGCGAAATTTTTCTAAAAACCTAACACTTAGAATTATTTACACAACAAGTGTTAGAATCATTTTTGACATGGTTTCGAAACATAAATTTCGCCATGACTTTATTTACTAAATATTTGGAGGTGGGATTTTCACAAAATTTAGCGTGATAAATATATATTTTTCACACACTGTTTATGATTATTTTGTGAAAATGCCTAAATATTATTTTTAGAGTAAAAACAATATTTACGAACGTTAACGATTCCAAAATATTACGAACGCTTTCACCATAAATATATAAGTTACACCGGTAATTATATTACCACTCGATTGTTAAAACGTAACTTACGCACTTACGGAAATATTTATGAACGCACATGTATTGAATCCCCCATCCTTGGGAAGGAGATTAACTACCAAGTATATACAGAACGTAAACACGAAATAGTTTTCTAACTATTTCCCAAAGACTTAAACTATAAAGCTAAGGCACGGCCGTCCGTCTAATAGAATTAGCACTTGTAGGTCGTCGCACAGCTTTCTGATTTGGAGATACTTGGTAGAGACGCACCAACTGTGAGTTCATGTCCCCCTTTTCTCTAACTGTTTTCAGTTTTCTTAACTGTGGGGGTGAAATACATGTTACTTTGTTTACAAGTACTTTATATACGGTATGGTTAGCGTAAGGAGGTTTATTAATCAGATCATGTGAGTGGGTAGGAGCAATATGAGGCCATTAGTCCTCATGTCGGGACCGAGGGACAGGAGCGGTAGATCTATCTGGGTGTAGCGAGCCCAGCCCCAGGCCAAACTAGAAACGGACCTTGGGGTGACTTTGTCCACATACAAACGCCGTGGTGAAATCTGCTAGGTTTGAGTCTCCCTATTTGCACTTCACATATATCAGTGGCCTTGCAAACCATTGGTGATCACAAGTCCCCTTATTGGCTACATACCACGACTATTTTTATACTCACAAAGGTTTACTTACTCACTTACACATGAACTCGCTCAACATTATTGTTGATTTTTCAACTTACATGTATTTCAGGAAATTAACGAGATCTGGCACGGTATGGCATGTTTTCCGCTGCACTAGTTTCCGAGGTCATCCGGGGTTTAGGGGATGTGTCTCTTTCCTGGACAAGACACAATCCTTAAACCATGTTTATGTTATGTTTTAAGTTTGTAATGTCTGTTGAACAAGGTTATGGTTGTTAGGGTACGTTTCCGTTAAAACAATGGTACTGTATTTGGTTTTCAAAACTTAATGGATGATCTTGCATGTTTTTACTTCATATAGCTTTGTTATGATTAAGCTATGGTATTGAGAAGTCACACCAAATTAACCACGCTTCCGCAAAAGACAGGGTGTGACAAGTAATTAGTTATTAATTAAGTCGTACGGATACCTGGTTTAGTGCGGGTTGTCATATTCTCCCCCCGTTAAATAAATTTCGACCCGAAATTTAAGTTCTGCTTGTAGATGCAGGGTTCTTAGGAAAAAGGTGGGGGTATTTCTCTTTCATCCGGTCCTCACGTTCCCAGGTGTATTCAGGACCATGTCTGGCATTCCAACGAACTTTGACGAGCTTGACACTGCTCCGGCGGGTCTTGTTAACTTTCCAATCTGTGACTCCAACAGGTTCTTCAACGAAGTGGAGCGTGTCGTCAACATGAATCTCGTCGGTGGGAATGGCAACGGTGACTTGAGTGGGACTTTTCTTTAGATTGGATACGTGAAAGGTGTCGTGAACACCATTCAGTTCAGCAGGTAGGTCCAACTTGTATGCTACTAGTCCTATTCTTTCCAGAATTCTGAAAGGACCAATGTAGCGCGGATTTAACTTCCCACGCTTTCCGAAGCGTGCCACACCCTTCTAGGGTGAGACTTTTAATAACACCATCTCTCCAACTTGGAAATTCACATGTTTCCGGTTAGGATCCGCATAGGCCTTCTGTCTGTGGCGAGCTGCTTCGATGCGTTTAAGAATTTGCGCGATCTTGTCTGTCGTCTCTTGGACGATTTCGGGACCAGCAAGCTGCCTATCACCTGCGTCAGCCCAGCATAGGGGTGATCGGCACTTGCGTCTGTAAAGGGCTTCGAATGGCGCGACACCAATACTGGTGTGGTAGCTGTTGTTGTATGAAAATTCGACCAAAGGAAATGCTTATCCCAGCTACCGCCCAAATCCATAACACACGCCCTCAGCATGTCTTCCAAAGTCTGTATCGTTCGCTCGCTCTGGCCGTCAGTTTGCGGATGAAACGCAGTGCTCAGATTCAATTGTGAGCCAAAGGCTTCTTGGAAGGATTGCCATATCCTTGACACAAATCTTCCGTCTCTATCAGAAATGATCGAGAGAGGCACTCCATGACGTGCAACGATCTCTCTCATGTAAATTTCAGCCAATTTGCTAGTGTTGTCTTTCTCTCTGGTAGGTAAGAAGTGTGCTGACTTTGTTAATCGATCCACTATTACCCAAATAGTGTCATGGCCTCTTGGTGTTCTTGGCAATTTCGTAATAAAATCCATTGAGATTTGTTCCCATTTCCACTTGGGAATCTCAGGTTGTTGCAGAAGTCCTGAAGGCTTCTGGTATTCCGCTTTAACCTTAGCGCACGTTAAACATTTGCTCACGTAAACAGCAACATCGCCTTTCATCCTAGGCCACCAATAGTAATCTTTGAGGTCCTGGTACATCTTATCCGATCCAGGGTGGATAGAGTACCGCGACTTGTGAGCTTCATCGAAAATAACCTTCCTCAAACCTCCAAACAAAGGAACCCAAATCCTTTTCTCAAAACATAACGTTCCTTCCTCGTTTGGTACCAAAAGCTTCTCCATCCCACGGAGGTATTCTTCTTCAAGGTTTCCTTCCTTGAGGGCTTCTTTCTGCGCGGCACGAATGCGCAAGGAAAGATCGGTTCGGATAATCATTTCTAAAGCCCTAACCCTTATGGGCTTGATCCTCTCCTTTCGACTTAGGGCATCGGCGACTACATTCGCCTTCCCTGGATGATACTTTATCTCGCAGTCGTAATCGTTTAGCAACTCAACCCCTCGTCTCTGTCTCATATTCAGCTCCTTCTGATTGAATATGTGCTGTAGGCTCTTGTGATCTGTAAAGACTGTACACTTTATACCATAAAGGTAGTGTCTCCAGATCTTTAATGCAAATACCACTGCGCCAAGTTCCAAATCATGTGTGGTATAGTTCTTTTCGTGCGCTTTCAGTTGACGTGATGCGTAAGCAATAACCTTTTGGCGTTGCATCAACACGCAACCCAATCCTTGACGTGAAGCGTCACAGTATACCACGAAATCATCTGTACCTTCCGGTAGTGCTAAGATTGGCGCGTTGCAGAGCTTATCCTTCAGTATCTGGAATGCTTCCTCCTGTTTGATTTCCCAATCAAACTTCTTATCTTTCTGCGTGAGGAGCGTCAATGGTTGAGCGATCTTCGAAAAGTCCTCAATGAACCTTCGATAGTAGCCAGCCAAACCCAAGAATTGTCGAATCTCGGTTGGCGTCTTTGGCGTTTCCCAATTCTTGATCGCTTCGATCTTGGTTGGATCCACGTGGATTCCATCTCCATTTACCACGTGTCCAAGAAATTGAACTTCACGTAGCCAAAATTCGCACTTGGAGAATTTGGCGTACAGTTGTTCCTTCTTTAGCAGCTCCAAAATAGCTCTTAGATGCTGTTCGTGCTCAGCCTTGGTTCTTGAATAAATCAAGATGTCGTCGATAAACACAATCACGAACTTGTCCAAGTACGGCTTGCAAACTCTATTCATCAAATCCATAAAGACTGCAGGTGCGTTTGTCAAACCAAACGGCATAACCAGGAACTCGTAGTGTCCATAACGAGTTCTGAAGGCTGTCTTTGGGATACTCTCCTCTTGTATCCTTAACTGATGGTATCTAGATCGAAGATCGATCTTTGAATAAAAGCTTGAGCCTTGCAGTTGATCAAACAGATCATCGATTCTTGGCAGAGGGTATCTATTCTTGATCGTCAGCTTGTTCAGTTCCCGGTAGTCGATGCACATACGAAAACTACCGTCCTTCTTCTTGACAAACAGGACCGGAGCTCCCCAAGGCGAGAAGCTTGGTCGGATAAATCCCTTGTCTAACAACTCTTGAAGTTGTGTCGACAGTTCCTGCATTTCAGACGGAGCAAGTCTATAAGGTGCCTTAGCCACAGGCGCGGCGCCTGGAACTAAGTCAATGCGAGACTCTACTTGTCTCTGAGGTGGCAGTCCAGGTAAGTCCTCTGGGAAGACTTCTGGATATTCCCTCACGACAGGGATGTCTTCTATTCTTGGCTCAGCAGCCTTCTTATCCACAATGTGTGCCAGGAAGGCAACACATCCCTTCCACAAACACTTTCGCGCTTTCAGGTAGCTGATAATTCTCAACGGCGTATCACGCTTCTCTCCGTGAACCACAATTGTTTCGCCATCTTCGGTTGGGATACGAACAACCTTTTCATGACAAACTATCTCAGCCTTGTTGCCTGATAACCAATTCACTCCTACCACCACGTCGAAGCTTCCCAACTGGACTGGTAGTAGATCCAAAGTAACTCACGCTCTCCCAACTCGATCACACAACCTCTGATCACTTCATTGGCTTCTACTAACTTCCCATTGGCTAATTCGATTGAGTAGGGAATATCTAACTTACTAGCGGTTAAACCAAGCGTATTCTCAAATTCTAATGATACGAAGCTATAATTGGCACCAGTATCAAACAAAACGGATGCATAGCGTTGATTTACAGGGAACGTACCAGTAACGACGTTGGGGTCCTGGCGCGCTTCCCTTGCTTCGATTTGAAACACTCTTCCATGGGCTTGGTTTAAGTCTGGGCAGTTCTTCTTAAAATGCCCGATATCACCGCAGTTATAACATCCAAGTCTTTGCCCGTTTCCACCTCCATTTCCAGCTTGGTTGTTGTTTTGATTTGCATTGCCAGCCTGATTCGCAAGGTTGCCTCGATTCCCGTTTCCTCCATAGTTTCCTTGTGGGCGATTTCCATTTCCACTCCGGTTGAAATTTCTGTTTCCGAATCCTCCCTGGCCTCCCTGACCAGCAGTGGCCCAACAAGTGTCCTTCGAGTGGCCACGTTTCCCACATGCTTCGCATACTTTTGGCCCGTAATGACCAGAATGGTGGCGCTGGCAGGTGTTGCATTTGGGCTGGGTGCCCATATACCCTTTTCCTTTCCTTCCTCTACCAGCTGTAACCTGAGCTGGCGTGCCTGATCCTCCTTTCTTAACCACCACACTGGCGCCCCGCTTGAAGTTTGAGAACTTCCGTTTGTTACCTCCTGATGACTCGACTTGAGTCTCTGCCTTCTTCGTCTTGATCTCATCAAACTTGTTCAAACGAATAGCCTCCTCAGTGAGAGCTACGCTCAAATCAATCGCCTCAGTAATGGTCGCAGGCTTGGATGAGGTTACCATGCTTATAATTTGAGGAGCTAGTCCCCAAATGAAGCGTTCAATTCTCTTGAACTCAGGAGTGACCATGTAGGGTACCACATGCGATAAGTCATGGAACCTTTGAACGTACTCTGCGACCTTTGGACCGTCCATTTTCAAAAGCCAAAACTCGGTCTCCAATCTCTGGATTTCTGCGCGGGAACAGTACTTTTTGCGCATAAGTTCTTTCAGTTCGGTCCAGGTCAGCGCGTAGGCAGCAGCTTCGCCAAGTGTCTGTACTTGCAGATTCCACCAAGATAGGGCTCCATCTAAAAACAGCCCAGAGATATAGGTGACTTGCTGATCCAGCGCGCACTTGCTCATGCGAAGAACAGATTCGGTTTTCTCAGCCCAACGAACAAAGGCGACAACACCTCCTGTGCCATCAAAGTTTACGGGCTTGCAGTCTAAGAACTGCTTGTAGGTGCATCCTGCACATACGTTATAACATACGTTTGGCATTAGCATCATTGCTAAGGATATCCAATTAGGTCATGGTATGTCTAAATGACTTAGTATTACCATGAGGTGGATTATTGTTGTTGCCAGTGTTGCCAGAGTTGCTTCCACTAGTCCCTCCTTGAGAGGCGGCGTATTGTGCAATGGCAGCAGTGATAATCTGCTGGAGTTCTGCCTCATTAGTAGGCATGTGTGTCTCACGTCTCGGCGGCATCTTCTAAAAGATGGTTTACGTTGGTCAGGTCATAATAAGTAGAGTACACGTAAGTATACAACAATATCAACACATAACATCTCATGTTATCAATCACATAACATCTCATGTTATAAATAGATCACCCATATTGATAGCTTCTGCAATGGTTGAGGGCTTTGAGGTAGTAACCATACCCCTGATCTGGGGTGCAAGTGTCCAAATGAATCGTTCAATCCTTTTGAACTCCGGTTTGACTAAGTAGGGGGGCGACCCTAGATAAGTCGTGTGATCGCTGGACAAGTTCAGGAATTTCTGGTTCGTCCATTTTCAAATTCCTGAACTCCACCTCAAGCTTCTAAATTTCCAGTCCTAAAACAACATTTCTTCTCAATCGTTTCCTTGAGCTCGTCCCAGCTCAGTGCATAAGCAGCGTCTGTGCCAAGGGTCTGAACCTGGAGATTCCATTAAGAGAGTGTGCCATCTAGAAATATCCCCGAGATATAGGTAACACTTTGTTGGGACGAACAGTCACTCATTCTTGGTATGGAGATGGTCTTTTTGGACCAACGAACAAATGCAGCGGCGCCTCCTGTTCCGTCAAAGTTCAAAGGCTTACAGTTCAGGAACTGTTTATAGGTGCACCCAGTTGGAGGGTTATCTCCAGTAATGCCATCATTGTACTTAGAGCGGAGGGCTTTATGTCGTGCATTTACCTGTGAGATGCGTTCTTGCAGCTCGGCTTCTGTCCTTGGCAACGTACTGGTGTTTGTGTCATGTCTGGGCGACATTCCCTTGTGTCGAAGTGGTGTGAAGCGGGTTAGGCAATGTTTCAATTGTCTAGGAGATGCATAGCACCATAAGCCATCATGTAATCTCCCAATTTCACACGTAAATATACTAAATGTATGAGTGAGGAAATAAATTCTGAGCCTTTACGTAGGCTTGCCAATTTGGCTTGTTGCTTGTAATAGAATGAACTCGAGGCTACGTCGCCCCTCCTTGGTCATTCGTGTTTTAGATATTCCCTGCTACATTGGCTTTCATTAGCTTGGCCTGCAGAGTCCACCAAGATTTCGGTGCACTACAAGTCGTTATTACGTGGGCCCCCGTAATAATAAATTGTCTTGCACAATTACCCCAAATTTTCTCTCGTCCAAACAGATGATCAATCAAGGAGCAACAGCAGGTGCATCGGCATGAACAGGGTCATGCTCCAATGCGGTGTCAGGAGCAACGCCTGGCTCAGGGGCCACGGCTGGCTCCGGATCAAAAACTCCATCTCAAGATCAGCTGGATAAACACAGGGGGTTACAGGATCCTCCAAGGGCTGGTCTAATTGTATGAACTCAAGGTCATGGTCTGGATCAAAACCAGGTGGAAAAGCAGGATCAACCTCAATATCGTGATCAAACTCAAAGTTGTGGGCGGGATCCGGTGCAGCTGATGATGCCATATCAGGGTCGGCGTCGTGTGAGTGGTGCTGCATTTCCTGTATGTGCGGAGACGCGGATGTCAGAAACTCAAATGAGTCTAGGATAGGGGAATGGACATGAGTTTCCCCTACAGGAGCGTCCGCATGCAGTAGTCTAATACCAGCAGCAATAGGGCCCTGCCCTCGAATGGGTCCTCCTCCAGTAGATCGTTATCGTCGTCAGAGGCCACGTCGGGAGGGGGGGCATATCAACAACAGGATAAGCGGCAAGGGGGAAAATTTCCAACAAGATGGCCATCAGTAGGCTCTGCTACGACTTCAGGCAGTGCAAAGGGGCTGAAAGTCGTCGTTGTCTGTGCCGGTAGTATCGGAAATGTACACCTCGTGCTTCGATGAAACTATGTCGTCTGATACTATGGCCATGGGATTCGTAGTGTCCATCTTTCTAGTACATGATGAAAGCATGACGTTTGTAACACAAACACACATACGTATAATAATCAATCATATAATCAGATAATCACATAAGTCACCAAGTAAGGTATCACATAATTCTCCTAGTCTCACTAGCCAATTTCTCCCAGTCTTTAAGACTGCTCTATCCTCCACCTCGACCTCTTAGATCGAGCCTCGGTCCCCTTGACCGAGCCTCACCCTCCATGACTGAGCCTACTTTTCCTAGCCTCACTAGCCAACTACCTCGGTCACCTAGACCGAGCCTCGATCCTCTAGACCGAGCCTCAGCCCTCCGGGCTGAGCCTATAATAAATCAACGTGCTCAACTACCTCGGTCACCTAGACCGAGCCTCGATCCTCCAGACCGAGCCTCAGCCCTCCAGGCTGAGCCTATAAATAATAAAATGTGCTCAACATTTGTTTGTAAAAAGTTTTGGATCTGGACTTAAGTGGTATGTGTAGGTCCCAAAATCCGAGGATCAATTAGGAAAACCTATCCTTGTTTATCACGAACACGGTAACGGGTGCGGAATCCCCGTGACGGTGCAAACCAAACAAAGTGTATAGAACACACGCGTATAATCAATGATACACACTCTATTGATTAAACGGGATGAAAACCGAGAACAAACATATACAAACAATGTTTAAAGACTCTCTCTCAAAGTCTCACAGCTCATCATTTTCACACAGAAACTGAGTGGGGTATTTATACTAAGACATAGACACAGACATGACGAAACACATAAAGCACTCGACGAAACACCCTAGTCGACGAAACACATTATGTTTCGTCGACATACATATAATCCCTATTCTTGTTTCGTCGACATGTTGTAGAAGCCCAACTGTAATCAAAGCCCACTTCTAGTATTCGGCCCACATGAAGAGATTATGGCCCGAACATGTTTCTGTTTACAATCTTTCACCATTTGCACCATATGAGACAAATTGTGACATCATCATGACATCACTAAGGTGATGTCATGGTGATGTGTTTGCGGGAAAGGCTAGCGGCGTTCCGTGCCTCGCGTGTCGAACTCTGGGGCGCACGACGGAGGAATGTCGTGTCTTCGGGCTTGAGCCGGACCTAACCGAGTCGACCCGAACCGAATCGAACCGAGTCGAACCGAACCGAGTCGTGTCCACATAAAGTGTACCAACAATCTCCCCCTTGGACGCTACTCGTGAGGTTCGTCTTCTGTGATGGTTCGTCTTCTGTGTCTTTCATGTCGGAGGATCTTCAAAGTCTTCACGCGTCGTAAGAAGAAAGTGTATCAACAAACTCCCTTTATCATTCAGGTAGTGTGTTAACAAACTCCCCCTTAAAATAAACTCTCCATTGAGTTATGCTCGTGAATCTTATAACTTGTCAAATCTTCAGATCCTTGTGGTGTTGATGAAGGGTCAGCGGCAAATCGATCATTTTATCCTTTGAGTGCCTCCACTTCGTGTCTTCATTCCAAAGCTTGTCATCGAACATGTTCTCCTCGCCTTTAGCATCTGCACATGCAAGAAAGCTAAACGCATAATGAGAACAACCGCTTGGAATATAGTTAACATTTAAACAAATGACACATATGAGATCAAATCTCAATCAAACACCGACCGACAACAGTTTGAAAGTTTAAAAATTGTTCAATTTTAGTTCTTAACTTTCAAACCTTGTTAACTTCGACTGTTTATGAAGATGCAATTGTTTTCCGGCTTACGATCAGGATTTTGGGTAGGATAGACTCGAGTTCCAACATCGGTCAATCTAAAATAAACTAGAAGCAAAATCTTTTTGGATTTTATAAAGTTTATATTAAAACACACCTAAAATCTTTTTGGAATTTTTCATTTTTCAAAAGTAAAGACGGAAAGCAATAAATAAAAATATATACAGAGATGCAGAAACTGAAAGCAGTAAACAAATATTTACAGACAATCTTTTTGCGAGTTTCGAGGGTAAGAGAATCATATCAGTGTACGGTCACGTCAAAACGCTCTTGTTGTTCTTTTAGTTAACATTAAGAAAAGCATCCTATAACAATTATCGGTATTGTTGTCCACATAAGCTCAACTTATCAGATGTAATCATGACGAGGGGATACGTTAAGGTATGATTTATACTTACCGACCGGTGTTCATCCACACACGACACATTCCCGTATCAAGGTATGCACGAGAGTTCATCTTACCGGTGAGTATACTGTTTATCATCTGTTTGACCGTATAAAAGAATGTGAGAAACTCACTTATTTTGATTTGAAAACAAGCCCTATGTGATAGAATCACTTATTGATGAGGAACTTGATTTTCAGATGCATGAGGGCACAGGAGCAAGTCCGTGAACAGGTCAGTACTTCCGTACAGCAGAGAGACGAACTTGACTCCCGCAAAGAATCTGTGATATAATATCACTTATTTTGTTTGGACATGTGATTGTTGATCACTTATTGAGGTCGAATGCAGTATGTACACGTATGTATAGTATCATGGAAGATCTTAGACTTCGTCTCCATTATTTTTACGGTTTGATACAACCATGATACCCAGATGATAAGCAGCATAAAGACCGAATATTTCAGATCTCGGCAATCTCTCAAACGAGATTTCGGTACTAAGACCATATGCCAATGAATGGTTCCCACCTGATCTTCAGTCGATTAAGGTTTATATCACCCTGCACACTTTAAAATGATTGTGAGCCTACCGATACATCTTATATAGAGCTGCTTAACATTTTTCATTTTGCATTTCAGTTTAAAGATGTTTCGACAGACCACTGATCTACTATCATTTTCTCTTTTTCTCGCCAGGAAACTCATTTTTGTTTTTCCATTGTTTTTGGGTTTTGAAATTTTTCACTGTTTTTAAATTTTTCAAATTTGGATTTACTCCCCCTAAAATCAACAAACTAAGATAAATTTAAAAGACATAAAGGTATTTACAAAAACGATTTCCCGATGTTGGTTTAACTCATGGTTTTACCTTAATGTCGTTTACCAAAATTAATTTTAAATCACAAATGATTTATCGAATTTTGGAAAAATGAGTTGGCACGTCGGTAAGCGGTGCGGACCATGACAACATTGACGAGTTTCATAATGAAACAATCACGTGTGAGGTGATATTCGAGTTCAACGTGTCAGGCCAAAGAGTGCTATAAGAGTATAACAATTTATAAAGTAGCTTAAATATCGACAAGTATAGGAGAGATTAGAAATTTAAAACCGTATCCTGCAACTGCTTCGTGTATTGCAAGGAATCTGAGTGCTCTCCCAAACTGGATATCCACCCGGTGTGGATTTCAAAGTCGATTTTTGTAGCTACTGAGAAATCTCTTCACAGCAACAAGATCAGAAACCTTTGGGTCCGGCTGGTCTTCCACATTGCACCAGCGAAGGTCTTTGTCTTTCTCTTGAGAAGTAGTGTGCGGTTGTTCAATCCATGCCAAGGCATCCGCACACCCGGTTGGTTTGTTCAACAAACACATTTTCTTCAGTTACACCGCGAAGAAATGTACACTGCACGTTCATCTTGTTGATTTGAACTTCAGACGTGCTGCAGGTGCGTACATTTGATTGAATCTATCCTGGGGACCCGATCAAAACCTTGAACAATCACATTTTGAAATGATTTTCATTTTGTCGAAGCTTTCAATTTCTTTCGACAGACACTTCTGTCTTCTTTTTATTCTTCTCTCCATCAAAGGCAACCACTCCTAGAAATAACAATATCTTGGAGCTTTGAGTCGCCTATCTTGTGCATGGATATTCCACTATCAACAATCCGATGACTATCGATAGTTCCTCCTGGAATATCCTACACACTCACTCAGAGATTAGTTGGAGAGGGGGACCCAAGCCTTCATAGACTTAGGTTGCCCCTGAGAATCAAGAAATGTAATTTCAATCTCTTGATGATTTGGAAATTTCACAGCACCTCCTGAACCTTCACCTGTTTTCGGTTTCCAAGCTTGTTTCCATTTACCAGATTGTGTATTAATTACAATTTCTGGTTTTAACGGTTGTTGTGAACTTGGTTTCCGTTTAACATTTTCCGGTTTTAAAGCCTTTTCGATCACCTTCACATTCTTATGTCGTTGTTTTGTTTCCTGTTCTTTAATAGTGCGTTTATCATGTTTTGGAGAAACAGGACGACTTTGTGAGTGACCTTGTTCAGAAGGGGCTCTTTCTACAAAATTTGGTTTGGGCGAGTTTATGCAGTCTTTAATGATGTGCCCAAACTTCCCACATTTGAAACAAGTTCTCCTTTCAACAAACTTAGGAGATCCTGTTCGACTTTCACGTGTTGAACCTGTAGACCCAGAGGTACTTGTTCCTTCATCACACCCGTTTGTGTGTTGGGTGTAATTGTTTTGAGCATTACGCTTTAAAATTCTGGCTTTTTGAACAAATTCGGTGTTTGATTTGTTTTCAAAAGTCTCAATTTTATCAGAACCATTGGATGCTACAAATTTAACATCATTGTTTTTCTTCTTGAAACGAGCTCTGGTCTCAACCTTCGGTTGTGAACCTTTAGAATTTTGAGCTCGCTGCTGTTGCTGTTTACCCTTAAAAGCGACAGGTTGTTGCTTTGTTGGTGATTTTTGATTTCCAAATTTTCTTCTAACTTCAGCTTTTGGAATCGGATCACACTGAGTTACTGAAACTCTCGGGATCACTTTTCCCAAAAACTTAGTTGTAGGATCTTCAAACACTTTGTCAATCAAAGATTGATTGACATTTTTAATTGGAAAAGCTGTGTTTGAATAAATTTTGTCATCACCAACTAAAGTATACAACACGTTATCACTTTTAATGGTAGACACGGTCTCAGTGATAGGATCTATCTCTTGTTTAGCACCAGTTGAATGCACAGCAGGAGTAGGAGGATCACACAGAATGTGATTCTCAAAAGGCACTTCTACTCCTTTATTCTTCTCAAGAGATTTATCCTCATCACTCACATCTGGTTCATCATCGGACGAATCATAGTCCTCAATTGTGGGAGGACTTTGTTCCGTCCCAACAGATGCTGAATTTTCGGTTGTTCCAGATGAGCCCTCCGAGGAACTGTCCGATTTGAACCCTAGACCAGTTGTAAACTCCTCATAATTAAGAGGAACAGTTGGTTCAAACCGAGGCATTTCCTCCTCATCGGGCATTTTGGTATAGTTGTGTCTCAAAGGAGGCGGACACGACTTATACCCAACGCCTTTCACGTTCCCTTTCAGTTGTTGAACGTCAATTATGTGATCGAGCACAAATCGGGAGTTAGAATAACTCTCCAATTTTTGCTTGATCGCATCGTGCGCCAATTTTGCAATGGCAAATTCCTTTTTGGTTTCCTCAACGATGTTAATGTAATTGTTAATACTAACTTGTTTATGATAAACAACTTTGTTCACTTCGGAAACACTTTTCTTTAAGGTTTCAATTACAGATTTAAATTCCTTTTCATTTCGAACTAAAGCCATGTTTGCCTCTTTGCACTTTGACATATCAACAACCAAATGTTGATTGTGACTATGAATTGTGTCACATTCAAGTTTCACTCTCTCACATTCCTGTTTCATATATGCACAATCACTACATATGCTAGGAGTTTCGGATTTTACCTGACTTGTAGAAGCTGTGACATTAGCCATAAAGGCAGTCTGAGAAGAGAAAGATCCATCTTCAGTGAGAATCTTCTCCATTTCTTTTGATGTAGCATCAGCTTTCTTGATCAAGTTAGAATTTTGACATTTCATCTCCTTGGCACCATTCGACAAACTATCACTCACACCTGAACTATCTTCATCAGTGCTGACACTATATCCTGAACTGTCATAATTTCCCGAAGATTCACCATCGCTGACATTCTTGATGATTTCGGCATAAAGCGCAGTTCTTGTTTGATCACTGTTTCCCAACTGTATTGCCGAACCACAATCGACAGTAGGTTTAGGAAAATAGGCACTTGGATCGAAGACCGGAGGAGGAGCTGATTGTGGAAACGGAAAAGAGTTTGTATTTGATACAAACGCCGTTTGTAACTTCGGTTGCTGAGCTGAACTGGAACTAGCTAACGGGTTAAAACCTCCTCCAAGATACATTTCGGTATTTTGAGGAGCAGGAATTTGTTTAGCTTTCCGAATTTCTTCTTCGTTCTTGTGCTCCAACTTCTGAATGAATTCATAGATATTAACCTTGACAGCATTTAGAACGCCCGTATGCTTTAAAAGTTCAATAAATGGGCTCCACTTTGGAGGTAGAGCATCAGCAAACCGTGCTACAATTTCCTGTTGAGATGTAAGAACACCAACATAATACATTTCCTTCATCAAATGATAATAACGAGTAATTATATCATTTAGGGTTTCATTCTCTAAGAAATGAAATGATTCGAGTTTCTTCTTCAACAGATCATGACGTATCTTTCTAGTAGCTGCATATTCTTCTCCTCTCGATACCAAAAGATTCTGTATGTTTTGATGATTCAACACCTTTTCCCATTGACTTGCACTTATTGACTGTTGTAGTTGAGGTATGGTATGATTCATATATTCGGCCATTGACATTTGTTTTAGATCTGGTAGTGGATCCGTACTCCAATCCCACGGATTCGTGCAGCTCATATTTGATGTATGTTGATGAAAAACCTGTTTAAATCACTCAAACAAACAGTTAAATCACTTTGACAAACCTTCTGTTTAAAAATATAAGTGTTTCGACGAAACAATTTTCTACGAAACAGACTTTTAAACTTGGGCTCCCAGACAACGAAACAGACCCAATTTAATTTATTTGTCGAAACAGGTTTTTCTTTTTGGTGAACAACGACGAAACTGATTGTTGAAATTAGATCGACGAAACAGATGGCTGATAGTTGCGACGAAATAGAAATGATATGTTATAAACGGCGAAACACAATTGATTCCCAGGTCGACGAAACAGAAATAAAGCCCAAAACAGTTTGAATAATGGTCCTCGACGAAACAGGATCTGTATTGTTGTTGATATCGACGAAACTGATTGTTGAGAGATGTCCGACGAAACAGATTTAGACTCTTGGTTGACGAATCAACTTGAGGCCCAAATTCAGTTTTGAAGCCCAATGTATGTGAAGCCCACTTGTTTGACGAAACAGAATTTAAACTTTGCTTAAACTTTGCTGATCGACGAAATTGATATTAGATATTATTTTGAAGCTTATCTTCTGACACAAGGAGCCACAATTTTCAACAACTTGTATCGAGACTTCTCTGTTTTCAACAAAACATCATCAACAATGCACAATTGTCAACTTAATATTTTAATAATCCACAAACACTTTAACTCAAACTAAAATTCAGATCAAACCCAAATATCTTTCAAGAATAGTTATGAACAACTTGAATATTAGATGAACTCGATGAAGATTCAAGTGACCGAAAAATTTCCGAACACAAGATTTGCTTAAACTTTTAATAAAAACCAATTCCTATCATGCTAACATGTAATAAAACAAGGTTTTCAATAAAACTTTCAGCAAAACAACAACATAAACACTGATTTTAATGACTTTTTCAGAAAGAAAAAAAATATAAACTTTTCAAGAACGAAATCTGAAAAATCATAAACAATCAAGTTCAAACTTGATAAAAACCGAAACTTGTTTGGTTTTAAACAAGGAAAAGAGCCAAAGCTCTGATACCAATTGTAGGTCCCAAAATCCGAGGATCAATTAGGAAAACCTATCCTTGTTTATCACGAACACGGTAACGGGTGCGGAATCCCCGTGACGGTGCAAACCAAACAAAGTGTATAGAACACACGCGTATAATCAATGATACACACTCTATTGATTAAACGGGATGAAAACCGAGAACAAACATATACAAACAATGTTTAAAGACTCTCTCTCAAAGTCTCACAGCTCATCATTTTCACACAGAAACTGAGTGGGGTATTTATACTAAGACATAGACACAGACATGACGAAACACATAAAGCACTCGACGAAACACCCTAGTCGACGAAACACATTATGTTTCGTCGATATACATATAATCCCTATTCTTGTTTCGTCGACATGTTGTAGAAGCCCAACTGTAATCAAAGCCCACTTCTAGTATTCGGCCCACATGAAGAGATTATGGCCCGAACATGTTTCTGTTTACAATCTTTCACCATTTGCACCATATGAGACAAATTGTGACATCATCATGACATCACTAAGGTGATGTCATGGTGATGTGTTTGCGGGAAAGGCTAGCGGTGTTCCGTGCCTCGCGTGTCGAACTCTGGGGCGCACGACGGAGGAATGTCGTGTCTTCGGGCTTGAGTCGGACCTAACCGAGTCGACCCGAACCGAATCGAACCGAGTCGAACCGAACCGAGTCGTGTCCACATAAAGTGTACCAACAGTATGCAGTAAAAATGTTTTCGTGAGAGCCCTAGTGATCATAGTCTAGACTCGAGAAAGAATCCTAGTTCGCTATGATCAGAGCTCTGATACCAAGCTGTCACACCCTGGCTTTGCGGAAGCGTGGTTAATTTTGGTGTGACTTCTTAATACCATAGCTTAATCATAACAAAGCTATATGAAATAAAATCATGCAAGATCATCCATTTGATTAAGTTTTAAAACCAGAGTAACCTACCATTGTCTTAAAGACTTACAACATCATAACGTAAAACATTGTCTTGAAAAACATAAACATCAACAAGAGACAAACGCAGTTTAAGATTTGTGACTTGTCCAGGAAAGAGTCACATTTCCTAAACTGGGATGACCTTGGAACCCTTATGCAGCGGGAAAACATAACATACCGTGCCAGATCTTTAATTCCCTGAAATACATGTAAGTTGAAAAAAATCAACAATAATGTTGAGCGAGTTCATGTGTAAGTGAGTATGTAAAACACTTGTAAGTATAAAAGTTCCCTGGTATGTAGCAGTGTACGGAAAAAGAGATCACCAATGGGTTGCAAGGCCATTGATATGTGTGAAGTGCAAGTAGGAAGACTCAACCTAGCAGATTTTGCGTTGGGTACAAAGTCACTCAAGGTCCGTTCTGCTGGGCCTCTTAGAGGTCCGTTCTGTTGGGCCTAGAGTTGGGCTCGCTACACCCAGATAGATCTACCGCTTACGTCCCTCGGTGTTTCTGCCTACCCACTCACATGATCTAAGTAGTAAACCTCCTTACGTTAATCATACCATGTATAAAGTACTTGTAATCAAAGTAACATGTATTTCACCCCCCGCAGTTAAGAAAACTGAAAACAGTTAGAGAAAAGGGGGACATGAACTCACAGTGAAGCGTCTCTACCAAGTATCTCCTGCTCACGCAGCTGTGCGACGACCTACAGGTGCTAATTTCTATTAGACGGACGGCCGTGCCTTAGCTTTATAGTTTAAGTCTTTGGGAAATAGTTAGACAACTATTTCGTGTTTACGTTCTGTATATACTTGGTAGTTAATCTCCTTCCCAAGGATGGGGGATTCAATACATGTGCGTTCAAATTATATCATTAGGTCTCACTTAATATGTATATATTTCCAATTCCAAAATATAAGTATTTTTCTCCAATAATACGTTGTTAGAATACGCGTTCATAAATATTTTCGTAAGTGCGTAAGTTACGTTTTAACAATCGAGTGGTAATATACTTACCGGTGTAACTTATATATTTATGGTGAAAGCGTTCGTATTATTTTGGATTCGTTAACGTTCGTAAATATTATTTTTACTCTAAAAATAATATCTATGTATTTTCACAAAATAATCATAAACAGTGTGTGAAAATATCTATTTATCACGTTAAATTTTGTGAAAATCCCACCTCCGAATATTTAGTAAATAAAGCCATGGCGAAATTTATATTTCGAAAACATGTCAAAAATAATTCTAACACTTGTAGTGTAAATAGTTCTAAGTGTTAGGTTTTTAGAAAAATTTCGCCAGAGGTTCCTCTGTAACTGGAGGTGGCCACGCTTTCAAGCGTATCATTTTCTTTAACAAATCAACTCAACAATTTTCTTTATTCAGTCAAAACCATGTTCAAATCACAAACTAGTCAAAATATGTATATAAATCGCATAAACTTCATGAACTTGTGGTTTATCCAAACTGTGAAGTAAATCTCATTACTTTTAGTGGATCTATATATAAAACAATCCGATTTTGTAAAAACCTCGTTTTTATGGAAGTTCCGTCTTTACAACTTCTCGTCAACTTGTACAAAAATAGTTATTTTGTCGAAACTTTGTGTTACACAAGTGTTTACACACTTGTGTGTTCTAAAAACCATTCTTGTTAGTGTAAGATCCATTTTTAGAAAGCATGATTTCTTTGATACGTGGTTCTTTGAAAATACCACTTGCAGATACGTAGATCTGCTAGTTTTAAACACAATTATTACAAGTAAAACTCTTTTACACAAGTTCATGATTCGCGTGTGGTAGAGTTTCACCTTTTAACCCTTGTATTATTCAAAACAAGCTTATGTTAAGATCCATGATCTTACCAAACCGGGTTAAACGATGATCCGAGCTACCACATCATAGATCGGGCCTAAATAATCATACATCCAAAGTACTACAACATTTACACAACTTATGAGCTATTAACCACCATTTTTAGTGTTTTTAGTAAACTTTAATGCTTCAAAATGCAAGATTCCGAGTTTTAACCGATAAAAATCCTTTTAACCACTTTAGATTAGTTCAAGAAGGTGTTTTAAGCATTATACCTCTAGCTCGAGGCTAGGGAAGAATCTATGCGCAAAAGAGGTGGATAAAAGCTAGAGAAAGAGGTCCTTCGCGTTCCGCTTGCACCAAGCTTCCTAATATTCGACCCTTAACACTTGTAGATGATTGGAACTTGCAAGATACAAATCGAAAATGGATGGATGGACAAGGGGTGTTTGGCCGTAGCTTCCTTAGGGAGAGAGAGAGCTCTTTGGTGAGTTTAAGTGATGACAATGTTCATATGTGTAATACTTGGATCTTATAGACAAATTACAAGTGAATTACCCAATGGATGTTATGTCCTCTAGATACTAAGCAAAGGGATTATAATAATCAAACAAAGGTACAAGTGTGTTCCCCCATGGTTGGGGACGGTTAGGAGGGGGGGTCTAGTCCGATTTCAACTAGTTAAGTAGGTAACAGTTAGGTTAAACCAAGTTAGTTAAGTGTTTAACCCAGTTACTTGTGTATAGTGTGATACAATGAGTGTTAAGGTACTCAGGGACCCTAACTGGCTTAGAAAAAGATAAATAATGAAAATAACAATATTTTCATGTTTCGGGTATAGTCCGGTTGTTCGGTTGGATAGTAATCCGTTAAAGCGTTACTAAAGCTTTAAAGTGTCGTTATTACTCTTTTTAGTGACACAACTCATTCCTGACACTTTGGAAAGTGTCTAGTAATATTTTTCTCAAGTTTTGGCACTTTATTAGTTAGCTAAAAGCTGAATTATTATGTAAAGTGCTGAGTTTTGTACTTAGTGTACGTTTTAGGCACATCCAGTCATTGTAACTTATTCCTAGAGACGCAGTTCTACAACCCTCGTATCCCTACACTCACCATTAGTGTAGCAATTATCTCAGGCTCTTACAGGCCTTAGAGGCAGTGTCTGCCTGATGCTGGCTTTATCAGCATGTTCAGTAGGTTATCTGCTATTGTGCTACTGTGCTTTTTGTGCATCATGGTTGTCACTAGGGTTCAGCATGTAAATAATGTAGTGACGATACGCAAAGTATGATGCAAGTAAGTACATGTATCAGATATCAAGTAGCAGTTCATCAGCTAGTTCAAACAAGCACAGTAATTAAGCAGTAATTAGTTATTAATTAAGTCGTACGGATACCTGGTTTAGTGCGTGTTGTCACAGACAATTGGAAAAACAAAAGAGGTATTGAAAACATCTACAAAACACAAGGAGTGCGATCATTTGCTCATTACCTCGAACAAACAAACGACACACAGTGACTAATCAAAGTAAATGGGTCAATATAATGTATCACTGAAGACATGCTTGCCTATAAGTGAACACTCACCCCAAGAGTTCCCAGGTAAGAGTGATTGGTCCGATACTGCGGATTTGTACGAACACTCTAGCCTTAGACAGAAAACTCAGGGTACAGGCATTCACCCTTCCAGTTTGCACGTGTTCACATTATTTAGACCCAAACTTTGACGAGATTTTGAAAATACCAAAGGCTTAAAAGCCTAAAAACAAATCATCTAAGGATAGATGACTTCTTGTGATATTTTGAAATTTTTTGACTCGAGAGAATGAATTGTGTTTTGTTTTTGTTAATCACCTAAGGATAGGTGAAGTGTATTGTTTTAAGACTAAACACAAGATAACTTGCGTTAGGGTCCTAGGAAGGTTATAGTCTAGGTCAAAGCATTACCAATAACCTAATTCCCGATAACCATTGGCTCTGATACCAACTTTTCTGTCACACCCCGACCACGTAAAACAACAAATCGTGGCGGAAACGTCGGGGAGTGTTGTAACAGAATCATTGTTTCACAACCATGGATTAAATTGTTTCGTTTTATTGAATTATTGAACTCATTGTTTTATTACAATTCAGATAAATACAAATATTGTCTTTCGAGTTTTAAAGTCACTAAGGCACGAGTCCATCCTATATATAGCATGCATCAACAATCATCTCATAGCATCACCTGAAACATATATGAAAATAGGTACGTCAGCATAAAAATGCCTGTGAGTAACATAGGTTTTGTTGATTTAGGTTCATGGCTTTAGTTAACATGAGAAAATGGTTTTATGTTTTACCAAAATAGCCATGAATCCTTGTAAAAAGTTTTGTTTCCAAAAATGCATTGTTTTGATAAAAGGTTTGTAGTATATAAAATATACTTTGGTTTGGAAATAGTTATATGTATAGTATATCAAAATATACTTTTGTTACCGAAATAATAGAATTGGTAGTATATCACCAATATACTTTGGTTTTGTAAATAGCATTTCAAACAATACTTTGGTTTTGAGATTAACATATCAACTATGCTTTGGTTTTGATAAAAACATATCAATTATGTTTTGATTTTGAAAATAACAAAGTAGTATGTTAAAACATATGTTGGATTTTGTACATAGTATATCAAAATATACTTTGGATAATAATATCACATTTGAGAGTACATCAAACTGTACCTTGGTAGTACATCAAAATATACAAGAAAACGTGATTTAGTATTCATTGAAACCTTAGTGTATCAAACTACACCTTGGAGACTATAGAAATACCACAAAGGCAATTTCTATTTGGTTAAAATTTGGTTTCTGACATTCCATACAACAGGAATGGGGTGTCTAGTCCAATAGCGCTATATCATACTACAAATCGGCTTGGTGAATGTATTAAAATGAGTACAATCCAACAATGAGTTTTACAAGTTTTGAAAATCAGTGTTTAAACCATAGATAATCGTTTAATTCGTCAAAAGAATAAGTACTAAGCATGTGTAATCATATAGTTTAAAATCATGAAAATAACAAATAGGCACATATGTTTCACCCCTAAACATTTGAAAGCAGTAAAAGAGGGGACTATGTACTCACTTGAGATTGCAAGTATCCTTGATTAAGTGTCCTAACAAAGCTCGGGAATTCAAGGAATCAAGTGGCACCTAGTATGGAATCACTATATTAAACAATAGATTCCTAAGTCGGAAGATTGGGTAGAATGAGGTCCCGTAAACCAAATGAGCATTGGAACTCATGTGATATGGTTTAATGAAGTCTACATTCTAAAACGGAACCTATCCTAAGTGCTTACGACCCGTTACTACCCGTTAAGGTAGCTTATGCTACCTTAACGCGTCGTTCGCGCAAACGCGCGTTCAAGACGTCTAACTAGTCCTATGACAAGTATTATATGCCTATACATGTTTAAATATGTTGCATAATCAGTTAAGTGGAAAATGTTTATGTTACATATGCTTAAATACCAATTATGCATGAAAAGGGCATTTTGGTCATTTACCTAAGGCATATAAACTACCTATCATACAACTACTTAAACTATGTGACCATAAGGTATAACCTCGGAAGGTTATTCCCTATACAACTATGGTCACTAAACATGCTTGGTCAGATCCTAATGATCGACCGCTTGACTTACGACTCTAAACAAGCACTAAACTAAACGTGACGAGCTAAGCATGTTAAAACATGCTTAACTAAGTTAGAAAACAGGTTTTTGATATCAAAACAAAATGTTTTGATACCAAGAGTAGTTTGGTTGCAAAATACG
The DNA here is from genome assembly GCA_030545235.1 of Helianthus tuberosus. Lineage (NCBI taxonomy): Eukaryota > Viridiplantae > Streptophyta > Magnoliopsida > Asterales > Asteraceae > Helianthus > Helianthus tuberosus. Next base: position 107,810,457 of record CM060409.1, read on the forward strand.
CTTAAATGCGCATTTTGACCGAAACTACGACTCGTCACTACGCCTAGTCAACGTGGTAATCAGTAGGTATAGTCACTAGGGACTATAACCATCGTGATTACGCTCACGTTGCGAAGTTCAAACGAACTTCGTGTTGACCAAAGACTGGTCAAAACTAAAAGTCAAACACTGTTTGACTTTTACGCTAGGAAAGCGATAAAAGAACGAAGGAAGCTTACAAAGGGTCCTTGCTAGGGAGAACTTGATCCAATAATCTCAGGTATGAAGTAAATGACTTCAACATAGAGAAAATCAGATCAAGGGTGAGTTGAAATGAATGAATGGCTTGGCTATTTATAGTTGTGGTGAAGAAACAAGATCAAGACAAGTGTTTGTGTGGCCAAGAAGCAAGAAATCCTAGTCATACATGTGTTAAGAGCAGATTAGAAGCCTTAGAGAGGTGTTCACTTGGTCCCCAAACAAGAAAAATTGCTCAAAAGGGCCTGGTTTGCAAAACAGGAGCTGAATTGGAAGTTTCTAAAATCTGTGTTGCTAGCACTAGCTTACGGACCATAATCCAAGGTCCATACGGTCTGTAAGGACCCTGCAGATCAGCAACTTTCAAAGTTTGACAGTTTCAGCCCCTAAGCTTGTTTCATCGCCTTTCGGCACTTCTAACACCCGCCAAACCCATTTTCAAGCTCCATAATGATTGTAAAGTATAGGGAACTTAAAATATGCTCAAAAACATCTCGGATGTCGGCTCGTTTGGTCGTACGATTGCGTTGTTCGGTTAATTACGACGGAAGTCGTAACGAATGCAAAAACGATCCAAATTAAGCGACGAATGGAATTTTATTATGCCAATCACTAAAATAAATTATTTTAATGATTACATAAATTTTTGGATGCCCGGATATATTCAAAACGTAAGATATGCGAGAAAATGCAAACATTTGCACTTTTTGACGCTTTTAGTCCCTATTGATCAATAAAGTTTATTTTAGCATACCGAACCCCTCAAAGCCTATTTCTAAGCTATGTAAAGGATATTTAGGGTATGTTTAACTTATGATTAAGTTCCGGAATGTTCGTTACTATACAAATCGGTATAGTTTCGCAGTTTGACACATATAGTCCCGGCGATCGAACAAACTTGATTTTGACACACCAAACCCTCCAAAACTTATTTTCTAAGTTATGTAAAGGTTGTTTAAGGTATGTTGAGCCTATGTCACTATTCCGGAGTGTTTGTTGCATTAAACTGATCGTGTTTACGCATTAGTTCGCGTATTACTTTCCAGAAAGCGATTTAATGCTCGAAATCGAACAAGAATTGATATATGCAAATGATACACATAATTATATGATCGTTTGATATGTGCAAATCGAACAAGTATGAAACACAATATTTCATTGGTTTAGTATTTGTTTGATGGTCGTAGTGACACAGGTGTCACACAAGTTATATGATCGGATGGGAATCACCCCGTTTGACCAATTAACTGTTCTTGATGGTTGTTCATGTTCAACCCGAAATCGGTTGTCTCCTGGATAGGAATCATATCTCAGATCGACACTTCACTAGAAAATGAGTAGAAAACCTGAACAAGCTTCGATTCTATCGGTTTTGAGTTCATGAGTGTAAAAGAGTTGAAAGAAAGTTGTGAAACCATCTTTCAATCCTTCTAACCATGAAAATGTTTAGATCTATGCAAAAACAACGTTTAATCATGTGGAAATCACGTAGATCTGAGTTGTTCTTGGTGGAATGAGGCCAAATCTTGAAGTTCATAAGAACCCCATGATGACATCACCTTAGAACACCCCAAATCGGGCAGATTTCATGGTTAAAAGTGAAGATTCAAAGGTGAGAATGATGAAGAAGTGTGTGTAGATGATAAATGTACAAGATTTGAGTTGAAAACTTACAAGAATCGCGATAAATCGAGAGAAAGAGGGGTGAAACATGCTGGTCGGAGGAGAGGGCTGTCACATCACTGTTCTTGATGAGACAGGGGGTATTTATAGGTTACCAAAAGAGGAAAGGTGTGCACAAGTGTCAGATCGGACGGCAAACCGATGGATGGCAATCCGATCGGATGGTCATCCGTACGGATGACCATTCGATCGAAGTGATCCGGTGAGTTAGGTTTCGATGTTTCGTTTCGTGCGTTGAGCGTGGCGATGCGTTTAAGCGAGTGTTGATTAAGCGATGCGATAGATTAATAATAGTCACACAAATAATATAACTAATAAACCACAACCTTGCATTTAGCGTTTGCGATTAGATTGCGTTGCGATAGAGTTGCGGTTTCATTTCGATTAATCACCACCAAACATAAAGTAAACATGCACAAGTAACACATAAATAGCACACACACGTAAAACAATATACAGAACCTATCAATCAAGTTGCGAATGCGATTGCGATGCGATCAGCGATAAACTAGATTAGCGATTAAACATGCAATTAAACCTTGATTATTATAGATACTTCACATAATACAACTAAAGTACATAATTAAAAGGAATCGATTTCAAGTCAAAGATGTACAATCAATAGTTAAGCAAGGAGTGACAGATCGCAATTAGCAATCTTTTCTTCCTTTGACTTTGACTTGTACTTTGACTTTCAGAACGCGGGTTGTTATAGCCTCCCCCTCTTAAGGGAATTTCGTCCCGAAATTTAGGTTGTAGGCGTAACAAACAGCTGCGGATACTTCGCCTTCATGTCACTTTCGAGTTCCCAAGTGAACTCTGCGCCTCGTTTGCCTTCCCAGCAAACTTGCACAATGGGAATGCGTGAGTGTCTGAGCTTCTTGGTTTCTCGATCCATGATCTCGACAGGCTTCTCCATGAAGTGTAATGTTTCGTCCACTTGTAGATCCTCAAGGGGAACTTGTAAATTCTGCTCAGCCAGGCACTTTCTGAGGTTCGAAACATGGAAAGTCGGGTGAACGTTGTTAATTTCCTCCGGTAGTTCGAGTCTGTAGGCCACCTTCCCAATCCTTTCCAGAATTTTAAAGGGTCCAACATATCGAGGCGCAAGTTTCCCTTTTCTTGCCGAATCTGATCACCCCCTTCCAAGGTGAAACCTTTAGGAGGACGTGATCACCAACGTAAAATTCAAGGGGCTTGCGGCGTCTATCGGCGTAACTTTTCTGATGACTCTGAGCTTTCAGCAGATTGTCTCGAATTTGGAGGATCTTGTCAGTCGTTTCTTGCAGCAGCTCCGGGCCGGTTATTTGCGCATCTCCGATCTCATGCCACACAATCGACGATTGACATTTTCTTCCGTATAATGCCTCAAATGGTGCCATTTGAATGCTAGAATGATAACTGTTATTGTACGAGAATTCGACCAGAGGTAAGTGCGCGTCCCAATTACCACCGAAATCTATGACACACGAGCGAAGCATGTCTTCAAGGGTACAAATCGTTCTTTCAGTCTGACCGTCGGTTTGGGGATGAAAAACGGTACTTAGATTTAGCGTAGTACCTAGAGCAGATTGAAACGTTTCCCGATGACGCGAGGTAAACCGACCATCGCGGTCAGAGATGATGTCACGAGGCGTCCCGTGTCGACAGATGATTTCGTCGGTGTAGATCCGTGCTAATCGTTCTACCTTGTAGTCCTCTCGTATCGGCAGAAAATGAGCAGATTTAGTCAAACGGTCAACGATAACCCAGATGCTATCGTGACCTGAAGGTGTACGCGGAAGTTTCATTATAAAGTCCATGGCTATGCTTTCCCATTTCCACATCGGGATCTCGGGTTGCACAAGCAAGCCAGAGGGTCTTTGTTGTTCGGCCTTGACTTTCGAACAAGTTAGACACTTCGAAACGTAGATTGCGATATCCTTTTTCATTCCAGGCCACCAATAACGTAGACGAAGGTCATGGTACATCTTGTCGGCACCAGGATGATTGGAATATCGAGACTTGTGCGCTTCAGTCAACAATATATCTCGAAGGTTATTGCGACTTGGAATCCAGATGCGATCTAGATAGTAGAGGATACCGTTCGATTTGGTGACAAAGTGCGAATCAGCTCCACACTTTTTCATTTCCTCTCGCATGGTATCTTCAACGAAGCAGGCGTGCTGAACATCACGAATCAAGGCTTCGAGGTCATGTTGGGCGTGAGTATTACGAATGCTATGCAAATAGCTTCGTCTGCTTAGAGCATCGGCCACAACATTTGCTTTGCCAGGGTGATAACGAATCTCACAGTCGTAATCGTTGAGAAGTTCAACCCATCGGCATTGACGCATATTCAGTTCCTTTTAGTTAAGGATGTGTTGTAGGCTTTTATGGTCGGTGAAGACCATACACTTGGTACCATAAAGGTAGTGTCACCAAATCTTCAACGCAAAACCAACTGCGCCTAGCTCGAGGTTGTGGGTTGTATAGTTCTTCTTGTGGATTTTGAGCTGACGAGAGGCGTAAGCGATAACCTTGTCCCGTTGCATGAGAACACAACCGAGACCAAGGTTTGAGGCATCACAATAGACAATGAAGCCATTGTTTCCGTCGGGTAGAGCGAGGATAGAAGCATTGTAGAGCATATGCTTGAGAGTTTGAAAGGCAGTCTGTTGTTTGGTTCCCCAAACAAAAGGCTTGTCTTTATGCGTCAAAGAAGTAAGAGGGACAACGATTTTAGAAAACTCAGCGATGAATCGACGGTAATAGCCCGCTAATCCGAGGAACGAACGAACATCAGATGGTGATTTTGGAGTAACCCAACTCTTAACAGCTTCGATCTTTGCGTGATCGACGTGAATACCTTGACTATTGACTATATGACCGAGGAATTGAACCTCCTCTAGCCAGAATTTACACTTGGAGAACTTGGCATAGAGTCGATTCCCTTGGAGTAGTTCGAGAACCAAACGTAGATGCTGCACGTGTTCGGTTTTCGACTTCGAATAGATAAGGATGTCGTAGATGAATATGATGACGAAACGGTCAAGAAATGGTTTACACACGCGATTCATCAAATCCATGAAAACCGCGGGTGCGTCGGTTAAACCAAAGGGCATTACGACAAATTCATAATGGCCGTATCGGGTTCGGAAAGCGGTTTTCGGTATATCTTCCTCCTGGATTCATAACTGTTGATAGCATGAGCGTAAATCGATCTTCGAGAAACACGTAGCACCTTGCAATTGATCAAAAAAATCATTGATTTGGGGCAGGAGATAATGATTCTTGATAGTCAGCTTATTCAACTCCCTGTAGTCGATGCACATCCGAAACGACCCGTCCTTCTTTTTGACGAAAAGAACTAGCGCCCCCAAGGAGAGGTGCTAGGGCGAATGAAGCCTTTGTCAAGTAATTCCTGGAGTTGACTCGAGAGTTCGCGCATTTCGGACGGAGCGAGGCGATAAGGAGATTTAGCAACAGGATTGGCTTGAGGAATGAGGTCAATACGAAAATCAATATCACGACTCGGGGGTAAACCAGGTAAATCATCAGGAAAGACTTTAGGAAAATCACGAACCACAGGCACCATATCAATTGCCTTCTTTTCCTTTTCCCCCGCTACTATGATGTGTGCTAAGAAAGCTTTGTATTCCTTGCGGAGATACTTGCTTGCTTGGACACACGACATGAGCCTGAGATTCTTCGATGCGACTTCACCATAGACACAAAGTTGATCACCATTAGCGAGTGAGAAACGAATCTTTTTATCAAAGCAAGCAACTTCAGCACAATTTTCACGAAGAAAATCCATACCTACTATGATATCGAAACTACCAAGCTGCATCAGGATAAGATCGATAGGAAAGATGTGATTGTTGAGTTCAAGAGTACAATTACGAAGAACAAAACGGAGAGTAACGGTTCTTCCAGTGGCAACTTCAACATTGAACGTCGTGGGGAGATGGGCGCGTTTACTATTAAGGAGCTTTTCGAATTCTAATGACATAAAACAGTTATCGGCTCCATTATCAAATAAACACGAAGCATATATACCATTAACGAGGAACGTACCATTAACCACATTGTTATCTGCTTGAGCCTGGCATGCGTTGATGTTGAAGGCACGTCCGCGGGCTGCTGGTTGCTGCTACTGCTGAGGCTGCTGCTGTTGAGGCTGCTGCTGCTGTGGCTCTTGCTTCACCACTCTGTTGGGGCACATGTTTGCAAAGTGGTTGGGATCACCACATGCAAAGCAAGCTCTAGCATGGATCGCGGGTGCAGGAGCTGCTTGTTGGCCTTGAGGAGCAGGAAGTAGAGCTTGTGGTGCAGGAGTTTGACCTTGAGCTGGAGCTGGAGCTTGACGTGGACTAGTATGGCAGTTAGCAGTAAAGTGGTCGTACATGTTGTAGTGAACACAGAATCTACAAGCAATCCCCATGGGATGATGATAAGTACAGGTAGGGCAAGCCGGGTGAGGACCAGTATACGCACACTTGGCCAGCGGTGCGTTGGTGACCGGTGCCGCTACTTGGCGGTTTTGGGGTTGTGGTTGAGCAGGTACAGCTTGAATGGGAGCGGCGGCAGTGACAGCACAATTCTTGCTACTGTTGTTGTTGTTGTTCTTTCTCTTGCGGCGGGAGGGCTTTGAAGCTTGCGGTGCGGCGGTATCAGCGGTGGGAGCGGCGGTTGCTTGATGAAGACTCTTCAGAGTGTTCTTGAAGTACCCAGCGAGAAGTCGCTTGTCGTTTATCTCAGCAGCGAGTAGGTAGGTTTCTTAAATTGTTGTTGTCTTCTCAGCTTGCACGAAGTCAGCAACACAATCCGGTAGAGCACGGATGTACTTCTTGATCGTCATGTCAGGTGTTGCCACCTGGCCTAGACAGATGATACTCAGCTATTTGAAGCACGCAGTAAGACCGGCGTTATCACCACCGTCTTACTTGATATGCCAGAACTCATTCTCCAACTTTTGAAGCTCATGAGGTGGGCAAAATTCCTTCATCATGAAGTCTTTTAACTCCTCCCAAGTGAGCCCAAAGGCTGCATCATTCCCACATTTGTTCCTTTAGGCCATCCACCACTCCAGAGCCCTGGACTGGAAGACACCGGTAGCATTGACAGTTCGTAGGTGTTCCAGACATCCGCTCTAACGGAGCGTGACTTCAATAGAATCGAACCATTGAAACATCGCGATAGGTCCGTCTTCTCCCGTAAAGTCTTTCGGGCCGCAGGCCTTAAACTACTTAAAGCTGAATGTGCCCTTAGGTGAGTCAGTCCTTGATCCCTCAGAGGACTTGCTGGTGTTTTCATTCAGTTCACTGACGATCTGAGGGATAACTTTCGCCATTTGCTTAGCGATGAGGGCCGCGATGCGTTTGTCCTCATGATTGCGGCGTGCAGCGCGAGAGTGGCGGGATCCAAATGACGACATTGTCTGCAACAGACATCGCCATAGGACTCAAACACTATATAATCGAATCTCACCTCACACGCACTACCACTAAATAAAGCCCAGGAACACGTCTAGTCACATCAACACATAGTCACGTAGGCACATAAACCACAGAAACACATAAGCACATAGAGCACAGAAGCACGTAGAGCACAGAAGCACATAATCTACAGAAACCACACTATATTTTGCACGTATTCACTACATATATTGCACGTATTCACCTATCATTCAAGGTTCTCGCGTTCGAGAATAGCGATTGCGATTAGCGAGTACACAACGAGTAGCATAGCGAGTCGTATAGCATGCGATTTGTTAACGTTTTGAGATAGATGTGCAGTGCGAGTTGTGCGTGTTGATCAAATTGAACAGCGAAAAGCGTATAAAATACCAAAATCGGAACACGTAAACATGTAAAACCACATAAAAGTTCACGTAAAAGTTATAAATCATAGCAAATCACGGAGTCAGCGGTTGTGGGCTCAGAATCAAAGCACATAAAATCAGCGATTGCGAGCTTGAAATCGAAAATAGATTGTCTTCGGCTGATAGACGTCGACTACCCAAAGTGGTTCGACTATTCTCAAAGTGTTCGAGTACACATTTTGGCCTACTAGACTGTGCTCTATCACCGGCATACGTTGAATGGCACGCATCCTTTCGGTTATTCACGCGACTCGAGTTATTGGAATTCATCGAGACTTTGGTGTGAGTTTTGTAAAACTAAAATAGAGAATTTGGAACTGGCCATTAAGATGCGGGTTTCACCCCTAACTTAACGACTTTGTTCCTGTAAGTGTGGTAAAAGATAGAGGTGAGGATGTTCCGCTCTCTATTGTCGGAGAATTTCGTCGAAGTGTGGATTTTACTCCTAATTCAACGCAATTCTCTTGTTTATAGTAAAAAGGCGCATTGAACCAGCGATCCAATCGAGAGTTTGCGGTTTTCACACCTAGTCTCGATCTAATCACTCGTTCATCATTTTTTTTGAAAATAGTGCAGTGCTAGCCTTAGGAAAGGCTATGTGATAGAGTATAGCATGATTGCGAGGCGATCGAATAACAGAGATAGGCTCGTGCGAAACCCTTACCGGGTTCGCACAAGGCGGTCTGTTGGTACTTAGACTATAGATTAGGTCGTTTCTAAGACATCGACCCGGACTAGGTCAAGTCTTGCCTAATTCCCTATAGTTATGGCTCTGATATCAATCTGTCACACCCCAACCGATGGCGGAAACATCGGGGTGAGGCACTGAGCGAAACAGATTGTCCAAATCCATAACAACTAATTTTACCAAATATTTAAAGTTACGTCCCATACCATAACATACTTAGCAATTGAATTAATACATACATAAGACAATAAATTGTTTCGACAACTCATAACATAAATTGTTTGTTTGTTTCTAGACCCATCCTATCTTAATTCCACAAAAGATAGCAAGCAAGCACAACATCCTAAACACCTGCCACATATGTTAAAATAGAGGTCAACACACATAGTGTAAAGGTGAGCATACAAGTTTAATAGTATAATAGACAGCGAAACCGTTTTACGCATAACCAGCATGTAACATGTAGCAAAGTGAAGCTAGTAGGTTATCGACAATGAAATATGCACAGACGTGACTGCGAGTTGTAGAATGCACAACACATATCCCCACTGGACACGTGAAGTAAAGCCCTTAACAACCCTTGTCCATGACAGGTGCTGAGCCCAAACTATAGTACTATCGTTGCTAAGGTGTCAGGCAACAATCACTGTGTAAACATAACTGCTATGGGTGATTTTCTGCTCATATATCCCAACTAATATTCTGACTTTGTTTGTTTTATTGTGACCAGGATACTGAATCATGATATTGGTAACATCCTGGTAATATCTTGGTAGTAACTAATTAACCCACGTGCAGATTAAAAGGTGCAAGTCTCTAACGTTCAAGTGGACTTCTTCTCCTCAAGACTCGGGCAAATCAGTTAGATTATGGACGTTGAAGCCGGAAGACGTGGACTACAACGTTCACATATGGAATATTCACTGAATCCCGGAATAATAGGATAGTTAGTTAGTTTCTTTTACTATAAAAAGGATTAATCGGATCAGATTAGGGCATACAATCTCTCGTACACTCTTTTTCTCTAGCTGCAAACACTCACAAAACACTTACAATTGTATCGAATTCACATTGTAACACTTAGTCGATCCGCATCATATCCTACACCGTATCCTGACATTTGAAGTAATAAGAAGAACAAGGCGGCTGCGATTGTCAGCTCCCGAGGTTTTGTGCCGGCGATCTAGATTGATCAAGGGCTTTCCTCGTATATCCCGTGTCACCCTTTACATTTTCGCTCATTGTTTGATCGTAGATACAACTCAATATCCTGAGCCGTATCTTGAAAACTGTTTTCAAATAACTTAATTAACATATTTTTAACACATTTTCTTAGCACACTACCTCACTTAACTAATTTGATCACTTAATTGCTTCGGTAATTTTTGACCAAAACAATTTGGCACCCACCGTGGGGCGAGTGGTGCTATTTCTACTAAAAGCTTTTGCAAAATCATTACTTGGTTTTCTATTTTCAAAACTTTTTGCTACACTATTTTCAATGGCCTCAAGATCAAACATGAGCTCTTCCACCATGTCTGCTACCACCTCTGCAACAATTGGTTCGGTGCTTCCACCACCTCCTCCGAGAACGCAAGCCTCATCACAAGGAACAGAAATTCATGTGGCTCGGGATGTTATCCCCGCTCGCAATATTCAGGGATCTGGTCCTGTTTTGGCCTCTAATGAAGAAATTCTAAATTTGTTTGGTAGTGTACAGGAACAGATGAGGCAACAGCAGGAGACCAACCAGATGCTGATGAGAGAGATACAACTCTTGAAATCCAGCTCAAGCAGGCCCGCTGAGGATACTGTCACTCCCTTGCAACCCAGAGCTCTGAACTTCAGTTCTACAGTATATACTGAGGATAACAGGGGGAATATTGTGCCTAGCCATTCACAGAATCATACTCCTGAGATACCCTCTTTGGTTAGGGTGTCAACTGTGAGAAGCTCAGGATATGCTTCAGGATATGGCCAAAATCCTCAGACTGGTAACGTATCTAATAATAATAATACTCTTGCTACTAATGGTGTTGGATCTTTGCAGGATGCAGGTATGACATCAGCATTTTCTAGGGAGCTTCAGAAATTAAAGGACATGATATCCAGTGTACCTGGAGTGGTCCAGCCAATTCCAGAAGTATCCCAAGACAACCACAGGATATCCCGGTTTGCCTATCCTATTTGTGATGCTGAAATCCCAAAAAGATTTCAGACCCCCAACATGAAGCTCTATGACGGAACTACGGATCCTGAGGAGCATATTGCCCAGTATAGGGAGAGGATGGAAATCAACCCTATCCCTCCGGATCTCAAGGAAGCGTGCCTATGCAAGGGTTTTGGTTCTACCTTAACAGGATCAGCCTTAAAATGGCTCTTAAACGTTCCTCCTCACTCAATTACATCATTTACTCATTTAGTGAATTTGTTTAATAGTCAATTTTCTTGCAGTCGAAGTTTTGAGAAACTAACCAGTGATCTTTACAGGATAACCCAAGGACCTCAGGAATCCTTGAGGGATTATGTGAACAAGTTTAGTTAGGAATCCTTAGATATCCCACATCTTGATGTTGCAACAGCTGTGCAGGCTTTCAAGATGGGGTTGCAGAAAGATTCTCAATTTTACCAGGATCTTGTAATGAATCCCTGTAGGAATCTGGATGAAGCTCGGAACAGGGCTTTAAGATATATTCGGCTGGAGGATGACAAAAAGATGCAAGAGAGGATGAATTCATCCACGACCTATGAGTCAACCAATAGAAAATCAGAATCCTTGTATAAACCATATCGATCTAAGCCATATGGCAGAAATGACAGCAAAAAAGTGAATGCTGTTGAAGACGAGGATCCTGAAGAGTATCCTGAGTTGTCTGAATATTGTTTTTCTGTTAATATACCTGAACTGATGTATGCTATGCAGGGTTTAGGAGACAAAGCAAGATGGCCCCGGAAGAATCAACAAAAAGCTGATTGGAAGGATAAAATGGTGTGCCTTCCATGAGGATTTCGGACATGTTACTGAGGATTGCATTTCTCTAAGGAAAGAAATAAGCTATCTCTTGAGTAAGGGATATCTGAAGGATCTCCTGGGAAGAAAGAAGAATAAGGGTCAGGATACTGAGAAGGATCCTGAACGAGCAGCATCACCTCCTGCGGATGCCAAGATAATTAATTTCATTTCAGGAGGATCCAACATTTGCGGGACATCATATTCTGCGGTAAAAAGGCACGCGAAGGAAGCCAAGGCAGAAAGGGGAGATAAGCCAACCAGGATACAACCCTCACAACTGATAAAGTGATCACGTTTGATAGCGATGACATGGATACTGTCCAGGATCCTCATCACGATGCTTTGGTAATAACGTTATATGTTGCTAACCATTTTATGTGCAGGATACTGGTGGATAATGGCAGCTCCGTCAACATAATACAGCTGGAAACGTTGAAGAGGATGAATGTATCCCCGATGGATATTACTTCGAAGTCCACTGTGCTTGTTGGTTTCAGTGGAGAAGCCAGGAATACCGTAGGGGAGATAAAGTTGCTCGTGTATGTTGAAGGGGTCAACTCAATGCAGCGCTTTTGTGTCATGGACTCCTTATCTTGCTATAATATTATATTAGGTAGGCCTTGGATCCATGATATGAAAGCTGTGCCGTCAACCTATCATCAATGTATCAAGATCCCTACTCCTTGGGGAGTAGTCAAGGTGGAAAGTGATCAGCAGGAAGCAAAGGAGTGTTATTCTTCTTCGATGAAATCCTCAACAAAGCCTAGTGCAGCATAGCAATTAAAGATGCGAGGCCAGGATATCATGTAGGCTTCAGAACAGGATGTAAAGAAAGTTATCCTGGATCAGGATAATCCGGATATCTCGGTGCTCGTAGGAACCAATATCCCTCGGGATATTGGAAACCAATTGATTAACTTTTTGAAATGCAGGATGTCAACATTCGCGTGGAAACACGAGGATATGACAGGTATTTCCAAGGATATTATAACTCACAAGCTCAGAATTGATAGGTCCTTCAAGCCTGTCCAACAAAAACGAAGGAAATTTGCTCCGGAACGGAACACAATCATTCAGGAGGAAGTTGAAAGATTATTAAAGAGCAAGATGATTAGGGAAGTGAAATTTCCTAAATGGCTGGCAAATGTAGGTGTGGTGCAAAACAAAAACGGGAAATGGAGAGTCTGTGTAGATTACACAGACTTGAACAAAGCTTGTCCCAAAGACCCGTTTCCTCTACCTCATATTGATTCAATGGTGGATGCTACTACTGGCCACGAGATGTTAACCTTCATAGATGCCTCCTCAGGATTCCAACAAATCCAAATGGAACCCTCAGATCAGGAGGATACTGCTTTCATGACACCGACAGGTATTTATTGTTATACTGCTATGCCTTTTGGTTTAAAAAATGCAGGTGCAACATACCAAAGATTGGTGAACATGATGTTTAAAGACAAACCGGGGGACACCATGGAGGTATACATTGATGACATGGTAGTAAAATCTAAAAAGGCTGAGGATCACCTCTAGGATATTAAGGGAGCGTTCGATATCCTGGACCAATACAACATGAAACTAAATCCTTCCAAATGCCATTTTGGAGTGGGAGCAGGAAAGTTTCTAGGATACATGGTGACGAAAAGGGGGATAGAAGCAAGCCCGGAGCAGATTAAAGCTATCTTGGATAAAGTCACCTTCAAATATGAAAGATGTTCAAAGATTAACAGGGTGAGTAGCAGCATTAAACATATTTATCTCAAGATCCTCGAAAAAATGCAAAGAATTCTATGATATCCTAAAGAAGAATAAGAAATTCGAATGGGGAGAAAAGCATGAAGCAGCCTTGCAGGATTTGAAGCAGTATCTTTCAACCGCGCCTCTATTGATGAAGCCTGAAGATGGTGAACCATTATCCCTGTATCTTGCAGTATCAGGGAACGCAGTAAGTGCTGTCCTTGTAAAGGATCATGAAGGTCAGCAGTATCCTGTCTATTATGTTAGTAAAAGCTTATTAGATGCTGAAACTAGATATTCTCATTTAGAGAAATTAATATTAGCCCTAGTTATGGCTTTAACAAAACTTAGGCATTATTTTGAGACACATAGGATTCATGTAAAAACCAACTATCCTTTTAAAAATGTGCTTAGGAAGCCCGAGATGTCAGGCAGGATGGCTAAGTGGTCAGTAAAATTAAGTGCCTATGATTTGATATATGAACCTAGAAATGCCATAAAGTCTCAGGCCCTAGTTGACTTTGTGGCTGATTTCAGTAGTGATATTCAAAATGAAGTAGACCTAGAAGTGCAACAACTAGGAGAAAATATAGAATCTTGGACGTTATATACTGATGGTGCATCTAATGTAAGAGGTGTAGGTTTGGGTATACTACTAAAATCGCCACAGGGGGATATATTACCCCAGGCTATTAGATGTGAGTTTCCTGCCACTAATAATGAAGCAGAATATGAAGCTTTAATTGTGGGATTAGAATTGGCTAAGAGCATGAACATCAAGGGTTTACAAATATTTGTTGATTCCTTGTTAATTACAAATCATTTTAATGGGACCTATGCAGTTAAAGGTGAGAAGTTGATCGAGTATCTCGAAATTCTCAAAAAATTAGCAGGATATTTCGATATTTTTACACTTAAACAGGTACCAAGAGAGGATAATGCTGAAGCTGATGCCTTGGCAAATCTAGGATCATCAGTCAGGATACCGGAGGTGACCCAAATACCGATATTACATATCCTGTATCCTGCGATGGATCCTCAGGATAAGGAAGTAGTAAGTGTTCAGGATCCTGATGATGAGTATCCCGAGGAGGATCCTAAGTCCTGGACGACTCCAATCATGAGATATCTCAAGGAAGGACACATCCCAAAGGATGAAAATCCTAAGGCCTTTAGAATGAAGGTATCACGATTCACTATTATAAATAATGTTTTGTATAAGAAATCTCTTGCAGGATCATATCTGAGGTGCTTGGAGGATCCCGAAACCAAAGAAGTGCTTCAGGATATACACGAAGGGGATTGTGGTAACCATACTGGGGGCAGGTCGTTATTCTCAAAGGTATTAAGAACAGGATACTATTGGCCGACGATGAGAAAAGATGCTGCAAAATATGCACGAAGATGTGATGCATGTCAACGACACAGTAATATATTACATCAACCTGCTGAGCCACTTTATCCTATCGCTTCCCCTTGGCCATTCATGAAGTAGGGAATGGATATCATAGGAAAATTGCCAAAGGCTCCAGGAGGAAAAGTCTTCATGCTGGCAATGACTGATTATTTCTCTAAGTGGGTTGAAGCCGAAGCGTTTGTTCAAGTTAGAGACCAAGAAGTAGTATCCTTCATAAAAAGGAATATCCTGACAAGGTTTGGAGTACCAGCTGAGATAATTTGTGACAATGGTTCTCAGTTTATAAGTTAGAGGACTACTGACTTTTGAAAGAATTGGGGAATTAAAATGATCACATCCACACCGGTACATCCTCAAGCAAATGGACAAGCAGAATCCTCAAACAAGATAATTGTCAACAATTTGAAGAAAAGGCTTGGAGCTAAGAAGGGAAGATGGGCAGAAGAATTACCCTTTGTTTTATGGGCTGATAGAACGACGGTGAAAAGTGCAACTGGCCAAACCCCATTTTCCTTAGTATTTGGAGCAGAAGCAGTGATCCCAACAGAAATGGTGATACCTACGGCGAGATCCAACCTCCGGGATCCTGAGCAGAATCCTGAAGCCCTTTGCCAGGAATTGGATACTATTGATGAGGCAAGAGATGCGGCAAAGCTAAGGTTGGCAGCATATCAACAGAGGATATCCAGAGCATACAACAAGAATATAAGGACTAGAAGGTTTCAGGTTAGAGATTGGGTATTAAGAAAGGCTTTTCAAAATACTACTAATCCTACTGATGGAAAGTTGGCTCCGAAGTGGGAAGGAGCCTACGAGATTGAATCAGAATCAGGAAAAGGAGCATACACACTCAAGAATATAGAGGGAGATATGCTACCAAGATCCTGGAATGCTATACACCTAAAGTTCTATTTCAAGTGAGTTTAGAATTTAATTTCTAACTCAGGATGGTATGAATTCTATCTCTTTTAATATGTTTGATATTGTTTATTCTTTTGAACCCAATACTGACTTAAGCATCGGAGGGGTGTTAGCCAGGCTAACACCCACCTTAGTTTACGATTGTTTTGCAGTATATGCTTCGGGATATAGCTCCGAGATACACACTCAGGATATTTCGAAAGATTAGAGGATTGGCCCCCTCTCTCACGTTTAAGGGATCCTGATCCCTTCACAGGTTTAAAGGTATTAACCTTTCTCTCGAATTGGGTTTAAACACCCCGCCTGGAGCGCCAGTTATCCAAGGATAGTTCAAGATGGCGGGACCAGTCCATGTAAAAGTGGCTGACAATTTCGTTATTATTGGCTATATCCTGGATCCTAAAGGTATATGAGGATTGATCACCCTCTCTTACGGAAGGGTATTTTCATACTCTCTAAGGTTTAAAGGTTATCACCTTTCTAAGTCTTGGAGTTTATACACTCCCGCCTGTAGTGCATGAAAATTTGGGATTTTCCCTAGAATACTTATGGGTTTATCCCCTGTATACTAAGGATTTATCTCCAGTACATTTTAGGGTTTACCCCTGTAACACAAGAACTGTTCAAACAGTTGGAACTGATGTTCAGAAAATTTCTAAGTGTTCAAAGACATTATGCACAGGGGACATTCCTACTGAGGCAATTGTGTAAAGCTCAAAGGATCAAACTTGGACCTAGTGCACTAAGTATCTCGGACTGGGACATCTTCGTGGAAAAAATCGCAAAAGGATTGAAGCTCGAAAATAGGGTTACACTATATTCCTGGTATGATCTTTCCTTTGTAAACCTTATATAAATCATTTCAATTTTTGAAACTATGTTTGAAAAAAAAGCTTAAACATCCTGACCAGGATATATTCTCAGGATGTATTCTCAAAATATATTTTCGGAATATGTTTCAGGATATTTGGTTGGAATATTTGGGATTTAATACTTGGGTTAAAAACTAAAACTGTATTCTAGTTAAACAAGTGTTGTCAAAACAAACATTGTAAAATAAAAGTGAGTCCTTTTTCTTTAAAAACTTTATCTGAATTGTTTGAATTTTAAAAACCCTATTTGACGAGAGTCTTTATAGGATATTTGCGAATATACTGATCAAGATATTTTCATAATATTTGGATAAGACATTGGAAATAATTGCACTAATTTTGGAACGTTGAAATCTAAACTAAGCAATGTATAATGAAAATTAAAAGACAACAGCGAATAAGTCAAAAAGAGGTTATATTGTTCAAAATAAACGATACTAATTGATGACCGAGGGCTTCATCCTGAAACCCAGGACCCGTCCACCTTTGGCCATCATATTGTTTTAGTGCAGGAAATGTAAATTGTTTAAAGGACAAGAAATAAAATTGTTCAAACAAACACAACCATCAAATTTAAAAAATGGGCTCAGGCATGAACATCCATCACTGCCCGCTTCGCTTCTTTTAAGGGGCAGCACCTTCTTCATTCATCATGTCTTCACCAGCATCCGCTTCAGGATTAGCTTGAACATCCTTCTCAGCCTTACCACCAGCACCAGTTAGTTTTTCAATCGCTTTTGAAGACCCCTCAGCTGCAGGTTTAACAGGATGCTCCACAGGATTACCGTCAAGACCCCTTAGCTTCGTCTCCCAGGCGTCGACGTTCCAAGAAGGGCAATCAAAGCCCAGGGTCTTGGCTTTGTAAGCCATTTTTAGCCTAGCCTGAAGAAGAGAGATGACAACGGAGCTTTTAAGGCCTTCCCGGTAAGTGGCCATATCCTGTTCATGTTGGGCTTGGGCAGCGTCGAGATGGGCCTGGGCTTCATGAGTGGCTTTCTTGAGGGCAGCCTGATGCTCCTGGGTCATGGCCTTGAACTTGTCCTCGTAATGTCGAGATTTATCCGCAGCAATCATACCTTGGTCGGAAATGGTAACCAAGGCTTTCTTCAATTTGGATTCAAGCATTTTGTTGAGCCCACAGGATTCTTCGTATTGATGAACCAGACGTTCAAGGCCCTACACCGAAAAACGCAGGTATTGTTGTATGATAACCAAGATATTGGTTTGATATATATGTGCAGGATATGGAATGAGGATCTATACCTTGTTAAGAAAGGAAGTCATGAACCCGCTTGCCTCGATAAACCCGTGATTCTCATAGGGAAACGCCTCGGGAGTCGCAGGTGAATCAGTCTCTTTCCTCTTATGAGAACTTGAGCTCCGGGGCTTAGTAGCTGGCGAGGGCTTGGGAATGATGATAGCTTTGGAGCTGCTGGGATTGGATGAGGTAATAGCTTTGGGACTTGGCTCCTTCTTGACCTGGACAGGATCAGAGTAATTGTCCAACTCCTCAAGGTCGAAAACTTCTGGGATTTTGGTTGGTGCTGCATAAAGGGGAAGTTCTAAATCCTTAATACTCTTTCATTATATTACGCTAATCAATCATTTACAAAATGACTCTTACCAGACATATCAGATGATGAATATTGACTGGAACTTGGGAGGTGTGTGGAAAAGCTCCTATATCTTTCCGGTAACCGCTAAATTGCTTCGATTCTCTTTTCAGATTCTCCAGTAGGAGGGGCAACTTCTTTGAAGTTCACTGCATAAAGTCCAAATAAGAAAGTATTAGCGCAGGATATTGGCCTGGGAGTATTTGGGGATATTCTCGAAGCCCTAAACCCTACCAGTGGTTAACCACTCCACCGGGAGGCTAGCACCCTCATAGATGGAGTCTCGCTTAACGAAGAAGAATTTCCGTTGCCATCCATCCTCGTTCTTGGTGGCTTTGAGAATGAGGGGTTTACTGGAAGTCGAAAAGAGTAAAAACCGACTGGAACCGTGTGATCGGAGGCGGTAGGTGATCGGAATATAATCGATGCAGAGGTCAGGACATTGAAGGTTTTTGATTTGGTTATGTACGATCAGTACCCTCCAAACCATGGGCATTGTTTGGGCAAAGGAAATACCAGTGGTTCGGAAAAACTGCATCATGAATTCAGGAAAAGGATACCGAAGACCTAGCGAGAAAGGATATGCCGGAAAGCAGACCCAATCGGCAGAAGAAACATCCGATCGAATTGATTGGTCAAATGGTCTAATAACCGCGCTATCTGGGAAAGCACCGGAGGCTCTCAATGCTGCGATGTTTGCGTTATCAAAGGCACAGATCTCCTTCTCGGGGTTCTTGAGAAGGTTTTGTTGGACGAAGGTCTCCGTCGATTCGCCGGTTTGAGAACAGGTTCTAGTAGCCATTAGAAGAAAAATGAAGGAGTTAGCAGGGAAGTAAAGAAGAACGAATAATTACCTGGTGATTCTGTTGATGATATTTGGTTTTCAAACAGAAAGAGAGAAGATATAGGGGCATGGTAGATATCCATCGAGTGAAAACCGCGTTGGAAGTTGTACAATGCTATCTTAACCGTCGTTTCAATTTAATAATCTCGATTTAAGAGATAAGCTTTAAAATATATCCGTTGGAATTGGTATACCAACAGATATATTTTGGGGACAATTGTTATGGGTGATTTTATGCTCATATATCCCGACTAATATTCTGACTTTGTTTGTTTTATTGTGACCAGGATATTGAATCAGGATATTGGTAACATCCTGGTATGATATCCTGGTACTAACTAATTAACCCACGTGCAGATTAAAAGGTGCAAGTCTCTAACGTTCAAGTGGACTTCTTCTCCTCAAGACTCGGGCAAATTAGTTAGATTATGGACGTTGAAGCCGGAAGACGTGGACTACAACGTTCACATATGGAATATTCGCTGAATCCCGAAACAATAGGATAGTTAGTTAGTTTCTTTTACTATAAAAAGGATTGATAGGATCAGATTAGGGCACACAATCTCTCGTACACTCTTTTTCTCTAGCTGCAAACACTCACAATACACTTACACTTGTATCGAATTCACATTGTAACACTTAGTCGATCCGCATCATATCCTGCACTGTATCCTGACATTTGAAGTAATAAGAAGAACAAGGCAGCTGCGATTGTCAGCTCCCGAGGTTTTGTGCCGGCGATCTAGATTGATCAAGGGCTTTCCTCGTATATCCCGTGTCACCCTTTACATTTTCGCTCATTGTTTGATCGTATATACAGCTCAATATCCTGAGCCGTAACCTGAAAACTGTTTTTGCAAATAACTTAATTAACATATTTTTAACACATTTTCTTAGCACACTACCTCACTTAACTAATTTGATCACTTAATTGCTTTGGTAATTTTTGACCAAAACAATAACATACAAGCTTTCATTGAATAACACGTAGCATGCAATAACGGTCAGCGTATAAAAGTGTTTGCGTTGTGTGTCGATTGTGATTTGAATAAGTAACGTATGTAACACCTAAAAGTGCATAAAGCAAAAATGGTTCAAGTATACTCACAGATCGTGTTAAATGAATAACACATTCTTGGATTGGATTGAAGGGAGCGCTGGAAAGTTAGCCTGATTACAGAACGATAACATAAGCGATGAACGGCGCGTTAAACGGTGAAGAGTGAACCAAGTGACGAATGGTCATCCGATCGGATGACAATCCGAACGGATGGTCATTCGATCGGATGTCAATCCGTTCGGATGGTCATCCGGTCGGATGTCCATTCGGTCGGATTGACATTCGTTTGAGATGGATGTGTTTGTGTATGATGGCTTTGAAGTTTTCATTGTAGCATTTTAAAATCAGAGAAGTATATCTACCCTTCAGGTCGTTCGATCGAACGGTCGTCCGATCGGATGGTCGTTCGATCGGATGGCGATCTGATCAGCGAGACATTTCAGTAAGAACAAGTTCACAGCAGGATGGTCATTCGATCAGATGGTCTTCTGATCGGATGGCAATCCGTTAGAACTGATGATCTTTGAAAATTATGAAAATGTTTAAGTGTTGAAGTCCAAGTGCAATCCGATCGGATTGTCGTTCCATCGGATGGCAATCCGTTCGACACCTGATCCTTTTGAAATTTGAAATGTTTTGCTAAGTTTGAAAAGTTTGCGGTTTGATCGAGATGGTATGACAACGTGTTTGAACAACAGGAACCCCATCAAGTCCAAGTTATCTGAACGGATGGGAATCACCCCGTTTGACCAGTTAACTGTTGTTGACGGTTGTTCATGTTCAACCCGAAATCGGTTGTCTCCTTGATAGGAATCAGATCTCAGATCGACACTTCACTAGAAAATGAGTAGAAAGCCTGAACGAGCTCCGATTCTATCGGTTTTGAGTTCATGAATGTAAAAGAGTTGAAAGAAAGTTGTGAAACCATCTTTCAATCCTTCTAACCGTGAAAATGTTTAGACCTATGCAAAAACAACGTTTAATCATGTGGAAATTACCTAGATCTGAGTTGTTCTTGGTGGAATGAGGCCAAATCTTGAAGTTCATAAGAACCCCATAATGACATCACCCTAGAACACCCCAAATCGGGCAGATTTCATGGTTAAAAGTGAAGATTCAAAGGTGAGAATGATGAAGAAGTGTGTGTAGATGATAGATGTACAAGATTTGAGTTGAAAACTTACAAGATTCACGAGAAATCGAGAGAAAGAGGGCTGGAACGGGCTGGTCGGAGGAGAGAGCTGTCGCATCACTGTTCTTGATGTGACAGGGGGTATTTATTGTTGTGGGTGGAATTTTCTAACCTATATCTCGAAATTATATCCTGACTTTATATGTCTATTTTCGCTGCCAGGATACTGGACCAGGATATTGGTAACATCCTGCGAGGGTATCCTGCGTGCTGTTAACGATTTGCTTTGGCTGCAAGGTACAAACGGTCATGAGGCTTGGTCTCCCTGAAGAATAGGTCAAGGTGGTTACAAGAAAGACGTTGGAAGCTTGGAGAAGGGGTTTACAACGGTCAAAAGGGAATATTCGCAGGATCCTGGAATAATAGGGCAATATCCCGGATTTTTAGCATAGTTTGTTATTTCTTGTAACTATAAATAGGAGTGCTGGATCAGTAGGTTGACACATAATCCCGTCCACTTTTACACACACATTGCAGCTACAATCACCATTTCAATCACAAACACTCACAACACTCACAAATCACAATCATTGTAACACTTAGATTTGATCCGAGCATTATCCTGCACTGTATCCTGGTTATTCAAGCAATAAGAAGACCAAGGCAGCTGACGATTGTCAGCTCCCAAGGTTTTATGCCGGCGATCTAGAAAGATCAAGGGCTTTCCTCGTACATCTCGTGTCAATTTTTACTTTACTTGCATTTCGTTTACAAATTGATATAGTTCTGCATCCCGGAGCTATATCCTGAAACTGTTTACATTTTCAACAAAGTTAATACATTTTTACAAATTTACATAGCACACTACCTCACAAACTAAGTTTGATCACTAAATTGCTTCGGTAATTTTTGACCAAAACAATTTGGCGCCCACCGTGGGGCAAGTGGTGCTATTTTTAATCAATACTTTGTTAAAATCATTACTCGGTTTTCTGTTTTCGAAATTCTTTTCAAAACTATTTCTAATGGCTTCTCAATCGAATTTGAACTCTTCTTCCATGTCTGTTTCAACCTCTGCTGCTGCTGGTTCATTACCTCCTCCACCTTCACGAGTTCAAACTTTTCAGAGGAGAAATGAAAGCAACACACCGAGAGAAATTCCTGCTGCTCAGAATGTTTCTAGATCCGGAAATTCAGGGAGAACCCATATCCTTGCTTCTAATGACGAAATTCTGTCTTTGTTTGGTAGTATACAGGAACAAATGAAGAGGCAGCAAGAAACTAACTAGACGATCATGAAGAATATACAACTCTTGAAGTCAAACTCTAGGAAACCTGTGGAGGATACAACTACTCCTCTACAGCCCAGGATGCTGAACTTTAGTTCAGTGACATTTACTGAGGATAATCAAGGCAACATGATACCGAGTCAGTCCCGGAGCAACATGCTGGACATACCTTCATCCGCCAGGATATCGATCGTGAGGGATCCAGGATATGGCCCAGGATATGGAAAAAGTCAACAGGCTGGTAACATGTTTGCCAATATCAGTATCCCTGCTACTAATAATTCTGATTCTTTGCAGGATATAGGTGTAACACCAGCATTGACCAGGGAACTTCAAAAATTGAAGGATATGATATCAAGTGTTCATGGAGTAGTGCATCCTATACCGGAAGTATCCCAGGATATCCCGATTTCCTCATCCAATTTGTGATGCTGAAATTCCAAAAAGATTCCAGACTCCTAGCATGAAGTTGTATGATGGGACGATAGATCCTGAGGTGCATATTGCCCAGTATAGGGAAAGGATGGAAATAAATCCAATCCCACCAGAACTTAAGGAAGCATGCTTATGAAAAGGCTTCGGTTCAACTTTAACAGGATCAGCCTTAAAATGGCTTTTAAATGTTCCACCTTATTCTATTACATCATTTTCTCATTTAGTTAATTTGTTTATCAGTCAATTTTCTTGTAGCAGGAGCTTTGAGAAACTAACAAGTGATCTTTACAGGATAACACAAGGATCACAAGAATCCCTAAGGGATTATGTTAACAAATTTAGTAGAGAATCCCTGGATATCCTGAATCTTGATGTTGTACAGCAGTACAAGCGTTCAAAATGGGGTTACGGAAGGATTGTCAATTTTATCAGGATCTTGTAATGAATCCTTGCAGGAATTTAGATGAAGCTCGGAATAGGGCTTTGAGATACATAAGGATTGAAGATGACAAGAAAATGCATGAGAGGATGAACACGTCTTCAACATATGAATGGACAAATAGGAAGTCAGAATCTTCCTACAAACAGTATCGTTCAAAGCCATATGCTAAGAACGATAATAAGAGAGTGAATGTTGTTGAGGATGAGGACGATGAAGAATATCCTGAAATATGAGAGTATTGTTTTTCTATAAATGTTCCTGAGTTAATGTATGCTATGCAGGGACTGGGGGACAAAGCTAGGTGGCCGAAAAAGAATCCAAGGAATACAGATTGGAAGGATAAAGCTAAATGATGTGCCTTCCATGAAGACTTTGGGCATATGACAGATGATTGCATAGCCTTGAGAAAGGAGATAAGCTACTTGCTGAGCAAAGGATACCTGAAAGAAGAAAGCTCAGGATACTGACCAGGATCCTGAGAGTGCTGCATCTCCACCACCAGATGCCAAGATAATTAACTTTATCTCCGGGGGATCTGACATATGTGGAACTTCTTACTCTACAGCTAAGAGGCATGCCAGGAAGGCTAAGGAGGAAATAGGAGATAAGCTCACAAGGATGACCATGCTTACGGATGATAAAGTCATTACTTGGTAAAGGGTCATGAAGGTCAGCAGTATCCTGTCTATTATGTTAGTAAAAGTTTACTAGATGCTGAGACTAGATATTCACACTTAGAAAAATTAATATTAGCTTTAGTTATGGCATCGACTAAACTTAGACATTACTTTGAAACACATAGAATTCCTATTAAACCAACTATCCTGTTAAAAATGTTCTTAGGAAACCCGAGATGTCAGGTAGGATGGCTAAATGGTCAGTGAAATTAAGTGCCTTTGATCTAGTATATGAACGCCATAAAGTCTCAGGCTTTAGCTGACTTTGTGGCTGATTTCAGTAGTGATATTCAAAATGAAGTAGATTTAGAAGTACAGCAGCTAGGAGAAAACTTAGAATGCTGGACATTGCATACTGATGGTGCATCTAACGTAAGAGGTGTAGGTTTGGGTATACTACTAAAATCGCCACAGGGGGACATATTACCCCAGGCTATTAGATGTGATTTTCCTGCCACTAATAATGAGGCAGAATATGAAGCTTTAATTGCAGGATTAGAATTGGCTAAAAGTATGAATATCAAAAGTTTGCAAGTATATGTTGATTCTTTGTTAATTACTAATCATTTTAATGGAACCTATGCAGTTAAAAGTGAGAAGTTAATCGAGTATCTTGAAATTCTCAAAAAATTAGCAGGATATTTCGATATTTTTACACTTGAACAGGTACCAAGAGAATATAATGCTGAAGCAGATGCCTTGGCAAACCTAGGATCATCAGTCGGGATACCTGAGGATCCTGATGAGTATCCTGAGAAGGATCCTAAGTCTTGGATGGCTCCGATCATAAGATATCTCAAGGAAGGACACATCCCAAAGGATGAGAATCCTAAGGCCTTTAGAATGAAGGTATCACGATTCACTATTATAAATAATGTCTAGTATAAGAAATCTCTTGCAGGACCATATCTGAGGTGCTTAGAGGATCCCGAAACCAAGGAAGTGCTTCAGGATATACATGAAGGGGATTGTGGTAACCATACTGGGGGCAGGTCGTTGTTCTCAAAGGCATTAAGAATAGGATATTATTGGCCGACGATGAGAAAAGATGTTGCAGAATATGCTCGAAGATGTGATGCATGTCAAAGACAGTAATATATTACATCAGCCGGCCGAGCCACTTTATCCTATAGCTTCCCCTTGGCCATTCATGATGTGGGGAATGGATATAGTAGGAAAATGGCCAAAAGCTCCAGGAGGAAAGGTCTTCATGCTGGCAATGACCGATTATTTCTCTAAGTGGGTCGAAGCTGAAGCATTCATTCAAGTTAGAGATCAAGAAGTGGTATCCTTTATAAAAAGGAATATCCTGACTAGGTTCGGAGTACCAGCTGAGATAATTTGTGGCAATGGATCTCAGTTTATAAGTAAGAGGACTACTAACTTTTGTAAGAGTTGGGGAATCAAGATGATTACATCTACACCGGTACATCCTCAAGCAAATGGACAAGCAGAATCCTCAAACAAGATAATTGTCAACAACCTGAAAAAGAGACTAGGAGCGCAAAAAGGAAGATGGGCAGAAGAACTACCCTTTGTTTTATGGGCTGATAGGACGACGGTGAAAAATGCAACTGGCCAAACCTCGTTTTCCTTGGTATTTGGAGCAGAAGCGGTGATCCCGACAGAAATGGTAATACCCACAGCAAAATCCAACCTCCGGGATCCTGAGCAGAATCCTGAAGTCCTATGCGAGGAATTGGATACTGTTGATGAAACAAGAGACGCAGCAAGGCTAAGGATGGCAGCATACCAACAGAGGATATCTAAAGTATATAACAAGAATATAAGGACTAGAAGGTTCCAGGTCGGAGATTGGGTATTGAGAAAGGCTTTCCAGAATACTACTAATCCTGCCGATGGAAAGTTGGCTCCAAAATGGGAAGGACCCTATGAAATTGAGTCAGAATCTGGGAAGGGAGCATACCGACTCAAGAATATGGAGGGGGATATGCTACCAAGATCCTGGAATGCTATACCAGTGAGTTTAAAATTTAATTTCTAACTCATAATGGTACGAACTCTATAACTCATTTATATTTTTGATATTATCTTGATACCCAATACTGACTTAAGCATCGGAGGGGTGTTAGCCAAGCTAACACCCACCTTAGTTTAAAGGTGTTTTGCAGAATATGCTTTGGGATATAGCTCCGGGATACACACTCGGGATACTTCGAAAGATTAGAGGATTGGCCCCCTCTCTCACGTTTAAGGGATCCTGATCCCTTCACAGGTTTAAAGGTATTCACCTTTCTCACGAATTGGGTTTAAACACCCCGCCTGGAACGCAAGTTATCCAGGGATAGTTCAAGGTGGCGGGACCAGTTCATGTAAAAGTGGCTGATAATTTCTTTACTGTTGGCTATACCCTGGATCCTTAAGGTATATGAGGATTGATCACCCTCTCTCACGAAAGGGTATTTTCATACTCTCTAAGGTTTAAAGGTTATCACCTTTCTAAGTCTTGGAGTTTATACACTCCCGCCTGTAACGCATGAAAATTTGGGATTTTCCCCAGGATTAAAGGTTTTCACCTTTCTAAGTTTTGGTGTTTCCACACCCTCGCCTGTAGTGCACGAAACGTGGGTAAAATCCCCTGTAAAACTTAAAGACTTAAAGGTTTTCACCTTTTCAAGTCTTGAGGTTCTTATACTCCGGCTTAAATGCCTGGAAAATGGGTTTAGTCCCAATAAAATACAAAGTTTTTGGATAATCCCAAAGTATATTTTCAAAAAACATAATCATTTACAAGTCTACATAAATTTTTGAAAAAAGATTGCTAAGTTTAAACAACTGGTTGAAGAATTGTTGAAGGATCATATCCTAGTACAACATACTGGTCCTACACAGACAGGGGACATCCGTGATAGAACATGACGTATGCTGATACTATATCCTACTGGGGACATTTATGCTAGAGCAAGAAGGAAACCTATGCCAACACTATATCCCACTAAGGCATTGTGAGGAACTCAAAGGATCAAGTTTGGGCATAATTCGCCAAGTATCCTGGACTGGGGACACCTTCGGTGGAATGGTTGCGAAAGGACTGGAATGAAAGGATTGAGATGTCTTCTGTTTCGGTATGATCTTTCCTATTTTTGTTCTTTAAAAAAAACCTTATCTAGATTGTCTAAATTTCTGAAACTATATTATAACACTTATGAGTATCCTGATCGGGATATGTTCTCAGGATATATTCTCAAGATGTATTCTCAGGATATACTTCAGGATACTTGGATTGAAAATTGAAACTATGTTCAAATCAAACTACTGTTATCAAAACAAGCTTTGCAAAATAAAAATGAACCATCCTTTTTCTTTGAAAACTTTATCGAAATTGTTTGAGTTGTAAGAACTCTATTTGGCAAAAATCTTGGCAGGATATCTGCGGGTAACTTGATCAAGATATTTTCAGGACATTTGAAATATTACACTAAGTTTGGAACATTGAAATCATATTCAAACTAAGCAATGCATAACAAGAATAGAAAAAGGACAACGATAGATAAGGTCATAAAAAGGTTATATTGTTAACATAGCAAAAGTTTGTGCTTTTGGTTTCATCTCAAACCGAGACCCATCCGCCAAAAGCACAAATTCGTTTTTTTTTTCATACTTACTTAACAATTGAAGGCTTCGTCTTGGAACCCAAGATACCTCCCCCTTCAATTGTTAGAATGTTCAAAATTAAGCATACTAATTGATGATCAAGGGCTTCATCCTGAAACTCAGGATCCCTCCACCCTTGGTCATCATATTGTACTAATGTCTAAAGTGCAGGAAAGTAAATCGTTCAACATGCAAGAAAAAGAAAAGTGTTCAACAACCAACAACCATTGAACTTAAAAAAGCGGGCTCCGGCGTAGGCTTAAATATCCATCATCGCTCACTTTGCCACCCGCTCACGGGGTAGCACCAGATCCACCATCACCAGCTTCTTTCGCCGTCTCACCCGCCTTGGAAGATTCACCAATCTCAGGCTTGGCAGGATACGTCACAGGACTGCAACCAAGATCCTTCAGTTTCTTCTCCCAGACATCAACGGTCCAGGTTGGGCATTTAAAGCCCGCTATCCTGGCGTCATAAGCCATCTTAAGCCTGGCCTGAAGGAGGGAAACTACGACGGAACCCTTGAGGCCATCCCTGAATGAAGCCATATCTTGATTATGTTGGACCTCGGTGACAACCAACTCGATCTCAGTGGCCTTCTTCACTGCAGCTTCGGCATCCAGAGTCACCTTTTTTAACTTATCTTCATAATGTTGTGACCTGGCTGCAACGATATTCCCCTTATCCATGATAGTGATCTTAGCTTTCTTCAACTTGGCTTCTGAGATCTTCACTGTTTCACAAGCTTCGATGTGGAGATGCGTCAGACGCTCAAGACCCTACAAAACAGAACTCAGGTATTGTTAATATAATCTAACCGGGGTATCGATTCAGCATATGTGTGCAGGATGTAGGATAAGGATATTTACCTGGTTAAGGAATGAAGTTATGAAATGGCTAGATTCCATGAAACCAAGGTTCTCGTAGGAAAAGACTTCAGCGATGACGAGAGAATCAGATTCTTTCCTCTTACGGGAACTAGAAGCACGGAGCTTCGCTGCTGAGGAAGGCTTGGGCATGGCTGCATGTTCAGAACTAGTTGAAGGCTTGGATGATATGGAAGGCTTGGAGCTAGGCTCTTTCTTTACTGGAACGGTTGCCGAGAAACTGTCAAGCTCTTCCAGATCAAAAATTGAAACAAGATTCCTGGAATCTACATAAAAGGGAAGTGATTTCAATTTTTATATGTTAATACATCAACTAACCAAACATGTGCAGAAATGAATTTAGAACATACATCCTTACCCGACGTATTGGAGGATGAATGCTAACTTGAACTTGAGTGACTAAGCCAAAAAACAAACCCACTCAGCTGAAGAAAAATCTGACCGGATGTTCCAATCAAATGGCCGGATGCCGTACCATCAGGGAAGGCTCCAGAGGCACGTAGAGCCGCCATGTCGGCATTATCAAAATTGCAAACCTCTTTCTCGGGCTTGCCAAGCAGATTGTGTGCCATGAAGGTTGGCTTAGAGTCCCCGTGGTATGAACGAGTGCGTTTTGCTATGAGATCGGAGACGACGGAAAAGATGCATAAAGAAAGAATAGAGAGAGAGGGAATACCTAAATGGTCAGGTACAATGTGATAATTAATAAGAAGAAAGTAGAAGATATAGGGGGAAGATAGCTAACTATGAGAAATACTAGCCTTGAAAGCTGTATCAGGTCACATCACATCTCTATCCATTAAGACTTCAGATAACGTCAGAAAAATACATCTGTTAAGATCAAAGGATCCCAACAGCTATATTTTTGGGGACAATTGTTGTGGGTGGAATTTTCTAACCTATATCTCGAAATTATATCCTGACTTTATATGTCTATTTTCGCTGCCAGGATACTGGACCAGGATATTGGTAACATCCTGCGAGGGTATCCTGCGTGCTGTTAACGATTTGCTTTGGCTGCAAGGTACAAACGGTCATGAGGCTTGGTCTCCCTGAAGAATAGGTCAAGGTGGTTACAAGAAAGACGTTGGAAGCTTGGAGAAGGGGTTTACAACGGTCAAAAGGGAATATTCGCAGGATCCCGGAATAATAGGGCAATATCCCGGATTTTTAGCATAGTTTGTTATTTCTTGTAACTATAAATAGGAGTGCTGGATCAGTAGGTTGACACATAATCCCGTCCACTTTTACACACACATTGCAGCTACAATCACCATTTCAATCACAAACACTCACAACACTCACAAATCACAATCATTGTAACACTTAGATTTGATCCGAGCATTATCCTGCACTGTATCCTGGTTATTCAAGCAATAAGAAGAACAAGGCAGCCGACGATTGTCAGCTCCCGAGGTTTTATGCCGGCGATCTAGAAAGATCAAGGGCTTTCCTCGTACATCTCGTGTCAATTTTTACTTTACTTGCATTTCGTTTACAAATTGATATAGTTCTGCATCCCGGAGCTATATCCTGAAACTGTTTACATTTTCAACAAAGTTAATACATTTTTACAAATTTACATAGCACACTACCTCACAAACTAAGTTTGATCACTAAATTGCTTCGGTAATTTTTGACCAAAACATTTATAGGTTACCAAAAGAGGAAAGGTGTGCACAAGTGTCGGATCGGATGGCAAACCGATTGGATGGCCATCCGATTGGATGGTCATCCGTACGGATGACCATTCGAATGAATGGTCATTCGATCGAAGTGATCCGGCGAGTTACGTTTCGATGTTTCATTTCGTGTGTTGAGCGTTGCGATGCATTTAAGCGAGTGTCGATTAAGCGATGCGATAGATTAATAATAGTCACACAAATAATATAACTAACATACCACAACCTTGCGTTTAGCGTTTGCGATTAGATTGCGTTGCGATAGAGTTGCGATTGCGTGTTGATTAATCACCACCAAACATAAAGTAAACATGCACAAGTAACACATAAATATACAGAACCTATCAATCAAGCTGCGAATGCGATTGCGATGCGATTAGCGATAAAATAGATTATCGATTAAACATGTGATTAAACCTTGATTATTATAGATACTCCACATAATACAACTAAAGTACATAATTAAAAGGAATCGATTACAAGTCAAAGATGTACAATCAATAGTTAAGCAAGGAGTGACAGATCGCAATTAGCAATCTTTTCTTCCTTTGACTTTGACTTGTACTTTGACTTTCAGAACGCGGGTTGTTACACAAGTCACGATCAAGATTTAAGTCCGAGTTTGTAAATAGTTAGTGTTCAGTTTTAATAATTTTGTGTTTTTTTAACTTGATACTATTGATTATTTATTATTTGAGACTTGTTTCTTTTTAGTGGTTATGATTATTGGCTAGTTCTTTTATACTGCCTAGGTTATGATGAACATCATGTTGACTAATTATTTTTTTATGTGGTTTTGGATATTATTTGTGGGTTGAATAATTAAAGTAAAGACTTGGTTTTTATGGTTTGATGTGTATTCATAATTAATCTAGTTCATTGAATGTTATTCACTTCACATGCTCCTTGTTGAATGTCTTTCAGTTATAGGTTCATGTTAGATCAACTACTGTGTATTTTTTATTAGTTTATGGTTGATTGGCCAAGATACCATAGGAGTGATTTTCATAATTTGAACAGGGTTAAGTGTTCTACCAATCTCGATAGTTGTGAGGTGAGAGATTGTCTGTTTGTCTTTAGTGTTAGATTGCTAGGGTTAGTTACTTTGTGAGAAGATCCCCCTAGTTTCCCTTTCACTGTTTGCCTATCGAGTTTGATCAGGAATCCATAGTTACCCTTGACTTTTGTGCTGTGAGGTAGATTGTCTAATAAGGCTACTTTATTATTACAGTTGGAGATACCTTAAGGGAGTCCATTTAAACCGGTAGTTTAACGACTTATTAGGTTGCCATAAGTATCTCCTTGAGAAGGGTCGAGGGTCTTGTTCGGTCTCCTATTAAGTTAGGATTTTAAGATCCCGGTTCCATAATAGTTCAAAGCCGATAGAAGTTGTCAAGCATGTGTAGGATTCTGACCTAGGTAGTGTACGTCTCAGCTCTGATCGTTTCTTAAGTTCTCAATTTTAGTTCGTTTCCAGTTTAGCTTAGTTAGTTAATCTAAATAAATTGCATTTTTAGGATATTTAGAAACACCCCCCCCCCCCCCCGCAAAAAAAAACATTAAAACAATTAAGTCGAGTCAGTCTTAGATAAGTTAGTCGAGTCTAGTATACGTAGTCAGTAGAGTCTCGTGTGTTTGATACTTGAACTTATTTAGGCTATACTGCACCGATCGATACACTTGCCGGCTGTGTAGTCTAGGTTTTAAAGAGTCTTAGTTTATAAATTTAAAGTTTAGAGTGTCTAGTTTAGGGTTTAGTTTTAGTTAATTTAATTAGACCACTTTTAGCACATCACCATGCAAGGATAGACGTCTAAATGAAACTGGTTTTATTCTCTTGTAATAGCAAATAGCTACCAACTTATAAAAAGAATGGAAATAATTGAATCAATTAAGCAAAGAGAAGAGACTATACTATACTTGTAGTTTTTTTATGCATTTGGTTTAGCTTCTTCTGGATTCAGATTGGAAGATTGATCTTTTGTGTTTGTTTCTGCTCCCAAGCAAATACTTATTCTCACGCTGGAGAGTGGTAACAAGGAGCCACCCCTACCCCATCCTCCTTGTTACGAGTCACGGTGTGTTTTCATTGTGCAGGAGACGGATTAGAGGGCGACCCGGACATCGATCGAGGAAAGAAGGGATTAACCCTACTTGACGAAGCTCGACTCGTGGACTAACCCCTTGGTTAACCACTGCTTTATCATGGCCCAGTTGAAAACACTAATTATTATATATATTAACACAAACTCTTCATGAATAGTGATTTTGATTTTTTAAATTATTGTTTCAATTTTTAATAATATTTTATTTGTTATATATTTTGTTGTTTTTCAAATAACCAGCATTCTATGTTTATATTTTCAACATTACGATGCAAATTTATTGGAAACGGATACTGTGCTGCTATCGTGCTAAACTTAACCAAAACCGATTGCTTTTTTTATATATTAACACAAAGTCTTCATGGATAGTGAATGTGATTTTTTAAATTATTGTTTCAATTTTTTAATAATATTTTATTTGTTATATATTTTGTTTATTTTTCAAATAACCTGCATTCTATGTTTATATTTTCAACATTACGATGTAAATTTATTGGAAACGGATACTGTGCTGCTATCGTGCTAAACTTAACCAAAACCGATTGCTTTTTTTCAACATTACAATATAAACTTTATTGAAAACGGATATTGTACTGCAATCATACCAAAAAAAGAACCAAAACCGACATGATATTATATGTATCGATACCAGTATTTATTTATATTTTTTTCTTTCGATAAACCAATATCTATTTATATTGTTTTTTGCTTTCGATAAACTGATATCGTATCGCTACTATACCGTGCCGAACAACATCGATACCTGTACCTGCACTCATTTGTATGGTTTATGTTTGGTAATGAATTTTGTGTCGTAACCATAATCAACCGAACCGAAACCAAAGGCACAACATCGGTATTGGTACCGGTACTTATTTTTATTGTTTTTACTTTCGATAAACTGACGTATCCTACCAAACAACATTGTTATATGTACTTATGTTCATTTTTGTGATTACCAGTTTTGATAATTTCCATTTATACAACTCTGTCTGCGATGATCAACGAATATCATTACCAGTACCGTAACGATCTGAGCTGGTCGCTACCATTTGGACAACATCGCTGTCGATACCAGTGTTCATTTTTTTTCATTTTCAATTTATGTAAAAAATGTATTGATTCTATACAGATACCGAAACAATAACAAACCTAACCGATACCGATCGAATGCCCGCGACAACGTGCCGCTGCAACGCGTGAGGAAACAACCTAGTTTAATATTATATATAACCTATTCTTATATTTGTAATCTTTGGTGCATTTAGATTAATGAAATAACCTAGTTGCAGCCCATGGATATAGGTCTCCAACTAGGAGCGAATCACGTAAAATTCTTGTGTCGTGTCTGCGTGTTTATATCGTTTGTGCATGTGTGTTGGTTCCGCTACGTCACTTGATACCTAGCATTATAACCTTTCATCTTGACACTTTTGATATTATCCTACATATACAAAAAGGAGTTGAGGGAATAGTGCCAGGCAGCTTGCCTGACACTTCCCTATTGAACCACCCATTTTTAATTTAATTTTATTCCCAGCCTAAAATTACGGTTTTGTCCTTTGTTTAAAATTACTTTTTTGCCCCTGATTCAAAATAAAATTATATTTTTGCCCTTGTTCAAAATTTACATTTTTGCCCTCAGTTCAAAAACCCATTTCTAATTCTACTCCCAGTTTAAATTTACGGTTTCGCCCTCCGTCTAAAATTACGCTTTTGCCCCCCCCCCCCTCCCCTTTCAAAATAAAAATATGTTTTTGCCCCTAGCTCGAAATTACGATTTTTCCCTCAATTCAAAATTACGTTTTTGCATATAGTTCAAAATAAAATTATGTTTTCCCCCATAGCTCAAAATTATAATTTTGCCATCAGTTTAAAATTATGATTTCGCCCCCAGTTCAAAATATTTTTACGATTTTGCCCTCTGTTCAAAATTATGATTTTGCTCCCATTTCAAAATTTACGATTTCTCCCCCAGTTAAAAATTATGATCTTGCCATCGTTTTACTTTTTTTTTTCAAAACTATAGTACTGTTTTATTTTGCTTGGTTGACTCAATGTAACTTTTATTGTGTCAAACAGTTTTCTAACACTCGCTCATTGGTCCTGACAAATTAGTATTTTACCTCAGCTCAAAATTACAGATCTGTTATTGTTTTAATTTTTTTAGCAAAATTATGGTAGTGTTTTCGTTTAATTGGTTGTCTCGATGTATTTTTTTTAGATCATGTTATAAGTAGTATGTACAAGTAACCTAAATACATGCATACATGTTATGAAACTAAGAAATATTTGATTTAACACCCTGCAACGCGGGCGGGCATAGGTGTAATTTTTATTCGTTCAGGCATGCGTGGTACATGCTCATTTGTCCTGAAAAATTTCAATTTTGCTCCCAATTTAAAATTATAGTATTTCCATCGTTTTAGTAAAAGTATGGTAGTGTTTTTGTTTTAATTTATTGACTCGATGTAATTTTTTTGAGATCGTGTTATGAGTAGTATGTACAAGTAACCGAAACATAGACATACATGTTATGAGAGAGAAATATTTGGATTATTGCCCCGCAACGCGGGCGGGGCAAAAACTAGTTGTTTACAAACACCATCATTTGGTGCCGTATACATCAGGCACGGGATCAAATACAAACTCTTATGTTTGTAAGAACCATAAGAACCAATACATAAATGACAAGTGTTATTCAATTAAAAATTATTTTAGGGGTAATTTAGACATTTTGACTTTATTTATAACTAATTAAAACTAATCATCAAAATATCCCTAAATCCATGCAGATTAATTCAAACCAAAATTTGAATTTTTGTAACATATTCAGATCAAACCAACCTGCAGGAACACCAATACAAAAAACATAAGCACACCCACATAAACGACATTAGCACAATCAAAAAAGGAACTTCCATTATTAGCACTCTCGTTTCAATAAAAAAAAGGAACTTCCATTATCACGACCTTAGCACAATCAAAAAACGACATTAGCATAACGTAAGACCATCCACATTATCAACATTCTCGTTTCAATCAAAAAAGGAACTTCCATTATCAACGACATTAGCATAATCAAATAACGATATTAGCACAATCAAAAAACGACATTAGCACATTCAAATAACGACATTAGCACAATAAAAAACGACATTAGCACAATCAAATAACGACATTAGCACTCTCTTAACACCACCGTTTGGGCATCCGAGGTAACACCAACAACACAACATTAGCACAATAAAAATACGACATTCCAGCGGATTTATTTGTAAATAGGCTCTCAATAACAACACAAAAGGAAAAAAAAAAGGACGGATACTATTACATAACTAGCACATTTTTTTTAATTTACACATATTGTTCTATACTAGCACAATTTCATTTTTTTAATTTTATAAACACATACTAGCACAATTGCATAATTATTATATAATTAGCACAATTTCATTTTTTTTTAATTTTATAAACAACACATACTGTTACATACTAGCACAATTTCATATTTTTTTATTTTGTAAACAACACATACTATTACATAACTAGTAGAAAACAAATTTATTTATAAATAGGCTCCCAATAACAACACAAAAGGTATAAAAATAACAACACATAAGTATTACATAATAAAATAAGAATATACTTATAGATTTAAAATTAACACAATATATTTTCATATTAGCTCATTCCAACTACGTAACTAGCACAATTATAAAACATCTTTTTGTAACTTTTTTAAAAGTCATTTTTATAAATAAATAAAAAGTATAGCACTATGGTA
The DNA here is from genome assembly GCA_030545235.1 of Helianthus tuberosus. Taxonomy (NCBI): domain Eukaryota; kingdom Viridiplantae; phylum Streptophyta; class Magnoliopsida; order Asterales; family Asteraceae; genus Helianthus; species Helianthus tuberosus. The sequence goes on from CM060409.1 coordinate 107,846,459, forward strand.
CTCATATTAAAAATAAAAAAATACTTGATTTTATGGTATACTTTTTTTCCAAAATTAATGAAATATATAAAAGTTATTTTAGTTTAAAAAACTTGGTGGAATTAGTATTTTATGGGAAATGACTAAATGACTAAAATACCCTAACTTGATAGTATTAATTATTAATTATAGGAGTTTTATTTGTAATCAATATCAACCCTTAATTTAAACTATCAATGGTTTAGATGTGTTCTTACGGTTCTTACAGTTAGCACTGTTTGTACAAGATCTCAACCCGTATACATCAATATCAAAAAATTGCATGTTGGGTTGATATTGACCCATTTCATCTAGATTCATGTCATGTTATAATCTTGTTAGATTTAAACTTATTATCTAACAAGTTCTGATATCACTTGCAACTATACTAAGCTATTAGAAGTAACCAAACATGATATTTCACCATTCTTGGTTCATATCCTTATTTCTACCAACAAAGGGATTTAAGATAGCAGAGAAATGAAAGATTGAGATGAGAGGCGGACGAGTGATTAAAAGCCAGTTGTGGGGTTTGGTTTCGCCAACAAAGAGTCAGCCAACCATTGATCGGTTACCATTCCAGACCTTCCACTCCCCTTTATTCCTCTTTTAAAACCATTCCTTAATTCACTTAACTTGGTTTTAACATACGTCTGTTTTACAAAACCATCCATAAATTCATCTTAGAAAATTGTACAAAAAGTGTTACGGGTCAATCTGGTCACACCTCAACTTAACTCTTGGCAAAACTAATTAGGATGGGCACCTAACACCTATACTTCCTATTAAGCAGGAACTTTATATATTAAAAGAAACGGAAATGGAAATAATAGTACAAACCATGCAAGGATAGGCGTCTAAATGAAACTGGTTTTATTCTCTTGTAATAGCAAATAGCTACCAACTTATAAAAAGAATGTAAATAATTGAATCAATTAGGCAAGGAGAAGAGACTATACTAGTAGTTTTTTTATTATGCATTTGGTTTAGCTTCTTCTGGATTCAGCTTGGAAGATTGATCTTTTGTGTCTGTTTCTGGTGGTATCATGTGTGGAGGAGGATTTTGCTTCAGTTTCATACAAAGTTGTCTCATTCTTGAGAGATCGGTAGGTTTCCCGGGTTTTGGACCCTGAATGACAACAATCCTGGGCTTCTTCTTCTTTCTCCTTTGCTCTCCTCTTATCAATGTTGGCGACCTCACGTGGTATCAGCTCTGCAATTGCTTTCCAATACTGTTTATCTGCTTCCTTGTGAAACTTCTCTTGATTCTTCAAGTACAACTGACCAAAGATTGCATTTAAACCCATCACATTTCGCATTCTGTCACATATAAACTGCATGGGTATGGGTTGAAACTAGTGGGATTGGGTTGATTAGAAGTGCTTTTCATGTAAATTTTTAACGAATAATTTCAGCAATTATATAATTTATGAATAAAGTACACTTTCTCTTCTTTTCTAAATGGTCACCAGTGATGTTACTGAAAACGCTATACTAGCTATTCAAAGTGATTTTTAGACCGAAAATCTGTAACATGCTGACGAAATTAAATAGTTTATGTATCAGTTTCAGTATGATGGTTTTTGACACTACATGTAAAATGTAGCTATATATTGCAATTTGCCATAAGCAAGCAGCAATACTAGACAAATTATACAACAAAAAACTGTTGTTGTTTTTGGTGTGAGAGATCGAAAAGATAAGACAACAGGCTGTAAGTATAACCTTCTCGCGTTCTATGTTGAGAGCCGTGTTGTTTTTTATGTTCTTTTTCCGTTTGTCTGTGAACGCTCATTTAAATTCATCAGCTTCTGCAATTACTTGATTCCTAAATTCCTTCCCCTCCTTTTCCTTGTCTTGAAGATAAATGGCATTCTGGCTGCAGAGATGAATGACGTCATAAATTCACCAAAACTGGTTGATTTAGATACCATTACATGAAACTCCAGAAGCTACTTTGGTTCAATGTTGTTGAATAACAACAAAATCAGAGGATCATGTGAATATCATAATTAATTTGTAACAACAGTTGTCTTTGTTGATTGAAGTTTACATAGACGTGCAAGATCTAATATAATTATAGGATCTGAGATGTTGATATTACCGACGCCACTCGTGAAATGCAGCTCGCATATGAAGAGGATCAGGCAGAAGAGGTCCATTGCCAGCAGAAGAGAAAATGGGTCCGTTTGATTCGGGGTCGAAGGAGGAGGGTGTAGAGAATCCTCCATAATTAATGTCCTGAGAATAGGCCCTTTCAAGTTGAGTGTAGGATGGCAGAGGATCGACATCCTGAAAATCGTCTCCTCCACCAGCCATGCCAATCAAACCCTCCATGTAATTTTTTCTTGTCAAGATGGTGAAGATGCATAACATGACCACGTACTACATTTGTAGCAATGGTCCTTCACCTTTTACAGTCAACCAAAATTGTTGTTTTTTACGGAATACTAAAAGTCAATAAGCCAAGCCCCCATTTAAACAATTTTAAAATGATTTGAGTGTGGGAATCGTGGTAACGTTTGACAGGTCCGTCTCTAAGAAAAATTTGTGTTCTCCGCGACATAAAAAAACCGGGTCCTACCCGACCTATAATATAAATTAAGTGGTCCATTTTGCCATTAGTAATTTAGTTTAGGTTTCAATTTTGGACCTTTTTGATCATCATCATCATACTCAGTAAATCCCACCAATAGCAAAGCAAAGGTAGGGTCTGAGGAGGGTAAGATGTAGACAGCCTTACCTCTACCCCGTAGGAATAGAGAGGCTGCTTCCAGTGAGACCCCCAGCTCGATAGTAGTTTTGCATCAAGCCTTGGACATAAGGCACATAACACTCGGCAATCGGGACAAAGACCGATTAGTGCATGTACCCTTTTGTCTTTCAGCTATCAACGCCACCACATGATGCATGATTAACCGTCCTCCACTTTGAACGTTATTTTCACGAAATTAGTAAAATAACGTTAAAATTAGTGCACTTTTACTTTTGCCCCCCGATGGCCCACACATATATACATTATATGCGCATACCGCAAGCGAGGCGTAAATTTTGGACCTTTTTGATATAAGTATTAATATAGGGAATAATTGCATATTTCCTCTTAAAAACACCCTTAATTGCATATTTACCTAAGCCTAAATAAAAATTGCATATTTCCCCTTCTCTATTAAAATGACAAAACTACCCTTCTCAAAATTAAAAGATCTTGTTTTGAAAAAAATCTGGTTGATGGTTATCATTTTAGAATCGATGCATTGCACGACGTTTCACTTTCTTCTCTTCTACGGCGACACTCCAGTAGTTCTTCTATGGCGACGCTCCAGCAGTTCTTCAGCGGCCGGCGTTTCAGTCTCTGAGTATTTAAGGTTAGTTTTCCGGCTTGCATCAATTTTCCGGCCTGCATCACTTTTCCGGCCTGCATCACTTTTCCGGCCGGCATCACTTTTCCTTCCTTATCAAATGCAAAAAACCCTATATCCTAAGTTCGCTATAGTTCTTTTAAATTTTATTATATCATTCCGTATAAGTAATGAATCATGTTTCTCTCCTTCCTTCCTAATCAGATTGTTTTTTGTCTTAAAATTAAATAAACATTTATGCTTATCAAATATTCTATTATATTTCATTCCAAATTTGCAAATTACAAACAAGTGGCAGGTAAACGGGCAACAAGCTGCGCCGCAACCCCCTTTTGAATTGCAAAACCAATCCTACTAAAGACGAAACGACCCTTAAGGGTTGAGAGATTACTATTCACAACCTGTTGGACCCTGTTTAGAAATTCCACAGCCTCTGGGGCTAGGGAACCAAATGTATCAAAAGCGAATGGGATAAACACATGTTGATTCTCTAAACAAGCCTTCTCGTGTTTAGCGACTTTGCTTGATTCCGCTTTCAACGCAGCTTGGCCAGCAGCAAACCCATTATCCCTGAGCCCAACAAGAGGGGACACTCCTGTAAGGTCCACACAAGCGTGTTTCCCCCTGGCCCACCCAAACACAAGAATATCAGCTGGTCGAAGAGTAGACCTCCCATCGAGCGGATCCGTCAGAAAGTTCACCGGAGCCTCCTTTTTCGACGAAATCCCCGCCCGCTTTAAAACATCAAATAGAATATCCCTTACCAAATCATGCCTGTATTTAAAACCAGGCAACTCCTTACAATGCACCGCATGCTCGCCAAAAGTATCTAAACAAACCTTGCGGCAAACTGGGCAAGGCTCATCAACCGGAAACAGAGGGATCATTAGCCGGTACTTAAGAATTGCCCGGTATTCCACTGCCGACATGTGTTGGCCTAGACCTTCAATGGGGATGACTGTCAGGAAATCCTGAGCATGAGGAGCCCGGAGACAATCGAACACGGCTTTCTGACGAGGGGATAGACTAAACTTCTCTCCCAAACTTTGGACAGTTCTACTAAATAGGGCACTCGCCAAAGCATTCTGGGCTTTAGGAGGGGCGGTGTCCTTATTAGAGAAACCGCCAAGATCGAAATCCGGAAGGGACACATGCATGCAATCCAACGCACACACATAATCAGAATCTAACCCGACAATACCACAGTCCCGAAGAATGTGGTCCTGCAAACTCCAAGATTGTGCCCTCGAGGCCACGAAAGCATACGTAGATACATCCTCAGCCGAACATAAACCCAAACCCCCAAAACGGGTCGGAAGGGATGCAAGCCTCCATTGAAGATCCCCAAAAAATGGACCCCCGCAAACCACAATATCCTCGATAGCTCTCCTAAGGCCTTTGTCAAAAACCGAAACAGCCTCCCCAACAAACGTGGGTTGGCACGTTCTGAGGCCGAATAACAACTTAGCAACACCCATGCAAGAGCGCAGTAAGAGGAGCTCGCATTGAGGGTCCCGTAGATGTGGAAGATAGCTCATCAGATCCACTGCACAATATGCCCTTTTCACAGCCAAGCTACTGATAAAACCCGCATCCCGACTAACAGCGCCCCCGAGGAGTTTGACACCCAACGCCGGCCTTCCAATCCCACTAGGAAACAAACCCTTTTGCGTCTTAACTCCATTGCACGATGGCCAAAAAACTTCTGTTTTCTTGACGTTAAGTTGAAGCCCCAAACAAGGCCCCTTAGTCCTGATGATTTCTAAAGCTTTAGCCACCTCTTTAGCATCTCCTATAATCGTACCATCATCCAAGTACCAAGCATGGAAGAGTAACTTGCATCTATCTCGTATCTGATGAATGAGGGGATGCAAAACTAAGGCAAAGAGAAGAGGCCCTAAGGGGTCTCCCTGCTGAACCCCGGTGGTGGACCAAATATGGTCGTCTCCGACATATAATCTAGCCGGCTGTCCATATAGAAAATCCACCCATAAAGAAATGGACGGGCATCGGGTCCGAACTTCTGACAAAAGGGCGGTTCTATCCACCAGGTTGAAAGCATTAGAGAAATCAACAGTAATCATGGCCAACGACCCATCCGAGTGGAACGCGTTTAAGAACCTGTTCGCACTATGGAGCACAGCCTCAGCCCCGCTAGGAATACCCACCCCAAATTGAAAATCACCGAGATATTTAGCCATCTCCTTCCCGACCCCCCTCATAGCCGCCTTAGAGACTAACCTCCTCCAAATGGCGCCCACAGCAATAGGCCTAATCCCATTGTCTGGTTTAAGTAAGGGCGTGAGGGGCGCAGAAGCAACAAACTCCGCCAAGACCCTAGGGCACCTCCCACCCAAGCACAAGTTAACCACCTCAGAAATAGCCCTAAGCAGCCCGCAAGCGATCACCGACCCCTCTCCACAAAGAGCATCCAAAATGTGTTGTGCCCTCAACCCATCCCTCCCACAAGAGGTCCCTTTGGGGAAAGATTTAATGCACCCAAGAACGTTATCAACATCCACAGTAAGGGGTGGCTCCGATAGTAAGGACCCAGGCATAACCGGAGGAGGTACGACAGGATGTTTAGCCACCAACGCTTTCATAGTATCCTCACCAAGAGGTGCAACCCCCGAAGAACATAAAACCTTAACCGCCGCAGTGAAATGGCCATCTGCAACTTTCCGTAAACATTGCTTAACGTTGGTGCCCACCTTAGAATTATAAGACTCATGGGAAGGCTCGTTAGGGCGCGTAACCACCTCTGATGTTTCGGCAAAAAGTGATAGGATGAGTTCAGCAAAACCATCCCTATTGCCCCACGCTGCCAGGGCCCGCTGAATACTAAGACATTGTAAGGACTTCCTATTCCCCGACCTGCGCTCCTGATGGTTAGAAGGCCTGAAAATCCGCAACGTGCAACGTGGCAACAACAAAAGTCTCACCCACGCCTCAACAGACTCTGGCGTAGCCACCACCTTATCAAATTGAAGTTTTTTTTTCTTTTTTCTAGTTAATAATTATGTCATGTCTGTGTGAGAGGATTATGTGTGCTTGAGGCCATCTTGAAACCGATCCAACTAGAAGTGTCGCCGGTTGTAAAGAAACCTGAAACCGATCCAACTAGAAATCTGAAGGTGATACAATTTTATTTCAACATGCACTAAAACATATAAATAACAGTATTGACTCTTGTTTGTCTTTTTCATTTTTGGATATTGTTACATGGAATTTTTGTTTTCTATTGGGATGATTTTTTGGTATCGTAATGGATTAAAGTTTTGGCATTTTGTTTTCTATTTAGATGATTGTCAATTGTATTTTTTATGATTGTTACTCTAGTTCGTGAGGAAAAATAATGAAAAAAAATAACTTCATGAAAAAATGCAAGTAGTGAAAAAAGACAAAAAAACTAGTTAAAAAAGGGTAAATATGCAATTTTCTAAAGTTTAGTAAATGAAGGGTAAAATAGTCTTTCTATAATTTAATTTTAATAAGTTAAATCAAAATGGATAAATTTGCAATTTTACTAGTTAATAGAGGAGAAATATGCAATTTAATTTTTGGCTCGGGTATATATGCAATTTCAAAGTTTTTTAAAGGGAAATATGCAAAAAAACCCAAAATAGATGGGCTAGTTAAAAGTAAACATAGAGGTTTTTTTTTTCAATGATCTAGTTATTGTATTGCTTAGCTTACATCACAAGCTAGCACCCGCTATATATAGTCCTTAACAAGATTATTAGAAATTACAAATAAGCCCTACAAGGTCCAAACTTATTTGATCTTCAACCGCAACATTTTACACACGTCTAGTACTTCTCGCGTGTACAATACTTCTCGTGCATATAACACATCTCGTTTGGACTACTTTCATTGAACAGACTTTCCGCATAATCAACTCCAAATGTTCATGAAATCCATTTAATAAGCATCAATCAAAAATTTAATCCTTACAACCCCCCCCCCCCCCATCCCCCCACACACACAAAAATTATTGCTATCAAATCTTTGTAACACTACCCCACATCTTTATGATTAGATTTTCGATACATCATCCTTAATAGTTCCTTACAGTCTCCCTGAGCTTATGGTACCAAAATCTAACAACTTGATCATAAACTTTTACATTAGCATAAAGACTCTAGCAATCTCTCCGTTTTCTTGCATCTTTATCTTGAAGTCTTAAGTATCAGATGCTTGTTTTTTACAGACTATGAAGTTTTGCTAGACAAATGTTAAGGATACACTTGATCATAACATTTGTTACTTCCCCTCTGAAGCAGATCTTCTTGATGGGGAGCATAATTAACTTAATGAACCAGGAACATATTTCCAACTCTCTTTTTTAAAGTGATTCAAAAGTTGTAGGAGAAGGATTCCTAACACGATATCTTCCACTCATTTATGGAAAGAATTCTTTGTTGTCTCGTGAACTTGGTTTCGATTCTAAAGAACTCAAGTATGAAAAAGTTTTGCTCATGTGGATCGGTCATCATGTCATCAAATTGCTTACATCTATGATGAGAAGCGCATTTGAACATCTCTAGTTTTTTTTCTAACGACAAAAGTTACTCTACTCTAATTTACACCAAAATCCTAAATTACTCTCCCTTGCCAAATTTGAACATGAGACTTTCTTTGTAAGTGACATATGCCTCTACCAATTGATCATCTCTAGTAGCAGTGAAATGTTGAGGCTTCCATTTAGCTTAGTGAATATTGTACGCAACTCATGCTTTTGTCAGCAACAATCTGTACAAAATCATAAACATTAACTCGAAATTCCTAATAGACCATTTCATGTTACAAACAGACGTGTGTTCATTTTTATATGTTACTTGTGAATTGTCAAAATTTCTTGAATTTACAGAGAAGAAGGTTTTCATCTAATTTTCACTTTGTAAAAAATTTATTTTATCACTTTAGTATAATATGGAAGACTTTCAAATTCAGTTTGAAACAAACTAATGAAGCACAAATCCTTTTGGGATTTTCATAAATTAAACAAACATAACTGATGTGCATAAAATACAAAACATAAATTGTATCAAATACGGCGTAAAATCAACCCTTTTTGGTACTAATGTTGGAAAAAGCTTGTTTCTTTGTTCTTTTTTAATTTACAGGGTCAAAGGAGCTTAAATGTGCAAAAAGGAGCAAAATAACAACAAAAACCAACATAAATACAAAGAAGGAGGAATTGACCTAACTCGCCAAGCCCCAATCCATATCCAAACAAAAAAAAAATAGCAAGATCAGAAGACCTGACACGGGGCCGTGTCCACCAGACACAGGCCGTGTCCAAGACTGGAATCTCTGCAGAAGAAAACACAACAGCAAAGGACAAAACTGACAGCCAACACGGGGCCATGCTAAGACAACACCGGGCGTGGTCAAGTCTATGATTTTCAGAATCTGCGATAGTAAAGTAAGTACATTGGTCACGGGTCGTGCCGTTGACACACGGGGCCGTGTTAGTACAAGACCTGACACTATAATTAATGAGGAAGAGAGAGAGAGAGAGATGACCACCGATTTCAGCTATAAATAGATGTGCTTGGTTCCATTCCAAACCATCCCTTGGCAAACTACTTCTCTCTCACTTGCCACCACTCCACCACCACTACAACACCATCATCCACCACCATCATCCATCTTCCATCATTTAGAGTATGAGTAGTAGTCTCAAGATCCAAGATCGATCGTAAGAGTCATTGTCAAACAAAAACATGCTTGGCTAAACTCTTACATCACTTGGTGAAGACAAAGCTTTTATGTATTACTTTTTTATTTCCAATCTTTGGCAACTTTTTAATTGGGTATGTATCAATGACTTTAATAACCAGTTTTTTATATTGAAGGCAAATTTATCTAACCATTCTTCATATGTTGTTGATTCACATATTCGTGTCTTTACGGTCTATATAAAGCGTGTTAATTGCCAGGAAGGGGGTTAGAAGGGTGGTAGGATAAATTTTATGTCTCATTCAGTGTATAGATCCTGCGAGAACCTAGTTTAAGCTTAGTAACACTTCACGAGCAGACGGGAATTACCCCCTACGAGAGAAGTGCAAACCGCTTGAATCCCTTATCTATAAACTACTATTAAAACTTTAAACCAACCCTGCGAGGACTCTATCCCTGCTGACTCAGACTAAAGGGTTGAGGGTAGGGGTGGCAAAATGGGTGGGTTGGGCAGGTTTGGGTAATGGGTTAGGATGGGTATGGGTTAGGATGGGTTTGGGTTAAGATGAGTTTATTAAAAAATGGGTTAGGATGAGTTTAGGTCAAGATGGGTTTGGGCATGATAGGCTAAAAATATAAAAAAAATCAAAACAATTAAAAATAATTCAAAAATATCAAAAAAAATCAAAAAAATCAAAAAATTAAAAAAAATCAAAAAATTAAAAAAAATCAAAAAAACCTACATATGTTCTTTAATTTTGAACTTGTAATGAGCAAATTCATGCATTCAGTAGTTATATCACAACATATTCGTCAATATTCAAACAGATCACGAAATATACCAACTAAACTAGTTCAACAAAACAATTGTAGAGTGGCTTACACATTAAAGGTGTCGGAAACGGTGTTGTTTGCGGACCTAAGGGCCGATTCGATATCAAACGAACCAACGAAGCTGGTGGAGCCAGCATCGGAGCCTTTAGTGGCGGAATAAGAGTTTCAATCTGCTAACAGTGATGAAGATGGAGCCGATAATGATTTGGGTAGTGAATTGGGGGTATCATCACTGCTGCCGGAAAACCAATTTTGCATATTTACGGTTCCAGATCGAAACCCTAGCTTTTGGTTTGAATTTGGGATCGGGAGTGTAGAGGCGGTGGTGGAATCTTTATATTACCACTCTCATCACCTGCATTTTTTTGTTTATACTGGAAGTAGATTGTAATCGGTGGTGGCGACGACGGTGCTCGGAGTACAGGCGGAAACGACGGTGGTCGGAGTACGACGGCGATGGTGATTAGAGTACGGGGCGATGACTGGAAGCATGTGACAGTTAGTTTAACACGTTTTGGTTAAGGGGATGAAGTCATGAAGAGTTGGAGCGGGTAACTAGCGTGCACCACAGACCCATCCTGACTTGCCCTTATATTTTCCTTGACCCATCTTCACCTGTGGATGTTTCTCCATTGCTCCCATTTAACCCATTTAAACCCACTACTGGTTTTCTTTGAGCCCGTCCTAACCCAAAGACTTGCAAAAATTGCCCAAATAAACCCAAAATTAATTGTTTGGGTTACATTTGCCGGGTCTAGTTTAGGGTGATCGCTGCCTGGAAGGGGGCCCACCACTTTTCACATTAATAACTTACTTAGTTATCTTTCAATAATCCGACCTTGCGGGACTGTATCCTTGCTGACTCAGACCAATGGGTTGAGGGTAACACTGCCTGGAAGGGGGCCTACTACTATAACTTAAAGATAATCTTTTTAAATGCCCAAAGTGCGGAAATTATTAAAAGGATACATGAAAGAGGAGTTGGAACCAAGTGATTCATTCTTGTCTATCTGTTTTTCCTTTATTTTATTTTATTTTTGCTCTTTAGTTTATCTTTTTTTATATAGTTTAAAAATCTTTTCTTCAAAGTTTGGTTCGATTAGACGTTAACGATAAGCCAGTATCAAAAGCTCTTGTGTCCTTGGACGAGCTCGGTATCTTGCCATCACTATACTACGTCCGCGATAGGTGCACTTGCCCTAGCGTGTGTTTAGAGTGATAGTAGAATATCGTGTTTTATAAATTTAAAACTTGAATCGGCGAGTAAAAAGAGCTAAAATATACATGAAAAATATACTCACACCGACACACGTCAAGTTTTTGGCGCCGTTGCAAGGGACACAAGGATTTTAAGAAAGCTTAAAATTGACGGCCTAATCATTTTTTTTCTTTTTATTTTTCCTTTTTTTCTTCTAAATTTCTACTTTCTGCCGGATTAACACGGGGCCGTGTGGGATCACCACAGGCCGTGTTAAGCCTGCAGTATCTGGGAGAAGCTGTTTTCTTGTTACTGGAAGAGAGACACGGGGTCGTGTTACAGGAGCACGGGGCCGTGTTGAATTTCCAGTATATGGGAATTTGAAAACATAAACTTTTTCTAGGCTGCACGGGTCGTGCCAGCCATAGCACGGGGTCGTGTTAACCTTCTGATCAGGCATTCTTTATGTTTTTGTTCGCAGAAAATCACACAATTCTGTATAATTCGTAGGAGATACAATTTGATGCATGACCTCCACCTCCGACAAAGACATAAAAGTACCGCTTGACGAACGCGAGAGCTTTTTGAGAAAAAAGACTTAGCTAAAAACCAACAAAAAGCCTCGACCCAAAACCCCCCTATGGCGGATCAACGCACTATCATGGATTACCTACGGCCTACGGTCGGTAGTATTGGAGTCGTTATTAACCCTCCTAATGTCGATGCTAATAACTTTGAGCTTCGACCACACTTCATCCAAATGCTCCAAAATTCCGCCACTTTCCATGGCCTAGCCGATGAAGATCCCCATTTACATATTACCAACTTTTTGGAAATATGTGACACCTTCCGGATCAACAGAGCCTCTAGCGATGCCGTTCGGCTCCATATGTTCCCTTTTTCCCTCAAAGATCGAGCGAAAGCTTGGTTAAACACCCTCCCAAATGGGTCCGTACACACTTGGGATGAACTTGCCAAAAAATTTCTCTACAATCTCCCGCTAAAACCGCCAAATTCATGACCGAGATTAACACCTACTCTCAAGAAGACGAGGAATCATTGTACGAGACATGGGAAAGGTTCAAGGAGCTATTAAGGAAATGCCCACATCACGGTCTTGAACGATGGTAACAATTGTCCAGCTTCTACAACGGACTCTTGCTGCACACAAGGAAAATCCTTTATTCTGGCTCCGGGGGACTCCTTGGGAATCGGTGACCCGAGGAAATCTATAATCAAGTTGAAGAACATGCTCAAAACAGTTTTCAATGGCACACTCCTAGGGGCTCCAAATCTATAGCCCCGGGCGCCCATAAAGTGGATGAATCCACTTCTTTGCAATCCCAAATCGAATCCTTAACTAATAATATAAAGAAACTTGAATTGAATAAAACGGCTTCGGTTATGGATTGGGAAGGATGCGGCGGCCCCCATGAAAACTTGAGTTATATTAAAGATCTAGAAAATCAAACGGAAGTGGTAAATTACATAAATAACCGGCCACGACCACCAGGAGTTCAAAGTAACACTTTCACTCTCGAGTTGTGACATCCCAGAAAAATCAGGTATCATTTCGGATTCGGTTCCTTGTATTGAATATTTTATTTTATTATATAAAATATAATAAACACACGTCACGTATAACTAGTGGGTTATAAACTACGTTACATTTAAAACCTGAACCTAACCCGAAACACTCTCGGCCCGAACCCATTACGGCCCAAGCAAACCCAACCCGCCACCCAACCCCCCTTTCGGCCCAAGATAACCAAACCCCCCACCCCTTTAATTTTATATCATACGTATCTATGTGTGCATGAGAAGAAAAAATTTAGAAACTCTAACTTCTCCCCCCCCCCTTGGTGCGACGGCAGCAGGAGCACAGCCCCGCCCCTCACTCTCGATCGCAACTCTCTCTCCCTCTCTAGTCCACTCATCCTTTGATTCAAGGTTAGTGTGTTTATCGTGGTTTTGATTTGAGTTTCTTCGATGTACTTGGCTGTGTTTTTGCATGGTGATTGATACTTGGTGTTTATGAGAATAATTATGATCTAGGGTTTGCTATAAATCATGTTTCAGTATGTTTTGGATCGTATGAATACTGATTTAGTAACTAGGGTTTTGTGTGATTATAAGGTTTTGATGATTTCTTGTGAATTTGAACTAGATCTAATTTGGTTATTGAGCATGATGTTGAACATGATAAATATGTTATAAACGACTATTAAACTGCTGTGAATCATGTTTTTGTGTCTCGGGTACACTAGTTAATTGTTGCGGGATTCGGGTAACGAAAAATAGGAAGCTGTCTAGTAGTTACAGCCTACTTCAGTTGGCTGTAACCAGGTGGTAATATACTAAAACTATGTTTTCTTGAGTCCACAAAGTAGACTTTCGAAATACGGTTCTAACGGCGCTGGATTCTTAATATTCTGATGTCGTTTATTATTTTAAATGGATTTGTTCATTACAGTGCGCTGGGCTGTCCGTTTTCTGCAGAAATTGCAGGTCACAGTTTAAGCCATATCTAAGGGTATAATGGGAAACAAATATTTAAACTGTAAAAAATATGCAAGCGAACTGAAATTCTCCAACTGGAATTACCATGTTTGGAGACTCGATAAATTTTAAATAAAATAAACGGTGCGCAGGGGTAGGAATCGTAACAATTCAGACCACTGTCCGTTGCTTGAATTTTTACGTAAAATCAGTAAAGAATTAGACTTTGTAAGTTTTATAAAAACCCACTGAGACCTTTTCACATACCGTGTATAGTTTTGGGAATTTTTCTTGACCTGTAACTATTTTATAAAAATGCCCGAAAACAGCCCAGTTTTGGGTATTAAAGCTGAAACATAATAAGTCGCAATGTGTGCATCTAAATGTTAGGTGTGCTATCTGGGAATGATCGAACAGGTTTAATGTCAACTTGAATGTTGTTTAAGTTGTGGTGGGTTATGACCATTTATATATACATATACATATACCGTTTGAATGAAAATATATATGTGGGATATATATGTAAGTTGTCAACGTGATTGCATGATACGTGTTAGATACGTGTAGGGATTTCGTGTCTTTCATGAGCACACTAATAAACTAGATGGTAATCATATTAGGACGTGATTGACCAACCTCAACTCATAATCACTTTAAATTCTAATCGAGCTATCAAAGGTGAGTTCAGGGCCCCGTTTTTATATGGTTTTAAATACACAGGGGGAGAAAACATGTACCGTTACGGTAATGTAATGCTTTTACTTTACGAATTAACAAACTATATTAGGAGGGGTTATGTTATACGGTTATGGTCACAGGGAAGCATCATATCACATGTTAGTCCCCTTAAAACTTACGATGTCGTTAGTATTGGGTTATAGCGAGGAAATTTTTAGTAGTACTACTAGGCCCGATAAGCCCCACTCGAGTTGGTCGCTCCAGCTAGACCGAACGTTGGATAACCATAAGCATAACCGATCGGTTATGGTGGTTATGGTTATTCGGTTTTAATGGTTACAGCGGGTCGGTTATGGGTGGTTAACCGTGTATTTAGCTTAGCTAAAAATAGCTTAATTTTTTTTAACATAGAATAAATTGTTATTGCATATTAGTATATTACATATTATTAAAAAAATGATATGGAAAACCCAAAATGATATGAAAAACCCATAAGTACTAAAACTCTTCAGTAAAAAACATCAAATATTAAAAATATGGTGAAAAGTCCTAAATCCTACAAAGATTTATTACCTGTCGGTTCGGTTCGGTTATGGTTGGTATGGAAAAACTGATAACCATAAACCGACCCGCAACTTTCGGTTTTCAAAAAAAAAATTAACCGACCCACTTGTGTTTTATTTGGTTCGGTTTTTTCGGTTCGATTTGGTCGGTTAATTCGGTTATGGTTCGATTAATTTGGTTTTTTGCACACCCCTAGCCGTGGCACACACCCCCACTCCCGATCGCAACTCTCTCTCCCTCTCTAGTCCACTCATCCTTTGATTCAAGGTGAGTGTGGTTATCGTAGTTTTGATTTGAGTTTCTTCGATGTACTTGGCTGTGTTTTTGCATGGTGATTGATACTTGGTGTTTATGAGAATAATTATGATCTAGGGTTTGCTAGAAATCATGTTTCAGTATGTTTTGGATCGTATGAATACTGATTTAGTAACTAGGGTTTTGTGTGATTATAACGTAATGATGATTTCTTGTGAATTTGAATTGCTAGATCTGATTTGGTTATTTAGCATGACGTTGAACATGATAAATATGTTATAAACGACTATTAAACTGTTGTGAACCATGTTTTTGTGTCTCGGGTACACTAGTTAATTGTTGCGGGATTCGGGTAACGAAAAACAGGAAGTTGTCTAGTAGTTACAGCCTACTTCAGTTGGCTGTAACCGGGTTATAATAAACTAAAACTATGTTTTCTTGAGTCTACAAAGTAGAGTTTTGAAATACGGTTCTAACGGCACTAGAATCATAATATTCTGATGTCGTTTATTATTTTAAATGGATTTGTTCGTTACAGTGCGCTGGGCTGTCCGTTTTCTGCAGAAATTGCAGGTCACGATTTAAGCCATATCTAAGGGTATAATGGGAAACAAATATTTAAACTGTAAAAAATATGCGAGTGAACTGAAATTCTCCAACTGGAATCACCTCGTTTGGAGACTCGATAATTTTTAAATAAAATAAACGGTGCGCAGGGGTAGGAATCGTAACAATTCAGACCACTGTCCATTGCTCGAATTTTTACGTAACATCTATAAATAATTAGACTTTGTAAATTTTACAGAAACCTACTGGGACCTTTTCACATGTCATGTATTTTTTGGGGAATTTTTTGTGACATGTAACTATTTTATAAAAATACCCGAAAACAGTCCAGTTTTGGGTAATAAAGTTGAAACGTAATAAGTCGCAATGTGTGCATCTAAATGTTAGTTGTGCTATTTGAGAATGATCGAACAGGTTTAATGTCAACTTGAATGTTTCTTAAGTTGTGGAGTGTTATGGCCTTCTATATATACATATAGATATACCGTTTGAATGAAAATATATATGTGGGATATATATGTAAGTTGTCAACGTGATTGCATGATATGTGTTAGATACGTGTAGGGATTTCGTGTCTTTCATGAGCATACTAATAAACTGTCACACCCCGACCACGTAAAACATCAAATCGTGGCGGAAACGTCGGGGAGTGTTGTAACAGAATTATTGTTCCACAACCATGGTAATTAAAAGTTATGTTTTATTCATCAAACAAAGAGTTACATTGTCTTAAAATAACTGAAACGAAGAGTTCATCACATAATTAAACTAGTTCCATCTTTATTTTAAGTCTCTAAGGCACAGGTCCGCTCTAGTGTATCACGAACATCCTAAGCAACAGCTCCTGAAAACACATGTAAAAATAGGTACGTCAGCATAAAAATGTCTGTGAGATACATAGGTTTTATGAAAATAGGATTCATGACTTGAGTTTAAAGAAATTTTTAATAAAAGTTAGTCATGAACCTTGTAAATTGTTTTGTTAACCAAATTTTTGTGAAAAATATATTGTTTGTGTAAAATGTATAAGTCCAAATTGAATGATCTAAATAACGCTACGACATGTAGTACAATACAAGCACTTATATACAGGAAGTACCAGCGGCGTATCCACCATGATTGTATCATACTACACACATCTCGTTACTTAAGTCACTTAAACAAACCACCAGTGTATAAAGTCCATGTTTAAACCAATTGTCAAAAAGTCCTTGTATAAACCATGTCAAATGTTAAAAGTCCAAATGTAGTCAAGTAATGTGTAACAAATGTTATGTATGGTAAGTAAAGTGGAGTCACATAAACCAAATGTAAAAATGTACAAAACAAAGTAATTCGAATATATCAAAAAGTTATGTTTTGCAAAGTAAATGCATGTTTTACTGATACAAACACTTATGTGGTAAGTTAACGCATACATTCAAGCCTTGAGACATCAGGATAACCTTAGAGTAAAGATTACCAAAGTAAAATGTTTTCGGATTCAGTCATTCCTTCCACCCAAACAAACCTAGGATGTTAGGAACGAGATTTGTCAAGTCCTATGGTACCATTACTTACTACCGAGCGGCGTAGCTAATGTTAATGAATGTGTTTTAGTCCCGTTGTACAAACCAAATGTCATATCAAATGTAAACATGTTATGAGAAAGCAATGTACTAAGTATGCTAAGTTAACATACAAAGCAGAAAAGTCATGTAAATCAATGCGCTAGCATGTCAAGTAAACATACATAGCAAAAGAAGATGAAATTATGTATTAATAGTGTACTAATGAACATAGCAAGTATATATTATGAAAACATGGAAAGCACGAAAATAACAAGTAGGCACATGTGTTTCACCCCAAAATGTTTGAAAAACGGTAAAAGAGGGGACTATGTACTCACCTTTGGGTGCGTTTTTATATGTTAACACAATCCCACAATTTGTTTATTTGTCCTAAATTAAATAAGAATGATTAAATAATCAAAACTCACAAAAATACATGAGTTTCTCCGATACTTAGAATTTTCACATAACTTTGAGATTTCTCTAAAAGTTATTATTTTTGAGTATTTTGGTGTATTTGTATATATGTACTCGAGCGTAACACACCTAATCTTGTCAACACTAACACATGATCATACACATATTGTAAAACACATAGCACATTGTAACACATAAAATAACCCATAAACAACCCATTCTAGTGTATGTCGAAAAACACTTATTTTTGCGATTCGGTAACATTTTTGGGCGTCGGAAGTCACGTATGACTAACCAATCACCAAGTAAACTTAATATAAGTTAAAATACTTATTTTTATACCAAATATATCAGTTTGGTTACTGATTTAAAAGAGTTTTGCAAAAATACTCCGAAAAGACGATTTTCAACCGTTTTACCGCATAGTTTTGCATCAAACGTTACCCGAACCATCCCAAATCGAAACGACTTGAAATTTTTACATAACCCATGTTATTTACTGAATAATATAATGGTTATACTCATTATAGTGCAGGTGTTAAATAAAGCACATAAATCATGCAAATTTCACATAATTTACCACTTTTTAAGCTATATGTACAACATGCAAAGCTATCAAACCTATGTCAAAGTTTCATGCCATTATATTACATCAAATAATGTTATTTTTAGTGTTTGTAACCTGATCTAAAACACTTTTGTCATACAACCCTTTTATACCAATTCTTGAGCTTTACATCAACATATATTCACATGTACAAGTGTATAAAGCATACTATCATAACATCAACATTTTATATGGGTTTAGATGCATTAAATATGAGATATATTCATGTTATTTTCTGATGTACTTTAACATTTATCAAATCATACATAGATCATCAACCACTTGCATTTAAACTATTATTCAAGAACATGTAACACTTAAACAAGTACTTTATCAAAATAAAGCTCAAAACTCATACCCACATGTATATATATGTTCGGTTATACATATATATATACACCATATCATTTTTATTTTGTAACCAGACCCTTTTCATTTTAGATTTTAAGTTTAGTGAAAATCCCAAGATTCAAGAGAAACTTCAAACCATCAAGAACAACCAAGAATCTAAAGTATGATTTAAACATAAGTGTTATACCTTCAAGATTCAAGTAGGTTGTAGGATGATATTTTTGATGATAGGAAGCTTGAATCACTTGACAACACCTTGGGAACACCTTTGATTCTTCAAAATCACTTGAAATAAGCTAGAAATGAGCTTGAATGTTGATGAACTAAGTTTGAAGGTGATGAAGATAGAGAGAGAAGATGGGGATGGTTTGGGAGGAGAGAGGAGGGAAGGGTTTGAGTGTTGTAAGAAGTTGTGATCTTAGTAAGATTTTAGTAAAGATATAAGGAGATATGGAATAGAAGCATGCACAACACTTGTCACATAAGATCAAAATAAAATATAAAGTGAATCAATAAAGATCTAGCAAAATATATGGTGGGGCTACTTATATATTATGACCGAAAATTTGAAGGGGGTCCATGTGCAACTTTTATATAAACATGCCATAAGTAGGCTAAAACGGGTGTTTAACTGGATACCGGGTATTTTATCTAGCGTTTAAATCCCGGTTTATGGTGTTCTAAATTATTTTTATTATACTATAAAAACAAACTTGCCAAAATATTACTGAAATAAATTTCAGTTACCAAGACTGGCTGTGTTGTCCGTGTTTTGTAGTAAAAGCACGGTGCTGCGCAGAAACACGCGATACGCGCTTAAACTTGAAAAATAACGTTTTTAGGTGTTTTAATTTATTTTTCATCACGAACCTGATTAAAATAAAATTTTAATCATAACAGAATATTTCTGGGATTTAAATATTATCTGGGCGGTCACCAACGTTAGTTTTGTAGTTTTGTCGTAAATAGTTCTTTAGTTCAAATAAACATGTTTTTGCCATACCGAATCATTCGAAACTTATTTCTAAGTTATGTAAAGGATATTTTGGGTATGTTTGGCTTACGTCACAGTTCCGGAGTGTACGTCGCGTTGAACTGATTGCGTTTATGCACCAGTTTGCGTATAACCTTCCAGAAAGTTATTTAAAGCTTAAAATTGGAATCGAATCAAATTGTAAAATCATCGAACATAAATACACACATAATAACACCAAAGCACATTGTTCCATTGATAATCCACATTGTTTTACATTATACGATGATTACAGAACACAGTTGTCACAGTCTCCCATACTTTAGGAAATTTCGTCCCGAAATTTTATTTAGAGGAAACTTGTGAAAACAAATGCGGATATTTCGCCTTTATCTGGTCCTTACGTTCCCAAGTAAACTCGAGGCCACGTTTGGATTCCCAGCGAACCTTGACCAAATGAATCCGTTTGTTCTTCAACTGTTTGAATGTACGGTCCACTATCTCCACAGGTTTCTCGATAAAGTGCAGTGTTTTATCAACACGAATTTCGTCAAGCGGTATGTGGATGTTCTCGTCAGCTAAGAACTTTCTGAGATTGGATACGTGGAAGGTTGGATGAACATTCCCAAGTTCAGGAGGTAACTCGAGTCTGTAGGCTACCTTACCGATTCTTTCGACGATCTTGAATGGTCCAACGTATCTAGGTGCAAGTTTTCCTTTCTTTCCAAATCTGATCACACCTTTCCAAGGTGAGACCTTAAGTAATACACGATCATCGACTTGAAATTCCAAGGGATTGCGTCGTTGGTCCGCGTAACTCTTTTGACGACTTCGAGCTGTCTGAAGGTTATCACAAACTTTCTTAACCTTATCAGTTGTCTCTAGAATGAGGTCAGGTCCAGTAAGTTGAGCCTCACCTATCTCATTCCAGCAGACTGGTGAACGACATTTTCGACCATAGAGAGCCTCGAAAGGAGCCATGTTGATGCTAGAGTGATAACTGTTGTTGTAGGAGAATTCAATCAATGGAAGATGTGAATCCCAACTACCACCAAAATCGATCACACAAGCTCTAAGCATATCCTCCAAAGTCTGGATTGTTCTTTCAGTTTGGCCATCTGTTTGTGGATGATAAGCTGTGCTCAGATTAAGTTGGGTCCCCATAGCAGATTGCATGGTTCTCCAAAAACGAGAAGAGAAGCGAGCATCTCTGTCAGAAATAATGTTCAAAGGAACACCATGTCGAGATACGATTTCATCCACATAGATTTTAGCCAGCCTTTCAGCAGAAAAATCCTCACGGATTGGCAAGAAATGCGCTGACTTTGTAAGACGATCAACAACTACCCAGATGGCATCATGACCTTTCTTAGTGCGCGGAAGTTTGGTAATAAGATCCATAGCAATGTTTTCCCATTTCCAAACTGGAATCTCTGGTTGCTCCAAAAGACCAGAAGGATGTTGGTGTTCAGCCTTGACCTTAAGATAAGTAAGGCATTTTGAAACATACAAGGCAATGTCTTTCTTCATACCGGGCCACCAATACTGAGTACGAAGATCCTTATACATCTAATCTGAGCCAGGATGAATAGAATAACGAGACTTATGAGCTTCATCCATAAGCAAAATGCGGAGATCATCTAGGCTTGGGACCCACAAACGGTCCATGAAATAATACGATCCATCGTCCTTTAGTTCAAGATCAGGCTTAATGTGATAGGGTAATTCCTTACCCATCAAGTCTTGTGAAACACAAGCATGTTGATCCTGAGAAATGCGTGCTTGGATATTGGATCGAGCTTGAATATCATATTAAACACGAACACAATGAAGCTTAGTACGTTCCTTACGACTCAAAGCATCGGCTACGACATTCGCCTTACCAGGATGGTAGCGAATTTCGCAGTCATAGTCGTTTAGAAGCTCAACCCATCGTCGTTGCCTCATGTTGAGTTCTTTCTGATTGAAGATATGCTGAAGACTTTTGTGGTCCATGAAAACCACACATTTTGTACCATACAAATAGTGTCTCTAGATCTTAAGAGCGAAGATAACTGCACCCAACTCAAGATCATGAGTGGTGTAGTTCTTCTCATGCATCTTCAATTGTCTTGATGCGTAGGCTATGACTTTGTTCCTTTGCATCAGAACACAGCCAAGACCCAATTTAGATGCATCGCAATAAACGACGAAATCATCATTGCCCTCAGGCAAAGTCAGAATAGGCGCGTCATAAAGCTTCTGCTTTAAGGTCTGAAACGCTTCCTCTTGCTTAAATCCCTATTCAAAGGATTTGTTCTTCTGAGTTAGATCAGTTAAAGGAACTGCAATCTTTGAGAAATTCTCTATGAAGCGGCGGTAATAACCCGCGAGACCAAGAAAAGAACGAACCTCAGTAGGAGTAGTAGGCGTATCCCAATCCTTAATCGCACTGATCTTAGAGGGATCTACATGAATACCTTGTTCGTTGCCAATATGCCCCAAAAATTGAACCTCCTTAAGCCAAAATTCGCACTTGGAGAATTTGGCGAAAAGTTGCTCTTTCTTTAGGAGTTCTAGAGTAAGACGAAGATGTTGCTCATGATCAGCTTGCGTCTTAGAATATATCAAGATGTCATCAATAAAAACGATGATGAACTTATATAAATAAGGCTTGCAAACCCTATTCATCAAGTCCATGAAAACAGCAGGAGCATTAGTCAAACCGAATGGCATAACTGTGAACTCATAATGCCCATATCGAGTGTGGAATGCTGTCTTGGGAATATCTTCTTCATGCACACGAAGTTGATGATACCCAGAACGAAGATCAATCTTCGAAAAATAAGAAGCACCCTGTAACTGGTCAAAGAGATCATCGATGCGAGGTAGGGGATATCGATTCTTGATGGTAAGCTTGTTCAGCTCACGATAATCGATGCACATCCTGAAGGATCCATCCTTCTTCTTGACAAAAAGAACGGGAGCACCCCAAGGTGAAAAACTAGGACGAATAAAACCTTTGTCAGATAGCTCCTGAAGCTGCTTAGACAACTCTTGCATCTCAGACGGTGCAAGACGATATGGAGCTCTGGCAATGGGATTTGCACCAGGTACGAGATCAATACGGAACTCGACTTGGCGTGCTGGGGGTAGACCAGGTAACTCTTCAGGGAACAACTCCAGAAAATCCCGAACAACAGGAATATCTTGGATAGACTTACCTTTGCCTTTATCTGCTGTAACATGTGCCAAAAAGGCCACATAATTCTTTCGCAGATACTTCCGAGCTTGAGTACAAGACATGAGTTTGAGACTACTAGCAGGTTTCTCACCACGAACCTGTAGGATCTCACCTGACGAAAGCGGTACCCGAACAATCTTCTCAAAACAAACTACCTCCGCATGATGCTTAGCTAACCAATCCATACCTACAATAATGTCGAAGCTCCCAAGTTGCATTGGCGTGAGGTCAATGGGAAAAAGATGGTTGTTAAGGTTCAATTGGCAATTGCGAAGAACAGAATCAAGAACAACGGGATCACCACTCGCAACTTCTACTGTCAAAGGCTTACCTAGTTTTGTTCTAGACACTCGAAGCAATGGCTCAAAAGATAACGACACAAAACTCTTATCGGCACCAGAATCAAAAAGAACAGATGCGGGTTGATTATTAACAAAGAACGTACCGTTAACCACTTCATTGTCTGCTTGCGCCTCTTGTGCATTCTGTCACACCCCGACCACGTAGAACATACAAAATGTGGCGGAAACATCGGGGAGTGTTGTAACAGAATTAATTGTTTCAAATCCATGGCAATTGAAGTTTCGTTTTATTGATTAAAAGTGTTACAATGTCTAATCAAACAAGGAAAAACAACATAATTAACTAGTCTTGCATCTTTTATTGTCACTAAAGCCCAAGTCTGCCTATATGTATCTTGATCATCTTATGCAACAGCTCCTGAAAAACACATGTGAAAATAGGTACGTCAGCATAAAAATGCCTGTGAGATACATAGGTTTTGTGAAAATAGGTTCCATGACTTATGTTTGAGAAAATGTTTAGTCATGAACCTTGTAATTTGCTTTGTTTTGTAAATCATTTGAAAAACAATGAGTTCAGATGATATGTATAAAATAAGTGAATAATGTATGGTTAAATGAATAACCATAGTAAAATGGGTATGTATAAGATAAGTTGTTTGTAAAACAATGTCTTTGTGAAAAGTATGTTATTTGTATAAAATGTTATATGTATCAAACTGAAATGATTCAAATAACGCTACAATATGTAATACCATACAAACACTTATATATAGGAAGTACCAGCGGCGTATCCACCATGCTTGTATCATATTACACACGCATCGTTACTTAATCACTTAATCAAACCAAACAAATGTCAAAATGTCTATGTCAAATATCCATGTCAAATGTTTATGTCAAAATGTCATGTATGGCAAATGAAATGTCTCAACTAAACCATATGCACAAATACAAAGTATTGAAGTAAAACTTGGTTTAAATCAAAGTTATGTTTTGTGGGAAATGCATGATCAAATGTCAATCATGTAAAAATGTCTATGCCGAAATGTCTATGTCAAATACGGTTCACACGGTTCACAGATACAAACGGTTCACAGATATCAACGGATCACAGTCAAATGATTACAACGGTTCAATATGTAGTATAATGTGTTCATATGCTGGATAAGCATATGCAACAGAAAAGCAACGTAAAACAATGTACTAAGTACGCACACAATGGGCATACATAGCATGAAATGTAATGTAGAATGATGTACTAAGTATGCACACAATGGGCATACATAGCATAAAATGTAATGTAAAACAATGTACTAAGTACGCACACAATGGGCATACATAGCATGAAATGTAATGAAATCATGTACTATAATGTACTAATGAACATAGCAAGTATATGATGTCAAAACAGGAAAGCATGAAAGTAACAAGTAGGCACATGTGTTCCACCCCAAAACAGTTTGGAAAACAGTAAAAGAGGGGTCTATGTACTCACCTGAGATTGCTCAGTAGTTCTGGAGTGACAACTAAACAATGCTAGAGATCGCGGATATCAAACGGCACCTAGTATAGGTAACTATGTTAATAAACCGGACCTAGATCGGAAGATCGGGTAGCATTAGGGTTTGTAAACCAAACGAGTGTAGAGACTCGTGTCATTTGGTTTAACAAAGCCTACATACTAAATGAAACTTAACCCAAGTGTCTACGACCCATTACGACCCGTTTAGGTAGCTTATGCTTCTTTAACGTGTCGTGCGCGTGAAACGCGTTTGGACCGCCTAACTAGTCCTATGACAAGTATTATATGCCTAAACATGTTACATAATCAGTTACGTGACAAAAGTTTAGGTTACATATGCTTAATTACCAATTATACATGAAAAGGGTATTCTGGTAATTTACCTAAGGCATATAAACTACCTATCATACAACTACTTAAACGATGTGACCATAGGGTATAACCTCGGAAGGTTATTCCCTACCTACTATGGTCACCTAATGTGTTTGGTCGGATCCTAATGATCGACCAAACTGGGTCGGGTTCGAGGTATAGGCGATTTATTAGATCGCCTACCCTACGACCCTAGACAACGTGGTAATCAGTGGGCATAGTCCCAAGGGACTATGACCAACGTGATTACAATCACGTTGCGAAGTTCAAACGAACTTCGCATTGACCATTACTGGTCAACGCAGAAAGTCAAACAAAGTTTGACTTTCAGACTCGATAAAACAATAAAATAAGTTAAAGAACGAAAGAATACTTACGAAGGGTCCAAGATTCAAAGGTTCAAAGGTGTGGGTTTTGTGTTGAGGATGGATGGGTATTTATAGTAAAAGCACTACCGTTAGGATCGTTTCTTGGAAAAGGGGAAAAGATCTAGTCCGTACACTTGTTGAAAGGTTATGGAAGCTAAATTCCATCCTTATCTAGTGACTAAGCAAGTTAGAACATGTGGTGGTGGATCAAACATGTGCAACTTGTGATTAAATACACTTAATCTGGTCAGAAGGTGGGAAGCGGCCCGCTTTAGGATCAGCCAAACACAATGCGGGCCGCCTGAGCATGTCAGATCAGAAACAACTTTCAAAAATGACAGTTTAGGTCCCTGCACGTGTTTAAGGCCATTTCCGACACTTCTAAGGCCCGTAAAGCCAACTTTAAGGCCCTAAAATGTTGCCTAAACATTGTGGACATGAAACATGTTCAAAAATATGTCGGATGATGGTTCGTTTGGTCGTACGAACGCGATGTTCGCTTAATTACGACGGAATGCGCATAATCGCGAAAAACGATCCAAATGACGCAACGAATGGATTTTTCTTAAGGCGAACACTAAAATATAATGTAGTCATGCTTACATAAATTTTTGGATGTCCAGATGTATTCAGAACGTAAGTTATGCGCGAAAATGCAAACTTGTGCACTTTTTGACACTTTTAGTCCCTGAATGACCCAAAAGTTTATTTTAGCACACCGAACCCCTCAAAGCCTATTTCTAAGCTATGTAAAGGATATTTATGGTATGTTTAACTTATGGTCATGTTCCGGAAGGTCTGTTACAGTTCAAATTGGCATACTTTCGTAGTTTGTCAACTTTAGTCCCTGTAAGCGATTTAACTTTGATTTCACCACACCAAACCTTCCAAAAATTATATCTAAGTTATGTATAGGTTATTTAAGGTATGTTAAGCCTATTTCACTATTCCGGAGTGTTCGTTGCATTAAACTGGTTATATTTACGCATCAGTGCGCGTATAACCTTCCAGAAAGCGATATAGTGTTTGAAATCGAACAAGAATTGATATGTGTAAACGATACACATATTTTTACAAATCCCAAGTATGAAATACAATATTTCACTGGTTGGGCATTTGTTTGATGGTTGAAATGACACAGGTGTTACAGTCTCCCCTACTTTAGGAAATTTCGTCCCGAAATTAATTCGTAGGAGTCTGTCTATGACTTTGTTTCAAATAGTCATCAAAGATATGTAAAGCATAATCTGATTATTTTCCTCAACGGATATTTTTCAGAAGCGAAAATGAACGAGCAGAGTCACTTTCTTCAACGGGTTCTTCGGAAATGGAAAATAAAGGAATTAACTAAACGGATATACATTTCCCTCAACGGATATTCTTCAGAACGAAAATGAACAAACGGGGTCATTTTCCTCAACGGTTTGTTCTTCAGAATTTGAAATGAAAGAAAAATCAACGGATATTCATCTCCTCAACGGATAAATCTTCAGAAACGAAAATGAACTAACGGAGTCATTTTCAACGGTTATTTCCTCAGAGTTGGAAATGAAGAATTACACAACGGATATTCATTTCCTCAACGGATAAATCTTCAGAAACGAAAATGAACTAACGGAGTCATTTTCAACGGTTGCTTCCTCAGAGTTGGAAATGAAGGATTATACAACGGATATTCATTTCCTCAACGGATATTCTTTAGAACGAAAATGAATGGATAATTCATTTTCCTCAACGGTTATTCTTCAGAATGGAAATGAAAAGATAAACAACGGATATTCATTTCTTCAACGGATATTCTTTAGAACGAAAATGAATGGATAATTCATTTTCCTCAACGGTTATTCTTCAGAATGGAATGGAAATGAAAAGATAAACAACGGATATTCATTTCCTCAACGGATATTCTTCAGAAGTGAAAAATGAATAGCTAGTTCATTTTTCCTCAACGGATGCTTCATCAGAATTGGAAATGAATAGGGTTAACTCTTGATACATGATAGAACTTGCTGTGATTTCTGTGCACTAAATTCCATAATTATGTATGCATCCATAATTACGTAATTTCTTGTACAGTCCGCACAGTTTGTTTTGGAATGTTGTGGGGAAAGATATCAAACCTGAGATGAGAGTGACTAGACTACCATAGGGTCCTTTTAATTAGATCAACAGAGGATCTTCTTAATTAGGCCACTAAGGAGTCCTTTCAGCTATATCATCACATGATATCCCTAACCAGATTTTTGGATCAATCTGTTTAACTAGACCACTAAAGGGGTCTAATTATGAAGTAGTACATTATAATCCAAGGGACTTTAACTACAACGTAGAAGTCCATTAAGGATTTAAGTAGTACCTTTGGGTATCCTACTATGAATCTCTTGCACAAAGATATGTAAGATTTTACGAGGATTTGAATAACATAAATTGGATCACATGACACATAAAGGATAACACATAAGCACATAACCACATAATTGTTTAATTGTTATTATCTTGTTATTGATTGCAATTAACTTGGCACCTCGTACTTCGTTTCTCTTGGAAGGAACGGGTACTTAGGATTTTCGTGGAAACGCAAGAGATTATACAAGGGAAGAAATTTGGAAGTAGTCTGTTCTTCAAGGAATGCGGTTCCTTGATTGTCGGTATTGTATGGGATATGTTTATACATGCAACCACATAAACATATTGAAATGTAAATGAAAGATTTATTTATAACAACAATAACAACAACTGTTTCATAGATTGTGATAAAAGAAAATAATACACAAGGCTCGATTATTTTCTAAACAGCGTTATCTTCTGTCGGTCAGATACTCATCCCTGCGCTGGATTTGCATCAGCAAGTCTTGGGCAATTTCTACTAAAATGGCCCATCTCGCCACAGTTGTAGCAAGATCCCAGTGGGAAACGAGCTTGAGCAGGATTGTCGTTAATCTGATTTGGTGCTGCTGCTGTTGGGCAAACCCTCGCTGTATGACCTATAAGTCCGCAAACTTGGCATGTGCGGCACTTCACACCATCATGATGATGTAGGCCACATTGGTTGCACATGGGTGCAGTTCCTTTGTAGGGTTTCCTGGCAGGGGGTTGAGCTGGTTGGTTGGGGACGGCTTGATCATTGTGAGCGACCACGGCGAAGTTCTGAGAAGCCTTTCGCTTCTTTGACTTCTTAGAGGGTCCAGTCTGTTCATCCATGGTCTTTGATTCCTCGATTGGTTTCGATTCCTCGACCAGTTTCTTGTCACCCTTTCGGAAAAGCTTACGTTTCCTGATCTGCGATTCAGTCAAGGTTGCAGATAACTCAATGGCCTGCCTAACAGTAGTAGGGTTGCTACCAGTCAAAATGTCTTGTATTGAGTCGGGAAGGCCATCAATGTACTTTTCGATCGCCTTATCCAAAGGCGTGACCATGTTTGGGCATAACAGACTTAACTCCTCATAACGGTCCGTGTAGGCTCGATGCTCACCGCTGTCTTGCTTAAGATCATCAAATTCCCTTTCCAAAGCCCTGATCTCGTGACGAGGACAAAACTCCTTCATCATGAGAGCCCTAAGTTCGGCCCATGTCTGTGCTAGAGCAACTTCTGCACCACTATCTCTCATAACCCCATTCCACCACGTAAGGGCTCTCTTCTGGAACACACTCGAAGCAAACTCGACCTTGCGATTGTCAGGACACTGCACATGGCGGAAAGTATTCTCAATGCTCTCGAACCATTGAAGAAGCCCAGTCGCTCCCTCAGAACCACTAAACTTGAGTGGTTTCGCCGAGTTAAAACTCTTGAAGTTGCACGGACCATTGTTGTTGTTGTTGGCTTGATTCCATTGAGCAAAGAGGTTTGGGAATTGAGCAGCCATTTGTTGCGCAATGATTTCTGCCAATTCGGCAGTCGCTATCTGGTTTTCGCGTCGAGGAGGCATTCTAAAAGAGGAAACATGAAATGAAACGGGTGAGAGGATTAGACGAAAAGAATGAGATGAAACAAATTTGATGAAAGAAATGGATAGTGGTCATTTGTTTGTTACTACAAAGCAACAAACGACCTTGATGAAAAATCAAAGTAAATAGGCCAAAAATAATGTATCGCGAAGACATGCTCGCCTATAAGTGAACACTCATCCCAAGAATTCCCAGGTAAGCACAACTGGTCTCGCGTCTGGTTGAGATGTATACGAAGTGCTTGCCTAGACAGAAAACCCAGAATACAGGCGTTCACCCTTCCAGTTTGCACGTGTTCACATTATTTAAAACCCAAAACCTTGACGAGATTTTGAAAACTCAAAGGGGTTCAAAACCTTATAACAGAGGGTTCAAAACCTAGTAATTAATCATCCTAGAACAGATGATTAGTTTTCAAAGCGGTTTCGAAAATTATGTTCTTGTTGTGGTAGTCGCCTAAGGATAGGTGACGGTATTGTTTTATGACTAAACGCAAGTAAACTCGCGTTAGGTTCCTAAGAAGGTTATAGACTAGGTCAAAGCATTACTAATAACCTAATTCCCTATAACCATTGGCTCTGATACCATCTTTTCTGTCACACCCCGACCACGTAGAACATACAAAATGTGGCGGAAACATCGGGGAGTGTTGTAACAGAATTAATTGTTTCAAATCCATGGCAATTGAAGTTTCGTTTTATTGATTAAAAGTGTTACAATGTCTAATCAAACAAGGAAAAACAACATAATTAACTAGTCTTGCATCTTTTATTGTCACTAAAGCCCAAGTCTGCCTATATGTATCTTGATCATCTTATGCAACAGCTCCTGAAAAACACATGTGAAAATAGGTACGTCAGCATAAAAATGCCTGTGAGATACATAGGTTTTGTGAAAATAGGTTCCATGACTTATGTTTGAGAAAATGTTTAGTCATGAACCTTGTAATTTGCTTTGTTTTGTAAATCATTTGAAAAACAATGAGTTCAGATGATATGTATAAAATAAGTGAATAATGTATGGTTAAATGAATAACCATAGTAAAATGGGTATGTATAAGATAAGTTGTTTGTAAAACAATGTCTTTGTGAAAAGTATGTTATTTGTATAAAATGTTATATGTATCAAACTGAAATGATTCAAATAACGCTACAATATGTAATACCATACAAACACTTATATATAGGAAGTACCAGCGGCGTATCCACCATGCTTGTATCATATTACACACGCATCGTTACTTAATCACTTAATCAAACCAAACAAATGTCAAAATGTCTATGTCAAATATCCATGTCAAATGTTTATGTCAAAATGTCATGTATGGCAAATGAAATGTCTCAACTAAACCATATGCACAAATACAAAGTATTGAAGTAAAACTTGGTTTAAATCAAAGTTATGTTTTGTGGGAAATGCATGATCAAATGTCAATCATGTAAAAATGTCTATGCCGAAATGTCTATGTCAAATACGGTTCACACGGTTCACAGATACAAACGGTTCACAGATATCAACGGATCACAGTCAAATGATTACAACGGTTCAATATGTAGTATAATGTGTTCATATGCTGGATAAGCATATGCAACAGAAAAGCAACGTAAAACAATGTACTAAGTACGCACACAATGGGCATACATAGCATGAAATGTAATGTAGAACGATGTACTAAGTATGCACACAATGGGCATACATAGCATAAAATGTAATGTAAAACAATGTACTAAGTACGCACACAATGGGCATACATAGCATGAAATGTAATGAAATCATGTACTATAATGTACTAATGAACATAGCAAGTATATGATGTCAAAACAGGAAAGCATGAAAGTAACAAGTAGGCACATGTGTTCCACCCCAAAACAGTTTGGAAAACAGTAAAAGAGGGGTCTATGTACTCACCTGAGATTGCTCAGTAGTTCTGGAGTGACAACTAAACAATGCTAGAGATCGCGGATATCAAACGGCACCTAGTATAGGTAACTATGTTAATAAACCGGACCTAGATCGGAAGATCGGGTAGCATTAGGGTTTGTAAACCAAACGAGTGTAGAGACTCGTGTCATTTGGTTTAACAAAGCCTACATACTAAATGAAACTTAACCCAAGTGTCTACGACCCATTACGACCCGTTTAGGTAGCTTATGCTTCTTTAACGTGTCGTGCGCGTGAAACGCGTTTGGACCGCCTAACTAGTCCTATGACAAGTATTATATGCCTAAACATGTTACATAATCAGTTACGTGACAAAAGTTTAGGTTACATATGCTTAATTACCAATTATACATGAAAAGGGTATTCTGGTAATTTACCTAAGGCATATAAACTACCTATCATACAACTACTTAAACGATGTGACCATAGGGTATAACCTCGGAAGGTTATTCCCTACCTACTATGGTCACCTAATGTGTTTGGTCGGATCCTAATGATCGACCAAACTGGGTCGGGTTCGAAGGTATAGGCGATTTATTAGATCGCCTACCCTACGACCCTAGACAACGTGGTAATCAGTGGGCATAGTCCCAAGGGACTATGACCAACGTGATTACAATCACGTTGCGAAGTTCAAACGAACTTCGCATTGACCATTACTGGTCAACGCAGAAAGTCAAACAAAGTTTGACTTTCAGACTCGATAAAACAATAAAATAAGGAAAAGAACGAAAGAATACTTACGAAGGGTCCAAGATTCAAAGGTTCAAAGGTGTGGGTTTTGTGTTGAGGATGGATGGGTATTTATAGTAAAAGCACTACCGTTAGGATCGTTTCTTGGAAAAGGGGAAAAGATCTACTCCGTACACTTGTTGAAAGGTTATGGAAGCTAAATTCCATCCTTATCTAGTGACTAAGCAAGTTAGAACATGTGGTGGTGGATCAAACATGTGCAACTTGTGATTAAATACACTTAATCTGGTCAGAAGGTGGGAAGCGGCCCGCTTTAGGATCAGCCAAACACAATGCGGGCCGCCTGAGCATGTCAGATCAGAAACAACTTTCAAAAATGACAGTTTAGGTCCCTGCACGTGTTTAAGGCCATTTCCGACACTTCTAAGGCCCGTAAAGCCAACTTTAAGGCCCTAAAATGTTGCCTAAACATTGTGGACATGAAACATGTTCAAAAATATGTCGGATGATGGTTCGTTTGGTCGTACGAACGCGATGTTCGCTTAATTACGACGGAATGCGCATAATCGCGAAAAACGATCCAAATGACGCAACGAATGGATTTTTCTTAAGGCGAACACTAAAATATAATGTATTCATGCTTACATAAATTTTTGGATGTCCAGATGTATTCAGAACGTAAGTTATGCGCGAAAATGCAAACTTGTGCACTTTTTGACACTTTTAGTCCCTGAATGACCCAAAAGTTTATTTTAGCACACCGAACCCCTCAAAGCCTATTTCTAAGCTATGTAAAGGATATTTATGGTATGTTTAACTTATGGTCATGTTCCGGAAGGTCTGTTACAGTTCAAATTGGCATACTTTCGCAGTTTGTCAACTTTAGTCCCTGTAAGCGATTTAACTTTGATTTCACCACACCAAACCTTCCAAAAATTATATCTAAGTTATGTATAGGTTATTTAAGGTATGTTAAGCCTATTTCACTATTCCGGAGTGTTCGTTGCATTAAACTGGTTATATTTACGCATCAGTGCGCGTATAACCTTCCAGAAAGCGATATAGTGTTTGAAATCGAACAAGAATTGATATGTGTAAACGATACACATATTTTTACAAATCCCAAGTATGAAATACAATATTTCACTGGTTGGGCATTTGTTTGATGGTTGAAATGACACAGGTGTTACACATTCATGTTGAAGACTCGACCTCGAGCCTGAGCCTGAGCTGGATTCGCATTCACCAATCTTGGACACTGATTACGATAGTGGGTCAGATCCCCACAGTTATAACAAGAACCTGGTGGGTAGTGAGGTCGTGCAGCTTGACCTTGTTGTTGAGCAAGAGGCTGAGCAACTTGTTGAGCCGGGTTCTGAGCTGCCCGATTCTGACTAGCAAGAATGCGGCATGTAGCAGCAAGATGACCAGGTCTTCCACAGTTGGTACATTGACGACACTGTAGGTGTGGCTGATGATGACCGTTACACCTGTTGCACAAAGGTGCATTGCCTAGATAAGGTTTCTTGGCAAGTGGTTGCGCAGGCTGATTTGGTGCAGCTTGAGCCTGTGCAGTAACGGCGTAGTTTTGGGAAGCCTTTCGCTTCCTAGAACCCTTCGAGGAACCAGAATCCTTACCCTTCTTGTTTTTCCCTTTCTTGCTATCCTCTTTGTCAGACGCCTGCTTCTTACCTTTCTCGCCCTTTCTGTGCAACTTACCCTTCCGAATCTGCGACTCAGTCAATGTCGCTGCTAACTCGATCGCCTGACGGACTGTGGTAGGGTTACTACAAGTAACGATGTCTTGCACTGAGTCAGGTAGACCATCGATGTACCTTTCGATAGCCTTATCGAGTGAGGTAACCATTGTTGGGCATAACAAGCTCAGCTCCTCATACCTATCATTATACGCCCGGTGCTCGCCACTATCCTGTTTCAAGTCATCAAACTCCCTTTCCAAAGCTCGTAGTTCATGACGAGGACAAAACTCCCTCATCATAAGAGTCCTAAGTTCAGCCCAGGTTTGTGCTAGAGCAACTTCTGCGCCACGGTCTCTCATAACTCCGTTCCACCATGTAAGTGCCCTTTTCTGAAACACGCTTGAATCAAACTCGACCTTCCGATTCTTAGGACACAGAACGTGATGGAAAGTATTCTCAATGCTCTCGAACCATTGAAGAAGCCCAGTTGCTCCCTCAGAACCATTAAACTTGAGCGGTTTAGCCGAGTTAAAACTCTTGAAATTGCATGGAGCGTTATTGTTGTTGTTGGCTTGGTTCCATTGAGCAATAAGATTTGGGAACGCAGCAGCCATTTGCTGTGCGATTATTTCTGCCAGTTCGGCATTTGGTAGCGGATTTTCGTGTCGAGGAGGCATTCTAAAAAAAAAAAGAAACATGAAAGGAACGAGTGAGATGATTAGATGAAAAGAATGAGATGAAACAAAAATCGACAAAAGCAAAGATGGTGGTCATTTGTCCGTATCACAAAGCAAACAAACGACACATAGAGACTAATCAAAGTAAATGGGTCAAAAATAATGCTTCGCGAAGACATGCTCGCCTATAAGTGAACACTCACCCCAAGAGATCCCAGGTAAGAGTGACTGTCCGATTATGTGGATTATGTTTTGTTTTCGGTAATCACCTAAGGATAGGTGAAGTGCATGTTTTAAAATCTAAACACAAGACAACTTGTGTTGGGGTCCTAGAAAGTTATAGTCTAGGTCAAAATTTTACTAATAACCTAATTCCCTATAACCATTGGCTCTGATACCAACTCTTCTGTCACACCCGACCACGTAAAACATCAAATCGTGGCGGAAACGTCGGGGAGTGTTGTAACAGAATTAATGTTCCACAACCATGGTAATTAAAAGTTATGTTTTATTCATCAAACAAAGAGTTACATTGTCTTAAAATAACTGAAACGAAGAGTTCATCACATAATTAAACTAGTTCCATCTTTATTTTAAGTCTCTAAGGCACAAGTCCGCCCTAGTGTGTCACGAACATCCTAAGCAACAGCTCCTGAAAACATATGTAAAAATAGGTACGTCAGCATAAAAATGCCTGTGAGATACATAGGTTTTATGAAAATAGGATTCATGACTTGAGTTTAAAGAAATGTTTAATAAAAGTTAGTCATGAACCTTGTAAATTGTTTTGTTAACCAAAGTCTTGTGAAAAATATACTGTTTGTGTAAAATGTATAAGTCCAAATTGAATGATCTAAATAACGCTACGACATGTAGTACAATACAAGCACTTATATACAGGAAGTACCAGCGGCGTATCCACCATGATTGTATCATACTACACACATCTCGTTACTTAAGTCACTTAAACAAACCACCAGTGTATAAAGTCCATGTTTAAACCAATTGTCAAAAAGTCCTTGTATAAACCATGTCAAATGTTAAAAGTCCAAATGTAGTCAAGTAATGTGTAACAAATGTTATGTATGGTAAGTAAAGTGGAGTCACATAAACCAAATGTAAAAATGTACAAAACAAAGTAATTCGAATATATCAAAAAGTTATGTTTTGCAAAGTAAATGCATGTTTTACTGATACAAACACTTATGTGGTAAGTTAACGCATACATTCAAGCCTTGAGACAGCAGGATAACCTTAGAGTAAAGATTACCAAAGTAAAATGTTTTCGGATTCAGTCATTCCTTCCACCCAAACAAACCTAGGATGTTAGGAACGGGATTTGTCAAGTCCTATGGTACCATTACTTACTACCGAGCGGCGTAGCTAATGTTAATGAATGTGTTTTAGTCCCGTTGTACAAACCAAATGTCATATCAAATGTAAACATGTTATGAGAAAGCAATGTACTAAGTATGCTAAGTTAACATACAAAGCAGAAAAGTCATGTAACTCAATGCGCTAGCATGTCAAGTAAACATACATAGCAAAAGAAGATGAAATTATGTATTAATAGTGTACTAATGAACATAGCAAGTATATATTATGAAAACATGGAAAGCACGAAAATAACAAGTAGGCACATGTGTTTCACCCCAAAATGTTTGAAAAACGGTAAAAGAGGGGACTATGTACTCACCTTTGGGTGCGTTTTTATATGTTAACACAATCCCACAATTTGTTTATTCCTCCTAAATTAAATAAGAATGATTAAATAATCAAAACTCACAAAAATACATGAGTTTCTCCGATACTTGGAATTTTCACATAACTTTAAGATTTCTCTAAAAGTTAGTATTTTTTATTATTTTGGTGTATTTGTATATATGTACTCGAGCGTAACACACCGAATCTTGTCAACACTAACACATGATCATACACATATTGTAAAACACATAGCACATTGTAACACATAAAATAACCCATAAACAACCCATTCTAGTGTATGTCGAAAAACACTTATTTTTGCGATTCGGTAACATTTTTGGGCGTCGGAAGTCACGTATGACTAACCAATCACCAAGTAAACTTAATATAAGTTAAAATACTTATTTTTATACCAAATATATCAGTTTGGTTACTGATTTAAAACAGTTTTGCAAAAATACTCCGAAAAGGCGATTTTCGACCGTTTTACCGCATAGTTTTGCATCAAACGTTACCCGAACCATCCCAAATCGAAACGACTTGAAATTTTGACATAACCCATGTTATTTACTGAATAAAATAATGGTTATACTCATGATAGTGCAGGTCTAAATAAAGCACCTAAATCATGCAAATTTCACATAATTTACCACTTTTTAAGCTATATGTACAACATGCAAAGCTATCAAACCTATGTCAAAGTTTCATGCCATTATATTAAATCAAATAATGTTATTTTTAGTGTTTGTAACCTGATCTAAAACACTTTTGTCATACAACCCTTTTTTACCATTTCTTGAGCTTTACATCAACATATATTCACATGTACAAGTGTATAAAGCATACTATCATAACATCAACATTTTATATGGGTTTAGATGCATCAAATATGAGATATATTCATGTTATTTGCTGATGTACTTTAACATTTATCAAATCATACATAGATCATCAACCACTTGCATTTAAACTATTATTCAAGAACATGTAACACTTAAACAAGTACTTTATCAAAATAAAGCTCAAAACTCATACCCACATGTATATATATGTTCGGTTATACATATATATATACACCATATCATTTTTATTTTGTAACAAGACCCTTTTCATTTTAGATTTCTAGTTTAGTGAAAATCCCAAGATTCAAGAGAAACTTCAAACCATCAAGAACAACCAAGAATCTAAAGTATGATTTAAACATAAGTGTTATACCTTCAAGATTCAAGTAGGTTGTAGGATGAGATTTTTGATGATAGGAAGCTTGAATCACTTGACAACACCTTGGGAACACCTTTGATTCTTCAAAATCACTTGAAATAAGCTAGAAATGAGCTTGAATGTTGATGAACTAAGTTTGAAGGTGATGAAGATAGAGAGAGAAGATGGGGACGGTTTAGGAGGAGAGAGGAGGGAAGGGTTTGAGTGTTGTAAGAAGTTGTGATCTTAGTAAGATTTTAGTAAAGATATAAGGAGATATGGAATAGAAGCATGCACAACACTTGTCACATAAGATCAAAATAAAATATAAAGTGAATCAAGAAAGATCTAGAAAAATATATGGTGGGGCCACTCATATATTATGACCGAAAATTTGAAGGGGGAAGGGGGTCCATGTGCAACTTTTATATAAACATGCCATAAGTAGGCTAAAACGGGTGTTTAACTGGATACCGGGTATTTTATCTAGCGTTTAAATCCCGGTTTATGGTGTTCTAAATTATTTTTATTATACTATAAAAATAAACTTGCCAAAATATTACTGAAATAAATTTCAGTTGCCAAGACTGGCTCTGTTGTTCGCGTTTTGCAGTAAAAGCACGGTGCTGCGCAGAAACACGCGGTACGCACTTAAACTTGAAAAATAATGTTTTTAGGTG
The DNA here is from genome assembly GCA_030545235.1 of Helianthus tuberosus. Lineage (NCBI taxonomy): Eukaryota > Viridiplantae > Streptophyta > Magnoliopsida > Asterales > Asteraceae > Helianthus > Helianthus tuberosus. Next base: position 107,884,348 of record CM060409.1, read on the forward strand.
TTTTAATTTATTTTTCATCATGAACCTGATTAAAATAAAATTTTAATCATAACAGAATATTTCTGGGATTTAAATATTAACCGGGCGGTCACCAACGTTAGTTTTGCAGTTTTGTCGTAAATAGTTCTTTAGTTCAAATAAACATGCTTTTGCCATACCGAATCCTTCGAAACTTATTTCTAAGTTATGTAAAGGATATTTAGGGTATGTTTGGCTTACGTCACAGTTCCGGAGTGTACGTCGCGTTAAACTGATTGCGTTTATGCACCAGTTTGCGTATAACCTTCCAGAAAGTGATTTAAAGCTTAAAATCGGAATCGAATCAAATTGTAAAATCATCGAACATAAATACACACATAATAACACCAAAGCACAGTGTTTTATTGATAATCCACATTGTTTTACATTATACGATGATTACAGAACACAGTTGTCACATAAACTAGATAGTAATCATATTAGGAGGTGATTGACCAACCTTAACTCTTAATCACTTTAAAGTCTAACTGAGCTATCAAAGGTGAGTTCACGGCCCCATTTTTATTTGGTTTTAAATACACAGGGGGAGAAAACATGTACCGTTACGGTAATGTAACGCTTTTACTTTACGCTTTAATGAACTGTATTGGGAGGGGTTATGTTATATGGTTATGGTCACAAGGAAGCATCATATCACATGTTAGTCCCCTTAAAACTTACGATGCCGTTAGTATTGGGTTATAGCGAGGAAATTTTTAGTAGTACTACTGGGCCCGACAAGCCCCACTTGAGCTGGTCGCACCAGCTAGACCGAACGTTGATGGTCACGGGTGTAGAATTTGCCTAACACTTAGCCATGATTGGTGATGGACCTGGCACAATAGGGGCAACAATGTCAGCTTTGGATCAAACACTTTGTTGACATGACCTAGGCTAGCTACCTAAACATATAACATATACTGCGAAACAATATAAAATACGCGATTCGGGATTTGAATTGGGAAACTTACAATAATCTGATTCGGGTTGGATTAGAGAAACTTATTAACACACTGGTTCGGGGTTGAACCAGTGGGAACAACTTATTTTAAAATAGTGAACTAAAACCTGTGAACTCACTCATCATTAATTGTTGACACTTGATTTTTACATGTTTTCTAAGGGTGTTAAGGCACCATTCCAGCGTAGGAGCACATCACGAGCATGAAAACTATTTTATTTAAACATTTTGCAACTTTACTTTTAAGTACTTTGGTTTGGGTGTTTGTTTTGACGCACACTTTATTTACGTTTACTTACGCTTCTGCATTTCTTTATCTGCATGGTTAAATTTGTTTAAACATATTTTTGCATATAGAGTCGTTCTATATGACTAGTGTCTTGGATCCTGGTTTGTCACGCGCCTTGCGATAAAACCCTGCAAGTGGATTTTTGAGGGTGTGACATTAGTGGCGTAATAATCCCAACTTTAGTTGGAGGGAATCGGCGGGTAATAACCAACAAAATCAAAATCAACGATCTAACTTTCAACAACAACCACGAAATGAGCAATAGGGTTTCCAACCACAACAACAAGGAGGAAGAAAAAGGTTCGAGGATATCATCACTCACCTTTTCTCCGAATCCGATAAAAGATAATCGGAAAGGTTCTTATAAAAGGAAGCGAAAATTAGAAATCAAAGGGCTAGTGTTCAAAATATAAAATAAAGGTTTTGTAGGAATAAGATACGCTCGATAGAGGATGAAAGATGATAAAAATGAAACCCATGCACATAAATCAGAGGCCTCCCAACTCAAAAACTACAAAACAGTGTCTGCAGCACGGGGCCGTGCTCACCCAGCACGCCCCCATGCGTAACTTGCTGATGTCCAAAATCTTCTGTCCAGAAGGTGGCACGGGCCGTGCTCACCCAGCACGCCCCCGTGGCCACCCCACTGTACGTATTCTGATTTAAATTGACACTGGCACTTTAAACACGGGGCCGTGTCCCCATAGCACGCCCCCGTGCTGCATGTGCCAGTAACCAAAAATTTTGCTATTTTTCACACTTTTTACACATTTTACCAAAATAATCCTATTTGGGATACATTGAGGGCAATGTGTACTTTAAGTGTGGGGGGGGGGGATGATAAAACCTTGAATCGTTTGTCCTAAAACAAGCCTTACACAAAACTCGCATTGGAACCGCTAATCACCCCAAACGTTTTCAATTTTTTTTTATTTTCTTTTACTTATCTTGGTTTAGTTGGGTAAAATAAGTTCTAAAAATCATGTTTATACAAATTTACACCTGATAGTGTCGTGATAAAAAAATCAATTAAGAAAATTACAAAAACGGACATGACAAATCTTTGTATAATTTGATTATATATACTTTTTTACACTACAACCCCTTTTCCCACAAAAGTGAGTTTTGAGCCATTACCGAGCATATAAATATACATCTATACTAATTGCTCAATTTTCGTTTCTTGTGTGAATAGACCGTTTGTTTCTCACGAATCTATAACTTGACAATGCGATACGTTCCAAGTCCTTACCGACAAAAATCCAAGTAAGTAAATGATGGAGGCATTAGGATCAACCCATTTTTCACTACAAAACCTTTATTTTTCTCTGCTTTAGCCAAAAACATCCCCTTAGATAAAACCCTTTGAACCTTAAACCTTTTCATTTCAAAAACCACAAAACAAACCTTTTTGTCACACCCCGACCGCGTAAAACAACAAACCGCGGCGGAAACGTCAGGGAGTGTCGTAACAGAGTCATTGTTTCACAACACATGGTGATTAAAGATTTGTTTTATTCCATTAATGAACTCATTGTCTTAATACAAACCAGATAAATACAAATAATTGTCTTTCAAGTTTTAAAGTCATGGATCCATCCTATGTGTAGCATGCATCAACAATCATCACATAGTAATACCTGAAACATATGTGAAAATAAAACGTCAGCATAAAAATGCATGTGAGGAACATAGGTTTTGTGATTTAGATTCATGGCTTTGGATAGCACAAGAAAAAGATTTTTATGTTTACAAAAATAGCCATGAATCCTTGTAAAAAGTTTGGTTTCTAAAATGCATTGTTTTGATAAAAGGTTTGTAGTATATACAAAAATATACTTTGGTTTTGAAATAGTTAAACAGGAGTATATCAAAATATACTATGGTTACTGAAATAATAGATTTGGTACTATATCACAAGTATACTTTGGTTTAAGAATGAAAGCATCGGTAGTATATCAAATTATACTTTGGTTTTGTAAATAGCATCTCAAACTATGCTTTGGTTTGAAAATAACATATCAACTATGCTTTGGTAGTATATCAAAATATACTTTAATTTGTGAAATAACAGAGTCGGTAGTATATCAAACTATACTTTAGTAAAACAGTATCACATTGGTAGTATATCGAAATATACCTAAATCATGATTTGGTAGTATATTATGTCACACTCTGACTTTTGCGGAAGCGTGATTATGGTGTGACTTTCTTAATATCATTGCATCCAATCATAACATCAACTATATGATAAAACCATAGGTTTGTCATCCATTAAATAAGTTTAAAACATAACAACATTGTAGACTTCAAATTCAAGTTTTACAAACCATACAAATCGTTTATGAGTTCGTTAAGGACTCGTCAAAAGATATTAAAAATAACCAAGGTTTGGAAGACGTGTCTCGTCCAGGAATAAGACATACTAACCAAACTCAAAGACCATGGATGACATCTTTATTCATAACGCAGCATAAAAACTTCCAACGCCCGCCAGATCCACTTATAAATTCCCTGAAATACATGTCGTTTGAAAACATCAACAAAAGTTGAGCGAGTTCATGTGTTTGTGTATGAATAAACCTTTAAAGTATGTTTGTATGTATGTCCCTGGTATGTAGCAATAAGGAAAAATAGTCTTATGACAAGTAAAATATGCCTTATCATGTCTAATATTGTTGCCTAATCAGTTTAGATATAAAAAAATATGTTACATATGCTTAAAATGAATTTTGGCGTAAAAAGGGCATTTTGGTAATTTTCCTAAGGCATATAAACTACCTATCATAAAACTAACTAAACGACGTGACCATAAGGTATAACCTCGGAAGGTTATTCCCTATACAACTATGGTCACCTAATGTGTTTGGTCGGATCCTAATGATCGGCCAAACGGGTCGGGTTCCAAAGTCTAAGCGATTGTTTAGATCGCTTACCTTACGACCCTATATAAGCACTAAACCTAAAGTGACGAGCTAAACATGTTAAAACATGTTTAACGAATTTAGAAAACAGGTTTGGTATCAAAACAAACAATCTTGATACCTAAAAGTAGTTTGGTTACAAAATACGCAAGAATACGCATTTTGGCCGAAACTACGACTCGCCACTATGCCTAAATAACGTGGTAATCAGTAGGTATAGTCACAAGGGACTAAAACCATCGTGATTACGCTCACGTTACGAAGTTCAAACGAACTTCATGTTGACCATAAACTGGTCAAAGCTGAAAGCCAAACAATGTTTGACTTTCACGCTAAAACGCGTAAAAGAACGAAAGAGGACTTACAACGGGTCCAAGCTATGGAGTTTTGATCCGATTACTCTCAGGTATGAAGTGTATAACTTCAACTTAGAGAGCCAAATTAGATCAAAGTGTGAGTTTTGAAGCAAGAGGGTGGGGGTATTTATAGGAAAACCAAGACCGTTAGGATCGTTCATCGAAAACCGAGCTTCGATCTGGACCTTACATGTGTGCCCATGGTTTTAGAATACCATGGGTACCCCAAAACAAGCCCCTAGTTTCATTAAAACCATGTGCAAATGAGGGGAACAGCTGGAACAAGCTGGAAATCAGATTTTCAACTTTGGTCCCTTCCTAAGATAACTATGGCAGATTGTCAATTTTGGTCCCTGAATGTGCAAAACATGGTTTTTGATGCATTTTTGACACGTTTAAACCCCGTTAATCCCATTTCAAGGCTCTAAAATGAATTTAAAGTATAGGGAACATAAAACATGCTCAAAAATATCTCGGATGTCGGTTCGTTTGGTCGTACGGTTGCGTTGTTCGGTTAATTACGACGAAACACGAACGAATGCGAAAAACGATCCAAATTACGCGACGAATGGAATTTTATCATGCCAATCACTAAAATAAAATATTTTAATGATTACATAAAGTTTTGGATGTCCGGATGTATTCAGAACGTAAGATATGCGCGAAAATGCAAACTTATGCACTTTTTGACGCTTTTAGTCCCTGAATGACCAAAAAGTTTATTTTAGCACACCGAACCCCTCAAAGCCTATTTCTAAGCTATGTAAAGGATATTTAGGGTATGTTTAACTTATGGTCATGTTCCAGATTGTCCGTTACAGTACGAATTCAGCATACTTTCGCAGTTTGTCGAATTTAGTCCCTGTAAGCGAATACACTTGATTTTGCCATACCAAAGCCTTCAAAACTTATTTCTAAGTTATGTAACGGTTATTTAAGGTATGTTAAGCATATATTGATGTTCTGGAGTGTTTTTCATGTTAAACTGATTATGTTTATGCATCAGTTTGCGTATAGCTCTCCAGAAAGCGATATAGAGTTTGAAATTGAACAAAAACCAAAACATGCAAAATTTCAAACATAAACAAACAAACATTGGGATCAAATAACATTATTTTATTGATAACTGAATTGTTTACAATGATTACAAGCACATGTGTCACATCGCTACACCCAAATAGATCTATCACTCATGTCCCTCGGTCCTACGACGAGGATTAATGGCCTTAAGTGTTGTACCCACCACTCACACGATCTAGCAGTAACCCTCCTTAGCTAAACATACCATGTACTAAACGTTTGTAAATAATTGTAACATGTATTTCACCCCCAAAGTATAAAACTGAAAACAGTTAAAAGAAAAGGGGGACATGAACTCACAGTATTGCGTCTTCGGTACTCGTAACTCAAATCTCATCAGCAAACACGACTACCTACAAGGTTCTAATGTCTATTAGACAAACGGGTCGTGCCTTGTCTTAGTATTTACGTTTTTGAGTTACGTTTCTTAGATTATTCCAAGTTGTAATTACTTGTTAAAATAATGATTATTTTAACTTTAAATTATGTTTAATTTTGGAATAATTGTTTAAACAGTATTTTCGTAATAATACTTCTCAAGTATTTCCTTCCCAAGGATGGGGGTATCTTATACATGTATGTCTGTATTCTTGTATTGGTATATCTTGCCGTGTGTTGGCGTCGTATTCCGGTGTGTACGTATTTTCTTAATAAATATCCAATATATTCCCAAAACAATATATTTTCAAGTCTTACTTAGAAAATATATATAAACTTATTTTGTCCAAAAATACTGTATTTGCAGAAAATTTATATTTTTCCCAAAAATCATATATCTTCTAAATACTCAAGGAAAATATATTTTTACTTCCAAAAATAATATATGTTCTCTTTGTTGAAAATATGATATACTTTGTAATAATAACAAAAATCATATTCTCATTTCTTTCGTATCCAAAATAGTATTTACCAAAAATATATTCATAACGTATTTTCCGGAATATTTTGTAAGTTACGTTCTATCATTCGGTTCCACAGTACTATGTGTGTAACTTATATATTTATTCCTTGTGATTTTTGGTAATATTCTGGATTGTAGTTTCTTGGTATTTTGTCAAGTTATATTATTTTAACCCTAAAATAATATAATTACTTCACAAGCGTATAAATAATCACACACAATGTGTCTTTAATGTAAATATATATTCTAAATACATATTTATCCATTCTTATTTATAAAAACCAACCTCCAATACTTGTATTTTTTGTAGCAAAATCTATGGCAAAGTTTATATTGAAAACCATGGTTAAAACTCACTTGTAAATACTTGTTTAGAAAATATTTTTCTAAGTGTTTATATTTTTAGAAAATTTCGCCATAGTTTCCCCTAAAAATGGAGGTGTCCATGCTATTTAAGCATATCATTTTCTTTTCAAAAATCATCATAAACAATCAACAATCAACAATCAATCTACACTTATCAAATGCTAAAAAAAAGCTATCTACATAATGATCATGAACTTGAGTTTTCATAAAAACTTGTAGTAACTTGGTAGTGTGTTTAGTAGACTTAGTTACCCTTTAAAGTGTGTTTATTTCTTTAAAAAATCCCCTTCTTGAAAAATTTGAGTGTTCACAACTTGTTAGATGATTTTTCCAAAAATCATTCTTTTGAATATTTCTTGTAAACAAGTGTTCTTATACCTATTTCACTACTAGAAACATGATTAGTTTCTTTAAAAACTATGTTTATGCAAATCTTGTGATTTAGCTTGGTTTCTTTGGAAAAATTATTTTAGAAATCATCCACTTACAAGACTTGTATCTTTGTTTAAATTATCATCACATGAAAACAACTTTTATTGTTCAAGTTCATGTAAACATAAGACATGATGATCTTGGTTTTTCACAAGATCATCACATCAACTTACTAGACCATGTGTTTAATCACAATCTAGTAGGTTCCATATGATGTCTAACATCACTAACACTGGTAATCAATCAACAAGAAGCAAATAATCACAAATCAACAAGATTTCATATGTTTATATGCTTATGTTAGAGATTCATGAATATGTCTTTTAATGTTCATCATGTTTAACAATGTTCATCACTTATTAACCAACTATATATGAAAGATCAAGAGATCATAAGGGCCTTACTGCTAGCACAAGGCTAGGGAAGGACACTTGATGTTGGTGATGACAAAAGTGGAGGATAATAGCAAATGATGAAAGTCCTTCAAGATCCACAAGCACCAAGCTTCATTAAACACCTTCTAACACCCTTGAATGAACTTGGAATGGATGGATGGTGGATGGATGGTGGATGAAAGGTGGTGGTAGTGTGGGTGTGGTTCTCGGCTGAAGTGGGGAGAGGGAGAAGGAGAGAGATGGTGAAGTGAGGTGTGGTGATTGTGATCCTCCATGTTCTTCTTATAATCACACTTAAGCTTTTATCCAATGGTTTAAGTGTTTCAATAGTACATGACACAATCTTGAGGCAATCCAAGGAAGATCAAGAGGAGATTTAGTGTGATCTTGTAAGATTGTGGAGGTGGGGTCACATAAGTGACCGTCCACTTATAGGGGGTCTAAGTGTAATTTCCAACCATTAAGTTAGATTAAGGTTAAAATCCAAGTGTTTAGTTACAAGTGTTATTTACTATATATTTTTAGTGGGGTGTCATGATGTTCGGGGATCATACTAGCTCAGAAACATTAAAACAATGCTTCTAGTGCAATTTTGGTGTTTCGGGTAATGTCCGGTTGTTCGATTAGATACTGGTTCGTTAAAGTGTCAAACTATTCCGTTTAGTGATCTTTAAGTACCCTTTTGTGACACTTTTAATTCCCGACACTTAGGAAAGCATACATGACCATTTTGCCATATTTTTGCATGTTACTAGCTCATTAAAATGTTGAATTTTGCTGAATTGTGCTGAATTCAGCACTTTGAGTGGGTTTTAGGCACTTTCCGGCTCTTAAACTATCACCTAGTGAAGCAGTTTTGTGATCCTTACTTTCCTACACACTATAATAGTGTGAAACTTAGTCTCTGGCCCATACAGGGTCTCAAAACATTGTTTGTCTATGTACTGGCATCGTCAGCATTTTTCTGAGTTATCCGTTAACTATGCTAACTGTGCTTTGTGCATCAGGTATGTCAATAAGGTTTGTGTGACAACTGTGCCCTGTGATCGATGTACAATGTAAAACAATGTTGGTTATCAATAAAACGATGTGTTTAGGTGTTATTATATGTGTTTTGGTGTTAATGTATGTGCAATTGTGTTTAATGATTTTACAATTTGATTCGATTCCGATTTCAAGCTTTAAATCACTTTCTGGAAGGTTATACGCAAACTGGTGCTTAAACGCAATCAGTTTAATGCGACATACACTCCGGAACTGTGACGTAAGCCAAACGTACCCTAAATATCCTTTACATAACTTAGAAATAAATTTCGAAGGATTCGGTATGGCAAAAACATGTTTATTTTAACTAAAGAACTAATTACGACAAAACTGCGAAACGAACGTTGGTTACCGCCCATATAATATTTATATCCCACAAATATTCTGTTATGATTAAAATCTTATTTTAATCAGGTTCGTGTTGAAAAATAAATTAAAACACTTAAAAACGTTATTTTTCAAGTTTAAGCGCGTACCGTGTGTTTCTACGCGACACAGTGCTTTTACTGCGAAACACAGACAACGTAGCCAGTCTTGGCAACTGAAATTTATTTCAGTAATATTTTGGCGAGTTTATTTTTATAGAATAATAAAAATAATTTAGAACGCCATAAATCGGGATTTGAACGCTAGATAAAATACCCGGTACATAATTAAACACTTTAACGGAACAATACCCAATCGAACAACCGGACTTTACCCGGAACATAAAAATATTGTCAAACATATTGTTTTTATTTTTCTGAACTAGTTAGGGTCCCCGAAGACCCTAACACACTTTATATTAACAACACACACTAATATACTAACTAAACCCATTAGACTTCAACTAAATCCTAACAAGTTCCATCACCACCCAACCCTATACCCCCCCCCCCCCCATCTTGACGGTTTCCAAGGGTGAGACACACCCTTGCCTTTCTTGAATATATTAATCCAAATGTTGGATATCAAGTAGACACATTATATGTTGGATATTAGAGGAACATGGGTTATAAGTTAACACTTAGGACTTGAATTTTCATTTCACTAAACACTCAACAACTTAAACTCTCTCCTTCCTTCTTCCCTTGCTTTCAGCAGCCATCACCACACCACCATACAACCTGTCACACCCCGACCACGTAAACCAACAAAACGTGGCGGAAACGTCGGGGAGTGTTGTAACAGAATCATTGTTTCATAACACATGGAAACTGAAATATTGTTTTATTGATTAAAAGAGTTACAATGTCTTGACAATCAAAGAAACATAACATAAATAACTAGTCTTGCATCTTTTATTGTCGCTAAGGCCCAAGTCCGCCTAAGTGTATCTTGATAAATCCAAAGCATCATATCCTGAAACACATGTGAAAATAGGTACGTCAGCATAAAAATGCCTGTGAGATACATAGGTTTTGTGAAAATAGAATTCATGACTTATGTTTATGAAAATGTTTAGTCATGAACCTTGTAATTTGCTTTGTCTTGTAAATCATTTGAAAAGTGATAAATAAACCGAATGATATATATGTATAAAAGAATAATACATGGTTAAGTAAATAATCAAGTAAAATGAGTTTATATCAGATAAGTTGTTTGTAAAACAATGTATTGTGAAAAGTATGTTATTTGTATAAAATGTTATATGTCTAAATTGAAATGATTCAAATAACGCTACGATATGTAATACCATACAAGCACTTATATATAGGAAGTACCATCGGCGTATCCACCATGCTTGTATCATATTACACACGCCTCGTTACTTAAATCACTTACTCAAACCAAACCACCAAAGTAAAATGTTTATGTATAATCAATGTCAAAATGTTTGTGTGAAAACCATGTCTAATGTCTATGTCTATTGTAAATCATGAATTGTGTATATCAATGTCAAAAATGTTTATGTCTAATGTAAATCATGAATTGTGTATATCAATGTCAAAAATGTTTATGTCTAATGTAAATCATGAATTGTGTATATCAATGTCAAAAATGTTTATGTCTAATGTAAATCATGAATTGGGTATATCAATGTCAAAAATGTTTATGTCTAACGTAAATCATGAATTGTGTATATCAATGTCAAAATGTTTATGTCTAATGTAAATCATGAATTGTGTATCCAAAATATCATGTATGGTAAGTGAAATATATCAACTAAACCATATGTAAAATGCACAAAAACAAGGTATTGAAGTAAAACATGGTTTAAATCAAAGTGATGTTTTGTGGAACTAATGCATGCTATACTGATATAAACACCTATGCGGTATTGTAAAAATACATACATCCAAGCCTTGTGACTGTGGTGATAGACCCCTAAACGAATTTAAAGGTCTATCTGTGTTATGTTTATCGAATTCGGTCATTCCTTCCACCCAAACAAACCTAGGGTTTAGGAATGGGAGTTGTCAAGTCCTATGGTACCATTACCTACTAAGGAGCGGCGTAGATAATGTTAATGAATGTATATTGTCCCATTTAAACAACCCAAATGTCATACCAAAATGTAAGCATGTGATGAATAACAAATGTACTAAGTATGCAACAAATGAACATACATAGCATGTGATGTGATGTAAAACAATGTACTAAGTATGCACACAATGGACATACATAGCATAAAATGTAATGTAAAACGATGTACTAAGTATGCACACAATGGACATACATAGCATAAAATGTAATGTAAAATGATGTACTAAGTATGCACACAATGGACATACATAGCATAAAATGTAATGTAAAACGATGTACTAAGTATGCACACAATGGACTTACATAGCATAAAATGTAATGTAAAACGATGTACTAAGTATGCACACAATGGACATACATAGCATAAAATGTAATGTAAAACGATGTACTAACTATGCACACAATGGACATACATAGCAAAACAATGTAATGTAAATCATGTACTATAAATGTACTAATGAACATAGCAAGTATATGATGTGAAAACATGGAAAGCATGAAAGTAACAAGTAGGCACATGTGTTTCACCCCAAAACAGTTTGAAAACGGTAAAAGAGGGGTCTATGTACTCACCTGAGATTGCTCAATAGTCCTAGGATAACCACCAAGCAATGCTAGAAGATCACGGAATCAAACGGTACCTAATATAGGTAACTACATTAATAACCGGACCTATATCGGAGGATTGGATAGAATGAGGGCTCGTAAATCAAATGAGTATGCGAACTCAGGTAATATGGTTTGACAAAGCCTACATACTACAATGAAACCTAGCCTAAGTGCTTACGACCCATTACGACCCGTCTAGGTAGCTTATGCTACTTTAACGCGTCGTTCGCGTAAAACACGTTCGCCTAACTAGTCCTTTGACAAGTATTATATGCCTAACATGTTTAATTATGTTACATAATCAGTTAAGTGACGAAAGTTTAGGTTACATATGCTTAATTACCAATTACACATGAAAAGGGTATTTTGGTAATTTACCTAAGGCATATAAACTACCTATCATACAACTACTTAACGAAGCGACCATAAGGTATAACCTCGGAAGGTTATTACCTATATACTATGGTCACCTAATGTGTTTGGTTGGATCCTAATGATCGACCAAACGGGTCGGGTTCGAAAGTATAAGCGATTGTTTAGATCGCTTACCTTACGACCCTATATAAGCACTAAACTAAAAGTGACGAGCTAAGCATGTTAAAACACGCTTAACTAAGTTTAGAAAACAGGTTTGGTATCAAAACAAACAGTTTTGATACCCAAGAGTAGTTTGGTTACAAAATACGCGTAAATGCGCATTTTGGCCGAAACTACGACTCGTCACTAAGCCTAGATAACGTGGTAATCAGTAGGTATAGTCACAAGAGACTATAACCATCGTGATTACGCTCACGTTATGAACTTCAACCGAACTTCGTGTTGACCATAAACTGGTCAACGCAGAAAGTCAAACATAGTTTGACTTTCGTATTCGAAAAGCGATAAAAGAACGAAGGAACACTTACAAAGGGTCCCCGAAAGCTTTGATTTCCAAATATTTCTCAGGTATGAAGTGATAGAACACCCCAACTTAGAGAAAAATCAGATTTCAAGTGGGTTTTTGCAAGTGAATCAAAGGGGTATTTATAGGATTTGGACCACCGTTAGGATCGTTCCTCGAATACCGTGCTTTGATCTTGTCCCTACACTTGTTGGAATGTTATGGAACATCAATTGGCCCCCCATGATCAGGTTGCAACATGTGGAATTGAGATTATGAGTGGTTAACAGCTGGTTTAGAACATTTTGATGTGCTGGGGACCCCTTACGGACCGTAAGGGTGATGGCTTACGGTCCATAAGCCATCAACTATGCTGAAATGACAGTTTCAGTCCCTGCACCTTGTTTCGTTGCGTAACGGCACTTCTAACACCCGTCAAACCCAAATTCAAGCTCCACAATGATGTTAAGACATAGGGAACATGAAATATGCTTGAAAACATCATGGATGTCGGTTCGTTTGGCCGTACGATTGCGTTGTTCGGTTAATTACGACGGGAGTCGTAACGAATGCAAAAACGATCCAAATTAAGCGACGAATGGATTTTTGACAAGCCAAACACTAAAGAATAATATTATAATGCTTACATAAAATTTTGGAGGTCCGAATGTATTCAGAACGTAAGATATGCGTGAAAGTGCAAACTTGTGCACTTTTTGACGCTTTTAGCCCCTATTGATCAATAAAGTTTATTTTAGCATACCAAACCCCTCAAAGCCTATTTCTAAGCTATGTAAAGGATATTTAGGGTATGTTTAACTTATGATCAAGTTCCGGAATATCTGTTACAGTTCAAATTGGCATACTTTCGCAGTTTGTCAACTTTAGTCCCTGTAAGCGAATAGACTTGATTTTGCCATACCAAAGCCTTCAAAACTTATTTCTAAGTTATGTAAAGGCTATTTAAGGTATGTTAAGCCTATGTCACTATTCTGGAGTGTTCGTTGCATTAAACTGGGTATATTTACGCATCAGTGCGCATATAACCTTCCAGAAAGCGATTTAGAGCCCGAAATCGAACAAGAATTGATATGTGCAAATGATACACATATTTGTACAAATCCCAGGTATGAAATACAATATTTCATTGGTTTGGTATTCGTTTGATGGTCGCAGTGACCCAGGTGTCACAGTCTCCCCTACTTTAGGAAATTTCGTCTCGAAATTTATTCAGAGGAAACTTGTGAGAGCTTGAAACACGAAGTTGAAAAGATCAAACAACACTGGTTAGAGTCCTGAACTTCTAGTAACTTTACAATAACATCATGCTTGCAATGTGAGAGGGACACTTATATACAAGTATATAAAACGTCATTGGTGCGTCCACCGTACCTCTATTACATTGTTCACATTTTGTTATGGTTGTCATTATCGGTTCTTACACATAATAAGTCTTACTGTGGTTTCCATGTACTGAACTTCGTAATTATGTATGCATCCATAATCACGTAATTCCTTGCATAGTCACGTAGTGCATCTTAACATGTGTAGGGGAAGAAAACAATGAACGAGCCTGTGATGGTTGTGACTAGACCACCATAGGGTCCCTTTTATTAAATCAATAAATGATTTTAATAGACAACCAAGGAGTCTTTTCAGCTTATATCATCACATGTCATTCTTAACCAGATTCTGATTCAATCTTTTTGACTAGACCGCTAGGAGGGTCTCTTATGAATCATGGAGTGGTACTATATAATCCAAGGGTCTTAACTAACACGTAGAAGCCCAATAAGGATTTAGGGTAGTACCTTTTTGAATATCCTTCTACGAATCCCTCATATGAAGATATGAAAGATCCTACGAGGATTTGGATAACGAATATCCAGAGTATACAAAAACACAAAAAAAAGCATAAAAAAACATAATGCATAAACACATAGTCACATAACCACAAAATTGTTTAACTTGATTTGTTATCATTTTGTTAATTTGTTCTGTTAACTGTGCACATGTATTCAAAGCACACCAGGTATCCAATTAGTGGATTTTGATTGGTGCTTTAAATATTTCTAAGAATCTAACTATAAAGATAGAAAGATCTTTTAAAGAGAAAATTCGATTTCGATTATAAGGAATCGAAATGTTCGAATTAAGGTACACAAGGAATCCAATTAAGGACTCTGATTTGAATGATAATCATCCACAAGGGTCTAATTGTGAAGATAAAAAGATCACATATTGATTTTAGAAGTTGAAGATGTTTTGACTTGCACTGGATGTGCTTAAGTCAAAACATGAAGTAAAAATGTTTATGAAGTTGAGATGCTAGATATGCCAAGGTGACATATGAAGCGAAATTTAAAGGTTAAGTCAATGTATGAGGAAAATATTTTGAAAACTATGCATGGGGTTTCTTTTTTTTTTTTAAATGTATTTAATGTTTTTGAAACCTTATATATAATACTTTTGAAATCATAAAGTAGGTGTATTAGGTAAAAATGTTTTAAAATCATGCGAGATGAATTTTGAAATTATGTACAAGGTTTTTGAAAGCATGATTGATGCTTTTGAAATCATGCACTTGATATAAGTAATTATACTGTATTAATAACATTTTGAAATCATGAAGGTTGTTTTTTTTGGAAACATAGCCAATGTTTTTGAAATAACATAGACAATGCATTTGAAAAAAAAATGTTTTCAAACTATATGAAATGTTTTCAGATCATGAAGATTGTTTTTGAAATACTTGTACTGTGTATGTTGAAAAATCAAAACGTAATGGGTATGAGATTTGAAAATACCCTTAGTTATCTAACCAAGGATTCAAAGGCAAAGATGTGCAGAAGCATGATCACTCATAATGTCACTTTATTTTCTGTACTTCGTATCTTAGAATGAAACGAGTACTTAGAATTTTCTATGGGAATCATGAGTAAACACAAGAATGGGAAATATTCACAAGAGTAGTTTGTAAGGAACATAGTTCCTTAATGTAGGTATTATAGGGAAATGCCATACACACATGTAACTACACTTGTATATCAGAATTTGTGATCAACGATTTATTTATAAACAAAACTGATTGTTTCACATTACAAGAAAATAGAAGAAACAAAAGCATAAGATTCAAACTATTTAAAGCAGCAGCTTCTTCTAATCAGTCAAATGCTCATCAAAGGGTTGGATTGGTATCGACAATCTTTGGGCATTTGTTCCTGAAATGGCTCGTCTCTCCACAGTTGTAGCAAGTACCAGACGGAAAACGAGCTCGAGTAGGGTTGACTTGGAGTCGGGTAGCAGCAAGGTTTATAGCAGCTTTGTTTTGGATAGCAAAGCGGCATATGCTAACCAAATGTCCCCACCGTCCACAGTAGGTACATTTGAAGCAGGGTAAGAGGTTTGAATGATGACGGTTGCATCGCTTGCACCAAGGAGCAGTTCCTAAGTACGGCTTCCTAGCTGGTGGCGCTGCCACTTGGCTAGGTTCCGCTTGATTAGGTGTAACTGCTGCAGGTTTCCTTGAATCCTTACGCTTCCTTGATTTTGGTGCAGGCTTGACTCCTGCTTCCTTCGGTGACTCTTGAGTGGCTTCATTGTTGAGACGAGACATGGCAATGCCTAATTCAACAGTCTTCAGGACTACTTCGCCTATTCGCTGGGCAAATTTGGCAGTCTGCTTGGATATCTGCGCATCGTTGCGATGAAGAGACATTCTGGAGGAAATAAAGGATATAGGAGGAAACAAATGAAGTATTATTGGTAAATAATGACAACGCATAGAAATTGAGATCATTTGTTTGTTACCTAAGGCAAACAAATGAGACGGTGACTAATCAAAGTAAGCGGGTCATATTAATGTATCGCGAAGACATGCTTTAGCGTATAAGTGGACACTCACCCCAAGAGTTCCCAGGTAAGAGTGACTGGCCCGATTATGTGGATTTGTACGAACACTCTAACCTTAGACAGAAAACTCAGAGTACAGGCATCCACTCTTGCAGATTGCACGTGTTCACACTATAAGACCCAAACTTTGACGAGGTTTTGAAAATTCAAAGGGGTTCAAAACCTTATAACAGAGGGTTCAAAACTTAGTAATCAATCATCCTAGAACAGATGATTAGTTTTCAAAGTGGTTTTGAAATTTATGTTCTTGTTGCGGTTGTCACTTAAGGATAGGTGACGGTTTTGTTTTATGTCTAAACGCAAGTAAACTCGCGTTAGGGTCCTAGGAAGGTTATAGACTAGGTTAAAGCATTACTAATAACCTAATTCCCTATAACCATGAGCTCTGATACCAACTTTTCTGTCACACCCCGACCACGTAAAACAACAAAACGTGGCGGAAACGTCGGGGAGTGTTGTAACATAATCATTGTTTCATAACACATGGAAACTGAAATATTGTTTTATTGATTAAAAGAGTTACAATGTCTTGACAATCAAAGAAACATAACATAAATAACTAGTCTTGCATCTTTTATTGTCGCTAAGGCCCAAGTCCGCCTAAGTGTATCTTGATAAATCCTAAGCATCATATCCTGAAACACATGTGAAAATAGGTACGTCAGCATAAAAATGCCTGTGAGATACATAGGTTTTGTGAAAATAGAATTCATGACTTATGTTTATGAAAATGTTTAGTCATGAACCTTGTAATTTGCTTTGTCTTGTAAATCATTTGAAAAGTGATAAATAAACCGAATGATATATATGTATAAAAGAATAATACATGGTTAAGTAAATAACCAAGTAAAATGAGTTTATATCAGATAAGTTGTTTGTAAAACAATGTATTGTGAAAAGTATGTTATTTGTATAAAATGTTATATGTCTAAATTGAAATGATTCAAATAACGCTACGATATGTAATACCATACAAGCATTATATATAGGAAGTACCATCGGCGTATCCACCATGCTTGTATCATATTACACACGCCTCGTTACTTAAATCACTTACTCAAACCAAACCACCAAAGTAAAATGTTTATGTATAATAAATGTCAAAATGTTTGTGTGAAAACCATGTCTAATGTCTATGTCTATTGTAAATCATGAATTGTGTATATCAATGTCAAAAATGTTTATGTCTAATGTAAATCATGAATTGTGTATATCAATGTCAAAAATGTTTATGTCTAATGTAAATCATGAATTGTGTATATCAATGTCAAAAATGTTTATGTCTAATGTAAATCATAAATTGTGTATATCAATGTCAAAAATGTTTATGTCTAATGTAAATCATGAATTGTGTATATCAATGTCAAAATGTTTATGTCTAATGTAAATCATGAATTGTGTATCCAAAATATCATGTATAGTAAGTGAAATATATCAACTAAACCATATGTAAAGTGCACAAAAACAAGGTATTGAAGTAAAACATGGTTTAAATCAAAGTTATGTTTTGTGGAACTAATGCATGCTATACTGATATAAACACCTATGCGGTATTGTAAAAATGCATACATCCAAGCCTTGTGATTGTGGTGATAGACCCCTAAACGAATTTAAAGGTCTATCTGTGTTATGTTTATCGAATTCGGTCATTCCTTCCACCCAAACAAACCTAGGGTTCAGGAATGGGAGTTGTCAAGTCCTATGGTACCATCACCTACTAACAGCGGCGTAGCTAATGTTAATGAATGTATGTTGTCTCATTTAAACAACCCAAATGTCATACCAAAATGTAAGCATGTGATGAATAACAAATGTACTAAGTATGCAACAAATGAACATACATAACATGTGATGTGATGTAAAACAATGTACTAAGTATGCAGACAATGGACATACATAGCATAAAATGTAATGTAAAACGATGTACTAAGTATGCACACAATGGACATACATAGCATAAAATGTAATGTAAAACGATGTACTAAGTATGCACACAATGGACATACATAGCATAAAATGTAATGTAAAACGATGTACTAAGTATTCACACAATGGACATACATAGCATAAAATGTAATGTAAAACGATGTACTAAGTATGCACACAATGGACATACATAGCAAAACAATGTAATGTAAATCATGTACTATAAATGTACTAATGAACATAGCAAGTATATGATGTGAAAACATGGAAAGCATGAAAGTAACAACTAGGCACATGTGTTTCACCCCAAAACAGTTTGAAAACGGTAAAAGAGGGGTCTATGTACTCACCTGAGATTGCTCAATAGTCCTAGGATAACCACCAAGCAATGCTAGAAGATCACGGAATCAAACGGTACCTAATCTAGGTAACTACATTAATAACCGGACCTATATCGGAGGATTGGATAGAATGAGGGCTCGTAAACCAAATGAGTATGGGAACTCAGGTAATATGGTTTAACAAAGCCTACATACTACAATGAAACCTAGCCTAAGTGCTTACGACCCGTCTAGGTAGCTTATGCTACTTTAACGCGTCGTTCGCGTAAAACGCGTTCGCCTAACTAGTCCTATGACAAGTATTATATGCCTAACATGTTTAATTATGTTACATAATCAGTTAAGTGGCGAAAGTTTAGGTTACATATGCTTAATTACCAATTACACATGAAAAGGGTATTTTGGTAATTTACCTAAGGCATATAAACTACCTATCATACAACTACTTAACGAAGCGACCATAAGGTATAACCTCGGAAGGTTATTCCCTATATACTATGGTCACCTAATGTGTTTGGTCGGATCCTAATGATCGACCAAACGGGTCGGGTTCGAAAGTATAAGCGACTGTTTAGATCGCTTACCTTACGACCCTATATAAGCACTAAACTAAAAGTGACGAGCTAAGCATGTTAAAACACGCTTAACTAAGTTTAGAAAACAGGTTTGGTATCAAAACAAACGGTTTTGATACCCAAGAGTAGTTTGGTAACAAAATACGCGTAAATACGCATTTTGGCCGAAACTACGACTCGTCACTAAGCCTAGATAACGTGGTAATCAGTAGGTATAGTCACAAGAGACTATAACCATCGTGATTACGCTCACGTTATGAAGTTCAACCGAACTTCGTGTTGACCATAAACTGGTAAACGCAGAAAGTCAAACATAGTTTGACTTTCGGATTCGAAAAGCGATAAAAGAACGAAGGAACACTTACAAAGGGTCCCCGAAAGCTTTGATTTCCAAATATTTCTTAGGTATGAAGTGATAGAACACCCCAACTTAGAGAAAAATCAGATTTCAAGTGGGTTTTTGCAAGTGAATCAAAGGGGTATTTATAGGATTTGGACCACCGTTAGGATCGTTTCTCGAATACCGTGCTTTGATCTTGTCCCTACACTTGTTGGAATGTTATGGAACATCAATTGCCCCCCCATGATCAGGTTGCAACATGTGGAATTGAGATTATGAGTGGTTAACAGCTGGTTTAGAACATTTTGATGTGCTGGGGACCCCTTACGGACCGTAAGGGTGATGGCTTACGGTCCGTAAGCCATCAACTATGCTGAAATGACAGTTTCAGTCCCTGCACCTTGTTTCGTTGCGTAACGGCACTTCTAACACCCGTCAAACCCAAATTCAAGCTCCACAATGATGTTAAGACATAGGGAACATGAAATATGCTTGAAAACATCATGGATGTCGGTTCGTTTGGCCGTACGATTGCGTTGTTCGGTTAATTACGACGGGAGTCGTAACGAACGCAAAAACGATCCAAATTAAGCGACGAATGGATTTTTGACAAGCCAAACACTAAAGCATAATATTATAATGCTTACATAAATTTTTGGAGGTCCGGATGTATTCAGAACGTAAGATATGCGCGAAAGTGCAAACTTGTGCACTTTTTGACGCTTTTAGCCCCTATTGATCAATAAAGTTTATTTTAGCATACCAAACCCCTCAAAGCCTATTTCTAAGCTATGTAAAGGATATTTAGGGTATGTTTAACTTATGATCAAGTTCCGGAATATCTGTTACAGTTCAAATTGGCATACTTTCGCAGTTTGTCAACTTTAGTCCTTGTAAGCGAATAGACTTGATTTTGCCATACCAAAGCCTTCAAAACTTATTTCTAAGTTATGTAAAGGCTATTTAAGGTATGTTAAGCCTATGTCACTATTCCGGAGTGTTCGTTTCATTAAACTGGTGTTCGTTTCATTAAACTGGGTATATTTACGCATCAGTGCGCGTATAACCTTCCAGAAAGCGATTTAGAGCCCGAAATCGAACAAGAATTGATATGTGCAAATGATACACATATTTGTACAAATCCCAGGTATGAAATACAATATTTCATTGGTTTGTTATTTTTTTGATGGTCGTAGTGACCCAGGTGTCACACAACCACCTTCAAGCCTTTTTCTAGCAAACCATACATACACAAAGGTGCTAGAGGCTGAACAAGTAAGCTTGGTGCACTCGGAAGCTCAAGGACCGCTCTCGTTTTCTTTTATCCACCACTTTTCTACACTCGAACTCCCCTAGCCTTGTGCTAGTGGTAAGCACTTAGATCCTTGCATTTTACATGATTGTTGAGTGGTTAATGATGTTTAAAGATCAAAAAGATAGAAAGTCTAAAAGACTTAAACAAGTCTTGAACATCATCTAACATATGATAAAGTAGTGTTTAAAATGATGATGAAATATGATAATGCATGATAAATCTGAAATATATAAGTGATAATCTGCTGTAAGTATTGTGGTGATCGCTAAACATGTTAACGGAATCAATCGAACACACTTTATAATGTTAAAAGACTGAAAACAGAAAGCTGTTTAGTGATTACAGCCAACTTCAGTTGGCTGTAACCAGACGGTAACTTAACGAAAAATGTATTTTCTGAAGTCTAGATTTAAGTATTATGAAATACGGTTCTAATGGCACTAGAATAATAATTTTTGGACTTCGTTTACTATTTTTAAAGTGTTATTTTGTAACAGCAGCTAGAGCTGCATTTTTGGTGCTGAAAATATGCGTCTGGTTTTCAGTCATAACTTGAATTCTGTGTAGAGTTAGATCATGAAATTTGTACTATAGATGACCACCGATGTATTTTGTAATTTTCTCACCGGAATTTCGTAAATCGGACTCTCGATGAATTTTAAATAAATTATTCCGTGGACAGCAGTCAGAAAAAGATAAATCTGATTTCAGTCCGGAAAATGAATTTTTATAAAATATTGGTAATGAACTAGACCCCGATATTTTTACACAATAATATATGGATCGTTTAAGACATTCTGTAAAAATTTGGGAATTTTTGGAATACGTTAACCATTTTATTTAAATGTCCAAAAACAGTCCAGTTTCATATATATTAAAACAGAAATGACATAAGTAGTACTTTGCATGTCAAAGTGTGGTTTTTGATTATTAAAAATCATTCTTATTTAATTTAGGGCGGATAAACAATTTGAGGGATTGTGTTAACATTTAAAAACGCACCCGAAGGTGAGTACATAGTCCCCTATTTTACTATTTTCAATTGTTTTGGGGTGATTCATATGTATCTAAACGATTTCGATGTTTTGACAATGGTTTCAAAACGAGTAAGATGGTTTATACAAAACTAAGAACGATTTCAATGATGTGAACGAACTTGTGGTTGTAGTTACATAACGAATGACATTCATTAATTTCGGCCAAACCGACCAGTATTAGGTTATGGTACCATAGGATCCGACAAATCCCGTTATCAGACTGGACCCATGGTTATGTGTGGGTTAAGTGGGTAACGACTGAATCTGATGATTGTTAACTTACCCTTTGGAGGTTTGTTAATGCGAGAACGAGTTGAACGATGAACGAGTCACAAAGGTTTGAATGTTATTAGCGAGACGACCAAAAGTAGTTTTCACAATTAAAACGAGAACGATTGGGAACGAGAACGATATTAAACGATTGTACGATTTTTGAACTATTATGAACGATTTAAACAAATGAACGATAATCTATAACGAGAACGAGTTAAACGATGTCACACAACGATGTTTACGAAACTATATAAACCATACGAATTTTATTACGAGAACGATTTACGATTTGGTTTACGAAAACAAATGTTTTGGGTTAAGATTCATGGCATCGAGGTTTATAAACTATAACCAAACTGTTTTGATTTGGCTATTCATTTTACGATACAAATATTTTACAAAACAAGGTTTTCGAATGTCGATTAACGAAGTTATACGAGTTATTTCGACATGCAAACGAGCCATGAATCTGACACTCTCACAAAACCTATGTACTCGCCAGCATTTCTTGCTGACTTTGTTTTTACATATGTTTCAGGTGAAGTTGCTTGATGTTGATTGCGAATAGGATTGCATGCTCACTTAGGACTGGACGAGGCCTTAGTGATTTATTAACGATAATAGTCTATGTTTGATTTGCTTGTTTAACTCTAAGACAATGTTTAATATTTATTAAAAACGAAACTCTTTGTATCCATGGTTTGAAACAATAATTCTGTTACAACACTCCCCGACGTTTCCGCCACGGTTTGTTGTTTTACGTGGTCGGGGTGTGACAGAAGAGTTGGTATCAGAGCCAATGGTTATAGAGAATTAGGTTATTAGTAAAACTTTCAACCTAGACTATAACTTTCTAGGACCCTAACGCAAGTTGATTTGCGTTTAGAATTTAAAAAAAAAACGAAATCCGAATCTGCTTCGAAAATTAATCATCCGTTCTAGGATGATTGATTACTAGGTTTTGAACCCTCCATTATAAGGTTTTGAACCCTTCCAGATTGACTCATTTTTGGCTTGGTGCCTATTGAGTTTTCAAAATCTCGTCGAAGTTTGGGTCTAAATAATGTGAACACGTGCAAACTGGAAGAGTGAATGCCTGTACCCTGAGTTTTCTGTCTAAGGCTAGAGTGTTCGTACAAATCCACATAATCGGACCAGTCACTCTTACCTGGGAACTCTTGGGGTGAGTGTTCACTTATAGGCGAGCATGTCTTCGCGATACATTATTTTGATTCATTACTTTGATTAGTCACTGCGTGTCGTTTGTTTGTTCGAGGTAACAAACAAATGATCGCCTTCCTTATGATTCGTCGACATTTTCAATACCTCTTGTTTTTCCTAATTGTCGACCTCACTTGTTTCTCATATTTCCTTGTTAGACAATGCCTCCTCGACGTGATGCACAATCTTTTACTGCTGAAGAACTCCCAGCCCTTGTCACTCAGCAAATGGTTGCTGTGCTTCCAGGCGTGGTGACCCAAATCCATGAGCTATACAACAACAATAATAACAATGCACAATGTAATTTCAAGAGTTTCAATTCTGCTAAGCCGCTAAAGTTTTCTGGGTCACAAAGAGCAACTGCACTCCTTCAATGGTTTGAAAGTATCGAGAACACATTCAGACATGTGCAATGTCCGAATGGGCGTAAGGTTGAATTTGCATCAAGTGTGTTTGAGAAGCGTGCTCTTACTTGGTGGAACGGAGTGATGCGCGATAGGGGTGCCGAAGTGGCATTGGCACAGACATGGGAAGAGCTTCGAGCTCTCATGATGAGAGAGTTTTGTCCCCGTCAAGAAATTCGAGCTTTGGAACGAGAGTTTGATGATCTAAAACAAGATGGGGGAGAACACCGTGCGTACACGGATTGATTTGAGGAGCTCAGTCTTTTGTGTCCTACTATGGTTACCCCGTTGGAGAAAGCGATAGAGAGGTATATCGATGGGTTACCCGATTCCATACAAGATATTGTGACTGGCGTTAATCCTGCTACTGTTCGCCAAGCGATCGAGTTATCTGCTACCCTGACTGAGTCGCAAGTCAGGAAGGGTAAACTTACCTGCAAGGGTGATAAGAAGAAGTCAACTGATTATGCTAAAGACAAGGAAAAAGGTAAGGGTAAGAAGGGTGAGTCTTCGAAGAAGTCGAGAAAGCGAAAGGGTGCTCAGAATTTTGCAGTAACTACACAAACTGCTCAGAACCCTCAGAACCCACCAGCTCAACCTCCTGCGAAGAAAGTGTATGCTGGTACCGCACCTCATTGTGCTCGCTGCAACGGTCATCATGTTGCACAACAAGCGTGTAGACAATGCACAACGTGTGGTAAGCTTGGGCATCTGGCCAACGTCTGTCGTTCGGGTCAGAATCAGATTGTTCAGAATCAAGCTGCTCAGGTTCAAGCCCCAGTTCAGGGGAATGCTGCTAGATTCTGTAACACCTCGAAAATTCACGTCCTATAATGTGTTGACACGTGTCATAATGTTTGAACGTGTGAAAGAAATATTATAGAAGGACTAAAGTTGACAAACGTGGAAAGTATGTGAATATACGTATTCTAAGTGTCAACTGAGAATAAAGATAATGTATATTAACCCTACGTGATGCTCGCACCTTCAAACGAATAAATCACGGATCATACGAAGCTGAAAGTGAGAGATTACAAGCTACAGGGGTTAAACGTGTCAACATATTTAATCTATACCTCTGAGTGACCTTTTGACATACCCGAAGCTTTGTAACGATAAATTATGCTCACTAGAATGCATGGTTAAAATTTCATAAAGTTTCGTCAACATATGAGAAAGTTGTGATCAAATTCGTGTGCGAGGGTTTAAAGCGTAAACGTTGAAAGTTAGACCTTTTCGGGTAACAATTAAGTTACCCGAGGGCTTAACAAAGTGGGTATATGTCATAAAGCCCCTATATATCAACTACGAGGGCTCAAAATGCAATAATCGAGTGTCTGTACAAGAATTGAAGAGCCAAGGATCAATCAGCAATTAAATAAATTTTTTTTTGCTGAACTAGACATGCTCGCGTAGCGCGAGCATGAAGCTTGAAGGCGTCGCGCTACGCGACTGCAACATCTGGACAGAAACATGTTTTCTTGGTCACTTGTCTGCCACAAGCTGGGTGCATGCACTTTGATCGATTTTTCTTGCATATGCATGACCCCTAGGCACCCCTACACACTAGTAACAAGTGTTGGATGATTGTGGTTGATGGTAGACTTGGTTGTCAAAGATTTATGGTGTGTGGAACCACTATATAAGACCCTTCATTGTCACAACAATTCCTCACACCAAAGTTCAAGCAATCTGATCATTGTGGAGCTTTCAAGCTGATTACAAGGCATCCTTAATCATCATTAATCATCTAGTAAGTTGCCTAACCCTTCTAAATTAATTCTAGCTTTATAATTAGCTTAAAAGTCAATATATCGTGCTTAACGGTTGACTTCGTGATTAAGTATCGATAGCTCAGTCGTATGTCAAATTAAACGTACCGTTAGATAGGTAATTATATGGGTATTAAACCCTTATAAGGGCACGTACCGAATCCAGACCTAAATAGGTCGTTTGTCGAGTCAAACGTTGACCGAAAAAGTCAACAGAAATACAAAATGCGATTTAATACACCATTAATGATCCGAAAGGTGTGTAACCTGCTTTAACCTTAATATAACATGGTAATAAGTATGAAAACTTGTCTACGCTTGCCCGACTCGACAAATTCCTGTTAAAACCCGGTTCGGAACCAAAAGGCGCAAAACCTTGACTTTTGCTTTGACTTCAGTTCTGACCCGTTTTAGTTTGATTCGGAAATGCCTTAGTGCTTCATTAGGGTTAGGTTGCATGATAGTATAAGCCTCTGTACTTGTTTCGTTGATTATCCAATTAATATGCAAGTTTCCGTTAAATCGCTCATATGTTGACCGTTATGCCCTTATTATCTTAAAACGTGATTTATGAAAATGTAAAAGTGTAGAAACCTTAAATACTGATATATAGACTTGCATGCGAAGTTTGACATCAGTTCGACTTGTAGATTAAGAGTTATGCTCATTATCGCAAAACTAATGCTTTATGTTAACATAATGGCGTAATTAGCATATAGCCTAGTTAAACATACTTTTTGGTATCAAATCTTTTACCCACTGATATAAAATATTATTTTAGGATTTTTAAAGATTTTTAATAAATTTTAGGCTGAGCATAACTCGTAGTCGCAGGCTTAATTCGGAAATTGTCGGTTTTGCCCTTACGGGCCATAAAATGAGTTTTACTTATCTAAACGACTCCAAACCTTTTGCTACTGATCACATATGTTAAATAAATTATTTTAAGCCTTCTGGAAATATAAAAATATCAGATTTAAGTATCGAACCCGGAAATGGCCTTTAATCGCCATAATTAGCGTTTTTAACGCATAGTATGTCTTAAAATCATATTAGACATACCCGGGTTGATACCTACTGATATATGAGGCAAATTATGATATTTTAACAGTAAGCAAGGGTTGATTAACTCAGACTTCGTTTTTGAGCTTTTCGGCTTATGTGAAATTACCTAAATACCCCTACGGGGCATAGTTTGGTTAAAGATGATAAATCTCACATATATGCTTTAGTCTACTGTTATAACTCATCAAATTGAGTATGTTTGCTGTTTACATCAGACCTGTAACTCAGTTAAACATCTAAGCGCTTTTACAAACTTTAAAATGACCAAACTACCCCTACGGGGCATAGTTTGTGTTTAAATTAGTTCGGGGCATAACGAAAGACATCCTACTGATGTCACAACATAATTGAAGCATATTAACTTAGGAAACCTGTATATGGCTATTACGGATACCCATTACGCTTATTTCGCGTTCGGTTCGGTTTATGTAACAAGTTTACATAAATTAGCCGAAACGGGTCAAACCTTATCGGTTTTATCTCAAAATCCAGAATGTGAATAATAAACCCATATTAAACAAGTCTTCAAACTTGTCGGGTCTAAGTCACATTCTATCCGGTCTTCGCTTAATCATGCGTACGAACCGTATCTTTGAAACTAGCCGGTCTAAGCTTAAGCTTAATTAAAGACCCGTTAGGATTCTAATAGGTTATTAAAAACCTTCGTTCCAGATTAGGAGCCCAGTAAAAGCTATCTGTACTTGCTGATTTGATATACGGCTGGGATTGAATTTATATTTAGCTCAGGTAAATACTTTTAACTTATTTTCCCTATACGGGCTTGGGTTACGGTACATAGCGTACCGCTTGATCGGGCATCAAATCTTCCACGCTTAGTGGTTAATTGAATAATTTGATCGGCTCGTTTTAAATAGATGTGTTTACTTTACAGCCTTTGGGGGGTTAATGACCATGTCCCGGATATCCTCGGCATTATCTTACGAGATAGCCACGACCTGAGCACGGGGTGTAGGCGTACTCCCGTGTATAACTCACTTAAAGTGGTGTGTCTATTGATCTTTAACCCGGATACGTCCGGGCTACTGAACGCATAAGTAACATGTAATTCGTTCACAAGATTATAATATTAAATAATTCTCCCAAGTTAAAAAGATTAATTTTGCCTCTGTGCATTTTAATCAATGTGTCAAGATATTTTGTGCCACGTGCATTCAAAACAATTTACAAACTCTTTTTCCAAAATGAGTCAGTTGAATGTATTTACCAGTGTAAACTGACGTATTTTCCAAAAAGGCTAAATACAGGTACTATACGAAATTGGCTGGATATGTCTCCTTAGCATCAATAGAAGTCTCGCAAGCTTAAGATGCCTAAAAGTCTGTTGAACTATTGTTTCCATTTTATGTTCGATCCTTCTGTGGATAAACTTCCGAATATTGTGACAATTGATATTACAATAATAAATTCGGTTGTATCATACTTTAAATTGCTTCCGCTGTGCATATTAATATTGTGTTGTTTGACTATTACGTTGCCAACCATGACGTCACGATACTCCCCACCGGGCCCACCGGTGACACGTGGAAATCGGGGTGTGACAGGTTGGTATCAGAGCCAACACTGAGTGAATTAAACACTAGCCTTTTGTGTTTAATCTCAGTTACACGATTGCACATATCTAAACTTCTGAGTCTAGACTTAACTTAGGAATATTCTCAATCCTAATCTTGAAGTTTTGCTTCCAAATTTTTATATATTGGATACGTCGCCAAGCGAAGAAGCTGTAATAAGAATTCTCCACATCTGGAGCCTTGAAATGCTGAGCTTCGTACCGCGATCAGGATGAAACGTGCGACCAAGGAGAAAGCCTTCAAGAATTGAATGAAGAAGAAACTCCTTTTATTGAAGATCGTTTCCTTAATAGTCCTTATAAGGACATAATTATCTTTCAGTCCCTCCGAGGACACATTATTCCTTTTAAGTCCCGCTTAGGGCAACTTTATACTTTTATTTTTATATAATGGGATGATTAAGTTTAAACTTTCATTCTAACTAAGAAATATTAAATAAATGGAAAAATAATATTTCCTTTTTGCAAGATCTACCATTATAATAAAATGGCAAAATCTAAAAGGGCAAGACCTAGCTTCGGGTCATATTAAGACCGGCCAATATGGCAGTTCCGCAATTTAGATTCAGATCCATATTTACACCTCAATTTAAATTAAGAATCTTAAGTGTGAAACCTAGCCTTGGGTCAATTATAAGACCGGGCCAAGATGGTAAGACCTATTAAAAAGATTCAAATCATTAATTAAGAATCTTAAGTGTGAAACCTAGCCTCGGGTCAATTATAAGACCGGGCCAAGATGGTAAGACCTGTTTAAAAGATTCAATTCCCTGTTAACATCTTAAAACATGTTAACACTCCTGGCAGATGTGATTCATTCGAAATCACACACGTCATTTTTATAAAGGATTCTTCAAAAGATTCCTAACCCAGTTTAATGATCTCTGAATCCTGGGTTTACATCATTAATTAAGATGATCATATTTTAACCATACGTGGTAACATAATGCCTACGGGCCCTGCTCATTTCCATATGAGCCAAAATACAGTGGTAGCTATGACTCCCTGTCAGATAAAGGTAATGAACTAGGTTCAAACCTCAAATGCTTTGATTCTCTGAAATCCTAGCATTTAATTTATAATTGTCTACGTGACTAGGCCTATTGTGCCAATATACTTTCATGCTTTGATTCTCTGAAATCATAGCTTATAAGTTATATATGTCCTTGTGACTAAGCCAGTTGTGCTAATATACTTAAAGACCTTGATTCTCTGAAATCATGGCTTATAATTTAAAATTTTGTCCTTGTGACTAGGCCTTTTGTGCTATAAAATAAAACTGTTATTATTGCTTTGATTCTCTGAAATCATAGCTTATAATTTATAAATGTCCATGTGACCAGGCCATTGGGTGCCACTAATAAAACTATTAATGTTTTATAATTAGGATAAATTATAATAGAAATCCTAAATAAATATATGATTAATAAATTAACCAAATATGGTCTCTGTTTACCATGGTTAATGAATTTCCCTAAGGGGCAATTCAGTAATAAACTTCCCTTATAAGGTAAGTGCCTACGGGCTATAGTTAATGTCCTCTGAGACTGAAGACAGTGGCAGCCTACAGCTCCCTGTCAGGAAAAGGTAATGAACTTTGATTCAAACCTTAATGTCGCGATTCTCTGGAATCATGGCTTATAAATTTAACTCGTCTACGCGACCAGGCCATTTGTGCTAATATTAACTTATGAATTAGGATTTATGATAAAAATCTAGGATAAAATAAATATCCTTCCTTCCCTGTCAGTATGCAGTTTAAAAAGAATCTAAAAGGTGAAACCGAGCCTACGCGGCCAAGATGGTGAAACCTACTCAAGGGATTCAGATCCTTGTTAACACTTAGGAACGTGTTAGCACTCTTGACAAATGTGATTCGAGAAAATCACAACAGTCATCCTTATATTGGATTCTTCCAATCCCCTTATCTAACCTAGTAATTTAGGAATCATGGCTTATATCATCTTATAAGATGATCATATTAGGAACATCCGTTAGTGATGATGTGCCTACGGGCTAAACTTGTTGTCCGATAAGACAACGACAGTGATGGTCTTTGACCTCCTGTCTAAAATATTGGACTATGTCCAAACATAATAGTCTATATGATCAATGCGATCTTGACTAATATCATTTAATATGATGATAATATTATTTAACATCCTTTAGTGATGTCTTGCCTACGGGCTATAATATATTGTCCATTTGAGACATTGACATTATTACCTTTATGATTCCTTGTCTAAGGTGGTGAGCTATGCTTAAGCCAAATAGTCAATATGATTAATGCAATCATGACTTATAGCATCTAAGAGGATGAACCAATTATAAACATCCATGAGTGGTGTTTTCGCCTATGGGCCAAATTATACTGTCCATGTGTGACAAAGACATTGTGATCTTTACGATTCCCTGTCCAAGGTGGTGAGCTATGCTCAAGCCTAATAGTTCATATGATCAATACGATCATGACAAAAATCATCAATACGATGATTAAAAATTTTAACATCCGTAATGATGTTTTGCCTAAGGGCTATATTATATCGTCCAACTGAGACAAGGCAATTGTAATCTTTTGTGATTCTTTGCCAAGGGGGTGAGCTATACTCAATTCCCATAGTCTATACTATCAGTGTGATCTTGACTAGTATCATCAGTATGATGATCATAATATTAACATCCCTCGTGATGAAATGCCTACGGGCTATACTAGTGTCGGTAAGACAAAGGTAGTAGTGATCTTTATGATCCCCTGTTCAAAATGGTGTGATTACACCCAAACCTAATAGTCAATATGATCGATGTGATCATGACTAATATCAGTAGATACGATGGTTATATATAAACATCCATTAGTGATGTTGATTGGGTTATTTTTCTGCCAAAAGAATCGTCTTTCAAGACGATGACAGTTGTAGTCTATGACTCCCTGTCCAAAGGTGAAGAACCACGTTCAAACCTTGAAGCCCTAATCTAATAAGATTGCTGCTTATGAATTAAGGTCCTTGGTGATAGACCGTCAAGTTATGTTTTAAAGTCATTCATGACAAGCCTATGTGCTATAATTGGTCATTCGTGACAAGTTAACATATTAAAATATTAACATTCCTGGAGACATGCCTTTGTGCCAAACTTGATAAATGTCCTTATGACAAGGCCGTTTGTGCCATATCTAAATGACAATTACGACAAGGCCTTCGTGCTGTATAATCATTTATGTCCTTCGTGACTAGGCTTTATGCCATATCTTTCTACGTCCTCCGAGACAGGCTTCTAGGCCATATGTGTATACATATAATAAAGGTCTTGTAAGGCAAGCCCTTTTGAGCTATTTATAATCGTCCTTGTGACAAAGACAGTTGTGACATTATGGTCCCCTGTCAAGCAGGTATTGGACTCGCTCTAAACCTTAGATGCCATTGATAGTCCTTTTGTGACCTAAGCAAAAATGTAATAGATATACATTCAAAAAGCATTCATTAAGAATGTTTAGAACGGAATAGCCCATACGGATTATGAATGCCGTGGCTAATCTAAGTCAGGTCATCAGGATGATGACTAATAATTATTAAATCTTGGTGATTAGTACCAAGTTTCGAGTATCGAAAACTCGGAGGAGGAAGACGACAGTCGCAATACTATTAATGCGACGAAAGTTAATAAAACTGCAAACATAAACCTCAATATCAATGGAGTTAATCTCCAGGCTGTGGTTGACGCAGCAGATGGAAGGACCATAGAAAGGTCATGAGACAATCCAAAGAGCCGAATTCTTCTCGCTCTAAATCTCATTCAAAACCATGTTTAAATTGCTCATGAGGAGATTTCGTTCACACTTCGTATATGAAGGATGAACCAAAAGAAGGAGGATAACTCCTAGAAAGCGGAGGAGGAGAGCAAATACAGGCTTAATAAAAAGCAACGAAAGTTCGGAGAGAAGCCGGTATACCTCTGAGACTGCTTCAGCATTAATAGATGGATGTTTTATATCCATTAGAAATCATCTTTGATGTCCTAGTTCCGTTAAATACAAGGACTCAATTTAGTGATAAAATCAAGCCCATATTGTGGGTAATAAGAAGAAATTAATTATCAAGACTCCTTCTGAGACAACTCTCATAATTACACGTATCCGTACGTTTAATTAATATTAAAAAAAAATGGTGGAACTGTCCGTCCCCGGAATCGAACCTGGGTCTAGGCCGGCCGCACCCTTTCGCGCGCCTAGCCAACTGAGCTAGGTGCCTAGTTTGTGAAACTTCCATTATTGATTAAATATAAGCACTTGTACAATAAACTTCCTTATCATTTATCAATGATAATTTCTGCTAAGTGTCCTGTTTTTAATACAGGCAATAATAAATCTTCATGAACCATAAACTTAGCAAATTTTTATTATCATCCACAAGGTATAACTACCAAGGAAACCATAGTAACCAATTCTTCTAGATCGTCAAGGAATCCTTCCGAAAATCAAAGTATTTTTCTTTGCATAGAGTACGACAACATATGTCATTTTAATTATTTTTCTCATTGTTTTCTATCGCCTGCGAATGCCAAACTATGTTGATTAAAGTGTCATATGAGGATTGGCGTATCCTAGTGTGTCCCATAGATTATTTCCATGTCTGATCAGCATGGAGGTTTAATACATGGAACCCCTGAGATATCCCAATGGTCATATTATACTAAAGTCGACTAGTAGTATTCAAAGAAGATATCCAAAAATGGAAATTTTTTTTTTAGTAAATGTTCCCGACTAAGGAATTCGTGGACTTATAACATAAAGGTGTCACTTATTTGACACGAGTAATGGTGGATGAACTGGAGCCTGAGATATGGAAAATCTCTGTAGCCTCCTTGCAATCTTGATTATCTTCTCATAAGTTTTCCCTGCTTACCTCCGGGAAGGCAGGTAGAATTAAGATTGTATCTCGCTGTGGGCTGGAGTATTGTGAAAACTCCATATTGATTATGGAATAATCGAAACCTTGATTTAATAGGTTTTAAAACATAGGCACATAAAGCCTGACTCAATATTCTGAGGGTTTTATGTTATTAAATAAGAAAGACGGTTCATATTGCTTATGCATACATGCCGCAACCCTAATTAGGCAACGATTAAGAATTGCCATCAGCTACCCAGAATCTAAGGGCAAATTTTGGTGGATAGGCTTGAAAAGTCTGTAGCCACCTATGTAGCTAAATGCTTGACAAGTGCGCAAGCCAGAGCCGAGCATCAAAAGCCGTCAGGCTTGCTACAACAGCCTGAACTTCCTACGTGGAAGTGGGAAATGGTAACTATGGATTTTATTACCAAGTTACCCAAGACAAGGAAAGGAAATGATACGATATGAGTTATAGTTGACAGACTGACTAAGTCAGCACATTTCCTACCCATCAAGGAGACTTATAGCTCCGACATGCTAGCCCAGTTATATGTAGATAAGATTGTAGCCTGACATGGCATACCTGTAGCTAGCACGCCACATTTTTAGAAGAGTTTCCAACAATTTTTGGGCACACGTTTGAACTTTAGTACGGCTTACCATCCTCAGACAGACGGTCAGAGTGAGCGTACTATTCAAACGTTGGAAGACATGCTACGTGCATGTGCGATCGATTTAGGTGGTAGTTGGGATAAGAACCTACCATTAATCGAATTATCCTACAACAATAGCTACCATACCAGCATAAAGGCTGCGCCTTTTGAGGCATTATACGGTAGAAAGTGTAGATCGCCAGTCTGCTGGGCGGAAGTTGGAGAAGTCCAGTTATCAGGACCAGAGATCGTGTTCGAAACGACGGACAAGATTGTCCAGATTCGTAACAATCTCCAAGCTGCCCGGGATAGGCAGAAGAGTTACGCGAATCCAAGTCGTAAGGACTTTCACTTCGAAGTAGGTGACAAAGTCCTACTTAAAGTGTCACCCTGGAAAGGAGTGATGCGGTTAGGTAAGAAAGGCAAGCTAAGCCAGAGATACATAGGACCTTTCGAGGTTATCAAACGTGTCGGGTCAGCTGCCTATAAGTTAAACTTACCGGGAGAGCTCAGTGGGATTCACAAAGTGTTCCACATCTACAATCTGAAGAAGTGTTTCGCTGAGGAATCACTGGTTATACCCCATACAGATGTGCATATAGATGAGAGCTTAAAGTTAGTGGAAAAACCATTGTCGATTGAAGATCGACAGGTAAAGAAGCTTCGAAGGAAGCATGTACCTATTGTAAAGGTCAAATGGGATGCCCGTAGAGGTCCCGAATTCACGTGGGAGGTTGAATCCACGATGAAAGAAAAGTACCCTTACTTATTTCAGTAAATCTCGGGTCGAGATTTATTTTAAGGGGGTGAGGATGTAACACCTCGAAAATTCACGTCCTATAATGTGTTGACACGTGTCATAATGTTTGAACGTGTGAAAGAAATATTATAGAAGGACTAAAGTTGACAAACGTGGAAAGTATGTGAATATACGTATTCTAAGTGTCAACTAAGAATAAAGATAATGTATATTAACCCTACGTGATGCTCGTACCTTCAAACGAATAAATCACGGATCATACGAAGCTGAAAGTGAGAGATTACAAGCTACAGGGGTTAAACGTGTCAACATGTTTAATCTATACCTCTGAGTGACCTTTTGACATACCCGAAGCTTTGTAACGATAAATTATGCTCACTAGAATGCACGGTTAAAATTTCATAAAGTTTCGTCAACATATGAGAAAGTTGTGATCAAATTCGTGTGCGAGGGTTTAAAGCGTAAACGTTGAAAGTTAGACCTTTTCGGGTAACAATTAAGTTACCCGAGGGCTTAACAAAGTGGGTATATGTCATAAAGCCCCTATATATCAACTACGAGGGCTCAAAATGCAATAATCGAGTGTCTGTACAAGAATTGAAGAGCCAAGGATCAATCAGCAATTAAATAAATTTTTTTTTTGCTGAACTAGACATGCTCGCGTAGCGCGAGCATGAAGCTTGAAGGCGTCGCGCTACGCGACTGCAACATCTGGACAGAAACATGTTTTCTTGGTCACTTGTCTGCCACAAGCTGGGTGCATGCACTTTGATCGATTTTTCTTGCATATGCATGACCCCTAGGCACCCCTACACACTAGTAACAAGTGTTGGATGATTGTGGTTGATGGTAGACTTGGTTGTCAAAGATTTATGGTGTGTGGAACCACTATATAAGACCCTTCATTGTCACAACAATTCCTCACACCAAAGTTCAAGCAATCTGATCATTGTGGAGCTTTCAAGCTGATTACAAGGCATCCTTAATCATCATTAATCATCTTGTAAGTTGCCTAACCCTTCTAAATTAATTCTAGCTTTATAATTAGCTTAAAAGTCAATATATCGTGCTTAACGGTTGACTTCGTGATTAAGTATCGATAGCTCAGTCGTATGTCAAATTAAACGTACCGTTAGATAGGTAATTATATGGGTATTAAACCCTTATAAGGGCACGTACCGAATCCAGACCTAAATAGGTCGTTTGTCGAGTCAAACGTTGACCGAAAAAGTCAACAGAAATACAAAATGCGATTTAATACACCATTAATGATCCGAAAGGTGTGTAACCTGTTTTAACCTTAATATAACATGGTAATAAGTATGAAAACTTGTCTACGCTTGCCCGACTCGACAAATTCCTGTTAAAACCCGGTTCGGAACCAAAAGGCGCAAAACCTTGACTTTTGCTTTGACTTCAGTTCTGACCCGTTTTAGTTTGATTCGGAAATGCCTTAGTGCTTCATTAGGGTTAGGTTGCATGATAGTATAAGCCTCTGTACTTGTTTCGTTGATTATCCAATTAATATGCAAGTTTCCGTTAAATCGCTCATATGTTGACCGTTATGCCCTTATTATCTTAAAACGTGATTTATGAAAATGTAAAAGTGTAGAAACCTTAAATACTGATATATAGACTTGCATGCGAAGTTTGACATCAGTTCGACTTGTAGATTAAGAGTTATGCTCATTATCGCAAAACTAATGCTTTATGTTAACATAATGGCGTAATTAGCATATAGCCTAGTTAAACATACTTTTTGGTATCAAATCTTTTACCCACTGATATAAAATATTATTTTAGGATTTTTAAAGATTTTTAATAAATTTTAGGCTGAGCATAACTCGTAGTCGCAGGCTTAATTCGGAAATTGTCGGTTTTGCCCTTACGGGCCATAAAATGAGTTTTACTTATCTAAACGACTCCAAACCTTTTGCTACTGATCACATATGTTAAATAAATTATTTTAAGCCTTCTGGAAATATAAAAATATCAGATTTAAGTATCGAACCCGGAAATGGCCTTTAATCGCCATAATTAGCGTTTTTAACGCATAGTATGTCTTAAAATCATATTAGACATACCCGGGTTGATACCTACTGATATATGAGGCAAATTATGATATTTTAACAGTAAGCAAGGGTTGATTAACTCAGACTTCGTTTTTGAGCTTTTCGGCTTATGTGAAATTACCAAAATACCCCTACGGGGCATAGTTTGGTTAAAGATGATAAATCTCACATATATGCTTTAGTCTACTGTTATAACTCATCAAATTGAGTATGTTTGCTGTTTACATCAGACCTATAACTCAGTTAAACATCTAAGCGCTTTTACAAACTTTAAAATGACCAAACTACCCCTACGGGGCATAGTTTGTGTTTAAATTAGTTCGGGGCATAACGAAAGACATCCTACTGATGTCACAACATAATTGAAGCATATTAACTTAGGAAACCTGTATATGGCTATTACGGATACCCGTTACGCTTATTTCGCGTTCGGTTCGGTTTATGTAACAAGTTTACATAAATTAGCCGAAACGGGTCAAACCTTATCGGTTTTATCTCAAAATCCA
Organism: Helianthus tuberosus; assembly: GCA_030545235.1. Classification (NCBI taxonomy): domain Eukaryota; kingdom Viridiplantae; phylum Streptophyta; class Magnoliopsida; order Asterales; family Asteraceae; genus Helianthus; species Helianthus tuberosus. The sequence continues at coordinate 107,921,721 of CM060409.1, forward strand.
GAATGTGAATAATAAACCCATATTAAACAAGTCTTCAAACTTGTCGGGTCTAAGTCACATTCTATCCGGTCTTCGCTTAATCGTGCGTACGAACCGTATCTTTGAAACTAGCCGGTCTAAGCTTAAGCTTAATTAAAGACCCGTTAGGATTCTAATAGGTTATTAAAAACCTTCGTTCCAGATTAGGAGCCCAGTAAAAGCTATCTGTACTTGCTGATTTGATATACGGCTGGGATTGAATTTATATTTAGCTCAGGTAAATACTTTTAACTTATTTTCCCTATACGGGCTTGGGTTACGGTACATAGCGTACCGCTTGATCGGGCATCAAATCTTCCACGCTTAGTGGTTAATTGAATAATTTGATCGGCTCGTTTTAAACAGATGTGTTTACTTTACAGCCTTTGGGGGGTTAATGACCATGTCCCGGATATCCTCGGCATTATCTTACGAGATAGCCACGACCTGAGCACGGGGTGTAGGCGTACTCCCGTGTATAACTCACTTAAAGTGGTGTGTCTATTGATCTTTAACCCGGATACGTCCGGGCTACTGAACGCATAAGTAACATGTAATTCGTTCACAAGATTATAATATTAAATAATTCTCCCAAGTTAAAAAGATTAATTTTGCCTCTGTGCATTTTAATCAATGTGTCAAGATATTTTGTGCCACGTGTATTCAAAACAATTTACAAACTCTTTTTCCAAAATGAGTCAGTTGAATGTATTTACCAGTGTAAACTGACGTATTTTCCAAAAAGGCTAAATGCAGGTACTATACGAAATTGGCTGGATATGTCTCCTTAGCATCAATAGAAGTCTCGCAAGCTTAAGATGCCTAAAAGTCTGTTGAACTATTGTTTCCATTTTATGTTCGATCCTTCTGTGGATAAACTTCCGAATATTGTGACAATTGATATTACAATAATAAATTCGGTTGTATCATACTTTAAATTGCTTCCGCTGTGCATATTAATATTGTGTTGTTTGACTATTACGTTGCCAACCATGACATCACGATACTCCCCACCGGGCCCACCGGTGACACGTGGAGATCGGGGTGTGACAGATTCCCATCGGGTTCATGCTTCAATTGTGGAGAGTATGGTCACTTTCGCAACAACTGTCCGAGGTTGGGAAATGCGAATGCAAATCCAAACGTGAATGTCAATGTCAATGCGAATGCGAATCCCGCTCGTGGACGAATATTCAATCTGAATGTAAACGAGGCGCGAGCTGACAACCTCGTTGTTAATGGTACGTTTCTTGTTAACAATCAACCTGCATCCATTCTTTTTGATTCAAATGCCGATAGAAGTTTTGTTTCGCTGTCTTTTGAGCCTTTGCTTGCGATACCTAGAACTAAACTGAGGAAACCCTTGTCTGTCGATGTTGCTACTGGTAAACCTCTTGTTCTCGATTCTGTTATCCGTGATTGTCAGTTAAACCTTGATAACCATCGTTTTCTCATTGACCTCACGCCGATGCAACTTGGGAGTTTTGATATTATCGTGGGGATGGATTGGTTAACCAAACATCATGCTGAGGTGGTTTGTTTCGATAAAATTGTTCGTATTCCTCTTCCTTCTGGCGATGTTCTGGAAGTTCGTGGCGAGAAACCATCTGGTGGATTGAAGCTTATGTCGTGTATGAAGGCCCAAAGATTCTTGCAAAAAGGATATGTTGCTTTCCTGGCACATGTCACCGAGGAGAAAAGCAAGAGCAAGAGTATTCAGGATATTCCGATTGTTCGGGATTATCCAGAGGTGTTTCCCGATGAATTGCCTGGTTTGCCTCCAGTTCGTCAAGTCGAGTTTCCTATTGACCTTGTACCCAATGCCAACCCGATTGCGAAAGCACCTTATCGTCTTGCACCATTGGAGATGCAAGAGTTATCGAAACAGCTTCAAGAATTGTCTGATAAAGGATTCATCCATCCGAGCTTTTCACCTTGGGGAGCTCCTGTCCTCTTCGTGAAAAAGAAAGATGGATCTTTTCGAATGTGTATCGATTATCGTGAGCTTAATAAGCTTACCATCAAGAATCGACATCCCCTACCTAGAATTGATGATCTCTTCGACCAGCTGCAAGGTGCTTCATGCTTTTCCAAGATCGATCTGCGATGTGGGTATCATCAACTTCACGTGTTCGAAGAAGATATTCCCAAAACTGCTTTCCGAACGAGATATGGGCACTACGAGTTCACTGTCATGCCTTTTGGTTTGACGAATGCCCCAGCTATCTTCATGGACTTAATGAACAGTGTTTGTAAACCTTATTTAGATAAGTTCATCATTGTGTTTATCGACGATATTCTCATTTATTCAAAGTCTCAAGCAGAGCACGAGCAACACCTTCGTTTGACATTGGAACTACTAAAGAAGGAACAACTTTTTGCTAAATTCTCCAAGTGTGAATTTTGGCTTAGAGAAGTTCAGTTCTTGGGTCATATTGTCAATGAGCAGGGTATTCATGTAGATCCATCCAAGATTGTTGCAATTAAGGATTGGAATACACCGACGACACCTACAGAGATTCGATCATTTCTTGGTCTTGCTGGTTATTATGGTCGATTCATTTCTAATTTCTCAAAGATCCCGGTTCCACTCACTGCTTTGACTCAGAAAAATAAGCCTTTTGAGTGGGGACCTAAGCAAGAAGAAGCGTTCCAAATGCTGAAACGGAAGCTCTGTGATGCTCCTATTTTATCTCTACCTGAGGGAAACGATGATTTTGTTGTCTATTGTGACGCGTCGAATCTAGGACTTGGTTGCGTTCTTATGCAATGAGGTAAAGTCATAGCTTATGCATCTAGACAGTTGAAAGTTCACGAGAAGAACTATACGACTCATGATCTTGAGTTAGGAGCTGTGGTTTTTGCGCTTAAAATCTGGAGACACTACCTCTATGGAACGAAGTGTGTGGTTTTCACAGACCACAAAAGTCTCCAGCATATTCTCAATCAGAAGGAACTGAACATGAGGCAATGACGTTGGGTTGAACTCTTAAATGATTACGATTGCGAGATCCGCTACCATCCTGGTAAGGCGAATGTCGTAGCCGATGCGCTTAGTCGAAAGGAACGAGTCAAGCTTCATTATGTTCGAACTCTATCTGATATTCAATCTCGTGTCCTTCAAACTCAACGATCTTGTGTGATCAATGACTTATTGAAATATAAGCTACCCCTTCAACTTGAGCTTAAACTCGAAAGGAAAGACGATGGTTTACTCTATTTTGAGAATCGTTTGTGGATTCCGAATCAGGACGATCTTCGCACCTTAGTAATGGACGAATCTCACAAGTCTCTATATTCTATCCATCCTGGTGCTGATAAAATGTACAAGGATTTTCGTACTCAGTATTGGTGGCCTGGTATGAAGAAGGATGTTGCCTTGTATGTATCGAACTGCCTAACTTGTCTCAAAGTCAAGGCTGAACATCAACGACCTTCTGGTTTGCTTGTACAACCAGAGATACCGGTTTGGAAGTGGGAGAACATTGCAATGGATCTCATTACTAAGTTACCGCGTACGTCTAAAGGTTACGATGCTATTTGGGTTGTAGTTGATCGTCTGACAAAATCTGCTCACTTCTTACCAATCCGTGAGGATTTCTCTGCTGAAAAGCTTGCCAAGATCTATGTAGACGAGATTGTATCACGACATGGTGTTCCTTTATATATCATTTCCGATCGTGATGCTCGATTTTCATCTCATTTTTGGAAGACCACGCAATCTGCATTGGGAACCCAACTGAATCTAAGCACTGCTTATCATCCCCAAACAGATGGTCAATCTGAGAGGACGAATCAAACTTTGGAGGATATGCTTAGAGCATGCGTGATAGACTTTGGTGGTAATTGGGATTCTTATTTGCCATTGATCGAGTTCTCATACAATAATAGTTATCATACTAGCATTAACATGGCACCATTCGAAGCTCTCTACGGTCAAAAATGTCGTTCACACCGTCTGTTGGAATGAGATCGGTGAAGCTCAGCTTACTGGACCTGAGCTCATTCTGGAAACAACAGACAAAATCAAGAAAATCCGCGATAATCTTGTGACCGCTAGAAGCCGTCAAAAGAGTTATGCAGATTTGGGACGCAAGCCCATGGAATTTCAAATCGGAGACCGTGTCCTACTCAAGGTTTCACCTTGGAAGGGAGTGGTGAGATTTGGAAAGAAAGGAAAACTTGCACCACGATATGTTGGACCATTTAAGATTGTTGAAAGAATTGGAAAAGTTGCCTATCGACTAGAGCTACCTCCAGAGCTTGGAAATGTTCATCCGACTTTTCACGTGTCCAATTTGCGAAAGTGTTTAGCGGACGCTGATCTTCACATTCCTCTCGACGAAATTCAAATTGATGAAACGATGCACTTTGTCGAGAAACCTGTGGAGATAGTGGAACGTACATACAAACAGTTGAAGAACAAACGGATTCATTTAGTCAAGGTTCGCTGGGAATCCAAACGTGGCCCCGAGTTTACTTGGGAATGTAAGGACCAGATGAAGGCGAAATATCCGCATTTGTTTTCACAAGAATCCTCTAAATAAAATTTCGGGACGAAATTTCTTAAAGTAGGGGAGACTGTCACAACTGTGCTCTGTGATCGATGTACAATGTAAAACAATGTTGGTTATCAATAAAACGATGTGTTTAGGTGTTATTATATGTGTTTTGGTGTTAATGTATGTGCAATTGTGTTTAATGATTTTACAATTTGATTCGATTCCGATTTCAAGCTTTAAATCACTTTCTGGAAGGTTATACGCAAACTGGTGCTTAAACGCAATCAGTTTAACGCGACAAACACTCCGGAACTGTGACGTAAGCCAAACGTACCCTAAATATCCTTTACATAACTTAGAAATAAGTTTCGAAGGATTCGGTATGGCAAAAACATGTTTATTTTAACTAAAGAACTAATTACGACAAAACTGCGAAACGAACGTTGGTGACCGCCCAGATAATATTTATATCCCACAAATATTCTGTTATGATTAAAATCTTATTTTAATCAGGTTCGTGTTGAAAAATAAATTAAAACGCTTAAAAACGTTATTTTTCAAGTTTAAGCGCGTACCGTGTGTTTCTGCGCGACACAGTGCTTTTACTGCGAAACACAGACAACGTAGCCAGTCTTGGCAACTGAAATTTATTTCAGTAATATTTTGGCGAGTTTATTTTTATAGAATAATAAAAATAATTTAGAACGCCATAAATCAGGATTTGAATGCTAGATAAAATACCCGGTACATAATTAAACACTTTAACGGAACAATACCCAATCGAACAACCGGACTTTACCCGGAACATAAAAATATTGTCAAACATATTGTTTTTATTTTTCTGAACTAGTTAGGGTCCCCGAACACCCTAACACACTTTATATTAACAACACACACTAATATACTAACTAAACCCATTAGACTTCAACTAAATCCTAACAAGTTCCATCACCACCCAACCCTATACCCCCCCCCCCCCATCTTGACGGTTTCCAAGGGTGAGACACACCCTTGCCTTTCATGAATATTTTAATCCAAATGTTGGATATCTAGTAGACACATTATATGTTGGATATTAGAGGAACATGGGTTATAAGTTAACACTTAGGACTTGAATTTTCATTTCACTAAACACTCAACAACTTAAACTCTCTCCTTCCTTCTTCCCTTGCTTTCGGCAGCCATCACCACACCACCATACAACCACCTTCAAGCCTTTTTCTAGCAAACCATACATACACAAAGGTGCTAGAGGCCGAACAAGTAAACTTGGTGCACTCGGAAGCTCAAGGACCGCTCTCCTTTATCCACCACTTTTCTACACTCGAACTCCCCTAGCCTTGTGCTAGTGGTAAGCACTTAGATCTTTGCATTTTACATGATTGTTGAGTGGTTAATGATATTTAAAGATAAAAAAGATAGAAAGTCTAAAAGACTTAAACAAGTCTTGAACATCATCTAACATATGATAAAGTAGTGTTTAAAATGATGATGAAATATGATAATGCATGATAAATCTGAAATATATAAGTGATAATCTGCTGTAAGTATTGTGGTGATTGCTAAACATGTTAACGGAATCAATCGAACACACTTTATAATGTTAAAAGACTGAAAACAGAAAGCTGTTTAGTGATTATAGCCAACTTCAGTTGGCTGTAACCAGACCGTAACTTAATGAAAAATGTATTTTTTTTGAATTCTAGATTTAAGTATTATGAAATACGGTTCTAATGGCACTAGAATCATAATTTTTGGACTTTGTTTACTATTTTTAAAGTGCTATTTTGTAACAGCAGCTAGAGCTGCATTTTGCTGCTGAAAATATGCGTCCTATTTTCAGTCATAACTTGAATTCTGTGTAGAGTTAGATCATGAAATTTGTATTGTAGATGACCACCGATGTATTTGTAATTTTCTCACTGGAATTTTGTAAATCAGACTCTCGATGAATTTTAAATAAATTATTCCGTGGACTACAGTCAGAAAAAGATAAATCTGATTTCAGTCCGGAAAATGAATTTTTATAAAATATTGGTAATGAACTAGACCCCGATATTTTTACACAATAATATTTGGATCGTTTAAGAAATTCTGTAAAAATTTGGGAATTTTTGGAATAAGTTAACCATTTTATTTAAATGTCCGAAAACAGTCCAGTTTCATATATATTAAAATAGAAATGACATAAGTAGTACTTTGCATGTCAAAGTGTGGTTTTTGATTATTAAAAATCATTCTTATTTAATTTAGGGTGGATAAAAAATTTGAGGGATTGTGTTAACATTTAAAAATGCACCCGAAGGTGAGTACATAGTCCCCAATTTTACTATTTTTGAATTGTTTTGGGGTGATTCATATGTATCTAAACGATTTCGATGTTTTGACGATGGTTTCAAAATGAGTAAGATGGTTTATACAAAACTAAGAACGATTTCAATGATGTGAACGAACTTGTGGTTGTAGTTACATAACGAATGACATTCATTAATTTCGGCCAAACCGACCAGTATTAGGTTATGGTACCATAGGATCCGACAAACCCCGTTATCAGACTGGACCCATGGTTATGTCTGGGTTAAGTGGGTAACGACTGAATCTGATGATTGTTAACTTACCCTTTGGAGGTTTGTTAATGCGAGAACGAGTTGAACGATGAATGAGTCACAAAGGTTTGAATGTTATTAGCGAGACGACCAAAAGTAGTTTTCACAATTAAAACGAGAACGACTGGGAACGAGAACGATATTAAACGATTGTACGATTTTTGAACTATTATGAACGATTTAAACAAATGAACGATAATCTATAACGAGAACGAGTTAAACGATGTCACACAACGATGTTTACGAAACTATATAAACCATACGAGTTTTATTACGAGAACGATTTACGATTTGGTTTTCGAAAACAAATGTTTTGGGTTAAGATTCATGGCATCGAGGTTTATAAACTATAACCAAACTGTTTTGATTTGGTTATTCATTTTACGATACAAATATTTTACAAAACAAGGTTTTCTAATATCGATTAACGAAGTTGTACGAGTTATTTCGACATGCAAACGAGCCATGAATCTGGCACTCTCACAAAACCTTTGTACTCGCCAGCATTTCTTGCTGACTTTGTTTTTACATATGTTTCAGGTGAAGTTGCTTGATGTTGATTGCGAATAGGATTGCATGCTCACTTAGGACCGGACGAGGCCTTAGTGATTTATTAACGATAATAGTCTATGTTTGATTTGCTTGTTTAACTCTAAGACAATGTTTAATATTTATTAAAAACGAAACTCTTTGTATCCATGGTTTGAAACAATAATTCTGTTACAACACTCCCCGACGTTTCCGCCACGGTTTGTTGTTTTACGTGGTCGGGGTGTGACAGTTTGCATGTGATAATGAGATGACGTTATGTAATATGTGATGCACATGTAAGTATGATGCATAAATCATAAAACAATTCAAGTCATAAATTGTAAATCCGCACAGTCATTAGGCACTAATCATAGTTAATTAATTGTACGGATGCATGCAAATTTGACAGTTGTCACATTCTCCCCCTGTTAAGAAAATTTTGTCCTCAAAATTTGTACTACCTTAACTCCTTAGGGTTACATTGTGCGTGTATGTGTATGAATAATACTGAGGTAGGTAACCCCAAAACCGAATCAAAACTTATTTAAATCAGGCGAGTCCAAGGATATCTTACTATAATCGGAACCCAGCTGTAACAACTGTGCTTGTAATCATTATGAACAGTTCTATTATCAATAAAACAATGTTATTTGATCCCAATGTTTGTTTGGTTGTGTTTCACATTTTTCATGTTTTGACTTTTATGTAATTTCAAACTCTATATCACTTTCTGGAGAGTTATACGCAAACTGGTGCGTAAACGTACTCAGTTTAATGCGACAAATACTCCGGAACATCAAAATATACTCAACATACCTTAAATAACCTTTACATAACTTAGAAATAAGTTTTAAAGGCTTTGGTATGGCAAAAACAAGTTAATTCGCTTACAGGGACTAAACTTGACAAACTGCGAAAGTATGCCAATTTGAACTGTAACGAACATTCCGGAACATGACCATAAGTTAAACACTCCTTAAATATCCTTTACATAGCTTAGAAATAGGCTTTGAGGGGTTCGGTGTGCTAAAATAAACTTTTGGGTCATTCAGGGACTTAAAGTGTCAAAAAGTGCACAAGTTTGCATTTTCGCGCATAACTTATGTTCTGAATACATCTGGACATCCAAAAATTTATGTAAGCATGACTATATTATATTTTAGTGTTCGCCATAAGAAAAATCCATTCGTCGCGTCATTTGGATCGTTTTTCGCGCTTATGCGCATTCCGTCGTAATTAAGCGAACATCGCGTTCGTACGACCAAACGAACCAACACCCGGCATATTTTTTTAGCATGTTTCATGTCCACAATGTTTAGGCAACATTTTTGGGCCTTAAAGTTGGCTTTACGGGCCTTAGAAGTGTCGGAAATGGCCTTAAACATGTGCAGGGACTGAAACTGTCATTTTTCAAACTTGTTGTCTGATCAGGACCCTCAGGCGGCCCGCCTGAGTTTCTGCACATCCTGAAGCGGGCCGCGTGGCACCTTCTGACCAGATTAACTGCATTTAACAGCTGTTTGCAGCTGTTTTGCACTTCTAATCCCACCTCCACATGTCAATTCCTTATGGTGGTGAGCATTTTGAGGCACCATAACATTCCGACAAGTGTACGGCCTTGATCGTGCCCCCTTTTCCATGAAACGATCTTAACGGTGGACCGAATACTATAAATACCCCACCCCCCATGCTTCAAAATCACAAGAACTTTGATTTGAGAAACTCTAAGTTGAAACTATTGTTTCATACCTGAGATTTTTGAATCGAGGTTAGCATTCGGGGACCCTTCGTAAGTATTCTTTCGTTTTTTTCCTTATTTTATTGCTTTTCGAGTCAGAAAGTCAAACTTTGTTTGACTTTCAGCGTTGACCAGTAATGGTCAATGCGAAGTTCGTCTGAACTTCGCAACGTGAGTGTAATCACGTTGGTTATAGTCCCTTGGGACTATGCCTACTGATTACCACGTTGTCTAGGGTCGTAGGGTAAGCGATCTAATAAATCGCTTATACCTCGAACCCGACCCATTTGGTCGATCATTAGGATCCGACCAAATACATTAGGTGACCATAGTAGGTAGGGAATAACCTTCCGAGGTTATGCCCTATGGTCACATCGTTTGAGTAGTTGTATGATAGGTAGTTTATATGCCTTAGGTAAATTACCAGAATACCCTTTTCATGTATAATTGGTAATTAAGCATATGTAACCTAAACCTTTGTCACATAACTGATTATGTAACATGTTTAGGCATATAACACTTGTCATAGGGCTAGTTAGGCGGTCCGAACGCGTTTCACGCGAACGACGCGTTAAAGTAGCATAAGCTACCTAAACGGGTCGTAATGGGTCGTAAACAATTATGTTAGGTTTCATTTAGTATGTAGGCTTTGTTAAACCATATTACACGAGTCTCCATACTCGTTTGGTTTACAAACCCTCATGCTACCCGATCTTCCGATTTAGGTCCGGTTTATTAACATAGTTACCTATATTAGGTGCCGTTTGATTCCGAGATCTATAGCATTACTTGGTGGTTATCTTTAGACAACTGAGCAATCTCAAGTGAGTACATAGACCCCTCTTTTACTGTTTTCCAAACTGTTTTGGGGTGGAACACATGTGCCTACTTGTTACTTTCATGCTTTCCTGTTTTCACATCATATACATGCTATGTTCGTTAGTACATTATAGTACATGATTTCATTACATTTCATGCTAGGTGTGCCCATTGTGTGCATTACTTAGTACATTGTTTTACATTACATTTCATGCTAGGTGTGCCCATTGTGTGCATTACTTAGTACATTGTTTTACATTACATTTCATGCTAGGTGTGCCCATTGTGTGCATTACTTAGTACATCGTTTTACATTACATTTCATGCTAGGTATGTTCATTTGGTTACATACTTAGTGCATCGTTTTCACATGCTTACATTTTGTTATGACATTTGGTTTGTTTAACATGGAACAATACATTCATTAACATTGATCATGCCATTCGTTAGTAGGTAGTGGTACCATAGGAATTGACAACTCCCGTTCCGGACATCCTGGGTATGGGGATGAAAGGAATGACCGAATTCGATATACATAACTCAGATGAACCTTTAATTTGTTTAAGGGTTTATCGCCACAGTCTCAAGGCTTGGATGTGTGCATTATAACAATACCGCATAGATGTTTGTATCAGTATAGCATGCATTTGTTACACACAACATGACTTTGATTTAAACTGTGTTTTACTTCAATACCTTGTTGTTGTGCATTTTTACATATGGTTTAGTTGATACATTTCACTTACCATACATGACATTTTGGTTACACATTACATGATCTACATTGAACATAAACATTTTGACATTGATATACACATTTGGTAGTTTACATTGGACATAGACATTTTGATATGGTTTACACAACAACCCTTGACAATTGGTTTGTACATGAACAAGTTACATTGGTGGTTGTTTGGGTAAGTGATTTGAGTAACGATACGTGTGTAATATGATACAAACATGGTGGATACGCCGCTGGTACTTCCTATATATAAGTGTTTGTATAATATTACATAGCGTAATGTTATTTAAATCATTTCAGTATAGACATAATACATTTTATATACATAACATACTTTTCACAAGACATTGTTTTTACAAAACAGTTTATTTTATACAAGCTCATTTTACATGGTTATTCATTTAACCTTACATTTACTTATACATATCAACTGATCTTATCGTTTTTCAAATGACTTACAAGACAAAGCAAATTACAAGGTTCATGACTAAACATTTTCTCAAATACAAGTCATGAATCCTATTTTTACAAACCTATGTATCTCACATGCATTTTTATGCTGACGTACCTACTTTCACATGTGTTTTCAGGAGCTTTTCCGTAGGATGTTGATCATGACACTAGGGCGGACCTGTGCCTTAGAGACTAAAAACGAAGATAGACTTGTTTAATTATGTTATAAACTCTTTTGTTTACTGTTCAAAACAATGTAACACCCTTGTTTGATAAATAAAATACAACTTTGTATGCCATGGTTATGAAACAATTAATTCTGTTACGACACGCCCCGATGTTTCCGCCGCGATTTGTTGTTTTACGCGGTCGGGGTGTGACAGAAGAGTTGGTATCAGAGCCAATGGTTATAGGGATTTAGGTTATTAGTAATGCTTTGACCTAGACTATAACTTTTCTAGGACCCTAACACAAGTTATCTTGTGTTTAGATCTTAAAACATGTACATCACCTATCCTTAGGTGATTATCAAAACAAGAACCAAAATTTTTCCGAAACGATTTTTGAAAAACAATCATCTGTTTTTGAATAATTTATTTCAAGGTTTTGAATCCTCAATTGTAAGGTTTTGAACCCTTTTCAGTTTGGTTTTTAGCCTTGTGCCTTCAAATTTTCAAAATCCCGTCAAACGTTTTGGGTTTTAAATAATGTGAACACGTGCAAACTGGAAGGGTGAATGCCTGTATTCTGGGTTTTCTGTCTAGGCAAGCGCTTCGTATACATCTCAACCAGACGCGAGACCAGTTGTGCTTACCTGGGAATTCTTGGGATGAGTGTTCACTTATAGGCGAGCATGTCTTCAAAATACATTATTTTTGATCCATTTACTTTGATTAGTCACTGTGTGTCGTTTGTTTACTTTGTGATACGGACAAATGACCACCATCTTTGCTTTTGTTGATTTCGTTTCATCTCATTTCTCTTCATCCAATCATCTCACTCGTTTCTTTACATGTTTTCCTCTTTTAGAATGCCTCCTCGACGCGAGAACCAGATAGCTACTGCCGAGCTGGCAGAAATCATTACGCAGCAGATGGCTGCTCAATTTCCAAATCTCTTTGCTCAATGGAACCAAGCCAACAATAACAACAATGTTCCATGCAAATACAAGGATTTTAACCAGGCTAAACCACTCAAGTTTAGTGGTTCTGAAGGAGCAACTGGGCTTCTTCAGTGGTTCGAAAGCATTGAGAATACTTTTCGCCACGTGCAGTGCCCGGATAATCGCAAGGTCGAGTTCTCCTCGAGCGTGTTTCAGAAGAGGGCTCTTACATGGTGGAATGGGGTAATGAGAGACCGAGGTGCGGAAGTTGCTCTCGCACAGACATGGGCTGAACTTAGAGCCCTTATGATGAGGGAATTCTGTCCTCGCCATGAGCAGCGAGCGTTGGAGAAAGAGTTTGATGTTTTGAAGCAAGATAGTGGTGAGCACAGGGCCTATACTGATCGGTTTGAAGAGTTGAGTTTGCTTTGCCCGACAATGGTTACCCCACTTGACAAGGCTATCGAAAGATACATCGACGGCCTACCTGACTCGGTACAAGACATTCTTACTGGTAGTGAACCTGCCACACTCCGTCAGGCGATCGAGTTATCAGCGACATTGACTGAGTCGCAGATAAGAAAGGGAAAGTTACACAGGAAGGGTGACAAGGGCAAGAAACAGTTGGCTGACAAGGAAGATAGCAAGAAAGGTCAAAACAAGAATGGAAAGAACTCTGGTTCTTCGAAGAGGTCAAGGAAGCGTAAGGCTTCCCAAAATTTTTCTATCACTGCCCAAGCTAATCAGGCAGCTCCCAACCAACCCGCACAGCTTCCAGCAAAGAAACCCTATACAGGGAATGCACCTTTGTGCAATAGATGCAACAGTCACCATCAGCCGCAACATCAGTGCCGTTTCTGTACTAGCTGTGGGAAGTCAGGTCATCTTGCCGATGTTTGTCGGTTTGCTCAGAATCGCGCAGTTCAAAACCCGGCTCAACAAGTTTCTCAACCTCCTGCTCAGCAACAGGGTCAAGCTGCACGACTACAATACCCACCAGGTGCTTGTTACAATTATGGGGATCTGACCCACTACAGAAACCGATGCCCAAGGCTAGCTAACCAGAATCAGGTTCAAGCTCCGGCTCGAGGCCGAGCCTTTAACATGAATGCCCAAGAGGCACAGGCTGACGATAATGTGGTGAACGGTACGTTCTTTATTAATAATCAGCCTGCATCTGTTCTTTTTTATTCGGGTGCCGATAAGAGTTTCGTGTCATTGTCTTTTGAGCCTATGCTTCGCGTGTCTAGAACAAAACTAGGCAAATCTTTGACAGTAGAGGTTGCTAGTGGTGAACCCATTATTCTTGATTCTGTTCTACGCAACTGCCAGTTGAATCTTAACGACCATCTTTTTCCTATTGACCTCGCGCCTATGCAACTCGGAAGCTTCGACGTTATTGTGGGAATGGATTGGTTATCCAAGCATCACGCAGAGATAGTTTGTTCTGAGAAGATTGTTCGTGTGCCGCTTTCGACAGGCGAGATCCTACAGGTTCAAGGTGAGAAACCGTCTGGTGGCCTCAAGCTCATGTCTTGTTTTAAAGCTCGGAAGTATCTGCGGAAGAACTATGTGGCTTTCTTAGCACATGTTACAACAGATAAAGGCAGGGGTAAGTCTATTTCAGATATTCCTGTCGTTCGGGATTATTCTGAAGTATTCCCTGAAGACTTACCTTGTCTACCTCCAGCACGCCAAGTCGAGTTCCGCATTGATCTCGTACCTGGTGCAAATCCCATTGCCAGGGCTCCATATCGTCTTGCACCATCTGAGATGCAAGAGTTGTCCAAGCAGCTTCAGGAGCTCTCCGACAAAGGTTTTATCCGTCCTAGCTTTTCACCTTGGGGTGCTCCCGTTCTTTTTGTCAAGAAGAAGGATGGATCCTTTAGGATGTGTATCGATTATCGTGAGCTTAACAAGCTTACCATCAAGAATCGATATCCCCTACCTCGCATAGATGATCTCTTTGATCAGCTACAGGGCGCTTCTTATTTTTCGAAGATCGATCTACGTTCTGGGTATCATCAACTACGGGTGCATGAAGAAGATATTCCCAAGACAGCGTTCCGTACTCGATATGGGCATTATGAGTTCACAGTCATGCCATTCGGTGTGACTAATGCTCCTGCTGTTTTCATGGACTTAATGAATAGGGTCTGCAAACCTTATTTGGATCAGTTCGTCATTGTTTTTATTGAAGACATCTTGATTTACTCTAAGACGCGAGCTGATCACGAGCAACATCTTCGTCTTACCCTAGAACTCCTAAAGAAAGAGCAACTTTTCGCCAAATTCTCCAAGTGCGAATTTTGGCTTAAAGAAGTTCAATTTTTGGGGCATATTATCAACGAACAAGGTATTCATGTAGATCCCTCCAAGATCAGTGCGATTAAGGATTGGGATACACCTACTACTCCAACTGAGGTTCGTTCTTTTCTTGGTCTAGCGGGTTATTATCGCCGCTTCATAGAAAACTTCTCGAAGATTGCAGTTCCTCTAACTACTCTAACTCAGAAGAAAATGCCCTTTTATTGGGGATACAAACAAGAGGAAGCTTTTCAACACTTGAAGCAGAAGCTTTGCGATGCGCCTGTTCTATCATTGCCTGAGGGTGATGATGATTTTGTCGTGTATTGTGATGCATCGAAATTGGGTCTTGGTTGTGTTCTGATGCAAAGGAACAAAGTCATAGCCTATGCATCGAGGCAATTGAAGATACATGAGAAGAACTACACCACTCATGATCTTGAGTTGGGTGCAGTTGTCTTCGCTCTTAAGATCTGGAGACACTATTTGTACGGTACAAAATGTGTGGTTTTCACGGACCACAAAAGTCTTCAGCATATCTTCAACCAGAAAGAACTCAACATGAGACAACGACGTTGGGTTGAGCTTTTAAACGACTATGACTGCGAAATTCGCTACCATCCTGGTAAGGCGAATGCCGTAGCCGATGCATTGAGTCGTAAGGAACGTACTAAGCTTCATTGTGTACGTGTTCAATCTGTTATTCAAGCTTGATCCGATATTCAAGCACGCATTTCTCAGGCTCAACAATCTTGTGTTTCACAAGGTCTAATGGATAAGGAATTTCCCTATCACATAACACCTGCTCTGGAACTGAAGGACAATGGAACATATTACTTCATGGACCGTTTGTGGGTCCCAAGCCAGGATGATCTTCGTACCTTGCTTATGGATGAAGCCCATAAGTCTCGTTATTCTATTCATCCGGGCTCAGATAAGATGTATAAGGATCTTCATATTCACTATTGGTGGCCTGGTATGAAGAAAGACATTGCCTTATACGTATCAAAATGCCTTACTTGTCTTAAGGTTAAGGCTGAACATCAGCGTCCTTCGGGTTTATTGGAGCAACCAGAGATCCCAGTTTGGAAATGGGAAAACATTACTATGGATCTTGTTACTAAACTTCCGCGCACAAAGAAAGGTCATGATGCCATCTGGGTAGTCGTTGATCGTCTTACTAAGTCAGCACATTTCTTGCCAATCCGTGAGGATTTTCCTGCTGACAGACTTGCTCAAATCTATGTAGATGAAATTGTGGCACGACATGGTGTTCCTTTGAACATCATTTCTGACAGAGATGCTCGTTTCACTTCTCATTTTTGGAGAACCATGCAATCTGCTATGGGGACCCAACTTAATCTGAGCACAGCTTATCATCCGCAAACGGATGGTCAATCTGAAAGAACAATCCAGACTCTGGAGGATATGCTTAGAGCTTGTGTGATCGATTTTGGTGGTAGTTGGGATTCACATCTTAAGTTGATTGAATTCTCCTACAACAATAGTTATCACACCAGCATCAAAATGGCTCCTTTCGAGGCTCTCTATGGTCGAAAATGTCGTTCACCAGTCTGCTGGAATGAGATCGGCGAGGCTCAACTTACTGGACCTGCCCTCATTTTAGAAACTACTGACAAGATCAAGAAAGTTCGTGATAACCTTCAGGCAGCTAGAAGCCGTCAGAAGATTTACGCGGACCCAAAACGCAAGGCCTTGGAATTTCAAGTCGGTGATCGTGTATTACTTAAGGTCTCACCTTGGAAAGGTGTGATCAGATTTGGAAAGAAAGGAAAACTTGCACCTAGATACGTTGGACCATTCAAGATCGTCGAAAGAATCGGAAAGGTAGCCTACAGACTAGAGTTACCTCCTGAACTGGGAAATGTTCATCCAACTTTTCACGTGTCCAATCTCAAGAGGTGTTCAGCTGATGAGAACCTCCACATACCACTTGACGAAATTCGTGTTGGCAAAACACTGAAATTCGTTGAAAAGCCAGTGGAAATCATGGAACGTGAAGTCAAGTGGCTTAAACGCAAGCGCATTCCTTTGGTCAAAGTTCGCTGGGAAGCTAAACGTGGACCTGAGTTTACTTGGGAACGCGAAGACCAAATGAAGGCGAAATATCCTCATCTTTTTCCACGAGTTTCCTCTAAATAAATTTCGGGACGAAATTTCCACAAGTAGGGGAGACTGTAACAACTATGCTTGTAATCATTATGAACAGTTCTATTATCAATAAAACAATGTTATTTGATCCCAATGTTTGTTTGGTTGTGTTTCACATTTTTCATGTTTTGACTTTTATGTAATTTCAAACTCTATATCACTTTCTGGAGAGTTATACGCAAACTGGTGCGTAAACGTACTCAGTTTAATGAGAAAAATACTCCGGAACATCAACATATACTCAACATACCTTAAATAACCTTTACATAACTTAGAAATAAGTTTTAAAGGCTTTGGTATGGCAAAAACAAGTTAATTCGATTACAGGGACTAAACTTGACAAACTGCGAAAGTATGCCAATTTGAACTGTAACGAACATTCCGGAACATGACCATAAGTTAAACACTCCTTAAATATCCTTTACATAGCTTAGAAATAGGCTTTGAGGGGTTCGGTGTGCTAAAATAAACTTTTGGGTCATTCAGGGACTTAAAGTGTCAAAAAGTGCACAAGTTTGCATTTTCGCGCATAACTTATGTTCTGAATACATCTGGACATCCAAAAATTTATGTAAGCATGACTATATTATATTTTAGTGTTCGCCATAAGAAAAATCCATTCGTCGCGTCATTTGGATCGTTTTTCGCGCTTATGCGCATTCCGTCGTAATTAAGCGAACATCGCGTTCGTACGACCAAACGAACCAACACCCGGCATATTTTTTTAGCATGTTTCATGTCCACAATGTTTAGGCAACATTTTTGGGCCTTAAAGTTGGCTTTACGGGCCTTAGAAGTGTCGGAAATGGCCTTAAACACGTGCAGGGACTGAAACTGTCATTTTTCAAACTTGTTGTCTGATCAGGACCCTCAGGCGGCCCGCCTGAGTTTCTGCACATCCTGAAGCGGGCCGCGTGGCACCTTCTGACCAGATTAACTGCATTTAACAGCTGTTTGCAGCTGTTTTGCACTTCTAATCCCACCTCCACATGTCAATTCCTTATGGTGGTGAGCATTTTGAGGCACCATAACATTCCGACAAGTGTACGGCCTTGATCGTGCCCCCTTTTCCATGAAACGATCTTAACGGTGGACCGAATACTATAAATACCCCACCCCCCATGCTTCAAAATCACAAGAACTTTGATTTGAGAAACTCTAAGTTGAAACTATTGTTTCATACCTGAGATTTTTGAATCGAGGTTAGCATTCGGGGACCCTTCGTAAGTATTCTTTCGTTTTTTTCCTTATTTTATTGCTTTTCGAGTCAGAAAGTCAAACTTTGTTTGACTTTCAGCGTTGACCAGTAATGGTCAATGCGAAGTTCGTCTGAACTTCGCAACGTGAGTGTAATCACGTTGGTTATAGTCCCTTGGGACTATGCCTACTGATTACCACGTTGTCTAGGGTCGTAGGGTAAGCGATCTAATAAATCGCTTATACCTCGAACCCGACCCATTTGGTCGATCATTAGGATCCGACCAAATACATTAGGTGACCATAGTAGGTAGGGAATAACCTTCCGAGGTTATGCCCTATGGTCACATCGTTTGAGTAGTTGTATGATAGGTAGTTTATATGCCTTAGGTAAATTACCAGAATACCCTTTTCATGTATAATTGGTAATTAAGCATATGTAACCTAAACCTTTGTCACATAACTGATTATGTAACATGTTTAGGCATATAACACTTATCATAGGGCTAGTTAGGCGGTCCGAACGCGTTTCACGCGAACGACGCGTTAAAGTAGCATAAGCTACCTAAACGGGTCGTAATGGGTCGTAAACAATTATGTTAGGTTTCATTTAGTATGTAGGCTTTGTTAAACCATATTACACGAGTCTCCATACTCGTTTGGTTTACAAACCCTCATGCTACCCGATCTTCCGATTTAGGTCCGGTTTATTAACATAGTTACCTATATTAGGTGCCGTTTGATTCCGAGATCTATAGCATTACTTGGTGGTTATCTTTAGACAACTGAGCAATCTCAAGTGAGTACATAGACCCCTCTTTTACTGTTTTCCAAACTGTTTTGGGGTGGAACACATGTGCCTACTTGTTACTTTCATGCTTTCCTGTTTTCACATCATATACATGCTATGTTCGTTAGTACATTATAGTACATGATTTCATTACATTTCATGCTAGGTGTGCCCATTGTGTGCATTACTTAGTACATTGTTTTACATTACATTTCATGCTAGGTGTGCCCATTGTGTGCATTACTTAGTACATTGTTTTACATTACATTTCATGCTAGGTGTGCCCATTGTGTGCATTACTTAGTACATCGTTTTACATTACATTTCACGCTAGGTATGTTCATTTGGTTACATACTTAGTGCATCGTTTTCACATGCTTACATTTTGTTATGACATTTGGTTTGTTTAACATGGAACAATACATTCATTAACATTGATCATGCCATTCGTTAGTAGGTAGTGGTACCATAGGAATTGACAACTCCCGTTCCGGACATCCTGGGTATGGGGATGAAAGGAATGACCGAATTCGATATACATAACTCAGATGAACCTTTAATTTGTTTAAGGGTTTATCGCCACAGTCTCAAGGCTTGGATGTGTGCATTATAACAATACCGCATAGATGTTTGTATCAGTATAGCATGCATTTGTTACACACAACATGACTTTGATTTAAACTGTGTTTTACTTCAATACCTTGTTGTTGTGCATTTTTACATATGGTTTAGTTGATACATTTCACTTACCATACATGACATTTTGGTTACACATTACATGATCAACATTGAACATAAACATTTTGACATTGATATACACATTTGGTAGTTTACATTGGACATAGACATTTTGATATGGTTTACACAACAACCCTTGACAATTGGTTTGTACATGAACAAGTTACATTGGTGGTTGTTTGGGTAAGTGATTTGAGTAACGATACGTGTGTAATATGATACAAACATGGTGGATACGCCGCTGGTACTTCCTATATATAAGTGTTTGTATAATATTACATAGCGTAATGTTATTTAAATCATTTCAGTATAGACATAATACATTTTATATACATAACATACTTTTCACAAGACATTGTCTTTACAAAACAGTTTATTTTATACAAGCTCATTTTACATGGTTATTCATTTAACCTTACATTTACTTATACATATCAACTGATCTTATCGTTTTTCAAATGACTTACAAGACAAAGCAAATTCCAAGGTTCATGACTAAACATTTTCTCAAATACAAGTCATGAATCCTATTTTTACAAACCTATGTATCTCACAGGCATTTTTATGCTGACGTACCTACTTTCACATGTGTTTTCAGGAGCTTTTCCGTAGGATGTTGATCATGACACTAGGGCGGACCTGTGCCTTAGAGACTAAAAACGAAGATAGACTTATTTAATTATGTTATAAACTCTTTTGTTTACTGTTCAAAACAATGTAACACCCTTGTTTGATAAATAAAATACAACTTTGTATGCCATGGTTATGAAACAATTAATTCTGTTACGACACGCCCCGATGTTTCCGCCGCGATTTGTTGTTTTACGCGGTCGGGGTGTGACACCAGCAGTTAAAAGTATGTGTTTCAGGTTTTATTGTCAAAGATACGAGACGTATTGACGTATAGTCTAGTGTAATCTAGTTAACAGGGGTTCCACAAAAGAGAAGTTTTGACCAATAGGATTCTCAAACAATCGGTCACAATATGCAAACGAGTTTTCACGAACCATAGTATCCGCTATATGAACTCAAAATCAACAACTTGAATATGAAAATGATCTGTCAACTTTCGAATAAATGGTAAGGATTAGTGTGTTGACATTCTTGAATTGCGAAAATAAACCGAATGAAATACAAGCGAATCTGGTGTATCATTGTCTTGACTCGTAGTTGCATCAGGAATGTTTAAATAACAAGTCAAACAAAAGTATATGCAGTTTTTTGTGAAACGATTGACCATGATTAGCACAAGCTACGAGTTTGTAAGGACACCACAAGGTGTCGTAGTGACATAATTCAATAATAGTGGTGACTGAACAAGTTTACCGTGTTTGAAATAAAATGAAAGCATACTGAGACGATCTGAAGATTTGATTTAAACCATGTCATGAAGTTTTCAATCGAATGTGGAACATCAAAGAACTACTATTTCTAATTGAAGATTGAGAGCAATAAATACTGCAAGGTAATCATTGTATAACGAAAGAATCGTTAGGAGGTACACCGTGATATGAAATGAATCTGGGTACCATTGTCTTAACACACAACTGTGTTGAGACCGCTTTAATTGTGATGAACAGAACGGATTTAGAACAAACAAATTGACAATTAAATCCGTGTATGAGGTGCGTAACCAAATTAGCGCAAGCTTCAATTTTGTGAGAGTATCACCGCAAGGTGTCGAAACTAATCAAACGATTTAGTGGGGTCGTAGACCAACCAAGTCTACTACGACTCGAAATGAAAGAATCTTTGCAAAAATATTTGAATATGATGCTCCCAATACATCATATGACGTCTTAAACTGGATATGCGAAATGGATAAGTTCAAGCAATTGAACTTGGTTCTAGCGTAACCCGACAATAAACGTATGTATCAACATAGGAATCTCAGCATGGTTACGAAGATGAACTATGAATGTAACTCGAAAGAAAAGAAGTTTCAAGAAAGTGTGTTGACTCGATAACAAAAGAGCCAACAATTACAATAACTTAGGTTATTCGAATCATAAACCAATAGTTAGCTTTAGCAAAATAATATTTGAACTTCAATGAAACGTTTATTCAAAATGAAACCGCATGCGTAGCAAATGGTGCATGCGTAGCAAATGGTGCATGCGTAACATATAAGTTTCCAAGAAACAATGAGTATCTGCTAAAATGGAGAAATGACCAAGTATTCGAAGCAAATGTGTGTTCGCTCTCAGCGAAGAAAATTAACGCGATGCAACTACCATTAGGGGAATAGAGGTGCAAACATCTACTCGCTAGAAGCAAAAGTGAAGATTTCAACAAAAGAAATTTAAGTACTTTCTGTTTGGTTAACAGAAATGGCATATATGTCAGGATAGTGGTGTTTACTTGAGTTAACAGGTGTGGTTCCTAAGTAACAACTTTTACGTGTTTGGACCTGGGTTCCCAAGGATCATAAGTACATGTTTTCTAGATTCTCAGAGTTTCGTATTCTGTGTAAAATTGTTTTGTGCATCGTGTAGGAAACACCATTTTTGTGTACGTTTAAAACAAGTTATTGTCCCACAATTTCCCCGGTATACTTTCTTCCTGAATTCACAGCTAACGACACTTGATCATTGATCAGTCATGTAATAGTAGTTGGATCCTCATAGTTAGTTAAATAAGTAACTCGTTAATCCTTGGCAAGAGTCACCGACTCTTGTTGGTTAGCTCGTTCGGCTCCTGGTAGTTGATGCTCATTTGAAAATCATCGTCCTTCTTCTTGACGAGCAGGATTGCGGTTACTCAAGACGGGAATCTTAGTCTGTTATCTTCCTTCTCTATCAACTACTAAGGTTACACTGACAATCCTTGCTTCTCCGAAGGTGTCAGTCGCTAGGGTGCATTGACTACAGGCGCGGCGCCTGGAATCAAATTGATGCGAAATTCGACTTGTCGTTGAGGAGATAATTCTGGCAAGTCTTCGGGGAAGACTTAAGGATATTCCCTTATCACAGGGGTATCTTCGAGTTTTGGTTCTTTGGCTCCCTTGTCCCCGACATGAGCCAAGAAAACAACACATCCTTTACGCAACAACTTTCGTGCCTTCAAGCAATTAGTAATCTGTAGAGGCGTATCCTGCTTCATGAGTCACAATCGTTTCGTCGTTCGCCATCGGGATGCGGATATCAATCCCCGCTCAATCTCTTGACAATCAATCCATCCAGGTTACCTCGTTGGAGCTTCCCAACTCAACTGGCAGTAGATCAAGCGTAAACTCACGCTCTCCGGGTTCTATCTTGCCGTTTCCAATTACCTCGTTGGCTTCCACTAGCTTCCCATTAGCTAGTTCTATCGAGTGCGGGTTATCTAACTTACTTGCTACTAAACCAAGTATACTCTAAAACTCTAGAGATGCAAAGCTTAAAATTTGCAACAGTATCTAGAAGCGTAGATGCATAATGTTGACTAATATGGGACGTACTGATACCCATGCTTGAATTCCTGGCGTGTCTCCCTAGCTCCGGTGTTGAGCTTTCATCCGTGTGCCTGATTGTTTTTAGGGCAATATTTTCTGAAATGCTTTTTGCTTCCACAGTTAATACAATCTTGAGCACGTTTCTGTTTGTCACTCGTTCTGCCTTGATATTTGTCATTGTCGTTGTTTCCTCCGTGATTCTCGCTACCATCTTGGCCTTCATTACTACGTTCAGTATCTTGCCTACAAGTTTCCTTAGGATGCCCCCTCTTGCCACAGTTATCACATTTTCCATATTTACATCGCCCGATATGATAACGTAGACAATTGTCGCACTTAGGTAGGGTACCCATGTAGTCTTTTCCCTTTTTGGCCTTCTTCTTGTTAATCACCCGAGTAACCTTCTTGAAATTGCGAGCTTTCTCTTGTTATCTCCAGATGACTCTACAGAAGTTTCCTCTTTCTCTTCCGAAGTGGAAAATTTTCCTAGTCTAACAGCTTCTTCAGTGAGCGCCACGCTTATGTCGATAGCCTCGGTGATTGTTGGAGGTTTAGATGTTGTCACCAGGCTTAGGATCCGAGGTGCCAATCCCACGATGAAGCGTTCGATCTTCCTAGATTCTGGTTCCACCAAACGAGAAGGAACTTGTGATAAATCATCAAATCTCTGCACATACTCAACTATCTTTGGACCTTCCATTTTCCAGTTCCACAGTTCAGTCTCCAACTTCTGGACTTCTACCCTAGAGCAATATCTTTTACGCATCAGTTCTTTCAGTTCGTCCTACGTCAAAGCATTCGCAGCAGTCTCGCCCATTGTCTGAACCTGAAGGTTCCACCATGACAGAGCCCCATCTTGAAGCAGTCCAACTATGTACGTGACCTGATGTTCTGGGGCACATTTACTTAATCGCAAAACATATTCCGTCTTCTCAACCCAACGCACAAAAGCTAAGTCACCCCCAGTGCCGTCGAATTCTCGAGGTTTGTGGTTCAAGAACTGCTTGTAGGTGCAGCCGTTGGGTGGGTTATTTCCTGAGGTACCTCCACCGCATTCGGAGCGAAGGGCCTCGTGCTGTGCAATGGCCTGTGAGATGCGCTCTTGTAGTTCTGCCGATGTCGTCGGCAGAGGGTTGTTGGTATCGACGTTCTCTTGTATCGACATCTTCTAAGAAGAAGATCAGTTAGGTCAGGTCTTATTTGTTTAGGGAGTGCATATAGTTGTTTTAGAGGTCATATGTACATACACATAATAGATTATCATATCAACCAATCAAGCAATAGCATAATCATAGCACAACCAAGTGATTTGGGAATTATGTTTAATGAGAGCATAGCAAGCAAGCACGTAGCATTATAATTATAGCACACACATATAGATCAACAACGTGCTTAACGAAGACATAGCGACTGAGCTTTCATTGGTTATTGGCCACAAAGTATTGTCGCATGTTTAATGATGATTGGGCTCTCATTATTCTCCGACCATAATTGCATTGTCTTACAAAATGTATCACATCAAAAGGGACACAGGGTCACCCTACCCTTGCCCAATAAGTATATTAGTGTATCAAAATTACATAGTCAGATGTGGTCTTCAAAAGTCTCCACAATCTCGGCTTATCATTAGTGTCTTTACCCAAATGTAATGCAATCCGCATAATCCAGAAACCAACTATACTGGTGACTGAGGTGGAGGAGGAAAGAAAAGTAAACTGTTAACATGCGTGAACTCCTTTTCGAGCTTGTATATACGTCGAAGTAATAAACTGATCTTTCGCTCGACAGTAAAGAAATGAACATCAAAAACTTGGGGAAGTGTAATAGCAGCAGGTGAGAGCGCAAAAGGAATCTTTGATAAATGTGGAGGATCAAAGTATACTGGCAATAGACAGGGTGGAGGACGTGGTGTTAGCTCAAGCTCCAACATTCTGCTGTGATAACTGGCAAATAACTGGTAATTCAGTAAAATCTAATCGCTATTTATATTTCTAAATCTCATGCATTTAGCGTAATTTAATTACATAACTGTGTCGTATACTGGATAACAGTGTTAGGACAAGAAAACTAGGGCTAGGCCCAATAACAAGAAAACTAGGGCCAGGCCCAATAACAAGAAAACTAGAGCGAGGCCCAATGACATAAAACTAGGGCTAGGCCCAATAACAATAAAATGTGGGTTAAGCCCAATGACATGGGTTCGAATCCGTTCACATATAATTCAATACGTATAGAATGCGTGTATATGCATAACAATCGAGCGAGTAAACTATCAACACTCTAAAATACAAAGTTGTTCCAACGATGACAAACGAGAACATAATAAAGTATTCAAGATGAACAACTTGTACAAGGTCCGAAAGACCTAGTGTCTAATGAGATTAGTACACATGTAGGTTATTGACACGTACGGACGCTCACGTCGATTTCATAGTACACGGAACGCAAATTTGTGAGTTCATGTCCCTCCTTTCAATGCTTTCAATGTTTTGGTTTTAAAACAATCGAGGGGAAATACATGCTAAAACTACGGATATGTTAGCATACATGCTAATACTATAGGTTTGTTAGCTATGGGTTTAGATGATAACACGATCAATGTACATAAGTAGGATGATAACATAGTAACCATTAATCACTTAGTGACCAAGGTGCAAAAGGTGTAGATCTATTGAGCTTGAGACACGCTCCACTCCTTTGATAGGCCATAGGAGTGCTTTTGTGATCCTAGAAAATGTCAAAGTTGTTTCGGTTTGGTTACGTAACTTATGGTACATAATGTCAGGGGTTCGCTACCCACTGATAGATCCTTAAACTCCATATATGCTATTAATAAACCTGGATTTCAATACAAGAATGCAAAGATTTCATATGACAACAATAACTGCATGAACTCGCTCAACTTATTGTTGATCTTTTAAAACTACATGTATTTCAGGAAACAGGTCTTGAGCCGGTGATTCACTACGGGAAATGGGAAAGTCAATGACAACGATGGCCACTTTTGGAGGCTTTGTCTTTTATATCCCAACCTCGTATGGGTATATAGGGGACAAAACCTCACTATGTCTTTTTGTCAAAAACTACCTTTTGTTATTTGTAAAATAACTTTGAATATGCTATGTCAAACATTGTTGAAACTTGGAAATTACGTTGGAAAACTTGTAATCTTTTGTGGAAAACAATATATCTATGGCATCGTTGTGGTTTATTATGTTTACTCATTTGGATGCAATGATTACCTTTCTTACGTCACACACAATACGCTTCCGCTACTAGCAGGGTGTGACAGATTGGTATCAGAGCTCCGATTGTAGTGAACCGGGGACAAACTTTTATAAAGTTTGGTCTACAATCACCAAGGGCCCTCACATGAAAACAAAGTTGATAACATTACAAAGATGATTTCAAAAAGTATGTCAAAATGACAAAAGGTTTTCATTGTGTCACTATAACATGAGGATCTATCACGCGGGCTCAATCATAAGTAACTGATATGGTTCAATACATGTTTAGTCTATAAGGAATAGACTTGAAAACACTAAGGCTTACATGTGAAACATGAGAACAAAAACAGCATGAGATTTAGTGATTAATTATATATATAATATATTTATATATGTGTTGTATGGAATATTTGCCATGAATGAAAATACCTTCGACTATGAATTCTATTATTACACTTAACTCACTCGATGAGAATGACGACCTCACGTCTATTACGAAGCTTTTGGCGGAAGTGGTCCCTAATCGAGACCCTAAAGCATTGATTCCGTGGAAGATGGTTGCTTCCCTCGGGTAGTATATGTCTAGCTTCGGTTGTGACGACGAGGCGGAGGTGGCAGCCTTGGACAACAACTCTACTAGTGGGAAGAGGTCCCTGAGATTCATAAAGGTCATGATTGATTACATTCTTGTTAAGGCAAGGAAGATGAGGTATTCATCTTGAAGGTGCCCCCCCAGTGGTTATTATTACGAATTCTTTTTAGACTAACGTTGTGCCCTTTCACGAATAATGACAAGGGGCATTGGCACGTGGACCAGCACGAAGGTCCCTTCTATGTTGAAGGTATGTAGACAATTGACTCCTCTCTCTGACTGATCGTCTGCTTTGAACGAGAGACACTGGGGTGACCATGCAAGACAATTTATTATTACGGGGGCCCACGTAATAACAACTTGTAGTGCATGGGAATCCTGGTGGGTTCTGCGGGTCAAACCAAGAGATCACTATCCATTCGAAGTTCTTAAGTTGTTTAAATTTCTATCTAGTAGAACACTAACCGGAATGGTTACTATAACACTCTACGATACAGGAAGACTACACGTATTGTTTGCACTTAACATTCGATCTATAACACGAGTCGTCTGAGACTAGTCATCGAAAGCAAACAAAAATCGTTAGCCACTCATGGAGGATTTTTCCGCAACATTCTCGAAATTCTTGTACATGGGCTGGTTCTTTGGTGTCTATGACACCTTACCTTATCTTAGTTATCGGAGATGATTACATTAAACTCTGTCGTTTGATATTTGTCTTATTCCAAGGGATACTATGGCATGAGCCAAGCTACAACCCCTTCATTGTATTATTCGCCATCTATGGAAATTATAACAATTTTGTCGAAGCTCGTGGAGCTCAAGGAGTATCAACGTATTCGTCACACGGGCTTGAGCGGCGAAGGATTTTTCCTACTTTGGGCGATCGAGATCCAGGAAGTATGGGATACAGTTGTAAAAATTGGAGACGACCGTTTGGTTTCTCCTCCTCAACGAATTACTTCTTTTCCCAATTAGGCACATGGCTAATACATTCAAGAGGTACTATGCATTTTGGAATGCATTTATTCATGAATATCATTGTTCAAACATACCGGAGCAACGCTGTCTTGAGGTTTCCATGACCAATCACATTCTCAATTCTTAGGCGCATGATAGGCTATATCTGTCCAAATAAAAGCCTAGACCCAATGATACTATGTATCGGAAACAACGTGGTATCGACTGTTTTGGTCAAAAATCAGATGAGGATGATGCAACCAAACTCTCTGTTACGGGGTATGATGATTGAATTGGTAAACAACAATGAGGATCACTATGAAATGAATTGCACAGGAGACACAAAGATTTATACGAGGAAAAAGCCCTTGATCAATGAATGATCTCCGGCATAAAAAACCTCGGGTGATGGAAACTACCAATCACCAACTCAAATTAAACAATAATCCTTTTACAACTTCGGATGATAGCGAGCTAAGTACAAGGATCACTATAGTGTATCGTGTAGAAACGTATGAAAAATGCTAAGTGTTTTGCCGAGAGCTAGTGAGTGCAGTTGTACGAGTGTGTGTAGCCAAAAAATAGCCAAGTGTTGTCTAATTAGCTCGCTACCCCTTTTAAATTTAGTAAAATATCTAAATAACTAACTATCCGCAATTCATGCCTTCTCCCCACGATCTCCATAACGTTCACCATGGTCAAGCACGTGCGGAATAAGCGTGGAATATTCTTCAGGAACGTTGCCAAGACTAAGTCCAAGCTGGTATTCCTGCAAAACAATATCGAATTCAAAGCAGACAATCATTAGTATAAGGATCCTTAGGATGATCCATGATCCTGATCCTGAAGCACTTCTGAGGATCACTAACTGACACAGAAGTAAGGATCACCAAGCAGGATAATAATTGAGGATCACAGGTCATTAAGAAATCCTCCCCTAACAATTTCCCCCAAAATATAAGGAGTAATATTGTAAATAAACGAGTTGTATTTTGTTGATCTTATCCGTAACAGACTAACGGATAACTAGCCGTTGAAGACGGACTAGCCGTTGCAAACCTGACGTCACTGAAGTGACAATCCTACAAATCATCATTATAAATAGGAGTTAGAGATAGGATCAATTTGCATTTAAATTCAAGAGAAAATCCCTTTAAATTCTCAGCCGAAGATCAATCAGGTATCTCTTTTCCTATTTCTCCTTCTCTTACTCTGTTTTTCTTTCTTTACCAACATCACGTTAAGAATGATGCTCTGGTCCTCCCCCGCCAAGGATCACCAGAAGGATAGCCCCTTGAAGAGTCAAGGGATCATCAAAGACTCAGCGAATGAAAGGTGTTGCTTTACTGATTCACAAGTAGATAAGATCCGGCACTGCTTTCCGGCGAACACCTTTTTCAAACCCTTCGATCCCACTGTTCTGAGCGACTACATTTCTGAGACATGGGTTGCCTTTTCGGTTACCCCATTCACCATAGGATACACCTATCCTTTTCCAGCTTTTACCCAATCCTTTTTCTCCCTTACCGGCATCTCCTACATCCAAGCTATGCCGATGATCTGGAGGGTCTTATATTCCCTTGAAAGGATCATAGAGCAGGAAGGGATTGATTTAGGAATGTCGGAACTGGCAGAGATGTATGATCTCACGACGTTTGGATCCCACCGAAATCTGTTTAAGCGAAAACCCGGCGAAGAACATCCCATTTTTAAAGCCACCAAGAACGATACAAACTGGAAACGACGCTTTTTCTTTGTCAGAAGGGATACCATTCCAAACGGAAAGGATCTACCAAGGAAGTGGTCCACCCATGGTAGGACAGAGGATCCTGAGAAGGATCACCAGGTAATCTTGCTCTTGTGATAGGATCACTAACTCTCTTTTGTTTTATGTTATGCAGCTGTCACTGTTCCACACCTCATACCATCTTCTGATACTAAGGAAAGGCTTGCTGTTTTTAGAAGACTCGGTCCTGAAACAAGATCATTCAAGACAATCACCCAGGATTCTCAAGAGGTATCCTCAGGCTCAGTCACCATGTCAAGTAAGTATCCTGCTTTTTATATAGTTAAAGATTTAAATAAATAGTTAAATAGGATAAGGATACTTATCTTGCTTTGAATGTGTAGGTGCCGGAAAAGCTTCCAAGCCTGCCTCCCAGTTCAACATGGCCGACCTTGACACTGTTCGATCCAGAAAGAAGAAGGCCATTGCCAGCCCTAGTGTCTCCATCCCCAAGGCACCCACTAAAGGAAGGGGTGGCAAGAAGAGGAAAAACTCTGAGATAGAGGATCTACAAGGCCTGCCACTGATCCGCCACCAGTTCCTTGAATACTTCAATGACGTGAGGATCACCAATTCTGCGTAGGTATCCTACTTATTTGACGATCACCTGATCTTGAACTGCTTTGTCTCTTTTGCAGAAATTTGCTGAGATTGAAGACTACGTGGGGAGCGTTGAGGAGCTGGATAAGAAGATTGTTGACCTCCAACAAGTTGCAGTGCTCAAGGATCTTAAGATTGCTGATCTCGAAAAAGCCCTTCAAGACGCCAAGACTAAGACAGCTAAGATCTTGATCGACATTGACTACGAGAAGCATGATCTCATAGAAGGTGCAAAGGTCTCCGCTGCCATCACAATGTACAAGACAAAACTGAAGATGGCCCAGGAGGCTCAAGATCCTGACTTCGACAGAAGCAGCTGGGATGTTGAGGGTTGGAAGGCGAGGTTAGCTGATCTGGAAGATGATGAGGACGCTGAGGAGGTTTTGGCGATCGAGGCTGGAGGCAGTGGAAAGGATCAGGTGAAGGATACCGAAGCTGGAGGGGATGAAGATGCAGCGAAGGTGTAGGCTGCATGATTGGGCGATGATGGACATTCCTAGACGTAGCCGGAGCCCAATTTTTAAATTCGGTAGTAGTTTGTTTTGTGGTTGTGCTGTTTTAAAACAATGATGGTCTGTATTTGAACAATAGTTTTAGGATTAAGGATCTAGGATCCTTTGGATAATAGGTAGGATTACAAATGGTGGAGGGATCCTCTGTTTGGGGGATGAAGCCACTGTGATCCTGCCGCCTTTTGATTTCCTGCACTTGCTATAACCGCATAAACAATGGACACCCGTTGCCAACCCATGTGGACGGGCCACGTTTTGCTGGTAGAAACGTGGGTTGGCAATTTTGACAACCTTCGACGGTTAAACCTTTGTTAATAAAATAACTTTAATTTTTTTTTTTTTTGCCTATCTTGTGTTATTATCCTTGTTTGTCCTTTTAATTTTCAATTGTTTTGATGTATACTTGTCTGAATAAGAAAAGTTGAACAAATTAGATAAAAAGTTTAGGATATGATCCAGGATCAAATATCCTATAGTTGAAAAATTCCAAAAAGTAGTATATTTTAAGGATCATGAGTTAGGTTGTCAAAGTATTAGGGTTATTCAAATAATCAATGAATAAAATCAAAACAGTTAAGGATCATACCTGAGGATCCAAGTTAGGATCCTAACCCTTAATACTATAACCAGGATAATCATAGGACAAACCTTAGTAACAGGTAAGGATCAAGGATCCTTGATTGTTTAACTTCGAAGACCTGAAATAGAACATAACTTGGGACTAAGCCATTATAAGATAAAAGTTAGCAACTGGGGACAAGCCCAAAGGATAACTGGGGACAAGCCCAAGGATAACTGGGGACAAGCCCAAGGATAAATGGGGACAAGCCCAAGGATCGTGCGTGAACTGGAGTATGGCCCTAACTGGCGACTATCCAAACTTAGTGGCATGAAAATGCCAAAACCTTAGCTAACGTGAAAACGTTAGAAACCTTAAGAACGGATGTATGGTACGTCTACCATTGTACGTAGGTGTCACACCCCGACCGCGTAAAACAACAAAGCGCGGCGGAAACATCGGGGAGTGTTGTAACAGAATTAATTGTTTCAAATCCATGGCAATTGAAGTTTCGTTTTATTGATTAAAAGTGTTACAAGTCTAATCAATCAAGGAAATACAACAAAATTAACTAGTCTTGCATCTTTTATTGTCACTAAAGCCCAAGTCTGCCTATATGTATCTTGATCATCTTATGCAACAGTTCCTGAAAAACACATGTGAAAATAGGTACGTCAGCATAAAAATGCCTGTGAGATACATAGGTTTTGTGAAAATAGGTTCCATGACTTATGTTTGAGAAAAAGTTTAGTCATGAACCTTGTAATTTGCTTTGTTTTGTAAATCATTTGAAAATCGATAAGATCAGATGATATGTATAAATAAGTAAATAATGTATGGTTAAATGAATAACCATAGTAAAACGGATTTGTATAAGATAAGTTGTTTGTAAAACTATGTCTTGTGAAAAGTATGTTATTTGTATAAAATGTTATATGTATCAAACTGAAATGATTCAAATAACGCTACAATATGTAATACCATACAAACACTTATATATAGGAAGTACCAGCGGCGTATCCACCATGCTTGTATCATATTACACACGCATCGTTACTTAATCACTTAATCAAACCAAACAAATGTCAAACTGTCTATGTCAAATATCCATGTCAAATGTCTATGTCAAATATCCATGTCAAATGTCTATGTCAAATATCCATGTCAAATGTATATGTCAAAATGTCATGTATGGCAAGTGAAATGTCTCAACTAAACCATATGCACAAAAACAAAGTATTGAAGTAAAACTTGGTTTAAATCAAAGTTATGTTTTGTGGAAAATGCATGATCAAATGTCAATCATGTTAAAATGTCTATGCCGAAATGTCTATGTCAAATACGGTTCACACGGTTCACAGATACAAACGGTTCACAGATATCAACGGATCACAGTCAAATGATTACAACGGTTCAATATGTAGTATAATGTGTTCATATGCTGGATAAGCATATGCAACAGAAAAGCAACGTAAAACAATGTACTAAGTACGCACACAATGGGCATACATAGCATGAAATGTAATGTAGAACGATGTACTAAGTATGCACACAATGGGCATACATAGCATAAAATGTAATGTAAAACAATGTACTAAGTACGCACACAATGGGCATACATAGCATGAAATGTAATGAAATCATGTACTATAATGTACTAATGAACATAGCAAGTATATGATGTCAAAACAGGAAAGCATGAAAGTAACAAGTAGGCACATGTGTTCCACCCCAAAACAGTTTGGAAAACAGTAAAAGAGGGGTCTATGTACTCACCTGAGAGTGCTTAGGAGTCTTTGAGTGACAACTAAACAATGCTAGAGATCGCGGATATCAAACGGCACCTAGTATAGGTAGCTACATTAATAAACCGGACCTAAATCGGAAAATCGGGTAGCATTAGGGTTTGTAAACCAAACGAGTGTAGAGACTCGTGTCTTTTGGTTTTAACAAAGCCTACATACTAAATGAAACTTAACCTAAGTGTCTACGACCCATTACGACCCGTTTAGGTAGCTTTATGCTACTTTAACGCGTCGTTCGCGTGAAACGCGTTCGGACCGCCCAACTAGCCCTATGACAAGTGTTATATGCCTAAACATATTACATAATCAGTTATGTGACAAAGGTTTAGGTTACATATGCTTAATTACCAATTATATATGAAAAGGGTATTCTGGTAATTTACCTAAGGCATATAAACTACCTATCATACAACTACTTAAACGATGTGACCATAGGGTATAACCTCGGAAGGTTATTCCCTACCTACTATGGTCACCTAATGTGTTTGGTCGGATCCTAATGATCGACCAAACTGGGTCGGGTTCGAGGTATAAGCGATTCATTAGATCGCTTACCCTACGACCCTAGACAACGTGGTAATCAGTAGGTATAGTCCCAAGGGACTATGACCATCGTGATTACAATCACGTTGCGAAGTTCAAACGAACTTCGCATTGACCATGACTGGTCAACGCTGAAAGTCAAACAAAGTTTGACTTTCTGACTCGAAAAGCAGTAACTATAAGGAAAAGAACGAAAGAATACTTACGAAGGGTCCCCGAATGCTAACCCAGATAAAAATAGCTCAGGTATGAAACGAAGGTTCCAACTTAGAGCTTTCTTGATCAGATTTGTGGGTTTTGAATGGAAGGGGGGGTTGGGTATTTATAGGATATGCACCACCGTTAGGATCGTTTCTCGTAGTACGTGATCGAATCCAAGGCGTACACTTGTCGGGATGTTATGGTGGCTAAAATGTTGTTCTTATCCGCTGACTAGACGATAAGAAACGTGTGGTTGAGAATCGAACAGATGGGACCCGCTTGTTAAAACATTGAATCTGCCCAGAACAGTCAGTCGCGTAGCGCGACGGATAGGCCTCATGGGCTCGCGCTACGCGAGCACCTCTCCTGAATCAGCAAGTTTTGAAAGTTGGCAGCAATGGTCCCTGTTGTGTTTTAAGGCATTTCCGACACTTCCAAGGCCCGTAAAGCCAACTTTAAGGCCCTAAAATGTTGCCTAAACATTGTGGACATGAAACATGTTCAAAAATATGTCGGATGATGGTTCGTTTGGTCGTACGAACGCGATGTTCGCTTAATTACGACGGAATGCGCACAAGCGCGAAAAACGATCCAAATGACGCGACGAATGGATTTTTCTTAAGGCGAACACTAAAATATAATGTAGTCATGCTTACATAAATTTTTGGATGTCCAGATGTATTCAGAACGTAAGTTATGCGCGAAAATGCAAACTTGTGCACTTTTTGACACTTTTAGTCCCTGAATGACCCAAAAGTTTATTTTAGCATACCGAACCCCTCAAAGCCTATTTCTAAGCTATGTAAAGGATATTTATGGTATGTTTAACTTATGGTCATGTTCCGGAATGTCTGTTACAGTTCAAATTGGCATACTTTCGCAGTTTGTCAACTTTAGTCCCTGTAAGCGATTAAACTTTGATTTCACCACACCAAACCTTCCAAAACTTATATCTAAGTTATGTAAAGTTTATTTAAGGTATGTTAAGCCTATTTCACTATTCCGGAGTGTTTGTTGCATTAAACTGGTTATATTTACGCATTAGTACGCGTATAACCTTCCAGAAAGCGATATAGTGTTTGAAATCGAACAAGAATTGATATGTGTAAACGATACACCTATTTTTACAAATCCCAAGTATGAAATACAATATTTCACTGGTTGGGCATTTGTTTGATGGTTGAAATGACACAGGTGTTACAGTCTCCCTTACTTTAGGAAATTTCGTCCCGAAATTAATTCGTAGGAGTCTATTTGTGACGTTGTGTCAGATAACCACCAGAGGTATGTGAAGCATAATCCTGTCATTTCCTTAACGGACATTCTTCAGAATGAAAATGAACAAACGGAGTCATTTTCCTCAACGAGTATTCTTCAGAGGCGGAAATGAAGGAATAAACAAACGGGGATTCACTTCCTTAACGGAAAATCTTCAGAAACGAAAATGATCAAACGGAGTCATTTTCTACGGTTGCTTCCTCAGAAACGGAAATGAAAAGGATGGACAAACGGATATTCATTTCCTTAACGGAAAATCTTCAGAAACGAAAATGAACAAACGGAGTCATTTTCTACGGTTGCTTCCTCAGAAACGGAAATGAAAAGGATGGACAAACGGATATTCATTTCCTTAACGGAAAATATTCAGAAATGAAAATGAACAAACGGAGTCATTTTCTACGGTTGCTTCCTCAGAAACGGAAATGAAAAGGATGGACAAACGGATATTCATTTCCTTAACGGAAAATCTTCAGAAACGAAAATGAACAAACGGAGTCATTTTCTACGGTTGTTTCCTCAGAAACGGAAATGAATGGATGGACAAACGGATATTCATTTCCTTAACGGAAAATCTTCAGAAACGAAAATGAACAAACGGAGTCATTTTCTACGGTTGTTTCCTCAGAAACGGAAATGAACGGAGTTAACTCCTAGGCACATTACAAAGCTTACTGTGGTTTCTGTGCACTAAATTCCATAATTATGTATGCATCCATAATTACGTAATTCCTTGCATAGTCCGCACAGTTTGTCTTGTAATGTTCATAAGCACATAATCACATAGTTGTTTAACTTGGTTATTAATTTGTTATTAATTTGTTATCGATTGAGAACGGATATGGAAACCAGTCAATGGACTTCGATGTCCTCTGGGATCTATCTGAAGAGATAGGAAGATCTCTCAAAAATTCGATTTTGTTTTCAAAGAAACCTAATAGTCGAATTAAGGAACACAAAAATTTAAGATATACGGAAATACCTTTGGGTACCCTATTAAGAATTTATAGTGGTACTTGAGGTATTCGTACAGAATTATATCTTTTATCTTGTACTTCGTTTCTTTGCAAGAGACGGGTACTTAGGATCTTTGTGGAAAACGCAAGAGATTGTAAAATGGAAGAATTTTGGGGGTAGTTTGTCCTTCAAGGAATACGGTTCCTTGATTGTCGGTATTGTAAGAGATATGTTGTCTATACATACAACCACATAATTACATTGCAATGTAAATAAAAGGTTTATTTATAAACAATGATCACAACTGTTTCTCGGACCTTGACAACTAAAGAAAATAATACATAAGGATTGATTATTTCTAAACAGCGTTGTCTTCCATTCGGTCAGATGCTCATCCCTGTGCTGGATTTGCATTAGCAAGCTTTGGGCAATTTCTTCGGAAATGACCCATCTCGCCACAGTTGAAGCAAGAACCTGGTAGAAAACGACCCTGAGCGGTATTATTGTTAACTTGATTTGGTGCAGCTGCAGCTGGGCAGACTCTTGCTGTATGGCCTATGAGTCCGCAAGTTTGGCATTTGCGGCACTTCACAGCAGCATGATGATGTAGGCCACATTGGTTGCACAAGGGTGCAGTTCCATTGTAGGGTTTCCTGGCAGGGGGTTGAGCTGGTTGATTGAGGACGGCTTGATCATTGTGAGCGACCACAGCGTAGTTCTGAGAAGCCTTTCGCTTCTTTGACCTCTTAGGGGATCCAGTCTGTTCATCCATGATCTTTGATTCCTCGATTGGTTCTGATTCTTCGACCGGCTTCTTGTCACCTTTTCGGAAAAGTTTACCTTTCCTGATCTTCGATTCAGTCAAGGTTGCAGATAGCTCAATGGCCTGTCTAACTGTAGTAGGGTTGCTACCAGTCAAAATGTCTTGTATTGAGTCAGGGAGGCCATCAATGTACTTTTCGATTGCCTTATCCAAAGGCGTGACCATGTTTGGGCATAACAGACTTAACTCTTCATAACGGTCCGTGTAGGCTCGATGCTCACCGCTGTCTTGCTCAAGATTGTCGAATTCCCTTTCCAAAGCCCTGATCTCGTGTCGAGGACAGAATTCCTTCATCATAAGGGCCCTAAGTTCAGCCCATGTCTGTGCTAGAGCAACTTCTGCACCACGATCCCTCATAATCCCATTCCACCACGTAAGGGCTCTCTTCTGGAACACACTCGAAGCAAACTCGACCTTGCGATTGTCAGGACACTGCACGTGGCGGAAAGTATTTTCAATGCTCTCGAACCATTGGAGAAGCCCCGTCGCTCCCTCAGAACCACTAAACTTGAGTGGTTTCGCCGAGTTAAAACTCTTGAAATTGCATGGACCATTGTTGTTGTTGTTGGCTTGATTCCATAGAGCAAAGAGGTTTGGGAATTGAGCAGCCATTTGCTGCGCAATGATTTCTGCCAACTCGGCAGTCTCTATCTGGTTTTCGCGTCGAGGAGGCATTCTAAAAGAGAAAACATGAAAGGAAACGAGTGAGAGAATTAGACGAAAAGAATGAGATGAAACAAATTTGATGAACGCAATGGATAGTGGTCATTTGTTTGTTACTACAAAGCAACAACCGATCTCGGTGAATAATCAAAGTAAATAGGTCAAAAATAATGTATCGCGAAGACATGCTCGCCTATAAGTGAACACTCATCCCAAGAATTCCCAGGTAAGCACAACTGGTCTCGCGTCTGGTTGAGATGTATACGAGGTGCTTGCCTAGACAGAAAACTCAGAATACAGGCATTCACCCTTCCAGTTTGCACGTGTTCACATTATTTAAAACCCAAAACCTTGACGAGATTTTTTGAAAATTAAAAGGGGTTCAAAACCTTATAACAAAGGGTTCAAA
Source organism: Helianthus tuberosus (assembly GCA_030545235.1). Lineage (NCBI taxonomy): Eukaryota > Viridiplantae > Streptophyta > Magnoliopsida > Asterales > Asteraceae > Helianthus > Helianthus tuberosus. The sequence continues at coordinate 107,959,784 of CM060409.1, forward strand.
ACCTTGTAATAAATCATCCTAGAACAGATGATTAATTTTCAAAGCGGTTTTGAAATTTATGTTCTTGTTGTGGTAGTCGCCTAAGGATAGGTGACGGTATTGTTTTATGACTAAACGCAAGTAAACTCGCGTTAGGGTCCTAAGAAAGTTATAGACTAGGTCAAAGCATTACTAATAACCTAATTCCCTATAACCATTGGCTCTGATACCATCTTTTCTGTCACACCCCGACCGCGTAAAACAACAAAGCGCGGCGGAAACATCGGGGAGTGTTGTAACAGAATTAATTGTTTCAAATCCATGGCAATTGAAGTTTCGTTTTATTGATTAAAAGTGTTACAAGTCTAATCAATCAAGGAAATACAACAAAATTAACTAGTCTTGCATCTTTTATTGTCACTAAAGCCCAAGTCTGCCTATATGTATCTTGATCATCTTATGCAACAGTTCCTGAAAAACACATGTGAAAATAGGTACGTCAGCATAAAAATGCCTGTGAGATACATAGGTTTTGTGAAAATAGGTTCCATGACTTATGTTTGAGAAAAAGTTTAGTCATGAACCTTGTAATTTGCTTTGTTTTGTAAATCATTTGAAAATCGATAAGATCAGATGATATGTATAAATAAGTAAATAATGTATGGTTAAATGAATAACCATAGTAAAACGGATTTGTATAAGATAAGTTGTTTGTAAAACTATGTCTTGTGAAAAGTATGTTATTTGTATAAAATGTTATATGTATCAAACTGAAATGATTCAAATAACGCTACAATATGTAATACCATACAAACACTTATATATAGGAAGTACCAGCGGCGTATCCACCATGCTTGTATCATATTACACACGCATCGTTACTTAATCACTTAATCAAACCAAACAAATGTCAAACTGTCTATGTCAAATATCCATGTCAAATGTCTATGTCAAATATCCATGTCAAATGTCTATGTCAAATATCCATGTCAAATGTATATGTCAAAATGTCATGTATGGCAAGTGAAATGTCTCAACTAAACCATATGCACAAAAACAAAGTATTGAAGTAAAACTTGGTTTAAATCAAAGTTATGTTTTGTGGAAAATACATGATCAAATGTCAATCATGTTAAAATGTCTATGCCGAAATGTCTATGTCAAATACGGTTCACACGGTTCACAGATACAAACGGTTCACAGATATCAACGGATCACAGTCAAATGATTACAACGGTTCAATATGTAGTATAATGTGTTCATATGCTGGATAAGCATATGCAACAGAAAAGCAACGTAAAACAATGTACTAAGTACGCACACAATGGGCATACATAGCATGAAATGTAATGTAGAACGATGTACTAAGTATGCACACAATGGGCATACATAGCATAAAATGTAATGTAGAACGATGTACTAAGTATGCACACAATGGGCATACATAGCATGAAATGTAATGAAATCATGTACTATAATGTACTAATGAACATAGCAAGTATATGATGTCAAAACAGGAAAGCATGAAAGTAACAAGTAGGCACATGTGTTCCACCCCAAAACAGTTTGGAAAACAGTAAAAGAGGGGTCTATGTACTCACCTGAGAGTGCTTAGGAGTCTTTGAGTGACAACTAAACAATGCTAGAGATCGCGGATATCAAACGGCACCTAGTATAGGTAGCTACATTAATAAACCGGACCTAAATCGGAAAATCGGGTAGCATTAGGGTTTGTAAACCAAACGAGTGTAGAGACTCGTGTCTTTTGGTTTTAACAAAGCCTACATACTAAATGAAACTTAACCTAAGTGTCTACGACCCATTACGACCCGTTTAGGTAGCTTTATGCTACTTTAACGCGTCGTTCGCGTGAAACGCGTTCGGACCGCCCAACTAGCCCTATGACAAGTGTTATATGCCTAAACATATTACATAATCAGTTATGTGACAAAGGTTTAGGTTACATATGCTTAATTACCAATTATATATGAAAAGGGTATTCTGGTAATTTACCTAAGGCATATAAACTACCTATCATACAACTACTTAAACGATGTGACCATAGGGTATAACCTCGGAAGGTTATTCCCTACCTACTATGGTCACCTAATGTGTTTGGTCGGATCCTAATGATCGACCAAACTGGGTCGGGTTCGAGGTATAAGCGATTCATTAGATCGCTTACCCTACGACCCTAGACAACGTGGTAATCAGTAGGCATAGTCCCAAGGGACTATGACCATCGTGATTACAATCACGTTGCGAAGTTCAAACGAACTTCGCATTGACCATGACTGGTCAACGCTGAAAGTCAAACAAAGTTTGACTTTCTAACTCGAAAAGCAGTAACTATAAGGAAAAGAACGAAAGAATACTTACGAAGGGTCCCCGAATGCTAACCCAGATAAAAATAGCTCAGGTATGAAACGAAGGTTCCAACTTAGAGCTTTCTTGATCAGATTTGTGGGTTTTGAATGGAAGGGGGGGTTGGGTATTTATAGGATATGCACCACCGTTAGGATCGTTTCTCGTAGTACGTGATCGAATCCAAGGCGTACACTTGTCGGGATGTTATGGTGGCTAAAATGTTGTTCTTATCCGCTGACTAGACGATAAGAAACGTGTGGTTGAGAATCGAACAGATGGGACCCGCTTGTTAAAACATTGAATCTGCCCAGAACAGTCAGTCGCGTAGCGCGACGGATAGGCCTCATGGGCTCGCGCTACGCGAGCACCTCTCCTGAATCAGCAAGTTTTGAAAGTTGGCAGCAATGGTCCCTGTTGTGTTTTAAGGCATTTCCGACACTTCCAAGGCCCGTAAAGCCAACTTTAAGGCCCTAAAATGTTGCCTAAACATTGTGGACATGAAACATGTTCAAAAATATGTCGGATGATGGTTCGTTTGGTCGTACGAACGCGATGTTCGCTTAATTACGACGGAATGCGCACAAGCGCGAAAAACGATCCAAATGACGCGACGAATGGATTTTTCTTAAGGCGAACACTAAAATATAATGTAGTCATGCTTACATAAATTTTTGGATGTCCAGATGTATTCAGAACGTAAGTTATGCGCGAAAATGCAAACTTGTGCACTTTTTGACACTTTTAGTCCCTGAATGACCCAAAAGTTTATTTTAGCATACCGAACCCCTCAAAGCCTATTTCTAAGCTATGTAAAGGATATTTATGGTATGTTTAACTTATGGTCATGTTCCGGAATGTCTGTTACAGTTCAAATTGGCATACTTTCGCAGTTTGTCAACTTTAGTCCCTGTAAGCGATTAAACTTTGATTTCACCACACCAAACCTTCCAAAACTTATATCTAAGTTATGTAAAGTTTATTTAAGGTATGTTAAGCCTATTTCACTATTCCGGAGTGTTTGTTGCATTAAACTGGTTATATTTACGCATTAGTGCGCGTATAACCTTCCAGAAAGCGATATAGTGTTTGAAATCGAACAAGAATTGATATGTGTAAACGATACACCTATTTTTACAAATCCCAAGTATGAAATACAATATTTCACTGGTTGGGCATTTGTTTGATGGTTGAAATGACACAGGTGTTACAGTAGGATCCTAGGTATAGCCAGTACAATGGAATTATCAGCCCCTAAAACGAGTACTGGTCCCACTGCCATGAACTATACCAGGATCATCGTGCGCTACTGGCGGAACTGGGGTCAAGCCCAAATAACTGGGGTCAAACCCAAGTAACTGGTTGCTTTTGTGGATAATCATCCTTTTGCTAAGAGTACCTGAACCTTCAAAACTCAAAATCACGTGAAAGGGGGATAAAGGATGCAGGATCCTTATCCTTATGTGAGAAAGTAAGGAAATGAAATAGTTTAAGATTAGAATGTTACCAAAATGAGGATCATCTGTGCTTTAAGGATCCTTTAAGGATATTTATCATGTGAGGATCATGGATCCTTATCACATGAAGTATTTCTTCAAATGGACAGCATTCCAGGCTCTAGGTAGCAAATCACCTTCCATTGTTAGCAATCGATATGCCCCCTTTCCTGCCTCAGCTTCAATCAAGTAAGGTCCTTCCCATTTTGGTGCCAACTTTCCATCAGCAGGATTGGTGGTATTCTGAAATGCTTTCCTTAGTACCATATCACCAACTTGGAATTTCCTGATCTTGACATTTTTGTTGTAGGCTCCAGCCATTCTTTGCTGATAACTGGCCATCCTTATCCTTGCCAAATCTCTGATTTCTTCTATAGTATCCAGGTCTTGAACCAAGTTCTCATCATTTTCCTCAGGATCACGAATACTTGTTCTAGCAGTTGGAACTATCATTTCTGTAGGGATCACTGATTCTGCCCCAAATACCAAAGAGAATGGAGTTTGGCCTGTAGCATTCTTAGGAGTTGTCCTATCAGCCCAAAGCACATAAGGTAGTTCTTCTGCCCATTTCCCTTTCTTGGATCCAAGCTTCTTCTTTAAATTGTTGATGATGATCTTATTGGAGGATTCTGCCTGACCATTAGCTTGTGGGTGGACTGGTGTTGATGTTATCATCTTAATCCCCCAGCTGTCACAAAAGTTAGTAGTTCTGCCCCCAATGAATTGGGAACCATTATCACATATAATTTTAGAAGGAATACCAAATCTAGTTATAATATTTCTTTTAATGAAGGATATAACTTCCTTTTCTCTGACTTGGGCAAAAGCTTCAGCCTCTATCCACTTGGAGAAGTAATCAGTCATAGCAAGCATGAACACTTTTCCACCAGGTGCCTTAGGGAGCTTACCAACTATATCCATGCCCCATCTCATGAATGGCCAAGTGGAGGATATATGATGCAATAATTCAGCTGGTTGATGAAGGATATTGCTGTGTCTCTGACAAGGATCACACTTCTTAGCATACTCCACAGCATCTCTCTTCATAGTTGGCCAATAGTATCATGTCCTCAGGATCCTTGAGAATAATGCCCTGCCCCCAGTGTGGTTTCCACAATCTCCTTCATGGAAGTCTTTTAAAACTTGTTGGATTTCAGGATCCTCAATGCATCTTAAATATGGTCCTGCAAGAGATCGTTTATACAACATATTATTTAAAATTATGAATTGAGATACCTTAATTTTGAAAGCCCTAGGGTTTTCTCCTGTAGGAATCTCTCCATGTTGTATGTATCTCATGATTGGAAGGATCCATGATCCTGAATGAGATTGATTATCATCACTAGGGATGATTGCAGAATCCTCTCCTATCTCCATAGCCACATGATCCTCGATAGCCGGGGTCAGGATATGGATAATAGGGATCTTGATATCCTCCGGGATCTTCAAGGATGATCCTAAATTGGCTAATGCATCTGCCTCTGCATTCTCTTCCCTTGGTACCTGTGTCAAACTAAAGGATACAAAAGAGAGTGCCAATTCTTTGACTATCTCCAAATATTTGATTAGCTTTTCACCTTTAACAGCATAGGATCCATTAAAGTGATTAGTGATTAACAAAGAATCTACATGTACCTCAAGATACCTGATCCTCATATGCTTAGCAAGTTGCAAGCCAGCTATCAAGGCTTCATATTCAGCCTCATTGTTAGTGGTTTGGAACTCACAAGCTATAGAGTGGGGTATTATGTCCCCCTGTGGCGATTTTAGTAGTATTCCAAGCCCTGTTCCTTTGACATTTGAGGATCCATCAGTATAGAGTATCCAAGGATCCTTGGTCTCCTCTAGCTGCTGAACTTCTAACTCAGCTTCCTCTTGCAAATCACTACTGAAATCTGCCACAAAGTCGGCTAATGCTTGGGATTTAATGGCTGTCCTGGGCTCATATCTTATATCATATGCACTAAGCTTCACTGCCCACTTAGCCATCCTTCCTGACATTTCAGGTTTCCTGAGGACATTCCTAATTGGAAAATTAGTTTTGATGATAATGGCATGAGTTTCAAAATAATGTCTCAATTTAGTAGATGCCATAATTAATGCAAGGATAAGTTTTTCTAAGTGTGAAAACCTGGATTCAGCATCAAGTAAACTCTTACTTACATAATAGACAGGATGTTGTGTACCTTCGTGATCCTTAACAAGGACGGCACTTACTGCTTTTGAGGATACCGCGAGATATAGGGATAACACATCTCCTTTTTCTGGTTTCATCAAGGCCGGGGCCGAGGATAGGTATTCCTTAAGAGCTCTTAAGGTACTTTCATGCTTCTCAGTCCACTCGAATTTCTTGTTCTTCCTTAGGATATCATAGAATTCCTTGCACTTTTCTGAGGATTTGGATATGAATCTGTTTAAAGCTGCAATCCTGCCTGTTAACCTCTGAACATCCTTAGCATTGGTAGGGGACTTGATGTTTACTATAGCTTTGATTTGTTCTGGACTGGCTTCGATGCCTCTCTTTGTCACCATATATCCTAAGAATTTACCTGCTTTAACACCAAAGTGACATTTTGAAGGATTAAGTTTCATGTTATATTTGTCAAGGATATTGAATGCTTCCTCCAAGTCTCTTAGGTGATCCTCAGCCTTTTTTGATTTTACCACCATATCGTCTATGTAAACCTCCATAGTCTGTCCAATCTGATCCTTGAACATCATATTCACTAGCCTTTGATAAGTTGCACCTGCATTTCTTAGTCCAAATGACATAGCAATATAACAGTATATACCAGTTGGAGTCATAAAGGCTGTATCCTCTTGATCGGATGGTTCCATTTGGATTTGTTGAAATCCAGATGAAGCATCCATAAAAGTTAACAGTTCATGACCCGCAGTTGCATCCACCATGGAGTCAATGTGGGGTAATGGGAAAGGATCCTTGGGACATGCCTTATTTAAATCGGTGAAATCGACACATACCCTCCACTTTTCGTTTTTCTTTTGAACAACAACCACATTGGCCAACCATCTTGGATACTTGACCTCTCTAATCATACCTGCTCGGAGTAATTTCTCTACCTCCTCCTGGATAATGGCATTTCTTTCTGGTGCAAATTTCCTCCTTTTTGATGGATTGGTTTGAAGGACCTATCAATGCCAAGTTTGTGAGTGATTATATCTTTAGATATACCTGTCATGTCTTCGTGTTTCCATGCAAAGGTAGTCTTTCTCCTTTTGAGGAAGGATATGAGGTCTTCCTTTATTTCGCCAAGGATCCCTGATCCTATATAAACTTTAGATTCAGGATCATCAGGATCCATAAGGATTTCTACTACATCCTGTTCTCTTGCCTCCAAGACATCCCTTGGAGGACGCTTTAATTGCTATTGCTCCCTTGACTTTGATGCTGGTTTCATTGATGAGGTGTAGCAGTTCTTAGCCTCTTGCTGATCACTATCAATCTTCACTATTCCCCAAGGACTAGGAAGCTTCACACATTGATGATAAGTGGATGGGACTGCCTTCATGTCATGTATCCAAGGCCTGCCAAGGATAACATTACAACAAGATAAACAGTCAATAACACAAAACTTTTGGTAAGAATGTAGGCCTTCGATATAGATTGGGAGTTTAATGTCCCCCAGAGTATTCTTAGTCTCGCCACTGAATCCCACGAGCACAGAGGATCTTGGTATGATATCGGATTCAGGAATATTCATCTTCTTGAGGACATCAAGCTGGATAATGTTCACAGAGCTTCCTCCGTCTATAAGGATCCTGCGAACAAAATGGTTAGAAATAAAAAGAGCGATAACCAAACCATGATGATGAGGATCCTGAATGTCAACACGATCATCCTCATCAAAAGTTATAACTTTTCCTTCGGAGACACTGGATGTTCGAATGGGTCTATCTCCATTATCCATCTTGGTTTCCTTTGCATGTCTTTTAGCTGCAGAGAAGGATGTTCCACAAATGTCTGATCCTCCAGAAATAAAGTTTATAACTTGTGCATCTGCTGGAGGGGCTGGAGCTTTCTCTGGGATCCTTTCAGGATCCTGAGTCCTTGACTTCTTTCTCCCCAATAATTCTTTCAAGTGCCCCTTGCTCAACAAGTACCCAATTTCTTTTCTCAGTGCGATGCATTCTTCTATGAGATGCCCAAAATCTTCATGATATGCGCACCACTTTGACTTATCTTTAGTTGCAGCTGTTAGGGGTGGATTTCTAAATGACCCGTGATCCTTAGCTATTATCCTCTTTAGTGATCCTTACTTCTGTGACAGATAGTGATCCTCAGAAGAGCTTCAGGATCAGGATCATGGATCACCTTAAGGATCCTCATACTAACAATTGTTCACTTGTGTTTCGTATTGTTTTGCAGGAGTAACAAGTCGGACCAAGTCTTGGCGACATTCCTGGAGAATATTCCCGAACTATCCCGCACGTGCTTGGCTAAAAATGGACGTTGTGGAGAACGTGGAAGCTTGGCACGAAAGTCGGATAGTTAGTTAGAGTAGATTATTTCTAATTTAAAAGGGGTAACGAGCTAGTAGAAAAACACTTAGTCATTTCTCAGTTACACACACTCGTATACTCGCACACTTGAAGCTCTCGACGAACGTTCATTCATTTTCACTCACTCATACACATTTCACGATAGTGATCCTTGTACCTAGCTCGTTACTATCCGAAGTTGTAAACATTTAATCATTTATTTGAGCTTGGTGATCGGTAGTTTCCATCACCCGGGGTTTTTTGTGCCGGAGATCAACTCTTGATCAAGGGCTTTTTCCCCGTATACATCCTTGTGTCATTTGTGCAAATTACATTGAAGTGATCCTTGTTATTGATATACATAATTAGCATCATACCCCGTAACAAAGAGTTTGGTTGCAATATCCTCAACAGATTTTTTTGACCAAAACAGTTTGGCGCCCACCGTGGGGCAATTGGTGCTTTGTCCTTAGAAAAATACGCATTTCTGTGCTCATTTCGGTTCACTATAACCAAGCAAATGGCTTCCTCAGCGAAGAATGCTTCAAATTTGATGCCATCATCCACTTCTTCACAAGGAGTCCCTCCTTTGCCTCCACCACCTTCTGGATCCCAGAAGAATGCTGAGAATGCTGCGAAGAAACCAACTCCCATTTTCTCAAAACCTCCAACTTCTTCTGCTTCTTACACTCCCACTACTAGTGACATGTTTACTTTGATTTTGCAGATGAAGGATCAGATACGGCAACAGGATAAGACCAATGAGAGGATTCTCAAAGAAATCGGAGATCTCAAGAAACAAAAGACAACAGCAGAGGATCATTCCCCACTGGTGCCAAAATCCTTGAATTTTGATACTCCAGTGATTACTTCTCAGCCATTAGTGGTTCCAGACATTCAATATGTGGGTGGACCAAAAGGAGTGCACTATGGAACAACAACAATGACCCAGGCATCAGGTTCATATTTCCAGCCAGCGGGAACCTATCCTCAGCATATGGGATCCCTCACGAATTCAGGAGGGTATTCAGGATTGCAGCAGATTCAAGGATCCTCCTTCGTTCCAGGATCATCCCAGGTTCAAGGATCCTCTTTTGTTCCAGGATCATCCCAGGTTCAAGGATCCTCCTTCGTTCCAGGATCGTCTCAGTTTCAGGGATCCTTCCAGATGCCAGGATCCTTGAGGAGTTTGCAAACAGGAAGTTCAGATGTCCATCAGGGAGATTTTATTCCAATGCAGACCAATGCTTCTACTGGTCCCTCGATCATTCCAGAGCCTCAACGATATGGATTAACATCCAATCTTCCTAATCTGAATCCGATGGGAGGTAACACTTTCAATAATTCTTATACTACTAACCATGGTCTTATGCAGGATCCAGGTATCAATCATGCCATGGCCAGAGAATTGCAAAAGTTAAAGGATATGATATCAAGTGTTCCGGGAGTGGTCAAACCTATCCCAGAGATTGCAGATGGGAGCCACAAGATATCTCGCTTTGCACCACCAATCTGTGATGCTGAGATACCCAAGAGGTTCCATGTGCCAACAATGAAGTTGTATGATGGTTCAGCAGATCCTGAAGAACACATAGCACAATACAGGGAGAGGATGGAGATCAATCCAATTCCAGAAAGGTTAAAGGAAGCATGCCTGTGCAAGGGATTCGGATCCACTCTTACTGGATCAGCTCTCAAATGGCTGCTAAGTCTTCCTCCCTATTCTATTACCTCATTTGCTAACCTAGTTAACTTGTTTAATAATCAGTTTTCTTGTAGTAGAAAATTTGAACGATTAACTAGTGATTTATATAGGATAACACAGGGTCATAATGAATCATTAAGGGATTACATTACCAAATTCAGTAAAGAATCCTTAGACATTCCCAACTTAGATATAGCTACGGCTGTTGAGGCCTTCAAAATGGGATTGCTTAGGGATTCATTATTCTATGATGATCTTGTTATGACACCATGCAGGAATTTAGATGAGGTAAGAACACGAGCACTAAGGTTCATCCGGCTAGAGGACGATAAGAGGATCCAGGAGAGGTTAGCAGGATCCTCAAAGCAGGATAAGCAAGGATCCACATTCAGGAACAACAAGTTCAAATCCTATAACAGATCTGATAACCAGAACGTGCATTCCGTTGATCAAGAAGAAGATGATGAAGATTATCCTCCAATTTCTGAATATTGTTTTTGTGTTGATAACAATGAACTAATCCTTGCTATGCAGAACCTAGGTGATAAAGCTAGATGGCCGAGAAAGAATGATAGGCCAGCTGCAACTAAGGATAAATCAAAGTGGTGTGCATATCATGAAGATTTTGGGCACCTCACAGAAGAATGTATTGCATTAAGAAAGGAAATTGGATACTTGTTGAGCAAGGGGCATCTAAAAGAATTGTTGGGGAGAAAAAAGTCAAGGACTCAGGATCCTGAAAGGATCCCTGAGAAGGCTCCAGCCCCTCCAGCGGATGCACAAGTAATAAACTTTATTTCTGGAGGATCAGACATTTGCGGCACATCCTTCTCAGCTGCTAAAAGGCATGCAAAGGAAACTAAAATGGATAATGGAGAAAGACCGGTTCGAACATCAAGTGTCTCCGAAGGAAAAGTCATAACCTTTGATGAGGATGATCGTGTTGATATCCAGGATCCTCATCACGATGGTTTAGTTATTACTCTTTTCATATCTAACCATTTTGTTCGCAGGATCCTTATAGACGGAGGGAGTTCAGTGAACATTATCCAGCTTGATGTTCTAAAGAAGATGGGTATTCCTGAATCAGATATCGTATCAAGATCCTCCGTGCTCGTGGGATTTAGTGGCGAAACCAAGAATACCCTGGGGGACATTAAACTCCCAATATACATTGAAGGCCTACACTCTTATCAAAAATTTTGTGTTATTGACTGTTTGTCTTGTTGTAATGTTATCCTTGGCAGGCCTTGGATACACGATATGAAAGCAGTCCCATCTACATACCATCAATGTGTGAAGCTCCCTAGTCCTTGGGGAGTAGTGAAGATTGATAGTGATCAGCAGGAGGCTAAGAATTGCTACACTTCATCGATGAAACCAGCCTCGAAGTCAAGGGAGCAATAGCAATCAAAGTATCCTCCAAGGGATGTCTTGGAGGCAGGAGAGCAGGATGTGGTAGAAGTCCTCATGAACCCCGATGATCCTGAATCCAAAATCTATATCGGATCAGGGATCCTTGGCGAAATGAAAGAAGACCTCGTATCCTTCCTCAAAAGGAGAAAGACTACCTTTGCATGGAAACACGAAGATATGACTGGTATATCCAAAGATGTTATCACTCACAAACTCGGCATTGACAGATCCTTCAAACCAATCCATCAAAGGAGAAGGAAGTTTGCACCGGAAAGGAATGCCATTATCCAGGAAGAGGTAGAGAAATTGCTCCGGGCAGGTATGATTAGGGAGGTCAAGTATCCAAGATGGTTGGCCAATGTGGTTGTTGTTCAAAAGAAAAACGGAAAGTGGAGGGTATGTGTCGATTTTACCGATTTAAATAAGGCATGTCCCAAGGATCCTTTCCCATTACCCCACATTGACTCCATGGTGGATGCAACTGCGGGTCATGAACTGTTAACTTTTATGGATGCTTCATCTGGATTTCAACAAATCCAAATGGAACCATCCGACCAAGAGGATACAGCCTTCATGACTCCAACTGGTATATACTGCTATATTGCTATGCCGTTCGGATTAAGAAATGCAGGTGCAACATATCAAAGGCTGGTGAATATGATGTTCAAGGATCAGATTGGACAAACAATGGAGGTTTACATAGATGATATGGTGGTAAAATCCTTAAAAGCTGAGGATCACCTAAGAGACTTGGAGGAAGCATTCGATATCCTTGACAAATATAACATGAAACTTAATCCTTCAAAATGTCACTTTGGTGTTAAAGCAGGTAAATTCTTAGGATATATGGTGACAAAGAGAGGCATTGAAGCTAGCCCGGAACAAATCAAAGCAATAGTGAACATCAAATCTCCGGCCAATGCTAAGGATGTTCAAAGGCTAACAGGAAGGATAGCAACTTTGAACAGATTTATATCGAAATCCTCAGAGAAGTGCAAAGAGTTCTATGATATCCTAAGGAAGAACAAGAAATTTGAGTGGACTGAGAAGCATGAAAATGCTTTAAGAGCCCTAAAAGATTACCTATCCTCAGCCCCAGCCTTGATGAAGCCAGAAAAAGGCGATGTGCTATCCTTGTATCTTGCAGTATCCTCAAAAGCAGTAAGTGCGGTCCTGGTTAAGGATCATGAAGGTACACAACATCCTGTCTATTATGTAAGTAAAAGTTTACTTGATGCCGAATCCAGGTATTCACACCTTGAAAAACTTATTCTTGCATTAATTATGGCATCTACTAAGTTAAGACATTATTTTGAAACTCATGTTATCATTGTTAAAACTAATTTTCCAATTAAGAATGTCCTCAGGAAACCAGAAATGTCAGGAAGGATGGCTAAGTGGGCAGTGAAGCTGAGTGCATATGATATAAGATATGAGCCTAGGACAGCCATCAAATCCCAAGCATTAGCTGACTTTGTGGCTGATTTCAGTAGTGATTTACAAGAAGAAGCTGAGTTAGAAGTCCAGCAGCTAGAGGAGACCAAGGATCCTTGGATACTCTATACTGATGGATCCTCAAATGTCAAAGGCACAGGGCTTGGAATACTACTAAAATCGCCACAGGGGGACATAATACCCCATTCTATAGCTTGTGAGTTCCAAACCACTAACAATGAGGCTGAATATGAAGGCTTAATTGCTGGTTTGCAAATTGCAAAGCATATGGGGATCAGGTATCTTGAGGTACATGTAGATTCATTGTTAATTACAAACCACTTTAATGGATCCTATGCTGTTAAAGGTGAAAAGCTAACCAAATATTTAGAGATAGTCAAAAGTTTGGCACTCTCTTTTGTTTCCTTTAGTTTGACGCAGGTACCAAGGGAAGAAAATACAGAAGCTGATGCATTGGCTAATTTAGGATCATCCTTGAAGATCCCGGAGGATGTCAAGATCCCTATTATCCATATCCTGAACCCGGCTATTGAGGATCATGTGGCTATGGAGATAGGAAGTGATTCTGCAATGATCCCTAGTGAGGATACTCAACCCCATTCAGGATCAGGATCATGGATCTCACCAATTATGAGATACTTACAACATGGAGAGATTCCTACAGGAGAAAACCCTAGGGCTTTCAAATCTAAGGTATCTCAATTCACAATTTTAAATAATATGTTGTATAAACGATCTCTTGCAGGACCATACTTGAGATGCATTGAGGATCCTGAAATCCAAGAAGTTTTAAAAGACTTCCATGAAGGAGATTGTGGAAACCACACTAGGGGCAGGGCATTATTCTCAAGGATCCTGAGGACAGGATACTACTGGCCAACCATGAAGAAAGATGCTGTGGAGTATGCTAAAAGATGTGATCCTTGTCAGAGGCACAGCAATATCCTTCATCAGCCAGCTAAATTATTGCATCCTATATCCTCCTCTTGGCCATTTATGAGATGGGGTATGGATATAGTTGGTAAGCTCCCTAAGGCACCTGGTGGAAAAGTATTCATGCTTGCTATGACTGATTACTTCTCCAAGTGGATAGAGGCTGAAGCTTTTGCCCAAGTCAGAGAAAAGGAAGTTATATCCTTCATTAAAAGAAATATTATAACTAGATTTGGAATTCCTTCTGAGATTATATGTGATAATGGTTCCCAATTTATTGGGGGCAGAACCACTAACTTTTGTGACAGCTGGGGGATTAAGATGATAACATCAACACCAGTCCACCCACAAGCTAATGGCCAAGCAGAATCATCTAACAAGATCATCATCAACAATTTGAAGAAGAAGCTTGGATCCAAGAAAGGGAAATGGGCAGAAGAACTACCCTATGTGCTTTGGGCTGACAGGACAACCCCTAAGAATGCTAATGGTCAAACGCCATTCTCTTTGGTATTTGGGGCAGAGTCAGTGATCCCAACGGAAATGGTGGTTCCAACTGCAAGAATAAGTACCCGTGATCCTGAGGAGAATGATGAGAACTTAGCTCAAGACCTGGATACTATTGAAGAAATCAGGGATATGGCTAGGATAAGGATGGCCAGTTATCAGCAAAGAATGGCTGGTGCTTACAACAAAAATGTCAGGATCAGGAGGTTTCAAGTTGGAGATATGGTATTAAGGAAAGCATTTCAGAATACCACCAATCCTGCTGATGGAAAATTGGCTCCAAAGTGGGAAGGCCCTTATTTGATTGAAGCTGAAGCAGGAAAGGGGGCATATAGATTGCTAACCATGGAAGGTGATTTGCTACCAAGAGCTTGGAATGCTGTCCACTTGAAGAAATATTTCATGTAAGTAGGATCCTCATGACACAGATGATCCTCACGAAAGGGATATGCTTAAAGGATCCTCAAAGTATCGGTGATCCTTACTTAGGTAATATCCTAAACTTAAACTATCTTATTTCTTTATTTTATCATATAAGGATAAGGATCATGTATCCTTTATCTATCTCTCACGTGAGTTTAAGTTTTGAAAGTTCAGGTATCCTTAGCATAACATTGGTTATCTGCTGAAGCAATCCGTTCCTTGGGTTTAACCCCAGTTATTTGGGCTTGACCCCAGTTTCGCCAGTAGCGCCCGATGATCCTGGTATAGTTCAAGGCATTGGGACCAGTACTCGTTTTAGGGGCTGATAATTCCATTGTTCTGGCTATGCTTAGGATCCTACGTATAATGGTAGACGTACCATACATCCGTTCTTAAGGTTTCTAACGTTTTCACGTTAGCTAAGGTTTTGGCATTTTCATGTCACTAAGTTTGGATAGTCGCCAGTTTGGGCCATACTCCAGTTTACATACGATCCTTGGGCTTGTCCCCAGTTATCCTTGGGCTTGTCCCCAGTTGCTAACTCTTATCTTATATTGGCTTAGTCCCAAGTTATGCTCTATTTCAGGTTCTTGAAGATA
Source organism: Helianthus tuberosus (assembly GCA_030545235.1). Lineage (NCBI taxonomy): Eukaryota > Viridiplantae > Streptophyta > Magnoliopsida > Asterales > Asteraceae > Helianthus > Helianthus tuberosus. Next base: position 107,975,161 of record CM060409.1, read on the forward strand.
GGCAACTAGGGATCCTTGATCCTTACTTTATTCTAAGGTTTATCTTATAAGTTATCCTTATTAAGATTAGGATCCTAACTTGGATCCTCAGGTATGATCCTTAACTATTTTTAATTCTATTCATTATTTATTTAAATAACCCTTAAAGTTTGACAACTAGACTTGTGATCCTTAAAACATATTGCTTTCTGAGATTCTTTAACTAAAGGATATCTGATCATGGATCATATCCTAAGTATTTTCAATTTGACTTATTCAAAATTATTTGTTCAATGAATATGCATCAAAACAAAGGAAAATCTAGGAAACACAAGGATAACAACACAAGATAAGCGACAAAAGGTTAAGTTTTTATTAACAAAGTAGTAACCCTTAAGAGGTTGTCAAAATTACCTACCCCGAGCATCTACCAGCAAAACGTGGCCCGTCCGCTGGGGTAGGTAAAGGGTGTCCATGATAATAAATTCGAAAGTAGTGCAGGAATATAAAGGCGGCAGGATCACAATGGCTTCATTCCCCAAACAGAGGATCCCTCCACCAATTGCAATCCTGCCTATTGTCCAAAGGATCATACATGATCCTTAATCCTAAAACCTATTGTTCAAGTACAACCCATCATTGTTCAGCAAAAAACACCATAACCAAAACAAACTATTAAACTTAAAAAATGGGCTCCGGCTACGTCTAGAAATGTCCTTCATCGCCCATCCATGCAGCCTATGCCTTCGCTGCATCCTCTTCCCCTCCAGCTGTGGTATCCTTTATCAGATCCTTTCCACTGCCACTTGCCTCAATCGCCAAGACCTCAGTAGCCTCCTCCTCATCATCCTCAAGATCAGCCAACCTTGCCTTCCAGCCCTCAACATCCCAGCTGCTTTTGTCAAAACTAGGATCTTGAGCTTCCTGGGCCATCTTCAATTTTGTCTGATACATCGTGATGGCGGCGGAGACCTTAGCATTTTCTATGAGATCATGCTTCTCATAGTCAAGGTCAATCAGAAGCTTAGCCGTCTTGGTCTTCTCATCTTGGAGTTCCTTCCGAAGATCAGCAAGTGCAAGGTCCTTGAGCACGGCAACCTGTTGGAGGTCAGCAATTTTCTTGTCCTGCTCCTCAACATTCCCCACGTAATCCTCAATCTCAGCAAATTTCTGCAAAGAAAAGGATAAAGCAGTTCAAGATCAAGTGATCCTCGTACGAGTAGGATACCTAGGCAGAATTAAGGATCCTTACATCATTGAAGTATTCAAGGAACTGGTGGCAGATCAGTGGTAGGCCTTGAAGATCCTTGGCATCAGAAGTTTTCCTCTTCTTGACACCCTTTCCTTTAGAGGGTGCCTTTGGAATGGAGATGCTAGGACTGGTAGTGGATCTTTTCTTCCTGGATCGTACGACATCAAGGTCAGCCGTGTTGAACTGGGATACAGGCTTGGCAGATTTTCCAGCGCCTACACATTCAAAGCAAGATGAGTATCCTTATCCTATTTCAATTTATTTATTTATTCTAATATTCAAACTATGTAAAAGACAGGATACTTACTTGACATGGTAATGGAACCTAAGGATACTTCTTGTGAGTCTTGGGTGTCTATCTTGAATGTCCTTGTTTCAGGATCAAGCTTCCAAAAAGCAGCGAGCCTATCCTTGGTTTCAGGTGATGTGATGACGTGTGAGACAGAAATAGCTGCATGATATGTAACAACTATGCTTGTAATCACTATGAACAGTTCTGTTATCAATAAAACAATGTTATTTGATTCCAATGTTTGTTTTGTTATGTTCTACATTTTTCATGTTTTGACTTTTATCCAATTTCAGACTCTATATCGCTTTCTGGAGAGTTATACGCAAACTAGTGCGTAAACGTACTCAGTTTAATGCGAGAAATACTCTGGAACATCAACATATACTCAACATACCTTAAATAACCTTTACATAACTTAGAAATAAGTTTTGAAGGCTTTGGTATGGCAAAAACAAGTTAACTCGCTTACAAGGACTAAGTATGACAAACTGTGAAAGTATGTCAATTTGAACTGTAACGAACATTCCGGAACATGACCATAAGTTAAACACACCTTAAATATCCTTTACATAGCTTAGAAATAGGCTTTGAGGGGTTTGGTGTGCTAAAATAAACTTTTGGAACATTCAGGGACTAAAAGTGTCAAAAAGTGCACAAGTTTGCATTTTCGCGCATAACTTACGTTCTGAATACATCTGGACATCCAAAAATTTATGAAAGCATGACTACATTATATTTTAGTGTTCGCCATAAGAAAAATCCATTCGTTGCGTCATTTGGATCGTTTTTCGCGCTTATGCGCATTCCGTCGTAATTAAGCGAACATCGCGTTCGTACGACCAAACGAACCATCATCCGGCATATTTTTGAGTATGTTTTGAGTTCCCTATACTTTAACTTCATTTTAGAGCCTTGAAATGAGGTTAACGGGGTTCAAACGCATCGAAAAAGGGCTTAAACACGTGCAGGGACCATTGCTGCCAATTTTCAAACATTCTGATTCAGGGGAGGTGCTCGCGTAGCGCGACGCCTATGGGGCTACCTGTCGCGCTACGCGACTGACTATCTGGGCAGATTCAATGTTTCTAATTACAAGTTGCAACTAATTGATTCTTAACCACATGTTTTAAGTTGATGTGTCACTAAGATAAGGAGCATATGTGGTTCCATAACATTCCGACAAGTGTACGCACGAGATTCGATCACGTTATTCAAGAAACGATCCTAACGGTTACCCGAAAACTATATATACCCCATGCCTTTCATTGTTTTAAAGCACTAGAATCTTATTAGTTGTGTTCTAAGTTGAAACCTTGTTTCATACCTGAACTATACTGATCTAGATTAGCATTCGGGGACCCTTCGTAAGTATTCTTTCGTTCTTTTCCTTATTTTTACTGCTTTTCGAGTCAGAAAGTCAAACTTTGTTTGACTTTCAGCGTTGACCAGTAATGGTCAATGCGAAGTTCGTTAGAACTTCACAACGTGATTGTAATCACGATGGTCATAGTCCCTTGGGACTATGCCTACTGATTACCACGTTGTCTAGGGTCGTAGGGTAAGCGATCTAATAAATCGCTTATACCTCGAACCCGGCCCAGTTTGGTCGATCATTAGGATCCGACCAAATACATTAGGTGACCATAGTGTAGGGAATAACCTTCCGAGGTTATACCTTATGGTCACGACGTTTAAGTAGTTGTATGATAGGTAGTTTATATGCCTTAGGTAAATTACCAGAATACCCTTTTCATACATAATTGGTAATTTAACATATGTAACCTAAACTTTTGTCACGTAACTGATTTTGTAACATGTTTAGGCATATAATACTTGTCATAGGACTAGTTAGGCGGTCCGAACGCGTTTCACGCGCACGATGCGTTAAAGTAGCATAAGCTACCTAAACGGATCATAATGGGTCAATAAGACTTAGGTTAAGTTTCATTTAGCATGTAGGCTTTGTTAAACCATATCACGTGAGTTCCGACACTCATTTGGTTTACAAACCCTAATGCTACCCAGTCTTCCGAGATAGGTCCGGTTTATTAACATAGTTACCTATACTAGGTGCCGTTTGATTCCGAGATCTATAGCATTACTTGGTGGTTATCTTTAGACAACTGAGCAATCTCAAGTGAGTACATAGACCCCTCTTTTACTGTTTTCCAAACTGTTTTGGGGTGGAACACATGTGCCTACTTGTTACTTTCATGCTTTCCTGTTTTCACATCATATACATGCTATGTTCGTTAGTACATTATAGTACATGATTTCATTTCATCTTATGCTAGGTGTGCCCATTGTGTGCATTACTTAGTACATTGTTTTACATGACATTTCCTGCTAGGTGTGCCCATTGTGTGCATTACTTAGTACATTGTTTTACATGACATTTCATGCTAGGTGTGCCCATTGTGTGCATTACTTAGTACATCGTTTTACATGACATTTCACGCTACGTATGTTCATTTGATTACATACTTAGTGCATCGTTTTCACATGCTCACATTTTGTTATGACATTTGGTTTGTTTACATGGGACAATACATTCATTAACATTAGCTACGCCGTTCGTTAGTAGGTAGTGGTACCATAGGAATTGACAACTCCCGTTCCGGACATCCCAGGGTAAGGGGACAGAAAGGAATGACCGAATTCGTTGACATAAGACAGATAGACCTTTAATTTGTTTAAAGGGTTTATCACCACAGTCGCCAGGCTTGGATGTATGCATTTTCACAATACCGCATAAATGTTCATATTAAATAGTTGCATGCATTTACACAAGACATAGCTTTGATTTAAACCAAGTTTTACTTCAATACTTTGTTTTTGTGCATATGGTTTAGTTGAGACATTTCACTTGCCATACATGACATTTTGACATAGACATTTGACATGGATATTTGACATAGACATTTGACATGGATATTTTGACATAGACATTTGACATGGATATTTGACATAGACATTTGACATGGATATTTGACATAGACATTTGACATGATTTACATCTTGACATAAACACTTTGACATATTATTCAATACATTTGACAATTTGGTTAAACATAGACTTCTTACATTGGTTGTTTTGGTTTGATTAAGTGATTAAGTTAACGATGCGTGTGTAATATGATACAAGCATGGTGGACACGCCGCTGGTACTTCCTATATATAAGTGTTTGTATGGTATTACATGGCGTAACGTTATTTGAATCATTTCAGTTTGAGACATAGAATATTTTATACAAATAACATACTTTTCACAAGACATTGATTTACAAACAACTTATCTTATACAAACACATTTTTACATGGTTATTTATTTAACCTAACATTTACTTATAAATATCATCTGACCTTATTGTTTTCAAATGATTTACAAAACAAAGCAAAGTACGGGGTTCATGATTAAACATTTTCTTAAACTCAAGTCATGAAGCCTGTTTTCACAAAACCTATGTATCTCACAGGCATTTTTATGCTGACGTACCTATTTTCACATGTGTTTTCAGGTGCTTTTCCATAGGATGTTGATCATGATACTAGGGCGGACCTGTGCCTTAGAGACTTTAAAAGAAGATAGACTATGTTTAATTATGTTCTGAACTCTTTAATTTCCCGTTTGAAACAATGTAACACCCTTGTTTAATAAATAAAATACACTTTGTGTGCCATGGTTATGAAACAATTAATTCTGTCGCAACACGCCCCGATGTTTCCGCCGCGATTTGTTGTTTTACGCGGTCGGGGTGTGACAGAAGAGTTGGTATCAGAGCCAATGGTTATAGGGAATTAGGTTATTAGTAATGCTTTGACCTAGACTATAACTTTTCTAGGAACCTAACACAAGTTATCTTGTGTTTAGATCTTAAAACATGTACGTCACCTATCCTTAGGTGATTAACAAAACAAGGAACCAAAATTTTTTTTTTTTCGAAACGATTTTTGAAAAACAATCATCTGTTTTTGAATAAATTTTTACAAGGTTTTGAACCCTCAATTGTAAGGTTTTGAACCCTCTGTTATATGGTTTTGAACCCTTTTCAGTTTGGTTTTTGGCCTTGTGCCTTCTAATTTTCAAAAATCCCGTCAAACGTTTTGGGTTTTAAATAATGTGAACATGTGCAAACTGGAAGGGTGAATGCCTGTATTCTGGGTTTTCTGTCTAGGTAAGCACTTCGTATACATCTCAAACAGACGCGAGACCAGTTGTGCTTACCTGGGAATTCTTGGGATGAGTGTTCACTTATAGGCGAGCATGTCTTCATTATACATTATTTCTGACCCATTTACTTTGATTAGTCACTGTGTGTCGTTTGTTTGCTTTGTGATACGGACGAATGACCACCATCTTTGCTTTTGTTGATTTTGTTTCATCTCATTCTTTTCATCCAATCATCTCACTCGTTTCTTTTCATGTTTTCCTCTTTTAGAATGCCTCCTCGACGCGAGAACCAGATAGCTACTGCCGAGCTGGCAGAAATTATTGCGCAGCAGATGGCTGCTCAGTTTCCAAATCTCTTTGGTCAATGGAACCAAGCCAACAACAACAACAATGTTCCATGCAAATACAAGGATTTTAACCAGGCTAAACCACTCAAGTTTAGTGGTTCTGAGGGAGCGACTGGGCTTCTTCAGTGGTTCGAGAGCATAGAGAATACTTTTCGCCATGTGCAGTGTCCGGATAATCGCAAGGTCGAGTTCTCCTCGAGCGTATTTCAGAAGAGGGCTTTGACATGGTGGAACGGGGTTATGAGAGACCGGGGTGCAGAAGTTGCTCTCGCACAGACATGGGCTGAACTTAGAGCCCTTATGATGAGGGAATTCTGTCCTCGCCATGAACAGCGAGCGTTGGAGAAAGAGTTTGATGTTTTGAAGCAAGATAGTGGTGAGCATAGGGCTTATACTGATCGGTTTGAAGAATTGAGTCTGCTTTGCCCAACAATGGTCACCCCACTCGACAAGGCTATCGAGAGATACATCGATGGCCTACCTGACTCGGTACAAGACATTCTTACTGGTAGTGAACCTGCCACACTCCGTCAGGCGATCGAGTTATCAGCGACATTGACTGAGTCGCAGATTAGAAAGGGAAAGCTACACAGGAAGGGTGACAAGGGCAAGAAGCAGTCGGCTGACAAGGAAGATAGCAAGAAAGGTCAAAACTTGAATGGAAAGAACTCTGGTTCTTCGAAGAGGTCAAGGAAGCGTAAGGCTTCCCAAAATTTTGCTATCACTGCCCAAGCTAATCTGGCAGCTTCCAACCAACCCGCACAGCTTCCAGCAAAGAAACCCTATACAGGGAATGCACCTTTGTGCAATAGATGCAACAGTCACCACCAGCCACAACTTCCATGCCGTTTCTGTACTAACTGTGGGAAATCAGGCCATCTCGCCAATGTTTGTCGGTCTGCTCAGAATCCCGCGGTTCAGAACCCGGCTCAACAAGTTGCTCCGCAACAGGGTCAAGCAGCACGACCACAATACCCACCAGGTGCTTGTTACAATTGTGGGGATCTGACCCACTATAGAAATCGGTGCCCAAGACTGGCGAACCAGAACCAGAACCAGAACCAGAACCAGAATCAGGCTCCGGCTCCGGCTCGAGGCCGAGTTTTTAACATGAATGCCCAAGAGGCACAGGCTGACGATAATGTGGTGAACGGTACGTTCTTTATTAATAATCAGCCTGCATCTGTTCTTTTCGATTCTGGTGCCGATAAGAGTTTCGTGTCTTTGACTTTTGAACAAATGCTTCGCGTGTCTAGAACGAAACTAGGCAAATCTTTGACAGTAGAGGTTGCTAGTGGTGAACCCATTATTCTTGATTCTGTTCTTCACAACTGCCAGTTGAATCTTAACGACCATCTTTTTCCTATTGACCTCACGCCTATGCAACTTGGAAGCTTCGACGTTATTGTGGGAATGGATTGGTTATCCAAGCATCACGCAGAGATAGTTTGTTCTAAGAAGATTGTTCGTGTGCCACTTTCGACAGGCGAGATCCTGCAGGTTCAAGGTGAGAAGCCCACCGGTGGTCTCAAACTCATGTCTTGTTTTAAAGCTCGGAAGTATCTGCAGAAGAACTATGTGGCTTTCTTAGCACATGTTACAGAAGATAAAGGCAAGGGTAAGTCTATTTCAGATATTCCTGTCGTTCGGGATTATTCTGAAGTGTTCCCTGAAGATTTACCTGGTCTACCTCCAGCACGCCAAGTTGAGTTCTGCATTGATCTCGTACCTGGTGCAAATCCCATTGCCAGAGCTCCATATCGTCTTGCACCGTCTGAGATGCAAGAGTTGTCTAAACAGCTTCAGGAGCTCTCTGACAAAGGTTTTATCCGTCCCAGCTTTTCACCTTGGGGTGCTCCCGTTCTTTTTGTCAAGAAGAAGGATGGATCCTTTAGGATGTGTATCGATTATCGTGAGCTTAACAAGCTTACCATCAAGAATCGATATCCCCTACCTCGCATCGATGATCTCTTTGATCAGTTACAAGGCGCTTCTTATTTTTCAAAGATCGATCTGCGTTCCGGATATCATCAACTTCGGGTGCAAGAAGAAGACATTCCGAAGACAGCATTCCGTACTCGTTATGGACATTACGAGTTCACAGTCATGCCATTCGGTTTGACTAATGCTCCTGCTGTTTTCATGGACTTAATGAATAGGGTCTGCAAACCTTATTTGGATCAGTTCGTCATTGTTTTTATCGATGACATCTTGATTTACTCTAAGACGCGAGCTGATCACGAGCAGCATCTTCGTCTTACTCTGGAACTCCTGAAGAAAGAGCAACTTTTCGCCAAATTCTCCAAGTGCGAATTTTGGCTTAAAGAAGTTCAATTTTTGGGACACATTATCAACGAACGAGGTGTTCATGTAGATCCCTCCAAGATCAGTGCGATTAAGGATTGGGATACGCCTACTACTCCTACTGAAGTTCGTTCTTTTCTTGGTCTAGCGGGTTATTATCGCCGCTTCATTGAAAACTTCTCTAAGATTGCAGTTCCTCTAACTGCTCTAACTCAGAAGAAAATGCCCTTTTACTGGGGATTCAAACAAGAGGAAGCTTTTCAACACCTGAAGCAGAAGCTTTGCGATGCGCCTGTACTATCATTGCCTGAGGGTGATGATGATTTTGTCGTGTATTGTGATGCATCTAAATTGGGTCTTGGCTGTGTTCTAATGCAAAGGAACAAAGTCATAGCCTATGCATCAAGACAATTGAAGATACATGAGAAGAACTACACCACTCATGATCTTGAGTTGGGTGCAGTTGTTTTCGCTCTCAAGATCTGGAGACACTATTTGTACGGTACAAAATGTGTGGTTTTCACTGACCACAAAAGTCTTCAGCATATCTTCAACCAGAAAGAACTCAACATGAGACAGCGACGTTGGGTTGAGCTTTTAAACGACTATGACTGCGAAATTCGCTACCATCCTGGTAAGGCGAATGTCGTGGCTGATGCATTGAGTCGTAAGGAACGTACTAAGCTTCATTGTGTACGTGTTCAATCTGTTATTCAAGCTCGATCCGATATTCAAGCCCGCATTTCTCAAGCTCAGCAATCTTGTGTTTCACAAGGTTTGATGGATAAGGAATTTCCCTATCACATAACACCTGCTCTTGAACTGAAGGACAATGGATCATATTATTTCATGGACCGTTTGTGGGTCCCAAGCCAGGATGATCTTCGTACCTTGCTTATGGATGAAGCCCATAAGTCTCGCTATTCTATTCACCCGGGCTCAGATAAAATGTATAAGGACCTTCGTACTCACTATTGGTGGCCTGGTATGAAGAAAGACATTGCCTTATACGTATCCAAATGCCTTACTTGTCTAAAGGTTAAGGCTGAACATCAGCGTCCTTCGGGTTTATTGGAGCAACCAGAGATCCCAGTTTGGAAATGGGAAAACATTACTATGGATCTTGTTACCAAACTCCCGCGCACAAAGAAAGGTCATGATGCCATCTGGGTAGTCGTAGATCGTCTTACAAAGTCAGCGCATTTCTTGCCAATCCGCGAGGATTTTCCTACTGACAGTCTTGCTCAAATCTATGTAGATGAAATTGTAGCTCGACATGGTGTTCCTTTGAACATCATTTCTGACAGAGATGCTCGTTTCACTTCTCATTTTTGGAGAACCATGCAATCTGCTATGGGAACCCAACTTAATCTGAGCACAGCTTATCATCCGCAAACGGATGGTCAATCTGAGAGAACAATCCAGACTCTGGAGGATATGCTAAGAGCTTGTGTGATCGATTTTGGTGGTAGCTGGGATTCACATCTTAAATTGATTGAATTCTCCTACAACAACAGTTATCACACTAGCATCAGAATGGCTCCTTTCGAAGCTCTCTATGGTCGAAAATGTCGTTCACCAGTCTGCTGGAATGAGATTGGCGAGGCTCAACTTACTGGACCTGCCCTCATTTTAGAGACAACTGACAAGGTCAAGAAAGTTCGTGATAACCTTCAGGCAGCTAGAAGCCGTCAGAAGATTTACGCGGACCCAAAACGCAAAACCTTGGAATTTCAAGTCGGTGATCGAGTATTACTTAAGGTCTCACCTTGGAAAGGTGTGATCAGATTTGGAAAGAAGGGAAAACTTGCACCTAGATACGTTGGACCATTCAAGATCGTCGAAAGAATCGGAAAGGTAGCCTACAGACTTGAGTTACCTCCTGAACTTGGAAATGTTCATCCAACATTTCACATATCAAATCTCAAGAAGTGTACAGCTGATGAGAACTACTCCATACCGCTTGACGAAATTCGTGTTGGCAAAACACTGAAATTTGTTGAGAAACCGGTGGAAATCATGGAACGTGAAGTCAAGTGGCTTAAACGCAAGCGCATTCCTTTGGTCAAAGTTCGCTGGGAAGCTAAACGTGGACCCGAGTTTACTTGGGAATGCGAAGATCAAATGAAAGCGAAATATCCGCATCTTTTTCCACGAGTTTCCTCTAAATAAATTTCGGGACGAAATTTCCACAAGTAGGGGAGACTGTAACAACTGTGCTTGTAATCACTATGAACAGTTCTGTTATCAATAAAACAATGTTATTTGATTCCAATGTTTGTTTTGTTATGTTCTACATTTTTCATGTTTTGACTTTTATCCAATTTCAGACTTTATATCGCTTTCTGGAGAGTTATACGCAAACTAGTGCGTAAACGTACTCAGTTTAATGCGAGAAATACTCTGGAACATCAACATATACTCAACATACCTTAAATAACCTTTACATAACTTAGAAATAAGTTTTGAAGGCTTTGGTATGGCAAAAACAAGTTAACTCGCTTACAGGGACTAAGTATGACAAACTGTGAAAGTATGTCAATTTGAACTGTAACGAACATTCCAGAACATGACCATAAGTTAAACACACCTTAAATATCCTTTACATAGCTTAGAAATACGCTTTGAGGGGTTTGGTGTGCTAAAATAAACTTTTGGAACATTCAGGGACTAAAAGTGTCAAAAAGTGCACAAGTTTGCATTTTCGCGCATAACTTACGTTCTGAATACATCTGGACATCCAAAAATTTATGAAAGCATGACTACATTATATTTTAGTGTTCGCCATAAGAAAAATCCATTCGTTGCGTCATTTGGATCGTTTTTCGCGCTTATGCGCATTCCATCGTAATTAAGCGAACATCGCGTTCGTACGACCAAACGAACCATCATCCGGCATATTTTTGAGTATGTTTTGAGTTCCCTATACTTTAACTTCATTTTAGAGCCTTGAAATGAGGTTAACGGGGTTCAAACGCATCGAAAAAGGGCTTAAACACGTGCAGGGACCATTGCTGCCAATTTTCAAACATTCTGATTCAGGGGAGGTGCTCGCGTAGCGCGACGCCTATGGGGCTACCTGTCGCGCTACGCGACTGACTATCTGGGCAGATTCAATGTTTCTAATTACAAGTTGCAACTAATTGATTCTTAACCACATGTTTTAAGTTGATGTGTCACTAAGATAAGGAGCATATGTGGTTCCATAACATTCCGACAAGTGTACGCACGAGATTCGATCACGTTATTCAAGAAACGATCCTAACGGTTACCCGAAAACTATATATACCCCATGCCTTTCATTGTTTTAAAGCACTAGAATCTTATTAGTTGTGTTCTAAGTTGAAACCTTGTTTCATACCTGAACTATACTGATCTAGATTAGCATTCGGGGACCCTTCGTAAGTATTCTTTCGTTCTTTTCCTTATTTTTACTGCTTTTCGAGTCAGAAAGTCAAACTTTGTTTGACTTTCAGCGTTGACCAGTAATGGTCAATGCGAAGTTCGTTAGAACTTCACAACGTGATTGTAATCACGATGGTCATAGTCCCTTGGGACTATGCCTACTGATTACCACGTTGTCTAGGGTCGTAGGGTAAGCGATCTAATAAATCGCTTATACCTCGAACCCGGCCCAGTTTGGTCGATCATTAGGATCCGACCAAATACATTAGGTGACCATAGTGTAGGGAATAACCTTCCGAGGTTATACCTTATGGTCACGACATTTAAGTAGTTGTATGATAGGTAGTTTATATGCCTTAGGTAAATTACCAGAATACCCTTTTCATACATAATTGGTAATTTAACATATGTAACCTAAACTTTTGTCACGTAACTGATTTTGTAACATGTTTAGGCATATAATACTTGTCATAGGACTAGTTAGGCGGTCCGAACGCGTTTCACGCGCACGATGCGTTAAAGTAGCAAAAGCTACCTAAACGGATCATAATGGGTCAATAAGACTTAGGTTAAGTTTCATTTAGCATGTAGGCTTTGTTAAACCATATCACGTGAGTTCCGACACTCATTTGGTTTACAAACCCTAATGCTACCCAGTCTTCCGAGATAGGTCCGGTTTATTAACATAGTTACCTATACTAGGTGCCGTTTGATTCCGAGATCTATAGCATTACTTGGTGGTTATCTTTAGACAACTGAGCAATCTCAAGTGAGTACATAGACCCCTCTTTTACTGTTTTCCAAACTGTTTTGGGGTGGAACACATGTGCCTACTTGTTACTTTCATGCTTTCCTGTTTTCACATCATATACATGCTATGTTCGTTAGTACATTATAGTACATGATTTCATTTCATCTTATGCTAGGTGTGCCCATTGTGTGCATTACTTAGTACATTGTTTTACATGACATTTCCTGCTAGGTGTGCCCATTGTGTGCATTACTTAGTACATTGTTTTACATGACATTTCATGCTAGGTGTGCCCATTGTGTGCATTACTTAGTACATCGTTTTACATGACATTTCACGCTACGTATGTTCATTTGATTACATACTTAGTGCATCGTTTTCACATGCTCACATTTTGTTATGACATTTGGTTTGTTTACATGGGACAATACATTCATTAACATTAGCTACGCCGTTCGTTAGTAGGTAGTGGTACCATAGGAATTGACAACTCCCGTTCCGGACATCCCAGGGTAAGGGGACAGAAAGGAATGACCGAATTCGTTGACATAAGACAGATAGACCTTTAATTTGTTTAAAGGGTTTATCACCACAGTCGCCAGGCTTGGATGTATGCATTTTCACAATACCGCATAAATGTTCATATTAAATAGTTGCATGCATTTACACAAGACATAGCTTTGATTTAAACCAAGTTTTACTTCAATACTTTGTTTTTGTGCATATGGTTTAGTTGAGACATTTCACTTGCCATACATGACATTTTGACATAGACATTTGACATGGATATTTGACATAGACATTTGACATGGATATTTTGACATAGACATTTGACATGGATATTTGACATAGACATTTGACATGGATATTTGACATAGACATTTGACATGATTTACATCTTGACATAAACACTTTGACATATTATTCAATACATTTGACAATTTGGTTAAACATAGACTTCTTACATTGGTTGTTTTGGTTTGATTAAGTGATTAAGTTAACGATGCGTGTGTAATATGATACAAGCATGGTGGATACGCCGCTGGTACTTCCTATATATAAGTGTTTGTATGGTATTACATGGCGTAACGTTATTTGAATCATTTCAGTTTGAGACATAGAACATTTTATACAAATAACATACTTTTCACAAGACATTGATTTACAAACAACTTATCTTATACAAACACATTTTTACATGGTTATTTATTTAACCTGACATTTACTTATAAATATCATCTGACCTTATTGTTTTCAAATGATTTACAAAACAAAGCAAAGTACGGGGTTCATGATTAAACATTTTCTTAAACTCAAGTCATGAAGCCTGTTTTCACAAAACCTATGTATCTCACAGGCATTTTTATGCTGACGTACCTATTTTCACATGTGTTTTCAGGTGCTTTTCCATAGGATGTTGATCATGATACTAGGGCGGACCTGTGCCTTAGAGACTTTAAAAGAAGATAGACTATGTTTAATTATGTTCTGAACTCTTTAATTTCCTGTTTGAAACAATGTAACACCCTTGTTTAATAAATAAAATACACTTTGTGTGCCATGGTTATGAAACAATTAATTCTGTCGCAACACGCCCCGATGTTTCCGCCGCGATTTGTTGTTTTACGCGGTCGGGGTGTGACATGATACAAGAGAAAAAAAAGGATTAGTGATCCTATTACAAAAACAAGACTACCTGGTGATCCTTCTCAGGATCCTCTGTCCTACCATTGGTGGACCACTCCCTTGGCAAATGCTTTCCATCTGAAAGGGTATCCCTTCTTACAAAGAAGAAGCGACGTTTCCAATCTTTGTCATTCTTGGTGACTTTAAGAAGGGGATGTTCTGCACCGGGTTTTCGTTTGAACAAATAACGGTGGGATCCAAAGGTGGTAAAATCATACAATTGTGTCAGCTCTGACATGCCTAAATCAATGCCCTCCTGCTCGATGATCCTCTCCAGGGTATACAAAACCCTCCAAATCATCGGCATGGCTTGGATGTAAGAGATGCCGGTAAGAGAAAAGAAGGATTGTGTAAATTCTGGGAAAGGATAGGTGTATCCTATGGCAAATGGAGTAACTGGAAAGGCAACCCATGTTTCTGAAACATAGTCGCTTAGGACAGTAGGATCGAAGGGTTTGAAAAAGGCATTCGCCGGAAAACGGTGACGGATGTTATCTATTTGTGCATCGTTAAAGCAACACCTTTCGTTCACTGAGTCTTTGATGATCTTTTGACTCTTCAAAGGGCTATCCTTTTTGTGATCCTTGCCCGGTGAGCTTCGGAGCAACATTCTCAAAGCGGTGGTGATAAAGAAAGAAAAACAGAGTAAGAAGGGGGAAAGAGGAGAAAGAATTACCTGGTTGATCGTCGACTGAGAATTTAAAGGGAGTCTCTTTCGAATTTGAATGCATGATGATCCTATCTATATCTCTATTTATAATTATGATTCTGCAGGGTAGTCACTTCCGTGATGTCATGATCGCAACAGCTAGTTCTATTTTAACGGCTATATATCCGTTAGTTAGTTGCGGATAAGATCAAGAAAATATAACTCACATATTTACAATTTAACTCCTTATATTTTGGGGGCAATTGTTAGGGGTGGATTTCTAAATGACCCGTGATCCTTAGCTATTATCCTCTTTAGTGATCCTTACTTCTGTGACAGATAGTGATCCTCAGAAGAGCTTCAGGATCAGGATCATGGATCACCTTAAGGATCCTCATACTAACAATTGTTCACTTGTGTTTCGTATTGTTTTGCAGGAGTAACAAGTCGGACCAAGTCTTGGCGACATTCCTGGAGAATATTCCCGAACTATCTCGCACGTGCTTGGCTAAAAATGGACGTTGTGGAGAACGTGGAAGCTTGGCACGAAAGTCGGATAGTTAGTTAGAGTAGATTATTTCTAATTTAAAAGGGGTAACGAGCTAGTAGAAAAACACTTAGTCATTTCTCAGTTACACACACTCGTATACTCGCACACTTGAAGCTCTCGACGAACGTTCATTCATTTTCACTCACTCATACACATTTCATGACAGTGATCCTTGTACCTAGCTCGTTACTATCCGAAGTTGTAAACATTTAATCATTTATTTGAGCTTGGTGATCGGTAGTTTCCATCACCCGGGGTTTTTTGTGCCGGAGATCAACTCTTGATCAAGGGCTTTTTCCCCGTATACATCCTTGTGTCATTTGTGCAAATTACATTGAAGTGATCCTTGTTATTGATATACATAATTAGCATCATACCCCGAACAAAGAGTTTGGTTGCAATATCCTCAACAGATTTTTTTGACCAAAACAGCAGCTGGTCTGTCATTTTTCCTGGGCCATCTAGCTTTATCACCTAAATTCTGCATCGCAAAGAATAGTTCATTGTTATCAACAGAAAAACAATATTCAGAAATTGGAGGATAATCCTCATCATCCTCTTCTTGTTCAACAGCATGCACATTCTGGTTATCAGATTTGTTATAGGATCTGAACTTGTTGTTCTTGAATGAGGATCCTTGCTTCTCTTGCTTTGAGGATCCTGCTAACCTCTCCTGGATCCTTTTGTCATCCTCTAGCCGGATGAACCTAAGGGCCCGGGTTCTTACCTCATCTAGATTCCTGCATGGTGTCATAACAAGATCATCATAGAATAATGAATCCCTAAGCAATCCCATTTTAAAGGCTTCAACAGCCGTAGCTATATCCAGGTTAGGGATATCTATGGATTCTTTACTAAATTTAGTGATATAATCCCTTAATGATTCATTATGACCTTGGGTTATCCTATACAGATCACTAGTTAAACGCTCAAATTTTCTACTACAAGAAAACTGGTTATTAAATAGGTTAACTAGATTAGCAAACGAGGTAATAGAGTAAGGGGGAAGACTTAGCAGCCATTTAAGAGCTGATCCAGTAAGAGTGGATCCAAATCCCTTGCACAGACATGCTTCCTTTAACCTTTCTGGGATGGGATTAATCTCCATCCTTTCCCTGTACTGTGCTATGTGTTCTTCAGGATCTGTTGAACCATCATACAACTTCATGGTAGGCACATGGAACCTCTTGGGTATCTCAGCATCACAGATTGGTGGTGCAAAACGAGATATCTTGTGGCTCCCATCTGCAATCTCCGGGTTAGGCTTGACCACTCCTGGGACACTTGATATTATATCCTTTAACTTTTGCAATTCTCTGGCCATGGCATGATTGATACCTATATCCTGCATAAGGCCATGGTTAGTGGTATAAGAATTATTGAAAGTGTTACCTCCCATTGGATTTAAATTAGGAAGAGCGGATGTGAATCCATATTGTTGGGGCTCTGGAATGACCGATGGACCAGTAGAAGCAATGGTCTGCATTGGAATAAAATCTCCCTGATGGATATCAGAACTCCCTGATTGCAAACTCCTTAAGGATCCCGGAATCAGGAAGGATCCCTGAAACCGGGAGGATCCTTGGACCTGGGAGGATCCTGGGACGTAGGAAGATCCTTGAACCTGGGAGGATCCTTGAACCTGGGAAGATCCTTGAAACGGCCAGAACCCTTGAATCTGCTGCGCTCCCGAGTATCCTCCTGAGCTTGCGAAGGATCCTATATGCTGAGGATGGGATCCTGCTGGTTGGAAGTGTAACCCTGAAGCCTGAGTCATTGTTGATGATCCGTAATGCACTCCTTTTGGTCCTCCCACATATTGAACGTCTGGAACCATTGAAGGCTGAGAAGTTATAACCGGAGTATCGAAATTCAAAGATCTGGCCATTAGTGGAGAATAATCCTCTGCTGATCTCTTCTGTTTCTTGATGTCTCCAATTTCTCTAAGAATCCTTTCATTGGTTTTGTCCTGCTGCTGTATATGCTCCTTCTTCTGCAAAATCATAGTAAACAAGTCACTAGTAGTAGGAGTATAAGAAGCAGAAGAAGTTGGAGGTTTTGAGAAAATGGGAGTTGGTTTCTTCTCGGCATTTTTCTTAGGTCCAGAAGGTGGTGGAGGCAAAGGTGGAATGCCCTGGGACGAATTGACTGCAGACATCGCACTGGAGGTGTTCTTTGATGATGAATCCATCTGCTTGGATGTAACGAATCGAAATGATCACAAAAATGAGAATTTCTTAGGAACGAAGCACCAATTGCCCCACGGTGGGCGCCAAACTGTTTTGGTCAAAAATCAGATGAGGATGATGCAACCAAACTCTCTGTTACGGGGTATGATGCTTGAATTGGTAAACAACAATGAGGATCACTATGAAATGAATTGCACAGGAGACACAAAGATTTATACGAGGAACAAGCCCTTGATCAATGAATGATCTCCGGCATAAAAAACCTCGGGTGATGGAAACTACCAATCACCAACTCAAATTAAACAATAATCCTTTTACAACTTCGGATGATAGCGAGCTAAGTACAAGGATCACTATAGTGTATCGTGTAGAAACGTATGAAAAATGCTAAGTGTTTTGCCGAGAGCTGGTGAGTGCAGTTGTACGAGTGTGTGTAGCCAAAAAATAGCCAAGTGTTGTCTAATTAGCTCGCTACCCCTTTTAAATTTAGTAAAATATCTAAATAACTAACTATCCGCAATTCATGCCTTCTCCCCACGATCTCCATAACGTTCACCATGGTCAAGCACGGGCGGAATAAGCGTGGAATATTCTTCAGGAACGTTGCCAAGACTAAGTCCAAGCTGGTATTCCTGCAAAACAATATCGAATTCAAAGCAGACAATCATTAGTATAAGGATCCTTAGGATGATCCATGATCCTGATCCTGAAGCACTTCTGAGGATCACTAACTGACACAGAAGTAAGGATCACCAAGCAGGATAATAATTGAGGATCACAGGTCATTAAGAAATCTTCCCCTAACATCGACAAGAAAATCTATGCCTAGAAGAGGGTCAGTTAATCAGCGCCCTACTATTAAAGTTGAACTAGAGGTCATATGGAACAACATGAGGTTGTCGAGTTGACACTAGTGATGGTACTGATGGTACCGGTAGTTCAAGTGGTTCAAATCCCAATGGGATGAGAATGAGTGGCAATGCCACACTTGGAGATGCTATCACACCAGATTTTAATCCTAAGGCTTTTCCGGATTGTAAGCCGCGAGACCTCATTGATACGGAAGGTGCGGTGAGTTCTATCCGCTAGATAAAGACAAGGAAGTCAGTTAACCTTGCTAATAAATGTACTCCTAAGTAAACGTTTTGGTAAATGAATAGCCTTCTGTTGAATGAGGCGTTAACTTGGTGGAATCTCCAAGTGCAAACTATAGGGAGTAATACAGCAAAGAGGTTATTGTGGGAAGAACTCAAGAATCTTAAGCGGGAAGAGTATTTCTCGCTAGTGGAAAAATTCCAAGTTTGGGAACCGAGCTCTAGAACTCGATCATGATTAGAGCTAATGTTGTTAGTTACCCCGACGCCTCTACAATTTGTCAAGGATTGATTGCATATTGGATAACACTCGAATCCAAACGCACTGAGCGCTACATTTGGGGTTTAGCCCTGAGATCCGAATCACGATCACATCATGTCACCCTACCTAGATTTATTTTCAAGTAACTCTCTCAATTAGTCTCACCAAGGATGTGGTGAGGATGGGGGACTGCACAAGGAGGGTGTTAAGAGAAAGAGAAATCCCGTGACAAGCAAAGCGAAGGAGATTACTGCCATAATCGATGCTCGCATTATGAAGTATGCTAATAACTTGTCAAAATTCGGAATGAGATAGGTGAAACTTTCATCATGAGGGCACTTGCAAAAGTGACAAGAGTAGTAGTGTGGTGAGACTTGGCACAAAACATGTACTAATGAGTTAGCTATATTTAAGAATGAACAAGGTGGTTTTTACTGTGGCAAAGACTACGAGCATGGATGGTTAAGGATGAATCAAGCTAGTGAGTAAGCAAGTCTAGGGGTATGCTCTACTCTACAACCATCATGTATCAATTCTTTGGATACCAACGTCGGCTTAACTTAGTGTCTTTAGATACTAAGCATATACACGAATTAGAGTCATGTAGGTTAAACATGTCTTGCTCTATCAAGTTAGCTAATGAGGAATTAGCGAAGTCATGTGAAGTCATTAAGGGTCACCGATACGTTCCTATCAACCGACCCGTTGCATCCATGTTGTTTAACACCGGTGTCGGTATTAGCTTCATCCCCATAAAATTCAAAGTATGCTTGGCTGAGTCAAGTAAACAAGACGTCCTCCCATTCAATAGGATTGACCAATGGTAAATTAGTCAAGTCAGGAAATACGTCAAAGGATGCACACTCGAACTTGGAGCACGAAAATTCAGTAACGACTTTTCACTTATTCAATTAGGTTGTTACGACTTAACTTCTGGCAGCATAGACTGGTTGGCCGATAACCGAGCAGAAGTAGTTGTGCTGCAAAAACTATTATTCTTTTTTCCCCTATCTGACGAGAGAACATCTTTTGGTGCACGGAGAGAAACACGACACATGGCTGCTGACCAACAACTGTATGAAGGCTCGGAAGAGTCTGAGAACAGGATGCATCGCCTTTCTTGTCCATGTGGTCGACAAGAAGGCCGAGTAGCGCAAGGTGGAGGACATCCCTGTGGTAAGGGAATACCCTGAAGTCTTTCCAGAAGACTTGCCGGGATTACATCCGCAGCGACAAGTCGAATTCAGTATCGATCTTGTGCCAGGAGCTGCACCGGTGGCGAAAGCTTCATATAGACTCGCACCCTCGGAGATGCAGGAATTATCTACTTAGCTTCAGGAATTGTTTGACAAAGGATTCAATAGACCGAGTTTCTCACCTTGGGGAGCTCTGGTGCTATTTGTCAAGAAGAAAGACGGAACCTTTCGGATGTGTATAGATTACCGAGAACTGAACAAGTTAACCATAAAGAACCGGTATCCTTTACCAAGGATTGATGACTTGTTTGATCAGTTACAAGGTTCTAGCTTCTATTCCAAAATTGATCTAAGATCCGGACACGATCAGCTGAGGATCCAAGAGGAAAGCATTCCTATGACAACGTTCAGGACTCGTTATGGGCATTACGAGTTCCTTGTTATGCCTTTCGGCCTAACAAATGCTCCCGTCGTATTCATGGATTTGATGAATCGGGTATGTAAGCCATATCTCGACAAGTTCGTGATCGTATTCATTGATGACATTTTAATATACTCACGAACCAAGGCGGAACATGAACAACACTTGAGAACTATTCTGGAGCTACTTAAGAAAGAACAATTGTACGCCAAATTCTCAAAATGCGAATTTTGGATTCGCGAGGTCCAATTTCTCGGTCACGTTGTGAATAAGAATGGAATACATATGGACCCAACTAAGATAGAAGCCATAAAGAACCGGAACACTCCAAAGACCCCAACAGAAGTAAGACAATTTCTAGGCTTAGCGGGATACTATCGTAGATTCATTGAGAATTTCTCTAAAATTTCTCAACCGCTAACCTCGCTCACTCAAAAGGATAGAAAGTTCGATTGGGATGAAAAACAAGAAACGACATTCCAATTACTTAAAGATAAACTATGCCAAGCGCCAGTCTTATCATGTAACATCCGTGCTTGTAATCATTGTGAACAGTTCTGTTATCAATAAAACGATGTTATTTGATCCCAATGTTTGTTTGGTTGTGTTTTACATTTTTTCATGTTTTGACTTTTATTCAATTTCAAACTCTATATCACTTTCTAGAGAGTTATACGCAAATTGGTGCGTAAACGTAGCCAGTTTAATGCGACAAATACTCCGGAACATCAACATATACTTAACATACCTTAAATAACCCTTACATAACTTAGAAATAAGTTTTGAAGGCTTTGGTATGGCAAAAACAAGTTAATTCGCTTACAGGGACTAAACTTGACAAACTACGAAAGTATGCCAATTTGAACTGTAACGAACATTCCGGAACATGACCATAAGTTAAACATACCATAAATATCCTTTACATAGCTTAGAAATAGGCTTTGAGGGGTTCAGTATGCTAAAAATAAACTTTTGGGGTCATTCAGGGACTAAAAGCGTCAAAAAGTGCACAAGTTTGCATTTTCGCGCATAACTTACGTTCTGAAGACATCCGGACATCCAAAAATTTATGTAAGCACTAAAATATTTTATTTTAGTGTTTGGCATAAGAAAAATCCATTCGTCACGCCATTTGGATCATTTTTCGCGCTTATGCGCATTCCGTCGTAATTAACCGAACAACGTAACCGTACGGCTAAACGAACCGACACCCGAGATATTTTTGAACACATTTTAAGTTCCCTATACTTTAACTTCATTTTAGAGCTTTGAAATGGGGTTAACGGGGCTTAAACGTGTCAAAAAACGCATCGAAAACCAAGTTTTGAGGTTTCAGGGACTGAAACTGTAAATCTGCCAAACTAGGTCCGTAAGTAGGGGCCAGATGCAGCAAAACATTTTTTTTCAGCTGTTAACAGCCCTTAACACTCTCCAAAGGCCAAGTGCCAAGTGTCAAACTCTTATGGTGGATGGCAAATGAGGTACCACAACTTTCCAACAAGTGTACGGCTTAGATCGTGCCCCCTTTTCCAAGAAATGATCCTAACGGTGAACCAAAAACTATAAATACCCACCTCCACCCTTCACTTTTCCTCACAAGAATCTGATCTTATGTGCTCTAAGTTGAAACCTTTGTTTCATACCTGAGCTACTTTGATCTAGATTAGCATTCGGGGACCCTTCGTAAGTGTTCCTTCATTCTTTTATGGCTTTTCGAGTTCGAAAGTCAAACTTTGTTTGACTTTCTGCATTGACCAGTTTATGGTCAATGCGAAGTTCGTTTGAACTTCGCAACGTGATTGTAATCACGATGGTTATAGTCCCTTGGGACTATGCCTACTGATTACCACGTTGTCTAGGGTCGTAAGGGTAAGCGATCTGATAAATTGCTTATACCTTCGAACCCGACCCATTTGGTCGATCATTAGGATCCGACCAAACACATTAGGTGACCATAGTATATAGGGAATAACCTTCCAAGGTTATACCTTATGGTCACGACGTTTAAGTAGTTGTATGATAGGTAGTTTATATGCCTTAGGTAAATTACCAAAATACCCCTTTGATGCCAAAATTCATTTTAAACATATGTAACATAACTTTTGACATCTAAACTGATTTGACAACAATATTAGACATGTTAAGGCATATGTTACTTGTCATAGGACTAGTTAGGCGGTCCAAACGAGTTTTACGCGAACGACGCGTTAAAGTAGCATAAGCTTCCTAAACGGGTCGTAATGGGTCGTAAGCACTTAGGCTAGGTTTCATTTAGTATGTAGGCTTTGTTAAACCATACTACATGAGTTCCCTTACTCATTTGGTTTACGAGCCCTCATTCTATCCGATCTTCCGATATAGGTCCGGTTTATTAAAATAGTTACCTATATTAGGTGTCGTTTGATTCCGTGATCTCTAGCATTGCTTGGTGGTTATCTTAGGACTTCTGAGCATTCTCAAGTGAGTACATAGACCCCTCTTTTACTATTTTCCAAACATTTTGGGGTGAAACACATGTGACTACTTGTTACTTTCGTGCTTTTCATGCTTTCATGTCATATGCCTGCTATGTTCGTTAGTACATTATAGTACATGATTTCATTACATTTCATGCTATGTATGCCCATTGTGTGCGTACTTAGTACATTGTTTTACATTACATTTCATGCTATATATGCCCATTGTGTGCATACTTAGTACATTGTTTTACATTACATTTCATGCTATATATGCCCATTGTGTGCATACTTAGTACATTGTTTTACATTACATCTCATGCTATGTATGCCCATTGTGTGCATACTTAGTACAATTGTTTACATCACATGCTTTCATTTTGGTATGACATTTGGTTTGTTTAACATGGAACAATACATTCATTAACATTAGCTACGCCGTTCGTTAGTAGGTAGTGGTACCATAGGAATTGACAACTCCCGGTCCTGAAATCCTAGGTTTGTTTGGATTGGAAGGAATGACCGAATTCGATATACATAACTTAGATAAACCTTTAATTTGTTTAAGGGTTTATCGGCACAGTCTCAAGGCTTGGATGTATGCATTTTCACAATACCGCATAGATGTTCATATCAGTTTAACATACATTTGTTCCACGAAACATAACTTTGATTTAAACCATGTTTTACTTCAATACCTTGTTTTTGTGGATTTTACATATGGTTTAGCTGATATATTTCACATGCCATACATGACATTTCTGGATACACATTACATGATTTACATTAGACATAAACATTTTGACATAGATATACACAATTCATGATTTACATTAATCACAGATATTTGATATGGTTTACACAATAACATTTTGACATTTGATTATACATAAACAATTTACATTGGTGGTTTGGTTTGAGTAAGTGATTTAAGTAACGAGGCATGTGTAATATGATACAAGCATGGTGGATACGCCGCTGGTACTTCCTATATATAAGTGTCTGTATGGTATTACATACCGTGGCGTTGTTTAAATCATTTCAATTTATGACACATGACATTCTATACAAATAACATACTTTTTACAAGACACTGTTTACAAACAACTTATCTTACACAAACTCAATTTTTACATGGTTATTCACTTAACCTTACATTTATTTATACATATCATCTGAACTTATTGTTTTTCAAACGATTTACAAAACAAAGCAAATTACAAGGTTCATGACTAAACATTTTCTTAATCACAAGTCATGAATCATATTTTTACAAAACCTATGTATCTCACAGGCATTTTTATGCTGACGTACCTATTTTCACATGTGTTTTCAGGAGCCTTTCCGTAGGATGATGATCATGACACTAGGGCGGACCTGTGCCTTAGAGACATAAAACGAAGATAGACTTAGTTTAATTATGTTTTGTACTCTTGTTTTTGTTTAAGACAATGTAACTCTTGTGTTGATAAATAAAATACAACTTTGGATTCCATGGTTATGAAACAATTAATTCTGTTACAACACTCCCCGACGTTTTCCGCCACGTCTTGTATGTTATACATGGTCGGGGTGTGACATATCACTCCCTGATGGTACCGATGACTTCATGGTGTACTGTGATGCAACGCGTCAAGGCTTGGGCTGCTTGTTAATGCAACGTGAAAAAGTCATCGCGTACGCGTCACGACAGTTAAGAGTTCATGAAAAGAACTATACCACCCATGACCTGGAATTAGGCGTAGTGGTATTTGCTTTAAAGATTTGGCGCCATTATCTTTATGGTACTAAGTGTACCATATTCAAAGACCATAAAAGTCTTCAACATATCTTGAATCAAAAAGAATGAAACATGCGCCAGCGGCGATGGGTAGAATTGTTGAATTACTATGACTGTGAAATCAAGTACCATCTGGGCAAAGCAAATGTTGTGGCGGATGCTTTGAGCCGGAAAGAGCGAGTCAAAACTTTATGAGTACGAGCTTTAGAGTTAACCATTCAGATGAACTTCACTACTCGTGTGCACGATGCACAACTAGAAGCTCTAAAGCCGGAGAACATTCAAGCAGAATCCTTGCGAGGATTAGAGAAACAACTGGAAGAGATCAAAGATGGCACAAGGTACTTCATGGGAAGAATCTGGATTCCTTACTTTGGCGGATTGCGAGACTTAGTGTTGGATGAAGCACATAAGTCAAAATATTCAATACATCCCGGATCTGATAAGATGTATCAGGATGTAAAGGAATATTACTGGTGGCCTAATCTCAAAGGAGTTATTGCAACCTATGTTGGGAATTGCCTAACTTGTGCAAAGGTCAAGGCCGAATATCAAAAGCCATCTGGGTTATTACAACAACCCGAGATTCCTGTTTGGAAATGGGAGCAGATATCAATGGACTTCATTACAGGAATCCCACGAACCTCTCGAGGTCATGACATGATTTGGGTTATCGTTGATCGATTAACCAAGTCGGCTCACTTCCTACCTATTCGTGAAAAAGACAGTACCGCGAAGTTAGCTGAAATCTACCTCAAAGAGATAATAGCACGTCATGGAGTGCCTATTTCAATAATCTCGGATCGTGATGGTCGCTTTGTGTCAAGGATTTGGCAATCCTTTCAAGCCTCGTTTGGATCTCGTTTGGATCTAAGCACGGCATTCCATCCGTAAACCGATGGCCAAAGCGAACGAACCATCCAAACTTTAGAAGATATGCTTCGTGCCTGTGTGATGGATATGGGCGGAAACTGGGATACTCATTTACCGCTGGTAGAGTTCTCATATAATAACAGTTATCACACAAGCATCAAAGCCGCCCCATTTGAAGCACTATACGGACGGAAGTGCCGATCACTGCTGTGTTGGGCGGAAGTCGGAGACAAACAGCTCATTGGCCCTGAGCTAGTCCAAGAGACTACTGACAAGATAGCCAAGATACGAGACCGTATCAAAGCAGCTCGTGACAGACAAAAGAGCTACGCAGACAAAAGCCGTAAACCATTATCCTTCGAGGTTGGAGACAAAGTCTTACTAAAAATCTCGCCTTGGAAAGGCGTAGCTAGATTCGGGAAACGCGGAAAACTGAACCCGAGATACATTGGGCCATTTGAAATTCTAGAAAAGATCGGTACCGTCGCGTACAAGTTGAAACTGCCAGAAGAACTCGGCAACGTACACGACACATTCCATGTGTCAAATCTCAAGAAAAGTCCGACTGTTGATACAATTATCATCCCAGCGGATGAAATTCATGTAGACGTCACGCTCCAGTTTACCGAAGAACCCATTAAGGTTATGGATCGGAAGGTCCACAAGACAAGGAGAAGTAATATCGAACTAGTCAAGGTCCGCTGGAATTCACGTCACGGACCTGAGTACACATGGGAACGTGAAGATCAGATTAAGGCAAAATATCCCGACCTGTTCAAGAAGACTCCTGCAAAGGATGGCTCAACTTGAATTTTGGGATGAAATTCTTTTAACAGGGGGAGAATGTGACAACTGGCAAATAACTGGTAATTCCGTACAATCTAATCACTAGTTATATTTCTAAATCTCATGCATTTAGCGTAATTTAATTACGTAACTGTGTCGTATACTGGATAAAAGTGTTAGGACAAGAAAACTAGGGCTAGGCCCAATAACAAGAAAACTAGGGCCAGGCCCAATAACAAGAAAACTAGAGCGAGGCCCAATGACATAAAACTAGGGCTAGGCCCAATAACAATAAAACGTGGGTTAAGCCCAATGACATGGGTTCGAAGCCGTTCACATATAATTCAATACGTATAGAGTGCGTGTATATACATAACAATCTAGCGAGTAAACTATCAACACTCTAAAATACAAAGTTGTTCCAAAGATGACAAATGAGAACATAATAAAGTATTCAAGATGAACAACTTGTACGAGGTCCGAAAGACCTAGTGTCTAACGAGATTAGTACACATGTAGGTTATTGACACGTACGGACGCTCACGTCGATTTCATACTACACGGAACGCAAATTTGTGAGTTCATGTCCCTCCTTTCAATGCTTTCAATGTTTTGGTTTCAAAACAATCGAGGGGAAATACATGCTAAAACTACGGATATGTTAGCATACATGATAACACTATGGGTTTGTTAGCTATGGGTTTAGATGATAACACGATCAATGTACATAAGTAGGATGATAACATAGTAACCATTAATCACTTAGTGACCAAGGTGAAAAAGTGTAGATCTATTGAGCTTGAGACACGCTCCACTCCTTTGATAGGCCATAGGAGTGTCACACCCCCAAAATCCACCATGCGGAGTATCACCGCTTGGAGGCGTGACATGACCAGGATCGAGCCACCAATCATATTGAATGATGTAATTAAGTAAGTAAAACCCACCACAATACAATTGGTGACCATAAGACAGTAACTAACTTTAAGTTAACAGCGGAAGCATAAAACGTAAGCCCAAAACATAAGTTCCATAGTTCATAAGTTTAAAGTCCAAAACATAGGTTTAATAAGTTCATAAGGATTTAATGTTTAGCACGGGACATAACAATCCATATTCCACAACGACCTCCTCCTCGTGCAAGCTCCGTAAGCATCTAGCGACCTGTAAGGCATGTAACAACGAGTCAACAACAAAGTTGAGTGAGTTCACGGTTGGTTGTTTAGTTTTAAGTTGTTTCCGAAAACCTGGTTTGTCCTTCGTTGGCTTATTTGCCGTGGGGGTTACCCCATAGTTGAAAGTATGATTAACCAGTTCCTTCTTTATTACCCAAACCATATCCATAATCAGTGGGGGCTTCCCCATGTGAACCACTAGACCATACATATCGACAACTGACGAACAATAGTTGTGCCCTACGTCAATGTCTATCATCATTGACAGTTTGCCATAGTCCATTAGTACACGCCCGTCCGAACGGCACGGTGTGAGGTTTGTTAAACCTAATAGCGCTATTAACTAATGACCCGCTCGCCATTGGCCTCGGCGATTAAGTCGATATAAAATGAGGGACTTAATTATAGAGTTTTGTCTAGTAAGTTTTAAGGTTGTTGTCCTACCCAAGGAGGACGAACGTACGTATTCTACCCAAGGAGAATACGCAGGATTAATATTGGCATCCTACCTATGGAGGATAGCGGTTCATATCCTACCTAAGGAGGATATGTAGGTTCCGTTTTAATTCTTTAACCCATTCCTAACCACTGGGAATCCCATGCCTTATAAAGTGTGTGAACTCACCTTGGTTTGCTCGGTTAGATTAGTTACTCTAATAATCAGAAATCAAGCACGTCCTAATAAGGTACGGATAACAATCAGTTTCTCACACATAACACGTATCCTACGTACGGTTTATTTACTTATTATTGCTATCACATACCACACAATTCAAATGTCAAGTTATATTGTTAAGTTATTTTACCCTAAAATAATATAACTATCTCACAAAATAAACAAGTATCCACATAAGTGTTCTAGTATAAGATATATATTCTAAATATATATTTACCCATTTTTATTTACAAAAAAAACAACCAATGACACTTTGTATTTTGTGACAAAAATTATGGCGAAGTTTATATTCGAAACACAAGTTATAAAATATATTTGTAACGCTTGTTTAGAAAAATATTGTCTAAGTGTTGGAGTTTTTAGGAAATTTTTCCAGAGTCTCCTTTGTAAATGGAGGGGTCCATGCTTATAGCATATCATTTTCTTTTAAAAATCATCCAATCAATCAATAACATGTTACTAAACCATATTACACTAGTCAAGTGCAAAAACAAGGCACTTTACATAATAACATAAACTTGGTTTTTCATAAAAACGCGTAGTAACTTAATGGGGTGTTTAGTGGGTTTAGTTACCCTCCAAAGTGTGTTTATTTTTGTAAAACTCTCGTTCTCGGGATTTTTAGATGTTCACAACTTGTGAACTTATTTTACAAAAATATCCATTTACATCATTTTCATATCTTACTAATATTCACATACTTATTTCTTCCAAAAATAGTGTAAGAACCATGACTTTTCAAAAGACCCGTCTTTTAACTTGGTGTGTCTAGAAAAATCATTTGTAACTCTCGGGTCCATGCGACCATCCACTTACTTAGTTCACTTATTTTTCAAGAAATCCCTTTGTTACCAAGTTTATGTCGAAACATGGAGGTGATTCTTTTATGTAGCTCACTAATCACCTCCGAACTTGTTAACTTAAGTTTTTAGTCTTACTCTAACAAGTCCAACCATGATGTTTAACATCATATCTCTAGTGATCATTAAATAAACAACAACAACATCAAAACAACTTTATTTTATCAAGAGTTCATCTTATTTCCTCATTATGTTACTTCATGTTCAAGACCTTGTTTATAATCTTTTAGTGTTTCTTGAGATTTCATCCTAACATAACTATTAACCACCATAAATGAGAAGTAAATGGGGATCAAAGAGGCTTACCACTAGCTTTGAAGCTAGGGAAGAAACACTAGAGAAAAACGGGTGGATAAAAGCTTGTGGTTGAGGTCCTTCACGATCCGAGTGTTCCACACCTTCTAAATTGGCTCCTTGCACCTTGTAATATACTTGGAGTGTTTGATTGCAAAATGAAAATGGTTGGTGGGTGGGCTTGATGTTTGGCCGTGAGTGAATGTGAGGGAGAGAGGTGTTTTGTTGATGATGAATATGGTTAAGTTACTAATAATCTCTAAGATCTATTACCCAAAGGGTTTCTTGTCTCTCCAAGTACATACAAGGTCACTTCATAATCCCACTAGTTCCAAGGAAATATTAGAGAAGGATTTGAATTTATCTTGTGGTGGGCCATGTATGAGCCGAAAATTCAGCCAAGAATTGGGGGGGGTTTAGTGTAAGTTATTTGGTATATAGGTAAGTAATTAGGGGGCTAAGTGTAATTGTTAGTACAATTATAATCTTCTCACAATCCCAAGGTCAATTTGCATGGGGACTTGATGGATTCCTTTGAGGTGGCTACATGGGAAATCGTATGTTGAGATGGGGAAGCCATGTGTGCCGCCATTTTCATGGGGGGGGGGGGTTAAGTGTATTATTTGGTGGTAAATAAGTTAAATAGTGGGGGTTTAATGTTATGTCTAGTGTCCAATGTGTAACAGGTATTATGTAAGGTGTTATAGTGCTCGGGGACCATAACTAGCTCAGAAAAAGTGTAACAATGTTTTTAATAATATTTTTGTAGTCCGGGTTATGTCCGGTTATTCGGTTAGGTACCGTTCTGTTAAAGTGCTAAGTTATTCCATATTGTGTCCTATATATATCTTTTTATAACACTCTTAATTCCCAACACTTAGGGAAGCATACAGGACCATTTAGTCAATTTTTCTGCACAAGACTAGTATGTTAACAAGCACATGTAAGTATAACACAGTAATCAGAAAGCAGTTAAGTAATTCAGCACTTTAATTAATATTAATACGGATACATGTAATTATGAGGGTTGTCACATTCTCCCCCTGTTAAGAAAATTTCGTCCCGAAATTTGGCACGTGGTTACTGAGGAAGATAGTTAAGTTGCGTGGTTCTCTTGGTTTCCCTGGGGTGTCACATCATCCCCCCGTTGATTTGGAATTTCGTCCCGAAATTCTGTAGTAGCTTCAGCCTCAATAGTGGTTGCACTTTTCTTAAACAGCTGGGGGTACTTGAGTTTCATTTGGTCTTCTCGTTCCCAGGTATACTCTGGGCCACGACGGGAATCCCAACGAACTCGAACAAGAGGTATCCTGGTACACTTGAGAATCTTAACATCTCGATCAGTAATCTCTACTGGTTCCTCGACGAATCACAGCTGATCGTCGATAGTGAGCTCCTTTAAGGGAACTATGAGGGTCTCATCTGACAGACACTTCTTCAGATTCGACACATGGAAAACATTGTGAACTCCGCTGAGTTCTGCCGGTAGATTCAGCTTGTAGGCCACCTTGCCAATCTTTTCAATGATTTCGAATGGTCCGACATAACGCGGATTGAGTTTTCCTCGTTTTCCAAAACGAACTACACCTTTCCAAGGTGAGACTTTAAGTAGCACTCGATCCCCAACCTGGAACTCGAGTGATTTCCTTCTCTTATCAGCATAGCTTTTCTGACGGTCACGAGCTACCGCCATTCGTTGTCGTATCTGAGCAATCCTTTCAGTTGTATCCACTACAAGTTCTGGGCCTGTGATTTGACTGTCGCCAACCTCTGCCCAACAAAGAGGTGATCGGCACTTTCGTCCGTACAATGCCTCGAACGGAGCGGCCTGGATACTGGTGTGGTAACTGTTGTTATACGAAAACTCCACTAACGGGAGGTGTTTTTCCCAGCCATTACCAAAATCGATTACACATGCCCTAAGCATGTCTTCAAGGGTTTGGATGGTGCGTTCAGATTGCCCATCCATCTGTGGATGATATGTCGTGCTCATATCTAATCGAGAACCAAAGGACTTGTGCATGGCTTGCCACAATTCAGATGTAAAACGTGAGTCTCGATCAGAGATGATGGAGGTTGGCACTCCATGCCTTGATACTACTTCCTTTAGGTATATGTCTACTAGAGTAGAAAACTTGTCGGTTTCCTTGATAGCCAAGAAGTGTGCAGACTTAGTCAATCGATCCACTATCACCCAAATAGTATCATTTCTGCGTTGAGATCTCGGCAGGCCAGTAACGAAATCCATGGAAATTTGCTCCCATTTACATTTCGGGATCTCTGGTTGTTGAAGTAGGCCTGATGGTTTCTGGTACTCGACCTTGACCCTGGCACAAGTCAAGCATTTGCTGACGTAGGTTGCTATGTGGGCTTTCATGCTAGGCCACCAATACGTGGTCTTGAGATCGTGGTACATCTTATCCGAACCAGGATGTACTGAGTAACGAGACTTGTGCGCTTCATCCATCACAAGCTCGCGTAAGTTTCCGTAAAGTGGGACCCAGATGCGCCCTGTTACATAGTAGGCGTCGTCTTCCTTTTGTTCTAGCCGCTTCCTCGACCCTCGCAGGGACTCAGCCCTGATGTTTTCTGCTTTCAGTGCTTCAACCTGAGCATCACGAATTTGAGCGGGAAGGTTAGAGTGAATGGTATGCTGTAATGCACGTACACGCTTAGGTATAGTATCCTTTCGACTGAGGGCGTCGGCCACAACATTGGCTTTCCCCGGATGGTACTTGATCGCACATTCGTAATCATTCAAGAGCTCGAGTCGCATGTTTAACTCCTTTTGCTTGAAGATATGCTCAAGATTCCTGTGATCGGTGTAAATGGTGCACTTGGTACCGTACAGGTAATGTCTCCATATCTTAAGGGCGAAAACAACTGCTCCCAGCTCCAGATCGTGAGTAGTGTAGTTCCTTTCGTGAACCTTAAGTTGGCGCGATGCGTAGGGAATGACCTTGTCACGTTGCATCAACACGCAACCAAGTCCTTGGATGGAAGTGTCGCAATAAACCACAAAATCATCTGTGCCCTCAGGCAATGAGAGGATAGGCGCGCTACAAAGTCTATCCTTTAAGTGCTGGAACGTGGATTCCTGTGCGTCACCCCAACGATAGGTGACACCTTTCTAAGTCAGTGAAGTGAGAGGTTGCGCAATCTTTGAGAAATCCTTTATAAACCTTCTGTAATATCCTGGCAAACCCAAGAATTAGCGGATTTATGTTGGTGTACGGGGTGCAGGCCAGTTCTTGATCAAGTCAACCTTGGATGGATCAACGTGAATCCCATCGTTGTTTACCACGTGGCCTAGAAAGTGGACTTCGCGAAGCCAGAAGTCACATTTCGAAAATTTGGCATACAACTGCTCTGTTCGAAGAAGTTCTAAAATAAGCCTCAGGTGTTGCTCGTGTTCTTCCTGACTCTTCGAATAGATTAGGAGGTCGTCGATGAAAACTATGACAAACTTATCCAGGTAAGGTTTGCACACTCGGTTCATGAGATCCATGAAGACCGCAAGTGCATTCGTCAATCCGAAAGGCATGACCAGAAACTCGTAATGCCCATAACGAGTCCTGAATGCTGTTTTAGAGATATCCTCGTCTCGGACTCTCAGCTTGTGACAACTGGCACCAAACCGGTAATTTCCGTACACTTTAATCATTATTTAATGACTGCAATTATGTGCTTAAATGTCAACATGGTCTGATTTCATACTATACAAGTGAATTCATGCACGATTTATACTACAAAATATTTCTTTATGCATTAACGAGAGCGTTGCGTCAGAAATACTAGTAAACTCACCGGAAAGACACAATATGCCAACAACTCTGCAGAAAAGCAGTCAGACAATAAAATTGGGGCCTATGTGTAGGTCAAATGACAAGAATACATTAAAACCCAAGAGTACATACAAGGGTTAACATATATATACTTTCCGGAGACTAAAATACGCACTAGTCGTGATCCCCGAACACTAAATTTTTGCCAAACACATTGTTTATTTATCTCTTGGCTAGTCGTGATCCCCGAACACCCTAACACCCACTAAATATCAAATAAATAACATGTGGAAGCTTATACTTGGAAACTAACTATCCATTTCTTACTAGTTGCAAAATGTTACACCAAACCCCCCCCCCCCCTAGCCGAAATCGGTCCCAAGTGGACCCACCCCAAAACTACACCATGCTCAATATCTTGCTTAAGATTATAAACCAATTGTTTATTAGATCTTTACTTGTAGAAGTGGCCATAAAGTATGAACAATCTTGTATAAGTAAGGCCAAGATCACCACAACCATACCTCTCATCATCACCCTCCCATCTTCACTCTCTCTCCCTCTTTCTCGACTCCACCCACAACCGCCAACATCACCACCATTCTACCACAATCTCATCCATTTTTGAGCTTCCTTCAAGTGTAGAAGAAGGATCAAAGGAGCTTGAACTTGTGGTGCTTCAAAAGGACTTGTTTCTTGCTTATTCTTCATCTTTTTCTCATCATCTTCATCACTAGATCCTACCCTAGCCTTGTTCTAGTAGTAAGTTACTTGTACACCCTTGTTCATCTTGTTTTTTTGATCAAAAGTTGTAGTATGTTAGTATGTTCAAAATCACTAAAGAAACAAG
Organism: Helianthus tuberosus; assembly: GCA_030545235.1. Lineage (NCBI taxonomy): Eukaryota > Viridiplantae > Streptophyta > Magnoliopsida > Asterales > Asteraceae > Helianthus > Helianthus tuberosus. The sequence goes on from CM060409.1 coordinate 108,009,244, forward strand.
AACACTAAAGAGATGAACATGAAACTTTACATGAAATCCTACATAAAAAGTTTACTTGAAGATGAAAAATGCTACTAGTTGATGTTGTCATGAGTAGGTTGTTGGTTTATTATTAACTTTTGGTTATGTGATGTTAATCACCATACAATCTTGTTAAATAATGTTAGGAGACGTGATTTAACAAGAAAAAGAAAATGGTTATGTGATAAACAAAATAACCACTTTCTAGTTAGACATGAACTTGATGAAAATAATTTTTCACAAAATAAAATTTTACTTGTAAGTTGATGAGTTTGTAAATCCGAGAGTTTACAAGGGATTTTTGTAAGCAACCAAGTTAGAAAAGCGGTTTTTGGAAAATCTTGACGATTACAAACACTTATACTATTTTTAGAGATAAAGGCAAGTATGGAAATGTTTTATTTACAAGAAGAGTTCAAGAGCTTTATTTTTGTAAAAATTGTTTACAAGTTGTAAACACTAAATCATTTTATGAGAATGATTTTTAAAGAAATAAATACGTTTCGGAAGGGAACCAGGTCCACTAAAGGCTTTACCAAGTTACTACGCGTTTTCGAAATATATCAAGTTCATGATTAGTGTGTAACGTATATATTTTTGCTCTTGGTGATGTAAAAATTGTGTAAAGGTTTAATGTTGGTGTTGATGATGACTCAAAAGAAAATAAACACATGTTTAGAAAACATGGGAAACCTCCATTTTTAGGGGAAACTCTGTCAAAATTTCTATAAATTTTGACACTTAGAAAAATATAAGTTTTGTGAAACTTATTCCCTAAAAATAGTTACCAAGGTTTCCCTAATTTTTGTGTAAACTTCAAGTAAAGAAATGATGATTTCTTCAAGATTAAAAATTGATATTAAGTATGTATATTTTTGAGGAAAAATATATATATTTATTGATCACCAAATTTTGTGCTAAGTGTACGTAGTATGTATTATACGTGATAGTGTATTAGGACTTGAAAATACACTAAATGCTCTTGAGGAGTAACAACACAAAAATACACATACAACATACAAGATACATAATTCGGGTGCAAAATACAAGAAACTTATATTTATTTTTGAGAAAATAATATAAGTAAGACACTTAGTTAAAAATATGAATTGTTTTTAACACAAGAATACGTACACAAAAGACAGTGACTTGTACTTGTGCGATACAAGTCTAGTGACTAACGTTAAGAAAACACGTATAGGTCACGACATTAATTAAGCAAATCCGGTGAAGTTTACGACGCAAGGAACGCAAAGTTGTGAGTTCATGCTCCCCTTTTCTTTTAACTGTTTTCAGTTTTATAACTTCAGGGGTGAAATACATGTTACAAATATTGCAATGTTTACAAATGGCATGTTGAATACAAAAACAATAAGCACTCTTGGTGAGAACGAGTACCAAGTATGATGCGTTTTGAGAAATGATACGAGAAATGATACATGATACGAGAAATCGTGTCACGAATAGAGTACCCTAAGCACCATTAATCAACAATATACCTAGACCGCAGAACAAAAGGTTAGATCTAACGGGTGCCGGGCAGCCACACTCTTGGTGAGAACGACTACCAAGCAGTGCTTTTGTGTCTCAGAATATGCCAACTAGAAAAATGCCTAAGGTTTGGTTGCTTCCTATGTCGTGTCACATGTTAATGGCTTTGCAACCCATTAACAACCTTAATACATACAAGATTACTTGATTTATACAGGAATACTTGAGTTGTACAAGATACAGACATACTTGACTTACGTGAGATACAGAAAATACGTGATTGATACGAAATACATACCATGTTTTCATACAAAGTATACAAACGTGAAATACAAAAACTGCATGAATTCACACCAACATTTTGTTGACGTTTTCCAAAAACTCGCATGTATTTCAGGTAACTAGGGTGGATGTGCGCGCGGTCTTACTCATGCTCGTGGATGTCGTTTATGTTTATCGTTGAATAAAGTTGTAACTTTTCAGACAAAATGCTGTCTTGTGATGTAAACACTAAAACTATGATTTCGGTGATGTAATGTTTGGCATTTGAAGCTATTTTATGAGCATGTAGTATGTTTACCAATCGTATGCAATGAAAACCTTTCATGATCACACCTCGTGCTTCGGGCCCAGAAAGGGGTGTGACAGTTTGGTATCAGAGCTGCGATTGTAGTGAACCAGGATTCCTTCTCGAGTCTAGTCTACAATCTCTAGGATCCTTTCACGAAAACGATTTTTTCAAAAAGTTTTCATTGCATAAAACATCCCGCGACATCCACTACCTGAAACTGTTTACAAGAGTCTAAAAAGACGCTACGAGGCTTAGGGTGCACAGGAGTAGCACTTGCCTTTAACGGAGAAATTACTTGCAATTATGTGTGATAATTAGCAAATACATATACTAGAAGTAGAACATCACAAGTATACGTGACTTTACCTGAAAACAATGGCCTATCTGAAGGAAGAAATACGAGGATGAAACGAACTGTGCAGACTGTGCAAGGAGTTACGTAATTATGGATGCATACATAATTATGCAATTCAGTGCACATAAATCACTGCAAGTCTTGTCATGTATAGATTCCCCCGAGTGCAAGAAAAGGTCAAATGTGAACACCGGCCTATTAAATACTCTGCTAGAGTAATAATTGTTTGATGTCACTTATGTGGTATATGCCTGTGTATATATACTACTACTGTCTTGTAAGACGATATCAAACAAATGTCTAACCCTATTGTGTTATGTTCTGTCAGAACATGGCACCAAGAAAAGCTGTAAACGCTCGTGATCAACCTCCTCCTCCCCCACTGCCAAAGACTGCTGAAGAGCTGAACGCTCTACTAGAGGAAAGAATCTCCGCAGCTATCGCCCACTACGAGGCAACCCGTACTACAGATAGTGGTGGACCAAGCAATGCCAGACGTAATGGGAATGGAGATTCATCTGGAGGAAACGCAGCCCAGGGCTGTACTTTTAAGCAGTTTCTCGATTGCAAACCAATGAACTACGACATCACAGGAGGTGCAGTAGCGTTTGTGCGCTGGACAGAGAAGACTGAAGCTACTATCCGCATGAGCAAGTGTACCGCGGATCAGCAAGTCACTTTTGCTACCGGGTTGATTGTCGATGAAGCTTTAACTTGGTGGAACTTGCAAATCCAAACCCAAACCTTGGGTGATGATGCCGCTTATGGCCTGACTTGGGATGAACTAAAGGAAAGAATGAGAGAAAAGTATTGCTCACGTGCTGAACTCCAAAGGTTGGAGGTTGAGTTCTGGCACTTGACCATGGAAGGTGCTGACATTAATGGTTATACTCGAAGGTTCCACGATCTGTCTAGGGTGCTTCCCTACATGGTGACCCTCGAATTTAAGCGCGTTGAACGCTACATTTGGGGACTGGCCCCAGAGTTTCGCGGCATGGTAACTTCAGCCAAACCTCAAACAATCACTGAGGCTGTAACTCTGGCTGTCAGCCATACTGAAGATTGTGTTCGTATGAAGAAGTTAACATTGAACCCCATTGAAAAGACCGAGACGCATGCTGAGTCGTCCGGTGACATGAAGAGAAAGCATTCGAATCTGAATCAAGCAACCCGCAGCAACAACAAAGGTTCATACCACAAGAAGCGTGACACTAACCCACCCAAGGAGGCAAGAACCTTTGCAGCGGCAAATGATACTGCAGCCAAAGGATACCAAGGCACCCTGCCTAAATGCCAAAAGTGTAAGTATCATCATGAAGGAGCTTGTCGCGTTCCAAGGTGCGACAAATGTGGTAGGTTGGGTCATCAAACAGAAGACTGTTGGGGAAAAGGAAGGAACGGAAATGGAAATCGCAACGGTGCTGGTAATACGAATGGTGGGAAGGGAAATGGTAATGGCAACCGGATTGGGAATGGAGTTAGGCGAAATCAAGGATGCTTCAGTTGTGGAAGCAATGATCATTTCATGAAAGACTGTCCAAAAGGAAACAATGCTCAGGCTCGAGCATTTGTGATTGGAGCAAAGAACGCACGCGAGGACCCTAATGTGGTCACCGGTACGTTTCTCATTAACAATCACTTTGCATCCATATTATTTGACACTGGTGCCGACTATAGCTTCATGTCTGTGGAATTTAAACGCATACTTGGGATAGAATCTAGTAGATTAGATATTCCTTATTCCATAGAACTAGCCAATGGTAAACTCGTTGAATTGGGCGAAGTTGTTAGAGGCTGCACATTAGAACTTGGTGAACGAAGATTTAGCATCGACCTCTTACCTATTCAACTGGGTAGCTTCGATGTAGTGGTCAGAATGGATTGGTTGTCCAAGAACAAGGCTGAAGTTATTTATCACGAGAAAATCATTTGCATCCTTCTGGCGAATGACGAAACTCTCATTGTACATGGAGAAAAACGAGATGCGCCTCTACGAATCATCAGCTGCATGAAGGCACAGAAGTGCTTAAGGAAAGGATGTGTCGCTTTCCTAGCGCACGTTGTAGATAAGAAGGCTGAGGAGCCGAAACTCGAAGATATTCCGGTGGTAAAGGAATTCCCTGATGTTTTTCCCGAATATCTGCCAGGACTACCTCCGCAACGACAAGTCAAATTCCGTATAGACTTGGTTCCAGGAGCCGCTCCTGTAGCCAAGGCACCCTATCGGCTTGCACCATCCGAAATGCAAGAATTATCTACACAACTCCAGGAGTTGTTGGATAAAGGATTCATTAGACCAAGCTTCTCACCCTGGGGAGCTCTAGTATTGTTCGTGAAGAAAAAGGATGGAACTCTGTGGATGTGTATCGATTACAGAGAACTGAATAAGCTCACTATCAAGAATCGTTATCCACTACCGAGGATTGATGACTTATTTGATCAGTTGCAAGGATCAAGCTACTATTCCAAGATCGACCTTCGATCTGGATACCATCAATTGAGGATACAGGAGGAAAGCGTACCAAAGACTGCATTCAGAACACGCTATGGGCATTATGAGTTCCTTGTGATGCCATTCGGGCTGACGAACGCACCAGCGGTATTCATGGATCTGATGAACCGCGTTTGCAAACCATATCTCGATAAATTCGTGATTGTATTTATCGATGATATCCTGATTTACTCGCAAACGAAAGAAGAGCACAAGCAACATCTCAGAACCATTCTGGAACTACTGAAGAAAGAGAAACTTTATGCAAAATTCTCAAAATGCGAATTCTGGATTCGCGAAGTACAATTTCTTGGGCACGTTGTGAATGAGAAGGGCATTCATGTAGACACATCCAAGATTGAAGCAATAAAGAATTGGGAAGCCCCCAAAACACCAACTGAAGTTCGACAATTCTTAGGCTTAGCGGGCTATTACCGACGTTTCATCGAGAACTTCTCAAAGATAGCCCAACCATTGACGACCCTTACACAGAAAGACAAGAAATACGACTGGGGTGACAAACAAGAAGAAGCCTTCCAACTACTTAAAAATAAGCTATGCGATGCACCAATACTATCATTACCCGAAGGCACTGAAGACTTCGTGGTATACTGTGACGCTTCGCGACAAGGTCTGGGTTGCGTGCTCATGCAACGCCAGAAAGTCATCGCTTATGCTTCAAGATAATTGAAGGTACATGAAAGGAATTATACCACTCACGACTTGGAACTCGGCGCAGTGGTATTCGCCTTGAAGATCTGGCGACACTATTTATATGGTACTCGATGTACAATCTTCACAGATCACAAAAGCCTACAACACATACTTGATCAGAAGGAATTAAACATGCGCCAGCGGCGATGAGTCGAGCTGCTAAATGATTACGACTGTGAGATTAAGTACCATCCTGGAAAGCCAAACGTTGTAGCAGACGCATTAAGTCGAAAAGAAAGGGTTAAGACCCTAAGGGTTCGAGCACTGGAGATGACTATTCGAACGAATCTCACTACACGCATTCGTGATGCACAACAAGAAGCCCTTAAGATGGAAAACCGTAAAGCTGAATACCTTCAGGGTATGCTGAAATACATGGTACCAAATGAAGAGGGAGCCTTATACTTTAAGAAGCGTATTTGGGTTCCGCTCTATGGCGGTATACGAGAAGTCATCCTTGATGAAGTGCATAAATCGAAATACTCGATCCATCCAGGATCGGACAAAATGTATCAAGACTTAAAAGAATACTATTGGTGGCCGAGACTCAAAAGCGATGTTCCTGTTTATGTTGGAAAATGCCTTACCTGTGCCAAGGTTAAGGCTGAATATCAGAAACCGTCCGGCCTACTACAACAACCAGAGATACCCATGTGGAAGTGGGAGCAAATCTCGATGGACTTCATAACGAAATTACCCAGGACCCCGAGAGGGCACGATATGATATGGGTGATAGTTGATCGATTGACGAAATCTGCGCATTTCCTACCGATCCGAGAGAAGGATAACACTGGAAAGCTTGCTAAGGTATACTTAAAAGAAATTGTGGCACGTCATGGAGTGCCAATCTCAATTATTTCAGACAGAGATGGACGCTTTGTCTCAAGAATCTGGCAATCCTTTCAGGAAGCCTTCGGATCTCAGCTAGATCTAAGCACGGCATTCCATCCTCAAACAGACGGCCAGAGCGAACGGACTATACAAACGCTAGAAGATATGCTTCGCGCATGTGTCGTGGACCTAGGCGGCAGCTGGGATACTCATCTACCTCTAGTTGAGTTTTCCTACAATAACAGTTATCATACAAGCATAAAAGCCGCACCGTTCGAAGCTTTGTACGGCCGCAAGTGCCGATTGCCCTTATGTTGGGCAGACGCTGGAGATAAACGTATGGTTGGTCCCGAACTTGTACAAGAGACAACCGACAAAATCATGCAGATCTGAGAGCGCATTAAGGCGGCTCGAGATCGACAAAAAAGCTACGCTGATCAAAGACGAAAACCGTTAGAATTTAAGGTGGGAGACAAAGTGTTGTTAAAAGTCTCACCTTGGAAGGGCGTAGTAAGATTTGGAAAGCGTGGAATACTGAATCCACGATACATCGAACCATTCAATATTTTAGAAAGAATTGGTACCGTTGCATACAAGTTGGAGTTACCGGAAGAACTTAATGGAGTACATGATACGTTTCATGTATCCAACCTCAAGAAGAGTCCAACACAAGAAAACGTGATCATCCCTGCGGATGAAGTGCATATTGATGATGCCCTCCGATTTACAGAACAACCCGTTGAGGTTACCGACTGGAAAGTCAACAAGACCAGGAGGAGCAGTGTGAAACTTGTCAAAGTACGTTGGAACTCTAAGCACGGTCCCGAGTACACGTGGGAACGTGAAGACTAGTTTAAAGAAAAGTATCCCCGCCTGTTCAAGAAAACCCCTGCGAGAGATAGATCAGCCTGAATTTCGGGACGAAATTCTTTTAACGGGGGGAGACTGTGACAACTGGCACCAAACCAGTAATTTCCGTACACTTTATTCATTATTTAATGACTGCAATTATGTGCTTAAATGTCAACATGGTCTGATTTCATACTATAAAAGTGAATTCATGCACGTTTTATACTACAAAATATTTCTTTATGCATTAACGAGAGCATTGCGTCAGAAATACTAGTAAACTCACCGGGAAGACACAATATGCCAATATGTCACACCCCGACCACGTAAAACATCAAATCGTGGCGGAAACGTCGGGGAGTGTTGTAACAGAATTATTGTTCCACAACCATGGTAATTAAAAGTTATGTTTATTCATCAAACAAAGAGTTACATTGTCTTAAAATAACTGAAACGAAGAGTTCATCACATAATTAAACTAGTTCCATCTTTATTTTAAGTCTCTAAATCACAGGTCCGCCCTAGTGTGTCACGAACATCCTAAGCAACAGCTCCTGAAAACACATGTGAAAATAGGTACGTCAGCATAAAAATGCATGTGAGATACATAGGTTTTATGAAAATAGGATTCATGACTTGAGTTTAAAGAAATGTTTAATAAAAGTTCGTCATGAACCTTGTAAATTGTTTTGCTTTATAAACCATTGAGAAACGATAGCAAAATCAGATGATATGTATATATAAAAGAATATTGTATGGTTAAAAGAATAACCAAGTAAAAATGAGTTTGAATAAACCAAGTTATTTGTAAAACAATGTTTAAGTGAAAATGTGTTGTAAATATAATATGTCTAAACTCAAGTGGTTTAAATGACGCTACGATATGTAATATCATACAAGCACTTATATATAGGAAGTACCAGCGGCGTATCCACCATGCTTATATCATATTACACACGCCTCGTTATTTAAGTCACTCAAACCAACCAACATTGTAAAATATCCATGTTTTAGTCTAATAGGAAAATGTCATAGTATAACCCAAGTTAAATATAAATCATGTAATGTGTAAACAAAAGTTATGTATGGTAAGTAAAATGAGACTACTTAAACCACAAGTAAAAATGTACAAAACAAAGTATTTTGAATAATTCAAAAGTTATGTTTTGTAAAATAGCTAAATAAATACATGCTTTACTGATACAAACATTTATGCAGTAGGTTAACGCATACATTCAAGCCTTGAGATAGACGGATAACCTTAGAGTAAAGATTATCAAAGTAAAATGTTTTCGGATTCAGTCATTCTTTACACCCAAACAAACCTAGGATGTTAGGAACGGGATTTGTCAAGTCCTATGGTACCATTACTTACTACCGAGCGGCGTAGCTAATGTTAATGAATGTGTTTTAGTCCCGTTGTACAAACCAAATGTCATATCAAATGTAAACATGTTATGAGAAAGAAATGTACTAAGTATGCTAAGTTAACATACAAAGCAGAAAAGTCATGTAAATCAATGCGCTAGCATGTCAAGTAAACATACATAGGAAAAGAAAATGAAATTATGTATTAATAGTGTACTAATGAACATAGCAAGTATATATTATTAAGATGTGGAAAGCATGAAATTTACAAGTAGGCACATGTGTTTCACCCCAAAATAGTTTGAAAACAGTAAAAGATGGGTCTATGTACTCACCTTTGGGTGCGTTTTTATATGTTAACACAATCCCACTATCTGTTTATTCGTCCTAAATTAAATAAGAATGATTAAATAATCAAAACTCACAAAAATACATGAGTTTCTCCGATACTTGGAATTTTCACATAACTTTGAGATTTCTCGAAAAGTTATTATTTTTGATTATTTTGGTGTATTTGTATATATGTACTCGAGCGTAACACACATAGTCTTGTCAACACTAACACATGATCATAAACATATTGTAAAACACATAGCACATTGTAACACATAAAATAACCCATGAACAACCCATTCTAGTGTATGTCGAAAAACACTTATTTTTGCGATTCGGTAACATTTTTGGGCGTCGGAAGTCACGTATGACTAACCAATCACCAAGTAAACTTAATATTAGTTAAAATACTTATTTTTATAGTAAAAATAGCAGTTTGGTTACTGATCTAAAACAGTTTAATAAAAATCCTCCGAAAAGGAGATTTTCGACCGTTTTTACCGCATAGTTTTGCATCAAACGTTACCCGAATCATCCCAAATCGAAACGACTTGAAATTTTGACATAACCCATGTTATTTACTGAATAAAATAATGGTTATACTCATGATTTTGCAGGTCTTAAATAAAGCACATAAATCATGCAAATTTCACATAATTTACCACTTTTTAAGCTATATGTACAACATGCAAAGCTATCAAACCTTTGTCAAAGTTTCATGCCATTGTAATACATCAAATAATGTTATTTTTAGTGTTTGTAACCTGATCTAAAACAGTTTTGTCATATAGCCATTTTTCATCATCTCTTGAGCTTTAGATCAACATATTTTCATATGTACAAGTGCCTAAAGCATACTTATCATAACATCATCATTTTATGTTAATCTAAATGCATCAAATATGTGATATATTCAGGTTTATTTGCTGATTTAATTACATTTAACATATCATACATAAATCACCAAATACTTGCATTTTTACCACCGTTCAAGAACATGTAACACTTAAACAAGTACTTTAACAAGAAATTAAACTTCAAGACTCATACACACATATATATATGTACGGTCACACACATATATATATATATACATATCATTTTTATTTGTTTCAAGACCCATTTCATTTTAGATTTCAAGTTTAGTGAAAATCCCAAGATTCAAGAGAAACTTCAATCATCAAGAACAACCAAGAATCAAAAGTATGATTTAAACATAATGTTATACCTTCAATATTCAAGTAGGTTGTGAGATGAGATTTTGATGATAGGAAGCTTGAATCACTTGAGAACACCTTGGAATCACCTTTGTATCTTCACACTAACTTGAAGGTTGCTAGAAATGGTGTTTGAATGTGAAGAACAAACTTGAAGGAGATGAAGATAGAGAGAGAGGGATGGGTGGACGGTTCAAGGGGGAGAGAGAAGGAGGATGTTGAGTGTGAATGAGAATGGAAGGATTATGTGAAGATATAGAAAGATATATGGAGATTTAAAAGGTAGCATGCACTTACACTTGGCAATCTAAACTCATGCAAGATCTTAGCAAATTTTGGTGGGTCCCCATGTATATTACAACCGTGAAAATGGATGGGTGGGTGAAGTGTAAGTTTTTTATATAAACATGCTATATGTGGGCTAAAACGGGTGTTTAACTGGGTACCGGGTATTTTATCTAGCGTTTAAATCCCGGTTTATGGCGTTCTAAATTATTTTTATTATTCTACAAAAATAAACTCGCCAAAATATTACTGAAATAAATTTTCGTTGCCAAGACTGGCTGCGTTGTCTGCGTTTTGCAGTAGAAGCACTGTGTCGCGCAGAAACACACGGTACGCGCTTAAACTTGAAAAATAACGTTTTTAGGCGTTTTAATTTATTTTTCATCACGAACCTGATTAAAATAAAATTTTAATCATAACAGAACATTTTTGGGATTTAAATATTATCCGGGCAGTCACCAACGTTAGTTTCGCAGTTTTGTCGTAAATAGTTCTTTAGTTCAAATAAACATGTTTTTGCCATACCGAATCCTTCGAAACTTATTTCTAAGTTATGTAAAGGATATTTAGGGTATGTTTGGCTTATGTCACAGTTTCGGGATATATGTCGCGTTAAACTGATTGCGTTTATGCACCAGTTTGCGTATAACCTTCCAGAAAGTGATTTAAAGCTTGAAATCAGAATTGAATCAAATTGTAAAATCATCAAACATAAATACACACATAATAACACCAAAGCACATAGTTTTATTGATAATCCATATTTTTTTACATTATACGATGCTTACAGAACACAGTTGTCACAGTCTCCCCTACTTTAGGAAATTTCGTCCCGAAATTTTATTTAGAGGAAACTTGTGAAAACAAATGCGGATATTTCGCCTTCATCTGGTCCTTACGTTCCCAAGTAAACTCGGGGCCATGTCTGGATTCCCAGCGAACTTTGACCAAATGAATCTGTTTGTTCTTCATCTGTTTGAATGTACGGTCCACTATCTCCACAGGTTTCTCGATAAAGTGCAGTGTTTTATCAACACGAATTTCGTCAAGCGGTATGTGGAGGTTCTCGTCAGCTAAGCACTTTTTGAGATTGGATACGTGGAAGGTTGGATGAACATTCCCAAGTTCAGGAGGTAACTCGAGTCTGTAGGCTACCTTACCGATTCTTTCGACGATCTTGAATGGTCCAACGTATCTAGGTGCAAGTTTTCCTTTCTTTCCAAATCTGATCACACCTTTCCAAGGTGAGACCTTAAGTAATACACGATCACCGACTTGAAATTCCAAGGGCTTGTGTCGTTGGTCCGCGTAACTCTTTTGACGGCTTCGAGCTGTCTGAAGATTATCACGAACTTTCTTAACTTTATCAGTTGTCTCTAGAATGAGGTCAGGTCCAGTAAGTTGATCCTCACCTATCTCATTCCAGCAGACTGGTGAATGACATTTTCGACCATAGAGAGCCTCAAAAGGAGCCATGTTGATGCTGGAGTGATAACTGTTGTTGTAGGAGAATTCAATCAATGGAAGATGTGAATCCCAACTACCACCAAAATCGATCACACAAGCTCCAAGCATATCCTCCAAAGTCTAGATTGTTCTTTCAGTTTGGCCATCTATTTGTGGATGATAAGCTGTGCTCAGATTAAGTTGGGTCCCCATAGCAGATTGCATGGTTCTCCAAAAACGAGAAGAGAAGCGAGCATCTCTGTCAGAAATAATGTTCAAAGGAACACCATGTCGAGATACGATTTCATCCACATAGATTTTAGCCAGCCTTTCAGCAGAAAAATCCTCACGTATTGGCAAGAAATGTGCTAACTTAGTAAGACGATCAACAACTACCCAGATGGCATCTTGACCCTTTTTAGTGCGCGGAAGTTTGGTAATAAGATCCATAGCAATGTTTTCCCATTTCCAAACTGGAATCTCTGGTTGCTCCAAAAGACCAGAAGGATGTTGGTGTTCAGCCTTGACCTTAAGACGAGTAAGGCATTTTGAAACATACAAGGCAATGTCTTTCTTCATACGGGCCACCAATATTGAGTACGAAGATCCTTATACATCTTATCTGAGCCAGGATGAATAGAATAACGAGACTTATGAGCTTCATCCATAAGCAAAGTGCAGAGATCATCTAGGCTTGGGACCCACAAACGGTCCATGAAATAATACGATCCATCGTCCTTCAGTTCAAGATCAGGCTTAATGTGATAGGGTAATTCCTTACCCATCAAGTCTTGTGAAACACAAGCATGTTGAGCCTGAGAAATGCGTGCTTAGATATTGGATCGAGCTTGAATATCAGATTGAACACGAACACAATGATGCTTAGTACGTTCCTTACGACTCAAAGCATCGGCTACGACATTTGCCTTACCAGGATGGTAGCGAATTTCGCAGTCATAGTCGTTTAGAAGCTCAACCCATCGTCGTTGCCTCATGTTGAGTTCTTTCTGATTGAAGATATGCTGAAGACTTTTATGGTCCGTGAAAACCACAGATTTTGTACCATACAAATAGTGTCTCCAGATCTTAAGAGCGAAGACAACTGCACCCAACTCAAGATCATGAGCGGTGTAGTTCTTCTCATGTACCTTCAATTGTCTTGATGCGTAGGCTATGACTTTGTTCCTTTGCATCAGAACACAGCCAAGACGCAATTTAGATGCATCGCAATAAACGACGAAATCATCATTTCCCTCAGGCAAAGTCAGAATAGGCGCGTCACAAAGCTTCTGCTTTAAGGTCTGAAACGCTTCCTCTTGCTTAAATCCCCATTCAAAGGATTTGTTCTTCTGAGTTAGAGCAGTTAAAGGAACTACAATCTTTGAGAAATTCTCTATGAAGCGGCGGTAATAACCCGCGAGACCAAGAAAAGAACGTACCTCAGTAGGAGTAGTAGGCGTATCCCAATCCTTAATCGCACTGATCTTAGAGGGATCTACATGAATACCTTGTTCGTTGACAATATGCCCCAAAAATTGAACCTTCTTAAGCCAAAATTCGCACTTGGAGAATTTGGCGAAAAGTTGCTCTTTCTTTAGGAGTTCCAGAGTATGACGAAGATGTTGCTCATGATCAGCTTGCGTCTTAGAATATATCAAGATGTCATCAATAAAAACGATGATGAACTTATCTAAATAAGGCTTACAAACCCTATTCATCAAGTCCATGAAAACAGCAGGAGCATTAGTCAAACCGAATGGCATAACTGTGAACTCATAGTGCCCATATCGAGTGCGGAATGCTGTCTTGGGAATATCTTCTTCATGCACCCGAAGCTGATGATACCCAGAACGAAGATCAATCTTCGAAAAATAAGAAGCACCCTGTAACTGGTCAAAGAGATCATCGATGCGAGGTAGGGGATATCGATTCTTGATGGTAAGCTTGTTTAGCTCACGATAATCGATGCACATCCTGAAGGATCCATCCTTCTTCTTGACAAAAAGAACGGGAGCACCCCAAGGTGAAAAACTAGGATGAATAAAACCTTTGTCAGATAGCTCCTGAAGCTGCTTAGACAACTCTTGCATCTCAGATGGTGCAAGACGATATGGAGCTCTGGCAATGGGATTTGCACCAAGTACGAGATCAATACGGAACTCGACTTGGCGTGCTGGGGGTAGACCAGGTAACTCTTCAGGAAACAACTCCGGAAAATCCCGAACAACAGGAATATCTTGGATAGACTTACCTTTGCCTTTATCTGCTATAACATGTGCCAAAAAGTCCACATAATTCTTTCGCAGATACTTCCGAGCTTGAGTACAAGACATGAGCTTGAGACTACTATCAGGTTTCTCACCACGAACCTGTAGGATCTCACCTGACGAAAGCAGCACCCGAACAATCTTCTCAAAACAAACTACCTCTGCGTGATGCTTGGCTAACCAATCCATACCCACAATAATGTTGAAGCTTCCAAGTTGCATGGGTGTGAGGTCAATAGGAAAAAGATGGTCGTTAAGGTTCAATTGGCAATTCCGAAGAACAGAATTAAGAACAACGGGATCACCACTCGCAACTTCTACTGTCAAAGGCTTACCTAGTTTCGTTCTAGACACTCGAAGCAATGGCTCAAAAGATAAGGACACAAAACTCTTATCGGCACCAGAATCAAAAAGAACAGATGCGGGTTGATTATTAACAAAGAACGTACCGTTAACCACTTCATTATCTGCTTGCGCCTCTTGTGCATTCATGTTGAAGACTCGACCTCGAGCCTAAGCCTGAGCTGGATTCAAATTCACCAATCTTGGACACTGATTACGATAGTGGGTCAGATCCCCATAGTTATAACAAGAACCTGGTGGGTAGTGAGGTCGTGCAGCTTGACCTTGTTGTTGAGCAAGAGGCTGAGCAACTTGTTGAGCCGGGTTCTGAGCTGCCCGATTCTAATTAGCAGGAATACGGCATGTAGCAGCAAGATGACCAGGTCTTCCATAGTTGGTGCGTTGACGACACTGGAGGTGTGGCTGATGATGACCGTTACACCTGTTGCACAAAGGTGCATTGCCTAGATAAGGTTTCTTGGCAAGTGGTTGCGCAGGCTGATTTGGTGCAGCTTGAGCCTGTGCAGTAACGGCGTAGTTTTGGGAAGCCTTTCACTTCCTAGAACCCTTCGAGGAACCAGAATCCTTACCCTTCTTGTTTTTACCTTTCTTGCTATCCTCTTTGTCAGACGCCTGCTTCTTACCTTTCTCGCCCTTTCTGTCCAACTTACCCTTCCGAATCTGTGACTCAGTCAATGTCGCTGCTAACTCGATCGCCTAACGGACTGTGGTAGGGTTACTACCAGTAACGATGTCTTGCACTGAGTCAGGTAGACCATCGATGTACCTTTCGATAGCCTTATCGAGTGGGGTAACCATTGTTGGGCATAACAAACTCAGCTCCTCATATCTATCAGTATACGCCCGGTGCTCGCCACTATCCTGCTTCAAGTCATCAAACTCCCTTTCCAAAGCTCGCAGTTCATGACTAGGGCAAAACTCCCACATCATAAGAGTTCTAAGTTCAGCCCATGTTTGTGCTAAAGCAACCTCAGCACCACGATCTCTCATAACCCCGTTCCACCATGTAAGTGCCCTTTTCTGAAACACGATTGAAGCAAACTCGACTTTGCGATTATCAGGACACTGAATGTGAAGAAACGTATTCTCAATGCTCTCGAACCACTGTAGGAGCCCAGTTGCTCCCTCAGAACCACTGAACTTGAGTGGTTTAGCCGAGTTAAAACTCTTGAAGTTGCATGGAGCATTATTGTTGTTGTTGGCTTGGTTCCATTGAGAAATAAGATTTGGGAATGCAGCAGCCATTTGCTGCGCGATAATTTCAGCCAGTTCGGCATTTGGTAGCGGATTTTCACGTCGAGGAGGCATTCTAAAAAGGAAACATGAAAGGAACGAGTGAGATGATTAGATGAAAAGAATGAGATGAAACAAAAATCGACAAAAGCAAAGATGGTGGTCATTTGTCCGCATCACAAAGCAAACAAGCGACACACAGTGACTAATCAAAGTAAATGGGTTAAAAATAATGCATCACGAAGACATGCTCGCCTATAAGTGAACACTCACCCCAAGAGTTCCCAGGTAAGAGTGACTGGTCCGATTATGTGGATTTGTACGAACACTCTAGCCTTAGACAGAAAACCCAGGGTACAGGCATTCACTCTTCTAGTTTGCACGTGTTCACACTATTTAGAACCCAGAACTTTGACGAGATTTTGAAAACTTGAAAGGTTTAAGAGATTGATGATTCACTTTGGCTTTGTGCCATCCATTATGTTTTGTTTTTGGTAATCACCTAAGGATAGGTGAAGTGCATGTTTTAAAATCTAAACACAATACAACTTGTGTTGGGGTCCTAGAAAGGTTATAGTCTAGGTCAAAGTATTACTAATAACCTAATTCCCTATAACCATTGGCTCTGATACCAACTCTTCCGTCACACCCCGACCACGTAAAACATCAAATCGTGGCGGAAACGTCGGGGAGTGTTGTAACAGAATTATTGTTCCACAACCATGGTAATTAAAAGTTATGTTTTATTCATCAAACAAAGAGTTACATTGTCTTAAAATAACTGAAACGAAGAGTTCATCACATAATTAAACTAGTTCCATCTTTATTTTAAGTCTCTAAAGCACAGGTCCGCCCTAGTGTGTCACGAACATCCTAAGCAACAGCTCCTGAAAACACATGTGAAAATAGGTACGTCAGCATAAAAATGCCTGTGAGATACATAGGTTTTATGAAAATAGGATTCATGACTTGAGTTTAAAGAAATGTTTAATAAAAGTTAGTCATGAACCTTGTAAATTGTTTTGCTTTATAAACCATTGAGAAATGATAGCAAAATCAGGTGATATGTATATATAAAAGAATAGTGTATGGTTAAAAGAATAACCAAGTAAAAATGAGTTTGAATAAACCAAGTTATTTGTAAAACAATGTTTAAGTGAAAATGTGTTGTAAATATATAATGTCTAAACTCAAGTGGTTTAAATGACGCTACGATATGTAATATCATACAAGCACTTATATATAGGAAGTACCAGCGGCGTATCCACCATGCTTGTATCATATTACACACGCCTCATTATTTAAGTTACTCAAACCAACCAACATTGTAAAATATCCATGTTTTAGTCTAATAGTCAAATGTCATAGTATAACCCAAGTTAAATATAAATCATGTAATGTGTAAACAAAAGTTATGTATGGTAAGTAAAATGAGACTACTTAAACCACAAGTAAAAATGTACATAACAAAGTATTTTAAATAATTCAAAAGTTATGTTTTGTAAAATAGCTAAATAAATACATGCTTTACTTATACAAACATTTATGCGGTAGGTTAACGCATACATTCAAGCCTTGAGACCGACGGATAACCTTAGAGTAAAGATTATCAAAGTAAAATGTTTTCGGATTCAGTCATTCTTTACACCCAAACAAACCTAGGATGTTAGGAACGGGATTTGTCAAATCCTATGGTACCATTACTTACTACCGAGCGGCGTAGCTAATGTTAATGAATGTGTTTTAGTCCCGTTGTACAAACCAAATGTCATATCAAATGTAAACATGTTATGAGAAAGAAATGTACTAAGTATGCTAAGTTAACATACAAAGCAGAAAAGTCACGTAAATCAATGCGCTAGCATGTCAAGTAAACATACATAGCAAAAGAAGATGAAATTATGTATTAATAGTGTACTAATGAACATAGCAAGTATATATTATGAAAATGTGGAAAGTATGAAATTAATAAGTAGGCACATGTGTTTCACCCCAAAATAGTTTGAAAACAGTAAAAGAGGGGTCTATGTACTCACCTTTGGGTGCGTTTTTATATGTTAACACAATCCCACAATCTGTTTATTCGTCCTAAATTAAATAAGAATGATTAAATAATCAAAACTCACAAAAATACATGAGTTTCTCTGATACTTGAAATTTTCACATAACTTTGAGATTTCTCGAAAAGTTATTATTTTTGATTATTTTGGTGTATTTGTATATATGTTCTCGAGCGTAACACACATTGTCTTGTCAACACTAACACATAATCATACACATATTGTAAAACACATAGCACATTGTAACACATAAAATAACCCATGAACAACCCATTCTAGTGTATGTCGAAAAACACTTATTTTTGCGATTCGGTAACATTTTTGGGCGTCGGAAGTCACGTATGACTAACCAATCACCAAGTAAACTTAATATAAGTTAAAATACTTATTTTTATAGTAAAAATATCAGTTTGGTTACTGATCTAAAATAGTTTAATAAAAATCCTCCGAAAAGGCGATTTTCGACCATTTTTACCGCATAGTTTTGCATCAAACGTTACCAGAACCATCCCAAATCGAAACGAATTGAAATTTTGACATAAACCATGTTATTTACTGAATAAATTAATGGTTATACTCATGATAGTGCAGGTCTTAAATAAAGCACATAAATCATGCAAATTTCACATTTTTAAGCTATATGTACAACATGCAAAGCTATCAAACCTATGTCAAAGTTTCATGCCATTATAATACATCAAATAATGTTATTTTTAGTGTTTGTAACCTGATCTAAAACATTTTTGTCATATAGCCATTTTTCATCATCTCTTGAGCTTTAGATCAACATATTTTCTTATGTACAAGTGCCTAAAGCATACTTATCATAACATCATCATTTTATGTTAATCTAAATGCATCAAATATGTGATATATTCAGGTTTATTTGCTGATGTAATTTACATTTAACATATCATACATAAATCACCAAATACTTGCATTTTTACCACCATTCAAGAACATGTAACACTTAAACAAGTACTTTAACAAGAAATTAAACTTCAAGACTCATACACACATATATATATGTACGGTCACACACATATATATATACATATCATTTTTATTTGTTTCAAGACCCATTTCATTTTAGATTTCAAGTTTAGTGAAAATCCCAAGATTCAAGAGAAACTTCAATCATCAAGAACAACCAAGAATCAAAAGTATGATTTAAACATAATGTTATACCTTCAAGATTCAAGTAGGTTGTGAGATGAGATTTTGATGATAGGAAGCTTGAATCACTTGAGAACACCTTGGAATCACCTTTGTATCTTCACACTAACTTGAAGGTTGCTAGAAATGGTGTTTGAATGTGAAGAACAAACTTGAAGGAGATGAAGATAGAGAGAGAGGGATGGGTGGACGGCTCAAGGGGGAGAGAGAAGGAGGATGTTGAGTGTGAATGAGAATGGAAGGATTATGTGAAGATATAGAAAGATATATGGAGATTTAAAAGGTAGCATGCACTTACACTTGGCAATCTAAACTCATGCAAGATCTTAGCAAATTTTGGTGGGTCCCCATGTATATTACAACCGTGAAAATGGATGGGGGGGGGTGAAGTGTAAGTTTTTTATATAAACATGCTATATGTGGGCTAAAACGGGTGTTTAACTGGGTACCGGGTATTTTATCTAGCGTTTAAATCCCGGTTTATGGTGTTCTAAATTATTTTTATTATTCTACAAAAATAAACTCGCCAAAATATTAATGAAATAAATTTCAGTTGCCAAGACTGGCTGCGTTGTCTGCGTTTTGCAGTACAAGCACTGTGTCGCGCAGAAACACACGGTACGCGCTTAAACTTGAAAAATAATGTTTTTAGGCGTTTTAATTTATTTTTCATCACGAACCTGATTAAAATAAAATTTTAATCATAACAGAACATTTTTGGGATTTAAATATTATCCGGGCAGTCACCAACGTTAGTTTCGCAGTTTTGTCGTAAATAGTTCTTTAGTTCAAATAAACATGTTTTTGCCATACCGAATCCTTCAAAACTTATTTCTAAGTTATATGAAGGATATTTAGGGTATGTTTGGCTTATGTCACAGTTCCGGGATATATGTCGCGTTAAACTGATTGCGTTTATGCACCAGTTTGCGTATAACCTTCCAGAAAGTGATTTAAAGCTTGAAATCGGAATTGAATCAAATTGTAAAATCGTCAAACATAAATACACACATAATAACACCAAAGCACATAGTTTTATTGATAATCCATATCGTTTTACATTATACGATGCTTACAGAACACAGTTGTCACACAACAACTCTGCAGAAAGCAGTCAGACAATAAAATTGGAGCCTAGGTGTTGGTCCAATGACAAGAATACATTAAAACCCAAGAGTACATACAAGGGTTAACATATATATACTTTCCGGAGACTAAAATA
This sequence comes from Helianthus tuberosus, assembly GCA_030545235.1. Taxonomy (NCBI): domain Eukaryota; kingdom Viridiplantae; phylum Streptophyta; class Magnoliopsida; order Asterales; family Asteraceae; genus Helianthus; species Helianthus tuberosus. The sequence continues at coordinate 108,029,537 of CM060409.1, forward strand.
CGCACTAAAAAGCACCCGAAACGCACTTTAAGTGCAGAATTTTATTAAATTCAGCTATAACCAGCCTTTAAACATATGAATATTATGCAGAATTTACGTTTTATCGTCCAAAATATTTCCCTAAGTGTCGGGAGTTGAAAGGGTTACAAAAGGGTACATAAAAGACGCTAGACGGTGCAATTTAACACTTAACGAACCGGTATTTAACCGAACAACCGGACATTACCCGGGACACTAAATTTTTGCCAAACACATTGTTTATTTATCTCTTGGCTAGTCGTGATCCCCGAACACCCTAACACCCACTAAATATCAAATAAATAACATGTGGAAGCTTATACTTGGAAACTAACTATCCATTTCTTACTAGTTGCAAAATGTTACACCAAACCCCCCCCCCCCCCTAGCCGAAATCGGTCCCAAGTGGACCCACCCCAAAACTACACCATGCTCAATATCTTGCTTAAGATTATAAACCAATTGTTTATTAGATCTTTACTTGTAGAAGTGGCCATAAAGTATGAACAATCTTGTATAAGTAAGGCCAAGATCACCACAACCATACCTCTCATCATCACCCTCCCATCTTCACTCTCTCTCCCTCTTTCTCGACTCCACCCACAACCGCCAACATCACCACCATTCTACCACAATCTCATCCATTTTTGAGCTTCCTTCAAGTGTAGAAGAAGGATCAAAGGAGCTTGAACTTGTGGTGCTTCAAAAGGACTTGTTTCTTGCTTGTTCTTCATCTTTTTCTCATCATCTTCATCACTAGATCCTACCCTAGCCTTGTTCTAGTAGTAAGTTACTTGTACACCCTTGTTCATCTTGTTTTTTTGATCAAAAGTTGTAGTATGTTAGTATGTTCAAAATCACTAAAGAAACAAGAACACTAAAGAGATGAACATGAAACTTTACATGAAATCCTACATAAAAAGTTTACTTGAAGATGAAAAATGCTACTAGTTGATGTTGTCATGAGTAGGTTGTTGGTTTATTATTAACTTTTGGTTATGTGATGTTAATCACCATACAATCTTGTTAAATAATGTTAGGAGACGTGATTTAACAAGAAAAAGAAAATGGTTATGTGATAAACAAAATAACCACTTTCTAGTTAGACATGAACTTGATGAAAATAATTTTTCACAAAATAAAATTTTACTTGTAAGTTGATGAGTTTGTAAATCCGAGAGTTTACAAGGGATTTTTGTAAGCAACCAAGTTAGAAAAGCGGTTTTTGGAAAATCTTGACGATTACAAACACTTATACTATTTTTAGAGATAAAGGCAAGTATGGAAATGTTTTATTTACAAGAAGAGTTCAAGAGCTTTATTTTTGTAAAAATTGTTTACAAGTTGTAAACACTAAATCATTTTATGAGAATGATTTTTAAAGAAATAAATACGTTTCGGAAGGGAACCAGGTCCACTAAAGGCTTTACCAAGTTACTACGCGTTTTCGAAATATATCAAGTTCATGATTAGTGTGTAACGTATATATTTTTGCTCTTGGTGATGTAAAAATTGTGTAAAGGTTTAATGTTGGTGTTGATGATGACTCAAAAGAAAATAAACACATGTTTAGAAAACATGGGAAACCTCCATTTTTAGGGGAAACTCTGTCAAAATTTCTATAAATTTTGACACTTAGAAAAATATAAGTTTTGTGAAACTTATTCCCTAAAAATAGTTACCAAGGTTTCCCTAATTTTTGTGTAAACTTCAAGTAAAGAAATGATGATTTCTTCAAGATTAAAAATTGATATTAAGTATGTATATTTTTGAGGAAAAATATATATATTTATTGATCACCAAATTTTGTGCTAAGTGTACGTAGTATGTATTATACGTGATAGTGTATTAGGACTTGAAAATACACTAAATGCTCTTGAGGAGTAACAACACAAAAATACACATACAACATACAAGATACATAATTCGGGTGCAAAATACAAGAAACTTATATTTATTTTTGAGAAAATAATATAAGTAAGACACTTAGTTAAAAATATGAATTATTTTTAACACAAGAATACGTACACAAAAGACAGTGACTTGTACTTGTGCGATACAAGTCTAGTGACTAACGTTAAGAAAACACGTATAGGTCACGACATTAATTAAGCAAATCCGGTGAAGTTTACGACGCAAGGAACGCAAAGTTGTGAGTTCATGCTCCCCTTTTCTTTTAACCGTTTTCAGTTTTATAACTTCAGGGGTGAAATACATGTTACAAATATTGCAATGTTTACAAATGGCATGTTGAATACAAAAACAATAAGCACTCTTGGTGAGAACGAGTACCAAGTATGATGCGTTTTGAGAAATGATACGAGAAATGATACATGATACGAGAAATCGTGTCACGAATAGAGTACCCTAAGAACCATTAATCAACAATATACCTAGACCGCAGAACAAAAGGTTAGATCTAACGGGTGTCGGGCAGCCACACTCTTGGTGAGAACGAGTACCAAGCAGTGCTTTTGTGTCTTAGAATATGCCAACTAGAAAAATGCCTAAGGTTTGGTTGCTTCCTATGTCGTGTCACATGTTAATGGCTTTGCAACCCATTAACAACCTTAATACATACAAGATTACTTGATTTATACAGGAATACTTGAGTTGTACAAGATACAGACATACTTGACTTACGTGAGATACAGAAAATACGTGATTGATACGAAATACATACCATGTTTTCATACAAAGTATACAAACGTGAAATACAAAAACTGCATGAATTCACACCAACATTTTGTTGACGTTTTCCAAAAACTCGCATGTATTTCAGGTAACTAGGGTGGATGTGCGCACGGTCTTACTCATGCTCGTGGATGTCGTTTATGTTTATCGTTGAATAAAGTTGTAACTTTTCAGACAAAATGTTGTCTTGTGATGTAAACACTAAAACTATGATTTCGGTGATGTAATGTTTGGCATTTGAAGCTATTTTATGAGCATGTAGTATGTTTACCAATCGTATGCAATGAAAACCTTTCATGATCACACCTCGTGCTTCGGGCCGTAGAAAGGGGTGTGACACAGCTGATGGTATCCCGATCTCAAATCAATTTTAGAGTAAAAGCTCGACCCTTGCAGCTGGTCGAACAAGTCGTTAATACGTGGAAGAGGATAACGATTCTTCACGGTCACCTTGTTAAGTTCGCGATAGTCAATACACATTCTGAAAGTACCATCTTTCTTCTTCACAAACAAGACTGGAGCTCCCCAGGGCGAAGAGCTAGGACGTATAAAACCCTTTTCCAAGAGTTCTTGTAATTGCGTGGACAGTTCTTCAAGTTCTGACGGAGCTAGTCGATAAGGTGCACGAGCTATTGGTGCTGCTCCAGGAGCTAGCTCAATTTGAAACTCGACTTGTCGATGAGGCGGAAGACCAGGTAATTCCTCAGGAAATACCTCAGGAAAATCGCGCACAATAGGAATGTCTTCAATTCTCTTCTCTTCCATTGATGTGTCAGTAACGAGTGCTAGAATGGCAGTGTGGCCCTTTCGTAAACACTTCTGGGCCTTAAGGAAAGAGATGATGCCCACAACAGTACCACTCTTGTCGCCATGAATTATGAGAGGTTCTTTACCAGAACGAGGGATGCGGACAATCTTCTCGTTGCAAAGAATTTCCGCTTGCTGATGAGATAACCAATCCATCCCAATAACAACGTCGAAACTGCCCAGAGCGATAGGAATAAGATCGATAAAGAAGGTCTGACCAGCTAGGACGAGGTTACAACCCTTAACTATGTGTGTGGCTTCAAGACTTTTACCGTTTGCTAGTTCTACTGTGTGTTTGGTATTCAGAAGTGTTGGAGTGCGCTTAAGCATTTGGCTAACTTTTAAGGACACATAACTAGTATCAGCACCCGAATCAAATAAAACAGTAACAAAGAAGTCATCCAGAAGAAACTTACCCATCACAACGTTGGGATCGTTCCTCGCGTCACCCTGACCCAGTACGAAAACATGTCCCCTGGCACCATTGCCATTATTGTTACCCCCGTTGTTGCCTCCATTGTTGCCTCCATTGTTGTTCCCGTTTCCTTGGTTGTTGTTGTTCTGATTTTGGTTCAGCTGAGGATAGTTCCTCTTAAAGTGGCCTTCAGCGCCACACTGAAAGCACCCTTTATTGCCCTGCTGTTGCTGCTGATGGTGGTTCTGTGGAGCTTGTTGTTGTTGTTGGCGATTCTGATTTGCTGGTCGTGCGCCCCTACAATCTTTTGCTTCATGACCAAACTTGTTACACCTCAGACAACGACCCTTGTGGCACTGCCCGCTATGATGCTTGTTGCACCGGTTGCACTTGGGATGGTTTCCTCGGTATCCACCCTGTCCTTGACTACCAGAAGATTGTTGACCAGGACTCTGATAGTCATCAGTCTTTCGCTGCTGAGACTGAACTGAAGTAGTAGTAGTAGCGCTAATACGCTTGGGCAGCTTGTTCTACTCAACTGCCTGATCAGTGAGACGATGAGCCAACTTGATGATTTGCTGAATGGTGCCAAGATTAGCTGAGGTCACGTGGCTTTGAATTTCTGGCACCAAACCCTTAAGGTACAGCTCGATACGCTTGATAGGAGGATCCACCATAGTGGGACACAGGATAGCTAATTCGTTCGACCTCTTTGTGTATGCCTCGATTTCAGACCCCGTCATCTTCAGATTGAAAAATTATACCTCTAGCTTGTGGATGTCGTCACGACTACAGTACTCTTCTTTGATCAGTTCTTTGAAACCGTTCCATGTGGTGGCATTAGCAACCGCTAGCCCTAGCAGTTGAACCTGTGCTTTCCACCAGGTTAACGCAGCACCTTCGAGTGTTCCAGTAGCATATTTCACCCTACGATCTTCAGGGCATTCAAACATCTCAAAAACAGACTCAAGCTTCTCGAACCAGTGAAGAAGACCTACAACTCCTTCTGTGCCGCTGAAAGTACTAGGTCGGCAATCCATGAACGTTTTGAACATGCACACAGGAGGCTGAGCATGTTGACCTCCTGCAGGGACAGCTGCGAGTGCCTCAGCAACCCGTTCATTGATCAAAGCCGTCAACTGGGCTTGATTTTGGTTGATTCGTCCTCCGCGTCCGCTCATGATCTTCACAACAAAGCAACGTAAGTGAGAAAAGTGTCGCGAAAGTGCGTAAGTGTGGGACGACAGAAGTGAGTAAGCACATAAGGTTCAAATAGCAGTTATCACGTTAACTAGTGCACAGTGTGAACTATCTAACCGACAATATAAACATAAATCATACCACCTATTGTGTCGAGTCTTGCACGTGGAGCGAAGCGTCGTTGTGGATTGTTGAGCACTGTACAGGTTATAGTCTGGTTTTGTCAAAAAGCTTTTCTCTTTTTAAAACCAAGTTCACTATAACCAATGGCTCTGATACCAATCTGTCACACCCCCAAAATCCACCATGCGGAGTATCACCGGTTGGAGGCGTGACATGACCAGGATCGAGCCACCAATCATATTGAATGGCGTAATTAAGTAAGTAAAACCAACCACAATACAATTGGTGACCATAAGAAAGTAACTAACTTTAAGTTAACAGCGGAAGCATAAAACGTAAGCCCAAAACATAAGTTCCATAGTTCATAAGTTTAAAGTCTAAAACGTAGGTTTAATAAGTTCATAAGGATTAAAACGCTGAAAGTACTAGGTCGGCAATCCATGAACGTTTTGAACATGCACACAGGAGGCTGAGCATGTTGACCTCCTGCAGGGACAGCTGCGAGTGCCTCAGCAACCCGTTCATTGATCAAAGCCGTCAACTGGGCTTGATTTTGGTTGATTCGTCCTCCGCGTCCGCTCATGATCTTCACAACAAAGCAACGTAAGTGAGAAAAGTGTCGCGAAAGTGCGTAAGTGTGGGACGACAGAAGTGAGTAAGCACATAAGGTTCAAATAGCAGTTATCACGTTAACTAGTGCACAGTGTGAACTATCTAACCGACAATATAAACATAAATCATACCACCTATTGTGTCGAGTCTTGCACGTGGAGCGAAGCGTCGTTGTGGATTGTTGAGCACTGTACAGGTTATAGTCTGGTTTTGTCAAAAAGCTTTTCTCTTTTTAAAACCAAGTTCACTATAACCAATGGCTCTGATACCAATCTGTCACACCCCCAAAATCCACCATGCGGAGTATCACCGGTTGGAGGCGTGACATGACCAGGATCGAGCCACCAATCATATTGAATGGCGTAATTAAGTAAGTAAAACCAACCACAATACAATTGGTGACCATAAGAAAGTAACTAACTTTAAGTTAACAGCGGAAGCATAAAACGTAAGCCCAAAACATAAGTTCCATAGTTCATAAGTTTAAAGTCTAAAACGTAGGTTTAATAAGTTCATAAGGATTAAAAGTTTAGCACGAGACATAACAATCCATATTCCACAACGACCTCCTCCTCGTGCAAGCTCCGTAAGCATCTAGCGACCTGTAAGGCATGTAACAACGAGTCAACAACAAAGTTGAGTGAGTTCACGGTTGGTTGTTTTGTTTTAAGTTGTTTCCGAAAACCTGGTTTGTCTTTCGTTGGCTTATTTGCCGTGGGGGTTACCCAATAGTTGAAGGTATGATTAACCAGTTCCTTCTTTATTACCCAAACCATATCCATAATCAGTGGGGGCTTCCCCATGTGAACCACTAGACCATACATATCGACAACTGACGAACAATAGTTGTGCCCTACGTCAATGTCTATCATCATTGACAGTTTGCCATAGTCCATTAGTATAAGCTCGTCCGAACGGCACGGTGTGAGGTTTGTTAAACCTAATAGCGCTATTAACTAACGGCCCGCTCGCCATTGGCCTCGGCGATTAAGTCAATATAAAATGAGGGACTTAATGATAGAGTTTTGTCTAGTAAGTTTTAAGGTTGTTGTCCTACCCAAGGAGGACGAACGTACGTATTCTACCCAAGGAGAATACCCAGGATTAATATTGGCATCCTACATATGGAGGATGGCGATACATATCCTACCCAAGGAGGATATGTAGGTTCCGTTTTAATTCCTTAACCCATTCCCAACCACCGGGAATCCCATGCCTTAGAAAGTGTGTGAACTCACCTTGTTTTGCTCGGTTAGATTAGTTACTCTAATAATCAGAAATCAAGCACGTCCTAATAAGGTACGGATAACAATCAGTTTCTCACACAAAACACGTATCCTACGTATGGTTTATTTACTTATTATTTCTATCACATACCACACAATTCAAATGTCAAGTTATATTGTTAAGTTATTTTACCCTAAAATAATATAACTATCTCACAAAATAAACAAGTATCCACACAAGTGTTCTAGTATAAGATATATATTCTAAATATATATTTACCCATTTTTATTTACAAAAAAAACAACCTCCGACACTTTGTATTTTGTGACAAAAATTATGGCGAAGTTTATATTCGAAACACAAGTTATAAAATATATTTGTAACGCTTGTTTAGAAAAATATTGTCTAAGTGTTGGAGTTTTTAGGAAATTTTGCCAGAGTCTCCTTTGTAAATGGAGGCGTCCATGCTTATAGCATATCATTTTCTTTTAAAAATTCATCCAATCAATCAATAACATGTTACTAAACCATATTACACTAGTCAAGTGCAAAAACAATGCACTTTACATAATAACATAAACTTGGTTTTTCATAAAAACGCGTAGTAACTTAATGGGGTGTTTAGTGGGTTTAGTTACCCTCTAAAGTGTGTTTATTTTTGTAAAACTCTCGTTCTCGGGATTTTTAGATGTTCACAACTTGTGAACTTATTTTACAAAAATATCCATTTACATCATTTTCATATCTTACTAATATTCACATACTTATTTCTTCCAAAAATAGTGTAAGAACCATGACTTTTCAAAAGACCCGTCTTTTAACTTGGTGTGTCTAGAAAAATCATTTGTAACTCTCGGGTCCATGCGACCATCCACTTACTTAGTTCACTTATTTTTCAAGAAATCCCTTTGTTACCAAGTTTATGTCGAAACATGGAGGTGATTCTTTTATGTAGCTCACTAATCACCTCCGAACTTGTTAACTTAAGTTTTTAATCTTACTCTAACAAGTCCAACCATGATGTTTAACATCATATCTCTAGTGATCATTAAATAAACAACAACAACATCAAAACAACTTTATTTTATCAAGAGTTCATCTTATTTCCTCATTATGTTACTTCATGTTCAAGACTTTGTTTATAAACTTTTAGTGTTTCTTGAGATTTCATCCTAACATAACTATTAACCACCATAAATGAGAAGTAAATGGGGAACAAAGAGGCTTACCACTAGCTTTGAAGGTAGGGAAGAAACACTAGAGAAAAACGGGTGGATAAAAGCTTGTGGTTGAGGTCCTTCACGATCCGAGTGTTCCACACCTTCTAAATTGGCTCCTTGCACCTTGTAATATACTTGGAGTGTTTGATTGCAAAATGAAAATGGTTGGTGGGTGGGCTTGATGTTCGGCCATGAGTGAATGTGAGGGAGAGAGGTGTTTTGTTGATGATGAATATGGTTAAGTTACTTATAATCTCTAAGATCTATTACCCAAAGGGTTTCTTGTCTCTCCAAGTACATACAAGGTCACTTCATAATCCCACTAGTTCCAAGGAAAGATTAGAGAAGGATTTGAATTTATCTTGTGGTGGTCCATGTATGAGCCTAAAATTCAGCCAAGAATTGGGGGGGGGGGGTTTAGTGTAAGTTATTTGGTATATAGGTAAGTACTTAGGGGGCTAAGTGTAATTGTTAGTACAATCATAATCTTCTCACAATCCCAAGGTTAATTTGCATGGGGACTTGATGGATTCCTTTGAGGTGGCTACATGGGAAATCGTATGTTGAGAGGGGGGAAGCCATGTGTGCCGCCATTTTCATGGGGGGGGGGGTTAAGTGTATTATTTGGGGGTAAATAAGTTTAATAGTGGGGGTTTAATGTTATGTCTAGTGTCCAGTGTGTACCGGGTATTATGTAAGGTGTTATAGTGCTCGGGGACCATAACTAGCTCAGAAAAAGTGTAACAATGTTTTTAATAATATTTTTGTATTCCGGGTTATGTCCGGTTGTTCGGTTAGGTACCGTTCTGTTAAAGTGCTAAGTTATTCCATATTGTGTCCTATATATATATATATCTTTTTATAACACTCTTAATTCCCAACACTTAGGGAAGCATACAGGACCATTTAGTCATTTTTTCTGCACAAGACTAGTATGTTAACAAGCACATGTAAGTATAACACAGTAATCAGAAAGCAGTTAAGTAATTCAGCACTTTAATTAATATTAATAAATCATACGGATACATGTAATTATGAGGGTTGTCACAAGGAGTGCTTTTGTGATCCTAGAAAATGTCAAAGTTGTTTCGGTTTGGTTACGTAACTTATGGTACATAATGTCAGGGGTTCGCTACCCACTGATAGATCCTTAAACTTCATATATGCTATTAACAAACCTGGATTTCAATACAAGAATGCAAAGATTTCCTATGATAACAATAACTGCATGAACTCGCTCAACTTATTGTTGATCTTTTTAAAACTACATGTATTTCAGGAAACAAATCTTGAGCCGGTGATTCACTAAGGGAAATGGGAAAGTCAATGACAACGATGGCCACTTTTGGAGGGTTTGTCTTTTATATCCCAACCTCGTATGGGTATATAGGGGACAAAACCTCACTATGTCTTTTTGTCAAAAACTACCTTTTGTTATTTGTAAAATAACTTTGAATATGCTATGTCAAACGTTGTTGAAACTTGGAAACTACGTTGGAAAATTTGTAATCTTTTGTGGAAAACAATATATCTATGGCATCGTTGTGGTTTATTATGTTTACTCATTTGGATGCAATGATTACCTTTCTTACGTCACACACAATACGCTTCCGCTACTAGCAGGGTGTGACATCTACGACTCATATCCTCAAACTGTAGCTGATGTGACAGGAGCAACTCATTCTGTGTATAGCCTCTATAATATGAGGGGTGGCAGGGGTCTGAAATCAGCATAGTGCATGGTAGGGACCATCGGAATGGCTCGTCCATCGGGGAAGTATTGAAAGGAGCAAATGGTGCGGCCTGTGAGGTTGGGGAAAATGTTGCTGTAGCTAAAGGATCGTCATGCGGGTGCTGACCTGGAGTATCTTCCTGGGGTGCGTGTATGTCTTGAAAGGAAGCGATAGGCATGCCAGTGCAATGGACGTCGGTCTCCATAGGAGCAACATCAGCGGGTGAAGGTGCAGGAACAAACGTCTCAACCAATAAGGAGATCATCAGGTGCAGGTACTGGGTCAGATATAAGGGGTGCAATGTCTGGTAGACCAAAAGAAACAGGGTCATGATCAAGCAAGGGTGCAGGATCAGCAGGTGCAACATCAAGCGGACCCAACAGGAACAGGAGCTGGCTCAGGAGCAGGCTCTGGGTCGTGTAAAGGTGTGGCGCCTCGAGAAGGTGATAGTGCAGAAGTCATAACGGCGTTGTCGTCTGAGTCAGTGGTAGAAAGCTGTAATCTGGCCGTCTGTAAGGCTGCAGATGTCACAGACTCAAAGCAGTCTGAAATCGAGTGTATACTAGATTCAGAGAATAGCTTGATAACAGGGATCTCAAGAAGTGAAATTAGTAACAACGTTCTCGACTAACTTTCTATCATCATGGGCGTTAGCAGGAGGTCCATCAATAAACAAATCAACGTCATCATCATACAGATCATCGAATGGCCAAGCCTCGGAAAGTATGACCACAAGAGGTACGATGTCGAGGATCGGGGCCACGATGTGCTCACCATCGGGATGACCAGTGATGAAGTGGTCATGGACTGAAACAAGAGTGACAGAAGGATTCTTGTTAGAGAAACCATCAGCAAGGGTAAAGTATCACCAAAATCTGGTAGCGTGGACTGTTGGAAGTCATCCTCAACCTCGGTCAGCATGTCAGGGTCACTCTCAGTGTCTGACGAAAACCTCTCCGGCGCAGGTGCAATCTCATTATTTGTGGCGCTGGCCGTAGGGTTATCAATGTCTGATAACTCGCTTTCTGAGGAAGGTGTCATGTGTGCCGGTACATAATAATCATAGCATGTATATTCATAGTAATCACTAACAATTAGTGTATGCAAACAAAGGTAATTTATCATGTAGTCATGTATTCACATTATTCTTCATGAAACATTCAAAACGGATGATTAAATTTTCAAAATCATTATGAAAAATTGAAGGGTGCAAAACCTTGTAATAAATCATTTAAAAACAGATGATTGCTTTTCGAAAACCATTTTGGAAAAATTGGGTTCTTGTTTTGGCAATCACCTAAGGAATAAGGATATGTGAAGTGCATGTTTTAAGATCTAAACACAAGATAACTTGTGTTGAGGTCCTAGAAAAGTTATAGTCTAGGTCAAAGCATTACTAATAACCTAATTCCCTATAACCATTGGCTCTGATACCAACTCTTCTGTCACACCCCGACCACGTAAAACATCAAACCGTGGCGGAAACGTCGGGGAGTGTTGTAACAAAATTATTGTTTCACAACCATGGTATTTAAAGTTATGTTTTATTTATAAACAAAAAGGATTACATTGTCTTAAACAAAGAGAAACAAGAGTACATAACATTATTTAAACTAATCTTGCTTCTTTTATGTCACTAAGGCCCGAGTCCACCCTAGTGTATCCCGAATCAAACCTATGCAACAGCTCCTGAAACACATGTGAAAATAGGTACGTCAGCATAAAAATGACTGTGAGATACATAGGTTTTGTGAAAATAGGATTCATGACTTGTAAGTTTAAAAGAATGTTTTAACAAAAATTAGTCATGAATCTTGTTAAGTGTTTACTTTTATAAATCATATGAAAACGTGATAAGAAAGTCTGATTATATATATAAAAGAATGATGTATGGTTAATTAAGTAACCAAGTAAAAATGAGTGGTATAAAATAAACTGTTTGCAAAACAATATCTTGTGAAAAATATGTTATTTGTGTAAAATGTTATATGTCTAAATTGAAATGATTTAAATAACGCTACGATATGTAATATCATACAAGCACTTATATATAGGAAGTACCAGCGGCGTATCCACCATGCTTGTATCATATTACACATGCCTCGTTACTTAAATCACTTATCCAAACAAACCACCAATGTAAAATGTTTATGTTTAAACCAATTGTCAAAATGTTTATGTCAAAATGTAAACCATGTAATGTACGATCAATATCAAATGTTCATGTGTCAAATGTGAATCATGTAATGTGTATCCAAAATATCATGTATCGCATGTGAAATATATCAACTAAACCATAGGTAAAATGCACAAAACAAGGTATTGAAGTAAAACGTAGTTTAAATCAAAGTTATGTTTTGTGGAAATGCATGCTATACTGATACAAACATCTATGCGGTATTGTGAAAATGCATACATTCAAGCCTTGAGACTGTGGCGACAAACCCTTAAACAAATTAAAGGTTTATCTGAGTTATGTGTATCGAATTCGGTCATTCCTTCCATCCAAACATACCTAGGATGTCAGGAACGGGAGTTGTCAATTCCTATGGTACCACTACCTACTAACGAACGGCATGGCCAATGTTAATGAACGTATTTTTGTCCCATTTAAACAAACCAAATGTCATACCAAAATGTAAGCATGTGATGTAAAACAAATGTACTAAGTATGCAACAAATGGACATACATAGCATGTGATGTGAAACAAATGTACTAAGTATGCACTAAATGGACATACATAGCATAAAATGCAATGTAAAACAATGTACTAAGTTTGCACTAAATGGACATACATAGCAAAAACACAATGAAATCATGTACTATAAGTGTACTAATGAACATAACAAGCATATGATATGAAAACATGGAAAGCACGAAATTAACAAGTAGGCACATGTGTATCACCCCAAAACGTTTGAAAAGCAGTAAAAGAGGGAACTATGAACTCACTTGAGATTGTTTAATAGTCTTTAGATAACCACCAAGCAATGCTAGAAAGATCACGGAATCAAACGGCACCTAATATAGGTAACTATGTTAATAAACGGACCTAAATCGGAGGATCAGGTAAAATGTGGTTTCGTAAACCAAATGAGTGTAAGAACTCATGTAATATGGTTTAACAAAGCTCACATTCTAAAACGGAACCTATCCTAAGTGCTTACGACCCATTACGACTCGTTTAGGTAGCTTATGCTACTTTAACGCGTCGTTCACGTAAAATGCGTTCGGACCGCCTAACTAGTCCTATGACAAGTAAAATATGCCTTATCATGTCTAATATTGCTGCCAAATCAGTTTAGATATAAAAAATTATGTTACATATGCTTAAAATGAATTTTGCTGTAAAAAGGGCATTTTGGTAATTTCCTAAGGCATATAAACTACCTATCATACAACTAACTAAACGACGTGACCATAAGGTATAACCTCGAAAGGTTATTCCCTATACAACTATGGTCACCTAATGTGTTTGGTCGGATCCTAATGATCGACCAAACGGGTCGGGTTCGAAAGTCTAAGCGATTGTTTAGATCGCTTACCTTACGACCCTATATAAGCACTAAACCTAAAGTGACGAGCTTAACATGTTAGAGTGAGACAAGAGCCGGGTCAAGATCCTGAAGAAAGCCCAAAGACTGATAAAGATTGAAGATGTTGAAGACTCGACACTTAAGACTCGTCAACATTCGAGGGGGAGTCTGTTGGTGCATACGTCTGTCGACTTCGTCTTCTATCGAGTCTTATATTAAGAGTGTTAGATCAGGGCATGTAGTTCAAGATAATAGGTAATTTCGCTTGAAAAGGGTAATTCCGCTTGAAAGTTCATTCATGTAATTCCGTGCGGAATTAGATTCCGCTTGGAATCTAATCTCGCTTGGAACACTTTCAAACGGAATTAGATCATTATAAATACCCATTCAAACAAAATCATTTGTAACAATTCCGGTTTCAGTGCCGAACTGCTGCCGAAGTGTCATCTCGCTGTAAATAGTTGTCAAATCAATCAAATTGACAGTTAAAGTGTATATCTTGCTGAATTGACCTCAATACGACTGTTTCCGCCTTTCATATTGAGCATAAACTCTTCTGATCGACTCGTTCAGGTCTGAAAACGATCCTACAAGTGGTATCAGAACTAAAAACGGCTTAAAATTTTAGCTCAAGATGATGAAAAATTACCAGAGGGTTTCAGTTGGGAAAATTTTAGCTGGGATGATTACTGTCCGGTTAAAGAAATGCTAAAAGCCAAAGCTTTGCTCGAATTGAAGAAGATAGTGATGATGATAATGATTATTATGCAAAAAAGAATGAAGAAGCACTTGAAAATGATGGAAGAGAGTGATAGTGAAGATGAGAAAGCTAAAAAGAAAAAGAAGAAAATCAAAACACCGGTTAGCAGTGATGATGAAGATGTTCCGGTGACTAGAAGAAAAGTGAAAGAAGTTACGGCTTTCAAGATTGATGAAGAAGCTGATGCAAGAGAGATTCCAGTGAATTGTGAAACCTGTAAGATCATAAAGAAGAAAAACAGCGAATTGATTAACAACATGAACAGGTTGAAAGAATCATACGATGTTCTGAACAAAGCCATGAATATGTACAATGAAACAAGTGAAGAACAGGCAACAGCAATGAAGATACTTCAAGGAGCGTTCATGATAAAACAGAAAATTGTGAACAATTATATCGAGAAGTGTGCTGCTCTGGAACAGAAACTGGAGACTCAAAGGATTGAAACTGAGAGAGTTAATCGTTTGTTAAAAAGTTACTCATGTACTTCTTATGTCATTGACAGGATTTATCCAACTGTTGAAGGCATGAAGGCTTTTGAAGATGATGAAGTAACTGAAGAACAAATGGTATCTGAAGAAAAGACTCCTGAAAAGAAGAAAGAAAAGAAGAAGGATACTAAAGTAAAGACATCTGGTAAGAAACAAGGTGTCAGTTATAAAAAGTGTCCACCCCCGCTTGAAAATGGATATTCGCTAAGAAATCTAAATTCAGAAAGAGTCAAAAAGGCAACCAACTTAAAGTGGGAGTCTGAATCATCAGTTAACCTGCCAGAAAATATTGATGTCACATTTACATCATCTGACACTGATCAACAATCTAAATTGATGAAGAAAGTGGTGGATCATGTGTTAGATAACGATGAAACAGAGGATTCAAAGTCGGAGTCTATGTCAGAGTCAAAGTCTGAGTCCAGTACTCCGAGTCAAACCGTCAAACAGGGCAAAAGAGTTTACAATAAAGAATTCTTGTTATCAAAATCTAATTTGAATGATGAAACATTCAAAGTTGCATATACTTTGAATGATTCCGACAAATTATATTCTGATGAGGAATTTCCAATAAGAGGTGTCAAAACTGAAATGATAAACAAGGTTTTCAAACTAATAGAAATTAATATTTCTGAAATAAAAGATATAAATCTTTCTAATAAACCTAAAAAATACACCTGAAGAGTTCAACAAAGAGAAAACAAGAAAAAGGGTTACAGTTCTGGTTCTGGTTATCGAAAGAAACCAAACCATAACGGTAATTTCAAAAAGAAAGGTCTTGGTTTTACTCCACCAGAAAATTATAAAAATGAAAAATATGTTCGAGATTTTAAATCATAAATGATATTTGTTTCAGGTACATCTTCGGAAGAGGAGAAAGAAAATTTGTTCAGAAAACAGTCGAAGAAAGAATTCCTTGCGAAGAAGCAAGAAGAAATGGAGAAGATGGTTGATCAAAAGTGTAACATCCGTGCTTGTAATCATTGTGAACAGTTCTATTATCAATAAAACAATGTTATTTGATCCCAATGTTGTTTTGTTATGTTTTACTTTTTTCATGTTTTGACTTTTATCCAATTTCAAACTCTACATCGCTTTCTGGAGAGTTATACGCAAACTGGTGCGAAAACGTAATCAGTTTAATGCGACAAATACTCTGGAACATCAACATATACTTAACATACCTTAAATAACCTTTACATAACTTAGGAATAAGTTTTGAAGGCTTTGGTATGGCAAAAACAAGTTAATTCGACTACAGGGACTAAACTTGACAAACTGCGAAAGTATGCCAATTTGAACTGTAACGAACATTCCGGAACATGACCATAAGTTAAACACACCTTAAATATCCTTTATATAGCTTAGAAATAGGCTTAGAGGGGTTCGGTGTGCTAAAATAAACTTTTGGGTCATTCAGGGACTAAAAGTGTCAAAAAGTGCACAAGTTTGCACTTTCGTGCATATCTTACGGTCTGAATACATCCGGACATCCAAAAATTTATGTAAGCACTAAAATATTTTAGTTTAGTGTTTGGCATGAGAAAAATCCATTCGTCACGCAATTTGGATCGTTTTTCACGCTTATGCGCATTCCGTCGTACATAACCGAACAACGCGATTGTACGGCTAAACGAACCGACATCCGGCATATTTTTGAGCATGTTTCATGTTCCCTATACTTTAACATCCTTGTGAAGCTTAAAAATGGGCTTGACGGGTGTTAGAAGTGCCAAAACACGACGATACGCGCTCAGGAACCAAAACTGCAAAACTGCAAAAAAAAATATAAAAAAAAATAAATAAATAAAAAAAATGCAGCAAAAAGCCATTTTAAACATAAGTTAGCAGCCCCTAACACTTCCCAAAGGTCAAGTGCCACATGTTAATCTCCTATGGTGGCCAAAATTAGTTACCACAACATTTTGACAAGTGTACGGCCTAGATCGTGCCCCCTTTTCCAAGAAACGATCCTAACGGTTGTGGGTTTACTATAAATACCCAACCCATTTTCACTCATTCCTCACTAGAATCTGATCTAAAAGACTCTAAGTTGAAACCATTGTTTCATACCTGAGTTATTTGGATCTAGATTAGCATTCGGGGACCTTTCGTAAGTATTCTTTCGTTCTTTTATAGCTTTCGAGTCCGAAAGTCAAACTTTGTTTGACTTTCTGCATTGACCAGTTTATGGTCGATGCGAAGTTCGTTTGAACTTCATAACGTGAGCGTGATCACGATGGTTATAGTCCCTAGTGACTATACCTACTGATTACCACGTTATCTAGGCTCAGTGACGAGCCGTAGTTTCGGCCAGAATGCGCATTCTTGCGTATTTTGTAACCAAACTACTCTTAGGTATCAAAACCGTTTGTTTTGATACCAAACCTGTTTTCTAAACTTAGTTAAGCATGTTTTAGCATGCTTAGCTCGTCACTTTTAGTTTAGTGCTTATATAGGGTCGTAAGGTAAGCGATCTAAACAATCGCTTATACTTTCGAACCCGATCCGTTTGGTCGATCATTAGGATCCGACCAAGCACATTAGGTGGCCATAGTATATAGGGAATAACCTTACGAGGTTGTACCTTATGGTCGCTTCGTTTAAGTAGTTGTATGATAGGTAGTTTATATGCCTTAGGTAAATTACCAAAATACCCCTTTGATGCCAAAATCCGTTTTAATCATATGTAACATAACTTTTGACATCTAAACTGATTTGACAACCATATTAGACATGTTAAGGCATATATTACTTGTCATAGGACTAGTTAGGCGGTCCGAACGCGTTTCACGCGAACGACGCGTTAAAGTAGCATAAGCTACCTAAACGGGTCGTAATGGGTCACAAGCACTTAGGTTAGGTTTCATTTAGTATGTGGGCTTTGTTAAACCATATTACACGAGTCTCCATACTCGTTTGGTTTACGAACCCTCATTCTATCCGATCTTCCGATTTTGGTCCGGTTTATTAATGTAGTTACCTATATTAGGTGCCGTTTGATATTCCGCGATCTCTAGCATTGCTTGGTGGTTATCTTAGGACTTCTCAGCAATCTCAAGTGAGTACATAGAACCCCTCTTTTACTGTTTTCCAAACATTTTGGGGTGGAACACATGTGCCTACTTGTTACTTTCGTGCTTTCCTGTTTTCACATCATATACCTGCTATGTTTGTTAGTACATTATAGTACATGATTTCATTACGTTTCATGCTATGTATGTCCATTGTGTGCATATTTAGTACATTGTTTTACATTACATTTCTGCTATGTATGTTAACTGATAGCATGCTAGCACATTGATTTACATGACTTTTCTGCTTTGTATGTTAACTTAGCATACTTAGTACATTGTTTTTATATAACATGTTCACTTTTGCTATGACATTTGGTTTGCACAAACGAGACTATTATACGTTCATTAACATTAGCTACGCCGCTCGGTAGTAAGTACTGGTACCATAGGACTTGACAAATCCCATTCCTGACATCCCGGGTTTGTTTGGATGTAAGGAATGACTGAATCCGAATACAATTCTTTTGATAACCTTGACTGAAAGGGTTATCCGACTGTCTCAAGGCTTGAATGTATGCGTTAACTTACCACATAAATGTTTGTATCAATGTAACATGTATTACTTTGCAAAACATAACTTTTTGATACATTCAAAATACTTTGTTTTGTACATTTCTACATTTGGACTATTTGACAATACTTTACTTACAAGACATAACATTTGTTACACCTTACTTGACTACTTTTGGACTATCAACATTTGACATGGTTTATACAAGGACTTTTGACAATTGGTTTAAACATAGACATTATACATTGTTGGTTGGTTAAGTGACTTAAGTAACGAAATGTGAGTAATATGATACAAGCATGGTGGATACGCCGCTGGTACTTCCTATATATAAGTGTTTGTATTATATTACATATCATAGCGTTATTTAAATCATTGATTTTGGACTTATACATTTTATACAAGTAACATGTTTTCACAAGACTTTGTTTTACAATACGGTTTATTTTATACAACTCATTTTACATGGTTATTCATTTAACCATACCTTATTCTTTTACTTATACATATCATCTAAACATATTGTTTTTCAAGCGATTTACAAAACAAAATCAAATTACAAGGTTCATGACTAAACATTTCTTAAACTTAAGTCATGAATCCTATTTTCACAAAACCTATGTATCTCACAGGCATTTTTATGCTGACGTACCTATTTTCACATGTGTTTTCAGGAGCTTTTCCGTAGGATGACGATCATGACACTAGGGCGGACCTGTGCCTTAGAGATTTAAAGCGAAGATAGACTATGTTTAATTATGTTAAAAACTCTTTGATTCCTGTTTAAAACAATGAAACTCTTGTGTTTATAAATAAAATACAACTTTGAATGCCATGGTTATGAAACAATTAATTCTGTTACAACACTCCCCGATGTTTTCCGCCACGTTTTGTATGTTACACGTGGTCGGGGTGTGACAGAAGAGTTGGTATCAGAGCCAATGGTTATAGGGAATTAGGTTATTAGTAATGCTTTGACCTAGACTATAACCTTTCTAGGACCCTAACACAAGTTATCTTGTGTTTAGATTCTAAAACATGCACTTCACCTATCCTTAGGTGATTATCAAAACAAGAAACCAAATTTTTCCGAAACGATTTTTGAAAAACAATCTTCTGTTTTTGAATGATTTATTACAAGGTTTTGAACCCTCTATTGTAAGGTTTTGAACCCTCTGTTATATGGTTTTGAACCCTTCCAGTTTGACTAAATTTTTGGCCTTGTGCCTTCAAATTTTCAAAATCTCGTCAACGTTTTGGGTTTTAAATAATGTGAACACGTGCAAACTGGAAGAGTGAATGCCTGTATTCTGGGTTTTCTGTCTAGGCAAGCACTTCGTATACATCTCATCAGACGCGAGACCAGTTGTGCTTACCTGGGAATTCTTGGGATGAGTGTTCACTTATAGGCGAGCATGTCTTCATGATACATTATTTTTGATCCATTTACTTTGATTAGTCACTGTGTGTCGTTTGTTTACTTTGTGATACGGACAAATGACCACCATCTTTGCTTTTGTTGATTTTGTTTCATCTCATTCTTTTCATCCCATCATCTCACTCGTTTGTTTTCATGTTTCCTCTTTTAGAATGCCTCCTCGACGCGACAATCTGATTGCGACTGCCGAACTGGCAGAAATTATTGCGGAGCAGATGGCTGCTCAGTTCCCAAATCTCTTTGCTCAATGGCACGCAGCCAACAATAACAACAATGCTCCATGCAAATACAAGGATTTTAACTCGGCTAAACCACTCAAGTTTAGTGGTTCTGAGGGAGCGACTGGGCTTCTTCAATGGTTTGAGAGCATTGAGAATACTTTCCGCCACGTGCAGTGTTCGGATAATCGCAAGGTCGAGTTTTCCTCGAGCGTGTTTCAGAAGAGGGCTCTCACATGGTGGAACGGGGTTATGAGAGATCGGGGTGCAGAAGTTGCTCTAGCGCAAACTTGGGCTGAACTTAGGGCCCTTATGATGAGGGAATTCTGTCCTCGTCATGAACAGCGAGCGTTGGAGAAAGAGTTTGAGGACTTGAAACAAGACAGTGGCGAGCACAGGGCTTATACTGATAGGTTTGAAGAGTTGAGTCTGCTTTGCCCAACTACGGTTACCCCACTCGACAAGGCTATCGAAAGATACATCGACGGCCTACCTGACTCAGTACAAGACATCATTACTGGTAGTAACCCTGCCACACTCCGTCAGGCGATCGAGTTATCAGCGACATTGACTGAGTCGCAGATTCGAAAGGGGAAGCTGCACAAAAAGGGTGACAAGGGTAAGAAGCAGGTGTCTGATAAGGAAGATAGCAAGAAAGGGCAAAACAAGAAGGGAAAGAATTCTGGAGGGTCTAGGAAGCGGAAGGCTTCCCAAAACTATGCTGTTACTGCACAGGCTCAGGCTGCACCAAATCAGCCTGCGCAACCACTAGCCAAGAAGCCTTATCTTGGCAATGCACCTTTGTGCAACAGGTGTAACGGCCATCATCAACCACACCTCCAGTGTCGTCAGTGCACCAACTGCGGAAGATCTGGTCATCTTACTGCCGCCTGCCGCATTCCTGTTAACCAGAACCAGGCAGTTCAGAACCAAGCCCAACAAGTTGCTCAGCCTCTTGCTCAGCAACAAGGTCAAGCTGCACGACCTCATTTTCCTCCTGGTTCATGCTACAATTGTGGGGATCTGACCCACTACAGGAACCGGTGCCCAAGGCTAGCCAACCAGAATCCGAATGCGAACCCGAATCAGGCTCAGGCTCGAGGACGAGCTTTTAACTTGAATGCCCAAGAGGCGTAGGCGGATGATAACGTGGTGAATGGTACGTTCTTTATTAATAATCAGCCTGCATCTGTTCTTTTCGATTCTGGTGCCGACAAGAGTTTTGTGTCATTGTCTTTTGAGCCTATGCTTCGCGTGTCTAGAACGAAACTAGGTAAACCTTTGACAGTAGAAGTTGCTAGTGGTGAACCCATTGTTCTTGATTCTATTCTTCGCAACTGCCAGTTGAATCTTAACGATCATCTTTTTCCAATTAACCTCACGCCTATGCAACTTGGAAGCTTCGACGTCATTGTGGGTATGGATTGGTTATCCAAGTATCACGCTGAGATAGTTTGTTCTGAGAAGATTGTTCGTGTGCCGCTTTCGACAGGCGAGATCCTACAGGTTCAAGGTGAGAAACCTGCCGGTGGTCTCAAACTCATGTCTTGTTTTAAAGCTCGGAAGTATCTGCGGAAGAACTATGTGGCTTTCTTAGCACATGTTACAACAGATAAAGGCAAGGGTAAGTCTATTTCAGATATTCCTGTCGTTCGGGATTATTCTGAAGTTTTCCCTGAAGAGTTACCTGGTCTACCCCCAGCACGCCAAGTCGAGTTCCGCATTGATCTCGTACCTGGTGCAAATCCCATTGCCAGAGCTCCATATCGTCTTGCACCGTCTGAGATGCAAGAGTTGTCTAAGCAGCTTCAGGAGCTTTCTGACAAAGGCTTTATCCGTCCCAGCTTTTCACCCTGGGGTGCTCCCGTACTTTTTGTCAAGAAGAAGGATGGATCCTTTAGGATGTGTATCGATTATCGTGAGCTTAACAAGCTTACCATCAAGAATCGATATCCCCTACCGCGCATAGACGACCTCTTTGATCAGTTACAAGGTGCCTCTTATTTCTCGAAGATTGATCTACGTTCCGGATATCATCAACTTCGGGTGCATGAAGAAGACATTCCCAAGACAGCGTTCCGTACTCGTTATGGGCATTATGAATTCACAGTCATGCCATTCGGTTTGACTAATGCTCCTGCTGTTTTCATGGACTTAATGAATAGGGTCTGCAAACCTTATTTGGATCAGTTCGTCATTGTTTTTATTGACGACATCTTGATTTATTCTAAGACGCGAGCTGATCACGAGCAACATCTTTGTCTTACTTTGGAACTCCTAAAGAAAGAGCAACTTTTCGCCAAATTCTCCAAGTGTGAATTCTGGCTTAAAGAAGTCCAATTCTTAGGACATATTATCAACGAACAAGGTATTCATGTAGATCCCTCCAAGATCAGTGCGATTAAGGATTGGGATACGCCTACTACTCCTACTGAGGTTCGTTCTTTTCTTGGTCTAGCGGGTTATTATCGCCGCTTCATAGAAAACTTCTCGAAGATTGCAGTTCCTCTAACTACTCTAACTCAGAAGAAAATGCCCTTTTATTGGGGATACAAACAAGAGGAAGCTTTTCAAAACTTGAAGCAGAAGCTCTGCGACGCGCCTGTTCTAACTTTGCCTGAGGGCAATGATGATTTCGTCGTTTATTGCGATGCATCTAAACTGGGTCTCGGCTGTGTTCTTATGCAAAGGAACAAAGTCATAGCATATGCATCGAGGCAGTTGAAGATACAGGAGAAGAACTACACCACTCATGATCTTGAGTTGGGTGCAGTTGTCTTCGCTCTTAAGATCTGGAGACACTATTTGTACGGTACGAAATGTGTGGTTTTCACGGACCACAAAAGTCTTCAGCATATCTTCAATCAGAAAGAACTCAACATGTGGCAACGACGTTGGGTTGAGCTACTAAATGACTATGACTGCGAAATTCGCTACCATCCTGGTAAGGCGAATGTCGTGGCTGATGCATTGAGTCGCAAGGAACGTACTAAGCTTCATTGTGTACGTGTTCAATCTGTTATTCAAGCTCGATCCGATATCCAAGCACGCATTTCTCAGGCTCAACAATCTTGTGTTTCACAAGGTTTAATGGATAAGGAATTTCCCTATCACATAACGCCTGCTTTGGAACTGAAGGACAATGGATCGTATTACTTCATGGACCGTTTGTGGGTCCCAAGCCAGGATGATCTTCGTACCTTACTTATGGATGAAGCCCATAAGTCGCGTTATTCTATTCATCCGGGCTCAGATAAGATGTATAAGGATCTTCGTATTCACTATTGGTGGCCTGGTATGAAGAAAGACATTGCCTTATACGTATCAAAATGCCTTACTTGTCTTAAGGTTAAGGCTGAACATCAGCGTCCTTCTGGTTTATTGGAGCAACCAGAGATCCCAGTTTGGAAATGGGAAAACATTACTATGGATCTTGTTACTAAACTTCCGCGCACAAAGAAAGGTCATGATGCCATCTGGGTAGTTGTTGATCGTCTTACTAAATCAGCGCATTTCTTGCCAATCCGCGAAGATTTTCCTGCTGACAGACTTGCTCAAATCTATGTGGATGAAATTGTAGCTCGACATGGTGTTCCTTTGAACATAATTTCTGACAGAGATGCTCGTTTCACTTCTCATTTTTGGAGAACCATGCAATCTGCTATGGGGACCCAACTTAATCTGAGCACAGCTTATCATCCACAAACGGATGGTCAATCTGAAAGAACAATCCAGACTCTGGAGGATATGCTTAGAGCTTGTGTGATCGATTTTGGTGGTAGTTGGGATTCACATCTTAAGTTGATTGAATTCTCCTACAACAACAGTTATCACACCAGCATCAAAATGGCTCCTTTCGAGGCTCTCTATGGTCGAAAATGTCGTTCACCAGTCTGCTGGAATGAGATCGGCGAGGCTCAAGTTACTGGACCTGCCCTCATTTTAGAAACTACGGACAAGATCAAGAAAGTTCGTGATAACCTTCAGACAGCTAGAAGCCGTCAGAAGAGTTACGCGGACCCAAAACGCAAGGCCTTGGAATTTCAAGTCGGTGATCGAGTATTACTTAAGTTCTCACCTTGGAAATGTGTGATCAGATTTGGAAAGAAAGGAAAACTTGCACCTAGATACGTTGGACCATTCAAGATCGTCGAAAGAATCGGAAAGGTAGCCTACAGACTTGAGTTACCTCCTGAACTGGGAAATGTTCATCCAACTTTCCACGTGTCCAATCCCAAGAGGTGTTTAGCTGATGAGAACCTCCACATACCGCTTGACGAAATTCGTGTTGGCAAAACACTGAAATTTGTTGAAAAGCCAGTGGAAATCATGGAACGTGAAGTCAAGTGGCTTAAACGCAAGCGCATTCCTTTGGTCAAAGTTCGCTGGGAAGCTAAACGTGGACCCGAGTTTACTTGGGAACGTGAAGATCAAATGAAGGCGAAATATCCGCATCTTTTCCCACGAGTTTCCTCTAAATAAATTTCGGGACGAAATTTCCACAAGTAGGGGAGACTGTAACACCCGTGCTTGTAATCATTGTGAACAGTTCTATTATCAATAAAACAATGTTATTTGATCCCAATGTTGTTTTGTTATGTTTTACTTTTTTCATGTTTTGACTTTTATCCAATTTCAAACTCTACATCGCTTTCTGGAGAGTTATATGCAAACTGGTGCGAAAACGTAATCAGTTTAATGCGACAAATACTCCGGAACATCAACATATACTTAACATACCTTAAATAACCTTTACATAACTTAGGAATAAGTTTTGAAGGCTTTGGTATGGCAAAAACAAGTTAATTCGACTACAGGGACTAAACTTGACAAACTGCGAAAGTATGCCAATTTGAACTGTAACGAACATTCCGGAACATGAACATAAGTTAAACACACCTTAAATATCCTTTACATAGCTTAGAAATAGGCTTAGAGGGGTTCAGTGTGCTAAAATAAATTTTTGGGTCATTCAGGGACTAAAAGTGTCAAAAAGTGCACAAGTTTGCACTTTCGTGCATATCTTACGGTCTGAATACATCCAGACATCCAAAAATTTATGTAAGCACTAAAATATTTTAGTTTAGTGTTTGGTATGAGAAAAATCCATTCGTCACGCAATTTGGATCGTTTTTCACGCTTATGCGCATTCCGTCGTAATTAACCGAACAACGCGATTGTACGGCTAAATGAACCGACATCCGGCATATTTTTGAGCATGTTTCATGTTCCCTATACTTTAACATCCTTGTGAAGCTTAAAAATGGGCTTGACGGGTGTTAGAAGTGCCAAAACACGCCGATACGCGCTCAGGAACCAAAACTGCAAAACTGCAAAAAAAAAAATATAAAAAAAAAATAAATAAATAAAAAAAAATGCAGCAAAAAGCCATTTTAAACATAAGTTAGCAGCCCCTAACACTTCCCAAAGGTCAAGTGCCACATGTTAATCTCCTATGGTGGCCAAAATTAGTTACCACAACATTTTGACAAGTGTACGGCCTAGATCGTGCCCCCTTTTCCAAGAAACGATCCTAACGGTTGTGGGTTTACTATAAATACCCAACCCATTTTCACTCATTCCTCACTAGAATCTGATCTAAAAGACTCTAAGTTGAAACCATTGTTTCATACCTGAGTTATTTGGATCTAGATTAGCATTCGGGGACCTTTCGTAAGTATTCTTTCGTTCTTTTATCGCTTTCGAGTCCGAAAGTCAAACTTTGTTTGACTTTCTGCATTGACCAGTTTATGGTCGATGCGAAGTTCGTTTGAACTTCATAACATGAGCGTGATCACGATGGTTATAGTCCCTAGTGACTATACCTACTGATTACCATGTTATCTAGGCTCAGTGACGAGCCGTAGTTTCGGCCAGAATGCGCATTCTTGCGTATTTTGTAACCAAACTACTCTTAGGTATCAAAACCGTTTGTTTTGATACCAAACCTGTTTTCTAAACTTAGTTAAGCATGTTTTAGCATGCTTAGCTCGTCACTTTTAGTTTAGTGCTTATATAGGGTCGTAAGGTAAGCGATCTAAACAATCGCTTATACTTTCGAACCCGACCCGTTTGGTCGATCATTAGGATCCGACCAAGCACATTAGGTGGCCATAGTATATAGGGAATAACCTTACGAGGTTATACCTTATGGTCGCTTCGTTTAAGTAGTTGTATGATAGGTAGTTTATATGCCTTAGGTAAATTACCAAAATACCCCTTTGATGCCAAAATCCGTTTTAATCATATGTAACATAACTTTTGACATCTAAACTGATTTGACAACCATATTAGACATGTTAAGGCATATATTACTTGTCATAGGACTAGTTAGGCGGTCCGAACGCGTTTCGCGCGAACGACGTGTTAAAGTAGCATATGCTACCTAAACGGGTCGTAATGGGTCACAAGCACTTAGGTTAGGTTTCATTTAGTATGTGGGCTTTGTTAAACCATATTACACGAGTCTCCATACTCGTTTGGTTTACGAACCCTCATTCTATCCGATCTTCCGATTTAGGTCCGGTTTATTAATGTAGTTACCTATATTAGGTGCCGTTTGATATTCCGCGATCTCTAGCATTGCTTGGTGGTTATCTTAGGACTTCTCAGCAATCTCAAGTGAGTACATAGAACCCCTCTTTTACTGTTTTCCAAACATTTTGGGGTGGAACACATGTGCCTACTTGTTACTTTCGTGCTTTCCTGTTTTCACATCATATACCTGCTATGTTTGTTAGTACATTATAGTACATGATTTCATTACGTTTCATGCTATGTATGTCCATTGTGTGCATATTTAGTACATTGTTTTACATTACATTTCTGCTATGTATGTTAACTGATAGCATGCTAGCACATTGATTTACATGACTTTTCTGCTTTGTATGTTAACTTAGCATACTTAGTACATTGTTTTTATATAACATGTTCACTTTTGCTATGACATTTGGTTTGCACAAACGAGACTATTATACGTTCATTAACATTAGCTACGCCGCTCGGTAGTAAGTACTGGTACCATAGGACTTGACAAATCCCATTCCTGACATCCCGGGTTTGTTTGGATGTAAGGAATGACTGAATCCGAATACAATTCTTTTGATAACCTTGACTGAAAGGGTTATCCGACTGTCTCAAGGCTTGAATGTATGCGTTAACTTACCACATAAATGTTTGTATCAATGTAACATGTATTACTTTGCGAAACATAACTTTTTGATACATTCAAAATACTTTGTTTTGTACATTTCTACATTTGGACTATTTGACAATACTTTACTTACAAGACATAACATTTGTTACACCTTACTTGACTACTTTTGGACTATCAACATTTGACATGGTTTATACAAGGACTTTTGACAATTGGTTTAAACATAGACATTATACATTGTTGGTTGGTTAAGTGACTTAAGTAACGAAATGTGAGTAATATGATACAAGCATGGTGGATACGCCGCTGGTACTTCCTATATATAAGTGTTTGTATTATATTACATATCATAGCGTTATTTAAATCATTGATTTTGGACTTATACATTTTATACAAGTAACATGTTTTCACAAGACTTTGTTTTACAATACGGTTTATTTTATACAACTCATTTTACATGGTTATTCATTTAACCATACCTTATTCTTTTACTTATACATATCATCTAAACATATTGTTTTTCAAGCGATTTACAAAACAAAATCAAATTACAAGGTTCATGACTAAACATTTCTTAAACTTAAGTCATGAATCCTATTTTCACAAAACCAATGTATCTCACAGGCATTTTTATGCTGACGTACCTATTTTCACATGTGTTTTCAGGAGCTTTTCCGTAGGATGACGATCATGACACTAGGGCGGACCTGTGCCTTAGAGATTTAAAACGAAGATAGACTATGTTTAATTATGTTAAAAACTCTTTGATTCCTGTTTAAAACAATGAAACTCTTGTGTTTATAAATAAAATACAACTTTGAATGCCATGGTTATGAAACAATTAATTCTGTTACAACACTCCCCGACGTTTTCCGCCACGTTTTGTATGTTACACGTGGTCGGGGTGTGACAAAAAGAAGAAGGACACTCGAACCGGTTTTTAATGTGGTAGAATTGGACATCTTGCTGTGAAGTGTTCACAAACAATTCAAACCAAACAGGGAGTTTCTAAACTGAAAGAAAAAATGGTTGAGTTTGAACCACTAATTGAAAGGTCTAAAATTTCAAAAAGTCAAAATTTGAAATTGGTGAATGTTCAAACAGGTTTTACAAGAAAAGAGCAGATCTTGACAATCAAAAGTGGATTGTTAAGAAATCTGATGATATTTCTAGCAATGGTTCTGATTCGTCAAAATCTGAGGAGCTATCTTCTGGCGATGAATCTGATTCCACAATGTCAGAAAAGCCATATGTTGAGTTAAAGTCAGAAACATCAGTACCTCCAATGAATGATTCAAATTTCCACCATTGAGGGCTGAAAATTTTAAACAAAAAGTTGGTAAAATTGAGATTTCAAATCAATTTTTCTCTGAAAAGAAAGAATTTGATGTTGAAAAGGCCTTTAACTCCAAAGTGAAAAACATTTTTGGTAAAATGGTTGATGGGAAAGTTAAAGGGGTGAAGGAATTTTATGAAAAGAAAACGAAGAAACCAGGTAAGGATGGGTCGTCCCAGGTGTGTGACTAGGATGGAACCTATTATGAAGAGTAAACTCTGGACTTGCCGGAGCTCCCATGTTGGTAATCGTGGAGCAGGAATCGGCATCTTTCTTGAGGAATTCACGTTTGTGATATTTCGACTTACAAGTGGTAAATCAGGGACACTAAGTTGTACTTGATTTTCTACAAGTGGTTTTTGTTGGTTGTTATTAAAAATGTTAAATTTTTCAAAATGGTTAAAGAATGAACAGTGTGATGAGATCCCCTAACCTTCAAGAGGTTTTGTAAAATCAACAAAACTAATTTTCCCGAAAAACCATTTTGATTAAAAAAAACTTAAGTGTTTTGAAATCATTATGGGAAAATGTTTTGTTGTGAGGGGGAGTTCTGATTGTTTATGCCAAGTGGATGGCGAATTGAAGTGATTTGATATCAGTTGTCATTTTTTCTGTACAGTTTGTTTTCAAATTTTCTCAGAAAATCAAAATTGAAATATATTTTGATTTTAGGGGGAGTAAAAATTTTAGCAAATTTCAAAAATTTGAAAAATACAAAAACATGATAAAATCTAAAAGGCCAAAAACATGATAAAATTTCAAAATGAGTTTTGTTGTGAACAAGAGGAAATGATAGTACATCAGTGGGCGGTCACAGCATGCTAAAGAATTGGATAGTCAAAATGTGATAAACGGTCTCACTGATGATGTGCCAGTAGGTTTTTACACATTTAGTAGATTGTGACGAGATATAAACCTAAATTTCAAACTTACTTATATCGTGGGGAACATCTCTCGGATATATGGGTAACCCCCGAAATCTTGTTTGAAAGGTCCCTCTTTCTGAGATACTAGGTCTTTATACTCAGTGATATCTGGGGTATTATCCTGTGACTTCTGATTTTGCGGAAGCAATGGCCTAGTCCCCGGAGAATACTTTACGCTTGCTTGAAATATAGCCCACCCTCAGCATAAAAAATGATGAAACATTGCAAAATGCTAATCATGTGATGTTGAAGAAAAGATCCTCTAAAGGGGACCCACCAAAAGTCGAAGCCGTCATCTCTCTGCTGAACGGAAGTTCTGACCTGAGCTCTCACGGTCTTTGCAATCTAACCCCTTACAGATATCATCTGTGGTATACTCACCTGTAAGACTGAATATTGGGATCCGGACACGGGAGTATATTCTGAGGTGGAACACGCGAATAAGTTTAAGTGCTTAAAACATTAATCTCGTATCTCGGAGCAGTTGAACTTTGTGTGAAAATTTAAGTGGATCAGTATACTGACAATCTAAGTGAATCGTTTAGAACTTAAAATGTTTAAAGCTTAATTGTGTAGGTGATTTGTCTCATAAACTGATATGATCCTCTTACACAAACTCACAAAAATATTGTTTGTAAATATTAAATATTTCTTTACTGCATTTCATTTCTGTGATATAAAAAATCAAAAAAGATTTTCAGAGTGTTTTAGCATAATTTTTGTAAAATACAAAAAAGATTTTCGACAACTGTTGTTGGAGAGCTGATTTTCAAAATTCCAAGTGCTAAACATGATGACAATTGGGTTGGGAGAGTGTATTTTGAAAAGAAAAATGGTATTTCTTCAAGTGGTTCATCAGAGATTAACATTGTGAATCATTTTTTTAATATCTGATTCACAAGTGGTCATCAGAAATGTTTTAAATGTTAAATCATTTTTGAGATTAATATCTGCAAAAGGTAATTTCTAAATTTGTCAAATGTTAAAATTGTGAAATTTATTGTGAGGTAGAGTTTGTGCAGGTAGGCCAGGTTACGATTCTGGAACTACTGATGCTGATGAGCTTAAGGAATCAAGAGATCTGATCAAGAGAATTAGAGTGAGACAAGAGCCAGGTCAAGATCCTGAAGAAAGCCCGAAGACTGATAAAGATTGAAGATGTTGAAGACTCGACACTTAAGACTCGTCAACATTCGAGGGGGAGTCTGTTGGTGCATACGTCTGTCGACTTCGTCTTGTATCGAGTCTTATATTAAGAGTGTTAGATCAGGGCACGTAGTTCAAGATAATAGGTAATTTCGCTTGAAAAGGGTAATTCCGCTTGAAAGTTCATTCATGTAATTCCGTTCGGAATTAGATTCCGCTTGGAATCTAATCTCGCTTGGAACACTTTCAAATGGAATTAGATAATTATAAATACCCGTTCAAACGAAATCATTTGTAACAATTCCGGTTTCAGTGCCGAACTGCTGCCGAAGTGTCATCTCGCTGTAAATCGTTGTCAAATCAATCAAATTGACAGTTAAAGTGTATATCTTGCTGAATTGACCTTAATACGACTGTTTCCGCCTTTCATATTGAGCATAAACTCTTCTGATCGACTCGTTCGGGTCTGAAAACGATCCTACACAAACATTGGGATCAAATAACATTATTTTATTGATAACTGAATTGTTTACAATGATTACAAGCACAGGTGTCACAGTCTCCCTTACTTGTGGAAATTTCATCCCGAAATTTATTTAGAGGAAACTCGTGAGAAAAGATGTCGATACTTCGCCTTCATTTGATCTTCACGTTCCCAAGTAAATTTTGGTCCACGTTTAGATTGTCACACCCCCAAAATCCACCATGCGGAGTATCACCGCTTGGAGGCGTGACATGACCAGGATCAAGCCACCAATCATATTGAACAACGTATTTAAAATAGATAATGTTGGAACGTGTTTTGACCCTAAATAGTCAAGTTGAGTCGTTTATCTTTGAATACAAAGGAGGAATCAAAGTAAACAAAGTCACAACAGCTAGTTTCCTTTTAATCTATCTTTTCTGATTGATTTCCTGAGATTTTACACATTCAAATGACAATCCGACAGCACCTCTGCTCAGACACAATGAATCATGATCGCTTCAAATGAACACCACACAACCCTATTTATAGGCACACTAGGTTTCGCTTGAGAGTTCCAAGCGAAAGGGCTTTCGCTTGAGATTGCACTGTTCAAGCGAACCTGCATGTTTGGGTTTCGCTTGAACTTGTCTTGAGACACTCTCAAGCGAAATCTCATTCCTAAAACTATACAATTTCTAATTTCGACTCTGTTGTATGTTCATTCAACCTATCTAGACAAAAGACTTGTATAAGACAAAGTTAACAGACACTAAGTGCACCAACAGACTCCCCCTTGGATGTTGACGAAGTCTTTGGCTTCAAGCCTTTGTCTTTATCAATCTCCAATCATTGTAAAGTTCTCTTCAATCTTTATCTTCAAACTTTAATCTTCAATCTCCCCCTTGACTGTTGATCCAGAATTCTGACTCCCCCTTTCACAGACTCCCCCTCTCAATAAGCTAGGGCTCAAATTCTGATTCAAACTTTAAAATTCATCACCATGGAGATTCCTGTATAAACTCTACCCAAATATAAGATATATGATAATAACAATTTCAATCCAAACTTACCATTTAACCTTCAGTAATAAAAATCCACTTAAGTATTCAGGTCCAAGTTAATGACCCTGATTACTCAATTAATCTACCAAGTCCAATTTAATGACCTTGGTTGATCAAAGATAAATCATACTGACTTCTTGTTCAATCATTCTCTGAAAATTTACAAGTTTCAAGTTAATGATCTTGCTTTAACTTTCCAATTCTCACAAACTTATCATGTTTTAGCTCACGACTCATCCTCCAGTCCAGAAACCTTCCTGCATCTTCTTTCAGCTTTCGAAGTTTGAATCCGAAGATCAACTCTCCACTTTGGTTTGTAAAAAATAAAGCAGAAATGTAAAATCTTTTTGAATTTTAATAAAGCTTCTAAACTAGGAATGAAATACAGAACTAAAATGCAGTAAATGAAAGTAAACTATTTACAAACATATTTTTGGCGAGCGTGTTAGGGAATCATATCAGCTATTCAACCAATCACAAGTACCGTTAAGCTTCAATTTCATATTCAGAATTAAACAATAATCATAGATTGTCGATATACTGATCCATTTTAAATTCTCACACAAATTTCAATATGTCCAGGATACGGATTTAATGTTTTAAAGACTTAAACTTATACATGTGTCCCACCTCTTGAATATACTCCCGTATCCAAATCCCAATATTCAGTCTTACAGACAATTATAACACAAATGATATCTGTAAGGGTTAATAAATTATGAAGAATCATGAGAGCTAAGGTCAGAACTACCGTTCAGCAGAGAGATCATGACTCAACTTTTGGGTGTGTCCCCTTTAGAGGGTCTTTTTTACAACAGCATTGCTAAGCAATTTTATTGTCTTATCATATATGCTGAGGGTGATGCTAAGTTTCAAGCATTGCGAAAAGTATTATTCGAGGACTAGGTCAGAACTTCCATTCAGCAGAAGTCCCGGAATAATACCCCAGATATCACTGAGTATAAAAACCTAGTATATCAGAAAAAGGAATCTTTCAAACAAGATTTCAGGGGTTACCTATATATCCAAGTAGTGTTCCCCACGAAATAAGCAAGTAAGATTTAGGTTTATATCCCGAACAAACCTACTAAATGTGTAAAAACCTATCGACACATCATCAGCGAGACTGTTTAACGCATTTAAACATTACATTTCTTTAGCATATTGTGACTGTCAAGCCGATGTACTATCATTTTCCCTTTTTACACAAACTCTTTTCTGGATTTCTATTGTTTTTGGATTTTGAAAATATCTCATGTTTTTGTATTTTTGTCATTTTTTATTGTTTTTGTATTTTCTGAAATATTACCCTATACCTCCCCCTAAATACCAAAACATGTAAAAAATCGACAAACAATTGTAGATTGCTTCTCAACATCATCTACAATGTCTCCTTCATCAACGCCAATAATCTCCTCCAACACCGATAAAAGCTTCATACCATTCAATTTTAGCAAGTATTGAAAACGTGTTCTATCAAATGCTTTGGTATGTAAATCAGCTTTTTGATCGTCAGTGTGGATTTTCTCAATACGTATCAACTTCTTCTCGAAACAATCGTGAATGAAGTGATGACGAATCTCAATATGTTTGGTTTTAGCGTGATGAACTGGATTTTTAGTAATGTTAATCGCTGCCTCATTATGAACAAAAATAGGGGTGTTTAGAAATTGCAAAACGTAGTCGCGCATCTGTTGCTGGATCCACAAGATCTGTGAGCAGCAGCTGCTAGCAGATACATACTCCGCTTCACATGTGGATAAAGCCACAGAGGTTTGCTTTTTGCATTGCCAAGTGATCAATCGTGATCCAAAGAATTGACACCCTGCTGTTGTTGATTTCGCATTAACTTTGCAGCATCCGAAATCAGAATTGGAATACCCTTCAAGCGTGAAATCGTCTTCTCTTGGATACCACAACCCCAATGATGGAGTTCCTTTCAGGTAGCGTAATATCCTTTTCACAATAATCATGTGCGATGCTCTCGGGTTAGATTGAAATCTTGTTGCGAGGCAGGTTTGGTACATAATATCGGGTCTTGAAGCTGTCAAATACATCAGCGAACCGATCATGGAACGATACATCGTTTCATCTACCTTCTCGCCGGTGAGATCAGGGTTTATCCCATGATTTGTTGCTAATGGGGTGGCTGCTGGAGTAGAACCTGACATCCCGAATTTCTCCAAGATATCATGAACGTACTTCGTTTGATGTATAAAAATTCCTTTGGGTAGTTGTTCGACCTGCAATCCCAAAAAGGATTTCATCTCACCCATCGATGACATTTCGAATTTCTGCTTCATAACTCGTTCAAAATCTTTGCATAGATCCTCATTTGTTGACCCAAATATAATATCGTCCACGTATATCTGAACAATCAGAAAATGTCCATCGACCTCTTTGGTGAAGAGAGTGGCATCCACTTTTCCACGGATAAAGTTGTTGGCTAGCAGGTGTTGAGACAATGTCTCGTACCAAGCTCTCGGGGCCTGGTGTAAACCATACAGTGCTTTTTCTAGCAAGTAGACCTTGTCTTTGTGGTGTGGATCGGTAAAGCCCGGTGGCTGACCAACATAAACCTCCTCTTTTACCTTCCCGTAGAGAAAAGCCGATTTTACATCTAACTGATATACTTTGAAGTTTTTCCAAGATGCAAATGCTAGGAAGATTCTGATCGCTTCTAGTCGAGCAACTGGAGCATACACTTCAGAAAAATCTATACCCTCCTGTTGACTGAAACCCTGGACAACGAGTCGAGCTTTGTTACGAACCACAACTCCTCTATCGTCTCTCTTACACTTGAACACCCACTTGGTGTTAATCTTCCTCTGGCCATCAGGTAAATCCACTAACTTCCACACTCCTAATTTCTCGAATTGACTCAATTCCTCCTGCATTGCATTGACCCAAGAATCTTCAGTAAGCGCCTCTTTGTAAGTTCTTGGTTCAACCTGCGAGATAAAACAACTCAATGAGAATTCAGTTTGCAAAGGAGCAACTGTTGTATAAAAACATGTAAGCCCTTTATCAATCTGTCTTCGAGTGCGAACGCCTGTCTGCAGTTCTCCAAT
Source organism: Helianthus tuberosus (assembly GCA_030545235.1). Classification (NCBI taxonomy): domain Eukaryota; kingdom Viridiplantae; phylum Streptophyta; class Magnoliopsida; order Asterales; family Asteraceae; genus Helianthus; species Helianthus tuberosus. The sequence continues at coordinate 108,064,780 of CM060409.1, forward strand.
GATCAATTCCTCTGGATGATATGAAAGAGTTCGTGGCATTACTTCGCCTGAAACATCTACATCACCTTCCAGATTAGTAACATTCTGATTTGCACCTTGTTCACTGACTGGGATTGTTTAACTTGAGATCTGAATTTGCTCCCCCTCAGAATCTGAATCACCACGATCAAATACTGGCATGTTCTCAGATTCTTGATTATCATTCTGTGCCGTCTGATTATCTTGAGCAACTTCATTTTGTTGGATATCATCATGTTCACCAGCATTGCTTGGACCTGCTTCATCATCATTTGAAGCTCTTTGTGGTCTTCTTGAATACACAGCTGGAAACCTTTTCTGTGATTCTTCATACGCCCTCAAAATATCCAACTCATCAAAGAAATCCTCTTCTTCTTCCTTTTCTTCTTCCATGTCAAACGAATCCCACAATTTATCGTAATTAAAACGCCATGAATCACCGGGATTTTGAGGTGGCATTGTATAACCTTGACATTCAACATTAGGAGCTTCAATAATCCGCTTCAGACTTGGAACGAAGACACGTCGTAACGGACTTGCATAACCTATGAATATCCCTTCAATACTCTTCGGACCAAACTTTCCAAAAGGCTCTAGAACAGTACAGGGTGACCCAAACGGTTCTAAAAACTTTAGATTCGGTTTGCGGTTATTGATCAACTCAAAGCATGTTTTGTTGAATTTCTTGACAGTGAGAACTCTGTTGAGTGTATAGCATGCGGCAGAAACTGCTTCTGCCCAAAAATTTATCGGTAGCTTTGAATCAGCAAGCATTGTTCTAGCCGTTTCAATTAGCGTCCTGTTCTTGCGTTCTGCGACTCCATTCTGCTGCGGAGTGTACGGAGCACTAAACTCATGCAATATACCTCTTTCATCACAATATTCTTCCATCTTGTTGTTCTTGAACTCAGTACCATTATCACTTCTAATTCTTCTGATATGCCTTTGGTACAAATTTTCAATCTTTCTGAACAACGCCATTAAACTTTCAAATGTTTCATCTTTCGACTTCAAGAATGATACCCATGAAAATCTGGAATGATCATCAGTAACCACAAGACAGTAGAGATCCCCTGTAATACTTTTGACGTTTACTGGACCAAACAGATCCATATGTAGTCTCTCTAACGGTCTGGAAACTAAATTGACTTGCTTTTTAGGGTGTGACTTTTTCTTCTGCTTGCCTTTGACGCAACTAATGCACTCCCCTTCCAGATGAAAACCTTTGATATTAACTCCAAGAACCAAATCATTGTGTACCAAGTGATTCATTTTTCTAAGATGTATATGCCCCATCTTCCGGTGCCACAACTTCGATTCTTTCTCTGTTGCTCTGGAAACAAAACAATGTGCCTGACCTGTTATTGTAGTCGCTACACTCATGTCCAACACATATAAATCATTCACTCTAGGTGCCCGCATGGTAATCCATTCTTCAGGGATAGCAAATCCTGGCTTCAATATCAAACATTCTTTGTCAGTAAAGTGAATGGTATACATCCTGTCACAACTCTGTGAAATGCTTAGCAGATTATTCTCCAGCTCAGCAATGTAGTTAACTCTCTCAAACGTAACAATCCCATTGGATAACGTTCCTTCACCAATAATCCTACCACCTTGGTTTCCTGCGAATCCCACATATCCTCCATTGAAATTTCTAACATCATACAACAATGCAGTCTTCCCTGTCATATGTCGAGACGCTCCGCTATCCATAATCCATCTTGAAATAGCTCTCGGAAGTTCCTGCACATATCATAAACAATTCAATAAAGATGCCGATTCATGCTTCACAATTACTAACTAGGAAGCTCCGGCAAGTCTAAAATCTTTAGTGAGATTTTGATGCCACCCAAGCCTCTTTAGACTCAGGTAACTTGACTTTAATGTGAGTTTTAGCAGTGTAAAGTGGCGGAAAATTTTTATCATTCATTTTCAAACTTTCATCTGATCCAACCTCAACCTTTTTGTATAAGAAAAACTCATCTATCTTAAGTTGACTGGTTGGTTGATTTTTCTGTTGAACATTCTTCTTCTCTGATGGAGTAGAAGATTGTTTCTCCAACTTTTCATAATAATCCACAGGAACATCCATCTTTACCGGTGTGGTAGAAGACGATTGTTTTTCCAAAATTGAAACCTTTGGTTTATCAACAACTTTTGGCTTCCATGTTTGTTGAGATGATGCAACCCGTTTGTAAAATTTGTCATTTTTAGTTACCACGTTCTTAACAGGTTCAATTTTGACTTTTGTTTTCTCATTTTTCAAAAATTTCTCAACAACCAATGGAGCTTTGCCTTTAGCATCAACCTTCTTCTTTTGTTTCTCAACAACGTCAGTCTTAGGCTTGAAATTGGTGCAATTTCTTGCAATGTGACCAACTTTGTTGCATCTAACACATGTACGAGTATCAACTACCCGACTTGTGCCTTCAGACTGATGTTGTGAGGCCCTCTTCTCAAAGAATTTTTCATTTGATTTCGAAAAAATTTCATTTTCCTCATCAGAAAGTGAACTTGAACTGTTCACAAACACCTTCTTTTCAACAAACCTTTTGTTTTGAACATTTCTCCTTTGATAATTCTTACCACGCTGATATCCACCCGACCAATTGTTTCGATTGTTGTTATAAAAACGTGGTGGAACTACAGGTTTCTTGTAGTAAGCTTTATCTTTCTCAAAATTCATTTGCCTTTTTGTTTGTTTTAAACTCTTTACTTCAGACAAATCAATTTCAACCATCTTGAACACATTTGTCAATTTTGAAACATTTACATTCTCCAGAGGAAACTCAGAATCCGAATACAACTTATCAGATCCAGCCATCTTGTACATCACAAGACCCGATTCATCACCTAAGTTGTTTTTGGATTTTGGTTTCTGGATGTACTTATCTAGAAAACATTTTTCATCCTCAGCTGAATCACTATCCAAAACACTTTCAGCCATGCCTTTAACAATTTCAGTTTGAACACTATCATCAGATGATGATGACGAAAATGTAACATCAATTGAATCAGGAAGTTTCACTTCATTTTCTTCCTCAAGATTAACCAACCCAGATTGCTTTTTCGAATAATTTTCAAGAACTGGTGGTGGAACTTGATGAAACCCAACCCCAGTTCCATCACAGTATACATCTTCGCCTGCTTTGTCTTTCCCGATGGGTTTGGGAATAATGTGTTGCAAAACAAAGCTTGTAGAGCTGTAACTGTTCAATTTCAAATTGATTCGTTCATTCTCTATCTTGGCTTCTTCAAACTGAAGTTTCAATTTAGCAATCTCATCCAATTGTGTGTTTATTAATTCTTCTTTGATTCTCAAAACACATTGCAATCGGCAATTTTCTTTGTAAGTTTTACCATTTCTATCATCATTATCTTTAATCGTGCTTTTAAGCTTTTCAAATTTTTCAGTGATCTGACGATTTTCAAGAACTAACCTTTCATTTTCTTTCCTAACCTTTTCTTGATCAATTTTATCAGTTTCAATTTTGTTAGTTAATTCTTTTAATCGTTCAGTTGAGACTTTCACCATTTTGTCACGATCAAGGATTTGATCCTCAACACTTCTGACTTTAGCTGTCAGATCCTCAATCTTCTTACCTTTGAGATAAGTGTTTGTACTACAAACCTTGCACTCTTTGATGCAATTTTTGCAGTCAACATCACCACTGACCTTCTTACCTGACTCAGTCGTTGACGCATTTGAACTGACTTGGCTTTTAGACTCAAAAACAGATTTAGGATCTACCTCAAGCGTCTTAGCTGCCATCACCTTGTCAGCCATCTTTCCTAGGTTTTCAGCATTCAACTTCTTTGTCGTGTCAATGATCCCAGTGTCAATCTTCTTTGACTTCTCTTTTTCTTCTTTCTCCTTCTTATCTTTCTCTTCATCTTCACCGCTTCCCCACCATTTCTTCTGCCAATAATCATCCTCAATTTTATATTCTTGGATCATGGTTTCCAAATCCAGAGTTTTATGATCAACAGCAATATTTCCAAAAGGGTCAAGATAACACTCTCTGTCTGGATCCCATCTATTTGCTCTTTTTGCCTCATCAAAAATACAAGATATTCTGATCATTTTGTTTATCGCTAACTGCTTTCTGTGCTTGTACTTCTGTTCTTCATTTCTGTCATCTTTCCAAGGAATAGGTTCAGATTTTTCCATGAATGCGTATCCAACCGCATCCTCCTCAGGTAACAACTCACTCCAGTCGTAACCCTCATCGTCATGAATCACCGCAAGAGCTCTAGATTTTTCTTTGTTATCTTCAATCTGTTTCATTCTTGGCGGCTCCGATTTGTTCTGATGATAAATTGCCTTCTTGTAGTAATCTTCTCTAAATGGGTTTTCAGATTCATCAGCATACGCGTTTCTGCATTCACGCTTAAAGTGACCTTTCTGTTTGCACTTGAAGCATGTCACCTTAGACTTGTCAAAGCCCAACTTGGTAGATGGTCCACCAATTGACTTTCTTCCAGTTATCTCCATGAAACGCTGTGCTCAACGAACTGCACTGGCCATACACCACCTTATGTCGATTAGTTCCATCTCCTCAGGATCTATCTGATCATAGTCCTCTTTTGTTAGGTTGGTGTTGCCAATCTTCCCTGCTACAAGACTTTCATAAAATTCTAGCACAGATGCTAGGAAAACCATCTGTTGCTTTGCTGACTCCTCGCTAAAATTCTGAGCGTTCTTTAAGTCTACAGCGATGTTGCATTGAAATAAGTTCTTTACATCAGACTGGTTTGAATTTAATGAAGACCCACTGTGATAACCACTGCTTTGACTTTCTTTGCTTGTTGTGGAGACATTCTCAGCAGAAAACGCAGTCTTGGGAGATGTATTTTTCGGCATCATGCTCTTTGGATAATACAAATCCAAATTCTACTGATATGATGAATGATTGACTTTGTACGTCTTCTTCAATTCCAGCTCGTGACTTTCTAATCTCTCAATCAACAAGTCAACTGTTAAATCTTCTGGCTTGATAGTATTCTTTAGCATCAACGCATAATATTGCCAATCCATCTCATCTGGTAATGCATCGAACAATTTGTCGACTAGCTCTTCTTGAGAATAGCGAATATCATGTCTTGCCAGTTCCAGTTTCAGATGCCCAAACCTCTCTATCATTGTACAAACTGATTCATTCTTTAAACACCCAAACAAATCAAACTCTTTTCTAAGTAGTTTCTTTTTGTTTTTCACAATTTCTGTGCTTCCTATACATTTGTTTTTCAATTTGTTCCAAAGATCTGTAGCACTAGAATATTCGATCAAAGATATGATATCTTCTCTGACGGACTGAAACAGCAACGCAATACATTTTTTCTCAGCAACAAACATGTCTATCTCCTCATTTGTTGTTAAGGTTTCACCCTTTTTGTTTCCATCGTATCCAATTTTTAGACTCTTCCAACTAGAAAAAGCAAAGGCCATCAACCAATCTTCAAATTTCTTTGCCCACCGATTATAATCTTCGATAGCCATCAACTTCAGGGGTTTGTTGTAAGTTCCAAAAGCACTTTCAAATTCCAATGCATCCGATAGCTTTTTCTTTGAATTTTGCGTGTTATCATTGGTGTTACTCGACGATGTATCATTTCCACCATCTCCAGCAAATGCAAAAACATCATAGAACGGATTGAAATCATCCATCTTGAACGTGCCTGAAAAACAATCAGCAAAACACTTAGAACTTTTAAGTTTTGAAAAATAACAAGTTCAAACAAAATCACTTGAAGCGAAATAGTAACAATTCAAGCGAGACAAGCAAGAATCAACACTATTCAAGCGAATTGGTAAACAAGTTTATGAAGTTCAAGCAAAACAGATCAGTCTGAAGCGAAACCCCCTATTTCGCTTGAGCTTTCAAGCGAAATGGCTTAATCTAAAAAGACCAGTTCAAGCGAAATGCTATAATCCCTTTTTGCTTGAACCTTTCAAGCGAGATATGACTTTTTCAAGTGAAACTATCTGAAAATCCTTTGTTTTCAAGCGAGATCAGCTGATTTCAAGCGAAACAGCGAAGGTCTGATTCAAGCGAAACATAGTTTTTATCCATTTTTTACCAGTTTTAATTCGAATTTTAGTCTGATTTTTTGTAGGCTTTGTTAAATCTATGTTTTACACAACATAAGTGAAAGTTAGGCCATTTCAACCGTTAGAACTCGTTCAAATCAGAAAAATATGAGAAGAAGTGAGTAGAAAGTAGAAAATCCAGTAGAATCAAGCTGCTATGGTATGAACTCCTCGTCCTGAGCTCTGATACCACTTGTTGGAACGTGTTTTGACCCTAAATAGTCAAGTTGAGTCGTTCATCTTTGAATACAAAGGCGGAATCAAAGTAAACAAAGTCACAACAACTAGTTTCCTTTTAATCTATCTTTTCTGATTGATTTCCTGAGATTTTACACATTCAAATGACAATCCGACAGCACCTCTGCTCAGACACAATGAATCATGATCGCTTCAAATGAACACCACACAACCCTATTTATAGGCACACTAGGTTTCGCTTGAGAGTTCCAAGCGAAAGGGCTTTCGCTTGAGATTGCACTGTTCAAGCGAACCTGCATGTTTGGGTTTCGCTTGAACTTGTCTTGAGACACTCTCAAGCGAAATCTCATTCCTAAAACTATACAATTTCTAATTTCAACTCTGTTGTATGTGCATTCAACCTATCTAGACAAAAGACTTGTATAAGACAAAGTTAACAGACACTAAGTGCACCAACAGATAAAGTCCAACCACGCAATATAATTGGTGTTCAAAAACTAGTTAACCAAGTTCAAATTAAACAGCGGAAGCATAAGACGTGAAACCAAAACATAGGTTTAATAAGTTTATAAGTTTAAATGTTTAACACGGGACTTGACAGTCCATATCCCACAACGACCTCCTCCTCTTGCAAGCTCCATAAACATCTAACGACCTGCAAGACATGTAACAACAAGTCAACAACAAAGTTGAGCGAGTTCACAGCAGGTGTTCGTTACGAAGTAGTTTGTCAAGAACTATGAGTTTGTTTGCAACAACAAGTTAAATCAGCTTTCCTTGTTTTCCAAAACATGAACGGTGGGGGCTACCCCATGTTGTAAAACCACTAGACTAGATGTATATATATAGGTGTCCTTCCCAATCCGAGGACAGAGGTACATATTGAATACGTAGGTTTAGCGTAGGTACCCTTCCCAATCCGAGGACAGAGGTACGTATACGAATACGTAGGTTTAGCGCTGGTGCCCTTCCCAATCCGAGGACAGTGGTATGTTGTGAATACGTAGGTTTAGCACTGGCGTCCTTCCCAATCCGAGGACAGAGGTAAGTAGTCTAGTAGTGGTGAAAGTACAAGTTCCGTCTTAGCTATTTAAACCCATTCCCAACCCACCGGGAATCCCCTGCCTTAAGAGTGTGAACTCACCTTGGTTGCTTGGTTTGACTCTCAAAAATAGCTAACAGTCAAGGTCGGTCAATCACGTCCTAGTATGATTACCACTTAGTTTATTAGTGACTTCAAATAAGCACGAAGTTCCTACACGCATCTACCACATAACATGCACTCACTTTAACGGTTTATGCCCATATAAACTTCCCATCTATTCCCATTCATAAGCAAACATACGACATTGCACATAACACTTCCATTGACATTTAACATGTTAGATCATTCTTAGATAACATAACCGACATCTAGACATGCATATCACTTGTTATATTGTTTCAGCTTGAACATCCAAAACTGGACTATTTTCGGGTATTTTAATAAAATAGTTAAATTACTCTAAAAAATCCCAAACTTTTACAGAATGTTTTAAACAATCCAGATATTACTGTGTAAAAATATCGGGATCCAATTCATTACCAATATTTTATAAAAAATCATTTACCGGACTGCAATCAGATTCATCACTTTCTGACTGCAGTCCACGGAATAATTTATAAAAAATTCATCGTAAGTCCGATTGATAAAATTCTAGTTGGAGCATTACAATGACATCAGTGGTCATCTACAGTATAAATTTCATGAGCTAATTCTGCACAGATTTCAAGTTATGACGAAAAACATAACACATATTTTCTGCAGTAAAAACGCAGCTTTTGCTGCTGTGAAAAATGACCCATTTAAAAATAGCAAACGAAGTCCAAAAATTATGGTTCCAGTGTCATTAGAACCGTATTTCGAAATAACACGTAATAGACTCAAGAAAATCAATTTTTCGTTAAGTTATGACCTGGTTACAGCCGACTGAAGAAGGCTGTAACAGTGTGACAGCTTCCTGTTTTTAGCTTAAAGTGCTCTAACGCAAGTTCTATTCGTTCCGTTAACATGTTTAGTGATCAACAACGCCATTTAACATCACTTGCAGTAGGTTATCATTTATTTCACTCAGATTTATCATGTCAAGTACCATCATTAACATAACAAAATCATACTAGCATTATTTCATCACATCACATCTTTATGTAACTTTATGTTCAAGTCTTTAGTTCATGTTCTTTAGTGTTCTTGTATTTCATCATACTACACCTTATAACCATAAAAATAAGAGTATACAAGAGTAAATCAAGAACTTACAACTAGCACAAAGGCTAGGAGAGATCTCTAGTGAAAAAGATGATGAAAAGGGTGTGAGAAAGCAAGTAATGGAGTTCCTTCAAGTTCTTCAAGCTTCCACCTTCATAAGGCACCTTCTAGTACTTGAATAAGCTTGAGAATGGATGGATATGGTGGTGTTAAGGTGGTGATGGTGGCGGTTGAAGTGTGAGCCGAGAGGGAGAGGGAGAGATGTGAGGGATGAGTGAAGTTGTGAAGATATCATGATCTTTAGAGATTTCACACCATCCTTATAATCTTCCATCCATATATTATATTCACTATATCAAGCAAGATCTTAGAGAAGATCATATAATATCTTGCAAGATTTGTAGAGATCCCAAGTGGGGCCATACCATGTGACCGGTTTCTTAAAAGGGGGAGGGGGTCCAAGTGTAAATTGTAATGGTAAGTAGGTAACTAGAGGAAGTTAAGTGTTATATCTAGTGTATTATGTGTATGTCATATTTCATAGTGTGTTGGGGTATTCGGGGACCATAACTAGTCTAAAAATAATACAACAATGTTTCTGACAAAATTTTGGTGTCCCGGGTAATGTTCGGTTGTTCGGTTAGATGTCGGTTCGTTAAAGTGCTAAGTTGTTCTGTTTAGTGTCTTTTATGTATCTTTTTTTAACACTTTTAATTCCCATCACTTAGGAAAGCATACAAGACCATTTTATCAATTTTCTGTACAAGACTAGTATGTTAACAAGCACATGTAAGTATGACGCAGTAATCGGAAAGCAGTTAAGTAATTCAGCACAGTTATCAAGCACTTTAATTAACACTAATAAATCGTACGGATACATGTAATTATGAGGGTTGTGACATTCTCCCCTTGTTAAGAAAATTTCGTCCTGAAATTTAGCACGTGGTTACTTAGGAAGCTGGTTAAGTTGCGTGGTTTTCCTGGGGTGTCACATCATCCCCCCGTTGGTTTGGAATTTCATCCCAAAATTCCGCAGTAGCTTCAGCCTCAGTAGTGGTTGCACTTTTCTTAAACAACTGGGGATACTTGAGTTTCATTTGGTCTTCTCGTTCCCAGGTATACTCTGGGCCACGACGGGAGTCCCAACGAACTCGAACAAGAGGTATTCTGGTACGCTTGAGAATCTTAACATCTCGGTCTGTGATGTCAACTGGTTCCTTGACGAATCGCAACTGGTCGTCGATTGTGAGCTCCTTTAAGGGAACTATGAGGGTCTCATCTGACCGACACTTTTTCAGATTTGACACGTGGAATACGTTGTGAACTCCGCTGAGTTTTTCAGGTAGATTCAACTTGTAAGCGACCTTGCCAATTTTCTCAATGATTTCGAAGGGTCCAACATATCGCGGATTGAGTTTGCCTCGTTTTCCAAAACGAACTACACCTTTCCAAGGTGAGACTTTAAGTAGCACTCGATCCCCAACTTGGAACTCGAGTGGTTTCCTTCGCTTATTAGTGTAGCTTTTCTGACGGTCACGAGCTGCCACCATTCGTTTTCGTATCTGAGCAATCTTCTCAGTTGTATCTACTACAAGTTCGGGGCCTGTGATTTGACTGTCGCCAACCTCTGCCCAACAAAGAGGTGATCGGCACTTCCGTCCGTACAATGCCTCGAACGGAGCGGCCTGAATACTGGTGTGGTAACTGTTGTTATACGAAAACTCCACTAACGGGAGGTGTTTTTCCCAGCCATTGCCAAAGTCGATTACGCATGCCCTAAGCATGTCTTTAAGGGTTTGGATGGTGCGTTCTGATTGCCCATCCGTCTGTGGATGATATGTCGTGCTCATGTCTAATCGAGAACCAAAGGACTTGTGCATAGCTTGCCACAATTCGAATGTAAAACGCGAGTCACGATCAGAAATGATGGAGGTTGGCACTCCGTGCCTTGATACTACTTCCTTTAGGTAGATGTCTGCTAGAGTGGAAAACTTATCTGTTTCCTTGATAGCCAGAAAATGTGCAGACTTGGTCAATCGATCCACTATCACCCAAATGGTATCATTTCCGCGTTGAGATCTAGGCAGGCCGGTAACGAAATCCATGGAAATTTGCTCCCATTTCCATTTCAGGATCTCTGGTTGTTGGAGTAGGCCTGATGGTTTCTGATATTGAGTCTTGACTCTCGCACAAGTCAAACATTTGCTAACATAGGTTGCTATGTGGGCTTTCATGCTAGGCCACCAGTATGTAGTTCTTAAGTCGTGGAACATCTTATCCGAACCAGGATGTACTGAATAACGAGACTTATGTGCTTCATCCATCACAAGCTCGCGTAAGTTTCCCTAAAGTGGAACCCAGATGCGCCCTGTCATATAGTAGGCGCCGTCTTCCTTTTGTTCTAGCCGCTGCCTCGATCCTCGTAAGGACTCAGCCCTGATGTTCTCTGCTTTCAATGCTTCAACCTGAGCATCTCGAATTTGAGCGGGAAGGCTAGAGTGAATGGTAAGCTGTAACGCACGTACACGCTTAGGTACAGTATCCTTTCAACTGAGGGCGTCAGGCACAACATTGGTGTTGGTGCATACGTCTGTCGACTTCGTCTTGTATCGAGTCTAGTATTAAAATTGTTAGATCAGGGCGTGTTGTTCGAGAAAATAGGAAGGTTTTAGGCATATTTGTGGTAATTTCGCTTGAAGAGGTCATGTGACATGTTCAAGCGAAATCATCATGTGTGATTTCGCTTGAACTGGCATCTGACACCCTCAAGTGAAATCTCAACCCCTATATATACCTTTCAAGCGAATTCAGTTAAAAAACTCTCATTGTTCCGGTACCGAACTGCTGCCGAAGCGTCGTTTGATCTGAAAACTGATTTTAATCAATATACAAGACGGTTAATAGTGAAACAAGCTGTTTTTCACGTCTGTTTCTTTGTTTCCGCCTCTGAAACAGACTAGAACTCTTCCGATTGACTCGTTTGGGTCACGATTCGATCCTACAAGTGGTATCAGAGCTCAGGAAGAAGAGTTCTTGCCAAAAACAGCCATTTTTCTGACTTCTACACCTTCTTTTTGAAAATTTATAAAATTTCACGGTCAAAATGGTCTGATTTTCACATATAAAATTCGGCTTAAATCTGGCAAGAATACGTTATTTCGCTTGAAAACAGATCGCAAAAATGACGTCAACAGCATTTCAAGCGAAATTAGGATGTTGATTTCGCTTGAAAACGTGGTTTCGCTTGAAATTTTATCAGATTTCGCTTCAGTGTGTTGATTTCGCTTCTAGGGGTGATTTCGCTTGAGTTGTTTTTGGTTCAAATTGTGATTTCGCTTCAAGGTGGGATTTTGCTTGAGTTGATTCAAGCGAAATTAGTTGCTTTTGCTTTAGGATCTTATTTCGCTTCAGGGTACTTCGCTTGAAATTGTGTTTGTGTGAAAATTATTTCCGAAACATGGCTGAGGAATTCTACAATGCGTTCGCTACACCTGTTGCACCAGTTACTGCTGCTGAAACTCTATACAGTGAGAATGAAACTGGAACTCATCAGAAACCGCCAAAACTGATGTACATTGAGGATTTCAAAGGGCGGCAGAATCGTTTTGAGAACTGGGTGCAAGCTTATAAATTTGACGCTTGGTGTTCGTTGTTGAAAGATTATGAGAAACCTAAAAATGAACATGGGATTGAAAAAGTTATTGTTGACTATTCAGAGGGTGACAAGCTGAAGTTTACAACTGAGAAAATGATGATTAGTATTCTTCAACAAGCGATAAAAGAAGATATCTTTGTTTTACTTCAACATAATGGTACGGCTAAATCTATTTGGGAAACATTGATTCAGAAATTCAAAGGAAGCGCGGATATGATCAAAAACAAAAAGGCATTATTGAAAAAATCGTTTGATATGTTTACAACTTTCAATCATGAAACAACAAAGCAGACAATTGATAGATATTGTCATCTGGTATTAGAAATGGGAAGACTGAAAATTGAGAAAGATGATGATGAGTGGGTCGATAAACTAGCTGAAGCACTACCACAGCATAAGTGGGGAACCTATTTGATGATTGTGAAACACTTAAGAAAGTCTCAGAGTATGAATTTGGCACAGTTTATTCAAAAGATTGAAGGGCAGGAGTTGGATATTCAGAAAACTGCAATCATGACAAATCCAAATGCTCAACAAGATGTCAGTTTGTATTACAGAGGGAACAAGTTTGAGGTTACCCCCAGTTCTAGTCCAAAGATTCAAACTGGTTTTAGTGCTGACAGTTCGTCTGAAACAAAGGGTAGTAATGTGACACAGAGTGGTGGATCTTCATCTGGATATTCAAGCTTTGATCCAAACTTTAAAACATCAAATCCTCAACAACAGAATTCAACAAATCTGCAGTGCAATGTCACGTTGAACATTCAAAATGGTAAAAATTTGTCTCCAGAGATAGCCAAGCAACACATGGCATCACTTGTTGCTATGTTGGAATCGTATGAAGGTTTGATTGCAGGCAAGATTGGAAATCCTATGCTTACAAAAGAAGATTATGACCAAATTGATGCAGAGGAACTTGAGTTGATGGATGTGAAGTGGTGTTTGGCCAGTGCTTGTAGGAGAGCAGAAAAGTTTCAACAAATTACCGGTAGAGATGAGTTTCGAGGAATGTCTACTTCTCCGTTGGGTTTTGACAAATCAAAAGTTACATGTTTCCGGTGTAAAGGAAAGGGTCATTTTAAGAGAGAATGCAAAAACAATGAAGCTACCGGGAATCAAGAAAAGAATAACTATTATCAGAAATCAATTTTTCATCAGATTGATCAACAACCTCAACAAAAGGATACAAAGACTGCTCATGGTAAAATGATCGAGGAAGCAAAAAAGAAAGCTTATTTTGGGATAATTGATCAAGATGATGAGTTTGTTGCCGAAGGATTTAGCTGGGATAACTACATTCCACAAGGTTCAAGTCTAGCTGCAGAAAGTTTTAACTAGGATAAATATATTCCACAAGGTTCATGTTTTGTTGCTAAAATTCTGGGTGAAGATGAGACTAGTGAGAGAAGAATCCCGATTTTTCCAGATCTTGGAAGCGATGTTAATACTGATGATGAAGAAGAACATCTTAATAAAGCTCGAAAAGGCTTAGATCCTGACAACTTTAATTTCTTCTTTGCAGATAAAATGGAGATGCTAAATCAGAAGAAGATTGCCAGATTGAGGAGAGAGTTGGAAGCAGCAAGAATGCTAGCTGACAAAAAAGCAAAGACAGAAGCTGAAGAAATTAATGTTGAACCAACAACTGAGAAAGTAGTAGAGAAAATCGTTGAGGTGGAGAAAGTGGTGGAGAAAATAGTTGAAGTTGAGAAAATTGTTGAAATAGAGAAAATTGTCGAGGTAGAAAAGATTGTTGAAGTCGAGAAGGTTATCGAGGTTGAAAAAATAGTTGAAAAAATGGTTGAAGTTAAAAAACCATGTTTGAAGTGTTTAGAATCTTGCCAAGTTTGTGCAGAGAAAGATAAGAAGATTGCTGATTTAGAGAAAATTAAAGAAGATTTATTATCTGATATAAAGTATGTGAAGGAGTCATATGATGTGCTCAACAAAACAGTTGATAGTCTGAAAAGAACAAATTCAGAGATTGAAAATGCAATGACAAAAATGAGCGCAACATTAATGACAAAGCAGAGCGTCATCAATGAGTATATTGAAGACTGTGCTAAGTTGAAACTGGAAGTGGAACTTCAGAAAATTGAGAGTGAAAGGATTAAACGATTACTATTGAGTTACACTACTTGTGATTATCTGATTGATCGTGTTTATCTTACTGTTGCAGGTCTTGAAGCATTCATGGAGAAAAAGACTGAAGATACTGATACTGGTAAGAAACATAGTGTCAAGTATAACAGATGTCCACCCCCGATCCATGAAAGTTATTCTCCCAGGAATCCTAACGAGGAGCGTCTAAAAAAGGCAGTCAACATCAAGTTAAAGTCTGAAATCATTGATGAATTACCAGACAATATTGATGTTACATTCACAGCATCTGACACTGATCATGAGTCTGAGTTAGTAAAGAAAGTGGTTGATCAGGTGTTAGATATGGATGAAGAGTCAAAACTGGAGTCTAAGTCTGAAAGTTCGAGTTCGTCAGAAAAGAGTCCGAGTTCACTGGTTAAAAGGGTTTACAATAAAGAATTCATGTTATCAAAATCTAATTTGAATGATGGATCAATCAAAGTGGCTTATACTTTGAAGGATTCAGACAAATTAAATTCTGATGCGGAATTTCCAATAAGTATCAAAACTGAAATGATCAAACAGGTTTTCAAATTAATAGAAATTGATATTTCTGAAATAAAAGATTTAAATCTTCATGAAAAACCTAAAAAGTACACTTCAAGAGTTCAACAGAGATTGAACAAGAAAAAGAGTTACAGTTCTGGTTATGGTTATCGAAAGAAACCAAACCACAACGGTAATTTCAAAAAGCAAGGTCTTGGTTTCATTCCCCCGGAAAACTATAAATATGAGAAAATTTATAAACCAAAAATAAAATTTGTTTCAGGAGGAAGTTCTGAAGAAAAGTAGAAGAAACCATTCTGGAAACAATCAAATCAAGAGTTTCTTGCTGAAGTCAAGAAAAATGTGAAGAAGTTTGCTCAGAGAGTTGATAGAAGAACCTGTTTCAAGTGTTAAAAGACTGGACATATTGCTTGGAACTGCCAAGAGTCCATTTATTCTAAACAGGGAGTTTCTTCTCACTTTGAAACAAACAAGAAAGTTGTTGATCAACCAACTGAGAAATCGAAAGTGTTTGAAAATTCAACTTCTGAAGAAGGTGAAAGTTCAAAACGATTTTACAAAAGAAGAGTTGATTTAACAAAACAAAAATGGGTTGTAAAATCTGATAGAAGTTCTGACAATGAATCTGATTCCATAAAATCAGAGGAGTCATCTGTTGAGAAAAAGGTTGTTAATTTCGTTCCAGAGTTGAACGAGGAAAACTTTCCGCCATTGACAAAAGATAATCTGAAATCAAAAGGTAGGGTTGAAATTTCAGGTCAATTCTTTGCTGGTAACAAAGAATTTGATGCTGAAAAGGCTTTTAATGGAAAAGTTAAACATATTTTCGGGAAAATGGTGGATGGGAAGGTTAAAAGTGCTAAAGAATTTTATAAATCAAAATGTTGGTGGGATAGGTGTGTACCAGAATCTCCGAAGGCTGGTCAGGCTTGGGGGAAAGTTTTTCCTAACTGAAAATCTGGACTTGCCGGAGCTCCCAGGTTGGTAAGAGTGGAGCAGGAATCGGCATCATTCTTGAAATGTTTGTTTGGTAAATCTACAGGTGATATCTTTATATTGTTATATTTTGATTTATAAGTGGTTATGATTGGTGAGTGAACCTGCAAGTGGTTGAAGAAGGTTTTCATCTTCAAATGGTTAATCAAGGTCATTAAGTTGAACTTCATTGGACTATACTTACAAGTGGTATTTTGGAGAAACAATATGATGAACTCCTATCTTACAAGAGATAAAATCAACAAAACTTATTTTCCGGAAAAAAACATTTGATTAAAACAAACTTAAGTGTTTTGAAATCACAATGGGAAAATAGTTTGTTGTGAGGGGGAGTTCTGATTGTTTATGCCAAGAGGATGGCGAATTGAAGCGATTTGATATCAGTTGTCAATTTACTTGTACAGTTTGTTTTTAAATTTCCTAAAATGCGTTTGCATTTTAGGGGGAGTAAAAATTTCAGAAAATCCAAAAACATTTGAAAATTTGAAAAAGCCAAAAACATGATAAATTCAAAAATTGAGTTTTGTTGTATAAAAGAGGAAATGATAGTACATCAGTGGATGATCACGGCATGCTAAAGAATTGGAAAGTTAAATAGTGATAAACGGTCTCACTGATGATATGCCAGTAGGTTTTTGCACATTTAGTAGATTGTGACGAGATATAAACCTAAATTCCAACTTGCTTATATCGTGGGTAACATCTCTCGGATATATGGGTAACCCCCGAAATCTTGTTTGAAGGACCCCTCTTTCTGAGATACTAGGTCTTTATGCTTAGTGATATCTGGGGTATTATCCCGGGACTTCTGATAATGCAGAAGCAATGGCCTAGTCCCCGGAGAATACTTTACGCTTGCTTGAAAAATAGCACCACCCTCAGCATAAATGATGAGACAATAAAATTGCTAATCAATGCTGTTGTAAAAAAGATCCTCTAAAGGGGACCCACCTAAAGTCGAACCGTCATCTCTCTGCTGAACGGAAGTTCTGACCTGAGCTCTCACGGTCTAGCAATTTAACCCCTTACAGATATCATCTAGGTATACTCACCTGTAAGACTGAATATTGGGATCTGGATACAAGAGTATATTCTGAGGTGGGACACGCGAATAACTTTAAGTGCTTAAAACATTAAATCTCGTATCTCGTAACAGTTGAACTTTGTGTGAGAATTTAAGTGGATCAGTATACTGACAATCTGAGTGAATCGTTTAGAACTTAAAATGTATAAAGCTTAACGGTGTTGGTGATTTGTCTCAGAAACTGATATGATCCTCTTACACAAACTCACAAAAATATTACTTGTAAATATTTCGTTACTGTATTTCTTTCAATACAAAATTCCAAAGAGAGTTTCAGTGTGTTTTAGCATAAATTTTGAAAAATCCAAAAAGATTTTCGACAACTGATTTTGAAGAGTTAATTTTCAAAATTCCAAGTGCTGAACATGATGAACAGGTTTGGAAGAGTGTAATTGAAAAGGTTTTAAGTGAAAAGGAATCTTTTGAAAGTAAATTGTTTGAAATGAAATTGATATACATACAAGTGGTTCATCAGTGACTTACATGATATATCTTTTTGTTCAAATTGTGTTTATAAGTGGTTAGCAAGGTTTCTAGGTTTGTTATATATTATCTTTTATGAAACTTATGTTTTGGGTAGAGGATTTGCAGGAGAGCCTAGTTGCAATGCTTGAACCGGAAAATAGCCAGACTACGATCCCAGCACAAGTTAAGGGGGAGTCTGAATGACAAAGAGCCAGGTTCTGATCCTGAGATTGCTGATGCTGATGAAATTAAGGAATCAAGAGATCTGATCAAGAGAAATTGGAGAAAGGCAAGAACCAGATCAAGATTCTGGAAGCCCAAAGACTGATAAAGACTGAAGACGTTGAAGACTCGACACTTAAGACTCGTCAACATCCGAGGGGGAGTCTGTTGGTGCATACGTCTGTCGACTTCGTCTTGTATCGAGTCTAGTATTAGAATTGTTAGATCAGGGCGTGTTGTTCGAGAAAATAGGAAGGTTTTAGGCATATTTGTGGTAATTTCGCTTGAAGAGGTCATGTGACATGTTCAAGCGAAATCATCATGTGTGATTTCGCTTGAACTGGCATCTGACACCCTTAAGAGAAATCTCAACCCCTATATATACCTTTCAAGCGAATTCAGTTAAAAAACTCTCATTGTTCCGGTACCGAACTGCTGCCGAAGCGTCGTTTGATCTGAAAATTAATTTTAATCAATATACAAGACGGTTAATAGTGAAACAAGCTGTTTTTCACGTCTGTTTCTTTGTTTCCGCCTCTGAAACAGACTAGAACTCTTCCGATTGACTCGTTTGGGTCACGATTCGATCCTACAATTGGCTTTGCCCGGATGATACTTGATCGCACATTCGTAATCGTTCAAGAGGTCGACCCATCGGCGTTGTCGCATGTTTAACTCCTTTTGCTTAAAGATATGCTCGAGACTCCTGTGATCGGTGTAAATGGTGCACTTGGTACCGTACAGGTAATGTCTCCATATCTTAAGTGCGAAAACAACTTGTAACAGCCCAGCGTAACGGCACCATGATATTGTCCGCTTTGGCGGCCAGCACGCCCTCGGCGTCCACCCCTCACGGTTTTCAAAACGCGTCATGATGGTGAAGGTATCCATCTCCTTATAAGGAAGCCTTTGTTCCCCTTCATAACCGATGTGGGATGTCACAATCCACCCCCCTTAAGGGGTCCAGCGTCCTCGCAGGACCTGGCACCACCGGTCCAGCCCTGGCTCTGATACCATCTGTAACAACCCAGCGTAACCGCACCATGATATTGTCCCCTTTGGCGGCCAGCACGCCCCCGGCGTCCGCCCCTCACGGTTTTCAAAACACGTCATGATGGTGAAGGTATCCAGCCCCTTATAAGGAAGCCTTTGTTCCCCTTCACAACCGATGTGGGATGTCACACAACTGCTCCCAATTCCAGGTCGTGCGTAGTGTAGTTCCTTTCATGAACTTTAAGTTGCCGCGATGCGTAGGCAATGACCTTGTCACGTTGCATCAACACGTAACCAAGTCCTTGGATGGAAGCGTCGCAATAAACCACAAAATCATTTGTGCCTTCAGGCAATAAGAGGATAGGCGCGCTACAAAGTCTGTCTTTTAAGTGCTGAAATGCGGACTCCTGTGCATCACCCCAACGATAGGTGTCACCCTTCTGAGTCAGTGAAGTGAGAGGTTGCGCAATCTTTGAGAAATCCTTAATAAACCTTCTGTAATATCCTGCCAAACCCAAGAATTGGCGGATTTCTGTTGGTGTACGGGGTGCAGGCCAGTTCTTGATCGAGTCAACCTTGGATGGATCAACATGAATTCCTTCCTTGTTCACTACGTGGCCTAGAAAGTGGACTTCGTGAAGCCAGAAGTCACATTTCGAAAACTTGGCATACAACTGCTCTATTCGAAGAAGTTCCAAAATAAGCCTCAGGTGTTGCTCGTGTTCTTCCTGACTCTTCGAATAGATCAGGATATCGTCGATGAAAACTATGACAAACTTATCCAAGTAAGGCATGCACACTCGGTTCATGAGATCCATGAAGACCGCAGGTGCATTCGTTAATCCGAAAGGCATAACCAGAAACTCGTAATGGCCGTAACGAGTTTTGAATGCTGTTTTGGAGAGGTCCTCATCTCGGACTCTCAGCTGATGGTATCCTGATCTCAAATCAATCTTAGAGTAATAGCTCGACCCTTGCAACTGGTGGAATAAGTCATCAATGCGTGGAAGAGGATAACGATTCTTTACCATCACTTTGTTGAGTTCGCGATAGTCAATACACATTCTGAAAGTACCGTCTTTCTTCTTCACAAACAAGACTGGAGCTCCCCAGGGCGAAGAGCTAGGACGTATGAAACCCTTTTCCAAGAGTTCTTGTAATTGCGTGGACAGTTCTTCAAGTTCTGACGGAGCTAGTCGATAAGGTGCACGAGCTATTGGTGCTGCTCTAGGAGCTAGCTCGATTTGAAACTCGACTTGTCGATGAGGCGGAAGACCAGGTAATTCCTCAGGAAATACTTCAGGAAAATCGCGCATAATGGGAATGTCTTCAATTCTCTTCTCTTCCATTGATGTGTCAGTAACGAGTGCTAGAATGGCAGTGTGGCCCTTTCGTAAACACTTCTGGGCCTTAAGGAAAGAGATAATGCCTACGACAGCACCACTCTTGTCGCCATGAATCACGAGGGGTTCTTCACCAGAACGAGGGATGCGGAGAATCTTCTCATTGCAAAGAACTTCCGCTTGCTGATGAGATAACCAATCCATCCCAATAACAACATCGAAACTACCCAGCACGATAGGAATAAGATCGATAGAGAAGGTCTGACCAGCTAGGACGAGGTTACAACCCTTAACTATGTGTGTGGCCTCGAGACTTTTACCGTTTGCTAGCTCTACCCTGTGTTTGGTGGTCAAAAGTGTTGGGGTGTCCTTAAGCATTTGACTAACTTTTAAGGACACATAACTAGTATCGGCACCCGAATCGAATAAAACAGTAACAAAGAAGTCATCCAGAAGAAACTTACCCATCACAACGTTGGGATCGTCCCTTGCGTCACCCTGACCCAGCACGAAAACACGTCCCCTAGCACCATTGCCATTATTGTTACCCCCGTTGTTGCCTCCATTGTTGCCTCCATTGTTGTTCCCGTTTCCTTGGTTGTTTTTATTCTGATTCTGGTTCAGCTGAGGGCAGTTCCTCTTAAAGTGGCCCTCAGCGCCACACTGAAAGCATCCTTTATTGCCCTGCTATTGCTGCTGCTGGTGGTTCTGTGGAGCTTGTTGTTTTTGTTGGCGATTCTGATTTGCTGGTCGTGCGCCCCTGCAATCCTTTGCTTCATGACCAAACTTGTTACACCTCAGACAACGAACCTTGTTGCACTACCCGCTATGATACTTGTTGCACCGGTTGCACTTGGGGTGGTTCCCTCGGTATCCACCCTGTCCTTGACTACCAGAAGATTGCTGACCTGGACTCTGGTAGTCATCAGTCTTTCGCTACTGGGAATGAGACTGAACTGAAGTAGAACCCTTGCCCGAATTTCCATCCCACTTGCGCTTGTTATCACTGGGGGCATTAGTAGTAGTAGCGCTAATATGCTTGGGCAGCTTGTTCTGCTCAATTGCCTGATCAGTGAGACGATGAGCCAACCGAATGATTTGCTGAATGGTGCCAAGATTAGCCGAGGTCACGTGGCTTTGAATCTATGGTACAAGACCCTTGAGGTACAGCTCAATATGTTTGATGGGAGGATCCACCATAGTAGGACACAAGATAGCTAATTCATTCGATCTCTTTGTGTATGCCTCGATCTCAGACCCCGTCATCTTCAAATTGAAAAATTCCACCTCTAGCTTGTGGATGTCGTCACGACTACAGTACTCTTCTTTGATCAGTTCTTTGAAGTCGTTCCATGGGGTGGCATTAGCAACCGCCAGCCCTAGCAGTTGAACCTGTGCTTTCCACCAGGTTAACGCAGCACCTTCAAGTGTTCTAGTAGCAAATTTCACCCTACGATCTTCAAGGCATTCGCACATCTCAAAAACAGACTCGAGCTTCTCAAACCAGTGGAGAAGACGTACAGCTCCCTCTGTGCCGCTGAAAGTACTAGGTCGGCAATCCATGAACGTTTTGAACGTACATATGGGAGGCTGAGCATGTTGACCTCCTGCAGGGACAGCTGCGAGTGCCTCAGCCACTCGTTCATTGATCAAATCCGTCAACTGGGCTTGAGTTAGGTTGATACCACTACGTCCTCCGCGTCCGTTCATGATCTTCACAACGAAGCAACGTGAGTGAGAAAAGTGTCGCGAAAGTCCGTAAGCGTGGGACGACAGCAGAGAGTAAGCACACAAGGTTCAAATAGCAGTTATCATGTTAACTAATGCACTATGTGAACTATCAAACAAACAATATAAACATAAACCATACCACCTATTGTGTCGAGTCTTGCACGTGGAGCGAAGCGTCGTTGTGGATCGTTGAGCACTGTACAGGTTATAGTCTGGTTTTGTCACAAAGCTTTTCCCTTTTTAAAACCAAGTTCGCTATAACCAACAGCTCTGATACCAATCTGTCACACCCCCAAAATCCACCATGTGGAGTATCACCGTTTGGAGGCGTGACATGACCAGGATCAAGCCACCAATCATATTGAACAACGTATTTAAAATAGATAAAGTCCAACCACGCAATATAATTGGTGTTCAAAAACTAGTTAACCAAGTTCAAATTAAACAGCGGATGCATAAGACGTTAAACCAAAACATAGGTTTAATAAGTTCATAAGTTTAAATGTTTAACATGGGACTCGACAGTCCATATCCCACAACGACCTCCTCCTCGTGCAAGCTCCATAAACATCTAACGACCTGCAAGGCATGTAACAACAAGTCAACAACAAAGTTGAGCGAGTTCACAGTAGGTGTTCATTACAAAGTAGTTTGTCAAGAACTATGAGTTTGTTCGCAACAACAAGTTAAATCAGCTTTCCTTGTTTTCCAAAACATGAACGGTGGGGGCTACCCCATGTTGTAAAACCACTAGACTAGATGTGTATATATATAGGTTTCCTTCCAAATCTGAGGATAGAGGTACGCATTGAATACGTAGGTTTAGCGTAGGTGCCCTTCCTAATCCGAGGACAGAGGTACATATACGAATACGTAGGTTTAGCGCTGGTGCCCTTCCAAATCCGAGGACAGTGGTACGTTGTGAATACGTAGGTTTAGCACTGGCGTCCTTCCCAATCCGAGGACGAAGGTACGTAGTGAATACGTAGGTTTAGCACTGGCGTCCTTCCCAATCCGAGGACAGAGGTAAGTAGTCTAGTAGTGGTGAAAGTACAAGTTCCGTCTTAGCTATTTAATCCCATTCCCAACCCACCGGGAATCCCATGCCTTAAGAGTGTGAACTCACCTCGGTTGCTCGGTTTGACTCTCAAAAATAGCTAACAGTCAAGGTCGGTTAATCACGTCCTAGTATGATTACCACTTAGTTTATTAGTGACTTCAAATGAGCACGAAGTTCCTACACGCATCTACCACATAACATGCACTCACTTTAACGGTTTATGCCCATATAAACTTCCCGTCTATTCCCATTCATAAGCAAACATACGACATTGCACATAACACTTCCATTGACATATAACATGTTAGATCATTCTCAGATAACATAACCGACATCTAGACATGCATATCACTTGTTATATTGTTTCAGCTTGAACATCCAAAACTGGACTGTGTTCGGGTATTTTAATAAAATAGTTAACTTACTCCAAAAATTCTCAAACTTTTACAGAATGTTTTAAATAATCCAAATATTACTGTGTAAAAATATCGGGATCCAATTCATTAACAATATTTTATAAAAAATCATTTATCGGATTGCAATCAGATTCATCACTTTCTGACTGCTGTCCACGGAATAATTTATTAAAAATTCATCGTAAGTCCGATTGATGAAATTCCAGTTGAAGCATTACAACGACATCAGTGGTCATCTACAGTATAAATTTCATGAGCCAATTCTACACAGATTTCAAGTTATGATGAAAAACATAATACATATTTTCTGCAGTAAAAACGCAGCTTTTGCTGCTGTGAAAAACGACCCCTTTAAAAATTGCAAACGAAGTCCAAAAATTATGGTTCCAGTGCCATTAGAACTGTATTTCGAAATAACACGTTATAGACTCAAGAAAATTAATTTTTCATTAAGTTATTACCTGGTTACAGCCGACTGAAGACGGCTGTAACAGTGTGACAGCTTCCTGTTTTTAGCTTAAAACGCTCTAACGCAAGTTCTATTCGTTCCGTTAACATGTTTAGTGATCAACAACGCCATTTAACATCACTTGCAGCAGGTTATCATTTATTTCACTCAGATTTATCATGTCAAGTACCATCATTAACATAACAAAATCATACTAGCATTATTTCATCACATCACATCTTTATGTGACTTTATGTTCAAGTCTTTAGTTCATGTTCTTTAGTGTTCTTGTATTTCATCATACTACACCTTATAACCATAAAAAATAAGAGTACACAAAAGTAAATCAAGAACTTACAACTAGCACAAAGGCTAGGGGAGATCTCTAGTGAAAAAGATGATGAAAAGGGTGTGAGAAAGCAAGTAATGGAGTTCCTTTAAGTTCTTCAAGCTTCCACCTTCACAAGGCACCTTCTAGTACTTGAATAAGCTTGAGAATGGATGGATATGGTGGTGTTAAGGTGGTGATGGTGGCGGTTGAAGTGTGAGCCAAGAGGGAGAGGGAGAGATGTAAGGGATGAGTGAAGTTGTGAAGATATCATGATCTTTAGAGATTTCACACCATCCTTATAATCTTCCATCCATATATTATATTCACTATATCAAGCAAGATCTTAGAGAAGATCATATAATATCTTGCAAGATTTGTAGAGATCCCAAGTGGGGCCATACCAGGTGACCGATTTTTAAAAGGGGGAGGGGGTCCAAGTGTAAATTGTAATGGTAAGTAGGTAACTAGAGGAAGTTAAGTGTTATATCTAGTGTATTATGTGTATGTCATATTTCATAGTGTGTTGGGGTATTCGGGGACCATAACTAGTCTAAAAATTATACAACAATGTTTCTAACAAAATTTTGGTGTCCCGGGTAATGTCCGGTTGTTCGGTTAGATGCCGGTTCGTTAAAGTGCTAAGTTGTTCCTTTTAGTGTCTTTTATGTATCTTTTTGTAACACTTTTAATTCCCATCACTTAGGAAAGCATACAAGACCATTTTATCAATTTTCTGTACAAGACTAGTATGTTAACAAGCACATGTAAGTATGACGCAGTAATCAGAAAGCAGTTAAGTAATTCAGCACAGTCATCAAGCACTTTAATTAACATTAATAAATCGTACGAATACATGTAATTATGAGGGTTGTCACATAGATTCCCAGCGAACTTTGACCAATGGAATGCGCTTTTGTTTAAGCCACTTCACTTCACGATCCATGATTTCCACAGGCTTCTCAACAAAATGCATCATGTTATCAACACGAATTTCGTCAAGTGGTATGTGGAGGTTCTCATCAGCTAAACACTTCTTGAGATTGGACACGTGAAAGGTTGGATGAACGTTTCCAAGTTCAGGAGGTAACTCAAGTCTGTAGGCTACCTTACCGATTCTTTCGACGATCTTGAATGGTCCAACATATCTAGGTGCAAGTTTTCCTGTCTTTCCAAATCTGATCACACCTTTCCAAGGTGAGACCTTAAGTAATACACGATCACCGACTTGAAATTCCAAGGGCTTGCATCGTCGGTCCGCGTAACTCTTTTGATGGCTTCTAGCTGTCTGGAGGTTATCACCGAACTTTCTTAACCTTATCTGTTATCTCTAGAATGAGGTCAGGTCCAGTAAGCTGAGACTCACCGATCTCATTCCAGCAGACTGGTGAACGACATTTTCGACCATAGAGAGCCTCGAAAGGAGCCATGTTGATACTGGAGTGATAACTGTTGTTATAGGAGAATTCAATCAACGGAAGATACGAATCCCAACTACCACCAAAATCGATCACACAAGCTCTAAGCATATCCTCCAAAGTCTGGATTGTTCTTTCAGATTGACCATCTGATTGCGGATGATAAGCTGTGCTCAGATTAAGTTGGGTTCCCATAGCAGATTGCAAGGTTCTCCAAAAACGAGACGATAATCGAGCATCTCTGTCAGAAAAAATGTTCAAAGGAACACCATGTCTAGATACAATTTCATCCACATAGATTTTAGCAAGCTTGTCAGCAGATAGATCCTCATGGATTGGCAAGAAATGTGCTGACTTTGTAAGACGATCAACAACTACCCAGATGGCATCATGACCTCTCTTAGTGCGCGGAAGTTTGGTAATAAGATCCATAGCGATGTTTTCCCATTTCCAAACCGGGATCTCTGGTTGCTCCAATAAACCAGAAGGATGTTGATGTTCGGCCTTAATCTTAAGACAAGTAAGGCATTTTGAAACGTACAAGGCAATGTCTTTCTTCAAACTAGGCCACCAATACTGAGTACAAAGATCCTTATACATCTTGTCTGAGCCAGGATGAATAGAATAACGAGACTTATGAGCTTCATCCATAAGCAAGGTGTGAAGATCATCTTGGCTTGGGACCCACAAACGGTCCATGAAATAATATGATCCATTGTCCTTTAATTCAAGATCAGGCTTAATGTGATAGGGTAATTCCTTACCCATCAAACCTTGTGAAACACAACCATGTTGAGCCTGAGAAATGCGGGTTTGGATATCAGATCGAGCTTGAATATCAGATTGAACACGAACATAATGAAGCTTGACACGTTCTTTATGACTCAAAGCATCAGCCACGACATTCACCTTACCAGGATGGTAGCGAATTTCGCAGTCATAGTCGTTTAGAAGTTCAACCCAACGTCGTTGCCTCATGTTGAGTTCTTTCTGATTAAAGATGTGCTGAAGACTTTTGTGGTCAGTGAAAACCACACATTTTGTACCATACAAATAGTGTCTCCAGATTTTGAGAGCGAAGACAACTGCACCCAACTCAAGATCATGAGTGGTGTAGTTTTTCTCATGTATCTTCAACTGCCTCGATGCATATGCTATGACTTTGTTCCTTTACATGAGAACACATCCAAGACCCAAGTTTGATGCATCACAATACACGACGAAATCATCATTGTCCTCAGGCAAAGATAGAATAGGCGCATCACAAAGCTTCTGCTTCAAGGTCTGAAACGCTTCTTCTTGTTTGGTTCCCCATTCAAAGGGTTTGTTCTTCTGAGTCAGAGCAGTTAGGGGAACTGCAATCTTTGAGAAGTTCTCGATGAAGCGGCGGTAATAAGGTAATAACCCGCGAGACCAAGAAAAGAACGAACTTCAGTAGGAGTAGTAGGCGTATCCCAATCCTCAATCGCACTAATCTTGGAGGGATCTACATGAATACCTTGTTCGTTGACAATATGCCCCAAAAATTGAACTTCCTTAAGCCAGAATTCGCAGTTGGTGAATTTGGCAAAAAGTTGCTCTTTCTTTAGGAGCTCCAGGTTGAGACGAAGATGTTGCTCGTGATCAGCTTGCGTCTTAGAATAAACCAAGATATTATCAATAAAAACGATGATGAACTTGTCCAAATAAGGCTTACAACCCCTATTCATTAAGTCCATGAAAACAGCAGGAGCATTAGTCAAACCGAATGGCATAACTGTGAACTCATAATGCCCATAATGAGTGCGGAAAGTTATCTTGGGAATATCTTCTTCATGCACACGAAGTTGATGATACCCAGAACGAAGATCAATCTTCGAAAAACATGTAGCACCCTGTAACTGATCAAAGAGATCATCAATGCGAGGTAGGGGATATCGATTCTTGATGGTAAGCTTGTTAAGCTCACGATAATCGATACACATCCTGAAAGATCCATCCTTCTTCTTGACAAAAAGAACCGGAGCACCCCAAGGTGAAAAGCTAGTACGGATAAAACCTTTGTCAGAAAGTTCCTGAAGCTGCTTAGACAACTCTTGCATCTCAGACGGTGCAAGACGATATGGAGATCTGGCAATAGGATCAATACGAAACTCGACTTGGCGTGCTGGGGGTAAACCAGGTAACTCTTCAGGAAACACTTCTGGATAATCTCGAACAACAGGGATATCTTCAATCGACTTACCTTTGCCTTTATCCGCCACAACATGAGCCAAAAAGGCTACATAGTTCTTTCGTAGATACTTCCTAGCCTGAGTACAAGACATGAGCTTGAGACTACTAGCAGGTTTCTCACCACAAACCTGTAGGATCTCACCTGTCGAGAGCGGCACACGAACAATCTTTTCAAAACAAACTACTTCTGCGTGATGCTTGGCTAACCAATCCATACCCACTATAACGTCGAAACTCCCAAGTTGCATTGGCGTGAGGTCGATGGGAAAAAGATGGTTGTTAAGGTTCAACTGGCAGTTACGAAGAACATAATCGAGAACAACGGGATCACCACTAGCAACTTCTACTGTCAAAGTCTTTCCTAGTTTCGTTCTAGACATGGGAAGTAATGGCTCAAAAGACAATGACACAAACTCTTATCGGTACCCAAATCAAAAAGAACAGAAGCAGACTGATTGTTAACAAAGAACATACCGTTGCCCACCTCGTTGTCTGCTTGCGCCTCCTGAGCATTCATGTTAAAGACTCATCCACGAGCCTGAGCTTGGTTTGCATTCACCAACCTTGGACACTGATTACAGTAGTGGGTCAGATCCCCACAGTTATAGCACGAACCAGGAGGGAAATGAGGTCGTGCAGCTTGTGCTTGTTGTTGAGCAGGTGGTTGAGCAACCTGCTGAGCTGGATTACGAGTTGCTTGATTGGGAGCGAAGCGACAAACATCAGAAAGATGACCTGACTTCCCACAGTTGGTACAGAAACGGCACGAAACATACGGTTGATGGTGGCTATTGCATCTGTTGCACAATGGTGCATTCCCCGCATACCGTTTCTTTGCTGGCAGTTGTGCAGGCTGATTAGGAGCTGCCTGATTGACTTGGGCAGTGACAGCAAAATTCTGGGAAGCCTTTCGCTTCCTAGACCCTTTTGAAGAACCAAATTCCTTGCCCTTCTTGTTCTTACCCTTCTTGCTTTCACTCTTATCAGATGACTGTTTCTTACCCTTGTCACCCTTCCTGTGTAGCTTACCCTTTCGGACCTGCGACCCAGTCAATGTCGCAGCTAACTCGATCGCCTGACGAACTGTGGTAGGGTTACTACCAGTGACGATGTCTTTCACAGAGTCAGGCAAGCCATCAATATACCTCTCGATAGACTTCTCGAGTGGGGTAACCATTGTAGGGCAAAGTAAGCTCAACTTTTCATACCTATCAGTGTAAGCCCGGTGCTCACCACTATCCTGCTTTAAATCATCAAACTCCCTTTCTAAAGCCCTCAACTCATGATGAAGACAGAATTCCCTCATTATAAGAGTCCTAAGCTCAGCCCAAGTCTGTGCTAACGCAACCTCAGCACCGTGGTCTCTCATAACCCCGTTCCACCATGTAAGAGCCCTCTTCTGAAACACACTGGAAGCAAACTCAACTTTGTGATTTTCAGGACACTGAACGTGATGAAACGTACTCTCAATGCTCTCGAACCACTGTAGGAGCCCAGTTGCTCCTTCAGAACCACTAAATTTGAGTGGTTTAGCCGAATTGAAACTCTTGAAATTGCATGGAGCATTCTGGTTATTGTTGGCTTGGTTCACTTGAGCAATAATGTCTAGAAGTATAACAGCCATATGCTGCGCCATGATATCTGCCATTTCAGCATTAGATAGCGGATTTTCGCGTCGAGGAGGCATTCTAAACGCGGAAACATGAGAGGAAACGAGTGAGATGAAAAGAATGAGATGAAACAAAAATCGACAAAAGCAAAGATGGTGGTCATTCTTTTGTTACCACGAAGCAAACAAACGACACACAGTGACTAATCAAAGTAAATGGGTCAAAAATAATGTATCGCGAAGACTTGCTCGCCTATAAGTGAACACTCACCCCAAGAGTTCCCAGGTAAGAGTTACTGGTCTGATTATGTGTATTTGTACGAACACTCTAGCCTTATGTCACACCCCGACCACGTAAAATATCAAATCGTGGCGGAAACGTCGGGGAGTGTTGTAACAGAATTATTGTTCCACAACCATGGTAATTAAAATTTACTTTATTCATCAACCAAAGAGTGGAATACTTTGTTTCAAAACAAGAACCAAAGAGTACATCATATAATTAAACTAAGTCTATCTTTATTTTTAAGTCTCTAAGGCACAGGTCCGCCCTAGTGTCACGATCATCCTAAGCATCAGCTCCTGAAACACATGTGAAAATAGGTACGTCAGCATAAAAATGCCTGTGAGATACATAGGTTTTATGAAAATAGGGTTCATGACTTATAAGTTTGGAAAAAGGTTGTTTAACAAAAGTCTGTCATGATCCTTGTAAAATGTTTTCTTTTATAAATCTTTTGAAAAGTGATGTTAAGGAAGATGATATGTAAAAGAGTGATGTGAGGTTAAATGAATAACCAAGTAAAATGAGTTTTGTATAAAATGAGTTGTTTGTAAAACAATGTCTTGTGAAAAAAAAAATATATCATTTGTATAAAATGTTATATGTCTAAATTGAAATGATTCAAATAACGCTACAATATGTAATACCATACAAACACTTATATATAGGAAGTACCAGCGGCGTATCCACCATGCTTGTATCATATTACATATGCCTCGTTACTTAAATCACTTACCCAAACAAACCACTAATGTAAATTTTCCCATATCAAATCATTTGTCAAATGTCTTTGAGTAAACCATGTCAAAATATCTATGTCAAAATAAAGTCCAGGAAATATGTATATCAATATCAAAATGTCTATGTCAAATGTCAATGTGTGAACAAAATGTCATGTATGGCAAATGAAATATATATATATATATATATATATATATATCCACGGAACCATAGGTAAAAAATGCACAAAACAATGTATTGAAGTAAACGTGGTTTAAATCAACGTTATGTTTTGTGGAAATGCATGCTATACTGAATACAAACATTTATGCGGTATTGTAAAAATGCATACATCCAAGCCTTGTGACTGTGGTGATAAGCCTTTAAACAAATTAAAGGTCTATCTGTTTTATGTTTTATCAGATTCGGTCATTCCTTTCATCCAAATATACCTAGGATGTCAGGAACGGGAGTTGTCAATTCCTATGGTACCATTACCTACTAACGAGCGGCGTGATCAAAGTTAATGAATGTATATGGTCCCATTTAAACAAGCCAAATGTCTTATCAAAATGTAAGCATGTGATGAAATGAAAATGTACTAAGTATGATGAACATACATAGCATGAAAAGGTAATGTAAAACAATGCACTAAGTATGCACACAATGGACATACATAGCATAAAATGTCATGTAAAACGATGTACTAATAATGTACTAATGAACATAGCATGTATATGACGAGAAAACATGAAAAGCACGAAAGTAACAAGTAGGCACATGTGTTTCACCCCAAAATGTTTGGAAAACAGTAAAAGAGGGGTCTATGTACTCACTTGAGATTGCTCAATAGACTCTAGATATCCACCAAGCAAAGCTAGAATGTTACGGAATCAAACGGCACCTAATATAGGTAACTACATTAATAAACGGACCTAATCGGAGGATCGGGTAGCATGAGGGTTCGTAAAACAAATGAGTGTAGGAACTCATGTAATATGGTTTAACAAAGCCTACATACTAAAACGAAACTTATCCTAAGTGCTTTTGACCCGTTACGACCCGTTTAGGTAGCTTATGCTACTTTAACGCGTCGTTTGCGTAAAACGCGTTCGGAACGCCTAACTAGCCCTATGACAAGTAAAATATGCCTTAACATGTCTAATATTATTACTAAATCAGTTTAGATACCAAAAATTAGGTTACATAGGCTTAAAATGAATTTTAACGTAAAAAGGGCATTTTGGTAATTTACCTAAGGCATATATATCACCTATCATACAACTACTCAAACGATGTGACCATAAGGTATAACCTCGGAAGGTTATTCCCTATACTACTATGGTCACCTAAAGTCTTTGGTCGGATCCTAATGATCGACCAAATGGGTCGGGTTCGAAAGCATAAGCGATTTATTAGATCGCTTACCCTTACGACCCTAAACAAGCACAAATATAAAAGTGACGAGCTAAACATGCTAGAACATGTTTAGTCAAGTTGGAAAACAGGTTTTGGTATCAAAACAAACGGTTTTGATACCCTAGAGTAGTTTGGTTACAAAATACGCAAGAACACCCGTTACGACCCGTTTAGGTAGCTTATGCTACTTTAACGCTTCGTTCGCGTAAAATGCGTTCGGACCGCCTAACTAGTCCTATGACAAGTAAAATATTCCTTATCATGTCTAATATTGTTGCCAAATCAGTTTAGATATCAAAAATTCTGTTACATATGCTTAAAATGAATTTTGGCGTAAAAAGGGCATTTTGGTAATTTTCCTAAAGCATATAAATTACCTATCATACAACTAACTAAATGACGTGACCATAAGGTATAAACTCGGAAGGTTATACCCTATGCAACTATGGTCACCTAATGTGTTTGGTCGGATCCTAATGATCGACCAAACGGGTCGGGTTCGAAAGTCTAAGCGATTGTTTAGATCGCTTACCTTACGACCCTATATAAGCACTAAACCTAAAGTGACGAGCTAAACATGTTTAACGAATTTAGAAAACAGGTTTGGTATCAAAACAAACGGTCTTGATACCTAAAAGTATTTTGGTTAAAAAATACGCAAGAATACGCATTTTGGCCGAAACTACGACTCGCCACTATGCCTAAATAACGTGGTAATCAGTAGGTATAGTCACAAGGGACTAAAACCATCATGATTACGCTCATGTTACGAAGTTCAAACGAACTTCCTGTTGACCATAAACTGGTCAAAGCTGAAAGCCAAACAATGTTTGGCTTTCACGCTAAAACGCGTAAAAGAACGACAGAGGACCTACAACGGGTCCAAGCTACGGAGTTTTGATCCGATTACTCTCAGGTATGAAGTGTATAACTTCAACTTAGAGAGCCAAATCATA
This sequence comes from Helianthus tuberosus, assembly GCA_030545235.1. NCBI lineage: Eukaryota > Viridiplantae > Streptophyta > Magnoliopsida > Asterales > Asteraceae > Helianthus > Helianthus tuberosus. The sequence continues at coordinate 108,097,347 of CM060409.1, forward strand.
TCAAAGTGTGAGTTTTGAAGCAAGAGGGTGGGGGTATTTATAGGAAAACCAAGACCGTTAGTATCGTTCATCGAAAACCGAGCTTCGATCTGGACCTTACATGTGTGCCCATGGTTTTAGAATACCATGGGTACCCCAAAACAAGCCCCTAGTTTCATTAAAACCATGTGCAAATGAGGGGAACAGCTAGAACAAGCTGGAAATCAGATTTTCAACGTTGGTCCCTTCCTAAGATAACTATGGCAGATTGTCAATTTTGGTCCCTGAATGTGCAAAACATGGTTTTTGATGCATTTTTTACACGTTTAAACCCCGTTAATCCCATTTCAAGGCTCTAAAATGAAGTTAAAGTATAGGGAACATGAAACATGCTCAAAAATATCTCGGATGTCGGTTCGTTTGGTCGTACGGTTGCGTTGTTCGGTTAATTACGACGAAACACGAACGAATGCGAAAAACGATCCAAATCACGCGACGAATGGAATTTTATCATGCCAATCACTAAAATAAAATATTTTAATGATTACATAAAGTTTTGGATGTCTGGATGTATTCAGAACGTAAGATATGCGCGAAAATGCAAACTTATGCACTCTTTGACGCTTTTAGTCCCTGAATGACCAAAAAGTTTATTTTAGCACACCGAACCCCTCAAAGCCTATTTCTAAGCTATGTAAAGGATATTTAGGGTATGTTTAACTTATGGTCATGTTCTGGATTGTCCATTACAGTACGAATTCGGTATACTTTCGCAGTTTGTCGAATTTAGTCCCTATAAGAGAATAAACCTGATTTTGCCATACCAAAGCCTTCAAAACTTATTTCTAAGTTATGTAAAGGTTATTTAAGGTATGTTAAGCATATATTGATGTTCCGGAGTGGTTTCCGCATTAAACTGATTATGTTTATGCATCGGTTTGCATATAGCTCTCCAGAAAGCGATATAGAGTTTGAAATTGAACAAAAACCAAAACATGCAAAATGTCAAACATAAACAAACAAACATTGGGATCAAATAAAATTATCTTATTGATAACTGAATTGTTTACAATGATTACAAGCACAAGTGTCACATCGCTACACCTAAATAGATCTATCACTCATGTCCCGCGGTCCTACGACGAGGATTAATGGCCTTAAGTGTTGTACCCACCATTCACACGTGTCACACCCCGACCACGTAGAACATACAAAAGGTGGTGGAAAACGTCGGGGAGTGTTGTAACAGAATTAATTGTTTCATAACCATGGCATTCAAAGTTGTATTTTATTTATCAACATAAGAGTTACATTGTCTTAAACAGGAAATAAAGAGTTCAGAACATAATTAAACTAAGTCTATCTTCATTTTATGTCTCTAAGGCACAGGTCTGCCCTAGTGTGACGATCATCATCCTACGCAAAAGCTCCTGAAAACACATGTGAAAATAGGTACGTCAGCATAAAAATGCATGTGAGATACATAGGTTTTGTGAAAATAGGATTCATGACTTAAGTTTAAGAAAAAGTTGTTTAGTAAAAGTCAGTCATGAACCTTGTAAATTGTTTTGTTTTGTAAGTCATTTAAAAAGCGATAAGATCAAATGATATGTATAAATAAAAGTATAATGTATGGTTAAATGTATAACCAAGTAAAATGAGTTGTATAAAGTAAATTGTTTGTAAACCAAAGTCTTGTGAAAATCGTGTTACTTGTGTAAAATGTATAACTCCAAATTGAATGATTTAAATAACGCTATGATATGTAATATAATACAAACACTTATATATAGGAAGTACCGACGGCGTATCCACCATGCTTGTATCATATTACTCACATCTCGTTACTTAAGTCACTTAAACAAACCACCAATGTATAAAGTCTATGTTTAAACCAATAGTCAAAAGTCCTTGTATAAGCCATGTCAAATGTTTATAAGTCCAAAAGTAGTCAAGTAATGTGTAGCAAATGTTATGTATTGTAAGTAAAGTATTGTCACATAATCCAAATGTAGAAATGTACAAAACAAAGTATTTTGAATATATCAAAAAGTTATGTTTTGCAATGTAATGCATGTTACATTGATACAAACATTTATGTGGTAAGTTATTGAGACAGTCGGATAACCCTTTTAGTCAAGGTTATCAAAAGAAATGTTTTCGGATTCAGTCATTCGTTACATCCAAACAAACCCGAGATGTCAGGAATGGGATTTGTCAAGTCCTATGGTACCAGTACTTACTACCGAGCGGCGTAGCTAATGTTAATGAACGTATATAAGTCTCGTTTGTGCAAACCAAATGTTATAGAAATTGTATACATGTCATATGAAAACAATGTACTAAGTATGCTAAGTTAACATACAAAGCAGAAAAGTCATGTAAATCAATGTACTAGCATGCTATCAGTCAACATACATAGCAGAAATGCAAAGTAAAACAATGTACTAAGTATGCACACAATGGACATACATAGCATGAAATGTAATGTAAAACGATGTACTAAGTACGCACACAATGGGCATACATAGCATGAAATGTAATGTAAATCATGTACTATAAATGTACTAATGAACATAACAAGTATATGATGTGAAAACATGGAAAGCATGAAAGTAACAAGTAGGCACATGTGTTCCACCCCAAAACAGTTTGAAAACAGTAAAAGAGGGGGTTCTGTGTGCTCACTTGAGATTGCTTCAGAAGTCCTAAGATAACCACCAAGCAATGCTAGAGATCACGGAATCAAACGGCACCTAATATAGGTAACTATGTTAATAAACCGGACCTAAATCGGAGGATCGGATAGAATGAGGGCTCGTAAACCAAATGAGTATGGGAACTCATGTAGTATGGTTTAACAAAGCCTACATACTAAATGAAACCTAGCCTAAGTGCTTACGACCCATTACGACCCGTTTAGGTAGCTTATGCTACTTTAACGCGTCGTTCGCGTAAAACGCGTTCGGATCGCCTAACTAGTCCTATGATAAGTAAAATATGCCTTAACATGTCTAATATTGTTACCAAATCAGTTTAGATACCAAAAGTTATGTTACATATGCTTAAAATGAATTTTGGCGTAAAAAGGGCATTTTGGTAATTTACCTAAGGCATATAAACTACCTATCATACAACTACTTAAACGAAGCGACCATAAGGTATAACCTCGGAAGGTTATTCCCTACATACTATGGTCACCTAATGTGTTTGGTCGGATCCTAATGATCGACCAAATGGGTCGGGTTCGAAGGTATAAGCGATTTATTAGATCGCTTACCCTTACGACCCTAGACAACGTGGTAATCAGTAGGCATAGTCACAAGGGACTATAACCATCGTGATTACGCTCACGTTGCGAAGTTCAAATGAACTTCGCATTGACCATAAACTGGTCAATGCAGAAAGTCAAACAAAGTTTGACTTTCGGACTCGAAAAGCAATAAAAGAACGAAGGAACACTTACAAAGGGTCCCCGAATGCTAATCTTGATTCAAGTAGCTCAGGTATGAAACAAAGGTTTCAAATTAGAGCTTCTCAAATCAAATTCTTGTGAGGAATGAGTGAAGTTGAGGTGGGTATTTATAGATTTCGGTTCACCGTTAGGATCGTTTCTTGGAGAAGAGGGAATGATCACATCCCTACACTTGTCGGAATGTTGTGGTAGCTCATTTTGCCCCCACCACAAGAGTTTGACACTTGGCATTGGCCTTTGGAGGGGTTAAAAGCCATTAATCAGCAGCCAAAACAATTTTTCTACATCTGACCCCAGCTTACGGACCTCAACACTAAGAATGTTGAGGTCCGTAAGGACCTTGCAGGCCTGAAACTTTCGAAAATGGCAGAACAGGCCCCTGTGCGCGTATCGTCGTGTTTTGGCACTTCTAACACCCGTCAATCCCAATTTCAAGCTCCACAATGATGTTAAAGTATAGGGAACTTAAAATGTGCTCAAAAATATCTCGGATGTCGGTTCGTTTGGCCGTACGATTGCGTTGTTCGCTTAATTACGACGGAATGCGCACAAGCGCGAAAAACGATCCAAAATGCGTGACGAATGGATTTTTCTTATGCCAAACACTAAAAAAAAATATTTTAGTGCTTACATAAATTTTTGGATGTCCGGATGTTTTCAGAACGTAAGTTATGCGCGAAAATACAAACTTGTGCACTTTTTGACGCTTTTAGTCCCTGAATGACCCAAAAGTTTATTTTAGCATACCGAACCCCTGAAAGCCTATTTCTAAGCTATGTAAAGGATATTTATGGTATGTTTAACTTATGGTCATGTTCCGGAATGTTCGTTACAGTTCAAATCGGCATACTTTCGCAGTTTGTCAAATTTAGTCCCTGTAAGCGAATTAACTTGTTTTTGCCATACCAAAGCCTTCAAAACTTATTTCTAAGTTATGTAAAGGTTATTTAAGGTATGTTAAGTATATGTTGATGTTCCGGAGTATTTGTCGCATTAAACTGATTACGTTTACGCACCAGTTTGCGTATAACTCTCCAGCAAGCGATATAGAGTTTGAAATTGAATAAAAGTCAAAACATGAAAAATGTAAAACACAACCAAACAAACGTTGGGATCAAAAAAAATTGTTTTATTGATAATTGAACTGTTCATGAAGATTACAAGCACAGATGTTACAGTCTCCCCTACTTGTGGAAATTTCGTCCCGAAATTTATTTAAAGGAAACTCGTGGGAAAAGATGCGGATACTTCGCCTTCATTTGATCTTCGCGTTCCCAAGTAAACTCGGGTCCACGTTTAGCTTCCCAGTGAACTTTGACCAAAGGAATGCGCTTGCGTTTAAGCCACTTGACTTCACGTTCCATGATTTCCACAGGTTTCTCAACAAATTTCAGTGTTTTATCAACACGAATTTCGTCAAGTGGTATGTGGAGGTTCTCATCAGCTAAACACCTCTTGAGATTGGACACGTGAAAGGTTGGATGAACATTTCCAAGTTCAGGAGGTAACTCAAGTCTGTAGGCTACCTTACCGATTCTTTCAACGATCTTGAATGGTCTAACGTATCTAGGTGCAAGTCTTCCTTTCTTTCCAAATCTGATCACACCTTTCCAAGGTAAGACCTTAAGTAATACTCGATCACCGACTTGAAATTCCAAGGGCTTGCGTTTTGGGTCCGCGTAACTCTTTTGGCGGCTTCTAGCTGTCTGAAGGTTATCACGGACTTTCTTAATCTTGTCAGTTGTCTCTAAAATGAGGGCAGGTCCAGTAAGCTGAGCCTCGCCGATCTCATTCCAGCAGACTGGTGAACGACATTTTCGACCATAGAGAGCTTCGAAAGGAGCCATTTTGATGCTGGTGTGATAACTGTTGTTGTAGGAGAATTCAATTAACGGAAGATGTGAATCCCAACTACCACCAAAATCGATCACACAAGCATATCCTCCAGAGTCTGGATTGTTCTTTCAGATTGACCATCCGTTTGTGGATGATAAGCCGTGCTCAGGTTAAGTTGGGTCCCCATAGCAGATTGCATGGTTCTCCAAAAATGAGAAGTGAAACGAGCATCTCTGTCAGAAATGATGTTCAAAGGAACACCATGTCGAGTTACAATTTCATCCACATAGATTTTAGCAAGTTTGTCAGCAGGAAAATCCTCACGGATTGGCAAGAAATGCGCTGACTTAGTAAGACGATCAACAACTACCCAGATGGCATCATGACCTTTCTTTGTGCGTGGAAGTTTGGTAACAAGATCCATAGTAATGTTTTCCCATTTCCAAACTGGGATCTCTGGTTGCACTAATAAACCAGAAGGACGCTGATGTTCAGCCTTAACCTTAAGACAAGTAAGGCATTTTGATACATATAAGGCAATGTCTTTCTTCATACCAGGCCACCAATACTGAATACGAAGATCCTTATACATCTTGTCTGAGCCAGGATGAACAGAATAACGAGACTTATGGGCTTCATCCATAAGCAAGGTGCGAAGGTTATCCTGGCTTGGGACCCACAAACGGTCCATGAAGTAATACGATCCATTGTCCTTCAGTTCCAAATCAGGTGTTATGTGATAGGGAAATTCCTTATCCATCAAGCCTTGTGAAACACAAGATTGTTGAGCCTGAGAAATGCGTGCTTGGATATCAGATCGAGCTTGAATAACAGATTGAACACGAACACAATGAAGCTTAGTACGTTCCTTACGACTCAATGCATCGGCTACGACATTCGCCTTACCAGGATGGTAGCGAATTTCGCAGTCATAGTCGTTTAGAAGCTCGACCCAACGTCGTTGCCTCATGTTGAGTTCTTTCTGATTGAAGATATGCTGAAGACTTTTGTGGTCCGTGAAAACCACACATTTTGTACCGTATAAATAGTGTCTCCAGATCTTTAGAGCGAAAACAACTGCACCTAACTCAAGATCATGAGTGGTGTAGTTTTTCTCATGTATCTTCAAGTGCCTCGATGCATATGCTATGACTTTGTTCCTTTGCATCAGAACACAGCCAAGACCCAATTTAGATGCATCGCAATAAACGACGAAATCATCATTGCCCTCAGGCAAAGTCAGAACAGGCGCGTCACAAAGTTTTTGTTTCAAAGTTAGAAACGCTTCCTCTTGCTTGAATCCCCAATCAAAGGGTTTGTTCTTCTGAGTTAGAGCAGTTAGAGGAACTGCAATCTTCGAGAAGTTCTCAATGAAGCGGCGGTAATAACCCGCCAGCCCAAGAAAAGAACGAACTTCAGTAGGAGTAGAAGGTGTATCCCAATCCTTAATCGCACTGATCTTGGAGGGATCTACATGAATACCTTATTCGTTGACAATATGTCCTAAGAATTGAACTTCTTTAAGCCAGAATTCACACTTGGAGAATTTGGCGAAAAATTGCTCTTTCTTTAGGAGTTCCAAAGTAAGACGAAGATGTTGCTCGTTATCAGCTCGCGTCTTAGAGTATATCAAGATGTCGTCAATAAAAACAATGACGAACTGATCCAAATAAGGCTTGCAGACCCTATTCATTAAATCCATGAAAACAGCAGGAGCATTAGTCAAACCGAATGGCATGACTGTGAACTCATAATGCCCATAACGAGTGCGGAACGCTGTCTTGGGAATATCTTCTTCATGCACACGAAGTTGATGATATCCAGATCGCAGATCGATCTTCGAAAAATAAGAAGCGCCTTGTAACTGATCAAAGAGATCATCGATGTGAGGTAGGGGATATCGATTCTTGATGGTGAGCTTGTTAAGCTCACGATAATCGATACACATCCTAAAAGATCCATCCTTTTTCTTGACAAAAAGAACGGGAGCACCTCACGGTGAAAAGCTAGGACGGATAAAACCTTTGTCAGAGAGCTCCTGAAGCTGCTTAGCCAACTCTTGCATCTCAGACGGTGCAAGACGATATGGAGATCTGGCAATGGGATTTGCACCAGGTATGAGATCAATACGGAACTCGACTTGGCGTGCTGGAGGTAGACCAGGTAAATCTTCAAGGAATACTTCAGAATAATCCTGAACAACGGGAATATCTTAGATAGACTTACCCTTGCCTTTATCTGCTATGACATGTGCCAAGAAGGCCACATAATTCTTTCGCAGATACTTCCGAGCTTTAAAACAAGACATGAGTTTGAGACCACCAGCAGGTTTCTCACCACGAACCTGTAGGATCTCGCCTGTCGAAAGCGGCACACGAACAATCTTCTCAAAACAGACTACCTCTGCGCGATGCTTGGCTAACCAATCCATAACCACAATAACGTCGAAGCTTCCAAGTTGCATAGGCGTGAGGTCGATAGGAAAAAAGATGGTCGTTAAGGTTCAACTGGCAGTTGTGAAGAACAGAATCAAGAATAATGGGCTCACCACTAGCAACCTCTACTGTCAAAGGTTTACCTAGTTTCATTCTAGACACGCGAAGAAATGGCTCAAAAGATAATGACACAAAACTCTTATCGGCACCCGAATCAAAAAGAACAGATGCAGGCTGATTATTAATAAAGAACGTACCGTTCACCACTTCATTGTCTGCTTGTGCCTCTTGTGCATTCATGTTGAAGACTCGACCTCGAGCATGAGCCTGATTTTGATTTGGATTCTGATTCTGGTTGGCTAGCCTTGGGCACCGGTTTCTGTAGTGGGTCAGGTCCCCACAATTGTAGCATGAACCAGGAGGAAAATGAGGTTGTGCAGCTTGACCTTGTTGCTGAGCAAGAGGCTGAGCAACTTGTTGGGCTTGGTTCTGAACTGCCTGATTCTGGTTAACAGGAATGCGACAAGTAGCAGCAAGATGACCAATTCTCCCACAGTTAGTGCAATGACGACATTGGAGATGTGGTAGGTGATGGTCGTTACACCTGTTGCACAAAGGTGCATTGCCAAGATAAGGCTTCTTGGCGGGTGGTTGCGCAGGCTGATTTGGTGCAGCTTGAGCCTGTGCAGTAACGGCATAGTTTTGGGAAGCCTTTCGCTTCCTAGAACCCTTTGAAGAACCAGAATTCTTTCCCTTCTTGTTTTGACCTTTCTTGCTATCTTCTTTGTCAGACGACTGCTTCTTACCTTTGTCACCCTTTTTGTGCAGCTTTCCCTTACGAACCTGCGACTCAGTCAATGTCGCTGCTAACTCGATCGCCTGACGGAGTGTGGCAGGGTTACTACCAGTAATGATGTCTTGCACTGAGTCAGGTAGGCCGTCGATGTACCTTTCGATAGCCTTGTCGAGTGGGGTAACCATAGTCGGGCAAAGCAGACTCAACTCCTCAAATCTATCAGTATAGGCCCTGTGCTCGCCACTGTCTTGTTTCAAGTCATCGAACTCTCTCTCCAAAGCTCGCTGCACATGACGAGGACAAAACTCCCTCATCATAAGGGCCCTAAGTTCGGCCCAAGTTTGTGCTAGAGCAACTTCTGCACCACGGTCTCTCATAACCCCGTTCCACCATGTGAGAGCCCTCTTCTGAAACACACTCAAAGAAAACTCGACCTTGCGATTGTCAGGACACTGCACGTGGCGGAAAGTATTCTCAATGCTCTCGAACCATTGAAGAAGCCCAGTCGCTCCCTCAGAACCACTAAACTTGAGTGGTTTAGCCGAGTTAAAATCCTTGAATTTGCATGGAGCATTGTTGTTATTGTTGGCTTGGTTCCATTGAGCAAAGAGGTTTGGGAATTGAGCAGCCATTTGCTGCGCAATGATTTCTGCCAGTTCGGCAGTTGCTATCTGGTTTTCGCGTCGAGGAGGCATTCTAAAAGAGGAAACATGAAAGGAAATGAGTGAGATGATTGGATGAAAAGAATGAGATGAAACAAAAACTGACAACAGCAACGATGGTTGTCATTTGTTCGCATCACAAAGCAAACAAACGACACACAGTGACTAATCAAAGTAAATGGGTCAAAAATAATGTATCGCGAAGACATGCTCGCCTATAAGTGAACACTCACCCCAAGAGTTCCCAGGTAAGAGTGACTGGTCCGATTATGTGGATTTGTACGAACACTCTAGCCTTAGACAGAAAACACAGGGTACAGGCATTCACTCTTCCAGTTTGCACGTGTTCACATTATTTAAAACCCAAAACCTTGATGAGATTTTGAAAACTCAAAGGGGTTCAAAACCTTATAACAGAGGGTTCAAAACCTTACAATAGAGGGTTCAAAACCTTGTAATAAATTATTCAAAAACAGAAGATTGTTTTTCAAAAATCGTTTCGGAATTTTATTTTTTTTAAGGATAGGTGATGTGCATGTTTTAAAATCTAAACACAAAATAACTTGTGTTAGGGTCCTAGAAAGGTTATAGTCTAGGTCAAAGCATTATTAATAACCTAATTCCCTATAACCATTGGCTCTGATACCAACTCTTCTGTCACACCCCGACCACGTAGAACATACAAAACGTGGCGGAAAACGTCGGGGAGTGTTGTAACAGAATTAATTGTTTCATAACCATGGCATTCAAAGTTGTATTTTATTTATCAACATAAGAGTTACATTGTCTTAAACAGGAAATAAAGAGTTCAGAACATAATTAAACTAAGTCTATCTTCATTTTATGTCTCTAAGGCACAGGTCCGCCCTAGTGTCACGATCATCATCCTACGCAAAAGCTCCTGAAAACACATGTGAAAATAGGTATGTCAGCATAAAAATGCCTGTGAGATACATAGGTTTTGTGAAAATAGGATTCATGACTTAAGTTTAAGAAAAAGTTGTTTAGTAAAAGTCAGTCATGAACCTTGTAATTGTTTTGTTTTGTAAGTCATTTAAAAAGCGATAAGATCAAATGATATGTATAAATAAAAGTATAATGTATGGTTAAATGTATAACCAAGTAAAATGAGTTGTATAAAGTAAATTGTTTGTAAACCAAAGTCTTGTGAAAATCGTGTTACTTGTGTAAAATGTATAAGTCCAAATTGAATGATTTAAATAACGCTATGATATGTAATATAATACAAACACTTATATATAGGAAGTAGCGACGGTGTATCCACCATGCTTGTATCATATTACTCACATCTCGTTACTTAAGTCACTTAAACAAACCACCAATGTATAAAGTCTATGTTTAAACCAATAGTCAAAAGTCCTTGTATAAGCCATGTCAAATGTTTATAAGTCCAAAAGTAGTCAAGTAATGTGTAGCAAATGTTATGTATTGTAAGTAAAGTATTGTCACATAATCCAAATGTAGAAATGTACAAAACAAAGTATTTTGAATATATCAAAAAGTTATGTTTTGCAAAGTAATGCATGTTACATTGATACAAACATTTATGTGGTAAGTTAACACATACATTCAAGCCTTGAGACAGTCGGATAACCCTTTTAGTCAAGGTTATCAAAAGAAATGTTTTCAGATTCAGTCATTCCTTACATCCAAACAAACCCGAGATGTCAGGAATGGGATTTGTCAAGTCCTATGGTGCCAGTACTTACTACCGAGCGGCGTAGCTAATGTTAATGAACGTATATAAGTCTCGTTTGTGCAAACCAAATGTTATAGCAATTGTATACATGTCATATGAAAACAATGTACTAAGTATGCTAAGTTAACATACAAAGCAGAAAAGTCATGTAAATCAATGTACTAGCATGCTATCAGCCAACATACATAGCAGAAATGCAAAGTAAAACAATGTACTAAGTATGCACACAATGGACATACATAGCATGAAATGTAATGTAAAACGATGTACTAAGTACGCACACAATGGGCATACATAGCATGAAATGTAATGTAAATCATGTACTATAAATGTACTAATGAACATAACAAGTATATGATGTGAAAACATGGAAAGCATGAAAGTAACAAGTAGGCACATGTGTTCCACCCCAAAACAGTTTGAAAACAGTAAAAGAGGGGGTTCTATGTACTCACTTGAGATTGCTTCAGAAGTCCTAAGATAACCACCAAGCAATGCTAGAGATCACGGAATCAAACGGCACCTAATATAGGTAACTATGTTAATAAACCGGACCTAAATCGGAGGATCGGATAGAATGAGGGCTCGTAAACCAAATGAGTATGGGAACTCATGTAGTATGGTTTAACAAAGCCTACATACTAAATGAAACCTAGCCTAAGTGCTTACGACCCATTACGACCCGTTTAGGTAGCTTATGCTACTTTAACGCGTCGTTCGCGTAAAACGCGTTCGGATTGCCTAACTAGTCCTATGATAAGTAAAATATGCCTTAACATGTCTAATATTGTTACCAAATCAGTTTAGATACCAAAAGTTATGTTACATATGCTTAAAATGAATTTTGGCGTAAAAAGGGCATTTTGGTAATTTACCTAAGGCATATAAACTACCTATCATACAACTACTTAAACGAAGCGACCATAAGGTATAACCTCGGAAGGTTATTCCCTACATACTATGGTCACCTAATTTGTTTGGTCGGATCCTAATGATCGACCAAATGGGTCAGGTTCGAAGGTATAAGCGATTTATTAGATCGCTTACCCTTACGACCCTAGACAACGTGGTACTCAGTAGGCATAGTCACAAGGGACTATAACCATCGTGATTACGCTCACGTTGCGAAGTTCAAACGAACTTCGCATTGACCATAAACTGGTCAATGCAGAAAGTCAAACAAAGTTTGACTTTCGGACTCGAAAAGCAATAAAAGAACGAAGGAACACTTACAAAGGGTCCCCGAATGCTAATCTTGATTCAAGTAGCTCAGGTATGAAACAAAGGTTTCAAATTAGAGCTTCTCAAATCAAATTCTTGTGAGGAATGAGTGAAGTTGAGGTGGGTATTTATAGATTTCGGTTCACCGTTAGGATCGTTTCTTGGAGAAGAGGGAATGATCACATCCCTACACTTGTCGGAATGTTGTGGTAGCTCATTTTGCCCCCACCACAAGAGTTTGACACTTGGCATTGGCCTTTGGAGGGGTTAAAAGCCATTAATCAGCAGCCAAAACAATTTTTCTGCATCTGACCCCTGCTTACGGACCTCAACACTAAGAATGTTGAGGTCCGTAAGGACCTTGCAGGCCTGAAACTTTTGAAAATGGCAGAACAGGCCCCTGTGCGCGTATCGTCGTGTTTTGGCACTTCTAACACCCGTCAAACCCAATTTCAAGCTCCACAATGATGTTAAAGTATAGGGAACTTAAAATGTGCTCAAAAATATCTCGGATGTCGGTTCGTTTGGCCGTACGATTGCGTTGTTCGCTTAAATACGACGGAATGCGCACAAGCGCGAAAAACGATCCAAAATGCGTGACGAATGGATTTTTCTTATGCCAAACACTAAAATAAAATATTTTAGTGCTTACATAAATTTTTGGATGTCTGGATGTATTCAGAACGTAAGTTATGCGCGAAAATACAAACTTGTGCACTTTTTGACGCTTTTAGTCCCTGAATGACCCAAAAGTTTATTTTAGCATACCGAACCCCTCAAAGCCTATTTCTAAGCTATGTAAAGGATATTTATGGTATGTTTAACTTATGGTCATGTTCCGGAATGTTCGTTACAGTTCAAATCGGCATACTTTCGCAGTTTGTCAAATTTAGTCCCTGTAAGCGAATTAACTTGTTTTTGCCATACCAAAGCCTTCAAAACTTATTTCTAAGTTATGTAAAGGTTATTTAAGGTATGTTAAGTATATGTTGATGTTCCAGAGTATTTTTCGCATTAAACTGATTACGTTTACGCACCAGTTTGCGTATAACTCTCCAGCAAGCGATATAGAGTTTGAAATTGAATAAAAGTCAAAACATGAAAAATGTAAAACACAACCAAACAAACGTTGGGATCAAATAACATTGATTTATTGATAATTGAACTGTTCATAAAGATTACAAGCACAGATGTTACAACACGATCTAGCAGTAACCCTCCTTAGCTAACCATGCCATGTATAAAACGTTTGTAAATAATTGTAACTTGTATTTCACCCCCGAAGTATAAAACTGAAAACTGTTAAAAGAAAAGGGGGACATGAACTCACAGTATTGCGTCTTCGGTACTCGTAACTCAAATCTCGTCAGCAAACACGACTACCTACAAGGTTCTAATATCTATTAGACGAACGGGTCGTGCCTTGTCTTAGTATTTACGTTTTTGAGTTACGTTTCTGAGATTATTCCAAGTTGTAATTACTTGTTAAAATAATGATTATTTTAACTTTAAATTATGTTTAATTTTGGAATAATTGTTTAAACAGTATTTTCGTAATAATACTTCTCAAGTATTTCCTTCCCAAGGATGGGGGTATCTTATACATGTATGTCTGTATTCTTGTATTGGTATATCTTGCCATGTGTTGGCGTCGTATTCCGGTGTGTACGTATTTTCTTAATAAATATCCAATATATTCCCAAAACAATATATTTTCAAGTCTTACTTAGAAAATATATATAAACTTATTTTGTCCAAAAATACTGTATTTGCAGAAAATTTATATTTTTCCCAAAAATCATATATCTTCTAAATACTCTAGGAAAATATATTTTTACTTCAAAAAATAATATATGTTCTCTTTGTTGAAAATATGATATACTTTGTAATAATAACAAAAATCATATTCTCATTTCTTTCGTATCCAAAATAGTATTTACCAAAAATATATTCATAACGTATTTTCCGAAATATTTTGTAAGTTACGTTCTATCATTCAGTTCCACAGTACTATGTGTGTAACTTATATATTTATTCCTTGTGATTTTTGGTAATATTCTGGATTGTAGTTTCTTGGTATTTTGTCAAGTTATATTATTTTAACCCTAAAATAATATAATTACTTCACAAGCGTACAAATAATCACACACAATGTGTCTTTAATGTAAATATATATTCTAAATACATATTTATCCATTCTTATTTATAAAAACCAACCTACAATACTTGTATTTTTTTGTAGCAAAATCTATGGCAAAGTTTATATTGAAAACCATGGTTAAAACTCACTTGTAAATACTTGTTTAGAAAATGTTTTTCTAAGTGTTTATATTTTTAGAAAATTTCGCCATAGTTTCCCCTAAAAATGGAGGTGTCCATGCTATTTAAGCATATCATTTTCTTTTCAAAAATCATCATAAACAATCAACAATCAATCTACACTTATCAAATGCTAAAACAAAGCTATCTACAAAATGATCATGAACTTGAGTTTTCATAAAAACTTGTAGTAACTTGGTAGTGTGTTTAGTAGACTTAGTTACCCTTTAAAGTGTGTTTATTTCTTCAAAAATCCCCTTCTTGAGAGATTTGAGTGTTCACAACTTGTTAGATGATTTTTTCCAAAAATCATTCTTTTGAATTTTTCTTGTAAACAAGTGTTCTTATATCTATTTCACTACTAGAAACATGATTAGTTTCTTTAAAAACTATGTTTATGCAAATCTTGTGATTTAGCTTGGTTTCTTTGGAAAAATTATTTTAGAAATCATCCACTTACAAGACTTGTATCTTTGTTTAAATTATCATCACATGAAAACAACTTTTATTGTTCAAGTTCATGTAAACATAAGACATGATGATCTTGGTTTTTCACAAGATCATCACATCAACTTACTAGACCATGTGTTTAATCACAATCTAGTAGGTTACATATGATGTCTAACATCACTAACACTAGTAATCAATCAACAAGGAGCAAATAATCACAAATCAACAAGATTTCATATGTTTATAAGCTTATGTTAGAGATTCATGAATATGTATTTTAATGTTCATCATGTTTAACAATGTTCATCACTTATTAACAACCTATATATGAAAGATCAAGAGATCATAAGGGCCTTACTACTAGCACAAGGCTAGGGAAGGTGGTGGTAGTGTGGGTGAAAGGTGGTGGTAGTGTGGGTGTGGTTCTCGGCCGAAGTGGGGAGAGGGAGAAGGAGAGAGATGGTGAAGTGAGGTGAGGTGTGGTGATTGTGATCCTCCATGTTCTTCTTATAATCACACTTAAGCTTTTATCCAATGGTTTAAGTGTTTCAATAGTACATGACACAATCTTGAGGCAATCCAAGGAAGATCAAGTGGAGATTTAGTGTGATCTTGTAAGATTGTGGAGGTGGGGTCACATAAGTGACCGTCCACTTATAGGGGGGTCTAAGTGTAATTTCCAACCATTAAGTTAGATTAAGGTTCAAATCCAAGTGTTTAGTTACAAGTGTTATTTACTAGATATTTTTAGTGGAGTGTCATGATGTTCGGGGATCATACTAGCTCAGAAACATTAAAACAATGCTTCTAGTGCAATTTTGGTGTTTCGGGTAATGTCCGGTTGTTCGATTAGATACCGGTTCGTTAAAGTGTCAAACTATTCCGTTTAGTGATCTTTAAGTACCCTTTTGTGACACTTTTAATTCCCGACACTTAGGAAAGCATACAGGACCATTTTGCCATATTTTTGCATGTTACTAGCTCATTAAAATGCTGAATTTTGCTGAATTATGCTGAATTCAGCACTTTGAGTGGGTTTTAGGCACTTTCCGGCTCTTAAGCTATCACCTAGTGAAGCAGTTTTGTGATCCTTACTTTCCTACACACTATACTAGTGTAAAACTTAGTCTCTGGCCCATACAGGGTCTCAAAACATTGTTTGTCTATGTACTGGCATCATCAGCATTTTTCTGAGTTATCCGTTAACTGTGCTAACTGTGCATTGTGCATCATGTATGTCAATAAGGTTTGCATGTGATAATGAGATGACGTTATGTAATATGTGATGCACATGTAAGTATGATGCAGAAATCAAAAAGCAATTCAAGTCATAAATTGTAAATCCGCACAGTCATTAGGCACTAATCATAGTTAATTAATTGTACGGATGCATGCAAATTTGACAGTTGTCACATATTAAACTATACTTTAGTAAACAATAGGATATCAACTATGCTTTAGCAAAACAGTATCACGTTGGTAGCATATAAAAAATATGCCATAATAGTATACCGAAATATACCATTTATCGTGATTTGGTAATACATTCAAACCTTAGTGCATCAAATTACACTTTGGAGACTATAGAAATACCACAAAGGCAATTCTATTTGGTTAAAACGTTGGTTTCTGACATTCCATACAACAGGAATGGGATGTCTAGTCCTATAGCGCTATATCGTACTACCAATCGGCTTGATCATTGTTAATGAATGTATAAGTAACAATATGAACGAACAAATAGTCTAACAAACTTTGAAAATCAGTGTTTTAGCCATGTACAATAGTTCAATTCGTCAAAAGATAAGTACTATGCATGTGTAATCATATAGTTGAAATCATGAAAATAGTGTATCGGTACATATGAATCACCCCAAAACATTTGAAAACGTAAAAGAGGGAACTATGTACTCACTTGAGATTGCAAGTATCCTTGATTAAGTGTCCTAACAAAGCTCGAGAGATCAAGGATAGAATGAAGTTCTATAAATCAAATGAGTATTGGAACTCATATGGCATGATTTAATAGACCTAACATTCTGATTAGAAAGTTATCCTAAGTGCTTTTGGTTATCTATGTCGTTTGTGTAAAACTAAGGCCCGTTTCGACTCGTTAAGGTAGTTTAAACTACTTTAACACGTCGTTTGTGTAAAACTAAGGTCGGATGGTTATCTATGTCCTATGTTAAGTCTTACATGCCCAATTATGTTTAAATATGTTACTAAATCAGTTTAGATGTCAAAAACTTGATCACATATGCAAAATATGAATTTATGCTCAAAAAGGGCATTTTGGTCATTTTCAATGGGCATATAAACGACTTAATGGATAACAAACCAACCTAAGTGATCATAAGGTATAACCTCCAGTAGGTTATTCCCCATGCAACTATGATCACTAAATAAGTTTGGTTGGATCCTAATGATCGACCAAATGGGTCGGGTTTGAAAGTCTAAGCGGTTGTCGAGACCGCTTAACTTACGACCCTAAACAAGCACTAAACTAGTAGTGACGAGTTAAACATGTTAAAACATGTTTAACTAAGTTAGAAAACTGATTTGGTATCAAAACAAAGTGTTTTGATACCTAAAAATAGTTCCGTCGCAAAATGCGCATAAATACGCATTTTGACCGAAACTTTGGCTCGTCACTACGCCTAGTCGACGTGGTAATCAGTAGGTATAATCGCTAAGGATTATAACCATCGTGATTACAATCACGTTGCAATGTTCAATTGAACTTTGATTTGACCAATTGATGGTCAAAACCGAAAGTCAAACTGTTAGTCAACCTGTTTGACTTTCAGCTCTAAATGGCTGAAAATAAAGACTAAGTCATGAAAGAACACTTACAAGGCTCTATGGCTGATAGATTGAACTAGAAGAACTCAGGTAGGTGGCTCCCAAAGATGGAAATCCTCCACTTAGAGTTCAATAGAAGAGAAAAGAATGAATGTGCAAGGAATGAGGTGAATTAGGGGGGTATTTATAGTTGTGGAAGTGTTGTAGGATCATTCCAAGTATTTGTGTAGTGCCCAAGCAATGAATCTTGAACATACAAGTGTTATGGCCAGCTAGCATATGCTTGGAGAGGTGTTAACTTGGTGCCCACACAACGGAAATTGCATAAAAGTCCCTCAAGAATCATGCAGCAGCTGAAAATAGACTTGTTGTCAAAAACACGGGGTCGCGTGCCGCGACATTAAGGCCCTTAGGCCGTCGCACGACGCGAGCACACATGCTGAAGTTTTAGAAATGTACACTTTCAGTCCCTGCACACAATAACTTGCGTATTTGACGTATTTAACCTCCGTTAAGCCATTTTCAAGGTTCTACAAGGATGTCAAAGTATAGGGAACTCAAAATATGCCTAGAAATATCACGAATGTCGGTTCGTTTGGTCATACGATCGCGTTATTCGGTTAATTACAACGAAACTCGAACGGACGCGAAAACGATCCAAATTAAGCGACGAATGGTATTTTTGCATTCCTATCACTAAAATAAAATATTTTAGTGACTACAAAAATTTTGGATGTCCGGATGCGGTCTGAACATAAGATATGCGCGTAAATGCAAACTTACGTCGTTTTTGACGCTTTTAGTCCCTATGATCAAATAAGCGCATTTTTGCACACCGAACCCCTCAAAGCTTATTTCTAAGCTATGTTAAGGTTATTTATGGTATGTTTAGCTTATGATCATGTTCCGGAATGTATGTTGCGATACGAAATGGCAGACTTTTGCAGTTTAACGCAAATAGTCCCTGTGATCGAATAAACTTGTTTTTGCCATTCCAAACCATTCAAAACTTATTTCTAAGTTATGTAAAGGTTATTTAAGTTATTTTAATCTTATGTCACTATTCCGGAGTGTTTTCCGCATTAAACTGATTACGTTTGCGTAACAGTTTGCGTATAACTTTCCAGAAAGCGATTTAGAGGTCGAAATCGAACAAGAATTGATATGTATAAATGTCATATGTAATTGTACAATTCCTGAGACTAAAACACAGGATTTCATTGGATTTGTATTTGTATGATGGTTGTAGAGGCACATGTGTCACACTTTTCATTTTTCTTCTTTTATTTTTGTAAAGATGTCGGTTATGAAATTACGATTATGGCTTAGTTTCAACTTCGGGAAAAAAATTTGAAAAATTTGCCTAAAGTATTTTTTGCTAAGCAACAAAGCAATAGAAAAAACCGATACTCTTTACGCCTTTCGCCATTTCAATAAAACATATCAAACCCGAACCACAACCTACCCTTTAAAAGTCCTCTTGATAATTGCAAGGATTTAAACGTCAAAAAGGAGGATGTTTGATCGATTGTGAAGCTTGAGGTAGAAGTAAGTTCCAAAACCGGGCACGAGCATTCTCACTTACACAACTTCGGCCGAGTGTTGAGTGACCACTTGTGAGGTGTGTAAATTTGTATATAACTAAATGGAATTTTATAAAGGCATGTTGTAGGATTGGTTTTCGACTCCGTAACGATTGCGTATCGACACGTGTGACGTGTGGAATCCATACACGTGCGTGGACCGAACACAAGAACCGTACTATAATCGTGATTCTATTGATAGATATGAAAAGTACAAAGAAACTTGAATCACCTTGCCACTTTCTCTCTCTATACTCTCTCTCTAACCTTCAAAGCTCCAAGTCTCAAATGTGGCAAAAAGTCCTAATCTCTAACCCTAAGGGTTCTATTTATAGGCCAAGGTTATAAGGAAAGACTCCTTATTTACAATAATGCCACCTTGCCTTTACTTAACTAAATATTACAATATAAAGCTAGAATTAATCTATTTCTGCTACGATCTGTCTTGACGCAGGCGATAGACATAAATGCACCAATAGACTCCTCCTTGGATATTGCAGCAGTCAATCTCGTAGCGTCTTGTCTTTCTCTCTCTCTCTAAGTCCTCTTAAAAATTTGACGTCTTCAGTAAACACAGACTCTCTCTTTTTTGAACAGAATCCCCGTGGATCTGTCTTCAACTTCAGCTCCCCCTTTCGGTAGACTTTTTCTTTAGGCTCCCCCTTTCGTCAAGCTTCCGTGCTTTTGGGATCGACACCTGGCTTTCCAGATACAAGCTCCCCTTGCGTTGAGCTCGTCTTTATACTCCCCCTTAGACTCGGCTATCGGGATCGTAGTCTGGTACAACATCTGCATTTTCTCAAACATTTATAAGTAAAAACTTTTTGAATATCCAGGAATAATGACCTGGCTTTCAAAAACTTTTAATCAAGAACCTGGCTCTAAAATATAATAATATGAATATATCCAGGAATACTTGACTTACTCCCCCTATCAAATTGCTTTTAAAGATTTGACGATTTAAGAATCCAAAATCGAAACCTAGCTCTTTACAACAGATTTTCACAATTTAAGAATTCAAATCCCTCACAGTTAATCATCCAAGTCCAACTTAATGACCTTGGAGATTTCACAAACTGTTTTTGATTTTTGATTTTAATAACTACAAGTTTCAAATTAATGAACTTGTTTATTTTCAGAAACACGATCAGCATACTTAGATTTTGAAACTCAACTCTCAGACATCGGTTATCAAAAATAAAGTGGAATCAAAATCTCTTTGTATTTTTCTGAAACATAAAGTAGTAAAGAAATATTTACACACATATTTACAGACAATATTTTTGTTTGAGTTCGCGTCAGAGGATCATATCAGTTTTTGACAAATCACTAGCACCGTTGAGATTTAAAAACTTTAAGTTCTAAACGATTCACTTAGATTGTCAGTATACTGATCCACTTTAAATTTTCACACAAAGATCAATCGATTCGAGATACAAGATTAGTGTTTTAAGGACTTAAACTTATTCGCGTGTCCCACCTCAGAATATACTCCCGTATCAAAATTCCCTAGATTCACTCTTACAGGTGAGTATACCAATTTGATATCTGTATCTGGGTTAGTGCGAGACCTTGAGAGCTCAGGTATGAACTTTCGTTCAGTCAAAGAGATGAAGGCTCGACTTTAGGTGTGTTCCCCTTGGGAATCTTCTTTACAACTGCATTTGATTCGTATCTTTCGATATTTTATCAATTTTTATACAGAGGGTAAGCTTTTAAAGCGCGTAAAGTATTATACGAGGTCTAGGCCATTGCTTCCGCAATATCAGAAGACCAGGTATAATACCCCAGATATCAAACAGTATAAAGACCTAGTATCTCAGAATCAGGCAATCTCTCAAAAAAGATTTTGGGGGTTACCCATATATCCGAGAGATGTTCCCCACGAGATAAGTAAGTATTTGATATTTAGGTTTATATCTCGAAAACAATCTACTAAGCGTGTAAAAACCTACTGGCATATCATCAGTGAGACCGTTTATCACGTTAGACTTTCCATTTCTTTAGCGTACTGTGATTTTCTACTGATGTACTATGATTTCCTCTTTTTACACAAAACTCTTTTTGATTTTATCATGTTTTTTGCTTTTTCAAATTTTCTAATGTTTTTGGATTTTCTGTCAATTTCTTACTCCCCCTAAAATTCAAAACCATTTAAAGAAAATTTGACAACCTGACATTGATAGCTTTGTCTCGCCATCCATTTTCTGCTTTTCATGCTCTGTTTTGCAGAAAATAAAATATACCCCCATGATTTACAACACATTTATATTCGACAGTTTGAAAACCGTTTTTCAATCTTGTGAAATTAATCATGTTTGTTCAGCCGTGAGGGTTTCGGCATATTCTCTCAACATATTTTTGAAATTTTATATTTCTGACAAATTAAACAAACATATTTTTTATTTTTCAATTTTTTGACAAAAAAAACATATTTTTGGTTTTTAAATTTTTAGTTTTTAGGGTTTTTGAAATATTGTTTATTTATGTACAGAAATGAACAAACTCCCTGTTTAACAGTCGAAGGGATCAGCAGCCTTTTTCTCTCGTGCCTGGTTGCTTCCTCCATTGGTTTGACTTTCATCCTCTTTCTGAAGCACCTGCACATTCAGAGTACTCAATTACTTGAACAAGTTAGCCCAGGTCTGTTTTGTTAGTGCACTACATCTGTCGACTTCGTCTTGTATCGAGTCTTATACTAGTTAGAATAGATCAGGGCACGTAAAACAAGAGTTAGAAAGATTTCGCTTGAAGTTAGGCTTTGTATTTGAGATTTCGCTTGAAGCCTCAAGCGAAATCATCATATCAGATTTCGCTTCAGGATGTTCCAAGCGAAATCTTCAAATCTATATATAGGGATGTTAGGTCAAGCGAAATCATATAGAAGTTTTCAGAGAGTGATTTCCATACCGAGGTGCTGCCGGTGTGAGAACTGATTGTAATTGTTGTCTAATCAATACAAATCAGTGTTAAAGTGAAGATTCAGCTGTTTACACATCAAATACTTGTTTTCCGCACCTGTATTTGATAGAATTCCTCTGAACCGACTCATTCGGATCTGCAAACCGATCCTACAAGTGGTATCAGAGCCTAGGAGGAGGAGTTCTGCAATATTCAGCCGAAATTCATCAAAATCTCTTACTTCTACACCTTCTTTTAACAGTTCAGAAACTTTTCACGGTCTAAATCATCTCAAATTCTCACAGATTGTTTAAAAGTACAAGATAACAAACCCTTGAAAGTTTCACAGCCAAATTCGATCTAAAAGTGATTAAAATTGACCTCCGAATGGATTTCGCTTGAACGGATCAGATTTCAGTAGTAGATTTCGCTTGAAGTTTCAAGCGACACCTAGATTTCGCTTCAAAGATCAGGGTTTTCGCTTCAGAAATTTGTCACTTGAAAGTTTCGCTTGAACAATTTCGCTTCAAGGTTGTCGCTTCAAGGTTGTCGCTTCAAGGTGTTCGCTTCAGAGTTCTCTCTTCATACAGCTTCGCTTGAAATTGTTTCGCTTCAACTATTTCGCTTCAAGGTTTTCGCTTGAGGATTGTTCAGATTGTCTAGTTCACTTGAAGGGTACCGCTTGAGAAGATACTATTTCGCTTAAAAGAAATTGAAACATGGATAACGATTTCCACAACGCATTTGCAACATCGCCTAGTTCATCTTCCATTGCTCAGAACATGAATTCAGAAAATGAAATGGGGACTACTCAGAAACCCCCGAAGCTAATATGTATTGAAGAATACTATGGATGGAAAGATCGTTTCGAAAATTGGGTGCAAGCAAATCATTTGAGATCATGGGAATGTATTCTGAAAAAGTATATGTTACCACGTTCTGAAATGGAAACAGTAAAACAGATTTCAGAGTTTGGTAATGAAGAACGGGAAATGTATCGAGCTGAAAAAATGATGATCAGTTTGCTTCAACAAGCTATCAAAGAAGATATCTTTATACTACTTCAACATGACAAAACATCAAAGTCAATCTGGGATGCTTTGAAAGTTAAAGTTGAAGGTAGTGCAAACATGATTAAAAGCAAAAAGGCATTGCTTAAAAAGGAGTTTGATTTGTTCACAAGTTTGCCCGGAGAAGATACAAAGAAACTCATTGAACGTTATTGTCACTTAGTTAGAACAATGTCAATGATGAACATCAACAAAGATGATGAAGAATGGGTGGATAAGCTAGCTGATGCTTTACCTCAGAAAGAGTGGGGAACATATTTGATGATACTGAAAAATACTGGAGTTTATGAAGGGTTGTCAATCTCTCAGTTTATTGAAAAGATTGAAAGTCAGGATTTAGAACAGCAGAAGATTGCAAGGATGAATAATCCAAGTGGTCAACAAGATGTAAGGATGTATTACAAAGGTAGTGTTCCAACTTCAGAAGCTGAGAGAAATCCGAAAATTCAGACTGCTTATAGTGTTGGAGATTCTACAGAAAAGACTGATCAAAACTCAAATAAAAGCAACAGTGGTTTTTCATTGTATCCGAGTGTTAATCCAAAAAGCTCATCAGAAAGTTTTCAGTCTCAAAGCACAAAGATGGGAAATGGTTGTGTGATTCAATGCAACATAGCTCTAAATCTTCCAGAAGGTCAAAGTTTTTCTGAAGACATTGCTAAAGATCATATGGCATTACTTGGTTCCGTGCTTATTTCATATGAAGGTTTAGTGGCTGGCAGAATCGGAAATCCTATGCTTACCAAAGAGGATTACGATCAGATAGATGCTGAAGAAATGGAACTGATGGATATTAAATGGTGTCTTGCAAGTGTTCTTAGACGTGCTGAAAAGTTCAAGACAATTACCGGAAGAAATGATTTTCTTGATGCTTGTGTTTCTACTTTAGGTTTTGATAAATCTAAAGTTACTTGTTTCAGGTGCAGGGAAAAAGGTCATTTTAAACGGGAGTGCAAGAACAGAGAAGTTAGTGGCGCTCAGAATCCATTTGGAAAAGATGATTACTACCGGAAAGCCATTTATCAACAAGTTGGTCAGTTACAAGACTCACAAACAGCTCATGGCAGAAAGATTGAAGATTCAAAGAGAGGATGTTTGGTAGATTTCAACTGGAGCAACTATATATCTTCTGACAACAAAGCATGCACAGTTGATCAAGATGATGAGAAATTACCTGAAGGTTTCAGTTGGGATATGTTTGTTGATGAAAAGGGTGACTTCAAAGCTTTCATTGCAAAGATTGTTAGAGAACCAGACTTATTTGCAACTTGGATGAGATCAATTGGTGAAAAAGTGAAAGATCAATCGAGTACATCTGAAGAAAGTTTAGAAAGTGCTGATGATGAGTCATTAAGTACAAACGATAGTGTGCAAAATGAAGATACTTCAGAAAAAGAAGTTGTTTTTGATCAAACACCATCTGATACTGGTGTTTCAGATGCTGAGTCTGAAAAATCTGTAGAGTTTGATCAAACATCGATGGAGAATAGCAGTGATGATGAGGAAGAGAAACAGATTAATATTGCTAAAAAACATCTTTCTCCTGAAAGTTTTCATTTTTATTTTGCAGATCGCATGGAAAAACTGAAGGAGAAACAAGCTGCAAAAGAACAACAACCAAATGAGAAAGTAACTGAAGAAGAAAAAGTGATTGAAGTTGTAAAAACAATCGAGATTGAAAAGATTGTTGAAGTTGAAAAGCCTTGCAAGAAGTGTTTGGAAGCTTGCAAAAATTGTGAAGAAAAAGATGTGACTCTGTTTGATAGAGAAAAACTGATAGAAAAGTTACTATCAGACATCAGCTATGTGAAAGAATCGTATAGCGTGTTGAACAGAACAGTGACAGGTCTTCAAACAACGAATTCTGAAAGAGAAAAGGCTTTAACAATGACGAATGCTACATTGATGACAAAGCAAAAGGCAATTAATCATTACATCGAAGAAAATGCTAGTCTAAAGCAAGAGTTGGAGAAAGAAAAGATCGAGAATGAAAGGATCAGAAGGTTATTACTGAGTTATTCTTGTTCTGATTATGTTATTGATCGAGTTTATCCTACTATTGCAGGTTTTGAAGCATTTCAGGATGAGAAGCAAAAGAATGAGACTGGTAAGAGATCGACTGTTAAATACAACAAATGTCCGCCTCCTATCTGGGAAGGGTATTCTCCTAGAAAACCAAATGAGGAGCAAGTTGAAAAAGCAGTCAATATAAAGTTAAAATCCGAGACAACTGATGTTTTACCAGATAACATTGATATCACGTTTACCTCGTCTGATACTGATCATGAGTCCGAATTAATCAAAAAGGTGGTCGATCAGGTGTTGGATACTGAGGAGGTGTCTGAGTCAAAGTCTGAGTCTGGGTGTTCAAGTTCGTCAGTCAAAAGTTCGAGTTCGTCGGTCACAAATTCAAAATCATCAGAAAAACGGTCTTATAGTAAAGAATTTTTGTTATCAAAAGCAAATTTGGATGATGAAACATTTAAAGTTGCATATACTTTAAATGGTTCTAACAAATTATACTCTGATGAAGAGTTTCCGATGGATAGTGTTAGATTTGACAAGATCAAAAAGGTTTTCAAAATCACAGAAATTAATATTTCTGACATTAAAAATTTAAATCTTAATGAAAAATCTAAAAAATACACTTCAAGAGTTCAACAAAGGTTAAACAAGAAAAAAGGGAAAAAGGATTACAATTTTAGTTCTGGTTTTCAAAAGAAAACAAACCAAAATTGTAATTACAAAAGAAAAGGTTTAGGTTTTATTCAGCAAGATAGTTACAGAAAGGTAAACAATTCTAAACCAATAACAGAATTTGTTTCAGGTGGAAGTGTTGAAGAAGAACAAAAGAAACCTTTCTGGAAAGAAACAAACCAGGAGTTTCTTGTTGAAAGAAAAAGAACAGGAACTGGAGTTTTTCATTCAAGAGACATTCCAAGAGATACAAGAATTTGTTTTCAATGTCAAGTAGTTGGACACATTGCTCACAACTGTCCAAACAAAATCAACAAAAAACAGGGAGTCTCTGAAAAACTTAAAGAAAAATTGGTTGAAAAGAATGATTCACCAACTACAAACTTCAAAACTGTTGAAATTTCAAAGAATGAAGTTGGTGAAAATTCTAAAAGATTGTACAAAAAGAAGGCAAAAGACAACCAAACATGGGTTGTTAAGAAATCGGTTGATAGTTCTGACAATGAATCTGATTCCACAAAATCAGAGGAGTCACAAAATGAGATTAATGATTTGTTGAATGATGCTGATATTAAATCAATGAGTGTGAAAGAAATTCAACAAATGGTTGGTAAAATTGAAATCTCAGATTTTGATATTGAAAAAACATTCAATGGTAATGTTAAGAAAATTTTCAAGAAAATGCTTGAGGGGAAAGTAAAGGGGGTTAAAGATTTTTATGCAACTAAAAAGGCAACATATAACCCTACTGCCCAGGAATTGGAAGCCACCAAGTCAAATAAGACTTGGGTGGAAGTTTGTTTTCCTTAAAGTCTTAGGACTTGCCGGAGATCCCAAGTTTATATCGTGGATCAGGAATCGGCATCTTTCTAATGTTTGAAGTTTTTGATTGAAAGTTTTTGATAGTGTTTGGATGTTTTACAGGTTGTATAACTACGCCGGAGCTTCCAGGTTGGTAAGTGCGAAGCAGGAATCGGCATTATGATTGGTAAAATGGTGATGTAGATGTAATATTCCTACATGTGGTAATTTTTACTTGTGGTATAGTAGATGCTTACTTGAAAAAGGTTAATCAAGGTCATTAAGTTGAACTTGATTGGACCATACTTACAATTGGTATTTTGAATAGACAATGTGATGAACCACACTCCGTATTTACAAATGATTATATCATAAAAACTTATTTTCTAGAAAAATCATTTTGATTAAAACAAACTTAAGTGTTTTGAAATCTAAATGAGAAAATAGTTTTGTGATAGAGGGAGTTCTGATTGTTTATGCCGAGTGAATGGCGATTTGATGCGATTCGATATCAGTTGTCACTTTATTGTACAGTTTGTTTTCAAATTTCCTAAAATGTGTTTGCATTTTAGGGGGAGTAAAAATTTTTAGAAAATCCAAAAACATTTGAAAATTTGAAAAAGACAAAAACATGATAAAATTAAAAAATGAGTTTTTGTTGCATATAGAGGAAATGATAGTACATCAGTGGACTATCACAACATGCTAAAGAAATGTAAAGTAAAATGTAATAAACAATCTTACTGTGGATATGTCAGTAGGTTTTTGCACATTTAGTAAATTGTGATGAGATATAAACCTAAATTTCAAACTTGCTTGTTCTGTGGGTTAACACAAACTTGGATATATAGGTAACCCCTGAAATCTTGTTTGAAAGGTCCCTTATTCTGAGATACTAGGTCTTTATGCTTAGTGATATCTGGGGTATTATCCAGGGACTTCTGCTGAAAGAAATTTCTGACCTAGTCCCCGGATAATGCTTTCTGCAAATGCTTGAAACATAGCATCGCCCTCAGCAAGCTGATAAAACAATAAAATTGATAGTCGCTGCTGTTGTAATGCAAAAAGATCCTCTAAAGGGGACACACCAAAAAGTCGAAGCCGTCATCTCTCTGTGTATCGAAAGATCGACCTGAGCTCTCACGGCCCTCGTACTATAATTTATTCCCCTGACAGATATCATCTGTGGTATACTCACCTGTAAGACTGAATATTGGGATCTGGATACGGGAGTATATTCAAGTAGTGGGACACACGAATAAGTTCAAGAGCTTAAAACATTAACATCGTATCTCGGATCAATTGAACTTTGTGTGAAAATTTAAGTGGACAAATATACTGACAATCTAGGTAAATTGTTTAGAACTTAAAATGAAATGAAGCTTAACGATGTTGGTGATTGGTCTCAGAAACTGATATGATCCTCTTGCACAAACTCACAAAAATATTGTTTGTAAATATTTCTTTATTGCATTCCTTTACAATCAAAAATTACAAAAAGATTTTAGTGTGTTTTAGCATAAATTTTTAAAAAAAAATTCAAAAAGTTTTTTTGACAACTAATATTGGATAGCTGATTGTCAAAATTTCAAGTGCTAAACATGATGACTTGGTTGTGAGGGAGAATGAATCTTACAATGTCAAAAAGGTTTGTTAAAATCCTACAATTGGTATTTTTAAAATCTACATTTGGTTCATCAGTGGTTGATGATAAGAGAGAGAGTTATCTGATTATATCAGATTGTTGGTGCATTTAATTGTTAAATTTAGAAAATTTATTTCTGGGTTAAGATTGTTGCAGGTGAGCCAGGTTAATTCATTCAAAGTTTACAAAAGTCAGACTCTGATCAAGAATTTAAAGTTTGCTAGTTGCTGATGCTGATGAACTTAAGGAATCAAGAGATCTGATCAAGAGAATTAGATAAAAGCCAGGCAATGATCTTGTAAACAACAGACATTGATCCTAAAGCAGATGTTGCTGAAGAACAAATGAATATCAGCAAATCGTGAGGGGGAGTCTGATAGAGCCAGGAGGTTCTTGAGAAGAAGATAGAGAGAGAAAAGCCCAGAGACTGATCAAGAATGAAGATGTGAAGACACAGCATTGGTGTGACTCGATAGTCGACTCGTCAACATCTGAGGGGGAGTCTGTTGGTGCACTACATCTGTCGACTTCGTCTTGTATCGAGTCTTACACTATTTAGAATAGATCAGGGCATGTAAAACGAGAGTTAGAAAGATTTCGCTTGAAGTTATATTTTGTAATTGAGATTTCGCTTGAAGCCTCAAGCGAAATCATCATATCAGATTTCGCTTCAGGATGTTCCAAGCGAAATCTTCAAATCTATATATAGGGATGTTAGGTCAAGCGAAATCATATAGAAGTTTTCAGAGAGTGATTTCCATACCGAGGTGCTGCCGGTGTGAGAACTGATTGTAATTGTTGTCTAATCAATACAAATCAGTGTTAAAGTGAAGATTCAGCTGTTTACACATCAAATACTTGTTTTCCGCACCTGTATTTGATAGAATTCCTCTGAACCGACTCATTCGGATCTGCAAACCGATCCTACATGTTTGACCTTAGGCATTTCGACACATATGATTCATTCAACTTCGGAAAATTATCATCGTTTTGAACAAACAACTTTTCATCTTTTACTTCATCAGTTTTCTGTTCAGAAACTGGTTGTGTCTTAACCACCCAACCTTGTCCTTTTGGAGCACTTCTCTTGTAAAAACGTGATTCATTTTGAACATTTTGATTTTGAACAACAACTTTTGGTTTCCAAAACTGGTTTGGTTTTGTTGCATCAACAGTTGTTTTCCAACTTTATGTTGTTCTAAATCTGGGTGTCACTGGTTTCCATGTTTGTTGTGAGTCAGCCTTTGACATTTTTGGCTTCCAAGTTCGCTTTGAATCAAACTTTGCTGACTTCTGGTTCACAACATCAGACTTCTTTTTCTTTTCAACATCAACAGGTTTTAGATTTGGACACTTGCGAGCAAGATGTCCTGTTTGATCACATTCGAAACATGTTCTCTTTGACACATCTTTCACCTGTTGTTGTTGCTTTTTCTTTTGAGCATAGAACTCTTCATTAGACTCACACCTAAATTGGAGTTCTTTATCTTCTTCGGAACTTGTTCCATGAACAAAATTCATCTTTGTCTGATGATTTGGCGTTTCATTTCTCTTCCAATTTTGTTTCTTTTTATAACCCAACCCAGCCTTCATGTTTTTCTTTTTGAAACCAGGTTTGCTATAAAAAGTTTTATGACTCTTTCCAGCGAATTTTGGAATCTCAGATTTTTCAATTTCAATCATTTTGAATACTTTGTCAATCTTTTTTCTGAAATCACATTCTGAATCGGGACTTCAATATCTGAGAATAATTTGTCCGATCCAATCATGGTATAAACCAATCCTTTTGAATCATCATTCGCATTTTTCTCAGATTTTGAGTTTTTCAGATAACCTTCATGAAAACTACCTTCATTTTCATCATGTGATTCAGATTTACCTGTTTCAACGGACTCGTCTTTCAAGACACTTTCAACGACCTTACTACCACCTCTGAATCACTAGAATCATCAGATTTGGAATAGGTTACGTCAATGTTATCTAGCAATTGATCAACCATGTTGAAAGCTTTTTCCACCTTCTCGTCATCATAGAATGTGAATTTTTCCTCAAACGGTGGTGGAACCTGATGATATTCTGAGCCAATTCCTTTCTTGTTTTGCTCAGAATCTTTACCATTCGGTTTTAGATTGAAAATGCATTCAAGAACCTATGATGAAGCGTGATAACTGTGTAACTTGTTGTTGTCTTGTTCTAAATCAGCTATTTTACGCTTTAGCTTAGCAACATCCTCAATGTAAGAGTTTACAACTTGTTGCTTTATTGAATACGATCGCTTAAGTGTATCAGATGTTTCAGAACAATATTTTAATCTCGATTGAACAAGTTTCATTTGACTCTTCACGTCTTCATATGATTCTTTTGTGATATGATATGCAAGTTTTATTGAATCATACTCCTTTTTCATTTCTTGAAAAGCATTTTCTTTTTGTAAACATTCTTCTGTCATTTTTGAAACCTTTTCTTTCAAACTTTCATTTTCTTTTTCTAAAAATTTGCATTTTTTGTGTTAGCTTTTCGTCATTATCTTTTAAAATCTTTTCGTTTTCTAACATTTCTTTACATTTATTTTAAAAACTTCTTCGATTTTAGTGAATTCTAACTCTCTTATTCTGAATTTTTCATCCTTTTCAGTACAAGCACTGCACGTTTCCATGCATTTCTTACATTGTTCAACAGTTTTATTCAAGACTTTAGATTTAGTTGAAGTATTTACCTCAGTGATTGGCACTTCGGCGTTCTCTTGTGTCTGTTGTTTCCCACCAGCATCAGCACCATCATCTACTTCAACCAAACTTTCAAGCTTCTTCTCAGCTTCTTCTTTCTTCTTCAAATCATCTTCATTCTGCTGTTTTTCAGTAACAGCTTCTTCTTCTGGTTTCTGTTCTTCTTTTTCACCTTCTTCTTCCTTGACATCTTCCACTTTCTTTTCATCAGCAACCTTCTTCAGTTCATCCACCAGATTTTCAACATTCTTCTTCATCTATTTGTCTTAGACTCGCAGTCATCACATCTCTGATGATTTTATCCAGCTTTTTCTCATAATGTTTATTTTTCGCAACATTTGAATAGTACTCGCCGGATAGAGGGATTACTGCAAGAACGTCGTCAAACACCACTTCCTTTCGATGGACAACTGGTTCTCCTTTGCTGTTGACATAACATTCTCGTTTCTTGTAATATCTTCTATAATTCTTTACTTCTTCGTATTCTTTCTCCATTTCTTCAATCCGATATCCTGCAATACACCTCTCTCTGTATGTTTTTTCTTTCAGAATCTCTTCTCTCGTTTTCTCTTTTATCTCAGCAACAAATGCACGATGTTTGTTTGATAATATAGTTCTGCCATGTGCTGTGAACCGATCATCAACAAGATCATCTTCTGGAAGAAATTCGCTCGAGTCAAACCCTTCATCATCTTGAATCACAACACAAGCTCTTGAGTTTTCCTTTTCAGGATTATCTTCAATTTGTTTCAACCTTGGTGATTCCTCTCTGTTCTTGTGATAGATCGCCTTTTGATAGTAATCTTCTTTAAACGGATTAGCTCTTTCTTCAACAGCAGAGTTTCTGCATTCTCTTTTAAAATGACCCTTTTGCTTGCATTTGAAGTAGGTCACTTTTGATTTATCGAATCCCAGCTTTGTTGATGGTCCACAGATTGATTGTCTGCCAGTAATATCCATGAACCGCTGAGCTATTCGAATGTAGCTTGCCAAACACCATCTCAGATCAATGAGTTCCATCTCTTCTAGATCGATCTGGTCGTAATCTTCCTTTGTCAGTTCGGAAGTTCCAATTTTCCCAGCTACCAGATCTTCGTATGATTCCAGAATGGATCACAGAAGACTCATTTGTTGTTTAGCAGCGTTGATGTTCATTATTGGAGATTTCTTTACCTTTAAAGCGATGTTGCAGAGAATCTCTTCAGGTTCTTCAGAGTTTGATGTTGTTGACGATGAATGATATCCCAGATCGTAGCTTGACGAGCTTTTCTGTGGTTCTTTTGTCTTCTCAACACTGTATGCAGTCTTTATCGGCTCGCTAACTGTCACCGAGGGTACACTGCCCTTGTAGTAAAGACCGACATTCTGGTGATGCGAAGAACTGCTCATCTTGCTTTGCTTTTGCAGCTCAAGCTCATGACTTTCTATCTTTTCTATCAAAACATCAAGAGTAATTGTATCAAACAACACATCGTTTTTCAAAATAAACACGAACGTTTGCCACTGATCAACTCGTGGTAACGCTTCAATGATTTTGTCAATGATTTCTTCCCGTGTTTTTACAATTTCAAACCTTTCAAGTTCGATTTTAAGGTGACAAAATCTTTCAATCATTTGTCTTACTGGTTCACCTTTTAAACTGTCAAACAAATCAAATTCCTTTTTAAGTAAAGCTATTTTATTCTTTTTGATTTGTTTACCCCCCTCAGCTTTAACCCGTAGAGCTTCCCACACAGATTTAGATGACCCATCGTGATTAAGCAACGCGAAAATGTCATCTTTAATCGATTGTTGGATTAGGGCAATCATTCTTTGTTCATATGAGAAGTTCTTTTTTTCATCAACGGCTAAGCTTTTGAGTGGAATCTCTTCGTTTTTATCATCGACTGGTCTACTGTATCCAAATTCCATGCAAAACCAGCTTTCGTGCGCATAAGCTTTGGCCCAGTTGATGAATCGTTCTTTCCACCATGTGTAATGTTCAATACTTTCGAGCTTTGCTGGTTTCGAATGTGTTCCGTAAAAGTTATCATGATTAATTGTAACGCCCCAAAAATCCTATATTTAATAAATATGGCATATATTAGAATTATGTATGAAATAACTTAACTAGATTTGACTAACTAAGAATACTTAACTTAGTTTGTATATCTATTAGTCTCAAGAAGGAAAGAGATAAATTAACTAAAGTACAAGGGTTAATCTTGCACATTTTAAGTGAAGTTTGGTTTAAGTGGGGAAGACCACCAAACATCAGAGATAAGTCTGACGTTGGTGTCGATGCAAGCCAAGGAGCCAAGAGGGTTTCTCATTGTGATGAATGTTGAAGAATTAAAGTAGAATCCAACCTTAACTCTCTTGCATGAATCAAGATTCTACATCATCTAGCCCTAACAATCATGTGGTAAGTTAAATTATGAGTTCTAGTGATTGTGGATAAAAGGGGTTAGAATGAATCCATGAATTTAATTGAAATTGGAATTAATACTTGTTAATGCTATGGTGTTTAAGTGGATTTATGGTCGAATTTTGAGTTATCTTGATGATTTAGTATGAAACCCATGTGCATGAGTATGAAGATGATTATGATGAACATGTAATGTTAAATTGTGATTGTGTAGATGCATAAGATGTTATATGATAGTTTTGATAGTTAAACATGATGTAGAATTATTGACAATGTAATTTTGTTTGAATGTAGTGGTTCATGAGATGAATTTGGGAGAACATGCTTAAACCACTTGTACATTATGCTTAGAAAGTGGTATGCACACCAAGTGTTTGATGAAATGCTTAGGTGAAAATGACAAATGGAATTATATGCATATAGCGAATGATAATGGGTGAAAATGATAGTGAGAAATTTGATAGTAAGTATCACGAGGAATATGTCTTTGATCAAGTCCATGTAAGAACGCAGTTAATGAATGATTCGGTAGGAGTATGCCTTATGGGCTTGCACAATATGCTTGATTTATGTAACGCACACCTTGTGGGTTATTCAGTTTGTCTATTAGTGATTGATAAGTAAGGGTGAAACATATGAGATTCTCGGAATGGGTAGTGTTGGAAGGATGTTGGCTTAGCTAAGTATGTGATAGGGTGCTAGTTGGGAAGTTATGAAAATGCTAATGTGAATGAAATGAGTATACATGTAATTAGGTGATCATGTGTTCGTATGTATTTTACTACATGGGTATGAAATGTTTATGGTACCATTAGTATGACCGACCACATCGATATGGACATATGTACCTAAGTTGGAAGTTTGCATACTTAACCGTTGACTTTATGAAAAGTCAATGAATATTAGAATAGCATGATTAGAAATATTAATATGATTGTAAGACTAGGAGGATTGTGTGATGCATGATGGATCGTTAAATGTCATACTTGATGGTATGTTAAAGTGCATAAAATCTGAATGATGTATTGTTAAATCTATGCCTTGTGCTTGTTGGAATTGACTATTGAAAGTCACATGTGAGATAGGAACTAGATACGATTGGTGATATGTAAATCTTGTATGCTAACAAGGATGTGAATGTGGTGACATGTAAAGGATAAGCATCATGTCAAGATAACGCAAGCACGAATGGCAAACGGGTCAAGAGGGGGCGAGGAAGCGATCACTAATATAGACGCTTAAGGTAAGTGATTCCAATTCACTTCTTAGTATGTATAAAGAATTTTGATATTTATGAATATGGGGGAAAACATGTAAGGTTATGTAATAAATGAGAGTACTAAGATAAGCATTGATATCGGTGGAGAACCCTAATGCTCTCTCCTAGCAGGTGATTTTTCTTCGTTCCATGAATCCTTGATTTCTTCGAGATTTAGATGTATAAAAGTCTGTGATCAGGGTTTGATTCATCAAACATCTGTAACGAACTTGTTAGCAACTTCTGATCGGTTTCAATCTTGGATTTTCTTTTGTTCTTTATCGCCGGCTCTAATCTAAACGTCAGATCAAATTGAATAGCGTATTGGGGTCTTTCGGTCCTACTGGTGAGGCAGTAACCTTGATTGATCGGGTTCTCTATTTGATCTTGTGATGATTTTTGGATTAGGGTTTTGCTAGTTTAGGGTTTTTACTTCAGGTTTCTTTGGTGTATACGGTATCGTTCTAGTTTTCTGCATGGTTATTTTTCTGATGTTCTAATGGAGAGAGGTGCTCAATCTAAAGGGGTCGACTACCCCATCTTTGATAATGTTACAAATATTCAATTGGAATAATCTGCAGGCTAACAGCGAGTCTACTCCTGGGGATACTCCTGGGGTCGACTACCCCATCTTTGATAATGTTACAAATTTTCGAGGCATCAGCTTAAGGGTTACCAATATAGAGGGCAACACTCTATTGCCGAGACGGGGTCTGTTCTCGACTAATAATGCCTCAATACTTGATGGATTGGCTACTATATCCAAACCGGTTACTCTCGATAATATAGGGGGAAGTACGGGTGCGTCTCATGCAATCCCTAAGACGAACCAAGGTAATTCGGATAAAACTGGTCAGCATACTATCTCGGAGCAGTATCAATCTTATGCTGATAAAGTACAACAATCTGCTAAGTCTAAAAGAGAGGTTAACTTCCGTCTTCTTGAATCTGCTGAAACAATGGAGGAGGCTGATGTCGTGATCCCAAAGGAAGCAGTACGACACGTTCAAAAGAAATTTGTGAATGTCTTGTACGGTTACTTCCTGGGGGACAGACTGCTGTTTCCAGTTGTGGAATACTACGTTAACAATGTTTGGTCGAAGTTTGGATTCAAATGGCTTATGATGAATTCTGATGGGTTTTTCTTTTTTAAATTTGAATCCAAAGATGGTATGAATAAAGTTTTGGAGGGAGGTCCGTGGTTAATAAGGAAGATGCCGTTATTCTTGAATGTATAGGGTCCTACGGTCAGTTTAAAGAAGGAAGGAATAAAGTCCATTCTGGTTTGGGTGAAGTTCCATAATGTTCCTCTAGCCATTTATACCGATGATGGCTTAAGCCTTTTAGCATCCAAGATAGGGACTCCGAAGAGACTTGATAGCTATACAGCGGATATATGTATTGAAAGCTGGGGAAGAACTAGTTTTGCAAGGGCCATGGTGGAGATTAATGCAGATAATGTTCTTAAAGATCATGTGGTGGTTGCAATACCAAAGATGGATGAGGAAGGCTATGTTACTGAAAAAGTTAAAGTAGAGTACGAGTGGAGGCCACATCAATGTGAAACATGCTGCTTGTTTGGTCATACTAATGCTGCTTGCCCTAAGTCTAACAATGGAAAAGCGAAGAATGTTGTTATTGACGACGAGGGCTTCATTACGGATAAGAAGAAAACAGCTAAGCATGGTTTTCCTCAAAAGAAGCAAAAGCCGAAATTTGTATACAAGCCAAAAACTAGCTCCGTAGGGGCTAGTACTTCAGGAGTTAAGGGTCAACCTGATTCAAAAGGGGAGCCGAATATGGTGAAAGTGCAGAATAAGTTCGATGTCCTGGCTAACATTCAAGCTACATCTGATCTAGAAAAGGATCAAATTCCGATGGAATGTCCTTTATATGAGAAGGTGGAAGGTAAAGGTCATGATTTATTTTCTAAACCTTTAAAAAAGAATGATACAAGTAATACTGAGGATGAGGGATTCGTCGATCCACTACAAACTGAAATCGCGAGTTTTATGAAGGTGGATAATCACGTAGGAGTTTCTGAGGGGGCAAGCACTCCCGTGGACATGGGTTTCTATGGATAGCATAGCTTCTTGGAATGTTAGGGGCTTGAACCGGCCCCTGAAACAAAGAGAGGTTCGCCAAATTGTTACTGATAACCATTTGAGTGTGTGTGCGATTTTGGAATCTCATGTGGAGGTTTCAAAGCTCTCCAAGGTTTGTCGGGGTGTTTTTAAAAATTGGGAGTGGACTTCGAATGGAGGTGTCTGTCAGAAGGGAACTAGATTATTGTGGGGTGGAAGGTTGATAAGATAGACCTTATGGTTTTAGCTCAAACGGATCACGTTATGCATGTTCAGCTAAAATCTAAATCCGACTTGAAAGTTGTGCAGGTCTCTTTTGTCTATGCTAAAAACACGTATCAGGAAAGAAGGATTCTATGGCAGGATTTGTGCAAACATAAGCTGGTTACGGGGAACCAGCCGTGGATTGTAATGGGTGATTTTAATTCTGCTCTCTATATGGATGATTGTCTTCATGGTTCTTCTACCCCTACCATAGGTATGAGAGAATTTTTCGAATGCGTTCAACAAAACGAGCTTCTAGACATACCTGGTCATGGCCTTCACTTTACTTGGAATCAAAAACCAACTAAAGGGATTGGCATTCTCAAGAAGATTGATCGGGTTATGGGAAACGTTAGTTTGTTAGATGGATTTCCTAATGCTCATGTCCTTTATCACCCTTACCGTATTTCGGATCATACACCTTGCATACTTAAATTAGTGAGGCCTTCTCATGTGAAGCTAAAACCTTTTAAGTTTGCAAACTTCATTGCTTCTAAAGCTGATTTTAAAGATTGTGTTTTGACTGAATGGGGTAAATCGGTGGAAGGCATTCCTATGCTATCGGTTGTTAAAAAGTTGTGTAATCGTAAGTCTCCGCTGAGGAAACTTCTTCATCAACAGGGTAACTTACACGTCAAGGTGATTGATTTAAGAAACAAGCTGGACGATGTTCATAAGCTGGTTGATTTAAATCCGTTAGATGCAGCTCTTCGGGATAAGGAGGCCAAACTCATTAAAGACTTTCATAGTGCAGCTTATGATGAGGAATCGTTCTTAAAGCAGAAAGCAAAGCTTGAATGGCTTTGTGCGGGCGATGGTAACACTTCCTATTTCCTTAATTTTGTTAAATCCAGGAATGCTAGGAGTAAGATTCATAGCATTAAGGATGCAAATGGAAATCTTATTGAGGGCCCGGGTATTGAATCAGCGTTGGTTGATCATTATGCCACTTTTTTGGGTACCAAGGATAATGTGGATCACCTGGTAACCGAGAACTTGTTTGCAAATAGTATTAGCCCAGCCGCGGCTGCTCATATGGTACGTGAGGTGACTCATGATGAAATTAAGGCTGCGATGTTCAGCATTGGAGACAACAAAGCTCCTTGGCCTGATGGTTACACGTCGGTATTTTTTAAGAAAGCTTGGGATATAGTGGGTGAAGAGGTTTCAGCTGCCATTCTTTAGTTCTTTGATAATGGGAAATTGCTCCAACAAGTGAACCATACGATTATTGCTCTTGTCCCGAAAGTCCAGATGCCGAGATCAGTTCTAGATTATAAGCCTATTTCTTGTTGTAATGTCATCTTTAAATGCATCAGCAAAATTGTGACGGACAGAATTAAAGGTAGTCTGAATAACCTGGTCGATATAAATCAATCTGCTTTTGTGCCTGGTAGGAGAATATCTGATAACATCCTCCTTACACAGGAGCTTATGCACAATTATCATCTTGGTAGAGGCCAACCAAGGTGTGCTTTCAAAATTGATATTCAGAAAGCTTATGATATGGTTAGCTGGTCCTTTCTAAAAACTATTCTGATTGGTTTTGGTTTCCCTCAAAGAACGGTAGATTGGATCATGACGTGTGTCTCTACAGCGTCTTATTCGCTAAGTATTAATGGGAATTTGTATGGTTATTTTAGAGGTAAACGGGGTCTTAGACAGGGAGGTCCTATGTCCCCTTACCTGTTCACATTAGTAATGGAAGTCCTCTCGTTGCTGTTACATTAAGCTGCTGATCAAAATCCTGCTTTTAAATACCATGCCAAGTGTAAGCAACAGAAAATTCTTAATGTTTCTTTTGCTGATGACCTGTTTTTGTTTGTAAATGCGGATGCAATCTCAGTTAAAGTCATGAGTGATGCTTTGGATTTGTTCACTAGAGCTTCAGGTTTAAAACCAAACTTGGCGAAAAGTACGGCGTTTTTTAGCAATGTTGCTCATCACGACAAACAGTTAATTCTGTCGCTATTGCCGTTTAAAGAGGGAGAGCTTCCTGTCCGGTACTTGGGAGTCCCGTTAATCTCCTCCAAACTTATGTACAAAGATTGTAAGATTCTTGTGGACCGTGTTAATAAAAAGATCGACCATTGGATGAATAAGTCGTTATCTTTTGCAGGGAGGCTTCAGTTGATTAATTCAGTTATTTCGGCTATGCATGTTTACTGGGCTTCTGTATTTATGCTTCCGGCTCGTATTATTAGTGATATTGAAAAAATAATGAGGAATTTTCTATGGAGTGGCGGCCCGGTTAAAGTTGCTAATCCTAAGGTGGCTTGGAAAAATGTTTGTCTTCCAAAGTATGAGGGTGGGTTGGGGATTAGAAGGATTTCAGATGTGAACAAATCTCTTCTTGCTAACCATGTTTGGAGCATCCTAGTTAAGAGAGAGTCGCTTTGGGTTAAATGGGTTCATTCTTACAGGATCAAGGGAAAGAATTTCTGGGATATACCGTGTCGAGGCAGCGTAACTTGGGGGTGGAGGAAAATCTTAGCTATTCGTCCTTACATACGTCCTTTTATATGGTATACTATTCGTGATGGCCGTAAAGCTAATGCATGGAATGATAACTGGTGCGAGTGTAGTCCTCTCCGAGATTTTATCACCCCTAGACATATACATGGAGCGGGTTTTAGCATGCAATCCACTGTTTCAGAACTGGTGGATCAACAAAATCTTTGGAAATGGCCGATAGCTTGGTATGATCTCTTCCCAGTGCTGATTAATTTAATTCCTCCAATTCTGGAACAAAATGCCGAAGACAAACTGGTTTGGAAGGATAGGCATGGTAGTCAAAAGTTTTTCAGCTCTAGTAAAGTTTGGGACAACATCCGGGGTCGAGGTGATGAGGTGGATTGGGTGGAACTGGTGTGGTTTAGTCAATGCATCCCTAGATACTCCTTCCACTTGTGGCTGGTCATTAAAAACAAGCTAAAAACCCAGGATCGCATGGGTGTGTGGGACGCAGGTAGTGCAACCAATCTCAATCTTATGTGTTGTCCTCTTTGCCTTCACGGTAAAGACTCTCGTGATCATTTGTTCTTCCAATGTTCTTTCGCACTGCAAGTTTGGAACTAGGTAAAAGGAATGGCTTACATGGATACAGTTGATGCCAGTTGGGACGCTATCAGGGCTTGGTTTGCTCAGCGGATGAGATCTAAAACGGCTGAAAGTATTGCTAGTAAACTGGTAGTGGCAGCTTCTACTTATTACATTTGGCAAGAGAGGAATAATAGGCTATATTCTCCTACTCATCGAAATGCTCACATGATTGCCAATATTGTCTTACATACGGTGCGTCTTAACCTGATGACATTCAGAGAGGGGAGGCATGCGAAGAATCCTTTGCTGTTAGAAAGGTGGAAGACCCAAGTGAGGGCTATGAGTATTGAACCGGGCTAGAGTGGTAGTCTAAGGTCTTGGTTTGTACCCATTGTTTCGGCTTTGGTAGTTTTCGTTAGTTTGGTTTTGTTTTTGTTGGTTGTTAGGGGTTGTTTGTTTTTGGACTTTGCCTTGTCTTGGTATGCCAAGATTGGCTCTAGTGTGTCGCTCTGGCACACTCGTGTAATTTTTTAATTTTTTTATAAAATTCACCGGGGTAACCCTTTACCCAAAAAAAAATAAGATAAGCATTGATTTAGTGAGAAGAAAGTAGTTATCTAAGACGAAGGTAAATTGGTGAAATTAAACGGGTCGAATAAATGCGCATATGTATTGTAACGGTAACGAAATTCGTAAAGATTAAGGACCCAGGGTAAAGATTTTTTAGTCAATAATGAAAGCTGTGATGGGCTCTACCGTAGCTTACGGTAGCTACCGTAAGCTACGGTAGGTACTGAAGGCATCCTTCCACCGTAAGGCAGTGTCTTGTTACCGTATTGATTTTATGGCCACCGTAAGCTACGGTAGCCACCGTAGCTTACGGTGGAGGTCAGATGCAAAATGAATAGTTTATGCAATTCTTCGTTTTTCTTCGAATTAGGACCTCGTGAACCCATTCCAAGCCCCGTTAAGCGTCATTAATGTACCTCTACCCTACTAAATGGCTTGGTAAGTTACGGGTAAGGATGGAACTCATTTTTAAGATCCGAAATGTACCCGAAAGTCACTGAAAAAGCGTTTAAGAAGTGTGAGTAAGAACGGGATGTATAAGCGAGTATGAGGGGATAAGAATTAAGTTTGTGGGCAGTATGTATAGATTTATAAGTAATCATGAATGAGACTGAGTACATGTACAAGTTTAAAGGTACGTGTTCTATTATATGGAGATTTGTGATAAAAATAAGTCAGTAAATCATCTAGTATTACGTTTGTATGTATGTATGTTAGTATGTATGTACATAAGTAAGTATGTATGTATGTAGGTAGGTACGAAATGTGTATGAACATACAAGTGTAGATACTCATGCATGAAGTAGGATTTATTATGTGTGAACGAAACGATTTTGTATTTATGCTTATAATTATAGTTCTAACATGTTTGAACAGTCACGTTACTAATGGTGTGCCTTGAGAATGGAACAGGAATGCAGATATGTTAGTATTGGGCTTTCAACGATTTGATGCTCGGTGTAAAGAATGAACCCAAGGGAATATCATGTCGGGTTACATATATAAAATGATAGATTGCTAAGCGGTTATGTATATTTTATGCCTTTATACTAAAGTACAAGATGTCACTAATTATTAACGTGTCGGTTGTGAATGATGACCGCAGGTTCTATGGATATTATTATCATCATGAAGATTTAGCGGGTAAAGATCGAGTTAAGGAGCTCAGATTGTACGGAAGGGTAGTCATGTAAATAGTGTTCATATGTTACTTTTGTTACGTCTTTATGTAAGAGTAATGTAATAATCCTTTTTGAATGATGCCTTAAATCCTTATAAGTATGATAAATTGCTTTAATTAAAGAAATTTTAAGACTCGTATTTCCGCTGCGATGTTTTGGGTTAAAACGTATATGGGTGTTACAAGTTGGTATCAGAGCCCTGGTTTGAGGGAAATCAAGTAAGAAGATGTAAATACTTGAACTCAAACCTGTGTGCTCTTGTGACAAGAAACCCGTACAATCCGAGACTCGATCAAGATCTAAGAGTAGAAGCAAAGGTAAGTATGTACTTAAGTATGTATTTGAAGAAAACTAACAGTATGTTATGTGTAAGGTAAGCATAATTGCTTGGAGAGGATGGTCCGTGAATGCGGTCTAGGACCGGCACCATGGCATGTAATAAGACAAATTGACCCCAGGTACGTAGGGTGCATTTAATGTCTATATCTATCAAGTGAAGGAAATTTTAAATGATATATAATAATAGTATGGTAATGAAGTTTCGAAAATGTTATACGTGTCGAAATCTAATTCTTCGGACATAAGGTGATGGTTACACGAAGACACGAAATGTCACACCCGCTCATAGCGGAAGCGCGAGGTGTGATCTGTCTGGTTTTCATTGCATAAATATCGATGTACATGAACAAACTATATGAATAAAATATACTCCATTGCCATTACATAAGTGTTTCAAAAGATTACAACATAAGTTTAGTGTGTCGGTTACAAACCATTAACATAAAAGTAAAGTGTTATTGTTTCATACATTAACATGAAATAAACTACTAAGGTTTAAACCGTCATATTTCCGCAAAGAGGCGGAATATAATAGTTAAACCCTCCAAAAGATGGCATTGAGTTCCGGTACTTGTTATCTTGACTGGGAAATCCGACATGGTCCTTTAATTCCCTGAAATACATGTTAAGTTTGGAAAACATCAACAAAAGTTGGTGAATTCATGCAATTTAGTTGTAAAATATGTATTTAAAATGTAAGTTGTAGTATGTAAAGCGTCAATGAAATCGTTGATCGTTAATGTTTTGCAAGGACATTAATATGTGTGACGAAAAAGGAAGCAATCCAACCCTAGACGATTTTTATGTCGACTCCTATCGACTGGGACACAAAAAGCACTCTTCTGTATGGGTCCACGACCAAGAGTGGGGCTCGCCAAAACCCATTAGATCTAACCACTTGTACCTAGGTCCAAACTGGATTAATGGTGCTTAGATGTATAACCCTAATTCGCACATGATCTAAGGTGTTTCATTCCTAACTTTAACATACGTTGAACATGTATTTTCCCCGATAGTTGTAAAGTTGTAAAACATTTAAATGAATAGGGGACATGAACTCACAGTATCGCGTCCTGTGAATAGAAGTAACTATGATCTCACGTGCGGTCGTCCTGAATAGTGTTGCGACCTACAAATGTTCTTATATTTGTTAGACACTTCGGTCTTTGTAATAACTTGAGTACAAGTCTTGTGTCTTAAATATGTGTAAGACTTGTATGTCTTTATTGTTCGTTGAACTGTGTATTAGATGAATGAATTGTTAACTGTTATATATATATTTCACCAAATATATATATATGTAATCTTGTATCTTGTGAGTTGTATCATCGGGTTTTGTCTTCTTGATTTCGTGTCGTTGTTTAAGTAAATTGTATAATGGTAATTTTTACCAATTATATGTCATTGGGCTTAAATAGTGTTGGGCCTCAATAGTGTTGGGCCTAAATAGTGTTGGGCCTAAATAGTGTTGGGCCTCAATAGTGTTGGGCCTCAATAGTGTTGGGCCTCAATAGTGTTGGGCCTCAATAGTGTTGGGCCTCAATAGTGTTGGGCCTAAATAGTGTTGGGCCTAAATAGTGTTGGGCCTCAATAGTGTTGGGCCTAAATAGTGTTGGGCCTCAATAGTGTTGGGCCTCAATAGTGTTGGGCCTAAATAGTGTTGGGCCTTGGCCCTTATGTTTGGCATTGGGCTTAGTCCATGAGTTTTTGATATTGGGCTTAGCCCATGTATTTATTTTAAGCCCATTATGAAGATAAGCCCTTTAAGAAGTGTAAGTCTTTCATTTTTATAAAAAAAACCTTTTTATAAAAATTCACTAAGTATACTTTTTAGTTAAATAAAAACATAATAGTTTTTATAAGTTTCAAAATGTCCAA
Source organism: Helianthus tuberosus (assembly GCA_030545235.1). Taxonomy (NCBI): domain Eukaryota; kingdom Viridiplantae; phylum Streptophyta; class Magnoliopsida; order Asterales; family Asteraceae; genus Helianthus; species Helianthus tuberosus. Next base: position 108,141,488 of record CM060409.1, read on the forward strand.
ATTTTGTTAATGGTAACGAAATTTTGGTGTCCGCATCGAAAGATCGCCTAAACGTCGTAGTAAGTCCTCGGATTGGCGATATGTTCATAGGTTCGTCCGTCGTCCGTTTTGACCATAATTTGTATCCGATTATTCGGATCGTCCGTAACTCGTTTTTAAGGCGTATCTATATGAAGTCTTGTAAGACTTTGATTATTATGTACCATGTGTTCATTATTACCATTGTAATCAAATTCCTATCTTTGATATATATAACTAATACATCAAATACCACATAGCACTTAAGTTGTTAAATTAATCAAATATATATTTTATCAAAATATATATTCATAACTAACTTTGTTTTTATAAAAAGAATTCTTTAAATCTTTTTCATCTTGTAAAGGTTTAGCCAAACATGATGGTTTAGTTAACATATAATTTATAAGAAAATTTGGCCATATAACCTTTGTATTTTCAACTCTACCATGTTTAATCAAACATATCATTTTCTTTTCAAAAACACCATCAATTTACTCATAACATCTTAACTAAAACATATGAGATTTTTATAACATAAATTTATTAAGATGATCTCCAAATCATGTAGGGTTTTGGACATGATCATAAAACTTGCTAACTAGTTCAAAAACCAAGTTTACTTCTAGTTTTAACAACTTTTATAAAAATCTCATGTTGTATGTTACTTTTTATAATCTAGTAAAAGTCTTGTTTTTAAATAAAAACCTTAAATAAATTAACTACACCATAAATTATGATCATCCATTTATCTTTTAAGTTTAACAAAAACCCTTTAACATATTCATATATAATTGTTAGATCATATTTTTAAAACATCATCTAACAATTATTCATATCATAATCATCATAACAAGATTAAATATGCAAATAACAAGTCTTAGATCACAATATAAACAAACATAAATATATCATGATTATTATCTTTGCTTCTTTGTATTTTTCATGTTTATTATGTATGATTATCTAGTTATTATTAGTTATAATAACAATCATAACATAATATAAGTATGAGAAAAAAAAATATAGATCTTGAAGCTTACTTCTAGCACTAGGCTAGGGATGATCTTTGAGGATGATTAAGAAATAAAAAGATGAAGATCTTGATGGTAGAATACTCTTGAATGGATGAAACCCCTTCCTTTTACTTACAAAAGCTTTAGATCCTCTTATGTTACTTGGAAATCCATATTGATCAACAAATAAAAGACTAAAGTGAAGTGGGTTTTTGGTGTTCTTGGTAAGATGGATGAAGATGATGAGAGAGTTCTTGGTGTGTAATGAAAGATGAAAGAGGTAAAGTGTAGTAACTGAGTGATTAAGTGTTGTAATTAATCATCATTCTCATCCACTAGTAATTAACAAATATCTAGATATTTTTACACATAAACAAGGGGTGTGGGACCCCTTGTTCACGGTTACAAATGGGGGGGGGGGGGGTCTTATGTTGTTGAAAAATGTTGGTAAATTATAAGGTATCAAAATGAGAATAAAAGATGTAAGTATTTAGATGTTTAAAGCTTACAATTTTTCGAGATGATTCATGACTTGAAATGTTCATAAACTAGCTTTACAAGACCAAAAATAATGTTAACTAGTTCGCTACATGTGCCAAAATTTAGTTCGGCTAGATGTTTAGTACTCGTTCCGCAAGTAGATAGTCGAATGGTTCGCTTATGGAAGTTGTAGGAAAATTTTCAGTTATGTGTGTAATTGATATTCCATAATTATTTTTATATGAAATTGGTGCTTAAACAACAATTTTTGCATCTTGAAATAAAAATACAATTGCTGAATTTTGCGGAAAATAAAGGAAATGGTTACTTTTAGCGCTTTTCGGACAGTTTTTAGTGCTACCGGGCATTGGTAAAATATTAACCAAACCCTTGTATTCCCATATAGGGTTTAGTGTATAATTGATGTTGGACTCTCGTCCGAGTCCTAAAGATGTCATTTAGATGTTTTCTGTGGATCCGGAGTTTTCGTCAGCACTCTAGTTCACTAGGCACTACTCTAAATGTTTCGATGGATTGTTTGCACTATTTCAAATGTACCCAATAAAAGTGAATCATGTGTAATAATAAATGAATATTCCATGAGTTTTCTAAGATGTATATAATGTAATCATGCAGTCCGAATATTCAAAAACACATACTTGTATAATGTAAATCATCGTTTTAAATGTAAGTAAATTACCCAAAAGTGGCAGTTGTCACATTCTCCCCTTGTTATTGAGAATTTCGTCCCGAAATTCTAGCTTTGTTATTCTTTGCAGGAGTCTTCGGAAATAGGTGGGGATATTTTGCCTTCATTTGATCTTCACGTTCCCAAGTATACTCGGGTCCGTGACGAGAGTTCCAACGAACCTTTACTAACTTGATACGACTTCTTCGTGTTTTCTGGACCTTCCAGTCCGTGACCTCAACAGGTTCTTCAGTGAATTGGAGTTTGTCGTCAATGTGAATTTCATCCGCAGGAATGGTAACGGTTACTTGTGTTGGACTCTTTTTAAGATTCGACACATGAAACGTGTGGTGTACACTGCTAAGTTCATCTGGTAACTTCAACTTGTAGGCAACAGTGCCAATCTTTTCTAAGATTTCAAATGGTCCAATGTAACGCGGGTTAAGCTTTCCACGTTTACCGAACCTCGCTACGCCTTTCCAAGGTGAGACTTTCAACAAAACTTTGTCTCCAACCTCGAAAGATGCTGGTTTTCGTTTTCCATCTACGTAGATCTTTTGTCGATCGCGAGCCGCCTTGATACGGTCTCGGATCTGAAAAATTTTATCCGTAGTCTCTTGGACTAGTTCCGGACCAATTAATTGACTATCGCCTGTTTCCGCCCAACATAGCGGAGAGCGACACTTTCGACCATAAAGAGCTTCAAACGGTGCAGCTTGTATACTTGTATGGTAGCTGTTATTGTAGGAAAACTCAACTAAAGGTAGGTGAGTATCCCAATTGCCGCCTAAATCCATAACACAAGCGCGAAGCATATCTTCGAGTGTTTGGATTGTCCATTCGCTCTGGCCGTCAGTTTGTGGATGAAAGGCCGTACTTAGATTCAAATGAGATCCAAAGGCCTGTTGAAATGATTTCCAAATTCTTGAAACAAAACGACCGTCTCGGTCCGAAATGATTGAAATAGGCACTCCATGACGAGCCACTATTTCTTTGAGATAGATTTCCGCTAGTTTCTCGGTACTATCCTTCTCCCGAATCGGTAAGAAGTGTGCGGACTTTGTCAATCTACCGACGATTACCCATATCATGTCATGGCCTCTTGAGGTCCTGGGTAACTTCGTAATGAAGTCCATCGATATTTGTTCCCATTTCCAAGCGGGAATCTCGGGTTGTTGTAGTAAACCCGATGGTTTCTGATACTCTGCCTTAACCTTCGCGCAGGTCAAGCATTTTCCGACATAGATAGCAATATCCTTTTTGAGGTTAGGCCACCAATAGTACTCCTTTAAGTCTTGGTACATCTTATCTGATCCACGATGGATCTAGTACTTTGACCTATGTGCTTCCTCAAAAATAAGATCTCGGAGGCCTCCAAAGAATGGAACCCAAATTCTACCTGCAACGTACAAAGTTCCATCCTCCTTTGGCACTAACCGTTTTTCCATGCCTCGAAGTGACTCTGCTAGAATATGTTCTTCCTTGAGCGCTTCTTGTTGTGCATTATGAATTCGTGCGGTAAGATCTGTGTGAATCGTCATTTCTAGTGCTCGCACTCTTAGTGGTTTAACTCGTTCCTTGCGGCTCAAGGCGTCTGCTACAACGTTCGCCTTGCCCGGATGGTACTTGATTTCACAATCATAATCGTTCAATAATTCAACCCAACGTCGCTGACGCATATTTAATTCTTTTTGGTTGAATATGTGTTGTGGACTTTTATGATCTGTGAAAATAGTGCACTGTGTACCATATAAGTAATGCCGCCAAATTTTCAAAGCAAATACCACCGCGCCTAACTCTAGGTCGTGAGTGGTATAGTTCTTCTCATGAACTTTCAGTTGGCGAGACGCGTAAGCGATAACCTTTTCACGTTGCATGAGTACGCAACCCAAACCTTGATGCGAAGCATCATAGTATACCACAAAGTCATCGGTACCGTCGGGTAATGATAAGATTGGGGCAATGCACAACTTGTCTTTAAGAAGTTGAAATGCTGCTTCTTGTTTCTCTCCCCAATCGAATTTCCTGTCTTTATGTGTAAGAGAAGTTAGCGGTTGAGCAATTTTTGAAAAATTCTCAATAAATCTCCGATAATATCCCGCTAAGCCCAAAAATTGTCGCACTTCTGTAGGAGTCTTGGGCGCTTCCCAATTCTTAATCGATTCAATCTTCGAGGGGTCTACTTGAATGCCCTTCTCGTTCATTATATGCCCGAGAAATTGTACTTCTCGAATCCAAAACTCACATTTGGAAAACTTCGCGTATAGTTTCTCCTTCTTGAGTAGTTCTAAGATGGTTCTCAAATGTTGTTCATGCTCGTCTGCCGATCGTGAGTATATCAAGATGTCGTCAATGAACACTATGACAAACTTGTCGAGATACGGCTTGCACACATGGTTCATTAAATCCATGAAGACCGCCGGTGCGTTCGTTAAACCAAAAGGCATAACGAGAAACTCGTAATGACCGTAACGAGTCCGAAAAGCCGTTTTCGGTATGCTTTCTTCTTGAATCCGTAACTGATGATACCCCGATCGTAAGTCTATCTTTGAGTAGAAACTCGACCCTTGAAGTTGATCAAATAAGTCGTCAATCCTCGGTAGTGGATACCGATTCTTGATGGTGAGTTTATTCAACTCTCTGTAGTCGATACACATTCTGAATGTCCCGTCCTTCTTTTTCACAAAAAGAACTGGAGCTCCCCAAGGCGAGAAACTCGGTCTTATGAATCCCTTATCCAACAACTCTTGAAGTTGTGTGGACAATTCCTGCATTTCAGAAGGTGCTAATCAATATGGAGATCTGGCTACAGGTGCGGCTCCTGGTACCAAGTCGATGTGAAATTCGACTTGTCGATAAGGCGGTAGTCCTGGCAAGTCTTCAGGAAAGACTTCAGGAAATTCTTTTACTACCGGAATATCTGTCAACTTCGGCCCATCGGCCTTCTTGTCCACAACATGTGCTAGAAAGGCAATACAACCTTTCCGTAAGCACTTATGTGCTTTCATGCAATTAATGATCCGCAATGGGGTGTCGCGCTTCTCTCCATGTATCACAAGTGTCTCTTCGTTCGGTAGTGGTAGGCGAATGATCTTCTCGTGGAAAACGACTTCGGCTCGATTATTGGATAGCCAATCTATGCCAACCACTAAGTCGAAACTACCCAATTCAATGGGTAAGAGATCGATATTGAATTTTTGTTCGCCAAGTTCTAAGGTACACTCCTTAACAACTTCTCCCGTCTCTATTAGTTTACCGTTAGCCAATTCTATAGAATATGGAACATCTAGCTTACTAGGTTCCAAGCCCAGAACATTTTTAAATTCTATAGAAATAAAACTAAAATCAGCTCCGGTATCAAATAATATGGATGCGAAATGATCATTGAGGAGAAACGTACCCGTGACCACATTAGGGTCTTGGCACGCATCCTTGGCTCCAATCACAAAAGATCGACCACGAGCTTGGTTTTCTTTAGGACAGTCTTTCTTGAAGTGATCTTTGCTTCCGCATCCAAAACATCCTTGACCACGCTCATTACCGTTCCCATTCTTGTTACCAAATCCACTTCCCGATCCAGTATTATTTCCCGTTCCCCAACATGATTCAGCACGGTGGCCATTCTTGCCACACTTGTCACACTTGACAACCCGACAATCACCCAAGTGATGATATTTGCATCGCTCACACTTAGGTAAAGTACCAGCGTACTTCTTAGGACCAATGTCGTTTGTGGCTACAAATGCCCTTGCATCCTTTTGCGAGTTATTCTGTCGCCTGTTGTTGTTGTTGTTGTTGTTGTTGTTGTTGTTGGGGTTATTGTTATTGTTGTTGTGGTTGTTGTTACTGTTGTTATTGTAGTTGTTGTTATTACCGCGGGTTCCCTTCTTGAAATTCGAGTAACTCCTCTTCCCACGGTTGGAAGACTCGGCATGTGTTTCCTTCTTATCATCACCTTTCTCAATGAATATTTTCATCCTGACCCCGTCTTCAGTAAGACTCACGGCTATAGTCACAGCCTGAGTAATAGTCGTGGGTTTAGCTGCAGTAACCAGACTTCGAATCTTGTCAGAAAGTCCCCAGATATAGCGTTCGATACGCTTGTATTCTGGTGTTACAAGATAAGGAATCACGCGGGACAGATCGTGAAACCTTTGCGTATATCCCGTGATATCAGCTCCGACCATGGTAAGGTTCCAAAACTCGTTCTCCAAATTCTGGAGTTCAGCATGAGAACAGTACTTATCCCTCATACGTTCCTTCAGTTCATCCCAAGTCAACGCATAAGCAGCGTTATCACCCAAAGTTTGCACTTGTAAGTTCCACCATGTAAGAGCCTCCTTGAGAAACAAGCCAGTAATGAAAGTGACTTGCTGATTAGCGGAACATCTGCTCATTCTGATAGTGGAATCCGTTTTCTCAGTCCATCTCACGTAAGCCACGGCACCGCCTGTGCCATCATAGTTAAGTGGCTTGCAGTCTAGAAACTGCTTGAATGTGCACCCTGAAATTGGACAACGGATTTTTGAATGAGCAAATAGTGAATCGCACGAATAGATTTAGAAAGAAATTTGAAGAGTTGTAATAAAACAAATAAACGTTACCCGTAATATTTGTTCCACCTGAAGGACCGCTTTGGCCCTGGCCTCCCGATCCGCCGGTGCCACCACTTTGGTCGGCCCGGGATGCCTCATACAGTGCGATAGCTTGGGCGATTCTCTGTTCTATTAGTGCATTCAGTTCCACCTCGGTCGTAGGCATTGGTGGAGGTGGGGGTGGATTAGTCCGTGAACGTAAGACTCTCCTTGGTGGCATGATTCTTCCAAAGGAGAAATAGGATAAAGGTTAGACGTTGATTTGGTTTGTTAATTATTTTTTTACTAAGTAGGAAAAGAAAAAAAATTCATAACATTAATAGCAATATCACCAAGAAACATATAATGTGAGTAAATAAGTTAATCATAAACAATAAGATATGTCCAACCAGACCACTCAGATGCATTTAATAGATAACACCAAGTTTTTCATATATATAGTCAACCGGTTACATAATCGTTTGAAAGGAAACAAAAATAGACTCGGGCTACATAACCCGGTCATACTAGTCTAGTACAACAAAAGAGATAACAATATCTTCCTTCCAACTGTGTGATCCGCTGTATGTCGGTTGTCTTCAAAACTTGGTGTAGCGTCAATATGTACACAAAACGGATATAGATACCCGTCTCAAAAGTATGATACCTGCAAACATAGTTTATGGTGGGGGAAAGACTGGTGGTGGAATCGGGAACAATAACCTGTGAACATGAGAAACCCTACCCTCCAAATCAAGAACCAACTGGTTAAGGAAAATAATCTGCTGCTCGAGTGTCAGAACACGAGCAGGTAAATCAACTGGTGGTATATCAACTGGTGGCATCTGAGGTGGTAGTGGGGGTAATGGTGGTGACCCTGGTGGTGGTGGTGGAGCATAGGGTGGTGAATGAGCTGGTGGTGGTGGAGTCAGAAGTACCAAACCATGAAGGTGAGTAAGCTCTTCCTCGAGTTCATGAACTCAATGGATAATAAAGTCTATCTGCTGCTCGAGTGTCAGCACACGAGCACGTAATTTGGTAGTAACAGCTGAGTAATGCAATGGATGGTATGGATCTGACATGGGCATAACATGAGGTGGAGAGTGTGGCGCAATAAGAGGCTCGCCAGGGACCTGTGGGACAGAGCGAAACTGCTGATAGTATAAGTCCATATCACCGGGTGGTATGTGGGCATGTCCAGATGGCCCGGCCTCATCGGTATGATCAGTGCGCATGAGGCGAATGTGCTCAGGAGATGTATCTGCAGCAGGGACCTGAACAGGAGCAGGGATAGCTAGCTCTGCAGGCATGACGTCATCCTCAAAGTCTGCGTTGCGTTGTAGGCCAATGGCCTGCAGTGCAGACAAAGTAACGGATGCATAAGAGGAAGCATCCGAGTCGGTATCTGCATCAGAAGAAATATCGATCACCGAGACCACTGGTGATGCAATGTCTAAGATAACCACATCGTAAACGTCTCCGTCTCCCAAATCAGCATCCATGTGATCCACCGGAATCACTGGAACGACGTCGTCGTCATCGTCGAGATCGACGATAAAAGGAATGATATCAAGAGGAGCGAAGTCAAAGGGTATAATCTCTACCACATGTTCACCCTCCGGGTGACCCAAAATAACTATATCGTTGAGTATAGGGGGAATAGCTAACACATCATCATCGATGATCTCGCCTAGAAGTGCGAACGGCTGGAAATCATCCATGTCGCTGTCAGACGTAGAGTCGCTATCAGATAAGATGACCTGAACCTCCGGCACGTAGTCATCGTCGGATACAATCTCCATGGGGTCTACGTCGTCGTATACATTGCTGCCTTCAGATGAAGAAATGGTGACCTGAGAAATAAGTTGTTCGACACGTATGAGTATTTGTTACTTTACATATATACACAAAAATGTATTTTTCACATAATGTTAATTTTAAGTTATCCTAATTGAGTTGTGTGGATTAACTTAAAGTTGCATGTCTACCTTTTTAGATGACTAAGACACTAATGTCCTTGCTTGATTTGTATGAGATGAATTCTTGTTGAAAATGGACCATGAAAAATGTTTATGCAAATGAAAACATGTGTTTATGTTTAAATGGTTTTCGTGAGAGATCCCTAGTGATTGTAGACTTAGACTCGAGAAAGAATCCTGGTTCACTACAATCGATGCTCTGATACCAAACTGTCACACCCGCTCATAGCGGAAGCGCGAGGTGTGATCTGTCTGGTTTTCATTGCATAAATATCGATGTACATGAACAAACTATATGAATAAAATATACTCCATTGCCATTACATAAGTGTTTCAAAAGATTACAACATAAGTTTAGTGTGTCGGTTACAAACCATTAACATAAAAGTAAAGTGTTATTGTTTCATACATTAACATGAAATAAACTACTAAGGTTTAAACCGTCATATTTCCGCAATGAGGTGGAATATAATAGTTAAACCCTTCAAAAGATGGCATGGAGTTCCGGTACTTGTTATCTTGACTGGGAAATCCGACATGGTCCTTTAATTCCCTGAAATACATGTTAAGTTTGGAAAACATCAACAAAAGTTGGTGAATTCATGCAATTTAGTTGTAAAATATGTATTTAAAAAGTAAGTTGTAGTATGTAAAGCGTCAATGAAATCGTTGATCATTAATGTTTTGCAAGGACATTAATATGTGTGACGAAAAAGGAAGCAATCCAACGCTAGACGATTTTTATGTCGACTTCTATCGACTGGGACACAAAAAGCACTCTTCTGTATGGGTCCACGACCAAGAGTGGGGCTCGCCAAAACCCATTAGATCTAACCACTTGTACCTAGGTCCAAACTGGATTAATGGTGCTTAGATGTATAACCCTAATTCGCACATGATCTAAGGTGTTTCATTCCCTAACTTTAACATACGTTGAACATGTATTTTCCCCGATAGTTGTAAAGTTGTAAAACATTTAAATGAATAGGGGACATGAACTCACAGTATCGCGTCCTGTGAATAGAAGTAACTATGATCTCACGTGCGGTCGTCCTGAATAGTGTTGCGACCTACAAATGTTCTTATATTTGTTATACACTTCGGTCTTTGTAATAACTTGAGTACAAGTCTTGTGTCTTAAATATGTGTAAGACTTGTATGTCTTTATTGTTCGTTGAACTGTGTATTAGATGAATGAATTGTTAACTGTTATATATATATTTCACCAAATATATATATATATATATATATATATGTAATCTTGTATCTTGTGAGTTGTATCATCGGGTTTTGTCTTCTTGATTTCGTGTCGTTGTTTAAGTAAATTGTATAATGGTAATTTTTTCCAATTATATGTCATTGGGCTTAAATAGTGTTGGGCCTCAATAGTGTTGGGCCTAAATAGTGTTGGGCCTCAATAGTGTTGGGCCTAAATAGTGTTGGGCCTAAATAGTGTTGGGCCTCAATAGTGTTGGGCCTCAATAGTGTTGGGCCTCAATAGTGTTGGGCCTCAATAGTGTTGGGCCTCAATAGTGTTGGGCCTAAATAGTGTTGGGCCTAAATAGTGTTGGGCCTAAATAGTGTTGGGCCTTGGCCCATATGTTTGCCATTGGGCTTACTCCATGAGTTTTTGATATTGGGCTTAGCCCATGTATTTATTTTAAGCCCATTATGAAGATAAGCCCTTTAAGAAGTGTAAGTCTTTCATTTTTATAAAAAAACCTTTTTATAAAAATTCACTAAGTATACTTTTTAGTTAAATAAAAACATAATAGTTTTTATAAGTTTCAAAATGTCCGAATTTTGTTAATGGTAACGAAATTTTGGTGTCCGCATCGAAAGATCGCCTAAACGTCGTAGTAAGTCCTCGGATTGGCGATATGTTCATAGGTTCGTCCGTCGTCCGTTTTGACCATAATTTGTATCCGATTATTCGGATCGTCCGTAACTCGTTTTTAAGGCGTATCTATATGAAGTCTTGTAAGACTTTAATTATTATGTACCATGTGTTCATTATTACCATTGTAATCAAATTCCTATCTTTGATATATATAACTAATACATCAAATACCACATAGCACTTAAGTTGTTAAATTAATCAAATATATATTTGATCAAAATATATATTCGTAACTAACTTTGTTTTTATAAAAAGAATTCTTTAAATCTTTTTCATCTTGTAAAGGTTTAGCCAAAAATGATGGTTTAGTTAACATATAATTTATAAGAAAATTTGGCCATATAACCTTTGTATTTTCAACTCTACCATGTTTAATCAAACATATCATTTTCTTTTCAAAAACACCATCAATTTACTCATAACATCTTAACTAAAACATATGAGATTTTTATAACATAAATTTATTAAGATGATCTCCAAATCATGTAGGGTTTTGGACATGATCATAAAACTTGCTAACTAGTTCAAAAACCAAGTTTACTTCTAGTTTTAACAACTTTTATAAAAATCTCATGTTGTATGTTACTTTTTATAATCTAGTAAAAGTCTTGTTTTTAAATAAAAACCTTAAATAAATTAACTACACCATAAATTATGATCATCCATTTATCTTTTAAGTTTAACAAAAACCCTTTAACATATTCATATATAATTGTTAGATCATATTTTTAAAACATCATCTAACAATTATTCATATCATAATCATCATAACAAGATCAAATATGCAAATAACAAGTCTTAGATCACAATATAAACAAACATAAATATATCATGATTATTATCTTTGCTTCTTTGTATTTTTCATGTTTATTATGTATGATTATCTAGTTATTATTAGTTATAATAACAATCATAACATAATATAAGTATGAGAAAAAAAAATATAGATCTTGAAGCTTACTTCTAGCACTAGGCTAGGGCTGATCTTGGAGGATGATTAAGAAATAAAAAGATGAAGATCTTGATGGTAGAATACTCTTGAATGGATGAAACCCCTTCCTTTTACTTACAAAAGCTTTAGATCCTCTTATGTTACTTGGAAATCCATATTGATCAACAAATAAAAGACTAAAGTGAAGTGGGTTTTTGGTGTTCTTGGTAAGATGGATGAAGATGATGAGAGAGTTCTTGGTGTGTAATGAAAGATGAAAGAGGTAAAGTGTTGTAACTTAGTGATTAAGTGTTGTAATTAATCATCATTCTCATCCACTAGTAATTAACAAATATCTAGATATTTTTACACATAAACAAGGGGTGTGGGACCCCTTGTTCAAGGTTACAAATGAGGGGGGGGGGGGGTCTTATGTTGTTGAAAAATGTTGGTAAATTAAAAGGTTTCAAAATGAGAATAAAAGATGTAAGTATTTAGATGTTTAAAGCTTACAATTTTTCGAGATGATTGATGACTTGAAATGTTCATAAACTAGCTTTACAAGACCAAAAATAATGTTAACTAGTTCGCTACATGTGCCAAAATATAGTTCGGCTAGATGTTTAGTACTCGTTTCCGCAAGTAGATAGTCGAATGGTTCGCTTATGGAAGTTGTAGGAAAAATTTCAGTTATGTGTGTAATTGATATTCCATAATTATTTTTATATTAAATTGGTGCTTAAACAACAATTTTTGCATCTTGAAATAAAAATACAATTGCTTAATTTTGCGGAAAATAAATGAAATGGTCACTTTTAGTGCTTTTCGGACAGTTTTTAGTGCTACCGGGCATTGGTAAAATATTAACCAAACCCTTGTATTCCCATATAGGGTTTAGTGTATAATTGATGTTGAACTCTCGTCCGAGTCCTAAAGATGTCATTTAGATGTTTTCTATGGATCCGGAGTTTTCGTCAGCACTCTAGTTCACCTGACTAGGTCCTGCCTGTCTTGTCTGGTGGTGCTATCACCTGACTAGGTCCTGCCTGTCTTGGTGACTCTTGAGTGGCTTCATCCTGGAGATGATACATGGCAGTAGCTAATTCAACAGTCTTCAGGACTACTTCGCCTATTCGCTGAGCGAATTTGGCTGCATGCTCAGATATCTGGGCGTCATCGTGATGAAGAGACATTCTTGAAGAAAAAGAAAGGCAGGGGAAGAAACGAGTGAAAAGTTATTGGACAATCAAAACAGAATGATAACGCATGAAAATTGCGATCATTTGTTTGTTACCTAAGGCAAACAAATGAGACGGTGACTAATCAAAGTAAATGAGTCAAAAATAATGTATCGCGAAGACATGCTCGCCTATAAGTGAACACTCATCCCAAGAATTCCCAGGTAAGCACAACTGGTCTCGCATCTGATGAGATGTATACGAAGTGCTTGCCCAGCCAGAAAACCCAGAATACAGGCATTCACCCTTCCAGTTTGCACGTGTTCACATTATTTAAAACCCAAAACCTTGACGAAGTTTTGAAAACTCAAAGGGGTTCAAAACCATATAACAGAGAGTTCAAAACTTTACAATTGAGGGTTCAAAACCTAGTAATCAATCATCCTAGAACAGATGATTAGTTTTCAAAGCGGTTTTGAAATTTATGTTCTTGTTGTGGTCGTCGCCTAAGGATAGGTGACGGTATTGTTTTATGACTAAACGCAAGTAAACTCGCGTTAGGGTCCTAAGAAGGTTATAGACTAGATCAAAGCATTACTAATAACCTAATTCCCTATAACCATTGGCTCTGATACCATCTTTTCTGTCACACCCCGACCGCGTAAAACAACAAATCGCGGCGGAAACATCGGGGAGTGTTGTAACAGAATTAATGTTTCAAATCCATGGCAATTGAAGTTTCGTTTTATTGATTAAAAGTGTTACAATGTCTTAACAAACAAAGAAATACAACATGATTAACTAATCTTGCATCTTTTATTGTCACTAAAGCCCAAGTCTGCCTATGTGTATCTCGATCATCTTATGCAACAGTTCCTGAAAAACACATGTGAAAATAGGTACGTCAGCATAAAAATGCCTGTGAGATACATAGGTTTTGTGAAAATAAGATTCATGACTTATGTTTGAGAAAATGTTTAGTCATGAACCTTGTTATTTGCTTTGTCTTTTAAATCATTTGAAAAACGATAAGATCAGATGATAAGTATAAATAAATGTAAGGTTAAATGAATAACCAAGTAAAATGTGTTTGCATAAGATAAGTTATTTATAAATCAATGTCTTGTGAAAAGTATGTTATTTGTATGAAATGTTCTATGTTTCAAACTGAAATGATTCAAATAACGTTACGACATGTAATACCATACAAACACTTATATATAGGAAGTACCAGCGGCGTATCCACCATGCTTGTATCATATTACACACGCATCGTTACTTAATCACTTAATCAAACCAAACCAAACAATGTAAAATGTTCATGTCAAGATGTAAATCATGTCAAAATGTCTATGTCAAGTATCCATGTCAAATGTCTATGTCAAATGTCCATGTCAAATGTCTATGTCAAATATCCATGTCAAATGTCTATAGTCCAAAAGTAGTCAAGTAATGTATAACCAAAATGATATGTATGGTAAGTAAAATTTAGACTACTTAAACCATAAGTAAAAATGTACAAAACAAAGTATTGAAGTAAAACTTGGTTTAAATCAAAGTTATGTTTTGTAAGATATATGCATGCTATACTGAATATGAACATTTATGCGGTATTGTGAAAATTCATACATCCAAGCCTTGAGACAGACGGATAACTATGTAAAAGTGAGTTATCAAGAGAATATGTATTCGGATTCGGTCATTCCTTTCATCCCCTTTCCCTGGGATGTCCGGAACGGGATTTGTCAAGTCCTATGGTACCACTACCTACTACCGAGCGGCATGATCGGTGTTAATGAATGTATAGTATAGTTTAAACAAACCAAATGTCATACCAAAATGTAAGCATGTTTTATGAAGATAATGTACCTAGTATGCTAGAGTAAACATACAGGGTAGAGCTATAAAACCATGTGTCCATATGTTACTGGAACATATGCAACAGAGATGCAGTATAAAACAATGTACTAAGTATGCAAAGTCATCATACAAAGTAGAAAAGTCATGTAAAACAATGTACTAAGCATGTTATCAGTCAACATACATAGCAGAAAAGTAATGAAATCATGTACTATAATGTACTAACAAACATAGTCGGTATATGATGTGAAAACAGGAAAGCACGAAAGTAACAAGTAGGCACATGTGTTTCACCCCAAAACAGTTTGGAAAACAGTAAAAGAGGGGTCTATGTACTCACTTGAGATTGCTCAGTAGTCCTTGAGTAACAACCAAACAATGCTAGAGATCGCGGATATCAAACGGCACCTAATATAGGTAACTATGTTAATTAACCGGACCTAGATCGGAAGATTGGGTAGCATTAGGGTTTGTAAACCAAACGAGTGTAGAGACTCGTGTGATATGGTTTAACAAAGCCTACATACTAAGTGAAACCTAACACAACTGCCTACGACCCGTTTAGATAGCTTATGCTACTTTAACGCGTCGTTCGCGTGAAACGCGTTCGGACCGCCTAACTAGCCCTATGACAAGTGTTATATGCCTAAACATGTTACATAATCAGTTATGTGACAAAAGTTTAGGTTACATATGCTTAATTACCAATTATACATGAAAAGGGTATTCTGGTAATTTACCTAAGGCATATAAACTACCTATCATACAACTACTTAAACGATGTGACCATAGGGTATAACCTCGGAAGGTTATGCCCTATACTCGGGTCACCTAATGTATTTGGTCGGATCCTAATGATCGACCAAACTGGGTCGGGTTCGAAGGTATAGGCGATTTATCAGATCGCCTACCATACGACCCTAGACAACGTGGTAATCAGTGGGCATAGTCCCAAGGGACTATGACCAACGTGATTACACTCACGTTGCGAAGTTCAAACGAACTTCGCATTGACCATTACTGGTCAACGCTGAAAGTCAAACAAAGTTTGACTTTCTGACTCGAAAAGCAGTAAAATAAGGAAAAGAACGAAAGAATACTTACGAAGGGTCCCCGAATGCTAATCCCGATCCAAGAACTCAGGTATGAAACAATGGTTTCAACTTAGAGCTCTCAAATCAGAATTCTTGTAAGAAATGAGGTTGGGGTGATGGGGTATTTATAGTTTTCGGGTAACCGTTAGGATCGTTTGTTGTAAAACGTGCTATGATCCAAGGCGTACACTTGTCGGAACCTTATGGTGGCTGAAATTAGGTTCTTATCCGCTGACTAGACGATTGAGAATGTGCGGTTGAGAATCGAACAGCTGGGACCCGCGTTTAAAACATTGAATCTGGTCTGGTTAGGCAGTCGCGTAGCGCTAGTGCAAAGGCACTTTGCAGTCGCGCTACGCTAGCACCCCCCTGTTTCAGAAATGTTTCAAAAGTGGCAGAAATGGTCCCTGCACGTGTTTAAGGCCTTTTTCGATGCGTTTGAACCCCGTTAACCTCATTTCAAGGCTCTAAAATGAAGTTAAAGTATAGGGAACTCAAAACATACTCAAAAATATGCCGGATGATGGTTCGTTTGGTCGTACGAACGCGATGTTCGCTTAATTACGACGGAATGCGCATAAGCGCGAAAAACGATCCAAATGACGCGACGAATGGATTTTTCTTAAGGCAAACACTAAAATATAATGTAGTCATGCTTACATAAATTTTTGGATGTCCAGATGTATTCAGAACGTAAGTTATGCGCGAAAATGCAAACTTGTGCACTTTTTGACACTTTTAGTCCCTGAATGACACAAAAGTTTATTTTAGCACACCGAACTCCTCAAAGCCTATTTCTAAGCTATGTAAAGGATATTTAAGGTGTGTTTAACTTATGGTCATGTTCCGGAATGTCTGTTACAGTTTAAATTGGCATACTTTCGCAGTTTGTCAAGTTTAGTCCCTGTAAGCGATTTAACTTGATTTTTGCCATACCAAAGCCTTCAAAACTTATTTCTAAGTTATGTAAAGGTTATTTAAGGTATGTTAAGCCTATGTCACTATTCCGGAGTGTTTGTTGCATTAAACTGGTTATATTTACGCATCGGTGCGCGTATAACCTTCCAGAAAGCGATTTAGAGTTTGAAATTGAACAAGAATTGATATGTACAAATGATACACATATTTTTACAAATCCCAAGTATGAAATATAATATTTCATTGGTTTGGTATTTGTTTGATGGCCGTGGAGGCACAGGTGTTACAGTCTCCCCTACTTTAGGAAATTTCGTCCCGAAATTTATTTAGAGGAAACTTGTGAGAATTTAAAATATGAAGTTGAAAAGATCAAACAACATTGGTTAGGGTTCTTGAACTTCTAGTAACCTTAATAACATTATGTTTGCAATGTAAGAGGGACACTTATATACAAGTATATGAAGCGTCATTGGTGCGTCCACCATGCCTCCATTACATCGTTCTCATTTTGTTATTGTTGTCACTATCGGTTCCTTCACATAATAAATCTTACTGGATTTCTGTGCACTAAATTTCATAATTATGTGCGCATCCATAATTAGAGAATTCCTTGCACAGTTCACACAGTCTATTTTATAATGTGTAGGGTAAAACCAAATGAACAATCCTGTGATGAGCGTGACTTAGACCGCCATAGAGTCCTTTAGACTAAATCAATAAATGATTTAAATAGACTATCAAGGAGTCTGTCCAGCTACATCACTAGATGTCATTCTTTAACCAGATTGCGAATCAATCTTTTGACTAGACCACTGAAAAGGGTCTGGAGTGGTACTATAAAATCCAAGGGTCTTAACTATTACATAGAAGCCCATTAAGGATTTAAGATAGTACCTTTTGAATATCCTGCTACGAATCCCTCATATGAAGATATGAAAGATCCTGCAAGGATTTGGATAAAGAATATCCAGAGTATTAAAAACACCAAAAATGCATAAAAGAAAACATAAGATGAGTAAACACATAGTCACATAACCACAAAATTGTTTGTTAATTTGTCTTGTAAATTGCGTACATGCATTTAAAGCACACTAGGAATCCATTCCGTGGATTTCATTTGGTACTTTAAACGTTTATCAAGAATCCAACTATAAAGATAGAAAAATTCAAAAAGAAAATTCGATTTCGATTATTAGGAACCGAAGTGTTCGAATTAAGGTACATAAGGAATCCAATTAAGGACTCTGATTTGAATGATGATTATCCACAAGGGTCTAATTGCGGAGATAAAAAGATCCCATATGGATCTTAGAAGTTGAAGATGTTTTGAAATCTTGCACGAGATGTGCTTAAGTCAAAACATGAAGTAAAATGCTTATGAAGTTGAGATGCTAGATATGTCAAGGCGACATATGAAGCAGAATTTTGAAGGTTAAGTCAATGTATGAGAAAAATATTTTTGAAAACTATGCATGGGGTTCTTTTAAGAAAAATGTGTTTAACGTTTTTGAAACCTTATATATAATACTTTTGAAATCATAAAGTAGGTGTATTAGGTAGATATATTTACAAAAAATGTTTTAAAATCATGCGAGATGAATTTTGAAATTATGTATAAGGTTTTTGAAAGACATGAATGATGCTTTTCGAAATCATGCACTTGATCAGAAAATGTATTGTGTTAATATTATCTCCAGACTATATGAAATATTTTGAAATTAGAAAGGTTGGTTTTGATAACATGGCCAATGTTTTTGAAATAACATAGACTATGTATCTAGAAAAATTGTTTTCAAACTATATGGAATGTTTTGAGATCATGAAGATTGTGTTGAAATACTTGTACTGGGTATGTTGAAAAAAAATAAAAACGTAATGGGTATGAGATTTGAAAATATCCTTAGTTATCCAACCAAGGATTTAAAGGTACTGATGTGCAAAAAGCACGATTACTCATAATTTCACTTTATTTCCTGTACTTCGTTTCTTAGAATGAAACGAGTACTTAGAACTTTCGAGGAAATTATGAGCGATCACTTGAAAGAGAGAATCACAAGAGTAGTTTGTAAGGAACATAGTTCCTTAATGCAGGTATCATAGGAAAATCATACACACAAGTAATTATACTTGTATATCAGATTTTGTGAACAACGATTTATTTATGAACACAACAGATTGTTTCACATTACAAGAAAACAAAAGAAACAAAAGCATAAGACAGCAACATCTTATACTCAGCCAACTGCTCATCCGTGGGTCAGATTTGCATTAGCAAGCTTTGGGCAATCCCTTTGGAAATGGCCCATCTCGCCACAGTTGTAGCAAGACCCTCGTGAGAAACGAGCTTGAGCAGGATTGTCGCCAGCTTGATTTGGTACAGCTGCAGTTGGGCAAACCCTTGTTGTATGACCTATAAGTCCACAAATCCGACATTTGCGGCACCTCACACTAGGGTGATGATGAAGGTTACATTGGTTGCACAAGGGTGCAGTTCCATTGTATGGCTTCCTAGCAGGGGGTTGAGCTGGTTGATTGGGGAAGGCTTGACCATTGTGAGCGACAATGGTGAAGTTCTGAGAAATCTTTCGTTTCTTTGACTTCTTAGGGGATCGTTCATCCATGGTCTTTGATTCCTCAATTGGTTTCTTGTCTGGTGGTGCTATCACCTGACTAGGTCCTGCCTGTCTTGGTGACTCTTGAGTGGCTTCATCCTGGAGATGATACATGGCAGTAGCTAATTCAACAGTCTTCAGGACTACTTCGCCTATTCGCTGAGCGAATTTGGCTGCATGCTCAGATATCTGGGCGTCATCGTGATGAAGAGACATTCTTGAAGAAAAAGAAAGGCAGGGGAAGAAACGAGTGAAAAGTTATTGGACAATCAAAACAGAATGATAACGCATGAAAATTGCGATCATTTGTTTGTTACCTAAGGCAAACAAATGAGACGGTGACTAATCAAAGTAAATGAGTCAAAAATAATGTATCGCGAAGACATGCTCGCCTATAAGTGAACACTCATCCCAAGAATTCCCAGGTAAGCACAACTGGTCTCGCATCTGATGAGATGTATACGAAGTGCTTGCCCAGCCAGAAAACCCAGAATACAGGCATTCACCCTTCCAGTTTGCACGTGTTCACATTATTTAAAACCCAAAACCTTGACGAAGTTTTGAAAACTCAAAGGGGTTCAAAACCATATAACAGAGAGTTCAAAACTTTACAATTGAGGGTTCAAAACCTAGTAATCAATCATCCTAGAACAGATGATTAGTTTTCAAAGCGGTTTTGAAATTTATGTTCTTGTTGTGGTCGTCGCCTAAGGATAGGTGACGGTATTGTTTTATGACTAAACGCAAGTAAACTCGCGTTAGGGTCCTAAGAAGGTTATAGACTAGATCAAAGCATTACTAATAACCTAATTCCCTATAACCATTGGCTCTGATACCATCTTTTCTGTCACACCCCGACCGCGTAAAACAACAAATCGCGGCGGAAACATCGGGGAGTGTTGTAACAGAATTAATGTTTCAAATCCATGGCAATTGAAGTTTCGTTTTATTGATTAAAAGTGTTACAATGTCTTAACAAACAAAGAAATACAACATGATTAACTAATCTTGCATCTTTTATTGTCACTAAAGCCCAAGTCTGCCTATGTGTATCTCGATCATCTTATGCAACAGTTCCTGAAAAACACATGTGAAAATAGGTACGTCAGCATAAAAATGCCTGTGAGATACATAGGTTTTGTGAAAATAAGATTCATGACTTATGTTTGAGAAAATGTTTAGTCATGAACCTTGTTATTTGCTTTGTCTTTTAAATCATTTGAAAAACGATAAGATCAGATGATAAGTATAAATAAATGTAAGGTTAAATGAATAACCAAGTAAAATGTGTTTGCATAAGATAAGTTATTTATAAATCAATGTCTTGTGAAAAGTATGTTATTTGTATGAAATGTTCTATGTTTCAAACTGAAATGATTCAAATAACGTTACGACATGTAATACCATACAAACACTTATATATAGGAAGTACCAGCGGCGTATCCACCATGCTTGTATCATATTACACACGCATCGTTACTTAATCACTTAATCAAACCAAACCAAACAATGTAAAATGTTCATGTCAAGATGTAAATCATGTCAAAATGTCTATGTCAAGTATCCATGTCAAATGTCTATGTCAAATGTCCATGTCAAATGTCTATGTCAAATATCCATGTCAAATGTCTATAGTCCAAAAGTAGTCAAGTAATGTATAACCAAAATGATATGTATGGTAAGTAAAATTTAGACTACTTAAACCATAAGTAAAAATGTACAAAACAAAGTATTGAAGTAAAACTTGGTTTAAATCAAAGTTATGTTTTGTAAGATATATGCATGCTATACTGAATATGAACATTTATGCGGTATTGTGAAAATTCATACATCCAAGCCTTGAGACAGACGGATAACTATGTAAAAGTGAGTTATCAAGAGAATATGTATTCGGATTCGGTCATTCCTTTCATCCCCTTTCCCTGGGATGTCCGGAACGGGATTTGTCAAGTCCTATGGTACCACTACCTACTACCGAGCGGCATGATCGGTGTTAATGAATGTATAGTATAGTTTAAACAAACCAAATGTCATACCAAAATGTAAGCATGTTTTATGAAGATAATGTACCTAGTATGCTAGAGTAAACATACAGGGTAGAGCTATAAAACCATGTGTCCATATGTTACTGGAACATATGCAACAGAGATGCAGTATAAAACAATGTACTAAGTATGCAAAGTCATCATACAAAGTAGAAAAGTCATGTAAAACAATGTACTAAGCATGTTATCAGTCAACATACATAGCAGAAAAGTAATGAAATCATGTACTATAATGTACTAACAAACATAGTCGGTATATGATGTGAAAACAGGAAAGCACGAAAGTAACAAGTAGGCACATGTGTTTCACCCCAAAACAGTTTGGAAAACAGTAAAAGAGGGGTCTATGTACTCACTTGAGATTGCTCAGTAGTCCTTGAGTAACAACCAAACAATGCTAGAGATCGCGGATATCAAACGGCACCTAATATAGGTAACTATGTTAATTAACCGGACCTAGATCGGAAGATTGGGTAGCATTAGGGTTTGTAAACCAAACGAGTGTAGAGACTCGTGTGATATGGTTTAACAAAGCCTACATACTAAGTGAAACCTAACACAACTGCCTACGACCCGTTTAGATAGCTTATGCTACTTTAACGCGTCGTTCGCGTGAAACGCGTTCGGACCGCCTAACTAGCCCTATGACAAGTGTTATATGCCTAAACATGTTACATAATCAGTTATGTGACAAAAGTTTAGGTTACATATGCTTAATTACCAATTATACATGAAAAGGGTATTCTGGTAATTTACCTAAGGCATATAAACTACCTATCATACAACTACTTAAACGATGTGACCATAGGGTATAACCTCGGAAGGTTATGCCCTATACTCGGGTCACC
Source organism: Helianthus tuberosus (assembly GCA_030545235.1). Taxonomy (NCBI): domain Eukaryota; kingdom Viridiplantae; phylum Streptophyta; class Magnoliopsida; order Asterales; family Asteraceae; genus Helianthus; species Helianthus tuberosus. Next base: position 108,163,629 of record CM060409.1, read on the forward strand.
TAATGTATTTGGTCGGATCCTAATGATCGACCAAACTGGGTCGGGTTCGAAGGTATAGGCGATTTATCAGATCGCCTACCCTACGACCCTAGACAACGTGGTAATCAGTGGGCATAGTCCCAAGGGACTATGACCAACGTGATTACACTCACGTTGCGAAGTTCAAACGAACTTCGCATTGACCATTACTGGTCAACGCTGAAAGTCAAACAAAGTTTGACTTTCTGACTCGAAAAGCAGTAAAATAAGGAAAAGAACGAAAGAATACTTACGAAGGGTCCCCGAATGCTAATCCCGATCCAAGAACTCAGGTATGAAACAATGGTTTCAACTTAGAGCTCTCAAATCAGAATTCTTGTAAGAAATGAGGTTGGGGTGATGGGGTATTTATAGTTTTTGGGTAACCGTTAGGATCGTTTGTTGTAAAACGTGCTATGATCCAAGGCGTACACTTGTCGGAACCTTATGGTGGCTGAAATTAGGTTCTTATCCGCTGACTAGACGATTGAGAATGTGCGGTTGAGAATCGAACAGCTGGGACCCGCGTTTAAAACATTGAATCTGGTCTGGTTAGGCAGTCGCGTAGCGCTAGTGCAAAGGCACTTTGCAGTCGCGCTACGCTAGCACCCCCCTGTTTCAGAAATGTTTCAAAAGTGGCAGAAATGGTCCCTGCACGTGTTTAAGGCCTTTTTCGATGCGTTTGAACCCCGTTAACCTCATTTCAAGGCTCTAAAATGAAGTTAAAGTATAGGGAACTCAAAACATACTCAAAAATATGCCGGATGATGGTTCGTTTGGTCGTACGAACGCGATGTTCGCTTAATTACGACGGAATGCGCATAAGCGCGAAAAACGATCCAAATGACGCGACGAATGGATTTTTCTTAAGGCGAACACTAAAATATAATGTAGTCATGCTTACATAAATTTTTGGATGTCCAGATGTATTCAGAACGTAAGTTATGCGCGAAAATGCAAACTTGTGCACTTTTTGACACTTTTAGTCCCTGAATGACACAAAAGTTTATTTTAGCACACCGAACTCCTCAAAGCCTATTTCTAAGCTATGTAAAGGATATTTAAGGTGTGTTTAACTTATGGTCATGTTCCGGAATGTCTGTTACAGTTTAAATTGGCATACTTTCGCAGTTTGTCAAGTTTAGTCCCTGTAAGCGATTTAACTTGATTTTTGCCATACCAAAGCCTTCAAAACTTATTTCTAAGTTATGTAAAGGTTATTTAAGGTATGTTAAGCCTATGTCACTATTCCGGAGTGTTTGTTGCATTAAACTGGTTATATTTACGCATCGGTGCGCGTATAACCTTCCAGAAAGCGATTTAGAGTTTGAAATTGAACAAGAATTGATATGTACAAATGATACACATATTTTTACAAATCCCAAGTATGAAATATAATATTTCATTGGTTTGGTATTTGTTTGATGGCCGTGGAGGCACAGGTGTTACAGAATTAGGTAGTAGGTGGACGTGAGGGTGGATGGAATAATAATAAGACTCTCAAGAAAATTTAAAGCACCCTATACTAATGTAAAGTATGAATGATACATTTGAACCCGTGAGACGGATTCAAACATAGAAGTAACGGAAGGTACGAGTGGTTTGTATGAATCCGCGAGACGGATTCAAAACATAGAAAAAGAATGAAAGGTGGAATGAAAAGTCCGAATTTGTAAGTAAGTACGGACCAAAGAAGTAAATATTCTTAAAGCAAGTATTATCCAAGTTATGTTTTTATATTTATATGAATGCATTGTATGGGAGATGGTTGAAAGGGACAAATGAGTCATACGGATCAAATGGTGATTTCCATTTAAACATGGTATTTAATGATTTGAATTATCAAGTCTTAAACTTGTAGGTGAGCATAAAGTAGGATTATCCAATGCCACAAATTGGAAAGAGATAACCAACGCAAGGTATCGATAACGAGTCAGTGGATTTGACTCGCATTAGGTATGTATAAAGGCTATGCATTTAATAGGAGTTTATAGCTCGACTAGAGAGGGACGTGTCAGATTTTGAGTAATAGGATGATTAGAATTGAAACCCACTTCTAGTGGTGAAGATGATGACATAAGTGATTCACCCATGTTAAAACCTTGCTTGAATCATTGATGTGTATAGTGTACGTAGTGAATTATTGTTAGATAGGTTGATTATAGCACGTAATTATAAGTTGATTCTTGTTGTAAATTGATGAATTATGTATGAATTAGTAGGGACGGGAAAGAGTGAATTTTTGCAAAGTATACTAAGATGATGAAATTCTTAGTGTGATGATAGTAGTAAAGCGGGTGGAAGGGTGCTCACGAATGGGAGCATATTTCACGAATGAATGAGGCCAAATCTGGTACGGAAGGTACCAACAAAGAAGCGGACCTATCTGGCTCACGGATCACTGATCTATGTAATGAAGGCGAGGTTAGTAAAATGTTTAATTCTGGATTGATAAGTAAGAATATGTAAATCTATTCGTACATATGAATGAAATGAATGGTAGGACAAATATGGTATGGTATGCAATAACCGACTTGTAATGGTCAGCCTAAGAAAGTACTTATGTCATTAAGAGGAAGATTTAAGGACCTTGAATGAAAATTGGGACTAGTTGATTAATGCTTGTATGGTGCTCTTGCACGACATGCAGGGTTAGTTTAATAAATTGATGTGAAAGATTAAATATAAGGTTAGACATAAAGTTATAAGTAGTTCAAGTAGCGGTAGAAATGTAGATTAATGATTTATCCTCATGACAAGTACGGATAATGCGATATGAAAATGATAGTTATATTAGCATATTAATATCTGAATGTCTACGGTAATGCATATTAGTATATGCTCACCTCTCTCGGGTGTTTGAACGAAATTATGAGAAACGTCAGTAATGGAATGTAGTGGTTGCCCTAGATAAGCAGGAATGGAATAATAATAAGTATCCAGTGATGAGTTTAACTCAAATGAATGTCAGTAAAATTGAGTAGGTAAAAGGTCAAAGTATTGTGTGTTAGTGAAAGTGCCTAGAAAGGTTGCTAAAATAGAACACCGAGTTAAAACCACAATAAGTATTAGTAGGACAAATGCCAGAATGTAAAATTGCTAAATTTAAAAAGGTAAGGGCAATGTGTATAGTTATGTCTATTTTGCTAGAAGCTAACATTATACCATGAAGACAACACTAATAAGAACTCCGGATCGGGTTCTTGAAGTTAGAAGGTCATCACCAAGACAGCTCGCGATTAAGTTGATGGGGCAGAAGGAAAAGGTAGTTAATGTCAAGTAGAAATAAGCAAGGTTTCGAGGACGAAACCTCATTTAAGGGGGTAAGACTTGTAACGCCCCAAAAATCATATATTTAATAAATATGGCATATATTAGAATTATGTATGAAATAACTTAACTAGATTTGACTAACTAAGATTAGTTAACTTAGTTTGTATATCTATTAGTCTCAAGAAGGAAAGAGATAAATTAACTAAAGTACAAGGGTTAATCTTGCACATTTTAAGTGAAGTTTGGTTTAAGTGGGGAAGACCACCAAACATCAGACATAAGTCTGATGTTGGTGTCGATGCAAGCCAAGGAGCCAAGAGGGTTTCTCATGGTGATGAATGTTGAAGAATTAAAGTAGAATCCAACCTTAACTCTCTTGCATGAATCAAGATTCTACATCATCTAGCCCTAACAATCATGTGGTAAGTTAAATTATGAGTTCTAGTGATTGTGGATAAAAGGGGTTAGAATGAATCCATGAATTTAATTGAAATTGGAATTAATACTTGTTAATGCTATGGTGTTTAAGTGGATTTATGGTCGAATTTTGAGTTATCTTGATGATTTAGTATGAAACCCATGTGCATGAGTAAGAAGATGATTATGATGAACATGTAATGTTAAATTGTGATTGTGTAGATGCATAAGATGTTATATGATAGTTTTGATAGTTAAACATGATGTAGAATTATTGACAATGTAATTTTGTTTGAATGTAGTGGTTCATGAGATGAATTTGGGAGAACATGCTTAAACCACTTGTACATTATGCTTAGAAAGTGGTATGCACACCAAGTGTTTGATGAAATACTTAGGTGAAAATGATAAATGGAATTATATGCATATAGCGAATGATAATGGGTGAAAATGATAGTGAGAAATTTGATAGTAAGTATCACGAGGAATATGTCTTTGATCAAGTCCATGTAAGAACGTAGTTAATGAATGATTCGGTAGGAGTGTGCCTTATGGGCTTGCACAATATGCTTGATTTATGTAACGCACACCTTATGGGTTATTCGGTTTGCCTATTAGTGATTGATAAGTAAGGGTGAAACATATGAGATTCTCGGAATGGGTAGTGTTGGAAGGATGTTGGGTTAGCTAAGTATGTGATAGGGTGCTAGTTGGGAAGTTATGAAAATGCTAATGTGAACGAAATGAGTATACATGTAATTAGGTGATCATGTGTCGTATGTATTTTACTACATGGGTATGAAATGTTTATGGTACCATTAGTATGACCGACCACATTGATATGGACATATGTACCTAAGTTGGAAGTTTGCATACTTAACCGTTGACTTTATGAAAAGTCAATGAATATTAGAATAGCATGATTAGAAATATTAATATGGTTGTAAGACTAGGAGGATTGTGTGATGCGTGATGGATCGTTAAATGTCATACTTGATGGAATGTTAAAGTGCGTAAAATCTGAATGATGTATTGTTAAATCTATGCATTGTGCTTGTTGGAATTGACTATTGAAAGTCACATGTGAGATAGGAACTAGATACGATTGCTGATATGTAAATCATGTATGCTAACAAGGATGTGAATGTGGTGACATGTAAAGGATAAGCATCATGTCAAGATAACACAAGCACGGATGGCAAACGGGTCAAGAGGAGGCGAGGAAGCGATCACCAATATAGACGCTTAAGGTAAGTGATTCCAATTCATTTCTTAGTATGTATAAAGAATTTTGATATTTATGAATATGGGGGAAAACATGTAAGGTTATGTAATAAATGAGAGTACTAAGATAAGCATTGATTTAGTGAGACGAAAGTAGTTATCTAAGACGAAGGTAAATTGGTGAAATTAAACGGGTCGAATAAATGCGCATATGTATTGTAACGGTAACGAAATTCGTAAAGATTAAGGACCCGGGGTAAAGATTTTTAGTCAATTATGTAGGGAAATGCTTTACGGACAATTAGAAACAAGTTTCAAGTGATTCGGATGTGAATTGGTCAAGATATGATAGTTTTAGTAATAAAAATGAAAGCTGTGCTGGGCTCTACCGTAGCTTACGGTAGCTACCGTAAGCTACTGTAGGTACTGAAGGCATCCTTCCACCGTAAGGCAGTGTCTTGTTACCGTATTGATTTTATGGCCACCGTAAGCTACGGTAGCCACCGTAGCTTACGGTGGAGGTCAGATGCGAAATGAAAAGTTTATGCAATTCTTCGTTTTTCTTCGAATTAGGACCCCGTGAACCCATTCCAAGCCCCGTTAAGCGTCACTAATGTACCTCTACCCTACTAAATGGCTTGGTAAGCTACGGGTAAGGATGGAACTCATTTTTAAGATCCGAAATGTACCCGAAAGTCACTTAAAAAGCGTTTAAGAAGTGTGAGTAAGAACGGGATGTATAAGCGAGTATGAGGGGATAAGAATTAAGTTTGTGGGCAGTATGTATAGATTTAATTTCATTCCAATAGCTGAAGCTTATAAGTAATCATGAATGAGAGTGAGTACATGTACAAGTTTAAAGGTTCGTGTTCTATTATATAGAGATTTGTGATAAAAATAAGCCAGTAAATCATCTAGTATTACGTTTGTATGTATGTATGTGAGTATGTATGTACGTAAGTAAGTCTGTATGTATGTAGGTAGGTACGAAATGTGTATGAACATACAAGTGTAGATACTCATGCATGAAGTAGGATTTATTATGTGTGAACGAAACGATTTTGTATTTATGCTTATAATTATAGTTCTAACATGTTTGAACAGTCACGTTACTAATGGTGTGCCTTGAGAATGGAACAGGAATGCAGATATGTTAGTATTGGGCTTTCAAGGATTTGATGCTCGGTGTAAAGAATGAACCCAAGGGAATATCATGTCGGGTTACATATATAAAATGATAGATTGCTAAGCGGTTATGTATATTTTATGCCTTTATACTAAAGTATAAGATGTCACTAATTATTAACGTGTCGGTTGTGAATGATGACCGCAGGTTCTATGGATATTATTATCATCATGAAGATTTAGTGGGTAAAGATCGAGTTAAGGAGCTCAGATTGTACGGAAGGGTAGTCATGTAAATAGTGTTCATATGTTACTTTTGTTACGTCTTTATGTAAGAGTAATGTAATAATCCTTTTTGAATGATGCCTTAAAAGCCTTATAAGTATGATAAATTGCTTTAATTAAAGAAATTTTAAGACTCGTATTTCCGATGCGATGTTTTGGGTTAAAACGTATATGGGTGTTATGTAAGGACTTGCAAAAATGTCCCAAAACAACCCGTAAGTGAAAACCCGGACCCCTGAAACCCTAATGTGCATGAAAAATCAAAAAAAAAAGAAAATTGAGTTTCAGGCGGGCCGCGTAAATGTTAAGCATAGCCTTACGCGGGCTGCGTCAACTTAAAGTTGACCGGATAGGCATGCCAGGCCACGTGTCGCACATATGGCGTACCTAGGTGTGACACGGAAGCCCTAGTCGTAGACTAGGTGGCTCTCGCGGGCCACGTAAAAGCCTGTTAAGGCTTACGCGGGCCGCGTAAAACTGAAAATTTTGCTATAAGAAGCCTGTGCATGGGGCTTTCAAGTGTGTTCGAAAAATTTTCTCAAAAAACGAAGTATACTACCTAAATTCAAAGTTTTAAGGTATCAAGGCGCTGCTACGATACATGGTATTAACTCGATCGCTACTATGATTCAATGTCCGATCGATTGAAACCAATCCGATGGATGTTTAAGTGCTGCCCAACTTAGGGCTATACTTTGTCATTCGTCGTGAGGGTTTTAATCTCGTGAGTTATCGTAAATGTTGTATTAAGTTACTGACCTAGTTCGTATGCATTGTCATTTAATTTAGGTTACAAGGCTTATCAGTAGGCTAAACTCTGCCCGGTTAAACTTGCAATGTGAGTCATTCTCTTTTTATCAACAATGTTTTACAATACTCCAATTATTTTCAAAAGTTATAATTACAGGGATTAAGTCATGGTTATCTTGAATCACTGGCTAGTGGGGTATTGTGCACATTACTAATTTCTCACGGTTAGGTTCATCAACCTAACAGTGATAATCATCACTACTTGGGTGAAAGGACCCAATAGTGGTATGACCATCGTCACCAGGAGGTGACACGGCGCCAGATAAAAATAAGATAGTAGCCATTCTAATCGCTCTTATGCTGTAATATATAACTATGTGTCATTTTATTAAATTTGAGTGACTCACCAGTATTTCCCCGCTGATAAAATATTTTTAAAACATGTTTCAGGTGACCTGCTGTGAATCAAGGAAAAGTGCTACGGAGCACTAACAAGCTTGAAGTAGTGGCTCAGTCAAATAAATAAACATGTTTTGTGAAACTAGGGAATTCTTTGTGAAATTCCCCTATTGTAAATTACGGGGTTTATCCCAAATTATGAAATAAAATAATTGGGCATTTTCAAGTTTTAAAAGATCCTGTTAAACTTCCGATGTCAACTCAAATAATAAATACCACGAGTTTCTACCCGCGGCTCCTAGACCGGGTAAAACCACGAGTTTTAAAAGCCCATAAATCTAGATATACCATGAAAAAGGACATAGCTAGATATGTATCTAAGTGAGGAAGCAACCGTTGAAAATGACTCTGTTTGTCCATTTTCGTTTCTGAAGATTTGTCCGTTGAGGAAATGAATATCCGTTTGTCTATCATTTTCATTTCCGTTTCTGAGGAAGCAACCGTTGAAAATGACTCCGTTTGTTCATTTTCGTTTCTCAGAATTGTCCGTTAAGGAAATGAATCCCCGTTTGATTATTCCTTCATTTCCGCCTCTGAAGAATACTCGTTGAGGAAAATGACTCCGTTTGTTCATTTTCATTCTGAAGAATGTCCGTTAAAGAAATGACAGGATTATGCTTCACATATCTCTGGTGGTTATCTGACACAAAGTCACAAATAGACTCCTACGAATTAATTTCGGGACGAAATTTCCTAAAGTAGGGGAGACTGTAACACCTGTGTCATTTCAACCGTCAAACAAATGCCAAACCAATGAAATATTGTATTTCATACTTTGGACTTGTATAAATATATGTATCGTTTACACATATCAATTCTTGTTCGATTTCAAACTCTAAATCGCTTTCTGGAAGGTTATACGCGCACCAATGCGTAAATATAACCAGTTTAATGCAACGAACACTCCGGAATAGTGAAATAGGCTTAACATACCTTAAATAACCTTTACATAACTTAGATATAAGTTTTGGAAGGTTTGGTGTGGTGAAATCAAGTTTAATCGCTTACAGGGACTAAAGTTGACAAACTGCGAAAGTATGCCAATTTGAACTGTAACAGACCTTCCGGAACATGACCATAAGTTAAACACACCATAAATATCCTTTACATAGCTTAGAAATAGGCTTTGAGGGGTTCGGTGTGCTAAAATAAACTTTTGGGTCATTCAGGGACTAAAAGTGTCAAAAAGTGCACAAGTTTGCATTTTCGCGCATAACTTACGTTCTGAATACATCCGGACATCCAAAAATTTATGTAAGCACTAAAATATTTTATTTTAGTGTTCGCCATAAGAAAAATCCATTCGTCGCGTCATTTGGTTCGTTTTTCGCATTCGGGACCAGATTCGATGTATTAGCCGTTGTTTAATTCACAACCACACATTCTAAACTTGCTTAGTCAGCGGATAAGGATGGAATTTAAACACCTAAACACCATGACATTTCAACACATGTATGGATGGAATTTAAACACCTAAACACCATGACGTTTCAACACATGTATGGATGGAATTTAAACACCTAAACACCATGACATTTCAACACATGTACGGATGGGATTAAGGCACGTTTTCCATGAAACGATCTTAACGGTTCGGGTATTCCTATAAATACCCCATACCCCCCATTTCTAAAATCACTAGAAACTTGATTTGAGAAGCTCTAAGTTGAAACATTTGTTTCATACCTGAGATTTTTGAATCGAGTTTAGCATTCGGGGACCCTTCGTAAGTATTCTTTCGTTCTTTTCCTTATTTTATTGCTTTTCGAGTCAGAAAGTCAAACTTTGTTTGACTTTCAGCGTTGACCAGTAATGGTCAATGCGAAGTTCGTTTGAACTTCGCAACGTGAGTGTAATCACGTTGGTTATAGTCCCTTGGGACTATGCCTACTGATTACCACGTTGTCTAGGTTCGTAGGGTAAGCGATCTAATAAATCGCTTATACCTTCGAACCCGACCCAGTTTGGTCGATCATTAGGATCCGACCAAACACATTAGGTGACCATAGTAGGTAGGGAATAACCTTCCGAGGTTATACCCTATGGTCACATCGTTTAAGTAGTTGTATGATAGGTAGTTTATATGCCTTAGGTAAATTACCAGAATACCCTTTGCATGTATAATTGGTAATTAAGCATATGTAACCTAAACCTTTGTCACATAACTGATTATGTAATATGTTTAGGCATATAACACTTGTCATAGGGCTAGTTAGGCGGTCCGAACGCGTTTCACGCGAACGACGCGTTAAAGTAGCATAAGCTACCTAAACGGGTCGTAATGGGTCGAAATCACTCAGGTTAAGTTTCACTTAGTATGTAGGCTTTGTTAAACCAAATGACACGAGTCTCTACACTCGTTTGGTTTACAAACCCTAATGCTACCCAATCTTCCGATCTAGGTCCGGTTTATTAACATAGTTACCTATACTAGGTGCCGTTTGATATCCGCGATCTCTAGCATTGTTTAGTTGTCACTCCAGAACTACTGAGCAATCTCAGGTGAGTACATAGACCCCTCTTTTACTGTTTTCCAAACTGTTTTGGGGTGGAACACATGTGCCTACTTGTTACTTTCATGCTTTCCTGTTTTAACATCATATACTGCTATGTTCGTTAGTACATTATAGTACATGATTTTATGACATTTCATGCTAGGTGTGCCCAATTGTGTGCATTACTTAGTACATCGATTTTGACATAGACATTTGACATAGACATTTCGGCATAGACATTTTAACATGATTGACATTTGATCATGCATTTCCCACAAAACATAACTTTGATTTAAACCAAGATTTACTTCAATACTTTGTTTTTGTGCATATGGTTTAGTTGAGACATTTCACTTGCCATACATGACATCTTGACATAGACGTTTGACATGGATATTTGACATAGACATTGGACATGGATATTTGACATAGACATTTTGATATGATTTACATCTTGACATGAACACTTTGACATATTACCCAATACATTTGACAATTGATTTAAACATAGACTTCTTACATTGGTTGGTTTGGTTTGATTAAGTGATTAAGTAATGATGCGTGTGTAATATGATACAAGCATGGTGGATACGCCGCTGGTACTTCCTATATATAAGTGTTTGTATGGTATTACATATCATAGCGTTATTTGAATCATTTCAGTTTGAGACATAGAACATTTTATACAAATAACATACTTTTCACAAGACATTGATTTATAAACATCTTATCTTATGCAAACATATTTTTCTTGGTTATTCATTTAACCTTACATTTATTTATACTTATCATCTGATCTTATCGATTTTCAAATGATTTACAAAGCAAAGCAAATAACAAGGTTCATGACTAAACATTTTCTCAAACGTAAGTCATGAAACCTATTTTCACAAAACCTATGTATCTCACAGGCATTTTTATGCTGACGTACCTATTTTCACATGTGTTTTTCAGGAGCTGTTGCATAAGATGATCAAGATACACATAGGCAGACTTGGGCTTTAGTGACAATAAAAGATGCAAGACTAGTTAATTATGTTGTATTTCCTTGTTTGTTAAAGACATTGTAACACTTTAATCAATAAAACGAAACTTCAATTGCCATGGATTTGAAACAATTAATTCTGTTACAACACTCCCCGACGTTTCCGCCACATTTTGTATGTTCCACGTGGTCGGGGTGTGACATATCAGGTCCTGAAATTGTACAAGAAACCACCGACAAAATCACTCAAATCAAGGAAAGACTAAAGACGGCTCGAGATCGCCAGAAGAGTTATGCAGACAATCGACGCAAGCCCTTAGAATTCCAGATTGGAGACAAAGTGCTATTGAAAGTTTCTCTGTAACACCCGAAAATTTTAAAACAAAAATGGAAACAACCCTTATGATTTATAGTCCAATAGGAAACCCTAATTGAAACACCCAAGTGATCATCGTTAAAGTTGAATGGAGTTAATACACTAATGCGAGTTCCGTTGTATCTAGAAATTAGAACTCGTAATCAGGGAGATCCTAAAATAGAATATTTAGCAATTAAGTAAGATTAATTAAGCTAAGCAAGATTAATTAAGTTAAGCAAGATTAATTAAGCTAAGCAAGATTAATTAAGTTAAGCAAGATTAATTAAGATAAGTAAGATTAATTAAGCTAAGCAAGATTAATTAAGTTAAGTAAGATTAATTAAGCTAGGCAAGATTAATTAAGTTAAGTAAGATTAATTAAGTTAAGTAAGATTAATTAAGTTAAGCAAGATTAATTAAGCTAAGCGAGAGTAATCATGTCAAGCAGGTAGGTAGGCATGTCAAGCAGGTAGGTAGGCATGTCAAGCAAGCAGGTAGGCATGTCAAGCAGGTAGGTAGGCATGTCAAGCAGGTAGGCTAGCATGTCAAGCAGGTAGGCTAGCATGTCAAGCAGGTAGGCTAGCATGTCAAGCAGGTAGGCTAGCATGTCCAAATTACAGCTATAAATACAGAACATTGGCACTTGATTCTGGGCACAAAAACGAAGTTCAAACTTCAAATTCACTCTGAGTTATCGTCCAATTACTCTCCAAACACACACAAAACACTAATTAAGAGTAGCGGGGTGCTGCAGAACAGGGTAATAACTCGATCACTATTACGATTCATTGTCCGATCGATCAATATATCCAATGGATGTTTAAGTGCTGCCCACATTAGGGTTATACTTTGTCGTTCGTCATTAATTTGACGGATCATCGTTAATTCGATGGATAAAGTATTGTACTTTGTCGTTCGTCATTAATTTGACGGATCATCGTTAATTCGATGGATGAAGTATCGCACTTTGTCGTTCGTTGTGAGAATTTGATCTCGTGAGTTATCGTAAAAGCTGTATTAGTTAATTACCTAGTTTGTGTGCAAATTAGGTTAAGAGAATAATCAGTAAGCTAAACTCTTTCCGTATGAATCTACAATTGGAAACAAGGAAGCATCATTTGGAAAATTTTAAGGTACGGATAGGTTCATTTCTTTTGATTTATGTCAGTTGGGTACGGGTAGATTCCTTTCTTTCGATTTCTGTCAATTCTGCTATATCGTACGGGTAGATTCCTTTCTTTCGATTTCTGTCAATTCTGATATATCGTACGGGTAGAATCCTTTCTTTCGATTTATGTCGTTTTTATAAGAATCCTTTCTTTCAATTTATGTCGTTTTTATAAGAACCCTTTTTGTCGATTTATGTCCGTTGGGTACGGATAGAATCCCTTTCTTTTGATTGATGTCGTTCCTGAATTTAAGTTTCCATATTAAGATTAAGTTATCAAATAAGTTATAGATTCCATATTAAGATTAAGTTATGAAATAAGTTATAAATTCCGTACGGGTAGATTCCTTTCGTTCGATTTATGTCATTTTTATAAGAATCCTTTCTATCGATTTATGTCCGTTGGGTACTGATAGAATCATTTCTTTCGATTTAGATCGTTTTGATACAAGTATATCATTTCTGATTATAGATTCCATATTAAGATTAAGTTATAAGTTATAGATTCCGTATTAAGATTAAGTTATGAAATAAGTTATAGATTCCGTATTAAGATTAAGTTATGAAATAAGTTATAGATTCCGTATTAAGATTAAGTTATAAAATAAGTTATAGATTCCGTATTAAGATTAAGTTATGAAATAAGTTATAGATTCCGTATTAAGATTAAGTTATGAAATAAGTTATAGATTCCATATTAAGATTAAGTTATGAAATAAGTTATAAATTCCGTATTAAGATTAAGTTAGGAAATACGTGTTGGAAGTTACAAACATTTTGAAAAGGTTTTGTTTTACATCAGTTAGTTAGAAAATGGTTTATTTTACGAGTTTCATTTTCTACTCTAGTGGTTCCTTATTAACGAGTCAAGGTTTTATCTTGTTTCGTTTAATAAACCACATTTTGGGGACGAAATTGTCAAGATAGGATTGATAACCATACCTTGAGGACTGGTTCCACTCTTATATTTTCAATCTCGCCAAAGATTCGTATTTTACAAGTTACAAGTTAAATATCTTAAGACTTATAAGTTATAAGAAAATAAGTTACAAGTTTAATATGATATATAAGTATTATGTTACTCAAGTCAAATTGTTTTAAATTACTATGTCTTGTTTTTAAAACTCCTCACGTCTTTGATTATTGATTCATTTGACAGTCCGTTGAATTCCTTGATTTTAGTTTTCATGTCATGCGATAGTTTTTCTGTTAAGTTGTACTCATTATCGCATGTTCCAATATATGTTCCGTTCTGTTCTGAAATTAAGTTTTATAAGTTATGTGAATAAGACCATTCGTACTCTGATACCCTGAGTATCGCTTCTCGTGGAGTGTCCCACGAGCATGTTGTTGCGGCATCGACATCATGTGCTCCATCCGTGACGGAGAGATTAGTTCACGGCGTCTCTTAAGTACAAGTGTGGTACATATATTAGGAGGCGTATGGATCAGATCCTAGGATTTAAGTTTTCAGGAAATGGATAACGGGTATGCCAACTTGCCATTTCGTGTGATAATTATGCAGGAGTAGCTACCTGTGTATTGTCACGTTTTCAGTTTGCTCATGGGTACATCCATAAGATATGATTATGAAATTAAGTTATTTGCATCGTCAAGTTCCATCCGGTTATCAAAATAAAATAAGCTTTTGTTTTCCTCTATCCGCACACTGGGCAAAACTTTCGAAATTTTGCTCAGATGTACGTTTTTTGTTGTTGTTGTTTTCTTCTTTACGTCAGGTTATCAAGACAAGCTGGGACGGAATATGGAAGAGTGCTCGAGTGTTTAGAAAAGACGGTAGAAATAATTGTAATGGATTAGATATCCTTCATTAAGCTGTAAAGCCTTGTAATACATTTAAGTATAAATGGAATTATGTTTTTGATCTGACTACTGTTATAGTGACACGCCGGCCCGTTCCGGGACGGGGTGTTACAGCTATGGTATCAGAGCAAAGGCTCTTTCCTGTAGAAAACTTAAACATAAGTTAAGACCTGTGAGGTAATGGGTAGACATTGGGTTAGGATTTCGATGTCCAATCAGTCGATACATCGGTTAGTAACTTTTCTTTTCACTTCATGGTAGTCTCGAACATAAGTATTTCGTCATCTTCATTGTTTTTACTCTAGCTTTATTTCAAGTATGACTATTGATCATAGTGGGTCGCATTCAAGTATGATTATTAATATATATAGGTATGCAATAATTTCGAGGACGAAATTTTTTTTAAGAGGGGTAGATTTGTAACACCCGAAAATTTTAAAACAAAAATGGAAACAACCCTTATGATTTATAGTCCAATAGGAAACCCTAATTGAAACACCCAAGTGATCATCGTTAAAGTTGAATGGAGTTAATACACTAATGCGAGTTCCGTTGTATCTAGAAATTAGAACTCGTAATCAGGGAGATCCTAAAATAGAATATTTAGCAATTAAGTAAGATTAATTAAGCTAAGCAAGATTAATTAAGTTAAGCAAGATTAATTAAGCTAAGCAAGATTAATTAAGTTAAGCAAGATTAATTAAGCTAAGCGAGAGTAATCATGTCAAGCAGGTAGGTAGGTATGTCAAGCAGGTAGGTAGGCATGTCAAGCAAGCAGGTAGGCATGTCAAGCAGGTAGGTAGGCATGTCAAGCAGGTAGGTAGGCATGTCAAGCAGGTAGGCTAGCATGTCAAGCAGGTAGGCTAGCATGTCAAGCAGGTAGGCTAGCATGTCAAGCAGGTAGGCTAGCATGTCAAGCAGGTAGGCTAGCATGTCCAAATTACAGCTATAAATACAGAACATTGGCACTTGATTCTGGGCACAAAAACGAAGTTCAAACTTCAAATTCACTCTGAGTTATCGTCCAATTACTCTCCAAACACACACAAAACACTAATTAAGAGTAGCGGGGTGCTGCAGAACAGGGTAATAACTCGATCACTATTACGATTCATTGTCCGATCGATCAATATATCCAATGGATGTTTAAGTGCTGCCCACATTAGGGTTATACTTTGTCGTTCGTCATTAATTTGACGGATCATCGTTAATTCGATGGATAAAGTATTGTACTTTGTCGTTCGTCATTAATTTGACGGATCATCGTTAATTCGATGGATGAAGTATCGCACTTTGTCGTTCGTTGTGAGAATTTGATCTCGTGAGTTATCGTAAAAGCTGTATTAGTTAATTACCTAGTTTGTGTGCAAATTAGGTTAAGAGAATAATCAGTAAGCTAAACTCTGTCCGTATGAATCTACAATTGGAAACAAGGTAGCATCATTTGGAAAATTTTAAGGTACGGATAGGTTCATTTCTTTTGATTTATGTCAGTTGGGTACGGGTAGATTCCTTTCTTTCGATTTCTGTCAATTCTGCTATATCGTACGGGTAGATTCCTTTCTTTCGATTTCTGTCAATTCTGATATATCGTACGGGTAGAATCCTTTCTTTCGATTTATGTCGTTTTTATAAGAATCCTTTCTTTCAATTTATGTCGTTTTTATAAGAACCCTTTTTGTCGATTTATGTCCGTTGGGTACGGATAGAATCCCTTTCTTTTGATTGATGTCGTTCCTGAATTTAAGTTTCCATATTAAGATTAAGTTATCAAATAAGTTATAGATTCCATATTAAGATTAAGTTATGAAATAAGTTATAAATTCCGTACGGGTAGATTCCTTTCGTTCGATTTATGTCATTTTTATAAGAATCCTTTCTATCGATTTATGTCCGTTGGGTACTGATAGAATCATTTCTTTCGATTTAGATCGTTTTGATACAAGTATATCATTTCTGATTATAGATTCCATATTAAGATTAAGTTATAAGTTATAGATTCCGTATTAAGATTAAGTTATGAAATAAGTTATAGATTCCGTATTAAGATTAAGTTATGAAATAAGTTATAGATTCCGTATTAAGATTAAGTTATAAAATAAGTTATAGATTCCGTATTAAGATTAAGTTATGAAATAAGTTATAGATTCCGTATTAAGATTAAGTTATGAAATAAGTTATAGATTCCGTATTAAGATTAAGTTATGAAATAAGTTATAGATTCCATATTAAGATTAAGTTATGAAATAAGTTATAAATTCCGTATTAAGATTAAGTTAGGAAATACGTGTTGGAAGTTACAAACATTTTGAAAAGGTTTTGTTTTACATCAGTTAGTTAGAAAATGGTTTATTTTACGAGTTTCATTTTCTACTCTAGTGGTTCCTTATTAACGAGTCAAGGTTTTATCTTGTTTCGTTTAATAAACCACATTTTGGGGACGAAATTGTCAAGATAGGATTGATAACCATACCTTGATGACTGGTTCCACTCTTATATTTTCAATCTCGCCAAAGATTCGTATTTTACAAGTTACAAGTTAAATATCTTAAGACTTATAAGTTATAAGAAAATAAGTTACAAGTTTAATATGATATATAAGTATTATGTTACTCAAGTCAAATTGTTTTAAATTACTATGTCTTGTTTTTAAAACTCCTCACGTCTTTGATTATTGATTCATTTGACAGTCCGTTGAATTCCTTGATTTTAGTTTTCATGTCATGCGATAGTTTTTCTGTTAAGTTGTACTCATTATCGCATGTTCCAATATATGTTCCGTTCTGTTCTGAAATTAAGTTTTATAAGTTATGTGAATAAGACCATTCGTACTCTGATACCCTGAGTATCGCTTCTCGTGGAGTGTCCCACGAGCATGTTGTTGCGGCATCGACATCATGTGCTCCATCCGTGACGGAGAGATTAGTTCACGGCGTCTCTTAAGTACAAGTGTGGTACATATATTAGGAGGCGTATGGATCAGATCCTAGGATTTAAGTTTTCAGGAAATGGATAACGGGTATGCCAACTTGCCATTTCGTGTGATAATTATGCAGGAGTAGCTACCTGTGTATTGTCACGTTTTCAGTTTGCTCATGGGTACATCCATAAGATATGATTATGAAATTAAGTTATTTGCATCGTCAAGTTCCATCCGGTTATCAAAATAAAATAAGCTTTTGTTTTCCTCTATCCGCACACTGGGCAAAACTTTCGAAATTTTGCTCAGACGTACGTTTTTTGTTGTTGTTGTTTTCTTCTTTACGTCAGGTTATCAAGACAAGCTGGGACGGAATATGGAAGAGTGCTCGAGTGTTTAGAAAAGACGGTAGAAATAATTGTAATGGATTAGATATCCTTCATTAAGCTGTAAAGCCTTGTAATACATTTAAGTATAAATGGAATTATGTTTTTGATCTGACTACTGTTATAGTGACACGCCGGCCCGTTCCGGGACGGGGTGTTACATTCTCCTTGGAAAGGAGTAGTTCGATTCGGTAAGAAAGGAAAACTGAGTCCAAGATATATAGGACCATTCCCAGTAATTCAACGCATAGGACTAGTTGCTTATCGCTTGCAACTACCAGAAGAATTAGTCGGGGTACATGACGTGTTTCATGTATCCAACCTCAAGAAATGCTTATCTGACGAATCCCTGGTAGTACCTCTTCAAGATATAGAGGTAAATGAAAAGTTAAAATTTGTAGAGAAACCGCTTCAAATAGAAGACAGAAAGGTCAAGTTTCTCAAACACAAAAGACTAGTACTGGTCAAGGTCAAGTGGGATTCAAAAGAGGACCTGAATACACCTGGGAGCTGGAATCGGAGATGAAGCAAAAGTACCCTCACTTATTTCAGTAAATCTCGAGGACGAGATTTTAAATAAGGTGGGGAGGATGTAAGGACTTGTAAAAATGTCCCAAAACAACCCGTAAGTGAAAACCCGGACCCCTGAAACCCTAATGTGCATGAAAAATCAAGAAAACAAGAAAATTGAGTTTCAGGCGGGCCGCGTAAATGTTAAGCATAGCCTTACGCGGGCCGCGTCAACTTAAAGTTGACCGGATAGGCATGCCAGGCCACGTGTCGCACACGTGGCGTACCTAGGTGTGACACGGAAGCCCTAGTCGTAGACTAGGTGGCTCTCGCGGGCCGCGTAAAAGCCTGTTAAGGCTTACGCGGGCCGCGTAAAACTGAAAATTTTGCTATAAGAAGCCTGTGCATGGGGCTTTCAACTGTGTTCGAAAAATTTTCTCAAAAAACGAAGTATACTGCCTAAATTCGAAGTTTTAAGGTATCAAGGCGCTGCTACGATACAGGGTATTAACTCGATCGCTGCTACGATTCAATGTCCAATCGATTGAAACCAATCCGATAGATGTTTAAGTGCTGCCCAACTTAGGGCTATACTTTGTCATTCGTCGTGATGGTTTTAATCTCGTGAGTTATCGTAAATGTTGTATTAAGTTACTGACCTAGTTTGTATGCATTGTCATTTAATTTAGGTTACAAGGCTTATCAGTAGGCTAAACTCTGTCCGGTTAAACTTGCAATGTGAGTCATTCTCTTTTTATCAACAATGTTTTACAATACTCCAATTATTTTCAAAAGTTATGATTATAGGAATTAAGTCATGGTTATCTTGAATCACTGGCTAGTGGGGTATTGTGCACATTACTAATTTCTCACGGTTAGGTTCATCAACCTAACAGTGATAATCATCACTACTTGGGTGAAAGGACCCAATAGTGGTATGACCATCGTCACCAGGAGGTGACACGGCGCCAGATAAAAATAAGATAGTAGCCATTGTAATCTCTCTTATGCTGTAATATATAACTATGTGTCATTTTATCAAATTTGAGTGGCGTGCCAGTATTTCCCCGCTGATAAAATATTTTTAAAACATGTTTCAGGTGACCTGTTGTGAATCAAGGAAAAGTGCTACGGAGCACTAGCAAGCTTGAAGTAGTGGCTCAGTCAAATAAATAAACATTTTTTGTGAAACTAGGGAATTCTTTGTGAAATTCCTCTATTGTAAATTACGGGGTTTATCCCAAATTATGAAATAAAATAATTGGGCATTTTCAAGTTTTAAATGATCCTATTAAACTTCTGCTGTCAACTCAAATAATAAATACCACGAGTTTCTGCCCGCGGCTCCTGGACCGGGTAAAACCAGGACGGGGGCCGTGACATGTTACATTAATGTTCTCAGTTATTGCTTTTGTTATGCTTTTTGGTGTGGCAGTCGACGTTTCGGAAGATTCAGACGTGAACGCCTTGTAAAACGTGTTGTAGAATTATTCAGCCATGATGCTCCTCGTTTATCACCTTGAATTTGCTCCTCGTTTATCAACTCAAATCACCTTGGAAATTACAAACAAACGATCAGATTAAAATGAACAGACTATAGGATCGGATGTCAATCCGGTCGAATCGCACTTCGATCGGATATGGTCAACACAAGTCAAAGTTTTAATGACAGCTGGGTGTCGGATGGCAATCCGTACGGATTGCCGTTCGACGATTATCACTTAACAAATAAACCAAAATGCAACGGATCGGATAGTGAATCGATCGAATCACGGTTCGACAATTGGACTTTAACAAAATGCAATGTGAGAATTGAAATGTCTAAGTGTTGGATGGTGATCCGACACTTGTCACTCGAGAGTTTACAACGCCAAACATTTAACAAAGATTGTATAGGATCGGATCGTGATCCATACGAAGTGCCACTCGAGACTTGTGCCACAAAAATGTAATCAATTTGCAAAGTATACTTGGACCTCAATGTTATGCAATTATAATCACATATAAGTGGCCGACAAATCTGTTATAGAATTGACTCTAATTGGACCTCATGACATTGGTCAGATCATATTGATTTTTATTAAATTGGCTGACAGACATTAAATGTTTCTGAAGACTCAAAACCAGTTGATCTGACCTGGTCAGAGTATATCTTCAGATGATCTAGCGATTACCTGCAAGATCACAAGGAAACAAGCACACCGTTAGCCTCGTCACAGGGAGGGGGGCCTCTCTGTGACCAAGCTCGGGCGTGAGAATAAGTATTTGTGAGGAGAAAATAGGTCAGGGAGAGAGAGAGGAGAGTTTAGAGAGAGAAAGTTGTGATTACCCTTTGCTTGGAGTCTTGGCAGGGTATTTATAGTTTCTGGGTGTGCTGACGTGGCGAGTTAGTTAGGGTCGGACCAGTCACTGTCAGGGCAGCTAAAGTTGTGGGCCTCCAGTTAGTTATGACGTACCAACGTGCTCCGTCGTTCCGTCTACAGCATGAGGTGCGATCCGACCTTTAAGTGCTACAGTTCGGTTCTATGTTTGCTGATGATTTGGTCCGACCAAGGACGTATCCTCATTAAGTCCCCCTAGTTCGTAGTGTTTCCTAGGTAAAAGCTTCGAACTATAACGGCGTAACTTTTGGCAAGTTGATCCCCTGATTTATCGTTTGCTGATTTTTTGAATTTTAAATTTTTGGGCGGTGACTTTTGCTGGGTAACTGACGGTTGCTTTATCTTTCCCTCTGACGTGACGTTTAATATGCGTCAGTTATCGTGACGTGTCGCTCTTTGATTGGTTGCCTTTAAGGCAGTGTATTATCCCTATAAAAGGGGAGTGAAAAGTAACTTTTGTTTTTTACTTTTCTACTTCATCTTCTTCCTGATTTCCTCTAGGGTGAAGCGACTTACCAGGCAAGGTTAGTATCTTCTTTATAAAATGGCGAATAAAAGCAACTTGTCCGGTTGCTTTAATATTTTGAACAGAAATGGCTTAGCATGGTACGTTGATAAGTATGCGCTTCCTGCTTCTTTACATCCCGTTCTTCCTGAAAAGAATACGCCTATTTATCCTTTTCCCCCGGGGAAGATAGGGATCTATACTCGTTTGTTCGATTACTGTAACTATTGTCTCCCTCTGACGAAGTTTTTGATCGACGTTATGTTATTTCACGAGTTTCATCTTTCTCAAATGAACCCATTCGGCCTTGCCAAGGTGTGTCAGTTTGAGTTGTCCTGCCGTGGTTTGGGCTCCGACCCGGATTTGGATGTGTTCCGGGCTTTTTACAAGTTGAATCGGTCCGGTAGTTGGTATACTTTCGAAGTCAGGAATAAGAATTCTTGCTATTACTCGTGGATTACCACCAGTATAAAAGATTGGAAGGATCGTTTCTTTTGGGTCGATGACCGATGCGTTCCGGCCGAGATGACATGGAGATTAAAAAGGTCGCGCCTCCCACCCCCTCCTCCTGATGACTTTGAATACAACAGAGACCTGTATGCGACTCTGATCAAGGAGGCAGGGCGCGTACAAAAGTTTCCGGAACACATTCTTGTCATGGGACGGATCAGCATGATGTGGACCGAACCGGAGTGGTATCCCACCCTGAGGTGGAACGGAAAGGGTTAGTCGCGCTTTTTAACTTGATACGGCGTTCCTTGAGCTTGTGTTTGATTATTTTACTTGCCTGTACACTTTATATCATGCCGGACTATGGATATTATTATTTTTTTTTGCTTTTTGTGCAGCTATGGGTTTAAAAGAAGCTTTAAGGCTGAAGTCCTTCGATTCCAAGGAGCTTGATGTCCGGGCCACTAGGACGCCGAAGGGTGATCCTCCGTATCTGAGCGTCGTGCAGGAGAACCTTTATCCGATTTGGGAACCGGTAGCTCCGACTGACCACGGGGGTTCGGCTGGTCAGGGAGGTTCGGCTGGTCAGGGAGGTTCGGGTGGCCAGGGAGGTTCGGGTTCAGCTCCTGCGGCACAAGTGTTGAACATTTCTTCGGTTCAGGCGGCGGTGGTGGCTGGTAGTGATAAAGGAAAAAAGACCAGTTCGAGCGGAACGAAAGGGTCTGGTTCCAAGTTTGTTATTTAAGACGAGGGAGTACATGTTTCTATCGAGGACGAAGGAATTCATGCTGAAGGGGGAGAAGAGGGTGATGATGGTGATGATGAGGAGCGTCCCCAAGTTAGCTTGAAAAGGAAACGGACTACTTCTTCTAAGTCCGATCCGAAACCTAAACAGGTGAGGAGAAAAAAGATGGATTTCAAAACCATCACATTAGATGACGACGAAGATGATCAGGCCACCGATTTTTCTACTGCGGGGGGTTTGTTGGCAAATTTGGACGCTCACCTTCATGGCGGTCGTATCCCAAGGGATCATTCGGTCAATGCTCCAACGAGCCCGTTATCCTTTGGAGGGCCCTCTACCAAAGTTTTCGAAGATATTCATATGCCCGAGCCCTTATCCTTCAAAAAGATTAACCCATCTCCTTCTGGTAAGCCTACAACGGGGGTTGCTTCCAATGTGTCAAGGCCGAGGCCCCAACCAATTGATGGTGGGGATAGTGCCACCTCTTCCCCTTTATGGTATCAAACTGAAGCTGTTTTCTTGTCCCGGGAATTAGGTTCGGGCGATGTTGGGGATATGGATTCGGCTCGAGCTTTGGAGAAGTACATACCCGAGTGGTCGTTAGTGAACAAAGATAGGATTGTGGATGCCTTGTCGGCAAAGATGGCATTATTTCATTTGGGGACTCCGGCCGAGCATGCGCATTATCGGAAGATGAGCGGCCCGGAGCTTGGGAATGCCCTGATGCTGAATCAAGCTCAGTCGAATTCTCTGGTGGTGGAGACTTATAAGCGTTGGATCGAGTCGGAGTCAAAATGTCGCAAGCTTGAGCGTGAAGTTGCTAACTTGAAAAGGGAAGAGAATTTTCGGTCGAAAACAAAGCAGGAGCTATCTTCTCTTCGATCTAAAATTGACCGTTTGAAAGAGCAGGTCTTGGAGGCGAAAGAAGTTAATAAGTCTTCCCAGGCATCGGCTGCGGCTGCTTATGAAGCTCGAGACAAAGCCCTTCAAGACTTGGAAGCTTTCAAGTTGAAATTTGGTGATCTGGAGAAGAAGTTATCCGATGCAGAGAAGAGACACGCGGCTGAGCTGAAAGAAATGCAAACATCTTATGACCAGCTTCTGGCCGATTATCACCGCCTGACAAATGGTGCGTTCGTAATTTACTTTTTATTGCTTCCTTTTTCCTATTTATTGAATCCTGTTTTCCTCCAGATAAAGACGAATTAGAGAGGGCCCATGACAGGGCGATCGAGTCGCACAAAGCAACGATCGACGAGGCAAAAGGCATGTTGACTCGTACTGATGGTGAAATGGTTGAGTTATATGCCCAGGTGTCGGAGCTCATGCTTACCAAGCAATGGTTTCTCACAGATGGGATTGCCTGGGTGGTTAAGTTGGTTCACCAAAGCCCGGAGCTGGAAAAAGTGGTCTCTGATTTGGTGAATAGTGTTAATGTGGTTGGAGTGCATGAAGGAATTAAATAGGGTTTCAAAGCTGCCCGTGATTCGGTCCGTTCTGCCGAAGAAGTTCCGGGGTATGACGAGGGAGCCGAGGACGCATTAAACGCTGCGATAAGGCCTTTGATGATTTCCACATTTCCGTTCTCGGGAAGGTTGCGGACTTGGTGGATAAGCCTTTGTCCGTTATCAAGCAAAGGAGTGAGCTTCCCATCGTGAAAGAAGATTATGAAGTTTGGTTGTTTATAGTCGTACAGTATTTTACTACTATTGTGGCATGTAATCGTACAGTTTAAACTTTTTCTTTTGTAGTGTTTGACTGACATGTTTCTCCAGCTTCGTATGAAATCATGATTTTGATAAAAAATATTCATTCCTGGCTACTTAGTTTTTAGTTTGCGTCCAAACTTTTACTGTTCGACCAGGTTTTTGCTCGGCCATCTTAGGTGACTGAGTTTTGGCAAGAAGTTTCTTGTAGACTTCTTTTGCTTAGTAGATTTTTTATAGTCGAACCGTGTTAAGCACGGGCCGTTTGCTTAATAGATTTTATTATTTTTGGAACTATTTAAGCCTTCTCGATCGGCGCGAGGCATGGGTCGAGGCCCGTTTGTGCACATTTTTGACATTGTTCGAACTTATACATACACTATGCTTTATACTTGTAAAAACACAGATCGCTTTATTTATTGATTTAATCATAGCTTCCGGGGAAAACCCTCCTGGTCTACAAGGAAAATGGAAATTAGTTCGGGGCATTACCCTCCCGATTCATACATGGAAATTGAAAGTAAAAAACATAGGCAATAGCGATCTTTTCTTAGCCATAGCAGGCTGTTTACATAAAACACTTCTTTAAATGCACCCCGTTCCATGTCCTGGGTACGGGGGTTCCATCGATTTTCTCCAACACGTACGAGCCTTTTTCACTAGCCTCTTTGACTCGGTACGGTCCTTCCCATTTTGGGGTTAGCTTGCCAGGGGCTTCGACGCGGCTGGCATCGTTGCTCCGGAGCACAAAGTCTCCGACCTTGAATTTATAGAGCTTGGCACGGGCATTGTAATACTTTTCGATCTTCTTTTTATATCGTGCCTCTTTTATGGCCGCAACGTTCTGGCGCTCTTCTAGCAGATCAAGGTTGGATCGGAGCTCCCGCTCGTTTTCTTCCCAATTTTTGCACCTTTGATTTGGGAGTCCGATCTCTGCGGGGATTACAGCCTCAGTGCCATATGTAAGACTGAAAGGTGTTTCTCCGTTACTAGTCTTGTGCAATGTTCGGTGAGCCCACAGAACGTTTGGCAATTAATGTAGAGTGGAAGACCGAATCGGCACATGATTTGTTCCCAAAAGAATCTTGTTACATTGTAACCGGAGATGATTATGAATGGTCGGGCTTCCACCCATTTGGTGAAATAATCCACTACGACTAGCAAGTATTGGGCACTTCCGCTTGATCGTGGAAAGGGACCGACTATGTCAACGCCCCCCTTTTGGAAGGGTCATGCGGCGGTCACCGGGATCATCTCATTATTTGCCCAGAGGCTCACTGGCGCATGCTTTTGGCATTCGTCACATTGCTGGAGTTCTTTAACCGCACTCTCGTGCATTCCAGGCCAATAACATCCCGCGTTTTTTACCTTTGTTACGATCATCTTAGGCCCGGCGTGAATACCGCAAATGCCGTAGTGTATTTCTCTGATGATATAGCTGGCCTGCTCCGGGTCGAGACATTTTAATAGAGGCCCGAGGAAGGTCTTTTGATATAAACCTCCTTCCTGCATCTGGTATTGAAGAGAGTTGATTTGGATCTTTCTTGCCTCTGCTTTATCGACCGGCAAGACGTCATGCACCAAGTAGTTGATTATGGGTGTCATCCATGCTTGCGCCGGAGCCTCTATTTGCATAACGTGAGGAGTGGCAATTGAAGGCGCGATTAACACTTCCACCCTTACCTCCTTGGCCAGGTGACTGAACGATACGGATGCCAGCTTGCTCAGCGCGTCAGCCTTTTTGTTTTTGCTACGGGGAACATGCTCGACTTTACATGACTCGAACGATGCCATAACTTGTTTTACTTGTTCGAGATATCCGATCATGTTGGCCTCCCTTTCTTCATATTCTCCGTTCACCTGATTCGCTACAAGCAATGAATCTACATGGGCCACGACATTTCTTGCTCCGACTTTCACTGCCAGACGTAGACCGGCTAGTAGGGCCTCATATTCGGCTTCGTTATTAGAACTCTTAAATTCCAGTCGGAGAGCGTACGTCATATCCGTACCATCTGGATCGGTGAGAATTAGGCCTGCTCCTGCTCCTTCGGCGCTCGAAGCCCCGTCTGTATACAGAGACCAAGGCTTGTCTGGAGCTTTCTCCATTTCATCCGTTTCTTTATCCTCCGGCATTTCTACCAGGAAATCGGCTATCACCTGCCCTTTCAACGGACCTTTGGTTCTGAAGGTAATGTTGAATGCACCCAGCTAGATCGCCCATTTTGCCATGCGACCTGAAACTTCGAGTCGTCGGAGAACATGCTGGATTCTTTGATCCGTTCGTACCTCAATTGGGTGAGCTTGAAAGTATCGATGAAGTCTTCTAGAAGCATGTACTAACGCCAGAGCTAGCTTTTCTAAGTTTGAATATCTTGTTTCATAATATTTTAGTGTTCGGCTCACGTAGTAGATGGGGATTTGCGCTCCGGTTCGGTGAGCAACTAGCACTGCACTGATAGCACCATACGACCGGCCAGGTAGACTGTTAGTACCTCGTCTTTTTCTGGTACGGTGAGAGTCGGCAGGGTGCCGAGATAAGCTTTAAGCTCTTCAAAGGCTCGTGCGGCTTCTTCAGTCCATTTAAACTCCGACCTGAAGCTTTTTCTGAGCACGTCCATGAACGAGAGTGACCTGTCCGCTGCTTTTGACAAGAAACGATGGAGGGCAGCCAATCGTCCATTTAAGGATTGGATCTCTTTTATCGAAGTTGGAGGTTTCATTGTAAGAACATCGTCGATTTTGTCTGGGTTGGCTCGTAGGCCTTTTGACCCGACCATGACCCCCAAGAACTTTCCTTCTTCTACCCCAAACGTACACTTTTTGGGGTTTAACTTCATGTTGATGCTTCGGAGTCGGGTTAATGTCTCGAGTATGTCTTTCAGCATGGCGGCTTCGTCGTGACTTTTGATTACGATATCATCAACATACACTTCTACGTTTCGTTCGATCTGGTCTTTGAAAGCTTTGCTCATTAAACGCTGATATGTAGCACTAGCGTTTTTCAAACCGAACGACATCTTAGTAAAGCAGTAGACTCCTTCATTAGTGACAAAGGCCGTCTTATCCTCATCTTCGACTGCCATTTGTATCTGGTGGTATCCCTTGTAAGCGTCTAGAAAACACTTCAACCTGAACGTGGCGACGGAGTCAATCTTCTCATCGATCTCTGGCAGCGGAAAACAATCTTTTGGGCACGCATCGTTTAGATCGGTGAAGTCGATGCACATTCTCCATGAGTTGTCCTTTTTCCGCACCATAACGGGATTCGACACCCAAGTTTGATACCGGACTTCTCGAATGATCCCGGCATCTAGGAGACTTTTTACATCCTTTGCAATTGCCTTGGCTCAATCCGGTGCCATATGTCGTTTCCTTTGTGCTATTGGTTTGATTGATTCTTTTACGTTCAGGTGATGCTGTGCCATAGACCTAGGGACCCCTTGCATATCGGAGTGCTTCCAAGCGAAGACATCGATCGAGTTGCTTAATAATTCCCATAAGAGCTTCTTTGTTCGTTTTGGGAGTTGAGCACCGATAGCTACTTGCTGTTCGGGGAAGTTCGGATTGATCGCCCAGAGTTCTGTAGGCACTTTGGAGTTTTTGGAGCTCGTTTCCGCTGCATGTCTCACTTCGGCTACGAATGAGTTAGATTCCGAAAGGATAGTGGCGACCCCAACTTCGGTGGGGAATTTAATGGCACCATGTATCATTGAGCTAATTGCACCGAGAGCTCGTAATTCGGGTCGCCCGAGTATTATGTTATGCGACGAATGAGTACCAGCGACCAAAAAGGTTAGTTGGACGGTTCTGCTTTTGTCACCGTCTTTAAATGTGGTCGGAAGGGTGATCTGACCTATCGGACGAACCACCTCTCCCGAAAAACTGATTAGGGGGGTAGATACTTCGATTAATCTTCTCTTTGTTTGGGGGTTTAGCTGCTGGAAACATTGTAAGTACATTATCTCAAAGGCGCTTCCTCCATCTACATAGATTCGTCGGACTAGGTGTCCGGCGACGACGGCCGATATCGTGATTGGTCCGTCTCGTGCATCATCTGGATCGATCGGAGGGAAGTATGTTGGTTGGTGCATCCAAGCTGCCATGTGTTGGCTTGACCGCTTTACCCCTCTTGGCTCGGTAGACCGGATCATATTGATTCCGGGCTCGGTGTTCGGATTATCAATTGCTGCTGCGGACTTCTTCCCATCTTTTACTTCTTTCACGAGATGAGAGAGCTTACCGGATCGCACAGCCTTTTCGATCTCTTGCTTCAAAGCCCAACATTCATCAATTGTATGCCCCTTGTCTCGGTGGTATTCACAATATTTCTTGGAGTGTTTATCCGAGGTAGGTCGTTGTTTCGACGGTGTAGGAAACTAGGTGGTTTCCGTACTAAGGATTTCACTTGGCGACTTTGTCAGCTCGGAAAAGGTGATAAAACGCACGTTTCCAGTTCGGAAACTGCGTCGATCCGACTTCTGGTACGGACCACGACTTCTGTTCCAATTACTGTTTCTATCTTTTGGTGGTGACGAGTTCCGTTTCCATGATGTGTTTTGAGCCTTGGTGTCACACCCCGACCACGTAAAACAACAAAACGTGGCGGAAACATCGGGGAGTGTTGTAACAGAATCATTGTTTCATAACACATGGAAATTTAAATATTGTTTTATTAAGTACACGAGTTACAATGTCTTGACAATCAAAGAAACATAACATAAATAACTAGTCTTGCATCTTTTATTGTCACTAAGGCCCATGTCCGCCTAAGTGTATCTTGATCAATCCTATGCGTCATTTCCTGAAACACATGTGAAAATAGGTACGTCAGCATAAAAATGCCGGCGAGTAAATAGGTTTTATGAAAATAAGATTCATGACTTCTGTTTAAGAAAATGTTTAGTCATGAACCTTGTAATTTGCTTTGTCTTTGTAAATCATTTGAAAAACAATAAGTTCAAATGATACGTATAAATAAGAGAATAATGCATGGTTAAATGAATAACCATGTAAAATGAGTTTGTATAAGTTAAGTTGTTTGTAAAACAATGTATTGTGAAAAGTATGTTATTTGTATAAAATGTTATATGTCTAAATTGAAATGATTTCAAATAACGCAACGATATGTAATACCATACAATCATTTATATATAGGAAGTACCAGCGGCGTATCCACCATGCTTGTATCGTATTACACACGCCTCGTTAATTAAATCACTTACTCAAACCAAACCAACAATGTAAGATGTCTATGTTTAAACCAACTTCCAAATGTATTGAAATAATATGTTAAAATGTTTATGTCCATATGTAAATCATGTAATGTATAACCAATGTCAAAAGTGTTTATGTGTCAAATGTAAACCATGTAATGTGTAACCAAAAATGATATGTATGGTTAGTGAAATGCATCAACTAAACCATATGCACAAGAACATAGTATTGAAGTAAAACTTGGTTTAAATCAAAGTTATGTTCTGTGAAAATGCATGCTATACTGATATAAACATTTATGCGGTATTGTGAAAATTCATACATCCAAGCCTTGCGACAGTCGGATAACTATGTAATAATGAGTTATCAAAAGAATATGTATTCGGATTCGGTCATTCCTTACGTCCAAACAAACCCGAGATTTCAGGAATGGGATTTGTCAAGTCCTATGGTACCACTACCTACTACCGAGCGGCATGATCGGTGTTAATGAATGTACATTGTCTCATTTAAACAAACCAAATGTCATAACAAAATGTAAGCATGTGATGAAAACAAATGTACTAAGTATGCTTAGTTAACATACAAAGCAGAAAAGTCATGTAAATCAATGTGCTAGCATGCTATCAGTTAACATACATAGCAGAAATGTAATGTAGAACCATGTACTAAGTATGCACACAATGGACATACATAGTATAAAATGTAATGAAATCATGTACTATAATGTACTAATGAACATAGGAAGTATATGATGTGAAAACAGGAAAGCATGAAAGTAACAAGTAGGCACATGTGTTTCACCCCAAAACAGTTTAAAAACGGTAAAAGAGGGGTCTATGTACTCACTTGAGATTGCTCAGAAGTCCTAAGATAACCACCAAGCAATGCTAGAGATCACGGATATCAAACGGCACCTAATATAGGCAACTACATTAATAAACCGGACCTAAATCGGGAGATCGGATAGAATGAGGGTTCGTAAACCAAATGAGTATGGGAACTCGTGTAATATGGTTTAACAACGCCTACATACTAAATGAATCCTAACATAAGTGCTTATGACCCATTACGACCCGTTTAGGTAGCTTATGCTACTTTAACGCGTCGCTCGCGTGAAACGCGTTCGGACCGCCTAACTAGTCCTATGACAAGTAACATATGCCTTAACATGTCTAATATTGTTGTCAAATCAGTTTAGATGTCAAAAGTTATGTTACATATGTTTAAAATGAATTTTGGCATCAAAGGGGTATTTTGGTAATTTACCTAAGGCATATAAACTACCTATCATACAACTACTTAAACGAAGCGACCATAAGGTATAACCTCGTAAGGTTATTCCCTATAAACTATGGTCACCTAAAGTGCTTGGTCGGATCCTAATGATCGACCAAACGGGCCGGGTTCGAAAGTATAAGCGATTGTTTAGATCGCTTACCTTACGACCCTAAATAAGCACTAAACTAAAAGCGACGAGCTAAGCATGTTAAAACATGCTTAACTAAGTTTAGAAAATAGGTTTGGTATCAAAACAAATTTTCTTGATACCCACAAGTAGTTTGGTTACAAAATACGCAAGAATACGTATTCTGGCCGAAACTACGGCTCGTCACTGAGCCTAGATAACGTGGTAATCAGTAGGTATAGTCACTAGGGACTATAACCATCGTGATCACGCTCACGTTATGAAGTTCAAACGAACTTCGCATCGACCATAAACTGGTCAATGCAGAAAGTCAAACAAAGTTCGACTTTCGGACTCGAAAAGCAATAAAAGAACGAAGGAACACTTACGAAGGGTCCCCGAATGCTAATCTAGATCAAAATAGCTCAGGTATGAAACAAAGGTTTCAACTTAGAGCACAAATGATCAGATTCTAGTGAGAAATGAAGTTGGGGTATGTGGGTATTTATAGTAAATGGACAACCGTTAGGATCATTTCTTGGAAAAGGGGGCACGATCTAAGCCGTACACTTGTTGGAAAGTTGTGGTAACTCATTTGCCATCCACCATAAGAGTTTGACACTTGGCACTTGGCCTTTGGAGAGTGTTAAGGGCTGTTAAAAGCTGAAAAAAAAAACGTTTTGCTGCATCTGGCCCCTGTTTACGGACCTAGTTTGGCAGATTTACAGTTTCAGTCCCTGCAACCTCAAAACTTGGTTTTCGATGCGTTTTTTTTGACACGTTTAAGCCCCGTTAACCCCATTTCAAAGCTCTAAAATGAAGTTAAAGTATAGGGAAATTAAAATGTGTTCAAAAATATCTCGGGTGTCGGTTCGTTTAGCCGTACGGTTACGTTGTTCGGTTAATTATGACGGAATGCGCATAAGCGCGAAAAATGATCCAAATGGCGTGACGAATTGATTTTTCTTATGCCAAACACTAAAATAAAATATTTTAGTGCTTACATAAATTTTTGGATGTCCGGATGTATTCAGAACGTAAGTTATGCGCGAAAATGCAAACTTGTGCACTTTTTGACGCTTTTTGTCCCTGAATGACCCCAAAAGTTTATTTTAGCATACCGAACCCCTCAAAGCCTATTTCTAAGCTATGTAAAGGATATTTATGGTATGTTTAACTTATGGTCATGTTCCGGAATGTCTGTTACAGTTCAAATTGGCATACTTTCGCAGTTTGTCAAGTTTAGTCCCTGTAAGCGAATTAACTTGTTTTTGCCATACCAAAGCCTTCAAAACTTATTTCTAAGTTATGTAAAGGTTATTTAAGGTATGTTAAGCCTATGTCACTATTCTGTAGTGTTTGTTGCATTAAACTGGTTATATTTATGCATTGGTGCGCGTATAACCTTCCAGAAAGCGATTTAGAGTTTGGAATTGAACAAAAATTGATATGTGCAAATGATACACATATTTTTACAAATCCCAAGTATGAAATATAATATTTCATTTGTTCGGTATTTGTTTGATGGCCGTGGAGGCACAGGTGTTACAGTCTCCCCTACTTTAGGAAATTCCGTCCCGAAATTTATTTAGAGGAAACTTGTGAGAGTTTAAAACATGAAGTTGAAAAGATCGAACAATATTGGTTAGGGTTCTGAACTTCTAGTAACCTTAATAACATTATGCTTGCAATGTAAGAGGGACACTTATATACAAGTATATGAAGCGTCATTGGTGCGTCCACCGTACCTCCATTACACCGTTCTCATTTTGTTATTGTTGTCGCTATCGGTTCTTACACATAATAAATCTTACTGGGTTTCTGTGCACTAAATTTCATAATTATGTACGCGTCCATAATTAGACAATTCCTTGCACAGTTCACACAGTCTATTTTATAATGTGTAGGGTAAAACCAAATGAACAATCCTGTGATGAGTGTGACTAGACCGCCATAGAGTCCTTTTAATTAAATCAATAATTGATCTAAATAGACTATCAAGGGGTCTGTTCAGCTACATCACTAGATGTCGTCCTTTAACCAAATTGTGAATCAATCTTTACTAGACCACTAAAGGGTCTCTTATGAATCAAGGAGTGGTACTATATAATCCAAGGGTCTTAACTATTACATAGAAGCCCATTAAGGATTTAAGGTAGTACCTTTTTGAATATCCTACTACGAATCCCTCATATGAAGATATGAAATATTCTACGAGGATTTGGATAACGAATATCCAGAGTATCCAAACACAAAAATGCATAAAAGAAAACATAAGATGAATAAACACATAATCGTATAACCATAAAGATTGTTTATTTGTTAATTTGTTTTGTTGACAGAGCACATGTGTTTAAAGTACAATAGGAATCCATCTCGTGGATTTCATTTGGCACTTTAAACATTTACAAGAATCTATCTATAAAGATAGATAGATTTTTAAAAGAGAAATTCGATTTCGATTATAAGGAACCGAAATGTCCGAATTCAGGTACATAAGGAATCCAATTAAGGACCCTGATTTGAATGATGATCATCCACAAGGGTCTAAATGTGAAGATAAAAAGATCCCATATGGATTTTAGAAGTTGAAGATGTTTTGAAACCTTGCACTGGACGTGCTTATGTCAAAACATGAAGTAAAAATGCTTACGAAGTTGAGATGCTAGATATGCCAAGGCAACATATGAAGCAGAATTTGAAGGTTAAGTAAATGTATGAGGAAAATATATTTGGAAAACTATGCATGGGGTTCTAAAAATGTTTTTGAAACCTTATAAATAATACTTTTGAAATCATAAAGTAGGTTTTTAGATAAGTTTATTTATAAAAATGTTTTAAAATCATGTGAAATGAATTTTTGAAATTATGTATAAGGTTTTTGGAAAACATGAATGATGCTTTTGAAATCATGCACTTGATAAGAAAATATACTGTGTTAATATTGTTTTCAGACTATATGAAATATTCTGAAATTATGAAAATTGTTTTTTTTTTTTTGAAAACCTAACCAATGTTTTTGAAATAACATAGACAATGCATTTGAAAAAAATTGTTTTCAAACTATATGAAATGTTTTGAGATCATGAAGATTGTTTTTGAAATACTTGTACTGTGTATGTTGAGAAAATCAAAACGTATTGGGTATGAGATTTGAAACTACCCTTAGTTATCTAACCAAGGATTTAATGGCACAGATGTGTAAAAAGCACGATTACTCATAATTTCACTTTATTTCATGTACTTCGTTTCTTAGAATGAAACGAGTACTTAAAATTTTTGGGGGAATCATGAGTGATCATTTGAGAGGGAGAATCACAAGAGTAGCTTGTAAGGAACATAGTTCCTTGATGTAGGTATCATAGGAAAAGTCATACACACATGTAACTACACTCGTATATCAGAACTGTGAACAACAATTTATTTATAATCAAACAGATTGTTTCACATTACAAGAAATAGAAGAAACAAAAGCATAAGACAACAACATCTTCTAATCAGCCAACTGCTCATCCGTGGGTTGGATTTGCATTAGCAAGCTTTGGGCATTTGTTCCTGAAATGGCTCGTATCGCCACAGTTGTAGCACGATCCAGGCGGAAAGCGAGCTTGAGTAGGGTTGACTTGGGGTTGATTTGGACCACTTTGGTTTGGGGTAAATCGACAAGCATTTGCCAGGTGACCGAGTCGCCCATATGATGCACACAGACGACACTGTAGGTGAGCTAAGTGGTGTGCATTACATTTGTCGCATATTGGGGCTGTTCCCTTGTATTGCTTCTTAACAGGTTGTGTTGCCACCCGGATGGGTCCTGCTTGATTTGGTACTGCTGCAGTTGGACAAACCCTTGCCGTGTGACCTATAAGTCCACAAGTTTGGCAATTGCGGCACTTCACACTAGCCTGATGATGAAGGCTACATTGGTTGCACAAGGGTGCAGTTCCGTTGTATGGCTTCCTAGCAGGGGGTTGAGCTGGTTGGTTGGGGATGGCTCGACCATTGTGAGCGACCACGGTGAAGTCCTGAGAAGCCTTTCGCTTCTTTGACTTCTTAGGGGATCCAGCCTGTTCATCCATGGTCTTTGATTCCTTGATTGGTTTCTTGGCTGGTGGTGCTGTCATTTGGCTAGGTCTTGCCTGTTTTGGTGCCACTGCTGCGGGTTTCCTTGAAGCCTTACGTTTCTTTGGTTTAGGTGAAGGCTTGGCTTCTGCTTCCTTTGGTGGCTCCTGAGTGGCTCCATTTTTGAGACGAGACATGGCAATGCCTAGATCCACAGACTTCAGTATCACTTCACCTATTTGTTGGGCAAATTTGGTTGTTTGCTCGGACATTTGACCGGTGCTGAGAGGAAGAGACATTCTAGAAGAAAATGAAAGACATAGGAAGAAACAAGTGAAACGTCATCGGGTAAATAATGCAGAATGGTAATGCATAAGAATTTGCGATCATTTGTTTGTTATCTAAGGCAAACAAATGAGACAGTGACAAATCAAAGTAAATGGGTCAAAAATAATGTATCGCGAAGACATGCTCGCCTATAAGTGAACACTCATCCCAAGAATTCCCAGGTAAGCACAACTGGTCTCGCGTCTGATGAGATGTATACGAAGTGCTTGCCTAGACAGAAAACCCAGAATACAGGCATTCACCCTTCCAGTTTGCACGTGTTCACATTATTTAAAACCCAAAACCTTGACGAGGTTTTGAAAACTCAAAGGGGTTCAAAACCTTACAATAGAGGGTTCAAAACCTAGTAATCAATCATCCTAGTACAGATGATTAGTTTTCAAAGCGGTTTTGAAATTTATGTTCTTGTTGTGGTTGTCGCCTAAGGATAGGTGACAGTATTGTTTTATGACTAAACGCAAGTAAACTCGCATTAGGGTCCTAGGAAGGTTATAGACTAGGTCAAAGTATTACTAATAACCTAATTCCATATAACCATGAGCTCTGATACCAACTTTTCTGTCACACCCCGACCACGTAAAACAACAAAACGTGGCGGAAACATCGGGGAGTGTTGTAACAGAATCATTGTTTCATAACACATGGAAATTTAAATATTGTTTTATTAAGTACACGAGTTACAATGTCTTGACAATCAAAGAAACATAACATAAATAACTAGTCTTGCATCTTTTATTGTCACTAAGGTCCATGTCCGCCTAAGTGTATCTTGATCAATCCTATGCGTCATTTCCTGAAACACATGTGAAAATAGGTACGTCAGCATAAAAATGCCGGCGAGTACATAGGTTTTATGAAAATAAGATTCATGACTTCTGTTTAAGAAAATGTTTAGTCATGAACCTTGTAATTTGCTTTGTCTTTGTAAATCATTTGAAAAACAATAAGTTCAGATGATACGTATAAATAAGAGAATAATGCATGGTTAAATGAATAACCATGTAAAATGAGTTTGTATAAGTTAAGTTGTTTGTAAAACAATGTATTGTGAAAAGTATGTTATTTGTATAAAATGTTATATGTCTAAATTGAAATGATTTCAAATAACGCAACGATATGTAATACCATACAATCATTTATATATAGGAAGTACCAGCGGCGTATCCACCATGCTTGTATCGTATTACACACGCCTCGTTAGTTAAATCACTTACTCAAACCAAACCAACAATGTAAGATGTCTATGTTTAAACCAACTTCCAAATGTATTGAAATAATATGTTAAAATGTTTATGTCCATATGTAAATCATGTAATGTATAACCAATGTCAAAAGTGTTTATGTGTCAAATGTAAACCATGTAATGTGTAACCAAAAATGATATGTATGGTTAGTGAAATGCATCAACTAAACCATATGCACAAGAACATAGTATTGAAGTAAAACTTGGTTTAAATCAAAGTTATGTTCTGTGAAAATGCATGCTATACTGATATAAACATTTATGCGGTATTGTGAAAATTCATACATCCAAGCCTTGCGACAGTCGGATAACTATGTAATAATGAGTTATCAAAAGAATATGTATTCGGATTCGGTCATTCCTTACGTCCAAACAAACCCGAGATTTCAGGAATGGGATTTGTCAAGTCCTATGGTACCACTACCTACTACCGAGCGGCATGATCGGTGTTAATGAATGTACATTGTCTCATTTAAACAAACCAAATGTCATAACAAAATGTAAGCATGTGATGAAAACAAATGTACTAAGTATGCTAAGTTAACATACAAAGCAGAAAAGTCATGTAAATCAATGTGCTAGCATGCTATCAGTTAACATACATAGCAGAAATGTAATGTAGAACCATGTACTAAGTATGCACACAATGGACATACATAGTATAAAATGTAATGAAATCATGTACTATAATGTACTAATGAACATAGGAAGTATATGATGTGAAAACAGGAAAGCATGAAAGTAACAAGTAGGCACATGTGTTTCACCCCAAAACAGTTTAAAAACGGTAAAAGAGGGGTCTATGTACTCACTTGAGATTGCTCAGAAGTCCTAAGATAACCACCAAGCAATGCTAGAGATCACGGATATCAAACGGCACCTAATATAGGCAACTACATTAATAAACCGGACCTAAATCGGAAGATCGGATAGAATGAGGGTTCGTAAACCAAATGAGTATGGGAACTCGTGTAATATGGTTTAACAACGCCTACATACTAAATGAATCCTAACATAAGTGCTTATGACCCATTACGACCCGTTTAGGTAGCTTATGCTACTTTAACGCGTCGCTCGCGTGAAACGCGTTCGGACCGCCTAACTAGTCCTATGACAAGTAACATATGCCTTAACATGTCTAATATTGTTGTCAAATCAGTTTAGATGTCAAAAGTTATGTTACATATGTTTAAAATGAATTTTGGCATCAAAGGGGTATTTTGGTAATTTACCTAAGGCATATAAACTACCTATCATACAACTACTTAAACGAAGTGACCATAAGGTATAACCTCGTAAGGTTATTCCCTATAAACTATGGTCACCTAAAGTGCTTGGTCGGATCCTAATGATCGACCAAACGGGCCGGGTTCGAAAGTATAAGCAATTGTTTAGATCGCTTACCTTACGACCCTAAATAAGCACTAAACTAAAAGCGACGAGCTAAGCATGTTAAAACATGCTTAACTAAGTTTAGAAAACAGGTTTGGTATCAAAACAAATGGTCTTGATACCCACAAGTAGTTTGGTTACAAAATACGCAAGAATACGTATTCTGGCCGAAACTACGGCTCGTCACTGAGCCTAGATAACGTGGTAATCAGTAGGTATAGTCACTAGGGACTATAACCATCGTGATCACGCTCACGTTATGAAGTTCAAACGAACTTCGCATCGACCATAAACTGGTCAATGCAGAAAGTCAAACAAAGTTCGACTTTCGGACTCGAAAAGCAATAAAAGAACGAAGGAACACTTACGAAGGGTCCCCGAATGCTAATCTAGATCAAAATAGCTCAGGTATGAAACAAAGGTTTCAACTTAGAGCACAAATGATCAGATTCTAGTGAGAAATGAAGTTGGGGTATGTGGGTATTTATAGTAAATGGACAACCGTTAGGATCATTACTTGGAAAAGGGGGCACGATCTAAGCCGTACACTTGTTGGAAAGTTGTGGTAACTCATTTGCCATCCACCATAAGAGTTTGACACTTGGCACTTGGCCTTTGGAGAGTGTTAAGGGCTGTTAAAAGCTGAAAAAAAACGTTTTGCTGCATCTGGCCCCTGTTTACGGACCTAGTTTGGCAGATTTACAGTTTCAGTCCCTGCAACCTCAAAACTTGGTTTTCGATGCGTTTTTTTGACACGTTTAAGCCCCGTTAACCCCATTTCAAAGCTCTAAAATGAAGTTAAAGTATAGGGAACTTAAAATGTGTTCAAAAATATCTCGGGTGTGGGTTCGTTTAGCCGTACGGTTACGTTGTTCGGTTAATTATGACGGAATGCGCATAAGCGCGAAAAATGATCCAAATGGCGTGACGAATTGATTTTTCTTATGCCAAACACTAAAATAAAATATTTTAGTGCTTACATAAATTTTTGGATGTCCGGATGTATTCAGAACGTAAGTTATGCGCGAAAATGCAAACTTGTGCACTTTTTGACGCTTTTTGTCCCTGAATGACCCCAAAAGTTTATTTTAGCATAACGAACCCCTCAAAGCCTATTTCTAAGCTATGTAAAGGATATTTATGGTATGTTTAACTTATGGTCATGTTCCGGAATGTCTGTTACAGTTCAAATTGGCATACTTTCGCAGTTTGTCAAGTTTAGTCCCTGTAAGCGAATTAACTTGTTTTTGCCATACCAAAGCCTTCAAAACTTATTTCTAAGTTATGTAAAGGTTATTTAAGGTATGTTAAGCCTATGTCACTATTCTAGAGTGTTTGTTGCATTAAACTGGTTATATTTATGCATTGGTGCGCGTATAACCTTCCAGAAAGCGATTTAGAGTTTGGAATTGAACAAAAATTGATATGTGCAAATGATACACATATTTTTACAAATC
The DNA here is from genome assembly GCA_030545235.1 of Helianthus tuberosus. Classification (NCBI taxonomy): domain Eukaryota; kingdom Viridiplantae; phylum Streptophyta; class Magnoliopsida; order Asterales; family Asteraceae; genus Helianthus; species Helianthus tuberosus. The sequence continues at coordinate 108,202,737 of CM060409.1, forward strand.
CCAAGTATGAAATATAATATTTCATTGGTTCGGTATTTGTTTGATGGCCGTGGAGGCACAGGTTTTACACTTGGCATTCCTTGTTGTTGCTTCATTCGGTTGGCCGCAAGCACTTTTTCCTCGAACAAAAGCTCGAGCTCGCTCCATAAGTATTTCCATGGTTTTTGGGAGATCTTCTTGGAGCTTTTCTACGAGCTGATTGTTCCGGACTCCATGACAAAATCCGGAAACTCAGAGCTGGTCAACTGCACCGCTTATCTGCATGCTCTCTCGGTTAAATCGATCGATGAAGTCTTCTACGGACTCTCCATCACGAAGTTTTATGTGGTGGACCTCAGTGATGTCTTTTTTGCAGCGTCGCTGCTGGCAAAAATTTTGCAAAAAGATTCGCCGGAAGTCTTCAAAATGATCGATCGACCCTTCTGGTAGCCCATCAAACCATACCCTTGCTGACCCAGTAAGAGTTTGAGCGAACATGTGACACCAAGCCGGCATGGGCCATTGTTCGACTTTAGCCGCTCCGGCGAAAGCGAACATGTGGTCGTCCGGGTCAGACGTGCCATCGTAAAACTTTAACGTTGGAGGCATCTTCAACTTCGCCGAGAGTGGAGCATGAACGATCCTTAACGTGAACTTTGACTGAGAAGTCATAGACGTAGGATGATACGGCATGATCAGCTCCTGATCCTGGGGGTTTAGACCCATGGAGCCCTGGCGAAACAGGTCATTGAGACCGTTATTTATCGGAGCGTTTATAAACGATGAACATTGTGTGACATATGTCATAGGATTGGAGGTTAAAGGACTTACCATAGATCCAGAGGTGAAAGTTTCAACGGAGACGGGGTTACCCACTGGATAGACACTGCTGAACAGGTTCGTTCGGAGACTCTGCAACATCTCTTCTCGCTGTTGTTGCTGCTGTAACTGTCGCAATAGATCAGCATTCCGTAAAAGGAAAGCGTTGTCAAAATTAGGTAACGGCGTGGCGACTGGAGCAGTAACAGGCAGCGTGGTGATAGAGCTTCCGCCTACAGAATTTGCAGGTGGAGGTACTGTTGTTGATCCTACCGCAACTGCGGAAGTAGCAGCAGCTGTAGGGATAGCTGTTAAAGGTGCAACACCTCCTTCCCAGATGTCACTATAAGACGGGAAAGTGTTTGTGGAGACTGCTGTCGTTGATTCTGCCATAATTTCTAATGAACAGAAATAGGGAAGCGAATTGTGTGAATTCGAGGGGATGGCGCCACTGAAGACTCAAAACCAGTTGATCCGACCTGGTCAGAGTATATCTTCAGATGATCTAGCGATTACCTGCAAGATCACAAGGAAACAAGCACACCATTAGCCTCGTCACAGGGAGGGGGGCCTCTCTGTGACCAAGCTCGGGCGTGAGAATAAGTATTTGTGAGGAGAAAATAGGTCAGGGAGAGAGAGAGGAGAGTTTAGAGAGAGAAAGTTGTGATTACCCTTTGCTTGGAGTCTTGGCAGGGTATTTATAGTTTCTGGGTGTGCTGACGTGGCGAGTTAGTTAGGGTCGGACCAGTCACTGTCAGGGCAGTTAAAGCTGTGGGCCCCCAGTTAGTTATGACGTACCAACGTGCTCCGTCGTTCCGTCTACAGCACGAGGTGCGATCCGACCTTTAAGTGCTACAGTTCGGTTCTATGTTTGCTGATGATTTGGTCCGACCAAGGACGTATCCTCATCAGTTTCCATGCAACTTTGACTTAAATGATTTGATTCTTTTATCAAAACATGAGATCTGACAACATTAATTGATATGCATGTAATATAATTGGGCCGAGATATAAGAATCACATGCACTATTGCATGGGCCAGACACTATATACTGATCACAACACAAATGAGTTTATAATATTGAACTAAGTGTCGGATAGGATTTAATATGTGAAGTGTCGGATGGTTAATCGATCGGATTGCCATCCGACAGTTGGCACTTCAATGGATCGGATAGGAATATGGATTGGATAGGAATCCGAGACCTTTGCAACTCCAAGTGTCGGATGGTGATCCGACACTTTGACACTTGATATTACAAAAAGCTATCCGACGATTATGCCATTCGATAGTATGACTTTCAAAAATACTCACATGCAAATACAATTTTGGACAATTGTGAATCACATGGGCTCTGACATATTACATGCAACTACAAGATTAATGGCCGACAACACAATTGAATTAAAGAAAGATTAATTGAATTAAACTTTAATCACATGCAGATCTGTCAAACAATTCTTGGGCCGATGAACTTGAATTAAAGAAAGATTAATGGGCCACGGGTGATAATCAACAGATATAATCACGTGTACCTGACACTTTAACAGTTCAATGTAATAAAGAGTTCGTCGATCGGATAGTGATCCGACGATTAACACTGCAATAGATATGGTATACCAAGTGTCGGATAGGTTTTGGATCAGATAGGAATATTTGGATCGGATTGTGATCCGACCGATTCGTGATCCGACACTTGAACACAATACTCAATATTTCACTTCTATCGAATCACAATCCGAGAGTTGAACAATTATCAAGAACAGCAAAAACTTTAATATTTTCGGACCAGAAAAATCATGATTTCTCACAAACCGTTTGGAATTTTGATCTGAAAATTTGTAGGCTTATAGATCAACTGTTTTCGCACAACATATCAAAAAATCAGACAAGAACGTGAAGAAGATGAGTAGAGTAAGAATTTTGACAAATCTGATGTGATTTTGACTCTCAAATTAGGGGTGTTCAGAATTCGTTTCGAATTCAAAAAATTCGAAATTCGTTTAAATTCGATTCGATTATCAAGAATTCGTTTCGATTAAAAGAATTTGAATTCGAATTCGATTCAATTCGAGTCAAGTAAATCGAATACGAATCGAATACGAATTTATAATTTAAAATTCGATTCGATTCGAAATTCGAATAAAAATTATACATTTTTATTTATTATTTTTATATATAATGCATATATAACTTTTATTAAGCTATACTATAAATTATTTTCTTTTTTTTCTAAGTATTAAAATTACCCATTACTAAACCCACTACAAGGTCCATAACTAAAACCTAAGTAATAAATCTATCAATAGATTTATAACCCTAAAAATATTAACTTGTAATGTGGAGTGGTTATTCCCGACTTCGTTTTGAATTTTAGACTTATGGTACTTTATTTGGAACTTTTTAAAGTGATTTCGTGCTTTATGGTTGCTTTAAAATTTATGGATCATTTTGATAGTTTTTTACATGTTTTTAAAGAATCTGAATTAAATCGAATTTATTCGAATTCGAATTCGAATTTTTAATCGAATACGAATCGAATACGAATTGGGTTTTTTATTCGAATACGAATTCGAATCGAATTCGGTAAGTTTTAATCGAATTCAAATCGAATACGAATTCAACAGAAAATAAAAATTATTCGAATAATTCGAAAATTCGATATTCGATTCGGTGAACACCCCTATCTGAAATTGATGAATTCTCGTGCGATTTTGTAAGTTTGATCCGTGCAATCGAGCTCCTGCTCTGATACCACTTGTAGGATCGGTTTTCGACTCCGTAACGATTGCGTATCGACACGTGTGACGTGCGGAACCCGTACACGTGCGTGGACCGAACATGAGAACCGTACTATAATCTAGATTCTATTGATAGATCTGAAAAGTACAAAGAAACTTGAATCACCTTGCCACTTTCTCTCTCTAGACTCTCTGTCTAACCTTCTGTGATAACCGTAACTTTTCCGTACATTCCGTACACTAAATAAACCGTAATCTATGCTTTAATGACTGTGCATGATCTAGTTTACCAGAAAAATAACTTTCTGAATTCCATGCAAGTGAATTCATACACGATTTATACTACAAGAATTACTTTATAATAGCGTTGCGTCAAAAGTATTAGTAAACTCACCGTAAGACACGCTGTGTCAACAAAACTGCAGAAAGCAGTCAAACAATAGAATTGGAGCCTAGGTGTAGGTCCAGTGACAAGAATATATTAAAAACCCAAGAGCACATACAAGGGTTTATATATAGACATTACGAAAGCTAAAATACGCACTAAAAAGCACCCGAAACACACTTTAAGTGCAGAATTTTATTAAATTCAGCTATGAACCAGCTTTTAACCTCAAAATATCATGCAGAATTCATGATTTATCATTCAGAATACTTCCCTAAGTGTCGGGAATTGAAAGTGTTACAAAAGAGTACTTAAAAGACACTAAGCGATGCAATTTAACACTTTAACGAACCGGTATTTAACCGAACAACCGGACATTACCCGAAATATCAAAATATTATTAGAAACATTGTTTTTATTTTTCCGAACTAGTTATGATTCCCGAACATCACAAGGCACTATATAATGACATAAAACACAAAACACCTAACTTAGTCACTTAACTTCTAACTAAGTTAGTTAACTACCATTACATTGTAACTAAACCAATCCCCCCCCCCCCCCCCCCCCAAAAAAAAAAAAAAAAACCGGTTAGGATGTGTCCCCCATTCCTTTGATTTTATTTGAATATTTTAAGTGATATGTTGGATGGATATGGGACATAAGGACCAAAAGATAAAGGAATGTTGGAAGAATGTTTTATATAACCACCATACCATAACACAAACTATTTCATCATCTTCCAACACCATAACCCCTTCTTCTCTCCTCCATGGCTACGGCCCAAACACCCCTCTTTCACCCTTCACTTTTCAACTCCTTTCCATGCAATCTATGGTGATTCTAAGGTGTCTCGGGCCTAATTAGGAAGGTTGCAAGCAACGGATCTTGAAGGACCTCTCCCATCTTCTTTTAACCACCACATTTCTTCACTTGAACTTCCCTAGCCTTGAGCTAGTGGTAAGAACTTAGATCCTTGCATTTCTCATCTTGTTTAAGTGGTTAAAGAACGATACATGATGTTAATCTTGAATAACACTAAGAATCACAAGAAAAGAACCTTAACATAAGCTTTAAATATGAAGATATCATGTTGTTTTAGTGTTGTAAAACTTGTTGAATATTATTTGTTTGTAGAAATGAAGTAGATCCTCATATAATCTTGCTAGATCATGATTAAAAACATAATCTAGCATGATGAGGGGATGGACATGTTAAAGGTTATGAATCATCATCACAAAAAGTCATGAACTTGAATAAACATGATGTTTCTTGTAAAATGATGAACAAGTAAGTTTAAAGTCTTGTAAATCTAAATATTTCAAATATGATTTACCAAGAAACCAAGTTAAAAATACAAGTTTCACTAAACCTTGGTTCTTACATAAATAAACATCATTTTTAGTGGTTAACAAAGTAAAGAAACACATGTGTAACAAGAAAAATACATGAAGAAGTATTTTTAGAAAATATGAACACAAGTTGTAAAGAACTAAATTTTACAAGAAGGTGATTTATAAACAAATAACCATGTTTTTAAGGGTAACAAGACTTACTAAATACACTAGTAATTTACTACACATTTTTATAAACTTTCAAGTTCATGAAATAGCGAAATTTGTATATGATGTTGATGATTGTTGTTGAAATTGATTGATGGTGATTTTAAAAGAAAATAAACACATGTTTTGAAAACATGGGAAACGTCCATTTTTAGGAGAAACTCTGTCGAAATTTCTAAAAATTTTGACACTTAGAAAAATATAAGTTTCAAGAAACTTATTCCCTAAAAATGTGTCTAGAAAATATTACCAAGGTTTCCCTAATTTTTGGTGAAAAGAAATGATGATTTCTTCAAGATTTAAAATTTATATTAAGTATGTATATTTTTGAGGAAAATATATGTATTTATTAGTCACCAAACTTTGTGCTAAGTGTATGTAGTATGTACTATACGTGATAGTGTATTAGGACTTGAAAATACACTAATTACTCGTGAGAAGTAAAAACACAAAAATACACATACAACATACAAGATACATAATTCGGGTGCAAAATACAAGAAACTTATATTTATTTTTGAGAAAATAATATAAGTAAGTCACTTAGTTAAAAATATAAAATATTTTTAACACAAGAATACATATACAAAAGATAGTGACTTGTGCTTGTGCGATACAAGTCTAGTGACTAACGATAATAAAACACGTTTAGGTCACGACGCATTATAAGCAAAACCCGGTGAAGTTTACAACGCAAGGAACGCAAAGTTGTGAGTTCATGCTCCCCCTTTTCTTTAACTGTTTTTGGTTTTATAACTCTCGGGGGTGAAATACATGTTACAAATAATACAATGTTTATAAATGGTATGATAACAAGAAGCACTCTTGGTGAAAACGAGTACCAAGTATGATGCGATTTGAGAATACAAAATACAAGAAGCACTCTCTTGGTGAGAACGAGTACCAAGTATGATGCGATTTGAGAATACAAAATACAAGAAGCACTCTTGGTGAGAACGAGTACCAAGTATGATGCGTTTTAAGAGATGCCTAGGAAATACTAAATCATGTGAGCATAGACATAACACTAAAAATGCCATAAAGTCTTGGTGAAAACTAGTACCAAGCCATTAAAAACATTCATTAATTAGGGACGAGGGTTAGATCTAACGGGTATGGCCGAGCCCCACTCATGGTCACAACTAGTACCTAGTAGTGCTTCGGAGTCCCAGTCGAGGTTAATCGACACAGTCGAGGTTAATCGACACAGTCAAGGGAAATCGACACAGTCGAGGTTAATCGACACAGTCGAGGAAAATCGACAAGGATATGAGCCATCACGAGTGCTCCCTATGAGCCATTACGAATGCTCCCAAGGAGTCATAACAAGTACTCTCCATGTCCTCACATGCCTTAAAGTCTCTCAAAGATTTACAAGAATACTTTATTGGTACAAGATTTGTACCACAAGAATACTTTATTGGTACAAGATTTGTACCACAAGAATACTTTATTGGTACAAGATTTGTATCACAAGAATACTTTATTTTACAAGAATATGTTATTTCACAAGAATACTTTATTTATACAAGATACATACCATGTTTCGCACAAGGTATGCAAAACGCATGAACTCGCTCAACTTTTGTTGATGTTTTCCAAAATTACATGTATTTCAGGTGATAGGATGGATCTTGGGCGCAGGTGTCATAACTAGAAGTAGATTTCAAGTTTAGATGTCATCCACTTTTGTTGAACTGTAACCTAGGCGAAGGTTGTGTTTTTAAAACTTAATTAACAAGTATTTGTAATACTCAAATTTTCATGAATGGATGAACATCGTTTTGCTCATGTAGTTGTTTATTACGATTGAATGCAATGATATTAAACCAGTCACACATCATACGCTTCCGCAAAAGACAGGGTGTGACAGTTTGGTATCAGAGCTTCGATTGTAGTGAACTAGGATTCCTTCTCGAGTCTAGACTACAATCACTAGAGTTCTCTCACAAAAACATTTTACAAAAAGGTTTTTCATTGCATTCACGTAAGCGCCAAGATCCACGAGTCAACCACTTTTCAAAGAAGAGACGGAGCAAGGACATTGGTAGGGAATACCCTCAAGATAAGGTGCCAATTAAGGCATAGTCTACACAAGATAGACTTGCCAAAAATAAAATACACTCTTGGTGATAACTAGTACCAAGTAGTGTCTTTGTCGTAAATCGACAACCAGAAAAATGACCCCCCAAAAACGAGAGTTATACGTGATATAATGCATCAAATTGCTTGTTTATGCTAAGTAGCATATTTGTTATTGATATACATATATATGAATAAGTGTACGAAATAAATATTGACGTGAATACATAAAAATAAGTGTACGGAATGATTATTGACGTGAATAAGATACTTTCGACTACGACTCCTATTACTGTGCGTAACTCGCACGATGAAGCTATCGACCTCGCGTTCATTGCAAAGCTCATGGCTAGAGTGATTACCAAACAAGATTCTGAGCTTGCTTCCGTAGGAGATGGCTGCTCTTCCCTCTCGATCGTGAAGGTGCCTGAATACAGTGATGATGATGAGGCAGAGGCGGCAACCTTGAAGGAATTCTAAATCAGCAGGACGAGATCCCTGCGACTTTTGTGAAGCAAGATTGACAACAAAAAGGAAGATGAAGTATCCATCTTAAAGGTGCCCCTCCAACTACTAGGAATTCTCTTTATTCCTATTTCATTTAATCATCGTGCCTATACGCGCGTAACGATAACGAGTGTTAGCGCGTGGACCACCGTAATGGTCTTTTCCATGATAGAGGTATAAGGACAATAGTGTCCCCTCCTTGATTGATCATCTGCTTAAACGAGAGAAAATTTGGGGTAACTGTGCAAGACAATTTATTATTACGGGGGCCCACGTAATAACGACTTGTAGTGCACAGAAATCCTGATGGACTCTGCGGGTCGAGCTAATGAAAACCACATAAAATTTATTTATAGGTGTTCACACCTTCATATGGTGGAACAATACCTAGACCAGTGCTTTAGCACTTTATAAAGTAGGAAACCTGTCTCGCCTACTTCGTGTCTACCTGTGTACGAGACGTTTGAGAAACGATAATTAAGCAAGAGAAGAGGAATGACATTCAAAAAGATTCAGCGACGTTACACCCTCTATCACCTCTACACGAATAACCCCGTCTCTAGGAAGATATACACATCAATAAAGTTAATATAGCAGGAAATAACTGAAACCTAAATGACCGAGGTGATGTAACCTCGAGTTCATTTTATAACAAACAATAAGCCAAGTTGGCGAGCCTATGTGAGGGCTTAGTAATTGTTTCCTCCCTCATACATTGATTATATATACATGTGAAATTGGGTGATTACATGATGGCTTATGGTGCTATGTACCTCATAGGCAATTGGAATGTTGTCTAACCTACTTCATACCATTTTGACAGAAGAGAATGCCGCCCAGACGTGACACAAACACCAGTACGTTACCAAGAACAGAAGCCGAGTTGCAAGAACGCATCTCACAGGCAATCGCACGACATGAAGCCCTCCGCTCCGAACACAGCGGTGGCACTACCGGAAATAACCCTCCAACTGGCTGCACCTATAAGCAGTTCCTGGACTGCAAGCCATTAAACTTTGACGGCACAGGAGGTGCTGTTGCGTTTGTTCGTTGGACAGAAAAGACTGATTCCGTGCTAAGAATGAGTAACTGTTCACCCCAACAGAGTGTTACCTATATCTCAGGGTTGTTTTTGGATGGCGCACTCTCCTGGTGGAACCTTCAGGTTCAGACCCTTGGTGCAGATACTGCTTATGCACTGAGCTGGGACGAGCTCAAGGAAATGATGGAAAAGAAATACTGATCTAGGGCTGAAATCCAGAAGCTTGAGGTGGAGTTCTGGAATTTGAATATGGACGGACCGAAGATTCCTGAATACGTTCAACGATTTCACGACTTGTCTAGGGTCGTCCCCTACTTAGTCAAGCCAGAATTCAAGAGAATTGAACGATTCATTTGGGGACTTGCACCTCAGATCAGGAGCTTGGTTACTACCTCAAGGCCTCCAACTATCGCAGAGGCTATCAATTTAAGCGTTACGCTTACTGAAGAAGCTCTACGTGCGGGAAAATTTTCGAAATCTGAGGATAACAAGAAAGAGACTCATGTGGAGTCATCAGGCAATAAGAAAAGGAAGTATTCGAACCCAAAGGTGGGCACACAAGTCAGCTATGGAAGCTCTAAAGCAAACGAAAGAAAGAAAGTGAATCTGCTGCATGGCAGAAAAACTGATGGAGCCGCTAATAAGGCCGGTGGTAAAGTTTACTCGGGGACTAAGCCGAGGTGCGGGGAATGCACTTTTCACCATGAAGGTCGATGTCTGAGGCCTAAGTGCGGGAAGTGTGGAAAAGAAGGGCACAGCAAGGACTCCTGTTGGGCGAAGGACCCAGATGGAAGAAATAAGAGAATACCAGGTTGCTACAGATGTGGTGAAGCAGGGCACTTTAGGAAAGATTGTCCTGGGAAGAAACAAGCAAGGAAGGGTTTTCACGATCGAAACTCGTGAAGCACGCCAGGATCCAGATGCGGTTACGGGTACGTTCCCTATTAACCAACCCAATGCATCTACTTTTAATTAATACTGGCATCAACTTTAACCTTGCATGCTTAGAACATAAGAAACTGCTTGGCCTAGTTTCGAGTAAAATAGACGTCCCGTATTCTTTAGAAATGGACATATAGAGGGCTAGTTTAAGAAGACAAAGCAAGTAAGGAATTATATTCTAGGAACTCAGAAGGCCGGAACCTTCTGTTACCATTGACTTGCGAAGTCATAATACGATAGTCAGCATTGATTGGATACCCAGGTGTAGAGCCTGAGAACATCCCCGTTATGGAAGAAATTCCAGAAGCCTTTTTCTGAAGACTTGCCAGGAACGCCCCTCCACAGCGACAAGAGGAGTTTAGGATGAACCTCGTGCCAGGATCGGCACCAGTACCGAATGACGTCTTACCAACTAGCTTCGTCCGCGAAGCATGAACCTCCGGTATAACTACAAGAGCTACTAGACAGAAGGAATTAAAGACGTGACATCCTCAGTTAAGGACACAAGGAGAAAGTTGACAGTTCCATTTTGCATAAATTCCAGCGAACTGAGAATCAGAATCCTTTGCCAAGGACTGATAACATGAACAGACGAATCGTCAGGTTATAGTTACCACTCAAAGATTAATATGAGGACAATATGTCCTCCACTGTGAATACAAAAAGAAAATATCCCTAAAACGACCTTTAGGACTCGCTTCGAGCATTACGAGTTCCTTGTCGTACCATTTGGCTTAACACATGCATCGACAATATTCATGGACCTCATGAAACGAACGTGTAAGCCATACCTGGATAGATCACGATTATATTTATTAACCACATTCTTATATGGCCAACGACCAAGGAAGGTCGTGAGCAACAGCTACAAATTTACCTTGCAACTCTTAGAGAAAAGAACAGTTATGTGCTATGATGACGAAAAGCGGATTTCGAATTCGCAAAGCGAGAACTTTAAAATACATGGTGGATAAAAACGAGATTCATGCCAACCCTGCAACCAAGAGCTAAGGAGCTAGAGTTGCAATTATGTGACGCTTCTCGACAAAGTCTCGATTGTACGTCGATGCAACGAGACCACAACATTGCATACGCGGCACATTGATTAAGGAATCATAAGAAGAAACCTTGAGCTAGATACAGTAATTGCACGCCGCAAAATTTGACGTCATTACCTGAAAGAAAATGCTACACGATCCTTACTGATCACAAAGATTGCAGCACACCGTTGATCGTAAGGACTTAAATATTAAAGTAGATGGACTAAGCTACTGAGCGATGCAAACTGTATGGACATGATATGTATTTGTGTGATAAACTTTGATGAAAAGTTGGAACACTCACTTGCCCTTAGTGGAGTCTTCCTACAACAGTATTTATCACACCGCCGTTCAAACCGCTTCGTGTGAAGCTTTAGATGGAACATAATAAATCGATCCCCGTCGTGTTGATCAGAGACCGGGAATAAACAATCTACTGACCCGCGTTGGTTTGGGAAAAACTAGAGGCAAACCGTTTAGATATGTGAACATATCAAGGCAGCCCGCGGAATACAGAAAGATTACGCCGATGAGCGGCGGAAATCGTAAGAATTTTTAAGTAAGAAGTATGGCTTTAACGAGAGCCTCGCCTAGAGAATGTGTAGTGTGATTTGGAAAACGTAAAGGTTGAATCCCCGATCTAGGGATCGGAACCATTGTTCACAAGATGAAACTTACAGAAAAAGATCCGTAGTGATCGCGACACATTCTATGTGTCTAGTCTTTAAAGGAGTCTGACTCAAGGAACAGTCATTGTTCCCACAAATAAGATCCACGTCAATGACAAACGACAAGAATTACTATAGAAACCTGTTAAGGTTTCGGACCAAGAGTCCACAATACTATATAACCTGTTAAGGTTATGGACCAAGAGTCCATAAGATACAGAAAATACATGATTGATTTACTTGAGTACGACAGAATTCATAACATGACCCAGAGATTACATGGGAACATGAAGACAAATCATGAATCTAAGTGGCCATATTTGATTCACAACTCCCCTGCAACCGATGGCATCGCTTGAATTTCGGGACGAAATTCTTTTAACAGGGGGAGACTGTGACAACCGTCACTTTTCCGTACATTCCGTACACTAAATAAACAGTAATCTGTGCTTTAATGACTGTGAATGATCTAGTTTACCAGACAAATAAATTTCTGAATTCCATGCAAGAGAATTCATACACGATTTATACTACAAGAATTACTTTATGATAGCGTTATGTCAAAAGTATTAGTAAACTCACCGGTAAGACACACTGTGTCAACAAAACTGCAGAAAGCAGTCAAACAATAGAATTGGAGCCTAGGTGTAGGTCCAGTGACAAGAATATATTAAAAACCCAAGAGCACATACAAGGGTTTATATATAGACATTGCGAAAGCTAAAATACGCACTAAAAAGCACCCGAAACGCACTTTAAGTGCAGAATTTTATTAAATTCAGCTATGAACCAGCTTTTAACCTCAAAATATCATGCATAATTCATGATTTATCATTCAGAATACTTCCGTAAGTGTCGGGAATTGAAAGTGTTACAAAAGAGTACTTAAAAGACACTAACCGGTGCAATTTAACACTTTAACGAACCGGTATTTAACCGAACAACCGGACATTACCCGAAATATCAAAATATTATTAGAAACATTGTTTTTATTTTTCCAAACTAGTTATGATTCCCGAACATCATAAGGCACTATATAATGACATAAAACACAAAACACCTAACTTAGTCACTTAACTTCTAACTAAGTTAGTTAACTACCATTACATTGTAACTAAACCAAACTCCCCCCCCCCCCCCAAACTGGTTAGGATGTGTCCCCCATTCCTTTGATTTTATTTGAATATTTTAAGTGATATGTTGGATGGATATGGGACATAAGGACCAAAAGATAAAGGAATGTTGGAAGAATGTTTTATATAACCACCATACCATAACACAAACTATTTCATCATCTTCCAACACCATAACCCCTTCTTCTCTCCTCCATGGCTACGGCCCAAACACCCCTCTTTCACCCTTCACTTTTCAACTCCTTTCCATGCAATCTATGGTGATTCTAAGGTGTCTCGGGCCTAATTAAGAAGGTTGCAAGCAACGGATCTTGAAGGACCTCTCCCATCTTCTTTTAACCACCACATTTCTTCACTTGAACTTCCCTAGCCTTGAGCTAGTGGTAAGAACTTAGATCCTTGCATTTCTCATCTTGTTTAAGTGGTTAAAGAACGATACATGATGTTAATCTTGAATAACACTAAGAATCACAAGAAAAGAACCTTAACATAAGCTTTAAATATGAAGATATCATGTTGTTTTAGTGTTGTAAACCTTGTTGAATATTGTTTGTTTGTAGAAATGACGTAGATACTCATATAATCTTGCTAGATCATGATTAAAAACATAATCTAGCAAGATGAGGGGATGGACATGTTAAAGGTTATGAATCATCCTCACAAAAAGTCATGAACTTGAATAAACATGATGTTTCTTGTAAAATGATGAACAAGTAAGTTTAAAGTCTTGTAAATCCAAATATTTCAAATATGATTTACCAAGAAACCAAGTTAAAAATACAAGTTTCACTAAACCTTGGTTCTTACATAAATAAACATCATTTTTAGTGGTTAACAAAGTAAAGAAACACATGTGTAACAAGAAAAATACATGAAGAAGTATTTTTAGAAAATATGAACACAAGTTGTAAAGAACTAAATTTTACAAGAAGGTGATTTATAAACAAATAACCATGTTTTTAAGGGTAACAAGACTTACTAAATACACTAGTAAGTTACTACACATTTTTATACACTTTCAAGTTCATGAAATAGAGAAATTTGTATATGATGTTGATGATTGTTGTTGAAATTGATTGATGGTGATTTTAAAAGAAAATAAACACATGTTTTGAAAACATGGGAAACGTCCATTTTTAGGAGAAACTCTGTCGAAATTTCTAAAAATTTTGACACTTAGAAAAATATAAGTTTCAAGAAACTTATTCCCTAAAAATGTGTCTAGAAAATATTACCAAGGTTTCCCTAATTTTTGGTGATAAGAAATGATGATTTCTTCAAGATTTAAAATTTATATTAAGTATGTATATTTTTGAGGAAAATATATGTATTTATTGGTCACCAAACTTTGTGCTAAGTGTATGTTGTATGTACTATACGTGATAGTGTATTAGGACTTGAAAATACACTAATTACTCGTGAGAAGTAAAAACACAAAAATACACATACAACATACAAGATACAAGATACATAATTCGGGTGCAAAATACAAGAAACTTATATTTATTTTTGAGAAAATAATATAAGTAAGTCACTTAGTTAAAAATATAAAATATTTTTAACACAAGAATACATATACAGAAGATAGTGACTTGTGCTTGTGCGATACAAGTCTAGTGACTAACGATAATAAAACACGTTTAGGTCACGACGCATTATAAGCAAAACCCAGTGAAGTTTACGACGCAAGGAACGCAAAGTTGTGAGTTCATGCTCTCCCTTTTCTTTAACTGTTTTTGGTTTTATAACTCTCGGGGGTTAAATACATGTTACAAATAATACAATGTTTATAAATGGTATGATAACAAGAAGCACTCTTGGTGAGAACGAGTACCAAGTATGATGCGATTTGAGAATACAAAATACAAGAAGCACTCTTGGTGAGAACGAGTACCAAGTATGATGCGTTTTAAGAGATGCCTAGGAAATACTAAATCATGTGAGCATAGACATAACACTAAAAATGCCATAAAGTCTTGGTGAAAACTAGTACCAAGCCATTAAAAACATTCATTAATTAGGGACGAGGGTTAGATCTAACGGGTACGGCCGAGCCCCACTCATGGTCACAACTAGTACCTAGTAGTGCTTCGGAGTCCCAGTCGAGGTTAATCGACACAGTCGAGGTTAATCGACACAGTCGAGGAAAATCGACAAGGATATGAGCCATCACGAGTGCTCCCTATGAGCCATTACGAATGCTCCCAAGGATTCATAACAAGTACTCCCCATGTCCTCACATGCCTTAAAGTCTCTCAAATATTTACAAGAATACTTTATTGGTACAAGATTTGTACCACAAAAATACTTTATTGGTACAAGATTTGTACCACAAGAATACGTTATTGGTACAAGATTTGTGTCACAAGAATACTTTATTTTACAAGAATACATTATTTCACAAGAATACTTTATTTATACAAGATACATACCATGTTTCGCACAAGGTATGCAAAACGCATGAACTCGCTCAACTTTTGTTGATGTTTTCCAAAATTACATGTATTTCAGGTGACATGATGGATCTTTTGCGCAGGTGTCATAACTAGAAGTAGACTTCAAGTTTAGATGTCATCCACTTTTGTTGAACTGTAACCTAGGCGAAGGTTGTGTTTTTAAAACTTAATTAACAAGTATTTGTAATACTCAAATTTTCATGAATGGATGAACATCGTTTTGCTCATGTAGTTGTTTATTACGATTGAATGCAATGATATTAAACCAGTCACACATCATACGCTTCCGCAAAAGACAGGGTGTGACACCTTCAAAGCTCCAAGTGTCAAATGTGGCAAAAAGTCCTAATCTCTAACCCTAAGGGTTCTATTTATGGGCCAAGGTTATAAGGAAAGACTACTTATTTACAGTAATGCCACCTTGCCTTTACTTAACTAAATATTACAATATAAAGCTAGAATTAATCTGTTTCTGCTACGATCTGTCTTGACGCAGGCGATAGACATAAATGCACCAACACATGTTATGCCCAAAGTAAATAATTTTTCTTAACTTGTGTTTTAAATAAATCATGACGAATAAGATTGCAAATAAAATAAAAACAAAATAAATTCAGAACTTGGATTCCCGACACTTGAAAGATGAGACCAAAACCTTCTCTTCTACCTATTTCGTTTGGGTATGTAAGCCACATTTAAGAGTTTTTCTTGAGGAAAAGCAAAAATTCAAGTGTAGGGGTATTTGATTGCATAAAATACAACATATAAATTGTATCAAATACGGTGTAAAATCAACCCTTTTCGGTACTAATGTTGGAAAAAGCTTGTTTCTTTGTTCCTTTTTAATTTACAGGGTCAGAAGAGCTTAAATGTGCAAAAGGAGCAAAATAACAACAAAAACCAACATAAATACAAAGAAGAAGGAATTGACGCAACTCGCCAAGCCCCAATCCACATCCAAACCAACAAAATAGCAAGATCAGAAGACCTGACACGGGGCTGTGTCCAAGACTGGAATCTCTGTAGAAGAAAAGATAACAGCAAAGGACAAAACTGACAGCCAACACGGGGCCGTGCTAAGAGAACACGGGGTATGGTCAACTCTAAGATTTTTCAGAATCTGCGATAGTACAGCAAGTATACTGGCCATGGGCCGTGCCATTGACACACAGTGTCACACCCCAAAAACGTCGCAGCGGAAATACAAACGTGGCGGTAACGGAGGTTGGTACCCATAAATATCTTAGTAGACGATGCATTGTTTATTTTGGACATACACTTATTAAAATCATGACTTTAGAATTTAAAGTTCGAATACAGACTATAGTTACAACGTAGTTGTCATCATCCTTATGGATCCAAATACACACGGTCCCATTTTAGGTTTTAAAAGTAGTCCAAAATATTTTTAAACACAACAAGCATCACTAGTACAAGATATGCCAAAATTCCGAAGCCGAACTCATGTACCTGAAGAACATGTAAAAATTAAGTGTCAACACAATGGAGGGTGAGTTCACATATAATTTCATAACATTTTTTTATGGAAAACTTTCTTATTTCAACCCTTTGATTTGTTTGAAAACATTCACATATGTTTAAGAAAGACATTTATTTTCTTTAAAAAAATGTCTTAGTAATATTATTGGAATCGGCACTGTACCGCATTCCGCATGGAATTTATCTTCCATGATTCAGTTTTAATATAAAATTTTTCGTTATGACTTCGGTTTCGTAAGTTAGCTAGATGTTACGAGCTATATACTAAGTTTGAGGTTTTAATCAATACTAGACGATTAAAGAATTCAAATTCGCCGCTTTGTAGACCGGAGCGACCAGTCATGACGGGGTAGCCAACCCAATAGACTTATTAACGATTCCACGTGTGCATTACTTAATGATTAAATGCTATTAACTGCGCCCAGTTTCCCACATTTAGGAGACCACTTGCATTACCCAATACAACAATATATATAACCTACTGAATAACAATTTAATATTTGGCGTTGTATAAATTCCCGACATCCCCCACGCAATGTAAGCCTATTGCCGCTACTTAAACTCTTGAGACTTGGCAAATTTGTCCCAACTTAGATTTAAAAACTGTTTTTATATCTCTACGATCGTTATACCCATAACATCGTCATTTTCCCCGAAAACTATTTATTACATTAAAACTTGTTTTTCTTGAAAACAGATTAAGTTATACATCTTTCTGAGTTCATAAAACACATTATGATACTCAAAATCATATTTTCAATGAAAATACATTTTTATGTAATTTAAAAGCATATTTTTATATGAAAACATGTACTTTTTTTTAACGACATGTTTTTCTCTGAAAACATTATGTAACATAGTAAAAATGGTGTTTATTGATATTCACTAAAATACATATATTCATTCTTTTTAAAGACGTGTTCTTCCCCCTAAAACAGTATTTAAAACAGTAAAAAGAGTGCTATTCGTGACACTCACCTTTGAGCACGTTTTTACATTATCACAATCCCTCAAATTGGTTTATACGTCCTAAATTAAGTAAGAACCATTTTAATAACCAATTATTCTACAAACAACTAAGTTTCTCCAATACTTAGAATTTTCACATAACTTTGAGATTTTCTCGAAAAGTCTTTGTTTTGATTATGTTGGCGTTTATATATATATATATATATATATATATATATATATATATATAGAGGATGGATCATGAGAAAACTAGTTTAAATGAGAAAACCAAAAAATTAACTAAAAAGGCCTAAAAACATACCAAATCTTTTTTTTTACAATTTTTTATAAAAAAATCGCTATTTTTTATGTATGAAAAAAAATTTTCAAAAAAAAAAATTTGTACTGCACATGTGCACTAATACGGAAAGCCTAAACCACTTACCCCAACCCCCAACGACACCACCCAAAAACCTAAACCCCCCCCCCCCACCACACCCCCAAAAACCTAAATTCAAACTCCCACCAAAAGCCTAACCCCCACCCCCTCCCGAAAACCTAAAACTAAACCCTAAACATAAACCCGAAAAAAACCTAAACCCCCCCAGCCCCCAAAAATCTAACCCCCCCCCCCCCACCACCCAAAAACCTAATCCTAATCCTAAACCTCCAAAAAACCTAACCCTAAAAGCTAAACTAAACTTAAAAGCTAATTTTAAACATATAATGCACATGTGTAGTACACATATAATGCGCATGTGCAGTACATGTTTTTTTTTTTTTGAAATTTTTTTATAGAGTTAATTACGGAGTTAGTCCCTGTGGTTTACACTAAATAACAATCTAAGGCACTAAGAGTTTAAAATAAGGTTTGAGGGTACTAACTTTTAATTTTTTAACAAAGTAAGGTATTAACGTTAGGTGGCTGTTAAATGCTAACCCTGACACCCTCACGTGCCATAAACGTGAGGGTAAATATGTCATTTA
This sequence comes from Helianthus tuberosus, assembly GCA_030545235.1. Lineage (NCBI taxonomy): Eukaryota > Viridiplantae > Streptophyta > Magnoliopsida > Asterales > Asteraceae > Helianthus > Helianthus tuberosus. The sequence goes on from CM060409.1 coordinate 108,221,529, forward strand.
ATCTAAGGCCTCTATATTTTAATTAAACTCTGCTTCATTCTTCAACCATCAGTCTATTCATCTTCACCCCTATACTCTGTAATCCCAATCGAAGAAACTAGGGTTTGAGCAATGGATCTTCTGAGACAAGAAGATGAACCATTTGACTACGTTGCCAAATACGGTAAGTCGCCTACTCAATGATGCTTTATTGGATGCTATTGACAATGGATTTGCATAATTTTCATGTTCTAAAAGACGATCAATGTTGATTTCAGGTACCCAAACAGGATTATTTTCTCTAAAGATACACTACAATGGGCAATTTGGAATCAAAAATCAAAATCTTTGCTACATAACTGGTAAGGTAATCTATGTTGATTTCATGGACACGGACATGTTTTGTATCCATGATGTCAACGACGCTATGAGCTTGTTAGGGTTTTCACAAGATAAAGTTCATCATTTTTATTATGTGGTTCCTGGGAGTGAGATACATACTGGTCTTATGTCTTTAAACACTGATGATGATGTACGAGGCATGAGTGAATATGTGCTACAAGGTTCCAAAGTTATAAGTTTATATGTAGAGCATGGTTTAGGCATTGCAACTGAAGGTGTGACAGTCAATGCTGGTAATGTAGAAGACCCTAAGAATGCACAAGTAGATGAAGATGTGACAGTCAATGCTGGTAATGTAGATGACCCTAAGAATGCACAAGTAGATGAAGATGTAACAGTGAATGTAGACTTTGATATGAATGATGCTGAAAATAGGACTGAGAAGTTTAGTAATGAAGATGTTGAGAATATCCTAGGACAGACTGTTGATGCTTCTTTTAATGAGTTGTTTAGTGATCACAACACACTTGCTGATGTTTTAAAACCTTATCCAAGGCCAACTGAACAGAATGAAAAGGCTAATGAGACTGAAAAGGCTAAACAGACTGAAAAGGCAAAACAGAGTGAAAAGGCAAAACAGAGTGAAAAGGTTGAACATGATAATGAGGATAGTGGTGATGAGGACATTGTCGATGAGGAAAATGAGGTGTTTGAGGTAGAAGTTGATATGAGTCAGTTTAATGACAAGTTCCAGGCTAAGCATCAGATGAACAATGAAAAAGAAAATGATAATGCTACTGAAACAAATGTGGATGATACTGAACATGATCCCTTAGAAGAAGAATATCTTAGCAATGATTCCCTTGGCACATCTGAATCTGAAGGAGAAGTTACCATTGAAAAGCATAGGAAAAAAGCATTTAGGAGGATTAGGAAACAGCAAGAAGCTAGTAAGGAAAAATGTGCATTTTATGTAGGTCAAACATTTGGTGATAATTCACAGGTGAAGACCCTCATCAGAAGACATGCAATAGAAACAAGAAGAGAGATTATTTTCTATAGGAATGATCAGGAAAGGATAAGGGCCCAATGCAAAGGCAGAATTCCTGATTTTGAAAGGGCCCAAGAAAAAGAAGGCCCAAGTGAAAGTCAAAAAGATGGCCCAACTGAAAGTCAAAAAGATGGGGGTAGGTTAACAAAAGAAAACCCTAATAAATGTCCTTGGGTTGTGTATGTGGCTAAGCTTAAAGACGAACCTACCTGGGTGGTTAAAACCTATAACCCACAACATAAGTGTTTTCAAACAAGAACTTCAAGGCACTTCACATCTGAATGGATATCCAAGGAGATTATGTTGGATATTGAATCAAACCCCAAGATCCCAATAAAAGCCATCAAGGATCAGTTGCAGAGGAAATTCATGATGGAAGTTTCAACAATGAAGGCATTTAGGGCCAAAAATATGGCTGCAAAGCATGTGATTGGTGATTACACAAAGCAATACAGGCTG